>OY390735.1:9113779-13913779 GCA_959613385.1 Geotrupes spiniger | reverse complement strand
TTTCCTCTATTGCCATCACAGATCTTTCATTTGAATAACAACAAAACGTATCTACGAGCACTTTGCGAAAATCAAAAAAATCCAAATCGAAAAGTTTGATTGTTAGATAAGTAAATTCTTGTTCAAAAAATAGAACCAATAAATTCTCGTGTCATTGATTTCAATTTTTAAATGAACTTACTCGTTACATTCGATGGAAAATAATAGAATAGGTGAAGGAATTCATGTATTTAGGGTATGTATGGGAACAAACTAGGGGATATAAAATATATGAGCAGAAATGCGAAGTGGGCGGACGAAAAATTGAGGAGGAGCGTGTGAGAAAAGAGGAAAGGGAAATTCGACGAAACTAGGGTGACATGGAACATATGTATCAAGAGTACGATGTATGGAGCGAAAGTGTGAGGATGGAAAGAACAGAAAAGGATAGAAGGGGTACACTAAAAATAGCTAAAAAGGGCACTCAGCCTGGAAAACTCAACCCCATAGTAAGGCAGGAGATAGAGTGCTCACAGAGGAAGGGAAAAGAGCGGCGAGGTTCGAAATGACAGCGATCGGGGAGACAGAACAGAATCTAGTGAAAATGGTATTGGACTAATTAAAGACACAATTGGCAAGACTAGTGGACTAAAAATGTTTGAAAAGGCTGCGTTATTCGTGGGAAAGAAGGAAAGGAAGAGAAATGAATGGAAATAGGTGGAGATAGAGATAGTAGAGAGAGAGAGGAAGCAGGTAGAAGCGTAGTAAAGGGAAAATAATATCGAAAATGCGCGGTACAAAAGAATTAAAGCGAGCGAGAGAAAGCCAAGATATTTAAGGAGAGAGAGATCGGCAGAAAAAGAAAAAGTTAGGAGAAGGCCAAGAAATATAAGATGAAAGAGAAATGTAAGAGGTGCGAGTTCAGTGGAAAAGGTTGGGATGCATGGAAACATTGGTTGGAAGATTGTAGAAAGAAGACGAAAAGACTGAAGATGAACTTTGGGAGAGCATGAGAAATTAAAATTAAAATAGATGAAGGTGGAAAATATGAAAAGAGGGAAACCAAACAGCAAGATGAAGAGACAAAACCAGTGAAAAGAGAAAGAGGAGGTAGGCGAAGATGGAGGAAGAAAAGGACAAAGCCGCAGGGAGATTTGAGAGAGAAAACAGGTAATATATGTCAATAATATTTTTTCTAAATCTTTCTAAGTACACCGTCCACTCTGTTTCAGTTCTTCAGTGTTGCGAAACTGAATCAGTATAATATTTTTCTCATATGCAGCTTTCGCAAGTAACTTGTTTAAGGTATACTTCCCCACACAAATTATTTTTTTATTCAACGCACTAAATCTAACCAAATTAACTTGATTTATTTATTAGTTTAGTTTGGAATTGTGCTGAAATTTCTATTATTTACATTAACATAAATTCATTTTATTTGTTATTATTGAGATTTTAATTAAGTTTTATTTTAAAGGATAATTTATGAGTGGATACTTTCTATTATCTGCTTATAATTAGAAACTTAAAGAATGTGATAAAATAATCGAGAAACTTTAAAAAAACTTTTTTTCTTTGGTTTACTCGCAACGTTGCCTTCAAACTTGGAATAAATTATTAAGGAATAGAATTGAAGGACATGCTTTGCCTTTGAGAGAAAATACATTGCTAAAGAACCATTCGAACCACAAGAGCACAATTTCAAAGACACTGACTATTCGATAAATGGAATAGGGACTTGAAGTCCTACCGATGGTAAATAAATTTTTATTTTTAGTCACTATATAATTCACAAATGTATACAACGAGATTATTGTCATATATCAAAGTGAACATTATCTCATTTTTGCTGAAGCGTTGGTTAACCTGAGCACGCGTAGGTTTGTAGAATGTTCTTCCACGTATTCTGTTCGTCGTGGAAAGGTTACATTACAATTTTCAGTTAATCTGCTTGCACGTTTTTTGGAATATAATTTTGTGGAATTTTTAATTTTTCCGGTATAGATATTATTATCACAGTTCCAACATGAATGACTCACTGGAACATGTTGACAACGTTTTATGGAGCACAACCAATATCAATAGCACAAGCCTGTTCCCTAAAATGTTTTATATTAGAAAAATTAAATACGGTAAAAAATGTATTTTTTTTAATACTATTAAAATATTTTTTAAAAACATATAAACACTGCACATTTTAAGGGCACCAATCCCTATCACTAGCATACTTGTTTAAAATTAAAAGAATATATTTTATTCAATATTTTCTTAACTTATGAAAATATATCAAACGTCATCGTTTATTTGTTTGCTATTCGTTATGTATTATTGCCAATAATTCCCTCTCTTACTGAAAATAGTTTAACAATCCTGATCCTGCTCCCCTCCAGTATATGGTTCTGGTTGTTTTTAGCGAAATCTAGCATGAAATATGTACATTTCATTGCCAACATTATTTATAATTATCGTTAAATACGGTTACCATGACAACACATATTTCAAAAAATAGTTTATACGTACAATAAAGGAATAATTAAAAAAAAGTTTTTTTGTAAAATTAGAAATAAAATCTTTTTTTCGACAGCAATCTACCCCGTCCCAGCCCAAGCCATAAAGTTCATTAACAATTTAATAATTAACTTTTTACAAAATTAAAAACAAAAATTTTTCTAAAGTCGACACTTGTTATGCATTTTGTCTGTTTATGAAAATTAATTTCATTGTTTCTTTAATTCATGAAAATTTCTGAAAAAAAATTTGAATTTTTACATATTATTTTTCTACAACTAATCACTTACGATTTTTGCATTTTTCTTCGTTTTTGATAATTATTTTCCGGGCTTCTCTTATTGGAGAAAATCTTGATTTTTTCATATATTTCAAGATGACAATTTTCAATTTTTTTCATATCAATTTTTTCAGAATCTTGAGGTTCTTAGAAAACGACTTAAGTATCTTAACTTGAAAACAAACAGCAACGTGTTACGTCTGAAAAGCTCGTTCACATAGCGGAGATCATCGCGTCTCGAAGTTTCCAGACCGATGCACGTGAGAATGTAATTTTTAATGAAATTACCGTATAGCGTAAGATTGTCGTTCACCTTGCATGGATATTTTACATTAATTTAATAAATAATAATTTAATTAATTTCAATTAATTAATAAAGTAACAGTGTAAACTAAGAGGCACCTCGACGTTGGGGTAATCGACAAGATGTTTATGTGAAAATTTCAACGCAATTGCTAAATTTAACCATACGCCCATCAAAGCAAGGCGATAACAAAACCAGAGCCGCTTCTGTTTCTCTAGAATTGTTTCGCCGACGACGAATTTCGTTTATCTTCGTCTGTTGATGTAGCACTTTCTCAAGTCAACAAGCCACATACGCCGAAATCGACAAGAAAAATATACTCCCCATATTCATTGGTTCATCGCCATTTATCTCAATTTAACTTCAATTTACCGATAATTCTTAGCAAATCTTACTGGCGGCGTATTTGAAATAAAAAAATCTTTTGTATTATCATAAAAATTGCAGATGTACATTAGATATGCTTTATGGTTGGAAATTATGTACAAGGGAGTCGCGTACTATCCCACTTTATCACCGTGTCGTGCACTAACATTGTGGGGTTCGCTAATTAGCAAAGAAAACCTAATTAACGTTATAATGGCTACATTAAATGATATCTGAAGGAAGTGCTCACGTTATACTCTAAATCTATTCAATTATACCGATAGATTTAAAAGCATACTGACGCATTAATGCGAAATTTCGAATTCACTTAAGTCGATGTATTTTAAAGTTTGGAACGGAATTATGGATCAAACCCGAAAATATGGTAACGCACATTATCAACTGACAATCTTCGAAATTATAGAGGATGACTTTTGTTGATGTCAAGTTAAACCTGTATAATTGATATCCTGGCATATATTATCCATGATTTGTACAAACTATTCATATTTATTATTAATATTAATTTTATTTGACCAAGTTTACATATTCGTCATAAAAGATTTATTTTAAAATTGTGGAAATATTTAAAAACCGATTATTTGTTAATATTTTTTTTAACACGAGAGTTAGTGCCGATTTATCAATGTAATGATTTTCATTTTATATATAATTTGATTACGGATATATCTCACTCGCCGTTCACTCGGAATGAAGTGGCTTTTGCGTCAACGGGCGTTCAGTGAAAGATGGGGAAGTTTAGTGGACGACTTCAAACGAAACTTTCCACTAAAAGCCTTTTGAGGCGGTAAATGATTTATTATTTTTCAAGGAATTCTTCCTGGAATTCCGTCTGTCTTCCGCTCGTTAAACTAAATTAAGTGTGTACGTCGTGACTTATTACAATTTAACGTAACGTAATTTGTGAAAAAATAGCGACCAATAATTGAACATGTTTGTTAAAATTTTCTACGACAAAAATAATAAGCAATATCAATTGTTAAATTATAAAATAGGTAGATATTTCTTCATCATTGTTGCGAATTAGTTTATGTGATGTGATATCATAGTTTTTAGTGGAAACCAAAGCTGGATATTGTAATCAAAGTTTTTAGTTTACAAATGTTTGCAAGGAATTAAATTATGGAAATGAAATTTTACAAAAATCATTTATGACCAAAAGGGATGAATTAGAATCACATTTAGTTATGGGGTTAAAACTAGTTTTTGTAAATATGAAGCTGAAATTAATTGATTTCAATTTAAATAATGTGTTCCAGCAGTAATTAACAGCTTTGTTGAATACTGTGTAAATTTGGTCAAAATTCGCTGTTTGCCTCTTTTGTAACTTATCAACTTTCATCGCTAAAATTGTTAATAGTTAATATTTTACATCATAATTTTTATGGCGACAATTAAACATAAATGTTAACTTTGATTGTACGCAGATTTAAATTATTTTTAAAAATTTCTCCCTGCCAACAAACCATAAATCCATTCATAATTAGAAGTTCTTCCACGATTTGAAAATCACATAAATAACGAACGACCTAACGTGTCGACATGTGTTTCCTGTTGTGTTGTATTTGACAGATATATATCAGATACCGACAGCGACATGTGAAACATTTTCTTTGCAAATATTTATATTAAGTAGTCAAATAAACACAAAACGAAATCATAATTATGTTCGTAGCAGATATTTTCGAACGAAAAATGTAATGCCAACGATCCGTCCACTTTCTTCTGCACGAAAATCGTTTACACGTCGTACTGTCTCTAATTACTTTTTCCAAAATATCTTGACTAATGACTTTAACATCGTAGCATTTGTTGCTTTAAAGAAAAATATCGGGGGCTGGTAAATCGGCTGCCAAGCTGCATTTTCAATCAATTAGTCACTTTCCAAAATCTTTTCATATTGCACGTCAAAATGATAAAATTATTTTATTTTATTACTTGACGATGTCATTCACGGGAACTAAGTGTTTGTACTGCATATTTCAGCTTGCGTTTTTTGTTTCTTTGGTCATCTCGCTTATTCCTAGAAGCGTTATTTTGATTGCGTTAAATCATTTCTTCTTTGGTCAGTTTTCGCTGTCTCCTTTTTTGTGGATTGGTGTATTTATTCATATTTGCCAGTTTGTGGGGCTACCTTTTGATGGCATCGTTACCCGCCGCTTTACCTATCTTCAATCTTCCTATGGCTTTAATTCTTCGCTTATTATCAGTTCATTTGCCTCTTTGTCTCACATACATCTTCACTTTCTTTTATTCTGTTATCGACCTCTGCTTCTACAAGTTATTGAAAGTACCTCCTACATCTTACATGATTTCCTCTTGTTATATTTTCCCATTTTTGTCTTTGATATTCTTTATGGTTGTTTTTTCTTTCTGATCTGTTTTAGGGCCTCGTAGACCAGTTGTTGCTTGCCCCTGTAGGATTTTGTCGTCTTGTTTCAAAAGTTTACCCGCGCTATATTTTTTGCCTCTAGCTTCTTTGCTATTATTCTGCTTTCTTTATATTGTTCGCAGTCTTCCTTTTTCTCGTTTGTTGGTACCTATTCCATTTCATTCAGTTCTTTTACTTTTTTTCATTACCACTTTGTTGCTTAATTTGTATACTCCGAATTTTTTTGCTGTTTCAACGATATCTCTCCCACTTTCATCTACATCGCTAGTTTGTCCTTTTTTATTTTTACTGTTCTTCCATTCCATAAGCAGTAAATAGTGGTCGCTTCCTATCTCCAATTCTCTCTTCACTGTCACACGTTTTATTTCGGTTCAGCCCTTTCTAGTTATTAGGAAGTAGTCTATAATTGATCTTTGTCCTACATTTATTGTCTCTCTTTTATACTTGAAAGTTTGAACTTCGAGTTGGCTACCGCTAGTTCATTCTTCACTTGTTTTCCATAGATAGTCTTCAATGTTTTTGGTTTTGATGCCCACCCTCCCATTTAGATCTCTTATTATGATGACCTTCTTATCTTTTTTGTCAATCCCTTCCTGCGACTTTGCGAAAAACCTTTCATTCTGAATCTTCACTTGGGCCTAGTTGTATTTTTACAGATGAAATTCTTTCATTTACTTGAGTTAAGTCACCGATGCTTTTGCTTTTTACCTTCATCTACTCCTGACGTATGCATCCAATATCATTTATGTATTTGTTTTAGCTTATTTCTTATTTCTTGGTATCTGTGATGTATTTCCGCTTCTTCTATTTCTTCTATTACATATGCCTTTATTCATCTGTTTTATTCTCGTTGTCCTATTTATTGCCTCCTTGTTCTCTGGAACTTCGTTTATGGCTAGTATTTAGAGCGTTAGGATGATTCTTGCTTCCTCAATTAATTTGATTTCTAGGCTCCATTTATACTCTTTACTATTTCTGGTTATCTTTTGCTACCATGCATTGGTTTTGTTTCTCTTCTTCTGCTCTTCTCTCACAATATTTCGCAGATCGAATTTTTCCCTCTTCTGTTATTATGCCATTTTCTATGTATGTTTTACCCCCTCTTAGTTTACCTTTGTTTCTCATTACCTCCAACTTATTCACGAAGGTGTCCATTTTTGCAATTATTAGACCAACACGTTGTTAATTGTCATGAAATTTTTGATTTGTTTTAGAAGGTTTAGGATTTTGAATTAATTTGAGATGTTGTGATTATGGTTACATTTTTATTACGCAAACGTTTGAGTTGGGTTGGGTTGGGTTTGGAATTGTTAATTTGAAAACGTTCGGGTTGAATCGAAAATATTTCGATAACATGTAACACCTTAATTTTTAATTGAATTTCGTAAACAATGACATTGAATTAGACGTTGCGACTTTTATGATTTTCTATTTACCGTCGGAACCCATACAAAGTGCGCCGAATAAAAATCCTGGCATTAAATCGAAATTACAACTTGAAATAACATTAAATTATTAAGAATTACTTGACTTAAAATTTAATATGGAGCCATGTTTCAATCAAATTATGTTGGAACATGTACCGCCCCCAAAACTACAGCGAGGTTCTCGCGAAAATTGTTCTCGAAACCAGTGTAATGTTATTATTAATTTATTTGTGATGTGTCTATAATTAAAGATTCAGACTTTGCAAGCAAAGTAAGCTAGCGAATCTGTTAGAAGGCGTAGTTAAAGCCAGCTCACGTATTAAAGCTACCGGAGTCGCATACGAGCTAGTTTTCTAGGTACTATTATATTTTGTTTTTGTCTTTTTTCCCTACTACTTAATTGGTCAAGTTTGGATGTAGTAGTTGTTGCCCTGTACACTTCTCTATTAACTTTTGTTGAATTGTTACTCCATCATTTTATTCTTGATTTAGATATGAAGAAGATCCTTTGCTTTGAATGTCTATTGAGGCCAATTTGTTCTCAGGCTCACAAGATATGTTTTATGAGATATTTTTATTGTTCAAACTGTGCATAGCATCTGCTTAAGATTCAGGAATACTGCATCTTCCTTAGCTCGTCCAAATTTACCACTTGTAGCTAGACAGGTATTAAAAAATAAAATAGTTTTAAATCAAGTACCAGTATGTATCAGTCTCATTCTCCAAGTATTCATCTTGAGAGGACTTTTTGACCGATGATTTCTTGTCTATCAAGCGAGCATCATCCATATCCCCATATTGCTACACTTGTGGTTAAAGTGACATGTGTGACGTATCCCTTATTGCTACGGTGAACTGTGAAACATTGAACGACCGCTAACATTTCGTTTCGTAAATGATGACCCTAAACTGTTAACGACCACCGACATTCACCTCTCACGTACAAAACACGATTAATTTACGCCATAAACGTTTTGTTAATTTATTTACAATCTTCCGTTTTAATTACATTCTTCTTACATGTAAACACGCTCCGGGAAAACGCCGTGTTTTACTCGCAAACTGATCGAGTGTCCGCAGCAGAAAATTATTTCTACCACCATGTGAAAATAAAGCAACGTTCCATTAGCGGCGGTATTTAACAAGCGGAGTAGTTTTTGCATGAAATAACAGATTTCGTTGTGGTGCAGATGCCACATGCCTGTTTTATATGCAGAATTTTCGGATCAATACACTGTGTCTTCGCTCCTAGCATTTTCGGGCATTCGTTAAACTTGACTTCGTAATGACTCCCACCGAAAAATAACGAGTTACTTGATAGCAGTAAATCTTGTTTGCGATTAATGCCTAAATACCGTTTATTGATTTTGCTTTGGGAAAGTCGTTCAAAATAAAGGAACGATGCATCATTGCAAAATGAAATATTGGTTACGATTTGTGTGCGATTCAACAAATTTAAGCAGTTCCGATGCGATCGCGATTGCGAAATGTATCCATTCATAATATTTTTGAGTAAATATTTAACGAAACTTTCACAAAATGAATGCGTTCGTGATGAAATGGTTGTAAAAATATACTTGGCCTTAAACTGTGCATAAGTTAGTTTAAAAAACTAAGATTTTTATAACGCAATGGGTCGTTTTAAGATGCAATTAATCACTGGATATTTGACAAGCTAGGAAATTTATCGACTGCATGCAATGTTATTGTATTTCAAAATTCAAAGTTGACGATTATTGCTGCAATAATTGTCAATTATAATAGAAATTATTTCATTGCCAAAACTAACAGTCGATATAGGTTGACTAGTAACGATTTTTAGTGAAATTGCCACGCACCACTGCGAAAATGACGTGTCAAACTTTTTTAACATTCTGGTCTTCGCCTACTTTCAACAAACGTTTAGGCACTAAAGTTTTTATGAATGGTATTCTCATGTTTCCTATCATCAGTACTAATTTCAAACAATAATGAAGAGCACCTTTTTGCAAGGATGCAAGGATGGTAATTTGGAGGGCAAAAATGTATCTTGCCTCGGCCTTGGAGTACTACTGGCTTGGTCCATTATTTAACTCTTTCACTCCTGAACACAATTTCTCGATTTTACTTTCTTTTTACATCATAAACTGATGTTTGTACCGTGTGTATCATCTTTGTACTGTCCATTGATTAATCATCATCAGCCATTATTCAGTGACCTTTATTAATTCGCCTTTGTCTTCAGTTTCTTTGTTTGGTCTGATTACCCTTCTGTGGATTCGTGATTCCTTTGAAATTCTTTTTGATCCTTTTTTAAAAATTTTCACCCGATGTCCTATTGATTGTATGCTTGAAGTGTTGTCACCAGATTTCGTTTGTTACTTGGTCTTAATTAATTTCAATCGTTTAACATCGTTTTTTGTGAAGTAAATGTTTATCTCGGAGAACTAAGTATCACTTGTTTAATGTTTTCAAAAAATATTCTATGGCAACGGAAAATAATTCTGAACATTTTGCTCAACAATTTAATATGCACTTGTTACTAATGAAAACAATTACAGAAAGATCAAACCAATTAACCTCAAAAAATCGCTCAAATTCTGATATAAGCCGAATCGGCATTAAATTCTGTTGATAACTGTATTGAACAAAAATAAATCCATCGAAACCAAATCATTCCAACTAATTATTATATATGTCCATATTTCACCGTTTTGGCAATTAAAGCTTTTGTGGATTAATGGATCGGTGCGCGTTTCATATAAATCGCCAACTTCGCCTACGTTAAATCAAATTGATGAAGCTTTTATCGTCCCATAAAATCGAAAGCAATATTTGCTTCGGCGGTTTTAGATTTCATTTACGTTGTCTCTTGCGATTAATCTACTTAACCAGAATGAGACCACGCACTAAAAAATATGAAATATCTGTTTGCATGTTTAGTCATTCATTTAGCAAGAGAATAAAAAATGCAGATACACGTCCTTTCTAAATACTTGTGTGTAGCAGTTCTATTTTTATAGGAATACATATTGCAACTTTTTATTTAAATTCCCTAAATGCATAGGAATACACAGCTTCTTGTCACCAATCGATTAAGGGTTGAATATCATGGCATATCGTTCGAATTAATAAATAAAAATAAGAAAGAAGGGCAGAGATGCACTCCGGCAGTCTTCAATAGAAAATATATTTGCAACTACGTGCATATGTGTGTAATGGCATGCGAAAGGGTGCATTATAAAGATGTAATCATAGAGGTTCACTCACACGTATTTCTTTGAGTTGCGTTGAATGATCGTGATTGGAGAGAAATATGAGTTGGTAAGATAGTATCTACTGTTATTGTATTATTTGATACATATTGTATTGTGTTAGGTGAAATATTCCAACCCAACCCAAACAAACCAAACCAAACCTAACCCAATCCAACTCAACCCAACCCAACCCAATGATGAAAATATTACAAAAGCAAGAAAAAGTTTCACAGCTGTAACACCCACCCAGTCGCCCAGAGTTTCATATGAAAAAATCAAGGACAATAATTGGTGGCTAATGCAAAAATTCTTATGATGCAGAAATGAAATGAATCAAAAAGGAACGAATAATTTCCCATTTCAAGGAAATTTAATGGTGCATAATAATAATAAAGCAAAATTCCCACGAATATGAGAGGGTATGGAACTTATTGAAGGCCATCGCGATTAAGACTTGCCTCGACAATATTTAAGGAAATAATTCCATTTTGAAGAAAACTCTTGTGAAGGTTCCCGAGTATAGCGTTGGGAAATTATTAGAGAAAATTGATGCGAAGACAGGAGAAGGAAACAAAATGGAAAGTTATTTTCTTGAGTCCCGAATAAACAATAAATTTAAGGAACGATAAGAAAAAGGAACCAACGCAAAAAATAAACAAGCCTCTGCTACAAGTGCGACTTAAAAACGAGGAAATTTTGCTATGAACGTCTTAGGTTTTCAGTAAAATGATGACAGTTCATGAAGTCCCGACGACGCAAGTGACAAATTTTAAAAGCTGAAGTTGAAGAACAAAGTCCACCAAAATCTTTTCTAACGTGAAATTTAAAAAGGAGTCAAAGTAAAATTTCGAAGGAATCCACCTAGGAAAAGTGTCATAAATTTTATTTTGATTCGTGAAGAATTCAAAATTCCCGTCACGGAATTTTTAGAGAGAGATTTAAATGAGGCAACCAAATAGGACAGAGCTAAAGAAATATTCATTGATTTGAAGTTTAACTTTGAAAGGACCGTTGAAAAAAAGCAGACAATTGGAGAAGACTAAAGACGATGGATGGGCCACAATCAGCTGGATTTAAATGGGTTTTTGATGACTGGGATTCGAAAACTTCATTCGCTGGTATGATCCACCAATATTTATGCAGCGTTTGTCCATCTATTTGATTGTGAAAATTACGTCTAGATATAATAGATATCGGGTTCAAGCTCGAAAATCAAATTTGAAATATTTTGGGCGGACTTGTGTGGTGATTCAAGAGGGATTGAATTCAAAAAATATTCAAACTAAATCAAACCCAACCTAACCCCTTGTGGTATCTGTGACATTTACGTTATGTTGTTTGGCGTCGAGTGGCTGGTTGACTGGTCCCGTTAGTCAGAATCGAATAGGATGGTATGAGTCTTTTACCTCCGATAACAGGCGTGGTTATTGGGGAGCGTCAATCTGTCCCACTGAGTCTGGGACCGTACGCCCAGAAGGCAAGTTATGCTAATATCGAAGTATGCCTCCGGAGCAATACCTACTTACGATTCCTGGACATAACGTGGGGACTGACCCACATTGGTTCTCCGGTAACTCAACAGATAGAACACCGAGTTACTTTAAATAGGCAATTTCAGATACATTAGCATTGGTCTGGTAAATTACAAAGGTGCTGGAAGTCTATAACTTGACAAATTCAAGGATAGCTTCTAGAGACATTCTGGAAACTAGCCCCCACCCCCACCCCCCAAAAGGGGATCTGTATGTAACTAATATGTATAATATGTATATAATTTAAATTTTCATGTGGTGCCATTGATACCATCGCTGCAATATATGTGTGTAATGCTTGGGAAGCTTTCTGTGATTGAATGGGTACAAGGCTGTCGAGCAACTCTGATGCTTTTTAGCGAGAATGATATTGAATTTACGACAACGGTGACTTAACAATTATTCTGCTGCAACCCAATGATTATTAATATTAATTACATAATCGAAATAAACGCCTACCTAATACTAGTAACATAAATAGTCGAAAAATGTAATGTATATTTTTTTAGATATCTGCAGTACTGAAGTTTTTCTAAATCGCATCTTAAATATTTAATCTACATAACAACCTATTGCGGATACATAAAAATTAATGTATGTTTTATATGTTTTTGCGCGTTTACAACAAGGGACGTATCAACGATTTGTGTGTTATTTTAAAACAAAATATTTACAATAAACGAGAAATTATGACACAATAAAATGGAACGCGACGTTTGTTTAATGGCATGACTGAAATATTCTTTTACTTGTTCCGATCATGCAAAATAATTACGTAAATATTGCCTCTGTTGTTAAATAATGTCGTTGACCTTTATCGAAAATAGCATAAATAAATTATAAAAGACATTGTGAACCGTTAAAAGTCTGCGTTTCAATTGTATTAAATGTTTTCTTCCTCTTCCCTCCATAAATTAAGACGAGATCCATTATCAATCATAAAAATTAAATATATTATGTAACGCAAATGAAACTTTCTCGCAAATACTTTTTCCGTAGATAACAATTAATTAACAAGTGCGTCGGCTTAAATGTATAACCAAAGTTAATCTAAAATATATATGGCAACATGCGCATTATCTCGTGGGCTGGAAAAAGGATTTCGTAGCTCAAAGCTAGTTACACAAACAGAGTAATCACCAACAAACACGTGAATACCAGGCACGTACTCCTTCCATAAAATGTGTAAAATATACAGCAAATATTTATAGTTTTATAATTTAGCATCGCTTACGTATGCGTTTTGCGTATGATCCAATTATAATTGTGCACATCATTTCAGTAACCAAATTTGATAAAATTAAATTTGCCATTTAATTATTTTTATTCTTCGAAAATGTATTGACAGAAATTAAACTTCGTCATTTGTTTATACACCAGCATATTTAGTGTGGGAACTAATTGAAAATATTGATGAAAATATTGATTGAACATTCTTTTAAAAATCATCGATGATTGCGAAGTCATGAGTTTAAAACGGTCGACGCCCGCGTTTTATATAAACGGATTTGTAATTTGGTGGTACCATTGCGAATTGGACGACACACGTCCAATCGCGTTTTAGAAACTTTGTGAATTAATTATCCAATTGGCAGCTAGTGCGAACTAAATTTCGCATTTTTCATAGCGAAAACTTCCGCACCAATCGCCGATTGCAAGCAATTGCATTTCGACGTGCAACCGTTCGGAATATGCAGGGAAACTTCACGTACAACTTCCTATTTCCGGCTTGCAATTGTCGACTTCCAGTCAAACATCGGCAAAGGGACACAAACTCGTTCCTCATTTTTTTTTATTCGCCCTTTCGTTTTGTCGAAACGTGAACTGTTTTCGTTAAATACCTTCACTGCATTTAATTTGTCAAGCGGATAATTGTCCCTAATATTCGTTACACTGTTTTCCGGTTCCGTTTGTAAATTATGTTCGCAATTTAAATGTTAGCAATAACTTTTTCTTTATTACCGACTCAAGCATTTACGGCAATGTTTACGATTTTTTTAATTACGTTCGTGCATTCATTGTTCAACAGTGTAGAATCTCCAGATTCATTTATTCGCTAATTAAACGGCGTTAGCTACAAAAAGCGATGCCGCTGGATGTTCCAAATCACATTTGTTTTGAGCACAAAGGCGCGTTTCTGAATAGCAGCGCCATTAACGTAAAGGCAATTTTATCTCGCCCCAAAAAAAAAATTCCAAGCCTATTTAACCAGTTAGGTATCATTTATAAGATCTGTGTAAATATTTGTAATATGTATGAATTAATTGTTATTATGATTACATTTTAATGAGACCATTTGCTTTGTTACATTAACCTCATAAAAATGCTGCATTCTCACTCACCAACACACTAATTTTGTTGTAGGTACAAAACTATTTGCTCTTATTCGATAAAAAAAAATCGACGAATTTAACAATGATAATCATTAACTTTGGCTACGTGTCCACACCACTTCAGCTGTTCCTCTTATTGGTTCCAGTTGCAACTCCTTCAATGCGATAGTGGTCATATTTTACTCGTTCTTCACATCTATCCTGTTTTCCTGACTTTTGACCCACTCCAGTATTTTGTTGATTTTTTCTTGTTTCCAATAAATCATTGACTAATAATTGGTAGAGCCTTAACTGCTGCTCATAACCTTTCGTTTGTCTGCGTTTGCAATTTCCTTGTGCACCTCCAAATATTTGAACTATTTTCATTTTGTACTTAATTTCATCCCAACAATGTCCATCAGTTCATTGTCGTTGCAATTAGCGGGGTGTTTTTTTCATGTTCATGCACAAGTTTCTTTTAGCCGATGTGTCCTTTCACGTCTTTACGTTCTGTTGCAGTTCCTTTCCACCTATTTCACATATCACCAGCTCGTTCGCAAATGTACAATTTCCAGTCCATATCCCTGTATCCTATCGACTTTTATTTAATTATTTACGTTTTTTCCTTCATCCCATCTATAGTCACTAAACGTAATATTGGACTGAGTAGTTCTCCGTGACTTCACCACTATTTGCCTCTCAGTCCTCCATATTCATTTCCTCATCATGATGTCGAGTTGCTGAATAAATGCTCTTGATGATGTTTCCTTTGTTTAATACATCCTGACCTTCGGTAACAACTGTACTAAACATTGCTTTTTGGTATACATCGAAATGATATCAAAAAGTGATAAGTGGACTCCACTACTTCACCACTACTTGCCTCAAAGTTCTCTCTGTCCATTTCCTGATGATACTTTCTAGTTGCACAAAGGTAACAACTACCTTTGTTTAAACTGTACCAAACATTGTTCTTGGTACACTAACGAAATGATATCAAAAAATGATGGGGACTCTTACTTTGTTTATTTCTTTTCTCTATCAATTTTTTATTTGAAATAATTCTTGCATGCCAACTTCTTTCCTGAACCCACTTCAACTCCTTAAGCTAGCCTGTCATCATTATTACATTCATAACCTTTCTGGTGTATACTAAGCATAATGAATTGTCTATAATTTACACACTTCATAAATATCTGCAATAAATCTGCAACCCAATCCAACCTAATCCAACCCAAAAAACTTTGTCATCTTTAAGGTTCGATATCATTTTTATTTTTGCATATCTTAACAGTTTTTTTGTTTATTTTTAAATCAACATTTTTGGATTAGGAATGTTTTTTCAATAATTTGACGTTCTTTTTTTCATTTTTAGTTATTTAAGTTTTTTAGTATACATTTTATTTTTTGTTGACATTTTATTTTCTGAATTCTTGATTTTATTTAAAATTTTTGACAATTAAACCAAATTACAAAACGTTTGAGTACATTTTGATGATTTTTGCTTTTTTAACTAACAAACTAACCCAACCATAACCCCACCTAAACCGAAAAATTTCAAGTTCTATATTATTTTCATTTTTGCATATTTTAAAATTTGCTGTTATTTTTTAAATAGACCTTTTTGGATCTGCAATGATTATTAATAATAATTTGACATTTTTAAATTTTAATTTATTTACCTTTTCTTCATTTTTGGATATTTATTTTTAGTATTGACATTTTATTTTTTGTTGACGTTGCAACTTATAATTACTGAATTTTTAATTATGTCAACATTTTCAGACGTTTCAGTACATTTTGGTTCTTCTCTTTTTAACTAACAATCTAACTCGACCATAACCCAACGCAACCCAATCCAAAATTTTGTCATCATTTAGTTTATCAAAGTTCGATATTATTTTCATTTTTGCATATTTTAACATTTTCTTTGTTGTATTTTCAATAGACCTTTTTAAATTTGGGATGTTTTTTCAATAATTTAATATTCTTGAAATTTAATAATAATTTATTGATCTTTTTCTTTTTGGGTTATTTAATTTTTTAGTGTTGACATCTTTGAATTTTTGTTTTTGTTTTTATTTATTGTTTTTGAATATTTTGATTCCTTTTTCAATTATTAGTTTTGTATTCTTTTTTTTAATTAGTGAAATGAGTAATTGTAATTCGAAGTTGTTAACAAAAAAATCATAGTTAACAATTTACAATTACTCAATTTTTGATTAAATTTGTTTTTAGAAATTTTTTCTTAACTTCTCTAATCTTGTCATCTTGGACATTTCCTTAAAATTTTTGTATGTTGACCCCGTTTGGTATAATTTTACATTTGACATTTTACTGTTATTTTGCATTTCAGACATTTTAATATTTTTGCATTTTTGTCAATGTGTCATTATTGGCAGTCTTTTGTTGCACATGTGGCAAATTGACAATATTGGAAAGTTCAGTTTTTAAATTTTTTGAATTGTGTACGATTTAAAATTTTATCATTCAATGTTGGATATTATGGCAATTATGATTATATCAATTAATGTTGAATGAAATTGAAAATTTTTGCTAGTTTTCTTTCGTTGCTGTCCTTGCGGTGCATCTTCCTCTTCTACACAACAACCTCAATCCTCTTTCGACTCAATTTTTAATCATTTCAGTTTCATTACTAGTTCTTCCAATTTTTATATTTTACTCTTCTCGACCTCCTCGATCCTTGACATCTTCTGCCTCTCGATCTAGTGTTTTTGTTGATATTTTTTATTGTGATGTTTCAATAATTTTATTTTATTTTATTTTGTGGTGTTGTTCTAACCATTCTTCGCTTTCTTTTTACCTGACCTTACTTTCTTGCCTCATGTCCATCTCCGCATCCTTTCCCATTCTTTTGGGAACTTCAGTATTTCTCATTCAAACCCATTCGTTTCTACTTCCATTACGTTACACCTGTACTAGTAGCGTTCATCTAATGTATTGCTCGTAATCATTGACTTTATCCCATTCCACCTCCTTTCCATTTATGATTAATTTCATAAATCTTTGCCTGATTTCCTTTCCGTCGTTTTCGTTTGCTCACAATGTCATTGTTTTCCTTTTCTATCTTTATCGACGTCGATGTAAATGCGATGTGATTCTATTCTTTACTTAATCTGTCATTTTCTTCTCTCATAATTTCAATGATTAATGGCTTTTATTATGCCCTTATCTGATTATTTTCGTCCAACTTATATGTACTCTTTACACCTGGATTATTTCATTAATCATAACGCGTTGTCTTATCTTTGTTTGGTCTGTTATAATCATAAATCGAATAAGTGTTTCGATGTGGATGAAAAAAATCCCACTTTAATTTAACGAGCGATTTTATTATTTTGTTTTATAAACGTGGGCAACTGACCCTGTATATTTAACAGCCGCGGCAATCAATATAACGCGGCCCCCGAATATATTTATACACTATCCAAATTTTCCACATTTTCTGGATGAAGTACAAACTTAATTTGAGGAATTTGTAATACTTTCGTTTACAGATTAATTTTCGGACGGGAAGAATGTGTACGTTATGCACGTATTAATTTTGTTGGCAACAACTTGGAGCAAAGTTCTGCTAACATCGGTGGGAATGCATTAATAACGGCACAAGTTGCATGTGACATGACAAGGAAAACAGTATCACTAAATATGTGTGTGGAAATGTTCGCGGATAAGATAAATTACCGAAATATGTAACTTCGATACAACAATTTAAATATCATACATTAAATGTTTTTTTATAATTTCATTTCTATTAAATCATTATCGTATTGCAGCGTGTAAATAATATTAAAAGTAGGTATGAAAGATTATTACAAATTAATATTTAATACAAGATATTCATAAAAATAATAAATAACCATGTAAAATCACCTACTGATGTAACTGATTGAATAATAATTAAGACGATTGCATCAACGAGGGAACTGATCAGTCGCACTAAAGAAATTAGGTGTACCCCTCATATACATTGAGTAGGTATTTGTGGCGCAATCGACGCTCCTTGATATCGTCTGGGTAGTTTGTTTAAAACATTTATATGTTTAAACTTGATTACTTATCTCTTTTTTAAACTTTTCTTTAATTTACGTTCATAGTTACACGAATTTTCTCCATCCTCGCCATATGTCGTAACATTGTTTTACAGTTTACTGGCAACAGTTGCATCGATTTAATTACGTAAGATCCCTTCGTGTCGCCAGAACTTCATTAGTTAACAAAACAACGACACGAGCGTCCCGTGCTTCCAGTAATAAAAATATTTTCCAGCCAACACACACGGCAACTAAATACAGATTAGTGCCATTATTTAGTCTCGGGAATGTTATCTCCGTCCAAAGCCCTGTGTGCGTTATTGGTGAATAGAAATCCCGAGAAAAATATTTTCCTTTGTGCGAAATTACTTAAGTAAGCCGTTTCAATCTCGATGTTATCTGTAATCGCTTTGCGAGGGCCTGTTTACATCGCGAGTTTATGTCCGTCCTTTCTTCTTTTGAATCGTATCAATGGGGAGCGATACGAATATTCCTTTCTCGTAATAAATGGTCCCGTTGAGGCCATGCGGCCATAATGTCTGACGATTTGATGAGTTGACGTTTCAGATAGTTTGGTAATTTCGGTAAAAACTAAACGTGAGAAATTTATCATTAGAATTTTTTTGAGAACTTTCAAACAATAAAACCTTTTTTAATCCACAAAGAACATAGGTCATAGATATTTTGGAAAAATTAATGTTACTTACAAATACTTAAATTGGACAAAATCTGTAGCCACATCTGACAGTTGTATTCCTAGATTCATATTTTTAATTTGGACCAATCAGAGTCGAGAATTCATAACTATGTAGATCGTTAGGCATTATAGGCATTATATATAGTTAGTCAATTCTGGTATAACTACAGGGTATAAATGAAATAGGTGCCTTAAATTTAATTGGTTATAGAACTCATTTTTTTGCAAAAATTCTGAACTGATTTAAAAATAATAATACGTTTATCATCAGTTATGGCACAAATTTTTATAGTAAATTAAACGCTTTGACATAAAATTGTAAAAAATATTATATCACGTGCGCGAAATATGTTAGCGTGTTCGAATGGCATACACTAAAATTGAGCATTTCAAGCTGTTGGTTTAAAAAATTCTAAATTCATTAGTACAATTCTGTTATCGCTCTTTTAATTAAAAAAAATATTCCTAATATACGACAAATCGCGGCTTAATCTTAGGTGTTGAGCTGGTTAGGCGTTATATAAATACAAATACAGTGTTCAGTTAAGCCCTACACGTTGGGTGCCAAATTTACACGACATGGGTATAATAATTAATTTGCGCTGACACGTAAGTATTTCGATTTAATATTATATTTATGTACGGGTTTATATTTATTTATATTATTATTTGTACACGTTTGGAAATAGGGAGAAATGCTGGAATACATCTTGTTAACACAGTTTGTTCTTTTGATTAATGAAAAAAATAAATTTACTGTTTAACTACCGTTAAAAAATATATCCGGATACCTGATAATTAAAAACCAAAATAATTTGAAAATACTAAAGTTTATCGATAAGAAATATTTACTATTTATTATGTAACAATTTTTTGAAAAATTAATAATTTTCCAGAATATATACATTTGTGGGCGCGTGTTTGGTTTTCAGGTGCAATTAATATTAATGAAATTAACATTTGTGGTGCTGGTTAATTCGTTAAGCAGAGATACATTAAACCTCCATTCATTATGCAACAATTTGACTACATTAAATATACACCACTTAACACAACTCGTAATGATGCTAAACGCTACTAAATACTACTGATTTTATAAATTTACATGTTTACAATGAAATCATCTAAAATCGTAACGAAACATTTGGCTTAATTTATACAGATTCTATCGAGTGACATTCAGTTTTCATCATTTTTTTTTTTTTCGTGCAAATCACTCGCTATGATGCCCACTAAATAATTCTTTATATATTCACACATCCAACATTTGATATTAAGCCGATAAGTATGACCTATGACATTGGTCGTGGCCTAAAGTCGTTTTATCGTTTGGATGTCAATATTGCACGAAATATCATGTCCTTGATATTGAATTTCCCTTAAAACAACCTTGATGTAGACTTTCTTATAGAATATTAGATTGATTTGTGAATAACTGTTCACCGACTTTTAAAAAATCTCTAAATAAATAATCAAAATCAAAAAACGTTAGGTAAGTATAAAAAACGATAACATATGTTTGTGATAAGGAGATAATCATCCATCAATATGGCACGATTTGTGTGCCAAATGTTGTGCAAGTGAATTTTTTTTTAATATGAAGAATAAAGGATTGACTTTATACCCAACGAAAAGTACATACAAAGAACGAGGGGGAAATTTTCGTTAAGAAATATGTAATTGGTTGCTACAAAATAATTTGTAATAAGGGTCAATATTTGATTATTCTTGGGAATGTGGAAAAGTGTGGTGTGAGAAAAAGGCACGTGGGGTATAAAAATGATCTAAAGTAAACGTTTTGGGCAAAAAATATCAAAATATTTTGTACTTTGGTACAAATTAAAATTTACATAATTGCAAACATTTCAAAAATGCAAAATAATAAATGTTATTTTTTTAAAAACGTAAAAATTTTAACACGACAAATCATTATCTAGATCACACAATAATTACACCATGTCGTCTATATTAATACTCGTTGAAGCCAGTTGGCCTAATTTTGCACTTTAATAGAGAAAATGTCCATCTACTTACATAAGTTAGTACGGCTACAAAAGTTGCCTAACCTATACAGCTACCAATCTGAATGTCGGTTAGATAGATAGAGTGCACGGATTTTAGATTAAGACTTTTATTTTGGTAAACGTAACCATTAGCACATCAGCAATCAAAAATGTATTTTTAATGCATTTATGTAATTGAAACATTTTTTTCCTCTCATCACACCCCCTAATGTGGTTTACTTGTTTTCCCCAGTGAATAGTGAAGATAGATAGATAGATATATTCATCCTAGATTAGCCTCTTGTCTTGAAGCAGTAAAATTCATCTGGATTGCAAAATTTATTTGTTCAGAACCACTTTAAAATTGTAACTATTTCCTATTTGATCAAACATTACTGGTAAAAATTGATTCCCAAATAGATCTACAAGTCATCTCCTTTAAAGTAACCATCTCTGGTCTTAAAACTTCACCAAATAACAACCAAATAACATGTTAACTTTATGTATTGTAATACCGAAATTTTCTTAATAATATTTCATGAGACACGTCACAGCCTTTTCTAAATTAAAGAACTGTGTTGGTCATCCTCAAGCAAGTTTATAATAATTCTTTTCACTGATATTGCTACCTGATGGCAATTTTTATCTTCATTGATTTGGATTGTGCTTGGAACTCCAATTTGGAACCACCTGCTTGCATACGTTATTTTCCACGTAAGGAAGATGTCGCTAATGAAATCAGCGCTACATCCAGTGCATTTGATCCTCTATTCATAAATTACTTAACAGTGTAGTGTTTATATTTACTCATTATAATTTTATTTTCAACAGAGTCTACTAAGCATTGGAGCTTAGCCTTTCGATATTGAAGAGAATCAAACTACAGTCTGTAACACAATCTACTACTAAAATAATTGATATGCATATAGCCAATAATGAAATATCTTGCACTTTTTAAATTAATTTTATCTTATGCAGATGCCCTTAGGGAAGAATCCCTCCATAAATATTCTCTATTTCGATGTAATTATTTCACCAGGCGAACCCATGATATATATTAAAAATTGAAATAAAAAGATCCTGAGATAAAACTCAATTAAGAATCAAGTTTTGCGCCGATATAAAATAAAAATTTAAACGATTTATTAAAGTTTTCGTATTAAAAGTAATAATAAATGATTATAATTTTGTTAATAAAATATCACCTTTTTTATTCCGTTAATGGAGTAATTTTACCATAACATTTCAAAAATACAACGAACAGATTTACCTGCCATCGATTAAGGTGACGTAGAGGGACGTCTAACCTTGTACGGAAATCAGCCCTATGAATTACTAATTCGTTTATAAATACTTCGTTGTACTCCAGTTTATTGAAACTGAGTATGATCACCAAATGACCTCGTGAATTTCTCTCAACTAGAGATTTTAATTTCGCGAGATTCGCTCCTCGTCGCAGATTTCAGGTATAAGTCAGTTGGATCCTTAATACCCAGACATGTCTGTCTCGATACTTTATTAACAGCCTTAGCTTTGTGCCACAATACCAAAGAAAACTAAATTATGACAGAAATTTTTTTTATGTCGTTGGTTTGGGTTGCGTTGATTTCGTTTCCCCAATTAGTTTCATTAATTCTATGCAATTAATAAATTTGGGAGTCATTGGTAGCGAAGAATCGCGATAAAGAAATATTAGATGCAGTCAATTTTACGTTGTGGTTAAAACGTTGAAAAACTAATTATAAAATTACAAAAGCTATTGTACTATTTTACCGCTATTGTGAAAATGCAATAACGTCGGTTGAATATGTAAGTTAAACATACTAAGTTACAAGTTACACAATATATTTTGTATTATTTTCACACTATTCAAAGCAAACGTTAACGTAACTCGCGGTGGAACTTTTAATATGTGAATCATAACATAAAAGTTACAGCCGAAGTTACACATAAAGTGAAATGACGAAACTTTCATATTCAAAAACAAGGAAGCAGAATGCAATTGAGAGGGTAGAATTATTGAAACGCTCCTCGAGTTCGTACCAACTAGGACTGAAACGATTTTCACATGAATGAAATCTTTCACGGGGAGTTTCTAATTCTCAAGCGTAAATTGCCAATATCTAGTCTACTGAAATAAATATATTCTTTTTTCAATTATCATTGTCCCATCTGTAAATCCACAGGCGAAAAATGCAAAGTCACACCCAGCTCATCTCAGTCAGGATAGCGACCCTTTTATTCTTTGTCATAATTTTTCCGCTGCTGCTGTCTAAGCTGCCCAATTTCATTCCAAATTAGCCCCTTATCCTAAAATATGAGTTCGGTGCATAATTCAATCTTTTCCATTCTGAAATAAGATCGATTTTAAGAAACGTCAATATATGACATCACCTCACCTAAGCCAAATATCTCAATAATTTTATTCTATCGATATTGTCATTTGGTAGTTTGATTGAAATTTCTTGACAAAACATTCGTGTTGAATTATATATAGTTCGCATTTGAAGTCCGAGACTCGTCGGAAAGGCGTTTTAAATTTGCACGTAAATTTTATCTGCGCGAAAACGGACCGTCGCATGTAAAATTCGAAACACATTTAGGTAAACGTTTACGTTTCGCTCGTCGTCCTTTTGAATTCAAACAACACGGGGCATTTGCATCGAAACCGAATGGCTCTGCGCGGAATTCGCAAGACACATAGATTTCCAAAAAAACGCAATATCCCGAGGCACCGCGCACGTATAAATTTATAATAACAACTCGGAGAATTTATCTTTGATGTTCTTCCATGGAATATACGTAAATATTTACCTTCGTCGATGTACTCGTACGTGCGATGCACGTAAATTCGAGTGCAATAATTCACTAGCACCTTTGATGCGTGATACTAGTAATTGGTAGTTTTCGCGATACCTCTTTCCGCGTTTCAAGTATTATCTTCCGAATAATTTGCTAAAGCGCCAAGTTGCTTTTTATTAGTTTGCACTTCAACAGAATTTGTGGATCAACGTGCACATTGAAGATAATAAAATATTACCTGGACCCAATTATACCAGACCATGTTCCAAACATGATTATATTTTTTAAAGTTATGTCGACAGAACTATTAGAAAAATTAGAGCACGTTTCAAAGAACGCGTCATTCACATAAAAACATAAACATGATTCGAATTTCAAATCACGAACGCCGAACAAACACCGTCCGTTCTACAACTTACAAAAATTATACACGTCCGCAATAAAGCCACCAAACATTTTCTGAACAACGGAAATTATCAAACGTAAATTTAACACAAATTCTACTTTGCCGGCGAATAATTAAGTTTAAATTATTCCCTTTGTGTAACTCCCAAAAATGAAACAATTCTGCTAAAGCAAATCGTATAAGTGCTTCAATATGATTATGGCATTTTTGTAATAATAAGCTGTATAACGTCAATATTTTTTATGACAACGAAAGCCCTTTGTTTAGCAGATAACATATTAAAAATGTTGATCACAAATTATTCCACATGTCGAGAACAAAATTGTTACGGCGTTTATCTGTATTTGGCCATTTACTCCCCCACATATTATTTATGAGCAACCGCTTTCGCATTTACCTGATTCTAAAGCTTGTGTTCAAACTAATTGGCTAATGTTGTGAGGTCTAAACGATAACGTTTATGAAGCTGTGCCCAATCGTCTAAACGATCCAGTCAATTTAGGAACACAAACGCAATCCAGCACTAATGTTCTTGTAAATTCCATCAGCAATTCCTTTACGAACATCTAATAAATATTTAAAAAATTATATTTAACGCTGTATGACTTCCTGCTCTGCTTTGATCAACGTCGACGTCACACATAAAACCGAATCATTTGCATAATTTACCAGAACTGCATTAATCTCATGAATATTACACGCAAGCACATAATGAAATTTTATCACATGAATAGGAAATATCATTACACAACTTACATGATTTATCTCGTTTCGCTAATACGCGAGTTTAATCTCACACACACACCTTTCAACTACATAAAGCCTTTACGAATGCAAAAATTCAGATAAGAGATTTCTCATTATTGAATACTGATACGGATAAAGTAATCTCATCGTATCTGACGAATTTACAAATAAAACTATCGAAATTAAAACTGATAAAAAAATGGAACATTGATGCCGATTCTGTTCTGGTCTGAACATTTGATCACGTGGTTTAAAACATTTTCACCATAATATGCTTCCTGGAAAGAAATTCATGGCAGTCATGGTCACATCAGATTGTTAACTTAACATAAAAAACAAAGAAATGTGGGCTTGGTTCTATTAGTATTAGTGATGGGTTCGCCGCACTGCATCCAAATAGCAAATTATAAAACTCCATAGATTCACTGAAGCAGAACCTTACATCTGCATTTCGTTCATCAATGCAATTTAAAAGGTTTTCATGTTACGCACAAGGTTATACTGAGCGAAGTCAGATATGTGGAAAATTTATTGCACATAATATTTTCAACTCTTCTTGGGTTGGGTTGACGTGGTTTAGGTTCGATTGGGTTGGCTTCCTTGATTTCGTTTCTATTCCATCACTACAGAGTTGGGGGTATACTTTGTCCAATTATTATTAATTAAGACAAATCTATTCGACTACAAATCAATGTATGCCCCAAGTGAAACCAACTTGTACGATAAATGCTACCAAATTATTGTTAATGCGAATTTGTCTCCATATGATTTGAATTGTAATAAATTGCAATATGCACCAAAAAGTCATGTCGAAACTGTGTCATTAATTAATTCAAAACTAAACTTCATTTGTAAGCCGTAGACTATTAATAACGTTTATGAGTATAAGCGTTGGATATTATATAATAAGAACCTAGTCTTTCAAAAAGCGTTGAGCTTAAGTTGTGAGCATTAGGATTTATTATTCCCATAAATTTTAATACTTTCTAGTCCGGGGTGTAGTATATTGTGTTTATTATGATATGTAGCAAGTTTAGGCAGCTGTTATCTCTATCGATCATTCATTATTATGATTGTAGTTGGACAGACGAATATATACACTCGAGGCACATAGGCAACTTGCTACCTCATGGGTATATAGCACGAGCAACAATATATAATATTAGCTGCTAATTATAATGCGTTCGTTACAGAGATTATTACCATTTCCATTGATTAGGTCCACGTTGAAGCTGGAAATCATACAACGTAAAGCCAGAGAAATTTTGAATTATAAAAGTACTTTATACACAACGAAAGAAATAGGAGAAATACTTATTTAAAAGTGGCAAATTGTAGTAAAGGTCAATATTTTATTATTGTGGGGAAATGTGTAGTGTGAGGAAAAGGTTCGAGGGGTCTAAAACTAATCTAAAGTAAACGTTTCTGGCACGAATTTAATTCAAACACGAAAATCTTGTGAGATATGAATGTTTCTGGTTATGTATACAGACTGTCAAACACAGAAAACATGTTTATACATTTTGCGAGTTTATTAATGCATTATTATAGAAAAGAGAAAATAGCAGTCAAATTTACGCATATATATTATAACAAAAATTTAAAAGTATGGTAAAATTTGTAAAAAAAACAGAACGTAAAAGTCGGCAAAAAGGCTCAATTTTGATCAGATCTCCCTTGGTGAGACTATTTAAAGTACGTCATAAGACGACGACTTTTTAGTGACATTTTGCCGGCTATACGCTTTACGTCGCTTGGGAAGAGATTTAATAAAAAGGTTGCTAGTCTACGACGTGTTTGAAAGAAAATTGACAAGTAACGGTGTACGAGCGTCAAATATTAAGTGAAGTGTCAGGATCAAATACTGTATAAAGCACAGCTGGGTGCTACGATTTTAATGGACAATGATTTACAAAAATCAAATGCACTTTAAATCCAAATCTACCATCGTATATTAATTTTGTTAAATGTGCCACCAGTAGATGTTCCGAAAGACAGAAAAAAGTAATCAATTACAGCAGCTGAACTGTGAAAACTTTCCTAGTGAAGGTTTCCCAAATTCTCTTAACAAAACACTAGATTTGTAGTGCACATAGCCTATTTATACTTATTTATCAGTAGCATCATCTCATCAGTTATAATCCTAGAAAATGCTTTCGATTAATTTAATCATTTAGCTGTTTTCTTCTAATTTAAATAAATGACATTTGATTGAGTAATAAAAATCAATCTGACGTACTAATTGATACCGCGGGTTAAATATCCTAGTATAGGAATAATTAACATTGGACCATTGGAAGTTGCTAATTTTAGGAGATGGGGTAAGAGTAACTTACTCCTTGGTGGGTGAAACAAGAAACACTTCATATTATCACAAACTCAACGTATCACAAACGTATGTGTCATAAAAACAAAAATTACTACAAATTAGTAACACAATAATCGTTATTGTAACAAAATTTATTCAAAAGTAATTCAATGACAAATGCTCTGACGAATGTAAAAATGTTTATTCAAATTCCTAGTAAAGTTTAGAAAGGTGATGATACCGTAAAACGTAAGTTATGAATACAACAAACATCGAGGTTAATTTTTTTAAGTACCTGTTGCAAAAAAAAGTGCAAACGTTGAGGCTAATTGTTTAGATAATTTTAATAGACGTGAAAACGACAAGATCGATATTGAGTTAAGTGTAAACCTTGTTAAAAATGGGTAAACGTCGACGTTAAATCTTTAAGATGTAGTCTCATCATTTGACTTCACAGCGAATTCATGTGTGGTGGTCTGATGAGCCAATAGATGAGGAAACAGCTGTCATCACCGTAATACATTCCCTGCCATTTATTTTTA
Organism: Geotrupes spiniger; assembly: GCA_959613385.1. Lineage (NCBI taxonomy): Eukaryota > Metazoa > Arthropoda > Insecta > Coleoptera > Geotrupidae > Geotrupes > Geotrupes spiniger. Next base: position 13,885,862 of record OY390735.1, on the reverse strand, counting down.
ACGTTGACACAAATTAGTCTCAAAGTTAGAGATAAGAAATAATTGTGCAAAGATACAATCGGTGAACATATTAAACTGGTACAAAACTGTCTAAAAACACTAATTTTTTAAACGTAAATCAGCCTTGACGTCGATGACAAGGATTTGATAATAAAACTGTGCGTTTGCTGACATGCAGTTCGTCAAAAATTAGGGATATTTCCTCTTCAGGCCGTTGTTTTTCAAATTCTGGTAAAGACATTTTTAAATTTTGTTTTCCCGAATTAAAAATGTCATTTAAATTTTTGATTAACAGTTGAAAAGATTGATTCGCATTGACAAAATTTTAAGTCTCCGTCGAATGTACAAAGGTCAAGATTAATTGTTAAATGTAATTATTATTGACCATCGATATTATTGACCATCGTTAAGATTGTCCTGCAAATATCGACGTTGATTGTTTAAGTAATTACTAAAACATGCAAACGTTAAGACTAACTGCTTAGGAAATAATTTTGTAACACGTGGGTTATTTAGTTAACTGTTAACCAATTGTTGACTCACTCAGAAATTTTTGTTGATTCCAGGATAATAAAATTACACCCTGCTTAGGCATTTAATAAACATTCAATATGATCAAAACTCGTGGAGGCTAATTGTTTAAGAAGTTAATTGTTTACGTAATTATTGTTAAAGACGTATAAACGTTGGTAATAGCGTTGAAAGAAAACTGCTGGAAAACCAAAAGCTACTTTGAGGAAGTTTATATAAAGAAATATATAATCTGTCAGGGCGATTACGTTACATCTTCCATTACATGAGCTACGTAGTAATGTGACGTACGAATAGACGACAATGTACATGGCAAATTTAATATACAACTGACATGTACGATATTTATGATAAATAAAACATTATAAACATTAGAAAATAAGGTAACGTCAAGTTACAATATTGATGAATAGGGGAAATATTTCCATTTAAGTGGAAGTTAATATACTATAAACCACGCAGGTCTAAAGTATGCAAAAAATTTTAACACATGTAAATAAATTTATATTAATTCTATAAATAACGTTTATTATTTATAAATAATTAGAACAATTTGTATCAGAGAATCAAGAGGATTTTTTTTCTGTAAAATATTATTTTAGAAAACCAATTATATGGATGTTAATAACTTTTAGTGTAATACACAATTAAATGTAACGTTTCAAGCACATAATCAATCATAATATTGTGTAAACCGGATGGAAGCCAACATTAAAACCGTTGCACTATTTATCCTGTAAGATGTAACTCGTTGATTAATCATATCTGGACTTGCTTTACACAAAAGGACAGCAGATGAGGTCATGCGAACGTATAGATATACCGCGTTTATAGAAACAACGCACACATCGAGTTTGAAACAATATAAATTTACCAATCTATTGATAATTCGTTGACAAAAATTTACTATATTTTGATTTTACCGTAAGTTGTCATATATAAGTCATAGACACAATTATTTTAATAATTTAATTCAACCCATTAGTATAGCTTAGAATTTTCAAGTGTTTATTTTGATTCAACGATTGCACCATCTCTAAATATTACAACAGTTTATTAAACACTTTGATACTACTTCGTATTACAAACATCGTTAGTTTAAGTTGAACAATTTTAATTATTTTACTATCGCAAATTATTGTGTGAATATTAACAACACATTTTGTGTGCTACGGAATGTAAATATTTGACTATAAAGCTGTTTGCAAAGTACACTTGTACAATATTTACAATAACAATTCCACTTAGCCTTTAAACACGAGCTTATAATTCAGAGTCGAGACATAACAAAACATTTCGAGCCGAATTTATAGGCCATTTATGACATTAGAGTCGTATATACTATGTTTAAAAGCATTTTGCACGTTATATAAATATAAATCCTCCACAGACAAATAATGTAATAAAAACGTGTCAATTTTTCATCAATTTCATCATTTCCTGACCACAACTTAGCGACATCTGGTTTCTTTGAACAATTAATGTTGCATTTCTTAAGATATTATATAATTGTATTTCTACCTTAGATGTTGGGACGATGTGTGCATAAGATCAAAAGAAAAATTCAACACTCCATCACATGGTATTCCTGGAAAACTATCCAATGGAATTAACAGCCGATCATAAATCGGAAAATGAAATCGTTCGTGAAAACAATTATTACTTAAATGTCTCTAAACCGAATTTGCACAGGCTGACAGAATACTCCCACTCTATGAAATATTACAGCCAAATTGATAACAAATTACATGGCGTTAATCATCTGAGACCTCTAAGATTGATTGATTGGCAAATTATTTCATTAAATGGTCGCAGGTTACTAGTACATTTTAAGCACCAAAACTATGATTATTTGAATTGGTAGGAAACCAAATGCTAACAAAAGAAATGAAACACAAACTCAACATTTTTAATTATTTAATCATTGCAATATCAAAATGATTAAACGGTAAATAAAAGAATGATCCCAATCAGGCACAACGCAAATTATTAATGGTGAAGAGGCTGGAAAATTGGACTGACCATGAGATTTGGAGAGAAAAAAATCAAGCATACACTAAGAGTCAGAAGGACTTAATGTTAATGATTAAAATGTATTACCATTCACGTAAAGTATAGATTGACAATTTCTAATTCAATGTACAACATTCAAATCAATTCATCAAATCAATTTATTTGCTGTTTGACTTTGAAGTACTTTCGCCTAAATATAATATAAATTTTACACCCATATATGAATTTCCGCATAATCGATCGTTGACCAAACCATTTACTTTTATGACACAAGTACGTATACGGTGACGAACGTATCTGAAATGTGGTATTCAATGGCACTTTGCGATAGTGGACGTCAGGCACGCGGACATTTAATATCAAGCGTCGACCAGGAAATTATTTAAATAGAATTTTTAATGTAAAATATAATGCGTTTCAGTCCCACGCCCATGCCGTATCACAAAGCCGCAATCATAATTACGTTATTAATATTTAAAATAATTATATAACTAAGCAGAATTTGAACTTTTCGAACTCGGCCGTTTTTATACTCAGAAATTGCTTTTATCATTATTCCCCGCCGTAAAATCTCATTCGCCCTTGAATCCACTGAAAGTTTCCAGCAGTTCATTGAAAAATTAATGGAATTAAATATGCGCTGAAGTTCGCTTTGTGCATGAGTGTATGCAAATGTAATATGCATGCCCTTTCCCCTGGGAATCTAATAACGGTTTCCATACAAATTAATTTTATTTTATAATCACGTTAGAGGCTTAATTGTTGTTCTCCATCATATATCTCAGAGGCATTGTAACTGGCTTTTTCTAAACCGAGCGGCTTAACAACAATGTGTTTAGTGAACTCAGTGGATTAAACTAAAATGTTAATAAATTCATTTAAAATAATGCCATTATGAACATATTCGAAAATCTTATATATCAATTAAAATTAAAAAACAATATTGATGTTTATATTTTTATGGCCGGTGGTGTATTTAAAAAGACATAATTTTATTGTTAATTCCCAATTACGAACACTGTAATAATTTGTGTGAAAGACATGAAACAATGAGACATCACTCAAAAAGAGATGAGTTTCATTTTTAAGGCTACCGTCGCTCGAATAACATACATAATAGAACAAACAGGAGTTTGCCAAATATAACATCAAAGAAAAGTAAATAATTGTTTTCGTTGCAAAATTCTATATAAAATAAACCGTCAAGTTTGTTTACGGGCGTTTACATATTTATGAAGTTAATGCAAATTTAAATTTACTAAATGTGCTCATTCCTGCTGTATTATGACGGAGCCCATTCAAAATATATCGAATATAATAGCTCGGAAAGCCTCCCCAGGGAGAGATCAATATATTTGGACAATAGTCACCCGTCAATCAAACAATGAATACCCGGCAATTGTGCCAGTAAAATTTCAATACACATAAAGAAGGTATTAAAATCAGCATTTTAACACAAAGCGCAAAACATTTGTAGCAAATATTTGTGTGAATGTATGTGTTGTTGTTTTCTATGAAAGGAAAAAGTCACTATTGAAAAATAAGACTGGTGTAAAATTGATTAAATGCAGATCATCTTAAATTGTTTTTTCATTATCTAACCTCAACGTTGAAACTTAAAACTTTTCAATTCAGATGAAATTATTATATTATTGTTTTTTTCCTTGTCGTTTTGTTCTTCTCTTATCGTTCATTCATAGGCATCGATGTCTGCTTGGTTTTTGGATTCATACATAATAATAAAAACTTATATACCTATTATGTTGGATTTTTTTCTAAATCTCATCCTCAACATTCTGATTTTCCAGTACCTCTGCTTGTGGGTCAAACAAACTACGATAGCTTCTATTTGGCCTTTTCAATTAATCGACATTTTTTTTGATTACTTTGTGTGACAAAGAAAAAACATAGATGATGACAATTGTTACCCTGTATAAAATCATACACACCCCAGTGAGTACAATTAAATGGGCGAAATTTGAATTGAGCACATTATAAAGAATTACATGAATTTAAGAAAGACAGCGAGGTGCATACAGGACGGTAATGCAAAAAGCTGGATGGCTGGGTAGAAGCAGAACAAGCTACAATATAATTCAACTTGTACGCAAATGTATATTTATAACATTTTCTTTTAGAACTCGCTGCGCTTCCAAGCAGTAAACCGTGAAATAATATAAAGTTATTATTTAATTATAAATGAGGAACTGGCTGTGCGCATATTTTTGTTAAAAGTAAAGTTTGTCTAAATAAAGTTAATAAATTTACACAGAAATTTTATTAACAACCATGCGAGCTATGAATGAAACAAACAACAGGACAGCACTGACGAAGTAATAGCGAAGAATAACTAGTAAGCGATGAAAATGGAAAGTGACGAGAACTCAGAAGACGAGGTACACAAAGAACGCCTGTAAAGCAGCATAACAAAGGAGCGGACTTACAAGAGATTAGGGCAGAAAAAGGGAATTTAACACAAAAATAAGGTAATTAAAACAAGAAAATGAAAAAATAGATAAGGCAAATGAGGGCTTACGACAAGAAAATAGAGAAATAAAAAGAGAATTAATAAGGATGGGAAACAAAATGGAATGGGTGGAACAAAAATAAAAAAGAACAATATGATAATGATGGTGATGAGGCTTATTAATTAACACAAACAAGGTGGAAAATTAAAAGAAACGTTAAATATTGTCAAAGAAAAACTAACGGTACAGGTAAAGGTAAAAGAAGCAATGAAACTAGGAGAAAATATTGCATTGGAGAAAGAGAAGACAAAGAGAATGTGATAGAAAATAAGTCAAAGTTAATGACTTAGGAACAGATAAGGTATTCGTTGACCACGACCTTACAAAGAAGGAAAGCGATAAAGAATGACAGACAGATCAATACAAGAAACAGCGAAAAGAAAGAACGTAAGAATAGGATAATTGGGGACAGAAGCAAAAGAAAATGGAACGGGCAATGAATATGGAATATAAGACTAGAAATGGAAAAAGAAACGGAGAATGGAACAAAAAACCCAAATTAAAGGACAAAAAATTAAATGGAGTAAAGGAGAAGAACAAGAAAGGAATATAGTGATTGGCAACATGATATGTAAGAGGAATAAATGGAAAGAAGGAAGAATTAAATGAGAGAGTTTAAGATATAAATCCACACGTTGCCTCGTACAACATTTTGTCTCCTTTCCATTTTTCTTTGTTTCTGTTATCAATAGGATGTCTAACAGACAACAGCAACAAAGGAATGGAGAGCACGTTCAGAAAAAATTGTCTCAGTAACACTAGAAATTAAATCAAAAAAAGAGACAGTGATTTCAACGTATTGACCAAATGAAGGCGGAAGAAAGGCGAATACTAGGACAAGTTAAATTGGATTACTAAAAGTAGTAGAGGCAACATATATGTCCCAGGGGATATGGAGATAAGAGTAGTGAATAGCGACGATGGAATGAGAGTGATAGGTAAATAAGGAGAGCAGAAAATGACGAGCAACGGAATTAGAACCTAATAGTCACAACGAAATATTGGAAAACATACGTCCATAAATTTACAAGACAAGGAAAAGAATGGAATTATAAATCCATAATAGACTAACATAGTAACAGAAAATTGAAGAAGAAGCGAAGTGATAGATACCAGAATCATGAGAAGCTCGGACATATATACCGTAGTGATCACTATATGGTAATGCGTAAGATCAGACAAGACAGAACAAAAAGAAATATTGCAAGTGAAAATAAATACATAGAACAAAAATTATAAGGCGCTACCAACTAAGAGAGAAATAAATTGCTGTGAAATATAGAAGACGTGTAGAACACAAGATGAGAAGGGTGGATATAAGTCCCAACATGGATGCTGAAGAACGGTGGGAAGAATTATAAATGCATTAATGAAAAGTGTAAGAGAAACTTGTGGTACAATAAGGACGGGAGACTCCGATTCCTTTCCCAGAAAGATAAACAGGTGAAGCAAAGAAATAAAACAAGAGATAGTGGTCAAGAAAATTTTGAAGAGTACCTGCAAAACGTCGCACAAGCGAGGTTGGTAAAACAAGAGAGTTGGAAAGAATTTCGAGAAAAGGTGTAGAAAAATTACAAAACTAATTGGAAATTGTTTTTTGAAACAGCTAAAAATACCAGACAGGCAAAACCGACACAAATGAGATCAGTTAAAACAAAGGAAGAGGGAATGATGACGGACGATAAACTAAAAATATAGAGATGGAAGCAATAATAATGATAACATAAGAAGAAACAATAACAGTGAAAGCAAGAAAAACAGTAAACCAGAAGAAGAAATAAATATCAAAGAGATAAGGGATACAAGATATTGATAGATAGATAGATATACAAATGAGTGTAGTAACTATAGTCGAAATAAGCTATTTTAGGTAACGCATGAAAATTGACGAAAAGTTTACAAATAAATTGAAAAAATACACATAAGGGCAAATGGAGGAATCGACGAGCTGATTTCGGAAGACACAACGCCATATGTTCACAGAAAAAGAAATAATAAAGAAAAGCTGAAGTAGGGCTCAAAAGCGTACTTCGTATTTGCAGATCAAGAAAAAGCTTTTGGCAGAGTGGACCAGGTAAGTGTTCGGAAAAGAAAGGAGTAGAAAAAAATTGAGAGAATATACAAGAGGACTACCAATTATGCGGAGTAGAAGCATGAGATCAACAAACTTTGAAACTTGGGGGATTATGACAAGGAGGAAGTTTGAGCCCAACGCTGTTCAATATAAAAAATACTAGAAACGTAGCCTGTTTAGCGTAGAAAGAGAGTAAAAATCTCACTTTATGTGCACGATTTATTGTTTCTCAGATGGTCAGGTCTGAAAGAGATATGCAGGACAACTTATAATTATTGAATGAAGCACTGAGAAAACATAGATTGAGGAACAAGACTAAAATAATGATTATAGGCAAAAAGGAGGAAGATGCAAATATAATACTGTAAGGGGAGAAAATGAAACAGGTACAAAAATGTCAAGTACTTGTGAACACAAATAGAAATATCTGGAAATAAAGACATAGACATGAGTGAAAGAATTAAGAAGACAATGAAAACGTACTATATGATGAGTGGAAAATTTATAATAAAAACATGGGTCTCGTCAAAGAGAGCGAAGAAGATGAAGTATTTAAGAGCGGCAAAGGGGTCACAATGAGCGACAGAGTAGCGAACATTGATATAAGACAAGAACTAGACATTAATTCAATACTGGATTGCATAGATAAAAGACAGCTAGGATGATTGGGACATAAAAATAATGGAGGAAACGAAGCAAGCTCTGATAATATGGAGGGCAAGAATTCGAGAAAAGCCACAAAGAGGTAGAAAAAACAAAAGGCTGGGTGAAGCCAAAACACAAACACAAAGCCAAAAAGAGTGGAAGGAATTTATGAGAAAGAAGTAAGAAAGCAAGTTTTGGGTGCAGTGAGCATAAAGAAAAATGTGCGATAGGAAGGGCGTAGACTAGGAGTTAAGGAGATCGATGCAAAGAAATGTAATGATAAGTTGAGAAAGGCATAACACAAGATTCCGAAAATTGGGCGAAATCTAAAAGCGAGAGAGATAGCGATGGTTCAATACCACAAACCATGAAAGAAAGAAAAACTATAAATATGGCAAACATGAAAACTATAGGACTTGCATTTAGTTTAGATAGGGACTTATTTTATTGAAGATATATCTTGGCTTACAAGACTAAAGGAAATGTTCGACTGATAGTCCAATTGTCAGCGTTGGTTACATCTCGTTTTTGTGCATTATCAATAGAATTGGGGCAGGTCTATCATAGCATGGGTGGGTTGTTTATAAGAAGGTGGTAGAGATGTTAACCGTCCGCCCAAAACTTGGTCGACATCAACACGACCATCGTGGATTCGACGCGGTGAACACGATAAGCTAACATGCTGGATTTACAAAAATAATACACCGTGGACAGTTTGGCGAACTCGGTCAAAACCTGACCGAGTTCGCCAAAACATTTTCAAAAAAAACTGTACATTCGTCAAAAAGCAATTGGCTTTGGTGGTGATCATTAACATCTAACAAACCCTTCCCATCCTAGCTGTGCTATCCCGCTGTCTTTGACGTTGTTAAACTGTGTAAAGACTACACATGAAATATGAAATGAATTTCATTGGAACATTTACAATATACGCCTAAGAAAATCACTAACAGGAATTCATTAATAATCATGTTGATAAAAACAAACAGAACAGAAAGTTTACGTTAAGTCGTGTTGGAATATTTTAGCATACAAGGCTAAGATAATGAGTTTCTAGACTTACTCAACAGAGTAATTGGAACATAAACTGCAAGATTAAGAGCGATGGTCTTTTTAATATGAAAGCTGCAATAAGCTCAATAAGTTACTTGAAATTTCAAAAATATCCGCAAAACATAAATTAATGATCTGACAAAGGGACAATTTAACAACATTTTACCCTGAAATGGCTGAGATCAGGTTGACACACACATTCGTTAGCTTCTGGCGATGGCTGAAAAATCCTGAAGCAGGATGTAGTACAATGAGTGACCTCTACCGGTTTGCAAAATTAATGAAAAAATCGCATTAAAAAGTGACTAATGGCAACTCAGCAAGGCCTGCCATGTAACTTTTCGAATAAAAACTAATCAATGTTTACCAGTTGAATGAAACCGTCAGCAATAACTCCCAATTCAGCGTCCACACACATTTGCAAATCACGAAACAACCTGCCATGAATCGATACCTCGGCGAACTAATTAATTTTAACTCGCACCGTACAAACGCGGCTCACGTTAATTGATAATAGTGAGCGACGATGAAAATTCTAGTTAGTTTTTAATTTGATAAATCTCGTGTCAAATTGGTTACGTTCGTCGCTAAAAGCATCACAAGAATGCAATATACGTGAAAGCTCCTATTTGCGTATAACTCACTTAAACTGTATAATGCAGCGTGCATGCAAACTTAATTTATTGCTTTATTGATGGGACCATTATTATGCGTCGCTCGGTCCATTGTTTTCGACGTATGCAGGTTATTTACTACAAAACGTTTATAATTATATAAAATGTTGATGGGTTATATGGACATTGTGTGCATCTAGGGACATTTGCAGTTCAACACGTCCACATACAATTGTATTGGGCGCTTTCGGTGCAACAGTAATTGTAATCAATGGAAAAATGTGCAATGGTAAATTACTTCACTGAATTAATGATTTTATATCAAATTCAATCGAACTGGTTTACAATGTAGGAAGTTTGTATAGAATTTACAATATTCCACTTTCGAATAAGGGGCTTTTACTGCGCCTGGAGTGTTTAATGAAACTACGAATACGAGGATTTATTATTTCCGACTATTATATATTTTCCATCCGCAGCGAATTTGCAATGATCCCAATTAAATACTGAATGGGCTAATACAAGTTTAATAAGTTGGGCGACGTATTATTGTTCTCACATCGTTTGTTTGCGTTCTCCCGCGGCTTGCACTCGACTCCAGCTTTACCATTTCATTCTTGAAATTAACGCTTGCTTAACTCAACACAATGGTCGCGTTTAATTAATATGGTTTCCACTTTAACCAAGGTGCTACAATGAGAGATCACGTGACGCATTATCCCCAAAGACATGAAATAACAACGTGACTTAATTACTGAAATGCAATTGCACGTATGTTCAATAGCCGGTTTAGTAGAGTTTCCATTTGTATCTACTCGCAGATGAATTGCTGTATATTTATGCATATCTGTCATAAATAATATGCACCCGCAAGAACGAAGTATAATAAGACAGTGAAATATGAATAATAAGAAATAAATAGTAATAGACAAATTTTAAGCTTCAGTAGAAAACGAGCTGTACCAATTTTTAAAATTGGCACGGCTACCATTCCTTACGGAATAAATTGCGCAGAAATAATCAATTTTGACAGAAACCCAACATACACAAAAGTATGTGTAACAAATGTATAATGTACTGGTTATCCCATCGTAATTACAAAGTTCCTTTGTTATTAAATATATGATAAATATATATGTATTAAAATTGTAGATGAGATGAGTTCGAAAATAGTTCGATCAAAACCACAAACGTGTACCAACACAAACATGTTTTTTTTCAATGTAAAATATTTTATGTTGGTGTACATTTATCTCGAAGATGTAAATAATGTCTTGGTATTTAAAAATCTTTTTCATTAAATTAAGAATCTCTACTAATAGCGAAATAAATTATCAATCTTAAATTAGACCATATGTTGATACGAATAAAAAGTGCATAAAGCTATTTTTCTAAAAATACCAAAAAGGACCAGGTGGTTATGCGATTCACTGTTGCCTTAATAAACGTCCACATGTGCACGTTATTAAAAAAAAACAGGTAACGTTTTGCGAAGCAAACAGTAATTAAAAATACGTGTTTTTGCACAACTAGTATCGCCCAAAAAGCAATATCGTGCATTTGCGTACACAACGTAAACGCAGCAAATGTGATACCGGAAATTGAACCGAACATATGCTAAGTCAATTGGCCACCAAACAGGCTTCGAATTTAATAATCATGTGCAACGAAGCTCCTACTCTAGGACAATTGTGCATTTCGCTTAAATAGAGTCACAGGATAACGTGGATCGAAGCTGTTTGTACTGCGTGGGTAGGACAAACGAATATGGAAGGGGGATAGTAACACTCACGTGAACGGACGCCCACGACGCCGCGCAGTTCCAATTAACGGCGTTGGTGGCGCGAAACAATAAATGCTAACTGCTACTGCGATTGATCCTGAAACAAAAATTAATCTTTAATGTGCGGGTTCCGTGAAACGGTGCGGATAATTTAAAGTACGGATGAATCCGTTTATTAATAACAGAAGTTGCGCGCTCGTATGGTACCGTTCGTGAAAATCTATGTAAAAATTCGAAAGTTCAATAGTAATTGATAAACAGGAAATAATTCCTATAAAATTTTTAATGATTTAAAATTCTTATTAATAGGCCTATTGTAACGACAATAACATTTTCCAATTTTTAATGTTTATAAATAAATTTTCCTATTTCTTGCCATTTCCCTTACCTTATATTAATCGTTTGTAGAACAAGTGAAATAGTACATATACCTAGGATACATAATGAGGACAACAATAGGCACATATCACATATTTGCAAGAAGAGAGAGTCAGAGGAAGGTTTTAGCAAGAGCTTATGGGGAAAGCGGGAGCTTCCAAGAAACAAGGAAAACATGTTAATGTATGGAGCGGAAGTTGGGGTTGGATAGATGACAACAAACACAACAAACTCCAAATTATATTGCAAGACAAGAGACTGGGAGCGAAATGTTGGGGGTCGAGACAGGGAGCGGGGCGTTAAGGTATGAATTGACAAAGAGAGAGGGACGGAGCAAAGACGAAGCTAAAAGAATTGAAGGATGAGAACAGGAGCAGGGAAATGCATCCAGAACAGGACACCAAGGAAGATAGGAAAAAGGGGAGGAAGAGCTGGAAGAAGAAAGGGGTGGGCCTGAGACGGCTAGGATGGAAATACAAGGCTTGAAATATAATGTTCTTACTTCTATGTTTGTAATTAGTAGTGCTATGCCAATAAAGATTTTTTATTAATCGTTTTTCACGTGTACATTTACAATTATTATTTTATCCAAGTAAATGGTGGCCGTTGTCCCTTATGTTCTTTGCATATTCCCAAAACATCACAGTTAACGTTGTTCGATTATGTCACAGCCTGACTCCGCTGGTGACCATATAAGTCATTTGTGCTCTACCTGTTCTGAATTACTATCAATTGGAACTGGAACAGATGTAAATGGAATCATTTTTGTTATTCTTCTGGTCAAAGAAATGCATTTTGTCCTTCGTATTTTAATGTATATACCGCTTTTGCTTTTTTATCAACATCTTTCTAACTTTACACCACTAGTGTTGTCTGTTTCGCGCTGCATATATTTCTTTGTAACTTCCATCTAGATGATTGCTTGGTCTTAAGCTTTGTTCAATTGCAAACTTTCATGACTTGAACCATGAACTTCCCACGTGTTTAGTTTTTACATAATAGTTAATGTTTATGTACATATTGTTTATTTCCTTCATTAATATATGATCTCATTTTCCTAAAGCTATTCAACTTTACAAAGGTTACACACCATTGCCTGTTTTGTGTTAGCTCGTCAACTATTCTTTAACGGTGAATATGTTATCCTGAATATTTCTTCCTTTTCTAAACCTGAATTGTGTAACTTCTACACGCGGTCGATGTATGTTTCTACCCTGATGATATGATATTCATTTATAGTCGTAGGTTGTTTACTTTTTATGTATTGGCAATATTGCAATAAATTTCTCAGCATTCTGGTACCTTCCCTCCTTACCATACTTTTACTTTTCATGTTGTCCCATTTCCCTCTTGTTTCTTACTTCTTCTTCAGGTGCAACTTTTAGTTCTACTTCATATGTTTGAAAGTCTGCTCCCTCATTATCTAATACTTCTCGAAAGTATGCTTCTTCTTCTTTTACTGCCTTATCTACTTTGTCTTTTATGTATATGAGCATCTATGATTTTTGTTCAAATTTTCCTTCGTTCTCTTTCAGTAATGCCTCTTTATTTTATATATCAGGCTTTCAATTTTTTTCAATTCTTGTTATATTTTTTGGTAATATTTGTAATTTCCAAATATTTCAAACGCAGTCCTTATTATTATATCCTTAAATGCAATCCATAGTGTTACTATATATCTATTTATTCACACTTACTCGTTCCAACTTCAGTGCCACTTACTTAACTTAATTGTTGTCTAAACATATGCCACTTTCGCAACCTCCCAATTTATAGGACATCATTGAAGTATTTACTTTATTACCTTTTTCCTTTCATCCACTCTATTCTTGTTGTAGATTATCGATTATTGCTTACAGAAAACAGTGATAGCTACTAGTCTTGGACGCTTGTAAACCATAACACCTTGACCTTTTTCTATTTTTTTGATCAACAAGCATGTAGAATAACACTACTGGTTCATTGCGACTGTCCCTAATTCTGGTAAATATCTGTTATGTAAAAAGGATGTATCTGTGGTTAAGAACTCGTTTTCCTTGCAATATAGTCCATTCGTTTTTTGTTTCTCTATTATTCGACTAAGATTTCTTAAAACGTGTTCTTTACCTCCACTTTTTCGTCCCAATTTGGTTCGTATACAATTATAATCTCTCCCTCCTTTGTGCTTTGTCATACCAATCCTTTTGTTATTATCCTGATCTATAGAAATTATGGAAAAATAGACTACCGAATATGGTAGAAAATGCAGTAAATAAATAGTTAGCTTGCCCAATGTAAGTTGCATAGGGATAACTATTTTTGGGTTGATGACAACAACCCTAATTACTATCTTAATAACTTCATCGTCAGTTCATTTCATTGTTCGCCATCATTACATATTCTAATACCAGATGAAAATACGTGAGACCAGGTAGTGTTGTTTGTATTGAAATTGTAAAGTATTATAACACCTTAGGCATCATAATTCATCTCCAAATCATCATTTTCATTAATATCATATTTACATTTGATTCTAACAATCAATTCTCCACAATACGAACATAAAATGACAAGGATCCATAATGAATTTTATATATTGTTTAATGGAAATGTGTACATAACTCTTAAATAATCTATGGCGGGAAAGGCGGGTAGTGTTTCAGTGTTAATTAGTAGTATCACTGAAGTCGTACTTAACTATTAATAAACGTCTGCGCCACCACCGCCACACAAAAATCTCGTATTTGCTTACTAAAACTTTAGATTTAGTGCAATACTTACAAACAATTTTAATAATCTAAATTATTGCCCCACTGCTTTCATTACGTCGGATATTTCTTACTGTACGACGCATAATAATCTATAGGTTTTATGTATCACATCAAAATCCTCTCAAGAAACCTACTTTGGCCGTTTTAAGATAGTCTTTAACTATATACATACATCATAGACAAAATTGGCTCGTTTAGCGTGGAATTAGTGTTGCGTACACTGTGTTATCAATTCAAACGCAAATAGAACTCAGCTTATTTCACATGGAAACTCACGTCCGAGATAAGTTCGGAGTCATTTTTACAGTCCACTTGAAAATGCAGTAAAACATTCTAGATTCTAGAATTCGAGCTAATAAACGGAAGGATATCAATTTTAATTATCCAACGTCCTACCCTGTCCAACGTAGATGTAATGTCCGAACGGAAGATAAGGTTGACTAACCATAAATTATGACCAGATAAATTATTTGTGATACTCCTTCCAGTAAATTGAACAAAACGTAGTTTGAAATATTGGGTAACCTTTCGAAACGACATCCCCTGCCCAGAATTAAAGGCGATTCATACTATGATCGATATGATACGATAAGGCATTTAACAAAACCGTAGAGTAAATCCAAGCTTAAGTAACCAAACGGGGGCCATAATCATACTGCGAAAGTGAAAAGAAAGAACGTTCAACAATATTCCAACGCATCGTTAATCGAAAGCTGATCAAGGCGTTCTCGATTCCCCCCAATACCCAAATTAGTGCTATTTTCCAATGTAGTGTAATAAGCAAATAAACAGTAAATCCATCTCAAAATCACCCGACAGATCTTTACGACACATTAATCACCTTTATCGACTTTATTTATTCGGTACATTATTGAAAAAGATAACATAACGACAATATTATTTAACATATTGGCTAATAAAATTATTTAATCAATACTGTATTATAAATTTTCTTAATAAGATCCCAGGAAAGATTAATATTAATTATTGAAGTATCGTACAAGAATAATTGACTTCTTAATGCCGTAACAATTAGAACGCCGTGCTCAATGCGCGTTGGGGTGGATTATTTAATATTTTACTTTCCAATCGCAATTTTTGCTAAGCGCCTCTGAGCAATGTCGGTTTAATTAAAACGTCGTTAATTTTACCGCACCTGAAATTTATCGTTCCGGGCTACCAAACGCAATTTAAGTGAATCAATTCGACATGAGTTATTGCTCACTATTCGTGCGATCCGCAAATGCGACTTTTACAATCGCGTATAGTAAATTTTTGCAAATATTTTCCTATGATAAATTTTATGTTAAGTTTGCACGAATTAAAAAAAATTATATCTTCGCCTATACTGAACTGAACTTTTACAGGATTCCCTTGAGAGGATTTTCATGCACATTTATTTTGCTACACATAGTGGAATAGGGAATTTGTCAGTGAACAATCATTTACATTACTTATTATTTACAACAATAAAAATACATCGCGTGGCCAGGTATTACAGGATCGACCGAAACATTTAAAATTTACTGCCGATAAGAAAGACGTGTTCGATCAATGAGAACATGGATGGGATGTGTCAACGTGTGGCGAATAATCATTAAGCCTGAAAATAAGATGTTTATTGGATTCGGGCCAAGGAAGTACAATACACACTCATTCAACAATATGCCCACTGGCCTTGTTCGTTTGTTTTATTTTTTCGCGCGTATTTTTCCGTAATACAAACATACAAAAGTTTGCCGTTAAACTTGAACGATAAATTGCAAATACCAGTTAACATTTTAACGTCCAGCGCGATCGTATGGACAATATAATAATTACACAAACTTATTTTCAGTCATCGCATTGAAAGATTTAATGATAATCGTTCAAAAACATTTAAAAACAGTATAGCGTCGAGTTCTTTATAGTACGTTGTCAAGTTCTACGCATCTTTATATATTTCCTTCATATTTTCAATTTGTAATTTTTTTTGTTTATTTTACTTTGCAAGTAGCAAATTTTGTTGCTATGTTTCATGTATACGATTTTGTTTTTATTTCGTCTTGTAGTTTTATAGTAGCAAACAAAGCAATCTGATGGAACGATTATGTAAATTGGTTATATAATGGTGGCAAGTTAACGTTTTGGATCCGTTGCACGAGTTTGCGTTTATTTGAAAAGTTCCATCTATTTGCGAAATCAAATGCGACAAATAGATTTTCGAAAAGTTTCCACCACCGAAACTTTCGCATAAATGCAAACCCAAAACGTTGATAATTAATGCGTATTTGAACGTAGACACTGATTCGATCCAAATGCACGGCGGCACCGAAGTAACTCTAGCAATGTTTTCAGAAGTTTTTCAATAAAAGTACCAGTTTCAAACGAATGTAAACAACACGCTGAACGCGGTGCATCTGTGGGTGTCGTGATGTTCGTAATCACCGCGTACGTTCAAAGCTACAGAACTTTCACAATACATTCTTCCTAATTTGTCAGCAAATTGGACATAACTTTTGCTGAATGAAATAAAATAACTTATTAGGAATTCTCGGCAAGTCGACACAAAATTAAATTAAGAGAAATGTAATTACAATTACGTGTATGTTGGCGGATAATATTAGGTTGCAGAACGTGACTCAACTTTATCATGTACACAGGATATATAGGACATATTTCCTGAAAAGTTTTACCCTTCACATAACATCAACGACACATTTATTTTCTATTTACAAAACATTTAATGAAGATAACGTGTATAATAATGTGTAATATTTTTCATCTATTGTTGTTCTGGAATTATCACGAAGCATAGATAATTCGCGAATGTAATACTCGAAGCTTTGCAATAGAATCCAGGACGTGTGCATTCAGGTCCTGACACGTCCCGGAGTATTACGACGAATCTAGAACGTCCACTGAGGGTGGGGTACCACTAAAATCTCGGTATCGCTTATATTAGCGTCACTGTGCACAATGAATTTTCGTAGAAATCTTTCATATATTGCAACTGAAGAAAACAGTATGTAGAAAATGAGTATATAGGATGAAATATAATTAAAAAGGTACCAAATGACGCCTACAAACTATCAATACGTTGTCATCACACATAGTGCTTCAAACCTAATTCACTAATCGCACCATCATATAATTATACCGCCGGATTATCATTTCTAATATTAACATTGTCTTATAACAATGTTCCGCACCATGAAAATCTTACCGCGCGTCTTCCATATTTGAAAAACGCAATAACTACATAACAAGAAACGAAAATGCTAAAAATGTAAATGTCAAAATATAATTATAAAAGTAATTAAAACAATTCAAGTTGTTCCATGAATACATATTGAGTTTTTACATTTCTCCCCTTTTGTTTAGCGCTGACTAGAATAATTAAGAATTTACAACTTCGTTATACGACGCCTGAAAATAATTTTCACACACACGCGATTCAGTAATTGAAATGAAAGTTACTGTTAGAAAACACGTTCGTGTTTCTGTGCACATCGATTGTTGAAAGTACATTGTCTAAATTTAAACGAACAAACAAATGGTATTTTTGTATTACGTATGTACGACTTATGGATATCATCTGACGGGGCTTCTATGATACAAAGTTATATTGGCACGTAAAACAGGTAGATGTAGGCTGTATGAGAATATATGGATATTTTAGCTATACGTAGAATGAGGGTTTGATGCACGCAACGTTTATTTATAAAGGGCTGTTAGTTCAATTTGTTTTATTTTTCGTGCGTGGCATGAAAATCTTATTGAAAGTATTTTGGTAACTTGGATCAGAACAATTACACATCAATAATTTACTGATAATATCAATGTATAACGTTGTAAAGCATGCGACATCATTCCTGGTACAAAAGATGCTGACGTTTTTGTTTTGTAAAAATATGTAACAATAAATAATAATAATGGACGCATGATAGATTCATGTGGTACACCTAATGATATATTAACAATAAAAGAACTGATGTTATATTGTTATATATTTTACAGATAAATATTACTCAATTTGAGGAACGTGCAGCAACAATAAAATATTTTTAATATTGCAGCAAATAAGCCGGCAATAAAACTTTTATGAACCTTTTAAAATTACTAAATACTAACTACAAGTAGTTTGAAGATAATACTAAAAAAAATTAAGTTCTTTATAATGAAATATTATATCCGTAGGATCAGCGATTTTAGTCCTTCCAGACGTACTCGTCTTACCACACGTCTTGCTTATTTCATAAACTTGCATTTTAACAATCGTGGTTTTATTTAAAATTTAAACAAAGTAAATCACTTTCCATGGAAGCAGAAAATAAATTAGCTACATTCCTTAAGTGTCCAAAACAATAATTGGAAACAATATTCCTTGTATGCTGGGTTTATTTTTTATGTTTTAAATCGCAAACAATTTTGGTTGAATTTTAAGCAATTTTCTAGAACCCTTGACGAAGGGAGAAGTTTACGGTGGAGGCTCAATAGATGTGCGCGTCATCTAAAAAAAATCGAGTAGGGCAGAAACAATAAAAAAAATGTTACGGAATATGATCGGTGAAGTTCTTTTTAACCAGGACAATATAATTCAGGTCTACCGGAAAGTTCTGTCCGTTTTTGGAATAAAACAATATACAATTTTTTCCCTCGATAAACTTTATAAAATAATGTAATTGCCATTATTATTAATGACTTCTTGCCAGCGTGAGGGCAATTTGTATTTCCCATTTTTGAAAAATGTTTCATTTTTTAATTTTTGGCCCATCAAAAAATTTTGTACGGACAAAAACAAGTGATAGTCGGAGGGAGCCAAGTCCTGGGAATATGGTGGATGCGAGAGAATTTCATAGCCTAGTTCTGCAATTTTTTGACGAGTACCAAAAACAGCATATGGCCTGGTATTATCATGATGCAGTACGATGTCCTCCCTATTGAACTTCGCCGACTTCTTTTCTTGGACTACTGTCTTTAAATTATCAAAATCTCCGAATTGATGTTTTCGTTCGGTTTTAAAAGCTCATAATGTATTGGTCCTCGAATTTCGCGCCATATACACAACATTCTCATATTCAGAGTCAATTTTGGTTTAGAGTTGGAAGGGCTAGGTTTTTCGGGTTCACAATATGCCCATTTCCTTACGATGTTTTCGTAGGTAATCCACTTTTCATCCCCAGTTATCACCCGATTCAAAAAGGGGTCGATTTTTTTCCGAACAAGCAGAGGTGTGTTAATTCTTCTGACTTAATTCATGTGGCACTCATCTTGAATATGCAAACCAATCCTATCTTCCTAATATGGTCCGAAATGGTTTGCTGAGCTGAATTAATCTTATCTTGCTCTAACATGGTTTTAACAACATCGATTCCTATATCTTGATTTCCAGATCTTCCTATTATTGTTCTTAAGTAGTTGAATTTTTGTACCTGCTCAATTTTCTCCCCTTCCAGTTTATATTGGTATCTACCTCTTCTACCTCTCTTCCATAGTTTTAAGTAGTACTGTCTTTCAGACTTGGTTATCAACACAAAGCACAATGTGAGATGTTTACTCTCTCTAGGCTTGGATAGCCTATCGGTAGTTCTTGTATTCTTGGCTTACACTCCTTCATTATTTCATTCATAATATATATTGAACAACGTTGGGCTCAAACTTCCTACTTGCGTCAATGCCCCCTTGGTTGCAAAATTTGTCGATCTCAAGTTCCTAGACACTACGTAATTTGTGGTTCTGTTATATAACAATTTTTCCTCTGTCCACTCCGTCAAAGGTTGTGCATTTCTCCCCTTCCTAAATGCCCTGCGCGCTTCCCCCTGTGGACTTCAATATATTCATTCAATCTGTTTTCCAACACATTTCGTAAATTTTTGTTGCGTTGCTTAATAATTTAATTCCCCTCTATTTATTGCACTCTCTTGTATATCCCCTCTTATGTATTGGTACTACCAACACTTCTTTCCAGTCCTTTCTCTTCCATTCTTCATTACACACTCTAAATACTTCCATTACCTTCTCTCTCAATTTTTTTAGCATATCTGCCATTATCCTATAATGCTGGGCTTTACCGTTTTCATCGAATTGTTTCCCTTTTCTTTTCAATTTGTATTCCTTCTTCTGGTCTTATTTAATTTTCTTTCCCGTTTTTCTCTTTCTCATTGTCATTATCGGCCGAGTGAAAAGAAAATTAACACAAACTACTCGCTTTAGAACTATCGAGCGCAATAATACGTTTAAGATAAACTCCGGCACTTCGACGGTTGCAAAGTAAAAACTTTCGAGTAGTCTCCTAAACAACTGCATCATCAAAAATCATGGTCAACAACTAGACCATAATAAATAAACAATTTCCGTGAACAACAATGTTAATTAAATCACATTCAACGAAAAGAAACAAAGTTTCGTTTCGTTTACAATGCAAGTTTATTTGCCGCTAGGCTTGATCCTGTTCTCTTCATTTTCAAAGAATAATTGTCGGTATTAAATATAAAAAAAAGTTCGTACCTTTAAGGCGCTTTTCTGCACTCGCAGAAATTTCTATCTTTAAGTTTGAGTATTTGTGTCACAGTATAATCACTAGACGGACTTAAATATAATGCTCGAGCTTTAAAGAAAAGTTGCCAATTTGAAGTGCGTTTCGTACGTTATTTCTGGCAGTGGCTGGCTATGAAGAGGCGAAGGCTATAGTTTCGTAGCCGGTCACGCCAAATGGGACTTCAGCTTTAATTAAAATGAATTGAAGACAGCATAACATGAAATATGAATATCATTTCTGTTGCGAGTGCTTTTTTTATTTGGTTGGCGTTGATATATCACTCTGTTGCCTTTTCGTCAAGTTTTGTAAACCTTTGCCAAAATCACCAATCGCAATAACAACGAATAAATATGTTTTTATGAAAACATGTAATAAATCAATCTCAAATGTTGCCAGAAAAAACTTCTTCAAACGTCGAGAAATGAAAGTCACTACACATGTTACTAAAGTTTGCCTTAAGAATTAAATTTAGTGTCGTCTTTGACAACGGAGGTAAAAGTAAAAAAAATTAAATGTCAAACTAATACGATTTCATTCGTGACTAAATATCATCATTTTGTTTGAAGAGACAAATACGCTGATTGCCAAAAAAAGCGAAGCAGCCACAAAGAAGTTAAGCTCAAGAGAAAACTCTTCACAAAAACTTGTCCACTACCGACTTTCTTGTCTTTTTGTTAAATGATTCATATATTTTTTTAATTGGGAGGACATTAACCTGGCTCTACTTTTGAAAGGAGGTTGGATTGTGGACATGTGGGCTAACGTTCAGATGGCAGAAGATCGAAATTCGTGCAAGGAAGCTCCAGGAAACTGTAATAGTGGGCGACTCATACTACCAATAAGTAATGGGAGGAAATTGTCCTTAGCAACGAGTTTCGATTACCCTTACGGCGATCTGTCGGTTGGAGACTCGTTCGAAAACAAAGACGACCTATACTAAATTTAAACTTTGCTTTAAGACGCCTTTCAGACTTCTGTGATTATAGTTTGGGTTGCTATACGTCAGGGTAGCTCATTGATACATTAACGATACATTAGAACCTGTAACGCTTGAATATCTTAGAGATCACCCTGGTAGCATATTCCAACAATATAACGCACGACTGCATACTGTCACAATGACTCAAAGTTATCTTGAAGATCAAAATATTGATGTCTTACCATGGCCCGCAAGAACTCCCGATCTATTACCATGCTGAAAAGCTTATATAAAAAAATTCGTTGGAACTTACTTTGTTTAAATGTATCGCTAATTGCTTACTGGTCAAGGATATTAAGCCCATCTATTGTAAAAGGTTCCACAGTGGCTATTCTTGGACGATAACAAACACACTTGTCATTCTGGAATCTTTTGATAATACTGACAGCTTCAACGTACGTCAAAATTAATAAACCCGTCAAACATAGCCACTATGAACTTATGGTGGCATATGTTAGTTGGACTGGCATTTTTAGAATTAGCTTGCAACCAAAGTTTAGAAAAGAGGAACCCCGACGAGTACTGCGAACGAGTTCACAAGTGTGGGTCGCGCAGGAGCAAAGTGCACACTGTTTGTAACTGGATGTGCAAAGTATCCAAAAGATGCAAAGATTCGTACGAAGGCGTGGAAACTAACGACACGGTCCGGCAGTACATAGTGGATATGCACAACGCCCTTCGCAACTATGTGGCACTTGGCAACACGTCGCTGTCGACGGCTGCGGACATGATGACCATGAATTGGAATCTCGAATCCGAATACGTGACTTATTGCTTCGCGAAGAGGTGCACCGGCAAACACGACCAGTGCAGAAAACCAAAAGGTTTCGGCTACGCCGGCCAGAACATCTGGAAAAAGTCGGCCACCGGCAAAATGGACGCTTCGGACATCGCGCACATCAGGCGCGCAGCTTTAGAATGGTTTTCGGAAATCAAACTCATGACCCAAAGAGAGGCCAGGATTAGCAGTTTTTATGGGACTAACGCGAATGGCCATATAGGGCATTTCATACAGCTGATTTGGGCGAAGACGTACACAGTTGGTTGCTCAAGAGCGAGTTACCGCGTGGGTAAAGTTAACATGCTTATCATAATGTGCAACTACGCACCCGGAGGCAACATAGCCACTCACTCCGTATACACGATCGGTAAACCGCAGAGTAAGTGTCCACCAGGCGCCCCACCCAGCAAAGAGTATAAAGGTCTCTGCGGGGAATTAAAACTGCTAACTGAAGACCGAATAGACGTATCGATACCGCCCAATAGTAGTTATCCTAAAATCACAAGTAATTCGATCAGTATAGCTTTTCCGATTTTGCTGGCAATGACGCCTTCGTGCAAGTCACTTTGATTTAGATAAAGAGTTCCACACATCTGTCATTTCATTAATAATATTTACAAATGTATTCGTTGTAAGAATAAATGGAAAAGTGTAAAGTAATTTCAACTCATTTGTATTTCTTGAGATTTGAGCCACTCTACCGCTTATCATAATTATATTGAGATCTCCACACATAATCATTGTTGAGATTTCGTTGAAATTTTCATAGTTCTCAGAAATATGTATTGGAAGGATGTTTGCAGCAGGACGACATTAATTTCCCTTTAACTTTACTTATTGGACGCCACATTTCGAATAATATGCGAACTATTTGTTAAGTGGTTCCTACAGCTGCCGCAAAACATGGAATACGAAAGAAGTTGGGGTTTATTTCAACAGAGTTTTAGCGATTTTTAGTGGTTTGCCACTCTCTGGCCCGCTCAAAGCTGGCGTTCACCCTGCGGATGGAAATAATTGCGTGTTGCTTCTTACAAAAATATTTGTGTCTGACAGTGACATGTGTCTAGTGTAGTTCTTCGCAGAATGTAAACGCCCCACGGGAAATTTAAGTTAGAAATTATCGGAGCAAGTTGATGCAACCGATATTAAAACTTACCGTAGTAAGTGTCATAAATATATTTGTGATGGTTTATATATTTTTAATTATAATTCATGAATATTGATTAAATCCCATGTACTTTTAAAATTCTGAAATCTAAATATTTGATCATTATTAATTATAGCCAAGGCGAACACAAAATAAGAAAGAATTGTGAGTAATATCGGGCGACTTATCGAGGACTAGAAAACCAAATATGGCATATACTCTTCCTCTAGTAAAAAGTATAAAATGCGAAATTAAAAAGCAGAAAATAGCTCACAATTAAATTTTTATTAAAGCAACAAGACTCGCATAAAACCTCCATTCAATCAATTGGAAAATTTTCGATGCTTAAAATAAACGCAGCTGAGATTAAGTTTTAAAATAAGATTAAGTTCAACGGCGTTGCAAAGACTAGATCAGAACACCTTCACTGAATACGAAAAAAGTTATCATGTAGAGAACTCATTAACGCTACCGTACTATAGATAGATAATTCTTGACGCGTTGCGATGAAATTTATGAAACGTACATACCTACTTAACAAGGCGGGCATTTAAACATAGAAATAACGGGGCTCACGTTTACGAGAAACGGAACGAAATGTAAACTAGATGACAATAACGAGATGATAAATACGAACTGTTCCAACGTGGGATCCAAATTGCAAAGCTGCGAAGGAAGGTAAAGTAATTCAATAAATTTTACCCCAGGTACGATGATAATCGCGTACGGCCGAGGAACGCAATGATAATATTTGAAGCGCGTAATCTCCAACGACTAATGTTGTGGTGGATCCAAGTAAAATGTATGCTTCCACAGTGCAAACACGTATGATATCAACATAGGTTCGACATCATATATGTATAATAGAAAAATTAGAGACCAACTTCGAATTTTTTTAAGAAGGGATAATTCCACAACAATTCCATTCGTACTGCAAAAAAGCGATGAATTTGTAGAGTAGTAGCAGTAAGAGTAAAATGCTTGGAACTTTGGATTCGTCTAGGTTTGGCTATCGCAGTTCTTATAAGACCTTTTATTCTCCATTCTTTCACTTGTAACGTTCATAAGTCTTTTTCGTCTCTGTCCATTGGTTATATCTTTTTCAATCCCAGCCCTTTTGGTTTTCCCTCTACTACACCTACTCATATTGCTCCTTGTTCTTTCCTGATCACATATCATTCGTATCTCCGGAATATATCACTATTGGTCCAAATACTTAATATTATTTTCTTGCTTATTATTGATTTGAGATTATTTTTTATAGGCTCATAAGTTCTCTAGTACTAATCTGACATTTGTCTCGTCATCAGCTCTGCGGTTATGTGTATTTGTAGTTCGAATTAATCTAAAACTTTTTACATTTTTAAACACAATCCAACGGATGTATCCCTCCCCTGATTAATGTTCTCCTTTCTGCAGCTACTTTTATTCTTATTGCTGCGATTGTAAACACCACCTTATATGTTACCACAATAAGGGCAAGCTGATAAAAAAGGTACCCGGCTATGAAATATTAAAATACAATGAAACTCTTTGGTCTTTTCTAATATAATCTCCTCAACCACCCAGGTTAGTTCTTCGTTGTTTGCAAATCTTTATCCCTTCACCTGCTTTTACCACGCCATGAAAAAGTCAGAAAATGCTAGTCTGTAGGGTGGATGATTTATAAATCCTTCATAACATCCTGCATAACAACAGCTAGGTGGAATGGCGCATTGAAATTCAAAAGCTGAATTTCATTTCTTAATTTTTCTTCACGTTTTCCATTATGGTCTGTTGCAATCTGCATAAAGTATCAGCATGATAATTATCCTTCATCGTGGTCTTATGTCGCAAGTAGTCCATTAGTAAAATTTCCTCAGAGTCCCAAAAAATAATGGCCATAACTTTTCTAGCCGAATGTTGGACTTTAAATTTCTTTGGCGGTGGCGAGCCCTTGTGTTTTTCAAGATCATGGTGAACCCACGTTTCATCACCAGTTACAATTTTCTAATGTGTTCCTCTTTTTTTTACGAAGCTCTAAAAATTGTAAAGACATTTTAACGATTTTGTTTATCGAATTTTATCGAATGGATTCAACTTTCTCGGTACCCGTCTAGCACTCACCTTTGACTGAAATGCCCAAATAATCGTGGATGATCGTATTGATTTTAATTCGTCGATCTTCAAGAATCAATGTTTCCACCTTTCGAACGTTTTATTGTAATGGCCGAATTTGGTCGACCATTTCGATGATCGTTTTCGATGCCCCCCCCCCCCCCTCCCATTTAAATTACTTTGACAATAATTATACTACCTAATCAGAAGCAGAAAGTTCAACGTAAACGCAGACAAGCGATTTTTTATTTCCATTTCACTATTTCCTTCTTTTTTGAGAAATTTTATGACAGCACATTGCTGATTCACCAGAAAAAAATTCTTCTAGAAAAAGACTCAACCCAACCCAACCCAACCCAACCCGACCCAACCCAACCCAACCCAACCCAATATGCAATATCGACTATTTAAGGATAGTTTAAAGACAATAATAGTTTAATAGTTTTTTCACAGCCTCCTTCTTAGAGATGGGTACCTTTTTTATCAGTTTGCCCTCGTATCTCTTGCATATTCCACTTATTCGTGGATTTTGTAGGTTTACAGTTCAATTAATTTCGCCACTTCTTCTGTTGGCGACTGTTATTTTTTCTTTCGTCATTTTCCCTATTTTGCTTCTATTATTCTGTTCGGAAAGAAGAATACCATTTTTACAACTTCGTTTTCGTCTTCGATAACGTTGTCTTTGTTTTGTTTCTTTCTGGGTGCGCTACATTAAAATCTTCATAATATCAGCTTTTTTTCTTGTTTGGCTTGAGTTTCCAATTGCCAGCCCAACTACCGGTATACGATTCACTTTCCACCAAATTTCCTGTGTTCTTCCTGCCTTTGTTCTATTAACTTTCTTGTTATTTGATTTGTTCCTAAGTTATAAATTCTCCTTTTTCAGAGCATCTGTTTTACTTTTCTATTAGTTTTCCTACAGTTATTCATTTTATCGCAAAATGTAATTCGTGGTCTATAGTCATAATAGTCTGACTTGCGGTAGCTTTCTGAGGAATTACTTTATCTGTTTGCTTGTGCTTTTAATTATAACCTAATGATTACTGGTCTATGGATTTAGCCCATAATAGCCTTCTTCTCTTCTAAGGATAAAGTGCGCCATGACATGACTTGGATTTTACAACGAATTTCTACCTTTCCCTTCATCGTTCATATGCTTTGTAGTCCTATAAAAGGAAATTAAACGAGCAGGATGCAAATTCTATTCGAGGCTATCAAAATAATGAAACCTACTATAGACAATACTAACATTTGAAAACGAACTATAGTCCTGCTACTCAATCCCAACGGACTCAAGTGGCTTCCTACAAGTTCTGCCACGCGTTAATGTAACTAGGGTGAGTAATTTTGAATTTATCAGTCACTTGACCTTTGCGTGATATGTCAAGATTGATTTGGAAAAAATGAAAACCACGAGTACGGATATAAGAGATCTCACGTGCGATACCATAAACCACAAATATTACTAATCGAAACATGACCACTAAGAAACAATTCGGGTTGGCATCACTTATGACAAGATTCCTTCAAATCAAAAAGTTTTGTTCTCCATTTTCTTGTGAAAAACTTTAGACAAGTGACCATAGATGAATGCACATTAATATATCGTTGACATAAGGTGGTAATAATCTTTCGAGAATATTTGAGGAGAAGAAATTACTGCCGAAGTATCTTAAAGTATCCCTTATTTGCGTCTTGTTATTCTTAGACCTTTAGAGTACTACAGTGAAAAGTACGATGGACCATAATCCAGAAGACGATGTAATGTGAAAAGGTCCCACGAAAGTGACGACAAATACAATTAGGTGGTTAGTAGTTGGGTGTAATATACTATAAAAGTTTGTGCATAAAAAATTCAAGTATTGGACGATTTCAAATGAAACTTAAAGAAATTTTACAAAAAAAAACAAAACCTTAAAACAAGATTAAAATCGTGAAAATGGGTTTATATAACAAAAAATAAGAACCACGTCCAGTGATCGAAAGACCATACCCAACTATTTAAAATAAGTGCAAAAATGTTGTAGCAAATAGTGGAGAGTAAAAGCAGGTCGTTATCATAAAACAGGAAGAAGAAAAATTGCACGAACACTGGCTTCTTTTATTGGGTGCTAAATGTGAGTTCATGTAAAGCCAATTATTCTACTCGTAATTATTGTAGGGTATCACTAAACATTATATTACCATCGTTATCTACACTGTACACTAAATTAATAATTATGTTATATGGAATTGGTAAAAGTGAATTTTACTCCTAAATATACCTTCACTCAACAGCTTACTTTTGGGATGACTCAATTTTAGTTTTCTATTTCATGATCTTACATTATTTGCGTCCTTACCTCACCTTATCGACCGAATCTGAATTCTTCATTTTATTCTCAATTATAGCTAGGACAATGTTCAAGGATTACAAACTCGGTGACGTTATCAAAATCAATTGCAATTACTGCAATTGCAAAAGTTTCGTTTTGTACACGTATCTCTTACTTGATTTTCGTTGCCAAAACAAAAATAATTATGTATTTTTGGCGAAATTTTAAAATAATATTGCTCTTTACGTACGCATTTTATTTTAGTGATTTTGCGAAAATGACACTTTTCGTACTTTTTAAAAGTAACTCTATATCAGCAGTAAGTAAAAGAAGCAAACAATGGCACCATTCAATAAACGATGGCTTCCCATTGCTGCCGTCTTGTAATAAATTTCGCCCCATCGAGCCGTCACATGCTGTAAATTTCAAAAACATCTTTGATGCCTTAATTTAAATTAATAGCTTTTCCACACTTTCATTTCCATAAAAATTTACGACCGTAAAATAAATAAACGTACAATGTTCAACGTATATAAGACCGGAAATGTTTATTTCATATTTAACGCGATCTATGATATATTCATGAGATCGTATCTCATTTGATATTCGCCAATTTAAAAGCAATATAAAGTAAGTTTGCTCTTTGAATTTTATTCAATCCGATAGCGTGCATGCTCTTCGATGTTTACTCAAATTGTGTATCGAAAATGAATAATAAATATCCCAATTGATCGTATTTTAATTTCATAACCAAATTAATTTTGATGCAAAATTCAACGAAGGAAATTAAATATTTGTTTACATAGCGAGATATTTTATTAATTTTAATAAAATTTTTATTGGTCTATATTATATATTTTTATATCATAGAGAACAGTCGTTATGTACTACAAGCAATTATCACACATGCAAAAAAATGTCTTTAAACTAACTTAAAGGGCTAGTACATATCACAATTTTGAAAAAAAAAATATCGAAATCATGATTCGGGAGCACTTTTTCACTTGTTCATAATATTAGGAACTCTCTCAAATAAATTTTATTATAAATAAGCATTTTTATTGCGTAAACTTTGCTGTTCTGTATATTATAATTATGAACGTTGGACACATTTATAGGTAAGTTCTTATGTTTTACTAACATCAACGTGCGATACTTTCAATTAAATGGGATTTGCGTGTTAAACAGACAATAAAACTTGTTACTTCAGCGAAGCAATAAATACAATCGCTTACCTGTCAATTTTTTATTCGCTCGGACCAAAACAAGCGCACCAAATTTATATGGTTCTGCTTAAAAAACAAATCACATTATCAAGGTAAATGCAAAAGATATCTTTTCATGAAAAAAATTATTGCAAATGCACGAAAATTTGGGTACACTTTAAAAGGGACAGCTGTATATGAATTTCGGAAAAAGACTGGTAACATCGAAGGAAACACATCCACAACACACAACATATATCTAACTTACAATGTTGCTCAGTCACATGTCTTTATTTACTAGGACATTTATGTACGGTACACATATCTTTCGATTTATAGAGGGCATTTAAGTCGCGATGTCTGTTGAGATAACAGCAGCCGGAAGAGCACGTGCGAACTGACACTGACTGACAAGTGGACACACTTGACATACGATCCCCACTCCGACGCCCCCCACTAAGGCGTCGTTGCCATCACGACGCTCTCGAAATCGCGCCGTCGCTTTGGTTCGACGTCGGCGTCGTCGCGTATGTGACACAAAAGTTTTGTTTTCGAAATAACTGGGTTAGCGGTGTAAGTCGACCTATGGAAATAAAAGCGCACTTAACGTGGCACTTAGGTTTTCGATCATTTTTAGAGCTCCGCGGGGTTAACACACCCTTTATATGCACATCCTTAATTGACCATAGATAACGTAACATACGAACTCCGGCGATTCTTCATCATCGTTCATACGTGTGTGGTTGAGACTACATGATGGTGATGATGTCACTTGTCATGTTGTGTTACGTTTCATAAATCAGTATTCATACTAAATCGATAAATGATATAGATAGTTCATTGAAACATTGATTTTTGAAATTCATCTATCAATGACAGTAAAGACTGCTAAGGGCTGAAATCAGATGAACACTACTTTCTATGCGATGCGGCATCACCTCGCGCCGCTTGTCGCATCGCATAGAAACTAGCGTTCACTCTGTTTTCAGGTTAACAGAGTTTTGATAGCTATGATAAGTAATTACATTAGTTACTGAATTGCTGCAGCGAAAATGGAAATGTTAAACAGAAAAGATGTTATAGAAAGTATTCGAAAATTTTGAAATTCATACTTCATTCATAATTGAAGGAATTTTTTAAGGTGTCTGAAAGTGGCCTTATTGTAGATATGTACGAACAGTAAGTAAACGAAACGAAACGCAACGTAAACGAAACCTTCATAATCTCGAATCAAAATTTTACGGTATTATTAGCCTAGGTCAGATTTGGAGACAAAAGAGTTTATGTTTATTTTGTACTAAATATGCCCAATAACACCATTTTTCGCATTTTCCTAAAAATGTTATTATGCGACAGTGAGAAATACTCAAAGAGGTGAATCGAAGAAAATGTCGATATCATAACAATTATCGATGCCAGAAATGTTGTAAAAAATTTGGATAACTTGCAGAGCTTTCTTCCTCAATAATATCTTTGATAAAAGAAACTTATTGTGAACAATAGTAACGTCCGTTCAAGAAAATCATAATTTAGGAGGGCTCTGAAATTCAATTGGTACTTAAAGCTACTTTAGCCACAAACAAAATAAACTACAACAATGACGGTATTGAGAGATGAGATTCTAGCCAAGTGTACAACGAGATACAGACTTAATTTATTATAAACAAACTTTAAAGTAACTGTTGGAAATGCTGTCCATTTGCTTCTAAGCATACTTGCGCACGTCTTCTAAAACCGGCAGATACATTCTTCATGTACGGCTACACAAAAAAGTCAAAAATATTCAAATCACAAGACCGTGTAGGAAAAGTTGGTCTGTATTGCGACTAATGATTCGATCGCCAAAAATTCTAGCAAATATCGAATGGTTTCGTTTTTGGTGTGTAGTCTTGCCCCGTCCTGCTGAAAATATGTGTGTTGCAATTCGTAGCCAATAGGTTGATGAAAGGTTGAAGGATTTCGGTACGATAACGCTCCCGATTAAGATTGCCAAAAAATATTGGACCAATCAATCTTCTGCGGGAAATGGTGACTCAGACTCCGACCTACTGAGGATGTACCGGCTTCTGTACGTAGTAATAGGGATTTTCTGCAGACCACCAGCTCATGTTCTGGGAATTGATAACCTAAGAGGTGGAAATATGCTTCATCCGAAAAGAAAATATTGTTCATAGCTTCATCATTATTGAGATTTTCAAGAAAGAGTTGATAAAATTGAACTTTTCTTTCAAAATCTACAAGCAGAAATCATGGTATACTTGGATTTTATAAGGATGTAATCCTATATATTTTTTGAGAATGCAGTGGCAAGTACCCACTGGCAAATTGGTTTGTTGGGCAATTCTCCTTATAGATGTTTTAGGAGCAATTTCGATAATCTGTTCGACTGGGTCTATATTTTCCGGACTCCTCTTTGTTGGACGGCCGCTTCCTGGTTTTCTACCCACTGTACCAGACTCTGAACGTTGATAAGGAATTCATCAAAACACATCATAACCAAGAACTAGAGCTGGGTATTCTTCATAGAAATCTGTAAAGCTCTCGCGAATGGAATAATGCCCAACACCATCAACTATTTGGCCTGTTCGAAAATACCACTCCAATAATTTTGCTTTCTGCTCTGTTGTGATAACCATTTTTAATTAGTAAAGCAGTTTTCACTTTTGACGTCTTGTTAAAATTAAATTGACATATTGGTTGGGGCTAAAGTACCTTTAAACACCAATTGAATTTCAAAGTCCTCCTAAATTAAGATTTTTCTTGAACGCACATTTTATTTTTTAAATCCAACCCTACAACTTATTTTCAAAAGTAACACAATAATTTCTAATTTTTTATTTCGATTCTATTTTCCAGTTAAATCGTTTGTTTTTTATTGAACAATTGTTCTTTTATTTATCTATTTTTTTTTGTATAGATCCTTTCGCGCGTTTGATTCATTTTGTCAAGTCTTATATATTTATATTTTATTTTTCTCACGTTTATTATTGATTTTTATTTCTTTTTTTCAAAATTCGAAAACAATTCATTTTTCTAACATCATTCGTTCACATTCAGTCCGGAAAGAAAGGATCGATGGAATTTTTGATAACACCGAATTATTTATTTTTTTACTGTTGCACAGTTGAAAACGAACGATAGAACTATACCTAAATAATACAAAAACGTAAATAATAGCTAAACTGGCGGGGTGGCAGGGGTGAAAATTAAATCACGAAACTAAAATTGCAATTGAAACGCAAAAATGTATTGTGAACAAAGCGGTGTTTCAAGCGGACGGCTGAGAAGTAGTTACAATTCTGGGCAGTACCGACTTAGTCGGACGAAGCAGACCTCTGTGATCCCTTGGCAGCCCAAAAGTGGAGGTAGTAACATCTACGTGGCGTTAATACTCTCACAAACTTTTCTTTTGCGTTAATTAAAATAGCAACGTTTTAAGTGAACAGATCAACGAAAAATATTCAGAAAAGAAGAAATGACGCGAAGAGTCGTCTAGATGACCGTAATACCCAAACACAAACTTTTTGAGTTACTTCTACAGTGTCAACATTTTTTCATTGTTACAATTTTGATAAATTAGTTAGGGTTGTGTCCCTAAATTGTTACAATATTTCTAATTTTGATATCTTTGTATTTTAATTAATTTGTTTTTATTGATTAATTTTAGTGTTTATATTATTGACAATGTTAAACTTATACACTTCTTGCTTTGTAGACAATGCTGTAATCTTAATTTTTAATTGTTTTCCAACTTGGCCTTTTTTGAAACTTTTTTTTTAATAATTTTGAATTTCTTGACAATCTTGACAAAGCGTTCGGGGTTAAAGTTATTAAAAGTAATGGGTAATATTGGGTAACGTTGTATTGGGAATTGCTAATGAACTAAGGAGTAGGTCTGATTTGTAAATTGGTATAATTGATTACTGGGATGTTTACTTCGGTATCACTATGAAAATTATCAATTTCTTCTTCAGAGAAAGTGTCTGAATCGCTTTGTAAATTATTCGAGCCTCTGAATGACAGGAAGTGTACTTACAAGAGCATGAAGAATAGCATCTCGTCTGGTTCGTATTTTATTTTGCCGATGAACCGTTGAAACGGACCAGGTCTTCTACGCACTACCGTTCAGTTTTGTCCTACCGACTGCGCCACTTATATTGTTTATCAGTAATTGATTATTTTTTTAACAGAACAAACAATAATTTTGTTTTACCATATAAATGTAATTTATTCTTTTCGTTGAAAAATGAAATATCCGTTTTAGGTTACTATAATAAGTTGGTAACATTGAATACACAATATACGATTTCACAAGCTAGATAAGGACAACATCAAATTTTTTCAACACCATCGATGTGCTCGAGTCACGAATGTTAAAATAAATTACCGACGTTTTTCTTTAGGCACCCATGCCCGGTTCATCGAATAATTTGAAACCTCAGACTTTAATGTCAATTTTATTTCTCGATAAAAAATAAATCGCTATAATTTATCACTTAAAATATAATATTTGAAACTTGTTATTGTGTAATATGGCTTTATTGAACAAAGTCCAAATAAATAATTCGACGTATTATTTATTAAAGCAAAACATGCCCCTTAATATTAATATATACACATTTATTTTCATCATATAAGTATAAAAATCAAATTCGTATAATCGTGAAAATTAACGACCTTTTTATTACAATCGTTCCAAATGGAAACAGTGACATATCGCAGTAATTATCCATAATAGATAAAACGACAAGATAATAATGTACCCAGTACAATAATTCGATTAATGAAATTTTATCGATTTCCAAAAAGTACACAGCTCATCGTAGGACAATTGCAAAGTCAGCAAGATACTTCGAAAGGAAGCTAGCAAGAAAGCCAACTACCGTCGACGATCGCAAGTCTCCGAAGTGCACCGAGATCCCAGATTTTGCCCTCATTCCGTTCCCATGTGGTTAATATGTAGGCATCTATTTCGGGTTAATAACATCGGGTAGATTGAGTCACATGGAAGGTTACTGCAGGTTAATTTTAGATTACACATCCTTCGGTTGTGCCGGGTAAGAGATTGATATCGAAAATAACTACGTCCAATTACTTAAGTTATTACAATGGCGAAAACTACGATAAACAATAATAGACGCGAAGTATTATGTTTGTTGACTTGGACGTCGTGATTTGTCATCATATTGTAATATTAAAATTAATAACTTAGACAAAGTACTTTTGAAATTCTCAGGGGTATTATTATGCGGCCTGATTAGTTGTTAATTTAAAAATCGTTCGTTAGAAAATTGGATGCTGGTTAATAATTATTTTACACGGAACATCTATGGTAAGTGACACAGTTGGTAGCGTACCAAATTCATGTTGATTTTCAAATTTCCCGCGAAACTAGCTTTGACGACAAACATTTAATCGAATTATGATTAAGGACAAGATAATGTATCAGGTTGGACGATATGTTCTTTTAATTTAATAACGGTGTGTAATAATTATACATAAAATTCCTGCTAAAGGCGCGCCAAATGGATAAGCGTTTTTTTTTACTGAAAATTTATTATACTTTATAAAGTCATCGAAAAGTAGCTTTGGATATATGTAAATAGCTCCGCATTTAAGGTATCTACAAATTTCTGAGACATATTTCGTTTTTGTGCATGTTGAAAATCTGTCCATTCATTGCATTGGACTTAACTTAAATAAGTGCAAGGCGGGGATGAAATGTTATTAACAAAATTTCTTTTTTTTTTATTTCGTTAATAAAGTAAATTCACTATCTCATTTCAAAACAATATATATGCATATATGTATCCTTAAAATATTATAGTTTTTTTTCTTTTAATTGGATTAAATTGAACGTAAATTAAATTTATATATGTCACGAAAATGTGTCGCACAAATCCGATTTAACGTAAATTTGAGCGTAAGTCTTATAGCCAAATTATCTTCAAGATCTGCTCGGCGTTATCAGACTTGACTATTACGATCGGTTTTAATTTAATAATGTGACGATGCAGTTTAATCTGTCTAACGTTAATTTAATCGCGCGAGATTGTCAACATTCGGAGAGGTTCCATTCCGTCAAGCAAATTTGAAACGAACCACATCGTCATCGATATGTGCAACTTATTTATTTTAGCGAGGCATCGAATAATAGAAATATTATTGGAGGAAATATTAACAATATTTTCATGCGAGGAAAACATTTTTTTTATTTATTGAATTATGAGGCTTAAATTGCGAATGAAGATTTGTTGTGCAAAAATGTAAACCGTAAATGTCCGTACCTGCGTATAGTGAGATTTGAAATGTAACCGATATTGTCTGCCCTCGTAATATACACACAAAAGCAATGGTAACAACGGGGGGCGGTCAGTCCCGACGTGTGTCATGACTTGTTATGGTTATCACCTTCAGACGCCTTTACTGCCTACCAGATAGTTTCGCATGTTAATGTTCCTGACGTACTTGACATACTCGTCGCTCCCCAGTGGAATCAGAGGAGAACAAGTGGACGTCACCTACCACACAGCGGCCAAGAATAACATTACATCCATCCGACAGGCAGATTCGATATTAGGACACCTTGTCATCTGGTCATACGTTTCCAGAATTCACCTACTGCTTTGAGGACAGGTCGAGGCTAGTCAATAGCCATGCCTGCCGATCCACCAAGAGCAATATCAGCTAAAAATCAACATATCCGTACACCACACTGGGGGCCCTTAGTACCCAGCTTACCATAAACACCACAAAGGTGTCACCTAGCACAATGGATATAATCGCAAAGATTTGCCTCGCTCCCAGTTAGCATAACTAACATCACATAAAATTACGCCACTGTACGCCTACTACTTCTTACACGTGCATCGACTAATTTCCAGCAACTAGCAAAAGCTAATGCACGTCTTTGCATTTCAAGCAAATGTTTACGTTATAGTTTAGACGGTCCATCCTCTCTACTCAACCCTCAGACAATAAATCACACAAAACTGTGTATTTGTAAGACTGTTAGGAGATACAATAATTTTTTTGAAATATGGAATTCTATACAAATATCGGTGCTATAATTATTGTATGCTCTTCTTCATTGTTCAATAAGTATTTTAATCCCATGTCGTGACATGGGATCAAGCTGACTTTCTCTTCCTCCTCCTTTTCTGAAGCTAAACTTCGTTTCCTGCAAGTATCTCCTTAAATTGTTTGGCGTATTGTTTAGTTGATTTGATTCCTTGTCCAATTTTACAAAATCAATTTGTTTCTCTTTCATTACAATCTCTCATACGCCTGCCACTTACGAAATTTCTTAAACTATTCGTGACGAACTTTGTTATCTCTTCCCCATTTATAATTATTTCCATGAACTTTATATATTTTTTCCTGTCTACATTTGCTTTAGTTCCTTGTAGTCGATTCTTCCTTTATAGTTCGTTTTCCTTGTTTACACCATTTAGTTGGTCTTTCGTTTTATTTTTTCTGTTTCTGCATTCTATGCCCCACCAACTATTTATTCCTGGTTTGCAAGTATTTATATTTCTTCCTCTACCGCATTGTCCATTTCTTTTTACGAATACAGTATTTTTTATATATCTTTATCGCACCTTATACACTTTCAATACCCATGGCACTTTATAATTTACTGTTTCTAATAATACTCTAATACTATTAAAATGTAAAATTTTGAAAGAATGAATCAAAATTGTTTAATAAAACGCCTTACAAACTAACACGAATATGAAAAACACCGAAACCAGATGCGAGTTCCTTATAAATCACGTCAAAGCAGATTTGGCACGGAACCGTAACCACTTTAACCCATTAAATAATTTTTATCATCTCGTTATTCGTTTTTAAATGGAATCAGTTTAAACAGCTCTCCAGCATGTAACGACCTGCCGCGTCGGCTTGTTTGAGAATCGCCGTTTGAAACGAAGCCAGCGATCGAGGATGGCTTCTGCCGAATTAAACCGTCAATTAGCCTATATTATGTTATCAGAACATCTTTGCACTTGCTTCCCTAATGGATGAATAATTAGATATCGCCGAGTGCGATATTAATTCCCGCTGCACCAGTTGAAATAATCGAAGAAGTTTGTTCTATTGTCGTTTTAATTTGATTACGAACGAAGTACTCGTTATAGTATATATTAAGAAATTGAAAAATTTAATTCGTAATAAGCGACAATTTTATTTGGAGCAATCACGTTTTTTATTGCACTTTGGGAAGACATAAATCCTATTTGAAAAAAGAAGCCAATTTTCGGAAAAATAATTTAAGAATACAGTTAAATTTGAAACGGGGTGTCTATTTTTTGCAGAATTTAATTGTTTTTCGAAAACATGCTTTAAACTTTTCATCGTGTAATAAAAAAGTTATCGATTGATGTAGCTTGTGTTTAGATTGATCCCAGACTCTTAGATCAATTGAAATTATGAATCGCTCATGAAAATAATTTCATAACTTTCTAATTAAGTTTCTTTGCCTCACTATATAAACATATATTTAAAATCATAGTAATAGATTGATAATGAAATAAATCAAAGAGTTAAACAAGGATTCTTATAAAAGCTAAAGATCTTTTGTAATTATTATTTTCTACACATAAAACTACGAAGTTAAAGGAAAAATTATATAAAGAAATTAGTACATTGCACTTCATATTATAAATTTAATAGAACCTGTAAACGTGGTTTAAAAACTTCACATATAATTAAAAGAAAAAAATCAGAACTTTCTTATACTTTACTATTGCTCCATTTTTCGAAAAAACTTTTCAAATAAAAGTTATATTGTGTTGTGGGGTATTATTTTACTGGAAATTCTGTAAACGATGTGGCTATCAATGACATCATTAAAAATAGTTTGCAAAACGTGAAGTCATTAGATTTAAATATTGTATCAGCTCAGAAATTGGAGCTGGAAACCAAGCTTTATGGAAAGTCTGAGGAACTACTGCTAATCGCAATGCTTATCATAAATGAAATTATTAGAGTACCTGATGAAATAAAGAAAAGTATGAACTGCCCTCCAATGAAATTTTATCGATGCACATCAATGATAAAGGGAATCACCAGAAAGTTTCTTCAAGTTGGCTTCAAAAATCTCAGAGGAAGATTTAGACCCACGTCATTTTCAAAAAATGAAAATTAAAACATCAACTAAAGTGATTAACCATAGTGCAAGCAACGCTTTAAAATTTCTAGCGCATTACATAAGCCAGACTATAAAACGACCGCATGGTTTTTGGATCAGGTTGAAAAATGGTTGTACCTTATGTGCCACAAGCAAAATGAACTCAGAAATCTATGATGACTCTGTTGAGTTTCTCAAAAATTTATGGATATCTTTAAAAGAATGGCAGTAGGACATAAAAAAACTGGTGTGTTGGTAACAGAATCGCCTTTGGTATTGCAAGTGGAGTCGGTACCACATTATCCTAACAATTCAATAGAAGAGCATGTCAGAAACACAGCAAGAAAGAAATATAATCACACGACCTGCTACCTTTCTCACACACCACATGGCACAGCTAATGGAAATGAAACTGTTAACTCTATACCACAGCATACAAGGAATAAAACTGAAATGGGGGCTATGGAGGAAACGCCTATAGTCGTAAAAACTGCTCACACAAGAATTTTCAGGGACGCTTTGCATGAACAACACGAAGACAACAAATGCATAAACGTTAAGTAACAACTCGTAAGAAAGGTGACCCATCTAGTCCTTCCAAGTACAGGCCTATATCCATCCTGTCTCTGTTTTCTAAAGTGTCTGAATTTGTGATCCTGGACAGATTACACAAATATATTTTGTCCCACAATCTGCTATCGCCGCAGCAATCTGGGTTCCAGAAGGACATCTCCACTTTGGACGCTGTGTTTGTCTCCTTGACATCGAGTATGGGGCTTTTAAAAATGGAGATATGTGCTTGTTTACTTCTGTGACCTATGCAAGTCGGTTGACAGTATGTTCCACAACTATTTTTTATGAAGGATGAACCTTATCCGATGTGTGGCTTTAATCTGCTTCGTTCATATATGACTGATCCCCATTTTACTATATTTATCGACGGTAAATCAACCGGAAACTCGTCATTAACTGAGAGGCGGATATCATGGGCAGTTTCTTGTGGCCAGTCTGCTTCTTTGTACATTAACGATCAACCAGCTAATGTACTATGTCGCAGCGTGATGTTCGCCAATGACACCATGATTATGCTATAGCTAGTCTTTAATAAATTTAGAGGTAGTTCGTCGTGCTTGGTATCGATTCGTTGCAAGTTAACTCTTACTACATCCAACTAAACCACAGATGATTACCTTGGCGTGTTCTCACAGATGTCTTGAACTGCAAAATCAAGAGCATGACAAATACCTTGGTGTCTATTTAGACGCGAAAGTCAATTATAAAATACAGTATATTGCTTTGGGGCAATTCCGCACAT
Source organism: Geotrupes spiniger (assembly GCA_959613385.1). Lineage (NCBI taxonomy): Eukaryota > Metazoa > Arthropoda > Insecta > Coleoptera > Geotrupidae > Geotrupes > Geotrupes spiniger. Next base: position 13,846,001 of record OY390735.1, on the reverse strand, counting down.
ATGAGTATGATTCTGATATTCCAGAAGAAGGCAATCAGGACGATAGAAGATGTGAGATTGAATACCAGTTGCAGACAACTACGAGTCTAGACTCCATATACTAGCCTGTCACTTTCATTTGGGCGAAACTACTTCAATCTGAAAGTTCTTACACTCATGACAGAATCAGTAAAGGCTGCAATCTTGAGACCTGAGTGGTGCCTTACAACCGCTTGAGGACTACAGATGCGAATATTATTGAGTTGGGTTGCGTTGGGTTGGGTTGGGTTACTTATTTAGTGCTCTTCTTAACACTTTGAAAATCCTTATACCCAAATTATTCACGAAGGAAACAAAAAACCTACTCCTCAAAGCCATCCCATTTTCGATTGTGGAGTTTTTGTATTTTGTTCAACGCCACAAGGCGAAGAATTCAAGCCATTGTGTGCCATAATTAACTTATTACTGTTTATGTGTATTATTGATATATCTTTCATACGACTTGTAACTGATGTTAATAAGTCTATCAATCTATCTATCTATTAACAAAGATGTGAAAGTCAAATGAAATGTTAGAATATACTATAGTGACAATTATATTATAAGAAAAACATTCGAACAACTGAACAAAAGGAATTGCGCTAATGTAAGACTGACGTCAGCAGATTTAAAACATTTTTTGTCAGTGAGACTTTTATCAACGACAAGTTAATTTCGAAGAGATATTTTAATTGTCACAACAACAAAGCGTTATTTTCACCGAGAATTCAGATACGAAGCCGTTAAGATATTCGCGTTTTTTTTTATGTGACCGAGATAAATGATGAGGGCGACACTGAACTAATTTGTCTCGGACCAAATTCCCAGCGGCTTCCTCGTAGCTGCCTTAGTGTATACGCCAGGACAAGTTATCAATTTAAATTTGCCTCTAGTCGATAGGATTATGCAACAAATCGATGAAAGACATAAATTCGTAACCACCTTCAAAGGCTACTGAACAAATAGCCCTAGAACAATATAAACAGTAAATCTAATGCACTAGGTTTCCGTTTAATGAGCTTCATATTAAATTATCAAGATACGTGATCACACGTGTGCAAACTCCCCTAGGTCGTTATATGTGTTAAACATTGCATACTTATTGTGAACCCAAGCACCGCGACGATGATGCTCATATTTGGTGAAGTGCGAGAGTGTGTGAAGATTATCGAAGTTCAAAGTGATTAATACACATAGACGCACTTGCTTATACACAAAGCGTATAAATAACTGTTACTACGCCGGCGTTATAAACTGTGTGCATTTCACGTGATTCGTGTTAGGTTGTATTCACTGACGGTTACGTCCAAAATTTTCACATATGTTGAATTTTTTTCTCGTCAATAAAAATAGAATAATCGGGTATATATAAAAATATATGAAGACATCGTGCCGACGTGGTGGATTTCATACGTCGACGATTTAACATGAGTTTGTTGTTGGTGACCGTTTCAAAGATCATTTCGCAAATGAAATGTGTAAATACGGGCGCCACAAAGTCGAACACGATCCAATCACAAACTAAATCTAACGTGTATCATCAAATGAAACCAGAATGAATTATTTGACAGATGCTAGAAAATCAGCTTTAATTTACAAAGACACGTGGCTGGCTACTTACATTAATATGTATAACCAGAAATGTATCATTTTATGAGGTACCTGGAATACCAATGCAACAATGACTAATTGTGAGATTACTCTCAACATAATATTATGCAATGGTCTTAAAATTTCAGTAACCATCCAATTCTATACCTACTTATCAAACGTAAGTAATCGCACTTTGTTCAGCTACGCAGCGCTTGCAGTGACCGGCACTTACATTATAATTGTTCACGTAATTTAAATATTCACATATAATACTTGTGTTAGTAATTAGACACATGGAAAGCGTGAGCAGGGAACACAGAGAGCGGAGTTAATGAAATTAAAAATGTAAAGTAATAATGTAAAGTATCATTGTGTGTAGTTTCTGCGCCAGTTTCAATCAATTTGATAAATTAAAATATATATTCACAAAAATATGCTACTGCATGTATCGAACCCATTGAAATTTCTAAGGTGAAAAATATAATTTAAAAAAAATTACTTATACTAAGTATAAGATCACTTGTTTCCTTTAAAAATGTACTTCCTATTAGTTTATATGCCACCTCAATTGTTTTGATTATTTTTTATTAGTTTTCCTACATTTATTTTAGTTTGGTAACAAACTAGAGATGGGAACAATCTGCAATCTCTTATCTCCGCTCCTCAATTAGATAACACTTAGGTGAAAAAATAAATCCATCCAAATAATTGCAACTAAAGTATAACAAATAAAATATAGACTGTTATGAATCTTTAAACGTTAAAATATGTTGAGAAAACATTTAATTAACTTTTGTTATTACAATCATGTGTCCGTTATGACAGCTCATAGCTATCATATACCCTTATTACTACAAGGCTAAACAAATTATAAATTTTTTCGACACCACTTGATGAACTCAAACATGAAGTGACGAGATTCAAGAACGAAGAAGAAACGAAAGCTCTGTTGAATCTTGGGAGCAGTGCTCCGAGTGCTCCGTCGATACTAATCAGTATAGTAATCGCTTGTCTAAATCATAATAATAGCTCATTTGCTGAAAGTATGAACCCTTAAAAAAAGGTGTACACTATCGTAAGAGATATCAGCTTCAGCAGAATTAATTCCTGGGCCTTCAGGTTCACGTACAATATTTTTATTTATTTTTATTTTGCAAAAAATATTTGATTTTCATTTTTTACAATCATCATAAGTGTAGATCTTTATCCAGCAACTAGTAAATAGTGCAAATAAAATAAATATTACTTATTCAATCTGCTGAAGATGACAACTTAGTTGTCGAAATGAACAAATTGAATATGCTGCTATATTGCAAAGATACTATTTTTTTATTTTATTTTTCCAACCACAATCTCTGACTTACTATTATAGTAAATAGTTACATAGAACGTTATCATAATTCAAATAAATCTCAGTAAACGAGAGGCATAGTATCACAGAATTATGCTGCACCTTCTAGTCATTTATTTTTTGCAATAATTAACTTAGAATGTAATTTTAATTGAAATAAATGTCATGAGGTACAAGAGTCATGAATGAAATTATTATGAAAGTTACATAGGTTTTGGATTCATGAAAGCCGATAATTGTCTTCGATGTGTTTTGTGCAGCAATATTTAATATAAAAGTTGGATATACATATATTTCATGCAGAAAACTTTTGAAGGTTTTGAAAAAAAAATTTACAAGCCAAGCAACAACGAATTTTAACGAAAATGCTTTCGAAGTTTGGAGAGGCTCGCATAATAGCAGAAAAGCTTATGAAGCTGTGTGAGTTTTCTCTGCAACTGGACGAGTCGACTGAAGTTCTCAACAACTATTTTCATGAACATGGCTTACTACAGAATTGCATCCATGTTTATACTGATGTTTATTACTTCACTCAGAATATAGAATATACTTCGATATGGGTAAAATACTCCTGAGGTTGTTTGAGCTGTGAGATGATGAAGTGCGCATTCCTAGACCATCCCTTCAATTTGGAAACTAGTTTAACTGATGAAGTATGGTTATTAGTCTTCCCCATTTATTGGAAATATTACATACACTAAATGAAGATAATCTGTCTCTACAAGATAAAGATATCAGTGCATTTAAAGATAATGACAAAATTAATTGCGATTGATTTAGAAGTACTATTCAAAGTGAAGACTCTGATTGATTTGCTATATTAAAAAAATGTAATGCATTAAGAAATATAGACTAATAGTAACTGTACGACCCGACCCGAAGAAATATTAACCGTTCATGGGTGAAAAATCCATTTGCAGGCTTAGACGGGCAAAACGTTGTTTAATTGCAGTAATATGAAAAATTAAACTTATCAGAATCTACTATAAGCGACGTTTGATGCTCCACCACTAGCAAATTTTGAACGTCCGAAGCTATCGAGAAAACTTCGTCTTCAATTCGTAAGCACATCTTTGACAAACTGGGGTTTCTTCGTACGTGCCCAGTAAATTTAAATATCGAAATCGCCTGGATATAGGACTCCAACTTTCCTCTATAAAACCATACATGTGTGCAAGTAAAACAGAATAAATCACACTAACATTTTTTAATTTTTATATCTTAATCTAATAATTATTTTATAAAATTAAGAATTACCAATGACATTTATATAAAAAACCTGGTGAAAGAATATAATGGGGGCTCCGTCATATTAGCTTTAATTTCACACGAATTCCACGCCTAAAATTTCTATTTGATATCCACTACTTTAAAGGCTTTAAACCATAATCATCTTTGAAGCTTAGTAGCAAACCTATATAAAGCCAGCACAAACGAGATGACAGCATGTAAAACCAATGAGCATACATTGCGCACAATTGACGCGAGTGTATTCGCAAATAAGCACGTAACTCGTGACCTAATCACCGTTCAAATCAATTCGAACATTGCTCCGACTGAATCGATGACGTTGAAAAAAATACTACTGCAAATTTTTCTTAATTCTGTTTCCACGAAACTTCTTCAACAAATCTGACTTAAAAAAATAAAAATTGATTAACGATCTGCGAGTAGGCGTGTACTGAACATGAAAGAAGTGTAGCCAGATCGTCATTTAATGGCAAGGATGGCAAAAGTGGGCGACTTGAGCAACTTGTACAACGAATAGTTAATTGAGAAGGTTACTGGCATACCCCACTTTTTTAAATAAACCACTGCCCGCACTCAATAAAAATTAACTGCACACGAAGCGAACTCATAATAATAAATGGTCAGCGTTGAAAACAAAATAAAACAGCTCGAAGACAACTTGAAGATCACGACCAGTTTTCCAGACAGTCAATCTTCGAGTGTTTAGTATCACAGAAGTGAAAACTAACATCGAAAATATTGCACAATTAATGATCAACATCGTTCGTAAACCGAACGTCAACGTTAACGAAAATAATGTGGTTTGCTATCATCGGACCTGCACTCGTAAAGGTTCGCATACAACAAGAATTATAAAATCTTGCAGTCGTGATGTTAAAATGCAAGTATTTCTGACGAAGAAAAAACTAACAGGTATTAAAATTGTTATTAATAAGAAGATTTAACTCATACAAGAGCTGCTACAAAAATTCACAGCACATGTCGATGTGTTTAGTGCTAACGGTCATATTTTTTCATATTTTAGTTAATTCAACGTTTGCAAGAATTGAATTGAATTCCGTTCGCAACTATACGACCACCGATCCTACCTTGGTACGTTTTAAATTTTTTATCAACTTCAGTTCTACTTCTTGTAGTGTGTTTTTATTTTAATTGCGGTTAAATCTTTCTCTTTTCAAGCGTCATAATACTGTTAATATTTCTCATGTTACTGTCTTTGTCGCCGAAAGTTAATGATTTTGGCAATTTTATTTCTAGTAATACTGTAGACATTCTAGTGGTCATTGAGACACATCTAAATCATAAGATTGTGTATGAAGACGTTAATATCGACGGATTTAAATTCATAAGAAATGCTTGAACCGTAACAGCATTGATATATCTAGACGATTCCTTCAAATTTTCGGTTATCAAAGTTAGGCATGTTATTGGGCAATTATGGCCATGTCTTGAGACTGTTTAATACACACGCCCCATTTAATGCGCGACGTTTTACATAGCGCTATATTCCTTGGCTAAAGGACAACTTAAAACTTTTAATGTGTTTGCGTGATCGGGCTAGAAATTAATGTAAAAGAACCAAGACTCCTCACGATTGGTAGTACTACAAAACACTTATAAATTTAACTACGTCAACATTTAAATTAGAAAAGAAAGCGCATTTTACTCATATATCCCTTGTACGTGACAATAATGCACAGTGGAAGAATTTAGGTTACCTGGATTTAAATAAGAATAAAAGCGTAAATCTCCCGCTTGAGTTGGAGGATGTGGTCAATGTAAATAATTTCTGTATTAATTCTATACAGAAACCTAGCGGCAATAATTCAACAGTTATCGAGCTATAAAATAATCCCCTTAACGTGAATCATCTACCAAGAAAAAATGACGGAGGCGATCGGACGCCCTCCGTGTCGCTACTAATAATAAAAGCAGATACGAGTGAATAAAGGGTGAAAACTCCGCCGATGTAATAAGAAGCAGTTGATGTATCACAAGGAGGAATTAAGACCGTACGACACGAAAACGGCAGTCAGAAAAAAGTATTGAAAGAATTTGTTACGTCACAGAATTGAGCGCGTCGAAAATATTGAAGTAGGTGTAATTTTTGGCGCGTTTTGAAACACCCATAGATAAGCAGCCAAGTATAGAAAATATATAAACGAGAAGCAATAGAAACGAAAGCAACTTTGCAATAGTAAAATAAGAATAAGTTAATGTCCCACTATAAATATAATATAAATAAAAGCGACAACGCAGAAGAAAATAGAAAATAATTTTCAATAAGAGCCAAAAAATTGCAAGATTGTCCCCAGGGAATAAACCCAGCGTAACGAGCGAGTTAAAAAAGTTATCGGAACAGGAAAATATGGAAATAGTGAAGGCAACAAGAGTTGTAGAAGGCGAAATAAGGACCACCAATGAAAATTAAATCAAAGCAATGAAGCAACTAGTGAAACCACTCGAGGGATATTAAGGATATGAAGAGGAATAATAATATAAGACGAGAAATTGAAGGCCGAAATAAAAGAAAAAGAAGAGCTATGGAAGGTAGAAAGGCAACAACTCACTACAAGATAGAAATGTTGGAAGGACACATGGGTAGGATGGATAAAGCAGCAAGGAAATGTTACGTGGGAACGACCTTCAAGGAGGATAGGGCAAGGATGCCCAACTGGTCTAAAGCAAAGTTGTATTGAAATGGAGATTAAGGAAGTACGCGCAATAAATCAACACAACGTAATGTGGTGGAATTTGCCAAATTTCGAGGAGGAATGTGATGACTAAATGTAAATTGGTAAAATATCTATATGGAAGATGACCTAAATAAAGGAAGATGCAGGGTACAAAGCATAATAAGAATCCAAGCTTAAGAAGAGAAAGGCAAATGGAAAGCGGTTAAAATATGTTACAAAAAATGTGGATCAGCACAACTAAAGGCACTGGTTCGTAAAAAAATGCTGACCAAGCAAAAAACGTAACAATGTAGATCAGAGGAAATAGGTTTTAAGGACGGTGAGGCGGGCAAAGGATACGGGAAAAATTATTCAAAACAACACAACCATTAAAGAAGGTTGAGGAAAGGATATATTTTTCGTTGGCACCTGGAATGTAAGGGGCACTTTTGTGCCAGGGAGTCTTAAAGAATTAATAGTTGAAATTAAAGGATATAATATAAAACTAACAAAAGGATTACAAGAAATAAAACAATTATGGCCAGGTGTTGTAGATATAAAAAATATGACATTTCTTAAAAGTTGTGTACAATACAGACTGGCTTCATCGTACAAAAAAATTATAAAGATAAGGTGGTGTCTTTCAAACCAATATCAGAGAGGTTATATCTTATGCGTTTGCGCAGAGAGAAGAACAACATCATTATAATCAACACCCACGCCGCCTCAAAAGAAACAGAAGAAGAGGGCATATTTTAGGAAAGAATGTGGAAACATGACAAGAATTTGAGCAAATATTAGGAAGGGAGAAATATACCGATCAACAATAAGATTAAACAGTAAACACGAAATATCTAACGATATGGACACCGAGTAATTAATTTTGGAATAGAAAATACACGGTGGTGCGGAGTACGCAACTGTAATGGAAAAAAAAATAATAATAAAGGGACATAGACAACACCATCCCGCAGGGTGTCCAATCAGATTGATCATGTACAGGTATAAAGAAACCATACGAACTTAATTACTGACGTGAAATATCAGAAAAGCAGACACAGGATTACTTATTAAGGAATGATGTGTCCTTAATAAGGATAATCTGCAAAAAAGTGGATCAAAATGAATACTCAGAATATACTAAAAAAATAGAAAAACTAATGATGTGGAAACTTGCAGAACGAGGATGTTAAAACTCTGATTGCAAAACAACAGGAAAATGCTGCCAAATCATACAAGTTGATGAGATGTGGAAGCAAACAAAAAAATCATTAAAGATACAAACAACGATCTCGAGGAAAAAACTGGCCAAGAGGAAGATTGGTTCGATGAGGATTGTGTAAAGATAGAAGAGGAGAAAATACAACAAGAATTACTGAATTACCCAATAGGAAACAGATAATAATATAAGAACATTAGTAAACAACAAAGGTGGATAGGGCATACAGAAAAAATGGCCAGAAAGAGATTACCAAAAATGCTCCCAATTGGAAAAAGGAGAAAAGGGGGAAGTATAGAGCAAGATCTAAAAAGTAAAGATTGGAAAGAGAAAACGAGAAACAGAAAAGAATGGAATAAAATTGTCCGAAAGCCCAAGGCTTTTAAGGGCAGCATTGAATATGAGTATAATGTGAATTATCATTTTCGTTTGGACAACTGGATTACTGTTAATGTGTATACGCAATTTCAAACAATATCAAATATAAAGATTTAATAACGTCATTTATATTATTGAATCTTAGTAAGGAATTTGATACCGTGAACAGCGCACAATATCGTGATAACATTTCTTCATCTTTAATAGTTGTTTCCAAGGAGTTCCACATGGATCTATTCTAGCTCCGCTGCTCCTTGCAATATATTTTCGTAAATTTTAAATAATATTGGTTAATGTACCCTGCATAATTATGCAGATAATACTCAATTATATTGCTCAATCCAGCTTTCTGAGTGGCGTCTAGATTAAGGGAAGGTAAATACTGACCTTTTAAATTTGCAGCCTTCATCCAATGATCATTCAAAATCAATCCGAATAAACGCATCTTTGGCAAGTCAAAACAATGTACTAATTTGTGTAACTCATTGTAAAAAATCATTACCCATGACATCGTTTTATTAACAGTGATACGCTCAATATAATAAATGTTAACCGAATACAAAATTATGTCAATTTAAATACGCAAAATTAATTTCCTGACTGGGTTTCATTCGAATTCGTTCGAATTCAAATGATTGATTTGTGGGTATTGTTCGACTGCTGTACTATATAATTAATTCATATGAGTGAACATGACACCAATGTCGATGTAATTTATGGCTATGTTACGTCAACGTTTACGACGGAATTATTTGGGCTTTGGTAATATAAAGATGCAATAAAAATAGTTATAAATGCCACAACCGACAGGATTTTATTTTAAAGCCCTTGCCCATTTGATGGTGCAATTTGTCTACAAACTGTTACAAATTATTCATAAAAATTACAATTTGGCGAGAGCTTTTACTACAGAAAATTTCTATCAGTCGTTTTCAGTTCACAGTAAACCAAATCATTGAATGAAAGATTTTACCATTAATTAAAAATAAGACAAATAGAATTTGGCATTTTTGTGCACTTAAGACCACTGTGTAAAATAGCACGTCGTCGTTAAAGTTCGGAGTCAAGTATGACAGCCATAATTCAGAAAATCTAACATGTCAGCTCTTACGTTCTATATGCACTTGTTGACATACAATATTTATAAAGAGGGCTTTACGCAGAATTTAGAATTCACACACAAGACTGCAGAGAGAAGCGCCCTAGGCCATTAGTAGATGAAATTTAAAAAATGTCAACATCTGAGCTTTTAACGACAACGCAAGCTCCGCAACTTTTACACAACGTGCGTAAGCTTTAAAAAATTGCGAAACCATCAAACTAAATCTTATTCATTTAAGCCGACGATTTAATATGTGTAATTGATAATTTTACTTGTTCCAAAGTTCGCAGACCCAAGACATTTAATCTTATCGACGCACATTCCTAAAGTTATTCTTGTGATATGCTAATGATCAAGAACGTTCTCAGGTCACAGCCAAATTATAAGGCGAATTTCCTTTGCAGAACTTGCGATAAAATAAAGCTGCTTATTTATAATAATAGACAAGATAATTGGACTAGGTCTAGACTATTACAGATACTGAAAATTTAATCTTGATAATTAGCTAATTAACTTTGCATCAATTAATTGTAATACAATTGAGTTTTCATATCGAACATTTAATTTCAAATTTTTCAATTATTAGACGTGCGCTGTTTTAACTTCAATTTGAATGATTAGTTTGGTCCGCAAAAACAGGATTTAACTTCGGGCGATCGTTTGGACCTCGATGTAAAAATTTAAAATTTTAAATTAAAAATACTTAGGAAACATTATTTGTTGTTATTAATTAAAAATAAGATATTAGTCAAATCCATTTCACAAACAAGTTTATTTTTAATCTCTAATACGGTTCTTATCTGCGACAACAATCCTAAGATCCTTTCCGTAGGCATATTTGGAATTTAGTCCTCATGATAATTATAGCACAAATCATAGAACTAAACGTGTGTATAGATACATGAAAATAAAAATAAATATATAGAATTAATTGGCCATAGTTTTATAATTAACACGAGCTATTAAAAACATGCGATGGATAATAAGAACAATATATTGTGCCCCAGTTGTAGTTACTTTTATGTAACACAAACAAGCGAACAGCGATGTAATTACGCTGGCAATTTCAGGAATTAAATAATTGCCGAGAAAACAAGCTAGAGCTTTTACAGATTTTACGAACATTTTTCGCAGCGCTTTGAAAATTTCATACTGATGCAGTACACAGAATATTCTGCCAGCAGATGCATATCTAATGCGATTATTTACGAACATGCTGGCCTACACAAATTACATTATTCAACAGATTGATTTTATCGGCTTCTTGAATGCAGCCATGAAGCTTGTTAATTAGATTGTAAAAATCTCGCATGAGTGTGCCCAGTATGTACAACATACCAACACATGCATATTTTATGAAACTATGAAAGCGTCTTCAAATTGGAAATTAATGCTGTTAAAATTAGTAGCCGGTAATGTGTTTACGCACAAACAATTAATTTTGCCCTACTAACAGCTATGGCCATAACGACGTGCATGTCCTTTTAATACTTCTAGTTGGTGGTGAATTCGGTGACTATCTTGAATGCTTGTATCAGTTATTTCAAAATGTATTACAGGATAACTACCATTTTTTTGAAACTTTTCATTCGTATTACTATTATAATAAATGCTGTATGATTCCCGTTTAAAATATTCAATAGTCCACAGCCAATCAACGTTGATGATGTTGTGAATAATTTATTGTGCGAAAATTAGTCGATGTTTGCATAGTACCACACAATTTTGCAATATAAAAAAATTCCAATGGCAGGCCGTACTGGCCTGCCATCACGTCAATGAACAACGACGTACTGTAAAATGAAACAAAATCGCAATAGCAATAGTTCAATAATATTTTGAAACTCCAAATTATGTCAATAACAACAACAGGACTATTTGTATATGTATATACATATAATTTTTCTGATTCTCGGGCAATAAACAATTGAATTATCCCTGGGAGGGTTATTCCGACGTTTCGAAAATGTCATATTCCACATCTTCAGGTTCAAGTTCTGATAACTTCTCGATCGAAGTTATTTAGAAGATGCATAGATTACTAACTAAATTTAAGTCACAGACTAAAGCTTCTCCTAGATCAGTTCAATCGAGAAGGCCAACCTCAAAGTGATAAATATGACTTCGCTGGAACGTAGAAATAACCCTTATATATAATAACCTTGCCATATCGTCAGAAACAAAATATTGAATACTTTTTTATGTTTGTCTAATGTTCACTGCATTTCCATTGCAAGGTAATGTTTCGTATTTTGAGATATATGTATCTTGCAAGGCAAATGGAGTAAACTTTAAACGCAGAAATTTTTATACATTTGTTCGTGTCTGTCATTTTGTATAGTTGTTTTTTTCAGTTGCACGTAGATTTTAGTTTCGTTTTATGTTTTATTTTCATTGCAATTTTTGTATTGTTTGTAAATGGTATTGATTTCTTTTCAATTGAAATTATGTCCTTGCTTTAGTTTTATTTTACTAATCTTTGTCAGTGACTTTTATATCAATTTGTTTGATTTAAATTATTTCGCATTTGTTAGTTTTTCATTTTCATTTTCATCACATTCATATTCACTGTTCGTTAATTTTCACAATTTTGTTTCGGCTGTTTGAAACAATTTCCATCCTTTTCGTACATCTACTTGTTTCTTTTTCATTTACGTTTTTGTAATTTGTTTACTTTTAGTTATTACTTTTTTATTGCTGTATTGTTGAATTTTACATTTTTTTAAATTGCTAAGTTTCAATTATTTTGTTAACCTGTTTAATTATTTTTTATTGTGCGTTGTTTTGTTTGTGTTTCCTTCGTTTTTTTTTTGGTTTGATTTTGGATGAGCTGGGTTGGGTTGCATCGGGTTCGGTCGGTTTAGCTTGGGTTGGGTTTGTCGAACTAATGTTTCGCAACCTTTCGCTATGCATCATCATACACTAAAATAAATTTAGCAAAAATACCCAAGCATTCAAACACAGGATGCTTCAAAAAAAAAAACTTACATTTAAAAATTCCGTCTAGGAACTCACAAAACGTCGTGTAATTAAAATGACGACAACCGACTTCTGGAATCTGAATCTGGAACACGGCATAATTTATCGCTCTATCGCGATTCGTTTCCAATGTTTCACCAAACTGATGATATTGAAATATTATTGGAAAATTGGATATTGATGATTAGTTTTAGCAGGAAAAACTGATTTTGTGATGTTTTCTTTTCTGCGAGTGTGGGGTCCTAGATTATCGTTGCTTTTTTAATAATATTTGATACGGCGTTTATTTCTTGACTTATGGGATGATTAGAGTATGCCACATTTATGTAACAAAACACGAGTGGTTTGTGGCTTTTCGAAGAACACAGGAAATCTTCCAATTTGTCCAACTCATTTTTTTAAGTATTTATTAATTCAACATGGAGCCCGTTGGTGTTTAGCGACTTCGGCGGACCTGGCAACCCAAGACAGTGGCACAGATACCAGCAAATGGGCTCTTACACTATCGACGTTTCACAATTTGCATAAATAATGTGGGTACTCCACAAAGAATTATCGCAGTCCAAATTTACAGTTTTGTAGATTCGTAGATCGTAATAATTTAAATTAAGTAATGGAAACGATAATGTCTCATGTTTGACAAGGTTCATTTAATATTGACAATTTGGCTATGAACAGTTTGTTGTTCGTTTAAGTTTACATTCATAAAACTTGTGTAATTGTAAAAACTATGTTTTAATAAAAATTTAATTTTTTTGACCACTAATTCAATTTTATATCTGATTCAGTCAAAATGAGATTTCAATTTATTAGTATTTTACATACGAGGTCAACCAAAATTGTAAATAACTTTCCGCAATTATAGCTTGTAGGACATTTTTGTGCTGGAGAAACTTGGCAGATTCTTAATATCCAATAGTAAGTTAATTGCTTTATTGATAGGAAAAATATGATACGAAAAATTTTCCTAAAACTTTTGTTACATACGTTAGGGGTTAGGGGTTCATCGGTCCCATTAAATTATATTCTATAAAAACCCATAAATACTATTGAACATTTAAGTGTTAAAATGGTTGGTAGTTTATAGGTTTTTTAATCACAAAAGCACGTCTAAAAATTGATGGGAATTTCGGGTAAATAAGTTCGGTATATCCATTAATCGGCTTGCAAAATTTTGAGTCTAATTCCATTCGTCGTAATCAGAAATTATCAAATTCTGATATAGCAAGAATCTCACTACTAACTACTAACTACTAACACTTAATTAAACTTATTTCCTTAATTTTCGTTTTTCATCCTTATGTTTTTGATATGTGTGCCGGCGGCAATTTGAAGCTAAGATTGCCCCTTCATCGGTTGCTTGTGTACAAATTGCTACTTTAAACAAAGTAAATATTAATTTATTATCCGTAAATCTTCTATGGTTTTTTTATTAGTAAGTATTAACGCGCGGTAAATATGACCGTCCGTGATCAGAGAAGCTTCCGTAGTCACATAAGTTGGAATTTTTGAATATATCCTAAGAAACCCAATATTACAAACACTAAAATTCTTAATTAACTTAATCGATTTCTACCATCTGTCGGTGTTGACTATTTCGGCGACGTTACGCAACGTAAATCACCGCGTACACGCAATATCCGCGATTTAAGAAATTGAAGAACTCACCCCAACGCTCACCACCTCCTCCGACACGACTCCGTCCATTTGGATGCAAGATCGACGCCGCCATCCACAAAGTCCGTTCACTAAACGTTTTAAACTTTCTCAGTTTATCAACGAATCGTTAAATTACGATGTAATATAACTCCAAACACCATCGGTCGCGTTTAAAGTTTCTCGGGTTATTTATCGCCGCGACGGAAAATTATATTTTAATGTGACGCGAAACAAACGTCCGAAAACTGGTGACGCACGTACAAAAATGACATACGGAGCGTCGCAATTATGAGTCAGCGACGACTGCATAATCGCTTTTTTGACGCAAAAGCTGCCCATTGCACTTAAACGACGTTATCTTTGAATTTTTTCTGGAAGTAATTATCGAGTGTTTTTGATATATGTGCCGGCGACGATTAGAAGCTAAGATTGTCTCTTCGACGGTTGCCTATTTACAAATTACTATTTTATATAAATTACATATTAATTTATTATTAGTACGAGCAGTAACTTTAACATTGTTGGGGTTTGCAAACTATAAGAGTTGGGTGGATATGCAATGGGTTGACACTTTCATGCTGGTGTCATAATATATCGAATTATTTATCTTTGGTTTGCAGGAATTGAAAAAAAACATATTCCATTACTTTGCACAAGTACATTTGTGACTTCCACACTTCCACTGCCGATATCACCTTGAAAGCAGAAATCTCTAAACAATATTTACGTTTGTTGCGGCGGTGAAAAAAGTGAATTTGACTTGTGCTACATTCCTGTGGACCCTTTAACTTTGTTCATAAGACCGTATAAAAATGAACAACAAGAAAACTTTACGAAAAATGGTTCAAGGGTATAGTTATAAGAAAAACAAAAATGAAGGTGTCAAATGGTAGGTAGTAGTGATCTGTGTTTATCATCTAACTAGTTTTCGCCCAAAATAAGGTCTCCATGGCTTTTCACACGGCTGTTGATCACACTGTCATATTTAGTGCTTTCCCCATTGTCAAGCCATCATTAAATGTGTGTTTTTTCAGGTTAGGCTCGGTAGTCGTTGGTAATGGAGCCCTTGCTTAAACCAATGGTTAAACCAATCAACAATCATTCTCTTCGACAACTCTCGCCACCATGACATTCGAACGATCTTCGTCCTCCTGCAAGAGTTTGAATGGAACATCACCCACCCATCATATAGTCAGGATTTGCCATCCAGTAACTACCACTAGTTTCCTACGTTGAAATAATATCTGGCTGAATACAACAACTGCCACAAAACCTACAATTCAACTGCCACAAAACCTACCATTCAATATTTAAAATGACCTATTTTTTCTATTTCTAAAAACTAGTGGATTTACGTCCTGCATTTAGAAGTAATAAAGTCAGATTTATAGAAACATTTCAAAGTTTATTTGTTCATAATAGTTATTTACATAAGAGTCAGGAAAATTTCACATTACTGAAGACGAACTAAATTGAAATACGATGCACTTTGTGCCGAGTATTTTAAAACTCTGAGTCAAGTAAGAGATTTTACTGACGTGTTTTGTATTAAATTTTTCCGAAAGTCTTAAAAAAAAAGACTAGTCCAAATGTGCAGGTACAGTACTACTCCGGAAAATTCAATTTTCCTGCGCGTAAATAGGCAGGCAAATGTTGTTTTCGAGACGATTTCCGGAAAAATAATTGAAATTAAATACGATATCGTAAGACCACAGAGTTTCTGAAAAATGGCAATGACCCAAACATTATCACGAACGAATCGTTGCTGAGATGGACGATGTTATTTTCAAGTTAAATTTCAGTCTAAACTATTTGATGGGGAAGATAACTATGGCCCAAGTCCGGTGATGAGTTGAAAAGTTACTGCAAGATCAGCGTCTCTGACATTTTCAATCCCCAGCTAATTTGTATATGAAGAATGTGTCTTAGTGGATTCCCAGGTTGCTTACACCTAAGCAAAACATGTACAGAAAATACATTTTTGCTAGAATTTAACAGGAATGAGACTTGGGTACATCACTAGGACCATCCCGACTATCAAACAAAAGGAAAAACACAATTTTCTGTGAAATAACTGATAGCAACAGATTTCTGGATGACTGAAGGAGTCTTTAGTGTTGAATATATGTCAGTGGGACCTGCCTACACAATTTGAAATTTAAAAAAAATGCTCTGAGTGAAAGCACCCATATATTTTCTTGGGCTGGTGAGGCAAACAAAGTCGAACATATAATCAATGACTGTGCATTCATAGAGCAAAGTAATACATCGATGACACCAATGGGCGAGTAGCTAAGGTTTCAGTTAGTATCCAAACGATTGCTGGTTTGATTCATACGGTCAGCAAATTTTTCATTAAATATTGGTCGAACACCAGAGCTAAGTTTAAAAACCTAAATGATTGTTTTCCCTACTTTATAAAAGAAAATACTCGAGCATTTTATATGATCAAGTAATGCTTAACAACGATTTTGCGAAATATCTAATTTCAATAAATTTAAATATTGCAAAACATGTTTTAATTTTTGAATTCAAAGCAGAACAAAATATGTAACAATCGGTTGAATCATAATTTGAATGACCCCCAAACCCACGCTCACGAACTAGTTTATTTTTACCCACTAATTCCATGTATTTAATATTTTACATTCTGATTCCACCATTGTCTACACGCCATTCCCTACAGCTATTTATATAATCATTTTCCTTCTCCCACCTTTTCTTCGATTTTTGCTTTCTTACACAACTTATTATTATTTTAAATAAACTTATTCCGGCGAGCTAGTATCATTTTTAATGACTTCTGCCGCATGAAAAAGAAAGCCTACCACACATTTCGACGACTCCTACTCACTATCGATTTTTCCATCTCATCTAATTTTAATTTCCGTGCCTTTCGGTAGCGATTACCTTTTTTCAATTAATCGTGTCATGCGATTCTAACTTTTAATTGACGTTTCATATATAATTAATTTCATATATAAATACATAATTCACGTATTGTTCGTGCTTTACTTTATTATTCCTGGGCCTACGATGTTTAAAACATTCTCGTTAACCATTTTCCCAGGCTTCGATTGCAACTTACTACCATTACTTATTTCGGTTCCTCCTTTATTTCTCTTGATTTCGTTTTGAAATGATCTGAAAAAGATCCTGTAAAAATGTTTGCAAACATTTTTCAATTTAGGACTTTTATGTTTAGCACCGACTCTGCTAATAATGTAATGAGTGCTAATATTACACAAATAAACATTGGATGCTATACCTATATATTATACTAATTGAAAGCAGGAAACCAAATCAACAAGAGCGTAATTACAGGACAATAGTTTAATTATTTATATTAATTAGATTTGAATCGATTGATTAGTGGACATTGTTCGACGTTGACTGAGCCATCAGTATTTACGCTAAACGTAATTGTGACGAAAATATAAGCCAATTGTCGTAATAAGGCTGTTTATGCTCGAAATTGAAATAATAATTATAGAAATACAATTTTTATGCACAGGATTCTCTTGAAAAACACAAGTAATCATGATATTTAAAAATGTATCAGCGAACACTGGAGATAATTTGAAGTTGAAACCAGTTGTTTATATTCATATCAATGAATGAACATGATACAAATAATATTAAACGACATAATAATAAGTTGTGAGCAAATAGCTCGAAACAAATAATATTTATTTGATATTTCATTCCACCATTCGAGATCACTGTTTTATAAAAGCTTAAGCGAACGAAAATTAAATGTCACACAATTTTACAATTGAATAATTAAAATAAAATTTAGATTCAAAAATTACTCCGAGGCCCATTTTTAATTGTTGTAATCGGCAAACAGGATTTTACAATTCTGTAACCTGATATAATAACCTGGAACTCACATATAAAAAACCCTTTATTGGCATGATTCACTTTCTATAATACTACCCTAATTCAATTATCATTGTTGATCTGTTCGGTTCCTTCATCTTTTCCTTTGTTCTCTCTTCTTCCTGATGTTCCTTTTCCTTCTTTTCCCTACACTCCTCCTTCATCCCCTTTATTTTCTCTAAGAGTCTCCTCCCATCTCCATTCTCGTCTTCTTTTCGTCTTCTTTTCTTTTTCTAAGCTCACCTCTTTGCACTCTCTTCTCTCCAATGTTCCCATTTATCCCAGCCTTCTCCACAAAATTCGCACCTCCTGTATTTATCGTCCATCCAGTACTTGTTCGCTTTCTCCTCGTTCCCGCACCTGAATCTTGCTAAGATTTTGTCTTCTTCCATTGGCCTCCCATCCCTCAAATACCTCTGTCTCCCCACTTCTACTTTTATTGCTTTGTATTTGGGATTATATCTTGCTTTGGTGATTTTACTTACATATATTATATCCATTCGTAACAGCAACAAAATTTCATACATTTCATTCCAGGTCATCTGCCCAACGTTTTTGAAATCTTGTATTGTTGTGTTCTTGCAGAAGTGGTTGCACACGTGCTGTGCAAATATTTCGCGGTTTTGTTCTTGTAGAACATATTTACTAAATGGTACATTAAGATCATTGGATAGAGTTTGATTGGTGCTGTATCAGGGTGCACTAGTCACCATATTTGATTTGCTGGCACATACCCATAATTCAATTCGATACCACGTTATAACTTAACTGAATATTTTGTATATAAGAATTTTATTTTAGAGTGACAGCTGGGTAGTTCTTCCAGGAAGCCAGTATCTTTGAATAGTCAGTAAATTAAATGTTTCTTGTTGTTTTGTGTATTTCCAGGTTATAAGTTTGTATATAAAAGCAGCCCTAGGTGACCAGTCATGATATTTCCGGTGTAGCTATATTATGGAAGCAAAACTAGTGACATTGTCAGGTCTGATCAGATCTTCCACGACATCTTTATATTCTGCTTTGCTCTATGTTGCCACAGACCCCTACTATCTTACCATTTTCAGATTTTCTATGATTACCTCTTATCTATCCATTAGATCTGTGACTCACTTACTATTTCGCGGAAATAAAAGTATATGACAGAAATTTCTTATGTACTTTCTTTTCTAGTAACCTTTCGGCTCATTAAAGTTCCGTTCGTCTTGGTCTGCTTTCTTCTGCCCAACCCAACCCAACCCAACCCTTTTGACCTTTGCTCTCTGCCCTTCATAGCGATGCTTATCTCTTGTTGTGTTTGTAATGACTCGTTTCTCAGTTTGTTTCTTAACTCTATCTCTCTTTTACATTCTTCGATTCAACATTTTCCTTCTGGCACTGTTTAAGGGCTGCATCTTCTCTTATCTGTCTCTTGTGTTTGTAATCACTCGTTTCTCCGTTTGTTTCTTAACTCTATCTCTCTTTTATATTCTTCGATACAACATTTATTTCGTCTATAACGTCTATACGTTATGATACCTCATATTCTCCTTTTTGACATCCATTTGCTATTTTTTCTCGCACATTTTCTCCATATTTGCTTAAATCCAAAATATAAATGAAATATTTAAATCTTATTTATAATCCAGAATGGAAGTCATACTAAAACCAAATTGAATTCATTTTTTTCTGCAAGTATTGAATCTGAAATATATTCTAAGTTTGCTGAAGTGCAAATTACAAGTTATTTTCTAATTAAATTAAAACGAATTGTACCGAGCGTGTTCGAAAAATGCATAGTGGGTAAAGTCATCGTGGAATGTTCATCGTGGAAAAATGGCTCGTGAGGTAAACTGATCGCCTGAAAGAAGGCAACAATTAGCTGATTCAGGGCATTAATTAATCAGGGATGCAGAAGAGTTTTGTTGGGTTGGGTTGGATTGGGTTTGGTTTGGTTAGGTTTTGTATTAATGCCTTCCACAATGTGTTCCCAAAATTAGAGCAGAATGGATGTTTCTTCCTCGTCGAGCAGTGCACGTGGCAAAATATTCAAGCTAGTGGGCGTCAACAGACATATAATTTCGATTGTAGTTTTTGTTCAACCTGCTATTGTACATAGTTTTGAATTTTCACCTTAAGATGAATTTTCCTACGATGAGTATTCCAAGATGAATTTTTCCTAAATCGTATCAAGACTTGTCTCAAATCTAAAAATAAACATTATATAATAGCATTTAATCATTATTACTGCAATCATACTTCAGTGAACAATAAAATTATATACGACTCCATCTATGTGCCGTTTAAGAATTGATTCTCAGGACAGGTTATCAGATAAGTCGCTCTGTTATCCTAAGATAATTAAAATCATTTAATTACCTTTAATATTTTTTAATGTTACCAACTTACTGTCTAAAATATATTGTCTATGTTTAAGTTGCTGTTTAACGGAACAATGCTGAACAGGTTGATGTGCTAACATTGAAACTATTTTCACGTTCCATTTTGCTAGTTTAGTTTCTTTCAGTTGTCCTACCGTATGTGCTATTGCTTTGGTTTAAACGAATGCATTATTTTCGTTGGGCTACAAGTACAACTATGATAAAAACCATCCATCAGACAAAACGTCAAAATCGATACCCGCCTGCATTCTTAAAGACACCTCGTGCCAACCTTCTTCAACGACCCAATCTATTCATCAAACATGTATGAGACTAGGCACGCTTAATTTTGCATGGACATCCGAACGACTGCAGAAGTCTATACATCTATACCTCTAACCTTTTACGTTATGCTGCCAAAAAGAGCAAGTAGCAAAAAATACACAACAATCTTAAGGTAAGAAAGAGAAAAAATAAATGAAAGCACCCCAACATTATTTCATAACAAATCACAAGTTGAACACTTCGTTTGCAATTAACGAACAGAAAATATGCGTTCGCTCTAAATGCATTCCGCCACATTAGATGCACCGTCACTTCGAATGTAAATTGCGCGGCATGAATACTTAACGATTACATTTGGATTTATATGCCTCGTCTTATTTAAGGTGTAGCGGCATTACGTGGCGATCAAATGCACAGAGCCGACGCCGCCGCCGGGCGCAAGCATGAACGCAATCCGAAGCCCTCGGTTTGTTTTTGTTCGCGTTCGCCTATTTGTTTGTACAATGGAGCTTTGCTGGATCCGTTGTCTCATCTTGTAAACGTACAATGCGTCGAGTTGAACAACTGGAAAATTGTTTAAGCGGATGCATCGAAATCGCAACTGAAACAACTTTCAACCGCTTGCTTTAACTTGTGTGCGTTTCGCGGTGAATTAAACTAGATACAAAATGCAGTTATATGATAACTAATGCGAAAATGTTTTGGACGAACCGTTTCGAATGTATCTTTGTTTTAATAGTTCGTTTAATGGAATTGTTCGTTTTTTCCTAAGTTGCGTCTACTAGTACACGTTCAAGTTCAAGTTTTCAACGTTGTCACCATTTAAGTGTCACATAGGAATTAAAAACGATACCAGTAACCATAATCACAATGTAGATTACTTTAGAGTTAGTGTCAATGTAGTTAGTTATTGATAATTATTTTATTGGGCATATACGAAATTAAAGCTGCGAGACAAATTACGGACGATATAGATTTATCGATTCTCTTGGATTTCTGTTACTTAATAACATCGTGCATATTTAATGAGCCTCCCCCAATATATTATTTAAATTTGCCCTTTAGTTAAATAATTTTATTATAATATACAAGAACACCTCAAAGAAAAAAGAAGTAGGTCAGATTTTTTCCGGACTTTTATGGAGCAATATATCAAAGGAAAATACGGTGGAGCGTCCTGGCAGAGAAACACGGCGACGCTTTATTGCACGAAACGTGACAAACAGGACACCGACTTTATTGTTTTATATATAAGAGTTGTTCGAAATGTGACGTACGGAGCAATTATCGTTATAATCCCTCACAGTCCCGGCCAGCACAATAAAATTCATTCATTTAAAATGTGTCGGCGCAGAGGTCTCTGCATGTTATATTTTTGACGTGTAACTTTTCACTTTGATATCCATTAGCGTCTAAAAATGTAATGTAAGAGATCGTCGGTAACTATTCGTTAAATTAAATAGTAAATAATAAAATATTGAGTAAAAATCCTGAATGTGCAGATATAAAGATTCCCTTCACGAAATGAGTCCACCCATAATGGAAGGGTCAAAAAGGACCGTGGCCAAATTTCTAATGCAGAAAATCCACTTAAGAAAAGGACGACGATTTGTGCGAACAGGATCCCCATTTGATTGTAATGCCCGGCCTCAATCATTTCACGTAAGTTAAAGAAATCCGTAAATTGCTCTAACGTTATAATTAGAAAAAGTTCGGCGTTTAAACGGCGATATTTAACAAAGGGAACAGTCATTTGAATAATAACTCACCTTTAATTAAAAACGCCTTCGCGTGTTACAACAATTACCAAAGACGTAAATTCCAAAGTATCGTTGGCGTGAATCAATAATTGAACAGTAATTCTCAACGTATAAAAAATTTTTCCAGACTAATTTGTGTGTACGTTGTAATGAAATGAAGGCACAAAATATTTTTTACACGTTTTTATTACAAACTACTAGATTCTTGGTTTGAACCCTGGAATATTATAATGAAGTTTCATCAGCGGTTTCTTTATATTTAAATAATTTACTTTCCCATCAAACATTACGATTCGTGTCGATTTCTGAGGTGATTTATTCAAACACGTGTTTTATTTATCATGGAAGTTACTGGTGCATAGCGTAAATGTAAAGGGCTGTCGACCGCTCCCTGAGGAACTCCAGAAAACACCTCAGAGTGGATCTCTAATTTCACGCATCGCATAAGGTTACATAAACGACTTTTAAATGAACCAACTGCTACACTATTCTACCACATTCACTAATATATAGTAGTATAGTAGTAATAGAATATAACAAAGAGTAACTCATGATTTATTGAGTCAAATTGTTTGCTGTAGTATATTAATTATCATTGTCATTGCTATTAAAGTTTTGAACTATCTTATCATCAACGAAATAATTAATTACTTTATTCACGAACACGTATCAATGCAATTGACAGCATTGAAACTGTTAGTAATAACGAGTGAAACCATCAATTTGTAAACTACTAAAATAGTTTGCATATAAATAGCACCCGTTCAAATAAATACACAACAGTACAAACTATATTCCACAAGACTGCACTATCTTTTGTTTTGATTGAGCATCCTGCGTTCAGAATTTGGGACTTATTGGACATAACTATAAGCTGGTAGCCTTTTCATCGAATTGCATCTTAAAGCAAATTTGGTTTAGTTTAGTTGATTAAAGTTAGGATTGTACAACGGTTTGAATTTATTTGCTTGGATTCCCTTTTATTATTGAATGAGGAAACATCATATCATTAAATTTTTTCTACCATTGAACGTACTTTACTTTAACTTAACTAAAACTTTGGCTTCTTTTTGCTGGTCCTGTGTTGGGTCCGGGTGAGCTATTCATATTTTTTTAGAATTTAAAATAGAAAAGTTGATTGGTCCCAATCCAACGCGATTGGTAGAGTTTACTTTTGGAACGTGCACGATGTTTTCTCACGAAGTGGATTAATTTCCAGTATTTTTGGAGCTACATTTGGATTCCACTTTTTCTTGTGTTTGGGTTGATTTCATTAAATTGCATTTCTCTTTCTCAACATTGGTCCGTTGCAGTTGAATTGCGTTGGTTCTAAGACGAGCTTTTTGTTTAAAATGTACATGAGTTACATTCATTCCCAACACATTATTTCGTATTGTTTTAACTCAATTTTAATCAAGACTGTGAATGTAAAATATAAATATAAAATTTCCTTAACTTGTCAACTTCTCTATTTTCTCATTTTGCTTTTATGCTGTTTGTTATTCACCTGCTCCTGAATGAATTTACATTATTTGTATTAAGTATATCTCACAAATGTAGTTAATGAGTTACGTTGGGTTGGTTATGTTGTTGTTTCATCCTTTCGAACTTTAATTATTATAGAGATTAGTTCCACTGAACTATGGTTGTTTTGTTTTGTTACTTTCACTTATGTTTTTTTTTAATTGATTTAGTGATAACATCTTTTCAAATTTATGAAACGAAATATTCTTACTACACCAACCCAACTGATAAAAACTCAAACCAACGTATTATTAAATTTAGAATGAGAGGAAACAATTGGTTCTACTTTTATGGTCGTGATTCCTTGGAGTAGATTTAGTTTCAACGAATTGAATTCATTTTTCTTTTTGTGTGGAAGTTGGGTTCGTTGTCGTCGAATTGGCTGATATATGGAGATAGTCTAAATTTGCATCGAATTACAAATCCATTTGTTTGACTTTACTATAATAAGAAGAATGATTTGAGTAACATCGAAAGAAATAACTAAAGGATGATTAAAGGCGTTATTACATTCCCACACAACCCAAACAATAAATAGATGGCCAGGAAATTAAAATAGACGAGCCAATAAAATTAAAACGAAGCAATTCGGGAGAGAAATTTTGTAGAAATAAAACAAACCAATGGGGTGGGTACGTGCCACCAATAATAAAGGTCAAAGTTAATGCCCAAAGAATAATAAATGAAACCTAGAATTAACGTTAAGAAAAACGGGGAGATTTATGGAAGAGCATTATGTTAACGTAGCGCCCAATGGATCATACCACGAGTCCTGAAATATATCCTTGAATAACTAATAACCGTGTTAAGCATCTTGAAACTTGAACAACTACTGTTGCGTTCCAAATAATATTATAAAATATACCAGGAAACGAAATGTTGTCAGCAGATTTCTGGAGACGTAGATGGTGCAGATCAGATTCGATACAACAATACCAAGTGACACGTTAGTTCAACATAACTGGAAGTTAACGTATTTTATACAGTCAAGTTTCAATTTTATTTGATAGGTGTGAAAGAATATCGATACGAACTTGAAAACGGTCTGCTCCGTGAACGTTTTGCAACAGAATTAACTTTCACAGAAAATCAGTAATGGTGTAGGGCAGAGCTTCCATGGACGTTAATCTGAAATCAGACCTTGCTCCTATTGGATCAGTAGACTGGACCTGTTAGTGAGGTACGCAAATACAGTCGGAGTCTTAGTAGCATGTGCATCTGTTAACGAGCAAGTAAATGAAAGCATGTAGGGGTAACTAATGCAGTATTCGACAAAATAAACAGTACCGGAAATTAAATTGTATTGATTTTTTAATTTTTATAATTTCAAAATGCGTACAATTGTGGCGCAAAAAACTTCATAACGACTATATAGATTATCGAACATATTCATAAAGACTGGTTGTTGCAGTTGCTGAAAATAGGTTTTTATCTTTTGTTGTAGTTCTCCAATATTTGCTGGCCGATCTACTGACCGAAATACTGATTGCTTTAGCACACCCCACCGGCACAGTACTCGAAGTCTGTTGTACAAGAATTTATTCTATTTTTAAAATGTTAAGCTGAGAAGCCTATGGCTCCATGGCTCGTTAAAAAGCATTGCTTGTGCACCTACAGATTTCGTGCATGGCAAAATTTTCTTAAATTCTCACAAAAGATCTAATAATGATCTGCCTGTAACGCTTTAGGTAAACAGTGACTGGATACTCATCCTCGTCCTGCCCAAAATAAGCAAAAATGGTCCCATACCCGCATACAGCACGCCAAATGGTAACTGAGGCATTATGGACTGGTTTCTCAACAAATCCAAGGAACCGAATTGTTTGTCGACATAACGGTTGAAAGCATGGTAAGTGACTTTCGTACACTAGGTGCAATACTCGACCACAGTAAGTTTCTCTTGCACGCGTTTGTCCGCAGCGTTGTCCAATTTGAATTGCGATATGGATAACCACCAATAGATTTGAACAGTCAACATGTGAATCTTCCACTGATATTTAGTTTATACGTAGTTCATCGAAGGCTTCTTTTCGGAAACCTGTCTAACAAGTCCTTAATTACTGTACATAAAATTGATCTTAGACGACCTGAAGACCTGAACTAATTTTCTCAGCAAGTGCTAACATTACACTTTTACTGGTAGGACCTATAATGTTAAACTTTGGTCGATATGTTTCTGACTTGTTTCAAACTTGGGCCATTATCCCGTCTTTTTCCATATGAGGCGAAATAATACTCCACTATAAACAATTTTTCCTCAGTTGTCAGAACAATTTTAAGACGATTTTAAGACCAGCGCGATGTCAATATGACCATTAATAATGAACAAGGCAAATATGACTAATGGATAGTGAAGGATCAATTCCACAGCACTCTAAATGTCATCACTGTTTATTTTGGCGAGTACTGTATGTACGTAACAAAGAATGACTATTTGAAAATGTGATAACGAAACCAATTACCAAGGTAAATGCCCGAAACCAATTACCAAGGTAAAGGCCCGAAACCATCTAAAGTCACTCACCTGTGCCAATTTTAATCAAATATATGACCGAACTGTTACCCAAATTAATTAGGAGATGAAAAACATTAAATTAATGTTTTTTTTTTTTTAATTTATAATATTATATCTCGATGATGATTGACCGACTACTCCCTCCCAATCTCTTTGAACAATTTATAGGTCCTTCCTTAAAAAAATCCTTCATACAATTTTTCTAAACGACTTAGTGATCAGTGATTCTATCGATATCATAATAACTGGTAGTACGTAGAGGTTCCATAATCAACTAATCTTATCCACTCAAATACGTACTAATTTCAATTAATAAAAATGGTTTTATTATCCAGGGTTAGGATAATAAATTATTTTATGTTCCCTATATCTAAGAGATTGTTTCAGATACAACACCGCAATCTACATTTACCTAGCAATGGAGACGTAAATTCAACCTAACAACGATGTCGCAGCTGCATTTGCAGAGTTGAATTGTGATAGGATTCTGATGAGCTAATTGAGACCGGTAACGGACAGGCACTACATTACTGCTTTGACGGTGAGCGCATTAATGTTATTACAACGACCTACGCGGCAGTGATCGTGGCGTTGCTGTTAAATTGACCAAACTGCGTTTGAGAGATAAGCGCAAACAGGTTTTCATATGTCACTTATGTGAAAGATGGGTGGAAATTTGATTTGTTTCCATAATATTCCAGTCAAGAAAATACTAATTTTAATACAAACGAGACTCTTTAACAAATGGTTTCCACATTTTCCTTTATGTGTATACGCTGACTAATAGCTTTCGTTTGTTATTTGTTGAAAACAGATACATTATTAATATTGAGTTTATGTACACAAGTCGCTTAATGTATGTCAAATTTGGGAGTTAAAGCGGCAAGTATGTACATTGTAAATTACTAAGGCCATGTTTTGTACAGGAAACCGAGGAAATGACATGGCTTGATAAATAAGACTTTTTAATAAGATAAATAACCAAATAAATAAACAACGCCATGGCCACAACCAGCTAATTGATTTGTAACGTACAAGTTAAACAATTTCAATTAATAAACAACAATTTCAATAAAGCAGCACATCTCCAAATCAAATAATTGATCGTCATGTGCCAACATTTCGATCGTAATAATTTTACGATCATACTTGTATGGAGCAGCATATCGGTTCCCTAGCTATGTAAATTCAAAAATAAAACTAAATATAATTTTTATGTCGCCCAATGTAGGGCTACCGAGTAAAAATAATTACTGTATCACACATTTCTTTCCAATAATTGTTTTCTACAAACAGCTGCTACTACCTACGAACTAAAACTTCGAGCTGTGTTTTCTGAAACAGATTATATTTATTAGGTCAACCATGAAGTTCTTTCGTGTTTTGTGTCCATGTTTACGATATAATCGCAAAAGGTTGTTCGATCAATCGACCCGAAATAATCACTTTGTTATCAGCCACTTAGTGTCTCGCCGTTCTTCCAAAATATCACAAAAGTGCGAAGTCGCTCAGGCGACACGACCAATACGTAAATTTGCATACGCAAGCTTAGCATCATTCACGGTCAACTGGACTAATGCAATGTTCGCACGGGCAGAAAAAGACGACTACGCCCGCCAGTAACACGTGGCTATTTTTCCAATAACCACAAAGGTTCACCTGCAAACCGAGTTCAAAGCGTCACCCCCGTTCGAATGAACGGTCAAAGGCAACGGCTCGTCGCGAACGCTTAAGCTCCGCACACACGAATTAAGACTGATTAAGACCCGGTTCATAAAACATCAAAGTATCGACCACCGCCTATGAAATTGAGCGACGTTTCGAGGGCACAAACTGAAACGTGTGAACGGGTTTTCGCATCGGCTGTTGCGTATGTGGAGTATAAAGTTTTGCGCTTCAATATCTTCTGCCGTAGTGCCCTTTACTAAACCCGTCTCGAAAGGCGCGTGTTTGTGCTTTGCCTAGCGGAAACTATGGCAATTGCGGCGCCGCGTCGTGTCTGTGCACTGTGCGTTTCAGGGCTGATTTTTACACTCGTTCGTGGCAAATAAGCCACAAAATAAAATGTACCACGTACTTCACATTCTTGGTTCATTTTGCTAGTACTACATACAACGCTGTTACTGGTTTCATTGCAATGTAATACATTTTATTACTATGTTCACACAATAATCACATTTTCAAAAACAAATTACAGTACAATTATAATAGTTTAAATTATCATTCTAAAATTATTATTATTCATCAAACTACTAGGGATTATTGTGAATAAATATTGATATTTTTATGCTATTGTTTTTTAATCTATGATCAAAAAATTCTTATTGGATTTGATGTCTTTCCGTTTGAAGAACAACTATCTCAGCACGATGTTAATTCGAATCCAAATGCTCAACAACATGTAGTTCAAGATCCATCATATTTGTTCTTTATCTAAATCGACGTTCTCAACTTTTATTAATCCGTCAATTTCGTGCACGTTATTTCACTTTTTAAGTCAAATATGCTTTTTTATTTTAAATTTATTTATCCTTCAAGCAACACATTAGTACATATAAAGTCACTCCCGGTTTCAAATATACATTTTCTGGGCAATTAATCCTCCGCTCCGCTCCCTTGAGTATACAAATAACATTACCTCAATTTTATATTTATTCTTCGCAACTTTACGACGTTTTGTCCCCGCTACATTTTTTAATATTCATAAAACTCATTGTCACACTTTTTTAATGGAACACATTTCGTACAGCTTTCCGACGTCTGTCAGGTTTCTTTATATTTTTTAGAAGGCAAGTTAAACGCTAAATATGATTATTTACATCGCTATGTACCATATCGATTGTATACATCTCAAAATCATGAAAAACACTAAAAATTACAACATTAATTTTTTAATAACATTTTGTTTCAATGTGTAAATAGTTTAAGTAAATAAAAATTATCAAAAACGACGTTGCTAAAATAGCACTTGGTAACAAGAAGAACCAACATAAATATAGCCAGCATGGTACGAAACACGAGACTGCTCACCGCAACTGAAATAAATGAAATGAATAAAGAAGATAAGCTGGGATGGACTGGCTATTAAAATATTGATACCATAATTTTAAAGCTTTGGAAATTGGTGGAGATAATTAATCCCAGACGAGAAAGGAATGACTTGCGCTTGCAAACATGCATCAATATTTTTAAAAGTTATAAAATGTAGTGTTCATAAAAATAAAATAATAAAAACGATAATATAGCAATATGACAGGGATTTTCTTAAATTGTTCGAAAATACAATTGGTATTACAATGTCAATGTCAACACCAACGAAAATTGTTTTCCGGCAAGAAAAAACCAGTGGTGCCAATTATCGAACACGTAAAGAACTTAACGATATCTCTTGAAAACTGAAATAAATGCTGACGAAAATAGACGAAAAAAATTATAGTGAAGGATTAAAGTCGAATTCTTAAGCGACACTAAGATTTAAGGTAATTTGTGTAATTGCACGATATCCAGTTTCCAAACATTTCCCATCAATTCAATATCATTTTAGATTTAACCTTTCATTAGAAATAAATTTGACTTCGAGTTAGTACAGTTTGGTAGGCGAATTCGGTCTGGTTTGGTTGGGTTGAGCTGGGTTGAATTGGGTTGGGTTGAGCTGTTTCCACAACTAATGTATTTTTACCGCTACGCTATAAATAGTTCTCCACTCGACAGTTCAGCGCGAGTGGTCTATTTCTACTCCAAATCGTTCAATTAAGTTGTTTTAGTTCCTTTGCATAAGTTGCAATACTCAGAAGCATGTCAACTCAAGAATTAAGGAGCGGGGTGCAGCATACTCCAGCACCAAATTCAACTCCCTAGAAGAGCATGTCAGGAACACAGCAAACAATTCAATAACACGACCAGCGATCTTTCTCATACACTAATCTGGGTCCAATTGATTGAATTAAAAGGTATCCTCAAATATGGACATCTTTATATCACTAGATGACACACCAACTCGGATGTCATCTAGTTATAGACAGAGAGTAGAGTAGTCATCCTAACGTATATCATCCTAGACATAAACAATATAAAGACTTTTCCATGCACGAAGATGAATTCAAAATATCCTTATATATACACATCTTTCAAAATATCGATTCCTATAAATCTAATTGACAAAGTTAATCCATTTTTAGCCAGAAGGTGTTCAAGTCAGTCGTTTGTCATACTACTTGGCTCAAATAAAAGGATAAGAAAGGAAAACAAGCCTCCGAATTTCACAAGTCACACCGATTAGTCAACAACCTATAAAAGCTATGAATATGGCGTATTAACAATAATGCATCTTAGCATGCAATGCATAACCAATAAATCTAACGATCTTGAAGCTTTGGCCCACAACGAATGCATAGACGTAGCGTGTATTAGTGAACACTGGCTTAAACTAGCGAATCTGAACACCTATAACCCGCAGGGTATGTGAGAACCAGTATTTAGTGTCGACAGGGCAGACTTCATGGTGGTGCCTGCCTCTTTGCTACGAACAATCTCAAATCAAAATGTATTCAACAAGTAGCGAGAAATCGATTGTTGGTGTATGTGGGACGGCTGTCTTATGGTTGACATCAACAAACGTAGCTGTGCTCTGTATCTTCAGGCCACTTGATTCATCTCTTGATGAATTTCTCAATATAATGGAATTGGCGCTCCAGTATTTAATGTACAGCCTAGATTAGTGCTTGCGAGTGACTTTAACATAGGCTTGATGACAAGAAGCGATGCAACGAGAAGTGGGAGGAACAACAGGACCAGTGTATAATGACCAATGGTACTAGAAGGAATGGGGTGGAATACCAGTTGTAGACAACTGTTCCCTAGACTCTAGATACTGACAGTGACAGTGTCTGCAAGTGTCTGTAGTGTCTGACAGTGTCTGCAAGTTTCATTTGGGCGAAACTTATTAAATTTCGAAGTTTTCATTACGAAATCAGGAGCTACAATTTTAGAAGACCTGTGTCACTGCGTCAATAGTAGTGCCTTACAACTGCCTGAGAACTAAAAATGTGAACATTATTGTGTATCACTTGTTTAATGCTAAGAATCCTAGACCATCGTCTCCTCGATGTTGTAGACCATTGAAACTACATTGTTTACACGGAATCTACGGTCAATGAGGTACAATATATTGAAAAGCAAATAAAGTCAATTGTTTCCTTTGAAAATATAATGCATGGAAAAGAAATCGCGGTTTCGTATGGCGTTCACAATGATCGATGCAATGCAGTCGCAACCCCAAAGTCTACGCAATGATGCTATTATGTGGAAGTACAAGTAAAGATTTCAATAACATCGATGATGTTTTACAAAAAGAGGTCAACGAAGAGAATCTGAAGTTTGGACTATAAACATTACACGCTTGGATAAGGTTTTCGAATGCTGAAGAAAAAGAGATGGTGGAAACGCGTAAGAAGATCATCCAAAAGTTATTCAGCTCAAATTTGGGTCTTATTGTCGATCGTCCGAAACCTGGTTATAGAAGTACCAACAATGGAAATACAGCTCGACGCTTTTTTGAAAATTTGAAAACATCTACTCTCATAACATTATTGGACATAGATTTGTTAGAACGGTCATCTTACAAGTCATTTCGATCAATACTGAAATTCGTCGCGTTGTATCCATGGTATTATATGCCTCATTACATAAGCTATTGATTCACAGTCCACAAATAATAGCTCACGCATTGCTACCAATCGGCCAATTATCCGAAGAAGTACAAGAAGCGAGGAACAAAAACATTGTGTTGTTTATAATTCTAAAACTAATAACAAACATTATTTTATTATCATTTTAAGGAACCAAATAAGTATCGTTATGAAAAATTACCTTTGTCATTTTGGATCGTTTTAATTTATGAAATTTATTTAGCATAAAATTGAATACAAAATTCAATATCACATCCAACATAGATGTAATGTTTTCGTCATATTGTCACGTGTCACCTCAACAAGATCAATACATTTCTCCACTTTTGTATTTGTTCTCTATATATTCTACGGGTTAACGTTTACATTGAAATTTGGTTAATTAATTAGTTAAGTGTCTTTGACGGTTTCTGATAACTTTATTCATTGATTAAATGAATATTTTGGTGATTGCTTTGTATTCGGTTACAGATTTTCGATCTATACATTGTGAATCAATACTTTGATTTCCACGGCTACAATTTCGACACCTGACACAAAGCAAGTCACCTAATTTAAAGTAGAGGTGTTCACCTACTTCCCAACACATAAAATACAACTATTTTTGACTTTCTCCGGTAATTTTTCAGATTTTTATAAAAATTATGTAGATTTTAAAGTTTAAATCGCAACATTGACTTATTGCAAAACGTAATAACACTATGCATTACATGAGCATGCCCGAAAAATAGGTTTTATGATTGAGATCGTAACCGACTTCTAAAGTGAATGTGCCCCTGTTACTAAAAATGATTGCACATTGATCTCACGTAGAGAATATTTATTGCACGTTTGATTTTATTATATCTCACGTGTAAAGAATCTCGATTATATCCACATTTTGCACATTTTTTTAAAATATTTTGTTGAACGAAAATTCTACAAGTCACCAACATTCCACGATACAGCTATTGAAGCATGTGCCATAGTTACAAGAAAAATGTCATCAATTTAATAAACCATTAAACTTTTGAAATAATTAATAATTATTAGTCACGCGTACGTTATTTAATTTCTATTATTTTATACAGTTTAGTAATATAAATAAATTATTAAATGAGCATTGTTTAAAATTAATTGTCCATGACATTGGAACGGGCATTAAACGCTTTAATTGTTATTCGGGTAATACAAATAAATTATTAACACCGATAAAACCAATTTACGCAAAATCACGCCACCCGTAACAAATCAGTAGCAATAGTAAGGGTTCGATTTCGATGAGAGTCACGTTTTATTGCCTCGTACGACGTGAAGCATTTGTATTACGTAGGGCATTAACGATTAAGTAACAAGTCAGTCCTCGATGTAGAAATGTGTAAACCAGTAGGAGTTACGTTTGATAGCGTTAAACCCCGACATATTGCAACTCGAGCTAAGCCGCCTCCCGGCGGAGCATCGATCAAACGAAAAATTCCCCGCGAAACAATAAAATCGCCAAAGCGTCGTCGAAATTTCGTGACCAAAATGTGTTTATTCTTCAGCTTTCAGATTATCAAACTGTGCATTTCCTATGGCTCCTCGAAGTGCACTTGCATTAAGTGTTGTTGAACTTCATTTTAAGATCCACTTTGAAGCTTTTAGGAGCGCGGTATGCATGTCGTATTACTTTTACGGCATCAATGATGCGAATAAAACAAAGACGGCGCTTTTACGGTCTACATGTTCTGTTTGCGCACGGTGTTATTTGTCAAATGTGCCGCAGAGTTTCAAATATTCATGAAATCAATTGTTTGGATGAAAATGTTGGAACGACGCGAAAGTTCGTGCATACGCTTTAAATGCCGTAAATGTTATATAATTCAGTAATAGTAATACAGCGTAGAATAGTATTTAAACATAATATCATTTATATTATTTAAATGTTAGTAATTATTCAATAATGCCTTGAATTATTGATTAACGCATTTGAATCTTACTTCAACTTCCTTGCATCGGAAAAAGTTTTCGTATTTTCCTACAGATGCACTGTGGACGTTTTCACTTTTACTGCTTGACCTCCGACCTATCCAGATGTATGCAAAAGTTATTACAATTTTTAGTTGTACCGCGCTTTACGTCAGAAATATCGCGTCCCACTCTTTCTCTCTTGATCGCATAGGTAAAATTATCAAGTATACGGTTTAATAGGTTTATATATTTACATTTTTAGTCGCTATCGTGAATATATTTATTTCTTAAGAACTGTAATCGCGCGATATTTGCAAATTTGGAACGTGTTACTACGTACCGCGTTTACGTCAGAAATATCGCGTCCCACTCTTTCTCTCTTGATCGCATAGGTAAAATTATCAAGTATACGGTTTAATACGTTTATATATTTACATTTTTAGTCGCTATCGTGAATATATTTATTTCTTAAGAACTGTAATCGCGCGATATTTGCAAATTTGGAACGTGTTACTACGTGCGGTATTACCGCGAACATCTATTACATAAAATATTACAAAGATAATGTTTGTCCAAATATATTGTGTTGATTAATTATATTTCCTCTTTGTACTTGTTTACGTTGGATTGGAAATTTTACTACACTGACGAGTTAAAGAATTTTAGAACAATATTTGTCTTTATTTGTTATATTTTCTACTACAATAGTCATATACAACCAAATTATGTCAGTTATCTTTTTACCGAGTTATATTTACCTGATTTGCAGAAAAGGAAATGTAGTACGTCCGGTACGTTACACGAATATGCAGAGCAGCGCCAAAAAATAAGGCCGTACACGATGACCGACTGTACCAACCCGAAGTGCATATTCTTTAATACTGAGCGAAACTGATGCACGTAATGTTCTCATGAGGAACACGACCGTACTGAGTTTGTCCACAAGTTGTGTTATATGCGAACCCCTTTAGTTCTTATCAAGGAACAGTCCGAAGAATTTCCCCGACTCCAGTTTAATGATCGATTTACCGTTGATCTTTACCAGTGTGTTCTTGTTCATCTTTTTGTTGATTGGATAGAATCTTACCGTCAATATCATAAGTACATTTAACATAATGTCATTGCTTTTACACCAGAATTTCAACTCGATTATTGCGTTTTGAGCCGTCTGTATCATGTCCGTTAAGGTAGGCTCTAGAATTAACATATTCGTGTCATCGGCGTACAGGCTGGTCCTTGATGCTGCTGACATTTCTCCGAGAGACCATCAATTATAATCAGAAATAATAGAGGTCCGAGGATGGTGCCCTGAGATACCCCCCGTTCCATTGCTCGAACTTCAGACAACACGCCATTTACCTACACTGGGACCTGCCCGATAGATACGAGCAAATCCATTCGCTTACTATTCATCTTATATCCTTTGCGGCTAATTTATCTAGCAACAGTCGACGATCCATAGAGTCGAACGCACTGGTCATATCAAAACATAGTTCCTCCTTTCTTTCCAGAGCATCACAGATAGTTTTGATTACAGACTCAATCGCTGAATTGATTGACCTGTTATTTATTTGTCAAAATTTATCGAGGAAATAGTATAATCGTTTCTGGAAGCACCGTTCATATTATTCACCACACGAACACACGCGATTTATTTGATAAAAAATTATAAATTTAAAAATAAAATATTTATAAAGAACCCCGAAATAAATTTTAATTCAATTAAATTCAAATATTGAGTCCAATATTTGTAAAACTGAAATTTTGTTTAAGTAATTTTTATTGCAAAACGTTTGTTGTAAACGTTAGTTTAAGTTAAAAAAAAATAAAGTTTGTGTTTAGGTATTTAAATATGTCCATTCTTTGATTTCATTAATGAAGGCAATTAAAAAACACAATTTTATCATAAATTAAACTAATTACATCACATCGATATATATGTTGATAAAAATAATAATTATTATTATTATTATGTGTCATAAAACAAACGTAGCAGAGTAGGATGCAAATATAAATATCCGATACTTTCAAAATTCTTCAGCGCATACCCTCAACATATCATTCAAAAAGCTTCTAAATTAATGGAGACACGTCATGTTTTTAGGTGAATAATTTAAAAAATCTGCATAATAATTGATTCCGCTCTGTGTCTTTGTTACACGGTAGTAATCCAGGTGCATATTCCTGGATGAAATTATATTATATTCATGGACATGAACCTACACTCGACACACATCGAACAATGCAGACGTAGTCAATGTAGCCAACCAAATGAATAACGCAACTAAATGGTTTCCCCGCTCATTTACAATCGTTACAAGTTGTTTTCATTAATATATTATATAAATAATACTGTCCCTGATGAAATTCTTTGAAGAAATCGGTATAGATTGTGACGATATGGTGACAACTGCATCAGATACATTTCATAAATTAATACAGAGTAGTTGTTCTTCATTTTACAAATCCATGTTACCGAACCAGTCTTCAAAAATATTGTACATTATTTTGTCGTAACATTTCCTTTATTTTAATTAAATTTGTTAAATAATTTAATATCTCGTTTTCTTTGTTTATGGGGCTGGCTGATAGACAATCATACACATACCGTTTAAAAAAGATACTTTGTTTTTATTATTTACTACCCAATTTCTTCCATTACCAAATTTTCTATGGTGGCGGAGGTATGAGACCCCAAAGCTGTGTCATATTTTTAAGTCTTTTTGCATTGAAGCTGAAATATGTGAAATTAAGGCAGAAACTAATCGCGTCAATAAAACAATCTTTACTTAGAGAGATGTGCATTTTGAGAATAGTAGCCAAGTCAATAGGGATGTTAATGTACAAATAAACAACACCCAGACTAATTAGCTGGTGGTCTTTGAGTAATTTTTGAGCTTTTTTTTGCAAAAATTTTGCAAAATCCTAGGAGTCCTTGGTATGGTATGTTGCTTGTATATAGCATTTGACTTATCGAATTAGCCAGGAATTTAGCAACATTATATGCGTGGCGCTGGGTGCTGCTAATTATTGATCGTAGGGGATTATCTTGTTTGCGTAATTTGGGCAATGCACACATCATTAATGGTTGGGTATTGTTTGTTTTTAACTTGAAGATTATTTTCTTGTCAATTAGGGTACCTTTGCCATTTTGTTATAAGCTCATTTATGGTTTGTTCATATTTATTAGTAGGGTTGTGTTTTAGTGTTTCGTATGTTTTATTATCTTATTTATTTTATTTATGTAATGTATTTATTTTTGTACATTATTGCTCTGTTATTAGGTTATAGAATATATATATAATTTTGTGTATGTGAATTTTGTAGCGAAGGTGTACCATAGCTTTGAAATTGAATTAAATCTAATTCGAAACTTTAGCTTGCCACAAGAAAGCAGAAGCTGATTTAACGATACTTCAACAATCTTTCAATTTGTAGCGACATCACAAGAATGTATGAGAAACCTCACTGACGAACGACCTATTACATCGCAGCAATTGCAGAAACCATAATAGCACAGTGAGCACAGCGTCGGGAAATCTTCAAATGAATATACTATTATACACTTATTTGTGGAATCGTTCTTTTTATATATATTATTGTATTATATGCCGCAAACGAATGTAAATAAATAACAGTGGCACCATGTGTGGAAAATATGCAATAAAAACAAATAATGGTGGATCACTTAATAGATTTAACGGAAAATTCAGCGACAGCAAAAGATGGAACAAACTTGATAGCGACGATTATATGAAAAAATATATATGAAAAAAACGATAAAAATAGATGTCATGTAAATGTTGAAAGAATTAATGAAGGATATAAAATGTTATTTATTATTCAGATCAGAAATCATACCAACGAGAGCTGAAAGAACTGAAAAGGGAAACTTAAAGGAGAAAACAGGATGATAAAAATGAAACATGCTGAAGAAGAAGTAAGAAAACTGGAAAAAATAGTTGTGACAAGTATTGGAATAAAGACTGTCGCCAAAGTCTAACTTACATGGATTCGAAAAATTTATTGAAGACAAAGTAATAACGACACAGACAAAGAAAAAGACCATGAGAGAGAAATGACTAAAAAATACAAAAGAAAAACTTGGAATACTGAAGAGGGAGACATTTAAGAGGAAGAAAAAGATATTGAAATATGAACACGAATTGTAAGAAGTAGCGTGGAAAAGAAGAAAATATGACAT
The DNA here is from genome assembly GCA_959613385.1 of Geotrupes spiniger. Classification (NCBI taxonomy): domain Eukaryota; kingdom Metazoa; phylum Arthropoda; class Insecta; order Coleoptera; family Geotrupidae; genus Geotrupes; species Geotrupes spiniger. The sequence continues at coordinate 13,807,633 of OY390735.1, read as the reverse complement.
AAGAAAAGACAGAAATACGCGGAGATAAACAAGAAAGGAAAATGTGTCCGGAATCCTTATCTAATAAGGATACTGGCTCGTCGAGTGTAGAAGAGAAAAAATATCAAAAGAGGGATTTAAACCATTAACAGATCTAGTAGAAAAAGAATATGTAAACGAAAGAATATAACAGTAGTTAAAATTAAATTAATAGAAGAAGAAACATGGAGAATAATAATAGCATATGGTGAAAACTAGGGATGCAAGAAAATCATACCAACAAGAGTTGAAAGAACAGAAAAGGAAAACTTAAAGTAGAAAATATGAAATATAAATAGTTGTGACAGATATTGAAATAAAGACTGTCATCAAAGAATAACTTATACACGGCTTAAAAAAAAATCAGTGAAGACAAAATAATAACGACACAGACAAAAGAGGAATAAATAGGAAAATATAAAAGGGAAACTTGAAGTAGCGAAGAGAAAGAAATTTAAAAGGAGCAAAAGGATATTAAAATAGTCCTATGAAATATAAGAAGTAACGCTGGAAAAGAAGAAGATCTTGTGGAAGATATGACACCATAAGAGATAGAAATGCTCGGAATCACAGAAACAAAAATGGAAGGAAAATGTGTCAGGAATCCTTATCTAGTAAGGATATTGGCTGCTCGAGTATAGAATAGATCTAACAGAAGAAGAATATGTATGCGAGAGAATATTAGTAAATCAATTATGTACTACTTTCTGCGAGTAAACAATTTGAAAAATGTAAAAGATATAAATTAAGATAGGGTGGAAGATATCGGTAATGACCAATAAAAATGCTTTTCAAAAAGGGGAGAAAAATAGATAAAAGAATTGAGAAAGTTTAATAAAAAAAAGGCTTTAATCTGCCTGAGAAACTAGACTACAACTTAAAAAGAAGGAAAAATACAAGCCTACCAGCAAATTGACGGCAGCAGAAGAAAGCTGTGATATAAAGAAAATAGCGAAGAGTAACCGAATGGATGAAATCTGTACTAAAATAATGAGTAAAAAAGAGAAATGGATAAAATATGTAACACCAGAAGAGCAGATGATTATATAAAGTACATAAAAATGTGGAGAAGTAGAAATAGCTACCAAAGATCCAAAGGACCAAAGAAGGACAAATTACAGAAAACTATAGAGAGTACCAAAAACTATTCTATGGCACACTAAAACAACTAAAACAAAAAACTAACAAAATGTGGTAAATAAAAAAAAACAAGGAAGGCAGCATAACAATAAGAGAAGGTGAATAATAGAAAGAGTACTTTGAAGAAGTAGCACAGAAGTAAACACGAAATAGATATAATATGAACGTAGAATAAATAGAAATACAAAAATGCTAAAATTGGGTAAAGAACCCGGAAAAGACAACAATACCCCGGAAATGGTAATTAATATATATGGGAAACGAAAAATAAACTAGAGAGCAATAACGCTTTCAAGTGCCTTACGGAAAATATACAAATTATTTATACAACGAATTCAGTATGTTCTGGTTCAGATACGAAAACGAAATGTCGTTAAACAATTATGAGATCGAGAAATCGAATGAAAACATCTTTTCAAATTAAAAATATAGAAAAATCCAGTGAAATGTGTGCAAGTCATTTCATCGGTTGTGCATTATATGTAAGGCAGCGTCCTCAAGTTTTTCTTTTCTTCTGCGGCACGTACGCCACGACAAATAAAAACAGTCGGTCCTATTTACCGCAGAAGTATATTGCGTCACCACGATGTCGAGAAAACTTGTTATACCACTAAAACAAAGTTACGCCCGAGACAAACGTTACACTTTACTGCCCACAAGGAACGCCTGGACGTATTTATACAAGAAGCGCAAAGTTTACGAGCAAGTGTTTTCAACTCCCAACAATTAATTAAATTGCTATCTAAATATTGAGTTATTACGCGCACCGGTCGTGGTAAACGTTTATGTATCGTTACGTGTCATAAATGTGTGCAGCTCCGTAATAATCTCAAACGCGCGAGTGGCATTGTTTTAAGCTTATCCGATTATCGTAGCTCGAATTTTCAAACTTATCACTTTATGTCACATCAACGAAACCAACCGTCAGTCATTACAGCAGACGACCGACGGAAACTTTGCGAATAACTGAAATTCAACTCAACTTTAAACAAAACATTTATGTATAAATGCGAGTGTCTGAGTTGACGCAAGACTCGAATATAACAAACGTGAAATTATTCAACGACAATACGTCTTTAGATTTTTAAGTTTTTAATGAAATTCAGGTTGTGCAAACGACGTTTTAATTAATTTTACTGATTTTATTGTAAATGTTGATTGTAGTGAAATTGTAAATACGAAATATGATCAGGAAAGCATTTTAAAAATTACTGGTGAGGAGACCCATGAAATAACTGAAAAGAAAATGTTAGGAAACGTAGCCAATAAATAATAAGAAACTCTTTATTCGTTTCAAACTTTCTATAATTCTCGCCCTAAGAAGAAATTTAATCAAAATTTATTTTCGCTGAAAATTGACACCACTTTTCACGCTCTTGTTTGATGTGTTAAAAGCATTTCCTGATACCCAACACCTTCATTCAAAATTCTATAAAACAATTATAGATATCTAATCTTGTAGACATTGACAATTTTATGTAAAAATAGTAAAACACCTTAAAGTAATAGTACATATCAGTTCAATACAAATACTTGCAATCTACATAATGAGACTTCAGCCCTAAGATAATATGCATTTATTTGTAAATTAATTAAAATTTAAAACATAGTAAGTAATAAAAATATATCAAACTTAAATACACGTTGATTATAATCACATCTACCACGTTTTTATAATTGTTTGTTTGTTATTACTTTTGATTCCAAATGTTATTATGTTAGGGTAATTACGTTAGAATGTAGTTGATGATAAAACTAGGGGTAAAATAGCCATATTTAATATAATTAACATGGTTTAGAAAATTTTCCGTTTATGTTTGAATATAGAATTAAACAATTATAAACATAAAAAAATTATATCGCGAATTTTGTCGATGATGAGAAGCTTGATAGTAAAGTACAAGCAAATTACAATTATTATTATCACTCGAATTTATTTTTTCCGGTGCAGGCATTTCTGTTCGTGCTGACTTTTATGACGCTGTCACCGTCACCATTTCAACTTTAGAAATGATGAGTTTGTTCACTCCGGTCACAAAAACGACGTGCTTCCCCTTAGCAAGCAAATTTACGACGAATTTCGTTAAAAGTCTAACAAAACAGCATCGACATTACAAATCCATTTTCAATTCCTCAACACTCACTAGCTGGAATAAAATTGAAAGTGATAGATTCAACTTATGTCTACAAGAAAATACCATTCGACAGTTAGGTCGACACTGACAACAGAATATGAACATGAACAACGCAGCTATAAAATTATTAAAAACTACAACATTTTTATGAAAAAATATCGGTTTTTTTTAAGAAGAATTGGGCATAAATTCTGGATCTAAAATTAATTGTGGAAATAATGGGTAGAAATCGAAAATTTTAAATCTAGCCTTCTAGAAAATGTTATGGTGTAAAGAATTGGGGTCAAATAAATATAGCTTACACGAACAAAATTTATGAAGCTTGAAGAATGTACTTAAATATTTCGTAACTTAATAATAATTAAGCAAATTAAATACAGAAGCAATTTACGCTTTGGCAGATTATAACGTATGTGAGCTTGTGAACCTGACCATACCGGTCGTTAAACCTTCTGCGTAGCACGCATTTTGTTCTTCATAACTTAACGAATTACCATAAATTCATTTAAAATATCAACGAAATCATTGAAACGTCCTAAGGGTCAACGAGTAAAATAATGTGTAACGCTACGATACATCAGTTTTGAATGATTTAAAATTTTTATTCTTCGTACGAGTTCCAACGGTAAACGAAACCTAGGCAAGCAGAACATCCGTTGTGCTAAATCAGTTACGACAATGAACAGCAATAAAATAAGATCATAAAAAGTTTTCAAGTTAAATTCAACGTCACCGTAACGAAATTCAATTAAAAACAAACGTGTAACCATGTGTGACTCAAGCCAAACTTTTTTGGATGGTAATAGTGGACAAAACAAGCAATTATCAAAACCAAGTTAAATTAATTAAAAATAAACCTTTCATAACAGCCGGCGTTCTTACGTCATCAATGACATTATTATATAATAGTGTGTTAGAAAGATAAGTAGTTAAAGAAAGGAACGCTAGTCAATTGGATCACTGTGTTGAAGAATCGCAAAACACACACATGTAAAAATTAGCTAAAATTATGACAAGAATTGTATACAGCGAGAAACAAAACGTTCTATTTTGAAAGCATTAGCTCTACTGGAAATTTTTCCATATCTCAACAGCAGTAAGAATTTTCGCAGAAAATGTTTTAAGAAAGTTAATAACTTTCATGTGGAAATGTCTTTGGAAAAATTGAGTGCAATTAATTATAAGAAAGTTCAGTGCGGACCGCTGCAGATTTTTGTAGTAGTTTTCCTCCTGTTCCTAACATTTCTACAGTTATCTTATTTGATTGTGACCATTTATTTAGATATTTTTATCCATCTGTCTACATTGATGCTTATTCTATTTTAGATCTGAATTTAATATTTTTCGGGTGTATTCTGTCCACCTTTGCTTGACTTTATCCGGATCATTAACATTCCTTCTTCAGTTTTAAAATAGTTATTAATACATTGGTTCCCTTTTCCCATTTTCTTAAGTACCTGGTAAAATATTTCACTTATTTCCTTCGAAATCTCTCTGCAGTATGGTTTAGTTTGTCGTCATTCTGTTAATTGTTAATGAGTATGAGTTCTCCATTTCTTCTGCGATTTGCTCACGTCCTTCTAACTTCTAATGCGTCTACCATTTGTATTTGCTTCGGTCCAGTAACTTATCACGTACGTCTGTTACTGTTACTTCTGCTACATCTTCTATCTGTTTTCATGCCTGTTTTATATTTTCTTCGTGGTTGTTTCGGCCTGTTTCTGAACAAAATTGTTGAAAAGACAGAGAGGGGTAAATGAGGAAAAGGAGATGTCATGTAAAAAAGTAAAATAACACCAAATTGGTGGATGGTGAGAAGACAAAGAACCGAATCTTCGAACACATGGAAGGGAACAAATGGATGTAATAATGAAATGTAGCGAGGCTAAAAAAAATGGGCATGCAAGTTGGACGGGGCACGAAAATACCAGTAGTCATACCAAAAAGTATTTGTAAATAGTATGCACATCAGCAAAAATTAAGAAAAGCTTGAATCCGAATAACAAATTCAACTTTAAAAAATAAGAATATATTACAATCGAGATAACAGATTCCATGCAATTAAAAATTTCATTACGGAAACGCTGCGTGCGTTTTTAATCTACGAAAACACGAAAAACACTAAAAAATCTCTACAAAGCAGCACATTGTGCACTAAATATCAAAGCAATTTATTTTCCATGAATAATACAAAATAGATTTCAATAGAACCTTACATAAGCCATTATCGCTTCTTTACATTTCGCACAAATACTTTCCGCGAGAGCGCGAACCGAAGCTGCACAAAATCGTGCAAGATCAATAATACTGTAATATAACAATGTCATATCATACAATAAAACCGTACGAAAAGAATATATATATTGATTTGAGTTATTTATCAATGGATTCCTGGCCCCGTCGAAACTTTTATATTTTTTTTATCGAAATGAGCTTAAAATGAGCATAGAAGCTACGACAACGAACAAAACAACATATTTCGTTGGCACAAGTTAAAACAACAATGACACGGCTGGTTCAGACATGCATTTAAATGCATATCATATGGCATTGTGAAGTGAAATATCAGGATATTGCTGTGTAGGTGGAGTTAAAATGAATAGTAACAGATTGCGTACGTGTCAGCTGACACAAAAGTACTTAGTATTGGATTCTGCAGTTTAGTTTCGATGGATCATGTCAGGTATTTGGTCCGTATTTGTTTAGAATGTCAGATGTTCACAGATATTCTTCAGTTAAAATAACAGCAAGAAAATTCGACAAAACATAATCAGTGTTATTCTACATTTAGGAACGAATCGTTTGGTGATCGAATGACATGACGAAAACAATGCTGAAGAAACTGAGAGTGTGTGAAGTGTTGTATTATTTATTAGTTATCGTAATTTGCCGACGTAAGAGTATGTTAGTTTGCAACTATTTCCAATGGATTATTTCAAACATAGTGATTTGTGACATTAGCTTTTCGGAAATTGGATAGTCCAGCGCTACGTTCCTTCAAGTTCGAAGATATTACGTTAATACTCAAGCTGCCAACTGATAATGTTAAACGGAACATTGAAAATTATTATTTTCAGCGATTTCGTGAAACAAAGTACGTTTGTTGTCTGTCATCCTATTATGATAAATTTTAAACTTATAAGTTGCCACCTATGTCCATGTCCCACATTTTCATCAATTTATCCATACCCAACGAGTGGACTAATTTCATATAAACTTACACAACGATATATCACAATTTACATATCATTGATAAAGAGCCCAATATAACCTTGAGTAGGTACTGAATTATCGAGTTCTCCAACAACGTCAAATGCCCATTAATAACTTACAACAAAGGCGATTACATGGAACAATTGGTCTTGCTTTCGAATCGAAAGTTGCCTTTCACTCAATTGTTGTAAAATAGCTACGAATAGTGACGATAATAGCCCACGTCAGTCAAAAAGCGAACACGCGACGTCGCGTCACGCGATGTTTTGTTGCGACTCGTTCTCGTTTTCATCGCAATGTTCCAACGTGTGTGCAAAGAGAAACGAAATTAAACTCGTAAATTGCCGGCGGTTTCAAATTGTGCAAAAAAAGTTTTAATTCAACGTGGGTCCGGAAATTCTTCCTTTCTCAGATGGGGCAATTTGAATATTTGACTTGATAATAAGGCCGAAGGGACGTAGAAAATTTGAAAATTTCATGGAAGCTTCCTAACCACCTACGCACCTTCGCATTCGTATTATAATACTTTTATTGTGGTGCGTTTCAACGAATTTAATTAATGCTGCGGGACGTAATATCGCGGCCCAAATTAATATTTAAAAATATGTAATTAATAATGGCTTATTCAGTTACTTTAAATGTGGAACGTCCACAATAAATTTACTAAATATAGGCAACCCAATACAAACACAAAAAAGGATAATGAAGATCGGTAACAGTGAAAACAAGATTAAAATAAAATAAATGGTGAAAGTAAAGTAGGTATAAACTAGATATAAGGCGCCGGAATTGTATATATTCCATTAAAATATTAAAAATAAAATATAAGAAGCAGAGGTTAAAATTCCTTCTCGAGTCATAAAAGTGGATGAACAAAAAAAATTACTAGTCGGTACCACCACCGGAAGTACCTGTCCTAAGGCAAACCTTTCCGGAGCTCACGGCGAACGACGTGGACAAGGTGCCAGGTGTGTGTGAGGCCTTTCATGCGCGAAAGTAAAGGAGGGTGTTCAATATCTTTAGACCTGATAGGGGATATGCACACACAACACCACGAACCTAGGAGAGCCATACACATTCCGACATGAGACACATGCGCAAGAGAAAGTTGATCATCCAAAATGCGAACGTTTCCAGATGAGAAAGGTCAATACTAACCGACGGGTCGGCCGTTACGCAAGCCGAGGAACAGGTGTCGCTGAAAATAATCACCCGCGACATATGTAGGTAGCACTTCACATGAAGCACAATATAAAATGTCAAATAAATATTGGGGTCATATTGACGAAATCTACAATTTGTAACATTTTTCGAAATTTTTGAGGAAATAATTATTAATTAATTAATTAATATTATTAATTAATATACTGATAATAGGTGATTTCAATAGCTCTTGTTTTGCGCATGATGACATTAATGATTTGATATCCAGGATTCTATCAGACTTTTTGGAATTTACTAGTCTTGTCAGTTTAATAATATGACAAACAGCGATGATCGTTACCTGGACTTAATAATTTCGGATCTGCATTTACGAAGATACTCCGCGTTCGAAGGAGGACTCTTATTATCCTGCCCTTTTCATGGGCAATATTTCTCGCAACGCTTACAATTTTCGCAAAGTTAATTACCATGTACCACTCAGATATTAATTTAGCCTGTGATTGCTTTTATGATACACTCTATTCTATTTTTGACAGACACGTGCCTGTATTTAAGGATTATGTAAGGAAATATTCGCCTTGGTTTACTTCAGATATTATTACTAATTTAAAATTAAAATCAAAATATTTTAATGATTACAAAAAATGTATCGCAGTCCCTTATTAAATTTTAAGCGCCTCAGAGCTGTATTTAAGAGGCAAATTTCTCAGGCATACTCTAACTACCTTCTAAGTGTATATAATAGCATACCATCTGATTCAAAGCACTTCTGGTCTTAGATCCAAACCAAAAAACGAACTAGTAGAATTCCAGGAAAAATGTTCAAGTGCAACGAGGAGTTTAATAATCCTCAGTCGATCGTTGAGGGTCTTGGTAGCTACTTCAGCAACGTATACCTATCGAATCCTCATCAACCTGTTCATTTAGCCAAAATGTGTCTTGTATTAACATCGAATATATTTCTGAGTAGAATGTTCTGATTTCTATACATCGACTTAAGAACATGATCAAGTTCCTAGATTCTTAATTAAAGACTGTAGCAATGTTCTTGCTCCGCCGTTGGTGAAACTTTTTAATCTGGCTCTTAAAACCTCTACTTTTCCTGATTCATTTAAGTTGGCGAGAATTACTCCTATTTTAAAGTCGGGCGATGCAGCCAACATCGCTAACTATCGACCTAGGTCTTCGAGTCATGTTTGTATTCCTGCATCTACCCGTATGTTAAAATCCTTATATCTCCCTGTCAACATGGATTCATGGAAAAAACGGTCCACTGTATCGAATTTAGCTGTGTTTAGTCAATACGTTTCGTGCTCGTTAGATACCAAGGATCAAGTAGATGTTGGATATACCGACCGCATCAACTCATCAACCTGTTCATTTAGACAAAATGTGTCTTGTATTAACATCGAATATATTTCTGAGTAGAATGTTCTGATTTCTATACATCTTAAGAACATGATCAAGTTTCTAGATTCTTAATTAAAAACTGTAGCAATGTTCTTGCTCCGCCGTTGGTGAAACTTTTTAATCTGGCTCTTAAAACCTCTACTTTTCCTGATCCATTTAAGTTGGCGAGAATTACTCCTATTTTAAAGTCGGGCGATGCAGCCAACATCGCTAACTATCGACCTAGGTCTTCGAGTCATGTTTGTATTCCTGCATCTACCCGTATGTTAAAATCCTTATATCTCCCTGTCAACATGGATTCATGGAAAAAAGGTCCACTGTATCGAATTTAGCTGTGTTTAGTCAATACGTTTCGTGCTCGTTAGATACCAAGGGTCAAGTAGATGTTGGATATACCGACCGCATCGATCATAACATCACTCCTTATAAATTGAGATCGGTAGGTTTTAGCGAATCATTGATTACTTTTTTCGTATCCTACCTGGCGTCCAGGCGGTCATTCTTCACCCGCCTTTCTCGCTTCTTCTGGAGTCCCACAAGGCTGAAAACTAGGTCCGCTTATATTTAACATCTTTATTAATGATTTAACGGAGATTATTACTTGTTAGAAATTACTCTTTATGGGTGACTTAAAAATATAATGTCGAATTTGGGGATATGAATGACTGTCATAGGTTACAATAGTACTTTAAATGCAATTACTCTTTTACGCTGTGATAGTGTTAGGGATTTAGGAGTTGTGTTTGATAGCAAATTATCCTCTGTGAATCACATTATTCGTACGACCTCTGCAGCCAGGCAGATGTTGGACTTTATAGTCAGAAATTGCAAATCGTTTAATGCTTTGATATCACTATACTTTTCACTAGTTCGTTCACGATTGGAATATGCAGCGCTGATCTGGTATCCATATTATCGGATTCATATGAATGAACTGGAAGGTGTTCAGAGAAAATTCTTAAAATACTTATCCTTCAAGGACAGCACTCCACGTTTTATTTACCTTCTTCGAGGACTAATGGTCACTAGTTCATATAATGTGTCGAAATTTCAACCAAATTTCCAATGTTTTTGACATTAATTCCAATACAATTCAATTTATCCAACAACAAGCCGCTCAACGCTTTGGTATTTTTTATGATTCTGATCACTAAACATCCTAGTATTTATTTCTTGTAATTTTATTTTGTTTGTTCATTGTATTTTGTAATTTATATTTCACCGTATGATTATTATTACTATTATTATTGTTAACATAGTTATAGTTATTTACTTTTGTCCTGTATATGGAATGATTATCTGTTGGGCAATTAATTATATACTTTTATTAAACGAAAAATGCACGAATGCAAGTAAATGTTGCCAACAGCGGAACGAACGAAATCTCTGCGGACAGGAAAAAAATGCTGTGCGAACGAGATAACAACTGAATGTATGTATTTAAACCGATGCACGCAAAAATGAAATTAATTATGTTGCTCCTCTGAAAAGTTATAAATCTTATTGAAGTTATTATTATTAAATATGTAAACGAGAATTTAAACATGATAATGTTGTAATGTAATGTTGAATTATTTTCTCACTTACTATTAAGTATTAAACTAAGTTTGTTGTATAAAAATTAAATGTGCAAACTAACGTATTACGTCAAACTGCTAGATGTTAGTTTAACGCTTCTTCGTTTGGTATAAGCAACCTATGAATTTTAAAGCGTCTTTATTATCGGTAAGTTAAGATACACACCTGATCTGATGAGCCCACAGAGGGCGAAATATCACCTTAATACATTCGCTGAAATTTATTTTCAACAAAGCGGTCTTTATTGCCAACATGGTTGATTGAAAATTATGTAACAGTAACAAGTGTGTGGGTATCGACCTCTAAATAGCGGTAATATTCACACACAAACGTATTGTCACTAGTGTTTGCATGACTTGAAACTACACCGACAAAGCATTTTTCAAGAAGTGCTTCTATTTGAGAGATTATATTCTTGAAAAAAAATTGTTTTATAGGAAATAAACAACTTAAAACCACCGAAGGGCATATTCTTCAAAAACACATATTTTCTTTGTCTAATAGATTGTATTCCTGAAAAGAAAGAGTGCTTCACAGGAAAGAAACAATTCGTAACCATCAGTTATTTATTGTCGTAGTTACGTTCAGGACGACATAACCAAGAGACGACATAACCAAGATCCATCTAAAAGCTCCACAACGTCACATTCACAACCATATAATTCATTTGTAGCCTCTGGTGGATGTACACAATTATTTACTACCACATTTATATTATCACCACCAAGATATCTTGTTACAAAAAAATCTGTACTACATCCCTATTATTTTGCAACTGGAATAACATTGCTTCAAAATTAATTGTTAATAACCTTTTTTCATTGCCACAAACTATCGATTTTACAAAAGTAGTACAAAAGCTGGGGGTGTGGAGATGCAGAAAAATACTAATTACAAGTATTATATGTTCATTTTCAAGAGAGCTATGTTTTGTACAACGTCGGTTGAAAGTACACGTCTCCCTTCCCCCACCCTGGTATAAATCTATTAGTGTGAAACCGAGTGATTATAAATTGAAGGCATTCAATTAAATCCGCAAAAATGTTTCAAACATTAACACTGCATTTGTTGATTTAATTGGCTCGGTCGGTTCTGTAAACTCGACGAGGGGCTCGCAGTAGATCGTGTATTTATTTCGTCGTAGTAATTGAAAGCATTTAACATCGGGCGCAGAAAATCAAGAATAGAAATTTGCACTACATGTTCGTTTATATGAGTCCCACGTTTTTCCTTCAAATCGTAAATTGAACATATTTAAACAGACTAATGATAAAATTATTTATAAAATATCAACGTTTATTCCACATAATTTAAACAAGATGTGAACAGATGTACAGATCTTTCTTTCAGAGTGTATCATCAACCTAGCAATTTAAGGTTCATTGCATTTATTGCATGACAAACATCCCCACAACATTTTGATTTGTTTTTAATCATTATCGACATAAATAATACATCTAGTAAAACTAAAACATGATGCCAGCATAAATCAATTTCGCCCCCGCCCCCTCAATCCAACTAGCGTCAATTCCATTCGCGAAAACATAAACATTTCTCATTCCATAACGCAATATGAAGAGTACAGTGACCTATATATCTGAACAGGTACAGGTACAATAATGTGGTGCAGCAACATACGCGCGCATATTCCATAAATACACGGCAATATATTACACACGGTCTGAATTCCCGCATAAACTGCATGTTCCAATTTGCGATAGGCGTAAAACTTTTATTGTGGAACGGTTTCAATGCACGTGTCCAATCAGGAGTCACATTGTGTCTTCGCAAGTAACGAACAGTTTTCAATAGGACGAGCATATTTTTGAAATATTTCTTTGAGCCGGCATTTAAAAAGCTATATAGACATCGTCCCACGCACATTTTCGGGGACTACCCACCCTCTGCACTCAAGCATGATATATAAGTGTAATTAATTATAATTTGTTCACCGCTCCGATGAATGCAAATACACATTATTTGGCGTTTTAAATTATATGAGTTGAAATGGTTCCCTTTCGTATTTTATCAATTGAAGTATATTTGATATCAAGAGACCTTGTCGTTAATTAAAACGAAATATAAATTTTAAGACAAAATGTTTCTTTTTAACACAAGTATGTATGTAATTGCACTTGATCGACAATAAAACTTTGCTGCAAATAAAAATCCTTGACTTACGTTACAACACTTGTGATAATTTAAGGATCTAGTTTAAAAATGTTCCTTCGAAAAATGTACGTTCTTCCCAATAGCAGTTTTCTCGGTTATCAATAACGAAAAAATATAATAAAATTTCAGATCGAACAACATTGCAGTATCCATGAATCTCCATAATAAGTCAGTTTCGAGTAAATTTGTAATTACAATGGATGCAATGTTTGTTATTGTTTCGACATCGGTTACGACTGTTGCCTGCAATATGCCATCGAAATACACACAGCACAAGAGTACCTCTGAGGTGAAACTACTTATTGTCGCTAACACACACGCCATCATAAACTAATATTTATGAGCATCTATAAATTAAGTGGGGGACTTAAAACAACGCCATAGTTCGAAACTAACTTTACGAACGCAGTAACATAATTGAACGGAATAGAACTATATAGAACTATATTTGCGTTATTGACTAATGAAAATTTATTCATTCAACCATCCATATCGAAGAGATACGTTCATTTAACTAAATATTACGAAAAACCGTAATTTGGATCGAAAATCGTCGGCAGATATTTATTATGCATTGCACTGTCAGATATACGTCGAATATTGTAGCTGAATTTGATGAACGATTGTTACTGTTGTGAATTTGAAGTCGCGCCGTGTTATGTTTAAACAACACCGTGTTTTTCATTAGGTGACATTTTTCGAATTTGTAACATATTTTTTGTTTATCGATGTTGTGTACAATTCGAACGAAAACGTTCAGGAATGTTAATTATAATTTTTGCCATATCAAATGTCACTCGTCCAAGGCACGCAGTTTGGCAATGTTAAAATACAAAATGAAACGAATGGTTTATGTGCTTCACTGATTAATTACACGTAATATTAAATTAATAAATTTTAATCTTTTTATAACTTTTGATGAATGATTCATATAAATATTTGCATTAAAATTTAAAACGATGGCAATCGTGTGTTAACTGAACCTTTTATCGCTGGATTATTCCAAAATAAACGTTTACAATATTACAATTGCATAATCAACATAGTGTTTCTTAATTACTCTGTATGATTTAAATCAACGGCATTCATCTACTTTAATGATTCCTAAAGTAAGGCGGTGGGTCGAACATTTACACAAATTGTAAATAGTACCGAACCTCCAGTATATTGTATTAAATATAAATTTTCCTTTGTACAAAAAAATAAATATAAGACAAGGCGATGTCTTTTAAACCAATATCAGAGATGTTATGTGTTATACGGTTGCGAATGAAGAAGAAAAAAAATGAAAGGACATATTTTACGAACAATTAGAAGAAGAATATGAAAACTTACCCAAACATTACATGAAAATGTTCCGATCAACAACACGGAAACACGAAGATAATGATACTGAACATCGAGAAATTAATTTTGCAATAGAAAAAAACTCCATGGTGAGGAGTGCGCAACTGGAAGAAATAAAAAGACAGAAAAAGGTTACCATAGCAGAAATAGTTATTATACAAACATTATACAAGAAGGAGTATTACTGAATGAACGGACGCAAATAAGAGAAAATTGGATGAGCTCCTAAATAGAGGAGATAAGGAAGACCAAGAAGGAACAGTTACAATGCCAGAGGGGAAAAGGAAGATATAGAAGTACCAACAAAAGATGAAGTCGCAAATGATTAAAGCAGGAGGAGTTCGCTTAACTGAAAGAATATATGAGCTTGTAAAACTAGTATTGGCAAAAGAAGAATGGCTACGCGTCAATAAAAAAGATGACAAGTTTTTATGTGAAGGCAACATTGGATTACTGGACACTGCGTATAAAACACTGACAAAACTTATAAAGGAACTATTACGTAATTATACAGAAGGCGTCCTGGGCAAATAGCCGGAAAACTAATAACAATGACGCTGACTACGAAACAAAGTGCTCTGGTCACAAATCAACAGACTTTGTGGTTGTAAATGGCCTGAGGCAAGGTGACCCTATCTCTTTATACTCTTCGACCTGTTTTGCAAAATCATTAATTATTAAAAGCAGTAAATGAAAAATGAAAGGGCCCTTGATACATAGGAAAGAAAAATACTAAGAGCTGTGGCGGAATAAACACATAAGTCAGCTGGCGAAGAAAAACAAATAAGGAACTAGACATTATGTACAAAGAAGCAAAGATTACATCCGTCATAACAGCCCAACGACTAAGGTGGATAGTGCGTACAGAAAGAATGGCCAGAAATAGATTACCAAAAATGGTCCTTAACAAAGCCCAAATTGGAAAAAAACGAGAAATAGAAAAGAATTGAATAAAATTGCTCAACAAGCCTACACAACCTGTAGTGCATGTAGATATATAAATGTCCCTTAAATCTAAACTTACCTCCCTATAAAATGAGTAATACAATCCCAACTATTAAGCATGTGCTGTTGACTTGTTTTTATGATGTTTTAATGTCAATTGTTATATTAATGCTGAACATTGTATTAATGTTCATATTCCTCATACCGTTCGTTCTGCACTTAACGTAACACCTTCAGGCCTTTTCTACAGGAACTATATATATGATCAGATACAATGGTGTCTTGTGATATACTGTAGTACCAAGCTTACTAAGAGCTCTGAGAGGGCGTATATGGGGGAGCTGCATGTTCAGAAAGTACATTCAGGTCCAAAGGTATTTCGGCGATTCACGCGACAATTCACGAACATAACCTAACAACAATCTGTATCAGCTGCCTAAATATTCGACGATAAGTACCTTGCGTCTTGTAACAGACGATTTTTAATAACTCAGATGATCACAATTAAGCTTTAAACAATAATAATAATAAAATAGATACTTGGAAGATTTTAACACATAAATGTCAAAACGAAAACAAACCACTGTTTTGTTTGTGAATGTACATAAAAGAAATATCGCGCGTGGTTCGCATCGTTTGTTTACGAAATTAGTTCACATATTTTCCGGGGCTTTTGTAAGCTTGGTGGCACTGTAGTGAGTGACAAGAGATTGTGTGTGCGAATAAATATATAATAGGAGAAATAGTAAAAATGGGAAGAGCAAATTAAAAACAGGAAAAGCGAGCGATATAAGGCCAGAAAATATCTAGGAGAGACCGAGTAACATGGCTCTAGAAAATATACAAGATTGAGGAAAGGAACCCCAAAAGATCGTGATCCTGCAAATACGTATATGAAAATGGAGAGCACGTTCAGAAATTGCAAAAACTTCAGGCCAATTTTCGATAATTTTTAAAACATATACACGAATAATAGAGAAGAGGCTGATACATTTTGTGGACGAAGAGCCGGTGCACGAACAATCAGCTTTCAGACCGGAAAAGAAGACGAACGACAATATATTCATTAAGAAATATAACTGGAAATGTAATGAAAATTGGCAGAGACCAGTTTTTGACTTAATAGGAAGCAGCAACATTTGGAAATGCCTGGAGCTAATGAAAGTACCAAAACTAATACAAATAAGCAAAAGCACGTATACAAATGCAAAGGAAATGTTCAAATAGCTGGAGAAAGATCAAGAAGGTTCGAATGGAAGAAAGCTATTAAACAGGTTGAAAGACCCTACTATTCAAAATAGTTATGAATGAGGCAATGGGAAGAATACGAGCAGGAACAACAATATGACGCCATAGACTGCAGCCATTAGAAAAACAAGTACTGATGTACGAGGATGATATAGTGATGATTGGAAAGCTGTTAAACAGGTTGAAAGACCCTACTATTCAGAATAGTTATGAATGAGGCAATGGGAAGAATACGAGCAGGAACAACAATATGACGCCATAGAGTGCAGCCATTAGAAAAACAAGTACTGATGTACGAGGATGATACAGTGATGATTGGGGAGTCGGAAGAAAAAATTAAATAATAATGAACAAATAGAACTAAGGTTGGAAATTAACACAGAAAAGAGCAACAGTAATGATAAATAAAAAAATAAACACCTAAACAAGAATACAATGCAAAGAAACTGAGCTAGATGTATTAACAACCTATAAATAGCTGCGAAGCATACTTACTGATGGAAAAACAGAACTGGAATTGGCATATAGAGCGAAAATTTCAAACAAGTTATACTACGCATCAAACCAGATACTAGGGAAGAGAAGATTGACCCAGGAAACTAAACTACTCTTAAAAGTAAATAATACTATAATTGGACCAACCACAGTAGACACTACAAAAGCAACACAACAGCAAAATGTAATGGAGATGAGACATCTGAGAAAAATATATCGAAAGACAAAGAGAGACTATATAAGACATGAAATAATAAGAAAAACATTAAACACGAACCAGTAATGAATAAAATAACAAATACTCAATTAAACTGGTATGGACCCTCATGAGGATACTACCAGGATAATAAATAAAGTACATCAAGAAATGTAACAAGGATGTAATAATGACCAAAAAGTAGGAAAGTATTAAAAGAATGGGTGGAGGAAGGTTCAGGAAACTAGCCCAGCTCCAACGCACTAAATGCCAAAGGGAAGGGGAGAAAGAAGAGAAAAAGACTTATATGTGACCATCCAATTAAAGCATACTCATTTAAATTCCTCCACGACGTGTTTATGTCGTGTTTATGTCGAGAATGAGAATTTAAATCAACCCTTATTTTTCTACAAAAACCACAAAGACAGGTTAATGCTTACGATTATGATATAAATCGTTGAAAAAACATAATACATAATAGGATTCAAGAGATCAGGAATTTGCCCACGTCGTGTCTATTGACCATTTAGATCAAAACACAAAATGAATAAAGCACCATGATTTCCCTCCACGATCAGAAATCACCATTGTTCATGAATATCTTTCTATCGACAATGTGGCAATTCTTTGGACATCATTCCTATAAACAGTATATCAAAGAACAAGCCAGTTCGATTTTCATGTAAGAACTAGTAGCCCAGTAGACTATTCTCGTGCATTTTACTCCCACTGTAGTGCAAAGTACATCTCAGATACTACTGTAGGTACCGATATTTTTTACGATCGTGAGTTACAGTACTCATGACAGCTGTAGAGTAGCTTCTGACACAGCGACGACAAAAAGAAAATATATTTACATAGTACAACTACTCCATCTTTCTTTTATTTAGAAACATGTACTACACATAGTATTTTAATTTATAACATATTTTACAAGTAACCTATTTACAACCTAAACCACAGTCTCGGGCAGTTTATTATTGATTTATTTTGCGTTCAAAATGAATCTCTTGAAAAAATTCACACATAAATATTTTTCTTTCGAAAAAATATATTGGATCTTAAGTTAACCCCTTAAGATCCAATATATTTTTTCGAAAGAAAAATACGGAAAATTTTAGCTATAAAAACTTAGCTTCAGTCCTTTTGGCATCGCTGCAAAGTTGAGTAATTAACTTTAATTAAAATCTCTTGTACGGGTTCAAGAACAGTTACTCCGCAATTACCTCGGCATCTTCCTTCTCGAAACAATTTAGCTAACTGAATACCCTTGCCTTATGCCAAATAATTTCCCCTAACTGACACTTTGACACGCGCAAAATTTAATAATTTTAATCTAAACAACACTGCTGAGTAATTTTTTCTCTAACGACTTGTATAAGATTTGATTTGGTGAATGGAGGCCAAATAAAGCAGATCGGAAATTTATTCTTCAACATAAAAGCTTGTTACTTCAACTTTACTAAGAAAATTTCGTTCTTAAATTAATTTTAATTTGTATTGTAATTTGTAATCAACATCATGTTAGGTACGACAAATCACCGTTTTGTGTTGATAAAGTGTATCTTTCACAAAATATCGCAAGTATTATAACTGAGACTCTATGTTATTTGTTTATTATTACATTAAATAGGCAATTTAATGTGATAATACATGAATTTCTGCGCTTTCATATTGATTTGTGCATGTGGCGATTTGAATATTTGTCCACGAAATATTGGCAATAAATAAATATGTATGAAAAATACTTTATTAGCCCACTCTCATCTCTAAACTTTTTTACAATATGTATCTTTATAATTCTTCAGAATTTCTATTCAAGTTTTGTATAATTACGTATTAGTTATTTTTACGTAATGTGTGAGTGTAGCGTAGCAATGTAACAACTTAACAATTAAATTATGCCTACGGAAGTTGCCTTATCTTTTAACATTTTATTTTAAATATTAATAACATTGATTAATAATGTTTAAAATAAAATGTTAGAAGATAAGGCAAATGCCTTAATAACATTTAAAATTGTGAAATATAACTAGTGAGTGAATTTCTAACTAGAGTCTTGTTGAGTGGAATATTATTCCAAGGATGTCTATCTTCATCATGGCTTATTCTCCATCACCTTCTTCTTGTCTTCCTCCTTCTATAAGTCAATCAGGAATATCTTTTCTCCTAGTTTCATTGCTTCTTTTACCTTTCCTTCCGCTTTATTTGTGTTAATTAATAAGCCTTTCTTTACCACATTGTTCTTTTTTTTCTTTTTCCATACATTCCATTTTGCTTATCATGCTTATTAGTTCTCTATTTATCTCTCTACTTTCTTTTCACATTTCCTTTTTTTTCCCACTTGTATTTTCATCTAACTATAAGTTTCACATATATTAATAAAAATATGATGAAAAAATTAATGAGAAACATAAAGAGAAATGTGGGTGTTGTCTAGTTCACATGAATCATTGCCAGGGTAGCCAAATTGAACCTGTGGTGTGGAATCGAAAGAGCACCGATGGAAAAAAATTACCATATACTACACGAAAGAATATTAGGCGAGGAAGGAATATAGAAGAAAATTACGGCAGAATTACTTAACCAGACGAATTTTACTACCACAACATAATTGGCAACCAATCTTTCTGGTATTGCAATCTTACCATACTCCATAATTCATGCAAACACTGAAAGACAATTAGTACATTTCATCTCAACGTGCAACTGCACTCATAAATTAAATAGCTTCTACAATAAAGTGAGCATAAAATCAGTCCTCTAACATCAATTCGTCCGGATGGATCTATAGTGTCTCGCCAGGCATGTAAAGCTCAAAATTACTACCGGTAATTAAGTTTTATTGTTGGAAATATTATTAGGCGCACGTGTAGAGAATATGGACGCAACGTTCGAGCAATAAATCTAACGAGTAGAAATCTTGGGCAATAAAAATGTCGAACGGAATAAGCATTAGTTACGAAGTAGTGCCATAAACCGATTGGAAACAGGGGCGCTCGTATAACGAGACACAACTACGATTTATTTTTAATCGAACAAAATGTAGCACTTTTTCGAACTTAATCGCAACAGTTTCACATGTTCATTGTTCAATGCGTAATCGTATTTAGAGATAATTAATTCATACCACCAATATAATTATACGTCGGTACAAAATGGTACAACTTAGTCCAGATACATCCAGCGTCCATAAGTGGATTCCATAATTCTTCAATCAATATTTTGTTCGATTTAAAATAATTATTTCATGCATACCGGCCCAACATGTGATTCAAATGTTGCTAAAATCCTGTTTCCGGCGTCGCGCAATACTAAAACGACAATTACACTGCATTAAAGTCGTTAAGAATGATAAAAATGATAAAAAAATTCTTGCAATCCATCGACGAGTTTAAGAGAGGTGTTTCAGGCGAAAAGTTTGCTCAGAGCTGGTCCCATATGTGGTAATTAAGCTGGAAATATTCGTTTAACATTTCCACATTTCAACATATTAAACTTGCACATAGTTGTATAACTTTGATCAGTTTAATGTTCGCACCAGCTTGCGATTCCCCTTATTACATGCGCCATGTAGGTATAAAGTACAACCTAATCAAATGCATTCAGAACGTCGTCGCTTAAAATGAATATGTATGCTTTCATTCCGCACATTTCAGTTCATTGCAAAGGAAATGGATTTACGAAATTCAGGTATACAATTGCTTCGATAATATATATAAAATTATTAAATAATTTAATTAAATAAAGTGCTGTTATATCATAATCATATAACAAATTAGTCTTGAAATATTCAAATCGCTTATTCAGGAAATTTATTATCTATGTTATACTTATTACTACCCAGGCTTAGTAGTTAAGAAACAAATATATAATTATAATATACTTATTAACTTAATAAGGCGATATAAGGAATACGGTGATGATGAATTGAAGAATAATTTATGATCACCTTATTCGTCATATAGAGATTTACATCAACTTATTTAGTTAATAATAATATTTAGTTAAAGTATCTTATAACTATGTATTTGTTCCTTGTTCAGGAACAAACTCCAATAAAAAAAGTAATTTCGAGGGCCTCTCTTGCACATGTTTTTTTAACTTTAAAAGAATGGTCATCTTTGATTCTTCAGTATCCTGGTAGTGCATAATTAAATCATTAATAAAGGAGTTCACTAAATCTTTTTAATAATTATCTAAACTATATTATATATTCAATTTATTGATCAAACAATTTTTATAAATTAATAGCCGGTGACCTTGCGTCATGTCACAAACTATGCTAGAAAAATTATAAAAAATTGACGTCGCCCGCGCTTGTTAATCATCCAGCACACGGCAAGCTGCATTAGTGTTTAAAACACGTTTCGGGTACAATAAGTGCAACGCCGTGTAACATTAATTTAGTAGTGATATTTAATGTGCGATAGTCGCATGGTCAAGGGCGCCTCTAATTTACTTCGTGTGTCGCGTCGGTGCGAAGTTCAAATGTATTATTTCGTTTAACGCGGATTTTTCTCTGTGCAATTTTATTATTAAAAATTACGAGTCGCACCCTCCCTTTAAATTTGGATACCTTATTAGTATTTTCGAAACTTTGTTTTTACATCTGGAAAAGTCTTTATGGCAATAAATCAAACACTTGCATAATAATATGGTCAGGTTTTGTAACATTCGCATTTTTGCCAGCATTTATTTATCTTCCTGCATATCGAACTTAATGTGAACCACTAATTGAAACCTTATTTGTGAAATGATAATATAAAATACGTATATATATTTTAAATTAGGGTTAATTTTGTTAGTACAGATGATATATAATATAGATTTCCTTCTACTATAAAGACAGCAAACGTATAACATAATGCCCATAACTACCACAGATATGCTTCCAATAACCTATATCACCCTATAGATGCTAGAAGGGAATTGCTATTATGAATTATGTAAATTATGTAAAGTAGAAAGTCATCGAAACACCTTCGTGCACTTGGCGAAGGATATCATCCCAAACTAGAACATGAGTTATACCAAAATAGAATTTATAAATAGCACATCGCCATTATTGCAGACATTTTAGATTCAGCCATTACATTATAACAACATTCAAAGTTCCGCATTGACAAGCATAACAATAAATTTTGAAATCGTACATACAATTTGGGACAAATGCAAGTGACTACTTGAGCAATCCAGCAGCGAACTCTGGACACTATATTGGCGACAGTGGTCATAGCCTAATCAAGCAGTTTTCCACTCGGTCGAAACTTGCCATATTCATTCAATTGTTAGGTGCAACGCAATATTGTGTTTCTATTCTTGTATGTACGCATCAGTCAAGTCAACTCACATCGTTCAGAGAATCTTTACATTTGTTTATACAAAGTAGTAATTTTTAAAAATGCAATCACTTATGAAATGTTTAACTTATCATAGTATATACCCCATCATATCAAACATCTACGTTTCTTTATTTACCTTGAATATCAACCGTCGCCGAACTACCCTTGGAATACTATATACAGTTCTTCGCCATAAAACTTCGTCGTTTCCTTGCCTCTGTTTGAAATTTACCAACGTTGTGGGCACCGAAATTATGTAACACTCGGAGAATGTAAACTAACGCTAAAGTAAATTATTAATTATTCCATTTAACTAAACCTACATACTGATGATCCACAAAACAATTTATTTTTCATTGGCATGAAGAAAAAAAAACAAGTAAAACTGCTGCTAAGTACTGGCACTAGCCGGTATTAGAAACAAACAATATAATTAATAGTAAAATATTATTTTATTTGTTTTATCAGTGACTCACGCAATGTGTACCCAGTCTACAATTATTATTTTACGGTTATGATCCATACGATTGATACTGCCGAGCTGAAATAACTCAATCTGGATGGAAAAGTGCTTCGTAAATGTACGTTTTGCGACTGTGCAGAAGCCAGTCTTTATTTCTTATAACGAACGTCGTTTATTACTCGCTTGCTTATTAGTTAATGTATTTCATATGGTACCGATATAATAGTGCAATTCACCATCTTCAGTGACATGAGCATACCACCAATATGTTACTGCGCAATTTCTTAACAAGACTTTTGCTATTGTAATGCATTTGTGACGATTAAGAATAAGATCAATCTCTTGTTTATACATATAAAGTCAATAAGGCTCAATCAGGAGTATATGAATGTATGACGATCATGTGAGAACGTTCAGTTTAACTAGAGGACGGACGAGGCAAATTGCGTTGCTATAAGACCTCAAAATTGAAGGGATAAGTTCAATTGTTCACAAGGAAGCTCATAAAATTATTGTCCATATTATTGATAAACGGTATTTTATTTTATGTAATTGATGTAGAAATTTGCACTTGTGGAAAGTATTAACATGATAGAAAGTAAGAAAGAAGCCCGTTCGTTTTAAAAATATAAATTCATTTAACATTTATTTCGTTACTCACCATTGAAATACTAACAATTCACTTGTCTCATGTAAGAACAAGTGGAATTATTACTAGAAGTTACACATTTCGTTCGTTTTAAGAGAATAAATTCATTTGGTATTTATTGCGCTACGCGCCTTCGAAAACATAAAAAAGGATCGGACTTGGAGCCGAATGCAATTTATTTTCATCGAAAACTTACCTCTGCATAGAGCGAAAAACACATAAACGAGTCGTGGTTGTCAGTTGGAGTCGAGTTGGGCACACGATAGATAAAATAGTGTTAAATCAGGTTTCCTCTGTAATTTGTTAACCGATTATTAAATCTATTACAGGACCACCAACCTCTTGAGCAAAAAATCAACGCATCGGTAACGCAACAGGAACAAATTGACCTTTTAATTTGTCAAACTTTTATTGTAAAGAAAAATTACATTATTCACTATTAAAATTGTTGTATAAATATAAAATGTGATAGTATTTATTTAGTCTATGTCGATAAAGAAATGTGTTATTTCCGTGGCCCAAAATTTAAAATAGCCCAAAAATACGTTGTATATGGTGTATCCCCGGATTGAGTTCGATTGAGGTGTAAAAGGCAAAAATTAGAGAATTTCGTTTTTATGTTTTGAGATTCCACCAAACTAGGTGAAATCTTAAAACATTGAAAAGAACTTTACGCATATTTTTAATTTTTTTTTTAATTAAAACAGCCATGAAAATATGAAAAAACTTTTTTCTCTCCAAGTAAAGTGCTATTTCGGCCAAAATGGCATTGAGAAAAGTTGTTCATAATTTTAAATTTTGCCCATATGCTATATTTCAAAAAGATCTGCTAACTTACATTAAATCCGCTTTTTGCGTCAATGATCGGAAAATCGCGTCGTAGGCAAGCAAGCAATGAATGCCATTATCCAAAATAAAACTCAAAACTTTGATATCAAAATTGATATATTATCTGAGTAGTGGTAATGTTGACTGTAGAACAGGGTGTTTACATAGTATTTTGTTACAGATTGAGGAATCACCTTATACTTATATTAGTTTCACGAGCGATTTCCAATGGTGGCAATTTCTGTCAATGGCCAAAAATTTTTTACAGAAACTGGCAGTGTGATAAATGTAAAGAAAAAAGCTTCAGTGTTACAAAATTGCAAATGTCAAATATTTCGTTCATTATAATTTGGTTCATGGTTTCCACATTTATAGAATTTTATTAATTTTATGATCCACTATTTAAAAAATATATAATTTTTTTTTAATTATATTGTATTGAACTGTCGAATACTAGACTCTTTACATACCGATACTAAGTTTATAAATCATGTAGTCGGCATTGAGATGGCACTACGATTTATTTAATGATCTTCAGAAATAATTTATTCCATAAATGTTTCACCTTTTTGGGATTATCTCTGAAGATCCTTAACTAAGTTCATGGTCATGAAGATGACGCTACACACTAATTGTAGAAAGTAAGAAAGCGGTTTATACAAAGGATTCTCAATAGAAATAAATTTCTACCATTTAAACCCAAGTTCAATCACACATTAGAACGAACTCTTTTTTGTTTATGGGTTGGAGAAAATATTTTGAACGACCGATATTTTTATAAAGAAATTTATTTTTTCGTATATATCGACTTCTGCCTCTTCTGGCGTCGTGTCTTCCCATAATTCTAGATACTGGTCACATTTTCATATAGACATTAAGGGGTAAAGCCACCATGCGCATCAAAATAAAAGGACAATTTAAGGATTTTTTTACAGAAGTACGATGAAACCTGTCGAATTTTTCTTTTATGAAGTGTCTAGGAGTACAAAACAATTTTATTTTCAGTTTTTGACTGAAAAATGGCTGCTCCAGGATGCAGTTTCTAAGACGAGTTTTCTTGGAGATCCAAAATAGGCGAGCTGACTGTACCCACAAATGTGAACCTAGACCAAAAATCCGAAAAGATTCCTTCAATATATGTAAATCATAAACTACTGGACCACGTATGGGAATTTTAAAAATATAGATTTGCCGTAAAATTGTGAACATTCAATTTTTTATAAAAAAAAGTACACAACTTATCAAGAAATCCCTACGTGGTCTACTAGATTATATATGTTTCACGATACTCTCAAAATTAGAAGGCAATCGATCAAGATTTATAGGCGCTATTGGTTCGTCCGATTTGGCGTCAAGCCAAACCCGAGTGAGCGGTAACGGTAACTATCTTTTTACTTTGAGGGTTTGAGGAAGGTTCTCGGCTAATAAAACAATCGATTTTTTTTAAAGTTGCATGGTGGCTTTACCCCTTAATAATCAACGGCACAAGAAAGATAACATATGGTTACCATAACTTTTTTGAGAATGATTTAAACCATCATTCGTATTTGGACTGTTGGAAAACTATTTTTTTACCTGCCATGGAAAACGGGGATTTAGAAGTCTGATTACAAATTTGAATGAGCATTTTCCTGAAACGTAGATTGGACGACATCCAATACATTGGCCTCCGAGATCACCGGATTTGACTCAATTGGACTATTTTCTGGATTATTTAAAACAAAAAGTGTATTCGTTTTATCGGCAGGATAACATCGAATTATTAAAACAAAAACTTAAAGATGCTATATATGAACTTAACCATATATGAACTTAACCAAATCATCGCAGCAAAAGTGTACGACAACTTTAGTGTTAGGGTAGAAAACATTGCAGATTTTGACACGATGTTACAAACGAATGTTTCTTTTTTCGGTAGCTGATTATAAACCGAAATAGCACTTTACTTGAATAGAAAAAAGTTTCACATTTTTATGGGCGTCTTAATTTTACAAAAACAAAAATCTAGTTAAAATACTTTTCAGGCCAAACATGGCAGAATCCCAAAATATGAAGACGAAATTCTAAATGTCTTTGCCTTGTTTTATCTACAGTGAACTCAATCCCGGGACATACTGCATATCACGTTTTCTAGATCACTATTGTTTAAATAGTCAGGTACTACGCGCGTATATCTATTAGATGCCATTAGATAGACAGCTATTTGTGTATTTGTGTTTCAACACTGCCGCTATAATCATTCACCATCTAGCGCTAGTTGGAATGCGCGCATTGAATATAACTTTGTGGCGCCAATAGTTTACGATTAACCTTTCAAGAACTTTTCTAAATAATATAGTATATGCAACTAATAAACAAACAACACGAGATATTATTTAAACAACAGCAGAATTTACAACTTCAATTCAAAACTAATTTACGCAACCGTTGTTTACTTGTTGAACACGTTCATGCACATCACGCATAAAGTGTCACAGAATTCATTGGCCAATTGAATAGGACTAATTGTGTAATGGAAACATAATTTAAATAGGAACGAAGTCGCAAAACTATGACAACACAAAACCATCGCGTGACCAGAACCTGTAAAAGTTTATTCCAAATTGCACAAAGTTGTTTTTACATCGGCAATTGCATGATACCAATCAATAACATAATTACACTCACAAATCCGTCAATATATTACTGAACATACGACTGGAACAATATTATATACTGTATTCGGTTATACACCCGCTAATACAAATAAGCCATTTGACTTATTGAAAAATTTTAATGTTTACAGACAGCGTTGTCGAAACATAGCATCGTTGCGATAAAATTGTAAGAAGTAAGTTTAGGATAATACTTATTCAGCGCCCCTGCTGGGCATGATATGATAGCATACAGATGCATCTTTCTACTATTTTACGCAGCAGCTATCAATTAATTTAATAATTATGATTCATTAAAATCACCCTTATTCATACCTTCTGTGAAATGGAAGAACAAGATTGCGTGTCTCAGGCTCAAAAAGACTACAGTCATAACACGCTAACACGCTCATTCATTAAACCCCTAATGACTTGCCAAGGAATACAAGCTATATACGTGTGACGTGGACAATTGGATGTGCCATTCATATTCAATTAATAATTACTTATTTCTGTAAAACTAAATATCTAAAAATGCATTAAGGGTGCAATATATCATCTGTATATTTACAATTTTTTTTTGTTGATGTTATCACACATTACATGAATGTATCAAATTAATAAATGTAATATTCGCATCCTTACAGCACAATTGTATTTTCAAATAAGAACCGTAAACTAATTTCGGATCATTTCGTATACTTCCAAAAGAATATTAAATTTTCATTTATATTAAAACTAGATTAGCTATTCGCTTTGCATCAAAGTAACGCTGCACCTATTCCTATCTCCGCGTCAATTAATATTCATGGTGCTGCTAATTAAAAATCTGTCTATGACGGCAATCGGCGACAATAATTACTACCGTAACATACAAGTAAGTAGATATATGTTGGTAAGTACTAAACAAAATAAAGGACAACCGCGCCCACTTTCACAGATGAATATCCACGCATAACTTTATACAACGTGCATTAGGACATTTTTCGTAGGTCCAAAAAATTATTAAGTGGTTTCTCTTCTACGCTTGCTCGACAAAATAAAAGTATGGCTATAAATAAATCGGGTTTTTATTGCTGTATTCAATATTATTTTTGCAACTCTTTTATTGAAATTATACAGGTTGCAGGTAGGTTGCATTCAAGCAACTTTATAAAATAAATAGAATTTAGAAACATTTACACCAAAAAAAAATCCAATCCAATTGCATGCAAGCATTATTCGTAGGATACGCCATTAAAATTACTTGCAATATTAAATTAAATTCAAACTCAAATGGACTTCGAATATTTTATAATACGAAGTAGTTTCAAAGTGTTTAAGCTGAGATATTTATAAGCGAGGTTTACGATACTTCAAAAGCTATACTAACTACCATAGACAAAATTTACTTTATGCTTATTAAACTTTTTCAAATAAATTCCATACCATCATATACAACAAACTAAGAACATAAATTATTTTCGTCATCATTATCAAAGAATGTTAGTAAGGGTTTCTTAGCTAGCCTGCGATACAGTGGTCTCATTAGTAGGTATTTGCCAATTCATAAACCTCCTAATGGAACAATCTAGTTCAAGATCTAGATCAAGGTTACGCTGCGTGACCTCAACCTTAACCTGCATTATTCCGAGGTTTATGAATTCATTAACTGGACTACTGTGAAGGTCACGGGCAAGGTCAATCTGAGATTGCAGGACAAGGTCAATGTTGAAAGTTAAGTGGTAAAAATGAAGTGGTAGAATTTTTGTCGAGGTCAAAGTCGCTTGAGTAAAAGGGTAACCACTATAGATGTCAGAGGAGGGGTCCACTATAAGGGAACTAAGAGAGTTGTCACAGAGTAAGCAGTTATGAAGTGTAGTAGTGAATAATATTCTGCTAGAACTGAAATGGTGACGACGTCTGTCTTATACAAAATTTACTGTGAAATAAAAACGAAAATGTCGGAATTTCAGGTAAGATTTAATAGCAATAAAGATAAACATAAAAGTGATTATCAAAATGTTATAGGGTCGAACTCTAGTGGAATTTTTTTATATGGAGGTGACCTGCAACAAATATAATCCAACGAGGGCATCCAGTTACATCGATTTACCAGAATGCATAAAAGCACAGAAAACTGTAATCGATGTACAAAATCAGGATAACTACTCTTTCAGTGCCTTATAACTTCAGGGCTGTCGCCTATGTGGTTGTCACACCTGTGCCCTTGAATCTTCTCGCGTATAGGTTGTAAATTTGATTGATTTTTACGAATTCTATTTGACTCACTTAAGTATAAAAGATATAATTTTCATTGTTCCATGCATTTTTATGACGCCCACATTAATCGTTAAGTATTAAACATTATTCGTATGCACACACAATTCAATGTGTTTAAATATACAGTTTGTCGTAAAATAGCGAAAAGTAGGTCATTTTTTTGATAAGCATAGTTCGAAGATTAGTCAAGAATTTTTTTTTGTTATGAGAATAAGACTACTGCCAATCAGAGTCGACGAATATATATTTAATGCGATGCGATCACTGGTAACTATGAATTCTTTCTTACTCAGTAATTATTTAATAGAAATTTGGCTCAGATTTGATCAATTGTATAAAATTGTTTAGAAAATATTATATGAAGATAAAATAATGTAATGTCAAGTGTGTTTTGAAGCACATTTGATACGAAATCGATATTGAAATTTGAACATTTTGGCTGCCAAACGACAAAAACAACTAAAATTAATTCATGGTTTTAAATCAACGAGACACAAATTATAAAAATAGCAACATTACATATTTTGATACAACGTTGAGATTAAAATTTTAATATTTGCAATGTAAACGTACTTTAGGCATGCAAAATTTTAGATCTAAATTAGTCGGTACAGTTGAAAATACACTTAGACTTAGAGCCCCATCTATCAACGATTATGTTAGTAGCCAGAGATAAGCGAATATTACTGAAAAATGACACTACACCCATATTTCAATTAAATTAAAACACGAATCACGCTCCGCTAATGAACACAAAGCAATCCCAGCTATTTAGCCTAGTGGCGTTATTAACATTTGCTAGCACTCTATATGTAAATCAAATATTTAGTTTCACAGTCACATAATTAAACAAGCGCAAATAAGAGCTTGTCATTAATTGAACAAATTAAATATATTAAATTAAATTACCTAATTATTTATTGGTGTCTCAAGTTAAAGACTTTTCTTCTAATTTCGCACACAAATTTTAAAATATATAATGACTGATTAGCATATTAATAATATATGGTTGACTCGTGAAATTAATGAGAAAACAAACCAAATATGCTGCATGATATAATTAGCCACAATTGAATTCATAATTATTTGAATATTGGATTTTTTGAGCATTTCAGGCTTTTCCAAAATTAAATTAATCAGGAAATAATTGACCCAAATAACTTTGTAACCTAACGAACAAAGCAATTACGATGTTTTTTATCGTAATACACGAAAAGAAATTTCTAACTTTGATTAGCACTACGCCCATCTGTTAAGACGTGAATCTTCGTGGATGAACAAGAAGTAATGCATCGAGAAGAAAAGGAAAAATAAATACTTAAATGATTTAATGAAAAAAAATAAACTGAACCTCTTTGCCCTTGTTGTCGTTGAAGGGAATATTAAACCAATAAATTCCAACGAGATAAATATCTTGTTGGAAGAACATTGGTCAGAGGTATAAATTAATCGCGATATTTAATGTCAAATGAACCACGAATTTCACTAATGTTTATGTTTCAATCCAAATCCAGGCATATATTATGCACGATTTATACAAAATATTAATTCGCTCCGAAATACACAAATATGTAATAATCTTGCTTGTGCGAGCCATCAATACATTTCGCTGCCATATAAAGCAACAAATTACCCATCCATCGTGAAGGAAGGACGTTGCACTGAAAAATATTTCAAATTTTAATCATGTCCTACTTTTATAAGAGCTTTGTAACTACCAGCAAGTTATGAAAGGTTTTTCATTAAAACTCCGATTTCCAATACACATCAGTTGCTATCATTATAAAAAATATTGAACATAATATTGCTCCGTTTATTGTATTATAATATCTGGTATCGATTGACCCAGTGTATAATAGCATAATGTCAACATTTACAAAACGGAAGCGTAACCCACTGACTTAGATAGAAAGTGGCATCTCCACGTAGCCATAAAATCAATTCCTCTGGAGAACTTCGTGCCTTTGAGAATTTACGCACAGTATTTTCAACGAAGCAATTTCCATCCCCGCCGGAAAGTTTAATATTAAAACATAATTTATAGGACTTATTTATAAGTTTATACATTGTTTTAATTTCATGTCTGTCAGCCCAGAAGGGTTCTCCGAATGTTCTTTTTAATATTCCAATGGAATTTTCAGAGCGGTGCTCTTAATAAATTTCACCCATAAAATGCACATGCAACTGTGCTTTCATTAAAACGATAAAAAACGAATTAGACGAACAAAAATGTTCGGAAAATATAAAGTTCAGTGTTTAGCGTTTCAAAAACACAATAGTTTTATAAACGGGACCGATATTTTGTTTCCTTTGCAATTAATTCGAAATGTGCAGCGGTGTTTGAAAACAGTTTTTTAGTCAAATACTCTATTTTTCAAATATATATAAAACAATTCATTATCTAAACAAAAATAAAATTATTAACTAGGGATATATGAATATCTGCAATGGCTAATACAAGTATCGAATATGAGTCTATTATTGATTTTCGTCCAACCTACACGATGGAGAAATCTAACAACCAGAGGTTAACTGATTAATTACTTTGGGTTGCTGAACACCCACGTTTATTTAAACTGCTCTGTTTGATCGGTAGTTCAAACACTCAAGTTGTTTGAGTATTGCATAGCTTTATTAGTTACATTCAGAGATGGATTCAAAAAATTCTCGACATTGCATTTGTAAATTTGCAATTGAAAACAAAATAATTCACTACAGCAAATATTCGGTGTGAAAAACAAATACGCATATAATGCATCTGACGCATGCAATTCCACTTAGAATTTACAGGAAAATATTTATTTACCTTCACACACACGTTCACTTTGTAGCGTTTTATTAAGTTGTAAAATTGAAATTGTTTGTTTACCACAGTGCAGTGTTTACTCAAAAATATATTGGCCCATAAAATTTTTTCGATTAACATTTTTCAACGTCGTAAATATTAATATATTTATCGTTAGATTTTACATTCAGCATTACGACACGTTTAAAAGAGGAAACTGTTTCACAACTTTTAACAAATATTAAATATTTCTAAGAGCGGCTGTAAGCATCTTAAGTTTTCGTATATACGATAGCTGTATATATCTTCTGACAGTAGATACAAATTACGTAAATGTCTCCGTCAAAGGATAAGGATATAATAAATACTATTCGTCGGTACAAGAACATCGACTAAACTTCATTTCCAGAACGTCAAAGATGGATGAAAAAGTCATAACTCATCGATTTTATATAAAATAATACCATGATATTTGCTGCTACTACTGATGTCTCGTACGAAACTACTATTTAACGTTCATTTAACCAGAGATACTGACTATATGCGTGGAGGAAATAAATCTTTCTTTCATACTTCTGAGATCCTAATGGATTACGACGTAGGATGTGATGTCTTCGTCCAAATATTCCTCCTGCTCCTATCATTCTACAAACGCATTCGGACCCTGACCTCTTTCAGTTTCCAGTTTCCTCTTTCATTCCTCTTTATACGTCGCTGTTCTTCCTCAGTTTGATATATAAAATTTCAAGTTCTCCCTCTTCCCTTATTTCCTTGGAATCACAGCCTAGCTCTTCTTCCTTGACATAGGCTATGAATCACCCTTTTTCTAGTTAATGGTCTCCCATTCTAGCCACCCAGTGATTTTGCAAACTCATCTACACATCTACGAATCCTTCTTTCAAATGCATTCATTACACCTTACATAAAGGTGTCAAAATCCATTTTTCGTATGCATAGTGTGTATGATAATGGGAATATATTTTTAGCTTAATTTTGTGAGTTTCTTGTGTAGTTCGATTTCCTCACATCCATTATTTGTGATGCTTGCTCATTGTGTCCACTGTGGAGTATAATTGTCGTTGGGATCGTTTAGTTTTGTTTGTACATTTTACAATGTACAATGTTTAGCTTCATATTTAGGATCACCACAAGTTTTTATTTTTCAAGTATTCTGGTCTTCTTCAAACGTCGTCGTTTTATGTCTTCTCTGAACAGAGAAATAGCACTACTTACTACTTCCTCCTTCACATATTACTTATCCTTCCCATTTCCTTTCCAAATTCAATGCATGTTTCAAACTTCATTGCTATTTGGGCTTGCGCCATTATTTCTTGTGTCCTGTAGCTGATGCCGTTTCATTCATGTTATTGTATGATATATTCCCCTTTTACTTGCCTTGATATCTCTCTTCCTGTTATTATTTTCTTTACATTTTTTGTAACTTCTACATCTTTTCGCAATTATGAATTAATTATTCCATATTTTTGGTATTTGTTAGAAGTATTACTTTGAACATTTTCGTATTCCATACTCTGGATGTTCATTCAGTTCAAGCTTCAGTGCTTCTTCACGAAAGCGGTATATACTGTTCTTTTATAAATGGTATAAAAGTTATACTTTTTAAAAATATGATATTTGCTGTAGCTTAAACTAAATTGGTCATCAGCTAATCTGCTTATAGTGTATAGCATCTGAAATTACTATGGCTACTGTCAAGTAGAAAGTAATAAAATTGGGCTCGAATTTCCTCCTTGGCTCAATTCTCCACAGGTTGCAAAATTAGTTGATCTAATCTCAGTACATAATTGGTAGTCCTCTTGTGTTTGTCCCTTTCTAACTATTATTATTTCCTCTTGTGTAAACATTTAACAGTTAATCAAAATATTGCTTCCATATCTGCATTTTTAGTTTATCATCCGTCATCCTTCCTCCTTCCATGGAGTTTTTTTCGCGCAGTTATTTTTTTGTGTATATTACGTTTCGCACATTTTTTGTCACCAACATGAGGCTATGCCTAGGCCTCATACCTAGTTCACAGCTATGCCGTGTAGAAGACTATTTGCGGATC
Organism: Geotrupes spiniger; assembly: GCA_959613385.1. Classification (NCBI taxonomy): domain Eukaryota; kingdom Metazoa; phylum Arthropoda; class Insecta; order Coleoptera; family Geotrupidae; genus Geotrupes; species Geotrupes spiniger. The sequence continues at coordinate 13,773,539 of OY390735.1, read as the reverse complement.
CGATTTCCGTTAGCTAAGTTAATCAGTTATAGCTCGCAACATAGCCTAATTGGTGGCAATTGTTCTGAATAACATTTAATTTTTTATAACAGAAAGTATCTTAAATTTCTTAATCTTAATTGTTCCCGACCGGTAATAACATTTGTTGAAATATTTGGTCCCGACCCGTATCGAAGTAGCAAAAATGGCTTTAATTTACATGGGATTTTATTATTTTCTAATACCACAATCTGGCATTTATTATCGTGGAAGAGGGATAGTTGTTTCATTCTGGGTTGTAATAAAAATGTTGAGTTCTTCTTGTTATATCCAACTGTGTGCAACTGGCACACAACTGGCGTAATTGTTCTGAATGGTCCCATTCAACTTCTTGTGTTCAACCAACTTGAGACATCCTGGTGTTTTATAACCAGTATACTACAATACATCTCCTATTTTCGTCCTTGACTGGTCTTAGAAGCTCTGAGATTGGCAGTTTGGCTTGACAGAATAGCCGAGCACGACAGTCCACATCCTAATCCTTTCAGATTTCCTTCTTGATCCTTATCACTTGTTTTATTTCTTTGCTCCATCAGATTGTCCTTCCGTCTCTGTTTCCCGTCTTCATTGTTCCACAAATTCCTCTCGCACATTCCATTATTGCATTTTTAAATTCTTCCCACAGTTCTTCCATGTTGCTACTTATATCCACCTTTCTCATCCTATGTTCTACACGTTCTCTATATTTCTTCGCCCCTTCTTTCTCTTTAGTTTCTAGCTTCGTATTATTTTTTTCTATATACTTTTCGCGTACTATATTCCTTTTTAGTGTTCCCTCTTGTCTGATCTTAGATATCACTATATAGTGGTCACTATATATTTCCGAGCTTCTCATGACTCCAGTATCTATCACTTCGCTTCTTCTTCCCTTTACTGTTAATATGAAGTCTATTATGGATTTATCATTCCCTTCTGTTCTATGTCATGTACATTTATTGACGTTTTTGTGTCTATGATTGTGACTATTAGGTTATGCAGTTGACAGTAGTAGTCTATCATTCTAGTTCCGTTGCTCGTCCTTTTCTGTTCCCCGTGTTTACCTATCACTCCAGTTCCATCTCCGCTGCATTCATTTCCCCCATCACATGTAAGTTACTACTACTACTTTCAGTTACCAAATTTAGGTTTTCCCAGTATTCGACTATGTTTTTTGTTGTTTTGTCTTCATTTGGTCCATTCGTTGAAATCACTCTTCTTCCTTGTTCTCCATTTCTTTATGTACTTCGCCCGTCTTCTGTAAATCTACATGTTTGCCTCGCGACATTTTCTCTCCTTTCCCTTTTTTCTTTGTTTCTGTTATCGCTAAGATCCTTTCAAACTCTTCATTTAATTCCTCCTCATTTCCATTTATTTCTCTTATATACTATATTGCCCATCTCCATATTTCTTTCTGATTCGCACATGATTTTTTTTCTCCTTTAATTCGGGTTTTTCGTTCCTTGCTAAGTTTCTTTTTCTTATATTCCATATTCCATATTCATTGGTAATTCCATCTTCATTTACTTCTGTGCCGTTTGGTCCGATCCTAGTTTTTTAAATTATCTCACTCCTCCTTTTCTGTTTCCACCACATTCTCTACTTTTTTCCTTATTTCCATCTACATTCAATTCCCTCCATCTTATTGATCCTATTTTTACGTTCTTTCCTTCTGCTCTTTCTTGCATTGCCCTCATCAATCAATCAAGTGGGCAAATGCAACATTATCCCATTTCAATACTCGTGAATTTCACACAACGAAAACATTTTCAGAAAAACCTACTGCACATCTGTTTTATGCAACTGGCGGAAATGGTAAATCGAATTAAAAATGTTTTGCAGCCATGAGTTTGTCACAATAAATATTAATTGCGCGTTTTAAATCCGTCGTTTGGCGCGCCTCCTGCATAATTCGCAACTCGTATTTCGTCGACGGTCATAATATTTTTTTATTATTTTAATATTATGCTCTCGCGGGCCATGCACGTAAGTAAATTACATACATTACTTCAGCTACGTTGCCTAGAGCTGCGCTATAATTCTATTTAAATGTGGCCTGCAGCATGGGACTCTGCTTATATCAGGGGATTTATATAACAGCGCAATATGAAACAATTTACGTTCAAGACGCTTAAAAGTGTTACACGGCAACCATATATAACGCACAGTGCCAATATTTCCGAGGGAAGTGTTAAATGACGAGAAAAGTAGATTTATTTTATGGCCATGCATGGATGGGTTTAATTTTTTCACAATACGTTAAAAACTATATAAACAGCTACGGATATAAATGTGCGATGTGCTTTAATAAGAACGTGCAACGATGGTAATTTTTCCCATTATTATTCTACATTTTCAACTATTCCTTAATCGCAGTTTTTGTGAGACAAGAACCATACGAATTTAACTGAATTGAAATTTTACATCAAATTAATGTTAACTAAGTGAATTCTTAAAAATTAATGAAGTGTATTCGTATTTGTAGTTTGGTTTAAAGCATTGCTGCGAAAATTTGTTATTTTTTTAGTTTAGCTTTAAACTCGCCACCAAGTCTCCTGCTTTAGATTACTCCCAGAAATCCAATCGTTATTCATCATAATGCGCATGGGTATTAAGTTCAACTTTGTGGCGCCTATATTAACGATATTATTTCAGGGAAATAACCGTAACTGAAGACTAGTAAAACGCCACGGGAAAGGTGCGTAAAGTATATGCGAGAAATAATTCGTTTTCATATTCTATAAAAATCTACTCAATAAATATGTTGTTTTTTAAATTAAATAATATCATGTTAATAATGTACAATTATACATCGGTATAATAATATAGAATATTATTTCCTATGAAGTTACACTTTATTTTATAAATTCTATTTACATAATCCTCAAGTTACGTAAAGCTTTACGGAACGCATTACTTATATAACTCGGGGTTATACAGTATCCAATTTCTGTGTTACATCACTATGGATGGAAAATAAATCTCTGCACAAATAACATGATTACATAAGGTGGGTTAATTGTTCTCATCATTGTACTAAAAATTGCAAAATCATGTAACAGTGTTTTATTTATTTGCTTTATTATTCGTGCAACATTTATACAAATCAATGAAGTGCCTCACGTTTTATGAACTAATGGGCATCGGCAAGAATGAAATACAAACAAGGCTCGAAATTTCAAATTCGATAACAGATATGTGCAGGTGATTAACAATTGTCTGATGGGTAACAACAATTAGCAACAAGTAAGTGCGTGGTATGTGAGCTAATTTTGATGATTGAGTTTAAAATTTTGTAACAAATTAGAGTCAATTTGGAACCAGTTCAGCAAGAGTTTAAAAAAAAACATCGACATGGAAAAGGACATCTATTACAAAAGAACGAAGCCGGAAAAATGGTACATCCCGCATAGTCACCAGACCTGGCCCCTGGTGATTTCTTTTAATTTCTGGTTGGAAGAGCAACCGAAAACATTTTTTCCAGGGGAATCAAGGGTTCGAGCATCGTTGGGCCAAATGCATCGACGTTCAGGGAGGTTATGTAGAAAAATAAACGTTTGATATTTCTTCAATTTGTTTCATTCTATATTAGGTACCATAAACACCGATCTCCCCTCGTAATGTACCAAATCAGCAATAAATAAAATAATAACGAAACGTGAACCCATGAGCTCTCGAGATACCATCAACGCTTTCAAATTTACATTTTTATATCGATACTCGCTCTAATCACATCGCATAATTCTCCGTAAGCGCACCAAAAGCGTTGTTAAATTAGTCTCGTTTGCGAATTCAACTCGAACATTTCACTTTAATTTATGCGCTTATCGCGCGATACTTTATGACAGCGCGTTGTCGTTCCGTGCTGAATTTCGCTGCGACAATGACGAAGTGCACACCTGAGCCCTGCACCACTTTTAGATATCCCCGTGGTGGTCCATTTGTTTGACGGCTCTCGCGCGACGTGAATTCATTCACATGTCCTCTCCACAATGTACGTCGCGTTCAATTCGAGGATGCATCGGAAGCAGTCCGCGACAGCTGAATGCATATCGAGATTTTAATAACTTAATATTTACATTCGAAAAATCGACGGAATCGCGGACGATGTTCTTGGTAATGTGAAGTCGAGTTTCATTTTTCGATATTTAATGGGGAATATGTGCCCGCGTAATTATCGTAAAAGTGGAGAAGTAGGTTAATTTGCTTTTAATGGCGCTAGTTTTTTTTTTGTCAACTGCTCTAAATTACGAAAAACACACACTGGGATAAGGATTTATTTGCTTGAAATGTTTATGCGGCGATGTTGTTTTTCTCCGATGGCAATATCGCGTTCGTTTATGCCACGAAATTTTATAAAGCGTTTATTTCGGTACCGAGTAACTGCATATTTAAAGTATCGCTTATTAATTAATTAGTAGTGGACGTAATTGAAACATCAAACAAGGTTTTTAAACTCACAACATGAACATGTAATTTTAGATTTTTTTGCAATATTTACATAGTCAATATCTTTTTAAGTTACTTAATAATATGACAATTCAAACTTTTCCAGTACACATTTGAAAAAAGTTGAGTTGCTTTAACACAAACGATAATTGCCACCTTTACTTCCTTCTCTTGCCACGTCCTCTTAGGTCCTTCTTCTTCGTCGCCAGTTGCCTTGAAGCACTCGACCTTACATGTCATACAATGAAAATCTTCCACATTTCCATTTAAAAATCTTTTCAACCCCCCGCACAAGGTTTATATTCCCATTTTCAGTCTCAGATTCATTGAAAAATCTTATAGATATCTTATTCACCTCTTTCCAGCCGGTGTCCATTAAACTTTCCAGCAAGCTGTCAACTAAACTGTACTTGTCTACCCACACGTATTTTTCTTCGAGGTTTGCATTAAGGTCTTTGTGGTTCACAACTCTAAAAAGTTCTGAAAATCGTAAATTACCCTCTCAATTTATTCCTTGCAGTTTTCCATCGATTTCGTTCGTCACATCCTTCTAAACAAATTAAAATTTTTAAAATACATTTGAACATGAAAGTAGCTCAACAAATATTTAATTTAGATTATACAAATTATGAAACAAAAATCACATTCAAAAATTTTGCGTTGATTAAAAGTACACATAGAATATAGATAATCCGAATTTGAATATCAATGAAACTTAAACATAAACGTTTATCCTGGCCATTGTTTCTTCAAATGATTTCTATCTTGAACTGGTCCTTGCCTATAGCGATTTGTTAGAAGCAGCCTATTCCCTTTCTTTTCTAATGCTGTTTTATTTGTGCTGCTTAACTCTCGTTAAAATTCATTAATTCGTATACAAGTATCTCGAAAAATTTTGCATATAGAAAAATTCCATAAGCTACTTTTCGCAAAGAGGCGTTGGCGTCTGATGCTCCGAATGGTTTGTACATACGCCTCGCGCTATTAACGTACGCGTATTTGTCAGATTCGTTATTACACATATTCATTATTTGCTCAGCTGTGCAACATAGAGATCGCTATTGCCCTCCTAATAACAGAGTTACCAAACAAATTTACACATCCATAGAAATAAGAAAAATACGTTGCCCATACGTTCTGAGGTATACCGAAGACTGGTTTGTTAGATAACATGGTGGTGGGATATTCCTATTAGGAGTTATTGCAATAGGTCCCCTTGTGAAGTGACTTGTTTAGTTTGTAATTTTATTTGTTGTTTGGTTTGTAATTTTAAAATGGTTGAGAAGGTAACTAATGTCTCTGGAAGTACTGCTGTATTGGAGGTTTTGTAATCGTAACAGGAATTTTTGGTCCATGATTCATGAAGATATCGTATATTGTTTTCCTCTTGAATGCTTTGAATCGCGACACCCTAAAAGTGTTAGGTCTTATTGCCCCTATCGTCGAACCAATGTTTGTTGTTGAAAAAATTCCTTCGTTCATTAAGGCCGATGTAATTGCAGATTTTAGTTAAAATGCCCATGCATTTTTCATAATATTGCGATGGAGTTTCATGCAGTAGTTGCCTTACATTAACTAGGTCATAAGTAAGAAAATTTTCGTCACATCGGTCCCCAAAATTGTGTATAAGTGTATTTTTTATGTGGTGCCAGTTAGGACACCCGTATATGGAAACAACTTATTTTGCTCTTCATGTAAGTTTGTTATTTTTCCTTGCAATAAGATTACATTTTGAATACACCCGGTATTTGCAGGTGTTGCATCGAAATAGTGGTTTAATAGGGTGATAGATGGGTGTCTATGATTTCATCAGGGTCGATGAAATCACTTGGATTTCAATCAAAATTCGATAAAATACTTAGCGTTTTAACGTAAAATTGTGGTCTTGCCAATTTACCTTTTTGAAGAATTCAATTAAATTATCGTCCATATCTAACGTCGATTGGGTCGATTGAGAGATTATAAACAGAAGCGTCTGACATGGAAAAGAAAAATGCACTTATCGATGATGGCCAGAACCATTCCGTCTATTGCTGTATTCTTTAGATTAAGTAGATTAAGTGATTTTCACAAAACTTTTCAATGACTTGGTGATTTCACGTTTCCGGTGATGAGCCACTCTACCGAAGGAGATATTCGAAAACGGATCTTCAACGTCATTAAGAAACGACGAGAATCTAATATAGATCCTTTCACATCATGCCACTGCGCCTATTATAGTTTTATTTTAATTGAGCACATTTTATTCAAAAATGTAAACTGTGATTTATTTATTGCGTACAAATTTCTATAAAAATATAGTCAGGCTATCGATATATTAATTATGTATGTTTTTGTTCACTAGATATAAAGCCAAGTGTCTTCTTATGGTTGAGTCATCTTAATATCGCCCGTAACTAGCATAGCACGTGTAGTGATAAAAATTAATTTATTTTTAACTATTATATATAAATAGTTATTATCTACGACTGGATGATATCGACTCGATTATTTCACTATTTAGAATCAATAATTCACATAATTATTGAATAGAAAGTATAACAATTTTCAATGACAAATTGAATTGAATACTTAATAAAAAGTCATTTTTAAGGTTTCGCAGTCGAGGATAAAGCTACGTATACAATTCGTACATAATTAAGTATTATTAACTCGCTCTAGTTATGGGCATAAACTTTAGGGCTTGTCGATGAAAACCTATATTATGTACTTATTATATAAATAGCTATTTCGCCATGACATGCAATATATTTGACACCAACAGTATGACGTCTGGCAATTTCAGTATTGAAAAGTGACACTTGATTTGTATAAATTGAAAAATCATAATTTAACATATTTTGCTTAAATTCAATGTTATTGTTTGCTAATGTCCTGCTCCAAAACCTACTGTCATATGTCCAGTCAGCATATTTCATTAAGGACATCCAAGGTCGACCAACTGTGGTCACCACATCAGAAACGATTGATATCGTATTTAATGACTAAAGAATGAAAGAGATAATTGGTTATACTAGTTTGCAATAGAAAAGTCGACACACGTGTCTAAGGTGGTTATGTATGATACGTTTTCTTTTTATTAGTTTGAATTACTTCAAACTAATTTCATTTTCAGGCTCAGTTACTCCGCTAATTGTTCAAGTGCTTCAAAATCTACCATTGATTATATATGTGCGGGCGGTTAAACATATAGTTTCAACCCCTCAGAGCTTCACAGAAACTCTTTACTAATTTTTACTTCCTTTAGTAATTTTTAAATTATAAAAAATGGTGTAAGTGGTATAATTCATGCGCTAAGAATGCAACAAACTATAAAAATGTTAGCCTAGTTTACAAAACCAATAAGTCAATTCTTGCCGATTTTAATTATCGCGGCCTTCTTATAACCTACTCAGAGATGTTAAGATGTAATTCATTTCACAATTTTTAATTTGAACCATACACATTGTATAAAACCAAGTCCTCGCTCGTTTAACCAGTATAATTTTTCAATAAATTAAATTTGCAAAACAAGAGTGACGATGTACACCGTAAGCAACCGCCTCTCTAATGTGAATGAAATGAAGGAAGGTTCGAATTAAAAGTATTGCGAAATAAACAAACATTCTATAAGTTATTGCAATGGGAGAACTGTTTTCAGTCACAAATTAATAATCAAAATACTTCCTGAAACCATATACTACAAGTACATATAGTACAAAATTATGTTGAATTGATCAGTTTGTTAATTTATATATCAAGAACGAAATTATCTCCACACGGAGAAGTCTTCAGACTATCAAGATTTAGAAAAATCCCATTTGAGTCATCCCATATTCTTAAATGTTGATAGCCGTTTTATTTCAAAATTATTTAACTTATTTATGTATTTCCATGTAAGAGCTAACGCTAAAGAGGATTTACGCCGTGAATATCCTCTCTGCCTCACACCTTAGATTGTTTTGTATTTGCGAATCTTAATCTGTGAAAGAGGATTGGCGAGGAGTGCGAGGAAATGGGATGGAGCAAGGAGGAGGAGGAGAGGGGTATAAATTGGTGTTGGACGTTAGGAGAGAAGGCTGAGGGAACGGAGTTGCTAGGGGAGTTAAAGAGGAGGGGAGAAGAGGATAGTAGAAGGAGGGAGGCAGAAAGAAAGTAACTTATGTTGTAGATGAAGTGACCAGGAGGTAGTTCGAGAGAAAGATGGGAGAGGCCAGGAAGGAGAGACAGTGGGAGGGAGAGAAGGAGCCAACAGAGGACAGGAAGGAGGAAGGAGGAGATTATGATTGAGTTGTTTACAAATTGTAATGAGATATACTGATATTGAATTATGGAGAGGAATGCTAAATAAAGGTTTTTTTTTCATAAATCTAATTCGCAATACTGTTTTTTCTTTTCAATGGTACCTTTACATATAAGAAAAGTTTCATAAACGAATATGAATTTTAAATTTGCGCAAAACTGTAACTGTGGACTCACTACTAGACAACAGAGACGAAGAGTCGGGCGAAGCAATAGACTTCTCCTGAGATAAAGTTATTTCGTCAGCTGGAAGGATTATAGCTACAGTTTCCTGTATTTGTACTCGTGTTGCTCATGAGTTATTTTAAATGACCTCTATGCGTATAAAAATATAAATCAGATCAAGGTGCAGCTTATAAATAAGAAGAAATGGGTTACAATAAATTTATTTTTATATTTCTCTTATCTTAATCCATAAAATGAAACAAATATCGCGAATAGATATTTTAAATAGTAACAAATTAAATCAAAGCAGTGTGAGTGAAAATTAAATAAAGATAACATTAGATAAAGTGCATATATAAATTATTATAATAGAAAAAAGAAATCAAACCAACAGATGGAGATGTCCAGATTAGAGTAGGTTCACAGACAACTGCGCATCGGTATTATAAAATAGTTAAATTGAAGAAACGAACTATATGAGTTCTTCAATCATTTTGTATTTGTAAGACAGTTAAACAAACATAAAGATTGTACGTTACCGCATATTTTTTTTATAATTGTTTCTAAGCAATAATTCTTTCCATTCCAGTTTGGCTATTAGTCCTTTATGCTATGGTCATAAAGTATTTAATATTTTTTATATGCGCCTGTTCATTGCCAACGGCTACTTCCTTGGTTCTTTTATGTTATACGACTACATCCTGCATTTTTCTCATGTCATTCGCATTAACATTTGTTAATTATCACTGCCTTGTACATCGTATTTACTTAAGTTAAAATATTTGAATTAATATGCATGTTTAATTCCTCAATCCCTTTCTTCATTATAACTTTTGCGACATTAAACGTACGAATATTTCCACTAATTTCGTACAAATCCGTGCATTAATATTCTTTCATAATGTCATGCAAGAAACGTTTACGAAACTTGCAAATTGACGCATTAAAACACCAACCCTTTTTAAATAACCAAATTTATTCATGTTCCTTTAATTCATGCAAATAATGCACACGATGTAACCACAATTGCGCTTAAAAACGTGTCTTTGTATTGATAATTTCAAACTCTCTTCTTAATGACTTTTCTGCGAGCACTATAGCCTATAATTTGCATAGCGTCGAAGTTTTCAAACTTCGAAATATTTCGTCTCTATCATTATATACATCTAACTATGTGTGTACTATTTTCAAAACTAGACCTTAGCTGGAACATGACCATATTCGTGAATACGCGATAATTTGCGACCTTACACAATGGCACATTATCGATCATTTTCCTCACGTGCACAAATTGAGGCCAATCAAGGACTGTTACCAAAAGAATGTTTTTCGAACGCAGCGCGAAGTTTTCTTTTCGCTGAAACGTAGGAACATAAATTCCGAACCATATATTATACTTTTTCGTACATATAAATGGTATCAAACAACTTGCCGTTTTCAATACAAATTCTCGGGGCGGCGCATTTAACAGGTTTATATCTTCATTTATCGAAGTTACTAATGGAAGGTATGTGTATCATACAACGTCACGGCGCAGCACAGTAATAGGAAAGTTTTAAATTAATTTACGAAACGAAACCAATCACGAAGCCCCAACTTCATTTCGTGGATGGGTTTATGCTATATTCGTTACACTTTATTGGAATATAATTGGATATTGATGCAGTGTTTAATTAATACTTCAATAATTGTAGTAAGTAAATAATTGTTATGTGATCTATTTGAAAATAGGTTCAGAGAAAAGGACTATATGTTAGATTTCTCAAGGACTAAGTTGATGTACCTAATGTTGCTGAAACGTTCACAATGAATATTATAATAAAATAAAATTATAATATAAAATTATGAAAAACCTAAAATACAAGAAAATTCAAAAATTTACAATTAAGAATATTCCAAATATATTAAAAAAAAATTGAATAAAATATTTTCAAGAAACGTAACAAATTGTTACAATTGTAAAAAAACACATTTTAAAAACATTTTTAAAGATAGATAAATATTTTTAAAAAATACTTTGGTCAAATATTCTAAAACGCAAGAGCAAAAATTGCAAAATAAATGTAAATTTTATTAAAAATACAAATGGAAAAACGAAAACATAAGAAATATATAAAACTAATTAAATTATAAGAAAACATTCAATCGTGCAATGAACATTAATTATACTATACAGGTCTGTAATGAGAACGTGCTTGGGTATTGGTAGACATCGCTTCACTCTTATTTGTGCAGAGCAACGTTAGTTAAAATAAATGTACCTTAAAATAACGGATAAACGGTATCGATGATCATATAACGATCACATTACTATCAATATAATATTTTCCATAGATCTATGAGTATTATTCCTCTATACATACAATATTATATTAATTCTTAATCCACGTTAGAACAACCACACCACCCTAAAGGTCACAGAAACACCGACAATACGTAAAATTGGCCAAGCTTAATGGAAGTTTAACTTACCTCAGAACTACACGTTGTCAACAGAACGATTGATGTGGTATTCTACCGCGTTCTGAAACAAGCAGAATAAATTATCTAGTGTAATTTCAGACCAGCTGAATTCTCGTGAATAGTTGTAGCAAAGGGAGACAGAATAAATAAAATTGACACGGAATGTATGCGATAGGTTTACATCCCCATTAACCTGCATTTTTTCTTAACGGTTCACAAAACGTCAAGGAGTGGAGACTTTTTTATAAATCGCTTCATGCCAATAATTATTTTCATCTATGACTTTCATTTGTGAAATGGAAATCAAATTATTCTATTCAGAGTATTAGTAGTAAAATTAAATAAGACAGTCCTTATAACTCCAGGAGCTATGACGATGCAGTTTTTGTATTACGACGTGCTTTAACAATTTATGATTTATAGGATAATACTAGCCAGGAGCAAATAAAAGTCCATATCTTTAAAGTTTACACAAGCATATGCACGTTGACAAAACTTTCATTATGCTTATATTCCTGTTTTGGTCCTTAATCTTTTTATTAGTACTTATTTAATCTTTTTAATCCTGTTTGCTTACAGGATTTCAATAATTGGTCATCTTACTAATACTTTCCTTATGAGTTTTAACGAAGGTATTGTGGAAATTATTTACTTTAAAAACGTTCTGCTGATTATTAAGGCAAATAATATTTTTATTAGTTTTGGGGGAAAAGCATTTAATATGTCAATCAAAGCAACATGTGCGCTTTTGCTTATATGTATTTTTGTAATTATATGAAAATTTGATTTGAAACAACTTTAATTTTGTTTATGCCCTTCCTTCGATGCGTCTGTGACTCTGCGTGATAATTTCCTGAAATGACACAAATTTGTTTACTTTAGCTTCCAGCAAATTTCAGTTATTAAAAAAAATAACAGCATAATTGTGATTGACGTTTATAGAAGTGAGAAATTAAGTGAGAAACAAAAAGTAATTTAAAAGTGTCGAAGCATTTAGTGCTGAAACAAATTACTATTTAAACAATCAAGCAGGATACTCGTTTGTTTTAAAGTCCACCGATAAGGTTTAGTACCAGGATAATCAAATGTCTCGGAAAAAGATAAGTGTAGGCAAACCCTGAAATTTAACAACTAGAGTCTGAGATTGTGAATACTATTGTTACTGTCATCATCTAAATCCTGTCTAAGGATTATTACCAAATCTATCAATTAATAAATATCGTCTGTACTAATTATATTATCATGTGTTATGTCTTACGTTGCAATATGTTATGATTATGATTTCCCATATCGACCATTGATACAAAATACATTAACGAAAGTTTATTTCCCAATTTAAATGTGTGCGGCGGACATTCATTGTTCAACGATAACCAAAAGTCAACACAATATGACAAAAAAAGTTTTTATTCCTGTATATAATATATGGGGTGAATAAGCTAAAGGTTAAAACGTTATATTATTTTACTTAACCTCTGATTATTTAGTGTCATTTTGATACATTCAAAATTTGCCATAATTACCTAATTTCAAATTCATTAAAATTTCACTTTAAAACATGCCTCTACGTCACTTCGCATCTGATGAAGTTGTTGGAATGCTTCAAGTGGGCATAAGACAACTGGAAGATGCTGAAAGATTTGGAGTTCCCCAAAACGTTATAAATAGGCTGTGGAATAGACACAGGACTATAGGTAGTGATGTCGCCGCCGTGCACAAGGTTGTAGAAAATGTACAACTGTTAGGGATGATACATTTTTAACTTTAAATGCTAGAAGAAATCCAACAATCGCTCCCATTGCACTACTTCGTGAGCTTCAAGACGGTTCTGAAGATCATCGATCAGGACAGTTAGGAATCGGCTTCATGAAGTAGATCTACGATCTAGAAATCCCTTGCGACGTGTTCCTATAATAGTTGAACTTAAACAGATCAGACGGGCATTGGCACAACAAAGGGAAAATTGAGGCAATGAATGGCGGGCCACACTGTATAGTGATGACTCTCGATTCGGGATATATCGTGACTTGAGACGGGTTAGTGGCTGAAGAATCAGAGACACTCCCCCGACACCGTACGTTTGTACAAGAAATATACACCTACAATGATGGATCTGTTATGGTTGTGGGGGGGGGGGCTATAGATAAAATAGTACCACTGTACATTTGTGACCGAAACGTGGACGGTCTTGTCTATCAAGACGATATCATTAACAATATTGTAGTCCCCTTAACACGTACCATTGGACAAAAATTTCAATTTTTAGACGAAAATGGTTGACCCCATAGGGCACAAATTGTATGCAAGCAACTGAGAAAGGTGAAATGCAACACCCGAATTATCAACTATGTCTCCAGACTTTAAGCCAGTTGAGCACATTTGGGACATCTAGACGTGGGCACTTGTCAATCACCTTTAACATTAAGGGAATTAAGAACGAGCCAGAGTTGGCCATACAAAAAATAAAACGATTTCTGTAATTTCAGTTTGATGGTTGATAGTCTTGTAACTTTTTTTATCCGTAATTTTTTTTTATATATTAATATCAATTAAAATGTTTTTAAAAACAATTCTCTATATAAAATTTATTAATTTCCTCAAATTCTAGCCGCTAGTATATTTTGTGGCGAAATTACCAAAGCACTTTGGAATTCCTTTGTTGTGATTTATTTCTGCGTTACTAATGGTGCGGGTTATATTTTTTAAACAAAATCTATAACAAGTTACCCTAAGTTGGAATGCACCATTCGACCTAGACCACATATTGAAATAACGACAACACCAATACGAGAAGCTAATGTGTGTTGCGCACATTATCTAGAGTCATTTGAACCACAACCCTCAACTCAGAATATTTCTATACGATAGAAGATAATTTCGCATTTTGTGATGTTGAGGGACTGATGGATGCATTAAACATTAAATACGATAAAACTCAATGGATTATTTATTATTATTTATCGAGTCGTCTAAGGTTCAAAAATTGATAAGGAAAGGGGAAATTTTTAAAAGAAAAAAAAATGAAACACTTGGTTTAGTTTAATAACTTTTTCATTCGATTGCTTGGCAGCTGTTTCGGGGGTTAATCCATTTCAAGAATACATTAATATACATTTTTATTTAAAAAATGTTTCATCAAGTGCCCAGCGGGCAGTCTATCTCAATGAGGGAGAAATTTGCCTACAATTCCCATTGCGAATAGTTATCTTGCACTCCGAGTAACAAACAATCGATTTAAAATCGCTATATACGAACGAAAGTATGCAACATTAAAAACTATTTTGGAAGCAATCAAGTGTTCACACATACTTTCGTTAGTATATAGCGATTTTAAATCGATTGTTTGTTACTCGGAGTGCAAGAAAACTTCTGCTTAATTTATGACTATACTATCCGAAGCATGAAAAATAAATCATTATACCAATTAAAAACAATGCGATATTATTGGAGAAAATGCTTTGGTGCTGAAGAACAAAACCTTGTTGCTTCCACTTACATTAAATTGGGGGTTCCGATTTTTTTTTATAAAACAGGATAAACATGGGCAAGGTTTTCTTCATCTAAAGAATTCATTGCCATGTATATGTAACGCAAAAGTAAACCATATGAATGCATATATAAATAACTAATGAAATAATTCTTTGGTGTCTTGCATTTACAGCCACTTTAAATGGTTCATATATCCGAAAGTTGATGAAAAACGTTGCATTCGAAATCAAATTAAATAACCAAAATCACAGAGCATGGATATGCATCAAATCCCTAATCAACAAGTTTTTAGGTCACAAATCAGAAAATTATAAAACAAATTGCAAAGAAATGATTAGAACATTTGCGGACTTTTGTAATTGATGTACATATGCTCCACATCCACATTATTTTTTTTTCCTTTGCAATTTGATACATGCGTCCAAAGAGGATGGTGAAACGTTTCAGTACGAAATGGTGAGTATGGAGACGAGTTATAAAGGAAATGAATTGGGCGCAATGTTGGCAAAATATTGTTGGAGTGTGATGCCGGAAGAGCTGGAAAATTTTACAGAAGCTTCTCAAAAAGAAACATTTTCACTTTCTTATCTATATTTCCGTATGAGGAAGTAGCAATCACGAAAATTTCGACGTCGACATTTTAACTGATATGCACGTTCTGCGATCCTCTGAAATGATTTTGACCATTTTTAGAATGCCGTCTGCATGTCTCTGAAGAAAACCTCATCTTTTTTAAAGTAATGTATCAATCGGAAGTAATGGCTTATTCTTATCATATTTTTCTATATCTTATGGATATTATAAACGTTAAATATACTGAAATTTTAAGCAACTTTTGTGTGAAGTTCTTTCGACAAATCTATTACTTAATGGAAATCGCTGTTGAAATCGCTGTTAAAAAATTATTTGTAGTCTTAGCAACGTACGATAAATATTCCCCGGCGTATTCGGCAAACGTTCGCGAAATTTATCGAAGTGTAAGAAACTTCATTGCGGACCACTGCAGAATTTTACATTTTTTACATTTTTTATTACTTTTGATAGTTCTGGCATTTTCTAATTATTCAAAAATTCTAATTTTTATAAATTCGTTTTTGGCATACTTTGATTTTTTGCTATTTTTAAAGTTTCGAAAATTTTGTCTGTCATATTTGGCATTTTGTTTCTTTAGACATTAGACCATTGCATGCAATTTCGAAATTTTTGCAAATTCTAGCAAAGTTTTCATTTTCTTGTGTGTATTTTTTCATTGTAGAATATTTTGACTGGAATTCATTGGTTTCGTTCTTTTGTTCGTCTGATTCTCTCAGTTTACAAATTTTATTTTTAATTCCTTCCTTTTTCCTTGGGGCATTTTTTCTTGTCATCATTTGCCTTTTTTCTTACATTAAAAAAGGAAGAATAAGTATATTGTTCAGAATAAAGAAACCGAAAAAATACTATAATATGCCCTGAACCTGAAAACATTTTATAAACTTCGCTATTTTAACATTTTACAGAGTTGCTCTTTTGACACTTTTACAATTGTCTTTAATGTATATTTTTACAGATTATGCAAAAATTACAACAATTTTGACATTTTGTAATTATTTTATTTTAGAACATTTTTATACTTAATTTTTCCGTTTTGGTATTTTTCATTTTGCATTAGAAATTTTCAAATTTTTGCCTTTTAGCCAATTTCTTGCATTAGTAATAATTCCGTCAATTTATACATTTATAGGTTACGTAGCGTTAATTTTAAAAGATTTGAGAATTTGGAGGACTATCAGAATCTCTAGTCAGAATCATTGAGCATTTCCATCATTTTTGCACTTTGATAAGCTAAAATTTCTGAATTTTATATATGTCTGGCATTTTTTGAATTGAACACTTGGACATTTTTGCCAATTTTGTCATTAGTTGTAATTTTAGCCTTTGCTATGTTTGTATGTTTTAATTCTTTTAAGCCGCTTACTTTTTCAGTCTGAAAATTTTTGCAATTTTGCATTTTCGACAATTTTTGTATTTCTTCAATTTAATTGTTCGCTCGTCCGAATTTCTTCTTCTGTTAATTTATTTCTCTCCAAATTACCTCTCATTACCCACATCACCGTTTTCCTTATCCACAAAACGATACAAGTTATCAAAAAAAAATGTCCATATAAAAAGATAATCAATTTTTATTTGAAAAATTTTTTATTTCGAAGAGGTGCTGTTGTCATCCTAACTGCGTCGGGTTGATCGAAAAATGTATCTAAGTATAAGAAAGTTGTGTGTAGATTTTTATATACTTTTTGTTTTACAACACAATAATAAAAATCCTCTATTTCTTTAGCTTCCCAACAAACCAAATATCGTGCATCATTTTTCTTGCTTCCCTTATTTCATAGTAAGTTTCACATGAAAAACCTACAAGTTTCATCGCTAAGTATTTAAGTATTTCAAATGTGCTAAACTCAAAACATTGACCCAAAAAAAATCAAAAAAATCATCGATCCCAAAAATACTGAAAACGATATCAAAATTCAATGGGATTTTTTTTCTGTTGTATGGAAACTTTAAATTAACATCTTTAGTTTTTTAAGGACTAGCCTGAATCCAGTTACAACGGAAATGATATAATAAAAATTACCACAATGTTGAAATATTCCGTATGTTTGCTCAACGATTTTCTAGCTTCAGCGTAATCTTATAAATACGACATAATTAATGCAATATAATATTTTGTGTAAATCATGCATGATATATGCTGGGGCATCAATTATACGGGTTTGGACTGCACCATAAATAATAATTAAATTAGAAGACGATCTTTTCGTGCATTCGCCTCTCGTCATATCGAAGCATTAATTATTAATTTTTTAAAACCTAGGGTTAGAACGTGCATTAATAATAATTAACGCTGCGACCTGACGACCGGCAAACCACGAAACGGTCGTCGTCGCATTTAATTATTATTTATGTTGTACTTCAGTCAAAACCCTCATAATGTATGGCTTGATATACATTATGCATGATTTACATAAAATATTAACAACTAACGTAGCAGCCATGTTGTAAAAATACTTACTTATAATACTCCAGTAAATAAAAACAATACGGAATGGAGGCACACGTTTACCATACATGGCTTTAAAACAATGTAGAATATTTCGTGCATAACGATAATAAAATAATTACTTAAAAACGAGGAAAATCCACGTCTATTTCGAGAAATTTCAATATCGAACGTCCACCGACAATTCTACATTTAACCAACTAATAATCAACCGTCGACGACAGCAATAATGAAACACTGTATATTGTTATAATTTACTAAAATGAGCAGGTGTTCGTGGCAAAACAACGTACTATCATTAAATGTAAATAGACTAAATCCGATTACACTAATGCCAATCTGAAAACAACGACAACAAACTTTGGTAATTATAAAATATAATGAAGTATTAATTCCGCAATTACAAAATATAAACAGTTAGCAAGGTACTACAGTGCAGAGTATACAGACCGTCATTAAACGTAACCCGCAATATCTGTATATGACTGAACAATAAAGAAAATTAATTAAACTTGGAAATAAGGGCTATTAAATTCAGCGAGTTATTAATTTAATGAAGCTATTAACTTCGAAATTTCGTTGCTAATTGTGTTTGGAACACAAAACAACGATGTCCTGTGATTGATAATAGAAGTGGGCAAATTGATATAACGAGCAAACTTGTACGAATTGTGGAGTATTGTGGCGTAATCTTTTCGCTTCTAGTATTAGAAACATAATACCATGAGAATACGAATAATTATCAAACAAAGACGATATTTTTTAAGGCCTCATTAAACGATTTTATTCAAACATAAGGTTGCAAACACAGCCAATATTATGTTAATAAATATATTGTTCAAACTCGTTAAAAAAAATTCCCCGTTCGTTGTTATATGCTAATTAAGAACTACAACAAACCTGAATGTGTCGCAGCTTTTTTCGTTGTTTGCCGTGGAATTGTACAAACTTACATGAGCCAACAGTAAGGTCAATCAAAACTTGGCCAGAGCGAACAATAAAGCGCAAGCAACAGACAGTAACACATAAATAAAACTGATATTCTAGTTGGTTTTCTTCTGGTTGTCTGAAAATATACCCCATAATCCTTTGTTACCGAGATTTATTATTACCAAATACGTCAACGTCTCAATTGGGTAAAATACGTATCATAGACAGATGAATGGGCAAGTTTACAACCCATTATTTCATGCGAGGTTACTGTGTAGAAATTCCGAATAACTTAAAAATAATGCACGTCAATTCTTTTCATTTTATGCGCTGCGGATAAATCCGCGGCAATACACAAATATAGATGAAACGTGAACGAATGGTTAAGAATTTATAATAAGTGCATTTCTCAAGGGTATTGTTCCATTTTCTTTGTAACTGTACCTCGGTTACCCCGGAGATCTTTACTTGTAAGAAAGTAAACTCGGGACTAGTTTCAATGAATTACGACTGCGGAACTTGCAACGTCTCTCGCACGTGCTCGTAAATTTGTCCCACAGGTTTGATCAAGATATGTACACATGTCATAACAACTGTACTGACAAAATTATCCTCCTGTATTTATTTTAAGAATAAAAATAAATTTGTGATTATCACGAGCAGCTCAACGATGCCGAAGAACAATTCCCACCATTTATGTTACAATGGGAAAATAATAATACATGTGCTGGTTACAAGTAGATAAAAGCACAAATACATTTCAGTGAAAGTATTACTAAAGTTTTACTACAAACAAGATACCGTGATTATTTACTGCAGTTTCTGTTAATCCTAGATGAAAACCTCTGTGTTAAAGTTTAATGTCAGCCTCCCAGTGCACTAGCGTTAGTCGCAAACATTTTCACATAAAGGGGAATTATAATTTAGTAATTAACTTACGGCAGGCAACTACTACTAATACATAAGAGGTTGGAAGTAAAGAGTATAATAGAGAAAATCAAAACACAACTACTAAAAGGATATGGACATATAACAAAGATGACACATAATCTAAACAAAAAACTGGAAATGAATGTGAACTGATGGAAAAACAAGGAACAGTTAGACCGAGGTCTAGATGAAAAACATAGGAAGAAGCAAAGATATTTGCACAAAATCGAAAAACATGGCGAGACAACAACCTCTACATCCTAGATAGAATAGCTCGGAATAATTAACTAAATAATTAACTGAAAAAAGTAAATACCAGTACATAATTCAATTCAATTCGAAATAATACACCCGGGATAATCAAACTCATTTATCACTAACGCAAATTTTCCAGCCAAAAACTACCTCGTAATTAGGTAATTACAAATGGTTCCATCAATCTTACAAATCCATATCGTGTGACAACGTTTTTCTTATGTCTGCATTTAATGTAATTGCAACGACAACTGGGAATACGAAAGTGCATTTAAGCGAGGCAGTGGCTTCATTATTATGCAGGAGCTAATGCTTCTGAATACACCCATTATTGCCCTACGCCGCGATATAGTTACTACGAATTCCCGTGCAATAAAGGATAATGACATCCAGTTCAAATATCATTGATAAAGTGCCATTAGCGCTTCGCGTAGCTGCATTGCATCTTGTATTCAGAAATTTGCAGCACAAACACAAATGGAAATTGTATTTAAAATTTTTAGCCGTAATCCAAACAAACAATTTCCCATCGGCATCAAAATAATTGCGTTAAAAGGATAGAAACAAGTATAGAATTCGAAATTTAAACAACAGTAAAAAATTGATATTTAGGGACACAAATGAATCAAGAATAAAAATGATAAATTATCGCTAAATCAATCACGGGTATTTTTGTAATAATACAACATTTCTATACTCAAAAACGCTACTGGTAAAAAACTTCGATTGTTGACACTGTCGCTATAAAGTGTATCATGTTTTTCATGAAAAAGAAAAATAATGCAATAAGAATTTATTTTCATAAGTAAATTTTGGGTTCCTTATTTTTGGTACTTTTTTCGTTTTTCATCATTATCATCGGAGTTATTTATTGAAAATGATTGCTGAAGTCGTTAATTTCCATTAAATAATTTCATTTACACTACAAATCGCGCAACCTATTAAAAATTTGAAAATACTCCGCACAACAATTATTTGTCGTATCACACTTGTTTTCAATTCTTTGAATTTTCATGTAGCAAAAGAAGGAAAAAAAGTAAATATGAAAACAAAAAAAAACATTTATATTTTCATTGAAAACGATGTTGTGAATATCTAATAACGAGTACTACCTCCCCTTGCTCTTAGAATGGGTTGCAGATGACGTGACGTACATTAAACAAGCTCTACAATGTAAACATGATTTGTAAAATTCCATTCTCCAACCAGTACATATTATAGTCCATCAAAATTCCTCCTTGGAGGTGCCCTAAGATAGCTAGACTGTCGTCCTAGATGGCCCCATGCATGTTCTATGGGATTCATATGTAGTTGACCAGTTGACTATTGGAATCCTCTAGACGATTTTCAACAATATCTTCTCAGATCAAAGGACCATACGGCATGATGTGAGGTTCTAGATCATCTTTTACTTATCTTAGGACGCAAATTATCTTCTCGAAAGCGATTTTAGAGTCGACGAACAGTAAACAAACCCTGTGTGATGTCTGTTCAGGTATTCTAATGCGTGTTGGCGTCCTGCTGATGGTCTCATGCTGTACTCCTAAGAGATCGACAACGTACCTTGACTGTGACCATCCCTCAACAATGCTAATGCTTAGGCGGCTTATAGATGCCGAGAGTGTCATAGGTGTGCATCCATATTAAGACGATTTAAGGAAGAGAATTTCAACCAATGAACAATTCACACTAATCTAGCAACGTACTCTACTAGTAATGTGTTATATTCTAAACGATCACTCCAAAAAAAATTTAAGAAAACGTATGTTAGAATGGAGTAAAAACGTTTTGAAAGAATAGATTTTATTAGTCGAATATAGACTTTCACGGCCATTTTTCCATAATGATATCTTGCCGTGGTTCTTGAAATAAACTTGACGTTTCGCTGATCATGCTGTCAACTTTTTCAGAAGGTTTCTAAATTAATAGATTTTATTGTATGAACCAAAAAAAATGAAAACCTGTTGCAATTTCGGTTTAATCTCATCGTTAGTAATTTTTATTCCAAAATAAATTGACCGAGACTGTGGATTTTAAATATTAAATAATTAATAATTTATGAATTTACCAAACCCTACCACATATACATTACAAGTTATTTTCGTTTTAATCCAAATTCAACAATTGCGTCATTGTTTTCAATTCTTTGAATTATCATGTAATAAACAATTTCTAACTTAATTTTCAATAACATTATTGCCATATATCGCTGAGTAAAGTTAATTTATTGATTTTTATTTAACTGTGCTGCAACATAAAAGTGGCACAACTAACGCCCTGGTTCTGTTTACCTCCGTCGCAGGATCATGCTACGTCTATTGATGTTATTTTGGTCACTAAAATTGCTTTGCTATTCTTTGCTAAAACGATTGCAGAAGTTGTGTTTGGTTCTTTGATTCTATTGAATTGATTGATTCTATGTTACATCAGTTCCCAGCAATATGTATGACATGACTTTTCCTCTTCTTGTTGCGGCAATTGACGAACTCACATTCACCATAAGACATTCAATTGAAGCTCCGACTTTAAGAAAGTAGTAGGTTTTTAAGCACTGGACATGAGGGAAAAGAGTAAATTAAAAATTCCTGGCCGTTTTCTTAATCAATATTTTGGTGGGAAAACAAAGTTAGTAAACATTATATTATATTAGTCCTTCACTTTACTAGTAAATGATTTTTTTGGATTCTAAATTCTCAAGCCATTCGTTCGTAAGAATCGAACTAGGGGCCTTTCGTATAGTAGTTGAATTATAGAGCTTTATAGATTCTTCGTTGTCTGGATTTTGAAAAATTGGCATAGCTATTCAGAAAATGAGCGAAAGCTTTTATGGAGAAAAGATAACTTAACTTCTAAAAACATTAATACACACATTCGTTAATATTAATGTATCAGCCGTATTTACGACAATCCCTGCAACCAGCTTGGCATGTCTGCTTTGAACTTTCATATTACGCTCTTCTGCGAGGTAACTTAAGAGTTTTGATATAGACATTGTGTAGTAGAAGAAGTGTATACACGGTAGTCCACGAGAAGGGGAAATTTTGGAAATGTTATTATTTGGTAATAGTTGGTTGTAGATCGTTATATTGAATTATCTGACATTCTATACCATTCAAATCAAAACCAATCAACAGTGGAACAGCTTTTATTGCTCATCATTAGTGAGTTCGTACATTTGAAGGCACATGTTGAGCTTTACATATCAAATACAAAGCACATTACAATTTCATTAGATCAGCTTTAGAGCGCGGTCCAGTTCCAAAACAATATCATATTCAAGAATTTTTCACAGCCGTCGCCAATTTCACGATTCTTTGTTTAATGAGAACGTTTATGATTATGTTGGTAAAACAAAAATTAAGGACGAAATTTTATCGTGTTAGTAGTATTTTCAGACATTTTAAGAAATCAAAATGCAATGTTCATGGACGTTGAGGTTTCCTTTTGGCTCCGATCTATGAACCTTGAATGTTGAAATCTTTTCTTTAGCAGTTTTCCTTTTATTTTTTGCTGGCCTGCATATTAAAGCAGCTTTCTTTAACACTCTAGAACTTGTGGCCCTTTTGATATAGTTTAGTTGTGGTAATATCCATTTTTATTCTTAACATTCTATGATCGAAACTTATTTCTGCTCATCTCTGCATCTTATAAAACTATTTTTTAAATATCTTATACCATCATCAGTACACCTGTTTGGTTTATTCGTTTTGCATTTGGTGACTTCCCTCGGATACATTTTTTGCTCACATGCTCCTGTGGCAAACGCAAAGTGTTAAAAAAATCCTTGGAGATGCGAATAACAAATGTGCCTATTATTAGTTCAAATACTTCCTTCTAACCTACTTTTGCATTAACGACTCCCAGGTGTATATTAACCTCGCTTTCAAATAACGCATTATTCTTTCAAAACACCGGTCCTTTTCCCCCTCCTCTTCCACCCCTGTGGAGCATGTACATTCAGCATATTTATTCATCGCTATTGAAATGTTCCGTATAAAGCAGTCCTTCTGTTTTTTATAAATATAACAACCTTTATTTGACATTTTCATCTTAACAACCATTAAACACCCCTGTCACCCTCCCTTTCCCCGCCTTAAAACATTGTATCTCAACTTAGTTAAACTGTGATTAATTACTTAATAAAAGATTAAGATGTATTAATCAAAATTAAGAAATGGTAAAAGATATAAACAATCGTTAATCGGTAAGCATCAAATTTCCGTTCCATATAAAACTGAGAGACAATTATTACGTCGATTTTTACTCCTCAATTTAATAGGTATACATATAATTTTCAGATGTCGCATTTTTCAATTCAACAAAAAATATTAAGTATATCAGGATTAGTTTGGACATCGTCTTTATTTTTATTGATCATAATAAAGGTAGAAAACAAACCACATTTCTAGTGGTTCGTGGTTCTATATATAATTCGATTGAGGCATATAATTTCTAAGAAATTTCAAAAAATGACCGCACGACCGTCTCCACTATACTAGTCGACGGTAGAAGATTTTATTTATCGTTGATAGTTCTTAGTTTAAATTCGGTACGCAAAGTGGACGTGTACAAAAATTGCGGCGATAAAATTCCTTGGTATCGAATCTTATCACGAAAACGAAAAAAGACGTTTTAAATTAAAAGTGAAATAAAATAAATAATACTTTAACAACACATGTTAAGTTGAGAGAGTGTGAGCTACGCTAGAAATAAAAACCAGACCGTGCTGACGAAGTAATAACGATGAATAATTAATAAGCGGTTAAAATGGAAAGTGACGAGTACTCAACGGACGAGGTAAACAGAAAAAGAAGAGCAGAAATTAATGCTAATGGCCTATAAATCAACATAACAAAGGTGATAACAACTTGATCTGAAGATGATGGATGACATGAAGGTGAACCAGAAGGAAGTGGAAAAACAGTTACAAGAGATGAGGGCAGGACAAAGTGAATCTAACAAATGGATAAGACAATTAAAACAAGAAAATGAAAAAATGAGTAAATAAAATGAGGAAGTACAAAAAGAAAATAGAGAGATAAACAGAAAACTAATAAGCATGACAAACTAAATGGAATGGATGGAAAAAGGGAAAAAGAGCAATGTGGTAATGAATTTATTAACACAAATAAGAAGAAAGAACTAAACGAGACTTTAATAATGTTGTCAAAGAAAAACTAAAGGTAAGGGTAACGGTAAAATAATCAACGAAGATATTCCTGATTGAACTGGAGAACGAAGAAGACAAGAAGAAGGTGATGGAGAATAAATCAAAGTTGATAGAATAAATGTAAAGGAGGAGGAATTAAATGAAGAGTTTGAAATGATGAAGATACACATTATAGTGAAGTACAATAGAAACAAGAAGGTGCGGCGTGGTGGGCGAGCTAATAAACAAACAATAGACGAAGTGCATAAAGAAATGGTGAGGTCATTCAGAAATAAATTCTATAAATAAATAGTAATTGATTTCAACGTATGGACCAAATGAAGACGAAAGAGCAAAGAAGAAAGTCAAATACTGGTACAACCTAAATTTGATTACTGGAAGTAGAGGCAACGCATATCTGATCAGAGATATGCTAAAGTAGGGAATAGGGATGATGAAACGGGAGTGATGGGTAAACACGGATAACACAAAAGGACGAGCAACGGAACTAGAATGATAGACTACTGTCGACTGAATAACCTAATAGTCACAAACATATTCTTCAAAAAAAGGAAGAAGACGCGAAATGATACATAGTCATGAGAAGCCCAGAAATATATATATAGTGACCACTATATGATAATGTCTACGATCAGACAAGAGAGAACAGTAAAAAGGAACATTGCAAGTGCAAGACATTTTGCAACATATACAACAACAATCTAATAAGAAGCTACACACTAAGAGAGAAAGAAATGACGGAGAAATATAAAGAACGTGTAGAACACAAGATGAAAAGGGTGGATATAAGTAACAACGTGGATGTTGAAGAAAGTGCGAGATAAACTTAGTGGAACAATAAAGACGGGAAACAGATACAAAATGGTGGCGCAAAGAAATAAAACAAGATATCGGGGTCAAGAAGAAAATATGGAAAGAGTACCTACAAACGACACACAAACGAAATATAATGTATAGACGGAACAGAGGAAGAAAGTAAAAGAGTTGGTAAAAACGAAGTAACGAAGTAAGAGAATTGGAAAGAATTTGAACAGAAGATGTACGAAAATAGTAAAACTAATCGAAAATTGCTTTTTAAAGACATTAGCAGTCAAAAACAACACAAATGAGATCACTAAAATAAAGCAAATGGATGATAAACTCAAAATGGAGATATGCATATTTTAAAGAACCCTTATATGTTAATATAGAGGAAATAATAACCACGAAAAAAACAGTAAAGAAAATGAATTGAGATCAGAAGAACAGTTCTATTAATAAAAAACTAATTTTGTAGTGAGTAGGTGCATGAAATCAACAAAACCAAAGGGGATTGACGCAAGGAGCAAACTTAAGTTATGGATGTGAGACATTGGTCATATCAAAGAGAGCGAAGCGTAAAATGCAAGCAGTGGAAATGAAGTATTCAAGGGAGTTACAATGAGAGACAGCAGCGAACATCACTGGATCACATAGAGGAAAGATAGATAGGATAGTTCATACAAAGAGAAAGAATACGAGAAAAGTCACAAAGAGTCAATTTTGTTCCTTCAAATTCAGTTTGAACTTTTTAAACGAAATGTGTTTTATTTATTACAATATTCACATACGTGCGAAATTAAAATTGAATTGATTTTTAATAAAATAATATTTTGGCCTATAATTCCATCATGAATGCCATGAATTTATTTTATGAAATACATAATCGTTTTTACTTTAAATTAAAAAAATATTAATTAAATATTGTTTGTTTAGTATATAAAATATCAATATATGCATCAGAGCCCCATGAAAATTGCAATTGAATAAATAACACAATACACCGGAATCCCAGTAATGATTTAGACGTTTTCGTCTTCGTCGCCTGATGGGGTTAAATTCTCTTAAATGCAGGAATAACTTGGTATTCCACCTGCGGCGTTGCCTTTCTGTTTAACCCTCATCATGACGAGTGGACACAAGAAAGCGGTATTAAAGAGAATGTTAGTGCACAGATAATTGAGGTGTATTAAGCTTTAGCTCTGGAACTTCCACCCACATACAGATGAAAAGTACCACCTTAATTGCATTATATGATGTCATTTATGTGCCGCGTTCTAATACACGAGTTCCTAACAAACGCATTTGAATACATACCTAACGAAGCGTCTAAAACCAAAGCACATTTTAGTTAATGTAATATCATTAATTTCCCTCTAACATAAACTATTAAAAACCTTGTGTTCCATCATGAACAACATACTAATAAATAAAAAAGTCATTAAGACGAAATCATTTACTCTAATTGACACCATCATTAAAAATAAATTATTTTTCTTTAGTTTCATATTATGTTTGACTATTTTGTCATTGATTCATTTTCTTTGTGAACTCTTAATTTCGTCAGATTGTTTCATTTTCGTTTTTGCTGCTCTGATTCACAAATTAACGCACTAATTTCACAGCAACAAGGCTTCGAGCAGATATCGGCGGAAATGTTAAGCGTTTAGTTCAAACACTTCCGGCCAACTATCAAAGGCACCCCACAGAATCAATATCGCCCCATGTTACAGCACATAATTGTTAAAGGTTTAGATGACATCGCACTACAGATAATTTCCTAGTACAAATGACGAAACAAAATTAAAAGATTTAAACAATGTTCTCATACAACGCCCGATACGTGCAGAGCATCCTTAATGATAACCTGCCATAAAAAAAAATGTTGTGTTAAATTATTAATTTTAATAAAAAGGTTCACAACGACGCATTAATTTAATTTCCGGGAAATGTAACATAAAAACTCTGATATCTGCATAAGAAAAGTTACACCTACTTCATGGGCCTAATACGGTATATTTTTAATTGCCAATTTGCGCGGATACTCGTAAAAATTAATACAATAAATTAGTGTTCATTTAGAAATTAAAACTTGGGAAAAATTGAGATCGGAAGATTTCAAATGGCGAAATTTATTTTTCAACGCATTTGCAATTTAAATCTTGTTTGTAGAATTTTTTCAATAACGTCAAAGTTTTGAGCCGGTCTCTCTGTTTTTCTGGCTTGTTCCATTCGCGGATTAAATGGAATTAATACTTTCGCAACGTCGCTTTTAAAGCAGCGAAATGTGATTATTGCTGGAACTTTTTTCCTTGAACGCGACGTGTTGGTAATTAACTCGGAAGCAATTATTTTAGCATGATTATAAGATGCTCCACAAAATAGTTAATGATAAAAAGTTGCGTGTACTTTATGAGTACTTCACGTTACGTTTAAGTTACCTGTAATCTTCACCATCTGGTTTTTCATCTTCTTTGTCTTATTTGCTTTA
Source organism: Geotrupes spiniger (assembly GCA_959613385.1). NCBI lineage: Eukaryota > Metazoa > Arthropoda > Insecta > Coleoptera > Geotrupidae > Geotrupes > Geotrupes spiniger. The sequence continues at coordinate 13,745,063 of OY390735.1, read as the reverse complement.
TATTATGCTCAATTTTACTTCGTGGCTTTATTCTTCCTTCTCTTCTCGATTTCATTATCATCTTTTCCTATTCGATTACATGCCAAAATCATAAAACCACAAGAAAATTAATTAAATTTAAATTCAAAATTTCACTTATTCGTAATTATAATCAGCAATAACAATTAAAGTCGCTCACGATTTCTTTATCGTGATATTATTAATTAATGGCATTACATAGGGTAAAATATTTTTCTTGTATTTTACAATGTGCACACCACAAAGAACAAAAAAAAGAAATGTGGAAAGTTAAGATTATTTTTTTGTTTTGAATTGGATCAGAGCATGTCTGATTTACTCCCTTGATTACATTTGAGTACATACTCTAACAATATAGCGTTAATAATTATATCAAAAGGTGTAGTACGTGAAATCTTAACAAACCCAAGAAATGCTAAATATCTTTAAACGATGGAGTCACACGCGCTACACGCTATCTACTTCCCGAATAAGCACGAAGACAGAGCCTAAATGTTGCCATTGTTGATTTACATGCTCTTCCTTTGGGGGCTGTTCGCACGTAAAGACTTTAACGCCGACTTACTGCAAGTCAAATACAATGGTACAGGTGAAATTAATTTGCATGCCAAATACTTAACAAGGAAAACGTAGATTTCAACGCACGACAATTTTTGTTTACCCCGTCTGAACCCAAATCTATTCCCATTTGCCCCTTCGTCATTGCTTCGACGTTCAACATTCTCGCCCAACTTATAATTAATTTTGTTTCGTGAAATCGAATTTATGACCATTTGTGTTGTCCAAATAATATTTCCAGTAATTCTGTGTTCGCTTATGTATAAAACGTTTAATTGCGAAACTTTGAGAATGGTATTTTTTACGTGAAATGTAATAACGCGATTACAACAATTTAGTAACAAGTTAAACATTCAAAAGGATTTTAATTAGCAGTTAAACACTGCATCAAGTAATTTTACAAAAACTTGAAAATTTAATATGTAGCAATCGAATAAAAAATTAATGTACAATGGGGTTATGGAATTGTATCATCGCCAAAGGCACTCAATTACGTGATTACCAAGAAATTTCTTTCATCCATAAACCTTAATAATTAATTAAATAAGATTTGAAGATCAGATGTATCGCGTATGTGATTAATATAACACAGAAGTAATTAATGTGCGCATACTTATTATTTTACTGCGATTAAGCGGACAGTTAATCGATGTGATTTAAAAATCGCATGTTGCAATAATTCATGCGTTTTATGTTGGTTATAGCAAATTTTTATTTTAGTATATTAATGTTTGCTACAGTAGTTTATGCAGATTAACTAAATTGCAACATTTGTACATTTTCCCAAATAATTTGATATATTACATGAATTATATATACATAATTAATAATTGCCATTATTTACACCGTGGCATGTATCGCAGACCATAAATCGAAATTATATATTTGTATGAGAAATAATGACTACTGTGAAATGTGTTTATTTTATAAATGCAATAGAAAAATTCACAAACAAATGGGCAGGGTTAATAAGAATAAAAATTCTGCTGCAACATATGGCACAGTACAAGGAGTCCAATGCAAAATGAAACACTTCTAGCGTTAGAAAGTACGTTGATTTTCAGGAAGTAGCCACAGACAAAATCTTAAAAATCTAGGACATAAACTATTAAAGCTAAAGTTATGAAACTTTAAACTTAAGATTTCTATATAGCAAGGAAGAAACTGTCATATTTTGAGAGAAATATCTCAACAGAGAAGTAATGGATTATTCTTATCACCTTTTTCATATCTCGAAAATAGTGCGTGTTATCGAAAAAAGCTTTAGGAAGCAATAAATATCAATTTCCAAGATGAAGTATTGGAAAAAATATCTAACCGACCGTTGTTATGCTTACATTAATTTTAGATTTATTTCAAGCTTAATGAAGCAGCGGCGTATAAAAGAAAAGCGCTGTAGCCTTCCATGCAATCGCATATTTACAATTTTCTTAGAACACATCAAAACAAAATTATACACGTGCAATTCGTCAAACCCAAATAATACAACAAATTACGATTGGCCACAAGTTGTTAATTTTCTTTGAATCGAAATGCCCACTTGTTCGAATCTGCGTATGACGGCGAATAATTTGCCAATTTGCATCCATTGACCGAGGAAATTGCGACGTGTTTCATAAAATCGATTTTCACTTATGAAGAAATTTCCTGGAAATACCACCGGACATGGGTTGATACTTCGTTCAATTAGTAAGCGCTGCGGCGCACATCAGACTAATTTATTAAAGAGCGCGCGCTGAAAAGGAAACCAATCGACATGAAACATCGTCATTAAAAATTTACGCGAGATATTTACGTCGTGTGTAGTAAAATCAGAATTAGTGGTATCCCCAATAGATACATTCAATTCAAGTTACGGTTATTCTCCCACCAATTATCTCTTCGAGGCGAAAGGGATTCATGGTTCGTTGTTTGTAATATCATTGGGTACAATAGACCAAAACATTAATTCAACACACTCATTTAAAACCCATTCAAAAACAAAGATTTCGCCTGAAAATGTCCAAGAAGGAGAATGGCATCAGCCTCAGAAAAACGATGAAATAATTGACTTCCCTGAAAATATTTCAAAAACATTTGCCGAGTTACCTCAATCTGTTTTTAAACCATTTCAGCTCGATCGGTACACGGCTTGACGAGGTAGAATTCCATCATTTTGTTTCAGGATCGCAGACACTTTATTATAGGCTATGTGCCAAGTCCATGTCCCAGCTATGCCAATGCAAAATCTCAGCTTACTCGGACGTGACAAGCATTAATTAATTGTTATAACAATGTCAAATATTTTGCATAGCGCAAGGAATAGATAAAATCCATTTCATTATTATTAATTAATAATACCAATTTGTCAAAGCGATCGAAAGTGGACTCTTGGTATTTAACTTTGTCATATTTATGTCAAAGTGAGAAAGGCATCATAAAATTGCAATACCACTGGATTACACAAACTATTAAAAATAATTATCGAATTATCATTTTTGACCTGCGATTTGTTCGTTAAGTACTTTTAGTGTGGTTTCAATCAAAATAATACAATAATATTTCCATGAATATTAACAAAACAATGAACAATCAAAAATTGATACTTGAGGAATTTAGGCAGCGTAAAAGATTAATGCACTACAACTCGTGTGATATATGGATATTTTTAGTAAACGATACCGATTGTTGCAAAGAATGCTAAGTATGCATTATAAGCACCGTTATTTTACAAAATTCTTTTGTAAAATACATTATCAATAGCGTTCTGGATTAATGTAAAGTATAGAACTACAAGTTATGGAACTTATTTTCGTTAAATGAATAATAGTTTTTATTTTAATTGATCATATTTTACAATATTTCTCTCCAATCTTCAAATATTATCCTTAGTTGGTTGTGATTATTGCCGACTAATCACATTTTCGAATCCCATGAGCACATAAACAATGCAAATGTATTATGTGTTACAAATATTTACTATGATGTTAATTTCGTTAAAATTCTTCGTTAACATCTTTTGTCATTTGACTAAAAATTAATTCGTGTATAATTAATACAAACAGCATATCCAGAAAAAAATTGAGGTTTATTTCGATATATGTTCTTTGTTGTCAAGAAAACTTGTTCCGACTTCGGCCAATCAGAGTCGATAGTTTACAGCCAAGAGAGTCATGACATTGAGTTTTTGTGAATTAATCGAGTTGTAATGGTGGGTCAGTTGGTTTTATTACTTTAAACGTTAGCATAAGTTGTTTTTGCACAAAGTGAAATAAATTTTAACTTCAAAGTTTAATAAAGACGAAAGAGTAAATAAATTAAAAATGTAAACATCAAATACTGGAATAAATAATAACAACTAATTTGATTACACACTTGTCAAAATCGTTTGGACGCTAGAGCGCGCACAGACACACACACACACGCAGGTACACAGCAGACACACAGACGTCATTCCGAAAATAGTCAGAAACGATTCAGGGGACCTCAAAACGTGTATATCCGTTGAAATCTCGAGTTTGAAAATTTTGCATGATTCCTATATACATAATGTATAAGAAAGTAAAAAGTGATCTATCGATATCGTAAAGCGCTTGTCATTGGCGGCTCAAAAGGAAAAAAAAATACATGCAATTGGGAGCCCACCTGTAGGAAGGGTCAAGTATGAGAATAAGGTTCCACTACTGATCGAAAATTTACTCCCACCTTCCGGAGATACCGTTTGAAGCTGCAGCAAAAAATAGGGCATGTAGTCCAGTTGAATTAGACCAACAAAGGTACCGCCCTGAAAAAGTTGTAAGTGCGGTTTTCCTTCGCGAATCGGCGATGGGAGAGGGGTTACTGGCAGTTCGGTATTCGGGAATCGAATATGTACTTTAGCACCTACTTTTTTGTTTTTACCTTGCCGCTCCTCCTCGTTCCCACTCGAGCTCTTCCCACACCACGACCGCGATAACATACGTACAGGACGTATCAGCAAGTGCTAATATGGCTGCAGTATCAAGCCGATGCTACGGAGTGGGGGTCGAAGAATACTAATTGTGGACTAGAACATGTCGCTACAAATGCTGACCCAGCACCAGAATGTTTGCCGAAGACAATTTCCTGCAAATGCAAAGCGACGTGCAGAAAAATATGTGGTTGTCGCAGAGCAGGACTCAAATGTTCTGTATTATACTTGACTTGTGCATAGTAAATACTCATCCAGGGCCAATCTTGATTTGAATTGCATAATTGCATGAAATGCGTGATTTAATATGTTCGTCAAAAGATAACTTTTCATCTAAGTACTCGGAATTTTGTACTCATTGTGAAAACGTTGATATTAGATGTTGAGGCAGTTGCCTTCATTGTTGAAAATTTATACGGACGTTTTTGTTTAAGTTTAAAACTAGCCTGTTTTTCTTACACCAGATGCTAAATTGTTTTGTAACTATATCACCCATCAACTTTAGTTGATTTGCATTTTGGGCAGGGACAGCAAGTATCATCTGCAAACACTACGGCTGGTTATTGACCCTGGCATATCATTATAATGAATAATGTTAATGGTCCTCGCATAGATCCCTGAGGGCCACCCGAATCGTTGTTTTCAGGCACAGACCGATCACCTGGGAAATCAACTATAACATTCGTTAGAACCCACTCTAGTAGCGTTTCCGAATACCCAAATTATACAGCTTTTTTATTATAAAACTACATTCAAGACTGTTAAAGGACCTTGATTAGTCGAAGAAACGACCAGCGACATAATTACCTTCATCCATCCCATCATATACAAGCTGCATAAACTCTATTGATGCAGTCTCAATGGATTTGTTTGTATGTACAAGAATCGTGTTGAGCATGTGAAAGTATTTTTAATTCATCCAAGAAACATTTTCAAATATATTTAAAGCAGAAGCTACAAAAATAGAGGCAAAGTGAAAAAATATGTTATATGTAACAGAAGAAATTGAACGATGACAAATTTGAAATGTGAGCTGTTAAACACAAAAAACGAAAGCTACGTTTAAAAGAAAAGAAACGATGCAAAAGGTCATAAAGCTTTTTACGTAAGAAAAGATTTTGAAACGGCAAGAAGTCGAGTGGGTGACAACGACCAACGGACCAACCAACCTTTGAAATAAATGTGGTGCGAACAACAATGGAGCAAGAGGTAAACAATAACACTTACCATCGTATGGACACAGAAACAGTAAATGGCATTGAGGGTAAGAACGAAATGGAAATAGAAATCGAACAAGTTGAAAACTTGCTTTTTGGAAAGCAGGAAATACCAAAGGAGATACAAAGGGGCATAGTGACGAAAATCATAAGACCCACCATTATATATAGTTGCGAAACATGGACAATGCCAGATAAAAAAGACAAGAATAGACGCGGTGGAAATGAGATTTCTACGAAAATAGGGAATAAAAACAAAAGAGCAATAGAAAAAATTACGGAAGCCGAAATAAGATGGTTGTGACATATATGTCGAATGAATGAAGACAGGTTAACAAAAAAATATATATGAATGAAAAGCTACAGGAAGAAACTACCCGGGGGGGGGGGATGCAAGAAAAACATGGAACGATAATGCTAAAGATGAAGTGGGGAAGAAAGGAATCCAGTGGAATAGAATCAAGACAATAACACAGGACGAGGAAATTGAGATGAATATTTAAAAAAATATTATAAGTAAAAAAAAGGTCATACAGCCATGTGGATCGAAAATGACTTATGAATGAATAAATAAATAAATAAAACCTTGTGTCTACAGGTTCAATTAGTGCACCATTGCTGTGGAATGGCATCCCTTTCAATACAGCATTAATGTTACATTTGAATGCAGATATTTTTATCTAACAAATGTCACAAAAACCATTTGGACAATTAAAACATTTTAATTGAATTAACTCAACTGTTGCAGAAAACAAATACTTGTGAAATAACTGCATTTCAGCGATAAAATTTATCTGGATAAATTCGCCATAAATTATCAATGGGAAAACAGAAAATAAATGGCGCAGAGCTAATGACTTAATTGGCATAATTTGATGCCCGCATAGACCTGTTGATGAACGAATTTAAATGCGCAGCAATTAGGGGAAATCAATTTAAAAATTTAAAAATCTGACAAATTTGAACGTTCGAGTCTGTCGCTTTGCAAATCGTTCCAAACAGCTTGTATAAAAATAAACTAAACTAATTCAATTATATTGGTCTTTCAAATATGTCTGTTAATACATATGTGGGTATATGCAACGATCAACCTAAACAAATTGTGTTTGTCTTTTTGTATGCTTTCTTATAAATTGCCTCTGATTTTTGCAGGCTTCGCAAATTCCAAAACATTATCTGGCATAATCGAAGGTGTCTGTCTGGGGGATTTTACCTTCAAGTCGTTTTAGTTTATGTTGGATTTTTTCATGAATTGTTTTGATGATTATTTTCCCTAAGTAATATTTTCCTATCGAAATATTATACAAATAAGTAACAAATTGAAATTAAGTACGAAGTCATATCTAAACATAAATGATCGTGTAAACATTCGTATGCACCAACATAAAACACAGCATCGACCTTAAACATCAACCTCACAATGCACACAACATATATCCAATAACGAAAAACTACAAATCGACTTAAATATAAGCAAACAAATTTAGTGAACTCACTATGTAAATTTAAGTTAACGCACTCTCATGTTATTAAACACGAGCACGCATGTAAAATAAAATCAAGGTCCGATCTTCGTGCCGAATTCAATATTCGACTTAAAATTACTTATAATAAAATGAATAATACCATTGATCTAGAAAGAAACAAAAAAATGGTAAAAATTGCTTAAATTGAAAATCCCAGTTCGAGTCTTTTCCAGGTGTGCCATTTCTAAAACAATGTATGTTCATTTATGTTTAGATATTTATATTTTAATTTGTGTAAATGATTTTTTCAATAACAATACTTATCTTTAATATTTTTAACATTTACATTGTTTTAATAATTATCTAATAATAAAAAATAAATAAAAGCTCCATGTTACGATATTTTAACAAATTTATATAAACTTGCCGGTCTTATTCCGTTGCGTGGTAAGCATAATATTTAATATAAAAACAAAACGGTAGTGCTATTTATAATTAATTAGTAATATACTGCTAGATTTCATTTGAAATTTAAAGTGCACAAAATAAAAACGTTCAGCACCTGAAACTTCAGCACAATCTGATTAATCCATCCACCTATCTAACTGAAATGCGTATTTTATATTGCTATACACTTTACCAGCTAATGCACTACAAGCTATATAAAAGATTTTGAAATCTACTTACGAGAAGAAATTTCGAGTTTAAAATGCACTTAGGAACTATATGCATGCCCGCCAACCCCCTCCGCCAGTAATAACAGCAAGTGTTCGTATATGTATTCGTAAAATAACCACAAAATTCGCGTAACGGAGTATAAAAGTTTATCGCACGTAAGCTAGGCAATAGTTCCTCCAGGTTTTTAAGCTAATGTTGCAAGACTCGCAAAGAGCTTTTGTATGTAGGAAAGGTCGGCACGCGACGCGCCCGAGACATTACCTTTGGTTGAATGAGCGCGCACTGTTTCTACAATTGCTTATAACTCCGCGATCCCGGTTTTCCCGAACCATTTTCATTCCGATTGGAGCTTACGCGTTTGTTCCGTCGCCGGTTATGCGGACCATTATCGCTATATTGTGGCAATAAGCGCGAAAAAGCTCTCTTAAAACCCGGTTAACTTAAACTCGAGTACTTAAAACCACGCCTGCTATAAAATCCATACACGTTTCAAAGCACACGTTGAGTCGACATGAGCGTTGAGAAATAAATATATAACTACTTGGAATCGTTGTCTTTTTATTGAGTGAAAATCCCGTTCAATGCACCAAGGATTCATTAAGCGATAGTAAGGACTAAAAATTCGTTTTTCAAATATGACAAATTGGTTTAAAAAATATGCAGGAGAGCTATTTCACCCAAAAATTAACCGTTTTCTAGCTGCGTTACATGGACATTGTAATCATATTTCGTAAAATAATTCTCGATATTGACTCAAATAAAATTGTTAATTACTACTATGTTTTCTTGCACTCTTCAATACTGCAATTTTCAATGAAAAGAATTAATAAATCAGATGAAACGAATGACAGCAGTTTGAATAACATGGACCATTAGATTTCAAATTCTATTTAGAGATTCGTTTAAACAAATAAATTATTGTAATCATATACTAACTGATACTGTTTTTTTTTTAATATTATAGTATGTGTCGGACGTATACGCCTCGACAATCTAAGTATGACATTATTTTTTTGTTATTTTGTTTGGTATGTGTGCGATTTTAATGGTTTTTAAATAATTTTTCCATTTTTTATGTCTGTGGTATGCGAGTTATATATTTTTGTTGTGTATTTTTTGAATGGTCTGTGACTTTGTATTACCTTCTTTTTGAATTGTTGGTTTTAAGATCGATTTCATTTTTAATGTTTGCTTGTATATGTAATTAATGTAATAATTGTATGGGAATCTAGGGTGAAATGATTTAAATTTTTCTGGTCATTCATTTTATCTTTGGGTATACATGAAATTATATCATCGACATATCTTTTATAAAATGGAATATTGTATTTAATTTGTTTAGGATGTTTTGTTCGATTTTTTCTATTACCAAGTTAGCGATGTGGGCTGCAATTGGTGAGCCCCGAATATTTGTGAATAGATTGTTTGGTTATATGTAAAATATGTAGATGTTAGGGAAAGTTCAATTGCTTCGATGAAATCGTTTTTATTTAATACAGAGTATTTTTTATTATATTCCATTTTTTTAAATATATCTATTGCTAGCTTGGTTGGTATGTTTGTGTATAATGATTTAACATCTAGGGATATTAGTTGAGAATTGGTGGAATGTTTTCTTCCTGAAAGAATTTGGTGAATTCCCATGAGTATAAGGTATGTGATGTTTCCCACAATGTTTTCTAGTATACTTGATAGATATTTTGATACATTTTATGTGGGAGCTTGGATGCTGGATACTATTGGTTGAAGAAGAATGTCTGATTTGTGTATTTTAGGAAGACCATATTTGGTAAAAATGTGGCTGTTTAATGTTGTTTTGTTTAATAATCTATAATTTCTTGTTTACAATTGAATGAGTGTTCGTTTGACTAGTATTTTTTGAATCTACCTTTAATATTTTATATGTGCTTTTACCTTTTAATAAATTAAAATTTTTTTCCTATTCTGTTTTCAACGTGACTGTACTGTTGTTGATTTGTCTTCGTTTGTTATCAGCAGATCGTGGTTTTGTTTAAAATAAATTTTAGTTTTTATAAAAAATATGTTGTCTAGTTTCAGTCTAGTTAATTGTCGAAATGTGCATTTAGATTGAATGTGCTGTGTGGTAAGGGAAATATTTACTATTATTTAGTTTCTATATATATTAATTTTAAAGCATATGCAACTAGTTGAGAAATTGTGGCCCCAAGAAAAAAAGCAATTAAGCATGTTAAACCCATCCATAATTCTTTAACTTTAATTATTATATTAAACTTAAACAACTGTCACTGAGAACAAGTATTTGTCCTCGATGCTCGATAAAATCAATGCCGTTACATAACATTACGCGCATTGGATTCGGCATACTCTACATTAAAAATAAATATGGATATTGTTTGACTTGACCGAAATCATCTGTGCATGCCACGTTGCTGTCCAAATTATCATATTATAAGACTACTGGAGTAATGTGTGATCGTATAAGATGCATTTACTCAGCAAACGCCCACATAAGACTGTAGCTGAACGGTATACATAAGTAAAACTATACCAATAATTTATTTTGTTGTCAAAACGTCAAAATTAGTGCATGTCCTGTTCACATAAATGTACGCCTTAACGTCTTACTCCAAATATACTACTTGAATGGTAAGTCCGAATGTTGTCGCAATTTTATTTATTTTTACACCTGTAAACGTACATTATTTACAATCACGAACAATATAATAAAATGCATAATTTTCACTAGCATTGTGATTTTACCTATTTTACCATTATTTATAAATTTCATTTTTTACTACTTATTACTTTATGTAAGTCATCACATTTAGTATTTCCAATTTTCAAACGTTATAACGGCTCTCGCTTAATGGCATTCCCATCTACATTCAATTGTAATTACAGCATCAGATATCCTTCTTCGAATTTTTCATTAAACTGGTTGAATATTATAATTTTTAATCCCAGTTCCGGTTATTACTTGTATGACTTGTATGATTTGTACGACTTGTATGATTGTCAAGCCAAATATGGTTGATTATCGCAGTAGCATTCTAGATGAAAATTAAGCTTTGTGGCGTCAATTATCTGGTGTTTATCGTCTTGACATATCTACGACAGCCACAGTCCAAGAATCCAGTCTATTTTATATGTGTATCTCAATTGATCTTATACCATAACAAACCAGTTTAATATAAATAAAATCTCGACCCTACATTCAATTGAATTGAATTTCCAAGAAGATCGCACAATTTGCCCGGAAATCATTATTAAAAGCAATTATCAAGGTTTACAATAATTTGTACATCTTCCAAAACAAGACCCCATTTAAGATTAAATTATAAATTGCGGTGTTATTATATTGCTTTAACAAACTGCCTCCAACAACGTTACCTACCCGTTGTCAAAGGCGATTAAATTTTGCTGGTTTAATCCTATTGCAACTATGAAATTATTGTTGTACTTTGATATGTATGCACACGTCCGCTAATGTGAGTCGGTGCCCGTAATTTCTGTCATAGTCATGTTACCAGTTATTAATATATTTACTTTAACTAATGCAATAACAATACATTTTCTGTAATGTTGCGTACGTAATTGAACGCTGTTTGCATTTCACGTTACGTGTTATAACAAAGGTCTCCGGTAACAAATGCGCGTAGAACGGACGCCTAATGTACGATGAAATTATCGATATTCGCACGATGATGATGATGATGAGCTAGGTTAACGCGATATAGGAATGCAGTACGTTTGGATTGATACCTTGAAATCCACATCGAGTGTGGTTCCACATTGTGTGACATTTCTTATCTGAATATACGTTTCTCAATTTGTCGCAAGATGTGTTTGATTAACTGTGTGGCACATTCCATCGCTGCGAAAATCGGACGGTTTATGGAAACGAATTGATCGAAATAGTAGATATTAATTTTCGAGTCGTGTACTAAAGGCATGCTTCAAGCGCGGGAGCAAGTTACGTATGCAGAACTGCACATGCACAATGAAGACGCAGCTGCGTATGATAGAAAATGCCGAATCGACACACATGCACATATAAATAGGACAAAAAAAATAAATTACTATTACTTTAATTTTAAGATTCGTTAAAAAATAATCATAACAGTGTAACAATTTTAGAAAAATATATAATTAAATAACGTGAATGTTATTTATTAAATACTTTGGCTTCAAAATGTATAACAATTTAGTATAAAAAAGTAATATTCTAGAAAAAAATGTTGATTTTTACTATAATAACAATACTAACTAATTGCCTATAATGAATTAACATGAATTTGACGACAAAAAATCGGCGATACTCCTCTAGTTCGCCTCTAGGAAATCAAAAACTTCCGCGTGCAGTAAACCCTCCGTTATCCGAAACTTTAACTTCATGTAAATCTGTTAAAACGAGATTCCAAGTAAAACAAATGCTCGAGAGCAGCCATTCTCCCAGTGGAAAAGTATTGATGTCGTTTAAAGAAATCCGTTTTGAGATATCTACTTTTGGGGTAAGGAAATGTTTAGCAAGGAAGTATTTTTCAATTTTCCACCGCAACGGGAACTATCGTTATTTTCATTTAGCGTCGCCTTTGAGAAACTTTTTCGTTCGATAACGCTTCGTCCTCGGCAAGTAAGCTTTCTGTTGTACAGTCTCGCGTTATTAAAATCCATTAACGTTAAGCTTATTTGCATTAACATTAAATATTTACGTGCATACAACGGCGCAGTTAAATATTACATCAAATTGCGACTGGAAGGTAAAATATATAATAATTATTGGCTGATCCTATTCTGGGGTTTGAATCAAGGGCATGTGCTAAAGCTGCCGTACGTCGATCAAAGATATCATCTATATACCTCGCAGAAATTAACCTTCCAGGCACGACGTCAAAATCAGTTCTGACGTGCAAACTTAGGGTGAGGACACGTAAAAAACAGTTTTCCGATAACCGGGGTTAAGCCACAGCTTCCCTCACAAGTGCCGATTATCGGACAACCTGGTTTTTATAAGTGAGCACCCTTGTGCTATTGAATCAACCACTATACTTGTCGGATTCAATCCCTTCAGAATAATCCTTCCCACAATGGGGCAAAGTCCTAACTAATCCAGAGACGAGTTAATCAAAACCCCATACTATATAAAAGTAGACGGCAATTACTGCCTGCCCTTTACCCCAATTAAAATATTTTAAAGCTAACATTAATTTAATTGTTCTACGCTTCCGTATATCGAATGCAGGTCCTACACCCCTGCCTCTCACTTTAACCAACCGTGCAATTGATAATTGGGCAGCATTAGCAGATAATTGATTTCAGTTGATCTACATATCTGAAATAAACAAATAACCCGACGACCAATTATTTGTGCTGCGTTAATTTAATTCGCATTAGTCGTATATTCTATATAGCTTTAAACGTATTTACAGATCAACCCAATCAATCGTTTTACTTATGATTAACCCAACTCAATAGATGGTCTTCCTTTCAGAGACGTATGGATATTTTTTTTCAGTTGGGTACCATGGCCGATTCCTAGATTTTATTAGTTAATTCGCGTTATTCTCCTGGTCTCGAAACTCTCAAAGTTTATGTCAGAACTTTTTTTTTTATTTGATTAAACTGCCACCAGTTCGAAAGCAAATGTTCACGTCGTTAAATTATATTCAAATTCAAATTCGAATGTAATGAGGTAAAGTTAATTTTATCTTATCGAACAAAAGTAAACGTACAGAACCAATATAACTCCAATATTATCACAAATCTAAAAAAAATATTTCTTACGTAATCTCTCTCTCCCTCTAATCCCAAATTGGCGGTAAGAGGGTTTAAAACGTCTCTGTTCGATTTTCCTCGCGGACTTTATTTTAACATTTTAACTTTAACGCTGATTTTATTATTTCAAACCGAACATTTGCTTCCCAGTTAGAGCTAATTACTCCGAGACGTTTATTATTATGTCACAAATACAAAACAATACAAAACAGAACTTTCAGCACTACATGAATATTGCTAAATTGAAAAGTCAAAATGGTATCACATTAACATTATAACACACCCATCCAAAATCTACCAGCATTTCTTTTCGTTAATTTAATATAAAATTAATATTAGCTTCTTGCATTCTATTCCTACTGATTAATAATCTTCCCTTTCTACCCAATTTCGCCTCTTGCTCCCTTTTTCAAATTCCGTAGTTGCTTTCCTCAATACACATCCGTTCTACAGTTCCTCCCATAAATTTCTTCATTTTTCATTATCGTACGCATGCATCATATCCTGCCATACAAGCATTTCGTCCTTCCAACTTCCCTGACCTTTTCCACCCTATCATTTCCGTCCTACCATATTTCAACCAGTAACGTGGTGGTATGTGGGCGACTCATAAATTTCCTGCACTCTCTCAAATTTCGAATTCAAACCCCCTACAGTATTCTTGTCACCTGGCCACTGGCCAACTGTTCTACACTATTGTGAAAAATGAAAAAGACAAAAGAGAATAAGAGATCAAGATTCAATGTGACTAGAAATGTGACTAAAAAACTATGTAGAAATTTAAATAAATATCTAGTTACTGTAAACGTAGTTAATATTTTTATTTTCCTCGTCTAAATATCCATGGGGTCGTGGGATTCTCGATCAAACTTTAAGGATCCATTGTGGGAGGTCCTTGTAAATGGCTTGCCTCGATGTCAATTAATTGGTCAGTGATTTTTCTGATCTATAGATTTTCCACGTATTCTAATCTCTGTAGTATTTTTCCCTTACTGCCCTTCCCTTATCACTAACTTATCTACTCTATCTATTCTCGTTTAAATCAACCCTTTACTCTTCTTATTATGTTTCCTATTTTCACATTTCCTAACTTTTTCAATGTGTCCTCAATCATCTCTCATTGTTCTTTAGTTGTAGTAACAACTTCTGACTCACTTTTATTGACATCATATCTTTGTCTCCTCTTCTCGTGGTGCTTCTATATTATAAGTGGGTCGAGTTGTTTTATTGAGCCATCTTCGCTGCGCTAAACTTTGATTTTATTCTCACCACAGTACGAACCAATGTGTTCTTCTGTAAATATCTTCTTTTTTAACTGATCTTGTAGAACCACGTGATTTATCTGATCCAATGTTTTGTCATCGGATTACTCAAGTTCCCTAATTTACGTCTCCAAGTTGAAAGTGCGTACTAACAAAGTTGCAAAAGTTGCAGTATTTATCTCGAAAAGAAGTACCAACTGGCAATAAATAATGAATTCAGTAAAGAAGATATAAACCGAACTAGATAAACTAAGTTTTCATTAATGAGTAGTCTGTTTGTGGTAGTTCTTATTAATCAGATGACGGATATTTTGTTATGGCATGTGCCAAGTTTGTGTTTCAGCTATGTCAAATTCAAATTCAAATTCATCAATTTTACAAGATTTGCTTAAAGTCATAAATTATAAAAATGGTCTGTATCGCGTAGTAATGCACACTTCACTAATCCGAAACCTATGCACATTAATGCCAGTAATAATTGTGCAATAATTGATGTCCGCTCAAAGCAAACTGCAAAGCACATTTCGAAGGTGTTTAGTTTCAGTAACCTAACGAACCAATTAATCGATCGCAATGGAAATTAAATTACATAGAACCGAGTTTTTAAGCCCTATGAAATAGTTTATATATTCATGTTACTGGGAAATAACATGGATTATATTTTGTATACACGAAGGGTAAGGTATCTGAATACATTACAAAGTGTCGTATAAGTTATCGAGACATTTTCCGTAAACATTCCTTGTTGCAAAAAAATATATTAAACTTCTTCTAAAAGAAAGCTTTGGAAAGCTCGACATGGCGCAAAAAAGTTTAATGCATAAATTTTCTATATTGGCGGGACAACGTCAAAATTCTTAGATTTTTTTAGTACACCTGCCCGCGCCCTCGTATCAGTTTGCGAGTATTAAAGTAAGATGTTTTTTTTTTTTGTTTAATAATGAAACGTTATTTTGAAACACCGCTACTGATAACCATTGTGCGGTTGTATTGATTTGCCATCATGCAAAATTTGGCCCTATACATTCTTATTTCTAGCACATTTATGTCAGTATTTTACATAATAAATGATGCGTTCAATGCTTGCGGTGCATTTTCATAAGTTATTTAATCAGCAAGGACTTTGAAATTCTTACAAAATGTTACAAAGTTATTAAATTGCCCTACGTTGGTGTCGTCAACTAAGATACAATTTTCAAACTATTTACCCACATATAAAAACTGCATCAAAATTTATCCACGTATGATACTTTTTAGGATATTAACAAATTATGAATCAAAATGTTTAAAAATAAAACAATTAAATTTACATGAAACATTTGTATATGTAGCTCAATTATAATTTTGAATTTGTGTTAAAAAATGCTTACAAATAAATAATGGGTAGAAATCACACAAATATTCACATTGAACTGAAGTCAAATGCAGTCAATCAGTTTACACAAATTTCACTAAAATATTAACGACGTGTCGACGATATGAAATTCTAGTTGTACAAGTTGTAACAAGTTGTTGAAACGAATAGTTTCTTAAACAATTTCGATCTTAGTAGTATGGGTTGATGGTTATGACTGCTTTCTTTGTGCATTGATTCTGTGCTGTTTCGTTCCAGATAGTAATGGTGGTAATGACATTTAGATCATTGGAGGTAAACGTCGAATTTATTAGAACTGTATAACGTGTAATTAAAAAAGTACTGTGTGTATGGTAGATGTGCGTTCCATATATACGAAGATAATAGTTTAGCTGTGTGTATGGTAGATGTACCTTCCATATACACGAAGATAACAATTTGTATCATCGATAACTTGACGCGAAGAGGATGAAGAAACGGGGAAGAATTAGGTAGAGTAGTCTTCTGTAGGACCAAATGGAAGATCTGTTATAGAGCATGTAATAACAAGCACGTAGGTGAGAAGGGGGGGAACAGGCAAGATGGCCAAGCGAGAGATGGATAGAGGGAAGAGCGGTCAGGAGGGAGAAGAAGATGAAGAGACGGAAGGGTGCAATGGGAGGCGGAAAAGATGTATTATAGATATATAAGATTTATTATATTATGTTTTATATTATTTTTACTGACGAGGTCAGGTTCACAGGAAATGTTTCATATAGTTATTGATATCGGTTTGATTCTAAGAAATGAATCAAGTTGATTTCTTGGCTCACGTCATGTCACCAATACTTCAAATGAAGGTCCATTGCATCCCCCTTGGCTACAATATCGAAGTGACTGCACATCCGTTTTACAAAATATGCTTCGTAAGCTTGCGCTTTGTCAAAGATAACAAGGAACCTATACAACACATAAATAAGCCTACTGATATTTAGCAATCAATTGATAAACAATATGTTTTAGGCAAAATATTTTTGAGAGTATGCTTTATCATGAGAACTACAGTCAATTCGAATACAAGAACTATGTACCCAGTCCTTTATTACATTCGTGTACGATATTTATTCCATAATAAGTGACCATTCATTCTAATATTTTGATCCTTTAGGTCGATGATTGTTCAATACAAATATTTCTCATCTAGTAAATATTTGAACCAAATATCACGTAACATACTTCTGTCCGCCACCAATATTTAGATGTAGATCGAATAAACACATTTCGAAAATTACTCGCATAAAAAAGCGCTCGTTCATTAAAATGGAACTACATAAAAATATATTGAAAAACTAAGCTAATTAGTCTCTAACATTATCGTGAGTTTATGGTCAAAATCAACTACTCGCCTCCTTATTTAGAAGCGCGCAAATATGGATTCAATGTTTGTTCTACATTTATTCAGACCCGTGGCTTAAATAACTCGCGGTACACCAACAATTCCATTAATTACGTTACGGCTTAAAACGTGCACGAATGTCAATATTAGTCGATTTCCTTTTCAATGACGCTTCTATATTTATGCTGCGCATAAATGAAAAGTGGTATTATTGAGTGGCAACGTGTATTTATTTTACGGATGAATGGATGCTCATTATTTTTAATTTCTTTTTAAAGCCGAAAATCGTTTACTGAAACGTGATTAAAAAATTAAAGTTAAGCACAAGAAATATCATAACAAAATAAACAAGAAAAATGTACAAACAACATCAGAAACTTAGATGTAATGAAAACACAAATAAGCAGGAAATAAATGAAAGAAGCATAATAGACAAGAATTGAGATGAAATAAAATAAGAAGCAATAAAATAAAATCAAATTAAAATATAAGAATAACACGAAGAAGAATGCGGATAACAAACTGACTGAAAAATTGATTCAACCAGGTCAACAGAACGCCCAGAAAACTTTTGCAGTTTCAGTCCTAGAGGATTAAAAATTACGCCCATAACTTAGTTTTCGGACAGTCGAACTCAACGAGCAATCACGAAATTAAAATATAAGACAAAGTCGATTTTTAGATAAACTCAGTAAAACAGTACTCCTTACAAAAATGTCAATAACTCTATTTTAGTGCAACGAAGACAACAATAATTAAGCACTTTATCGAAACACTATAATTTAATTAGAACACAAATAATAAATTTGTTACACAACATCCTAATCAGAAACAAATAGAAAAATTGCATCTATGCTTATAATTGCTGTCGTTGAAACCTTGAACGGATTTCGCCAATTGCTTTTCTGACCATATAGACTTATTCATACTATTAATCAGTGTTAATATTTTCCTTATTTTTTAATAAACATGACTATTTAATAGGAAATAGTTAAATTCGTTTGAAATTGTGTTTTAAACTTCGTTTCGTCAAGGTCGATATTTATTAAATATTTACGGCGTTTTTTTTTTTTTTAGTTAATTTTAATCGACATGCACACGTGCAATTCTCAACACGCTAAACTTAGCATTCTGCGATATACGGTTAAACCGGGCTGATTTATAGTACCCAGACGCCAACTTATGAAACGTATTTTCTGAATCTGATTCATTGATCTGTTTATTTTGCATGCAAGTGATACGCGTACGTGCATAATAAATCAATGTTTTAAGTGGTTACGTGGTGGCAAGGTTTATTTTAATATAATTAAAATTAATATGTTTGTGTGTTTTTATTAATTCCGCCGAACAAAGAATTTTATTTCAACTACAAGGATGTGCGCGCTGTTCCGGTCGTAAATGTACAATGGATTAATGAAATTGGCGCCCACTGATATTCTTTGACTCGCGTTACAATTACGAAGCAGTACACAAAACTGCAAGCGAACACTGCAAAACCAATATTGTACGGTCCGCATAAAAGTTTATTAATTCTCAACGCGTGGGGTAAGGGTTCACTTTACAGCCTAGGCACTCGACGATTCTCTATTTATAACCTTGGAAATGCAGCGAATACAAATATAGAACAAATCGCTAATGAACAAATTCATTGCTATTTATAGAACTAATAAAATATTTTTTATATGATAAAGGTATAAGCACTTGACCATCATGTAACTGTTAACATTACCATAAAGACCACATATACGACATAAGCAATCTACCGAGATGTAACATATGAAAAATTGGTCACCAAAGTCAGGTCGGTGAAATAAGAAGTAATTAAAATATGGAATAAAGAGTTCGTGTGTGAGTCAATACTTTCACATCATTGGAACTACGTAATTGGTCGATCGGCTAAGTCGATACTGTCCAGACTTGCAACTGCTTCGCTTTGTTGAAAATAAATTTCAGCGAATATATTAAACCGAAATAGCTATCATCACCTTAATAATTTATTTTAAAAATATTAACCAATTGAAAAGAACGGAGAAACGACAGCCAGGAGGATGAACACAATGAGAGCGGGCCTAAATATTGATAATAACGAACCAATAATTCGGAAAAATAGAGGAAAATAAGATTAACCGAGCCTCATTATCCAAGAAGAAATCATCCATGACAGAGGGACGATGGTCAAGACTTTATTTCTTCAATGGATAATTCAATAATTTAAAGATGGAGACAGGTTTTTTGCTATTATGATATAATTATAGATTCACATGCATAATTTAAACAGAAAAGAAATCTTCTATAATGTGGTTTTAAGTATATTGGTGTATTTTTTATTTCCATTTCTACTTTCTTTGCGCACTGTAGCGTCCTAACGATTATAGCTAGAGCTATGAAACGTAAGATTTTTATATAGCAAGAAAAAAACCTATGTATTTCCAATTATAATTTTGTAACTTCATTCCTTGTAACTTCACAGAATTTTCGAACTGTTTTTTTCTGAACTTGTGTTGTCCACCCTTCCAATACAATACCTAGTTATGATTGGTGGTTTATTCAAAATATTTCTTCTAAATCCTACTCCTTTGACCTCTAGTTTGAACTATTTACTACGAATGTGGGACTAACACTGTTTTATCTTTTCTAGTTTTTCCCTTTTTTCCAATCCCATTTTTGCTTTTCTTATCATACATGATACAGTGTCGAGCTTGTTGATTTTGTTCTACCCCACTATAAATCAAAATGTGGCCCCCTTTTTATTTCCATGCAACAGTAAAGAATAATTGTTGGTTCTGAGTCAACGCCCGCCCCTCAAATCCCATGTATAAAGTATATCAATGACCTACTTTCCAGCCCAGGTGACTCAATTTGGGAAAAACTAGGTAAATTAATTAATAATAAAAATTGATTATTACAAAAATTCTGTGTGTTATAAACTAAGGGGAATGACGGGTTAGGAGGTGAGGCGGCAGTGGGTCGTTTCTCTTTTGCTTTTATTTTGGATTTAGGGCGCAGAGGTGGGTTCACCATTTCCTTTCTTCTTAGTTTTGATTATTGCTACTATAACTAACCTTGCCTTCTCGCATTCTGGTATTAATTTGTCTGCCTTGCCGTTGGTAGCTATTAACCTCCAAGTTCCCATTTCCAGTTTCTTTTTTTTGACCATTTTTACTTTTTGTCTAATGTCCTAACATTCTATATATTGGAATTCAGTTAAAAGTTCCCGCAGTTAGTCTTAGAGTGATGGGTGAATTTCTAAAAGACGTACCAATCTCTAAAGTTTTTAATATGTCATACAGCTACACACATAGACGTTGGCAAAATCTTCTGCAATTATGATTATAAATAATCGTTGGTTGCCGCTGTTCTCCTCAGATATCTTTACAAACTTCGGATCTAGAAACACCATTGATAACACCTCGTAGAAACTCCGACGAATCAACCCTTTTTTCGATCGCTGATGGTGGTGGTTTAAAAGTTGCTAGCAGGTGTTGACAAATACAGATAAGGACCCATTTTTGTTTCTCCCCGCCTAATTATTGATTAATTAAAACTATTAAAATCTCGAAATATTGTTTTCCAGAAAGGACCGAACTGACTTCAATATTTTGAAAACGATATTTGGATGTGACGTTATCGTTGATTGTTTATTGCCAGTATTTCTGGAACATCTCTATATGATCTAGGACTCAACGTTTGAATATATATTACTACATATATAGTGACTAATTTTATTTCTTCCAAAAATACTCATGTCAGTATATTGTAAGACTAACGCAGGACTAACGCACTTTTATAGCTTGTGGCAACATATTTGAATCTTGTGGACGTTTTTAGTAAAGTGTTTGTATATCTTTATTAAATAAAGTAAATAAGTTAGCTCCGATGAACAATTAATTATTAATTACTTGATTTTCATAAAACTGAATCCAATCAATCAAAGAAAAATCATTTATAAAACTTCATCAACAAGAAAATCATCAAATGTGAAAACGAAATAACTGAGGTAAGAACAAGGTTGTTTATATCACATTTTATTTGTTGATTTAACTTTTTCAATGAACATAGTAGTTACTAGAGCTAACAAGGGCCATCTAAATGACGATGTTTAATTTTAATAAATTAGTTCGAGCAATTTTTATTTGACTTATAATTCATCATTTATGAAGTCGTTATTACTGTTTTTTAATTTCAAGTCACATTAGTAGTATTCTGTTCCTCATTGGGTAGTACTGTGAAAAAATTATTTATATGAAAATGCATTGTTCGATTTGAGAAACGTTCTCTCGCTATATATCTTTAATATGATAATAAATATAACATAACTAAGGGGTAATTACTTTCTTGAGATTTTTACTTTCACTTGAATGCAATTGTTTGTACTAAAAATATTAAATATTGTATCTTGAACGCTTTAAATGTTATATTAATTTATTTAATGGAGTACATATATTCATCAGGTTGGAGAAAAGATACTTTTACAACAATTTCTATTAATGAAACTACTAGATGAATTTTATTATTATTTTTTTTTATTATTTTAAAGTTTAAAATTTGTTGATAGTCTTATTGTCTTGATTCTATTCCACTGAATTTCTTTCTTCCACACTTCCTCCTAAACATTATCGCTCCGAGTTTTTCTTGGCCTCCCCGGGTAGTTTCTTCCTGTAACATTTATTGCATATATCTTTTTTTGTCAACCTGTCTTCTTCATTGCTTCCCAAAAAAGCTATTCTTCATCATGTTAAATCATTTATCGGTCTTGTCTATCCGCTCATTTATTTCTTTATCAAGTCTTCCATTACTTTCGATTACTGATCCCAAATATATCAAGTTTTCAACTTGCTCGATTTCATTTTCCAGGATTGTTATTCGATGTTTTCTATCCTACCATTGTTTTGCCTTTTTATATTTATTGTTATATTCGATTTCTCTAGTTCTTTGAATATTATTTCCACTTGTATTCTTTGTAGTCCTCTTCTTTCTTGGATTGTTTTTTATGTATTTCTTCGTTTTAATTATATCCTTTACATGTTAGGTCCACCGTTCTTTTCTTTCATGGTTTAATATTTAATATTCCGCAAACTTCTTTGGATGCTTGTAATATATAGTTCTTTGAAGATGTTCCATTAATCTTCTGTTTATTTCCTTCAGGTTTTAATTTCTTTCATTAAGTATCATTTGGTATTTCTCTTGATATTGTTTTTCTTTTAATTTGTAGCTTTTTATTTTTTCTTTGGTTTTCTTACTTCACTTGTCTTTTTTTTCTATGTTGATTTTCATGTCCAGTTTTACTTCCAATCTCAGCTTCTGTAGTTACTTTACAATATTTTTCCATTTATTTTTACTTATTAAGAAATAGTCTGTTACAGATTTCTCTTTCCTCGCAGGTTCTTCTCTTGTGCATTTATGTTTGAATTTTGTATTTGCAATTACTAAGTTATTTTCTATACACAATTCGATTATCCTTTTCCAGTTATTCTTTCTGGTTTTCTACCCTCCCTATTAAAAATTTGTTGTTTCAAAAATTTTATGTCAAGTGCTGCCATTGTTCGAAATTTAAAAGTTTAATTTATATACTTTCATAAAATAATTTTTATTATCGGTTCGAAGAACTGCATCAAGACCAATCATGTTGATAATGAAGCTACCTTAGAGAACAATTTATACGAGGAAATTACGTTTAACTCATAATCATTTTAAATCACCTTAAAATAAATAAAACAATAAAATTCATCCAGTATTAGCTTTTTTTTTTCAAATTCATGAAGCAGTATAATGTACACTTAACAGAAAGGATTTCTTTTAAATCACTTGATGAAATTAATCCATCAGAAAAAATTAATAATTCAAAGAAATATATATTTAAATGCAAATTCTCGTTTGCGAAACAAACGTTTCTTTGGAATTATGATGAACTGTGTCGTTTTGACAGGAAAATCCTCCCGCCATGCGATCGGGGAATAGTTAAGTCGCCGGGATGCAAAATCCGTTTTTAATTGAATTATACAGCTAGTTCCGCTGCGAATGTGCAGTCGATTTAAAACGACAGTTGGGTCAGTTCGAAACTTCTATGCATGATGAATCGAAAGTCCGTTGGAATTAACGTTGAGAACGTGCGCTTTGTTAAAATATGATGAACGCGATTATCAATTAAAAAATACACAAATATTACAAAACATGTGATCGAAAATGTGTTTATAACTTCGTTTTCGTGCCACTAATTCATTTTTAATTGTCTGGCTTGTATGTACAACCGTTGTCTCTGTTATCACCAGTTAAGTTAAATTTCATGTTTGTAAATTTTATTAATAAGCGGTTAACTAATATAATCGAACGGCCTTACATAAAACTAAAAACAGCACTAATAGAGTTGAGAGCAATTTCCCAACAAAGGATACTTATAATGCGCATGTCATAAAATTAAGGATGCAAAGACAGCACTCAAAGAAAATTTTAGTTGTGCAAGGCATTTTGGTTAAAGAAGGTAATCAACGATCGCTATGGAAATTAATACTTAAAACGTTTTTGAATTTGAAACTCATTTGGATACGTTTTTTTGATCTTATAAATAACACATGTTTAAAAATTATTTAATTTACTCTATTGTTCCCACTAATTACCAGTAATTACTCACCGATTTTAATTGCCGATCCATTAAGAGCCATTCGTCGTTCATTTAATCTAAAGCCCTAAAGGAACACTTAACACAGACACTTGAAATAACTACACCGCATAGAAAAATTCTCCGGCGCGGAAGTCACGTACGCGGCTATGCACAAAAGAAACACGCACGGAATAGTTTTATTTCCATATAAAGTGTCATAAATCCGAACAAAAGCGCTTTAAGTTATTCGAAGCAAACGTGGATAAATTATCATTGCACACATTGTATGTGAAACGGCGACGCCAACACTAGTGATTAGTCCACTCGTACGACAACTTTATCTCTCCCGCTTGAGTTATAAGAAGCTTCGATTTCCTTAAAATTTTCTTCTGTTCGACGGTCGCGCGATCTTTCGTTGGCTTAGTTCGCCGTAGGTAGTTTTATATCACTGAACGTTTTTGTGCGGATGTCGAGCCCTTGTGATTAGTCACATTAGTTTTTTGTTGATTTAGAAGTTTTTTTACTTGAAATCTGGAATCCGTTGAATGCTCATGATAGATTAAATTGAAATCTTAATTGTTATCAAATTTGAACATTTAAATCCATGTAAACGGTCATTTCGTGAAAACAAATTAATTAAATTTATATTTATTGTAACTTAAATTATATGGTGTTATTTTTGATACTTTCTTCTTCTTAGGACAATATTAATATTTATGCGAATGCTTCTTTGTTTATATTTCAGATAACATATTCTACGATTTTGAAATTATTTGGCATTTTCAATGTTGTGCCTATGTGCAGGTTGCAACCAGGTACTTGCATGAAATAGCTTCGAAACAAACAATTTTATTTATTTTTATTTATTTAAACTAAATATCCCTTTAATATCCTTTAGGTGTCGGATTATAAATTGTACATCAGTTATTATCATTTTCCATAAGTTCCTGTCTTGTGCTAAGCTCCTTGTCTCACACCACTGTATTTCTCTTTCTCTCTCAATTCTTTCCCTGTATACTTGTTATATACTTGTTTGGATATTCTACTTTTCTTCATTCAGCTTTTTATCTATTAGAGTTGAGAACAATAGAGGGCTGAGTACACAACCCTGTTGAGTGTTTTTATTTTACTTGTGTTTTCTTTATACAGCGCTTTTATTATTTCAATTATATACCTTTCCCCCAGTTTTTTTTCTATGGATTTCACGCTGTCTTCTCGCCTAACTTTGTTAAATGCTTTTTGTAGATCTATAAGGAAGATGTAGAAAAAGTCCTTTTTTAAGGATTTTTTCTACAGCTGTCTAAAAGCCAATTTAGATCTTGGGTACTTCTAGCCCTTCTGACCCCTTCACCAACCAACAATTTTAATTTAAGTTTAAGTACAAGACTAAAATCTATTCCTAGTTGGCGACAAAATTACGATAAAGATTAAAAAGGCCAAGAAACAATGAAATAAAACTAAAAAAAAGTTTAAAAATGTCAAACTCATAATTTTCTAATTTGGTTTCTGCAAGACACACCAACATTTTTAGAACTTTTTGACATTTTTTACTATAGTTGGACATTTGGAAATTCTTTATATATTTATATTTTTGTACAAAAAAGTATTATATAAAATAAAAATAGGAAAAATCCAAAAAGGCAAAAATACAATAATTGTCTGAATTGGGTCGAGTCCAATGATGTAGCAGAAGAAAAAATGCAAATTTTAAGAAGTGTCAGAAGTTTTATATATTTTTCTCTAATTTGTTTTCTGCCAAAAAGTATTGCGAAAATTAAAAAATCATAAAATGAAAAATTGCGTAGAATCCGAAAATGTTAAATATACAAATATTAAAAGTTGTCAATGTCAACCCAAGCCAACCATATCCAACCCAACCCAACCTAACTCGAGAAATATTAATAGAACCAAAAAAAGGCTGCAATCAAAGAAACAACCACGAAAAAATTCCAGTCAATCCAAATAAATAAAATTTGAGCAACAGCAAACCTAAAATAAAAGGACCGAACCCGAGGTGATAAAGAAAAAAATGCCACAATTGTTAAAAATAATGACATAAAACTCAATGTCGCAGTAAACAAAAAAAAAATAATTAAAAGTGGTCAAAAATGTCGAAGCTCATTTCAATGAAATTATGTGATTATGTAAATATACAAGTCGAAAAAGTTAAAAATACAACCATTGTCTAAAATTACACAAAAGAAAAGAAATCATTTGGAGATATTAAAAATGTTATTGCTTGTGCTATTACTATTGGATGTGCTATTGCTATTGCAAAATTCAATGATTCTATTTTTTGGATTCGGTTGGGTTGGGTTTGGTTGGGTTGGATCAAGTCAATAACAAAATCCAATGTCGTAGTACATAACAAAAAAAATAGAAAATAAAAATGGTCAAAAACACAAAAAGTTACAAAACTGTCAACGCTCATAAATACGATAATGTTCACTGCTTTTTGGTCTGTTGGAGATTTTGAGATTTTTTGTTCATTTATATTTTTTTACAAAACATGCAGAGTATTTCATAAGATTGAAATTATGAGATTCTGGGCAGTAATAAAATAATAATAGGAAATGTCCAAAAAGTCAAAAATACAAGACTTGCCTAAAATTAAATCATTTGGAGACATTACAAATGTTATTGCATGTAGTTGTTCATGTAAAATTCGGCGATTCTAAACGTTCTGGGTTGGTTTGGTTTGGTTGAGTTGGGTTGGGTTAATTAATTAAATAAAACACAGTTCCAAGAAATAAAAGAAAGAAATAAAAGTTGACCTGCGTATGCTAATTAACATAACATTTTAGATATTTTCTATATTCGTTAAAGTAAACGAAATGTTTATAATTTTAAGGGCAATTCTAACATCTTATAATATAATTTTTGTGGGTATAGTTCAACACCCTTATTGGCCGATATCACCGTAATAAAATTAGATACATTGTGGCAGTTTCGATGGATTCGATGAAGCAATTAAACGCGTGCACGTTTCATTGAAAATTTGGCATAGTGAAATTTGGTTATAAGTCAACCCAAACGAAAAGGCGATTTCAACCTATATTTTGAGATTTTGAACTTCTACTTATGTCGCATTCGATCTATTGCGTTATTTTGGAGCATTTCGCCTTAACTAATAAATCTAGTCCGACTGTTTGTCAAACTTTCACGGAGAGCCAGTTTTTGCACTTTTTGCAATTTTGTTTAACCAATTTCACTTTAAAAAAAAATGCTATTTACATTCCCATTTGCATTACGAACATTACGTTAACGTTCTTGGTATTATCTTAATTTTTTCTGCATTTTCGTTTGCCTGTCGAACCTGAGTTGCGTTGCATTTTGATTTATATCGTGTTATGCCGACTGATATTTTCAATTTTTGCATTTAGACCAATTTTTTTGTAGGTTTTTAATCATTTATACAATTTTGACATTGTACGATATACGTTTTTGATGTTTGGAAATATTTATATATATTATACCGCTCGGGTTGATGTCGACCGGGAAATGTTCGAAACTTTTCATGCTTTGTTGTTTTTTTCCAACAATGAAAAATATATTTCTACAGGCGTTTCTTGCATTTTCATTTTTTTTTCTTTCGTGAATATTATCATTTTTACAAGTTTGACATATATTACCCTCTTTGTGCCAATTTTGACACTTTTTATGCGTTAGCCATATTCGGCAATTTTAACATTTTTGCGCCTTCCAGATCATCCAGGGTTAAAATTTAACAATTATCTTTTTCTAAAACATTTTCTACGAAATTTGAGAAACCAATCCTCACTGTTAAGCAAATTGTCTAAGACGTACGAAAAAATAGAACAAATATTCAAATTTCAATAAATTTTTTTTAGTTTTGAGAATTTAGCTTGTCGATCATTTCACCCAATTCGAATCAAAGATTAATCTTTAAAAATATATTTTACGCAAAAATAAAACCAGAGCCATAATATATGATCTACTTGACTTATAATTTATATAAAAAAATCAGCCTTTAAACTCAACATGTTGTTGAATTTGTTTACTAAAGTAATTAACTTTTTTGTTATGTAAATGTATGTATCTTAAGTACCCAGTTCAGCATTTTCAAACGTTGATTAAAACTAGCCTTTAATATAACAATATAATTAAACCATACTAAGCAACACTATACCCTGCAAACAAAAACGCCACATTACAAATAACGTCTAAAATGTCCATTAGTACGCATTATCGTGTTGATTAATATTAAATATACACGATGGGCATATTTCAAGAGGCTCTATCTACATACACGCGCCTTATCTCCAGAAATTCTTCGGTAAAAAAGCGTAGTACAAGCTGATATTTCAGCTATGTCGTTAAAATATCCATTTGAAGTATTTTTAATGGTATTGAAATTACATTGCATTTTAAATTCTACATAATTACGGCCAGTTACATACGACCGCATATATAAATTCTCCATAAGAGTCTATAAAAATTATAACTTTTATTTAATAACCCATAGATTTTACTCTCTTATACTTTATGTGTAAGTATAGGAATCATGAAAATTTTCGAACTCGAGATTTTAACAGAAATACACGTATTGACCTTCCCTAATCATATTCTGACTATTTTGTTAAATTGAAGCTAACACTATGAGACTCTAAACTAACGATTTATATATATTTGAAAGCAATATATCAACAGGAAGTGATGTTTTAAAGATCTATTTAAAAGTATATTAGAATTCGAAAATGTTCGAATCCTATAGTTTAATAACCACTGATCTAAGACATTTCAAATGAAGACTTAGAATAAGACAACCAAGACGACAACCATAAAACACAAAGTAAAAGAATATAACGCAGAAAACAAGTTAACAACAATTGGTCTTGAAAATAAATGACTCGGATTTACTGAGAAGCATTTTATTCAAATAATTTGAATTAAATGGTTTATCCAATACGCAGTTAAATGAAAGGAAACAACAATCCAAAGCTTAGACTGTAAACAAACACTTGATAAGTTTAAAAGTACAACTGAGGACTTTTAATTGAAAACTTAGAATAAAATAATAACCACATATGTTGTCTGATTTGTTTTTTTATTTTATTTTCATTACAGCAAATTACAATTTTAAACACTAATACTAATACTACATTTAGAAGTTAAAGAAAACAAATATTTAAGAAAACTTATTTATTTACATTACAGCGACACTAAATATTCAAAATATATAAAAGTGTAAAAAACTTAGTTTAGTGCCTATCCATAAATCACAACTTACTCTTGTACATAATATTTATAAAAATATGGCAAAATCGAATGCCTAATATCTGTAAAATTTCGATTTCGAAGCACATTATTGACGTAGACAGTGTTCAAGCAATAAATTCCTTGCTTTGCTAGCGGTTCGTACAGAGACATATCAACAGTCTTTAGATCCAACAGGCAGTGTGTCGCATGCACCGTCTCATCGAATGGTGGACTAAAAATGAGAAATTAAATAAACTTTTAAAACTAGAAAATTAACACAACGTACCTAACATCTATTACCGTACCACCCCCAGCTTCAATAACATGAACAACAGAATCCCTTTTATCTGATACCACTATAGCTCTCATATCATGAAAAGCACCATAACCTCTTCGTTCCACCTCTTTGCGCCACCAGTGTATGGCTTCAATTCGAGCGACTGTGTCATTATTGAAGGATAATGTGATATTTTCTTGTGATTTTGAATTCCCATACTCAAATTCTTCTTCCTAGCATTAATACAAATTAGTTTTAAAACTATTGAAGCAATATACAAAATTAAGCGATATGGAGTAAAAATGTTCCAAACACGTTGATGCTGATGAACATTATACAATAAAAAAAATACCACAACACCGTACATCTAACAGTGTTCCAGCGTCCACTGATTTTTGAATGTAAGATACATGCAAGATCCACTTCCCAGCCGCCATTGCAGCCAGCAATTTTTCATTTCGAGATGGTTTGGTGCATATTAGATGCGTACATGCTGGGTCGTAATTCGGCAGATTTGACACAGAAGCTCCCAGATCTTCTAAATGTGACACTAAAACTTGTTTCTCGTCGGCATCGGCACCTGATATCATGAACAAAGGTTTTCCTTTTTTGGGTTTATTCTCCTAGATAGGAACAGAATTAAAAATGGAAATGAATTTAACTGGACGGATAAAATACTTGTGCGTTATTATCACATTCCATGTAATCCCAATCAACGGTGCCAACTTGTGAATCGTTACACTCGACAGCTGCAGCTAAAAGAATTGTCTTTACATATCCAACGAACTACATGGGGTTTATAGTTTATCTGTACCTTCAACTGGAATAGTGGACTGTCGTTTTTTCACACTTCTGCTACTGCTGCCTCCGCTAGACGCCAACATTTCATGCAAATGAAGTAACTTTTTATTGATTACGGAATTGTCAGGCGTTTCCTTCAACAACAAAATTATTATTATTATTATTATAACAAAGAGCAGTTGTTCGAAAATATATAACCACTTACATCTAATTTTGGTGGTGTAGACGTGAATGTTTCACTATCATCGTCAGTATCACTAAAGTCAGGCTGGGCCACTTCATATTCCCCATTTTCTGCATCCCTTGGTGGGCAAATTTTATCCCATAATTGTCTTTTAAGCTCCGACAATGGCTATAGGAAAAAATATTATCAGAAACTCTAATATTGAAATGTGAAATAATAAATAAGAGTTTTGCATGACATATCCAGAAACAGAAATATTAGTTAGATATTAACTTGCATTATTTATTTGTATATCGAGAGGTAAACAAATATTATTTCATCATCTTTTACTATGTCTAGTGTCAGATATTTCTGGATTATTTCGAATTAAAAAATCTAATATTTCAAACCCGTTGTTACCTCACTCTTTATTTAATTATGGAAACATTCTATTGGCTGAGTCCAGGATACATCTAATAAAGACTTGTCATGGACTGAATCCATATAACATTGATATAATTAAACAAATCAATAAATAACTGTGATGATGTGCCTGAGCTCAACTTGACATAACTTGGTGTGAAATGGGACCTAGATTCGTTTCTTTTCACTTACAGTGCTATTCCGTCTGGGATTGTAATCTGGTATTCTCTTGATCCACTTGAGCATCTCTTTTCGCAAGTGCGGTGACGGATTAGACCTGATAAACGCGCCATATGGAGTGTCCGGTGTAACCACATCATTCCATCTTTTGGGCATCGGTGGTGTAAGAGGTGGCGTCCCGAGGATGTGGTTCATACGGACCTCCTGCATTATTTCTTTCGCTGGAGTTATCTGACTGCAAACTTCCGGAGAATTCTGCATTATCCTAGCCAACAGCTTGCATTCTAAAATTTCCAAATAAGTATAACAAATGTCGACTGTTAGATAACCAGTTGAGAGTACCTTGTCTGTTTGAATTTGGAAAGTGTGTGGACTTTTTAGGAGTGCTTGCGTCTTTTTCCGCCGATGAATAATTTTCATCGACATTGGAACGTATACCACTAGCCACTGTGGCAGTACTACAATCAGAGCTTTTGTCATTAGCTGGAGTCGAGATATCGCGGCGTTTTCTTTCTGTTATATTCGGTTGTGAAAACGAAGGTGTTACGAAACCAGCTCTGACACTTTCAGTAATAGGATTTTGTGAGCTATCAGAGACTAAAACACGCAAACAAAATTATTAATTGAATTTGAAAATAGATAAATGCACTTTACAATAAATACTAGGGGTAGGGCATCAGTTATAGTGATACGTGTGCTCAAAATAAAGATGTGTATGAATTTATTGTACTAAGAAAAGATTAGCTTCCATAATGGTCAGAGCTTGCGATGATGCACCGGTATGATTTCGTAGATCTAGCCTATCTTGTAAACTTATTTGAACTATTTTTACTACACAAAACCAACAAAATCAATGCATGTTAATATGCAATTATATATCACCTCAGTTTACAATTTTTAATTTACATATTAAAACAATATATTTTCACCTTTGGCATCGCCAATCAGATATTCCTTTTCAGATACAAAAGTGCCAGTCCTAGCACATTCTAACAGCCAGTCTTTGGTAACAACAGGTAACCCCCATTTTACAGCAGCCACGTACTTTTTGCCAGTGGCATCAGGACTCAACAAATGAGTTGAACGTAACACATTACTTCTGCCAACTCTAGACAGTTGTTCTTGAGAGATGCCACCCAAACGTTGTATCAAATTTATCAAAAAGATTCGTTCATTACCAAAGTAGGTACTTATGGTGACAACGCAACCACGAATGGGATTCGTTTCATGAACACTGACTGGCCTATGATAATACTCAATGTCGATTATCGCATCTTCACGCACACAATCAGTAATATAATAGTCCGTAATAAGTTCCTCGGCTGTATTAATCAATTCTGAATTGAACGCTGGAACGACTGCGTAATTCGGTACGCCTTTATATAATTTGGGTACAATTTCACCACCATACGATTCGATACAAGCGATCAAATCACCACATTCCTCTTCGTTAAAATTGGAAACTAGAAACTTTAAACCTTCGAATATTAAATTTGTGCGCGAGGATTCGTCAACAGATGTTACTGACATTGAGTAACTTGGAGCGTCTTTAGTGACACTTTGTGGCTGATGTGTGCTTTTATTTTTTATAGATCTATTGGACACGGCTTCAGTCAGTTTGTTAAACTCGCTGTTATTTTTAAGAAACTGAGCTATTGTATCCTCTTGACCTAAAAATATATTTTGTTTAAATGCAATTTGTTGCCAATGGGCCATGGAGCAAATGGCCTCAACATGACCATTTCAATTCCTTATTAAAACTTAATGAACACCACAGCCTTTGCATAGGTCACATATGACGAATATTGATTGCAGAAGATTTCATCTAGTTTGAGAATTTACAAAGACAGTTTGAAACGTATTTTTATTAAAAAAAAAAACAAGTTTTAATAATTGACGTGGTCAAGCTGGGACCATCTTCTAAAAAAGGACCCATATTCAAATATTTGATCACTTACTTGCTTCGCCAGGCCGTAAATATTTCTGCACGATATTTTCAGTGTCAATTGTCTTTGGGTCAACAAACGTCGAGTCTTCATCCATCACAGAAGCGTTAGCCCGTAGAAGTTGTAAGCCCTGGTGAGATCATATCAAAATTTAAAGGAACAATAAAAAAAATTAAGTACCTTCTTGGCGAGAGATGAACCAAAATTACAAGGACTAGAAGACTCATCAATTACATAATTTGCTTCAGGTGCAGGTTGACGTTGTTCCATGCTATCAGTCAGCCATTTCAATGTAACAAAATAAAACTGGTTATTTTTGGATTGCATGGACTTGAACTCGTGACACGAAGCGTCCCCCACAATTACGTGAGTAATTCGGTCTGATACATTATCGTATCTCGTGGCACCGCTGAACTTCAATATTTTACATATTTTATCCCTTTGGGATGCACCGAAACCCACGAAATATATCTATAAATAATTATGATTTATGTTACGATTAAGAATTTTATTCCACGTACACTACAACCGTCCAGGAATGAACCTGATGTCTTGGCTCGTTTTAAATCAATTTGATCGACCAGTTCACTCAGCTCCTCCATCGAACAACCTATAGTAATAAAATTATGAATCAATTTTCGAAAACATGTTTTTTTATTTACCTCTTCGCTTTCTAATGTCTGGCTGAGTATTAGTGTTAACCGTTTCCTGCAAGACACTCCTATTTGGTGTATTCGATATTATAGCACTCACGATTGAAAAGTTTGGATCCATCACTCCGAGGGACTTCGTTGGAGTAGACGTTGCTTTTTTGATTGAATATAAATCCTCCGGCAATGCATAACCTTCCTCTACACTATCAGTAATCCACTTGAAAGTGACACATTTTATGGTGTTTAGTTTCCTGGCCGCTTTGATCTTATCACTTGATACACCTCTAAAACCAATTACATGTTTTTCGGTAAGCTTCAAACTTCCACATACGTACTCTTTACACACGAGAACGTCTGTCTTTCCCAAGCGAAATTCTCGTTTAAAAATTCCTCCATTTGAAACCACAGCCTTTCCCAGTAGTTTTCGATCGTCCACGGACAGACCCGTGCAGCAAATCGTCAAACCGTTGAAAGGCAGGCATCGTTCGATTTGAAACTTTTCGTCGTTGCAATGCACGTTTCGTTTCGAACTTTCGACCCAAACAACGTCCACCCACGATTTTAACATAATCTTCAAGCCGGCTTCGGCCGCTTTCTGCAAATAAAACTGTAAAAGTGTAACGCTTCGAAAAATGACTCACCGCATATTTTTTCGATTTTACGGTGTCCGTCACCAGGTGAGTATTTCCGGACAGCAAGGAATCGGAATATTGTCCGCCCATGCATTGTACTTTATGTTTTAGTTCCTGTTTGTCGTTTTTTGTTAAGTTTGAAGATGTGACGAAGCATTCGGACATGGCGACGTTAAAAATCGGCCACGGATGATTCGGTATTGGACGGCCTTGGGTCAAACAAGACAGTAGACACCACGGTCCTACAATCCTGCTGCAATAGCCGCATCACGACGTGAAAATGTCAACGCTGGAATTACCCAAACTTACGTGCATTTTGTGTCCTTCATTGCGTCGAAAAATTTCCCTTTGAACTTAGTAAAGACGACGAAATCTGACTTTTGCAAGTCGATGCTCGCGTAGTTTTGTTCCTTTGCCCAATCCACATTCATGGCGTTTTGTCTGCAAGCCTACAATTATTTTAATAAACGAAATCTGTGACATAAGGGGACTTATATACTTCGTAAGCCCGGATCATGTGTTCAGAGCATTCAGTTTCATCCGAGCAATGTTGTGGTACCATGAATGTAATCCTAACTTTCTCTACGTCCATTTTTAAATCGATTAGTAAATTTGTGCCAAAATTGCGAAGAATCTATAACCTAAGGCAAAAAAATTATGTTTCGAATTGCTTATTTGTTTTTTAATAATACGCAGTTTTTACATATTTCACCCTATTATAATAAAAACTTACCATTCATTCAGAAAACAGATTTGAAACATAAACGTTTCTTTTTCTTCTGAATCAACCAAACAAGTTTTAAATATATGACAAGCAATGTTGCCACAAGTTAACTTTAAGAATACCCAAGTTAAAGATATTTAACGTGTATTTACGTACAGAATATTTATGGGTCATCATTTTTTCTTCGTAAATTTGATTTATTAAAATGATATTGAAAATTATATCTCGCTACGTGATTACAGCTTATAAATCGGTAGAAAATGTACAATTTACATTTCTCATATTTGCCTACACTGAATTTATAAGTACAGGCCACGCAACGGTCATGTTCAAACTTTCCCTATCCATGTGCGTTGTCTAATATACAGGGTGTTAAAAGAAAAAGTGTCACAAACTTTGCGATCTGATATAGTCTGTTTTTAAACTAGGAGGAGTGATTTAAATTTGCGACGCTAAAACCTACCCTGTAATTGGCCAAAACCGAGTCTGTTTTACATAATGCTAAGTGGTTGCATTTTAGTTAACAGTTTTGTGTTCGTAATTTCTTTTTCCGTGATTCCAAAAGTAAATAAATCGGGTCTTTTAAGAACTAGCTGCTTCATATCGTTATAACATCGTGTATATTTTTAAGTATATATATTGTATCCCGTACAAGTTTCGCGTCAGTTACAGTTTCAGTGTAAATATGGCTTTTCCATTTACTCCTAGTTTAAGACAAGGTATAGTATGACCCAAAATAATGCCGAAAAGTTAGATGTTAAATTGTTGCTAGGGAAAGGCGTCCAAAAGGTAATACCAGATAGGTGGGAAAAGTGCGTGCAACACGTAATTAAAGAAGAAGACAAAATGTGGAACTTGGATGGCTTAATGGAAATTGTTATTGGACCATTAATTATAAATTTGCAAAATTCCTCTGATGATACTAAAGATATGAACATATCTGATAATAGCGGCACAAATTAGTTTGTATCAGTTGTCCGTTTGTCTGAACTTAAAAGTAAAAGTTTTTTTTTAATAAATAATGAAATGAGTCTCTTATTGTTGCTTTAATGCTTTAACTCATCAAGTTCCATTTTTATCATTTTGAACATTTCTGTTTTAACCCCTTGAAGCCAAGAACCAGTTGTACAACTGTGTTTTTTCAATTGCCTCATTTCTCCCATGCAACATCCTGCAAATTTTCAAAATTAGCGATGTAAGTTGTACTGGGTCTAGCAGAAAAAAAATCTTTATATTTTGTCGTGCATAAACGCATTAATTACGACTACATTCATGAACAATCTGTTACACAAAAAATGACCCAATAAAATTGGAAATATGCACTATCCACAAACTAATTTTACATATCGTGCACGTTATGCTATTTCTCATTCCGTGTATTTAACATAATTATTCCTAGTGTGGTAACAAATAAGACTTTTTATGTCAATTATGTATGAAACAGTGCACTTATACGCAGTAGTACGACTGGACTTTCTATCTTTATGTGGTTTTTTTTTGCTTATTTTTTTATTAAAAGAGAAATCAATACATCTGCGTTGTTCTTACACAATATTTTACCTAATTATGCATTTCTTATCTCTCAATATTTCCTATAGATAATATTTGCCCATAATACACATGAAAGAAGTTCCACATACTTCATGTACAACACATCCTAAGTGAAATGAAATAATCCATCATACGATACTTGCGTAAACTGATAAATATTTGAGTTATTTATTGTGTTACAATCTGATTTTTGAGATATGTTAACATTAGACACACAAGAATCACACAAGAATCTTAATAGCCAGATGACCAACACCGTTAGTGAAAGATATTTTCCAAATACATGTTTTATTTGCATTAATATATTGCTGTGTTTCTGGCGAGATTGATGAGAGTTGAAAATATTAAAAAAAATTAAGTATGGTAAAAAAATCGTGGAAGTAAATGTTTAAATTTACAAAATTAAGGAGAAATGTAAATCAAAATTAGAATATACATTTATGGCGCCCAGCTTGTAAGCAAATTTCGTTTTTGATTGAAACTAAACGAAATTTTCATATATTAAATTTAAAAACTCAAATTAAACAGGGTTTCTATAAAGGTGGAAAATTTAAGAGTAAATTATAAAACTGCAGAAAACTTTATTAATAAATTCCTAAGGAGCGATGAAGCAACACGAAACATGAATCGTCCAAATAGACTAAATCTGCATTATCGCTCTTCTTTAAGTTTGCCAATAAAATTATCCGCATACTAAATTTATAAACAAATCTATCTACCTACTGGAAATATTGTAAGTTGGGCGATTGTGTAAATCTTTGTCTCTTTGTGTCAGTTTAGATAATTTTTTAACGTTCAAATTTATGCTACGTTTTCTGCAATAAATTGTGAATGCAATTTCGACCGTTTTGATTGATATTAGATTTTTAATTTATTTTTAATGTAATTTTTTTGTTCTTTCTAATGTTTTAAATGTTTCAGTTGTTTCAGATTATTTCCTTTTTAGTATTTTGACAACAATCGTTTCTATTTTTTTTAATTACGAACATTTTAAAAAATATTCAATTGCATTTTTTATCATTTTTACATTTGTTTAAGAATCTTTACATTGGAATTTTTTCTAATATAGACAATATGAGAAATCGAAAACATTTTTTGTAATAAAACTTCGAGAATATAATTATTTAGCATTTTTACATAACACAATTTTGTCGTACTTGAAAATTCATTCAAAAATTGTCATTATTTCCTATTTTTTGAATAATTTCATATTGTTGGCAATTATAAATAATTAGCAACTTTAAATATCAGGTAATATTTTTGTATTTTCGAAATAAAAAATATATAGTGTAGATCCGATTAAAAACTAGAAATCTTTCTATCCTTTTTGATGACGTATCGTTGCTTTTGCAGTCTTAGTTAATCTTTTAGAGCGCTTTAGAGCTTACGGTGATTTAATTAAAAATGTATGTTATTTATTACATGTGATGTTCATTTTTAACTACCGTGACATCTTTCAAAAGAAGGGATTAAACAAAAATGAGAAACTAAGATTCAATTAAAATATAAATGAGTTTATTATAATTTCCTCCTAATCATTATAAAATAAAGTGGTGTTGTTAATACAAGTAAAACAAAAAAAATCTAACACAAAAGTATAAACCACTACGAGAGTTTTTTTTTTTTTAATATCTAAACGCTTATTAGACCACTACTGTATAAGGATCGACTCGAGCTTTATGGCATGTCGTATATTTGCAGCGGTATTTCGAAAAAAAATCTTAATTCGATTAAAGATGTATAATTTATTGAAGTGTTGGCATTCGAAGTGTAAACAAACATTCAGTATATTATGCAAACGAGGGGTCTATTCTTTCGTTATCCCATGGATTCTAATTACTCATAGAAATTACGCAAGAAAGACACGTATGTACCACGTTAACGAAATCACCTACTTGTACACAATTTAATTTTCGTGCGCTTGAAAAACCCAATTTTACGAAATTTTTCAGGTCACTAAGATCTGTGATAAAAAATTATTGGTTCCAATACAATTCTTTAACATGATTTACTATCAATTCCAACGGAATGCACAGCCGGTCAGTTCCGCATATATTTAATTAAAGACAAAGTAGCACAATTCGACATTATTATTATTTTTCTAATAAACCTGCCAAATTGGTTTTCACAAATCTTAGAAAAAAAAATTCGCCAGTTCTGCGTTCTTCATAAATCAATATTAAATGTCACACATTCAATTAAATTATACAGCAAAATAATATTGTGATCAATTTCGTTCGCGATTATCAACACGCAATTAAATCGACATTCAACGCGGACGAACAAATCGAAGAATGCACTTGACAATGGCTAAAGAAAGCATTCCGGTCAGCGATTATAAACCATTGAAAAGTAAAATGATAAAACTGGTTCAAGAAACGGTAAATGGAGTGGCTCCGGTGATTTTAGATTGAACCCCGCCGGACTTTCGCTCAATGTCAAAAATCCAATCATTTCCACCACCATGCGTGGTCCGACCATTCATTTTAGATTGTGCACATATAAAAGCTCCCGAATGATGGGATGGTGCATCAGTCAGCGGTTATTCCTCTAAGTTCGTGTTAAGATGTTCAAGGTAAGAGCGTGTTTGTTTCAAAGCAGCGTGTTCGTAAAATTTCAAAGATTGGCCAACGTCAAATCTTCTTTTTTACTATGCCTTATTTTCGTCGAGAACTACAATGGTGTAGTTCTGGAGAAGATTATGCGTTGGGAAAAAATCGAGAAAATAATTTTTCGGCGGTGCTCATTTTCTTTTGTTGCAGTTCGTAGTAATCAGTGCTTTGTTGGTTTCCTCGTTGAAACAAGTCCGATCAGGATCTCTACTAGGTGGTGAGTACTTTTTGTTGATATTTTAGTTAGTAATCAAAAATGATATAATGAACGATGTGCGATCATTTGAATGGTGTTTTATGTTATCATGGGACATAGTAATAGAAGGAGTAAAGAATTCAAATAGCTTCATTATTTAAAGATATGAATAAGTAAAAATTGGCACTCTTTGTTTCAAAGTCATTGGCGACAATACAATTTAATATAAAAGGCAACAAAAACCAATAGTTGTGGACACCATTAACTATTATGTAGTGATAAACATGGGTAATTACCTTATATTAAATAAATTATAATACGCTGTATACCATAAACAACGTCAATTGCATTGCGTCTTTTTAATAGTAAAATAAATCACAATTAATTCATAAACTATAGATCTGTTCGTTTAATAAGCTGCATAAAAATATTGTTTCACAATGAATTATAAATCATCCACTCTAATTAAATTTCGTTCATAGTGAAATTAATAATGTATGACAAATTACCACTTTCAAAAGTTATGTATTACATATATGGGAAGGTTTTTCACGACGCGTCGTGCTGTTAATGACACTCAGATACGTCCGATTGAACGAATATAGCGTGCAGCGTTGACTTTCTCCGCTAATTCCTCCTAGATACGTAAATATAAACGCACCAGAAATAATTGTAGCATTCGAGACAATTAATTTCGCAGTTCGATTTGGTTTTTATAATTTCTAATTGCGATTAATTTTACCTTTCACTTCGCCGTGAATGTGAATTTATAACAAAAAAAAAACGGAAATACTTTCCAAGAGAAATTCGTTTGGTTGGTGATTTTATTTTGCGGAACCGCAGTATGAATATATTTAATAAGGTAATAGTTTGAATTCCTGAACACGACACGGGGATTTTTAATCCACTAATAGCAGCATAGTTGATCAATGAATACTTTTTTTATTTTAATTAGTTTTTTCTCGGTCTCATTCCTTTTTCTCTTCATTAATTCTTATGCCAGGTTGCACTGATTATAAGCTTTTGGTAACTGAGGTCAATAATCCAAATATCTACAACATTTGTAATAACCCTTACCAGTTATTGGGAGCTTCTTCAGTTTAATTCAATTAACTGTCACCACAAGTAGAAGATGACGAAACTGTTTCCAAAATGGTTACATTTATACACTTTCCTCTAAAATAGGAACGAAGTGGTAACGAGGCTTTACAGGATTATTCCGACCCTAAACTTAATGTTGCAAAAAAAGTACAAATTAATATATTTAACATTTAATTACAATTATAAAAATCTTCATTTAACGATGAAATCAAATATAATTAATGAGTTCTCACAATCAGCTTCCAATATTTATTCATTGCATTCCCAATGGATTTCTTTAACACATGACAACAAGATATATTTTAATTCTATTTGTGTTTACATAGCAGATTGTGCGACCTGGGATGGTCAAGTGCAATTCACTTCGCAATCGAACTAATTGTGACGCTTCTTGCGTCTATACATTCTCTGTACTACTTAATTTTTTTTTTAATCAAACCATAAATTCTTTGCAGTAGTAATTTGCATACCATCACTATTCTCGTTGGTATTTGTCAATTTTGTTTTTGTTAATTTCTCCGTTTAGCGTCCCACACCACCAGATTTTGTGGTCAATGAATATAAACCATTACATAAGTACAAGTACATTGCACAATCATTTAGAACAACATTCGAATTTTTCATGATATAAATTGTTATTAGCAATATTTTAGATTTCTTTTTGGAATAACTCTATTTTTTAGGAATTGAATTTAAAACTTATCTTTATACTACTTATAGGGCGGCAACAGATGGAACCTAGTTATAGTGGGTGTATTATTGGTTTATGCCAAATAAAATTCCAACCCAACCCAACCTAACTCAACCCAATCAATCTGAATCAAACTGAGATTTACCATAAATCCTCTTGAACTTAATCTAATAACTCGATTTGCTAAAAGAAAAGTTTCCTTCCAGCTCATGGATTGGGAAGTTTTGGAGGAGGTGATGATAGCTATGGTGGTGCCAGTTTATCAGCAGGAGGCTTTGGGGGATACAGCGGCGGTGGTTTAGACACCAGTGCCCTATCCGGTTTATCAGGGGGATATGACTCAGGTGCT
Source organism: Geotrupes spiniger (assembly GCA_959613385.1). NCBI lineage: Eukaryota > Metazoa > Arthropoda > Insecta > Coleoptera > Geotrupidae > Geotrupes > Geotrupes spiniger. The sequence goes on along the minus strand of OY390735.1, from coordinate 13,703,333 downwards.
TCCTTACAACAGAGTGGTGGAAGCGGAGGCGGTGATTACCATGGGGGAGTTAGCGTGGTAGGAGGCGGATCATCTCAGCAAGGGCAATCATTCGATTTAACTGGCCATAGTAAGTACAGCAAAAGCAATTATTTAATTTCATTTTGTGCTCCATTTGGACTTTCCAATTTATATATGACACCACACATTGATGTAATGAAAAACTCATTTTAGGTGGCGCCAAAGAAGGTCAACTCTTCGGCGGAAGTTTCATTTCTGGTGGATCCAGCGGCAAAGATGGCGATGATGGTTCTTCCGGCGGATACGAGGCGGCTCTTGCTGGACATGACGGTGGACTTGGGGCGTATTCCGGGCTTTCCAGTTACGACGTAGGTCAAGGCAGTGACAGTGGAGAAGTTAGCAGCGTGCTTTCATCTAGTTACAAAGGGGGCGACTTCGGCGGCCAGTCCTTTGGAGGAGGGTACCATTAAATCCTGACTGTTCGAGTTCTTAATCAGAACGAAACAGTGACTGCAATTTCTGTCCTCAGTCTTCTTAATGTAAATAGTGCGTCTGTTGTTATTGTTGTTGTTTTTGTTATGTGTTACTTTTCTAATAAAAAAGTTTTTAAATCTTATTTTTGTGTGGTGTTTTACGACATCTAGTTTTTAACCAAAGATGCAAGAGTCAATGGTGTAACTGTTGCATCGTGTGGTCCTCACTCGCATAACACATGTGCACCTCGAATCATTAAGGCAACAACAAATATATACGACTTGGGCAAAAGAAACGCCAACATTTAATTTACATAAATAGTTTTATTCCGAAAAAAAATCACAACGCTCAAATACTGGTCAAGTTACTGTTGGTCACGGTGTACGTAAAACTTTGGGGCGTGATTGGAAGACATTATCATAACATTCACACGTTACACTTTCACTGGTATTTTCACCTGAAAAAATAAAACGTAAGTCAATATTTCATTTCAGTGAAAGATTATGTACTTACTTAGTTCGTAACATAAAGGAGGAAGAATTCCCAATTTACTTCTGTAAGTTTCGGTGTAGTTCATTTCATGATATCCCAATCCATAATCGCTAAAAAGTCGCGTTTTTATGTAAACACAGCAAACATTATGTGAAATCTTGATTACCACGAACACAGATGACACGAACATGCTATTTAGGTATTGTTCAACATCCAAACGAAAATTGACCATTACATGTAACTGTTAAACAAAGAAAATAAATAAAAATGTGCTGTGGCTGAAAGTAACTAAGAGCAAATCTGAAAACCATGTGCAATAGACTGAAGAAGCATTTAATGCACGCAGTTTAGTTTAGTTTAGTTATAATCCTGAGGAATTATTCTGAAATTTTGAACAAAAAGGACAGAACAGGAGAATGAAACGGCGAAAGAAATAAATTTGAAAAAATGATAACAATAAGAAAAGAAAAAAACAATTCTCAATCAAGTAATATTAATTAATTTTACTTACTTTTGCCTACCACACTGACAACGATAGTAGTTACTCTTGTTATTGTTGTCCTTCAGGCACGATTTCATCTCCGTGTAACATTCGCAAGAATACCTCGATTTGGGTGGACACGCGAACGATTTCTGCGGGGGACACGGTGGAAGGTTGTTCTTATAGCAAATGGGATAATTGTAGCAACCAAGTTGGCTACTCATGTAAGGCGCTGCGTCACACCTATAACTATTCTGGGGTTGAGTATTTATATTCGCCCTTGTGAAAGAAGGAGGCGGTAACCTAGTCGGTGCTGTGCAGAAATTTGTATTTTTCACGATTTTGTTATGAAAGGCGATCGTCGCTTCGTTCGGGCCCCTCTCTTCCGATTTTGATCGACACTCATTGACTTTTGCTTTCACAGGTTCCCTCACCGACACAACTTTCCCCCCGGGAACGTTCCCCCCTGCACCGCACGTCCTTGGAGATTTCCCCCTTGCAGCGTGCGTCCCTGCAGCGTGCGTCCCTGCAGCGTACGTCCCTGCAGCGCACGCCCCTGTAGCGTTCGCGCCAGCATCGTGCATCTTTGAACTTCTCGTCGTTGGAGCTTTCGTCGCTGAAGCTTTCGTCGCTGAAACTTGCGTCGGGTCATCACATGCGCAATCTTTATCAGCCTGCTATAAAAAGCAAATAATGGAATATAAGAAACATTACGAACATTAATGTTGTTTAATGAATGATCAATATCAATATCTATAATCAATATGATAACAGAAATTCCACATTGTTACTTCAAGCTCACCTCCACTGCGTGTTGTGAACTATTGTTGACCACACTTGGTCTTGACTTTACACTATGCGTATCCGAACTCATATCCGTCGATGAAGATTTTACTTCATGCACATCATTTTCCCCGTCGGGGGAAGAATGCTTAGAACTACCTCTCTTCTTGCGTTTTTCTTTGCGATGCTCCTTGTCTTTGTCTTTCTTCGACCCCTTTTCCTTTTTCGATTCTTTGTCTTTCTTCGAGTCTTTGTCCTTGCGGTGGTGTTCCTTCTCCTTGTGTCCTTTATCCTTTTCTCTGTGCTTGTGAGGCGACTTTCGCTTGCACGGTGCACAATAGCCAGTCACGGGTTTGTGTTTGCACACTTCGAGGCATTCCTTTTCCTGCAATTTTTTAATGTCCTCAATTGCCTGAAGCGACTGTTTCAACAGATCCGTATTTAAGGAGCAAATCGATTTGCTTTGCGCTTTCGGTTCGCCGCCGGGGCAAGTTTCGTTCGCGGCTATTTTTCGAAGCGGTGTAACTGGCCGACACAGGCAACTGAGGTAATTCATCGTTTGGGCTGTAATCAAGGGGTATGTTTAAGAATTAGCATTAATCTCATTGTGTTCGCTTACATTTAGGCTCTCCTTGCTTGAATTCCTCCAGAAGCTTTTCGCCGTTTGGTTCGCCGGTAATCGTATCCAGGTCGTTCAGTTCGGTTTCCAAGTGGTCGACTTCCTCTTCCTGATCTATGCAGTCGCAGTCAATGCAAGGTGGACTTTGTTTGTCGGTCGTCAAAATATTGAGGATGATTTCCAGCTGTTGTTTGATTTCGTCCTCGGTACAATGCTATGAAATGAAACTACTTACATCAACATGTTTGTTCTCCGGGATTAAGAATCTTTTTTCGATGGCTGAGCACCCAAGAATGGTCAGTGTCGTTTTAATACATTTAACAGCACATTCGGTATGGCAAATGAAGAATAAGAAATAATCTTTCCAAGTGTAAATAATATTTCGTCCGTTGGAAAGAAATGACCTACTTGTATGTATACTGTATTTTAAGAACAAGATTTCTTTGAAATACAATAAGTATATTTGCTTGCAATTGGTGAAATGTTTCTACCAAATAAATAATTCAACAAATCGGTTTTATATCTGTGAAATAACCAGTAACAATGTATTTATGGTTAAGTAAAGAACAAACATAGAATATAAATCATGGAAACCTTCCCAAAATTATAAATTGGAACTTACCGAAATCAATTTCTCAATCTTTTTCTGAAGATTGTCCTTCTTCGCTTCCTTTTTAATATCCGATTCTGAAAGTAGACTATACATCGCACCATTCATGTAGGGCAGAGAAGAATCATGTTCGTATTCAAGAAATTGCGTCATCAGTTTCACAACGTCTTTTGCCTTTTTCTTCGCCAGTTCTCTTGCTTCTTTGTGCAAACACAAGTTCATCAATAGAGCGGTGGTGTACTCTAAGCAGTACTCTGATATCTCGCCGTGAGTAGCGTTGAGGAAATCTATTAGGAATTCCACCATTCCTTAAAAACGATATAAGCATTTGTTTTACATCTGGAGATCCAAATGGATATAAAAATAAGATGAGTGTTGACAGACAAGACAAACGAAGCCTACCTTTGGATATCATAATTTTCCTCATCTTGTTCCTGAGACTCAATTTCTGCAGGGCCACCAAAATAAAATCGCGCGTTGTAGTGTCGATTTTGCACTTCAACGTTCCCATCAATAGCGGGATAAGCAGGTCGGCAATGAAAGCTTCCTCGTGGCACAGGTAGTCCCTGCCCAAAGATACAGAGGCGATGGTATTGACCAATCTTGCCATTCCTTCCTGAGGAAAAGCAAACGATCAAGTTATAGTCGGAGACAAATTACGAATATAACCTGCAAGGGACTCGGCGTTTCGGCGTCTTTCGGGCAAAAGAATTCCTCCATTAAACTGCGGCGATTGCTCGACGACGACGTCGGCATCTCGTGCAGCCCGAGCAGATCGTGTCGGGTATACGAAGTCATAATGTTGTTTCTAGTTTCTGGTTTCGACGAGGTGATTCTCTATAAATTAATTTATTAGAACTTAAAGATCAAGTCTAAAACATTCCAATTTGACTATGAATTTGACTGACTTTTCATCTGAGTGATTCTAAGGCTCAAAAAATATAGAGGAGTTTACCCAACGTAAAGCTTGAATTATCAACAACTTCCTTTCGATTGGTGCTCGCTTCAATTCCCTCCTCAGCAAATTAAAATCCAGAGTGCAAAACTCGCTGCGTTCTCCAATCTCGCACTCGATCATACTATCGGCGAACCTAATCGACTTCGAGCTCTTTGTTGGGCCGGTGTATTTGTTTATACTTTTGATTCTGCGAGCCGATGTGCCGCGCTCTTCTACCGATGGTTGCGCCAACACCCCTTTGTGATCACTCTTAACATGAGCCGTCGAGACGGCTTTGTCGGTGCTTCTACACGAGGTGGGCGATGGGGTCATATCTGCGGATGACGGTTTCCTCGTCGCGCTTGCGACACGCATAATAGAATGACGAGATGGCTTGGTGCTACCGCGAGAAACGCTAGCAGTTAATTTGGACGACGAGGTTGTACTAATAGGCCGCTGCTGTGAAGAGCAACTTATTACTGTAGATCCAGTTTTTTCTAGAGAATCGGCAGTGTCCCCGGTATCCATAGTATCCCCCATATCCATAGTATCCGTCATGTCATATGCCTGCATTTCTGATGAATATTCGGACCCTGACTTGTCGAAATTTTCTGGAAACATAAAATTTTGTAATTTGTTTCTAGCAATAGATTGATTTGAAGCTTGCGAATCCACCCACTTTACAAAATCATGTATGTACATGTTAAGACCAAAAGAAGATGGCAACGGAGAGAGTGCCAAAAGCTCGTTTAATTCGTCGTCCTCATAAGGACGCAAGCAAACACTACGCCGATCAAAACCCGAAAGGAAACCTCATCATACATATGTGTGTGTGTGTAGAAATACAATTTTAAAAATTACCTGTTTCTTCTCTCATAATCTCCTTGGACACAGCCTTCTCCACTATAATTTGGTCTTCGAGTTCGTTCTGCGTATTGTCCAACGTTACCACGCTAACTTTCTGGCGCGGCAGAATTTCTTGGCTATAATATCTAGAATCGCGTCCCATTATAACCGGCAAAGACGACGCCTGGCTGACTGGCGCGTCCGAGACGCACGCCGACGGATCAGATTCCTCCACGATGTAGGTCGAATTCTGTTCGCTGAGCATCCTTTGCGTCGCGGTGGGCTCGTCTATCTCACAAACGGAACTTTCCAAGACGTACGATCGGTCCGCGTGGGGCAGCGGAAAGTCCACCTGGGCTTGACAATCCGGACAGTTCGGATCCACGTGGGCCACCTTGACTATTTCCGCCGTCGACGGTCGCAACACCAGGATCTGCGCCACCGAACGCGTGACGTCGGGGAGGCCCATGGCCCCCGCTTCTTCTAGCAACATCTCGCACGTTCGCTTAAAATTTTGACCGTCTAAAAACTACACTTGATTATAATTTATTTATCCACGTTGGACGGCTTCGACTACAACGACATCTTTGTGGGGAACTGAATCCGAACAAATAAAAATTTGTAACGATTACAAAGTTCAATTAAATAATGTAAAAGATAGAAAAGTGTACCACAACTACTGCGGGATAAAACTAATTAATACAACAGCGGAAATTTTTGCCAGAAAAAAAACTCTAGAAGATAATTGGGGGTAAAGGCATTACACCCAAGTTTTTTCAATTTTTTTTCAGCCTTTTTGCTAATATTCTGGCAAAAAAATTTCAATTCAATATAAATGAAATTGGACAAAATAGAGATGAGAAAGAAGGTGTTCAAGTAAAAGATAAATACAAAAGAAAGAAAACGAGAAATGAAAGAAATAAAACTAATTGGACCGAATGAAGACAAAAAAGAAAAACCTCGAAATAAAAGAAGTAAATTAAATGATTTTTAACGAAACGGATAAAATAAATAAAGAAAAGATGAATAAAATGAAATAATAAACTAAATTGTTAAATCAACGTATAAAATAAGACAATAATCGAATGAAGAGAAGAAAGTTTAATAGAAAAATTAATCAAAATGGACAACAAAAAAATTGCAAATAAAGAAAAGTATTCGAACAAAATAAAAATGGGAACAAGGAGATTCAAAAAAGCAAATATTGAACAAACTAACTATAGGTATTAACATAAAAGTAAAAACGTGGAAAATGATGGAAAGCAATAGAACAACAATTACAGAGAAGAGATTCCTAAGAAGAATTTAGAACATTACAAAAAGAGATACAAGTAAGAACTGTCAAGAGTAACCTGGAACAAATCCCATGGTGAACGTCATCAAAGAAGCACAAATGAAATGGCATGGCCATGTGAAAAGAATGCAAGATAATAAAATAGTAATACTAGAATCCAATGTAAAGAAGAAGACAAGACATAGGAATGTGTAAGGTTAGCAATAGCAAAGAGAGGGCAAAATTGAGGAAATAAACAGCAGGTGATATAAGATAGGACTATGAGATACAATGGAAGATACAAGGAGTTGCACATGCACAGTAGGAGGACGAAATGTCTGGGAGAAATGAAGAGAACCGATGAAGAAAGATTAATAGCTAGAAAGACCAAGTATTGGATGAAACAGGAGTACAAGAGGTGGAAGAGGGGGGATATAGATGGAAACACCGGTGGGAGCAATGCGAGGAAATGGTATGTAGCAAAGAGAAAGAAGACCTGGGCAGGAACTGGAGAAGGATGCTAGGAGAGAAAGTGGAGGAAGTAGATCTTTGCGGAAGCTAAAGAATAGATGAGGGCAGGAGTAGGAGGGACACAGCGAAATATGAAGCAAAATTTGTTGCAGATGTAAGGACAGGTCTAGAGATGGTGGAGAAGGGAGCTACCAGAAGAGAACTGAATCCAGGATCCGGGAAGGAGCCCGAGGTTTTAGGAGGGAGGAGGAGACGCTCAGGATTATGTTTGATGTGTAAAATAAAGCTGTAAGATATTCCAAATAAAGGTTGTACTACTACTACTACTACTACTATAAGATACGAGGAGATGACGAGATATAAGTAAGAAGAGCACGAGCTTTCAGAAATTGAAACAAACTGACAAATTGGTATAACGAAAAAGCGATGAATTCACACATTTCGGAAACAGAGAAATTTCACGAAATATATCAATGATATGATAAAGCAGAACGAAACAGTGTTACCTCTGGAAAATTTTAATGTAAATAGATCACGAGTTGCAGAACGTGCGACACTTTAATAAAATGAAATGAAATAATGTATGTGTATTGTCGACAAACAGCAATAACAATAACAACCGACACTATTGAGTGGGTCAGCCAAAAATCATAAAAACAAGATACTAGAGAAAATCAATATCAACAAGAAAAGTGATCAAGAAGAAGCCTGCGAACACGAAATTCAGAAAGCATGCACAGAATGTAGTAAAGCAAAACAATTAAAAGAAAGCACATATGCATACATAGAAAAACTGGCACAAACGACTGCATGTAAACATGATACTAAAGGTACATAAAAAATCTTCACTGTTATCAGCAAAACTTTAATATTCTTTAAAAATCGTTAACACAAAAAGTTATAAAATTAGAAAGTAACTAAATTTCGTACTCTGTTAATTGTTATAATAATAGCTCAATTTTAATGAAATTTAGTTTGTTCAAATCAGTTGCATGCTGCACAGGCGGAGGAACGTGGACGCGCTTATATTTTCGACTTGCCTTTAATATGAAAATATTGTACATGTTACTTACTTAAAAGTTTATGTCACTTTGCATTTACGAATGAAATCCACAAAAAAAACGCAACAACTTTACGTCTACATTTAATTTTATGCATACGTACCAAATAAATAGTTTTCAAAATTCCTGATAGCGCATACGTAGAACTGAAATCAAACCACTCTCGTGAAACGCACGCACGCATTCCAAACTACTTACTCTTCCATTTCAAGGCATATTTCGTAATTGTTCAATTTTCCTCCCGATCCGGAACTAACACATCTTCCCCTCGGCGCTGAACGACGGGAACGTAAAAACTAGCGCACCACACTACAATTTGACATCTGTAATCGATACGAAACGTCATATTTGCATGTTGCGTGTAATCGTGGCCCACTTTTCCTCGAAATTAATTTGGATTTTCTTCGGCGCGTGTCTGCCGCCGTTTAGGGAAATCTCCCGGTGACTTGTACCGATCGCCGAAGTCACCTTATCAGTTAATTGAATTTTACGCCATTTCCGCACGTCGCAGGTTAAACGTGCGTGTCGTTTGGTAATTCATCACGAAGACTATTTAACGTAATATTTATAAATCGCATTAATTCCAACTTTATTGTGATACTTTTAAATCTTTCGAAGTAAAACGTGGTTAATAGTTTCAATAGAGGCAAAAATGTATGTAGTTTGAATATAAATATTGTGCTGATGTGTTGATTTCATGAAATGCGCATGAAATTAATTTTATTAGTTTTTTATTTAATGAAGCAAATAAATCAACTTATGATTAAGCTGTAATTATAAGTCTGATATTAAAAATGCGTAAATGCCCATCTTATATGTTTACTTCCGAATGACAAATCTAATGTACGAAAGTCACGATAGATTAGTATGCAAATTTAAGTCGACCTCCAAGTACCATGAATCGATTTTCCATTGCTATTAATTGCGGAAAAATTAACCTTGCACTTTCAAACACATGCGCGATCTAAAATCCATAATCCGATTAAAATAAACGTAATTGAAAACCAAATATTAACTGAAATTAAATTTATTCGTACCTAAACCGTTAGACAGTCTGCCAACAAAACAAATTAATTATTTTAATTCAAATCTAGTGGATTTATTGTTGTCAGTTGGTCATTCGGCTATTCTGTTGTCAACACTGGCAGCGATGGCTCTCTTTACAAATGGTCGTCGTTGGTGCGGCCGTACATGCGAATGTTCACGTAAACCATTGTTTATATTAAACATCCTTTGAACAATAGTGAATAAAAATGGTTCAAAAGAAGGTACGTAAACTGTTTTCAACACTAAAGTGTACATTTTTCCCAAATAATTGATGTTTCGATCAAAAAATTGATACAAACATGTGACGTGTTCGTGTCCTCTATGTTGTTTATATTCGTTATTGATTTTTACTAGTTCGTTATGTATTTAGTCATATTTTTGCATGAATTGCATTTAAAAAATGTTTTCGTAAAACCAAAAACATGTTTTCAATTGCTATGATGATTTAGTATTTGCTAACTGATAGTTATGCTGACAAACTTTCTACCACCATTTAATACATCTGAAGTACGAACATGTTTAATGACTTCTCATGTGAATCATACAGAAACCTCATTATTGTTTCCTATTGTAGCCTAAGAAGAAGTCCGGCAAGAAAGTAGCAGCTGCTCCTCTTGCCGATAAGAAAGTCGAACAGAAAAAGGAGGTAAATCCACTCTTCGAGAAAAGGCCGCGTAATTTCGGCATTGGTGAGTTATATCTGTGGCACTACAATAAGGTTTAACAACTTGATATGATGTTAAAATTCAACAGACAAAACTGTGTTGACTTATTTATAAGAGCTTTTTAATTCTGAACATTACGTAGCGAAGCGAAGCTTCGTGTAAATTATATGAAATTTTGGCTAATCATTTTTAAAATTTAATTTAGGGCAGGACATCCAGCCAGTCCGTGATTTGTCCAGATTTGTGAAATGGCCGAAATACATTCGAATTCAAAGGCAGAAAGCGGTCTTACAGAAACGATTAAAGGTACCACCGCCAATTAATCAATTTTCGCAAACTTTGGATAAGCAAACAGGTATGGCTTCGATTATTTATTATAAGTTTAATTTCTAATTACGTCTGTATTGGTAATAAAAATATTGTTTTCGTAGCTACACAACTATTTAAAGTTCTCGAAAAATACCGACCAGAAAACCAACATCAGAAGAAGGAACGATTGAAGGCACTTGCCGAAGCAAAGGCTGCCAAAAAAGAAACTCCTTCGCAACGTCCAAACACTATTCGTGCTGGCACAAATACAGTAACTAAGTTGGTTGAACAGAAGAAAGCACAACTTGTTGTGATAGCGCACGATGTTGACCCAATTGAGGTTTGTTTAATTTTTTTTTTACAATTTAATTATTGTGCACAATGATGTTAGAATTTCTTCACCTGACTGCATCTAATCTAATTTATTTGCATAAATGATGAAGCTTGACTCTGAGCTTTAAAAATAAATAGAACATAATTAACTTTTTCAGTGCAAGAACTTACGTTTGCATTATCTTTTCAGTTGGTTCTTTTCCTCCCCGCGTTGTGCAGGAAAATGGGGGTGCCTTATTGTATTGTTAAAGGAAAGGCTCGTTTAGGATTGCTCGTGAAGCGGAAGACGTGCTCGGCGATTGCGATGACTCAAGTTGATTCTGGGGACAGGGCCAACTTCAACAAAATCGTTGAAGTTATCAAGACGAACTTTAACGATCGTGGGGACGAAATAAGGCGTCACTGGGGCGGTGGCTTGCTGGGGTCGAAATCGGCTGCCCGTATTGCGAAACTGGAGAGGGCTAAAGCTAAGGAGTTGGCTCAAAAACAAGGTTAAACCTGCCGTTGCTGAGAAGTTTTAATTTGTATAGACAGGTTTTTCAATAAATAATTAAGGAAATATTTGTTTTATTTTATTTGCAAAATACGTTAACAGTGTACACAGTAAATCGAAGATTGATGATCCAGTAGTTAGAGGTTCTAAATACTGGATCATGGTCAAATACAATTTATTTGAAAGTACTCACTTCACAGCTTAAATGAGGGAATGTAATAATAAATTCTTTATACAAAAAAACATGTTTTACATGAATACAATACATTACATGTCCATAGCTGCTCATACAACGAATTATAATAATAAAAATATTCTAATTAATTCTGCACACTATCCTTTCATTGCCCGAAAGCTCTTTCATTTGTATTGCCTTCATAACGGATAGACTGGTTATGTAAGAATATGCAGTGTAGTACTACATGTCAAATGTGTAACAAGAATTAGAATATCGGACTGAAGTGACAATGTCACCAGTATTTACATGACAATGGAATTTCCAAAGCCATAAACTCTTCGTGTATATGCAAAATTTAATTCAGGGCTTTCACAGGCCAATTGCTAATCCTTAGTTCTGATAAAACCTAGCTACGAGTGTCTTGTAATATTTCGAGAATTGACGATTGGTTCGTGGGGAGCATTAACTTGAAAATCCTCCTTATCTTCTATACCCTGCAACATACAAATTTAGTTTTATATACCAAAGACGGAAACTGAATGGAAGGATATCGCACAAGGATTTCGTTCAAAGTGAAACTTTGTTAACTTCAAACATCAATGTCCACCCAACGAAAATTACAATTACTTTAATATAATTATAAAGGAACATGTACTTTTGGTATTAGTTGACCCGAATTACAATATGTGTAGCTAAAGAATTACTTAAAATTATATAAAAAAAGTTGTGCTCTACAACTGGATTTGAGAAACGAATTGCATCAGATCATGTAATGTGAGCAACTCATCATTAAAGAATAATAATTTGGGCTTATCAGCCAAGTTTGGAGGTGAAGAATTTGTCATTATATGCAAATAAAACTCCTGGAAAACTTATAACATATAAAAAAGAAATAACCGTTACTTTGAATTCACCAATTCGGCTCAAAAAATGTCATTGGTTTGAAGAATCCATGAGCGGTTTCAAACCAATAAAGTTTATAAGCATACCTTCACAAGTATTATGGTTAATTTGTATATATCACAAGGAGAAAATTGATAATTTAACAGTACCAACCCTGATACCCTGAAATCACCTCATAAAAGTGCGTGAACAGGATTGCCAAGTTGGAAGATTAATCGCAAAATGGTATAAATTTGAAGGTTTTTTTCCGATCATCACCGAATTGGACGAAATTCAGTGTAGCAATTGACATTTCTCAATAGTGACTCTCAAGGATGTTTGTTATTGAATTTTTTAGTTATTTTAGTGCCAATTTTTAAATGTTGTCGGTGTTTCTATGGTAATTATCAAATTTTGGTTTTATGTTTAATGCGCAAATGTATGCAATAATATATAGATCGTGTTATAGTGCAAACGGTTGATAAACATAAAATTGATCCCATACTCAACGGCTGTGGTCGCTGAGTACTGTATAATTTTTTTTTGTTAATTTTTAAAAGCAATTTATTAAATAATATTAATGAGAACCAATTTACTATTTTTTAATATGTCAATTAGAGATATCACAATTTGTATTAAACTAAATATGTTTTATAGTATATGCCCGACCAAGTGTATGGTTTGTGACCAGTATGACAGAAACCCGTAGGCAATTATCAAATTTTTGTAGCCCGGTTATTTTTCTGTCTTGTCGGTTTTGTTTGTAAATCAACATTTTGAAATATAAGGTAAACACTTCCCGCGAACGTCATACAAACCTGTATGGGTTGGTTGGTGATGTGCAATCACTGTAACATAACAAAAATATATAACTGCTTCATATTGGTAATTCGCGATTAGTCATAACATTGGAACGATTCTAATTGCGTTAGTTTTCAGAGCAATGTCATCGACTAGCAAGGGCGCAAGCAAAGAAAACGTTGAAATAAAAATAGACAAAGTAATTATGGACATAGAGAGACACCACGATTGGGACCCCATGCGAGATAAAGAAACCGATACCTTGACAAGCACCGCAATCGGACGAATAAAAAGGTGCGTGCGCCAATTCGCCCCGATTTTCAATTAACCATCGCATTGCAGGGACCTAATGAACCTTTACATGGATCCCCCTCCGGGAATTTTCGTCGTCGGCGACGAAGTAAATTTGAAATTTATATACGCCCTTATTGTGGGACCTATGGGAACGCCGTACGAAGGAGGTTTGTTTTATTTCATTTTGAAGTGTCCGAATAACTACCCCATTCAACCTCCGAGAGTGAAACTCCTTACGACAGATGCCGGCAACGTTCGTTTTAATCCAAATCTTTATCATAACGGCAAAGTTTGCGTTAGCATTTTGGGGTAAGTATGTGGTTGCAAGGTTAAAAAAAATGCGTTTGCGCACTTTCTGGTTAGATCCAGCATGCATTTTTAATTTTTATTTTCTTAATTTACGAGGACGTGGTCTGGACCTTCGTGGAGTCCCGCTCAACAACTGTCGAGTTTGTTGATTACGATTCAGAGCCTGTTGAGCGAGAAACCATATTTCAACGAACCAGGATTTGAAATGGTAATTAAATCACGGCAGTTATTTCACTTTAATGCCTTGTGAATGTGCAGGAGTTGGTACCAGGCGATGCCCAAAGATACAGCGATCTCATAACTCATGAAACGTTGAGAGTTGCCGTTTGCGGAATGGTTGAAAATGAATGCAAGCTAAACATCCCAGAACAATTGAAAAGCATTATAAATAAGACGTTTGATAACTTCTATGAACAATATTTGGACACCATAGAGAAAAACAAACATATGACGGGTACAACTGTTGTCGTAAGTGTTTTTCTTTATCAAGCGTATATATTACACTTGTGAAATAATCTACTTGTTGCATAACTTAAATATTTTGATGCGTCATAAGTAAATCATAAATCAGGTGTTATGTTTGGTTCTTACAATGTAATATGAGCTGAAAATTACTATTTGTTATCTAATGGTGTGATAATTTACCGTTTAAATGTACAGTGTTCATTCATAATTTACTACCTTAAATTGTTTCATTTCCTATTTTAGAATCCATTTAATGGAGAAAAAACGACACTCAATTACGATAAAATTCTTGCGAGGTTAAAATGCTTACATGAGAGAGTAAGGAGTTCGGAATAGTAGTGTTTATGTATGCATATAGAAATAATTATATTTTGTTATGTAAAATTATATGTAGAGTATATTTATACACCTTATGTATTTTCTAGTTATATTGTTAAATATATCTTTATAATAATATTAATGGTTTGATTTTATGAAACATTTATTGGTACTTTGACATAAATTTGAATAAAATATAAATATATACTTTGGCTTCTTTTTTAATATTAAATCAAAAACTAACACTTTTATTGTACACCCTTATTACCAAGAAATTAATGAAACTTTGCAATTGAGAAGTTTGTTTACGAAATTCATTGAAAATGTTTTATCTAAGTGAAAATCTACACTGTCCCAAAACTTAATAATAAATATCAGTCTTCTCCCCATGTTTACCATACCCTTGGCTCACCAGACAAATGCTTAAAACCGACTGAACCTCCCTTTTAAGGTCAAAATTACATATTTGTATCACCCTGTGGTAGCCAAGAAATAATGAGAAAATTAACTAAACATAAAAGGCATATTCTATACTTGTGTTGTGTATTGTTCACGTAAAGTTTGTAAACAAATACAACCAATCGGATTTCAGAAAACGAATTGTGTAAAACTTAATGTCCACCTCGTTGTTTGACTATTCAACATTGGCAGCACTTCATAATTAAATTCACGATTCACAGCTAATTTAATTTATTTACCAAAATTAGACATCAGTTTTGTGTTATTCGTACAAAACTTATCAGCTAACATATCAAGGTATTACTATTAAAAAATAGTTAACTGTGATAACATTTTATTTGGACTTTGTAAACATTTACTGATGCGAGACCCAGGATCCGGGACTGTCCCGAAAAATCCAGCATGGTTGGCCATCCTGCTTAGCATCAAAACGTTATATTTACGTAATGGTACTTTAAATTACATTTTATATAATTGCAATATCGTGCACATTTTAAGTAAATGTAACTGTTTCAAATTATAATTATGGAATAGAGAGAATGGCATGACAATTCAATTCGATGTAGCATCATATTATATGTAAAGGTTCGACGATCGTCTGACAGATAGAATATTCCTCTTTATTTAAACACATGCTCCCACACATCTCTCTCACTTCCACTCGCAGCATAAATGCAATTAAATCGAGACGTAAAACACCAACTTTAAATTTCAATTGAAATAGATTTTCTTTGAGCTGGATGGTTAAAGTGAAAGGCAAAGACATCGCATGTTATGCTTTCTACAGAAAAGGCTATTTTACGCTGTGTCCTTTCTAATTTGCAAGAGTGACCGAGTAATTATTAGTTGCTTTGAGAGATATCAGTCTAGCGACTGCGACTGCAATTTGAAGGTTAGTTGCAACATATTTGTGCATAGTATTTATGTAATGCAATAGATTGTTGAATTAATGTACGCGTAATAGCAAATAATTGCGCGACCTCGTGGTTCGCACTGAAATTCACGTTGATTTTGCTTTGTCTTAAATCATTCATCTGCGGACGATTCGCATTGTCTTTCGTCGTTCGTCGCAGACGAGACGTATCTGATCGGAACAATACGTGTAAATGTTTTATGTTTGGTGCTTTGTGATTAATTTTGATCAGTCGTCGACGTCTTATTGTATTGACCCTATCACTTAATCTTTCGATGAATGGGGATTGGAAACTGATTGATGAATTAATCTATTATTTATAAAGCGTAGGATCTAAAGTTTCCATTATGACTACAGGTCAAGTAGGAAATTATGTCATGGGACGTTGGATATGAATTGTGGTATATTTTATAAATTAACTAAAAAGAAAAAACAAATATTTATTGCTTTATAGTACGTAACTTTTATTATAATCGATCTAATCCATTACATGTTTGTTACACCTTGTAGTGCAAAATGTAAAACTGAACGTTATTATGGGTTAGGATGAAATACGATAATTTTGTTAAAATAGTGGCACTCTAAATGAATTTAATTCACAATGTAAAAAGGGTCCGTTTTTGAAATCGAACTTCAATGATTATAACTCATGCCCAAAGATTTAATTCAGCTCTCCAGTGTCGACATCTCGAATACTTTGAGATCACGTATAAGAAGTTTAAATACATCATAACTGCCATGTCGTCTATTTAATTCTTGTTTGTTGTAATAAGAAAACTCTCTCTCAGTAGATGCAGACAGTGAGGCAAGGTTAAGATATGTTTCACAACTATTATTGCATTTTTAAACATTGATTTGTTAAGATTATTTTTAGTATTATAAACCTTGAACCATTTAATGATATCACACGCAGAGTAACTTGCATATTTGAAATTCTTAAGACTTATCCACTCAATATGGACCAACTCAATATTATTGTAACATATTTTAAAATTTGAACTTTAAATGCGAATTATTAGTCTTGCAGTTTTCTATTTGTTTTGATAACTCAACATAAACACCAAGGGTCCCCCAACGTAATATTTGTATTCAGTTGTACATTTTAGCCCCAAATAAATTTGTTCTATTGGAAAATAATCATGACGATTGGCAACTTGAATATTTGTAAAGTTAAATATTTCTGGTTTTATAAATGGTTTTAAAAGTAATTTATATTCATGTTAACAATTTTAATGCATATTAAAAATAAAACGTAAATGTTACATTTTTCAATGCACTCACTATAACTCGTGCTGTTCCTCTCAAGCAGCTTTCAAAGAACTTTCTAAGGGAGTTCCAATGCTCTAATATTCTATTAGTAATCATATTACTATTATTGAATCATTTTCAACAAGTTTGACTAGGTTTTTCTTGAGAAAACACCTGTTAGCAAAGTATGAGTATACATCTCTAGCAAATTGTTACACACTGTTTAGTAACTTTTAATGTGCATATGATGCGCAAGGTTGGAAGGTAATACATGAACGTTATAATATATTACAGTATTCGGTGAGATTTGTTTATTAGATCGACATCTAATTAAATTCTTATATGGGATTGTTTTACCAACTATTAACGAAAATTTGTTTCCTTTTAATTTATTTACAACTTTGATTGAAGGTAAGTAAAGGTAAGTTTTAACTTCTTTTAACTTATTCGTTAAACCTTGTTCGTTTGTAAATGTTAGAATATTTGATCTATTTTTTGTTTGTTTTTGTAACAGGATTTATTTTTCTGACCGGAACTGTTTTAATGTCTTCTTAAATGAAAAGCACCACCCATTCGACACTTATCCAACCCTGACTGTGAAATTTTAATATAAGGGCTGAACAATTATTTAGTGGAAACATTTAATATAAACTCAAATATCTGTGTTGAAAACCAAAATTAAGCAAAATTGGTTGGACAAAAGTGGTAAAATTAATTGAGTCTTGATATGAATATTTTGATCCAAATACTAAGGCGGAATTAAAATGAATATTAAAAGTATGTATGTCACTGGACATCAAATCTGTAATCAAAATTCAACCATCGAAAAATATTTCTAAACTTATTAGATAGTAAAAAGTAGTGCAGAAATTAAAATACAGTTAATTAACTTTATTTTAGTATCATGATATTAACGTGAGTTATTCTACTTTAATATGTTTATTAATTAATTAAGAATTGGGGGAAGAATATCGAAAATAATATGTAGGTTTTTGGAAAATAAAATAAACAGTGAAAATATTTAGGCTAATCTGATTTAGAAGAGATTAGTGATTTCGAATATGAAATGAAATAAAAAATCTCGTAACATCTAACAGTTCCAATTTAGTTTGTATGGACTTTGGAAAGTTTAATGTTACTTGGTGAAAAAGGCGCCCATACCTCACCCAGTTATTTTTTTAGCGTGACGCGTGTATCGTTCTTTATAATCTCAAAATTGAGTACTAAAGTTTTAAAGTCTTTCTCTGACTGATGAATTAACTTACAGCATTTAAAAGTTCAATCGGAAGTGATCAGTCATACTTCAATAACACATTTAGTTATACGTGTCAACGTTTGTAGCGAAATATTTATTTTTTATTACCGCTAGGTCCGTCTATGCCTGTGGTGGGCATGTTCCCTAAGAATCTCTCCATTTCCGCACATCATATACATCGTTGTTAGTTTACATCATATTTTCCCCTTAAACTTTGACCCTCACGCACTACTGTTTACCAATATCAGAGCAAGTATTTTCTTTGGGTGACTTAAACATTGACCCACTCAAATTGAGTCATTGGCTGCTCCTGTCTGGTCCTGTCTGGTGGGTGCTTTTGAAGCTATTGGACAAATAATAATAAATCAACCTGCAATTTTCGAAGACTTGCGATTCTTTGACAAATTTAATCATAGTTACAGACATTCGTATCGTACTGAATTTTGGGTTCTTATTTTGATCTTTTTGAAGAGGACATGTAATTATCAAACTTTAACGATTTTTTCATATTCCGTACGTAAATGTAAAGGTTCACATTTTCACCGATGTGTTAATAGAATTGTTCAATTCACACTACCTTGAAAACAGTCACTGCCAAATGTGTCCTTGCCTTATATTGTTTTCTTTAGCCCATTGATTTTTAGTAAACTGAATCTTGTATTCTTACATCGATATTTGACTTTGTCCCATTTTGAGATGAAGGGAAACGATGGCGTTTATACTGACGACGTAGTCCAGTGACTCTGAAATTTTTGATTTTATTGTTTTTTTTTTCTTTTTGTGTGCTTATCAACTACCAGACCTTAGATTCTAGGCGTGAATTAATTGTCCGGTAATTGATGATATTCTTTGAATTTTTGTTCTAACTTAATACTTTTTTGAAACGTTTGGACATGCTTTTCACTAAATTTTGTGTTATATTGGTGCCCATTATTTTCCCAAATATTTCTTGTATTGTCTTTCGAATCTTTTCTATTATAAATTTTACCATTACGCAATTGCCTTTTAATTTCTGTCCATAAATGTTCCATATTCTATTGAGTTTTTACTTCCCATATTTACAAGATTTTTAAAATACAACTGTTTTTCTGTTATTTCTTATTACATTTTAATGTATTGTTGCACTCCGCACCTAACATTCATTTGTCAGTATAAGTGGTTGTCAGCATTATTGTAAGATATATAAACCCCTCAGAAAATGTACCGTCAACAGTCTTACGTTTTGAAGAAGAACTTACGTGTCGTAGGTACCTGAAATCATTTTTAATTGTATTTTAATTATACAAGTGTTCTGATGCTAAATAGATTAAATAAATATTATTATTAACTATCACCAAGTTTTATTAAACACATTGCTTACATTAAATCTATTAAACAAATAAAAACATCAATATTCAAAGGAACCAATAATCTTCGAACGTGACAAAGTCTCATATTCGACTTCGACTTGGACTTGAATCACCCAGCATACAATTTTACGGAGTTTGAACTCGTTAAACTGTCATGTCGGAAGAATAATTCGTTCAATCTACGATATTATGCATATCTTCCTTAAGATCATCTTGAGGCAGACGACACTAATTTATCAAAATCCGAATAAATATATATAAAACATATTTTATTATTTTTAGATTATATAACGACACTTTATATGGCACCGAATGAGTACGAATTAATGCAATTTTATTGTTCACTTTGTTACTAAACGCGACCCCAACATTTACATTACCATTAACATCGAGGAATATTTTACTCACTGGCAGTCTAAATTTCAGTTTTCGAGAATCGCACCCCAATTGCTTCAACGCCAGGTGAATTTTTATTTATTGAATAGCTCGTTTATTTTTGTTGAGAATAATATTTTTTATCTTGACCCGCACAGAGGTGGGGGTGTACCCAAATATTGTATTATCTCGTTTATTATTGACTTATTATTAATGATAATAAACAAACTTGTTGGGAATTGATTTTTTTTTTGTATGATTGATATTTTTGGACACTTACGGTAAAGGGAAAGAGGGGTGTAAATAAACCGTTTCTAGAAAGTATGACTTTTGCAATGAAAAAAAAACCTTTCCAACGTTTAGCTGATGGTCCTGTCAAGTTTGAGTCGTCTGATTCTTCGTCGTAAACATCGATGTCTTCGTCCAAAAGCTCAGGAGGCTCAGTGGTGGTTCGTTCTGACGATATGTTTCCGTCATCATCGATTATATCTTCATCGAGCAGTTCTCGAATTGCATTGTCCACGTTGTCGCGCGTTCGTCAGACGCAGTTGTGACACATTTTCACGCACGTCGTTTTTCATTTGCACGAAAAACAAGCAAACATTCTGGTGCTGGATCGGTAGTTGTAGTCCACGATTAGTCTTTCACCGCCACTCCGAAGCAGCGGCTTCATACTGCAGCCACATTTGCACCTGCAGGTACGTCCTCCCTGTACGTTCTTCTGCTGCTACAGAGGTAGGTGGAAGCGTCAAAAGCGTTCAAAATCATATTGAATCGTTGGTTACCATTTTTCGTGTGAAAAGAAAATAAACAAGCAATAAATAAAAATGCACCCTTACATTGAAGATGGCAGGTGCGATTCCCGAAAACAGAAATTAGGCTAAGAATTTCAAGTCTAAATCTCCTTGGGGTCATTCGAATTTTAATTAGAAAAACGTTAAGGTTGCAAGTATTTTTTAACAACGACAATAAACAACCGTGGTCGTGAACCAAAAAGCACACACTGGAATTTGTATTCAAGGTTTCATTTTTGAACCGAAATATGGACAAAATTTAATTCAAGCCTTTCGAAATCCTTTACTTTTATTTTTTTAATTAAATAATTATACTAGTGATGAAACTTGGACCGTGCTGACTTTCCACATATGATAAGAACAGAAAAAAAAATACTAAACAATAAAACAAGAACGCGCATCGCATATGGAGTCGCAATCCAAGTCATGTTGAGATATATGCGGCAAAACCACATCCGGTGTTGGATAAGATTTCTGCATCATTATTCCCAATGCCATGCCGCATCAATGCACTGGTATACTCTTTGCCATTGTCTCGCACAATTCGACATCCCGTTGACTCCTCATCCTTCCCTTATACATTTTAATTTCGACTTTCATTAATATTAATTTTTGCTGGTTCTGTTGATAAAATTGGCAAAACTAATACGTTTTATTTCCTAGACAAGGCGACTATTTGAATTTCATGTAACACTGGGCAATTTCGAAATAAAGAAACTTGATTTGATGACGTTAGCTTATTATGCTTTAACTTGGTTTAATTTTAGAAATGTTGCCGTTTCTAATCGTACAAATATAAAACCCTGCGCTGGGTTAAAATAAAATTACAAATGCAGCCTGCAATGTCCCAAAAAAATATTTCGATGTGCAGGTTACATTTTAGGAAGGTACCTAGAACATTGGAATCGAAAAAAAAATTAAAACAACTAGAGATAATTACATTATTTACTTTCACGTACCTCGCCCAGAGGGTTAATGATACCGTGCTATATAATTACATAATATGTATTTCGAATGGAACTTACCAAGTCCCCAGCATGTTATAAATTAGTTTCATGCTTTAAATTAGATCGAACCATTATTATTGGTCGAGTAAATTGGTTTTTTGCTTCAAATTGAATTTGAAAAAGTTGCTGAGGTTGTCGAACTTGACTGACTAGAAAACTATCGACCATATCATTTTTTGCTTGCGTGTACAAGACGGATATTTTAAAATTATTCAAGCCTGAATAAATTGAAATAAATGAAGCGTGACATTTGCAGCGGAATCGTAACGTTTTCGCAAAAAAAAAAATGGGAAAAACCACCTATTAATGTATTCTACAATGTCGCTTTTGCGTATGAGAAGAAGGGTAAATGTTGAAAGACAGAGGAGACGTGCGCAGGTTTTGCTAAAACAACAAGGATAACACTGGGGAATTTACGTATAGGTCAAGTTGGCCCGGGCCAAAGGCCAGCGATTTTGTGTTCACAAAGTTAAGCGTTATTTTGATCTCAATGTTGGGCCCAAAACTTATGGCATATTTTTTTATCTAGTCCTTACCCAGAGCTTAAATTTGTTATTATTTATATAAATGTTGCAAATTATAAGTCATATTTAGTTTTAGAATAGCTTTAGATAGTTGAAGTTTTAGATATCATCGACGTAACTCTTGGAACTCTATAGATGCGTTTGGCACAACATATTTTTAACAATATATGTAGGTATACTTTCTGCTTTTCTGAATATCATACATTTAAGGTTAACTTAATATAAACCTAATTTTAATTATTTTGCAACGTTATTACGATAAATATTTCTCGAAAGCAAATGATCGAGGCTCAAAACGGTAAATGCTAGGAAGAATGTTTGTGATAATATCTGGGGCAAAGGGAACCCTGATGGTGAAGTTGTTATATCAATGGAGGAACTACACAAAACTACAACAGAAAGGCAAAAATCGACAAAGTTCTGTTTTATCGACATGTCTAAGGCATTTCATTGAACAAGTAGAAATCGCATCTGGAATATTCAGATTAAGGAAAGGGTAATGTAACTTTAAATCCACTACGTAAAAAGAACTAAAAACGATGCCTCGCATAAATCGCAGGACATCTGGAGTAAGGCAAGGCGGAACCTTGAGTCCATACTCGTTTATAGTAATAAAAAAATGGAAAAGCAACATAAAATACGCAACATACTACAATATAGTAAGGATAATGATAAATCGTCCTTTTTGGATGACCAATTAAGAAAATGCTCTTCAACATAACTTAAGAATAAACATGAATAAAACAAAAACAATGAAAATATCGAGAAACCAATCCAAGATCCAGATCAAGTTGGACCAATAAGAAGTACAATTGCTAAGGTAAGTCAAATACCTCGGTGCAGCCATTACAGACGATGATAACATGGCAGTGGAGATGAATGAGACAGCACCAATTCATATTTTAAAAAAGCAGATTATAATTCGCTGTGTCTACCAACCGTGATATATGGCTCGGAGATATGAACCTTGAGTAAACAACGGAGAAGAATGTTACAGGCTAACAAAATGAAGATTCGTACAGGATTAAAATTACTAGATGAAGTAACGAACACAGAAAAGCACGTGGCACGAATGCCAAAGAAATTGAGACGAAGAAAGAAGAAGGGGCAGAGAGACCAATGGAAGGATGGAGTGAGAAAATATCTGAACCAAGTGAATTGGACTGGAATAGGGCAGAGGAAATTGCAAAAAATATAAAGCTGTGGAAGAAGAATAGAAGAAACGTTGTAGAAATCCAAACACTGGCGTAGTCGTTCCTAGAAATGTTGTGTTGTGAATAATGTGAAATTAATATCTATAGTTTGGTAAAATAAATAATAACATTAAAAAGCAAATGAACAAACCTAAAAAGAAAAATTAATAAGGTGTACACATTATTGATTAAAGGTTAGTTGTGCGCAATGGATTAAAAATATGTATGACTTATTATATCTACTTATATTATTAAATTATTGCAGACATCTAATCGGTTATTTTTTATTTTTATTTGACATTTTATCGATTTTGATTTATCGTTCTTATCGGGCAGATAATTTTTTATTAATTTATTAACAAACGTGGATGTGAGTTTGATTAAAAACCATAAAATAGCTATTTATAAACCAAGTGGTGAAATGTAATGTTTTTGTCATGAGAAATAAATATTGTTGGGTGATAAGACAAAATTGAAAATTGAATTAAAAAAAAATATTAATGTAATTTACATTTGAATCATTTAATAATAAAATATATAATGGTAATAATAATACATATAAATATCAAGTATGCAACAAAATTCTATTGTGTTCAAATTAATTAAAATTTAGGTCCCGCGTTAAAATTATTCGACTTCTACCGCCAGACCTTACCGGATTTTCTGCCGGTTAGAAAATCGTGCTATAGTCTGTTCAGTAATCATTGGGAGTGTCCGAATTATGTAACTATAACATGATAAAATTTCTAATGTTTGCTCATGGGCCACTTTTTTTGTAGAATATTGCAATCGACGTTATTTGTGTAATAAACGCAATACCGTTGAACTTGGACCAATAGTGCGAAAGTTTTATCAGTCAGACTTAAAAAAATACTCACGTAGCTAATCCGCGAGGCTGCTATTAATAAAAGATTAAAATGAAATCGATAAGACTATTATATAAATGACATCAATTCATCGCCTCAAACCAATACTGAAAATTATATTGCCTTTGAACAGATTATTTTGTAACATTTACCACAATTTCTAGTCATGGAAACGCACCAATTACAACGAAAAAAAATCCTGTTTTAATTATTCCCTTGACTGGCGCATTTTTCAATCGATAACCGAAAAATTTTAACGAAAATGTAAATAACTGCGCTATGCGCACACAAAGAACTCCTATCGACATGGCGGTTTTCGCATTTCCTTTCTCTGGAAAAACAAAAACCACAGGTGTTATTGCGGGTGACGCAGAATTTCGACCAACTCAACTTGTTTATCTAACACCACATCGCACTCGCATATTAAAAACATTTCAATCGAACAATGCATACACTGATAACTAATATTTTGTGTTGCTAAGGTGCCATATAACGTTTTGCGCACGGCACCAACGTTTGCGCCCGTCACCAACTTTTGCACGCGGCACTGATGTCGTGCCGTGCTCAAAAAACCTACCGTGAACAACTTTAAATCGAATCGCACCGTCCCCTCACGTTCAAAATCGAATACCTTTCTCTAATGTTTCCCATCGAGTTCCGCGTGCGGGACCATATAATAAACGCGGCCGATAGTTTCAAGTCACCATTGATAGTTTGACGAAATGGGATTTGCTTTTTTTTGAGACTCGGTTCAATGGCGGAGGTATGCCGTAGAAAAGGACGGATGATGCGTGCGAATTAAACATTCTTTGCGTCGAAGAAAAATATGTTTTCGATAAGCGCTAATATATCAGATGTTTAAGTTATTTGCAATTATGCGATTTTGTTATCTCAAGCGAACGTACAAATATTTGTTTGTATATCTTGTCGTTGGTGTTTTGGTTGTTTTTCTCGTAAAACATTTTGCATGTAAGTGTAGCCATTATTTTGATAGCACTCTAAAATTAATTATTTAATTAAAAAAAAATTAATCGTATCGTGTAACGGTGATTATAAAATCCGTGTTTATTTATATGTGGGCTTGTTGATTTTTTATTCGTTCTGATGGGGCCAATGTTCATCAATTATGTGAAAATCTAAATTAATCCAACAGAAACTTTTTAGCCAATCAATACAACCTCGATACCATTGTAGGTAATGATCCTTATTATATGATCGTGTGATTGGCGATAAAGATGGCGTCATTATTTGTGTCCTGCTTAAACTTTTATTGGTTGACGTTTGATAGTAAAATACTAGCTAATTATTTTGAAAATAGTTTACTTCGTCCACTTCTGACTTTGTTGCCATCGCTTCGGCATTTCAGCAAAATCACTTTTCCCATTCTCAGGCACTGTGTCCTTACAGGAGTTCTTTTCAATTATTCATGTGGCCATTGATTTATTTACATCTCAGTATGTCACCTAAACTGGTTCTTTAGTTTGAGTCCACTATTGACTTACAGTTGTTGCCATCGTTTCGACAGATCAGCAATCACATTTGCCATTCTCGGGCACTACTTCCTCACAGGAGCTTATTTAACTTATTCCTGTGCTATTTATTTATATCTCAGTCTCACCTCAACTGGTTCTTTAGTTTGAGCCAACTACTGACTTACAGTTGTTACCATCACTTCGACATTTCAGCAAAATCACATTTACCGTTCTCAGGTTGGTTTTCTCGGTCTAGAGTAAGAGTTCTTCTAGACCACTGCGACCGAGAAGACCAACCTGACAATGGCAAACGTGACTTTGTCGAAAAGTCGAAGCGACCCTTCCATGGACAGTTCAACAACGCGGTTCATTGAGTTATTGATCTCATTGGTGCATTACCAATGTATAGGTTTAATTAAGCTCGATACGTTGATGTAAAATTGTTGTAATAGATAGATGTTTATTTGTCTATTTCGCATCATTATATAAGTCGTGTGCATGCAATTCGATGATTAAATTCATTTCATTGTAATTTAATTTTAAACATTTCGCCGTAGGTATGATTCGTAAAAAACTCTTAAGAAACTTTCTTGAACACACGCGCGTTGCTTTGTTGATGGCAACTTGCTAAAACTCTTGGTATCCATGTGATCCACAAAATGTTGTGATATCGTTGTCTACAATAACGTAACCGCACCAGGTTATCACCTCTGGTATTATAACAGTGGAAGTTTTTATTTCATTGTCAAAATTATGCATCACTGGTTTATATGCGTGTAAGGTCATTATTTTATATTTTTGAACATATCTGTTCCAGCTTTCCCTCCTTCGATTATTTGCAGATTTTTTCTTGGCTTTAAATACCATACAAATCTTGAGCACACCCAGAAGATAAGGCCATAAGCTAGTGTCAATTGAAATTTATATGATTGTTAAAATCAAAAGAACTAAATTTGTTTGCTGCAAATTGCGATGTCTATTGTTATAAATAGTATCCGGAAATCTAATAATTTAAAACTAAAGTGGATTCGAAAATTAAAGTTTACTTTTATTTTTAAAGACAGAAATTAAAGACATTTTAAATATTATAAATGTTAACAAACAAGTTTGTGATCTGCCAATGATAGTGGAGATTTTTATGGAATTTATGTCTATTTTAGTCTAGGAGCATCAAAATAAATTATAATTAAAACTTATATATTACTCATCACGAGTAAGTACAATCTCAAAAATTATGGACTGGTCGCCAACCTAATTCAACTCATCTCAATCCAACCTAACCCAACCCAACCCAACCTAACCGACCAAATCGTATCCAATTCATAAGGCAACCCAAACAAATTTCTACTGTAATTTAGCCATTCAGTAGGCTTTTGTCATAAATGCCAAAGTTTAATTACAATTTACATATACATATCGAGATAATTTCATTATATCAATATCAAAAAATCGCGAATTTTTTATAAAATTTACTTTATTTGCAACTAAATCACATAAAACCTTAATTAATTACATGGAAATTGTTTACTTTATACTTGATTGATGTTTTGTCTTATGACCTATTTGCATTATTTTAAACGGCTTTTAATGTAACATCCATGATGTTAACATATTACAATTTTTGAAGCTTGTATGTGATTTAAATATATATGTTATGCAATGACTCCTTATGATTTGATTTAAATTATTTTTATGAACAAGTATATTCCTTCTCCCAAGGTTTTGTCTTTTCAACTTTATGTGAATCTAAAACTATGTACTAACGCATTGTTCGAGCTCTTTTTATGGTTTTTTAATGAAATAAATTTAAATGTAGGTCACTCCTTTTTTTGGTTCGAATATATTAACTTTTATAATTTCTTTACCAATTGGAAAAACTACGAATTTCTTACTTAAACGTTTGATCCTTACTTACGGAATTAATCAAATAGCGTTGACTCTTGAACTAAAACAAGGTTTGCAATGTCATAATGTTTTGCAAATAGGAAATTTGTTAAATATTTTAACTCCCACTTAAGCTGCCACGTCTTTGACCGACTACATCGAAAACCGATTTGTTGAAAATAAATGATGACAGCTGTTTCATCCATCAGGACTCATCAGACCACCAATCAGTGATCACAACTTGAGTGTGAGGGTATTGACGTCTAGATGGCATTGGTGCACTGACACGATTTCCTCGTGCTCAAATTTGCATGACTACATGCACCACAGCGGTTGAATTTGTCCTCATTTGATGTATTCCTGTTTAGTCTTTATTGTTAGTGTTGCATTCGGTAAAATGTTGTTAAAATGTGTAAAATGCGGTTCAAAAAGTTCGAAATCTATTTTGTATCATTTTTGCAAAATTTTATCAAATGAGAAATACATAAATACTATATTTTACAGACTAGGTTTGAACACCACATTTACGGCTATACCTAGGAACATACATCTTACGGTTGTTGAGTTTTTCATTTTGTCGTTTTTACATACATAAGGTATTTGCTCACTTTGATGTAAATCAATCGGAAAAACGTGGAAATTTAATTTTTCACTATTTCGAGTTATGAAAAAGTATTACATAACAAATTTCCGTGAAAATTACAATAATAAAATGCATAGCTTTTCTATTTTATTTTATTTTTCAATTAATTTACTTTGTTTCTAGTTTATGAAATTTTTGCGCATTTATTTTGTTGGATGGGCTTATGTTGTTTTGTGTTGGGTTGGGTTATGTTGTTTTGTGTTGGGTTGGAATGCTTTTGTCTTTCCAATTGTTGCAGTTACTGCTGGCCTTTTATTTAATTTATTATTTACATCCGCTTTTTTTATTTCTATTCTTCTATTTATTGTAGTTTAAGTTTGTGTCGATTGTTTGCGTTATTTTCTTTTATATCGTCATCGTCATTTCGTCGGATTTACTTTTGTTTTGTTTTTTCGTCTATTTTATAGTGATTTTTTTCGTATCCTGATTTTTGTTATATTTGTCCCGTCATTATATCATTATTTCTATGTGTTTTTCGTAATTGTTGCCCTTTAGATTTGACTTTGTACTACTCTATGCTTTTAAATTTTTGGTTTCTTGCTTCTTTATTTGATTAGTTTCATTATAGTGCGCGTTGAGAGAGACTGAGATGCACAAGGATGTTTATTGCACTAACTTTTCTGGTAATAAAATGAACAGAATTCGACATTTACATAAGAACGAGAATAAAAAACCTTGCTTTATTTTTATTTTGAGGGGAAAGAGATTAAATTAAGTAAATATTTGTTACAATAAATATAAATTTCATACATAATTATAATCTGGCAATATTTCTATTAATATTTGCATTTATTAAATTATTAAAAACTATAAGTTTAAATCTAAAAACAATTACGTTTCAAAACCACTTATGCTTTGTCGTAAAAATAGTTGTTTAAAAAAATGCTGGGCATCCACGCTTCGTCCTTCACATGATTACCATTCCAGAGATATTCGTGATAAAAATTGACTGTATTTGTTAATGTGTAGTTTGTGTGCGTTTGTTGAACTTTTTTTTATCTATTTCCCAGATTTAAATTTCATATCATCAACATGACATTTGCTTGTCAAATAAGACATATCTACACTGCATTAATTAGTACTATTAGCACAATCTGCTTCATTTCATGGAAACGATCATTTAGTTACTTACTTCAGTTACAATAACGAAACTCGACCCGCGCACGTTATTTTAAACTTTTGAGTGCCTCGCATAATTACGAATTGTCTAACTTATTCATCGGACCAAATGAAGTAGAATTACTACCTGTACCAATATTTTTTTTTTCGATGTGTATCGCTTCGACCCAATTCGTTGTTGTGTATTTATCAGCAGTTACCTATTGTTGTTTCCCTTTCTCGTGCCGGTGTCCGACCACAAGATAAAGAGTTGTGGAAGTCGCGACCAATCCACTTCTAATGTAGACGGGTTTAGTTCCCAACTAAACGGGACGGTTAGCAATAGATATATAGTTTAGTCGCCGCGTTAATATTAATTCGTCGCTTAATTAAAACCGACTTGCGGAACAATCGAAAGTTCTCTGTGATATTTCAATTCCTGTGATAATTTATTTCGAGTCAATCAGAGTGCAGGTATTTATTTTACACGTATAAATTTGTGTTTGCCGCTAAGGCCAATCATTTTCAGCATAATTTGACGTGCGGTTTTCTTGCCATTAATGTGGGTAAAACCGAAACGTAATGTATAAAGTTATTATGTTGCGCGAAATAATGATTGCCTCTAAACGTTTTAATTGGTTACACAGTATTATTAATTTATTTAATAAATCATTTTATAAAAAATAAATAGTTTGTTTTGAATATTAATTATATAATGTATTGATTTTATAAAAATGATGTACGTTAAGGCCAGTAATTAAACGTGGAAATTAGTAGAAATTTTTATTTCGAAGGGTGCTTGCCAAATAAATTCCAAAACAATCAAAATTATTTGTTGACGTTTTATTTCATTCATAATTAATTTGAACGTTGGGGTGCCATATATAACACTCTTAGCACCACTTCTTTTTATGTCAAAAGTCAATGTCAAATTAAATTTAAATTGCTTTCCATCGCCAACACTACAAATACCTAAATTGCGAGTTTTACTTAATGATTTTACTGATAATAATAATGACGAATAAATAAGTTGGTTTTCAACTTATTTATTTGCAAGTACGTAATAAATAAAGTTTGTTATAATTGTGTATTGAACAATAACTGTGTTCGTGGAAGTTGTTTCAAGGTGAAATATGGTCTACGTGCCTATTCCAAATACGCCCTTTAAAGACCCACCAAAAATGTATTGTATTTGAAAGCTCCTGCTTTAAGAATTATTTATGAATTATTTGTATATACTTCAAATTTGTTAACATTTAGTGTCATTACGAACTTTGGAAACGATTGTATTTGTTTGGTCACTGAAAGTGATCATGCTTTGCTGAATTTCAGTATTCGAAGACGATATTTCTGTGCATCTACAACGATCTTTAGACGTCCGATTGATTCGGCGAGGGTGAGGTCTTTAAGGCATTAACTTTGAACGAAATTGTTTCGCATTGGACTTGTTTGTGAATGCGAGGCTGTAATGAATTCTTCGTTACATTCGCTTGAGGCAGTAGAGTTTATGTTGGTAATTATCTTAAGAATTTCATCTTCCACCAAGCTTCTACTACTCTGGAGAAATTTCTACTACTCATTGAATTAATGCAATTATTAATCCAACTATAATTACTGTCGCATTAATGCAATGCCCATTGTGACATTCGCGTAAATTTTACGAATAATTTCATAAATTATTTGCCCACTTAAATGAAAATGAATGAATGAAACAATCTTGCACATATTATTACTTTCTTTAATTTTCTTTTAAAAGATTAGGTTGGGTTGCGTTGGCAACTTCTAAAAGATTATTCGAAGGTGAACAATGGAACAGAATAGAATTAAAAGTTTACTAATTCGATGTCATAGAACTCATATTACTTCTATTGTGCCTCATTTTAATATTGTTTTGTATATTCTGGGACAGTTGTATTTTCTATTTTGGAATTTTCATTTTTGAAAAAAAAATTACAACTTTAGGAAGTTATTATTCGCTGCCTGCCAAGAAATTTCATTCACCTCTCTGGTGAACTGGGTGTATGTTTCTGATACACAATTAATCATTAAATCCCGAAGAAAATACAAAGGAATCAAAATCACGTCATCCATTCGTAAAAGATAAAAAAGGTGGTCTAACCACCGAGTTGTCGAGCAACCATAAAATGTGGAGCTCCGGTTAGAATTTCAAGATAAAGTAGAGACTTTCGGAAGTAAGTGATAATATCATCATTTTATCTCAAATCCTGAACAATATTTAAAACTATGCCCGAAAAACAATAACAGGAAGAGTCGTGTAGAATTGCAGAATTTCTATTCTGTATGAAAACGTACATTTCGAGCTAATGATTGATGAATGAATAATGTGGAGAATGTGGGAAATAATTCTGAGAATTAATGAAAAATATTGATAACTATTAATAAAATTAATAGACCATCGTTCGCTTACGTATATCTGGTTAACAAAGTTGTAAATTTTAACACATTCACATGATGGAACTGAAAAATATTTTTTTATTTATGTTTATTTACGTTCGTTAACAAAAATTGTTAGCTACAAGTGGTTAGTGGTTTTATTTAAGAAACATTATTATTTTTTATTAGATCTAAATATGAAAGCTGCACATTGGTAATTATATTTTATTTTTATTTGAATTGCTCGCAAATCGTTTCCTTTCTCTTTTAGCAATAAAAATTGAAAAAATATACCGCTTCGATAAAAACGAATTAGCCACGAGTGTAGCTATAATATAACGCAGATATGTATGAGGTAATGCATTATGATGGCTTAAGTCCATAAAATTCCAAAACTGAAAATTTAATACATAACTTCATTGCACATTTTCTTTTGTTTGATGACAATTGGTTTATAAAATTAATTTTTGTGAACGATTACATCAAAAAGGGTCTAGTACGACGATGATCGTATTTGACCTGCATAAGGACCATTTTATATTTTCTTGCTTAAATATTTAATATTTTTTTTTTATTTTTCGCGAAGAATATTGTTCACCAATCAATTAAAATCTCTTCTAAATCCAAACTGTCTTCTCAGACTAATTGTAACGTGTCCAAAATATTTTTTAGATTGAAAATATATTAATGTTTCAGTAAGCTTAGGCAAGTAACATATCCTAAAAAAACCATTTTTTTTTTTGAAATAAAATCATTTAAATACCACAAAAAATATTATATTGAGACAATTTTAAGAAGCGAACTGTTCGTTCCTCTTTACCATTATATCCACAAAAATTAGTTCGACTCGGCATAGAGATTTCGGTTGTCTCTTGTTCGTTTAAATTTTTTTGATTTTCAAGTTTCAGGACGTATACACAATCGGACTTAATGAACTAAAAAATTATGTAGAATCTTTTAACAGTTTATTTATTGGCGAAGGACGTATACATCACAGAGTCTGCTTGCCTACCGATAGCATCGTTCGTCTTAACAATTTTTTTAACATTAACCTGCAAATTCTTTTAAACGTATAAAAATTAATTTAATAATTTGAACAACTTATTAAAAACAATTGTATATGTAACAAGTATAAATATTATATATTTACTCGTAACATTTTTTTATTATTTTTTTGTGCTGAACGTTGGATTTGGTTAGGTGGATTCGGTAGGGCTTGGTTATTTCATTTACCTCACATACTAACCTCTCATCTGGTTATATTTAAATGTTTTTTTTTTATGGACACAATTTATATTTATACGTTTCTTTATTCTATTAAAACTCTAATAAAATATTTTTCGAAATGAAATTTGATTTCGCCGATGGAACAATACTTATGCCAATACATTTTATGCTGTGTTATTTCATATTCATTTTGATGCAGTTAATTGTACAGCTTTTTAAGCCTTTTTAATTTTTTACATAGATTTAAGAATGGACCACCACCACCACGACCACATGGGTGTTACACCACGCGATCACTCCGGTCATACAACTCCATCAGATGGGGATACTACTGACCATGGTAGTGGACATATGATGAGCATGTTTGTAAGTACATACTGTGTATTGGTTTTTATTTATTCGCGCAAGTCGTCTTTGATAAATCCGTAGCAAAATAAACACAAACATTTTTGTTATCGTTTGAGATTAATTAATAATTTTATTACTTCCTCGGATAATTGAATTAAGAGCACCTTATTTTATTTTTTATTATACGTGTAGTCAATCTTTTATGATGAAAATAAGTAAATACTATAAAAAATGATTGGTAGATTTTTGTACGTATATAAAATCAACAAATTATGGATACTTGTTGCCTGAGAATTTAATGAATCTATGATGCCTTATAAAATAAAAGTAATTTGGGTCATAAAAATATTTATTACAAAGTTCTTGCGTAAAAATTCCTATCGCAATAAATATTTTTATTTCAAAGGATAAAGATAACCAGAACCAATAAAACAGGTAACATAACATACATTTTCAAATCTTATCATCCGTGTTTATTAATTTCACAAAAGATCTCTATAAATAAAAATATATTTAAATATTCTAAAATGTGTTCTTAAGAAATAAGCATCATAAAAATTTGCACTTCGTGCAATGTTTGCTTTTTAAATAATGCAGCATTAAAAATAACTATTATAATGTTACATAAATATGGGAAAGACATAGAACATATTTCTACATTTTGGATATGCTAATGTTAATAGTAAGCAAAAATTTTTTTTAGTTGTGATTAACTGCAAACCCAGGAATGCAATCATACTGTCTCATTTAATTTAATTTTAATCCAAACTTGATTATTACTATTAATATTAATGAGGCATTTTTTAGTTCCATTTTGGTACCTCCGAGACGGTACTGTTTGAAAGTTGGATGTTTTCAACCGCCGGAGGCCTCATTGGATCAATGGTCGGGATATTTTTCATGGCTGCTCTTTACGAAGGTTTAAAATACTACAGGTAACGTTAATATTTGATTCTACGTTGCCTTTAATATAATTTTTTCAGGGAATTCCTGTTTTGGAAAACTTACAATGCATTGCAGTACCGAGCAGTTACGCTACCTGCCGAAAAGGGTGTTGTTTCAGAAGATAATCAGATAGTACAGTAAGTATTATTTCACTTGATAATTATTATAAACTTTAAACGAAAATTAATTCACAAAGATATATTTAATATTAGTCGCCATTCCCCACATACATTTTTTAAAGTAGTGATTATAAGTATTAATCATTTTTGTTTTCTTTGATGCAGTATGGTCGGTGAGGTCATCCATAAACAACCGTAAGTTTTGCTAGAATGCGGTTTCTGTGTGATTTGTTTTATATTAATTTTCTTCAGTTATATTCTATAGAGGTTGTTAGTTTTCATGAGTAATGCTTTTTGGCAGATTTAAATGCACAAACAATGATGTTGCAGTTGATGCATAAGATATGGTCGATTATGTACCACATATACATTTTAAGTAAGATACATAACACAAGAAAGCGAAAGGAAAATTTTAGTGAATTATAATTTTAGTAAATCAGTTAAAACCCTTAACACAAATTTAGTGCTTTATAATTGTGATCATTTCCTTAGACATTAAGTTAGTACTTAATTTCATTCATTAACATCTCCTAATAACCACAAGCTTATAAAATTGTTTGATTTTCGTAAACTTTGTGAATTTTAATCTGCTAAATTAGTCGTAGGTATAGGTATAGCTTGCATGGTTTTCTTTTATTTAGCGTATGTAGTGGGTTCTTCTACTTCTTTCGTAGATGATTTTAAAATTGAACTATATCTTAATTAACATTTCTCTTCTGACAGGAACTAATTAAACGAACCTCATTTATAAAGTGCATATGTCTTCATAAATTGCAGAAGGTATTCGTAAAGAATTAGCAAATTTGATGAAGATATTGTACATTTTATTTGTTATTATTAAATCAAGTAAATACATAAATTTATATTTTCAGGCCAACAATGATGAGCATAATGCATTTCTACCAAACGTTTCTCCACATAATTCAAATAGTGTTGTCGTACTTTCTCATGCTCATTTTTATGACGTACAACGTTTGGCTGTGTCTGGCCGTTGTGATCGGCGCTGCTGTAGGTTACTTCATGTTTGGATGGAAAAAGTCGGTGATCGTGGACGTAACAGAACATTGCCACTAACATATCCATTGGATTAGTGTTCTTAGACAATAATGCAGTTTTATATATATACAAAATATTATACATACGCCTTTTATCGTAAATGGTAACGTTAATGTTTAAGTGAAATATTTTTATATTACGCATTGAAATTTGTAAGTTTTTCATTTACATAAGTGATTTGCAAATTTCATAAATGTGTATTGTAACTGTATGTATATAAGATTAATTGTGCATAACGTCGTGTGCGTGCACTGTTCTAATTGTAACATCAATTGCGTCAAAATTTTATTACGCGAGACTCAATCTTAATAAGGAATTGATACGACAAAGTGCATACGAATTATTTAGTTCATTAAAATATGTTGACAGTTTTATTGTTAATGAAACAATGCCTGTAATAAAAATAATTTCGAATTATCTACGTGTTTTATGCCGTAAAATATTTGTATTAACTATTTACGGTGTTGAACATTTTTATTACAGGTATTGTATAATATTTTTATTGTGAGTATTGTGACTAAAACTATTAAATTTATCGCATATCCATATTTAGTTAATTTTAGGTACTAGTTTACCCGTTATTCATAGTACTGCCTCTTTCTACCGAAATGTAAATATAGTGTAAATTAACCTGTACATACGTTATTGAAGATGCAGCCATATCTTTTATAACACCACACTATTTATTGCAGGACATTGGTTCTAAGTTATGCACAATGAAAGTTACAAAATGAGATTACTAATGTTAAGGATTTTGTCCCCCATTTTTGTAATATTTTACGTTTTACTTAATTAAATTAAGGATGAGCAAAATTACCTTTTATATAGTTATATTTGTTAGTTGATGTAAAGTTATTTAAATATACCTTTAGTTTTTTTTGATTTGCCACTTTGTTTGAAATAATGTTTCGTACTACACCATGCTAATGGTTAACGTCTTTGCCGTTGATGAAACAAAACTTGTGATGCTTCTATAAAACTGAATATTCTCAGCGAATGAGTTAAAAAATCGAACTGTACTAAAATGGTTTGGTTAAGGGATTCTTCATAAGGGCATCTGCATAAAATTAATTTTAAATGTGCAAAATATTTCATTATTGACTGCATATCAATTATTTTAAATAGATTTTGTTACAGAATGCAGTTCGATTCTGTTCGAATCTGTTACAAATAAATCCAGAACAAATAAATTTATAATGAGTAATTATAAAGACTACACTTTTAAGTAATCTAAGAAAGGAGGATCAAATGCATGTATGCAAGCAAATTGGTTCCAAGCACAATCTAAATTAATGATAAAAAATTGCAAACCGGTAGCAATGTTGATGAAAAGAATTATTATGAACTGGCTTGAGGATGACCAACACAGCTCCCTAATTTAAAAAAGCCTGTGATGTGTCTTATGAAATATTGTGAAGAAAATATTACAGCCCATGAGGTTTAACATATTATTTAACTGGTGAAGTTTCAACACCAGATGATGGTTACGAAGGAGATGACTACTCAGAAATTATTATATATTATAAGTTTTTTCTTATTATTTTTATAAATCATCTGCTTAACCTTTTGCTTGATTCCGTACATAGAGTCAGCAAAATTAAAGTGGTTTTGCATAAATAAATTGTGCAATGTAAAACTTCCCAGGTAATCTTTACTGCTTTAAGAAAGTAGTTAGAGGCTAACCTAGGCTCATCTAGATTCACTCTTCACTGGGAAAAACAAATTAACCACATGAGGGGGTGTGAGGGAAAGAAAATAATGTTTCAATTATATTAATGTACATTTTTGATTGCTAATAATAATGATTACCTTTACCAAAGTAGTGTAAGTCTTAATCTAAAATCTGATCACTGTATCTAACATTCAGGTTGGGAACTGTATAGGTCGGACAACTTTTGCAGCTGTACTAATTTATGTAAGTCAACTTTGGACAATTTTCTACTGCATTTAATTCTTGTTTTTTATTGCTGGAGAATGTACAGCAATTGTTCCAAACTGATGGACGCCACTTTGCAGTTTCTTCCAGAAATTGAATTGTAACAAAATGGTGATATTTTCCATCCAGATATTGTTTTACAGCAAAGTTTAATTGCTCATTTTATACATAACTTCTTGGGGAACTGACAGACAAAATGATATTTTCTAACTATATTTGAAGTCCTGCTGCAATTATTCTGAATTGATGGGCGAGCCAAATTTGCAGATTACATTTTATTCCTAGTAATTGTACAATTGATTGCCATTTAGATTTCATTTGGTGTTCGCTGAGGAACTGAGGAGGAAAATGTTCTCTTTTTGTTTCTTGAAGAAATGATAACCGAAATCAAATTACTTGATTGTTTTTTTCACGTCCAGCAATAGTTCTTTTTATCCCTCTGAAAAATTAACATCAATACTTAATCACACATAAATAATAATAAGTAAGTCATTCCTATCAGGACAAATAGTCTGTATAAGAAATTAAATTCTATGTCCCGCCTTGCAAGAAAACAAAAACCTTTATAATAACTGTTTGTATATTTAACCAGTAAATAGTACATGTGAAAAATATGAAGAAATTTAACTTGAAATAATCTTTATTCATAGAAGAACAAATACAAAAAGAATCAACATTTTCAACTGCACCTAGTGCAGATAAAAAATATCAAAAGAAAAATGACATGAATTCTACATGTATATGGCAAATGACATCGCGATAATACTTATAAAATCCTGTTCTTGATGAAATGTTGATCACCCTCGGAAACGAAGCGTTTTCTTCCCCTCGAAGGTAATTTTTTGGTAACATTCTCAGTTAAGAATCCTTGCTTGTAACAGCGATCGACAAACCGATCAAGTATAATGTAAGCCAATGGTACATCCATTGATATATCTCGAAGATCGTCGAAAACCCTTATGAAACCCCGTTCCATTTGGTCCGGGGTCAGCAGGATTACGGCATCCAACGTCTTCAGCAACTTGCACAGAGCTTCTTCTTTAAGGGAATTGTTGGCCTCGAGCGCCATTACAACGGCTTCGTAAACAAGTTCGTGATGAAAATGAGGAACTTCTAGAGACCGTAGGCATCGACTTGCTTCGTCAACATCACCAGACGAAATATATTCTTGCAAAAGCAACGACATTTGTCGAGTTAGGTACTTAACAGGCCTCAAAGCTCCACCAACGCCCCAGACGTTATGCAAACGAACCAGACCGTGCTTCATAGATAACAAAGTGTCGGCACGTGCCAAGGCCTCCAAAAACACCGCGTTCTCACTTTTTTCTTTGGTAGTGGTGAGGAACTTGGGTGGGATGCAATCATCCGCGATGGCTCTGGCAATGAAGTTACCTAAAACGGTAGGAGCATCTGGAATATCCAAAATTAAGTCGTTAACATTTGCAAGCAAATTTTCAAATGCTTTGGTAATATCAGATTCGGTAATAACGTGCCCGAAGAAATCCGAAATTAAGACCGAAGTCATTTCTCGATGCGACGGCTTATGATCCATCGCTATCTCGATACACAATTGAACAAAGAGATCCCTTCTGTTATAAGGAATGCAGTCTTGGATGGAGACGGCGGCTTCGTGCGTGTCGCCGTTTTCGAAATACTCCAAAATGATCGGCTCGACTTTCTTGCGAATTTCATCGTCGGATATTTCCGGCACGACGGCTTTCAGTTCGATATCGCCGTTGCTTATGTTCTCGCAATCGTAATTTGGATCGTTGATATCTTCGTAGGCCTCCAGTAGTTCGGAGCCAGGCAGGCCCCACACTCCCTTACCGCCAGCACCGCCTTTCTTGGGAAGACCTCTGCCGAAGCCGTTTCGCGAACGTCTGCTGTTCTTCCAGCTTCGAGGTCCGGGGAAACCGCTGGCCACTACATTTTCCCTGCTGCTCTGACGGCTCACCTTTTTGTGTTTTCGTTTGATGGACGCGTCGGCTGTCCCAGGAACGGCAGGTACTTTGGCGAAGTTGTCGGCGTTCTTGTCGTCGACTTCCAATTCCTTCTCAATCTCCGCGTCAAGAGATTCAGAAGCCATTTTATTTCGAATGCAAACTGAACGTATGTGTTGGTCTTATCTGAAATATTAGAAGAAAGATTATGTTACATTTTATCAATAAATAAATAAACACGTTTTAACGAACTAAATTATTGCGACGCATTAACAAAGGCGACGTGACAAACGATTGCTTAAATTATATTTAAACGTGTTTTCCGACATAAAAAAGCACATCTTTTAAACGTGCTATACAACCGGCGAAGTTCTAGATTACTGAACATCAACAAACTGCGGAGTAAACATAAACACACCATCTGGGTTCGTTTAATGACTTAACAAGGAACACTACGAGACGGAAACTTACGTTGAAACAAGGAAACGTTGGAACTTACCCTTGAAACAAAAAGAAACCAAATTTTTTATCAAATTTTGCGATTTTCACAAGAAATAACTTTCTGCGTAATACGCCACACAACGGCCTGCCATAAACAATACCACCCGCTGAGAAGTACCTCACGTCAACGCGATTCGAGCGTGGCGGTCTCACTCTAACGTACGCGCGAACGAATAGAATATTGAATGACGTTCCGCGAGTAAAGCCTCGTAACCGGCGAACCTTGTTGCTACATGAACAAAAACAAACGCACTTCCAATCCGGATACGCTGCGATTGCATGCGAGCAAAACTTGGCTTATCTCTTGAATAATTTTGTTTACGATTTACAGCATCACGTAATATTTATCGCATTTAAATATTACCACGCCTTCGTTAAATGTTTACAAATAATTGCACAGTTATAATGTTGTTTCCATAGAGAATGAAAGTGGTTTGTGGCACTTCTGATTGGTTTGTGCTTACTAAACGTGGAAATAAAATGCAAATGTTCTTGTATAGGAATATATTTTACAAACAAGTAGAAATAGTAAAAGTGCTACATATTTTGTAGAGATGGGATACGTATTTATATAGAAGTACACTTGAGGTATAAAATATAACGCAACGTTTGTTTACAATTATACATACATACGTATCAAAGCAAAATGATAAAGATTATATAAAGAAATATTTTTATATTGGCATAAATCCAAGCATCCGGAAAGTTATTTTTAAATCATGTTGTTTGAAACTCGAAGCACATACAGAATGTGGCATACATAAACAGCGGTTAATTTTTTTTTATGTATAAAATTGACTAGGCAAACATCAAACATTGACTTTATAATATAGTACGACCTTAACATTGATTGTCCTCATTATTGTTTACACACATGCAACATTTAATTAACATTAGAAGCAACATTTGGGTTCCTTAAGTCTTCTAAGAACTAATTGCGAACTTATTTAAATTGGACCACATATATAAAATAACTAAAGAAAATAAGTCGTGAAGATTTTTTCAAATTCAACAAACTACAAATTAAAAGTGCACGCACATATAAAGTGAGACACGTGAAATATTTTGGTGTGCTGGTCGTTTTATGGAATAAAATTGCTCATAGTGTTAAGTTGATTAATACATACTACCAAATTAATAGTATTTTATAATAAATACGAATTTCTGAAGTAAACAGCTGGCGTGGCAAAACATTTTCAATTTCCAAGAAACGCGTGCATATTTGAAAGATTTCACGCAACACCTTAATTAGCAACCCTGACATTTAAGACATTTATAATATACAATCTCAAGCAGCGATTCTCAAACTTTATCGAGCTGAAGTTCAATCCAATGGATTGGAAAGGGGAAGCGATCGAGGAAGTATAGGATGGATGTATCTGGGAACAGTATGGACGAGCGGGAATAAGAAGAGGTAGTAAGGAAGCTGTGGAGTAAAAGAGACGTGCAATTTGGAGAAAGGATGAAAATATGGGATGTTTGTATGAGAAACATACATATAATGTATGGGGCCCAACCCAACCCATACAGCCTCTTAAGGGTTTTAAATTAACCAGGCCCTATTATTAAGGAAAAGCCCCGCGATATTTTTCAAATGTAGTATGTATTATAAGTGGGGAGATGTCACAAAATTTTAGGCATCTGATGATCAACGAAAAAAAGTTATAGCATATCAAAAATGAAAAAGTTACAATTGTACTATTCCGCTCCACCAGGGTTAATAATTTGACACATTAAAATATACTAACAACTGCAACTTGATGTAATGAGATGGCATTGGGCCAAAATTTGCTCAAAACACGTAATTATTTTCGTTGCCGTCTGATTTATGTTGTTTTTCTTGTGGCGCGAAAATATAGCTTTTTAAAGGTGCCATTAATGTTAATAACATCGTAAGGTAATGGTTATGATATCAATTAGGTTGAATTTTTCCAAGTAGAAAAAAGATACCAGCCGTGCTTGCATGTTTCGTTTGAAAAAATCACCAGTTACAACCAACAAATTAAAAAATATTGCCTAACAAGTATCACAGTAAAGCTGACAAAAATGTGCAAGTAGGTATAAATTGTAATAGTCTATTTTTTAACCCGAGCAACATTTTCTTCTACTTTGTTGAAGTTTTTTTTTTAAATAATTTAAACAAGATTACGTATCAATTACATGACGATATGTTACTAGTTTTTACGATTTTTTGACGAAATTTCATATAAATTGTATATTTGATTTCAACTAATATTTCTCAGGTTAAAAAACAGACGTCACTTATGCTAATACATCAATAAAATTCGACAGTTTGTCTTAATGATTAGATATTTACATGTTTACATTGTGATTCCTAAAACCCTTGAAACTGTACCAAAAATCGCAAACTTTACGAAAAAATGTTACATATTTTTTTCTATGACTATGAAATAACACACTCATTAATTTGGTATTTTTAAGAAGTAATATGAACCTAAGTAATGGTTTTAATTCAGGCGATTGGTAATAATTCATGACTCACATTAATCAAATTAAAAAAAAAAATTTCATCACTAACTGTTTGATAACCGGTCACAAACGTGCATTTAAATTATTACACAATGCTCCTGGACTCCTCAAAATCATTGACAGACTTCCATCAAAGTTAGTTGTTATTAAAATTATTATTATATTATGCATTATCCATAGTAGTTTTATCTAAGAGTTCAACATCAAACCAGATTTTTAAATTTGCCGACATTGAATTATTTCAATCTCGTTGCAGGTGTGAGAGATTTATGTCAAAGTGTAAATGCAACTGGCGTAAAGGTTTTAGAACTGGTGGAACTAAATCATTCAGCAAATTAAAATTTCTGAAGACACGTTCTAATGTAAAAACTCTGAGTCCTGACCCACTCCACTTAAGGCTGGAATTAATTTAAAATTTCGGCTAGAAGTTGAACTCTCCTCATACTCAATTTATACTTCAATTTTTCATCAATAAAACTGGCTGCAAATCTAAAAATGATGATTTGAATAATAGTCAGACTAGTAAACAATATCCGACTTGCATCCAATTTTATTATATTTCATCAACAAACTTAATGATTAAAACTATAGAATAAAAGAAACTTTGGAAATAACGTCGATTGAAGACAAATTTAAAACATTTCATTTGGTCGCTTTGTCCCAGTTAGTGTTAACATTTTCCGCAACATCAAGTAATTGATTCATCAATTAGAAGTATTTAGTAAGCTGCTAGTACTAATGATTGTATAAGATATAATTTTATAATGTGAGAATGTTGGCAAGCAATATATTATATACAGTTAGATGTAAAACAGTAAAGATCACTACAATG
This sequence comes from Geotrupes spiniger, assembly GCA_959613385.1. NCBI lineage: Eukaryota > Metazoa > Arthropoda > Insecta > Coleoptera > Geotrupidae > Geotrupes > Geotrupes spiniger. The sequence goes on along the minus strand of OY390735.1, from coordinate 13,660,324 downwards.
CTCTTAAGTTTTAAATCCTCAGTATAATAAATTTAGTGAAGATTTATATATATATATATGTTTAATCAAATACCTTGTTTGACCGTAAAAGCGTCAAATCAATTTAACAAAATTAATTCTGTAAATCTCATTTTGCACAACGTATAATCAGTATTTCTTTTTGATCAAGAACTTTGTCACAGAAAAAACTATAACAAAGAATTCATTTCAGTGACAACAGTAAAACTATATACAAACATATCTTTGAATCAAATATATAAACACTCAATGCCAATATAAATTATAATAAATATTGTACAAGGAAAACAAGGCATATTCTAAGATCGTGTTATTGCAGGAAGTAACATTTACCAGTGTTTTGCTTTTGTGAATTCAAAAAATTGTGACAATAAAAAGAAGTGTGATGTAAAATGGAGTACGGTGAAGAACCTAGCCATAATCTAGGAAATTAGGTGAAGTTTACGATAAGAAGGGGTATTATGCATGCGTAGTTGTACCAGCATTATATTTAAATTCTTAATAAATGACTGATACTATAACTGAACCGAATTTAATTTCAGCTGTCCCTCACAGGACTATGTTATTTGTGATAGTATGCCAAGTATATAATTTTAGATGTAAAGATAATCATGTAATGAAATACAAAATTATACTCTTCGCAAAATGTGCTTGATCGACAATGAAGTCCAAAATTATGTTTTTAAATGCTACTACTAATCTATAATCTTAAGAAGGCCTAAACATTGAAAGATAAGCAACTTCTGATATGCTACGTATTGCAAATAAATCACTGTTGCTGTCAGGTGAGGATATGTTAACGTCTAACTTTTTAACTTACATTTAAAGAACATTTAAAATTCGTTTTATTATCTATTAGGACGTTTGGAAGTAACTTCCGATTATTCAGTTTGCATAAAAGAACCAGAAGTTACTTCCTTAACTTAATAATTTAATCGAGTGGTTGGCAATTGGGTTCAATCTTACGAAAGTTCAACGTCGTGCAAGAAGTTTAACTCGCGTAAATACTGTCCCATGTTTTACTACTAACCACAGATTTAATTAATTAAATTTTTAATAGATACGTACAATTAGTTTTTCTCATATAAAATTTAATTTCATTACAATGACAATAAGCTGCTAATATTTAACTTCTGAAATTTATAATCACAAATTTCTCACAGAAATTTATTTTAAATAACTGAGTGAATAACACTCCGTTTATATGAAGGGCAACTGTGCAATAAAATTAGTCATTTATCGCTCGTATTTAAATTTTTGGTTTGAAATTAGTTTGACAGGTTTTTGTGAAAAAATTACAATCTTATACGCTAAAGCTAATGTTGGTCATGGATCTCTTTTCTTGACCCAGCGGCAACATTGTGCAAAGGCTCTCGACGAGCACGTGGTCTGTATTTCAACATAGGCTAAGACTATTTTTGTTTGATATTTAATTTAAATGCCAATATATGATTTCATTCTTTCTCATAAGAAGTAATATTTCATTTATCAACACAGACAAAACTATTACAAATGTTATTTATAGTAATTATTGTAACAGCACCATCGAGTTTACATATAATATTAAAAAATCGTTTTCAAAATTATCAACGTTAATCGTAAATCCTTGAGAAAGTGTACTAAATTTAAATGTTTTTAAAACATCATCGCTAAACCTAAAAATAGCAGACATAGTAACACAGATTAATCCACATCGTAAATCATTTTTGAGCATCAATTAAACTTAACACGCGAAATGCAATTTTAAAAAAGTTTTTTCTTTACGGCCGTGTAACGTTCCATGTAAACATCGTAACCGTTAAGGTCAAACAGCTGCTTCATCTCGAACAAATTTCCCTCGAGCGCCAAATTAGAAATGTTCGAATCGGTCAAGATCTTGGAATGTATCGAAGCCAATTGCAAGCAATTTTCCTCCAATCTTAGAGTTTTCAGTCGGGGGCAGTTGGCAACGTGGTACGACACTTCGGATATTTGATTTTGATTTAAATTCAACTCGGTCACGTTCAGGCCGGAAATTTCCGACGTGACGATTTTGATTTCATTCTTTGACAAATCCAAAACGTCCAGGTGCTTCAGGCCGCAGAACACCAACGGGAACTCTTTGAAATGGTTATCGCTCAAGTAAACTTGCTTGAGATGGATCAGATTTGTTATGGTGCGGGGCAGATAGCTCAAGTTGTTATGGCAAACGTTGAACGTTTCGAGCTTTGTGAGGGCACCTATGCAATCGGGGATCTTACCCAATTTGTTCTTGTTCAAGTTCAAGTGTTTTAAATGGATAAATCTACTTATTTCAATCGGTAGGGTCACGAACTTGTTATCGGATAAGTCTAATGTACGTAGATTGCCGTCTAGTTGTAGAAATCCTGGCGGAAAATCATTCAAGTTGCTGGATATTTTCAACACGCCGGTCTTCTTCGCTGTCTCAAGATGTTGCTTCAATCCGGAGTTACCCATTGTTGTTCTATCATCTCATGTTGCGAAACATTCGTCGCTAAAAATAGACAAATTATTGATTTTGAACCCATTAGTAACTAAATTTAAAAACGCACCTAATTTCAACAGTTCTATTAGATCCAACACACAATTCTTACTGTGACAGAAACGTCAAATTACAATCGAAATTACGTCCACAAGACACACACAACGTTGCCAAATTTATACAGAAATTTATTTGTTTATTTATCAAGTACCTTAGAACAGCTTTCACACCACTATTACATTAATTGTATTTAATACTTGGAATAAAAATTTTATCTTGTAGAAAAATGACGATTTAAATGATTAATTAATGTTTTGAGTAACCGATATTTTACCGACTAAAGTAACCGACTGAGTTATCGATCGATTGTTTTTGTGTCAAATGTCATCGTAGATGACAGCACCTGCAGTTTTCCTAGTGTTTATTAATTTTCTTGCATCCCTAAGTAAATTTTGTTGAATGATGCTGGAAATACGCAAGGTTCTACTAACGATAGTGTACAAACCCGTCATCAAATGAGAATGTAGTTAAAAAGTTGATGTGCGTGAAATATGTGGGGCGAAAATTATTAAATATGACATCTACACCAAAATCAGGAAAATATGTTCACGGTAAGTTAAGTGCAGCATATTTGTGTGTAAATGCACGTATTTGAAATAATCAATTAATTATCGTTCGTTAAATGTACGTATATTGATGTTTTTGTGTCATTATGATCGTTTTTTTTTTATTGAAAACGTAACATTCTACATACATTAGCATTTTCTGGCGAACAATCAATGCCATTATTCCGCTTATTTGATTAGATATGAAGGATTTAAATGTATTTAAAGCGAAATTTCACAACGTGATCAATATTTGCCGTTATCTTAAATGATTAATAATCTGCACCCAGATGTAGCCAAGTTACTAATTATGTTCGAAACAATCAAAATTAGATGTTGCAAGAGCTATTAACTTAGGGACAAAGTGGATCACTAGTGTTATACTTGACCTTACCCAATAGTAGAAATCATGGACAGGATAAACCATTAATATTTTAGATAATAAAGAAGGTTGTGTGCAGTGTGCCAACAGTTTCGTTGCGTCTTTTAAAATATTAAATGCGGACGCCAAAAATCTTACCGCTGCAGCTGCAACGGAGCCCCTTGGCATATAATTTGTTTATATGTATTTTGCCGCTGCTTTCAAAGATTATATAAATACAACTATTTTAAATATTGTGGCCAACAACTTGTTGGAACGTACGATATAACGGCTACTTCAAATCGAATACATTTTCAGTGGCCAATAGTGATTTAATGCGATTTATCATTAACACTTCTAACACTTCATACTTTGAAAGTGAAATTGCACACATAACTTCTTCAAAAATAGCCAGACGGGAATAAACAGTCCTGTTAACCTGGATGAAGGCCAAATTCGCCGAGGCAACAGATACGTTAGTGTATGTGTAAATGATGCGGCAAAATATTTTTCTGAATGTTGCAGTAAGAATTCGTAATATTGCGTGTTTGTCAATAACGTAAATAAGCCAGATTAACACATTTTCATAAATTGTTTTTTATTTCGTATTAGATTGAAACGAATAACTTATTAAGTAAATAAATAATGCAGCTCTATATGCAGTATTTATATTTGTGGTTGTTTGTATTAGTCGTTGAATATGTTATTACAGTTTTTGCTCAGAAAATGTAATCATTATAAATCGCAAACAAAATTAATTAATTCGCGCGTTTATTATATTTATATATATACGTATATACATATATATATCATAAAATGAGCGACGTTCTTTCTCCGCCACTTCGTACCGAAATACCTTTGGCAAAAATACATGCATTTGACGTAATATCTTTTTTGTACGTCGTCCGTGAATTAAAAGTACCCAGTCACCGTCCGTTATAGCCCGCGATAATAATAATTTGGCCGGAAAATTTCAGTTTTTCGCGCGTCGGCGGCAGTTTTGCGCGAACGTGCTCTTCGCGTTTGTGCAAAGTTTCTTGGGTGAATTGTGGGGCCAATTGATCGGTGCAATGCCCGATTACGATGGATTTGCCGAGGAGCCTTCGCACGGCAGACGTAAATATAGAATTTACTCGCAAGCGTGCAAAAATAATCCGGCCAGACACTGGACAATTTTGCTCTCCTTCGCGCCAGTTGACTTCGACCGCAGAGGTGAGAGTCATTCGGCTCGTTATACGTTAATTAAAAACGCATTTAAAGCGTGCTTAGGTGCCAGAGGTATTTTCGTATAATTACTGTAAATTTTAACAGAAATAATGAGGGAAATATTTGATTTATTTAGGTGGGGTATTTATATAAGGCTTAATTTATTATATATTTTTTTAACATTTTTTTTAAATATAAAATTTGAATTTGTGGTTCGTTGTTTTACATGATCTACATCATACATGTAGTGTGTTGGTTGCTGGTTTAAATATTTATCCTTGTTACACCTTCTGCTTATAGATTTTTAACTTGTATTAGTAATTTTGTATTGTATTGTAAGAAAATTAAAAAGTGTTTCGAGTTGTCTTGAGTTTTATCGAAAAATTGCAATAAAGTTAGGAACTACGTGTACTCGACTCGTGGCGAGTTGTAAGTTCGACGAGAATTTCGAGTACTTCTCTCGATCACTTATTTTACGCCACTGAGGTGCGTCGCTATCGTCTGAGCTTTACTAATCGTTCGAAGGCTTGTTGCAGAATAAACTCCTTTAACTATGTACAGTCCGCGACAATAGAATAGCACACAGTCTAAATTTCGTAGTATTTTAAAAATTGAACAGAAATGAGAGAGTTCAATCCATATGCTTCTTGAGTTACTTCTTATATATCCCTCTTAGTGACTTTGACACTGCCCCTAAATTCTTAGAATCGTTGTGTTGGTAGATTTCGTGGAAACGTAATCCGACAAAATAATAGCACACTTGCTAAACTTTCACTTCTCAGTTGAACACGAGCAAAGGAAGGTGGCTATTTAGTAAGTATTTGATATCTACATAGCGTGGTGAATTACTGCGGAAAACTTCTTAAAAAATGGGTCGTGGAAAGAAGCTAACAGATAGTGAAATGAAAATAATTATGACACTATCTAAAGAAAATCTTTCTATTTCGAAGATTGGGAAAGTAATTCATAGAAGCCGGAAGGTTGTCATGAATTATTTGAAAAACCCTGAGAAATACGGTAATACAAAACGTCCTGGACGACCTGCGGTACTATCAGCACGAGAGAAACGTGCTATTTTAAGGGCAGCATCGAATGCACCAATGATTGCCAGGCAGATTGCTGAAGCAGCAGGCGTGCAAACAAACGTCAGAAATGTGCAACGTGTCCTGCAAAGATCTAAGCACCTGCAGCGAAGGAAGCTTAAAAAAAAACCGCCTCTAACCGAAGCGCATAAGAAGGCACGGTTGCAGTTCGCAGAGCAGCATACTCACTGGAAGAAGAAGTGGAGAAAAGTCATGTTCACCGACGAAAAGAAGTTTAAACTCGATGGACCTGACGGGTGGAGTTATTATTACCATGACTTACGTAAAGAAAAAATGTTTTTGATCCGGCGCCAGATGGGTGGCGGAGGAGTCATGGTATGGGCCGGTATCGGCTACCATGGAAAGACGAATATTAATTTTATCAGTGGCACAATGAACAGCGTGAAATATCTAAAGTTAATCCGTGAACAAATAACCACACACGCAACCAGAAACACCCATATTCCAGCAGGATAATGCAGCGGTTCACACAGCAAAGGTTGTGAAAGCATTCTTCGAGACGGAAAATATTCAAGTCTTGCAATGGCCAGCTCGTTCCCCTGACTTGAATATTATAGAAAACTGTTGGGGAGACCTTGCTAGAGCAGTTTATGCTAAAGGGAGACAGTTTAATAACGTAAACGAATTAAAAGAGTGCATTGCACTCGAATGGGAACGAATGAAGCAGAAAAGGATTAAAAAATTATTCAAGTCGATTCCAAAGCGAATAATTTCGGTGATAAAAAACTCTGGAGGATCTACAAAATATTAAATATTGAGTTCCCTTCGTATGTATGCATAAATGTTAATTAATACCAATAATGTGCTATTATTTTGTCGCACCGGTTTCTGAATTTTTGCAGATGAAACAAAAAGGACCATCCTTGTATATAGAAACTTAGCGCTATTTGGTGTTCAACACTTATGTGTGCCTGTCTACATATTGAAAATTATATTTTTGTACTTTAATAAATATCAATTAACAAATTTTGTGGGGTGTGCTATTCTATTGTCGTGGACTGTACACTATTTATTACCACTATTTACAATTTACAATTATTTCACAATTACAATTATTATTTGTTAGCTGATTTGCTAATTGATTAATGCTTAAGTGAACAACACTGTTGTGTTACCAATAATTTGAATAATGATGTTACTTCGACTGTTGTCTTGAATGATGATGCTGTGTAACTTTGTGTGTAACTTCGAATGTGTAAGTGTTACTGTATGATTTCGATTGTGGCGACGTTCTTTATTACGAACTTTATTATTTAACTAAAGTTCGTTTGCGTCATTGGTGGGAATGACATACCCCACTTTCATGCAAGACGAAGAACTCGTCGTGATTGGTCAGAAGAATGAATTTAATGTGATGAAGGAAAGGGATGTTTTGCCTGATATTTGGTTCACGGTTTCTAAAAGGATTAATCTAAAATCCATGGCCATATAATAATTTAAATGGCCAAGAAAGTTTGGTAATTGTTTATTTCCAACCGCATTGTGATAAACTTGGCAGTCGTAAAATGACGGCTTTTGTGAAATGGGAATTCTGCGCTAAATGCCGGGCCGCAATTGTGTTGAAATAGATAACGTCTTGTACGTGGCCGTACAAGAGTCTTTGGTTTTTAAATATGGGGAGAATAACTCTTAAATGTTTGACCGGACCGTTAGCGGCGCATCTGCCGAACCATCTGTACAACCGTGAATTTGGGACTAATTACGTATGCAAAATATTCTGAGCATCTAGACAGAATAATTAATTGTAGGGAATATTTTGCACTGGATTGCGCGGATCCAAATTAACTTCATTAAATGTTAATATATATGTACATATGTGGGACCCAACAGTTAGCAATAGTAGTAACAAACGAGGAAGATTTTTTTTACTGGAATCCATATTTACCTATGATGGTGGTCATAATGGTCGTAAATCTAAATATTTTAACAATTTAATTTCGTTCGCGACATTTAATTTAAAACTAAACTAATGCGAATCTTTTATTATTTAATTCGAAGATTTCATGATAATTAATTGCAGTCCATTTTTGTGCTCGCACAGTTGCCCGATTCTTTAAACATTTTTCAACGTTGTCACACAGCTAAATCACCGTTTTCGGGCAAAAATGCCTTCACGCGAATATATGTTTGCTTCAAAACTTACTTGAAGCGAGTGAGAAAACATTTTACAGAGATTGAAAATTACGCAATGCGATATAGATTTTTGATTATCCAAATATTTGAAATGATAATATATTTTTACCGTTGAGTTTTTCAATTGTACGAGGCGAAAAATTATTAAAAAGTAGTGTGAATGGCGTGAAGTTAATTGAAAAAAAAAGCTTCCAGCTTTATTACATGGGACGACGATGTTCCTTAGCTCGTGGAGGAGTGAAGCAACTCTCTGTGTGCGACGCTATTATCGATTCCTTGTTACATCATGACGTCACGTGTACCTTTCCACAATTTGATTCATCTCCGCGAAATATTGATACTAATTAGTTTAATTTATTATTCAAATTGTAATTTTTAATTGCATCATTATAACTTAAAAAAATATACTTAAACAAAATTGGTATATTTCTTTTACAAAAAATTGGACTCAGTATTTGAATTTTATTGAATTTAAATTTTATCTCGTGGTTTCTTTTAAATATTATAATTATTTACAAAATTAATCGCGTGGGTTCGTGCCATGAATATTAACACTTTGACTTTGATTTTCGTATAAACACACCGTTGCTTAGCAACGTTTTATTTGAATTCTGAAGACAGCCGTCGTGGACAAACAGTCAAATTGGTATTACTGTAATCGTTTTCTGACGTTTCTTTTATAGCTTTCCTTGCTTGAATATTTGTATCGACATTTACAGATTCCTGTTTTCTCTCCCAGTATTTTAAAATCCTTTAAATCTTTTCGAATTTCATTAAAGAAGCTGTGTTGTTTCTTTACAACTACAATTTCCTTTTTACTATAAGTAACCTTATAAATTGCAAAAATAAATATGACTGCTCGTCGACATAACCCTAAACTTAAATATTTCAATATATTTTCGTCCTAGTTTCGAAACGTATCAAGGTTTCATGTTGCTGATTAAAATAATGTGGGGCGCGACTATGAATTAGCGTAAGTTGTTGCCAAATATAAAAAAAACTGCATTTTAGCAAAATGGCGAATTGATTTTTTCCACATCGTCCATTGAACTCATAGGGTAATTCAGGGAGAGATGGCCCACATTTCTATATTTTCCTTTGATGTTAAGACGGCGGCAACTTGTTTTCCTCTCTTCCTCGCTTGGTTAACCAAAAACTGAGCTACTAGGCACTGGATTTATTTTATTTAGCATAGTTTCAGGCGTTTCCTTTTTGATTGTGTTTTCATTGGCAATTTGTGAACAGCTCGGAAAGTTGAAATCTGGCGCTGGGTCAATCTCCATTTCAATTTGTTTATCTACATCTTCTATTGACGCGTTCTGATTGTGGGGTATTTTTTTTTATTTTGTTCATTGTGAGGGTCATCTGTCAAGAAGGCATAATGTGGAATTGCGTCTGGATTAAAATGACAAATTGCATTGCTCTAAATGCTGAAACTCTATTTTCTATAGTAGCAGATCTACACCAGCACTCTGACAACAAGTTTCCAAATTGCAATCTTGTTATCCTTCTGGTTAGATTTGCTCTAACAAAAGTGTCACACACTATTAAAATTGGATTTTCGACTATGACCCGTCCAACGGTTGGAGAAATTGTGAAATTTATTGTGTGACTAGGGAGGCATAATGTCATGCTCCTCAGCAAATTTTAACATTTCAACTGAATTACAGTGTGCTGAATGGCCATCTAAGATTAAAATTACTTTTCCAGTAGGTTTTCGGGCTAAAAAGTGTGTCCTTAACCACGTAAAAGACAGATTTCTCGTTCATGTAAAGTGTAGAACCCGGAGGCATTTCGTCCTCAAACTCAGATTTCTTGTTTTTACCCTTAAAAATGCATACTGGTGGTACGAAACAACCTTCGGCGTTGCAACACGAAATGACTGTTACAGTCTCGCCTCTTTCACATGACGTCACCGCTGCTACATTTTTGAGCCCTTTTCTACGACAACATATCCAGGTTTCTTATTCAATCGCAGCCCAGTTTCATCCATATTAAAGATTCGTCCCGGTTGGTTCATTAAATCATTTTCAGTATGTATTTTTTCAAGAAGTTGAAAATAAGAAGTTTCTTCAGCTCGGTTCATTTCTTGACAACGGGCCAAAGAAATTTCTTCCGATTTTCTAATGCTAAGATCTGCATGTCATTTAAGGAACATGTGTAACCAGTCGTAACCAGCTAATCTCTTCTCTTTGTTAAAACGGTTTTTAATGTTTAATTCTTCAGCCAAATTAAAGGCCATAGATCTGACAGACTCACGAGTCGGAGCAAAATCTTTGCTTTGAAGTGTGACGACAGCTTTTTGTCAATTTCCTCACCCAAACAGGAAGATGGTCCTAAGCCTTTCCTTTCAAAATCATTGATTTTCATACGTCTTCTTCGTGCATCAGTAGCAGGCTTAAAAGATTGAATTTCATACAAATGATGAAACATTAACTTAATGTTACAAAATTTCAAGGACCTTGCAATATTCAAATAATTTATAACTCACCTATTCAGTATTTTAACGGCACTATCAACTCTTTTTACGATGTAACGACTTACTGGCGTTGGCTCGTGTAGCAATATGCGGGAAATTAAAATAGCGAAGATACCCGGTGGGCAATCTTTCCCTGAATGACCATAGTCTTTAGTAGCCATCAATGTTCAATTTTCAAGATATCTTTGATATTCTAAGAGTTTTTTAAACATTGTGTCAGGTGGTAATGTTGCTATATCCGAAAGCGATAACTTTTGACAAACTTTTATTTTTTATAAAATGTAGTGCGTATGTTTTATTACATTACATAGTTTTCAAAGTACATAACAATTTGAACAATTCATGTGTTATTTTCACCAGAGACCTTGTGAGTACCCCCCTGGAGGAACTCTTGCTGTAGCAGGAGTAGTTACCTCGTTCGTATCGTAACCTTCTCCCAGAAGCGGATTGCCATCTGAAAAAAGTACACAATGCAACTTGCAAATGCGAAATTTTTAATTACCTTTTCGCCGCCCATTAGATTTCTTCACTTCTGTTTCCGCCATCCCAACGCCAGTTAACGGATTTCTGAGATTGCTCGACTTGGCAGTTGGCGGTCTTTTCTTGGGAGCGTTGTCGATGTGACCTACATAGTCCTTCGCTTCATTGGCGTCCAGAAATCTCCTCGGACTGGTCACATGGTCGCTGGGCGGATCTTCCCTGCAGCCCATGCAACCAGCCGGGAAAATGGAGCTGTTGTGATCGCGCATTTTGTTAATCTTCCTGTACGTCGGTTGAAAATCGTCCTTGGGCGGAGCAGCATCCTCCTGTTTGCGCTGGTCTTCGAGAAAGAATATGTCGCTACGGTGTTTGTTCAATTTTTCGTAGGAGGAACCGTCGTCGCATTGGTTGCTTTCTAAGTCGGAGGGTTTATCCAGAACGATTTCTAAAATGTCAGATTTCATCGAGGAGTCCTCGGACGTCACGCAGTCTTTGGTCAATCCGCAAACGTCACTTATCGATTTGTCTATTACGTCGATGGAGTCGATTGATGATTCTGCGTTTTCGCAAGCTATAAGGTCCTGGTCTATTAGGACGCCCATTGTCGCATCACCCCTTGTTTTCATCTTGAAATAATAAATTAGGTTTAAGTCATAAGATATATTGGGCAAGTTAGTGTCGTTTTGAATTTTTGATTCCATTATTAGGGCAGAAAAGTAGACATGGTCTTAGGGAGGAAGAATTATATTTCAAAATCTGATGTGGATCACTGATTATATGATATAAAAATTGTGTCATTGTAATGACAATAAAAAAAATTACGCATGCAAATTAGTTCAAACGCCCATGTTGGATAGACATCGTTGAAAATCACATTGTAATATTATGCATCTACACATCCTAAATGCGTTTAACCTTGACCTTAATATAGTATTATGATTAGATGCGTGCTTTACGTTGACTAATGAAGCACATTTCATAGAATAGTTTCATATATAAATTGCCATTTGTTTATAGTTCTAATCTGCTGTACATAAAAGATAGATAAATAATCTAAAAAAAGTGTCTGTTTACAGAAACTCGTTCACATTTCCTCAATATCGTATATCGCTTAATTTATGTTCAAAAACGTATGGTGATGTATAGTAGTGATCATGTTTGTACCTATTGCGCTTGAAGTGATTCACGGTGAGTAAAACTACCACAATACTATGTTCCCGGTTATAAGATCGAGTAAAAGGTTGAAATGAAAAAATCTAAAGTCTAAGTATTTAGTTATTCTGGTTTATGTTGATGTAATTAATATGTGATGTTTGTTATATTCTGCAATGTGCTAATAAATCAGATTAGAACAACGCACAACTTGGATTAAAACTGTTGCCAAGTTGCCTAGATTACGACGTCATTTATACCGCATTTGTATGTTGCGGTATTGATGTGTTTTGGAAAATTTATTAAATCACTTTTAATTTTTGTAGCTACTGTAATTGGTTTGTTTTGGGTTGATATATGTCGCTTTGACAGTGGTGTGGGGCAGAACATGTGGTTTCAAGATATTCGTCCGGAGCAAGGGTTGAAAAGGGTTGCTATTTTTTGGCGTCGATGTAGATCTGATCAGATGTTGATCTGTTCATCATTTAATCGATTCTAAGATTAAATCGAACCTATAAGCCATGTCGTTATTCAAGCAGGACTATAATTTGAGATTTGAAGTCCAGTTGTTGAGTGTCAAAGGTGCTATCACTGCAGTAAAGAAGGCTGCATGGCTCCTATGGCAAGACGGCGACAGTGAACATCAAATCTCAAGTTGAACAAACACAATAAAGAGCCTCAGCCATACTTGTGGACACAACAAAAACCGGGAGCATCAGCATAAAATTCGCAAAGATGTTATAAAGGAATGTGATGATTCTGGGATGTAATAACTGAGTAGGTGACTGTACCACCATTGATTCGGATATCGTACGTGAAGATTGCCAATACATTTTGGACTGACTCCCTGATTTACATCCATATTAGAATAGAATCAGAATAACGATAAATACATGTAAAACATACGCGAATTCAAATGGAAACTAAAATGTTGGGAAACAGCAAGAAGACCACCATAAAAGGCGAAGCAGCTATAAAAGAACAACAAGGATATTAAGAGCCTACCTATGGATAGAGAACGAGTTTGCTGACAGAATCAACTACACACAATCATAAAATCAAGGAGGATTTCAGACTCTTAAGTTACAAAGAAAATACTACAAATATAGAGAAAATGGTAAACGAAATAATGACAAATACAAAGAACAATTTAATAGATATAACATTTAATAGGTAGAACATACTGGTAGGTTAGGTTAGGTCTGTAGTGAGTGGTGCGTTAATCGCTCCTCCGCTGCGACCTCAAGGATCTATTGTACCTCATAGGTCACCCTCCATTCCCATCTTCCTTTAAATAACGAAGGATTGATGATGAGAAGTTTACTCAGCTATAAGTTTTATCTCATCAAAGATTGAAAACCTTGTAGTACCGGTTGTGGACCACCCACTCCTTGACAGGGAGTGGGTGGCTGCCAGGCCATAGAAACTGCATTCGTACGAAAAATAACATTGTATGTAACTTGGGAGATAGTTCACCTTACAAAGTCAGTTATTATAAGCAAGATAATTTTCATTCAAATTTGAATGTTTCACCCTACAAAATTGGGGTGACACTGTTAAAAATTTTCTAAAAAAATTACAATGAAAAAGCCATCTATTAGTATTTTAATTTATGTCGGCTACTTGGTTTCCCTTTACGTCAGAATGTCCAGACAATTCCAACCTAGTTCGATCTCACAAACATACTGATAAATCCAAGTTACATTCAACTATCGCAATAAGATCAATTGCGAACTACAAAGAATTCAGTACTACAAACGCGGGAAGTTCCTAGTCCCAACACCTACGCCATTGGTATAACGACGCGTAACAGCTACATCAAAAACTTTAAATAACAGACGCAACAACAACCATAATGTTGGAACCGGAACATATATGTCTGTGAGCTTCGATGTAGAAAATTTGTTCACGAATCATCCATCGCTTTATAACTCGTACGAAGAAGTATCGGCTATTAGAACAAGTGTCATTCGATGCCATAGCGAAAATACTTCATAAACACTATCTACTTAGTTGACGAAATATTCTACAAACAAACCAAAGAATTTCCGAAGGGCTCACATGACCTTGTTCGAGCATAAACTCTCTGTAAAACCGAAGAAACAAACGAAGAATAGCTCGCGACTAAGAAGACCTTATAAGGAACGGAGACCCCGATAGAGAAACCGCTAACATATTGGCTGCAAGAGACTGCATCTGTGAAGCAAAATGTGACGGACTCCGTACGGTCTTAGTAGTCGCGAGTTTTTATTCGTTGGTTTCTTCTGTTTTAGTTCTCCTTCTTCTTTATTATTTCTCCAAAGTTCTTTTATACTTTTGCATAGTCTTATCTATGTCCAAAAACTTGTCTGTTGTCCGAGGTTCTTTCTTCATCATCACACCTATCAGAATTTGTTCAGTCATAGTTTTTCATATTACTCATTATATATCTTTCTGCTCTGTTTAGTGTGGATGTCTTATACTACAATATTTAACTTGGGTGTTTTTCTTTTCCATTGCATCTTTGATTGTCGTCAAAATTCGTTTGATTTTACTCTTTTCCTAACAAACTTACAAGCTTACACTCACTTAAAATCCTCTTGCCAATTATGATATCATTTCATGTGTAAAATTTTTCCCTAAACAGCATAATTTTCTTACTCCAATATGTCCAAATTCCTCATGAGGCTCTTGAATTAATTCCTGCGTAGTTTTTTGAAACAACGGCTAAATCTTCCACTCCCATAATAAAATTCTGCTATTTAAATTTTTTTTATCTGTTTTCCCTACCAGTTCTTACAATCTCCACATTGGCTTTAATTGATACTCTTGTAATATAAGATTCCATCTTGTACAACCCATGCGACGGATAATCTCGATAATAAAAAAATCTCTCTAACAAATAATATTGTTGAAACGAAGAGAATATAAAAGGATAAAGGACATAAAAGGCGTTTGTGGAGAGACTACGTGGTCGGGATTAGAGGAACATGCATGAACCAATAATCACCAGATAAAACTGGACAAAATTTTTGCGTGTATGGGCTGTTAAATGCCTCAAGTGGTAGCTTTGAAAAATTTGGGTAGATAACTTATATAAAACTTAAAATGCTGATGGTCCAAAACGTAATTTAGCTTTGACATGTGAACCAATCAAGCTGTTACAACCCAACCGAGCTAATCCAAATCAACTAAACCTAACCCATCAACTAACTTTCGAGCGTAGGACCAGACGCCTCCTCTGGTTTAAACACGTTTGCAGGGTTCATTAAGCTAGAATATTAATATATCAACATTGTTGAGAAGTTGCGCAGAACGCCAAAGCAGACGTAATAGCATTAGCTCAGGATAGAAAATTTTTCGAAGCATGACTGTTATCGTTCATGCTGCAAAATGCCAACTGTCGTGTTCATAGAATTCAACTTGTGAATACCTGCTTGAGGTTGCTATGCATTGGTCATCGTTGTCTGTCGACATGGCCCAAAATGATTGATATCAATTAAAAGAGCCCACTCGTCACTGATTGCCAGTTTCTTGTCCTTTTCTTCAGTCTTGGCTGGCACTGAAGAGATGCACTGAATCAAACACACACAGTGCAAGCTTGTGAACACCATGCACAGTATTAAATTCCCCTGTCCCAGCGGTGGCGAAAATTAAGTAATATATACTACATTTTTTCTAATTTCCACTTAAAATTCCGATATAATTTACAGTTTGAAATCGTACAAGCTGTGATGTGCCATTTGTAAATGACAGATTGTACAATTTACGATTAAAAAAAAATAGTGACGTTTAATTTTTGATTATCACAATTACTATTAATTACGAAGATGATGCTACTAATACGAACTTAATTTAGTGGTGAACGCATCGATATTTATTCGGAAATTATGTCGTGCTTCCTTAAATGCCAGTTCAGTGTCTCGCAGCGTAATATGTAAATAAGTTTCGCGAGCACACACATAGCATATTGACGTTTAATTGCTGCGTGGGTGCGACTTATTAAAACGGGCGGGGACGTGACGTAATCGACGCCAAAATTTGATTAACATATGTCGTCTGATTGCAATGTAAGGCGGACGGCATGGTCGTAATTTTGACAGCGTCGTTCAATTGACTTGCGAACGATTCCGACAAACAAACTAAGCTAATATGGTGAATATGTTTGTAAATACCTTGGATGTTGCCCGCTGTAAGGTTAATCTGCAGCACTTTGACCACTACATTAATTTCTGAATTACTATGTCCAACGTTTTAACATTTTCACGCCAAACAAAATATCTATAATATTTTCAAAACGTTTTGTTTACAAGGCAACCTTAATGGTTTGCGATGGATCTTTATTTGTTTGTGATGGTGGGCAGTCACTGGGACGTACACACACATGCAATATAATTGATCGGTGTACACGAAACTGATGAGTTTGCATTTTTTAAAATATCATTAGGAAAGATTTAATTTGCGAAAATTATTTTTGGTGCTGCTAAAATTACATAATTTACGTTTCACCTTTTCTGTTGTGTAGGTGGCCAAGTAGTTCCAACGAGAGCCATAAACCAGAAACATATTTTTGTGTAATTATAATTGTTTGGAATTTAATGAAAAATAAAAATTCCAACGTCAGCAACGTTTAAATTTGACTTAATTTCGCAAGATGCATTACGAAGCCTACACATGGGTCGTTCCCTGGTCATTTTTAAATCCGGTTTGGGAACTTTTAAACAATAAAATGTTAGTTGGCATTCATAGTATACCATGTGGCATTTTCCTTCACGACTGCCTCACCTTAATTTTACCAAATAACATTTTTGCAATGTCAATATTTATTAAGTAATCAACGTTTGGATTATATGTCAATATTTATTTCTGGCATCTTGATAAGAGTTAGAAGAATCATGTGCGTAATATGTCAAGTCAGTATCTGAAAAAAATATCCCCATTCCTGAAAAAAATATCTAGTAAAAGTGATTAAATATTCGTTGGGTACTTTTTACGTAATCACAATTATTAAATAAAGTGGGCGTCTTTATGGTGTCTAAGGTTTTCTTAATTTGCATATTTTATTTTGAGTAATCTGACGTCGAATAGAAAAAAACTCCAAATTATTCGTGTGTTCCTGATTTATTTTTGGAAAGTTGTGCTATGTGATTAATTTTGAATATCTATCTAGCATTCATACACATGCATCATTTTTACGAATATAATATAGTAAGTATACCAACAGTTAAATATTGAAAGTTATTTTGGGCAACAAATTAATATAATGTCTGATTCACTAAATTGATTTGTGGGAGTAATTTTGAGATTTTATACAAATGTTATAAAAATAAAACTGAAATTAATAATAAACTAAAGATAATTAAATAAATCCCACACTCCACACAACCTACAGAGGTACTTTACAATCTTTTTATTTAAAAATTCGATAAACAGCAATATACACACATTTCATATTTGATTTTCATAAATGATTTATTTGATTTACAAATATATCATTTCCCTTTCCGGCTTTGTTACATTCTGCCATCTCTTCGTAAATTCCCTTTCCCCTTTCGATTGCCTTACTTCGCATGGACTCTCTTCCTTCTATTATGTCTTTCAGTTTCCTTAATATCTTCATCCCACCTCATGACTCATTTAGTTATCTCATCCAATGTTTAACCTCCCCTTTCTCTCCGCCTCCTCCAGACCTATATCATCACACTTGTTCATCCAGTGCGTCTATCCATCCACACCCTTTGCATATTCTTTATCCAGCCAATATTTCTTATCATTCCGTATATAAATCTCGTTATAAAATTTTCTTCCTCTTCCTTTCTTCCTTTCCTCAGATACTCCATCTTCTTTCCATACAAACATGCCTTCAATTATACCATCTCCTTACTGTGCAGCTACCTGCTTCCACCTCTCCATCATCTCCTGGTCCACACCTCTTCTCTCTCTTGTCCTCCTCCCTGACTCAATCACCGATATCGTTGGCTTTTCATATAATATCAACATGTTCTCTTTCCATGCTGAAATAGTGCCATTCTTGATAATAGTTGTGGAAATGGAAATAAAGTATCCAATACAAAATAGTGCCGATGTCGTAATTAATCTTCATTTTGTGCGCTAAGGGAAATCTCATCAATTGTGTCGACGTGAGTTAAATATTATAACCACAAATATATGGTAAAACAATGACCAGAACTTTCATATAGAAATATTCTTTCGTCGCTCTCATACTTGTTCGTCGGTCTTTTTTTTTTTATTCAACTATTAATACACGAATCGTTTTAATTTTTATGAAAATCGCAAGGACGATGATGATTGTTTTAATAAACAGCCCCTGTGTTAATTAACTATCGAAATCGAGTAATTTTTACTTACTAATTTCCTACTCTTACAGCTAAATTTAGAGACATGTATATAAAATCATTCCTTACGGTAAATAAAAATTGTTTTTGTATATTTGCGCCTCCATGATTTGATTTCGACACAAAAGTCATATAATTCCAATGTGCGGCCTAAATTCACCTTAAAAAATATTAAATAACATGTTGTTATAGGTCCAGACATTGTTTTTTAATTTATTGACCATAATAACCTTGCTATACCCAAAGTATTTGCCTACTAAATATAGATATGCTTTTGCAACAAAGTTCTATATAATTTGTGTCATTTGTGCTAGGTTATTTGCATTACATTGTTATCTTTCACAGGTTTCTTAAAAATATATAAATGATAAGAATAGCTACTGGTAATACTCAACGTTGGTTTTTTCGAAACTTTTACTGAGCCATTGTGCTAGATTCTTGACGTTCGTTTTATTTCCACGTGTTAAAAAAACTATACAAGATCATATGAAAACGTACGCAAATCGTTTGCCATATAAAGTAATCTTCGTTATGAAATGTACATCGATGTGTTAGGTGAGTACTTGCACCGTGACTGAATTTTTCTTTTGTTGTTGGTAATTACAATTCTTGTAATTGTGTTGAACGCAGTTTTCACATGGATCTATGAACTATTCAAGTAACTTTTTGCACGTTGTTGAATTATAAATGATCTCAAATTTATCAAGTAAACAACGTTCTTCGTCATATTCTTAGTAACGAGTACTTAGTTGCCATGATTGTTCGCACGTCTACAATATTAATTATATCGACAACGCAATCGTTGTCTTATGTCATTGTCATGTTATTGTACAATAATTTTAAACAAATCAATAGAGTATCTCGTGACTAATCAGTCAATAAGTGAGATAAATGAGTTCTTTTGTACAACACTAGCCTCATTCATATTTTATTCGATGCTACTTTATGTCCGCATCCAACCGACAGTTAGCGACGAAAAGGACATCTACGTCTGTTCATTTTCGGATTTCATTTTTCTATTGCATTACCAAATTTATAATAATGTATTTCTTACGTATTAACCTCTCCGAGATTTATTAACATCTTTTATGTGTAAAATTTATTACAGTAAACATTAAGTAACAGTTTTACAACATTAAATTTAATCTTAAAATTTATCTTTTTATCTAGATCTATATTTAGAAGTAATAATACGTATTATTATACTACACCACACTTGCATTCCTATGGATTATATTTGGTCACTTTTTTATTAAACGTACAATGGCAACTCAAACAATTTTTATTAAATATTTTAAAATCCGTCTAAGATTTAAAGCCTTTCGAGACCGACCACTTTTCTGTTATCACAGCCTGAGTAACACATCTGCATTCTTGATTTTGCGTTGACGGGTGTGGTTCTTTGTTGTATCATTTTATGGTCTTGGAATTCCTCGATGGGGGTGCGTTCGTTCATTGTGTTTTGATAGTTCTTTTCACCGACATAAAAACATCTATTAAGGAAATTACTTGTGTGTATTTTTGTTGTCGTTACAATTGTTGTTTGCCTTTTATTATGACGTAAGTGAATTTTATATATTGGTTTTGTTTGAAGAGCATTTTGATGATAAAACTATTTGATTTATATTTTTCAATAAGGATAAATAATTCATTCAATATTGTATTCTTGACAAGGCGACGAACAGCACGTGCTAATTGTACAGTGAAAACAATGATATTGAATGGTGCATGTCCATTTAAATATGGTTGTTGAGAATGTGTATGCACGCCATGATGTCAATAGCATAGTTTTACACATCATTAATGTACGCAAGCGATAAAAATAGCAACGTTTTAAATTAAAGTCAGAATTTGAAATTGTTTACTTGTCGTTGATTGCTTTAATTGTAAGTGTCTTAATATATAAATTTATTTTAGTAGTAAAAGTGCAGATGCCTCGATGAACTAGGATAGGAATGAAAGCAAAACTGAAAGTAATTACGTTCGTTAATGTTAGTGTACGTCGCCAAAAAAATACGAAACAATCATTCACACTCTCACCTAAAAATACATAGAAGTTTGCAAAGTCAAAATATTTTATATTGTGTAGTAATACAATGTGAACTTATGTATTGAGTTTTTAAACGTTTTTAGGAAATTATATTAATATAATTTTTCCAAATCGTGCGTGAGTTCCAGAAAAAAATAGTCGTTAATATATGCAGTGTTAAAGTGTGTAAAAGAAAGTTTAATTGCTGCATACGTGGGTACGCAAATTTTTAGTGATAAATAGCTTGGGAATTGTTGTGGTTGAGTTTCAGTGTTGTATTATCAATAATAGCGTCAATTTTGAGCACAATTTCTTGGAAGTAAAAGTTTGTGAATGAGCAAAAAGTTGTGGTTGTCCATTTTATTTATTCTTATTTGCTCCACAGTTATACAAATATAAATTCTGTATAATAAACAAATTTAGTATATTTGTCGAAAAACATCTTCCTGTTGCAGGTCTCCAATAATTAAGATATCCATACTGTCACAGTTAAGTTCGCGTATTTATTTACCGCTAGTTGCTCTGGATGGACAAAAGTTTCCTATTAGTAGAACATTATCACCCGTAAGCAAACATACAGTTAATTGACCCCCTTTTCTTATCAGAGTAAATGAACGTTATAGTTTCGTATAATTAGATACTTAAGTACACTGCGTCCGTCTGCACTAGTAAAAATTAACGGCATGACATATGCTAGGAAGATTATGTGGTGGCGCAGGCGCCACCACATTATATTTGAGACAAAACAACACGAACAATTACTCAATGCGTATGGCTACACGTTTGATGTCTGACGGCACCGTCTGGACTGTGTCTATTTTATGAATGGACATTTTTGTCTTACTGTTTACTGCGAGCTTCAACTGCCTGCGTTATTTATACGAGGCTCGACATGGAAGTTGAATTTATTGCGTTTATCACAATTTATGGAAAAGTATTTAAGTCGCCGCCACTTCGCGTTGCCATGATTAACTTTTAATCGAAACCAACATCTAATTCGATTGATAAAGTCCCGTCTATTCTGGGCCGTGCGTTTGGATTCTTGCGCGGAACGGAAGTGGGTATTAATTCTGCGATTTTCACTCGTGCGGCTTAGGTGAAACTATTTTTAGTTTCAACATTTGTAAAATAGTGGAAGTCTCTAACCTCTTGAAATGCGGCGTTCGAATGGTGAAAAGGCGATCAATTTTTCGCCAGGTCGCTTATTTTATTTTTAAAGAAAAAGGTGCACGTAAATGTGTCAGATAAATCAAATTTGTCGTTATATATAACTTAATTTTTTTTATATTCCCGATTGACGCGATGACAGATACAAGGCAGGAATATTAAACGCGCGCGGTCTGCCCATAATTTAAATAATGTGGAGTGAAAGTAAGGCTCAAGCATATTTTTATAAAATTCCAATTTTTGGCAATGACGCATTGGTAGAAAGTGTTGAGATTATGATATCCAGCATGAGAATAAATTAAATAATATTATTCAATTATGTTAGTCACAGACCATTTTATCGTTTAATGTTTTTAATTATGGCGTTAAATTCAGATCGTTTCCTTTCCCACTCACGTTAGTGGTAGAAGCGAATCGCAGGTAAAGTCAGCCAGCCCCTTTTCAGTAATGTAAACCGAGTATTACAAGAAAAACAAAAATCATTCGACGGTCAATATCTTTGCTAAGGGAAGTTCAAATGTTCAAACTATTTAACTCTTATTTATTAACTGTGTAAGTTGAATACGTATGTAACTCGGGTTTTATAATAAAATGT
The DNA here is from genome assembly GCA_959613385.1 of Geotrupes spiniger. Taxonomy (NCBI): domain Eukaryota; kingdom Metazoa; phylum Arthropoda; class Insecta; order Coleoptera; family Geotrupidae; genus Geotrupes; species Geotrupes spiniger. The sequence goes on along the minus strand of OY390735.1, from coordinate 13,638,179 downwards.
GCAACGTTTAAAAAGTGGAACAGTTGCTGTTCCTTTCACACATCCCCATGCAAATTAAGTGTTTGTTTGTGTTACCAAATTTACGTCTCTGCGAAAGAAGTGGCGGATCGGTTAACGATTCCCTCATATAGGCGTACATTGGATTCACCAAATAATAACTTTAATTAGTGTTAACATACCGGGTGTCTCCGGCACCCTTGCTTTGGCACTCTTCGAATTGTACACCTGCATCCACTCTACCATTGCTCTTCCATTCGTGGTCGTCGTATGCACATAAACGACCGTGCGTTAATTTTAATAATCAATAAATATAGTAAAGTCTCGTCTCATGCACTTGTTGCGAGCCCATGTCCATTACCTGACTAGATCGTGACTGTGCGTTGAAATATTGCAGGTTGATTGCTTTGCATTCCTACGTGTAGGCAAGCTCGTATACCAACAATTCCACTGAAGTATGTAATATGCCCTAGTGTGCCCCGCCGCGCAACGATTACAACGATTATTTTTAATAACCTTTGACTTGGGAGCCATAAGTCGTGTACAAAAACGAACTTCAGTATATAAAGAAGATTTCGCTCTTAACATTCAATAACACAACAGTATCAAAGCGATATTAATCAAGTATCAGTACAGTACACCACAGTACAAATACATCCATGAATTGCATCAAGTAGCAATTCATGGGTAGTCCAACAAACAGTCACTCCGTACAACACTACAAGTAGCTAACACATCGCAACAGCATACACCAAGTGCAAATTCTAATTGTAAATAAGTGTTAATAAGTAGCGTACAAAGGTAAAGGAGTTTTTCTGCTACCAAGCCTTCGAACGATATAACAAAGCCCAGACAATAGTGGCGCACATCAGTGGCGTAAATCCGTGAGCGAGAGACGTTATTCTCGTCAATCTTACAAATCGTCACGAGTCGAGTACACACACAAGTCCCTTCATTCACGTCGCGCAAACAGTATGTGATCTACCCATTTCAACTGGTAATTATATGCTCGCCTGCAACATATTTGACAGTTGGAATTTTATACTTTTCATTAATCGTCCAACAATACTCGTCATTGTTTATACTAATGACAAAAAACTCACACATCTGCTCAATAACTGCGACAAATACTCGCCCCCTCGTTTGGGGACCCCACACGTCACTATCCGAGCACTTAGATGACGCTTCGTTGTTAACTGTTTCAAAAACAAACCCTATGTACGTGAAGTAGAGAGCACGTAAAAGTCTATCCTTTCCATAATTATTAACTAAACTGATTGTTTCACGTTTTGGTTTGTTTCGATTTTTTGGTATTTGTTCAATTTTTGATATGGTACGAAACCATTTTATAAAATGTTATTGTAATAAATTTTGTCATAAAGTTTGTCATTTGTATGTTATTGTATTTAGAATTACAAAAACGACTTGCATTCTTAAGCTTTTTAGATCGTTTTATTACAGATCGTAGGTAAAAGTGAATATTATTCATCAAAAAGTCAGTTGAGATGAACAACATGTCTTGTGATAGAAATCGATGATAGTGATAAATTTTTTTTCTTAAATCGTAAAGCTACGAATTTATTTTTATATGCTTGCGAAAACTGCACAAGGAAAACGCTTTGGCATTCACGTCTAGATGGATACACACACACAAACTGATTGACACTACTGTTTGCATGACTTGATGCAACATCAGCGAATGTACGCGCGGTGGCCTGATGAGCTCATAGAGGACGAAATACCTGTCATCACCTTAATACATTCGCTGAAATTTATTTTCAACAAAGTGCGGATTAAATGAATGTCTTTATAATACTAGCTTAGCTGGTCGAAAAGACCTCTGCATTTACATACCAGTAAAATTATTGTCATCGTTTGAAAAAGCAATAAAATTATTATTATTTTTTGTTTATTTCATTAGACTTGTTTATAATGCATTGTTCATCGTCTTCTGTGATCTATCACATCAATTTTGCAGCTCATTATCTAACACATTTAAACGCTAAAATCAATCCGCGCACAATTTTTACAATTCAAGAACCGTTCCCGTGAAAATAAAAACAGTGCTATAAATAAATACATAAATTGAAATACCGCCATACCAATTAAGACAAAAAATGGCATAAATTAACCACCGTAACGGTGCCATTCATGCGCATATACATAATAATTGCTAAAATGATTAATCATGCATTGGAATGCCATGAATATTAATTAAATAAATTTGATCTGCAAGAAGAATTGGATTGTTGGACGATTGTTTCGTTTTTATTGTGAACTCCTCGTCAAGAAATAATTTAAAAAAAAACGTTGCAAAGAAATTTTGCGACAACATTGACAAGATTTCGTGTTTTCTGTTTGCTTTCGTCCTTATCTTTCCAAACCTTTTAATAACATGTGACTCAGTGTTGATTCTAAGAAAATCAATGGAAAAAATATCGTCAATCTTGGAAGATATGAATATTTTAAATTATATATTAGTTTAATCTTTTTGCCTGACATTATGTGTATTTGTAATATAAACACAATTATAAATTTTGCATATTTTTTGTTAAATCTTAACAAAAGGACCTTGATCTTTAACATATTTGTCATAGATTTATAAAGTACAGTAGTAAACAATATTTACAATAATTCTAAACAAACAAAAATTCATATACATAAGTATTAAATATAGTAAGAAGACATATTAACGAAAGTTAATAAGCCCGTGATATAGCAATGACGTACTTTTTATAATTAAAAAATAATAACATAAAAACTGAACTGTCTTTTCGTTCGCAAATATAATTTTTTTTAAGAACAACCTCTTTAAAATTTTCTAATTTTCTTATATCCACTCTATTCCACTTTAAAATCTTCTTTAGAAACAATTCTTAATCTTCGTCTCAATGATCTTCAGTGGCGCTAGGCCACTCATCCTATTCAATCCTAATCAAATTATTACAAAAGACTTATTCTTCAATTCTCCAAGAGATTTGGCTCGTTTTAAAGCTCTTCATTGCAGAGAATCTGGTTCTTGGCTTCACTCAATTCCCTCTCCTAACATCGGTACCTTTTTGGATAACACTTCTTTTCAAGTTTGCATCGGCCTAGATTAGGCTGCAACCATTGTACACCTCACACTTGCAAGTGCAACACTGAAGTTCAAGAAATTGGCATTCATGGCTTAAGCTGTCTGAAGAGCTGCGGAAGATTTTCAAAACACTCCGAAATTAATTCCATCATCAACCGTTCTTTAACTTTACACATTAATTCAACGTTGGAACCGAACGGATTGTCAAGAGATGACGGAAAACGTCCAGATGGCATGACCTTGGTTTAAAGGTCGAGCTTTAGTTTGGGACGTTACTGTAGTAGATACCCTTGCGGATAGCTACCTTTTGAAAACTTCAAAAATCTCTGGTTCAGCTGCTGAAATTGATTGCAAATGGAAACATAGCAAATATCAGTCGATTATTTCTTCAAACTACATTTTTAAAGGTCTTGCCTTTGAAACCTTGGGCCCTTGGTGCAAAGAAGCTATATATACATAATTGGCGATCGACTTATTTCTCTTTCTAGTAATCGGAGTTCCGAAAAATTCTATCTCCGCCTTATTATCAGAAATCTTTGTTCTGTAATTTTAATGTACTATTTGTTATAACAGTTGAATATATTTTGTAACTAAAAAAATAACATACAAATAAAAAAAACTAGTGGATAAAACGTTTGCGAAAAATAATTAAAGTAAGAAGAGGCATGGAAAATATATTTAAACAGAAGATTACAAAATACATAAGGAACATAGAAAAGAAGTAAAGATGGCTTAAGGAGCTTAAGAAAATTCAGGACAACTTTAAAGATAGTCAGAAATCGTTCTATGGACAATTAAAACAGTTAAGTAGGAAACTTAAATAGGAACATGATTAATAATGGACAATATGGGGAAATATGAAATTATTTGTATAGAGACAATATTTTATCCAAGAAGAAGAATAAGTAGAAAAGATAACGAAGTGGTAGCAACTATACGTAAACTTAAATTAGGTGCACGACCAGGAAGAGACAATATTGCACATGAAATAATAAAATATATGAGGCAATAAAGAAGTTCCAAATGATTTAAATGCAGAAATATTGTCAATGTAGATAAAAAGGAAGAAACATGGAAAAGGAAATATTAACAAGGGTAATAAAGAAAACTATAAGAAATAATTAGGTATAATAAGCTAGAAAGTTATAGGATAAGAATATACAATGAAGAATATACAACGTTTTTAGGAAAAAGAAAAATACGAAAATACATAAAAAATTAAGTAATTAAGAGGGTGGTTGACCATAAATATTATATGGTAGCGAGTCAAGGTCATTAAAATTTAAAACACAAATAAATCGAAGGAAACACAAGAAGACCTCTAAACAACATGTAGAGAAACCCACAAACAATACAGGGGAAGGCCACCTAACATGGTTCGATTATAGTCATATGCCAGATGAGACTGGCACAACATCATCCTGGTTGATTTTTTTAGAATGACAATATTTCAGTAATCTCCCAATTATGCGGAGACAAAAAGAATGTTGCAAACTATTCGTAAATTTATTTCTGAACAAGACAATATTTCATAAAATAATTAAAAAGTTACCATACTGTATATTTTACATTACAGTCATCACATCATACACATCAGATACAGCTAATCCCTGAAAATTTTCGCAGAATATGCAATACATATCAAGACGTTCGAGTTCGTTTCGTTATTGCAATATTTGTATACATTGTCACAGTCACGTTTCACCAATGAAGGTCGAAACGGAAACTGTGAGCTTTTGAAACGCACGCATATCACAATTTTACAATGCGTTAAAGTAGATAGTCGCCGACATTGTTTCTCGTTCACGATTCACGATAATTTAGGGTGTTTTTCAACATCTGCTCCTTCAGTTAACGTCCTCATTATCGCTTTGTGCAGGGTTTAATGGGTTTGTTGACGTAGGTGTATTATTTTTAAAAATTCCAACGTGGTTCGGTGGCATCGTTTTTGAGAGCTTCTCGTTACTGCATTCATAAATAATAAAAACACTGACTACACTCGCACAATTTATTTGCCATAAAAAGTTGCGTCAACATTGGTGACGTAACGTATCACATCCAGTTTATTTTTAATATATTTTTTTTTATTAAATCGAAAAAAAATGCAAATACCAGAAATCTGAAAAATATCCAATTTAGTAAATTAAATATTTGACGCAAGTCGCCGAGTATATGTGCTGATCTCAGACGTGTATGTGCAAGACGTCCTATCCCCCTCCCTGGCTTTCTTTTTAGCTAAGCTAGTCACAAAGTTGCGCTACAAGTATTCGTCGAACACTGTCTGGTGTTGTGTCTAATGTTTGAACGAGCACAGAGCGCGTATTGTGTTCATGTTGTCAGTTTGTGGGCCTGAATGAACTTTGCCACTTTGAACGTATCCACGCTTAACAATCGCCACAATTGTTACATATGAACGTGAAGTGTGCTGTGTCGAGTGGCTTTTATTTGATATTTTTCGTGCAATTTGGTACCCGAAAGGATCGAGGTTTCCAGGTATGGGGACTTGTTATTTTAACTGCTGAATTTAAAAACAGATTTGCAGGCATTTTTAACGTAGTGTTGTTATTGCAGCGCGAAATATTATTTATTTGCGTTTTGCGCGACTTCCGACTAAACCGGAGGTGTCGTTAACTTTCTATTTCTATTTAAATCGTCGTAGCAGTGCATTACGAAACGAAATTAAGCTTGACATGTTACAGTGCTTTCTGTCAGATAAGATGTGCAAGACCATTTTCGTTGTAAACTTTTGACATTATCTTTCTTGTTTCCGGCATTGGTCACGTAGTGATATTTGATTAAAATTGGGAATTTTTGGCGGTTTAGAATCTCCAATTTTGATATAGTAATTATTTTATCATTTGTGGTGACATGTTTATGCGTTATTAAAGATAAAACTCTGTAAATCTCGATTACATGTACACAATGTATTTTTATTATTGGATTGGTTCATACGTATCGTGCACATGTATGTGAATTTGGGAAGGCGTCGATTATCCACTTTTACAACGGATAAAAGCCATTTCCTAATCATCGATAATCCAGCGTTAGTACTATTGCCAATAAAGATAAAAATTTACTACATATGAACCATTTGAAATGAAAGAATTTGGGAAATCAATTGAAAAATAATATAAAGAATTAAAACAACGTATTGTATCTAGGTTTTAAAACAAATGGCAGATATAAATTGTAAAAATACCAACGAAGTGATGTTTGGTAGGAGAGTGATTTTTAAATTCGAAAACTTTTGGCTGTAGGAAGACATATTACACACTCGTTTTGAATCAAAATTAGACACAAGCTTGATTTTGAAATTTTATAATATCCCCTGTATGATACTGCAGACATGAAAATTTCTATTTATATAATTAGAACACGATATAAAACTTAGTATTAAACTTATCAAAATAACTATGGTATATAAAAACTGCAAATTTCGATTGAAAAAATTAAAACATGATTAGAACCGTTAGAACAATGTATTATATTATGTTTGTAAAACGAAATTAAGCCACAAAGTTAGAAGTTTTTAATTTAATCATGGAGTGAAATCTAATACAGGGTATCATATGTGATACCAAATATTTGCTTTAAAATTCAAATTGATATTTGACGAACAAACATCAAATGAACTGTTATTATTATTATTATAAGTCTTGACACGAAATGAAATGTGTACAATTTAAGCAATTTTTATTTCTTTAGTTAAGGTTTTAATTGATTTAATTGTAAAAAAGTGTGAAATTAATGAAAATACCGTGTACTCGTTTTATTGTAAAAATCATTTATTATGTGTCTTCAATCTGTGCAATTAGGCATATTAATCATTTATATTTACAGTTTGGAAACAATTTACATAATATACCAAGTACGTTAGAATTAGGTCGGGTGATCGCGTGTGACCCATATAAATAGTGTAGGTTAGGCCTATGACTAGCCGTTATCTATATAAACTTCTCCGTTGCCATCAGCACATCTTTGGAAAACACAGTGTGCACGTTGGTTGGTCTCGTGTTCATAACCTCTAAATACCGAGAATCTGGAAAAACAAATTTTAGCCACGTTTTCAAATTTCCAAATAGAAATAGAAATTTGCGAAAACTTTGCGTGTACATTCGTGCGGTTATGTAATTACAGAGGTCTACTTTGACGGACTAAACCAGTACAATGAGTACTTCGCAGCAGTCGGCACGAAATACCCACTCATATCAGATCACCAACTATACATCCGCTGAGGGACATCAAGTCATGCAAACGTAAGTTGCGAAAAGTTTGTGTGAGTATACTTACACCATCTACACGTCAATGCCCCCACTCGTTCTGACAATTAATTACAGAAGTCTGCATTGGTCGACTAAGCCTTTTGTCTTTGTAATTACATCGCAGCATCAGTGTGATGGTATTGACGTCTGGATGACATTAGTTCACTCACAAATTTTTCGCAACTTATGTTTGCACGACTACAAGTATGTGCTAAAGCACGAAACAGCTGTCACTAAATGCATTTGTTGAATTTCTTTTCATTGAAAAAATTGTTTAAAATGCATAAACTTGTTAAAAATTGCAAAAAATGTAAATGGACAAAATTAAGAAAAATCTCTAAATTAGTCAAGAATTGAAAAAATTGAAAATTCAAATAAAACTTTTATAAAAAAAATTGAAACATGAATGAAAAATCTAAGAATCTAATATTTTTAGAAAAATATATATATTTAGGAAGAAATTGTTGAAAATGTTAAAATTAGGCAATATGAAAAAATCACAAAATATAAAAAAAATAGTAAGGAATGTATAGACAAAATTAATGCAACGAAAATGACAAAATTGCTCTAATTTCTATTTGAGCTTTTTCAAATTTCAAAAATATATAAAGGCTTCAAAAAGTGAACAAAAAAATTGCCAAATAAAAAAAATTAAAAATACTTATAACATTCGAAAAAAAACATTGCAAAAATTTTATATCAATATCAACGAAATACTAAAACGTATTCAAATAGTTTAAATTTCCAAAAATCATCAAATTATGTTAATAAAAAAAATCACTCACAGTTATTCTATATTAAAATGCAACAAAATTTATAAAATTGCAAAGCATGCAAGTGGACAAAATTAAGAAAAACCTCTAAATTAGTGAAGTAGTAAAAAATTAAACATAAATAAAATAATCAAATAAAATTATTATAAAAATATATATTTCCGAAAAAATGTAGAAAATATTAAAATTAGGCGATATTAAGAAAAAAATAACAAAATAAAAAACAGTAAGGAATGTATATAAAAATTGAATGTAACATAAAATTTAAATTTAAATTTCCAAAAGTATCAAATTATATTAATAATAATTGTTTAAAAATTTTAACATAGTGCATGGGAATTGTTCATGGAATAAAATATATCACTCGATGATTAAAACTGTGAAATAATTGAAATTGCAGACAAAGCATAAAATGAGAAAAAAATAAATGTTAATATTTCAATATTAAAATTTTCAAAAAGTACGAATAACACCAGTGTCACTGACATTTTAAAATTATTTTTATCAATTCCTCAAATTTCACCCACAGTTATTCTTATACTAGCTAATATAAAATCTTGAGGTTATGAAGAACGATACGTACGGTGCAGAGAAAAATTATCGAGTGCGTATGTATCGGTTCATGTAAACGATTTCATTAGCGCCAATTAAAATCTAATTTATATTTTTTATTTTTATTTTTATTTTTTATATGCTTGTAATATATACGATATGCTTAATGATTTGAAATCCGTGCTCTACTTGTGACGTTCAACCGAAAAAAAAAAATGCAAAGTGGACATGCATGCCTTGAAGATTTAGTTTATTTAGTTGACTATTTTCGTACAGCTTACAGCCATTCTTGCGACAGTAATTTAGCGTTCATATCAGCTTTTCTCATTGTTACGTATGGACCAACTTATTTAAAATTTCCTATTGCAATCTGGTAGGTCCGTAGCGATTATTTCTTCGTGTAGTTGCAAATAAGTTTTAAGTATCTGTTATTAATGGAACAATTATTAAACTGTTATTAAAGGAACAAGTGCTTATAGGATACGTAACAACGAGCTTGTGGGCTTTGTTTCGTATATATTTGCCTTGTATCAGGGCTAATGTAGGTCGCGTACGTTGCACATTTGGTTATTTTTCATTTTGGAAGGTCGTTTCCACGTGTTGTACGGAAGTACGGCATCCTTTTTTTATTTCTACATCTGTTCGACGTTATTTTATTTTGCTAATAGCATCCTCCTTTCTAGTTTTTTGGTTTTGCTATACACTAAACCATGCTGTAACAACAATTATATAATTTATTACGATCAGATAACTATTATAAAGTCAAAGTAAAAACTCGTGGTTTAAAATTAACGTGTACTCACCAATATCTTTAATTATCGAGGTTGTCAGGTCAGGCTTGTAAATGGTAAATATCCTGTTTACAAATCCGCGTCTGTAATTTTGTTGCCGTTAAAGTGCATTTAAAAATCCGCATCAAATTGGCTTGTGGCCAAACCGACGTTTATAAATTTACAACCATGCTCTAGTGACTTTTTCTACTTGCACGAATGGTCAAAGAATTCTAGGACGGTTCTCAAATTGGCGTTGTGTGTCGATACCAAGCGAATTCGTGTTTCTCTTAATGGGAAAGGAATGTAGACCGGCATTTCAAAAACTCATTTAACGATCGAAGTAAACATATGTGCCAATTATCAAAATGTCGATAAAAACGTCCGGTGTGTGTGTGTGTGGAATCGTATTTTTTTTTTTATTATGCATATACATCACGCGCACACCCAAAACAATATCCATTATCGACGCGCATGAATAATTTACACCAATGATTCACATAATTTACGACGTCGCGTTTTATCGAGGCATTTTTAAATTCGGAAAACAAAATATTACCGTGCGTTCTGAACACACCGGTGACCGCAAACGGCGTGCAAATGCGACGAAACGAAGTACGTGCATGATAACCACATAATGGATTCGCAGACGAGCTATTTCGAGAAGTTACGAAAAATTTTGAAGTGACACAATTTATTTCAATATAAATTTGGACGTAATTGCGATATAAAATAATTTAGAATATAATCAATCTCGATTCACAAACAACAAATAAGACTGATTTTAAATACCAGAGCTTTGGTATGACACGAGCTTGCACACGATATGTGGGTGCTTCAAAAATATAGAGGGCAAATAACATTAAAGTGATTGTGACATTTCTTTGAAAAATGTAAAACAAACAATTAATATAAGAAGTCGGGATCGTAAATCAATTTGGTTCTACTGTATTCGTAATATTAAATTTAATTTTAGAATTATATGGATATTTATTAAAACTGTGTAATTTTTCAACATTTTTAATTCGACTTAGAAATAAATTTGCAACTTTCCATGTTAATTTATCGCGTTGATTTAAAATTTGACTTAATAATTTGCTATTTGCTAATCATTCGTAACATTTCGTTCACGTGGACAACGTGAAGTAATTGCAAAACTCAGTAATATTAAAAGAAAACAAATTTAGGCCTTTTCCAGCCTTCTAGTACTTTGAACCTTGCAAGTTTTGTACAAGTGTTCATTTTTGGTTGCTTGCGTCCTATATACTTTCTTCTAGTTGTAATTATTGAATCATTAAATTAAAACTGTTATTTTTGATCGATTCATTACATTTTCATTTCTATATTTATTTTGCAATTATTAATAATAGCGTAATTCTTCTTTATTGGTGAGGTTCTTATTTCAACCCTGAAAATTACAATACAATTCAAACAAAAAATGAATATGTTTTTAATGTATAAATTGGTGTATTATTACCTTGTGTTACTTAACGGTAGTTTTTCTTGCGATGACAGATTACGAACCCCCGTCTCATGGCACTTGCTCTAAACGCTCGACATCTGAGGTAAAGTGCAAGACGACGAACCGCATTCTACCACGTGCCTCTGCTACCCTTACTTTTAAAATAAATCGACACTTATACAAGCCACGCTAAAATAGAACGTAGTTCAATAACACCTTTGGTAATTTAAAATAAAACTTGTCAACGCAGTTTATTTTATCAACAAATTTATAATTTTATGAAAACATGCGAAATGCCAACAGCGTTTTGTAATGCGTAGCAGTTAAAATAAAGGGTATACTAAAAATTACAAATGTGTTGGTTTTGTTGTACGGCAAAATAATTAATAATAATAATAAATGCATAATCTGACGTTGATGACATTTGTGGTCCAAATTAAAACACCTCTCTATAATTAAATTACACATATTGTTGATATTTTCAAACTTGTACTGTACAAGTCTGACTTGGTTTACTCGATTTTTAACTTTTTTTATTGATTTCTGCCAGCTTTCATTCTACAAATTCTGATAGCCATAGTTGCAGGTCGTTTCTGGATTCTGACAAAAATTATGAAAGTTATTCTTCCACACAAAAAGAAATCGTTTCTTTAAGTTTTATCTTGTTGCCTGGAATTAACTTTTCAAGGGGCTCCAGGATGTAATTATTAGTAAGAATAAGTAAAAATTTATAAAACAGCAATTGCCTTAACATCTAAAATAACGTATGTTGCAAAAGTTTTGAGAATTAAAAAAAAAATTTAAAAAAGAAACTTGCAATAATATATTTAATCTGTAATAAGAACAACTGAAAATAACAATATTTGTTAAACTAAAAATGATTTCAAAGTACTGCTAATGGGCCATGATCTTCCACGGCTCGCAACTTTCTCATAATGTTCCTCATTAGATTTTGGACAGATTCTAAATCAATTTCTCTGATCTTCAGCATTATTCTCCTTCTTAACTGCTGTTCATTTTGAGCTTCCCAGCCATTATTATAAACTTTGGTACACAGCTGAGCCCAAAAAGTTTCGATAGGTCTTGCTTGAGGAAGATTGGGAGGGTTGTCGTTTTAATCTTTGAACTGTAGCAGCATTCAGCGCTCTTGGACGTCCATTTTTTGGCAAATTTATACAAGGAATACCTTCGGATTCACGGATCGTTCGATAAATTGTAGCAACGGGAATATTTTGTTCTTGATATAGGCGAACTATTTCTTTCTTTTCAAGTCGTCCAACTAGACTGTAAATACTCTTCCGAATATCTAATTTATACGACTTTTTTACAAATTATATCAAAACCAAAATCGTTTTATTTTGAAGTTAAGATGTTGAGTGGTTACCATGGTGCAGATTTTTGAATTGTTTTCAACGGAGATGCTACCTCCTGAACTTGTGGAACTGAAAAAAATTCTCAAAACTTTTGCAACATACGTTAATATCAAAGTCACATCAATCTGCTCCAAATGATTTTAGTATAATTGCACCTCCTTCATTTGCTTCATAGCAAATAAATATTTGTAAATTTTGTTCGGTTTGCACCAACTTCGTTTTTTTTTTACTGTGGTTTACATTTAATATAAAATTATATTTCGTTATAGTTTCAAAAGCTGATTTCTAAACAAATTTACAACGAATTATTTAAATATTATTAGAACTATTTAAGGTTTTAAGTAATGTGTCCCTACGCATACATTACAATCAGTTCGTTCGTGCTCTTGTACAAATTAAATTTGCACTTAAGCTTGTAAGAACGATTTATTACCCAGCAATACTAAACGTCGTTTCATAGAATATCAGTTTTAATACGAGTTTAATTTGCAGCTATCATCGGATGTAATCGGATATATTATATACTCACATAAATCGGTTGTTTATTTCACCCGTGAATTATCATGAATCATGTTTATGACAGTGAATGCATTATATTTATAACCAGTGGAATGTATGATTGTATCAATGACGTCAAGATTCCTTAATATTGTTTATGTACCGGATAAGCTAACATCGGAATAACAAGCATAACAATATGGAACTCTTCAGCTCGATATGAGAAGCAAAAAAATTCGCTGAAAAAACCAATTTCATGCAACAAGCATTTATTTCATGATTTCGTTATTTGCACATTTCATTTTAGCGAAACTACCTAAAACTCCCAGATAGGTAACTCTTATGAAATTAACTTGACCACGTAGCTTCGTATAAATTGTATCATAGCAGTAGATTTCCGAACGTATTTATTATATCATTGTTTCTTAGAATGTAAGTTGTAACTTCCGTCGAAAGCAATATCCGAGAATCGTTTCCTCGGCTGGTTCAACATGGGCGTTTTTTTGTGATTCGTACAGAAAATATATACAATTTTACAAGAATTGTTGTAAAATTGTATACTGTGAAGCTTAATTAGGTTCAATTTCTATCATTTTCTTCAACGAGCGACGAGATGATTTTTAATGCAAACTTGAACTGCATGTGAAATATTGTACGTAAGTACAATAAACAAATTTTTAAGACCGTTGACTCATAATTGTCTGTCGCAACAAAATATTGACCGAATGGTTGGAAATATAATTTAAGTTGTCAAATCAATAATTAGTTCTTCAACAAGTAGTTTTCGTTCCAACGCAATTCAAATTGCATGTTTACGTAACAGGCGCTAATTACAAGTTAAATTACTACGTAAATTACTTTGGTAAAGTACTTGTGCGTTGTTTTTGTCGTTGCGTGCAACACCACTATATTCCACAGTACCATATGGTCGATGACATGATTAAATATATAGAAGTTATTACGCCAGTTATTAGTAATGAACTAAAAATTGTTTATGAGCTAACGCTTTATAGAAATTTCTAGTAAATTATTCATTTAAATTTCATTTCATAGAAAATCCTAATGTGGTTAAAATTCGCTAATTTTGAAAATGACACGTTGTGTTTGCAACACAAGTGGTAATAAAAAAATACTAATAATAATAAATAGTAATAAAGTACGTTTAGCGTGGAGCATAAATACAAAGTCGATCGTAAAATTTGTGGTTCGCGAATTTTATCGTCAATTATTATCATCAATAGAGTTGTGGCGGTCATATCGACGTTAACAGATACGTATACCCGGCCTTGTTTGCAGTAATACAAGAGGGTGTGATTTTAGTTGCGGCTGTTCGATGTATCCAAATTGGGTTCATCATCGCATGTTGTCGTATTCATATGATTTATGACCGTTCTTTTCATATTTCTATCTTTTATGTTAGTGGCTTTGGTTTAGATGTTTCGATTCCATGTCAATTTATATTTGCGTCCGAGGTTAATCCTTTTCCGTTTGCGTCGATTACTATTTTGTTTGAATTTGCATTAATTGTTATATTTTTCTTGAAATTGTCATTTCTATTGTTTGTACAGAGGTATGCAAATTTATTTATTTAACTTCTTGTTTCATTTTTATTATGTTTCTAGATCAACTGACTTTAAATTTATTGCCTTTTCATTTGTTTGCTTTTATTTTTTAATTGCGCTAATAACGTCACGTGATCATTATTTTTGTGACCTGGTCGTCCAAATTGAGATTTGTGTGTTAACGTTTTAAAACCACTTTAGGAATATTGGACATTATTAAAAGTTAAATCCTATCGTTCATATCACTTTGCAACCAATGGGAGGATCCAACTTACTCGATACAGAACATATCTGTGCCTCTATTCATCATACATTTTGTACCAATTTAATTTCTATATGACATACTTAAAAATAGCACAAGCTATTGAAGTTCGACGTAATTGCTATCGAGTACAAAGAATACGTATTTACTGAACCGTGTGGTTCGAAGCCGGTGTGTTCTAAATTCTTTTGATAAATTACTGAGCTCGAATCTCCATTACGAAAATATTGCTGTAATACGAAAGTGCACATAATTAATTTGGTTTTTGCATGAATTGCCTTGCTGCAATTACAGTCTTGTTAAATGTGCGATTGACGACAGTTTTTTTTTTATGGTAAGTGATTATGTTATGCAGTGGCGTAATTGACGCCACCGAGGAGGCAGGGGGGGCGGCGTGTAAATCCGCACAATGCGGTGATTATATGCACATCACATCGCGTATTTTATATTGTGCGTTAATTGGATATTCAATATATCGTAAGGTGAACATGAGAATTGCTCGAAGAGCCACTCGTGCGTCAGTTGCAATTAATGGTTGCGATCAGCGACGATTACTGTCCCAAGGTAAATTGAAATTATATATTTATCATTGGTACGTTGTTGTTAGTATCGTGCGTACGGCAAATTATGGTAGGCGGTGTAATTTATTCAGGATTCCATTATGAAAGTAAGCAAACTTATGTAAACTATTAAATGTTGTCATCCCATCTCGCTTTTACTGTTGCAAAATATTATTTTATTCATTTCAAAGAATGGTCGCTTTAGCCTCCTTACGTACTGTACCTGATCAACTGGAAACCGTTTTAAATAAAAAATTATTAATTTTGTTTATTAGAATATAATTAACATTATCTTATATGTAACAACTTCCATGTTATTTTATCGTTGTTATTTATTATCGTAAATTTGCATTAAATATTATCAACTAATTAAATAAGTTGGATCTGCAAAAATAGCACTGTTTGGATTCTAAAAATGTGCTACAGTTAGTCAAAAAACTCGCCATTAGCATAGCTTCGATCGCCCAACACAATATTTTCTTTGAATTCTGTTAATAAAACAATTGTTTTTGATACAATTTTATTTAAATTTACGATAGAATTGTTGTAACGTCGTATTTTAATTTTAAAGACGAATGGATGTTCAAAGCTTTAGTTTTACCCAACACAATACATTTAAACAGCAGAGGTCGATTCTAAGCATTGTTACGTTCAGGACAGTGTTAACAAATGTTCAACTTTAAAATAAAATATCAACTGGCATATTAACGTGAATTTTGGTTTTTGTATTAGTCTTCGTCTTCGTCAAGTCTTATTTCTCGCGTTAGTCAAGTTTTCGATTTGTCTTGAATAGTCTTCGTCGCCTTAGTACTAGTCTTCGTCTTAGCATTAGTCTTTGCCTTTGTCTTAGTCTTCGTATTAGTCTTCGTTTTAGTCTTTGTCTTGGTTTTAGTTTTCGTCTTAGCCTCCTTCTTCGTCTTATACTTTGTTTTAGTCTTAGTTTTTGTCTTGGTTTTAGTTTTCGTCCTGGTCTTAGTTTTTTCGCCTTGGTCTTCCGTCATCGTCGTCATCTTAGTCTTCATGTTAATTTTTATCTTCGTCTTTGTCTTCATTTTAGTCTTCATATTAGCCTTAGTCTTCGTATTTATCTTCGTTTTGCTCTTGGTTGACTTACACAGCCATGGAACATGCGAAGCATTTAAAGCATTAGTTATCATTAATTTGTCATACAAATTATTGCCAACTGCAATGTGGTGCTACACCAAGCAGTGTTAATGCTAATTTCTAACAATCAGGAAGACACATTCAGTCGCATGAGTCTAATATCATTTCTGTTCAATACGTTCCGAAAGTTTTGAGATACGGGAAGAATTTCTTTCCAACCGATTACTCCAAATGTGCCAATCAGTGAAATACATATTTCGAGGTATAAGAAATGGTTCTGAGGAAAGTTTATTTCTCTCCTGCAGCCTTAAGGACGGTGAAACATGGGCGATTGTTAAAAAACAGAATCAATGAACAATTAGAAAATAGCAACGAAAATGACGTGGGTCCAGCTCCTTTGATGAAATGAGGACAAGAGAAAACATTATTAGTTAACCAAAAATATCTGAGGCAAAGATGTAAAAGATGTAAAACATTAAGAAGCTAATAAAGCTAATAAATAAAAGAAAGAGCAGACCAATTAGAGAACAATTTGCGGGGATAAATGCAAAACAACCAGCAATAGAAAAACCAACACTGGAAGAACTAAAAAAGATTCAATAAACAATATGAAAAATTATTCTCAATCGACAAAATACAATCAGGGGGAGTGCTCATGGAAAGCACATACCAACTCATAATCTATGAGAGATGGAGAAAACGTAAAATCTTCCCAGTATATACTAAGAAGTAAGAAAGTATGAAATATGAAATTACAGAAGAATAGCGGTGCTCTTAAAACCTTACCTTACCTTACTAATCATCGACGCCAAAAAACGACTCCGTTGATGAAAAAATGTAGAATACCAGCTTGAGGTAATATGATACAATATGGCATCGGAAACTAGGGTGCATAAAATAGTTCATCGTATGTGAATCATATTATGTTATATGTTGAATTTACAAAAAGAACTCTGTTGAGATTCCTGGACGATCGTTCCGTTGTTGTGATGAGCCCCTTGTGAAGAAATGCGTTTCAAGCATGACAAGAAGACACGATATATAAAATTTCATAAGTTTCTGCTTTATATTCAAATTCATGTAATTAAATGTCACTCGTTTATATTAATTTTATAATTTGGAGCATTCTGCATTGAGTTGAATTTGATTTCTGTTTGTGTAATTTTTTGGGTTTCGACATATTAGACTTTCTATTTTTTTGTGGAGTTATTAAAATGTTTGTGATTTTTTTGCCAGTTTTTAAACTTTGGATTTATTCCAATATCGGCAGTAACTTTCAATGGTTTGTTGCAATTGTGACAGACGCTACAATTTTAATATTTTTAAGATTTGGTAAAAGTTCCTCACAATTTGTGTCAAGATGTTGACCATTTTTACAATTTAACAAAATTTTTATTTTCTTGAAAAATTGTTTTGCTTTTTTTGACACATTCTCATTTTACAATTTTTATATTTTTAACAATTTTTATTTAAAAAATTGTAACATTTTTGTTGTTTTTACATTTTTTGTATTTCGAGTTTTATAATTTAGATGTATTTTTTAATTATTGTAAATTTTGTGAATTTTGCCACTTAACAAAATTGTCATTTTTTGTTTCTAACATTTCGATAATTTTAATTATTCTAACAATTTTAGGCAATATTTTGGCAATTCTCACAATTTTCAACAATAACGTCTAAAACAAATTGAAAATTGTAAGAAACAATGTTACATAAAATCCATAAAGTGTCAAATTACAAAATTCTTAAACAGAGTTGTCTAAAATGCAAAAAATAAACAAAATGACAATGTATGTGAAAAATGTAAGAATTGCCAACATTCTTAAATTTCACCAATTTACATTTGTCATTTGGTTTCTATTTTTTAACAATTTTGCCTTTTGACGTTTTGACCCTTTTTACAATTTTGCAATTTTGTGGATTTATATAACATAGTTTCTTATTATTTTCAATTTGTTTTTAATGTTATTTAAAATGTTGATATAGGAAATTTTCGACAATATTGACATTTTAAGTTTAACTTTTTGATTATGGTTGGCATTGTTTGAATTGTGAAATTTTACACAATTTTGACGTTTTTTTTTTACTTTTGATATTTGCAATTTTGACTTTTTCGACTTTTGTCTTTTCCTTTTTTGCAATTTTACCATTTTGATATTTTGTGCATTTTATGTCACACAGTGTCTTCTCATAGTATAATACATTTCAGGTAGTTGGGTTTTGTGCAGTATGCATTGGTATTTTCACCAATTTACGCTTGCAATTTTGTCATTTTGGCGATTCTAATCATTTTTTATATTTAGTCGATTTTTGTTACGCAATTTCTTATTATTTTCAATATGTTTTTAAACTTTTTTGACAATGTCCAGTTTTAAAAACAATTCGTCGTTTTCACGATTTTGTCAATTTGATATCGTTTGTATCGGCAATTTTGGCATTTCCTTTTTTGTAAGTTTGAAATTTGTGCTATTGTGCTAGTTTCATAACTTTCATTTTTTAACATTTTCGATAACCTTGATATGTAATTTGAAATATTTTTACACTTTGATAATTTTAAAACAATTTTAAATAATATCACAAATAATCATAATGCATAATGGATAAAAAAGAATAATAATAATAATTTTATTTCTACTTTTTTATCCATTTTTGACATGTGCAGCATGTTGCAATGTTTATAATTGCGATAATTTTTCATTTTTTGGATTTTAGAGATTTTAAAATTCTTCAAGTTTGACTGTTAATTTTAATACATTCTTAATCATCCTAATCTTTATAATTCATAATCATGGCATATTTTACAAAAAGGGATATTTTTCATGATTACTGTGATGTAGTTTCAGTTATTGAAGTCCTGGATGTATATTTATAAATAAATTTAAAGTCAGGTCTAAAAGTGCATCGAATAATAATTATTTTAGTCCACAAAGAATTGATATGTCTAAAGAAAAAGAAGTTCCTTTGGGTAAAATGAAATCAAAAATTAAATAAAATAATCAAACATAATCGTACAACAAACAATTTAGCAATAACAAAAACCCATTAACACAGTTCCATTGCGTACGTGCGAACGAAAAGTGATGTCAAAATACAATCGCTTAATCTTAACTAAGAAATGCGTATTAAAGTGCCGCCGTCAATTCATTATAATTTTCTCTATTTGCGGTTAAAAGTTACACAGGAAGCGAAATTACGACATAGTGTATACGCTGTTAATCATAGTACATAAAGTGCGAACGACTATCGACATTCTACAGTATCGTCGTTATATTTTCCAGAAAGCGAGAGTACTAGTTCATCGCCTCTTGCGGGGTCAGGTCCGGGCGGGCATAAAGCGTCTTTCAAAAGCACCAAACTTGCCAAGCGCGCTCGCTCCTTTAAGGACGACTTTTTGGAGAAATTATCGCAAATGCGCAGCCCCACGAACCAAGGTGTGCGATCACAAAGTCCCAAAGGCAGACCGGTCAAAAACTACATCATCCAAGAAGACATGGCTTTCAATAACAAGGGACCGATACAAGAACTTCATCACCAACAGAAACAGGTATTTATGGAATAGGTTTATAACGATTTCCAAATTTTTAACGTCGCGTTCTGTTTTAGATATCAATCGCTTTGAAACATTTTCGAGATGTGGTACTGAAAAAAAAGCTGGAAATGTTGCCCGGTAACGGTACCATAGTACTAGATACAATATGGGCTATCAACTTAACGGTCCAGCGATCGACTGTGTCTCCAGAATGTGGCGAAATGATTAAACGCGCTACCGATTATATGTATGCAAGTGTAGCGAAACTCATTAAACTCTGTGATGATGCTCTTATCGATGAGCAGTCTTCGGCTTTGGATGAACCGAATGTAGTGGAAGTTGTTAAACACGTGGAAAAATCTGTTGAGGTACGGGAAATATATACGCATTGTGTGCCTATTACGGGGCAAGCCAATAGGACTCTGATTGTTTAATACATGGTATCTTAATTTGAAGATAAAGTGTGGTAGATTATTTCAGATTTCATTTGAAATATTCCATAGAATTTTCATCGATAAAATTTCTAATAAAAAAATTATTATGGGTCAATGCAGCAAAACCACATGACAATAAATTCAAATTAGTGGTTGAGAAATTTCGCACATTTGATGGAATTTTTCGGTAAAATAAAAACTTTATAATTATCATTAAATTGTACTATCCAATTGGCTAGCGTTGAAATTGAAACATACTGTGTACCAGGTCATTGCAGTTCGCTATCATTTCTTTTCTGAAAGATATCTTGCAAATCATACTTTGTTACTTTATAAAACATTTTAGTCTCTCATAAAACTAGTCCAACAAAAAATTACGCATCCCAATGTTATGTACATGACGACTCCGAGGGCATCGTACAGCGCGTCAAACTTGGACATGCCGGCACAAAGGAATTCGTTGCCCGATATTCCATTGACTGATAGAGAACGGGAAATTCTCGAAAAAAATTCCTCCACGCCACGCATGGTGCGCAGTAGTCATAGTACGGAATCCATATTAAGAGATTCCAGCCCACCGCCAAAGCCTCCGTTGCCACATAAGTACGATTATGTCAGTTTGTATTTGAAATGTATGATTTTCTCTTTTTTTTTAGTATGTATAGAAAAGACACAGATACTTACATAACACCACCTCCTTTACCGCCTAAGAAACGTAATATGGATAATTACGTTGTATGTTACAATTCAGATAATTCCATCTTTCAATCGAGCCTAGAAAGGTAAATTTAGTGATTTTTACAATTAGTTTAACTGCCTATAACGTGGCTCCCATTTTGTTATAAACTAATGTATAAACTAATTATCAGACACAATTAAGTCTTTTTAGGCATTAGACTAATACAATGGATAATGTGGGCAGTGAAAGTGTAAAATAGCTTGTAACTAATATTGTTTTAAGAATGTCTCTGAGATCAAGATCTCCCGAAGATTCAAGTTCATTACTGTCCGCGAGTGCAGGAAGCTTAGATTCAGTACTGAACCATTCTAGAGAAGAAGAAGAAATCACGGCTTTAATGGACCACAACACGGACAACGACACCGTTATGGAAAACGACCTATCAGAAATCAGTAAGTCCACTCCCACACAATCCTTAATTTCGTGATAATTTTTCGTCTTTTTAGCCGGAAATGGCTTCGCTAATTATTTATGGCAAGACCAAGATTCCTTCTTGAACACGACTCATCCATCTCTGCTAAACCATTCGGGCGACCTTCATGTAAATAACTCTGACTACAATCGTTTATCTAACACTGATTCGGGTTTCATGTCAGTGCAGTCTCACCGAAGTTCGAGTTACTCGAAACGGAGCTCCCAACAGAGCTCGAGCAGCTCGCAGTGGAACGCGCAGCAGTTTTCTGCTAAGCAATCGTCGAGCTCCGTCTCGGAAATGATCAAGTCCGAGAGCATATCGCAAAACCTGCGAAGCTGTTCGGAAAATCACACGTTTCTCAACATGCAGTCTTTGTCGCAGAAATCCAGTGCGTACGTTTCCAATTTTTCATCCAATCAAAAAAGTATTATTATTGGAGATGAGACCGATTCTAGTTTAATTGGCGATTGTGTTCCGCCCGCTATACCACAAAAAACTAGGAGAAAACCTGAAAGACAACCGTCGCCGTATGATAATGTGCCAGACACTAATTTGGGTAAGGAAAATTCATTGTTCAATGATCAAAATACAATATAGTTTCTGTGATTAAATCATATTAATCAATAAATGAATGCAAATTATTTAAATTAATTAAAATCTTTAAAAAGTAAACGAATATTTGTAATATGAACAAGTTTTTGTTGTTATGTTAAGGAGGTGAATTGTTGGTTACGTGTCAAATGCATCAATCACACCAGAGCCTTTCGAGCAACACAAGCATAACAAATGTCCATCAAGATGGAAATTGTCCACCGCCGCTACCACCAAAGAAAAAGCATAGTAAGTACAGTAGTTTTAGTGATAAGAGCTGTGTAACTGTTTGGCGTAGTGAATTAAATTTGGTATGTTCTTTTAATCGCATTACTTTGTCCATAGTGTTCCAATCGGTGGCTTACTCTGGTAAGTAAGCCGCTCTGCAACTTTTCCATGTCTTTCTTCTAACACACATCTGAGGCTTATGTTATGGGCTTTAAAGTGTTTCTTTGACAGTTCTAATTTAGTTCATCTATGTTTGGACACAGTGGCTATATTTTGAGTTTACACTCGACTTTGTTTTCCTCGACTTTGTTTCTTAAATTCTATGAAACTATCGAGCAACCTTATTTGTTATGGTTAAATTACATGTTCTTTTTTAAACTTATAGCTTTTGAATCTATTTATTGCCTTTTAACACAATAATAGTTTGTGCCGATTTATTGTGTTAAACGGTAATAAAAGGAGTTGGGTTGTAGCTGTGCTTATTTTTAAAAAGCCGTACCAATTCGTTTTTCTTTTTATAGTAATGGCTTACATGGAAATGTTCGGCAACTGCTCCCACTCCAGCGACCAGGAATTCATGCGACACTCCGTGCACATTCAGGGCCATTGGGCGCAGTCACCGAAGCCCGGCTTACCAACAACGCAGTCTTGTTCATTTTCACACACGTCTTCGCATAGCTCTAGTCGATCATCGCATACGCAAGTGCAGACATTAACTTTGCCACATTCATCCGGCGATAACAGGTTGGTGATGATTTTATTTCACACGACTTAATTTATCGCCGTTTCTTTGCAGTCCCATACCGTCACCAATGCGTTCGCCAAATTTAGCGCTCACACCGATTAATAGCACTCCGCCGGCTTTACCGCCGAAGCGGTCGCGTTCCAGTTCATCGAGGTCGTCGCCGCCTGCCACCCCACGAAGCACGTCTATCATGGAAATGAAGTCGCCTATCAAATCGCTTCCGGACTTACTCGAGCACACTACGTTGCCTAAACCTAACGAAGAAGTACCCGAGTCTTTGGACCCCACTAACCTCTGTGATATAGACCTTATGGAAGAAACTGATGTTATTAAATACCTTATATTTAAAACTACTGATGAAGACGGACCGGATATTCGCGGTGGTTGCATTGACGCTCTCATTATACAGGCAACGAAAGCTACTAAAAATGGAGGTAATTATTACATCATTATTTATATTAGGAAATCACGTACGATATGTTAATGAATTCATATATTGTTAGTGGCCAACCTGCTTATTTGTGAGGGTCATAATTTAATAAAAAAATTATTTAATTTGTCTTATCACAACAATTCAAATAGAGAAAGCGGGAAAGATGTCTTCTTTTAATAGCAATTATTATGAAAACAACCACAAAGGATACATTATTATTTTTTATAACTAACGACGTGTACAATTTATAAACAATAGAATTTTTGAGATTGTTGTTCTTATTGTGTATATTGTTTAATGCACACTTTTTCAGAGGAAAAAGAGAGTGGTATGTAAATTATGTAGCATAAATATGATGAATGAACCTACGTAGACTCATAATAAAAAAATTTACTTCTTATTAGTACTAGTTTTTTGCATGATCCCATAAATATAACTATAACATGTAAATATTATATAATTTTTATGTAATTATAATTAAATACTATAATAAAATATGTTCTGATTGGTGGCATTTTAAAGGAAGAGTCTAGTAAGATAATATTTCAATGAAAATAAAAATGTTGTATAAAAAGTATAAAAAAACATAATGGTTGTAATTTGTTTAAAATGTAGACTCTTTTTTTTGAATATTTGCTGCGTATACCTTTTACTTCGATAGTTACAATCTCCATTCTTTTTTTTACTGGTATTATAAAATACTAGACTCTCCTATAAAATCAATTTAATTATCCATTGTACAATATAAATGAAGAATAATGCAAATAAATAATTTCTCATATAAACTTTTGATTGATTTATTATATCCATTATAATGCACACTCTTTATATTTTTGTGTCACATATTTTAATTAATTTTGGCTATTGTAAAAGTTGTATAGAGTAAACTAGATTTCATTTTTACCAGTGAATTTTAGTAACGTTCATTTGCTTTTTTTTCAGTGTTTGCCTACCAAGAAGCTTTTCTAACAACATATAGAACATTCATAACACCCTTCGATTTGATAAGCAAGCTCATACGGAGGTACAAACACTTCAAGCGTCAGCCAGACAAGAAACCGAAAGAAGCGTTTGCTCTCGTCATCCGAGTAGTGAACGACCTTACGTAAGTCTTTACTCGTTTAAACGTTCAGTTAAAATAGCAAACTTATTTATGTAGGCCCGGCGATTTAGACAGAGATATGCAGCAAACGTTGATGGATTTCGTGCAAGAATTGATCTGTTCCGGGGACATCACCTTGGCGAAAGCGTTACGAGTCAAACACCTGGAGAGACACGACACCAAGCAGCTAAGCATAAAACTGTTCTCCAATCCGAACCAAGACGTCGTGATCCAACCTTTCAAGCAAACGATGATGACGCTGGTCGATTTCAAGTCCGAACAAATCGCGGAGCAGATGACGTACTTAGACGCGGAGCTGTTCATGAAGATCGAGATCCCCGAGGTGCTCATTTGGGCGCAAGAGCAAAACGAAGAACGGTCGCCCAATTTGACGAAGTTTACAGAGCACTTCAATAAAATGTCATATTGGTACGTTACGATTGCGAATTTACGCTCGGTTGTTTTAAATGGGATTTTTAGGGCCAGAGCGAAGATTTTGAAGGCCGACGATGCGAAAGATAGAGAGAAATATTTCATGAAGTTCATAAAAATAATGAAGCACTTGCGAAAGATCAACAATTTTAATTCGTATTTGGCGCTACTATCGGCGTTGGATTCTGCGCCAATTAGACGACTCGAGTGGCAAAAGCACGTTCAAGATGGCTTGAAAGAATATTGTGCGCTGATCGATAGTTCGTCAAGTTTTCGAGCCTATAGACAAGCATTGGCGGAAACCCAGCCACCTTGTATTCCGTACATGTGAGTATGCGCTTACTTCTGCAAGACTGAAACAGTAACGAATTATTTGTAGAGGTTTAGTCCTTCAAGATTTGACGTTTGTTCATATTGGGAACAGTAATGTTGTGACGAACAACGGAGTTAGTTACATCAACTTTTCAAAGCGTTGGCAACAGTACAACATTGTAGAGAATATGAAGAAATTTAAAAAATGGTACGTATCAGGTAATCAATTTGAAAGTATGTTTATTGTATTATTTTAGCGCCTATGCATTTAAAAGAAACGATAAAATAATCGATTTCTTCAACAATTTTAAATGTGACATCGACGAAGATGAAATGTGGAACATATCCGAAAGTATAAAACCGAGGGGAAGTAAGAAACCGACGCAATGAATTATTCGAATCTTTCTTGTGGAATTTGTACAGAAACATGTAATCGATTTTAGTGCAATTATGTCATAATTAAAATAATCGATTAATCAAATTTAAAGTCGTCACCGACCAAGTATTAATTTGGATTTATTCGTAACTTATTAGTTTTGTTTCTAAATTAAATGGCATGATTTTATATGTGATCAAATGCAGTTAGAAATATGTAATTAAGTGTATTCTGCACAATGAAATGTAGCGCAACGAATTCATTAAATTTATAGGTAAACTCTAACTATAAAAAAAAGGAATGATCCTTTTTAGTCGTTGTACGATTATATTATTTTTGTGATGATTATTTTTAATGTTGAGAACAAAAATGACTGAATATGTAGATACGTGTATTTCATCTAATTTAATTGTTGTCAGCACATTTTTCCAAATAATCACAATTGTAAATTTACACATATTATGTAAGAGAAAGAAATCGATTTACGTGGATAGACTGGATAGTATAAATTCGTTTAATTAAAATTTAAATATGTTTAGCAAAAGAGTTACTATTAGAAGGCCTAACTAAATATAAGCTATAAGTAAGTAAATCAATTCTAGGTAATCACTCTGTTAAATTCTGTTGTGGTTTAAATAATACTGTGTGGCAAATTTTGGTTACCAATGTGTTTGATATTTAATAGAACTTACTTTTCTATGTATGTAGGTTTAAGTCTTTGTTGTGTAACGATACGTAAATGTATGTAGTTATTTCAAACAAAGATGGGGATATTTTTACGCAAAGTTCCAGAATAAATTCGTACTCTTTACCAATTTTCACGATTGCGTTTCAAAACTCGTCGAGTCGAAAGGATCATTAATTGGTTCATGTTTTAGTTTAAGCTTCAAAATGCTAGTCATAATCACCAATGTGATACTTTTAATTTGATTGCGTTCTGGAATCGAAATAGATGAGTAAAAATATCTTCTTCCAAAATGCACAATTTTAACTCGATGTCATGTAGATCACAACCAATAATCGCAAAAATAGCTCGTAAATTAAAAATAAAATAATTTATCAAACAAAAAAAATAGAGAAATATGTGTAAATCTTAGGTAATTCATCGTGTAACAGAATTGCGTACTATAATGAGGCCGTGTTAGTTCCTTTTATATTAATTCGGCAACATTAGAGGCATGATCAAATTAGAGAACTCAATTTAGACTAGAATATGTTACTTTCAATATGCATATTATGTTTAAACGAACTAGGTAACGTATTTTCCTTCACAGAACAAACAGATTGTGGTCCAAGATTTTTCGTTTGTCATCTCATGTCGACGAAAATAAAGTTTAATTGCTGAATATATGAAATATTCGTAAATTAATAACTACTAATGGTATATGTTTACGCAAAGACTATTTTTATGTTTAAGGAAAATGTACAAATTCACAATCACTCACTTATTTGACGTATAAATACTCATTCATCGTAGCTTGCAAGCCACGAAACATGTTGCTGTCATAACTTCATATTGATGAGCATATCAGTAATTGAGTGATACTTAATTTAAAAGTATATTTCAATTTGAATGATCGAGGGACGTTTTATATGCAGCTTGTACCTTACATGATCCTTCTGTTAAAATTTGCTCTTGTTTCATATCGAATGCTAGGCTTTAATAATTCCATTTAACATAATCAACATGGCGATAATTTAGAGTTGATACAAAAATGCCAAGAAAGTTTGTTAGAATTTATCAGAGGGTTCGCGTAAGGATAAAATGTTTATGTTCACAATCTACTTCTGAACGTTGTATATTTGAAATCTTGCACATTTACTGTGATTTTATTTTTAGTTTCGTTCAATTCGGAAAACGATTTGTTTAACACATTTCTGAAGTCACGCTACATAAATCTTAAATGAAATATCGACAAATACGTATTTTTTATAATATACAAGCAATTTCGTGCAGTATTTTGTATTATGTAAGTTTTATAAGCATGCGCGCCAATACATTAAGACTATTTATTTAAGAATATTTCTTGGGCTTCAAGTCGATACGTGTAATATTATTTTATCGTCTATGTATTCGTATAATAAGTGAATATTCAAGACTTATTCAATGAATCGAGTTGTGCCATGTGTAGATAAATGTGTGGGCATTTTTATGATATTATTTTAAGATGATTTTATTTAATTTGTGTGTGTGTGTGAGTGTGTGAACCCCATATATTAAAAATAGTGGATTCGTATAAACTTCGTTGGACCTTTGCACGTGTAACGATACTTATATTTGATTTAGGGAGGAAATATTTGTATTGTCTAAAATATGATGTTTACTACAAATAGAATCACGTGTCAAAAATCCGTAAGACTTTTAAGCATATAATATGATCACTTCGAAACACAATTTGTGTTACATTGTCATAGTGTATAGTTTTGAAAGTATTGAATTAATCAAAAATTTCTGCCCGATCGTTGGCCTTTTTATGGTTGTAACGTTAGCAAGAACATGTGCGCAGTAGCTTTCCAGGTCTGTTACGAATCTCCGAATGCAGAATAAACAGTTAAATGGCGCAGGTCGTCGATAAAACCGATTATAATAAAATTAAATAAATGTGGGCCAACCTTCAGTGGTTACGGGAGGCACTGTGTGTAGAGAGTCATGCTTGCTCATTCCATCATTTGAAAATGTGCATACACAGAAAAACTTTTACTACTTTCAACAAATCAAATCTAAATGAATTAAACTATCGATGGTTAAGTGTGGTCAAAAGAGAAAATGCATTTATTTTTAAATCTGCATTTAAAACTTTTACTATTTATTGATTGTAGGCGATTTTATTGTGTTGTGCTCCAGTTTTATCGTTTGATGTAGTGATTTGTAAACTAATTCTTCGATTAATTGCGGCCTTGCGTTTTCGTAATTTTCGTCGTTAGGATGTTGGGGTTTCGTTAACATGTAATGTGTAATTTATGTACGTTATAGTGTAATTACATTGTACTTTATATTGTAAATTGTATTATTTTACCGACATTTATTTCGCATATTATGCTTTTACACTGCAGTATGTATGTTTGTGTGATAAAAAAAATGTACTTCGCAGTACCTACATAATAGAAATATCAAAAATACGTGTTTTTATTTCTTGGTTAATACCCTTTGTAATAAGATCGGGATCCAGCCACAAAGTTCCTACTTTAGTTATATTGAGTGGGGCGTTAAATTGCCCCTCCATTGTGACCGCAAGGATCTATTGTGGCTCACAACTCTTTATAGTTCACCCTCAATTCCATTCTCTTTAAATAGAAAAGGATTTTAGAGTGTGAGATTTTATCTGTTCCCCAGCTCAAGTTTTGGCTCGCCAAAGACTGTGAACCTGATTTGGTCCCCCACGGGGCAGGCACACATAACCTGCTCTGCTGTCTCATCAGTTTCAAGGCATATTGAGGCACTCCCAACCTCTGCATGTGATGCCTTAGTCGGCTATGACCAGTAGCCAGGCCTGTTAGAGTGCGCAGGTCTTTCCTGCCAAAACCCAACAGTGGCCTGGTACGTGCAGCAGATGGTCCTTTCAGTACTATCTTTGAATGCCTCATTCCCTAGCACTCCTGCCAGTATTCAAATACCTTGTGCTGTTGTAATCTCAAGAGCCGGTTCTGAGCCAATAAATTCCCGGTTAGCTCCGCTCTTTGCCAGGGAGTCGGCTGCTTCATTCCCCTCTATTCCACCTTGTCTGGGTATCCAGACCAGGCTAACCTTATTGGCTCTCCCTAATTGAGAGAGCACTGCGTGGCAGTCCCTGGTTGATATCGGCATACATTGATTGTCCTCAAGGACTTGCAGTGCTGTTCTCCTCTCAGAGAAAATTTTTATTGTCGTGTGCTACCGAGAAATTTTAATAGCTCTTGCATGATTTTCAATTGCTCAAATGTTCCTACTTGATTGATATAACGTATATGATTATCTATGGAACATTCATGGATTAATAATAATAAAGGATTTCAAATTATGAATTTTTTTGATCAGTAGCTCCACTGGCACCTTTCCGTAATTAACTCAGGATAACTGGAGATATTTAAAGCAAAGGACTGATGACAAATGGCACAATTATTCCACAACACATTGTTTATGATATAATTCAAGCAACGCACAATACAAAAATAAGACTTCAAAAAATGCAAACATTTAAAAAATAACATTCAATGTATGTTAGTTAATGTACACTGAAACAAACATTCTTAGACAAAACAGTCAATGAAAATAATTATATAAAATACAAATGCAATGAGTTAAATGGATAATCTATTCAATAAATATTCAAAACCCATATGGTCAAGTAACTTAAAATTTATTTAATTTCGTTACTGTATCGAAGATCCATTTTTGAATATCCCGACTTGATTACTGCTTCATTACCACCATTCATGTTTGATGCCGACATGTAAGTGGGCGATTCTTCGAGCTTCTGTTGATCTAAAACAATAATTCTATTAAGTACACGTTATTAAAAGTATTACGAAAGTAATGTACATGCATTTGCGCCCCTTTCTCAAAATTTTCTATAATGACCCAAAAATACCCAATTTACTTTTACTTAGACCAACTTGACATTTGTTTTTCTTATCTTAAACACAGATATTCAATTATTTTTTTTTAACAAATGCTACAAAGGGTTTTCCCCTCTTGTTATCTCCTTGACCTAAATATATTCCAAAGAACAATAAAACTTTACTCACATGCGTCGTTTGCTTGCGGAATTGCGTTGTGTAAAATTAGGGGCGCTTAGTCGGTCGTTTGTCGCCGGAGTCTTGTTTTTTGTCTTTTTCCGTAACATAACCATAAATCACACTCCCCAAAAATATTGCGCCTGTCGCAACAGTCACAACCATGGCGACAGGATTCAGTGATAATACCATTTTAAAGTTTGTAGCTTCCAACGATTTGAATCAAGATGCTGAATTATCACGAGCTCTTTGAGTTTGATGACCGCAGTCGTAGTCGTGCACACAAAGAATGAGAAGATGTGATCTCAATACAGTGTTGCCAGGTCCGAAATTATTATGTCCCTAAAATAATCATTCTAAATTTCCCTACAGTACACAAAATAACAAGCAGATTTTCAAAAAAAAAATTATAGGTATAAACGAACTGGCAAATATAGGTTACTATACATCGTATTTAGAAATTTGTTTTTGTTAAAATTATTCCATTTAACGTTTTTGTAGTTAACTTGTTGCGAAATGTTGTTTTTGTTATTTGAACAAAACTAAGTCGTGTAATTTATCTGTCTAGAATTAAAATATACAAAGATGTGTTAATTTGACCTGGAAAGCTCAATGTGACTAACCATCCACAAAAACACATAAAATCATCGAATTGAACCCCATTTACATTCTCGAGTCCTTTACCGTCGGTAAACTCCATGATTTATATTAAATCACAATGACTTTTGCTTCTATATATTGCGTTAGATTTATCACAACTTCTTATTATTCTTCCTTGGCTCTTATTTGTATAAAGTATACATTTGAATCTATATATTTTTAACTTGCAAATCTCCAAGTTAAAAATCGGATTACATACATAGTCTTAATATTGTACAAAATTACAAAAATAGTCAGAATAGGCCTAGGGAAAGTCAAAACGTATATTTTGACTAAAATATACTTTCATATATACTTTTACAGAAAATATAATAAAGTAAAACGTTCGAAAAAGCATAATATAAAAGTTTGTAGTAATATTGTTGTCCTGTGTCATTTATACATAGTACTGCAATGGTGGGTAATCCGATTCCTTGTAATAATCCTTGTTAGATTTCTAAATAAAAATAAATAACAAATATTTACCGAAATTTTGAAATTAGATGACATTGAATGTTGTTTTTTATGCTGTAAATGAATCAATGATTCCAACAATCTTATAGCACGTTACGAATAGGAATCGTTTCAAAATACCAATTAGAAGAACAGCGTTATTCTAAAGGCACCTCTAACTAATAATTGAATCACTTGTTTGAGAAAACCTACAAGTCATAAAAACTTAGTTATGAGAAAATTGACAAACTGTTTAATTTCTTGTGTTGTATGTATATTCAACTTTTTATTGTTTATGTTCATTCTAATACCCCCTTTAATGAGTGTTTGTAATCGACGAAAAACGATAAACCTACGTTTTATTGGTTTCTGAAAAAAATGGACTTGTCGGGTTGGGTTGAAAAAAAATTATAAAAATTAATCAAAGAAGTTTTTGTATTTAGTTTTAATACAAAATTGATGTACAAAAACAAAGTTAAAAATATTCAATTTCCATTTCTCCATCTTCAGTTGGCCACGAAAAACTTTCTTGATAGAAACTTTGTATATCTTTGTTATTGAATTAAACTACTTTATGTTCACCTTTTTTTCATTTTTAATGGGAAGTTTAATTTGAGGATAAGCTGGAAGGTTAGGAAGTGCAGTTGGTCGAGAGCGTCGTGTAGTAATGGGGAACATGCATTGAGCGAGTCCCCCAATAAAGTCATAGGCCATCATACTACCTTTGAAGTTCTATGGGAAAACTGCATACTTGAAGAGATGCTGCCAGATGCTTTCAAATACGTATTTCTGCGCGATTCAATTGCTTTACACGTGTTTTTCAATAATTATTACTACTTTTACGGCTGATTAGACTAAGAAACGTGGTTAATAAAAAGTCAACACAACCATTTTATCTCCTAAAATTTATTAACCGTTCACAAAAATGAAAGTTATAAAATGAGTACAAAATTTTGAGATCAATTTCAATAAAATGAGAACAAAAAAACCTATATTCAATGTCTATATCTCTCTCCTTATTTGTCTAATACTAACAAGTCTAAAGCGTAGGCATCCTCAACCCTTTCAGATTTCTTTAAAACAGTGAAAAAATATACGTAAAATACCTCACCTACAAAGTGATCTCACTAACATTAGTTCAACGATTACACAACTCGTTAACTTAATATTGGCACTTGAAACTAACTTAATATAAATACAACAAGCATGACTACCTAAAATAAATCGATATTTTTGTACTTTGCGTTTTTTAAATGCGACGTTTGGAAAAAAATCGGCAAAGTTTAATTAATTAATCACAGTTTTAATTTAAAAATTTGTTATATATGTATATCTATATATATTTAAGGAACATGGTGCTACGTTTGATTAATGAAAGTTTACAGCAAAGTAGTAAAATATGATATGTAAATGTAGTTTATCTACAACACGTATGTTACGGCAAGATAATTTTGAACAATAAATAATTACTTTAATTTATATTTGAATAAAAATTAACACAGCAAAAGGAAAACTATTGCCTACATTACGTTTAAAATAGGAATACACAAGGAAGCATTTAACGAGACCTTACAAGCTACGTATTAAAAGCCTAAATCTACGTTTAGTGGAAATTACTGTTCGGTGCAGCGCTCGCGTTATCAAACTTATGATTGTTCCTAATATGCGAATTTAAATTACCCGACTGTGTGAACGCTTTTTCGCAAAAATGGCACTTGAAGGGTTTCTCGTCGGTATGAAGTCGTATGTGATTGTTTAAGTTGCCGGATTGGGTGAATGCTCGATCGCAATGCGGACACTTGTAAGGTCTTTCCCCGGTGTGTATCCTCATGTGGTTGACCAAGTTACAAGACTGAGAAAACCCTTTCGTGCACACCTCGCAAATATACGGCTTATCGCCGGTGTGAGTTCGCATGTGAATGCTCAGATTGCTGTACGTGTTGAAGCCTTTCATACAAAACTTGCACGTCAACGGGTCGTCGGGATCGCGCTGCACGTCGACGTGTTTCTGAAGATGCGTTTGCATCCTTCGGAAAAACTTTTTACAAATCGGACATTTTTCCAAAGGAAGCGACCTCCGTTTGATGGCGGGGTTGTCGTTTTCAACTTTGACGGTCTCTTCTAGAGATACCAATCTGACGTTGTGTCTCGGCGATTTAACTTCATGCGCATCGCTGTCATCAGTATCACGGCGTAAGAAATTTTTGATTTTTATTTTAAACGTGCTTTTCTTCTTCACCGGTATTAACGAAACTTCAGGGCCCAAATTAACCGTATGAAATTTTTCAAATTCTAAGTGCTTCTTACTGTCCGCTGGATCCTACAAAAAAATTGATAATTTCGTTCAAAAAAACGGAACCGTTTGAATTCAACAATTAATCAAAATATTTACTTCATCGTTGATAATAACATCAGGTTCCAATGAATGAAAATCAGTCTGATGTCCATCCATTGTATTTCGCCTCCAATCTGCAAGAAGTATTCATTTTTGAAAGTATCGCTATTCTAAATCACGATGTCTACAGAGTTCACAATCACATTTTTCATTATTGTTATTATTCTGTCAAAATTTAAAAAAATAAACAAACAAATCTCTAACCTTATTTTATCACGAAGCTGATTCACTGCTCCTCATCTATATAACAACTATATTGGACTCTAAATCTAAGCACATAAATCCGAAAGCTTGGTCGAAAATAGATACACGAAAAAAAGAACACAACTTGAAAACTCGATACTTGCTTAAAAAAATATACAAAAAGTGCGCTTTTAGCTGTCAAACGTTTCCTTTCTTTGTTTAAGATCAATTTTGTAGTACTAGCAACTTAAAGTATTCGCCCGTCTAACATTTCTTTTACCGCAAACTATACTATACAATTCTTCGTTAAATAAAATAAAGAACAATACCCGTTCAGTTCATATTGACAAATACTTTTTTTTTAAATTGTTAAAGGCGAAAACTAGGGACTTTGCTTCATTCACAATGTAGTGCATTTTCATTTTCGCCGTTTCGTTGGTACGCAGTCATGCAGTTGTGTAGTGTCTTTTCCGGTTTTCGTTCTAAGCAGTCAACATGGGTGAGTGTCGGTTCTACTGTAAATAACTGCATTTAACAATAAATACAAAGTTACATTACAATTGTACGGCATACTAAAGATTTTATTCCAATTTAATACATTAATATAAGTCGCGTTGTTACAATTGCGTTCGTTTTTAGTTATAAACAGCCGAGCGTCATCTCGCCAAGTTTTCCGTTGCTCGCACGCAATTAATCTAAATCATCCTTAGTAAATTATGAACATTTTAATAACTATTTCAGTTTTTTGATTAATGAAACCAATAATGTTTCTGATTTTATGAATATTTGGTTTGAGGTTTAATCTGGATTCTGTTTTTTTTTTGTAGGAAAACCCCGTGGTTTACGAACTGCAAGAAAACACGTGAACCATCGTAGAGAGCAACGATGGGCAGATAAAGATTATAAAAAGGCCCATTTGGGAACCCGTTGGAAGGCCAATCCTTTCGGGGGCGCTTCCCATGCGAAAGGAATCGTTCTAGAAAAGGTGTAAGTGTTTACGTTTTTAAGTTTAAATGTGCGATGTGCATCGTGACACCACTTGTTATGGTTTCTAAATATTCGGGTGGTTAAACAACGATGCTATATGAATTAGGCCCTGAACCATTGGGAGGTTGTCTTAATGGACCTTACGCTCTGATATGTGCCTTACAATCACGATCGACTCGTACTTCACGCAGGATATCTTTGTGAATGGTGTTTTTAATGTCGCCAATCACAGGAGAATTCTGTGCGAAGTGTTGGTTATTACACATCAGTTTTGTAGCTAATGTAATGTAATGTGTAATTTACGAAAATTTACGTTTTCTTTTTTTTGTAGAGGCGTGGAAGCTAAACAACCTAACTCCGCCATTCGCAAGTGCGTAAGGGTGCAACTTATTAAAAATGGAAAGAAGATTACGGCTTTCGTTCCACGGGACGGTTGCTTGAACCACATTGAAGAGAACGATGAGGTTCTAGTAGCTGGATTTGGACGTAAAGGTCACGCCGTCGGTGATATTCCTGGAGTTAGATTTAAGGTAAACATTTTTCTGTTTCACACTTCGATAAGATTTTATTATGATGAACATTAAAACAGAGCCAATCCCATGACTAAGGTGATTAGAGTAGTTTTTCTGACATTTTGTGGGCGGTAAATTTTTCGCCTTGTTAATGTTTATGTATTTAACGGTTATTTCTTTGTTGCAGGTCGTGAAAGTAGCTAATGTTTCATTGCTGGCTTTGTATAAAGAAAAGAAAGAAAGGCCACGTTCATAATTTTTATATAAAATGACCTGTACAGTTGTATTTTAATAAAATCTGAAATACAATGTATTCTGTTTCTTTTTATTTTCGTGTGAAATAATTTTTATAATTGACGAAGGTCCCTTATGGTTATATTTAATTTTAAATTTCAGGTGCTGCATGATGACATTGATTATTTTGTTAAACGATAATTAATAAATTAATAAACATTAGTGTCGAAATATACGTGATATTTAACAAAGTAGTTGTGTTTTAATTTGCGTTTAATAAACATGTTATTTGATTAACTAATTTTTCTTAGTGTTAAGCTTAGTGTGGATAGAATTCATTTTGTTTGTAAATCTGATTAAATACACTGATATAAGTAAGCTTGCATAAGATTACATATGTGGGCACAGACTACAAGAGTCAAGAATTCATCTGCCGCACACTTTCTATAAACTCGTTCCCTATGAGACCACTTTCTCTCTAGCTTCCTCTTTTATGTTAGATGACATAATTTTAAACCCGATTAAAGGGTGCATTTGGTCTTGTAGAAGCTAAAATTTTAAAATATGCAAATAATTAGGAAACCACCCTACAAATTTTACTTAATATAATGGTATACTTCCAATGAAATAAATGTTTTGAAGTAGCCCATTCTTTTAATCTTTAATTTAAAATTTACCGACTCGTGTGATTATTAAATGTCTATATTATTAACTAAACTTGTGTACAATAAGGATCAAAAATTTCGAGACTAGCCCAGGTGACAACTGCATAGATATGGAGATATTATAACTTATCACATTTTATTATTATTACAAAGCTACTTATTATTTGTTATGCTAAACTGGAACGTATACCCTGACACATTACAAAAATTAATTCCTGAAGTCAAATCAGTCTGAATTGTACCATACATTCCACAAATTTACCACCATTGCTTCAAAAAACTTCTCATAGATATTCAAACTCATTCAAGCACATGTAATGCTGGTGATCATTCATCTGATGACGAAATTACATAGCTATGATTAAAACACAACGTGTACTATAAAAGTTCATTTATTAAATTAGATTTAGTTTAATTTTGTAAGATACAACAAATTTGATTTGCACTAAACAATGAAAAATTAAAAAGGAAAACAGAATGAATACTTGAATTTTTTCATACACATTATTTTGAAAAAGCTCCTTATTTCAAAATGTAATTACAAGGAAATAGAAAAGACGCATTTAATATATAAATAAACTAATAAATAGAATCTCAATGAACCAATGGTAAATAAAAACTTGAATATTATAAATTCAAATAACAATTGGATACGTTCCTGAAGGGTGGTGTATTTTTGCAACAAAATACCTCGCTTTACAAACAAAATATATAAGCATCAACAACTGAATTTCATTTAAAATAACACTCATTATAAAGATATTATTAAACTTATATATTCATAATTCGAAATAAAATCAGCAAAAAAGTACGTTAGCACAAAACAACAAAATTGTGATTGTGCCGGTGTAGCGTCAAGATTGTCGACAAAGTAGGTACGTAAAGTCTAGAATAAGACTTGGACTCTTGACTTGAAAAACCCTAAAATACGAAACAAAAATCGCGATCATGCCCAAAGGTTCATTAAAGTACACTTACCTCTAACCAGATGATTTCTTTGAACAAATACAAGAAAAACGAGTCAACCATCTCTTCGCTCAAATCTTCCGAAGAGACTCAATAATTGCAAGGTACCTGAAATTAGATAATGCGAAGGAATATAAGGGGCCACTGTATGCGACGTACACCATCTACGCTACTAGTTGAGGCAGGTGCTACATTCGAAACGTTGAAGATGCATGGGAAATAGAAAAGTACAACCGTGGCCGAGGGATATATAGCAGAAAGTATGGCTTGGAAAAACCGAATTGCTCGATTGATTGCAAGTACTGTGGGTACATCTGTTGAAGATAAAGTAGACTTTTCATCTAGTGAAGGAACCATGGTTAACATTACTGGAGAATTATCATCATCTCTGTGTGAATCTCGGGAAGGTATCGCTAGTAGTTCAAAAGATTGTCCTGTTTACTCTGCTTCGTTTTCGGGACCATTTCAGAATTGTCAGTTCTTTATCGGAAAAGATGTTAACAAATAATGTTGTATATTTATCTGTGTTTATTTTGTATTATAAAAATAAAGTTAATTATGAGCGGGCCTTATAAATTCATTATGCCCTCTTATAATGCCCTGGGTGTTATAAATGTGTTTATATATTTCGTATCGTAGGTAAAAACAAATAATAGGTAGGTGAAAAATAAAACTTAACTTATAAAACTGATAATAAAATAAGAAAAAATGGGCTCAACCGGGATTTGAACCCGGGACCTCTCGCACCCAAAGCGAGAATCATACCCCTAGACCATTGAGCCGCTGACAACGTACAAAAAATGAAACTCATCGATTTTTTTATTGTTCAAAAGCAACAAATTCACGAAAAATAAATAAATAATACATAAAAACTAAATAAAAATGTTAAAATGAACGAACATAGATTTTATTAAAATAAACATTGGCACTCTCTATTATACAGTTTCTAAATTATTGCTGAAAGCTCCCAAGTCAAACATTTCAACAGTATTCCATGTACAAGGGTCAAAAATTTCGAGAAGACCCGGGCGACAACTGCATATCAGTAATGACGCCTGTCTCGTTTGCATCGTTTCATTTCGGTGCAACTAATATATATCATAGGGTTGCAAGTACGAACACGGCCCTCTGAAATGTCGGAGGGTCCGCCGATTTATTTGCATAAATTGTAACGAATATTGCTTAAAAAATGTACTTTGGGTTTTATACAGTTTTAAGAAAATCACAAACGATTTGCGATTCAATTACACACATTATATAGTAAATTATCGGGGATAAGGACCGCTCAGTTTTATTACACGAAAACTCAATTGGTTCTATTTCAATATGTCGTAATATTTCAGGAAAAAGGTACAAATACATGAGAACATGACTAATAATAACAAAGCGCGTACTTATAACGAGAGACGAAAAACGAGATTGACAAAACAGTGGCCCTCGTTAATATAAAATATGAAAAGGTAATATTGTAAATGTCAGATTAAAATAAAACTTAATTTTTATTTAAAAATTAACTACCCGTTGAATTAAATTAAAATTTTTAAAAAAACATTAATACATTGCGATTGAAATAATTTTTAATACAACTAAAAGCATGAAAAAAACTTGTTCATGATTTGTGTTAAAATCTTTTGGGGGATATCATACATCAAATATTTGCGCCTAGTAAAACTGATTAACACCAGTTTTACCAATTATATAAAATTTCATTAATATTTATATCTTCTTTGAAGTTATTTAATTGCTGGTAAGTTAATTAAACTTGTCCAAAATGGCTTGAAATTATTAGTAGACAATTTTGTCAAAATCAGTCACGAAAACAACACACAAAGTAATGCGTTGTTATAAAAAACAATAACGATGGGTATTCCCAAGAAAAATTTACGAAAAGTAAAATATATGAGGAATTTTCTCTACTTTATTCAATAACGGGCACAATTGCCGGAATTGTTGATGAGATAATGTTTTGGTTGGGGGAACATTCGATAAGATGGTAGTGCTGCTTATAGATCGGGCGAGCAAAACAAAATGCTTACATAAGAACGATTTCGGGGGTATCTCCCTGTTCGTCTACTTTTTATACGACTTATTTATTCGGCGCACGTTTTACTGTCTACTTTAAAAAATCAAAAGTCAATAGGCAAAAGTCACAAGTCAAAAACGCACAAGGCCTACAGAACAACTTTAAAGCCAAAAAAAGCAATGGTATTACATAAATAAATTATGTGCTTCGGATGGCGGTGTAAACAAACTAAATTATAATATCTTGTATGAAATTCGTCTGCATTTTGACAGAAAAATATTAGTGTGTTAGGTTGGCGTTTATTATTTCGATTAGTTAATTAATTAATATTAATGAATAATTGCAACAGAATAATTGTCGACTCACTGTTATCCCCAAACTGATATAATCTCGCCAAATAAAGTTCTAGACATTTCTACATCGATTCTTTGATTCTGTCATGTTATCTTTGGACACCTTTACCATTTTCCGGATATATTCGTTCGCTTGCTAGTGTATCTGAAATATTGTACTTGACGTGCTCGTTGCTGCGTAGAAAATTATTTTATTTAAACTAAATATCCTTTTACCGTTAGGTGTCGGATTATAAATTACACATCATTTATTTTCATTTTCCATAAGTCTTGCGTTAAGCTCCTTGTCTCACACCACTGTACTTCTCGTTTTTCTGCTGCTCCTTCGATCTTTCTCAGGAATCTCATTTCTATTGCTGTTATTCTACTTTTATGTATGTCAGTAACCGTCCAAAATTCACTACCATGAAGAAACGAGGATCTTTTTTTTTGTATATCTGTGTTTGTATTTCTTTTTTTGATATTTAATTTTTCCCGGAGAATGTGTCTTAATGTGTAGTAAATTCTTCCTGCCGCCCCTATTCAATCTGAAACTTCTTTGTCTCCTTGTCCGTTTTCTTCTATGATTGTGTCTAGGTAGTTGAAGCTTTTGACTCGTTCTAGTTGTTCTTTTGAATCTGCTACCAATTATCATGTCATATGTGAATAGTAATTCTTGTAGTGTTACTGTTGCATTTTCCAGTTACTGCAACTAAAATTGTCTAAGAACCGAATTTGCAATTTAAAAGTGTGGACACACCGTGAAATTGCTCCATTAATTTTTAGTTCTTCTGTGATTTAATCAATCATATAATTCATCAACGACTTAACGCATTGACAAGAAACATTCAGAAATAATTAATTATCCCAAATAAAATTATCTAGTTATTTAATTACACATCATAGTGATCTAGTAATACTTAGTGT
The DNA here is from genome assembly GCA_959613385.1 of Geotrupes spiniger. Lineage (NCBI taxonomy): Eukaryota > Metazoa > Arthropoda > Insecta > Coleoptera > Geotrupidae > Geotrupes > Geotrupes spiniger. The sequence continues at coordinate 13,597,563 of OY390735.1, read as the reverse complement.
GGTACGAATGCTTGCCCAGGAGCGTTATTGCATTGTGTACCGTAATGATAAAGTTAGATAAAGTTATTACATTCGTCCTGCATCTGAACTATTACGAATGTTGTAGATCAACAATCCTTTTATATAGATTAAAAATATTTGCTTTGGAATATAAATCACAAAACATATCATTAGGACGTGTTAATAAAAATGGATTATACGAGAAAGCGTAAGACTGGCCCATGATTGTGTACACAGCGTCATCGCGCAATTTGATTGGACGATTTTTAATTTTAGTACATATTTCGCTCGCCAGAAAATGCATGCCACCATTTATATATAATACGAACATTTTTTTAACAGTGCGACATAACTTAAACGTTTCAAACGAATTAGACTCGTTACGAAAGCCCCATAGTGCGGAGTCAAACCAAGTTTGCGCATATCGCGAATTTCGATATCGACCGCGAGGGCACTGCGTCAGTCGTCTTCAAGCTCGGCGTCGGGATGCTGTGGTTGCGCCACCACTGGCAGCATGGACCTGCCTCGGATCGCGTCGCACACGTCTCTGTGTCCGCCTAGCATACAGCTCCTCACGGACTACAAGTCTAGGGTGCCCGTCAGCAAGAGGCTGTTGAGTGCCTCCGCACAGCAGGAACCACACTTCGCAGTTCTTCCATCCGCGTCCAGTTATCAGCCGAGCCGCAAGCGCGAAGAAGCACGTGCTTTGCAGAACTTGCGACGTCGCATGCAGGCCGTACGGATCGTCCAAGCCAACCGACCTACGTCCATAGAATCAACCAGAGCTTCCAAGGATGCTGACGAGCAACAAGTCGATAATCGGCCTCTTCTTTTGCAAAAGGTAACATTTATCATAATTCTTGTATACGGTGTATTACTTTTATCCATTGCGTGATAGTAAATTGTTGTCAGTTCACTGTCATATTATCTGCTGCAATCTACGTTACGTGCAGCTAATGGGGTAATTTCATTACCTCGTGGTGGAAAACGTGGATGGCATGTGACTAATATTTACAACTTGTAAATATTATGCGAAGATTTAAAAATAGATTGAAATTTATACGCGGATAATTATCAAAATTAATTTCATTTTCTTTCATTTTGAGAAACAAAATAAGCAAAATAAGTTGAAATCTCCAATCGGAAAACGACAATGTCTGCTTAAAAAGTTCAAGAAAGTGAAGTGACATTCTACTTTTTTTAAATGCCAAACAAAAATAAAATTGTTACAATAGTAGGAAATGTTAAATATTGCACAAAGTATGCAAGTATGCAAGTACGATAGGCCAAAACGAATAGAATTTGTGAAAACAATACATTCATTATGAAAAGTATGTAAGTGATTTTTCATAAATCATGTTTGCACCTACAGCGGTTATATCGTTGATGGCCTGATGAGTCCAAATGGACGAAACAGCTGTCCCCCACCTGATACATTCGCTGAAATTTATTATGATTCATGTTTCGTCGCGCTATCAAAACCGATAAAATCAACCTTAGTTGTTAAGTTTTTGAAGTTTGAATAGTTAATAATAAAGACGAGTTTCCACTTGTGCAGCGCAGCCACCAAGCAATTACCAACGCAAGATACCATCGACCAGACCGATTACCGCATAATTATTATACGCAGTGTTCAATTATGAGAAAACCAAAAACTGAATTAAGTTTCTTCGGTTTGACGATCTCTTCTTCATGAAGATATTTGGTAGAACGAAACAGCTATAACAGTGTTTAATATAATAATGAATTTGTAATGTTTTACACGATTCACTATTATATTTTATAATATAATTTACGGCTGAAGTATTTCTTCACCTACTAAAACGTGATATATAAGTTACTGTTAGTGTTGTCTCATACGTAATTTAAGGTATATTCCCATATCCAACGTCACCCTCCCACCCCCCACCCCCAATCAGGACACGGGTTATCCGCGCAAATTAATCGAAAAACCGAGGAGATTTCCAGGAACACGGTCATTAGACGATCTTCCTTTCAGAGACGAGGTATTTTTTGCATTGCCGATTCCTAGATTTTGTTAGTTAATTCGCGTTATTTCCCGGTCTTTCTCGTTCATCGCGGATAATCACTTAAAACTCTCAGCGTTTATTTCCGAATAATTTTTATAGTTGATTGAGCTGTCATCAGTTTGAAAGTAAATGTCTAGTTTGTCGAGTTAGATTCGTGAAGTCGAGAAGTTGGAATGTACTTTTAGATCCAGTGAAACAATTAGGTAAAGTCTAATTGAAGTTTATTAGAAAATTAAATCAGTTTCATTAAAATAATTATATATGATATATTATAAAGTTTACAAAACGAATATGATTTTTCTTGTGGAATATAAAATCACCATTGTTAGAACTTTTGACCATAAAACTAGTAGGGAAGAAGGAAAGAAAAATTGCCCTTGATTTCATGTTAATTTGAACTTGTCGACAAAAAGTGAACGTTCAGAACCAACATAACTCCGATAGCATTAATGACAGAAAAAAAGAATTAAAGATATATAACAATAACGTATAAACTAAGACATGCAGTCACGGCAAAACCAACCAAGACATTCTAGAGATCTAAATAGAGGAACCGAAATTGTAAGGAATCGAAAATAAATGGAAAAACTTTAAAGACATATTGGTAGAGTCAGCAAAAAATGAATGTACACAGATAAGCAAAGTAAAGTTGGACCACAAATATAAAAAATAACTATCGACAAATGGAAGGAATATTTAGATACTAACAGAAATAAATCAACATACATACAGACGACAAAGAAATAAAGTAAACAAGATGATGAAATAAGTGAAAAAGAAATGCTGGATAGAATTCGGGTTAAGTATGGAAACTAAAAGTGAAGAAAATCAAAAATTACAAGAGCCAGAGAAAATGACCATGCATGGACAAAAAAGGAGAAATAATAGCAGATTATAACCAGACAATCAACAGGTGGAGAGATCATTTTGAAGAATTGTTAAGTATAAACGAAGACGATGTTGAGACCAAAGAAATGATGAAGGTAAACCAAGTGGGGTTGAGGGATAGCTGGAGCATATAACAAGGGAGGAAATAAAACAAGCTATCAACACGCAGAATGGTAAAGCCCCAGGACATGATAGAGTAACTACTGTAATGATGAAAAAATTAGGAGAAAATGAGTAGAATTAGTTTGGATAGCCAATGAAGCATGGAAAGAAAAAAATATATCGGAAGATAGATCAGATAGTACCCATACATAAAAGGGAAATATTAGAGACTGAAATAAATATGGAGGTTATTAAGTACACCAGGAAAGACTTATGAATCTGCATTGGAAAGAAGACTAAATACGTACGTGGAAACAACGCTAGAAGAGACACGAAGTTTCTTTAGGAAAGGAAGAGGTGTCCAGGACCACAGTAAATCAAACAATCGAAAAAAAAAACAGTACTGACACAAAAGCATATTTTGCATTTGTCGATATGTAAAAAGCTTTCGACCTAGTCCAAAGGAAAATAGTGTGGAACAGCTTGGATAGGATATGCAAAGATGTGCAAGCCACACATGACAAAACTAAGTGTGTGCTTCAAAAATCTAGAACCAATGGAGCTAATGGAGCACTTATTCGCAGATGACCTGCTTATTATCGCAAACTCCAAAAGAAGTTATAGAGAGCAACAATACATGTTAATTACGTTAAAAAATGGCATCAAGATTAATACAAACAAGACAAGTTTCATGATGGTAACAAAAGAGCATGAAGAAATACTGAAGACCAAAATAGATAATGAGAAAATGCAACAACTGGGGTAAATGAACTACATGGAAGTCTCAATCGAAAGAAATGAAAAACAAGACATATGCATAGGCGAAAGACATAACAATAAATATTCAAAACAATATATTATACAAACCAATACTTACGTACAGAGGAGTAAAGAGAGTCAGAGTAAGAAATATTGATGTACGAGAAGAATTTCAGGTAGAATCCATAACAGAATTTATAGAAAAGAAATAATTGGGTTGGTGAGGCCACCTGCAATGTATGTACGAAGGAGCAAGTGCTAACAACAAGAATAATTAAAAACTAAACAAGGACCTAGAAGATACAAAATATCCGAAGTGATAGAAAACATGTTATTCTTAATTTCAATCTTCTTGATATGTACTTTGGTTTAAATATATCATTTCCTTTCTCTGTTTCACTTTGTGTTCCTTTATCAGGACTCAGGGTATATGAAACTTTTTATTTGCTCCAACAACCACTTCTTCGTATTACAAGATTCAATGTTTAATTGTTGCTGTGTTAATTTAGTTCTTACTGTTTTTTCCATTATCATAGGTACAGTATGAAACTTTAAGATAAAGGAGGTCTTTATACGTGCTCGATAATTTTTTCTTGGATTAAAAGGAAAACACATTCAATTTGATTTTGTAATAAATTTGTTCCAACATTTTAGGACAAAAAATCCACTTGAAATCCTTGAAATCCTTGAATTCCTTTGTGTTTAACAAGTTTTATCTTAAAATATTTCTATGAAAATGTGTCCCCATTGATTTGCCCTCCAGGCGGAGTAAAGTAATTGAAAAACTTTTGATGAAACTCGTTCGAATATCAATCCAAAGTTGACATTGATCAGTGTAAAATCTTTTGTCTAGATATCTCTTTGACAAATAAACGCGAAGTAAACAAGGGTTATAAAGTTTGTTTTAGAATTCGTCTTTTTCTTCGCGTTGTGTCTGTGTCTATATGGCACCAAAGTTGTTAGTCGTAAAACTCCCACCAAAGGGTCGATTCGAAGGCTGCGTGGGCAAAATGTATAGAGATTATACACAAAGTTTTACTAATTAACATAATTAAAGTACACAACGCGATTATGTTACCGTTTGTGATTATAGTGCATGTAATTTCATGTAATTTTTATAGCATAAACGTCTCTTGGTTCATTTGTTAATATTTTTTTTTCAATTCATACCAATTAATCATAATTGTTTTTGACTGAAATGCTTTTCGTAAATACTGGGCCTAAAAGGACTCAAGGAATTTGAGATTAAAAATGTTATTCGTTGGATTGATGATGAAAATATGGTTTCAAGATCTGTTGTGTGGTACGTTGTTTTTGTATATTTGTATGTATTATATACGTCACGCTACGTACGAACGCTTGCTCTAAAAACTTTATCGAAAGTTTATTTCCCCAATTTGATTTTTGTGACACATTTACGTGATCCAAAATAATCAAAATTCAATGCACGTTTTCCTCGGATGAGTTCCCCCACGTTAAGAGTTAAAAACAAGCTCTAACTTTCTGCCGCCGGAGTTCGACGTAATTCCTTTTGTTATTAAGGGGACGGTGTGTTCTTCAATTCTTAATTTAATTCAGAAGTAACTTCAACTTTAGCGATAAGCTTATTGTTCAATCGCGATTGGAATTTTTATTTGGCTTTAAGTTTCCGTATCGTTATTTAACAATGATTTCGTTTTTAGGGCAGTTATTTTTCTATTGAAAATAATAAATTTTATGTAAGCATTTTTGATGAATCTTTAACTTTTGCCGGCGATTACCCGAGGCAACCTCCGGCTTCCCGATGTTTCGTGCAATTCATAAATTTTCTGTGTTTGAGACTTTTTCTCATAGTGCGTCACTTTCATCGGTCTCACGCCTTATCTTGGTTAGCAATTTAGATTAATTTATTGCTATAAACGGTTATCTCAGATCATCAATGAAATGTTCATTTCATTACTAGAAAATATTTTAATAGTAAATTGGAGACTGTGGTTGGCAAATAAATTGAAACAAACTTAGCAGAGTACACTGCTGAAGATGACAACTTAGTTGTCGAAGTGTACATCTAGTGTTAATAAAATACTGTGTGATAAGGGTAAGTTTGTTTCAATCGAAAATATTTCTTTAGTAAAGATTTAATCACTTCTTTGCCAATTAAGTGTGGGTGTAGGGATGTAAACGATGTTTTTACCGAATATATTTTGGTTACCCAATTTGTCGATCAACAACGTAACATTATATACAAGTCGCTTGGTTAATTAATTAAACATTTGCTTTAATTGGTATTCCGAGCGTACTTTTGTTAAGTGTGTGCGACGAGCTGTGTGGAAACAACGCCCGTATTTCCAAAGATGTTCAGTGAACGTTCCAAGGCAAAATTTGTTTAGTTTAATATCTATGCCTTTGACGTTCAATGAAGCCGGCACGTAATACTTTTCGCGACGAAAATTCTAAACGTTGTAATTCACCCTTACATCGTTTGGAATTATAGCCGCGTAAAATAAATTATTTCGTGCCAGTTTCATTGAATTGGAATGGCCACTTCATTTGGACGGGGGGGGGGGGGGGGGTATAAAAAGAACTGTATCTATGTGTTAAATGCTTAAATTGTGTATACTTGTTCTGATTGTTATTACCTGGAAGATATTAAGATATTATATATATAATAATATGCCCTGTTTGTCATTCTTCAAGTATCACTTCTTGGCACAATTAAAATATAACCAAAAATATAAGAACATAATGAGCAATTAATTGGTTAAATAAAATAAAATTAAATTAAATTATTTCATTGGTTTCCATTAATTTTGTTGGGTAAGACGTCGAAACAACAATGCTTCAGTCATATATTTCCACATTACACGAGGAGTGCGAGTTTCGATCTGTCGACAACGTTCGATCTCAATGGATTACAATTCGCCATCTCTCGCGAAGATTAAGTTGTTTTAAACCAAGTATGATTACAATTTCGTGATTTTTAGTCCGTTACTGTTTTAATGTAATATTAGCAAAAAGAAATATTCAAAATTATAATAATTAAGAAAACAATATGAAATGCTTAAATCATGTATATAAATACAAATAAATATCATGGAAAGTAAATAAAACATAATCTCGATGAAGAACAAAACCAAGTTTTGAAAAAAAGCAAACAAACTTGTGATTATTTGTTTTAACGAATAAATGTATTGTGTTTTTTCAATAATTCGTCAGGTATGGGGTATTCAATGCATTCAATGTTCTCTCCCATATTCGATTTCGTTTTTTTCGGTTTGATGTCTGCTATCATCCGCTGCATTTCTTTTGCTTCTCCAATTTCTAGTCTCATTTGGTCTAACGCCATTTTCTTGAATTTTCAATGTCTGTCTCGTTGAAGGAACCATCGTCCCCATTTATACCATTCAAGTGCTAATTCGTAATGTCGATAAATTGAGAGAAATTATCAGCTAAGGTTTCTATTTACAAATGTTTAATTGGTGAAAATATCACCAGTGGGTCTAAAAATTCCATTGATTCGAAACTGGGGCATTTAAGAGGAAGTCTACTCAGAATTTCACTGGCGGCTTTTATATAAAAAGACATAGTTCACAGTCGCCACCCAGTTTGATTTTATTTAATTGCACAAAATTATCAGGATTGCCGAGGTTTATATTAAAGACCAATTCTGGTTTCAAGTAATTGCTCTATAATTGTGCAAATAAATTATGAGAGTGTTCACGTAACTTATGAATTAGTATAGTACCAGACTGAAATAATGCATTAAACGAATTCAAGAAATTTTGAGGGTATATTCATTTTTCTGAGAAAAAAATACTTGTTCTACCAAAATGTTGGTTTCATGTATTAATGCCATTATTGATGAGTTGTCCACATTTTGTCCACCCTAGCGTAATATCTTTACAAACTTTAGAATCAATAAAGCTGGTCTTCAAGAGAGGTACCAAATGATGAACAACCAAATCCGCATCATCTGAATCAGAAGTTTCTCCCACGAAAAATTAACAACAAACCCCCGAATGTGCCAACTTTCAGTTTACTTTCAGACAATTGTTGTCAAATCCACTACATGGCGATCTAAACATTTGCATTTTTTCGAATACATTTTATGAATATGTCAAAATAATATGAATATCCCTCCGTCCCTTGAAGAGCACAAAAATCCTCGAATCGGGATGTAACCCTCATCTGCTGCACTTAATCGATTGGTGTCAGTAATCCGAGCGGCCGTTATGTAATCTCCTTCCGGGAAATAGTGCGATTGATGATAGGTACGTGAGAAACATGCGAGAGTATCGATGACACGTTTGCTATGTTGTGACCACATTGTTCCGTTGGCGTGAAACTGCCATTCAAAATAAACTATTATTTTCAAATCAATACTATATTTAAATTTTTTTTCGGAAATGTTATTAGGTTTCATTGCAAAAATTGAAATAATTACGAGTGATTATTCGTACAAGCTCAGAACGAATATGACTACAATCATTGAGTGAATATTTTAAATAGATAATGTTTGCTAACTCAATTTAAGGGGATTTGATTATGTTTCCTAAGTATCAGAGATGGCTCCAGTAATTAAGACCCAATATCGGTATTTTAACAAAATTCACCCAGTGAGCTTTTTAAAAAACATCAAAGGACTTACCAAGGATTTAGCCGACCCAAACCGAAGTTATTGGATTGTCGCTAGAAAATCGTGCCCTTAAATGATATGAAATGGTATCAGATAAATTCCACAATCTGGATGATTTCGAAACAATATCGGAAGGACGATAAACAGAATCGACTAAAAATACAGTTACTAGATAATAGATACCGATATCAGAACAAGAAACGATAATAGCATATTAGAAAAATCTGTGGAACGACATCGTTTTAAGTCTGAAGACACTCATGCTATTAACACACAGCTAACAACGATATTTAACATAGCGCAGCAAATAGGTGGAGAAGGATTTAACGATACGACAAAAGAGGAACTCAGTGATTACATAGACGAAGAGGATCAGGTATTTACCAACGAGGAATTGGAAGATCTTGTCAAATCTTCTCCAGAATAGGGTGACTATGAGGATAATAGTCAAAAAGAACCGCCAGTATTCAGAAATAATTAAAAAAACATTTCTACATATTTCGAACTGCCCAAACATTAAAAGAACAGATAGTAGTGTATGATCCAATAATGGAACTCAGTATAAAAAATACTCGTACTATAACAAATGCCTTGGAGCCTTTGGAAAATCTGAAATGAAAAGACAAAAACGACAACATTCAATAATAATGTTCTTTGAAAAAGTCGACAAAACTATGCATAATACTTAGCCACCCACGTCGTTTACTTCTCAGCTAAACAACCAGTCGACTGTTAAGACTTGGAAGATGAATAAATATGTAGCTCAAGATGACACAGTTTTTCTTTCTATTTTCTAATGAAAATGAAAATGTAAATTTTTTCTTATTATTAAGTGAAAATCTGTAGTATATTTCGACGTTTGGTAAATTTGCGTAACTGAGTTGGGTTCGAACTAAGGGTCTATATAGATTATTTTCAACCTAACCAACTTGCAGCATATGCCATATGAAGTCTGGGAGTCCTATAAAAATTGAATGTACACTAAAAATCAAACCCTGCTATATTAACAGATTGAACCATGTTATGTATAGTATTTTTTGCTATTCCCAGAAGTAGTTCGTGTATAGGCTGTAAAAAGTCTACTCCTTTTTACAGCCTCACCCACAAACTTTGGTGAGTGTGACACATCTGAGATGGCCATATTAGTTTCGAATTCATTCAAGGATTATTCGGACCTTAAAATCGTACTAATTTAACAACAAATGGATTTAAATTGACGACTTACAAGTATTAAAAAAATCCGCATTTTTTTGATGCAAATTATCGCAATTTATTCCTATTATAAAATCAATGAAAGGGTCAATCTATTTACACGTCTTAGTTTGCTACGTCTTGGCTTCTATAGTTATTGTTTGTACTCCGGTAATAGCAAATTGATGCTCGGAAGTAATTATCTCGCTAACATCATGTTCTTAACTCGATGAACGTTTAATTGAAGCTCGTTATGAAGTTATCTATAAATTTAATTTTATTCACAACTACTTTTTAGCTTGCGCTACTAAACATGCAGTTACGTAAGCACTCATAAACTCGTCAATAAATTAAGAGGTCGGTAAGTGTCTCACCTTTGATACATTTGCGACATTCGGATATCGATTTTAAGCCACCGAACGACATTTCTTCGCAATGTGCCTCAATGGCGTCATTTCTTTCACGTTTCCGCTCTTTACATTCCATTAGTTAAATGAACATTTATGTTCTCTCGTTACCTGGTTTTATGGGCCACTTTTTACGCGGCGAGGAAGAAGAATTACGCGATTAAAATGATGTTCATTTTCCAGGTGTGGTTTTCCACCCAATTATATGAGATTGCAATTTGTAATTATTGTTATCGCTATTGTCATTGTTATAGTTAGTGTCATTGTTATAGTTAATGTCATTGTTATAGTTCATACCTTTCCTGCAGGGATTGTATAATCGAATACGTAATGTGCTGAAATGTTCATAACTGTAAAACTAAAACAATAACGTTTTCAGAACGGTCGGCAAACATATGAATTAATTTCCACTTTGTGTTTTGTCGCTACTTGATGGTTTAATTAGTATTGTATGATGATATGTTCACGCGCCATCAATCAAACCTTTGTTTGGTGTTACGGGCTTGTGACAAATGCGTTTATAAAATACACTACTGAAATACATTATCAGAGGTAATAATAATGTTTAAATATAAGTGAAATGTATCATATTATATATATTTAAACCTCGTTCATTATCTCCTTACATTTTAGATTTTGTTTTAAAAATGTAAATTTAATTTGTGAAAATACTGTGACATTGTAATAATCCATAACGGTTTTATTTTCAGTTACTTCAGCTCTTCACGGTTTAATGGGCGGTATTAAGCGATTCATGAAATTGTTGTTATTTCAAAATAACTTTATTTCATATCATATTTAGACTCATACCTAAGACTGACTAAGTGTGTGTCATCATAAAACTAGTTCCGATGCCACTGACTGGAAATTGTTAGACTCTCAAGTCACAAGTAAAAACGAAACGTTGATGACAAATTTAAATAAACGGACAAACACTGGAACAAGTTAACAGTTACACATACCTGGAGACACTGATACCAGTACAATGGAAAAGTGAAGACAGAAATAAAAGACAGAATATAAAAATTAGAAAGGTTATTCAATACTCACAGTAATACATTTTTTAGGAAAAAAAAAAATCAAAGAGACCAAATCACCATAATAATTGCGGACATTTCTGGGGTAATTTCAAGTTTCTTGGTACCATAAGTTTAGTTGGTCGAAAAGACCTCTGCAATTATATAGCAGTAGAAGTGGGTATTCACGTCTTGATGGCGGTAATAGTTATACATAAACTGATCACCAAATCACAAGAGACTTTCGATTAAATAAAATAAAATATAATAAACTGTATAATAAAGTATATCAAAGATATTGTTAACGTAATGTTTTATTTTAAATGTGTTTATTAGGAATCTCAAAAAGCACTATATTTTAAGGTTCCATATTTTTCGCTCTCAACTAAAAAAAAATATCAATTTTAAAAAAATAATACCAAATATAAGTTTTATTATTATATATTATTAATGATATTTTAATATTTGATTCATTTTTTAATGATTTCATTGAAACGTTAGATCCACTGACGTTAGATACAAAGTTACCAAAACAGACAATTATTGAGAAAAAAATTCCAACTGTTTTGGAATGTATATTTGATCATATTGGTGATGAAATAAGCGCAATGAAACGGTAACAGAATATTGCTGACGTGGCAATAATAATATCATTAAATTTGAACCTCGTTGTGGCCGAACTTGTGTCGCAGAGTGTGTTCTTTGTTCCACTACTGACTTCAGAGTCAGATTCAATTCAATATCGCAATCATTATGAACTTTATCTCTGAATTGAAATTCGACTCCCCAATCCAACCAAACCAACCCAACATAACAAAACACAACCCAATCCAACCCAACCCAACTCAACCCAATCTAACACAAACGAACCCATCATTCGAAAAGTCAGTTCCAATGTAATATCTTAATCATTATGAACTTTATCTCTGAAACGAAATACTTTTTCCCCAATTGAGAAGAGAATCAGTAACCTTAGGATTGCTAGCCTGGGACCTGGACCACCAGGTTAGTAAGCTTACTCTATCACAACCGTGAAGCGAGCCTGGTTAACCTTTTGGATCTGCAATGATGCGAAATACAGGCTTCGAAGGAATTAAGCAACTAAAACAGATTTAGTCTGCATTCTGTTCTTTCATACAACAGTGCAACAACGGATTCACCAGTCTTCTGACAACAATCCATGGGATACAATCTGGCCAACAAACTTTTACTTTGAATAAGTGCTATGCAAAGATATCGGGATATGAGGCATGATATGATCTGAAGAGCGACAGGGATGTATTGAATTGCTTATGACATAAATTGACGCCTTATATATTGAGGTATAGATATCCAGTTCCCGAACCGACTGATATCCAGAGTCATTGTTCATAAACATCCTGGCCATATAAACGGGCAATCTGTAAATAGGGCAAACTCTGCAGACCAAGATTATCGTAAATCCCTCCTTATAAGATTTATACAAATAAATTAAAATAAGAAAAAGGGCATTAAAATTTTATTCTGAAGCAATAATTTAGACATCAGTATGTTCCAGTTGAGGGTCCTCTTTCAGGATCAACAATTTCTCTTCATTTTGTTCACTTAAAGAAGCTGGTGAAGGCAAGGTTGATATTCAGACGTCATCTCAGTTCACTAAAGATAGATGATGAGAGTACTGGTCATACAAGAGATAGCCGAGCAGTCAAAATTAATGGTTGACATTGTCCCAAAGGGCTGAAAAGTTGATTGGTGCTTCAATGATGGAAACCGATTTGAAATTAAAATTCGATAGTGAAACCAACCGGACCCAACTCAATCACGTAGGTTTCATAAGTCCCATTCAACTTCACCCTTTTAGCAACAATTCGTTTTCCATTGAACACCTAAGTATAGTAGTTTCAGGCTATAAAGGACATGTACGTCATCAACAAGTTGCGCGGCGGGAAAGGTCCAGTGGCTTGAACTCGTATTTCAGGCGGACGCGAAGCAAGCGCGTTCTACAAAACTCGCGACACTGCTTTGACAATCACCCCCGTTTTATGCTAATGGACTGTTCCAAACCAAAAATCTGTTAGTGCGCATATTAAGATGTTGTGGTGAGTCAACTCAATTACTTGGTGCCATTACATCTTCTTTAATCAGAAGTCACAATTATTAACTCATTTACCCAGTCCAACAAATTGATGAATCCAAGGATAAGAGGTGTCATCTGGGGCAAATTTTTTTGGTAGGGCTAGGCTCGTAAGGGTTTTTTCGACAGATTTTCCTCCTCTTTACCATGCGCTATAATAAAGTATCCCAATATATTTCATATATTGAATATTCAAATAATACTTGTACATAAATGAAACAAGAAACGTATCATTGTATTTGTGAATAGTTAAAAACAATTACGATTCACTTTCAATTATTGTAGTTCTGTTAGGAAGGATAAGCATAATTCAGAAATACTGTCTATCAACGGTTAGTCCTTTGTCGAAATTATATGATATCTGTTGGGAAGGATAAGCATAATTCAGAAATACTGCCTGTTGGTTAGATTAGGTAACGGTTAGTCCTTTGTCGAAGTTATATGATATATGTGTATGCTAAAAGTGCAATCAATTTAAAGTCGTTAGTAGGATAAAATTGAAATCTTTGAATTCATTTTCACCAATAAAGAGCTAATGGATATTTCAACGGATTTTCGAGTTCTCAGAGAGAGACTGAAATAGAAAACATGTGAATAAAGGTAGGAAAGGTGAATGTGCATCTGCAGGTCAACACTCAACTGCGGAAGTGAGCGGGTGCGGGGTTATCCATATAATCGAAATCTTTCGATGAGGGAGAGCAGTTACAAAATGTCGTGCACGTAACTTTGCTTTATGGTTCTATCGATTGGCAAGGATTGAAATTTATTGTGCAATTTAGAAATCCGGCTTCGAATTTATTTCAGATACGTTAAGGAACTTCCACATTTCTTATAAATTATTTATGAACTTATGTCTAATATGTATTGCTTGAAGATTATTGAATATGCCAGTTATGAAAATGTCAACGATATTGATAACGTTAAGGATGTATTTAAAATAATTATATATGCGATTTAAATTTTAATTCGATAAGCACGTGAAAATTAAATTTTTTGAAATTAGTTCGCCATGTGTGTTGTTAGTGGACTTGTTATATTGTGTATAATGGAGATCAAGCAATAAACGATTTAGGAAACGCAATTAACTACGAGTCAGTTCGCCCAGCGCGGTTGTTTCATTATCGTTTGTGTGCCGCGGAAAATTACATTTTCCGCTTGGTTGGTGAGCCAGAAAAACGCAGCGTGTTAATTTTTTATCCGATTCACAAACTAAAACCTCTTAAACAGCGTCATAGTTCGAAAGATAATTACATAAAAATGACCGTTGAAAAACAAAAACGAGCGAGTGTAAATTACATGAATTATATAGTTATAGTTAGTTATCTGCATGGGGAACAGCGGCGACATTGACGTGAGTCGTCGCCGCCGCATATTTCCAAGCAATTTTCTTACTGGCGCGCGGAACGAGAATAACTACGCTTGTCATTCTCAAATATATTAATTAAACTTGTACGTTACGTCGTCACAATGAACACGCAACATTAAATTTGAAATGTGTTTTTTGTGTTGTTCTAAATATAGTCGTTTTAATTTTACACGCTGTTGTCTGTGCAGATATCTTTTTAAGCGACCGTCGAGGGGTGTAATGAATTAAACATTGTAAAATAAATGGACGAAAGTATGAAGTAATTGCATTTTTACGTCAGTTGCAAGTAAACGTTAAATGTAACACGCGTTTAATTAAATGTTTGGTAGTGTACAACAATTCGTGCAAGGGCATTGAATGAAGAAAATTTAGTCGAACGTAAATGAAAAGCAAGAAATCAAAATTATAATTACGAATGTAAATGAAAAGAGAAAGGTTCTAAATTATAATGAATGTAAATACCTAAAAACAAGTACAATAAAATTATTTAGATATATTAACACGCTCATAATTTGCAAATAATGTACGTTTACAGTTGTAACGAATATCTCGAGATTTAAAATATTTCTAGTGTTCATTAAATAACTAAATGTTTTAACTGAAAGAAGTAAAAGTTCAAATAAATGAACATAGGGAACGTAATTAGTCACTAATGTGGGTGCGGATGGAGGTTCCGGGGCTGAGGTACATACGTTCAACGTTAACTTCCTTTCAAACATTCTGGTAGAAGTAAGAGCCGTACAACGACAATTGTTAAACAATATTTCATTGCATACACGTGGTTCAACAAATCCTATGTGTAATATATAATAATAATACTAATTAATAATATACTATTTAAGAAACTTGAACGTTAGTTAATAACTTCAAATCGATAACGTTTTAAATTGCTGGGAAAACCGTGACGCACCTCTCGTGTCTTACAGAAACAGTTCTCAATCTGATAACGCATCGGGTTGTCAGCCGTGCTTGGTAAGTATGTCGTGGCAGATGATATAAAAATTCAGCGCGCGACAGGGTTGTAAATTCCAATCCACCGCTACGACGAACTGTAAGAATATCTTCAACGCCCATAAAACGCGATAATGGAAGATTTACGATAGCGTCTCCTGTGGACTACAGTTCACAATCAGTAAGCACTAGTGCGAAATCGCAACTTATGAACTTGCTGCGTTACTGGAGAAATAAATATTGAAGGGGTGAAATTTATTCGAAAATAAAAATGAAAATTTAACATAAAAGTAGTTATCGAAGTATATTAAAAAATATTTATTGAAATAAAATTTGAGGATATTTCTGCGTAATTTCGTATACTAGCACTAGAGGTGTTAAAGGCCTAGGGCTTGTCTTTCTCCACTTATCCCTGTCCTGCAACCACTATGCTTTGTGGCAGTCGCTCCACACTATATTAGCTTCGTGTAGAGCTGAGTGCTCTTTGGCGCCTTTAATCATGTTTTCACTTTTTCTCTTTGTTTTTTATACATTTTGTACATTGTTTAATCTTTGTCTTTCCATAAATAACTTTTCATTGATGTTTTTTACCGCCTTTTTAATTGTATCCCGTTTGTTTCCTTCTATTCGTACTTCAGCTGACTCCACAAACTTCTGCAGCCACATTCTTAATTAGTTCTTTAAAGTAATTCCACATGTTACTTAGATCCACATTTTTATTTCTTGTGTCTCGTCGTATTTGTGTTCATATTTCGATTTGAAACGTTCTTCTATTTGTTTTTCTTGTAATTTGTAACTTTTGATTTGTTGGTAGTGTAACTATTCAAACTTTGCCACTCCTTGATTGGGGTTTTGGTTTCTAATTATTTTCAGTTTGATTTGAACTAAGTGGTTAGATTTTTCTGCTAGTATTAAATCTATTATTGACTTCTCTCCCCGAAAACAAAACGAATATAATAAATCATTCGACTTTTAATATCCGGATTAATTTGTGAATCCTTTCACTTTTTCGCCCGGAATATTCCGCGTTATACGCGCGCTTACTGCACTGAACTCGCGATGCGGTCACGAAATTGACTCGATCGAAAAATGACGTGATTCATTTCCATAGCGCAAAAGAGATGAATTATTCAACATCTACTTACTAAGTATATTTCTCGGTCTTGATATCTTTCGCCTTTTATTTCGATGGCGGTGTTTTTATCAGGTTCGTGCATTTTAAATCGTGCTTTACTTTTAATTAGCCCATTAAAGTTGCTGCGCCGAAAATACAATAAAAGTGCAAAATACCTGTAACAGTAAAAGCCTTTTGCCGGGTCCAGAGCTTAGTTCATTACTTGCAGCGTTTGTTGGATTTTTTAATATTATTATTTCTACGAACTAGTGAAGTAGTAAGAATAATAATGCACGTCGATATATTCTTCGCTTCGTTTTATTGCACTTTTACCCGTTTAGAAAAGTTTTACGGGGCACAATTTCGAGATATGGTGTATGACCTATTAATTTTTAAACGTTTTATTCATTCTACGAAAGCACCGTTCGAAATGTCGGCCACGTATTTGAAATGTCACCTTTTATTTGTATGTCGCGAACTGGTTAGAGTCAATTGTGAAATTTTGTTCGTGTCGCAGTGGCATAAAATACGCAGTATATTTCCGTCCTACTGTTTCTATTCCGTACGAATTTTTATCGCAAACTCATTACAGTTTATTAACGGTTTTATGAAACCACGATGGGGTATTATGATGCAGTTTATTACACAGCAACGATTAAGTTAAATAAATAGCTGGTTCCTAAAGATAACGACTCGGTTATTTATTGTCCTAACCCGTGTTTCCAGCAAGGTACATAATTCACTTACCGTGTACGAAAAGAAACATACAATCTTCGAGCTTAATCTTGACAGGGAATATAAATGGTTATAAACGGACAGCTGCTTTAGTGCTTGGGAGATAAGGATAAATAAAAGCTCGAATTTGGTATCATGCAAATCCAATGTTCTTTATAATGTCAAGGTTGCACTTAACGCCCCACTAAGTTTGACACGTGAATCATTTATATCAATATAAACGACCAAACCAAAGTCACTGTAAATAATGAACTTATTATTATGAAATACCAAAAGCACCATTAAATAATTTATACGAAATGTACGAGGTACAAACTAAAGCAATTTAAACTAATGAAACAGGTCTTTACCAATTTAAACGTTGCCATTTGGTTTAAAAAGCGCACCGTCGACGTCTCACAGATTTATAGCCGAAGTGTTAAGAAGATTACAACGCGAAAGTTGACTAATGTGCTTCGGTGAAAATTGAAAGGTACTTTAACCTATCAGCGGTTTCAAGCGGAGTTTTAGCTCGATTTTCTCGGTCGCAAATGTCTAATCTAATGTCCCGTTAAAGCACATTAAAGCGGCGATTTGAAAATGCGCGGCTTTAACTTTATCGGTGGAAGGAATCGAAATTTCAGCGGAGATCGATACGAGCCGAGGAACGAAGGATATCGTGATAGATAGCAATTCTAATAAAGGAACATCGAGCAGCGTAACTTATTCCGCCAAGGTGTCTTGCTTCGCGAATAACTGAATTTAAAGCGGGCGTATTTAAATAGAATCCTATTGGGTGCCGATACGTTTCAGTATTTAGTTACAAAATCCTTTTAGAAATCCCTTCCCACTTTGATTTAAAATGGGAGATTGATCGCCAAGACATGATACATGGGCTACGCCCTTGTTTTAAATTTGATTGATGAGAATTTGGCACATATTTTACTAAAGAGCTTAAAGAGATTCAGAGATAGAATTAATTGGTTTTTCGCAAATCGATTCTGATGTGACTTTCTTTATGTCTGTTGACGGATTTATACAATCGCCTTGCCAATAAGTTCGCAACGATTAGTTGCGCAGTTTAATCTGATATATACATCAAGAATATAGTTATATCTCTTTGTATACGGGATACACCACTTAGTTGTTACTGGTCGTGATATTTAATTATTCAATGTTTACTGTTTATGTAATCGTAAAGTACGTATTCACCTGACTTAAATATAATCGTATTTCGAATGCGTATTTTATAATTTGCTGACTTCAGACAGTTAAACCAACAAAACTGCATTGTATCAAGCTCTTCAAATATTTATGAATGGCTTGAGGGAACCGACAAATTTGATTTTGAAATGTAGAAATCCACTAAAGTTGGAAGAAGCACTGAATTTTGCTTTTTAAGAAGAAAAATTCCAAAATGCAAGAAAGAACACCGTTTTCGCAACCAAGAAATGTTTTTCAATCAATTGGCCAGCAACAATTTCCAACAACGAAAAGAACCCAAATTCCGTAAAAATCAAATTGGACATATGAAGAAAAAAGAGGAACCAATTAAAAACAAATTCCCATACGAACGTTATGAATACTATCAACCAGAATTACAGGAAGTTATTGGAGAAATTGCTGAAGACGAAATTGTAAACTTTCGTCACGACCCGAAAAACAACTCGAATAGATTAAAAAATCAACATAACAATAATATTAAAATTGTTATTATTATTTCAGAAACAAATTCTCATTTTATGGCAGATACTGGCTCAGCAAGATCGTTAATTTGTATACAATTAGTATAAAACTGTTTCACAGAATTAATATCCGTCTATGATTTTATCATGCAATCAGTGCATAATATAAGCCGTCATAATTATGGTGTAATTTCAGATATTTTTTTCAAACGCCAACATCTCACAAACTTCACATTTTTTATTCCAACCCAAGTTATGATAGACTGCTAGGACTAGATCTACTTCTATTGATCTGCGAAATAATTTCCTTATTAACGACAAAGTGAAAATTCCTATATGTAAGATAATTTGAAGATTTTTAAAAACTATTCATGATTTTGATTGCTTATCCAGGCGATGCTTTGCAGTTACGCGGTTATGTGCTTATTTGGAGGATAGGTTGTCACCTGTCAAATCTTTTAATTATTTCATTTAATTTTTGATATGCACTGGATAAAAAGTAATGAATTGTATTTCGCAATCTCAAAATTTATTCTCGAACCCAAAGCGTTCAATCTCGATTGATACAGAGAACGTTATGTGAAGTTTGACTATTGCAGATTTTATGAAAAACAGCTACCAGCACAATCATTAAATATATCCAGATACAAGACGAAGCTCGTCAGGAAACTTGTTTCCCCGACAGGGGTCGTTATTATAATAATTAAGAGGCTACAAAATTCACTTTGACGCCCTAAATTGGCAATAACCAAATATGAAAATAATATCAATGGGAAACCAAAACTGTATCTGCACGAACAGAAAAAATAATTAAAATACCAGTAAACCAACAATATGATAAATTAAATTAAATTTATAAAAAGCTGAACACAAAGCTGAAATTCAGAAACAAAAATAATTATTCGACATTTCACATCGTCCTGGAGTAGCCCAATTTGGACAATACCAACAAAAAATCGAACATCGAATAAGAAAAAATTTCGTTTGATAATCTACTGCCGTAAACTAAATGAACAAACCGTAGACGATAAGTATCCTCTACCAAACATTCCATAGATAAGCTAGGTCATAGCCAATATTTTGCTACCCTACATTTCATCAAGTTGAAAAGACCGGATTTTCCGCCGAACAAGGACATTAAGAATATTTGAGGATACCATACGGATTAAAGAATACGCCCTCCACATTTCAGCGAGTTATGGAAAATATTCTTACACGTATTTTATGCGAAAAATTTATAACTTGATGATGATATTATTATTTCGACATCGCTTCAGGTATATTTGGAACACCTTCGCGAAGTATTCGATCGATTAAAACAAGCGAACTTTAAAATCCAACTCGATAAGAGCGAATTTCTAAAGGAAGAAGTAGCCTACTTAGGTCATGTGAACACCGGTGAACCCAAATCCTGACAACATAAAATAACGCGCGAAATCAAGGGATTTCTTGGCCTGATTGCATATTATTATTGCATCAAACATTTTGCTATTTTATTTCACCAACTGTAAAAAGGTTCTAATTAATCATCCAATACTACTACTAATACTATAATACTACAATAACGACGGATGTCTCAAAGGTCTTGTTCTTTCACAAGGAAATATACTCAGAAATTTTCCAATAGCATACACTTGAAGAGCATTGAACATTTTGCTTTTTCGCTTGTTTACGATTGTAGGTGGGTGTTACTGTCGTCACGTCTAACGTTTATTGTGCGTGTTTTAACTCCATTTCAATAATACAATTTTCAATACCGCATTTTCCCCTTCAAATTTGGTCGATGTATAAAATAATATAAAACTTTTACATTTTTTGTGTGGATTGGATATATTGAACAAAAATACTATGAAATAAGGAAGGCAGGACGAATGATCCATGATATTGGGCTTGTTCGGAAGTTAGAGAAATATAAATTTTTAGAAAGTTAGAAACACAATACGGCCAGTATGTGGCGTTGCATTATGCGTTGAAAGTAGTTATTGTATTGTAAAAAATCATGAATAAAAAGCTGCAGTGGTCCGCACTGAACTTTCTTATGTTTAGAGTTTTTTTCGAGCACACTGGCGCAGTTGTGATAGCAACATCAAGATTTTTTCAAATGAATGTTGTTTAAAATTTCATTGTTTTTGAGTACAATTTTGCGACCGTTGTCGAGAAAAGGAAAAGGTGAAAGAGTAAACCATCACTACCGGTTGAGATATTGCTTTGAAAATATGACCTTTTCCTCATCACTATATACAAATATGTTTAAGTTGTACAGTGTTCAACAGTTTGGACGCTAGAGCGCGTACAAACACACATACGTCATTCCGAAAATAGTCATAATAGCCTTAAGGAAATTCAAAATGTGTATTTCCGGTAAAATCTCCAGTTCGAAAATTTTCATGATACGCCCTTATACATGAAGCATAAGAAAGTAAAAACATGGAAATACCGGTAATGCCCGAGACAGACAAGAAGACAAGAAGAAATTGAGACGAGCAAAAAACGAAATTGACAAAATACATAAATTGTTGAAAATGAGTAATGGGCAAAATTTCTAACGTGTTTCAAAATATAATATGATAATGATAGTTCTCCAAATTCTATTTAATTCTATTTAAAATTAATTCTACTCAACCCAACGATGGCTATTTTGTTACATTTTCCGAAAGTGTTCATTCAAATTTAGTACTCATCTATCCATTGCATACATTACGTAAAGAATGATGATAAGGAAATAAATCTTAAAAATAACTAAAATAATATTATTAATGTAACATTTTCGAAAATTGTTTCTAAAACGACGAAATTTGAAAATTGATGCGAAAATAGTATATTAAAATACACGTTCGAGAAAGCATCGATTCAAGCACGCGATTGCATTCGGAAACGAGTCGCGTAGCAGCGAGTGTAGGAACAAACAAGTGCTGGAAGAGCTTCTGAACGAGTGTTTTATACTATTTCTTCTATTTTGCACTTTATAATTCCTTTTTATATAAGAGATAAAATTTTAAAATTTAGGGAATTTTGTCAAAGTTGGGAAAATTAAAGTTATATCTACAGTTTTTCTTTTATTACAGTTTCACATTCAAAGTAAAAACAAGTAGCAATATATATTTTAAGTTTTCACACTTCCACGGTACTTTCCGTTGTGACAATTCTGTTAATATTGATAATAATTGTCGTACATTTCATGACAATCGAAGTTGATTTATTTAACATTATTATTAGTATTACATTCGCAGCTTGACATTTGACGTAACGTAAAATTAAAATTTGGTTGAACGACAATGCCCCCAAAACCAGAAAAATAAAATACACTAGCCTGGTAAAGCATCCAAAATTCTCAGTAAGGAACCTAAACGGGTGCTTTACTAGGCCTAGTAACTACGCAAAATAGAAAAAGTAAATAAGTTTAAAATTATCAAATGTGCAAATAAAATGAAAATTCTCAATATTTGCAAATTTTTCGAAATTAAATGTCATAAATGTCTAAATTGACGAAATTGTAACCAATGCAAGAAATTGACTAAAAAGCCAAAAATACACAAAAATCTCATGCGAGTAGGAAAAATATCAAAATAGGAAAATCGTTTATGGAATGGACAAAATGCGTTAGTTAGAATTTTTGAAGAATAAGAAAAAACAATTCCTTGTAATTGCTGATGCTATAAAAATCGTGCAACCTGCAAATATATACAAACAGTAAAAACAATTGTAGAAATTTAAAAAAGCAAAATTTTCTCCCACAAATGCAAAATTAAATAGAGAAATAATAAAACATAAACAAAAAAACGAAAGCAATGAATACCAATGAAAAAATGCAAAGAATTAGAAAATTTCCTAAAATTTGCAAAAATGGACCAATGTTTAAATTTAACAAATTGCCAAAAATGATAAAAAATGGTGTTTTATCACTAAGCATTTCAAATTCACTCTACGCCAACTTTGAATGTGTCCTAAAAAATGTTTTTGGTCGAGGAATTATTACGAAGTGAATTCAAACACGAACCACGAAAATGTGTCAACTGGGAAGTAATTTTCATTAAGGTTCCTTAGGAGCAATAAATCCAGTGTGAATTTTAAGGATGACACGTATATTTATTTTCACTTTTAGTTTAAGGTTTCTTTCATATCATT
This sequence comes from Geotrupes spiniger, assembly GCA_959613385.1. Lineage (NCBI taxonomy): Eukaryota > Metazoa > Arthropoda > Insecta > Coleoptera > Geotrupidae > Geotrupes > Geotrupes spiniger. The sequence goes on along the minus strand of OY390735.1, from coordinate 13,574,487 downwards.
GCTCGTCTATAATCTCATTTTTAATGTAACTTAAAAATCAATAAAAATCATTTTTAAGTGAAGTGAAAATATATTATGAAAACAAAACAAAATTGATAGTATCATTTTTAACATCTCCATCAAAATAATAGGATTCAAGACAGTTCATAATTATGTTGAGGGCTGAGGGGCTGCGTGTAGGTAACAAAGCTTGTTTCATCAACCTGCAGTACTAAAATAAAGTTATGGTAAAGGTTATATGGATGATTTGTGGCTCGAAGACGCTACAACCCTTGTTGTGAGCTAGAGGAGGACACTCCGAGACAACCGTGGAAGGGCAAAATCTATCCTAACTTGTATTGAAAATAAATCTCCGCGAATGTATCAAGTTCATGACAACTGTTTCTGTTGCAATAAAAGCGTGTGGGTATTCACACCTCGATGGTGGTAATATTCACACACTAAATTATGTGGCCATGCGAGTTAGAGGACTGCGCGAGAAACAACGTAGGGGAAGCTGTAAGAGCTTTACAGCTGCGAAATAAGCATCGCGGCCGCCATGTAAGTGCTAAAGAATGTAACGTAAAACCTCAAGATGCTGTTAAGGAAAAATGCAGGGTTTAACTGACGTGAGGTTCACTCTCGGTGGCGGAGCATCGATATCCCAGTAATTATTGATAGGAATTAGAACCAAATTTAAGGCGAAATAAGTAAAAGTAAAGCTTCATCATAGATGTGTCAGCGGAAATTTTTTTCCGAAATCGCTAAAATATATATTATTAAGCAATTCTATTATAGTTATAGAATTTAGAGTATTTATATTATATATATCCAGGTGGAAAATTAAAGGAAAGCACAAGAAACAGACTTGCATTATTAAAACCCTTAATTTCTATAACAGCGATTTCTGAAAAAAGGTACTAAGATGAAACAAAAATAACGCTGGTTCCATCTCCCATCAGATAAGGTAATCGGAAAATATCAACAGTTTTCATTCACCAAAAATTGTGTTGTCCTGTCTTATGATTCAGAAATTTTCTTAAAATTTACAACAAAATATATTTATTTGAAAATTTTGTTCACTTAGAGCCCGGAGCAATGTAGCTACAGCCAACGTATCAGGGCCAATATGACGACGTTCGCAATTCTAATTACTCATTACATTTTTCGTTCCAGATATTATCAAACCGTCCTGTAAGTATGGTACTAGATATTTCGGATTTAAGAACAGCTTGGCAGGAGAGCGATTTTATAACAGACTGTCTCTGCTGGCACAACGTTTATCGACAACGCCATTCTTCTCCAGCACTAACGATGTCTTCAGAGGTACGTGCTTATTATACTGACATTGATAGATTGTTTTCCACAATCTTAAACCTTCTTAGTGGTGATTCTCGTCATGAGCGCAAATGTTTATAATTTTGAACTTAACAACAATATTTACGTGTGATCAACCTCTGCTAAATTGTAACAAATCAAAATTTCGTAACAATGTTCTAAAATTAAATCGTTTCCATTGCGCCAGAAATATATTTTTAAATACTATTACATTGATATTTATGATGCATTAAAACTGTAATATGAGTACTGTGACGCTTATTAGGCATTGTGAAATCACGTTATTGTAGTCAACGAGCTATTGGGAAAACATGTTACGAACAAGCGCACATTTCAAGACACAAAGGTATCCCGCTACGAAAATAAATAATTCTGCCAAACACATTCCATATCAAAACAATTGTCTGAATTCCGCTCCATTTGATGTTGACGCATACGTGCATATAGTTTTACTGCAAGGACCAGAATATTGTTATTGCATGACGCCCTAGGAAATTTAATTATAACCTTCGGCGGAATAAAACGAATATATCGATTTTATTTATACGTCGGCGGCATAACGGAAATTTAATAAAGTCTGTTTTTTTCAGCTTTGTTACCTCGCACAAACTTGGGCCAACCATCTTGCGCACACGAATCGTTTTTATTACAGAAACGACAAGGACATTGGGCAGAATTTATTCTGCAGGCCCTCGAACACGATACAGAACGACGTTTCAGGTGCGTTGAAATTAATTATTGCGCGTAATTTTACGATGTTACGTCAAACGTATGGTTTCAGGGCAAGAAGTGGCTTCCTATTGGTATAGCGCCGTTCGTCAATACGATTATGGTAAAGAGCCCGATGTATTACACGCCAATGTTAACGCAGGTAAATGTCATTCGGTATAGTTGTAGTAGCAAGTTGGATTAGGTCGATATGAAAATTAATCAAAAACGCGAAGCTTTCTCAACAAATTTACGATTATGTAGAAAATGAACCACGATCTTTGGTGGGTTTAGATATTACAGACTCAGTATATCACGAAATCCTAAGCGAAGCAATTTTACGACGAGATAAGACAAACTACGAATATACAATCGGGAAAATATTTTACCCAGTTACATGTTACATATTTGGATTTTTCAAACGTGTTCGTGGACCTAAATCTAAGCATTCGTCCTAAGACCAATAGTTGTGTTTATGTAATCACAATAAACATAGCAAGTGGACTGTACTTTTAAGCCACACGTGGCAAGTTTTCCAAACTTGATAAACAACATTATTTAAATCGATTGACACAATTGTTCTTGCTATTTATAGGACATTATACCCAAGTGGTGTGGGCGAGTTCCAGGCATTTCGGCGTAGGAAAAGCGACATCTCGTTCCGGCAAGGTAGTCGTGGTGGCGCATTATGCACCTGCTGGAAATATTTCCGGCGCTCACAAGTACAACGTGCTTCCGCCGGTTTCCGAGATACCGGCGTCACTTGCCGCACCGTCGACGCCTCGGTTTATCATTTCTTCCGACAGCACGTGCAGCGAATCGACAAGCACATCGAACACCACCTGATAATCGCACGACCGGTCGCCCATGGATTTTTTCGTGAACGTCGATTCATGACGATGGCATTCGAGGGGTTAAACTAAGGACTGATTACGAAACTAAGAACTGAACATTAACCAATCAAATCAATCTATTGAATTTATTAAATTTGTTACACGTACAGAGTAGAACGTTGAATAGTTTTTTAAGCTATTTTTGTTCATAGGACCGTTGACGCGAGTAGTACAAACTGGATTGCCAAAACCTTTGCATACACCTACCACACCAATATCAAACATTAAATGTTGTTAAATAGTTACGAGAATCCTTAAATCGGAATGCGAAGACTGAAAAAAAGTGGGTCAAAATATACTCGACCCAAAAGTTTTTGCGTTTGTGGATGAGATCCCCATGTGTTCCTTTTCTAATCATAATCAAGTTTGGCTATAAAAATCCTAATTACATAAACATTTTTTTGTTTACACGTGTATTGTATGAAAGGATCGATTACATATTAAATGTTTACAATTAGAACAGACATAGTCCCAAATTTCAGAGACCAAACTGAAGCTACTAGTTTGAATTTTGAAAAATGAAATGCAAACGCATGCAAAAAATACTATATTACTTTACAGGCCTAGACAACTTCCTGTCAGATCGTGAAGTGTAGTACGGTTTAAAATGATTTACGTCTAATTGTAATGTATAGCAAACCAGGACCTTTTTGAAATTCTAATTAAAATAAATTCAATTAAACGTTAATTTAATTCTAAACAAATAAGTACTACATGATATGAAACCCTTGCAACACTTGATTTTTAAGAAAATTCTAATTATATATTATTGATAAGTTGCAATTTTCAGTAGATTAAAAAAATGTTGAACATAGGATTTATATCTAGGTATTCCTTTCATTATATTACGAGTGGGATAAAACTACGGCGTGGACATAGGAATATTAATTGTTCGGAACTTTCCTAGTATTGTCGCAAAATACTTTCGTTTTGATTTACTTGACCAATAAGGAGTTCTCAAAAAAAAAATTAATATAATACAGTGCTATCCCACTGGTGATCCCACATTGACATTGAAGAACTTAATGCTGAAATACGTATGTAGGTTTCTTTTTAAAATCAAGTTTTAAGTAAGATTTTTAATTTATAAGAAATATGCTTTGCTTATAATTAAAAAGTAATTTTTTTGTGAAAATTTTAATTCTAACTTATTCATTTATTTATTTAACTACGTGAAATTATTTATTTGACACAGTTAAGTGTAGTTAACCCTTTGCACTCAGATGCGTTAAAATATTGTCTTAATTCCAGTTGTTGTGAAAAGCGAAGTAAAAACTATTTTATGGGATCATTAATATTACATTTTATTATTGTTTTCTGATGGAAGTTGCACGAAAACAAATCAACGCAAAAGAACGAACGGCTAATCAAGAACGGTTCGGGTAAAAAATCTGAAAACGAAAGAAATGAAATTAAATGGAAATAAAATTAACGAGTTCGAGACGTGGATGAAAAATTATGAAATGATGTGGAAAAGTAAAATCAAACGAAAGGAAACAAAACAAACGAAGCTGAAACGAGACAAAAAAGAGAATATTATAATATGTATAATTTTGTAAACTGTTGCACTCAGTTTGCTATGAAATGGAGTTGAAATGGGTTTACGTCTATTCGGTGTTTTGGAAATCTCTATCGCCAAACGAATAATTTACGGGCTAACCTTTTCAATTTTATTGTTTCAGCTGCAGCCACAAGAAGCCACATTCTCTCAGATAGATTTTAGTCACACTTTTCTTATACAACATTAAAAAAGGGAATAAGGCTTTAAGGGGGTACTCTGGCCCTTACTTAATAATGGACTTTCTGGGAACTTTTATAAATATTTTCGTCGTGATTTACTTTCACATTAAAAACTACGTGTTTGGAGCAAAGTGACTACATGTTTTCGATTGAGTAAATCTAATAAAATTTCCCTAAACTCAATAGTAATATTTTTCTAACCATCTCCTTAGCGTGTCACTTGCATAATTCTTAATTAAAGTTTATTTTTATCATTGGCTAATCCGATTATCTGTTCGTGGCGAAATGTTCTGTCTTCGTATCTCGATAATTAATTTATGCCGTCCGCTCATCTAATCTCCCTGGAAATTATCAAAATTGCCGATGGAGTAAATCTAAAACGCTTTTCGTGGTCGGCAATCTTACAAAAATATTCACATGTTTATAAACAGTCTCGTGTTGCGTTTCCGTTAAACTTAGTTCTTCGATGTGTGATTACGTATCAGTGCGGGACTAATAAAATAGTCCTCCTGTCAAAAATGCATCAATGATGACTGGATATATGATAATTTTACCAGTTACAACGGCGATTGTTTGCTTACACCCAGTTAGTGAACTATACCAACGCCGTAAAGGTGTCTCGTATTTTTTACGAACTGATTATTGTATAAAAGTAATTTTAATTCCAAGATAATCTGGAATACATGAAAATAGAAGATTAGTGACCTATTGGGTAATAACAAAACATGAATTCAGCGAACGTGTTAAACCTTTAGCAGTTTTCTCTTTGCTGCGCGGTGGGCGTGAATTTGCGCCATCTCCATCGAATCGAACTTCGCTTTCAGGCCGAAACATATTACATGTTGTAGCTGAACTTTTTTCAATTGGTGTGTCGACATTTTTACACCATATTTAGCCAGCTTGAGTCTCGTAACAAGTTTCGTTTTCCTGTTCAGTCATGTCATATCTTATTTTATTCTCTTCCGATTATTAGCAATAATAATTGTGTGTAATTCTTTATCGTTTTTATATAAACAACCGAAACGGACAACATTTTTTAGAATTGCAATCGTGTTACCCAATTCAAATCGCATCTACCGTTATAAAGTGAAAAGTTTATTTTTATTTATAACACAAAATAAGTAAGGAAATTTGACGATTGTACATGTTAACAAATAACACTGTGATCTTAAAATGAGAGTGGACAGTTTGTTTAATTAAGCTTGATTGCTATATATAAATTATAATTAAGACTTGCGGTTTCGAGTGTCGAAAAACTATTTAATGTTGACGTTTCGCAAATATTTATATATTAATTGTTAATCAAATTTACACATTTTTACAATGAAATCGCCTAGAACCTTAATTAAGTCCATGAAACATGTTTATTTTATGCATATTTTAATGAATCTTTTATTGATTTTTTGAATTAGGTTCAATACATACTGTCGGAGTGTACCAAGTTTTGGGGAAGTGTGTCTTAAAAACGGCTAAATTTTATAAAAATGTACAGCTTTTCAATAAGCTCTCGCTGAGTGCACTTCACGAATTTCAAATTCATTGGTGACACCGCTGTTGAAATATTGCAAGTTATTTTCAAGAAATTACCAAAACATGTTGTTATTTTTTATTTCTCAACCGAAATATGTGAGGTTTGGAAAATATATAGTTCAAACCTTATTTTGTCTATGAAAAAGGCATGAATACAATTTGAAACTATAATAAAATATATAGTTTCTCATGAAATAAATACTTTTACATTAACTACAATGTTAATGTTCCTCCATCACCATCAGCTTTTTAAATTATGCAATGACTGGTGCCCCAAAGTGCAAAGGGTTAACTTTCTATTTAAACCTTTTTAGATTGAATTAGAAATAATTTAATAAATTCCATGCTGTAAATTAAAATGAATGGCTATTGCCAATCTAAACTATTGTCTAAAAACTATTTTAAATTAAATTAATAAAATACGTAGATTTATTCGTAACATATTCGTGGATATCTATTTTTAAATTCCTGTTACAAATTATTCGTTTTATTTCTCATCGTCGCTGTTGAAAATATGAAAAGTAAAATATACCGTATGCCTAGGTGTGTTTGCTAAACTTTGCAACATAAATTAAAAGATTATTCGTTTTCTCTAGTTTACGGTGAAAATTTTCCAGTTGTGACAAACACAATAACGAGTTACATAATTGCATTTTAATCCACCATCGAAACTGGCGTTGTTGAGGTGCTATAAATATTTACATTCGTACAAATAGCGTAAAAATCTTATCAATGGGGTAGTAAAGGCGCCTGCATTCGTGTTATAACATATCGGGATGTTTTACCAATAGCCTAAATATATATTCCACCATTTTAAAAATAACAAATTTAATTATTTTAATTTTAAATAGTTGTTTCTGTAGTTAGTAAATAGTACTGTATTCTTTTCTCAAAGTAGTTCATTAATTCTACAGGATTTTTAATGAACGCACGTTTCTAGAACATTTTACTGATCCAATCCGGATCGTTCCCTGATAGTGAGCATCGGCCTTTAAACGTTGACACGACGATTACAGCATCAAAAGGTTACAATCAAACAATCCCAAAACTAAACCTATCTCCAATAACGACATTCATTAGAATTACCCACCTACTTACAATTTGTTAAGATATCATTGTGACATGTACGCGATCTTGCGACAAAGCTCAAATATGCGCAATGAAACGATGCGCTTTAGGAATAGGAAATCTACGCAATCTTTGTCGATTGACACAATCAAAACATTGCAATTCGTCCAAACGTAGTAATTAGTAGCAAATGAACTCTATACATAACGCTTTTATGATAGTTAAGTGCACTATTAGATTTTATTTGACTTTGTACTACACTATAGACGTATGGAATGTGTAAGTTTATACAATTGTTACTCGTAGTAGATTATAATGGAACTGTGTTACCTATCCTGTATGAAATTGCTTGTAGTTACTATTGTTAAACCATTTCATAGACATCTAGCACCGTTTCTCGAAGTGATTGCTCTAGAAGGTCTGATAATTCAGTGATGATGATGTTAATATTTCGCATTAGGTTTCTTCGATAGTTATTGCTAATTAATAGAACGATATTTATGAAATGGTATGTATGTAATGCCATATCCTTAACTTGTGTATAATAGCAACAATATTAGTTAATATTTTATTTATACAATAGTGGGGTGAAGATCAATGGCAATCAATGTTGCTCACGATTAAACAGCATGTGCCTAAATGCTTTGCGTTTTTTACATTATCGCGGTTGTGAAATTAGCTTTAGTTGTTTGTACATACATACAGTGTTATGTTATAATAATAAGTGTAGTAATTCGCGAAGAGTAAGAATCCATAAACACACCCTTAAAGTCACAAGATGATCTCAGTAGTATGTTTTGCAATACTCAATGTTACACATGCAAATATAAGGCCAACAAGTCGATTCAGTCGTTCTCCTCATTCTAAACCTTTCTGGACGAAAGTATTCGATGGAAACTTCGCAAATATGATATGCGCGATGTCAAAAAAAAAATAATGAGGCAGCATTGTCTTCCAAAGTAAATACGTCTCGGTTGATGTGATTTATATATTTTTTGATTCTTATCCAACCTCGTTCCACAATGTTAAATGCCAGCAGGCGTCCAGAAACGTTTGAAATGGCGAAATGCAATTGTGTACTAATGTATATACATACAACTGTTTAGTGTTTTATGGATCTTTTATTTATTTTGCGCGCACATTGTTCCATAAAATAAACCTGTATTAAATATGTAGACTTTAGAAGGCTGTGAAGAGCATACAATTTTATAAGAAACCATGTATATGATATGTGCATAGTTTGAAGTGTTAAGTAAAATATATCATGCATTACTACATATACGTAAACTCCTCAATCATTTCGTTGTTTTTTTTTTTTAAATAAATAAGTCGTATTGTTGATCAATCATTGTTATAATTGCTATTCATGTTAATGATAATTGTTGCTGTTGTTAATAAACACGTATGTAAAAATATTTGTTTTTTATTAAGAGCTTTGGATACAATCAACTGCAACTCGTGGCACTTTTAGAAGTGTCTTTAGGGAGCTATAGCAACACGCAAACTTCAAAAGTTACAGCCATAATACGTAATAGTGTCAGTTAGGGTAGGAAATGCCTTGAATTTATGGGTGGATAACACACCTGTTTTTAAACCAATCAAATGATCTGATTTCAAATTTCCCGCCACGTATTGGGCCTTGCAGGAAAAATAAACTATACTGTTACTTTATAAACAAAGCCGTTTAATAAATAAATTTATAAAGTAAGTAAATATATTCTGTGTTATTATCCAAAATTGTATACACTGCGCAAATAATTAATACAAATGTATTCCAGGCGACTAGACTATATATTAGTGGGTTAAACATACTATACCAGTATTGGATTTATAACAGTGAAGGTGGCAACCCTGAATAATCACAACGAAAATGACAGTTCAATTTCAGTTTAAATAGAACCGTTAAACGATTTCGAAACGTTCACAAGTAATTTGCACAGCAAGGTATTAATTATATCTGTTTTTTCTATTATAATTAGTTGTTATATTATGTTATCTACATCAGGTTTGGAATACCTTGAAAATTTATATTTATACCAGAAAAAATTTCGTTTTTTGTTGTGTATACAGATAAGGTTTTTATTGTAGAAAATACCTTAACCTGGTCTAATCGCAGGAAAGAATCGTGTTCCAACTAAGAATAGCAAGTAATGTCGCTAATGCCATTATAAACGCTGTAGTAAGTAATTAATTAATTACACATACAGTAAAAAATGCACACACTTAATTTACTAGGTTTGTTGAATTAAAATAAAATATTGGTACGTTCATTTTGGATGTCATGCCGTTGTTTGCAACAATTTAATTAATTTTTGTTGGTTACTTTTGAATTGCGGTCGTTTTAATGTATAAGTTTTACGTAGTGCTGTTAAGCGAATTGTCGCTTTTACCAGGCTTAGTTTTCGTTGTAATCGAGATTTTGTCCTCATAGTGAGCTATAAACTATAAGTAGTTAACACAACTTTATTTTGCAGATATCAACTACTTAACAGCCTTCAGGATGCAGGATAGTTCGTCAAATAAACGTAAGTTCTGTAACGTTTATTAGAAAATATTGTACGTAACGACATTGTATTTTCAATTGACAAATTAAAAGTATCAGAATAATTCTATGATAAATATGTTTAAGACATACATAAGCATATTAATTGCAGTAACTAAAGATGTGCCATTCATGGAAAAACTACTACTACTAATTTTAACTACTAATGTTAGTCGATTATTAAATTATATCGATTACTAATAATCGATTATTGAAATATCTCGAATTTGCCCATCATTAGTAAATACAAGCTAAAAATGTATTTTTTGTAGTATATATGTTTTAAATGTGGAGAAATTGTTACAATTACTCTTTTGTATTTTCTAGGTGATTCGCGGAAATCTGTTTTGAAACTGTTCGATCCATGTTACGATAGGTTTGTGTAAATTATAATTCATACAAATTCAAACCAATTATAATTTTTTTGATCTTAGCCCCGTGAACAAATACTACGATAAGGTATTACAAAACAGCGATGCAGACGTAAATACAAACAAAAACTCTGCAGGATGTGATGATATGTCACTTAATTTCAATAATACTCTGAATGTTACGACACCAATGGACATTTCAGAATACGTTCATGAGGAAAACGATGGTGAAGGTAAGATCGAACATGGAAAAGAAGATGCAGCCCATAACGAAACTTTCCAAAGAGACTTAAACATAAATGAAATCGCTGACGTCGACACTACTTTGATTAACAGTAACAATACACTAAACGTTACACAAACAAATCATAATTTTAATGATACTCTGAATGTTACCACAGCCATGGACATCTCAGAATATGTCGATGAAGAAAATGGACAAGATAAGATCGAACGTGGAAAAGGTGATGCGGCTCTTAACGAAACTTTCCAAAGGGACTTAAATATAAATGAAATCACTGATGAATGTGACACTACGTTGATCAACAGTAACAATACTCTGAATATTACACAAACAAAATGTGCTTTAAAGAGCATAGAAGATGATAATGGCAAAGAAGATAACAAAAGATGCCCTTCATCCCTTCAGCCACGGAAATCCGTTTTAAAAGTGTTTGATCCATGTTACGATAGGTTAGGATACTTCGTATCAACTCAAACCAATTAAACATTTCTCTATTTTAGCCCCATGAAGAAATGCTACGATACGGTATTAGAAAACAGTGATGCAAATGTAAATATATACAAAAGCTCTGCAGGATGTCATGATATGTTACTTAATATTAATAATACTTTGAATGCTACTACAGCAATGGAGAGTTTAGAGTCTGTTCAAGAAAATTATGAAGAAGATGAGATTGAACATAGAGAAGAAGATGCAGTTGTTAACGAAACTTTCCAGAGGGACTTAAATATAAATGAAATCGCTGAAGAATGTGACACTACTTTGATTATAAGTAATAATACTCTAAATGTTACACAAACAAAATGTGCCTTAAAGATCATAGAAGATGATATTGGCAAAGATAATATTGAGTACATATCAAAAGATGACCGTAATAAAACCTTTCAAACAGCTACAAACTCCGCAGAATCTGATGCCACGTTAATTAATGTTAATGATACAATAAATGTTGTACGAATAGACAATAATGAAGAAGATAATATTAAACATCAAAAAGAAGTTGCCGTTATTAATGAAACTATCCAAAAAGATGCAAATTTAAACGAAAACTATGAAAAATGCGATTCATTCATTAATGTTGGTGATACGTCAAATATCAACCGACAAATAGACAACAATGAAGGAGATACAGAACATCAACAAGAAGATTCAGTTCTTAATGAAACTTTCCAAAGGGACACAGATGTAAACGAAATCTCTGAACAATTGGCTATTACCTCCATTAATATTAATAATACTGTAAATATCACGAAACAAACTTGTATTCAACAAGATGACGATCAGAATTTGGAAGATGTAGTTCATAATGAAACGTTTCACACAGATACAAACTTAAATGTAACTAGAAACTCTCATGTCACGTCGAATAACGTTGATAACAGTCAAAATTCTCAAATTCAAAAAGCAATTTCTGTTCAAGAACAATCAGTTACAGATGTAGTTAAAACGTTGGATGATGTACTTTCAAATGTTGTAGAAATCAGTAATAGCAACGGCAGACAACTTCCAGATAAAAATTCTGAATTAAAATTGATGCTAAAGGAACACAACGATAAAATAGCCTCCTTGAAGTTACAATTGCAAATGAAAGAAACACTCATTGAAAAGACAATAGTTCAGTGCACAAAATATAAAGATACACTGAAGCAAATGCAAGCTGAAGAAGAAGAAATTAAGCAGCTGAAGGAAACTGTGAAAACGATGAAATGCGAAGAAGAAAAGTTGTTGGAGAGACTCGATCGATTATCTAAACATGAAACTTCCATCCAGTGAGTATATTAATAGATGTAGAAGCGTTGTTTTCCGTTAGACATGTTAAATTTGGAATTAATCTCGTCCATTCTTGTTTTATCATCTTCCACTTTTTTTTTAAACTTCCAGAATCATTCCCACTTGTACAACCTGTTCAATTCTTTCATCAGCTTTGTCCAATTTCGTATCAAATTATTGTCTAATTTGATATAAAATTAAACAATTTCACTAGTGTAACTTAAGATAAATTTTAAGGAAAGTGATATCTGAATACATGGATGTAATTAGTAACAAAGAAGCACAAATTAAAATTGAGAAAGAAAAATACAATATTGCCGAAAAACATCTAGCCGCGATCAAAGTTGCAATTTCAGACTTGCACAAGTAAGTTCGTCGATGTTATTTTTAAGATGATTATAACAGTTGATTTTTTTTTAGCAAATACGAAACATGCAAGCGTCACATTGACTGTTACAAGGCTAATCAAGAAATATTACAAGACAGTTTCGCCGAGGCAAATGCAATTCTGAGAGCGAGCGAAGAAAAATATGAATCGTTGAAGTTACACGTGAAGTCTCAAATTGATAAGTCAGTATAAATTATTATCTTAGATTCTGTTGTGAAAATGAGATGTAAAACTTAAAAATATCTTGATTTTATTTTTTTACTTGCAGTGCCAATCAGCAACAGCATTCTTTCCAGGAAAGGTACGATTCCGACATACAAAAGTTGTCGTCAACGGCGAAACGCTTAGAAATTAAAGTATCCTTCATGTCAACGGCTTTGGAGCAAAAAACTGAAGAATGCAATAAGTTGACTGCCTTATGCAATGAAGTGGCATCGTGATTTCATTTATCCGAATTTTGTTTCTATGTATATCTGTTAAATTAAATATTTTTTGAATTTTAATGTAGTTTTAATGCTTGAGTAGTTGTCTCGTTTTGTATTGCACTTGAAAATAAAGAAAAATAAATTTGATAGTCGTGCAGCTGGTCTCCAAGGAGCTACAGTAACTTCCCAAGTTACATAGCGGATTATGTAAATTCTTAGTTGCATAAAATAATAAAAAATTACGAAAACGTGTTGTCGTATTTGTCCCAGCGACCTGCATCTAAACTGTCATCATTAACTAATACAATTACGCTGCTTCTATTTCTAGAACAATCATGTAAAGTTTTTTATTTTATTATTAGGCTCCCTCGCAGTCAAATAAGTTTTAAATGTAATTAATATAATTAACATATACAATAACATATTTTGGATTGTTTGACGATCGTTTATCTGTTATTGTGACCTTGGCAAGAGTTACAAAACATTGCACATTTATAGGCCGATTCACATCTACCAGCATGGAGCGTGTCCAGCATGTAGCGTGGCAGACACAAAATAAGTTACAGTAAAAGATAGCAAGAAATCATGGTCCTTATTACGCGATGCATTCTGACGTACCATAAAAAAGCAAAAAGAAACTACAAGTGGCCGAACCAGGCGTGGCAATGGGGGTAATTGCCCCACCCTGACTTACGACCGACTTATTTTGACGAAATTTAAAATTAAAAAATAGTAAAGCACATCACTACCCGCGTACAAAAGGAATCATGAAAATGTTCGAACTCTAGATTTTAACGGATGTGCACGTTTTGAGGTCCCCTGAATTGATTTTGTGCGCGCTCTGGCGTCCAAACGATTATAGCTAGAGCTATGAAACTCTGAACTTAAGGTTCATATATAGCCGCAAAGAAAACGTCATATTTTGAAAGTAATATCTTAACCAGAAGTGGTGGTTTACTCTTATCACATTTTTCCATATCTCGAAAACGGTACAAGTTATCGAAAAAAATATTAAGATATCGATTTTATGATTTTATTATTATGAGTTTAAATAACTTTTATTGGAAAAGTTTGTTAGAAAAATGGAGTATAAGAAAGTTCAGTGCGGACCACTACAGATTTTTGTGTTAATTCTGTTCATAGCTATTTTAAATGATAAAATAGCTATGAACAGAATTAACACAAAAATCTGTAGTGGTCCGCACTGAACTTTCTTATACTCCATTTTTCTAACAAACTTTTCCAATAAAAGTTATTTAAACTCATAATAATAAAATCATAAAATCGATATCTTAATATTTTTTTCGATAACTTGTACCGTTTTCGAGATATGGAATATGTTTTATAAACAGATGATTTAATTTTGTGATTAAATTAAGGTTTGAATAATATGTACATAATTGGTTATGTAAATAAATTAAAAAACATGGCCAAAAATCCAACAAGTTAGAATAGAGTTTTGGTTGGCAACACTATAAGGAAGATTCTGTCCTCACGTGGCTACACTGATCTATTATTTCATATATTTTAAAATGTTCAATTTCCCACAAATATAATTAATTATAATTTTAATTAATTACTAAATATAATTTTATTTCATTAAAAATGTTTAGATATGTAATAAAGTCACTGACTCATAAGCTCTCGTGTAAGTATCCAAATATCTATAGTTATGTCTCTAACCTACAACTTTCTTAGATTCTACAACTTCCACACAAAAATGGGACTTGTTAACGGCGGTGTGCTTGGAAAGGCGACCGATAATAACGCCACTTCTGAACGAACTCGAAAAGGATTTCACTAAATATTTATCTGAGGTTGAACGCGAGAAAAGTTACAAGAGCGACCACGAAGTACGACACGAGCGTGATAAGTAAGTCAACAGCCATGATAATTCCCTCACCAACTTAGTATTTTGTTAGGAGGCAAGAAGAGCTCTTGAAAAAAGGAGATGCCGACATCGACGCGAGTTTGAAACAAACCGCGCAAGATTTCGCAGATGCCAGCTTCGAAGAATACAATCAGTTTAAGGTGGCAGATCGCCTAACAAGTTGGTGTGAAATTGCGATGTAGCACGAATAAAGAAACTTTGTTGTAGGTGACGATAAAACGAATAACGTCAAATCGTTAAATAGGAAGCTGGATAAGCATTTGGTTCTTTTGCTGAAGGAGACGGTCGGCGGTAAAGATTTTTACTTGTTTCCTCAAGGAATGCGACAGGATGGTGAATCGCTGCGACAGGTGCGTTGCATCGTCAACTCTGACGAATTCAAAACAAAACTTTGCAGACGGCTGATAGGGTCCTAAAAGAAAAATGTGGAGAAGACATAAAAGCCCAAATATACGGAAATGCACCGGCTGGATTTTATAAGTATAAATATCCGAAGAACGTTCAAAGTGAAAATGGAACAGTTGGAGCTAAGGTACAGGCTTATTTGGTTTATGTTTAGTTATATTTTGAGTATTTTAGGTGTTTATATATTTCGCAAGATACAACAAGGGCCAATTCGCAGATAAGGACGTGGAGTACAAATGGTTGGATAGGAGAGAACTGAAGAAAGAATTACCACAAGATTATTATTATAGTGTGGCGCAATTTTTAATTGATGAAAATTGATTTATAGTTTATTAAAGTTTATAACAATTTTTTGTTCTTTTTCACTTAGTAACACCAATTTAAAAATAACAATAGCACATCTTATATAAAGATATAAAGTTTGTCTTTTTCCTTATAATGATTTCGCATAATCTCCTTTTAAAATTTTTTATCGCCATTTTAATAAAATGCAATATGCAGTGAATATGATCGGTTGTTCGTATGTAGTGGTTGCAGTTGCTGATTACCCAATACACATGTGCCTAGGGCTTTGTGTGTCAAGGGTCTAAAATTACTTAAAAATTGATAATGTGCGTGTAAAAAATGTATATTTCATCCCATGGCAGGATTTTTTATGTTTTTTACTCCGTTTTAGCTTAATGCTGTTGTTTTTTTTCGTAACATGCTCCCTTCCTTTATCACTTCAAGAAAGGGCGGCAAGATTGTTAAATGTGTTAATAGAAATCCGGGCAGTAAAATTTGGCTGATGCGAGTTTAAGATTTAATCATCTGTTTTGCGTGAATATTTCAATTTAGTTCAGTTTTCTTAGAAGCGGGGTAAAATAAATGTTGTAAAGTCAATATTTATTTTCTATTTTATTTTTATTGAAAGACTTTTCTGAGAAAATACAAACCGCTGAAGTTTGAGACAAAAATGTCGAGACTAGCCTGGGCGACAAACACATGCACATCAGTTATGAAGCCTGTCTCGTTTGCATCGTTCCATTTCGTCGCCACTAATCATATGATTGCCTCGTCAGTTGAGATTTGTCAGAAGGTAGAGCAATGACAGAGGAAGACATCGGTTGTCTAATTGAAATCGTTTTGGACCGGTCTTTTGCCAGTGTAAGAAGTTTAAATTTAGGTTGCAGCCGCCATAAAATACGGGTTGTTTAATTGATAGCGACTACTGTAACAGGCGAGCTGCTAGAAAAAAATATTTAAACATAAACCATCACCAAAATAGATTCGCATTTGCTCAAAATCATTTAAAGCGAGATTGGTCAAATGTTATATTTAATGATGAGAAAGTGTTTAGATCGTACAGTAACTATAGGAACCTCTATGGAGAAGAAATAACAAGCGGTACGATGAACAAAATGTTGTATTTGTAAAACACAGCGGACGAATAACTATGGGGTTTGGGGTTGGATGTCTTTAGCTGGTTTGGGTGAGTTGGTTTAAATCAGTTCTAGAATGACTGGCACATACTCCAATGTGCACATATTGGAAGACATGTTATAGAGTGTGCCAATGCTGTACCCAGAACCTCAACGTATTTGATTCGTTCACGATAACAGTGCCGTACACACTTCTCGTGTGGTTCGTCAGTGGTTTGAAGATCATCCAGGGATCGATTTAATTCTGTGGCTTTCTAAATCACCGGAGTTGAACCCCATTGAGAATTAATTGTTAGATTTCATCAATTTATTGTGAGCGTTTGAGCATTTGATTTTACAATAAATACATTGTGTTATCTTTTGCTATTGTTTTTAAAACCTTGGCAAAATATGTATTACATATAGGAAATTGGAAATCGTTTTCAATGTTATACACCTATATACACCTCGGGAGAGAATGCTTTTTTTCCCTCGGTGCATCTCTGGAAAAATCATGCATTTCTCTCCCTCTATGTATAATCTACTATTTTAATATGACAATATTTTCTACATCTTTATGTAAATGTTGTGTTGCGTGTAAAATTTTCAAAAATATTCTTTATTTTTATTGTTAACAAATATTTCAATCTTAATTTTTCAATCGCCTCAGAAAATTTTGTATTGTTATACATATTTGCAAATGTTGTTAATTTTTTCATGAATAAAATGTGTTATTATATATTTGTATCTTATTATACTAAGTCATTTTAAAAATGCGCGCTACAAAAAACTTTGTATATTGGCATATTAAATTTTAAAACAATTCCCAAAATATCTGCAGTATTATAACCCTAAGCGATTACGAGTTTCTACCTGAAGTGGTCAATCAAATAAGATGAGTATGAGTGAAATGGGGCTATGCAAGTTTATCGATAGTGTATCTCGTCACTTCATATCTGAAGTACATGCAGTTGACGCCTGGGCTAGTCCCGACATTTTTGAAACTTATTGTACACTGGATAACGTTTGCATCAAAATGGTAACCGATAATTATGTAAAGAGAGCTGAAAAGCTAAAGATTGATTGAATCTAATAATTTTAACTCACCCCAACGGTCGACTCCTCCGACACGACTACGTCCATTTGGATGCAAGATCGACGCCGCCATCCAAGAATTCCGTTCACTAAACGTTTTAAAGTTTCTCAGTTTATCCGATTCATTGCGATTTAATTTAACGCGAAAGACAAACGCGATTGTGCCCGCACCAAACGGTCGCGTTTAAAGTTTTTCGGGTTATTTATCGGCGCGACGGAAAATCACATATTTAATGTAACGCGAAACGAACGTCCGAAAACCGGTAACGCGCGTTCAAAAATGACACAAGGAGCGTCGCAATTATGAGTCACCGGCGACTGCATAATCACTTTTTTGGCGCAAAAACTGCCCATTGCACCTAAGCGACGGTATCTTTGCATTTTTTCTGGAAGTAATTATCGAGTGTTTTTGATATGTGTGCCGGGGACAATTAGAAGCTAAGATTGTCTCTTCATCGCTTGCTTATTGCTAATGATACCAGTTCTGGAAAAGGAGATATGACGACATATATTACTCCTTAATATAAAGTACGAAATACTAACATTTAATATTAAAAGAAAGGCTTCAAGAGTACACAGAGAACATCCTCAGGGATGAGCAGAATGGATTCAGAAAAGGACGATCGACGGTAGGCGCTGTTCACATACTAAGGCATATGATGGGATAAGGCCAACAATATAATGTGGAAATTCGCATGATCTTCAAAATAAAAAAATAAAAAATATGCAAAAATGTATTTCGGCGTATTATACACTATAGCCTAAACAAATAAAAAAAGTGTGTGATCGCTAGTTGGGATTGGGTTGGGTTGGGTTGGGTTGGCAAAAATTCTTCTATTATCTTACAATTACAATTTCTATTCATGTTGGCTGATAATCATTTTTTAAACTTCTCATCGACAATTATGTTGCCTTTGCGTTAATTTCTATTTTTATTCTGCGTATTTTTTGCTCTGATCAAAGATTACACAAAAGATTGTTGCGCCACATATTTAGCCACAAACCTTCGAGATTACAAAGATAGTCAACAGTCAAAGAAACGACTGCAGATTTTCTATAAATTTTGACTGCTGGTAATCGAAAATGGAAAGCATACGTCCTGTTTGTCTGGACATTTTGCCAATTTATTTTTTCAAAAAGCAATGTGCATATTTCTTAATCCCCACACAAACATTGCAGGACAAATTAGTTACATAAGTAATTTTTCTAGAAAAATTATAATGATCGCCTCTGCGATAACATTTACCGTACTAGGACTACAAAGAATTTATTTAATTTATTTAAAATAGTAATTTGTATATAAGCAAGCGATGAAGAGACAATCTTAGCTTCTAATTGTCGCCGGCACACTTATCAAAAACACTCAATAATTACTTCCAGAAAAAGGCAAAGATAACGTCGCTTAGGTGCAATGGGCAATTTTTGCACCAAAAAAAGTGATTATGCAGTCGCCGGTGACTCATAATTGCGACGCTCCTTGTTCATTTTTGAACGCGCGTTACCAGTTTTCGGACGTTTGTTTCGCGTCACATTAAGATGTAATTTTCCGCCGCGCCGGTAAATAACCCGAAAAACTTTAAACGCGACCGTTTGGTGCGGGCACAATTGCGCTTGTCTTTCGCGTTAAATTAAATCGCAATTTAACGATTCATTGATAAACTTTAAAACGTTTAGTGAACGGATTGTTTGGATGGCGGCGTCGATCTTGAATCCAAATGGACGGAGTCGTGTCGGAGGAGGCAAACGTTGGGTGAGTTCTTCAATTTCTTAAATCTCGGACTTTGCGTATCTATGTTGCGTAACGTCGCTGAAATAATCAACACCAACACATGTTAAGATGTTAAGTTAATTAAGAATTTGGGTGTTTGTAATCTTGGGTTCCTTAGGATTTGTTCAAAAATTCCCTTAATTGACTCAAACATGAAACTTGCAAACTTTTTATTTGTATTATTTGTTGATGTGCAAAGGTGTGAAAAAAATTTGAAAAATCGAGTTTCTTTCTCCATCATAAAGAAATAATGTAAATGTATTAATTACAACGGTCTAAAAATTAAAATTGATTAAAATTGAGTAAAATTAGTGAAATTTAATTATTCAGTACAAGTGTACAATTTATAGCTATTATTATTAACTACACCATGTACACAATTATTATTGTCTGAAAATTGTATTTTATATATTCGTCGTGCACTACCACAAATGTATTTGCATTTTTCGTCGATTAATAATTTACATTTGGCCCTCTGAAGATGATATTTAGCCGGTGGTCACTTTGTTGTTGGAGCTAGGAATTTGGCAAACTCTTGTATATTGACAATATATACAGAGTTCTGAAGATTTCTTTTTAAAAACTATTTTATTTTCTATAAAATAATTGTGTGTACTATACATGAATTAAGATGCACTAATTACAAGTTATAAAATAAAATAAGAGAGTATTTAATGCATAAAATAATGGCCTGCAAGGTAAGCATGCAACCTCAGCGGTTGCATTGTTGGTGCGACGAAGCTGCATATGTAATCCCTCCATCCTTAGAAGGGAACTTCAGCGAGGACATGCATAGATATTTCATTGTCTTGAGTTTTTCTTCCATCCTTTTTGTCTGTGTCTTATTGCAACTTTCATGTAAATTGATAGTTATATGGTGTTATACTTTGCTACACATCATACTTGGATTAAAAAAAAAATCGCCTGAACTTTGTACAAGACGTCACTTCAGGAACGGGTTACCGTTATGTGGGGAAAATATAATTACAATTAAATTTCATTATTAATGTACTTTTAATAGGTTTCTTTTATCAAACTGAAGAAGTGTTGGCGACTGTATTCATAGATTGATCGAATGAATACATATGTTTTAAATTTATTTTTTGCATTATTAGAATTCTCGTCGTTTCCTAGCCTTTTGTCTACTTTTCGTAACCTATATTAATCATTCAAAATGTTTCACGCCAATAACTATTATTGATTGGCTTGGGTTTGGAAGTAAAGCTAACACCAGACACAATTTTTCATTCTGAAATCACTGTACTGAAAAGAATTTGATTCAACGGTCAATTCAGTAGATTTAGTCTCCCATTAATTTTTATATTCAAGATGGTTTAAAGAGAATATACAAAAGTAATTAATTGATATATTGCTGAGTCTGTGGAAGCCATAAGAAGAATTTTTAAGTTGTGTAGAAATCGCGTCAAGCGGTGATTGAAATAATTTATATATGATTTACTCTGTGCAAAGCGTGAATATGGCATTGAGATAATTGTTTATAAGTTAGTCAATGCAAGATGTATAAAACGGAGAGTTGAATAATTTATTTACAAGTTAATCAGCGCTTAACGTAGGATTATTTTTTTGTGAGATAATATGCAAGTCGCCTAAACGGCGACGAATCTTTAATTTGTGAATTAATTTATGTAAAACGGTGAGATAAATAATTTGTATTTTAGCCAGCCTACACAAATTATACGAATCGACGATACAATTAATCAGTTTATGGGTTAGAAACGGTAATGGGCATTTCTTCAGCTGATCGCCGGAAGTCACGTAAAAGTGCAACAGACATTATTTATTTATAATATACTCTGCAGGAGAAGATGTGATTTTTCATTATTTTATTTTATTTTTAAAACTCTCAACTGTAAAACAATTTGGAAAGATATTGTGCTGTGAGCTGTGCAAAACTAAAGAAACGGCAATTTTTATGAGCTTTCCTGTAAATCGTGTAAAACAGTACGGAGATTATTTGTTTATAGTGAAAATCGTGGGAAATGTTGAGGCAATTCATTTATTACAATTAGGATGCACAAACAACGGCGCGATTAATTTATTTATAATTTAGTCTGTGCAAACTGTGGAAATGGTGAGAAGGAACCATAGAAGTTGCGCTGCACAAGATTACTTAAAATTTCAACGGACTTAAAATTTCTATGTGTGTGGCAATCGATTAATTAATCATGCAGTCGTGCAAGTCGTGTAAAACGGTGAGGCGATAATTATTTCCTTAAGCATTATTAGTTGTTATCGAAAAATAACATTTCACCGAATTATGTTTCAAATGACGTATGTACGGGTTTATTCATTGAAATGAAAATTATATAGTATTTAATGAAATTGTCTACGACAAGGACTTTACTAATGTATATTAATTCATTTGAAAGTGGGGTGTATGTGAAGATACTTACATTCGTTTATGATGTGCGTATGGAAACGCAAATTACTTAATTACAAAGGGGATGTATTTCATGCATACGAAAATAACTAAAAATAAATGTCTGAGCGCGTCGCTCCAATGGAAGAAATTTTCGTAAACCCTTGTGAATCGAATTTGACTTCGATAGTGGCATAGGTCAGAGATTTGTATTTTTTCACACAACGAACCCATGCGGACCCATTCATTAATGCATAATACAATTAAAATATCACCGATATTATGAATTTAAGCATTTTTCGCGTCTTTTACGTTCTCCTTTGATTAAATCGACATACATTATATGGCTCGTAAATATCACGATAATTTAAATCGTTGTCGCAAATATAATTAATTAGCTAGTACTGTAAGCGTGCGTTATTTGCAAATTTCAAACGTATTAATGTCGATTTCTTTGTCAAAAATTCTTTATTTCACGATGTCTCGTCTCGCTATTGTCAATTGATATGTGAATTATTTTTACGTTGACTTTAAATCAGTGTAATGGTCTTAGCACACTAATTGTTCTTATTTCACATTTGATGTCATTGATTTTTTTTATTAATTATTATTATAATTTATATATCTTCGACATTTTGTTTGCGAATAGTAGCGTTTGACTCATGGATACCAAGTTATTTCTGTGAATGAGTTGCACGTGCAAATTTTTAAATTATTTATTGCACCCGCGTTTTATTTATTTCATTATCAACCAAGTCGCCCTAAAAACAAACTCGAATGTCTCCCCATCTACACTATTTGTTCTGCGATCCAGTGGCATGTAAAAATTGTAAAATTAAGGGTTTGGGTTAATTATTTAACTTAATATGTAAAAATAAAAAATCAAACTTAAATATTTATCTGAGATGGTTAAATTATTTCCATGTTGATCATATTTACTCATACATACACAAAATGCCGCCAATGATGGTATGGATTTAATATTTGTTATGTTTGGGGTTGCTCCAAAAATAAAAATAATGAAAAAGTTTAACGTGCATATTATGAGGGTATTTTCTTGGCGCCTGAATACTAGAGGAAAATCTTGCAGTCCTCTTGCGTCGACAATAATGAAAAAAATGAAAGTGAAAGACCCAGAGCGGAAATTCGAGAAAGAATTTGACACAAATTGAAATGAAGTAAAATCAAAGCAATACGAAAAACGTATTATTGTCGAACTTGTGAATGTTGATATTTAATTTAGGTGAGGACGGAATCCAAATATGATTGTTTCCTTAATATTGTTTTTAACATAGGTTTAATAAATGCAATTTCCATTGAAATTACGTTAATTATGCTTTTGGGGTCAATAGCTGTATTTTATATATTTAATTTTATATTTCTTTTTTCTGTCAACTGATCTCGCTTACTTTCTCAAATACCAGGTTAACAGCAATGTACTTTGTTGTTACATTTTTAATTTCTTCGGATTTTTATTTTGCTTTTTACATTTTTTCTTATAAAAATGACAGCATAATTCTTACAACTATTTAGAATTTTTAAGCAAATCAAATCAGTTACCCTTTTCGTTGTTTGTACAATTCTTATTTCTATTCTATTTACATTTTATATTTATATTTCCTTTCTTACATATGCCAATCTCTTTTCTATTCATATCTCTCCGTAATATGGATGTAATATTTATGTGGTATTTTTCTTTACATTGGCTATTTTCAACATTTTCCAGTTCATATGTAGTATCTTGGTAGTAGTAAGGTCCTGCATATGGTCTAAGTCTAGGTTAGCATATTTGTCTAAATCCCTCCTCCCCGTACGAAGATTTTTAACAATAACCAGATCACCTACATTAAATTTTATTCTTACTTTTATTCTTCTATTTTCTTTCCTCGTGTAATCTGCATCCCTTTGTTGGAATCGTCTCCGGCATCTTTCTATTATTTCTTGTTCTTTGTCTACTTCTAGATTTCCTTCCTGCCATGGTCTTTTTGGTGTTTTTATTTTAATTATTTCTTATCCGGTCGCAGTATTCGGTGTCAGGTTGTACGTGAACGGACCTTATTTCGTTTTGAAGCATCCTATTTTTATTTTTTCCCAATAAACATGTTTTACATTTTCTTATAAGCTCTCTTACCAGTTTTTCATCCTCTTTCGCATAGAATTGCCTTCGAAAGATCATCCAAGTCTTTCTTATTCCTACTTGCCCATGGTACTCACGTGTTTCTTCCGTTATTTGTCTAGCATTTTCCTGCGTCGTTATGACCGTCGATTTTTCTCCATTCTGTTTTATTAATATTTGAGTTCTAAAACGCACCCCCTTGTGATTGTTTTTAATTCTTACTTGTTCATGTAAGTCTTGCCTTTTGCATTCTAATCAGTACCCTTCTCTTGCATATTCTATTCTGTATATATTCACTTGTAGGTATTTTATTTTGTCATTCCTTTCATACATTCTGCTAAGTGCATCTGCTGAAGTTAAATTCTTAACAAAAATCAAATTATCAATAAAAAAGGCTAATCGGTAAAATGTTCTTAGGTTCTAATGCCGCTAAGCATAGAAGCTTATCAGCGGCAGATTTTGATTATTGTGTCCACTTTTCAGTCACTGTCTTCAACTAACCACATCTTTAAGTTCCTTTTCATTTCATTTAGTGTTTTTAGTGTTCTTAAATTTTGCGGCAGTTTATTAAACAAAGTTGGTATTGTCACACTTAAGGCTCCTCTCTCATATTTGTTATTGTAGGCTGCTACCCTTAATTGCCCCTTCTCTCTACTTCTCGAGTCATAAATATGGTCCATTTTTATTTTGTTATTGGTGGTGAAATAATTGTTAGCGTTATGTCGTATGTTATGTTGTCTTCTAAATTGTCTTCAGCACTTCGTGTAGGAGCCAGTCCTGCAAGTAATAAAATTGACCTGCAAATCTCTTGGACAGGGCGTTAATGTGTTCGTTCCACAGGAACCTGTTGTCGATATCTACAGTATATACTAGGTTGTTGGTATTTTCGTGGGATTGGATATATTTTTGTGATTATTGGAATTGAGTCATCTACTTCTAGTTTATGTTCATAATTTTGTGACGTGTGGAAATTTTGTGGCAAACTTTTTATATATTTTATCTTTCTCTTCACAGTTTATTTCTCCTTTTTCTGATTCCTCAGACCTTGTATTATTTATTATATTTTCCTCATCTCTTCTATTCCCTCAACTTCTTCTATCTTTTCCCACGGAATTATTTCCTTTCCTAATGTTATGTTTGCATTTTCCACATCTATTTTTATCTGTAATTTCATTCTAGTAATCACAATGCGTTTCGCCATATAACTTTTCTGCCCCACTTTCATTTCTGATAGGTACATTTTGTCAATTATTGCAAATTGTTTTCCGGTTGCGGTTGTCAATTTAATTTTTTCGTATACTTCTTCCACACTGTCTGTTTAAAATCTTTAAAGCATGCCTTTTCCAATAACGAAATCTCAGCTCCTGTATATATCAATGCTAGTATTTTCTTTCCCTGAATATGCAATGTATGAGGTGGTTCGTTATTTATCGTTTCGGTATTTTCATTAGAGCATTTCAAGGTGTCCAATCCTGCTGATCGTATTAAAAATCTCATGGAGGCTCATGCATGTCCACCGTAATTTCATTTTCGCGTATATGATTTACCTTTCTTCTCTTCTTTCTCTATTTTCGTTTTCTCGTTGGTTATTTCTTGCATAATTTTCTTTTTTATATTTATACCATTTGATTTCACCAATATAATGATTTCCGCTGTCGTTTCTTTCATACTGGGTTCTTTCCCATCTGTCTTTTGTATTTCTCTCGAATCTTGTATTCCCATTTCTCTTATTTTCGTCATTATTCCTTCTATCTTCTGTTCTTGCGGCGTAGTATTTATGTGGTCCACTGTTTGCGTAAACTAACCATCTCACTAATTCAATTAAGCCTTCTACCGTGTTTATACCTTGTAGTGCGATTGCTTCTTCGACATTCTCATAAAAATGTCTCGCAAGTTGCGTAATGTAATAATATCCTTCTTCGTCATTTTCGGTGTTAGATATTTCAATACTGAGTATTTCTTGATTATGTAATTTTCTTTACTCAGTCTGTGTCCTGTGTGGAATTTCCCCAACGTTAAGTCTCGTCTTATTTAGTGCTGATGGGCTTTGCTCCAGTATTACTTAATAAAATATTTTTCGAACGTTATCGTGTCTATTATTTCGCTTCCTTTCAAGTCATACCATCTCATTTTGTTTATTTATTTTTACCTGTTTCTCCATCTTGTAGATTCTCGGTGTTAATGATGACGTTGTCTTTATTTCAAAATTTCCTTGAAATTCTATTCTTTGCTGTTCTCTGTTGTTTTCCTGTCCTTCAACTGATCTCTCTTACTTTCTCTAATACCCGATTAACAACACTTTACTTTGTTTAAATTTTTCATATATACATATATTTGTCAATATTAACTTGTGTCCTCTATGGGTAGAATAAAACCCCACTGATTAGTAGGTGAACCGAATTAAACGTTTCCACTTAAATGCAATTTCACAAAAGAAAAAAATATCTAAAAACATTAATATTTCATGTCAGTAATAACTTATTGGGTGATCGATCAGAAAAGTCTTCTAACGAATCGAAATTATTAAAAATAAATTTAAATAAACGATTTATTAAAATTAAGATCCTTTGTTACAACAACCGCATTTCGTATGATTACCATAAATAATCCCAATAAATCCAAATAAACATATTCAAATTTGGCCATTCGAATTTTTTTTAGTGGAAGATTTAATGAGGTCGGATGGTATCAGTTGCAATACCAAAAAATTAAGTAAAAACGACGATGTGAAGGTGTTAATACGCACGGGTTATGTTATTCATTGCGATTTAGATTTTTCTCGGTTGTGATACCACGCAGCGAACATGAAACTTAGAAATGCGAATAACTTGCTGATCGTGCGAATAATAATATCGCGGTGCTAATCCGTTTCAGTGTGTCGTTTAGGTGCTCGAAGTATCTATGCGAGTGAATTTTTTTCCAACGTGTTTTGTGTATATGTGGTTTTAATATGGGTACGCCGTTGCGATTACTTTTAAGTCCGAAACTTTTATCTCCGGCGTCGCCAATACTGGGGAAATGTTTAACTACACCCAAAAGATACATCGCCGGCAGGTTAGTATACAAATATTTTTAAAATGATTAACGTTTTGGTGCACATTTATGTCACTATTAATTTTATTTGCCATTTCAACCTAAAATCGTGGCTTTTAATTAATTTGTCAGTCGGTTGTCGATTTTGCGTTGGATTAATTAAAATATAACTTTTAGAAAATAACCTATAGGGAAATGAAATGGAACTAGTTGAAATTGTGAAAAATTAATTTTTTTACAATGTTCTATATAATAAGATTTTATTACATTTTATTCGACAAAAAATATGCAATTATATATCATTTTTAAAATTTCTGTCATCATATTTTAGTTGAAAGTAAATACGAACAAAATCTAATGTTCCAATAAAGAAAATATGTGAGGGTCACTGTTACATGAATTTTCTCAACCCTATCCACGAATCCAAAAATCTTGATTTAAATTATTTCTGTAAAACAAACTGATCATTAAATAAACAATTAAATGGTGTTGAATCACTCTTTGTTTTTTTGCATTTAATTTTTAAAAATGTGTACAAAAACTGTATTTTTAATGAAATAGGCAAAATGTAACATCTCGTTAAAGCAGTCATGTTCCAGGCATGGAAATATAGGAAGGAAACTCGATTTTACGGTTTCGCCATTTAATTTTCGCGACGACATTCTGAAAAGTAAAATTCACGTAACTGTCACCGATTTTGATAAATGCGAGAAAGATGTTAATAAGAACGTGCTTCTGATCAACACGCCCCAAAAGATGCACATTCTGAAGAACGGTTTGGAGAGAAATGATAACCTAAATGTGTTGGGGAAAGGATCATTTGGAACCGTCATACGCGGTTGCTACGAAAGTAAGTTTGTTACCTATGTAGATGCAAAGTAGCGTTTATGGCAAGATTTCGAAACGTGCTGTTTGCTGTTTTTCATTATCACTGTACCTATAGACCATTTAAAATATTTGTGGATACACGCGAGCCACGTTTTAATTTTATTATGTTATTTAGTCCAGTTTTTGATGTTTCATTTCCTTTTCAATTTATTTTCATTATATTTTTCGTTATTATTATTGTTATTCATAAATATATAAAATTTCATTTCTCGTTCAATCAATTTTACTTTACGTTTTTGTTTGTTTTTGTTTTATTACGTCCATTGGTGATAGGTTGTAATAAGAACAATTTCAACAATAGTTTCAATGCAATGTTTCACCAAAACACAATCTCATTATATATATTTCGTTGTGTTGGGTTGGGTTGAACTGCAAATTAACAGCTTGACATCAACTAAAGGATTCAGAAAGTGACTCGAGCATCTAAGCTTAGTTATCGAAATTTTCGATGTTTACATTTAAAGTTTTTCGAATTTTTTTAGAATTCTGAGAAGATTGACATACGTTCCGAGTAATTTTATCAAAGTTATCTTGATCTTAAAAATGTGCATAATTTGACACAATTGCATGTTAGATGACTTCAGCACAACTTTTACATTTTTCAGAAATTTTTGACTTTTCCCAGGTGTTTAGAAGACTATTTCCCTAATTATATTTTTAACTCAAAAAAGTGTCCATCATTTTGTTTAAATTTTGTCATTTTTAATCTCGACCTTCGTAAAAATTTGACAATGTTGACAAATTTTGTTGTGTGTTGTGTAATTTCAAATGCCTTTTCCTCTTTTAATTAAGCTTTGTTTGGGTTTTGGTTGCGTTAGTTTAAATATTTTTATTGCCTTTTACTTAGTTTTTTTCTTTCCATTTTTGTTTCATTCATTTTTATTTTCGCTTAAGTTTTTGTTTACGCATTTTATAACGGTTCCCAACAGGGAAAAAATTAACCCAACCCAAGTCAACCCAACCGAACCCGATTCGTTTATATATATATTTATTTGTCCGCATTTTAGACATTCGCAGCTTTTTACACTTTTGTCAATATTGCCATTTTGCTTTTAAAGCTTTGTCAACCTTGACATTTCAACATTGCAATATCCTTAGTTTAATTTTTTATCTTTCTTTTTAATTTGAAATCTTTTATATTTTTGCTACAGTTTTTTTACGTTTTATGCCATTTTTAAGATTTTTCCAAATTTAAATTTTTCTAAATTTTGATAAAAGTCGATAGATTGACATTTTTTGTTTTTATCCAATTTATGATATATGATAGTTTCTGTAAATTTACAGGCATTCGAGTTTTAAAAAAATGTACAGTTTTTAGAAGTTTTGGCATTTTAAGTATTTATTTCTTAAGAAAATTTTGATATTTTTAAGAATTCTGGCATTTTATTTACAACTTCTTTAATTTTTTGCGTTCGGCAGTTTCGTAAATTTCTCTATTTTTTATTCGTTAAAATATTGATACATTTGAAAATGTTTTTGGGCTTTTCGTAAATGTTTAAATTTTGACAATCGTATATTTTTATTGTGGTTGGCAATTTTGACATTTTCAACAATTTTAGGATTTTTGATGATTTATATTGAAGTCTTCTTTTTATTATTATCTACAAGTTTGACAGTGTATCCCATTTTTTAATTTTTAAACAATCGCCCAGTTTGCCATTTTAATCTCGACTTTCGTAAAAAATTAACCATTTTGGCAAATCTTGTTTGTTCGTATTTTAGTTGTTTCAGTTGCAGTATTTTTCTTTGTTGTATATTTGCCACTTGGTTTATTTCTTGTAATTTTGATCTGTTTCGTTTTTATTTATTTTTACTTTCGTTTATCATGTTTGGCTTCAATTTTCTCATATTTTTTTTGTTATATTCCTGTTATTTTCCTATATTATATATACACTTGCAGCTAACGTTTTGTTTTTCAAAAACCTACATTTAACAAAACAGCTGCAGGGTACGTTGTTTATAATCTATATTACATCTAGAAAAACCCAACAAAATTTACCCCCTTTTTTTCCTTTAATTCTTTCCATTCAATTTCTTAACTTTATTTGATTTTTTTCCATTTTTACATTCACAAAAATAAATTTGATTATTTATCATCATTTAATGCTTATTTTTATGAACAAATGTACGTGTTTTTTAAACTGTCTTGTTTCATTCATTGATTCCATATGTCCATATGTCACCCATCAACGCCTTCGGTATTATTTTTATTTGTCCCTACTATGGTTTTCAATTTTTATTCATTGTTTAATTTCTTACTTATTTATTAAATTTTTCGCTCAATTTTTTTTTAGTACATATTAATTATATAAAAGTCTTTGAAGGTAGTGATATTGTTTTTATTGAAGACTAAGAAACTATTGCAGAAATTGGTCTAAGGCTTTTCTCTTAAATTTCACTGACTTTGCTGTCAAGTATTTGGCAAACATCCTGTATAGCTTTTGCTTTCAATTATTCATTTCACCCTGTATACTCTGTCATGTTCACGTACTTGTACATGTCTTTTTTATTTCCATTTGTTATTATATTTTTCGCTCTAATTTTTGTTGGCACAATTATATCGGCTGATGAAGCAGGTTTGACAGTTTCACTATCCGTATGTATATCCAGAAGAACTCCAAACCCAACCCCTTTTACACTTCAATTTTGCAATCAATTTCTATTTTTTTTTGGTGATTTTGTTTGACTTTTCTCCTTTTTTACAATCGCAAAATAATGTTGATTCCTCCATGCTTATTTTTATTATTTAACTATGTTATGTTATGTTTCGTTTTTTTGACGTTTTTTGATAATTTTAATCTTTAACTTTAACATGACAACTGGAAAAATTGCTAGCAATGCAGAAAATATGAAATTTATATGTAATGTAAATGCTGAAGTTGTTGAAAACGTAACGAAATCAAAAACTTGCTAAAAAATTAATTGCCAATGTATTTCAAAATTGAAAAAAAATTAAAATTGTCTAAAATGCAAAATCTTGAAAAAGATTGAAAATGTAATGTGAAAAACTATTAAAAAATGCAATTTTTAAATTAAAAATAAAAACTTACCTTATGTAAAAATGCAGAATTGTAATGCGTTTATTGAAAAAATTACCAAAAATGTAAAATTTGTCGAAAATTTGTCAATTATCTAAATATGATGATAACATTCTAAAGGAAGGATGACGAAATTATTAAAAAATAAAATGTATCAAGTGTTGGCATTTCGTCCTTCAGGACACATATCCCCAACCATATACCTGCTGAGGTGTTGGTAGTTCACTGTGTAGATCTAGAGGATACCAGATGGTTCACTCACACAAATTCGTCATAATTCATGTTATGGATGTGGATGGATGTAACGGAGTTATCGTTAGTGATACCATTAGTCCTGAAAGACGAAACAGCTGTGATCATCTGATATATCCGTTGAAATTTATTTTACGTTTCGTGCCAACGGCTGTGAAGTAGTTACAATTCCAACATTGTGAAAAATTCTAAATTATTAAGACCCTCCAAAGTGAAAATTTGCAAAAAAAAGTTAAAATGTACAAACACCGACATTGACAAAATAAACGTTATGTGTTGAAGAAATGGATATGACAAATTTAATAATTGAGTCTGCCAAGATGACAAAATACTGGAAATTGTAAATATTTTAAAATTAAAAAAATGTCAAAATATGGTTGTACTTAAAATTCAAAATTATGAACAAAATTGTGAACCCTTATTTAGTTTTAGCAACTTTGACATCACACACAATTTTAAAGTGTTCACAATTTTGTTTGGTGTTGAATTTTTTAGTCAAAATATTGAAAATAGCAACACTGTCATAATTAAGAAGTTGTCAAAATTGCCGGAATTGTTTTTAATGTTAAATATATATATATAATGCAAAAGTTGTAGTACACAAAAATGTCAAAATCTCTTATAAGCGTCAAATTGAAAAAAGCAAATAACAATTGACTTAATTTTCACGGTCAATGAATATAATAAAAAACTTTCATGTAATTTTATTTTGTACAATAAATTAAACTTTACTTTTTTTTAATTTCCACTCTCAATAATTTGAATTGCATCCCACCATCAATCATTGCCGAAAATCACCTTGCCACTCCACAGTTCTCAATTTTAGATCAAAACGTAGCCGTTAAAGTAATAAAACTGGACAAATCGGCGCAGTTAAGGGAGTCGAACGTTCTAAACTTCCACCACAAAAACATCGTCAGAATCGTCGATATGGTGACGAACGCGAATCAAAATTACGCAATCGTCATAATGGAGTACTTGGGTTACTCCAGACACCTCCAAGACGCCATGGATGATTCAAACGTCTCCTTCGGAGAACACAAAATCAAAAAAATCGCGTTGGATATTTGTCACGGTCTCGCGTACTGCCACGAAAACGGAATACTGCATTTGGACGTAAAGCCCAAGAACATACTCGTTTGCAGCGACTCGGTGTGCAAGCTTTGCGATTTTGGGAACTGCTACAAAATCGGAGAAGAAACAGATTACGTCCATCAGGTACGCGTCTAGTCGAGACGAACTGAGACGATTTGTTATTAAAATGTGTTGCAGGGGACTGTTGTGTATACGGATCCGGAAATTTTGTTGGGAAGAACTCCAACGGTGAAGTCTGATGTCTATTCGTTTGGTATAGTTTTGTGGCAACTGATTTTTCGCGAAGCACCGTATCAAAGCGTCGATCATCAAGATATCGTTATTTATAAGGTAAGAGCTTTAAAACGATGTTTACGCTTGTATTTTGAAAGTATGTTGTTGTTCTCGAATAAGCACTTGCAACTGTAACGCCCCAAAACTGCCACAAGGCATATACAGTTTGGCATCAATTTGCGAGTAACAAAAAATTCAATGATATAAATAGTCCGAACTCGGTGGTTCTTATGATTGTTAATACACTCGGGTTTATAGTAAGCGGGTGTCTATTGAAGTAGTATTGTTTGGAAGACGCGAGAGAGATTAGTGAACAAAATTTTGTTTTGTTATACAAAAATTAAAATAAGGTCGAGAGCTAATATAACCGAAAATAATTTGAATCATTTAAATCTTGATGAATTGAAAGCATTTGCTATAACGTGTATTAAATTATAGAAAGTCATGTTGTATTTTACGAAGGTGATAATAGTGAACGTATTACTAGATCAAGATGTAATGACTTTGAAGAAATCCTTATTCAAAAAGTCGTCGAATGAATTTTATCAAATGAAAAATTCTTGGATAGATTGCTTGGCATTGTAAAAGATACCTTGAATTCTCACGAAAATCAAATCAAGCTATTGGAAGACAAGGTCACATCTATTGATAAAAAACTAAAGGATGTTCAGATAAATCTTGACTAAATCTTGAACAATATTCAAGATTGAACTTGAATTTTTTGAAATTCCGAAAAATATCGTGATAAATTGGGAATCGACATTCGTTCAAAGGATATCGATTGTTGCCACCGTTTGTTTGAAAAAGAAGCTACTACCCGGCCAATAATAGTCAAGTTTTGCAGACGAACCACCAGGAACTCTATTTCTAATGCAAAAACAGGATCTAACACAGAAGAGGATCGCAAAATTACAAAATGTTCTAGAATTTATTATTGTGGAAAGGTATTTACAATTTGGTTGGGTTGGGTTGGGTTGGGTATTTACAATTTGGTTGGCCAAATATCCAAACGTTACATTGTCGCTATGTATACGAAGGCAACATTGAGGACGTTCCTAATAAATGCAAATATTTATATTCGAAGATGCCTCCACAAATTAGTGAATTTTATTCAAATGCATCAAGTCAATGTTACGATTATGTTTTGGCCGGATCTGGCATCGTGCCATTATTCGACAAGATCCGAAGATTGGGTAAGGCAACAAAAATCCTAAGAGGATCACCACAGGCACGTCCTATAGAAGAGTTTTAGGCTTTACTCGGTAAAAAATGTGGGTTTCACACCCACGACGGTGCGTGGGAAATCCAAAATGATGAAGAACTACGACGAAAAATCTACCAAAAGATTCGAGAATTTAACCCACTTATCGTCCAGAGGCTGATGAGAGGCATTCGCACCCAATTGTGAACCATTGAAATCCATGGTCCATTAGCTGCTATGTGATATATTATAATTATAGTTAAAGCTTCACTGAATCGAATCTACCGAGTTAAATGAAACAATTATAGTTTGAATAATTATATTTTAAAAATGTTCCCAAAACTTTTGTTACGTACGTTAATTAAGAAAATCTACCCAAAAGAAGTATTCGTCAAAATTAAAGTTGTTTATGTTACCTTCATTTATTAAGCGACTATAGTAATTTTATTAAAAATTTATTAATTAAAATCGTACATTGTTGCAAATATCATCGATATTCTTGGTGTCTCCGAAATAGGGCTTAAATTGTTTTTAGAAAAGACAAACTGGTGGGGGTGGCTTTGGTTTGTACGTTAAAGATAACATACGTATTAGCTATTACTGTCAGCGATGCTATTGAGCAGTTGTGGTTAAATGTTCAAGAATTTGAAATTTATTGTTGGCGTGGTTTGCAAACAATTACAATTCGATCATAACATTTTTATAAATTAATTCATCATTCGTTATCATTACATGTTTCATTGACTGAACACATCTGTTGTTGTAGTGATTTCCATATTGATTACTTTATTAGCAATTATTTTATGAACTACATCGATTCATTCCATTCAACTTATTGATCAAGCAAAGAAGACAGCAATTCCGATTGATCTATTTTTAACTGATAACTGTGATTTGTTGCAGGCGTAGTACTTTGAGATTTTTCAGATCATGATACAATTTTTTTTTTTGTTTATCATATCATGTAGCAGTAGACGAGCATAAGTTTAATACATTACGCGAATTTGCTGACATCGTCTAAAATTTTTTAATTTTACATATTTTTGTTATTTTAGACAATTATTGATAATTTTGTCAATTAAATATTTTTGACCATTGTATCATTTGTGAAAATATTAGCAGTCTATTTTATTGTGCGTATTTTTCATTCTGGCAATTTTTGCAAAGGTGCCTATTTTCGACAATTTTGGTATTTTGTCATTTTCGTCCTTTGTTCGTCTTCTTCTGTTATTTTACTTTTCTCCCAATTTAACTTTTCAGAAAGTTTGTTAAAAAAAAATTAACCAACTTTGGGTGGGGTAAATTTTAAGAGATTTGGGAATTTGGAGAACCATTGAAATGAAATAAATTTCTTTATTCATATTTTTATTCACGTTCGATATCTTTGACGTTATTTATATTCCTATATTTTATTTTCTTATATTTCATGTATAAGGTGGTATATGAATCATGAAAATGTCGAGATTTTAATGAAAATTTCCCAAAATATTTGAAAATTTTAAATGCTAGAAATGAATTCTGTTAGTACCATAATGATGGACCATATACACTCACAATAATTAATTATTGCACAATGGTCAACGGACGTGTATCGATGGTCAACCATCGAAAAAAATTTCTGGCACTGAAAGATTAAATCATTATAATTCTTTTGGCACTGTATCGGAACTAAGATTTGGTTATTATTGATTTACTCTTCATGTACTTTCTTTGACACATTGTACGTTTCGCACTGAACTGTATGGTAGTCTCAAGTACTACTTGACATATTATCCCATATTATCTTCAACAAATAACTTGAACGAAACGTCCCAAGTTACTCATTTGCTACTTCACATAGCTTAAAATTTATTGTTCTTGGGGCATCTCATATTCGTCCAATTTCTTTACCTGGATTTTATAATCCATATCTATTAGTGAAAAATAGTCCTTGTCCAGGTTATTTTTTCAAATACCATGTCTCTAAGCATTGGGAGAAGTCATACTCCCCAGTTCAATTATACTCATAACTTTTGGGTTATTTGTTACCAGTTGAGTTGATTAACTCGGTTTTATGGGTCTATTTTTCCTTCTTCAGTCAGTTCTAGTTGATGTACAATCTAAGTTTTCTTTGTCCCTTTGGAAATTATAGGATTATTCAATGAACTTGTTTCACCCCATATTTTCTAGATACATGCAACTCTTATTGATTTTTTTTATAATCGTCAATCTCATTATTCAATTATTTTCACTTCGATATTTTTCCTAATGTCATGTCGTGCCCACTAAATGTAATTATATTTCATTGTGCATTTTTGTTCGAACGACGTTGGTCTATCATCGTTTACGTTTTGTCATCTGACCCATCCCTTCTCCTTCACTCTGCTGGTATGTTCTATGTATAGAAACTTTAGATTTGTCGTTTCCACGATTTAAATTACAAACATTTATTCTTTCGATTTTTGTAATTTAAATATATATTAACTAATAATTCGGTCATCACCATTCTTACGATGTTTACAAGTTATTAATAATTAGTTTCTCGTAGTACTAATGTTTTTGAAAATATTACTTGGAAATTATTGTTAACAACAAATAGATGGTTTGTAGAAAAAGTTGTTCTATTAATGCACCTAAATCTCATGCGACAGTAAAAACAATAAAAACTCTGCGCCTTTTATGTCCTACTGGTTCAATCTAAAAATTTATTCGATCCTGCGTTTTAAACTGACGGACTTTCCCATCGGTTGAGTTCCGGCTGGCGTCCTGATGGATATCTCCAGCTATTCATTCGCCGATTTCATTTTTGTATTCTTCTTCTTCTTCTTGTCGCAATTTTTTGTTTATTTGTTATAAATTGTGCGCAGGTTGTAAAGAATGGCTTACGTCCGAAATCTACGGATGGGGATTGCGAAGACAGATTTCAATTAATTTATACCAAGTGTTGGTCGGCAAATCCAGAAGACCGACCCGATACGTATACTGTGATAAACTGCTTGGCTAACTTCTAGCTTCGCGGCACGTAATTGAAATTTTATATTTCCGTCAATTATTGTATAGTATGGTTTTTATGTTTTATTTATATCAAGTTATTTATACATATATGTCTATTTATGCTGTTAAATTATATTTCTATTAAAATAAATTTTGGTGGAGAAATGTGTTATTTTAATTACTAATTTAAAGGAAATAAGTTTTTATAATTGTGTTTAGTTTGAGTGATTATTGAAAATGTATTCATTGTTTCATATTTTTATGGGACTAATCGTAAAAGTGCAGGAAACGTAAATTTTAAGTCTTGATTTTGACCCCAACTTGTGACTCGGCGTCTTGACGTTGACTGCCTCCTTAACTTGTCGTTTCCTTTATTTTATCATTTCATGGACGTGTTATGAAATTTCATTCTTTAGTTTCCTACTATTACATTATTTACGTTCGAGTATTTTATTTTTCCTTTGGTGGACGTTTCATGCACATCATTTTTATTTATGTATTAATTAAAATTCAATTAATTTTTGCGTATTTCGTTTGATGGGCATGATTTGTCTCACTTTAGTTAATGTGACTTTAAGCAGCTCATTGGCTGATAAAATATCATTTGACGACTAATTAAGAATTGCATTATCTAAGGCCATTGTTTCGTCTTTTAATGAAGATATTGTTTAACAACATAAAAATAATTCGTTTTTAATTTCGCTATATATACTGACAACGTGTACCATAACTTGATACGAAATAAGAAAATATTACATATCGATCAATATGAGTAGTGCTAAATTTCTGCTGGTCTTATTTATTATACAGGTAATGTATTTGTTTATTATATAAAATTAGAATAAACATCCAGTTAAATATTTCACATGTACAATGTATTTATCGTTTCAGGCATGCTTTCATCATATAGGTAAGCCAATTTTTTTCGTAAATGAAATTTTTACAAACAAAAAATATAAAGGTTGATTCTATGTAACGCGATGTTTACTTTAACAATGAAAAAATCAAGCACGATACTGTTTATTTTAATCATCAATTATGATTTATCATCATTATCATGATGGTAAGCTAATTATGGCAAAGAATCCGCGAGGACACATACATCGGTTAATGTATCCGATGTATATAGGGCTGTGTGTGACGTTGATGATTTGTAGATATATGTGATAGTTTCAGATTCGAAGAAAACCAAAAGTGAAGTGTCATGGGGTATCGAGACTCATTTGAGGTCGATATTTAATAACTTGGGTGCTAACCTTATGGCACTCGGGAACATTGCTAAGGAAATGGTAATAGATCCTGAGAACTGGAAAGGTAGCGTATGTGATGGAAAGTAGTAGCGTTACAATAAAAAAATTATAATAATAAAATACATACGTTTGTACGATTTGTTTTTATTTCGATCGCAATTCCTATGAAAAAGTGAACCCCACTTACTGTTCTATAATTTTATTATGTAATGGAGTTGTTTGTGTAGTGGTCCATGTGGTCGGGCTAGTGGTATTAAATTATAGTGATGTAATAATTTATTATTACGACTGTGACATACACCTGACGGGTTATCCCGGTTTTAAACGTTTCACCCGGCGCGAAAGTGTGACGTGGCCGACTTGTTTGGTTGATATATTTTGAACTAATCTCAAGAAATTATAGTTAATACGAATTGTTTTTGTTACATATCAAACACCCTATTTAATCAAACTATAAATAAAATGTTTCAAGTTTGAAATATTTGATTTATTAGAATTTTGATCAAGTAGGTAACAATTTTTACAACTCAACTTTTTTATGAACACATATTTCGAAGATTGAAGTAAGTCACAAAAACAACTTTCCTTCTTTATGACACAAAATAAGATAAAACGAAAGGAACATTAAAGGTAAATCGTATCAGCCAATATCTAGAACTTTCGCCGTTGCACCCTGCGCACTGAAGTTTGTAGCATGTAGGGCTGAAATGTTTTGTTTTTCTATCCTTCTTCGTAAGACGGCCTTGACATCTTTTGTTGCCAGTTGGATCCTTTACAGAAGGCGGAGAGGTCATGTGTGAGTAGACCAGTCCACCATGGAACACAAAAATCCCCCCATAAAGTAAATGAGTATTTTATAAATGTTGGATCTAAATGGGTATACAGTTACATAAAAATTCTTAACAACCTCACATTTCATAGAAACCTCATTATAGGCAATGAACGAGTGCACTGCAAACACCTGCACCCACCTACTCGTGAAAAAGTCTTACGAAATATACTTTGCATGTAAAGTTGGTGATCAAGATAAGTCATGAGCTCCAACAATTTGTTGTTGCAGTTAGTATTCGAGTTTGTTGAAACGTAGTCATAAATCTATGTCGTTTGCCGTTCCAATGGCTTGAAGGGAACCTTGAAACCAAGTAGGCATTATGTTTGCATGACAAATGTATTCGTTACCCCAATAATCCCTCTGCAATCCGACCTGTTTCCTATGATATCTCATTACCCTTTCCCCACCGGCCTGAAAGTTACACTTTCGATTCGGATTCTGAATCCGAAGAATCTCTGCCTGAAGCTGGATGTAGCTACTACCATCCTTCTGGTGATTCTTCTCCTAAACCCCTCTTCATCTCTTAGATCTTCCTAAGATGAAAGCAGAACGTTTTGACTCTGGGCTGCAGCAATGGAATCTTTAGAAAATGATTTCAAAGGATCCGTATACAGGAAAAGAGAAGCCATTTTAAGTAATTTTTTGCAATGAAATTCACCTTGAATTGGCGTTTTATCACGATATACCTAGCCTACTGACAGATCTTAGCCTAACACATGTACCAATGGCATTTGTTTATAGATTTGTGTAAAATCTAAAAATGTGTAAAAGCCGTTTTACTTTTTAATGACAAGGAACGTCCATCAATTCCCATAGAATATTCAGCAAATATGAAATAGACAACCTTGAGCGTTATTGACAGGACTGCAATCAGAATGTTCAAAATACTGTTGTTTTTGTATGACTTGGCGAGATGTGTAAAGAGATTCAGATTGATTTTACAAATTTTTTTTGCATTTATGCGAAATTTTACCCCCTTTATAAAATGTCTTCGATAGAATCGCTCATTAGTCAAAATTATCATTGTGGCGCTCTTTACCATCTCAAGAAAAAGTTCTGAAAATTGTAACTAAGAAAAATTAACCGAACTCGACCCCAATTAAACTCAACCTAATTCGTGTCCTTTGAGCGGACTCTCACGTTACCTGGTTCAGGTTTACCTATTTACATTAGTATTATTGCTGGCTTGTCTGAAATGGTTGGATATTAGTAGATACTGAAAGCGTTTCTTTAAAAATATTCACCAATTTTTAAACCTTGAAATAGACTCGCTATCGAAGAGGTTTCCAGCCTTGTTTTACCCAAAAAAGCAGCCGACACTAAAACTCCTAAAGTCTTAAACTCCTTCACCACACCTCCCCTACTCTTATCCTGGCATCATATTTTCCTCTATGATTTTCATCGAATATAATTAGATCTACATAATTATGACTCTTCACCCCTTTTTCTATTTATGTAGTTCAATATGTAGACACCATCACAGGAACCTGTACTAATCGAATACTGTCTACACTATATTTTCGTCATTCTCATATCCCAACTATTCCTGCATTTCTTCGCAGCTTATTTCCCTTATTCATAAATATTCGAGAAATATATCCGCCCCTTTTTTGCTTAACAGCAATGCCTGTGGATTTTAATACAATTTGCTTCGACATCCCACGAGGCGAAGTTTGACGTTAATTGTGTTGTTGGAAGTATAATCTTATCCCTTTCTCCAACGAATACATGGACGTATTAAGGACATTTTTCAATATGTTACCAATTGTCATGCTACCTCAGCAAACCGATGGATAGGTCTGTGACCCAGACCTTTACTTTATTACTTGGACGAAGATGTTATTACGTATACTGATGATATTTGTTCCGATTCTGGTTACTATGGGTTCCAAAGATCTTTCTCAACAACATCCTCACAAATTGCATTTCTACTAAATCCTTTACAATATTCTTCTCCTTCATTGCCTTTTCACCTCTATATTATGTTATGGCCTTCAAATCTGCATTCTATCCTCTTTCAGTTCTGCTACTATCAATATTTGAATTCTCCATATTCGTCCTTATTTCACACTTATCGTTCTTCGTTTCAGTATTGTCCCTCCTTTTCACCCATTTAACAACCATGGCATTGCAGCCATGTTTGATGGTTGATTGATTTTATTTTGTGCAACACTTTTAGTAGTCCTTCATATTCTTTCTAGTGTATTGTTGTTCCAATTTTCAGCTTTACTCGAATTGCAACCTCATCTTCAATGGAACACACTTGATAATTGTTCTCATTTTATTTTTCCTCTTAATGTGTCTTCTTAGTTTATTCATATCCTGGCCTTTTTCATTGTGATTTGCACAACATGTTTGACGTAAACTTCCAATATTTTAAACGTTCCATGGACCTCTTTGAGTAAAACAATATATTGTGCTTATAGGCCTGCCACATATATATATACCGTGATTCTTGTAATAAACTTGATGTTTTACTGATCATACTGTCAGCTTCTTCAGAAATTTTCTAAAGACTGATGTCTTTTTGCTCCTCGTTATATACCCAGTCCCTGGTTTGCTTCGTATCCGATGCTTCTCCTGGATTCGTCCATGGTGGTCCTGGCTGCGCCTTTGATGGTCCTTGTTGTGTCTTTTGTGGTCCTTGCTGCGCCTTTCCAAATCTTACTTAGTCTGTATCCATCTTCGCAGTTGAAGTTGTTCGGGTTCTTCATTATTTCCAAGGATTTTCTCTATCTGTGACTGGTCGATACTGTTTCTGGCAAGTATCTTCACGTCATTGTAGTCGATTATATGACTGCTTCCATTACTTCCTTGTTCGACATCTCTGCGATACTTATTGAGTCTGCATTGTCTACTGAACCAGGGTTGTCCAATATACGATTTCCTACACTGGCATTGAAGTTCGTAGATTCCTTTAAGTCGTACTAGAGAAGCTTCTGTAACTTATCCTCTGCTACGACCATTAGTGTTGCGTTGTCTGTAACTACACCATGGAACCTGTTTGTTGCCCATTCTAAAGCCCCGTATATGGAAGGAACTTAAAGATCTTGTCCATGATAAGGTTGGCAATAAATGGACTGAGGCTTGCAATATCTACAGGTCTGGCCTAGTTATTTTCGAATTAAGGTTGAGTCTTTTAAATGTATGCAAGGTATCATTTTACCATTTCTATTGCTATTTGCTTTCCTTCCAGTATTCGTATGGCATCCATTAGTTGGAATTTATCGAATGCCCTTGTCAGACCTATTAAGCATAAATATGGCCTTTTCTTTCAATTGTCTGATTATAAACATCGCATCCGTTGTTGATGTGTTTGCTCCAAATCCTTGTTGCCCATCTCGATACGTACTTCTATCATGCATCGCATCAGTGGTTGCTCTAAATCCTTGTTGCTCATCTCTATACGTTTTCTAGCATGTTTGTTTTTATTATCCTTGTGAAGAGTTACATAGTTGAACAAAGTAGGGTTCAATGTTGTTGTCTGAAGGTTTTTTTGCCTTTCTTGAAGACAGTTATAATCATGGATTTTGATTGTACCATTTTTTGACTTATTTCTTTCAGTTTTTTAATATTCTCCATACGTTTCTTTGTACTCATTATATATCGTGATCGAAGTTCGACGTATTGGTTGAGTTTGAGAAATGTTTGTTTACATTTTTTCCTCTCATACTTAATTTTTACTGTTTTAAACGTTATTCAATTTAGATGTCATTTGCGTTGCTGAAATTGTATATTCTTGATAATATCAAGGAACATGTGAGTGGTAAATGCGTTGAAAGTGGACGAGTTGAAATAAGCTCGGTAAGCACAGTACAAATACAGGTACCGTGCTGTTGCCGTAACAACGCCTATAGTTTATATAATTCGAAGCCAAATTTCGTTGTTTTATGTAAAATTTACAGATGTAATTAATTAAGATACTGATTGCAGGCACATTATCCGAATCCTCATTATTTTTACAAATGAATGTCTAATCGATTTAAAACATACCTAAATGCATTGAAATATCTCTTATTATTATTATTATTATTTATTTTATTTGATATATTTTGAGAGTTCATTTTACACTTTCACACTTTTTGAAGCTAATTTTCATCGTATGTACACATAAGTATGCCACAAATGCACCGTGATTTTAATACATTTACATCCATAATTTGGATTCGCCCATAAATTTGTGATTTAAAATGCTAAGTTGTTGTTTCAATGAGTTTAGTTGCATTATAATTATTTTTATTTAAATGTTATATGCATTTAAATAACCGAAATATTGTTATTCGTATGCTTAAATGTGTCAAATACTATTTATTTTCAAAATAAGAACTTAACCAATGTCCTGGTTTTATTTTCACCTTTTAATTATATTCAGCGAACTTTTTATGTCATAGCAATTTGTTTTGCTTCTCTGTATCCTAAGTATCCTCCAAATTATTTTTACAACTTCGACCATAATTTCATTGAAAATTCAGACCTAAACATAATTCGACATATTTTTATCTCGATAAGCCCAAAAATCTTTCAAACTAGTTGCCTCATCTATAACGGAACTTAATTTATTGAATTTCGTAACAACCAAGAGCAACAAAGTTTAAAATCTATTATTGTAATCTAATTATACCAATTGCAAACGAAGGGCACGTTTCTTATAAAATATATTGCTTAAGCCATCGAAGTCTGCTGCAAGCACCAACGATACCAGTGGTGACCTCCTGGCGTGACAGATACGCGTAACGAATTTTATTACATTTAAATCAATCTGAAAGTTTTTTTTTTTATATGATTACATGTGAATGCGTGAGGAACACGTGAGAAGTCAGCATTGATAACGAGGTTCGGGTGTGGTAATGAGGAAAGAAGGACGAGGAATA
Organism: Geotrupes spiniger; assembly: GCA_959613385.1. Classification (NCBI taxonomy): domain Eukaryota; kingdom Metazoa; phylum Arthropoda; class Insecta; order Coleoptera; family Geotrupidae; genus Geotrupes; species Geotrupes spiniger. Next base: position 13,530,730 of record OY390735.1, on the reverse strand, counting down.
CAATAGCGGTGCGTTTGTGACAACTGAAAGAAAAAATAATATAATCAATGGGATAGCTATATAAGAAAAGCATCAATACGACAAGGTTGCGAATAATTATTAATAGAATGATTAATAGAATGATTCGCCGATAGTATTCACTTATATGTTTCTAATGGGACTGGATACCGAGCAGTCAATAATGAGATGATGAGATGATTTTTTTTTATATTTTTTAGAAACAGAAAAAAAGAAAAACGTAAATAGGTTTTGATAAATTTAACGCCAATATTTGTGAATGTCGTGTTGCCACGAATATAAAAACGATAAAAAGTTTAATAGAGCAACATTTATATACATATATATTGCTTGTGAACATAATAACTAGGGTAACAATAAATTATTAATCTCCACTGCATATATTTTGTTTCCAATTTTCAGGATCTATTATCATTTCCACGACAACTTTCCCTAATTCAGCAAGGTTACCCGTCAGGTTTCCCATTATTTTCCCCAACTGGTCTTTTATACCGGAAACGATACCATCATCTTCGTCCTTGGCTTTTGGTTTCTTCGCCGCATCTGAAACATTTTCCATTTCATTTCACTTTTATTTAATGAAAAACTAATAAAACTTACGTATATTGCTTATGGCCACCTGAAACAAAAAAGTATTTATTCAATGAAACATTGACTACTGCAATATTTATTGATGCAATTTATTCAACGAAACACCAAGATGAAGAAAACGTTTCAGATATCTTTGATAAAAATTACCTGCAGAATAACCAACACCAACATAAGTTTGGCACAACTCATTTTGACCGAAGTGTATTTGCAGTCGAATAATTTGCAAAGTGTTCCGAGTCGGTTAGTCGGTTATATGCTAAAATTCAAAAGTGTAAAATTTTATGATGCGGAACAAGTTCATTGTGAGCAGAAACAATCGCGTTAATAATTTGCAGTATCTATTATTATTGAAAACGCTCCACAATGAGTCGTTTATTCGGTTGAGTGAAATTTTATCAACTATTAAACGGTTACGAGTAATTTTAAGCTCCATTGATTTTGAAGATCGGAAATTTCGGTACATACGTTCGAATTTTCTTCGCTTTGTATTATTTATTTATTACCTTTATTATTATTAATTTTGTTGAAAATACGTCTTATTGCAACTACGAAAAAACGCAACTACATATTTAAAGCTATTAATTAGAGGAAAGTAAAACTATTTACAATTATTTATATATTAACATGAGAATTTTAGAAACTATCTCTTGTCACTCAAGGAAATATTTTTCGTTTATCGATTTAGTCGCCCGAATATACGCGCAATGAAAGATGGAAGCGAAAAGTTATTTGCGCGGAAAATTATCGCGATAGTGGCTGACATGAAAAGTTCTATCTATTAAATATCCGAAAGCGGACGAATATCGAAACGCGAAGGAAAAAGTCGACCATAGAAATGACTTCCAATTAAATTTATTTTAGCATCATTACGAATTCTGCCTAAGTTCTTTCATTTACGATACTGAATGCGAAGCCATATTATTTACGCTACTCCAAGTAACTAACCCGACTCGGCTATAAAAGCATTGACGGGTAAAAATGTTACAGTTTTATTCTGCGCTTGTTTCTATGCCTCGTATTCACGTTCTCTTGTTGCGCGAAAGAGTCAAGAGGGTTTCGCTTGCAGTGTACATTCGAAGGGAGAAGTTGCGCGCATATTCGTTTCGATTGTGGTTTTGATTTTGTGTACAATGTGTATTTTATTGGATTTATTTTGAAGGTACTAATAAATACGAATTGAATACAAATGTAGTCCCTTATGAGGAAATCATTCCAATTATGGTGGATCCAAGTAATCGTAATAATAAAAATAACCACATTTTTTAATTTATTATCATTTCCATTAATTCAATAAGTTCATCCATCTACACATAAAGTGATTTTTAAACAGTTGCCCACGATGTACATACAAAATTGTGAAACAATTCAAATTAAAATATATTGGCAACACGTTCCAAGGTTAAAATAAAATAAAACAACACACAAATGATTTGTCAGGTGTAATGAAGTCATAAAAGTGAAGAAAATTGAGTGCGTCAGTTCTATTGTGTTGAACATGCAGTAGTATCGCAGTCTGCAGAGTTTTTTTTTGTTAATAATGTCGAGGAGTTAGTTAGCTATACCCATCTAGAGACGCAGCTGATGCATTGGAATTGAAGTTCATTTTAAATTTTAATTAGGATTTAGGATCGAATTGACTTTGACTTGATTTAAAATTTCAGGTTTGTATTACTTAAGAATTTATATTCTTAAGTAATACAAACGATAATTGTTTACTTTATGCGCTGATTTTTTGTATTTCTGCCGATCATTTTTATATTTCTAGTGTTTATATTTATTTAAAAACAAGAAGGATCGACTATCTCTGATTAACATCAACCCACTCATTTTATCACAGTACATTAAAAAACATCTTCGCAAATTTGTCCCTGAAGTGTGCAGACCTACAATGCTTGTCCTATAGACAAACGCAAATTTTTTGTTGCTTGCGGGAATTAAAGTTATCTTATCGTAAGTAATCAACTGGATGGAAAAACAACTCTTTCATTGGTGGGGTGACATGTACCATTTTCACGTTGCATCTGAAAAATATGGTATATGTTTGATTTATGTTGTCGCTCGACACATTAATTGTTCGATGTTATTTTTAAACCAAACATATGCATATTTATACAATATTATTCACATTCGAGCGAATATTATTAACATATTAATATACTCATCAAATAAGTATGGGTCACTGTAAATAATAATCGAAAGTACAATATAATTGTACTATTTAATTGTTTCTTAAACAATTCGAAACAGCATTAAAATAATAATAATCGTACGTTGAGGAGGCATCCAGAACGATAATCTAGTCCTAGAAAGTGTCGCTGTTTCGTATCCTGTAGTATATACGTCCGTTCAATATTACTGCATAATATGGATTAAATAGTTACAAAAGACTAATGTGTTTTAAATATTAATGTTTTCATAGTAAGGGGAAGATATAAATATTAAAAAAAAATATCTGTAAAGAGGAGAAGTTTGCAGGCTTTATTTCAGTGACTTTTAAAGACAAATATTTGTTAGGACGATATTTTGCGGAATTGGTACAATTAAAAGATGTTTTATTTACATTTTGTGTAACAAGAACTTAAAAGTGACATGTGGGATCATAAGGCACAAGTCTTTGTTGCAGCCCAGAAAGTGTTCGTTAAATTTAATCACTCAAACGTGATGTTTACCACTCCTTTGTGATAACATATCATTAAATATTTTATGTTATTATTATCTAGAACATATCATCGATTGTATGTAGGTATGTATGTATACCAATGCCAAACAAAATTTTGCGTAAACTGTACTGGGAACATTTTATATTTTAAACCTCGGGCGTAAAATTACAATTCACTATGAAACAGTTCATAACAAATGTTTAGTGGGTAATGGGTTTCCATTCGAAACTTTGATGAGTTTGGAAATATCGGTCCATATAGACGCTTTAAAAACATATCCGCAGTTTATTTTTGATGCATAACGTGTTTTCTGTTCCAAGTAATATTGGAAATTGAAAAAATATAATTTAAAACCCAACGTACTGATGCATGTTACGAATGTATAATCAATAAAAATTCAAGACTTAAATTTTAAAAATACTACATAAGTAGTGTCATAATACAGGCAAACTATGAATCACATTATTTCGAAATTTACGAATAAACTGAAAATGATTATAAATAATATATATACAATTGAAAATATATATAAGGGAGATAAATGGGAAAAAATTAAATAGTGGGAAATGCAACTTCTTTTTTAAAGGATGACTGACGTTTCTTTGATGTATAATTAAAAATGAATATTTTAATGACTTTGCGTAGAATTTATACTTATAAATAACATATGGAAACATTTTTACTATAACATTTACGACAACAGCGATAAAGAATCAAAGACAAATTAAACGATGTTGTAACGTTTGAGGCACGGAGAACCAGTTATTTGTCCAATAAAAGAAAATATGTAATACTTATTAAAAAAAGTGATAAATTCATTTCATTACCCTGCTCAGAAAATCACATACGATGTGCAGTAGTTTCTTATTATTGGAGCTATCTGCTGTACCTATGTGGTGCTTGTGTTATTTAATGAGGGAGAGGTCTAAGCCTCTAAAACTTTTCACGCCTATCTGTTTTTTCTTGGTGTGGTGCTCTTGGCCTTTTAGTTCGATCTTCAGGGTGGTGAAGATAAGAAATTTAACTTTTGTGGCTTTTCGTAGACACTCTTTGCCAGGAGATCCGATCTGAAATTTACTCCAAATCATGGTGCCCTTGAACCCACTTTAGAGTAACACCAGTTCCTTCAATTATTTGCAGTACTCTACTCTATGTTAAATTTGAACTACATCGACTGCAGCGCCAATAAGGCTGCTTGACCGTCTGAGTAAATGATGCTCTTGCCCGGAGGATAGTTTTTTTAGTAAAGCCATTTAGATATTGTATGTTTTTTTTGAAACATTTTATATTATAAACATAAAAATTTGTTCTTGTTGTTAAGAAGAACCCGTTTGTTTAAGTAGAGGACTTGCATTAAAATTATTATTATGCGCAGGTTATAAATAACATTGACATTATCAAGGTCGTGAATAAAAATGTTTGAGCAGATTAATTTAGACTTGAATTATGTTTCAAAATTATATAAAGTCGAAGTAATGTAGATTTGCAGCTGGTATCACTAAATGCAATTTCTGTTGATTCTAGAAACTAGTTAGGTTCATTCATGGTACCGAACTTTGAAGCTTGAAGTTATATAAGCGATCACAACACCGGGATGGGGACAGTTGAATTTAGAGAGTTGCATTAAAAAATAAAATTAGCGTTAACAAGGGACTAAAATCAGTAAACTAACCCAAACTAATTAGCAATAATAATTCTGATAACTACTACTGCATTCGCCCAAACCATGAGGTAATAATCTGCGGTGATTCAGTGGGTTCATTTTAAGATATTTCTACAAGTTCCGACGGTAAAAGAGCCATTCCAAAATAAAAATATCAAGTGCTCTAGAATTCTCGTTCAAATATGTTCTTCTCCTCATCTCTGACAATGTCTGCCGCTTAAGAACTTGCTTCTTTATTTTTCCATTCATTTTGCCCTATTTTGCGCTCCCACATTTGTTGCTTGCTTAATTTTAGCATCCAATAAATTCACGTTGATCTCCAATTTGTTTTCTTTATCATTGTGTTAATACTATGTTGCATAATATTGTCATATTTTATGTTTTCATATGCATTCCCCATATTTGCTACTATTTTGTTGTAAACGATGATTTAATTGTAAAAATAGGTAAATGTTTGGTAAAAATTAGAAGTTTGTAACTTTCGTTTGTGAAGCAACCTTGTATTTAATATAGTCAAATATTTGTAAAACATAACGGGTCGCCTTTTAATGTATATCGAGAACCTGTACAATTATGGTTCATTTTAATTAAGGAAATTTTTGTCATTGGTATTCGATGGAACTACATCATGATTTTGACCAATGAGAATTGACGATTTTCATGATTATTTTGAATTATAATTTCGACCTGAGAGTGGACGATTAGTACCAAATTTACGTGAATACAATGGGATCAAGAAGTGGAAAATACTTTACACTCCTAAAAATAACGAACAAAAAATCATGATTAATTTGTGTAAATATGAATAAATGTCACAGATGTACACTATTTAAATAAATAACTTGAAATATGCATGTTATTAAAAAATAGATTCATTATTATTTTGGAAAAGTGGCTTTATGCCACCACACCAACGAGGCATACGTTACCAACAAGTTTAAAATGTTATCTTCGTGCGTATGAAATCTAACTGTTTCCCGATGAGAGTGTTTTTATCAAAACACAAATACCACGATATTTGATCCGTATCGTTGATTACGTTGTAATTGATTTATGTATGTAATATATGTATAGATGTTCATCTGGTTGTAAAATTATTATTCAGATGATATAGATGAGTAAATTTATAATATAACCTGATCTGATTTGCTAAATGTTACACACATTTTATTGCTGCGAACGAACTATTCCATGTTATCCACACCAGTTTTTCATAACCAGTAATATTTAAACATAATTGTTTAGCAGAATAAATAAACAATTAACAATTTCCTCGTTGTTTTACATGGATATACCAATAAAAAATATTTTGCAAATAAATAATACCCTTGCTCTTATACACGGGCTGAACCACGTAAATAAATAATTTTCACGCCATCATGTTAATGTTGGTATTCCGTTGTGATACGCCGTGTACTATTTACATCGGTATCAAATTTTGGATTATTGATGCAATGCCAAAGAAAAACAGCAATGAATTTGAATTCCCGTCTTCTTCTTTTTAATTAAATTAAAATGTTCACCATATCGTATCGTATTAACTTCGTTGCTTGGAATATTAATATTTATAGCTGGTACCCTCCTACGTAGCACGTCACCACTCAAATTATCGAAGAGCTGACATGTATGATTGATGAGTGCAATCGTTCTATTTTTATTAAACCTTTATTTGACATTCTTAAAATTGACTAATAAACACAATGTGTATTTAAATGTAAATATTAATGACTTGTGTGTATTATCGCTGCGTAATTACAACGTAATTATTTTACATTTTATAACTCTCATTAGATATGACAAGCATTTATGACGTATACCACTCATTCTAAATACTCCGAAAGTGGAATTTCTGTAAAAGTAATGTAGTTTATAAAACATTAATATGTGCAAATTCACATATTTAAGTGATTTACGTCTTTGTGTTCTCATATTAATTGTTCTGTGTTAAATTTTCTAAAGAAATGCCATAAATCAATTTCATTGTCAAGTTCGGTAATTGCATTTTTTATTTCAAGATAGCAGTGTTCTGAATTAATTTTTTTTTTAATTTCAAAATTAAGAATAAGATAATCTAAACATTTAAAAGGAAAAGTGTATCGGAAATCCTTGTCAGTCAAACCACTCTTACGCGCATTATCTTTATTACACTGCACAAATGTCGCTAAATGTGCGACATCAATCCAACAGACCGACAACTTTGTATCAATTTAAAATTTAACCGCAATTGGGGAAAGCAATGCAGCGCAAATTGCGCGCAAATAGCGACCAAACACAACTTCCGTAATTTATCCTTCTATTACGTCCAATTGAAATAAATCAGGGCAGAGTAAAATAAACGCAATTCGAAAACTTCCCCGTTCGGTTTTGTACTCCAATCAACGTCCATTATGTGAAAACACGGCAGCGCTGCGGCATTGGGAGGCTGCGAACTGTAAATAACGAGCACAAACACTCAAATGATATGTTAATTGCTGTATAACTAGAGGGTAAACTTCCCCGGATTAAGGGGGTACGCCGCTGCTGGGGGATGCATAACCAGGCTTGTTAGTCGCCTGAAAAGGCACGTTCACGAATAACATGAATGCCAGAGATACGTATTTACATTGCAATTGGACACTCGACTGCGATCCACGACGTGTATGAATAATTTATTGGTGCCGTGGAATGCATCGGCGCATTTAAAACAAAAATACTTTTTTTTTTAATTAAGTTCGATGTAGATGTCGTAGATGAGCATTCAGACCATTAGAAATATATCCACCCCTTTTATCAAATATAATTAATTGTAGTTATGTTTTCATTTAAACTAGTATAGTAGTAAATTAAAATACATAAATGAAGATAAATAATTTCAAATGTTAATACCTTGTGGTGCATTATTCACACTTTTATACAAACATTAGAAACAGAACTTTGTAAATTAATTTATGTACAATTATTTACTCAAATTGAGATAGGTACCATATATTGGTCTAATGACAATTTTGTTTACCATACGTTTAGGTGTACAATTTAAGAGGATAATGATCATGCTCCCATTCCGTTGATACATAAAAGCATAATTTAATTTTTCTTTAAAATTTGCAAACGAAGATATGTTAAAAAAAATAGAATTAAATACATAGGCGAATGGAAGACCAAAACATTTTTATTAACATAATCTAACCAAAAAAGTGTTATGACGTTAGTAATAAACTGTTTTTTTTTAAATTAATATCTCATTTGTAATTCATCCAAATTATATTTTAGTTAAACTTCACCAACGTTTAATAATAAATAATAAAATCTATACATAAATAAATAATCATGATACTTAACGGCAATCGTTACTGCAACAAATTGCCCTTTCTGCTATTGTGAACAAGCCAGTAAATGATACGACAGATGTAATAGTCTCATTAGGGGCCTAATTTCTGCAAATTGAAATACGGATCCTGTCGCGTTCTCGCAAATTAGAGCCAATCAAGGCTGCATTTGTGTAGGAAATGGGTTGGTTCAGGCATTCAAAGTGACATGCGATGTAAACGCTGGCATTACTTTGTATCGCTTTATCGTACGATTAATTAACGGCTATTCTTTCTCGGATATCGACTGATTATGTGCTGGGTTTAAAAAAATACTAACATTAGTCCAATCCTTTCAGCATACGTTGTACGTACATATCGAGCTTTATTTATTATTATTTATATCAATTTTATGAATTACCTGAAATGTTATATGTTGGAGTAGGGGGTATTGGATACATTTAAATTTGTGCGTCATTGAATTCATGAATCCACTGCTCGCTGAAACATTGCTGGAGCATTTCTTAGACCGAAGAGCATTTGGGTGAACCCGTTGTGTACTTTGTCCGATTGTAAAGTTAATTTTTCATAATTTCGACTCCCTGTTAGAGTTGCATCTTCTTTATTTATAAAAATATCTAAAGAATTGGGAAATTAAAAATCGCCATAGTATTTTTCCTATTTCAAATCAATTGTTATTTCATCTTTTATTTTCTGATTGCATTGCCGATTTGGATACGTGGACTAGATCAGTGCATAATATTTTTTACCCAATTAACGAATCTATTTGCAATTTCTTAATTGGAGGTTATCATCAGTATTACAGATTAAAATATTTTTAACTTAAACATTTTCTTCATATTTCTTTTATTTTAATCTTAAATATTTAAAATTTTACAATTACTGCGAATGTTACGATAAAAGATAATTTTTCAAATTAATTTTTATCGTTTTAGATTGTACTTGCTAACGTATATTTAATAAGATAGTCGAAGATGCCCAAGTACACTAGTTGTCACTTTCAATCGTTATGTTCCTTACGTGTTTTATAGTAAACCTTAAGCACAAACTACGTAGTTTGAAAAAACCTGGTATTTGGCGTAGGGCAAGGGTTCGGAAATGCAAGTGGTTGCGGACAATGGTCTGAATGGCGAAGTCAAGTGTCCGCACGAGGCCATTATAAGAAGAAGCGCGGCGGGATCACACATAATGGTCCTGGAGGGCCATTAGCGACGTAAAGCGTATTGCAGTCAATACCGAGGGAACACTGGCACAATAAGAACGCCTCATCGCTGATTGATCTCGAATAGAAATTGGTTTTGTTACGATTAATGCAGGAAACTGTAGATGAATACGTGATTTTGTCCGTGGCGCACTTTATCGTTCTAATGTTTGGTCGATTCAGGTGAAACGGCAAGTTTTATGTCTATGGGTAACGATTAGAGGTGGAAGACTTTCGAAAATTTATATGTTGATTGCTATAGATAACTGTTTTGTAATTTTTTTCAGTTTTGTAAATATTGTTTATTGAAGTGTTTAAAAGAACATTGTAATTGTTAAATGTTTCAAAAAATAATTAATTTGTGATAATATTTGAGAGATGCACTTGTTACACAGTTGCTGTATTGAGCGCATTTCAGATGCGTGGTATTTTTGGGTATTTTAATTTTTTTAAACATAGCCCGATTTATCACCCGTTCAAATAAATTATCGGGCATTCCCCCAAATAGATTTTTGTTTTGAAACACTCTTTCTCATTAGACTACATTACCAATGTGATTTAGACTTTAAGGGAATATTCGGACTCTTATTTAATAGTGAAATAAAATGCTATTTTATATACAATATTAGAAAGTTAAATTAAGATTAAACTATAACGTGTTTATGAATAATAACAAAAATTTATTATTGAAAGTGACAACGCTCATTTCAATAATAATTACTTGGAATTTTCGCAAAAAACTTTTACGCTTTTACTTTGTGTGAATAAAATGGTAATGTTGGAGTGAAAAATTCGGGTAAATTACCTAATTTTTAATCATATAACGTTCCAATAATTTTATTCGGTCTATTTACTATTCAGAATTTCATTAGTTTAGTTTTATCATTGTTTACATCGACTCGCGTAATTGTCTAAATAATTTAACGTAGTAATTTTTTAAAAATCACCGACGTTTATCGACATAACCTATGTCCATGTTTGCTAATCCGATTTCTTTTAGTATTTTCTGCTTTCCTTTCGACTTAGTTATTTAATTTCAGATTTGTCCTTCTCGCTCATAGTTCCCCGATTTTTTTCTCATCGTAAATTTATATTTATATATATTTTTCTGTTCTGCGATTTTTTTCTTCTGCACTTTTATGATTTTTCATTACATCTTTAAGTTCCTACTCTGTTCGTGGATGTAATATATTTCCACTCTTTACCTTCTTTTCTTTGCGATATATGCGTTTGGTTTGTAAACCTTCTTTTAATTTTCTGACTTCTTGGTAAAAATTTCTTATTTCTTCATTCTTAAAATTTTTCATGTTCTTTAGTGCATATATTTTTTGCCTCGTTCTTCTGTAATTTTTTCTCTAGTTACTGTTGTATTATTTATTGTCATTTCTTCTCTTGCCTTTCTTCTTTTTTTCAACCCAGCTCCTCGTCTATTTCAATATGCGTCTTCATTGCCACCTCTGCTTCGCCCCATGATTTTATTCGTAAGTAAACTCAAAGAGAATCAGGGTCGGTGGAGTAACTCGAGTGAGTCACTTACGCTGTGGAAAGTTCGCTTCAATGTTATCTCATCGATGATTTTATATGCGTAAATTATTGTGTTTGTTTTGTACGGACGGACGATTAAAGTCATATCATCTACTTGATTTAAGTAATTCGTAGATATCGTTTTAACCGACTTAACCCACCCTAGCATAGTTGATATTTGTCAAATAATTCCTCGTGGCGACAATAAACAACATTTTTGGAGATAAAAACTTTAGAATATAGTTTCTTGATCGATTCCAATGACGTTACAGCGATTTTAGCGGTCGCCTACCGACTGTTAACTGTAACTTTTCCTCTAAAAAATGATTCACTCCTTCTTTGTATTTATTTTCTTGCTCTGTATTTTTAGCCATTTCTTTCATCATTTTCACCATCACCTTTACTCCCATTTACTGCGCTACGTTTTGTTGCAATCTCCCTTCTTTCTTCCTCTGCTCTCCTTTGTAGCGGTGTACTTATATCTGTTTACTTCTGCCAAATAAGTCGTCGTAACCGGCCTGTCCTTTTGTCTCAGTTTTTTAATCCGTCTTGTGGATGCTTGCATCTGGAAATAATCAAAACAGCTTATGGGACAAATCACACTCTCTATTAGTGCTTGACAATTTTATAAAATATTACTCTTAAGGTATTACACTTTTTAATTGGCCCTGTCCTTGTACAATTTGCTTTCGCCTTAAGCTTGTCCTGGGCGTAGTAATATAAATCACGGGGCTAGTAATGCAAGGTTACAGGTTCAAATCTGCTCAATTTGAATTTTATTTCAAAGCTATAATGCTCATTGATTACGAGTCCTCATTTACTGCGAAAGCTGTAATGTATTTTAATACAATGAGAGAATCATGGCCACGAACATTGTAACTATACATAAAATAATAATAATTTTAATAAACAAACAAAGTAACTACTGAATTTCTTAACAAAAAATACCCTTTTTACTACATGTTTGATAATACACTGGGTTCTCCAATCAGATTCATTAAATTGGCAACGTTAAAATAACTGAGTTCGTAAGATTAAAACAGTATTTTCTGATTAAAACCGAATGGAAAAGAGCGAACCATGACAAATTTGTTAATTAAATATGTAATAGAAAAAAGTTATAGTTTAATTAAGCCAATGTGAGTGATTGATTGATCAATTCACATCAATACTATAACGGAATCATTATTAAAATTAATAATTAAATCATTTTATTTTATAATTTTATTCAGATGGAATAATAATAATAATAAATGTAATTGTACTTTAAATATCACGGAAAATAATACAAATACAAGTGCTGATTATGGAAAACTGAAATTTGTCTAGATTATAGTAAATATCACTCTGTTTTAATGACATTGTATCAAGTACAGTATCGTACAATGTAAAAGTTGCAAGTTTACATATGGAATACTAACAAAAATATAATATGAATGACAGTCTAATTACAAATATTTTGCATACGTTAAGTATAAGGGTGGCTTACATTATTTCCAGTCAATTAGCGAGGAACACCCCAATGTATTTCATTGTAATACGCATTAGGCAGTGCACAAATTAGGGTGCTATACACACAGGATCACATCGTCGCCAATTAAATCCTAATTTTCGCATTCGCAGATGCGATATATTTCATCTATTCATGACCATTGATACAATTGACGTTTGATTGTTATTTTACAAACAAATCGTTATGTACAATATTTTTTGTACACTTCTCTTCCACTATCATACTTACTGTACATTATTTATGCTTAGCTCGGGGGCGTTACAAGAACAGCATTTATCTGAAAGAAAGTATCCTTAAATTTAAGTAAAAATTGTTTTCTTTACAATCCTCTGGATACCTGAAACAGTCAAGAGAGATTCTTCTAATGTCCACGAATATTAATATTTTTCTACAAAACTACTGTGTGGTATATTGAAGAACTTAGCCTTTAATTTATAATCATTTAATAACAAAAAAATTAATGACAAAAAATTAATAGTGTAATAGGATGGGAATAAGATATTAAAATTATAATATAATAATCCACATTATAATTACATAAATTACACAAATTGTTTTAAGAACAAGGTTTCGGCGAAAATACTTAAAATGACTTAAAAATGTATGACATAATTTGCACATACACAATAAAAAAATCACATGCATAAGTTATTAATATTCCATTCGTAATTTGCAAGTAACGTACGTTTACTGATATGACAAACAAATACATTCTCAACAGCTACTGAAATTATAATATGGTATCATTTATGACGAGGTGAGCCATACAATATTATGATCAAAATATTTCTAGAATTAATAAATTAACAAAAGTTATATTTTACATTCAGGTTTTCAAATCAACAGCATAATTATTTACTTACATATATGTACATATTGTCAAAGAAATTATTTTTAGTAAAAATAAATTAATCCAGTAATTGTTGCGATATTCTTGGCGCAAGGAAAGGGACGATGTGGCACAAAACAAACTGAATAGTTTCAATAAGACTCGTAAGCCGAAATAGTCAATACTTGACCTAGGCCAAGTATTGACGATCAATTAACCATATAAATCGAATTAACGATGCACAACGAAAATGCAAAACGACCAGCTCCAAATAATCCGGGAGAAAATATCCGTTATATGAAATTTGCGTGGATTTAATTTTTTTCCAAATTTCGATATTTTCGAGATTTCGATATTTTTTAAAAATATATATTTTTACAATTGGTGGTTTTGAAATCTGTTTCTTTTAATTTTTGTTTTTTTTACAATCTTAATGGTTTGTTACATTTTTTGATATACTTTTATTTACGTATCCAATTGACTTGATTTCTGTCTATTTAGTCTTCCTATTTTTTTTTTATTTTTCCGTTTATGTTTTGGAAAAGTTTTTTAAACGTTTTCAACTTTTGAAAATTTCGTCATTTTCCAAATTTTCTTATTTTTGCCTTCTTTATATTTTTTTATTAACATTTCTGGATTTTTTAGAATTCCGGTCGACACTTTTTACTTTTTTTTAAGAATAAATGTACCTGTTTAGCAAATTTGTATGTTTGCGTTTTTTTAAATTATTTATTATTTGTTGTTTTTGTAACTTGGTTCCGTTTAATTTTTGTTTTTTTACAATTTTACAATTTTAAAGTTGTTTTGCAAACCTCGGTCTTTTTAGTTTACCATTGTCAAAAAATAAATTTCAGAAATGGATTACTTACAGTCGAATGCAAAAAAAGTAGACACGAAATTTTCGGCTGCTTGAACAAACTTGATATTAGCAATGTCATGTAAACGTCAGTATTATCATTTCAGTGATATTTTAATGAACTGAACTAGAGCCCCAAACCACCGTTACTGAATAAATAAGTCAAATATCAAGTGGATTAAAAAAACTTACTGAGAAAATCCACATTTATACAACAACTATTTGAGGAAAATCAATTACAGGAAACTGTTTTTGTCTACTTTTTTTGCATTCGACTGTACATTTATGAAATTTGCATAATTTAAAATCTACGTTATTCTATCAAAGCTACATCTGATTTTAACAAAATTCTACGGCATAATTAATTAATTGAACTAAATTTCAATGAGTACTCCTTTTTGTGTCAGTGTTTTTCAATGATTTAATCGTTGAAGTCAATGTGTCATGTTGACAGTTTGAAACTGCAATTCATTTGACGTTTAATCTTTTTGCTGACAATACTACGAACACTATTACTATTTTTTTTGCACATAACCCAACCCAATTCAACTCGACACAGCCCAACCCAACTTTACGCGTTGGGTTGGGTTGGTTCCAATATAAATGCAAAAAAATTAAATAATGTCAATTCAAACAATGTCGTCAAAAAATGATAAATTTACGAGGAAAACATAAACATGAACTTAATTTATTTTAATATTAAAGTGTACGTCTCAGAAAACTTCCAATTATATATCAAATGTAAAGTGGTCGTACGAAGTCGTAAAAAATCTAAACTGTTAAGTGGCTAAAGGTTAAAGTAAAAAATCGCAAATTGTCGAAATTTTCGTAAATATAAAAATAATATAAATCTTTAAAAGAATCCACTTTAAAGTTGATTTTGTCGGAAAACAAAAATTGCAAAAATGGACAAAAATGATGTCAACCGCCAAGATCGATGAATTTGAACTGTACCTAATCGAGTCCAAATAAACATTTATACACGAAAATTGCCCAAACTATGAAGATGGTGTACTTTTGATAGGGCGGATAATGCATCGTTGGTGGAACACACATTTGACGTTTGAAAAGTCACAACACGACATTTGGCAAACTCACGCTGCGTTGCCATGGATTGCCACAGACGCGTACGTGAGGTTCCGTCCCCGATTTGCTTTGCGAAATCATTTGCCCCCGAACCCCCATTTCCAATCGCCCGTGCGACGCTCCGAAATGCTACCGTCGAAGTGTCGGTGCGGTGCCCCTCGAACGAACGCGTGTTTGGCGTCTGATTTTTCGAACGTGACGTTTAAGTGACGGATCGCCGCGTTCGGAAACGCGAGAGAACCAATCGCAAGGCCGGGTTACACTTTTTCAATGCCTTATGAATTGTTACATAGCGTGGCGCTTGATTTGCGTTATGGGGTACCTGGGTACCCGGGTAAAATTGTAATTGTTTTGTCGTATAAATTATTGACAGAAGTTTTTAAATGGAACATTATGATATGATAATGTTTCCATTTTGTGTATAGAAGTTACTTGGAAAGTTTTTCATCAGGATCCGTTCTAAAGAAAATTGGTTGTGAACATGCTTGGTGTTTTCATGATTAGGACATGCCTACCATCTATAATAAGTCAGTTCTTAATGTTGTTATAAAAATTGTACAATGGCTTGGGGTGGAACATCTAACCGTTTTACTACTTTGGCGACCAGTTTTTTTCTACAAGTTTACCGAATGATCGTAAAGCCATTCTTAACGAATTTTGTCAATATTTTGTTGTACATTGTTGCGACTTCAAGGTATACGAATTGTAAATAATTACGGACCTATTCACTATTCACAAACAACAAATTATCATTAAAACACACCTCCTTATAAAATCTTCTTTATTTTTAAATAAAGTAAATAGATTTCCTATTATATTAGTATTCTAACTATACAAGTGTTAAAATGCTCTGGAAATAAAACAGTTTTAATTACTGCAGACTAGTATGATTGTATATGATAATCACATTTGGTGAAATCACAGTGACCAGGAAAGTATTTTTGGGTATTATGTCAGCGTATTTATAATAATTTTAGACGTCATGTAAATCCCAGCTTATTTTACGGTTTATTTCATCATACGCATTAATTTATTTCACCGTTATATTTACAACATTCCAAATCGTTTCGAAACGGTTAGCAATGAGGGAATTAGTCCTATTCGTAAATAAAATCGAATTAATAAATATTAAAATGTAATTTAATCTAAAATTGCACTTCGAATATACAAATACAAACGATGGGTATCTACAAGTAAAAATCTACAATTGGCAGCCGTGTACGTATGTTACATTGTGAAAAATTGCGGCGGCGGCCGTGGTGAGGAAACTACATGGGGATTGCGCTCCGTAACGTGGAATTCCGGTTGGCGGACAGCAGGATGTTGCATCTGTAGGTGTCCTTAACGATCCTGTCATAAGTTCTTTTTCTACTGATGCTTGATGACGAAGTTGCTCCAACCGAAGTTGGTTTTGTCGTTTCCATTTTGTGCTATAACAAAATATGGTTAGCCGGAAACGTTAATAATAATAATAATAAGAAGAAGAATCAAAATTAGTTAAGGTGAAAGGTGAATGGATCGTATTTGCATTTGTTCAAATGTTACCATTGTTTTTAACCAAATAATATGTCTACTATAGATTGTTTCGAAAATGATGCGAAAATGAAAAGATACGGAAGTACGACCGGTAGAAAATTCTCAAAAATGTTAAGAGCACAGTTGTGTGTCTCCTTCTCTAGCTTTCTCTAGCTGCTTTTTCATTCAATTTGTTTAGTTTCTAGTCTAACGTCTCTTTTAATTATTTTAATTTTTTCTCTACTCTAGCTTGTTTGTAATTAGAATTTCCAGATTTATCTGCATAGCTAATTTTATATTTCTTATTAGATTTCTTAAATATATTTTGAAAATTCAATAGTTGGTAATAGTGTCTTGTTATAATTTAATTTAATAACGTCAATAGGTACATAATTCCTATTCCTCACATCAAGACATTTTAGTAAACATCCAACAATTATTTAAGAAAAATAAAAAATATTTGAGATACTTTTTATTAACTTGCTTCTTCGTTTATTTTTTTTTGTGGGTTGTACTTAAGGGAACAAATTGATTTACCGTCTATTCTGATACCACGTCTTCACTTGAGTCTCCGACAGATTGAGGGCGTCCGCGACGTCGCTGCGGTCAGCTACGGAGAGGTATTTTTGGCATCGAAATTTTCGTTCCAAGTACGCCAACTGGGCGTGCGTGAACGCCGTCCGTCTGCGTCGCGGTTTTCTCCCCTTGGAAGGATCGACAACCGCCTCCGGACCGCCCACACCGGCGTACAAACGGTCACCGGATTCTCGGTCGCAGTTTCCCTGCTCGACGCTTTCGCCGTCTTCCGTCTCTAACGAAAACAAAAATAATTCATTCAAATGAACGACGGCGATTGCGCACTTAATTTCTCATGCGATTTTTGCGAGTCGAATCAAAACAGAGAGTAATATTATGGATTATTAATAATAATTAATTAATAATATTTTTAATTCGTATATCATTGAAATTGATGGAGCGAATATTAAGGCAGAGGAGAGAAAAGCTGGGAATTTTCATACATACAACATAAACTTATTGGACCTGGATGCAAGGGAAATACATGACTTGGTTAACAAATGGCGAAAGCAATAATGAAAACTGGCATAAATAACAGCCAACGAGATTTCATGCACAATGCTCGAAGACAAGGGGAAAAAATATGTGGCAAAAAGTTTGAGAGGAACATATAGAAAATTACTAATACTGAAGTAGTTGACGTGGGCGATAAAACCATCGTAGAAGGAGCTTGTGTTGAAAATGTTGCCCATTAAGAGAATTAAATTATTCGTAGCTACTAAAAGGAATAAGAAAGACAAAAACTCGAAAGGGGATAAGGCATCAGACATCAGAGTTACTATACAGGACTGGGTTGATCAAAAAGTCAAGGGAAAAAAATGAGAGAGGCAGTAGAAATATAGGAAAAATTTCGATGAATATTATAACAGAGATGCTCAACGCAAATGGCTGATTTTTCAGTTTATATGGTTGTCAACTTTTTCCAAGTTTTTTTGCCCACCGACGGTACATTTGCAACCATGTAATGCTTCGGCGTGTGGAGCCCCCATTTATAAGTACGCCTCGTGACAGGCAACATTATGTTTCCGAACTCATCATCAACAATTCCTCTAGAAATGATATAAAAGAAATTTGAAGATGTGTTTTCGAAGTTATTTAAAATTTTAAAATTAAATTTCTTGAAGTTATTTACAATTATTTGGAAAATTAAAATAGAGTATTTATTTAGCATCACCAAATGTTTTGAATTTGCTGCGGGATACATTCGCCCGTCAACCTGGTTCGACCCAATGTAATCAGTTTACTCGTAAATTATCTCTTCTTTCTTTCTTTGTTTATTTTTTTCAACTTGGATGACAAAGTTCATGGTCTTCATTCGTACGCAGTTTTTATCTGACTTGTCCCATCATATTTTGGCTAATGTTTATATAAATTTTTGTTGTCTTTTGATATACTCTACCTCTTACTTGCCCTTCAATTTAAGCATCCCACCCATTATCATATAATTCTCTGGTCAGCAATCCCCAAGATTCTGCAACATTTTTCTTAAAGTTTCATGAGAAACATTAAGCCTTCCGGATAGCTTTTTGATATAATGTTCCGACTCGGGCTTCGCACAGATTTTGGACGTCCATGTTTTTGGTAAATTGAGGCATGGTATTTTGTTTATTAAAATATCTCGTTTGAGCACGTGTGCAACTAGGTTGTAAAAACTTTTTCGGGTTTCAAGCCTGTACAACATAACGGCGAAAATGGGTAATATAGCTAATTGTCCCACATACGTTTTCTGGCTTACTTGCACAACCCAGATAACTAAACTTCAAGTGTCGGTAATGTGATTTTCCACTAAAAACTCAAAAGAAAACCGTGGAAGAAAAGTTGAGTAAATACGAAAAATGAATACAGTAAATTCCTACTCTACACAGGAGGGCAAGATGAAAAAAGTAATGTTGTGTAGTTCACGAATTGTTAGTAGAAATAACCGGGATGAATTGCATCGCCGTTTAAGGTAGTGGAAGTTGGCTTGGGTTGAGTTGAGTTTGGTTTTGTTTGGGTCGGGTAGGGTTGGTTAGGGTTGCCTTGGGTTGGGTTGGATTCAATTGGGTTGGGTTTGTTGTGATTTTTGTGAATTAACAAAAATGCATAATGTACATATTTTTTTGAAAATACGTGTCTGTTCATCTTGTTGTAGTCAGAGTTAACACTGCGTTTTGAAAATATACATACCTACGAAATGCCATAACAAATTGTAGTGTTAATGAATATTTATATACAATGGTAACTAAATTGAAAATTATTTACATAACGACGAAAAATTTTTCACAACTTATATGACATACGTTATGTCGTTGTCTCTAGTTATTTCGACCTATGAAGAATAATTAGCACGTTTTTTTGAAATTTTGTCAATATTATATATTCATGTCTATTAAATTAATTAACGGATGGTATTTATTCAAAATTGTCGCAGTGCATAGTATGTGGATTTTGTCAGCTGCACCAGAAACGTATCAAGATCAAGCGAGGCGAGATATTTAGCTACAATTGCACAGAATTAAATTCTGAGGCAAGAAAATTAAGTGTGTACAGTCAAGTGATTTTTGACATGTATTTAGATATAAAGTGTAAGTAAAACATGTCTCGATTTACTTGCACCTACAGTTACTTGGCAAAATATTGTTTCGTAATTCAGTTACAAAGTATGAAGTTGTTGCCATGATTTTATTTTTCACATACTGCTAATTAATGGCAAAGGTCCGTTTTTATCACTTGCCTTGAAATGCTGTGATCAGTATCACTTATAATAAAAAGTTGAAAAAATGTATTATTTCATGGAAGTAATCGAGAAGTTTTAACGCCGAATGATTCAAATTCATTCAGCGCTCTTTGCAACATTTCAACGTATGTGACCAAAAAAACTACGACATTCAAAATATTTTTTATTATAAATCAATTTGTTGAATTGCCAACTGAAATCACAAATTAACAGTTTTAAAATAATTGTCAGTTCGTTTTTCAACAAAAGTTAAGTCACAGTCATACTCTTGTCATAAATATTGTAACCATTCAATTATTTTCTCGACATAAATTGCCAAACAATTCATTACCTGTTTACCGAACATAAAGCATATCGCAATAAAATTTTATAATTTAGACGCAAAAAGTTTACTGCTGTTTCATCTTCAACACCAGGTGTTAGGTTTACAAACCATAACGTTCTATTCATTCACATACTCGTGCGTATATTGGGGTGCTGTCCAAAATAGTTTATTAAACTATGCGAGTGCTTTTACTGGGTACATGCTTTGTCTCACCTTATTTTGACGACTGATTTTCGACCTATGAGGAATAATTAGAACATTTTTGTAAAATTATATATTGAAGTTTTCAAGTTGTTTGATGGTGTAGTCCACAATTCTCAATGTATATTATTTTGAGTCTTTGTTGTATCTTCAAGTACTTGTAATTTTAGTACATTTAATTTTATTTTGAACTTTGAAACAAATGAAATCAATGCAAATTTATAAATCAAAACTCCAACCCTTTAATTACCCGACATACCCGACTTCACTCTATTCAATTGCAATCAAATTAAATAGTAACCATAAAAAATGGTTTCAGATACTGGAACATTTTAGTCTATTCACGTCTAACTCAATTGCGAAGACGTTGATGACTGTTGGAGAACTTTACGGTGATGTACGAACAATATCCAATTATAATGTTTCTAACTTATTTGGTGAGTCGACGGCGTGCAAAAATAATAAATACATAGAAATTCAAAAGGGCGGAGTATGTTATAGTTTACTGAAATCTGTTAAAGAATTGCGGACAATCGATTCATTAGATTAAAAACAAAACAACGAAACAGGCGAAATTCGCGGTTCCACAATTGTTGGCTGATCAACAGAAGACAAAGGAATGTAACTGATTACTCACGCCTGGGGCTTCGTTCTAAAAGTCGAGGAAATTTCAATTTGCTTAACGATTAGGTGTTGCGATTTCATTTTGTCTCGTATGATCCGATCAAAGTTTCTGATGTTAATATAAAATGTACTACCCACGCATTTCGTATTGGAATGAATGTTATTAGCTGATGGCTTACGTCAGCACTTACATATATCTGAACTCACGCCGATAATCGTTCATATCATCGAGAATACTTCAAGACCTGGAAACACAAGGAAACTGTCAAGGGGGCCTCTAGCAAGATCTAAAATGTCAGGAGATATAACTAATGTTTCCAATAATAGAGCTCCAAATCTATAGTGGCCAGTATATGAAAAAGTATAATATTCTCTGTGTGTCAAACTTGATAAATAATGTGCTGCAGTTCGAACTGTGCAGCAGTGACGACAATAAAATTATCTTCTGCTGTTGGTAAAAACATTTTACGTTACATTCTGCCGTGCATTCGAATATAACTCGCAACGTGCATGCAACAATTAAGACGAGTTTCCTTAATGGCGATCCGTGGCGAAAAAATTAAAACATTGTTTAATTCTGTCCCAGACACAAAGGCTGGCACTTAAAGTCGTAAATTTAAAAGTGAAAATCTCCTGTGAAGAACTTGTGCAACTGCAGCCGAAGGCCAAACTGGAAACACAAAGCAGTTTATTCATTAAAACAGAAAATAAACTACTCAAAACGCATATAAGACAACGGGGGTCTAATTGGAGGGTCTCTCCGTGGGTTTGCGTAAAAATGAGGATTCAGAGCACTTAGGCTTCCAACAAAGCTTAATTAATGCCCGGAGTAAAGCGGCCACTTGAAATGCATCCTGATTACGCCACCTAGCGGGCGAGTTTTCCTTACTAATATTCTTACGTGATTAAAATTTATTCCGCGACACTCTCCTAACTACAGACTAGGACTTTATGCCTTTATAAATACAGTAGGTTTTCCTACTAAAATTATTAGCGGTTACAAACGAAATACGTAGTTAATTTCCAATAAATAGAAGGCTATAAGTTATTACGAATTGGGGGGGGGGGGGCTATTTTAAATTACAAGGTTTTGAGCAGCACATAGATTTTCGAATGATCAGAAATTGAATTACTTGAATTAATTGCGTAATCATTTTTCGTCCAATACTTCTTGAGGTATATTTATGAAACTTTGTACTTGAAATTGGTAATGAGTGCTTTTGCACCCTGTCTGAAGAAGCCTCGTGGGGACAATCTTCCAATCGTCCATAGAATTCTAGATTAGCAAAAGAACTGATAGGGTTATGGATAATTTATTACAATTAGTCTAAAAATGCAACTATTGTCGAACGTCAATAATATCAAAATTGTGAAATTATCAAAATGGTTTACAATCTATAAAATCTGAACTATGACCATTGTTAACAATGAAAATATGACAAAATTTTGGAACACGACAAAATTGTCAGAAAGTGTTAAAATTTTCAAAAATTTAATGTAGCCATGTAGCATGGTCAACGTTGTTAAAATGGTTAAAAATGTTGTCATTGTTGCTTCGAAGCTCACATTCTAAAATTTAATCCTGTAATTAATGACAGATAGGAATAATATATAAAAATAACAATATTGATGTTAATCACGCATTAAATTGTCATAAAAATTAATTAAACAAGTTGGATCTGTAAAAAGAACACAATTTGGGTGGTCTCACCTTTATTATGAGCTCATTTATGAGCACATTTTCGTGGTGTACGCGATTTTATGATTTTTATTCGTTTATTATAACTTACGAATATAATGGGAGTTAATAAAAATATATTCATTAACATAATATTACTTCAACTGGTTGTATCTGCATGAAAACTTATTTTGGATCATTGGGGCGAAGGTTTCTTGGTATTAATAAGAGCTAATAATGGGAAGGATATCAAGAAATAAGAAAGGAAAATACAGGGATGCGGAACAAGCTTCAGAACTTGTAAACATTCTTGGAAATATTGCAACAGGAATGGAGGAAGCATGACGTCATTATGTATAGCATGAAACTGGACATGAATGCTTCACTGAGCCTAAAATGAGTTACATTTCTAAAAGAACAAAACATTAACAATTGAGAATATTTGCTAAGGAAGAAATGGGCAAAGAAGTAAAAATTAGGTAAATGAAGAGGATTGGCGATGGACAGAAAAAAATAAAAAATTAATATAAAAATTAGTAAATTATAAACAGGATGGAAGAACGGAATAAGACATTAGAAAAGAAACGGAAATGACCATGGAAGTAGCAAAAGAAACATAAAAACAGGAAATACGGTAGAAATAGAATTTTGGACAGATAATATGTAATATAAAATTTAAATTATGTAACATCATGTAAAACTAAAATACACATAGATAAAATTTTAATTATAATAAAATCCAACCCCTGCAAAAATGGTTGTCGTTGTGTTTACAAAACAAAGTATTACTACAAATTTCATTAATTCACTTCAAATAATGATTATAATTTAATAAATTTTATAAATCAAACTTAATTAGACAATTTAGACAAATTATTTAAAATGAGTTTGTCACAGCCAATCTGTAACTTTTATAATTATTGGGATTTCTACAGTGTATTCAAAATTAAGTATATATTTAGGGGAAGTTGGACACCATGAGTTAAATATTTATTTTATAACAAATTTTTTTATAAGATATTCGACTCATAATTAAAGTAAATAGTTGAAAATTTCCAATTATTTAAAAATCAAACCATATGCTATTGTCGCCATAGATTAATAAACCCAACAAACTCTTACCTTCTTGCGATCCAGAAAGCACGTCGCCCAGTAGATCTTTGATCAAAAACGACTTGTGCTCCTGCATAACTTCGACTTGAATCGGACGAAATTCACATTTTTTTAAATCGGCCGTTCGGGCAAACTTCAAAACCGTCTGCGCTCGTTTACCAAAACACTTCGTTTTACGTCAACGCGTCAAATTGATTTGTCGGCAGAATTAAGCTGTAATCTGAGCCGCTTGTCAAAGTGATGATAAATGATGGGATAAGACGTCAGCATAAGCGATATAAACCGCAGCTCCCCTAATATCAAACAGCCCTTGTAGCGCCGCCCTTAGATTTACGAAACTCCTCCCCCCGCCGAGCATTAGCCGTGTAATTTGGTATAAAGCATTCGAAACTGACGTTTCTTATGAATGCCGATTTGGCACGTTCGCACGTTGGCGTTAAATTAAAGGTTTAAAGTTATCTTTCAGATTAATTCATGATTTACGAAGGAATTAATTACAAGGGACAAATTAATCAAAAATTGAATTTTAGATATTTTAAGAGAAAATAATTGCCTCAGAGCGAGTAAAATATGGCAAAATCATAGGAGACAATTGGTTTTTCATTTGTTTTCATCCTTTTGTTTCTGCACCTATGCATATATCGTGAATACAATGACTATTTGTAAGAATAATACAAACAGTGTAAGGGCTATGGAACAAAAATAACATTTAGTTAAATTGCTGGACACCAAAATAACGCACCTATGAGCTAGTTTCAAATTAATTCATTATCACAAATAGGTTAATATGCAATATGCAATAATTTGCATGTTATAAATTTTTCATAAGCATCCTACTTTAAAAAATTAAGATGGAGAAAACTTTTTAACAATTATGCAATAACTTCGTTACGAACATGTCCGTTCATAGGCTTGTCAACTTTGTCTTAGTTTTTGCCACCGATGGTACTTGATAAATTACTGCAAAATTCCTGCAAATTCCTTATATAAATGATATTGTAGTATTTTACTGATCCGTACCTTTAGTGAAATCAATTAATAATAACGAATACGATTCAACAAATAGTATAATGAATTACCGGTAAGGGAACTTACATTGTAGACTATCTCCATTGAGAGAGACATAATAAAGTAGTCAGTAGGCTCACGTGGTGTCACGTAGGACACGACTTCAGGACGAAGTCTTCAGTTACACTCCACCAATGGTTTGTTCAAGAAAGTCATAGAATTCTGCATAGATTCACAACCCAACTCTACAGAATCTTTTATACTCCACCAATGGAATGTTCTAGAAACTTATATAATAGAAACATACAAAAGCCAGAGTTAAAGTCAAACCCAACTTGTCAAACTCGATGTCCGAGCCAAATTCAATATCAAATTAAAAATCGTAATGGAAATTAAAATCAAAAAGACTAAGACCAAGGCAAAAAGTTAATGAGAAAGAGAAATGCAAACATCAGAACCAAGACCAAAGCGGAACATAAACCCAACCGAAAATCAAGAACAAATTCAAGTCATAAACATAAACAAAAACGAAAAACTATAAAAAATTAAAAAATAAGAGGGAAACGAAATCAAAATTCAACCCAGTCCAAAACTAGCCAAACGCAATCTCAAACTTAAAATCAAATCCACGGTCATAGTTGACATGAAACTTAAAGTCAAAATCAAACTGCAAGCACTAACCAAGACCAAGGAAAAGACAAACAGAAAAGGCAAAACAAAACCCAAACCCAACCCAAAATCTACACAAAAACAAAAACGAAGAATTGTACAAAATACGAAAATACAAAGAAACCGGATCAAAATCCGAGCCAATCCAACTTGGAAATCAAAATGAAGTTCGAGATCAAGTGCAAGACAAAAAAAAAATCAAACTCAATTTGAAAGTTAAAGTCACACCTAAGGTCAAAGTTGAGATCAAAGTCAGACTCAAAGTAAAAATGAAACTAAAACAAGGTGAGAAATCATACTGAAGTTATTTATCCGGAGGAAACTATTTTTGATTATTTCGTATTAGGTACATGATTTACATTAAGAAGTTGGGAAACAAACTTTCGTTGAAATGTATTTAGAGAAAATAAGTTTTGAGCAGATCGAGGTCGTGCGTTTCATAAAAACCTCATTTTCAATCCACATTTCCTTCAGGCCCTGTTTGTACAGATACCTTCTCTTCATGTCAATACAGATGCCATTAATAAGATTAATTTATGCAACAACATACAATCTGAGATAAATTGGAAACTAAATCTGTTAAGTGAATGGTAAGTGTCATAATGACTAGAATAGGCAGTAATAATATTGAGATCTAGTCTTAGTAGTGGAATAATCTTTTAGGTTTAGGTTGAACCATTTTCCTCATTGTTATGGGTTGTTAATTTGCTGAAACTGCAATCTTCTGAAACTACAATCCGAAAAATGTGACGAAGTTTGACGAAGTAGTAATCACCGTTTCTACGAAACTGGTCTGATAAACAAATACTTTCTACAATTATTACGTGTTATTGGTTATTATTATTATCTGTAGACCTTAGGTTTATATTGAAATTTATTTGTGCTTCACGACGTTACTTTTCATTTCTTTTTCGTAATTTATTGTGATTTCATTTGAGGTTCTATCAATCTGAAATTTCTTTTTATCATCTTTTATCACTCCTTATAACCGTGCTTTCAATGGTCCTTTATTTAGTATCTGTTTATATATATATTATCCAATATTATTTCATAAACGCGATTTTTGTATTGACATCGAAATTTTCTATGATTACGTTCTGCCTACATACATCCCCTCATATGCACTTTCGACACAATTATTTACAGTAGAAACTTATAACCGTTAGTGTCTAGGAAAACGTACCATGGCAGTTTCAATTGTAATTTTTTATTTGCTCCCTTAATTATTTCGGAACTAAAATGTATTAACATTTTATGTTGACGAATTAGTGCAAAATTTTACGACATTTCATAGAAAATGCACAATGAACAATTATTATGTCTATGAAAATGAATCATTCTCTTAGCATAGTAGTTGGACATGTCTGCCTTGGAGTATAAGCGTCAATTATCCTTGGCAGCGGAATTGTGTTAGTTCCATCTAGATTAAGTCCTGGAGGCAGACAACTACATACATATACGATGGCGACGATTATTATTCTCACATTGAACAGCGGGGTAGATTAAGCAAACAATTTTAAGAGGACTGATAGAAAATTCCAGTCTATAATAAAGAAATATGGAAATGAACTCATAAAACTCATAAAATGCAACAAATGCAACCAATGACAGAATTGCACTATACTCAAACCAACTGATGTCCACCAGCGATCAAGACACACAACAATAAGTGTGAAAAGATTTGACAATGCGAAGCTGCTTCTGTTCATCAAACTTCAACTAGGAAGTCACGATAATGAATAGTTTCTAATAATTGCTAATTTAATTCATATTTGTTAAATCGGATTGAGCCTTAACTTTTGTATATTTTAATGGCAGTTGCATTATATAAATAAATACAAATTTGCGACTCCTCGGAATTATGTTGAATACAAATAGTTGGAGTGATAGTCATCATATTTATTAATTGTCACAAGTTGTTAATCAAATATCTTTCTCTTATCCTACACACGACTAAGAAAAAGAAAACATTTTTAAATTGTTAAATAATTGCAATATATATTCATCACTATGAATTATATGATGTAATTTTGTAGTTAGCGAAGAATTGACGCGCAACTCAATATTTCGAGAAGTATCTAATTTAGGAGCTTCACAATTTTCTATCTGAGATAAATGTTTAACATATAATTATAAATGTTTGACATTGCTCAATTACATTTTGCATATTATTATTATTTAATTTAGCAATTCAAATGTACATGAACTGCTATTTTGTCGAAGCAGCGTGTTTAAAATAATTTATATATTGTTATAATTGAAAAAAAAAATCTTTTGACTAATACCAAAGTCGATTCCTTAATTAAAATGTAGAGAGTGTAGTGGTGAAGAATGATGCGTAAATACAGTGCATGAGATTCAGGAACTTCAAATGAGAGTGATATGCGGTTTTTCGGAGAAAAGTCGGAAACAACTTTAGAACTTTAGATTGTGGAACAATGATTTCCCTTCTTTGACCATAATGCCAAATAGAATTTTTCATTGCCCTTTATCCAGCCGTGTGTGGTAAGAGTTTAGTTAATTCGATGTCTGTGCAACCGGATATTGAAATGTCTGATTTCACTTTCACATTATAAGGTAGACCGTTACTCTGATAATGACGACAAGCAAAGCTACAGTTCACCAATGCTAATGACTGCTTTTATCTATAATAATGAAATAAACTTTCAAGTATATCCAAATAATAGAGACATACAGAGTCAAACCATACCATAAAGATGCACCACGATTAGTATTTGAAGTCGATGGCATTTGTTTATTTCAAGGATACATTGTATCAGGTTGGTGGCGATGTTCTTTCAAATTAATGTAACTTTTAATATTGAATGACAATTTAAGTATGAGCTGTTAGGTTAAGTTTGTATCTGTAAAACTTGTTTGCCAAAAATAACGATTATATGTTCGTATAATAAGTAAATTTAGCAACCAATTAAATTTTATATTTGACCTAGACAATGCAGATTTCATATCAGAAATGTTGTGCTTTTAACCTTAACGTTTCACAGATATTATTTTTATTTTGTTTGAACGATTTTCTAGACCTGGGTAGGAGGAAATTTTTCATTTTATTTTTATTTCATAAGTTTTAACATTTACGTATTGTTGCATTCATTTATACTGCAATACGTTTTTAGATATTTGTGACAATTTTTAACAATTACAATGAATGTAAACCTTTATTGGTTTCAGTGGACGCAACCGTTGAGTGTTGCCAAATATGTGTCGTTGACTTTCACTGAATCCATTGGTTAGTACTTGTAGTTTGTAGAAATCTCTTCGATTCCTGTTTGCAACTAGCGCTTACTCAACTTGCAAATTTTGCACTTAGTCAACCGTTGAATGCTGAACGCTGCATTTCTCATGGTAGCCTTTAAAGGCCTTTAGTCAATTAGTAGCTGTTTACAAATAATGCCGACCGCACAGAATCCTGCAGAGACAGCAGGTCACATTTCCTGAAAGCTTCCCACCATCCGCACGAGCACACGGTTCGCCGCCACCTCAGCAGATGTCGCTTAACTTTGTGTGGGAAAA
Organism: Geotrupes spiniger; assembly: GCA_959613385.1. Classification (NCBI taxonomy): domain Eukaryota; kingdom Metazoa; phylum Arthropoda; class Insecta; order Coleoptera; family Geotrupidae; genus Geotrupes; species Geotrupes spiniger. Next base: position 13,501,528 of record OY390735.1, on the reverse strand, counting down.
TTATTGATCTCAAATTTTTAAGTACCTTGCAGCGTGATATGTCTGCCAACCAATAAATTGTATAATTTTATTGTCCCAGCATGTGTAATTAATTTTATTACCGCGATTAGTTCGCTTCACCTGGTGTGTAAGAATTTTGCGCCTCCTAAGAACTGCATCCGCGTACGAATATAGATCACGAAAAATCAGTGTATTTATAAAGGTGAGTCATGTTTATTATTGTTTTTTTACAACTGCGGTCGTTATCTATTTACTACGATTATCGATTTTAACTAATGACGGATCGCGTCGGTGTCGTAAAAACGTTTTACGTCGAATTCTGCACGTTAAAATCTATCTTTGACATTTTGCTCGCGAACGTGTTTACTTTCGCAAAAATAATTCGCCGTAAAATTCGAGGTGCAGATTAGAGAGCGCCGTGTTTCCGCAAAGCTCAGATGAAAAGAAAACGTTTGCGGGTTAAATTTGTTCATAGGTATAAGTTGTTAAACAATACACGAAGGATAATTATAATATTTTATGTTCAGTGGATTATGCAAGTCATTTTATGACAATAATAGCTTACGTCGTTTTAGTTGTATCTACAATTAACGATTGGGCGAAGTTTGAAATATTTTAATATTGGAATAATTTTAATAAATTTGTCAATTAGGTAAGGTTAAGGAATTATAATAATATGCTTCCTTTGTGTTTCAAACTCGGTATGACTTTCAATGGAAAATTTATGATAAATGCCAATTGGTTAAGAGAATAAATAGAATCGCAGGCAGTTAGCGAAGGTCAGGGTTAGTTTGGGAGAAGGACACATTAAGATAATAGAGGGCTCCGGCTAAATCAGTATGCTTAGCGAAAGCTCAAATGCACCAAACAAATATTTTAATTGTGAGTAAGAAAATAATAATAAATATTTCATATATAAAACATTTTAAGTGGGTTTTACCAATTTCATAAGTTTTGATTGTTTAAAAATTGTTCCTTGTTCCAAGAAAATCCAATTGAATTTATTGGAAAATTTATAAACATGAAAAGGTAACATTTCAAATTGAAATGATTGTCATTTTAAATTATCTTATGGTAGTTAGCTTTATTATAAAATTTAAACGTTTAAAGGTAATTTGTATTCAAATATTTGGAAAAATTTATAAAATCCAAACAATTTATAGTCGCCTTCGTCAATCCGTTATCAACAATTATTTTTAACTTTAGTTAAATCGCTGTGAAAAGTTTTATTCGTTAGATTGGAAATGTCTTTTCTATCTATTTTCCTATACGCCGGATTTGTTCGTTGCGACTGTAAACGTTAGGTTCGATTGATTTGTGGCCTAGTCTTTAATGATATAAATGTGCGCTTTATTACTTGCATCCGGTGCATACAAAAGAACGAATGATTTACGACCATAACCGCCCGTCCATAAAATTAAATGGCAATGAATTAATAACAAATACAAACAACGACAGATATTGTAATTAAATGGAGTTGAGAGAGTCGAAGGAAAATGAAATAAATGTAAATTGAAAAATTATATAGCTATTAAAAAAAAAAACGTTTTAACGACCTTCCCCAGAGTGTGTGCTTGAAAGTGAAGTTTCAGAATAGAAATGACGTAGTAGATTTCACTTTCGGAATCTGAAAAGCATCGTTAAATTTAAATACGTTTTGTCGCAAGTAAATCAATTTAAATATATACAACCATACCAACAAAAAAGCATGGACAAACGTGATGACAGAATACTAAATTAATGAGCATATAGTACGCGCACGAAGCACTGTTTGGGTCATCAAGATCACCTAGATCAAAGTTATTTTTTAAAGTTGACAGGTCAAGTCCAACAAAATAAACAAAGCTTCGCGACAGACATCTGAGTATTATGAGTTACAATTATTCTTCTCTAAATTTGTTTTCGAGATATAAATTTCGGTAAATAAAAAGTTTGCAATTTGTTTCAAAAAAGCAATACGAGTAATTTGACTTATTTTATACAAAATTATTTATCGATAGAAAATTCGCAGGCGACATCGTTTTCTGGGAAAGAAACAAGTAGATCTTTACACAGAATGAAGTTGGCACTGATTGAAGGGGTCATCTATAAATGATGATAGATGTTTATAATTTTAAATATAGATATAATATCTAAACTCTGTAACTCTAGTGACATTCCACGGTTGTAATTTTTTGAATAACCAGCGTAAGCGTTTCTTTTTTTTTATGAATACGATTGGCAAGTGGTTATTAAGACATAATCGGTTTTAGTTAATTACGTTATCGAAAAAGAATCCACTGGCACCTACTGAACGTGTTGCAAGATTCGCAATTTCGCGCCTACAGTTCAGCCAACGCTAGAAAGTGTAGCGAACTTTATAAGGGCTCATACATTTTAATAAGTAGCCCACATTTGTTCGACATTTGCGAGCAATATCGTAGTTGTTAGTCTTGGATCCGATTCGGATATAGTGGTGGAAAATATCTGTAACAGCATTTAGCCTGAACGTTAAATAGAATCTATGACATGGATAGTTGGCTTAGGCTGCAAATTGAAACTAATTCTCTTTCAGCGAATAGGACAACTTTCTTTACACAAGCGATACATTACATAAACTAGGACTACCGTTTTCAATGTGCTCTGTATTACATTTAAGTTCAAATCAAATCATTATGAAGTTTATCTCTTGAATTAAAATTTAAATTCGTCGATTTAGATTTGAACCCTGGACGTTAGGGATAAAAGAACATATTATTCATAACGATCGCTAATGATAGATAGATAACTAAAATCCAAACGTTCACCATCACGTTCAGATATTTTTGAATACGAGAAACATGGCTTATTTTTATTAGCTTATTTCATACATAGGCCTTTCTGTTATTAATGCACCTTTTTATTACATCGTTTATTGTAAGCTAACCTGCGTGATTAAAAATTGACTTTCTGACTTCGTGGGTTTGGACAATGTTCGGATTGTAACGTTCAACCGAGCACGATTCCTTTTTCGCGTCGTTTTTTCGATGAGCAATGCGTTGTTTCGAGAAGAGTTGTTTGTCGATCGGTAAGTTTGGCGATCAACAATAAAATCCATTGTTCATTCAGTCAAGGTCGATTTTTTTTATTTAGTTTTTAATTTATAATTCACTCGCGTAGCTATTTCGCGGTAACGTCACTCCATTAGTGGTTACAAATCCACGGCTCGTATTATTTCATGTCAATTTATATACAGAAATTAATTGTGTGTACATAGCCCAAGTAGCGAATCGAGACAATTTTATATATGACTTGATTCACTTCCGTCTTGTCCTAATCCCCGGAACGAATTCCTGCCGCCAATCAGTAATCTAATCGTCAATCATGTGCTTTAATATCCCTTTGTCACCAGTTTTGTGGAAGAATATAACGTGGAAAATATGACTTATCTAAATAAATTTCTAATTGATTAGAAGATTCTTTTGGTCGAAGGAAGAAATTCAAATATAGAGGACATCAATATTTCCAAGCGAATATTTTTACTACTATTAAAACTTGTAGTAAAAACATTCATTTAGCAATATTAATGCTCTATTTCCTTTCACGAATAAAGTTGACTAATGTTTTGAAATGGATTTTTACATAACCTTAATCAACGACAGAATTTAAAGTCAAAATTATAAACTAACATTAATTTAATAGTAAATTAAACTGTAAGAATAAATAATTTTAAATCTTAAGCTTGAAAACGTTTCAACGTTGTAATAGCTGTATGTTGGAATATATTATTTCCTTTTCAGTGATGTTTACAACTGCCGATGGTGCCGCACAAGACGAGGAAAATGAAGCTGAAGCAATTTTACCACCGTGACTATTTGCTGGGGCTGGCGTCTCGACACACATGCACATGTCACCACTGCCTCCCCGCATTATTATCGGACCATTTACAAGGTAAGTGAATCAGATATACTTATCAACGATCGTGCCCCAAAATGTTTGGATAACTGTTAAGAAATTCTGATCGAAACAGCGAAATATTATTTTCGATTTTCTTAGTTTAAATATTCAACGACTAACTATAATTGAATTGCATCCACATTCTTGCTAGATTGCTTTTAGATGGGTGCTCTGGAATGTTATCGCTTAGCCGGCAGAAAGCGTATACAAAGAGCAGATTTGATATGTGGGTGCATTTACGACTGTCGATTTACGGTCTTACGCTTGGCATAATTGCTTATTTTATGACTTTCCTACGAATTATCGCAATTTATTTAAATTTACTTCGTTTGGTTGTTAATTTACGTAAAGCACTCCAATTACTAGTTCAATATTTGTTTAATACGTTTGTCTTGATTATAAAGCTTGCTTCATCCCGATCACTTATTTTTTTTATATATTCCAATTATGTACAGAAGTGTATGTATTTTAATGGGTCTCGTAATTTGATTATTTGGACTAGTCGAAATCTGCAATTTAGAAATTATAACCTTAAACAATAACTTAGCCATTCATGTTCAAGCTGCGCACAATGATACCTATACGCGGCACTGTTGCTCACCGTTCACCCAAAAAGAAATCGCAATAAATATTATAAACCAATAATTTTGCTAAACCGATCACAATGACTTGTTAAGATCATTATAATGGAAAATCTTGCCGCTTTAACTTTTGGCTACAATGGGAGGGTGTTGAATTTTAAGGGTGGTAACAAATATGCCACAAAGGGTAATAAAAACTATATGATTTTCACTAATTAAATCACTGGAAATATTAAGATATAGAACAAATCTTCAAAATACCTATATAGTACTATCGAACTGTACCCAAAGCAGGTGCTAGAAAAACGTAAAAGATTGATATAATTCAAGAGACACCTCAAATAAAGAATATGCAATAATAAAATATGACTCTCCCATAGTAGAGGAAGTAATATTTATTGAGGTTCACTTCGGAAAATTGTTATTATTGGAGAAGTGGAACACATGAAGAAGAAGAAGAAGAACCCTCGCAACCAAAGGTGGAGTCTAAGACGAACAAAACAGAATTTTTATAACAGAAACAGAAAGGAAATTACTAAAAGGAAATAACTACAGTATTGTGAAGACCCCATGGCAATATAGCAAGTAACAGGGATTGGGACTGGGAAAATGGCAACAACAGTGACAACCGGTAACAAGAAAACGAAAGATTGGAAGGAAAACCAGAGTCAAGCACTTAAAATAATAATTATCCCCAGAAGACTGGCCATCAAGGGATTAGTAGATCAAAACATTTCATATATTCCTATTTCTTGCTCTTTCGATTCTCAGTCCTTTATACCCTTTTCGTTTAAATCTGCCATGATAGGCTCCCGCCACCTTTTCCTAAGTCTTCCTCTTCTCTTCTAGTACGCAGGTACTATCCATGTATTTTCTTTACTCTCGTATGGTCTGTCAATCTTTCTATGTGCCCTAGCCATTGCATTCCTCTTGCTTGTATCACTCCCAATATCCTTCTGATTATCTTCCTTTCCAATCTCCTTTTCTGCGTTGTCTTGTTTGTTGTTTGCATTGTTGTTTGCTATTGGTATCAGTATTGTTTTGTAAATTCTTAATTTTGTAGTTCGTGATACCTGTTTTGCTCTAATTGTATAGTTCATCGTTCCCGCACATCTGCTTGGTTTACTTAGCCTTGCATCGATCTCTTTTTCTTCCTCACACTTGTTGTTATTCTTGCCCCCATATACACAACCTCTTTTTCATTTTGCCCAACTGGGTATTCACATTTAATTTTGTGTGTTGTGCCCAGGCCTCCTCCCATTCTCATAATTTTGATTTTGTCTTGATTTACTTGCAATTCCATCTTATAAGCTGCTTCTAATATGTTCCTTATTGCTTCCTGTAGTATCTGCATGGCCAAAACTTGGTGACATTTGTATAGTATGTGTACCTCCCTGTTTAATTTTGGGATGTAGAAGAGGGAATCAAAGATTTAGCCAGATGGTATACATCAAAGATAAAGAATGAAACTTGATAGGTGAGGATGAATCAGAGAAATATGGAGAGAATATTTCCACGAGATTCTAAAGAATAAAGACATATAAGAGAACGAAACGGAACAACAATAGTACGTGGGGAGGAGAACTACCAAATCGCAGAGCCAACAAGAGACATAAACGAAAACGCAGGAAAGCTCAAAAACAACAAAAGCTCAGCGCAGAAAGGAATAAAGGCAGAGAATATAAAACACACCAGAGAGGACCTGGAACCAAAAATATTTGAATTCATAATGTCAATGCGGAGAGGAGAAGGGATGCTGATAAGCTGGGAAAATGCCACAATAATACCAATCTTAAAAATTCGAAATGAATGTAATAATTACAGAGGGATATCCCTGTTAGACGTAATCTACAATGCGGTAGCGCCATTAGTAAAAGTAAAACTAGAAGGAATAGTGGAACCACAGATTAACCTCATACTTCAAACTACCACTTCCATATAAATATATTATTACATTTTAAAAAAAATACGATTAATTATTCAATTTACGTGTTCTTAACTATTGGTAATGTAAAATGAAATTATATTTCAACATGCCCATCTCATTTTTCGTTTGTAGGGTCATCTTTGGTGCCTATTGCCGGACTGGCTACAGCTGTGTTATAACAAAGCTACTCATAGTAAACATGAAAAACTTAAAATGTATAGTAAGAAGCGAGACGTGTTTCAATGTTGTAATTGCGTCCAACAATCGATACATAATTTTGGATTGTAGCAGCGCTTGCGCAATATAAAAAGTATATAAATCATTTTGATTTATGCCATTTATATTGAACTCTTTGCACAACGTTTAAATTATACAAATACCAAGCAGGATTCAGGAAAGGCATATACACAACCGATCAAATTTTTATGTTGAAGGAAGTGCTAACAACCTATTACTAGTACAAAATTTCAGCAGTCGTAAAGTATATAGATATTAAGAAGGCATACGACTCAGTAAAAGGAAGTAGACAGGGGCAAATAATGGAAGAATTCGACATAACCACGAAGTTGAGAAAATTAGTCAACATGACACTAAAGAAAATCACAAGGTAAGGTAAGCAAATGTCAGAGGCTTTTGAAATCAGAACCGGACTTAGACAAGGGGACACTCACTACATTATTATTTAACATAAATCGTCATACGTATTCAGATCTTTTAGAGCTTTATAAACGAAGACAAATTCATGTAATTAGAAGAAGTGAGGAATAGTGGTATGTAGTGAGAAACAGTAAAGATCAATGTATTTGCAATCCCTTACTATTGAAGGCAAAGATCATAAAGAGTAGGTTTTATTATTTCCAATAAATGTTTCAAAATTTGGGAAACTTTCCTAATAATTGCGACACTTCATCATCTATCCATTGAAAATGTACAGTCAAACATCAAATGTAACAAGAAACATTCGATGCATTTCATAATACATATCGCTAGGAACTAGGCGTCGAAACTAGATATATGGACTTTATTAAAACCATTTATAAGAATAATAGAGGAAGAACAAAACTACTGAAAGCCTTCCATTTTAATTGAAGACGGACGTTAAACGTGAAGACCATCTATCACAAACTCTATAGATGTTGAATATGGCAACCGTAGATTATGTGCTGATGTACTGTTCATACCTCAAACGATTTTGAAAGAATGCACCAACGCAAAGTGGCCTTGAGATAAACAAAATTAAAACAGTAAAAAAGTAAAAAAAAAAAAAATAACAGCTTAAATAATCCAATTAAATCAATTACAAGTACCACCCGATGCAATACATAGATAAATTCGTCTTTTTTGGAAAATTCAGGAAGAAGAATAGAATTGAATTTGCTTGGAGACAGTTTTGGAGCAGAAAAATCGTCTCCAAAAAGAACTTTTCACAGAACTTGAAACCAGACATATTTGATCACTGCTATTACACAACAATAATTGCCAATAATGGCAATACGTATTTGTACGTAAAAATATGTTATTTGTGTTAATTTTGCAATAGACTAAATTATTGACATATACATAATACAAACAGATGTATATGATTTTAATACCAAAGTTGATGCACAAATTGATCTAAGGATTTTAAACGAGAATGAAACTCATGAAACTCGTAAATGTTTCCTAGTATGTATCTTTCCATTTAACGTTCGCTGCATGTTTACAAGATTAACATCAATATAATATTATTGTATACAGGTACCATTATTTACCCTATCCATATTTTAATATTCAAGAGTAACATATACTTTAAAGTGTATCTCAATTCAATTTCAAAATCACATCTAATTAAAATGATTATTTTCGCCCGGGTTGGGTGTGGATATGAACGATATTTTAATTAAGTAGTTAAAAAATAAAAATCTTTGAGAATATCCCAGTGTTGAAGTACGTCAACAAATTAAATAATTGCACTGTAACATTGAGATCCTGCGTCAAGTATTTGAGTAAATAATTAGATAAATAATTCCCGGTGATAATTCACAAATTATGACGTCCTATACCGATAAAATATTCTAGAAAATGTTGTATCTTTGTATTTATTATAAATGCTAACAAATAGCACTTATACCGAAAATGTCTTATCGAATTCCAATATACGTTACGTGTTATCCACGTCGGCCGTTAACTACAGTGAATCCTTTGTGAGTTTATCGTAACTTATCAAAGGTTTAATAAATTGCCGAGATGACAGTACGTATGATAGCCGCTAATTAAGTTAGTGTCTCTTTAAGTACTTGATTGAATAAAAAGGTCGTTCATTTATTAGGAACTCTACTACTGTGGGAAAGCGGCCAAGACGTTACTCATCCCTATAAGTTGGAGTAAAATTTTCAATTCGTACCAAGGTGAACCATAAAAATAACTGGGTATTAAAGGAAATTACACGAAGTGCAAATGTGGGAAATTGAGTAAAAATAAGTGCTTTTGGTATAGGCGAAAAATTAAGCTTTTTTTCTATTAAGTTACTAATTTATAAAAACTATATAAAGTGATTATTTAGAAAGGTTGGTTACAAAATTATTAAAATTTCTACAGGATTTTGATATTTGTTTATAACTTTCTTTTTAAGGACGACCATCTGATTTTTTGTTTGCACTTTAATCCTTTTTGTATTGTTTCCGTAAGTAAATTGAAAACTCAACGCATTTTCGTTGAATGCATTGCGTCGCGAATCCCACAAATTCGAAAAAAAATATTATATGCAATTAAGCTGCAATCGTGAATCAATTACTGGCCGAATAGGTTAAACTTAAATCATGCGTCGAAATTAGCGGATGACGTTCGGTTAGGTATGATCCGTATATAAATCATAGTCTGCGGTTTTTAAATAACTTTCTTCCTGTATGTGTATAACGGTAACGCAATTTACGATGTATTTATAAACGTCCAATATTTATTTTACGTATCAAATTGGGAATTAATTTTCAACGAATTCTAATCTCAGCGAAGCATTATCCGCCGAATATAATCTTCCATAGGTCCGATTATCAAGGTAGAGTGTTTGTCCGGAAATGACGAAGTTCGCATTAAACTAATTAAATGATAAACTTGATTTATCTTACAATTTACCTTGAATGGGCGAGAGGCATTTTAAAATGGTTTATTAATTTTAGCCAGTTTTGAATTAATTAATCAGATAAGAACGTAAAAATTACTTTGTTTTATGCATTTTTGATGTAGAGATTACTCTTTAAAATGACATCATATTTATTATTTATCAATTTGGTATTGTATGGGAATACACTTTTCAATACATCTTGAAAGATCGTCCTAGACTTTCAGTACAGTCTTACTTTATATCCCTGCTGTTTTACATGGTTCATCTCGTTAGCTTTTATGCGTTATTTTCTAACGTGTATGAGTATGATTGTATACTTTAAAGTCACTATTTGTAAGATAACTTTCTCTGAGTAAATTATTTACAAGAAATTCGTTTCATACCCAAAGTACAGACTAATCATCGGTAAAATTAACAACTCAGTACATGTAGTGAAATTAGAATAAATTAGTAACAATTAGTACAATTATTGCTTATTATTATTTACAATTAGAGTAGAGGTTAAAGCCTATAAAACTCATTATAATATTTAACAAGAATTAGCATAAGTAAGAGGTAGAACAATAGTGAAATTAAGATAGTAATAAGTGAAAATTAACAATTTTTTCTTTATTTTATAAATAAATTTTCTGGATTTGTTTCTAGTTATTACGTGTACGTTAGTACGTGTTTTTGGATGTGGTGGTTCTGTATAGCAATAAATTTTGTTATTTTTATGTTATTGTTTTTCGTATTATAAAATTCGTCATTGCTAGCCCTTCCTTTTATAGGTAGGGTTTAAAATTTCTCGTCGACGTACTAAAAGATTTGATATTATCATTTTTTACATTTGCAATAATGATGATATTATATGCTCAGTTTCAAAATATCACAAATGCACCATCCATTTCAAATAAAGCTACGGGTTTGAAACTTTATCTTTTATCAATATGTATGAAATGATCGCCATTTCCATTAAAAATTCAAGTAGTTGTGGTACTCTTCATCAGGTTGTCATGTCACAAGTTGTTGCTTGTTGTTTCGACATTTTGTTACTTGCTGCTTAGAAATATAGATCACACATTTTTAAAACAAATAGTTGTTACATTTTATGGCAGAGTAATGTTTGAAAATGCCTCCAGGAAGAGAACGTAGAAATTTTATTTCGATAAAGTCGAATTATCAGCATGAACGAAAGTGGATTTTCTTTTTGTGAAATTGGTGGATGAGTGAATCGGGACCATACTGCAGTTACAAGAATATGGTCTGGTTGGTCTGAAGGAGGCATTCAGCTACATCGTCCAGCTGGTAGACCTCCACATAGCAGCAATGTTCGTGAAGTTCTACTTGGTCGAAGAATTGCTACACGAGACCGCTTTCAAACGACAAGATCTGTTGCTGTAGACTGGATACGAGCCCTCCAGCGCGGTGTGTCATTGGTAACAGACTACAAAGGAATCTTTCCTTTTGGACTGCGATCCTACCGTCCCTTCCAACAGCTTCCTTTAACTGCACATCACGAGGCTGTTAGGATTGCTTGGTGTCAAGAGCGGCAGCAATGGATCGACAGTGTCTCTTTTTGACTTTGATTATGGGAAAGTATGTCGATATCGATGAGAAAGAAGAAATCTAGAGTTTGTTGAATATGATACAGCTTTAATATCTGAAGTTATGGTTTGGCGTGCGATTTGTTTCGGTAGAAATTCACCTCTTGCGTTTGTCTCAGGCAATATTCATGATATCCTGGAACCAGTATTAGTGCAATTCATGCCAAACTGTATTTTCCAACTGGATATAGCACGTCCACACAATTACGTACATCCCAACCACTTAGACGAGCTAATACACCATTTTGAGTTTATGTGGAACGCGATACCCCAGGAGAACACTTACAAAATGTGCAAGAAAATTGAAAGAATTTTAATGAACTTAATATGTGAAGCAATGAAGGTTTGTTAACAAAGAATTTAACAACTTTCATGAAGAAGTAAAAAGAATAAGGAGCGAGCAAATGTACTTAAATATGAAATAAAAGTTACCAGATAGTTGCCACTATATTAGATAGATGAACGGAAAATCGCAAGAGATCTTGTACGACTATCAATACAACGGAAAAGGAAGGTAGTAAGCATAAACGTAACTCAATCCAAATATTTTTAAGGGAAGCAATGCACAAATACCTTGGTGCAGAAGAACATTTAGTGATTGAGGTGAAGGATCAAACAGAATAAATGGAGGCTAGGTATATTTAGCAACGACCATCAGTACGAATGGAGGCGAAAATAAACGGATTATAGGCAATGAAAGTCGTTTGTAGAAATTATTATGTTTATTGTAGTTTACCGAACGTTCTTTAGAAGACTAGGGTGTTTCCCAATAAGGAGTTTATATGGTGTGTATTTCATTGACGTGTAAACATTGTTATTAAAGGCAAAGCTCCAGAACGGTACCAATGCATTCCATGAATCTTTGTTTTTAGCAACTTCAATTTTCAAATAATGCCCCAACATTTTTATGGGCATGTTCCAAACCTCATAAAGTAGTGGGGTTCTAACAAGCACTAGTTTTGAGTTGCTTAATCTCCAAAACCCTAGCCAATTCTTTGAATACCTTGGCTAAAAATTCTAGACCTTGATCGGTCACAACTGTTTGTGGTATCCCGAATCGTAATATGAAATTATTGACGAAGCTTTACCTACCCTTTCGGCTTCTTTGTTCTCAATTAGATATACTTCAACAAATTTCGAAAGTTCACATTGTATAGTTAAGATGTACTTATTGTTCTCGTGATTAGGCGGTCCAACCAAGTCTAAAAAATGTCAAATTCCGTTGTGGCCGTGTTCGTGACTGTAAGTATTTCGATTTGAGCCCTCGGGTACATAGCTCGTGTGCCCCATTTGTGGGCTTCTTCATCCATTACCTTATCCTGAATTGGTATTAATCTTTAGTTCTTGTCTACATATCATATTTTTATTCTGTCTTCTTGTTTTCCATCGTCCATTCTGAGAAGTCACACTTCCAATCGACGCTCAGTAATTTTTTTTATACTAGCGTCCATATTTCTACCTTCTTAATTACAATTATAATTAAACAAAAATGCTATTTCATTGCGTTTTATAACATTCCTTGCTTTTCTCATTCTGTCATTTAAGTCCATGCCAATCTTACCATTCTTTCCATTCGTTCCTAAATAACTTGCCTTACTTTCTGACTGGTAGTTAGTAGAATGTTGCACTTGAAGTCCAATTAATATTATGATACTTCTCTTTTTCGTTTATGTTTATTTTCATATTTATCTGCTTTTAGAAATGTTTGATATTATTGTATGATTTCTTCGCCCGGTAAATTGAAAATGGCTCAGTCTGCATATAGAAAGGATGGTGATTTTCATTGTAATGAGAATTTGTTTTCAATAAATCTGAAAGTGAACCAAATCCAACCAAATCCGCCAATCAATTCACTACATACCTACCTACCTACATATTATCTTCCTATACCAATACATTTATTCTGAATATACTGGTCTCTAAATGGCAAACCACAAACCCAACCCAATGAAACACTTCATACCAAGAACTTAACTATATCTTTTTTCATATTACTCCAAAAGTACTGCTTTTCGTTCCATTTATTTCAGCATGTCCTCCAGTGGGAACAAGTGACAATAAGTTGGGATCAACTGTCTTGTTTGTTAACATGGTAGATGCCTATTTTCAGATTTTAATATTTGAGCTTTGAATTAACCTTATTCAATCGAATAATAGGGTTATTAATTCTTCATTTTGTGCGCACTCACACATTTTTCGCAATGTCCTCAACTGAGCGTCTAAGGCAGTGGTTCTTAACCTGGGTTCGATCGAGCCCCTGGGGTTCGGCGAGTCAGTCTCATGGGTTCGGCGGAGGTCAACCACCTGACGTCATCGTGACGTAGAAACCGTATTGGTTTCGAAAACTAATGCAATATTTTCCAATTAAAAGGGATTCGGTGAATGCTCATATGAAACTGATGGGGTTCGGTACCTCCAGCAAGGTTAAGAACCACTGGTCTAAGGCTTCAGCCAATCGACTCCATTGCGTTAAATAAATAATATTTGACTTTTCTTCATATCATACATTACCCTGCTTTATCATTTGGCGTTGGTTAACTTTTAATGACTTTTCCACCTTCTGAATTCCGTGGAATATTTTGGTCGCTTCAATAGCTCAACCTGGGTTGTCAATCCGTTCGTAGTTTTTGAATTCACCTTGGACTCTAAGTCCTCATGAAGTGTTTGCCTAGCTCTTCTTATGTCATAAACACTGTTTTTCATTTTCCATCGACTCAATCTTAATTTGACACATTACCGTGTTGTTTCGCCCGTAGTTGTCGATGTTGAATAATTTTTTATCGTTTCAATTTTGCTTGGTTCCGGAGAAATACCTCCTGAAAATTTCTTCAGGAGCCCCAAGTACAAAGTCTCCTTTTTCAGAAATTGATATTTCACTGAATTTAATTTATGATTGACATCCTGCCTGTTAAAATATTTCAAGAAATTTCTATAATACAATAAGATCGTCCAAATAAACGAAACATGACTCCGTAGTTCAAACCCCGACATGGCAATTTGTATAGCCTTCGAGAAGAAATTTGGACTAATATTTAACCAATTGGGAGTTTAGTCATCCACTGGAAAGTTCTAGTTCTATTTTTTGGTCCAGAAAGTGAATCTAAAATCTCTGTAATATTATGCAATGTGAATCTATCTTCTTCTATTACTTTTTCAATTTCCTATAATCTATTACTAATGGAAAATACAGTGGATAAGACAACAGGGTGGTAGGGCCATGAGACATGGATTCTATACAACTGAGATGAAGTCAAAATTAATAATTTGGCATTCAATTTCATTACTTATTTAAACAATATTATCATGCGTTGCTATTTTATTGACCGTTCACCTTAACTACTGATTATTACTTAATAATGAAGTACTTGGCGTTCCCAGTTTTGTCTTGAATAGGTGGGTTATCCACTTCTATGAGAAAATACGTTTAGTTATCGATTTAGTTATTTTATCTTCGATGGTTCAAGAAGCTTATACTATGACAGGCGGGTCTGCTTTGAGTTTCGATGTATTTTCAAGATTTTTTGGTCTTTTTCATACCTTATTATTTGCCAAATCTATTATTTTTTTATCAGGCATTGCCATTTGTATTGTTTGTGGTGTGTAACGTGTATAGTGTGGCATTTTACCATTTAACTAATTCGAGTCCATTGGGGTATTCCGTGCTGGTGGACTTAGTGTTTTTATTGTTTTTTTTTTTTTGATAAGTCTTGTATATTGAAAGGTTCTGAAATATTCAATCGTTAACTATCAATATAATCTACAACCGAAAAGTGATTGCTAAAAAATCTTTGTGAATAAATTTAAATGTAAATTTTAAAACCTAGCAACGTTGATGTTTCAATTATGTGTGATTAACGTTTATAGATTTATCATCAATTTATCATGTACGATTTTTTTTGTTCAAATGTTTCCCGTTCTAAGATGCCACGATATTTTTCATAGAATCAACCAAAATTTTCAACATGATAAAGGTGTGGTCTCATTAACAGCTTCGAAAACAATATTAGTCACGTTTTTTCAGTTCTAAAACGGGAAATATTTGCGGCATGAGAACAACCATTTAAGATTAAAAAAATACAGCTCCGTCATGAATTACACGCTTCGTTACAAATCGATCCGACCGCCGAGTTAGTAAATGAGTCTCTAATTTTCTATTAACCGCGTAAAATTGCAGTATCTTGCGCGATCGCCGCGCTCTCGAGGAACAATTAAACTCACAGATGAAAGATATCCGTGAGTAATTACAGGCATGAGCAGGCAGCGAACTAAGAGAGCATGGTATTATCGTTATTGCGAACACTTGAATTCATACTTCCTCGAGTGACGTTTCTCGGGTGACCTTTCGCGTTAAAAAAGGCAACTTCTTGCAAGGCGCTTTGAGAGAGAGTCATGTAATGGAAAAGCGCCGCGTTTCAGACGATGGCTTAAATTGATGTCCGTAAGTGCATTGTGTTTTAAATGTCGGATGATGTCATTGCTTCATTAGCGCTCGATATCTGGAACACAATTTATTATCTTTTTGAAATTGTGCTGGCGTGTCGAAGGATTTGTCGATATCGGCAGCCGTCGCGATGTAAAATTAACGAGCGCTTTGAAATTAATGTGTGGGATAATTGCGTCATGTTGTTTGCAGTTTATGTTATTAATATGGGTTGAATTGTTATTGCAAAAAGTTTAGACTTTTTTGCTGATGTATTGTTTCGGATTTAATTTATGTAGTGTTGTCCAAAAGTTTATACGCTTTTTCTGACGGAATTTTTTATCAGACACGAATTAAAAACCTGGATGTGATTTATCAAAAATATAATCTAGGTGACAAAAATTTATGCAGAAAATTTCCTTCCACCAATATTAATGTTTAAAATGAAAGGGAATGGAAGTCAATCTGATTCTAAATATTATCTAAGACACCTCAAACTTAATCTTTAACACACTCACAATTATTGTTGTTTGAATGACACTCTGTCAATACCTTGAGATAAGCGTTGTTAGACGGTATACTCGTCCCCGCTTATCGTCTCTGTTTTTATGTGTGCTGCCGTCTCATCAAACACCAATGCATATATTCAGAAATTAGCTCGGCGATAAAAATATATTCGAGTATATAATATTAGATATATTATTGTGTATGTTGGATTGCTGTGCAATAAAGAAATCAACATAATCAAACAAATAGGTTCCGCCAACTGGCACGCTAAAGAAATGATTGACTCCATACTAAGGAAAACACACCATCAAAAAGTGTTAAAATCATTATATACAAACGACATACAAAATAACGAACAATGTGTGTGACACATACATTGGAAAACCAACTTGATAAACACATAAATTTTACTTTTACATAGTCCTTTTTAATTCCACTGGCACGATAGTTTTTCGAAATTTTAAGGTATTTTCTTTACCTAGACTTTTCAAACTGGAACTTCGGTATATATTAGCTCGTATATGTGATTCACTGATAATGCAACATCCGCGCGATTGTCACTGACTGCTTTGCACATTGCGCGAATCGAATTGAGCGAACGGATCCCTCGAAGTAACCAATCGAACTATCAAATAGAACTCACCTTGCATATCTTGTATTCTATTTATATAGTTAATTGTAGTGCTGATGTAAAGATTTTACATTGCATCTCATACCTTATATGGTCCTGTTTGATTTTACTTAGTCTTACATTTGTAATATGTGATATACGACCTACATGCGGTGAACTGACATATTTAACTCTGAATTTATATATTGGTCGAGTAAGTAGATTTTGTTTATACAGTACAGGAATATATAAAAATACGACCTGAATACCACGCAGATTTATTTAATATCACTTGTTGTAATAATTTAATGAAAATGCAAAAATAGGTTGTCGCCATAAACTATAATATTGCTAAAAGTGTTGCGTTCATCCACTGATAGCTTAAGACGAGTTTGTATTTTAAGTATTTTCACTTTTCTACAAATATGGGTATTTGTATAATTACGTTCACGACTCATTCATAACATAAGGGGTAGTCAACATATAACTAAGTGAATGTGTTTTGAAAGTGAATACCATATACAGGCCATCAACCATTGGACGTAAAGATTGTAGTGCCACATACATATGCCAAACAGAAAGAGGATTTAGGACAAGAATAAAAGAACATAAGAGGTGCTTCTAGCTCAGGACGCAAGATTCAACAAGCTATGCTAATCACCCACTAGAAGAAAACTACAACTTGATATACGCGATATACTTCACATATGCGACAAAGGGAAAACTAACACTATTAGAGTCATCAGGAATAAATAGATTAAAAGAATCATTTTATTAAACATATTTTAATTGTAAAATACATATCACTTACAAAATTATGTACCCTCACAACCACAACTCCTCCAATTAAGGAAATTGAGTATGTATTGTTTTAATCATTTCTGATGATAATTTGATTATTTTTGGGATCTTTCGTTGATACTTCTATATTGCCAGAAACGGCATTGGTCTTTCTTATTTCCGGTATTTAGAAGTTCCTTCCATGTTTCTATTATCGGCATTGGTTCACTCAGTAAGACTCCTTACTGAGTTTTTAAAATAGCTATTTCTGATACTTGCATTTTTTATTTATTGCTAAAATGCTCGGATTTCGTTATTCTCTCTCGCTGGTTATGACTTTTTTTTCACGGTACAATCTTTTTTCTTGCTACACGTGCTCTTCAAGTGTTTTCTCATGTTCTTATATTTTTCTCTGTTTCTTATTGTTGTTTCTTGCCTTATTTTCTTTTTCTCCTCTGTTATCTCTACGCACCTCGTGGACCAATTTTTCCTGTTTCTGATTGTTTTTCTTGGGGTTTGTCGTTTTAGCAGTTTCTTTTGATTGTTTCCACTTCTCCTCAACTGTTGTGGTATGGAAGCATTTTTCCAGTTATTTTGCAATGTGTCACTGATATTATGTTTTAACCCATTCAGGATGGGCGACGTACAGGTACGGTTTTTAAAAACTGCATTGCAGGCTTGGTGCCATATACGTACGATTTTCGTTGCTACGGCTTCAGACTGATGCCATACAAGTTTAGATTTTTTTGTTTTTATTGGTCTGTTGCCTATTATGCTTAACCGTTCGTGTACGAAATATTCCTCGGGTAGAACTGCCACCCTTCAGGTACTGCTGAGTACTAACACCATCATTGGCAAGACGGGCCCCGTACGGGTACAGTTTTATGCTTTAGCTTCTCAATAATAGCCTTTTGATCACGTGCATAAATTTATTACAAACGCAGCAACATAAACATTTTTCATTGAAATTAAAACAATCTCAGCATGCAGTAACAAAATGAACTGGTAAACAGAGACGAAACAAATATTTAAATAATTGGTGAACTTTTTCTTAATATTTCTTGACGGTGTGATATTTTTCAAAACAGGGATATACCCATAAAGCAACGTTGCATACTTTACACATGAAGCGAGTGTCCTTGCGTTTTTCTTTCCAATCTGCGTTGTAGCACAAACGCGGCACCTTCTTTGTGTTCTGAATCCTTGACCTCCAGTTTCCGGACCAGGCCTTGGGAAATGGATTTCATTTAGTCGAAATGAATTATCGATCGTGTATGATTCGTATGGTTCGTTTTTTTGAGATAAGCATATTTTTCAAATATCTGACTAACAACTTTTAGTCAGAAATCCGAAAAAGATAGGTTAGCACCACTGGTAACTTTGAATAACAAATAAGCATTGTACAACACATCCATCAAATTTTTTTTTATTATTTTAACATTTTCTTGCACAGTCCACAATACTAATTAACTTGTCAAGTTTATCCTCCGTAGTCACTTTTAAGTTATGCTCAAAAACGCACTGTGGCTTCAGAATTTTTCACCAGTTCTTGTGTTTACTTTTCCACTTTCTTGATATACGGTTTGAAGATTGAACTTAGCACGTGGACACAATTCTTGTCGTGCCACTTCAAGCAACCAAGCTTCCAGTACAAGCGTCCCCTTTTGAGTGGTTTATGAAATTCATGCATTCCTCTTCTGTTTGATTTAACTGTTCCACATCCACCTGTTTTTTGATTAAGCAAGTAACCGAAAAGTTCGGGTAAACCAACCAGTTATCTACGTATAAAATATGTTTCGTGTTGTAGTATGGCTTCATGAGGGTATCAACAATCTGTCCAGAAGTTCACAAGGTTTCCATTTCTTGGTCTAACTTGATACTCGAACCAGTGTATATTATGAATCCCATTCATATATATTTTTATTTATTGTATCTTTATATACATGTTCCCTATTGTTATATAATTAATTAATCCCAGCGTGTATTTGCGTGTAACTCCTGTAAAGGTGCAGAATTTGTAAATTATGCACATAATAATACATTTACTTGATTGTAATTATGTATTTATATTCATATTTTTAAGTTATTTGGTAAATTATATTAGTAATGTAGTACTTTCACTTGAAATATTGAGAACGATGTGATTCTTTGATTATTTGCATTTTTTATTATATTTCTAATACCTTGCAAGAGCAACCACCACCATTACGCCCTGTTTCAACCCAACCCAAATCAACCAAACCCAACCCAACCCAACCCAACGTATAATGATTTTGTCGATATTTATTTTTGTCGATTCGAATTCACAAACAGCCATAGCAATAGTTTTGTGGCAATTTCTTTTTTTTAAGGCTTCTCAGCAATCACCGAATAAGCTAAGCAAATTAAATCGATATTGATTTATATGATATGCAGCACCAATTAACGCCAGACGGACTATCAACCCATTCAAGTGAAATATATCAAAAAACTTATTACAATTAATTTTGATTATGGACACTTGAGGATTCTTTCAGCTGTAACATTTTCTGTTATAGTAATGTGAAGAATTGTTGATTTATTTTAAGTAGCTTGTCGCATGATTGCGGAGGAACCACTGACAGGTATAAATTTCCAAACGATTATTGCAAGCTACAGTCTTCTTGTAAATTCAACTTTCATGAGTTTCATTTATATCTCGACTTGGCACTTGAATTGTTTCGTTCCATATATATCAAATGAAACGATTATGTGTCACATTGATTTACAACGTTATTGTCAACAGATCATATACTTTTTATTGAATTAATATTTATGGTCTATTATAAATAACATTTGCCTCAATATTTCTATTTGTGTAGATTTTATTTGTCATCGCCGAGAGTAATTTAATTTTTGAAGAAAATATAATCGATACGTTAGATGCGTTTCATGTTCATTCAATTTCTTTCATTTATTTGATGTATTTCATATTTATTTATTTCAGTCTCTTGCTTTATTTACATTTTATTAGAAATTCTTAATTCTTCATTTTCATAAAGGAGCTGTAAACCAGCCAACAGAGCGTTCAGATACCCGTAACTCATTGCAGGTGTCAACGGCATTTCTTTTGTGTTCTTCAAATTAAATTAAAAATTAGCGCCACGAAGTTTAACCTAATGCTCATGCGCATTGTTTGGGAAAAGCAACAATAGAAAACCACCCCTTTGACCGAGTGTGCTAAGACCGTAGCCGCGTGTCAGGAGTAAAATTAATTAGTTGTTCATAAATGTACGACGTGTGGTGAGCAATATCGTGTGCTTCTCATTGTGTACCACATACACACTAAAATTTAATATTCGTATGTTTTTGGTTTTCGAGGTGAGTGTCTCTACCAATTCATAAAAAAATATAATCCTATGGTATCTAATTCTTATATTGGTTCCTGTTCGTTCAAATATACAAAGCTTTATTATTAAGATTGATTGTCGCTGGACACTTGATGAAATATTTAAAAAATAATAAATTAGAATTAAAACGCTTTATTAAAATTTGCATTGTTGTATGGGTCACGTTTGTGGCGCCGCGATGTGGTTGTTGGCTGATCTTTCAATTAGCATCGAGTAGCATTCTATGAGCCTTGTGCTTCGAATAACAGGCGAGCTTATCGAGGAGTTTCGACCTATCCATTAAGTGGCAATGAATGAAACCCTATGTACAGGAGGCAATATGCTAATATCAAAAATCTGTTCGATTCCTGGGCACAGTATGGGAGCTGACGCCTCACCTTTCCCATAATTCCACATGAGAGCGACGAATTGCGTCAAGTAAACAATTTTAGGTGCATTATATTTACGGTATTTGGTAAATGGTAAAGTTGATAGATTACTAGAGTCAACATATGATCTGGCATCTGGGTTGGTAGCTTTCTGTCAATTATTGAGTACAGGGCTACCATGCGCCTCTGGTGCTGTTTATCGTGGATGATAACAAATAAACGGTGAGTTGACAATTATTCTGCTGCAAGCCTTTGATTTTCTTATCTATTCTCCAAAATATGTTTTTCTACACTGTATTAGAATTATTTTTATTATAAAAAGGAATAAGATTCAAAACCATTAAGCATTAAGCTTCAAGCGCGAAAGAGACAACTAAATTCGACTTGTGAGCATCTTCCAGTCGTTAAGTTAAGTGCAATGGAAAAGTTTAGCTACTTGTTATGTTATTATTCATGACACATGGTTGTAGCATGTCTCCGATGAATTGTTCGGGTTCTAGCCATGTAATTTCTTTTGTTTTAACTTCGTTTGTTGTTGAAAATGAATCACGATTAATTTATTGGCCAAAAAATTTAAGCTTTTGAATATAGATATAATTTCTTTTCTCATCATGGTGATTTACAACGTTCGTTTGAAAGGAAGACGCAATTCATTTATAATACAGCGGATAGGTTCAACGACGTGCACCAACATTTCACTGTCATTATTCCAGTAAACGAAACCGCATGCAATTCGCTTCGCCACCGGTTTGTTCGCGAGAAGGTAACAACTAACAACATTCGAGAAGCACGCTGTTACCATTATTCACTGTTATTGTTCCTATTATTCATTATCGAGTTAGTCACGTCGTAAATATGTTCCGCGTCAGTTGTGAAATGGATGTGACGATTTGCGAACCTCATTAGGTGACATGTTTTTTCGCTAATTAGTATTAAATTTTATACTGGCCGCGCAACGTGCCGGCAATTTGTTTCCTACTACGACACCACTATTTATGTGGGAGAATTACGCGCTGTTGTAGATACACACACACTCACCGCTATTTTTACGCGCAGGTCGGTTTGACGTATTGGCTTTGTGCGAAGTTACCAATAAAAGATCGTGTAACATTTTTCGTGAGCGACGTGTGCGATGTATCTGGAATAAAAAATATTCCGCATGATCACGCTGTGAACGACTAGGCCTTCTTTTAAGTTATTGTAGTTTATCAGCTTCCGAATTACGTATCATGTTTTACATAAAATATATTTGTCCCAACGAAGTGAATGTGTAGTAAATTAATTTGCCCTAAATTTATTTTATGAAAGAAATTAATTGTTTTCATTTTATTTTTTTTAACGCTCTCACGATCGTTTAATCCAAATCGCAAAATTAAAACCTTGCTTGTAGTTGAACAAAGATTTAACTACTTTATACAAATTACAAAGATGTACATAGACAAACGCCATTAGTTAAAATGTATAAGAACTAATCGATCTTATATCGGTTTTCAATATTGTTGAAAAAAGAAAATATGGTGTTTCTAACTGTATTCAGTAATTTTGCTAAAAATGTGTTTAATAATTTCAGTTGGGTTTATAACATTATATTTCTTGGTGAAAATTAATTAATGTTCAGTACTTCCATTATTTATTTATGAGTTAGATTGTTCAAATCGTGTATAACGGGCAGGTCATTAATTAGTTAAAGAAACTATGAAAATAATTTATAACTAACTACGCAAATTATGTAAAATATGAAAGATATGCTTAACAAAGGGTTTTGCTTATAATTTAATTTAATTCGTTAATAACGGGATGTACTTATCTAAAGCATTTATGGTTGTTAGAAAGTTCACTGGAATAACTCACTGCAATTCACATGCACATTTCCTTTAACGAAAATTGCGAAATTTTCATAACTGTAACGCGTAAAAATATTTTTCTTTCTGTATACGAGTTACAGAGTCATCGACAATAAAATTTTATTTAGTTTAATATTAGAAACTTCTAATATTAAAAGATCCATTCATATTAAAGTTAATAAAAACACTTTCAAGTACTTAATTACAAATTACTGCGTGTTTGTAAGTCTGTATATATGGATTTTCCCACCCTTACTTCTCTACACATTTGAGTTATAATAATAAGCAGCGTTGTCACACCGAGGTTAACATAAAATAAAATAAGATAGTCTAGTTGGGTAATATCATGTGATTTTCAAGGACTACGGATTACGATAGGATAAGATCGGAGTCGGTCGACTAGACGTAAGTGGTAAAAATCGTTGTAAATAAATTGACGTTATTATAAATAAACAAACTTGTAGTTACAGAAGGATGGGTACAATTTGTTTTAAAATATATTGAAAAATGTTTTTAAAATTTGGTCAAAAATACGGAGCCAATATTTTTTTTTAATTCACATTTGTATTATAACTATAACCACTAATTTTGTTTATTTTCCTTACGTGTTGACACCGCAGTATGTTGTAATTACTCGCTGTAAGGCTTAACAAAGCGGTAAGTAATTACTTACTGTCCTTGAACTGTAAAGAAAATGTGTGTAATACCTACACCAAATTTAATTAAACATAATGTTAGCAAAACCATGACAGCAGTCGCATCATTTATCAAACATATATTTCATAATTTTTAAATAGTAGTTTCGCCTCGTGTTTATTTTGATCGCGCCAAAGCGATATAAGCATCACAGAGGTTAAGGAATTTCGGCTCCTAGACAAAAGTCGAGACACGAGTTCACCAGAACCCCAGGATATTCCACGTGGGCCGAGCAGTTGACGTGTGAGGCTTCAATCAAGTTTATTACGATATCAACACAAAATTGTAAAAAATATACTGTATACATCGTTTATCTGCAAGTAGAGAATTGAAAAATTATTTCGCTCACTTTTTTTATATAAAGGGGTACCCTTAAGAAATAACGCAGTTATCGACCGTCAAAAAAACAATGATATTTTTTTTTCGTACTTCTAATAGTCAGAATAAACTATTTTAGTCCCAGCAACGCTAATTGTACAATTTTTCGCGGTTTCTAGAAAAAAAATTTGAAAAAATCACTTTTTTTATACAAAGGGGGTAACCTTAAGAAATAACGCAGTTTTCGACCGTCAAAAGGACAATGATATTTATTTTTTTTCGTACTTCTAATAGTCAGAATAAACTATTTTAGTCCCAGCAACGCTAATTGTACAATTTTTCGCGGTTTCTAGAAAAAAAAAATTTGAAAAAATCACTTTTTTTATACAAAGGGGGTACCCTTAAGAAATAACGCAGTTTTCGACCGTCAAAAAAACAATGATATTTATTTTTTTTCTTACTTCTAATAGTCAGAATACACTATTTTAGTCCCAGCAACGCTAATTGTACAATCTTTCGCGGTTTCTAGAAATTTTTTTTGAAAAAATCAATTTTTTTTGATAGAAGGAATTATCGTCATTTGACGAGAGCTCTGAAAGGCGAGATTATAGGAAGGTAGAAGCATATTCTTATTAACTTTATGAGTATAGAAATACAGATATTGAGATATAATTGGAATATTGTATCTTTATATAGTGCCCTTCATTAATTCGTTTTAATTTGCATCAATTTGTTTGTAGCCCACTATTAGTTAGCTGACAGGCTTCATTCCAAACACTTCGTTGTTATTATGCATATTGGTTAATATTTTAGTGTGGTCTCGAGTCTTTTAAATCACTAGTAGCCACGTTGTATGATCTCGTTGAAGACGTAGCCGTCGTTTCGCACATTTATTAGAGTCAATGAACAACCACAAATTCGATTTAATAATTTGTATAATGCATTGCCGATATGTGAACACTGGGAACGTATACTACGACATCATCGTGATGATAGGTTGTTGCAGATGGTTCTATGGAGAAGTGAAATTAAAAAGTCTATTAAGATTTATGATTTGCATTAAAAGTTCGTACAAATCGTACGTCATGATTGAAGGCATCATGACAGAGTGGTTGGTAGGATGACGTGATGTTACAAAATATTCTAGAAACCCAATCCAACCCAACCACTACCAACCTAACCCAACACAACAAATTCTGATGCTGATATTTTTGTGTTGTATTTTGTTTGCTAGTCCATAGGCTTATTCGAAGCTTATTATGAAAATGAAATTGGTGGAAAGATGTTCCTTTCACCCATGATTGATTTTAACCACTTTACATAAACTGTTCATCAAAGTTTGATAGCATTGGCAGCAAGGTTATAGGTTTTTATGATTTGGCTCCCGTTTAGTCCAGGTTTGCGAACATTATTATTGAATAAATCAATTCTTTTAAAATTCTTAGTTAAATCTTTAGTTAATTGATATAAATGTTTTTAATTTGATGCACTTGGTAATTTAGTACCAAGTGCATCAAATTCAATCATCAAAGTGTTCTTCTTCTTCATGTTTATTTCTCTCATATTTATTTTTGACAAATGATTTGTAAATACTTCTGCTTTGTATTTGTTGTTCCTTGGTTACTTATTGTTATCAGATATCAGATGTCATAGGATTATGTTGTAATTGCTTGTAATTTAGCTGGAATTGCTTTATCAACTTTAGTTTTGGTTCCCACGATTTGTCCATCCATGGAGGATAACAAATCAATCTACCTCTTGGATATGATGATGTTAGCTTTTCACTGGTATTTCGATTTCCATAGCAGTCTACGTGGTATGGCTATTAAATAATGAGACTAATGGTGTACAACATTTTATTCTAACTTTTTGCATATATAGTTAGTATCCCCTTCAATATACACCCCTCGTCTATCCCTACAATGGTCCATGCAAATTTTTCTTTGCCGAAAAAGTCTTCTATGAGCTCCTTCATGTCGCATGCCACTTTATTTTTTACAGCTTCGACGGTGTTCAATCTTGTTGCTTTTAATGCAGATTTGACCTTGGGTGTCAGGTCAAGCGAATGAAGTGGATGACACTGGTATCCGATACTTGGCTAGAAACGCCCTGGTGAAGAACCCATGACTTGTTCTTCCACAATTTCGGTCGTTTTTTCTTATTTATTCACGAAGTTGAGCAAAGATCTCAAGGTAGTAATATTGTTTAATAGTTTGACCTTCAGGAAATCAATGAAGGTACACAATCCCTTGAATAGCAAAAAAAATAATCATCATCGCGTTGAATTTCAATTTGCTCATTCAAGCTTCTTTAGCTCTCGGTAAAGTTGGGCCCTTTCAATGCATGGATTCACGCTTGGTTCCTGGATCATAAGTGAAAAACCAAGATTCATCACTGTTATCAATCTTTTCTTTGTCAATTCATATAGTTTCAGAAATCGCAAGAATAGTTAACCGATGGTCAGATCGGACCAGTTGTTTCAATATTTTCATTATTTTTTTTATGGTTTGCATCATCTTCAACGTCTTCTCGGTTATCTTGGAAAAACTTAAACCACTCAAAAACCTGCGCACTTGATCAGCATTCATTTTCTATAAAAGATAAGTTTCAGTGTCGATTTTTCCAAATTTCATATGAAATTTCACTACAATTCGTTGCTCTATTAAAACACTTATTATTTTTGCAAAACAGATTAGGTGATCTTATACAAAGGCCACGGCCGGACTAATATGTTTACAGACACGGGAGGCGAGTCAATCGAACCAGAAGGCTTGACGAAGGCTTGCCATACAAAACTACAAATGTTTGTTGGAGTATTTTATAAATGTTGGAGTAAGGTTATCTTCGATGCCTTTAATTTATCTATTGCTTCGTAATTTTTTTTTGTTTATCATCTCATGTTGTTTATGATCTCCACGTTTCCTACTTCTATCTTTTACATTTTTAATCTACATTTTGGATTTTTTCATTGGCTTCAATTTTTCATGGAATATTTCCGAAGGCTTCTTGGCTCATTTAACCCGAGTCCTTGGCTCTTATTCTCTTCTTAACTTTCATCTGTCTTATTATTTCTGGTTGCGTTGGGTTGGGTTGAATTGGGTTAGATTGGGTTGAGTTGTGTTCTTATTTCCATTATCCACTAAGTCGACATGGGTCATTTTTATCAATTTTGTTTACTCCACAGTTTTAAAGATTTCTCATACATCTTCAAGTGTTGTTTCTTTGCCATTTCAATTAGAACTTTTTTATTTTTCTATTCGTTGTATCGTTAGTTTTTAATAGACTATCCATTGTTGTTTTTATTCGTACTAAATGTCTCTCTTTTTTGCTATCGTTTCATATGTGTCGTCTTGAAGATTTTGTATCTTCTGTTTTAACAATTGGTCGTACTACTACTACATAGTCCTTGATTTTTATTTCTAGATGTCGATGGCCACGTTAAAATATACGAACGAACACGAACGAAACAATTTTAGTTTTGCAAAAATCGTAACGACGCGACGCTAGCCATTGCTCAAATATACGAATTTTGTAATGTTGTAAGAATCATTTCAGTGATGACCAGTTGTTATGCTGCATGTTTGGATTTCGCTTCATATTAATCAGTAGGATTATCGTAAATAGTGTTCTACTTTGGGAACGCAACCATAATTCTAATTTCTATTAAATTATAAGAACTAAGCTATGCTCTGATCGCCAACGTTTACACCACATTTACACCATCAGCAGGAAATACTATATTATTGATTCATAAGTAATTGATGTATGGACTAATGTTGATTTTCTTTGTCTAGATTTTAATTTTATGCTTTTATTTGTAATGTCGAACGACCTCGCTAGAACTGATGCAGCAGGTGTTGAAAGGAGGTCAAAAGTTCCTAGGTACATAGATTTGATCCTTTCTGACGATTTTATACTTTCACCTAGAGCTTTGCAACATCGGTCATTAAAAACTTCTTTAATCCTGCATTGGTCCCAACCCGCAACCCCATTAAATGAATTTAAAATGAACATGAAGTCTAGGGCGTTGTGAGGCCCCAGAAAGAAAATCAACATTGCCCATTATCGCCGCAATTTACATTACTATACGCGGAAATATAAACGATGCGTCGTCACAGGTCCCCGACTTTTTCCGGTGATTATATTCCGTCGCTATTTTAATTTTACGTGTGCATTTCGATGACTAACTTTTTACATTGAAGCAATATACTTGAAAGAAGCGAAACATGCACACCGTGTCCGATATCTCCGATACGATCGCGAAATAATCGCAGACGGCCGTGCAAAACGGTGGTGTTTTGTCTGTCTGGTCACATGTGCATGTCCTTACCGGTCCATAAACATTTCGTCGTGCGTTCTTGAAGTTTTATTATTGGGCGCATGTGTGCGCGTATGTGTGTGTCTGCACCTGTTCGTCACGCCGTCAAAGGACAACGAAATCCTCTACTTACGCGGCCAGCGACTGCCGCTTACGTTTGGTTTCGTTCGCGTTGTTTTTTCATCAGTGGGTGTTTCGCGCTAAAAGGAGCAAACTGGCTTCCACCTCGTCGTCCGCCAGTGAAAGGTATGCATTGATTTAATTACGTCGATTTTGGGTTATTCATGATCCGTCGATAAATATCATAATATTATCGTATGTTTAGAAAACGCCGTCCCAGTTATTAATGAGGCTTTTTGCATATATAAGAAAATTACACTTACAGTTATAATTAAGATCGTACAAGAAGTTGCGGTAATTACGCTGATAGAAATTTAAACGACATAAAATTTATCGATTTCCATAAATGCATAATCTGCAGATATGACGATTTTAAAAATTACTCATGCGGTCTAAATTGCAAATTATTTGCAGCTACTTCGTACCTACTTATTATGTATTTTTTGTTGAAGTAATTAATTACGTGTATACAGCTGAGCTTTACAACAAACATGTCGATGATAAAGTCTATTAATTTTCTGTTGTTAATACGTTTTAAAACTAGTTTCTTGGTAGTTCATTAGTCATTTGTTGGAAAACGTGTACATGTAGTCGTCTGTGTTGTAAGTTCCAGCAGTGTTCGACAGCTTAATAGGAACCTCTCAGTAACTATCGACCATGTAGTGGGGCTAAAGCTAAAAAACCTGAAACGTTAGAGGCTTTGAGATTATTTTTTAAATAGGAAAGTAAAGCTTCGAAATCAACTGAATGGTTTCTTTTAATGTATTCTAAAATACAGGGCCGTAGTCGTGGTTATCATATGGTTCTGTTGATTGTTTAACCAGAAAATATTTTTCTTACAAAACAAAAATAATTGCGAAGTGCTCGTCCAAGAATACGTACATTTTGTGCATTATTAACACCAGTATGTAATTTTTATAGTTACAATTAGTTCAAATTGAAAATGTTATCATAAATTTTCATGCAAATCAGAATGTAAAGACCTACAGCTTCAACAAATGATTCATGACAGTTCAGTAATCTAGTCTGAATTGTGATGACATAATTAGTCTTATCTAACTCAAAGTGCAAACATTCTTGTGATTTATATCTCCGCTTGACACGTTATTATTATTCCATGTTATATTTATATCCAAGATTGCTTTGATTTATACCACCTGTTATTTTATTATACACAGTTACACAGTTTTTAAATCAAATTGACTTTGTTTAATTTGTATTTTATTTCATTTGTATTTAGAAAAAGTTGACGTATGTCTATTATGCAGCTGTAAATAATAAATAATATTTATCGAACTTAATTTATAAAAGTTACACGTCTATAATTGTCATTTTCAATAGACAAACATTTAAAATATATCAGATTTACTACTTATCAAGGCATGAAAATGATAACGATTTTTCTATTTCGTATCTACATTAATTGGAAAATTTGGTAGAAATAGTAAAAGTCAAATGCGACTTCAATTAACCTAATTTATTGCTTGTAGTAATCCAACATATCTAAAAATATATTAACAAAACACAACTCCAACTCAAGACATTTAAAAGGAACAAAACCAACCCAGACAAATTCAAATTGAAAGATAGCAGAAGGATATTTGCATCGCAATTCTAATGGAAACAATGTGCTTAATACAAGCAAGATCGAACTGAGCTCTCTTAAAATCTATACAAAATAACCAAAAAAATCCCAACCTATTTTATTAGTTGCAATTAGGAAAAGATAACACAGCAAATATCTGACACGTGAGAACATTATCAATTCCAAATTTATCAAAATGTATCAGCGAGAATATGTTAAATACTGTGAAACCGATTAGTTAACTCTAAGCCATTAAATTATGATATAAAATCAAATCTAACAGAATCGACTTAAATAGTCCAAAACCAAACCAAATATAAAAAGCTAGCAGGCAATAAAAGTTAATAAAATTTAAATTAATTTGGTATGCTATTTATTTTAATATAACTCAAATCAAACTGGAGGCTGTTCCAACCCAACCCAATTACGTCGATATAGAAAAAGATATCAGAAGAAGGGTTTGACAAATTCGAAAATTATCTGTTGTAGATTTATTTAATTAAAGTGCAAACGAAAATGTAGGAAAATTTGGCTTAGGCCAGTAAATTGTGTGAGTCAAATCCAATTTACCCTTAAATTGGATTTGACTCACACAATTTACTGGCCTAAGCCAAATTTCCCTACATTTTCGATTACACTTTAATTAAATAAATCTACACCAGATAATTTTCAAATCGAAAATCCAACAGAATCGACTTAAAAAGACCAAAACGGATCCAATTAGTCCAAATAGAAAAGCTAGCAGGCAATAAAAGTTAAAATAAAATTTAAATTAATTTGCTATGCTGTTAAATGTCAATATAATGGAAATCGAACTGGGGACTGTTCCAACCCAAACAAACCCAAACCAACCCATCACAATTAAGTTGATATAGAAACAGGTACCAGAAGAAGAGTCTGATAAATTCTAAGATTATCTGTTGTATATTTATTTAATTAAAGTGCAATCGAAAATGTTGGAAAAGTTGGCTTAGGCCGGAAAATTGTCAAATCCAATTTAAGGGTTTACATCGAAAATCCAACAGAATCGACTTGAAAAGACAAAACCCATCCAATTAATCCAAATAGAAAAACCCAAATTTAATAAAATTTAAATTAATTTGCTATGCAATTTACTGGCCTTAGTCAATTTTTTCATCGTTTCCTATATCGACTTAATTGGGTTGGGTTGGGTTGGAACAGTCTCCAGTTTGATTTTAATTATATTACAATTTATTAAATTTATATTATTAAATTGTCAATCTGGAGACTGTTCCAACCCAACCCAACCCAATTAAGTCGATATAGGAAACGATGAAAAAATTGACTTAGGCCAGTAAATTGTGTGAGTCAAATCCAATTTAAGAAAAAATAATTGCAAAAATTAAAGAAAAACATATTATTAAGGACACAAAAAATACACAAGTAAAGAACCAAAATTAGGAACCGACGGTAATGGATGGACAAAAGAAAAAGAAAAACTTATGCGAAACAAAACACGATCGAAGACGGAAAATAAAACAAAAAGATTGGGGAACATTGGAAGAAGAGTAAACCAACAAGTAAGAGGAAAATATTACAACGTTTAATAACGCAATGCAAGAAAAACAAGGAACAGCTAATCAATCATTAAATTTTTGCTGTAAGAAGTAGATATGCAAAACAATTTAAAACAAGTTTTAGAAAATAATACCCAATAATGTGATTACAATAATAAGTTGACGAAGTTTAAAATTGTGAAAAATTTTGATATAAATTCAAAAATCTCTTAGCACACTCGATCGGTTAAAAATCAAGTATGATAAGGGGTATTAAATTTAATACGCTTTATTTTATAAGTAAATATTTCACGCTAAACTTGTAAGTAAAACAGCAATACTAAAATGTATCAAAATGTAAATAACCGAATAAGATAAATAAAATATGGTTGGTAGGAAAATACCCACAAAGAAATTTGCAGTGGTCCGCACTGAAGTTTATTATACTTAGGTATATTACATTTTTCGAAAAAACTTTATTCAGTGTTTCGTTGAAACTATTCTTGAGCATTTAAATAAAAATAATCCCAACACAATTTTTGTTATTACGAGTTAGGTTATTTAGGTTTAGGTGTTATGTGGCAACATTTTAATTAAAATTTATTTTAATAATTGACCCAAGTCGAATTACAATTTTTAAAAGTACTTATTAAGTATTAGTTAAGAGTTTCTGGATTAGAATTAAATCTTTTTGAACAATTAAAGGTAATGTTTATTGATAAAATGTATACAACACTTCCATATAATAGCAATGGCCTATACCAGATCGTAAACTCGTTCGATTTTATCATTTGACTGCGCTTCGAAGTATGTTTTTTGTAGTAGTCACCGATAAAAACTGTCCGTTTTTGGACGAAAATTAATAATCCAAGTTAGCCGCGCCACCGATGCTCCGTTTGTTACGAAACGATGCAGTGCGTCAGTGTGGCCGGCGCGAAGAACGCTTCGCAAATTTGACTCGAATTAAACCTTAAAATTGATCCTAAATCGCGTATAGAACATAGAAATGCAATCGGTGATGGTATGTGATTTTCGGATGTTATTTTTTGTGCGTTGGTGATGCGAAATAACGACGACGCAGTTCCGTTGATTGAAGACATGATTGAAAGGGTAAGTGTAGTAATTTATTTTATACATAGTGTTGATGTTGATGTTAATCGGTGTTGAAAAAATGTAAGCGGAAGGAATGTACGACTTCAATGTGCGCAAAATTTTAAGTCCTTTTTCGATCGGGTATTTCCGTTCAGGTATTTCAATTATATTACTACATGAAAATTGAGTCACGGCTTAGTTGTGGTGGGAGCGAGCATATAACCTTATTTGGGAATATAACTCACTTTTTTGCGATTTTTTTGTCGATGTGCGGTAACGTCGATTTAAACGACGAAAGGGAGTAAGTAAGTACTTTGTAGAATGATTTTCCTTTGAGTTTGGTTTCATTGTTTATTTTTAACAAGAAAGTCTCGATAGATTGGAAGTCCTTTAAAAAATTAACTCGAAATCGCAGGATTTTCGCGGGTCCATTACACACATATGAATTTTTAAGTATATATTTTTGCCGATATCAAATAACGTGTGACATAATGCATTTGTCTTTTGATTTCTTTTCTTATAAAATGTTATAATTTTCATAAGAAATTCTTTAAGACAAATGACATTACACTTGGATTTAATTAATTTTAATGTACGTGCAAGCTGTTAAGCTGTTAATAACACCAAGCTTAGCAATTGAAAAGAATTAGACGGTAAATAAACTAATTTTATATCTCTAGTAGCCTACGATGGATTGGTGGTCATGAAAAGTTGTGTATTCCTAATTTTTCATTCATAAACATAAGAACTAATCAGAACAACAATAATAAATGCAAATGCAACAAAACGAATTAAATTTATATGAATCTGAAGAAATATATAAATGAAAATGAAACAAATATGGAAAGAAGTCTAAACAAAATAAAACCTAGTTTGAAACAAGGTAGAACCGGATAACTACAGGAACATAATTAAAACAAGAGAATGTTAACATGAAAACTATGCGGAGCAGACTTATGCTGCAAAACTAAGCAATTCATACTTTTTTGTAAAATTAATGAAATGAGAGATTATGTATCGAAGCTAAGAATGTTTACAATAATAATAATTAATAATAATTATTTTATAAGTAATAAGATCTTTTTGGTGACAATCAATCAATCAATCAGAACACAACTTAAGATAATTACGAATTTAATTTGATTGAAAGATCATTTTAAATCATTTTTCTCGCCTGCTTGAAAAGCAAAAACTAGAAATTGCATTAAATTAACTTCCACTGAAGACTGAAAACTGTAAAATATAAAGTTTCACTGTTAGATTTGAACCTTGTTACGTCTTGTTAATAACCCAATGTTTTATTTTTTATAATATATGACTAGGGGTGTATTACGATCCTGTGACCTTTGACCTTTTTATCGAATGACCATTTGGAAAACGTTGTGAATTTTTATTTTCGAAGGCGTTATTAGAAAAAACGTTGGAATAAATGTGGTATACTCAATGGTTCATACATTGAAACATAAAATTTTGTTTGTCCTGTAACTCCTTGTTTTCATAGCTAGGTAAATTACATTAATAAACTTCCCTCGTAGAACGTACTATATTACGTTATATTAGATTAAATATACAAACATTGACATGTGAGCAAGAACGCAGGTATTTAAAACGCAAGCATCGTTTTCAAGGAAGGGAGATGTTACTGACGAGCTAGCCTTGCGTTGAGTCGTTGCAGGCCAGGCGAAGTACCTCACACGCATGTGTTACTTTCGCTCTATTATGTTTATATATTATGTTTGTATGTTTCATCAATAATCTACATAACATTCTGCTTTAAGCGCTTTATTTCGATTAGCAGAACAAGGGACGAGGTGTCACGATCCACAGATTCGTAAGACTCCCCTAGTAATACATCGTTTTGAAAAGAGATACAGGGAGCGAGATCTGGATTGTAAGACGTATATTGTAATTCCTTAAAGCCACAATTATTGACTCATTGATTACTTCTTGAACAATTTATAATTTCTAATCTACACTAATATCACCCTGTTAACAATTTATTTTCGCAAAGTAAATGTCATAGTTCTTAAATGCCGCAATAAAAAATATGCGAACAATAAGAGATAACCAATTTTCAGAATTTTTACCACATTAATTATTATTACATCGTTACTTGACATACTCATGAAAGGGCACTGAATATTAGAAATATAATTTCTCGAAACCAATACATTCAAATCATAAACTTAAGATAAAGTCAAATTATTACCAAAGCTTCGTCCTTAAAAATTATGTTTTTTTCTTCTAAAGTGTTATGTTTAATCCACTTATTTTCTGGTGTCCATATATACAATGACACACATTAATTACATTAATCTCATAAATTAAATAATTACCATATAAATTGCAATTTATCATAAAAATGATTTAATAGGTGTTTATATAATAATGCTAGATGCAATCGTGGAAAATCTTAATAGGCGAGAATGTCTTAGAATGTCGCTCTAAGGTCACTTAGCGTTTAAATTTAAACGCGCCAGTTGACCGCGGAATTGATTTGATGGAAACGGTCCGCCGTCTTTTGACAATTATGTGCGAATGCGGTCGTAAAAGCGACGTATATTGTTTAATTCCCACTTAGTAATATGTAAGTGGATTTATAAGTCAATGAAGCCACGTATATGCGGTATTAATTATAAGTAATGGCGGTAATGAGTAATTATGACTGATGACCTTGCAATTGAGATCAGTTAGTCGGTTAGTTTTCATGTGAAATAGTCAAACAATTTTGTTTGAAGATATCTAACTGGTTGTTTTATTTGCTGGTTCGTTAATTAAAAATTAAATAAAGGTTGCCAGCTTTAATGACAAATAATTAATTAGACTGAACGGAAATATTTTGACTGTCAGAGTCGCTGGTCCATAGAAGATCGTGAAATGGAATTATACTAATTTTGAATGAAAACATTTTTCCCTAGTTTTATTGTGTTTTATTTTTCACTTTTCATCGAAAACGGTTGACGTTTTGTTGGCAGCTTTCGTGGTATTTTAGTTAAAATGATTTTTAATTGGCTTATCACACTTTCCTTCTTTTCGTTTATTTATGTGTTTGTTGATAGTATTATTTTGTTTTTGTTGTGAGTATTGTTGTGTTTATTGTAATAACTATCTAATAAAAAAATTCAAAAATTGCGCAATCGTAAATCAGGTTTGTTTTAAATTTTCAATTTATAGTTTTCATTTCTTTTAATTTTTTGTTTTCTTTGGTATCACGTCAAGTTGTGTGTGTATATGTGCGTGTGTGAGTGTGTATGGGTGGGAGGGTAATTTGAAGCAGGAGGAAAATGAATTAAGAAAGTCTTTGCTAATTTAATAGACAAAGTTCCACCTAAATTAACACAATTTAAAGACGGAGACGGAATTTATAATGATGACGCAAGATGTCGATTGTCACCCAAATTAACAGGAACAGATCACCAATCCGCCTTTGAGCACTACGTTAACTTTAAGGATAATATCAGGTCGTTAAGCATAAGTGGAATTTTTGATACAACTTAATAACGTTTGTTTAAATTCTAGTCTATGTTAGATGTTAGGACCGGTTGGTAATTTAATATGAATCCATTCACATTGGGAATTGCTTTCCATAGAACAAAACATATTAACGACACTTCATCCAAATTCTACCGTTTTACAATATCGGATTTTCCATTGTCCAGGTGTAATTTCGGTTAAATTATACAGAACTTTGATAGAATCTTTTCCTTTTTCAGTAGCAAGAAAATATTGAAATGGATGCTCCCAACTGGGACAATCGACGTTTTGTAGACTGGATTTTCATTGTGATTCGCTACCCTACATATTATGAGCTTTTTATCTTCTTAATGTCCTATTGCTGGTTTGTCATTGTACAACCCAACCTGATACGCTTTACTACACTTTGTCCTAAATCATGTGTTTATGAGAAATCAACGATCTAGTCAATTCGACTCCCTTGAGCGTTTCAACATTTTTTTTTCTGTTCACGATCCAACAGTAATTTTAGATCACAGCTGGGCAGTTCCACGTACACTGATCATAGTAAACATGAATTCGTTTCATTTATTTAGTCTGTGATCAGGACACTACGTTAGGTTTTACTGGAATACTTTACAGCCAATGGTTATCATCAAGTTGAAATCCAGTAGTCGACCTCAACGATAATAATAATCATTATTAATAATCATGTCGTAATTGTTTGCAGCTGGCCACTGGACCACTGGACCACACTATAGGGATTAAAAATGACATTTTCCATAGTTTTATACGTAATATTATTAAATGTGAATTTACAAACGAAATTCTAAAGAAACGAAAACCGCAATAAATAAATAACGAAGAATGTAAAAATACGAAGAATTAAAAATAATGTAAATAAAACATTGTATTGATAAAATGCAATGGAAAAATAACATAAAAAGATTTATTAATATGTGGGTCGTAAGACGCACGTGCTTATATTTTACCAGTAATTTGGCATTAATTGAACCAATCGTTTGGAATTTTCTCTTGCGTTTGTAAGCAAATGGTGCGAGATCCTTTTTGTTTTGAATGTCTTGATGACCGGTTTAGAAATTCTCAATAGGGAAGTCACACGATTTGGAAGACCGCTGAATTTGGTCAGTGGTTTTTCAAATCACCAACGAACCACTTGGAAATTGTATGCGACACAGTTCTCGTGTACGAACATCACGAAAAGCGTGTAGGCACTGCATCAGCATATTTGGCATCACCGCGTGTTCTAATATACTCTGTGCAATAATATTAGGATTAACAGATCCTAGGACGAACCACCTGAGGCCATCTATCCCATTGCACCATCTTTGTTCCTCATTTTGTTTTCGAGTTTGGCAACGATTTATATCTAAATATACTATGTATCGTACATGTGGCCTGTAATATAAAATTAAAATTTTTCGTCGAAGGATCTGTTACCACTACTTCAGCACACGCAATTATTTGTCCGAGGTCAAGTATTACTACATTTTGACCCACTTCTATTTTCTTCATTGATGATTGTTGAAGCATTTTATTGAACATATAGCTTTCGCAAAAATTGTTAAGAAAGGTAAATGGTTTTTGACACATTTAGTATTAACTTCTGACGTGTGTGACGACGTCGTCGAGATAATCTCGGGACTACTGAATATCATGTACCACATCCAAGACACGGCACTGAGTCATAATATGTTGCGTTAATGTCCTTCACTACGTTCTCTGTGTTCTCTGATTTTGTAGATAACATTACATTTATAACATTCTACTAGCGCAGTATTCGATAAACATGTTTTGTTTTCCCAAAATAATTGGAATAATTTCGAATAATTGGAATCGTAACGTTTATTGTAAATTCTGAAGTTTTCAGGCTCACTGGTCGTGCATAAGCTGGGTCTCATCTTCTGTTGTTCCTTCTACTTTGTATGTTCAAAATACTCCTCCGACGATTGAATGGCATTAAACACAGAATCATATCAACTATCTGTTAACCCAGATATCTGCACGACTTACACCCTTCTTGAGCGTGGCGCTTGCAAATTAATATGGAAAGCTAAAGGTGTACAGGTAACAGAAGATCGGGCTGTCCCAGATATTTTCCTGGAAATACTTTTGATGAAATATGTTCTAAGCTATTGCATTGGTTGACTACAATTTAGAGCGCCATCCCACATAAATTTATACAGCCCTTGACATTTGTCAAAATTATTTAATTTTTGTGTGTGAAGTACTCGTTTGGTGTCTTAATTCGGCCGAGAATGTCATAATTTTTGTGTGTGAAGTACTCGTATATTATTGGTGTCTTAATTCGGCCGAGAATGTAATCGCTTCACATCGACGTATCACTAGTAATTCTAAAGTTTTATGTGCAAATCGTAGTCGCGGTTTTATTGCAAGGATATAGTATAGTTCATAATGATTACTACTTTGATTTTGATCTAACTACTCGGATCCTTTTATAATGTAAGCTGTAGTAGCTTCTAACAATGAATTGCAGATGGGTTCGATCTGTTGAGGTGTTACGCCGAGGTAAACATAATTCAACGTCAATCATTTTTATTGGTTGAAAAACAATTTTCAAATGTACCACCAAAGCTGTCGTTATTGTGCTAATATGGTACATCGAGTAGCGGCGTATTTCATATTTCATTGTCTTCTGGAACTGACGTGTTTTAATATATCGTTTACCGGAGCCCACGTTGGGCGCCAATTTATAATATCTCTATATATTTTGGCCGGCAATATTGGTACGAATGCGATCAGGATCTAATAATAGACAGGTTAATGTTATCTCCAGCAAAGATAATCAAAAGCAAATCAAATTAATCTCTGATAAATATTATAAATACTAGCATTCAAAAAAAAATTATCAAAATTTGAAGATCGTAAACTTTTGATATCGTAGAATATTAACGACATTTTAGACACAGTCGGAATTTCACATTTACGTATGTACTCGTACGATATCATTTGTGACGGTTTTTGTCATTAACTTTAAATTCAAACAAATTAGCATATATTATTTCTCAAGGATTATCATCAACGACTGCATAAATTCTCATCTACTTATTGAAGATGATTGGCGAAACTATAAATATATGCAACGATGAAGAGTTTTTTTCTACTTCTGTTCAGTCTTCTCATGAACTGGTGAGGTAAAGTATTTACTAGAGGATTTTGCTGTTCTTCTAGTTATTTACTGTGATTAATGCTTCTTTGATGTATTACTTCTTTAATGATTGGTATGTTGATTTCTTTGTAGATTGTCTGCTTTGTTACGTACTGAGCACTCTTCACCAGGGATTTTTGACGCATGTTCATAATTGTTATGATTACGTTGCTGCTGCAACGCCATAGTATATATAGTATATAGTTAAATTTCTCTTCTACGACAGTTTTTGGTCTGAATGTAATCCTCGGTGTATTTCAGGGTTATTAATTGAAATTATTGGCCTCCTCAGTTGACTGGTATTTCTGGTAGTCTAACTGTCTATTTTCCAGATATGACTGCACGATTCTGAAGAATGTTGGTTGTGGTCTTTTAACTTTATAAAATAGCCCTTGGTATCAGCAATGTTAACGAACTCGCTGACGTCGACGAACAGAAGCGTTCCTTAGCTTTAAATTTTGTAGTTATTTTCTGTTATACCAATTAAAGAAGGTTTAAAAATAAATATGTTTTTCCCATTTTAGCCATTAATTTTGTGTATTTAAGTTGTGACTAGGTAATAAGCTAGGTAAATTGATTCTGGTAGAATAATTTTATTTATTATCATTGTCCACTCTCCTGTTGAAATATTGTATGCATTCGATGACGATTATGTTCTCTGCTCTTTTGATTGATACATGAGGTTCCCTTTCAAGATAATGTTCTATGGATATCTAGATTACTAGAGGTAATGTGTGTGTTTTCGTGTCACTGTTTGCTCTGATTTTCGACATTTCGTCCACAAATATATTTCGTAAATAAAAGAGAATCTTATTTTAAAACACATAACCACCCATAGTTCACTTACTTTAAGCAGAACTTAGAGGAACATACTCAACTTCAGCTGGCGATATACTTTTCTTCTCCAAGCAACTGACTAACCTTCTTAACTCCTGTCTTCACAAACATTTACAAATTGTGGAGTTTCTTTTTTTTTATATAATGGGATTATGTTGCCCAACTTCTTGAGCATGCTGTCCCCATTCATATTTTATTGAAGCGGTAGGTTCCCTTAGATTTTCTTCTTTATCCAGGACTTTTTTCACAAGTTATATTAATAAATTGATCATCACGTGTTCTCTATATTTTTCATTGCTTTTTGGTGATTTCTATTTTTATGTTTTACAAATTCTCGCAAATGTTATTTCCACTTGCGTATAAAGCACAACTTAATTGGTTACTTATGAACTAGTGTCGCAAACCTCAAAGATGAAAAATGATAGACGATAACTTGGGTAATTATGAGCGACTGGTTAAGAGTGAAAGTGAGAAAATTAATAAAAATTCAAAAGTGACAGTGATGAATATTTGCCAGGCTAAATTTCAAAAGCAGCCGAACTATTAAAATCAAATGTTTTCATCTTCTAAGGGATGTCTACACATTGACCAATCTCCCTAAACCTTAAGAAGGAATCTAACCCATAACAGTTCTTAAACTAGAATAAGTGGGCTTTTAGGCCATACAAATTAGATCAAAGTTAGGATGAAGGCTATCATTCAAATTATTATTATTACTATTGTTATTTTCAGAGAATTTTATATAGAGAATTGGAGAAATGTTTACTGCAGATTCAATACGCTGTTATTGCAAATGTATGTAATATGAAATTACATCATTTATTTTTAGAAAGAACCAACGCCGTAAGAACTGCAATGGTTTTCTTAAAATGTAGTCCTTTACTAATTGCAGTCGTTTTTATTGACGATTTATTATTTATCAAATTTTGTGTACCGTACGTAAAACTAATTGCCAAATATAATGGAGTAGAGCACCAGCAGCACAACACATGAGTTGTAAGTCTACGACTATATCTAAATAATATCCCAAAAAATAAAGGACACATTTTTATTACTATTTGTTTACGTAGTGAAAATAAACAAATTGCCAGAACCAAACACACTCCACTATAAAACTGTGTGTAAATGTGGGTGTAATATTAAAAAGGCATTTATGTCAATAACAATCTACGTATGCCGTACGTACGTACGATTTATTACACCAGTTGCTATTTTTATGGCGTTATTTAAAATTTCAGTCACCTCAATTACGCATACGTTTTTACCGCCAAGCGCCTGTTTAATTTGAGCTATGAAACTATGGATTACATCATCGCTGGAGCAAAATTTCGATTTAAAAATAACGGAAACCGCAAATTAAAACAGTGGTTCTGTGGATAGATTATTTACATATTTATCGCAAATAATGTCATCACGGTCTTTTTGTAGTTCAAGAAAGCCGCCTCATTACGTATTTTGTTAATTGTTTAAATTTTTACTGTGAATCATTGTTTAAACGATTGTATAAATTTTGGACGAAACTATCTTTCCTCAAGATAGATTTTAGGATTTAAATTTTAACCGAGCGAATGAATAGTTACGATAATAATAATCACAATGATTTTCATAAATGGAAAATAGGTAACTAAACAAATTCTGAGCGCGCCCGTCTGGCGACGCTTGTCACTGCCGACCTTAGAAGGTAACCAGCGCTCAATAATTCCCGTGGGCCGATAATGACGGCGTTATGAATTATGGATGGCCAATATTCGATAATCTATGATCTCTTTGTCGTTGAACTGAAGCACATTTAAACCGCCCACCGTAATACATCAAGAGACACCCACGCCCTTCAAGATGCAGTCATGCAGTCTGTTGTATCTTCATAGTATGTTTATATGTGTTATTATGAAAGAAGTATTGTTCCATTGTTTGTACACTAACTTTGTGATTCATCTGTAGCGTGCATATGGACATTTGCATTACAATAGGACTAAGTAGTAGCGTGTAGTAAAGATAAAATTTACAACGTTATTGTGAAGAGTTTCTTACCCTCGGTTCGCAAAAGCTGGAAGAACGGTTAATGTGATAATGGTTTCTGGGAAAATATCAGCTAAAATGAAACGCATACCTGGCTGGGTTTTTAAAAGAATACTGTGAATTTTCTTCTGCCATCCTTTGTCAATGAAGTTTACTCCACGTTCAAAGAGTATTTGTGACTTAATTCCAATAACTGAATTCCGCTACTAATTAATATCAATTTTAAGACGTAGCATTAGTAGTATTGGACAAGTTTCAATTCTAGATAACGTACCCTGCAGGGTAACTATTGACAGTTATGCACATAAATATCAGATAGTATTATAAGTAATTTAATTTGGCAGATAATGTGCGTTCGAAACTTTTTTAAATAACAAGTCTATTAAAAGTGTATTTTATATATTTTTGTGTTTGAGTTAAATTAAAACTAAAATTCTATAACATGATAATGTTACCAAATCAAGCAGACAGATGCAGTTGAAAATACTGCTGACCTACGGATGTGAGTGATGAGGGTAGTTTTTGTTAGTCTAGGAGTATAAGTTTACACATTTTGCGGCAATAGTGTACCAGCAAATAATTATTGCAGGTATTGCGTACCTGTGAATGCATATCCCTAGGCTTAAGTTCATTTTGCCTATTTTCGTCTCTCCGACGATTATTTTATAATGCAATACACCACACCTCACCTGCAACATCTTACACTCTGAATGTTTCGTTTTAATTGCAGTGCC
This sequence comes from Geotrupes spiniger, assembly GCA_959613385.1. Classification (NCBI taxonomy): domain Eukaryota; kingdom Metazoa; phylum Arthropoda; class Insecta; order Coleoptera; family Geotrupidae; genus Geotrupes; species Geotrupes spiniger. The sequence continues at coordinate 13,458,643 of OY390735.1, read as the reverse complement.
CTAACACTGATTGACCCCCTATTTGAAACTTGTGTTTCTTCTATCGTCTGTCCGTTACTTAATTTCGTCATCAGAGTCAACATATCAGTTTTGCGATCGTTTGTTTCTTATTACCTTATTATTACTTTGACTCGTCGTGAATTTCTAGATATAACAGGTTGGATATCTTGTTGGCTTGGTTTTGATTCTAATTTAAAACTTACCCCCATTAAACTTGAATCAGGTCGATAAACCGTTGCACAATCCGGATTTTTAATTCAATTAATCTCGACACCCGAAATGTGATCTGTATGCATGCAAATTGTCAACTCCTTAACAGTAATTTTCGCAAGCAATATCTGCATTCCCATTGGATAAAATTTGCTTCGATTCTTTTCAATCTCTTGTAATAATTACAAAGTAAGTCTGTTACTTTAGAAAATTTATCATAGCGTTAACAGCTAATTTCAACAAAAATTTCATATTTTTATAATTAAATCAACGAAAGCTTTTCCAAATAAAATATAATAAATTATTGTAATTTTAATTAGTTTTTAATGTCTTTTTGTCGCATAATCATAGCATAGCCTATTTGGTGTTTCTTATTCAAGTTTATTTTCATATTTTTTACCAGACACATTTAATTTAGATATTTGATTAATAGATTATGTAGCTTACATTAAATACCTACAGAATGGACCAGAACAAACAAAAACAGTGATTGAAGAAGCATTTCTCCACAATATAGATTAGTGGTAACTACACCACAGGAATGGGAGAAATAGAGGAAGAGAATATTATGTACGAAAAAATCGAATTATACAAATTGAAAAATTAAAAGATTATCAGAGTGATAAAGAGTATATATAAAGATTTAAGAGGAGCAATACAGATTTATGGGAAAACATCGAAGATATTCAAAATGAAAAAGGGAATGGAGCAAGGGAATAGCCGGAGCCCAGTTCTTTCATAATGATTATTGACATGTTACTGAAGGACATAAAAAAACGACAAGTCTTCACAAAGTTATAGGGTACAATAATCTTAGTAAATAGTTTAATATATGCTGACAACTTAGTACAAGACAACAGTTATCTGTAATGTTATCTGTGTGATAATACATAACAAAAGGGAATACCGCGATAGTAAGAAGATAGAAATAAAGAGGCAGAAAAGGCAAATACCTTAAATAATGGAGAAAAAGGAAATAAGTAGAGCAATTAAAATAAAGGTCTAACAGCTATGGAAACGAAATTCGTAAGAAAAATTTGCAAGACAAAGTGGAATAGAGAACAAAATGAATATATTAGACAAATAGTTGTTCAAAAAGACAACCTCATGACTGAAATTACTAAGAAACTGGTATGGTCATCAGAATGTAGCAAGAAAATATAGTTAAAAATGTCATCGAGTCAAGAAGAATAGGAAAGAGAAAATTGAAGAGATGGGAAGAATGACAGAGGTTGGTAAAAATAATGGCAAGGGCCTTGAGGGAATGAAGTGATTGGGAAAGACTGGAAGGGAATGTGTAGCAAATTAGGAAGAAGAAATGCGACATGCTGATTAGGGCACTAAGGATATGAAAAGAAGAAAAAGATTTTTAACGGATTTTTGCAACCTAAAATGCTGGCATTGCTTGCTTTTGCCGTAGCAACGTATTTTCAAATTTGCAGCCTAAATTCGCTCTAAAACCATGAAATAATGTATCGTTCTAGCTCATTCTTGCATTGTGTAATTAAGTAGTTTAATATAAATTTCTCACATTTGGTTCTATAACGACTCTGGCGTGAAAATGTAAAAACATACGGTATTTGATACTTGATATAAACATCCAACACCTCTATTTTAAATTTCAGTTATTTAAAGGGAATTTATTTCACCTTATAAAAATAACTTAAATGAATATGGATAATTTTTGTACATGACATGCTGTGTAAAGCTATGTATTATTTGATAATTTTATCTTTGAAGCCGCAATTAGTTTACAAGTACATTAAAATATCTGGAAGTAGTAGTTCGTAATTTTGAACAAAGACTATTGACGAATTTGACAGCTGCCATTAATTAATGTAATTAGTCCACTCAAATAGTTATTAGTGCAATGAAATAAAATTGGCATGATTTTTTACCAAAGGACTATCTTAGATAATTTACCAAATACCTAGTAACTGGATAAACTTAAAAGTAACCCACCACCTACATCTTAATTACAAAGCCACCGATTATTTGAATTAATTATTTTACAAAGCTCATTCTAGATGAGAAAAGTGTAACATCTGTAAGTCACCGCGGAAAATATTCTGCGACGTCGATATTAACAAACAAAGACCAAACTAAATCTATCTTCAAAAATTCCTTACCAATCACTCGTGCGTTAATAAATTCAACACGGTTACTCACAGACACCAGAGCTCCTTGGGGGAGGTTTCAAAAGACGAACCTCGCGGAAAATTCGTTCCGAATATTACGCAAGAACCTACTTGATAAAAATAACCCAAGTGACCATTACGTCAGAGCATCGCCATCTGGTTTTAACTGGAACCACGTTCACCTTGTCGACAATTTTGGATTGAACAAGTGCAGCAAAATAATACAAAACAATTTAATTGGCGTGAGTGCAAGCGATTGTTTATAATTAAATCAAACGTAAGTTGAAATGGAAACAGTTTCAAAAACGCCCTGATTGATACACACTAGCAAATAAACACGCCGAAACAGTAAAATACGATCCGCTCAATGCTATCACGAAGAATGCCATTAAATAAAAATTTATTGGACGTCATAAAACCATCGCCCGTGGGCATTGAAATAAATCCCAGAAAACTACTCGTGTTATACGTTGAGTAACCTCAACGTGAATGAGGATTCTTAAAATGTTTACGAAGGCGATGATATGTCAGGTCGATAAGTTTAGTTTATCCAGCAACTTTGCAAATGCTGCATTTGTTATTCATAATGTGGAAAATTGTTTTTTTTGCAAATTTGAGAAAAAATAAAATAGTATTTAATATATTGTATGTAAGGGGCAAAGGAATGCCCATTTCAATGGGAACGTCCCAATCTCAACGATTGCATATCACACGACAGAGTAAATTTTGAAACATGTGTTGGGTGGGCATAATTTCGATTACTTAATTAATATTATTAATCCCTTTCGCATTCAAGGAACATAATGCACGTGGTCGTTAATATACGTTCTGGTGAAGACCTACGTCCTTTTTTTATGTTTGGGTTATAATTTAGACGACTCAATCCATACGCAACCCCGATTGGTGACAAAAAACTGTGAATATTCGTCTTCGTTTTAGGGAATGTAAATAAAAAGTAAAAATATATATTTCTTGAAGTTTAAATTACCAAAGTATATTAAGTCTTGCTCCATCATGAATTTAAAGCAATGTTTGTAAGTGTGCTTACTTTTCATTTATACACCACGTCATACCGAATCGATGACAAATATAAACTTGACGTTTACAGATTTTCTAACGATTTTTTTATGTGGTAATGAAACACTTTGATAACTGTAATTTTCGCGATCATTTTCCTTGACGGCTAATTAAGTTTTCCGCGGAACAATTCATGACAACTGTCCATTAAATAATCGTTTCTGTAATAAACCACCTCTCATTACATTAATTCTATGTAATTTACGTTGCTAATTGAGCCTTTTCCAGGATCCACTGGACAACCATAACACAATTACATCTATGATTGGTATGCGAATAGATGATGCCATTTTCCTTGAATGATATAACAAATAAAAATACTGGTAGGGTTGCGTGTGTTTGTTTGTGTATCACCGACTCGTCCGTTCGCTTTTATTTACGCCGACAATCAAATTTATTAATAAATGTGATCCAAGTTCCAGTTAGTGCAAACTGTTGTTAATTTTGCTGGACGTAAACGTGATTCCCGTGTTACGTTCTGCGATGCTATCTGCGCTGATTTATGAAGTCTTCATTTTTTCATCATTTCGTTATAATGAATGGAAAAAACAGGTAGAGCAGGTGTTTGAATTAACAAAGTCTAAAGAACAAATGGATTGATTTACGAGATCTGTTCTGCATAATGATATAAATATTTATGAATATTTACCGGATGCATAATGAAGGAGTGACTGTTGTAAAAGGATCTGGCATAAATCAAATCTATTTTAGGTTTGATTTGTTTTAATGATATTTATGAATACTTCAATATTCTTTGAGATAAATGATTATACCGTATATAATAAAAATAAGAACGCGTTAAAAGCGTTGATGCATAAATTATCAAATGCATAAAATTTATATCAAACAATGCATTTTAGCCAACACATGCCGTAGTTGGTTTGTCTTTAAGAAATATTATACAGATGTCTGTCACGCATTCAATCAGAATGATAGAAAAAACATTTTGAAGGTAACGGAAAAAATAACGTATGTAACTTGTGTAGTGGAAACCTCTTGACTGCATCCAATCTTTGGTTCTCCGAATAATAGATGATACTCAAAGCTGCTAAATGAGATGTGCATAAGGCCCGTACAACAAAAGAGTACGATTCTGAATTTATATTATAAAGAAAATTGTATAATTACAATATAATATTAATACTAAATACAAAAAGGCGATATATAAATAGATTTTTCAGACTCCATAATTAGACACAAAAAACTGAATTAAAACCTGCCATGAACTAAATCAAAGGTGGGAGACAAATTTGTCACAAAACGCTATTTTACACTACTTTACATTACATTACATTAATTACCATCAATTAAGTAGAAAATGAAATTTGCATTATTTCGCGATCTGAAAAATAGATTTTAAAAATATTCTTATTTGAACATAAAAATCCTGTAAATCGAAATTCTCAATTTTTACCGATGCGATTAAAAAATCCATTATACAGTCGAATTGCATAAATCAAATTGAAATTCGATAAAATATTTTTTCATTAAATCTAACTAATTGGCGCGGTTGGTGAAAAATGTGCCTATAAGGTAAAGATACCAGTATTCGTATCAGTTTAAAGGAAACCCCAATTTCATGTGTTGCATTAGATGTATTTTGCGTATGAAACTTTCCAATCTTAGGTTTATTGTCGTTGAAGTTTCTATTTTATGATACAATATATTGTACAAGTTGAACAAAAACCTTTTGGGCACTCTTAGGTACATCAGCATACACTTGATGTACCCAGCTTTTACAGGATAAACATTTTATCATATCTTGTTTAAGTTCCCGCTGCACTTTTCGTTTTGGCAATTTACTTCCTCTTTTTCTTCTACTCTTCATTTTTTTTCTAAATATGTTCAGCCTTGTCCTTTTCACTTTTTGAAAAATATTGTCGCCATTCTCCAGATGTTACTACAGCAGGCACCTGATCCTTCGTTTTTTGGAACTTGTATTGGGAGTGAAAGGCCAAAATAAAGATATTCAGTTATTCAAGGTTCAATTATTATGGTATATGCAGTGGTGTCTCACATGTAAGTTCTACTTTTCATGTTCTGGTGTTGTTCTTTGTCCTCCCGCAACAATTTCAGCAGTAGATTCAAATAAGGACCGACTTTTTTCTGAATTTGTAGCGATATTGTTTTGCTTGCGTTGGAGTTCACACCCAGCGTTTCCTACAATGTTGAAAACTGTTTCTTCCTTCAAGGACATCCCTGGCACAGCACTTTCATTAGATATTTTAGGACCATCATTGTCATATGATGTGTGAATACTTCGTACAGAACATCCTCGTTTGCATCGGTAAAATCATTCTCTAGTCACCCAGCATTCTCTTCTGCCATAGTGTAAATGCCATTATCAGAATTAATTGAGAAATTATCATCGTTGACTACAGGAAATACGTTTGAGTTTTCTGAGGGCGTGTCACGTTCAGTTTGTTCTTCTATTTTGTCTAAAAATAGAATAAGGAACGATCTTCTAATGCAACAGTCCAGGTTACGCCAGACGTTTTGAATTGTGCTACGTTTTGTGGTGAAATATATATCGAAGAATGTCAAGTGCTTCAGGACTTTTTGGCCAAGGACGAGTCGTAGTTTTCAAACTCTGCCCCCCGCTAACTTCGTGTAATCTAATGCATCGACGTCAATATGACGAAGCCCACAACGGCGAAATCCATTTCTAAAAATATCGGGTTCGATACTTTTCAGTACCTCATTGAAAATGCGACCAAAATTGTCTCTCTTAAGGGGTAACTCAGTATTGCAAATCCTGAACGAATACAAAAAACATCATGTTTAATATGACAATATGACAAAAGATATTTCAGCAAAAAATTCCCAGCAATAAAATTCAAAATCGTTAAACAATATAAAATGCTTGTTTAACGATTTTGAATTTTATTGCTGGGAATTTTTTGCTGAAATATCTTTTATTGAGTGGTAGGTTAGTGTTAAGTAGTGTAACCAGTAACATTTTTTAAACAAACATTTATTTAAGAACCAAGTTTGGTGTCCCAGGTTGGTGTATCTGAACTGGTGTATCTGAACAGCACAAAATCAAGCAAAACGACCAGATATGGTCCTTTTTGCAGTAACATTGTTACTTAATGTTCATTTTCATTTTGATGTATAGTTAACCTAAACATTTCAATGGCGTCTGGTATTATTTTTATAAATAATATGAGCGCAAAGTGTACACGAACGTTTTAATTTAAACATATTGTGTTGTCACGGATCTTGTTGCATAGAGCTTTCTGTTCGTGCTTCGAACAAAATTTTGAATCCATGTGGGATCTGGTTCATGTTCTAATTCATCTTACACTTTACTACTTTACATTTCAAGTTTAAATTTAAAGGGGACTTACACCTTGTAAGCCAATTTTGGAGCCAATTTTCAAGAATTTATCGTAGAAAAACTAAAGCAGATTTCGATATGAAACTTTTTTCACGTTATTATAAATCAATTGAACATCACATTTTTTGTAAATGTCAATGTTCACTCCCAAGACCTGGAGATGGCTTTGACAGCGCCTCTGTCGAAAGTGAAAAGTCAAACGGTGTACAGGATTGGGGCCACCCTAGTTATCGGAAATAAAAAATTCAACAATGCTTTTGATTGTTGTTATGGCAGCAAGGTCCCGATCGTTCAGTTTTGCAAAATTACGATTTTTCGCGAAATGGCGAACATTTTTCCAAAAAAGTCATATTTTTACTATGTTTTCTGTCACATTCGAAGCTGTAAAAAATCAGCAAAACGAAATTTTCCAAAAATGAACGATCGGTACCTTGGTAAGTGTTTCCTGTGAATTGAAAAAAAAGTCATCGCGATACGTTCAGTTGTCCCGTAATCGTGTACATCAGTTTTAAAAATGTAACTTTTGGGAAAACGCGTTTGAAGTTGAGATGTTCGCAACGTATAGAACCGTTTAAAGCTACGGGACTCGGAGAATCGTTATGTCAAATTAATCATGGACAAATACGTTGACAAAAGAACATCGAATAAGCTAAAAAAAGACAACCTTTAAGGGCGCTCGAACCAGCCGCGCGCCGTCATGTTAGACGAGCTATAGCTCTCGAACTAGAGAGTAATCTGAAAAACCCTTTCACAGGCTCATTTCCGAGACCCTTCAGATTAGAAAAATAAAAAATAAAAAAATCAATTTTTTGGAGAGCGACAATGTGTCCCACTTAACAATTCAAACGCATTGACCGGATTAACAATTGAGTCAAAATTAACTAAAGCGTAATGTAAGCTAAAGTAATGCATGATAAAAACAAATTGCGTAATTGTGAACGTTTACGAATTCATAAATTCCAATAAATCGAATCTAAAGAGTTGCCTGATTTTTATATGCACGTAATTTAACGTGTCAAAAATCCATTGCAAGCGAATTTCATTCAAATTCTATCTAAATGTAGTATGACAACTAAAAATTAATGAACTAATGAAGAGTCAGAAATTGAATAATATAACCTTTGTAACCAAACCTAATTGAACGTAACCCAACCCAACCAATATTCAATTATGCCTCATTAAAATACACTTTATACCTGCAAGAAAATGTGTGAAAGAATGTTCTGGAATTATAAAACCCTATCTATCAAGATTACATTAGCGATTGCCTGCCGGAATGATAGAGTCAACGCAGTAGAGCACCTACTAGACAACTTTCAGTAGAAGATTGCACCTACTGCACACCGAAATGCACATAACTCAAAAGTTGTCAGCCGTCACAGAAGCCTGTGCAAAAGTAACCTCAAGAACCAGCCAAAAAGTTAGCATTTCAGCTCCATGCGAATGTAAATTGCACTATCCTGGGTCGCAGCATCAGCAGCATCAATGCCCAATAGAACTATACCAGGTACCTCCTAACGTCGCCGAATGCCATTTCCAAAAAGCTATTGCGCCTCCACCAGAGAAGACTTCGCATATGTCGGTAGAAGACATTGCAAATAGAAATTGTCTTTAATTGGGTATTATTAATTAAGTGTAAATTGCTTCTTTTCACTTATTCTCTATCAATCAGGGATGAGTTATGAGGATGTAAATTAAGTTATCAAAATCTACTCACAAATTGGATCCAAGTAATCCCACTGTAATTTGATGCAAGATAAACTTAACAATCATAGGTATCCGTTAAAGTATCTTAATTTTGGTCAAATATATATTTAATTGAATTTTAGCTGAATTTGCCATGATCGCCAATTAAATAATCAACACACAAGTATGTTTTGTTGTAAGAAAAATTAATCACAGTGATTCACCAATCCATCGGGTAGGAGTTGGATGATTGTTTGTATCTGTATTGTTTACCTAATTATATATAAAACTACTATAAAACAAAAATTATTGTGCTTGAACATTGATGCTTCATTTTTTGGCGCTCTAACAATATTGATTATTATTTTGTTATAGGTGTGAAAAACTGAATGAAATGCAAGAAATAATTATTTGATACGTTCGTTAGAAAAAATTGATAGTGACTGTTTCAAATGGAAATTAGATTTTTACTTGGTTTGATCGGCGTTGGAATGGCATTAATTATTTTTTGTAACACAGCACACGTATATGAAAATTTAAAGAATATTTTTAATATAATTTTTTGCACCGATCTGGTTTTGAAAATTTGAATGAATTTAGATTATGTTTGATCTTACATACAAAATACTTGTGGATTGTTTAATCTTGCTGAACTAGTTTTCCAAACTTCGTTTAACGTTTCGCAGAATTTCTAGGTGAATTAGATAGTTACGGTCTACGATGTGACGCGATTCTCCATTTCTATTGGTAAAAGGTGATAACGTGGTTTCCGTGACGCTAACTGCTATAATTACATTAATATTTTTTAAAATATTAAATCAATTAATATTTACATTGAAGCGTTATTTACTTTGACAGTAACTTAGTCTGCTGTAACCAAAAAATAAACAGTATTGCCAACCGCAATCAATTACGAACTGCGTGAATTTCCCTTTTCTATCGTAGCTAACATTCATTGTATTTATGAAAAAGTTCATAAATATGATAAGTTAGGTTTTTACATATTTATGAGTACGGGGATCAATAAATGGTTATTAATGAAGAATGACTCAATGTCCTTATAAATAATGTACGAATAATCAATGGGAGATAAACTGCGATTTTTTTTTGTAAATGATATATGTTACAAAAATTATTGAACAATGAGAATGTCTTTATAATTTATGAAATTAATGTCGAATTTACACATTAACGTGCTTCAAAAAATCGGACATCCAAATGTTGTAGTGCTCGTAAATTTCATTTTTCCTTTCGCAAGGAAATCCGTTAATATTTAGGGCTGTGCCAAGTTGGTTGAACATTTGCTAAAATACTAAACATATACAATACGCAATAACTCACTGCATTCGTATTTTCTCGTAATAATCTTGGTCCAAAATTCGCGAAATCGAATTATCAGAACACTTTCTCCAGACGTTGAGCTGAATAATGCAATACGACGCAATTTAACTTTACTTCTGAATAATTTTCATCGCCTTATTTTATAATCCTGCAGACAATTCGGCGCAAAATGGGTTCCTTTTGCAAATAATATTAAACCGTGACAATTTTGAAAACACCTTCGCAGTCACGTTATTTATGAGTCAATATTGGCACTACTTTTATTGACTCACGTAATGATGCAAGTTGAACAATCCAAAATAATTTTCGACTAGTTTTTAATCAGCGATTCAAATTTGGCGACGCATTTTGTTGACTCATAATCAAATTAATTTAACAAAAAAAAACAAAATTACGTTGCAACACTAAGCAATTTCCATAGTCATCGTATCGTACTCATACTACTACACATGATACGTATTATTATTCACGAACAATATCAAATATCATCGTACAACACAACCGGCGATTTAAAATGACCCTATTAACATATTAATGTTAATATAACGGTTTCACTAATAACGTGAACGTGTTAAGATTTATTGCGCGGGATATGACAATTGCACGGCATGACGGGAATAAATTCTGCAATTAGACTTTTCTCAACGTTAAACGCGTGATTGGTTTTTTGATTAGTGCCGTCACCAATGAGATCACAGCGCTATTTATCCGCAATCGCTTTCGTCCGTCGTGAAACCCCTAATATAGCGTTAGACGCACGAATTAATTTGTGCAACTGCATCATCACCGGTGGTGAGATCATTTCCATTCAATTCCGACCGCTTTATATATTTACACATTAAAAGCTTTGAAAACGTATTTTATTGCATTATCTTGTGGCGATTTGTTTTTTATTCAGCCGCCGGCTGCTGGTCGTGAGATCATTTCTTTTTTATATCGGTTTATTTTTATTATTTTAATGGCACGCAGTAGTTATACAGATTGCTGCGTTTGACACGATAGCTTTTAATTATTTGCAAGATTTATAAATATACGATTACGGTGAAATTTATCGATAAATTGTATAATCAAATGAGTTAATTTCATGTTTTTTTTGCGTTGTGGATCTGAAACAATGTGTTTGTCGTTTGCGTATACATATTCGAATTTTATTTCAGCGATAATTTCATATTGATGACAATTTTGAAATGGATTTAACCGACCACGTGTCATACGTTTTCCTGTATCCTTCAATCGATTAGATTTTTGAAACTGCGAGTCGGTCATGAACGCGTCGATAAGGTGGTTATAAGAAAAAAATCTATTGAATATCTTTGGCCGATCCTTTACTTAATTGTCATTTTATTCCCCATATTAATATTTGTCTACATAAGTCGCGGTGTCATGTTTGGATTTATATTTGTTAGAAAAAGTCTATAAACAAAGATAATAAAAACATATCTTGCGATATTTATGCATAATGTAAAACTATTTATTATGTTAACATTTCCCAGTGCATTATAGGAGTGTTTCCGTCACAACACGCCACGTTATATTTTGCATTAGTTTAAATTAATTATTTCTGCAAAATTGGGTAAAATATTACCCACATTTTTAGCCGCTGTCTATTGAAAAATACCGAACACATATTAATATCATCACTAATTGTTTATTAGTAATATCGAGTCGTAAAGATTCATTGTTGAGGTAGGGTATTTTATTTCTGATGTTGCAAAGGCCACTGAAGTTCAGTGGGTTCATATTATTTTATGGTTGTTTACAGATAATTAAATTATGCGCTATACGTACATACATTTTATTGTTTATTGTTTATTTTCACTATTTGTATATGATGTCATGAAAATATTATATTAGCAATATTAATTATCATGATTATTTTTTTAATTGAATTATTGTTTGATGGCTCGGGTTGAACTTTACATACATTGGATGGTGTATGGGAACCGTTTTTATTAATCAAAAATCAAAATTTTATCATCAGCTAATGCAGTTACAATAAGTTAATAGTTTCAAACTACAATTAATTTGAACAAAGTGCCATACATTAAAAACTACAAAAGTTCGATATATGAAAAATTAAAGTGAACATTGTAGAGAGTTACAATCGGGAGATGTCCATGTGTATTTAACCTCGTTACACCATAGCAGTTTCCTGTTCCCAATGGTAATGAACTCCAATTCTTAATGAGGGGACCACTCTCTATTTCAAGAACCAGTCCTCCTGAATTGTGTTAAGTTGACAAGGTTTTCACTCCAGGAGGAGGAGGTGCACATCATCGCATCGTCTGTACAGATGCCCATTTCCGTTCCGTGTCGTTTAGGGTCCGCTATATAAGCGAGGAATAGTTCAGGACCAAATATTGATCCCTGCGGTACCCCAGCTAATTTCGAAGCTTCGTTCACTTAGATAAGAGGCCACAAGTTTTACGATATTGATTTTATATATCAAAATCCATGATTTCATGTCGTTTCTTTCTCCTGCGTTCACCTACTTGCTCTTTTATATGTGAGGGAATCCAACCATGGGGTGTAAAGGGCCGTATGGTTATTACTTCTTGCACTACCGTCGATGTAGCATTTGCAAGTCCAAGTTTTGTGTTTCACAATTTCAGCATTTCTGCATTTCTGTATTCATGATATCATGATATCACATCCACACGAACGAGATATGTCGTGAGTCGATAAATCATACGTTTACCTTCGGCAAATGACTCTTAAGGTAAATCGGGATGAATTTTATTTCGGAAGAATATTACCTGGAATAATAAAAAAGCCAGGTATATAAAAATGTTAATAAATATTACTTATCTTTGTCAATGAAGTAATACATCTGGCAATTTGATTTATATGTTCAACTAATTCATAGATGAAAAGTGGTTAGGTTGGTTTGTGCAAATGGAGTTAAAACCCGACCTAACCCAACCCAACCCAACTCAGCTGCATTAAACAACATAAAGATAGAGTAATGTTACTAAATTACTAAATTAATTGTAGTAACATCCAACTTCGAAACAATATTTCACTTAGATTGCACCCACAATTGGGGACACTTACCAACTTAAATTGCATAGCCGATATATAAGTTCATATAAACGTACGGAAGCTAAATATTAGATGGTATACATGTATGGAAAATAATTCAATTGGTGGGTCCAGATATTTTCTAATATTAGAAGACGAATGATTTTTGTATATTTTCTTAAATCGAACGACGATTTTTTTAAATTATAAAGTTTTAATAGAAAATCAATAGAATATTAAAAGAAAAACATTCAAATCCGATAACGGAGGATTATTCTGCAGTAATAATTTTGATAACTTTCTTAGTGGAACTTAGTAAAATTATTCATCTTAAAATACCATTTCTCAAAGACTCAATCGAACTGTTGTTGAGAAATCTAGTACTGTCTATTGTTAATTTGAAGAATTAATTGGATTACAAAAATTCTTTACGAGCTTTGGAAAGCCTGATGTTAATATATCAGAATATTTTGTCGCATAGTCGTGGCACATGGGTCAGATGAAAGAGGATATAAATGAGGCATAAAGGCAGAAAAACATATTTTAGTAGGATATGATTAATCTTATTAGATTCAAAACCGAAAATAGCTATGATAACTATAATTGAAAATAAAAAAGAAGAAATGGAAGTACTGATAAAAAGCAAGAGAGACAATTGCAGATGAAAGTCAAAAATCATAAGATTCAGTGGCATACACTGATACAAATAATAAAACGGAGGATGGAGAGGAGGCAGTATCAAGTCGCAATTTAAATTAACACGTTCATCTATTGAAATTATAATAGCTCCGCACCAAAACTTAATCGAAAGAGATGTAGAAAGACTTAACGAAGATTAATTAAAGGTTTTAATTAGAAGTCTTTCGCAATCTTAATGTGCGGCTGTTTGGGGCAAAAAATTAAATCATGATATTGTCGTGAGTCGATTAATCATACGTTTGCCGACGGTTAATGACTCTTAAGATAAATCGGGGTCAATTTTGATTCCCAATTCCCATATAATTTAATTTCCAAGAATTATTACTTGGACTCATAAAAAAGTCAGGACTATGTTAGTATCTTTCACCATGAAGTAAAAAATCAATAAAACAATTCGATTTATATGTTCAAATAAATTCGTAGATGAAAGGTTGTGCAAATGGAGTTAAAACCCAACCCGACTCAACCTAACCCAACCCTACCCAACACAACCCAACTTAACCTAACCCAGCCCAATCCAAACCAAATCCAGCCTTAACTGCATTGAACCAAATTTTAGTATAATTTTGCCTTTAAATCCAGCCCAGGAAGAACTCCCACGTTTAACGTTATTATTAAATTCAGAGTTATTACGATTGTATTAAATAGTATTGCAAGCTGTTGCAATGAGATACATTTCTAAAATGCTCCGTTTAAAAATCCCAATCGACTAGGACGTTAGGTTTGGTTGGGCTGGGTTTGATTTGGTTCAGTTGGTTATTGGATCTTGGCCCAAGATCTTATACCCAATTGCCTAGATTCTTGGCAAAAATATTTATCGAGTGAGATATAGGGTTGCGTCTGAACGTCGAAATAATTTTTTTGTCTTAAAACTTAAAACTGACAACAACAAATTTAGAAATCAAATAAAATATTTTATTGACCGGTAGAGAAACGGTACGTTTGTTCAATGCATTTTGCAAGAACTTGGGTGAATACCAAATATAGTGCTGGAACTTAGTTGGAAGTCTTACCTAATTGATACGCCGGGTTTAACGAGATATATTTTCAAAATAAACAGGTTCGTGAGATAACGAAAAAAAAATATGATTGTCTTCGTCATATTACAAAACAGAGATTGCTTAGTTCTAGACGCTACTTTTTTCAATTACATAAAAAAATCTACAGTCGTTTCTTATACCTCGCGCCTGGAAATATTTGTCGTTCGTTGCTAGGACTACAAAGAATTTTTCAACAATGAGAACCACTCGTGCCATTTTCGAGATATGCGAAAAGGCAAAAATAGGTATAAGAGTAAACTATCACGTTTGGTTGAGATAATGCTTTAAAAAATATGAGGTTTCCTTCTTTTGCATTTCCTTTGCTTTCATATTGTTTCAGTTTGCCTGATTTCCATTTGAAAACATCATCTCTCTTTCATTTTCATTAGATTAGTTGCTTTTTGGTTGCTTGCTCTTCGATCGTTGTTTGTTTCAACTCTAGTTGATAGTTATTTGATTTTAACTTCTAGGGTCCTTTGTCTTCGTGGCCACATCATCAACCACATCAGTTACGAAACCATTATTAACCATACATTTAAGACACATATTCGTTTACTGTTGGCTTTGTATTGTTTTGCGTAATTATTAATTTTCCATTGTGCTTACTTTTCGTCAATTTCTATCCTAATAACTGATCTCATAACTTTGTAATTCCTTTCCTCGGTGAACTTAACCTGTTTCTTGTCATGGTTTTAGGTCGTATTAATACCGTATTAAAGCCATTTTCTTACTTTGCACCCCTGTTTGAAACGCCTCCAAGTGTCCACAAACAAAGTTATCGAGAAACCCAACTTGGAACAAGGAAATGTATGTTATTTCTATCAGTATTTATTGCCCATAAATTCATCGTAAAGTTTATTTACAATATTTTTAAAGGCAAATTAAGCTTTTACGTCGTCACCTTCGCTAAATTTCGAGGATTCGTTCCATATAAGGCAAAGTGAGGTTGTATTATTGCAATCAAACGCCGATAAAACTAATGCCATGGACATGGACATTCGGCTGACCTAGGTCGAGAACTACAAATTACGCTGTCAATTACACAAAGACTCTATAAATTGCCACGAACGCTTAATTAAGTTGCTTCTTCCTTGAACCGTTACAATTTAACAAATAACCGATTGTGATTAATATCTCTCCAGATATCAATTCGAACGTTTCTTTGTGTAAACGCATCCGATTGTAATTTGAAAACGCTCGCGCTGTAATTTTATGTATTGGCGTATTGACCTCTGTAAATTATTCCGCGCGGCGGCAAATATGGAAATCGAGCTTTAAATAAAAATGACAGTGAATGTCGAAGAGCATTTGCAATTCATCTTTGTCCAATATATAAACCCACTTGATCGTTCATGTATTTCATAACAAGAATTTGCAGGTTCAGGTTTCGATTTAAACGTGCGTATTTTTTTTATATTACATATAATTTACTTAAAGTCAACATGGGAGACATTAAGTGTGTACCTGTATTTTAGTGAAAGTCAATAATCTGATTGTGCAAATCGTGTCGAAAATGGTGCACCAGCCACCTGTATTTTGTAAGTGGGACAAGTTCGCGCGAATATGTTTAATTGTCAAGGTAATAGATGCCAGAGGCACTCGCTGCAATGTAATTGGTGCTGTTTTAAGGAATTGCATTGCGCGTGACCTCCATTCGTTAACATAGTTCGTCGAATTTGAGTCAGATTAGTGTTTTATATCTTGGCGATGTCGCGGTCATCTTTGAAGTTTGACACATTAATTTCCAAGCCAAAATAGTAATAGAATAGTAACTGACAGTACGAAAAACTGTTTGAAATATTAAATAAATTGAAAATATTGAGTTGGAATGTATTATGGTTGGATCCACGCTTTTAATTTCTGCATTTAGAAAAGGTTAATACAATAGGATAGCATCAGTTACGTTTAACTGTCGCTTTTTAATTGGTCGTTTCCGGAAAAAATCTTAAATAAGCATTGTTCGATGTATTTATATACGACCACGTACTATTTTTAATAGTCGCGACACCACAGTTTCTCTCTCTCACACACACACACAGCTACAACTACTATTTTTAAATAACTGCTTTACGTAACAGTAGATGTAGCCAACCAAACCCAACCAATCCCAACCAACCGAATCATAAAATTCAAAACACGACATTGAATTCAACAAAAATAAAAGAAATGTGAAGTAAACGAAAAAGAAAAACGAATCAGATTAGGCCAAAAGAAGACCAACCAACCTATAATTGAAACAAGACAATTATCGACGAAAAAAAAAACAAGTAAGTGAAAATATAACAAATAGAATTATTCAGACGAAAAGGCAACCAAAGTGTGACAGCAGAATTAAGGGAAGAAAAATTAAATTGTATCCGAAACTTAGAAAACCATTTGCATAGAAAAAAATAATAGAGCAAATTATGAAAGACAATAAATAGCAGTCAATCGAAAATGAACTGAAGATTTTCATGTACTACGACATAATATCTTATTCCATTGAAAGCAAATAATAATCAAAAACAAAAAATGACAAAATTAGAGCCACAGGAGTTTATCTGAAACCCGAAACAAGTGCATGTAAAACTAAAAAAATAATAATGAAAGAATATTACGAAGTAAAGCATGACGGAAATAAGATCGAAAAACGAAAATTAAAAACTAAAAAAGCAACTAAGCAACAACTCAACGATGAATATTAGAGAAATCTATTTAGGAGAAATGGCAAATAAATAAAAACAGAGCGAAAGTCGACAAAATCGATCCAGTTGGGTTCTGTTGGGTATTAAATAATAAATATAAATAAAAGGAAACATTTTTAAATGATTGCCAACCCAACGTTTGTAATTTTATTTCCGTTTCGTATGCAGTACAATTCGTCATTTTCATTGTCCTAACGAAACATGTAGAAAGTAGAAAAGGTTTTTGGAAAGTGAAAAGTGAAAATTAAAACAAAGAAACATATGTTCCAGGCCAAGTAACTAAAAAACAAAATAAATTGTACTTCTCAGCAAAATTTAATATATACATTATAAAATGAGGATAAATGAGGTGCATTATGGAAGAGATAATTTGTCTGTATAGAGACTTTAAATTTGAATTTTTTTACTAATATTAAATGAAGAATTAGAATCAGGACATTGTTGGTTTTTAAATGAAAATTAAGGTATGCATTATAAAAATAACCATAATTTAACATTAGACAATATATCAAATATTGTATTATTTGCATTAGGTTGTATTTTATTGCTCCATTGAGTTTATTTAAAAATTTGTTAAAATCGTGAAAGCAACGAGGAAGATTATTTATTTATAAAGTGGTTCGTTGAAATCGGGCAAACTCGAGAATTTGTTTATGATGAGATTAGAGTATTGAGTGCAAAATACCATAGGGTACGTTCAGTCCTGGTTGATTCGCTTTTGAAGGGCGTAGTCAATGTCTTTAAATCAGACATTTTGTTGTGTCCAGGAACATCAAATCGTCGTAACCAGTATTACCAGTTGTCCTCATTTGCCTTATTTCATTCTCTATTGCATATTTCGTACTCGTTGATTTTAAGGAAACCGCCCAACTATGTCATTTTAGCATTCAAGCAACTGCAAAGTGCAGTTGGCTACTTGTAAACTTGTACCCTATATCCACATATATCTTCAAAATATTATGTTTCATTTCAAAGCACATCTTTGCTTTGCTTTTTTCGTTGGGAAATATTTTTACTTTCTTTAATTTTCATAGTACGTTGGAGTCATTGCTCAATCACTATTTTATGAAAATTATGTTTAAAAAAATATTTAATGATATAACAATATTTTTCAAAATTATTACAATATTTTCTTATGTAAATTATTATTAGCAATTAAGAATACAGTACTATTGACAACTTCGTCGCTAACGTCTACAGGATCAACATGTTTGATAGAACGCAATGTTCCCAGCCACTTATCCCTAAAACTTATTACTGAGCGTTGAAATGTGTTTAAGCTGTAAAAAGTTAGTAAGCACCTCATGTGGGAAAACGCTTTAAGGGATATTCAGACCCTTCCTCAATATCGAAACCAATGCTCTTGTAAAACAATTAAACTAATAAAACGATTGAAATATTTATGAACGGAAATAATCGTTCGTATCTTAGTCAATAGATATCAAGATGCATTTATTATAATGCTATAAGAAAGCTTAAAAGTTGTACAGAATAAATGTCATCATCATCATCATCTTTTTTTAAATCAAAATTAAATGCCTCGATAATACTACATATTTAATCATTGCAAAGTTTTATATCAACATTCCAGGTTAAAAATTTCGTATCAAATTGTTTAAATGTAGGTGCTTCTAACTCATTTAGGAGTCATAACACGTGTTTCGTTACCAAATACTTGTGCCTAGAATAAAAATTAGTGTAAATTTGAGTAGTTTGAGAATGAAACATCAAAATGCACTGAGACGAGTAGGAATTTAAGATGCATTTGAATAACTTAGACTATTTAGAGGTGTCTAGTTAAGGTTTTAATTGAATTATGTTATAAAAAATTGAAAATTGAATGTTCTCTTTATATTGTAGAAAGGACAGGGAATGTAACAATATGTTTTATAAATCTATGTAACATGTATTTATATTAAATTATAATTATATATTTGTACGTAACACCCGAGATATTTAGCCTAGAACAGACTAAACAAGGAACCACATGGTTGATGTTGACTAATGAACATGGAAAACCATTCATAAAAATACAAAGAAACATGAACTTTATGTGGGCTTGTTTATCACAAGTATCTTAAACTATGCTCGCGAATGATTTTCAGTTCGTATAGTAAGGAATGGACATCTACACTCAGTTATTGGGACTGAGTTCATTAAACGAATACTAAAACTAACAACAAACGAACCTTACCAGTAGTAAGGCCAAGCAGAGCCGATGTGATTAAGGCACTAAAAGAAAAAACCTAGTAGCTCCGCTGTTTATGCTCTTGGGAAAGCAACTGCGGAATTTCCAGGGTGCAGCTTCAATTATTTCTTCTAAAATAAGATCTAAATATGCCATCAATGATTCGGCCCATTCCTCGTGGTGTAAACTTACCAGCATATAAGTCAGCATCTAAATGTGAAAACTATGCTGATTCTCATTAAAACTCTGAAGTTGGAACTCTACAACATAAAGCTTCTGTATTAAGTAATGAGATCTTAATGTTAAATAAACTAAAGGACTTGATATCTTAGGAGAACGCTAGTTCATGTGTAGAAAAATAAATTGATAATTTAGTATGGAAAATTCACAATGTATGTGATAACGTTAATCTACTTGAAAGTTTAGACGACTGTCCACATATTTGTCGAAATTTACCTTGAAGGCTGTACTATTACAAAATGACGAAAAGGCTTCAGTTTCAGTAGCCAATACTGTGGGCCTATAATATTTATAGGAAAATAGCGAAAGAATCTTCAAAAAAACAAAAATTTCAAAAAAATATAACTGAAAATCCACATCGTACATTTCTAACTCGAGCCTTTTATATATAACTTGATGAGAGAAAGAAGGGATCAAAACGTTAAAAAAATTTAAGAAGAACGTTACTAGTGAAGGTAGCAGTTACAGTTACAATCCGTGACTTGCTGTACCTTGCAGAATGGAGACAAAACAAATAGGTTTGCAGCAACAATGTTTATTTGTATATGTTTCTGTTCAATTTTAAAACTAAATTTTGATATAAATTTTTTTATACAAACATATTTGTGGACGGTTTTTTTTATATTAATACTCAATCCAGAAGCATATAAATGTTAAACGTTTTATATATATGATCTGATGATCTGCTAGTCAGCTCAAAGCTCTATAGTTGACAATAACCTTGAAAGGGTTAAACCAGACTTCCAGAATCAATTAAAACAGCTTATTACACAAGTACGTCAAAACATGGTTACTCCGTGATTCAACTCAACTCAACCCAACTCAGCAGTATGCACTTGTTTCCTACTGGGCCGGATTCAGATGTGTTGGCAATGGCAGAAAAATTCCTACTGTAAACTAGGCGTTCGCAAAAGTCTGTTTTCCAGTAGGATGGCTCGATGTATCAGTCTATCGGTGGTGTCCCATATAATGTCGCTGACTACTTCCTTGGAGTCGATTCGTAGGAGGTGCTGCAGGATGCTCAAAAAGAGCGTCCTGCGGCGTTTCTGCTACCTGGGTCAAATTTGAAAAGATATGTCGAACCACGTGATTTGAAAAATGTTGCTTAAGTTGATTCAAAAAATTGGCTCAAATGCTATAAGTTGTAGTTTACTAAGTTTTTCGTTTTTCGTATTTTTTTGACTTAATTAGGGTTAAGTCGACTTCATTTGCCTTTACTATTGAAGAAACAAACATTTTCGAAAGAGCAAAAATTACGAAATTGATACAATTTTGATTAAAATATCAAACATTTCAAAATGCCAAAAGCGAAAAATTGCATAACTAGCTTTGACAACATTGTCACTCTGACTTTATTGCAAAAAATCAAAATGTCTAAATACAAAAAAATAATACAATTATAAAATAATAAAAGACAAAATTTCAAAATCAAAGAAAAAATATGAAATGAAGCCAAATGTGATTAGGTCTCGTTTTGAATTGAACAAACAAAATTGCCTGACATGCAAGTTAAATTTGTCTAATATCCATGGAAAATTTCAGAATAACAAAAATAAGGAAAGTTGTCAAAAATTGCCAAAATTGCAGAAATTGTAATAATAAAAAAAATCAAATGATGGTCCAACCCAATGCTATTTAAAGTAATTCTAAATTAATTAAACTTAATTAGGTTATCAAAAGTGTTAAATATTACAAAATTACAACAAAACATAAAAATTGAAAGATGTTCATAATTTTATTTAATTTTAATTGCAATTAAATAAAATCAAACGATTTTGACTAAAATGTCAAAATCGTTTAAAATGCAAGTATGGTTTCAGAAGAAAATTTGTTACGATTACATCATTCGACCAATGATCACCAGTGACATTGATGGATCAGGTTCGATAAAATCTAAATGACTACTAAAGATAATAACAGGGAAGGAAATTAGGAAGTGGAATCTTCAACCAAGGTAGTCACACAGAATAGTATATTTAGTATCTGGTACATTAGTAATCGGCAGAATCCGAATATAAAAATTAAAAAAAAGGACATCTTGAAAACCGGATAAGTCTGCTTACGCGAAACGTACTCTTCTGCTTCTTGCGTCTAACATGGTGGAATCTACAACCGTCTCTATTTACTTAACTGCTATATAGAAAAAAACTGCAGGACGAAACATCTGATACATCCGTTCAAATTTATTTTCAACAAGGCGATCTTTTCTGCTGACGGCTGCGAAGTAGTTACCAGTTTCAAGAGTACCGGCGTCGTCTGTCAAAGTAGACGTCTGTGACCACGTAGCAGGTCGACTGTGAGGGTCTAGATCTGGCGAGTCCTGAAGGACGAAACAGCTGTCATCCCCTGACACGTCCGCTGCAATTTATTTTCAATAACTTCAGACTCGAAAATTGTCTATTTATTGCAAAAATGCCATATTATATTTCTGATTGAAATGTTTACACATATTTAATTAACATAATAATTTGAATGAATTAGTAAGTAAGTATCTCATTAAACAAACTTTTTCGCATCAATTTGCGCACGAATCCGATTCTACAAAACAGCTTCTACTCTATTCTTTATATAATTTTTTTTATTTGTTTTCAACAACATCTCAAGATATTATTTCATGCTGTTTTTCTGTTTATCGGAAAAATCGACCTCTTGATGTTAGTAGCTGTCTCGTAAGACACTTTAATCAAACTTTCACATTGTGTGTACTGTAAAAGGTTTAATATTTTTTTACAGTATGCATACAGTATGATGATCATGGACAAACGCATCAAGCATTTGTCCATTATTCCTTTCAATATTATTTGCTACTTGTAATGTGCTATGGTAGTCCAAAAAAGTACGTTTGATTAAAAATGATTGGGTGCAGATAAATAAATCGTTTTGGACGAAAATTATTTGATATTTATGAAATCATTCTTTGTCACAATTACATCGCATTTTTCATTTAACATCACAAGCAACCAAATTTATCTTACGGACCTACACTATTTATGAGGTCATTATGGTGTCCGAAGTGAAAAATCTTATTCTTATTTAATTGCGTTCACTATAACGAATGGGTGGTAAAAATTTCACTTGGGAAATAAATGCACCGGACAAAAGTAACATCGCCTCGTCACATGAATGTAATTATAAAGAGCTGCTCACTGTTATATTTAGATGCACATGGTCAGTCATCCTGTGATTTGAACTTTTTCACAAACATCGTCTTTTTTTATTCCGAGAAATTACGCTCGATTACGTTTTAATAATAATTTACATCGGCTTACCATAAATTAAAGCTTGTGTGCTTCACGTCGCAGTTTAGGAACAATAAAGCGGTTTGTAATAAATAGAATTTTGATGTGTTTTATGTAAGCACGTAAAGTTTATTGTTTTTAATAAATCTAGTTGATGTAAAACTTTGCGGATGCACGGGCTGGAGAGGAAATGATCGTCATAAATTACAATGGGTTCTAATAGGATTACAGCAATCAAACTCAATAAACAGTTTTTGCTCGTCACTGGGACGATTTCGTTTACTGTATTCTTCAAATGTCGTAGGCGTAAGATTTTAATTACGAATAACAATAAATTTAGTTTAGTACTTCGATTTAATGAAAATCGTGCACACTGTTCTTTATGATTGTAATAATAACGTAGTAATATTAAAAAAAAGTTTATATTAATTGATCGCACAAATAGAATAGTTTAGACGTATAATCCTAATAATTAATAATATTGTGCGGTAGTAAAAGTGACAGAAAACAAGTTTGATGTACGATATTGAATAGGCACACCTAATTGACTATTTATCAAGCGCCGCCCGTGGCCATAGCTCTAACATATAATTCAATTTGCCATCATCCTTTCACTGTTATAAAATATTATTGTAATCTGTTCAGAAGTAACGGGAATAAATGTTATCTGGTAAGCCAGTTAAATATTTTCTTTCTATATAGACATACAGGATGGTTATGGTATTTGTTTATATATATGTACTGCAAAAAAACAAAATTGTTTACTTGATACGAATAAAATGACGTACACATATTTTTTATACATAACTCGATAATACAAAACACGTAGTTTATTAATTTTTCTGTTCGTGTTACGCTAACCATTCTCATACGATATGTTAATTTAAGCGGTACGTTAATAATGATATTAATAGAAAGGCCAAGGAGTCAGAAAAAATCACGTTAATTTAATACAATCATCTATTTATCTACATGTCGACGGTATACGAATTCATTTTAAGGAGCAGCAATTTATTTTAATCTCGGAGCGATCTGTCACGGAACCTTTTTAAATCGTGCACACACTGCGTCCTAGACAATTAATGTGTTCTCACGATTACGGCCGATCTAAACACGTAGTTTACAATTATATTAATAGAGCTCGTAATAAATTTACGACACAGACGTGTTACGCATTCATATTTGATAGAGGTTTGCGCCTTGTAACTCCACATAATTACGCTTTATCTAATTTTTCAATGAGCGCGGACGGCCGTATTTAGCAATTACACAGCTTGGAACTTTTCGTATTGTCAAGGGACGTTCGTTCCTGTTTATTATCAATTCGCCTTGGGTGTTGTTTAATGCGTTCCGGGTCGGGCGAGTTGTAGATTGCAGGTGTGTTTCGTGCTCATTATCGGAATTTATTTTCAAAATTATTGCACTCGATATGAATGCACACTTGCCATAAATTCAGAAACGCAAGTCCGCAAAAGTAAATTACCTTGTACTGTTGTACAGCACGAGGTCTGATTCGTAAATAATGTGACCAGTATCAGTTCCAGTAAAGCCTATGTATTCTTTAAGGCTAATTTGAATAAAATATTATTTATGGCTTTACTCGGAAATTGAAATTGATTTAAAATTTAATGATCATTCTCACTGAGAATAAATAACTGTATAGTGGATTCGATGCCCAACGGCCTGCAGAGTCAGATGAAAATCTTAAAACCGTTGTTAAACAAAATAATTAAATCATTTTTGGTTCATTTCATTCTATGCACATCCTCGGCCATTATTAGAAGGAGTTGAAGACGCGAATAAAATAAAACACATCATCATTACGGTTAAATTTCTACCCATCTAATGGCCCTTTAAGGGGGGATCCTGCTTTAGGAGGCCTTAAAATAGCGTTTTTGGGGGATTTTTTTTAGGGCAGAAAAAAATGAGCAAGTCTAGCGAACTTTTTATAGCATTTTATTGCATATTTGAGCATTAAAAAAAATATGTCGAGAGAAAAATATTTAAACGGAACCGATTTTTATGCACATTTGTGCAACACCTTTCAATTGTAATTTACAATCGGTGGGAAAGATGTAGCCCGTAATTTTTGTCTGAAACAAAAAAAAAACCAAAGAAAATGGTAATTCTTATATATTTTCTTCTATTTGAACTAAAAAAACCCAAAATTTTGAAATTCAAGATTTTTCTCAGGTTTGAAAATAAATGTGCTCTTTGCAGGAAGAGAAAATCATTTCAACTTGCTAAAAAAGTTGTTTAGAATTTTTTTTTCATTAACCTTTTTAGTTCAAATAGAATAGAATGCTACTGAAGCCAAGAAAAGTTTTGTTTCATTTTGATTGTTTGTTTAGTTTTCTCGCAATCACGCCCACCAGTTTAGAAAAATCGTAAAAACGAAAACCCCAAAAAAAAGCGCTCTAAAGTTTACAATCAGGAAAAATGTTAATTTTCGATTACTTACGGAATATCTCGTTATAATCCTACTATAGCTCTTACGAACTCAAAATATTATTGTTTCGAACGACCGATTGAACTTTTTTCAGTACATAGTTCGGTGTTATGTTACTGCGGGGAGGGGCGCGCGTTTCGTTTGTCCGAGCGTTCATGCGTTCGTATATTTTTTGCTCGACACCTCACTGTGTTTAGTGCTGTATCTTTCAAAATATTGCGAATTAGCCGCTATAACTGTTTATACATATTCTTAGATATATTAGGCATAGATTTGAGCAATAAAAAACAAATCGATTTTTTGAGCCTTCTAAAGCAGGATCCCCCCTTAAGTGGAACAAAGACAATCATGCTTCAAATCTTAAGATTATGAATATCTTCCGCCATTGTTCTCTGTTCTTTACGTTTTCTCGCCTGTTACAAATTTCTTTCTCATGTAACGTATGTAACAAAACTTTTGGGAAAATTTTTCATCAATCCATGGCCAGTTAGCTGCTATGTGATACATTATAATTATAGTTAAAGCTACACTGAATTGTTTTCTGTACTACCAACTAAAAAAAAAACAGTTTGAATAATTACATTACAAAATTTTCCCCAAAAACTTACATATTGGAACTGTGCTGTAATTATCTGAACAAAAAATAAGATCTGCTTGTTTACGGATTTCCTTATGTACATGTACGAGTACGTAATATTTGCAATTTAAATCTCAACTCATATTTGCTTTTGATTCATGATCCCTCCTTATCTAGTTTTAAGACGTGTGCGTCTAATTTTTACGAAATGTTTATGTAATTACGTAGTGTTTTGAACAAATAGGCTCTGAATTATAAACACGAGTTTATACGCAAATTGGAAATTTTATTATTATTCCAGTTGTTAATATTCTGTGAGCATTTGACTTATATTAACAATAAATTGCACGCAAAATGTGTTGTTGATATGCACACGACAATTTGCGGTATTCACAAAACGTTTTACGGCAAAATCGTGAAATTAAAAATTTCAACATCATTACTCAAACGATGCAACAATACAAAGTAGTTTTGACGAATTTTTTGACCTATCAAAATGTTATATGACACTTTAACCAAAAATGTGTGCATCGTAGTATTAGGGATTTATTAAAATTTCATATACATACTAATACAAAAATCTGAAATTAAGTGAATGCTTTTTCTTGTTGCGAAAGTTGAACACAAATCCTCCCACTTTGTAGAAAGTTTTTATCACACCATTTGCATGCGCTTAGTTTTATAATTCTATCCGGTTTATACAATAAGATGATTGATTTACAAGTTGCGCACATCGCATAATATTTGAATGCTTATTCCACTAAATCACGAAACATAAAGTCTTCACAATTTGATGTAATTTCAAATGACAAAGTTAATTGTTTCTATCCATTCAGCTATCCAGCGAATGGTCAGTCGTCTATCTGTCATTATCATATCGTGTATACGATTAACAATTTCCTTTGCAGTGACAGTCACTGGCCGTCCAGCATGTTCACATGTTTGTCTTCTCAGTTTAAATTCTCGAAACATGTTTTTTACCACTTGGTAAGAAACAGCACCCTCACCTAATACACCTACAATACCTTCGTGAATTTCTTTTGGCGACAACCCTTTCTTTTCCAAGTATTTTATAACTGCACGAACCTTTGATTTTTCCATTTTTAGCATTTCTCTGAACTACTTAAATTCTAAATTATTTGAACAGGTAACAAGTGACAAAACTACAATTGAACCAATCTAACAACAAATGATTAATATTTTAATGTTTAATTGATTCAACGTCACTCAACGCCTACTATGTCAGGGAGGTATACTCGTACCTTTCCGTAACTTATGTTTTCATGACTGCATGCGCCATCCTGGTGATTTGATGAGTCCTGAAGGACGAAGCAGGTGTCATCACCTGAAATTTATATGTAAAAGTGTTCTTTAAAATTATATTAAATTATGTTTTATATACTCTGTATATACATATCAGAGTACAAAACCCAAATATGTGATTAAAATAGTTATTTTGTATTAAGCGCGCTTAATTGATGTTTTTAGTGCATGAGAATCACTTTTTACAATGCGTTGACCCAGTCAAGAACGTCGAACCTACTAAAACGCAAACAATATTTTTATTTCAACAGAATTAAGTATTATTATTTATGTCGAATGGCACATTTATTAAATCCTTTTTCTGAAGTAATTAGCGTGACAAAATATTTTCAAAAACCAAAGAAATGTTTGTCGGAAATCGATAAAAAGTAGTTAAAAAATTGCACGTTTCGCGATCCTTTAATGATGTGGAAAACACAGTTATATGCAAATTAAATTGTTAAAATGTTCACCTAGGTTTTGATTCGCATCTTTCAAACTTACAATGACCCCTTCATTGTAAGTTTGAAATTGTCTCACTGAATCAAATGTGGAAAGTAACGACTAGAATGAATGCTGCTCCGATTCTAATTGAAATATTGATGGCAATTATAGTCAAGAAAAGTTAACAAACGATTTGATGTATAGATTTAATTGCTGCATCCTTATATCCTTATAATTATTAAGATAATTCAATAAAAATCACCAAAAGTATAGAAATAATCGTTACATAAAATTTCAAAAATTACAGTGAATGATATTGTTTCGGCACGTTTTATTTTATTTTATGTGCGAATCCTTAGATTTACCGAAAATTATTTGCTAGTTTTATTGAATTTGAATAAAACAAATGCAACTGATTTTTACGTGTCCGTCGTCATACATATAAATTAAAATAAATATGTAGTACGATATCTAATCTCTTGCAAATATTTACATATGGATTACCCGAATATATAACATAAACACGAGCCAAATGTCAATAGTCAATCCGCAATCATCAATTTAAATAAATGCAAATAAAAACCACGCGCCTGTTTATTATTGTTAAAGTTTGGGCGACGGTTGTTCACCTGAAATTCTAGGTCCTTGGTGGACAGATTTCATAGCGTACTTCTCAAACTCCGATAAATTATTTGATTGAATATAAAATTTCTTGTAAGGATAACTTGTTTAATCTTAGATTGTCATTGCTCCACGAAATTTGCTTCAACTTGAACTTGTCTAATCTCTTAATCGTTGATTGAAATTATGAAGTTCAATTACAGGACTCTGAGCAATTATTTGACTCGCCTGAATTATTTCTCGATCTTTCGAATAACTGTATCGTACCTCGTTTTCCGATTGTATGCACTTCGAAGCTAGCATATTCGTTCGAGAAGCTTCATTGTCATTGTATCGGTCGTAGGTTGTAATCACGTAGAACACCTGAGATTTCGTGTGATTCAGACGCTCACTTCAGATTTTTATGACCTATGCTCTCAAGTAACGTTGAAAAGACAAACAGAAATTAGTGACTAAGATATCGACCGTAATTAGTATTAATATACCGAGTGCCTTCGGCACCCTTGCGGATTACCCATACATATTATTTATTTACTCTAACAGTGCTCCTCCATTGGTGCTTTTCGCATCTAGTATTTTCATCCTTTGTTTTTGTCAATAACCAATCATGGAACATTTTAGCAGAAGAAATCCAAACCTACTATCAAATGCAAAAAGTGAACACCAAGCAATTTATTTCCAAATTAAATTGCAAAATGAAATCCCGCCAATCAGGCGATACTACAATTATTTTAAATTTAATTTAATGACACCCATCGATACATTCTCCTTCCGCGATGCCTCAATTTTCATCAGAACCGTGTGTCTAGTTTACCATAGACCGAAGATTGAATCGATCTATTTTACATATTGTCAAAAAGCAGTGTCTTTTTGATTTTTTGATGTGAAAACTTTAACTCGCAATTTCAGAGAGAATGTGTATGTTCTGCAAAAATATGCAATTTTTTTTATTTTTGAAAATTCAAGAAAAATCGCAGTTGATGCAAACCCAACCCAACACAATCCAACCCAACCCAACCCAACCCAACCAAACGAAACATCCACTCTCTCAAACGTTTTTTTTCTTCTAAGTTACGTGACAGAACTTTTCATATTAAATTGTTGTAACTTAATCTTATTATTTGTTACTCCATAACAAACCAAATCAATTAAGGTTTCATATTTATCCATCAGCTGAGTTTTTCAATGTTTCCTTGTAGTTCTGTCCATTTTCAGATTTAGCAATTAACGAAAATAAACCACAAAAAAACTATTTGTAGTTTATTAGTAAAATGCCTTCTGAATCCCACAAAATAGTGGCCATACCCTTGCCAGTCAGACGTCGCACCTTAAATTTCTTTGGTGGTGACGAGCTCTGGTGTTTCCATTATACCGACTCCTGTTTCCTGTGATGAACCCACGTTCATCGCCAATTACAATTATCTCAATAATATCTTCAGTCCTATCATTCACAAAGATCCAAAACTGTTGAGAGGCTTCAACTCGATGTTTTTTTATTGAGATGCCCAAATTATTATGGATGATCCAAACACGTTTCCTCTCAAAGTGCAATCTTTCAGCTTTCAGCTATAGCATCGATTTTAATTCGTCGTTCTTCAATAATAAATTTTAAAATTGGTCTACCACTTCGAGTATCGTCTTCGATAGATTCCCGGACTCATTTTTTCCATTATTAGAGAAACTACAACACGTCACTAGAAAAAAGAATTGCTATGATTCTTGGACGATACTTTCGCTCTTATTATGAGTTCTTCAGCAAGAAATATCAAGCGTTGTGTCAAACCTAAATTCTCCAACAAGCCAGTGCGAAATTACTCAGAAACTCATTGTTGGGTTGGGTTGGGTTGGGTTGGGTTAGCGAAACTTTTCACTTCGACCTGCACTTTAAATAACATGTGTGATAAGTTGATCTAAGTGAGGATAAATGAAAACCCTTATCGGATTATTGACTGATCAATGCACGTCAAGAAACACAAAAAACTCATAGGAAGAGCAGACTCCAGTTACGGAGGTTCTGGCATAAAAAACTCAGCAGGGTGATTGAAAGAGGGTCTTGATTTCAGCAAAATCCTCGAATTATTCGTGGACCCATCGGTCATGTGAAAGGGCGAAGCAAAATATTCTAAGGGTCACGACCTTTTTGTGCTATTTGTTAAAGAACTTTGGTTTGGGGTGCAAAATTTAGCATCCTTGTTAAGGACCTCGTAATAAAACCAAAACGATCGTCCAATAATCCACGTGTTCTTTTTGTGGAGCAAACTCTCTTGTCTAATCAATGTTCATGGCAAGCAATTAGGGTTGGTTTCGTTTTTGAAAATGTGATCACTAACTTTCCTTAATATAAATAGTTTCGGTAGCCTTTTCTACGGCTACGTAAATGATGTATCTTTTATGAGTTAACCAAATAATGATAACAGATATTCCTATTGTACGGTATGAAAATATGACGAACATGTGTCTAAATACTATTACTATTTTATCAGTGCTATGCTATTATTTATTTCACATTTTTATAACGATCACTGTAAGTATATAGTATATATTATTTTCGTTTTTGTTATTTTGCAATCGACGCCTCTCACTGCAATCGCGTTCGAAAGCTGTAATGAAATCCGGAATTATTCAAAACAAAGGGGTGGGCAACGTTTGGTGATGACGTAACCTCCAGAAAGTCTACTTTGTATCGTCGCCGTAGAGAGAGAGAAAGATAAAACCGTACACTGAAATCGCTTTTAGTCGTACGCGCTCGGATTAGTTATATTCAGACCGCGGTGGCAACGGTGTACCGATGCGTTTTCGTTCGTCCGTCCTACGGACGCGATTTTTAAGTGCAAGAGGGCTCTTTAACATGGCACGTGCCGCAATCCCTACCTCGAAAAAGATCTACGCCTGTGATACGAGTGCCACCCGACGTCACGGCTTCTAAACCAAATATTTCCGAGGCAAAGCACATCCGCAATGCGCACTCTAAAATGCTGGAAACGATACAACTCGGCCTGAACCCGTTTTACGCCGAAGGAAATTATTTTTAAACTTACGTTGGTGTGTTTTCCGTACAGCGCGTAGCAAAATCTCGCCTTATCAAAATCGCTTGTTTAAAATGTTTTATCACCCGCTACGTTAATAATACTGATAAGTTGTCATATCTGCCTTCCTTGTATTTTTCATTTCGACGCCGCTTGCCATAATTCAACCGTGAGTAAAATGTAACCAAAATCAGCTGCGAAGCGACGCCTGTAAATCTTCTTCGGTTTCGACTGTGGCCGGTAAACTTGCAGGAATGGAGAGTAGCGTTATCGTGACGACACCGGGTAGCGGTACGCGTTTGAAGTCGCGCCTGCGCAACGCCGCGAACTTTTTAACGCGAAATTCAAAAAGTCGCCCAATTAACAACAAAAATCACACCATCAACCACAAAAATAACCGCAACTGCTCTCGGGCGTACTCTTTGAGGAACAGCGTTCCCAAAAATGTCAACAACTGCAATCAGAGCTCCAACGTTAACCGTGCAACCTGTGTTAACAATAATGGAAATACAGCCCACGCCGATAACGTAAACGAATTGTGCAAAGGAACCTTAACAAGGTGAGTGGATGTGCTCCTACTTTTAATTTTTCATTACAAAATATTAACCAGTTTTGTGTTTCCATATCAGGTTTAAGAGTTGTAGTTAAATACACTCGCTAAACTTAGTGCTAATGGCTCAAATTTTTCCTATCTTATAACGTGTTTAACAACTTCAAACATCTCTGAAAACTATATAGGCCTTGCATATAATTCCTGAGAAAAAAATATGAACATTCAAATCAAGGTTTCTAACACTGAATAAAACACATGTTAAATCCTTATAAACACGTATACTATTTTTTGCTAACCAATTGCAGAAAATTCTGTTAAATTATTTGTTCAATTGCGATATTTTTAATGTGCAATTTTTTGATGACATTTGATATTTGAAGAGGCTTTTCAGCAGAAAAATGATAAATTTAGCGTGAAACAGACACACTTGAGTTTCTTATCTTACTCGCAAGATAGATAGAAAAACAATGGTACTACAAACAAATATGTCACAAACTAAGCTAGTGATTTATCAAATTTGCAAATTTTAATATAATTGACTCGCTAGTTCCAAATTGAAAATAAATGAACAACATTTAAGTAGTTTCATTAAAGAAGCCGCCCACGTAAAATTAGCTCATTAATTTGAAGTCTGACTTCTATACAATTTTTTTCTCACCTATCAAAAAAGTATCAATAAGAGGAGAAAGTTATCGAAATAACTAGTCATATCACGACGAAAGAAAATTGCTGGTAGTTAATGAGGATAATTTTTTTTACTGGTAGTTCAGGTTAAAATGTTTATCTTGAACAAGATGGAGGCCCAAGGTACCAACCTGGGCACCCATCTTGTTAGACAGTCAACTCATTCACAAACTTTTCAAGTTGAATTACCGAAATGCAAAAATGCAAATTCTTCAAAATAGTTTATCAAATAATATTTTTCATTTAATAAATATTTTAACATTGTACGAAAAATGTTTATTAGGAACAGTTTATTACGTTGCATGCTTGCACGGTTTGTTTTCGTTAGTGTGGTATAGTGAGTATACCAACCAACTTTGTTTCACTTTTTTATTACTACATTTTTATAATAATAATAATAATAATAATAATAATATAGAACCATAGCACTACCAATGCGGAAAATGTATTTATCGCAATAAGTTATTAATTTTATTGTGGTTTTGGTATTTAATTATTTTAGTTCGTACAAAAAATAGCTTTTCATGTTATCATAAACAGTCTTGTGTAATAAAAAGGCAAAAATACCACGTTATTAATTAAGACAAAAGGCAAATTATAAAAATCATCAAAAATAATATGCATAAACTATTGGGCATCTGTTTCGGCCTTCTTGTGACCTCTTCATCGATAGATATCATAACGTTGTAAATCGAACCTATTAGTGACTTACCATTCGCGCAGTTTATCAAAAATTATCATTAGATACCTCAAGAATTTAAACGAAACATCTTATTACTACATCTGGAATGTTGGTTGCTATAATAACCAAACAAAAAATGGTGAAACATTACAACAAGACTATAATTTAAAACACCAGTTAAGAAAAAAGCACCACAAATTAAAAATTTAGGCAATTATTTGTTTATCTGTGTATTTTTATTTGACTAAAACTATGTTTGTTTCTAAATATTTCATGGAATAAAATGTTGCAAATGCGATGGATCAAAGTAAGCGTTGAATACCGTGGAAAGTAAAGATCGATGGAATAAAACAACTGGAAAATAATGTGTTAATAAATGGCTTTAGGTTAAACTTAAGGACATTGTTTAGTCTCTAATTTTTCGAGGTTGTAGTTACTTACAAATACAATTGAAAACTCAATAAAAATGTCAATAATGACTAATTTATGCAAATATGTAAAAGTACAATATTGATAATAATCTGGCAATAAATGCCATTGACTTTAATTGCAAAGGCCGATAATACGTGAATTATCCAAGTTAAATATTTTCCATATAAATGTTTGCCCAATTGATTATTTTAACATCAAAGGTTACGCAGAAGGGGCGTGGCCGGATGATGATTTCAAACGAGAATGAAATGCGTACAAGCCTCCTAGTACTTCAACGCCGTCATTTAAAGTTTCGCTGCATTCATTCCAATCTTAACATTACCCTCTTATTTTTACATAAAATGTAATGTTATCCATCCTTTTCATATTACAATTTAAGAATTTTCCTAAACTTTTCATTCACGTAAATGTTTTATAAGAATTCATTCAGTTTTAATAAATATTTGTAAAAATGTGGGGGTCGTGGAATAGATATTTTGTTAAATTTATGAAAAAACAATGTGTGTGACTTTGGCTATTTATTCGTCGCGTTACTAAATCGAATAAATTACTTAAATTCCGTAACGTCCCACACTTTTTTTTGCACATTTTCAAGCATTTTATGAAGCTGCCATATAAGATATTTAGATGCAACATAAAGAACATTTCATACAGTATGATTTAAAAAATTTATGACTTGACATGACATGAAAATTATGCCAAAAATGTTTTCTGTGGATTTTATATATGAATTTGTTTTGTTAATGAGACCTTAAAATGCTCTTTAATTAAAATATGATTATTTATATTTTGCTCATAAATTCTAACTTCAACAAACTGCGTTAATTAGGGGCTCCAATGAAACATATTTGTCAAATTGTCTTATTTGATATTATACAAACTTTCTGGGGGTTAAATAAAAACTGAGGGTGCTACCCACACTCTGGGTGTGTCACTCAGTAAGGCTCATTGCGCTCAGTATACACAAATATTGAACCAAAATCAACATTTTCATCTAAATTTTTAATAATTTTAATAATTGTTGGCATTTATAAGTGCATCGTAGTCTCGATGTTCGATTTTCCATGATTTTTACAATACTTTTACCACCTTGAACAATTTCTTCGATGTGCTTCAATTTTCTTGAAATATAATGATTTTTGTTTTTTTCTTTTCAATTACAACGTATAGATCCCATTTTCAAGTTTTCAGCGATCATTGATTTATTGATTTTATTTTTTTTTTCATTTTTAACAATGTTTGATATATGACAACAATTTTTTTGCGATTTTCAAGATTGTTGACGATTTTTAATATTTGATTTTGATATTTCTATTTTTAACGATTTTTCATAATTTATTAATCTTTTACAATGTTAAACATTTAGTAGTCGAACATTTTGTACATCAAACCATTCGATTATATTGGTCATATGTATGCTTTGGCCCTAAATTTAATTTTATCCGGATGTGGAACCGGATATTTTTGTTTTGGATCCGGATGTTACTATTTCGGATCCGGATCTGGATGTTACTATTTCGGCCCCTGAGCCGCTTATTGTTATCTCAGATCTCGAAATTCAAACCGTGCATTTCTTGAGTATACGTTTGCATATAATACACAACATTGAGATTGTTCTTGTGTCTATTTTATTAATTAACTGACTGATTTTTTATGACATATGACATAATCATACTTATCATGCGGTGTCAATGTGTTTAAATCGAAATCCGGACCGGGATCCGATATCCGGATTTCAATTTCGGTTCTCGGGTCCGGATAGTAAACTATCCAGATGTCGGGTATTCGGATATCCGGATACTTTCGGATCCGGATATCCGAATCCTAAAATCTTCCGATAGTATTTTATATTTTAAGTATTGCGTCCCGTGGTTGTTTATTTGTTTACATTTTATTTTCCCATTTCTTTCCATCGCCTTTATTTTTCTAATTGTCTAATTTTCGTTGTATATTGGTTCCATTTTATTTTACAGTACGCCCCGTTTGTTTTATTGCATTTTTTAATTTTATTGTAATAATATACCTTTTTTCCATTTGTTTAAGATTAATTGTATATTCCAATGATTTTTTCTGGCACCGTTCTTTTTTACAAAGATCGAATGGACGAACAAGTCCCTCATTATCACTCAGACTGATGAATTGTATCCAATCTTTTTTAATCGAGGCTTCCCGGAATGTTTCATTGTTGGCCAAAAAGGCCGTTCGAATGCAGGTTCCGAGATTTGCTTTCTAGTTTGTATTATAATGAACCTATGTCTGTATGGTGAAGGTGAATCGCTTACCAACTCCATTTCAAAATAATTAATTTTTACTAATGACAGTCACGAGAAGATTGGCGATGGGGTCAAGAATTTTCCAATTAACTAATTTGAATACAAAATCTCCGTTTGAATTAAATTTATTGCTGCAAATTGCATGTCAGTTGAACAATACGACATTTTCTTAAAGTAAATTTTTAATGTTGTGTAATTATTTTCACAATAATTTCTATTGTTTGTGATAACGTAGCTTTGTACATTTCAGTTGAATTGCCCTGTTTTCTAACGTTTTATTTCAAATATTGCTAATATTGATAAGATTAAAGATAAGAGAAAACTATTAATGTGCACCTTGACATCAACGTTAAATTTATCATTAATGTGGCTCCATATGTATGATGATTTTTTTTTACATTAATGTATTCATCAATGTAAGTTTTACTAGCATCAGTTCATAAATGAATTCAAGCTTGTTATTAGTTTTAATACAGTGTAATAAAATGTTATAAATATACCATCATGGAGATACGTTCAAAAATGTCAAGCTTGAAAGTTTTCAGGATTATTACAAGGACACAATCCATTAATATTCAGGGATTTTGTTTTAATTTTGCTCGTTTATAGTTTTGAATTGTTCAGTGTTTTCTCAATATTGATTTGTCTTAGTTCCCTTGTTTTACTACTACTTTTGTTATTATATTATTTTTTACATTTTCAATTTGCGATGGTTCAACGTGTATTTTTGGTTTTCAAAGGAAATACATGTCTTTGGGTACCCGTTATGCGTTTTGGTAATTTTTCAAAAAATGTTTTCAAACTGCTTACAAAATATTTGTTATTTATTTATTGAAAAAATTAAGTTAAATTATAAGTAAATGAGGTTTCGAACCTACTGGATAAAACTGTTTCAAATCTATTCGCCAAAATATAATTTTTCGAACCTATTGGATAAAATCGGCTTCAAATCTATTCGCCAAAGTATAATTTGAATTTTATTGACTAACTTTGAATACAGTGAATACCTTTTCAGACAATTTTGAATTTTCACATATTAGGCAATTTTGACAATTTTTGTTTGAACAATATTCGTTGATATTGTCATTTTTGGTAGGTTGCACAAATTTTAGATTATTATTACTATATATATTATACTACCATGAGTTTTGGTTGAAATATATCAAATTGGAGCAAATGGTTGATCTAATTCAGTATTTCCTGCTACTTATTTCTGTAATATATTCAGAGCTTGTATTTAAACACTTACTGATTTAATGAATCTGCCAACATATTTTGATTGAAATTGGTTAAATGCTTTCCTAATAAATAAACTAGTTGAGTCGTCGGATTGGGTAATTTCGTACACTTATCTTAACTGCGATATTTCATTAATGGATTGATTATAATGAAAACATCGTTTTGGAGTGTTATTATTATTACTATTGTTATTGTCATTTCATTTCTATTGTGTTTAAATTTAATTTTTTATATTTAATTTTTCTATTTTCGTTTATTTATTATTTTTAACTTTAACTCCACGTTTATATGTTCAATATTCAATAAATATCGTGATATTTTCAAAGCTTTAGACAACTTTTCATAAAACTAATTAAAAATAATAAATTAAAATTAAATAAAATAACTTTTACTCCTAATTGAGCATATCAGTAGTTGAAATAAAATTTATCGGAGGACGCGAATGTAATTGCGCATCGACTTAAGTAATAATAATAAAAGTTTGCGTTTATGTCGGAAGTTTCACCTTTCGTTTGTTCTTATCTGTCATTAATTATGATATTAAATAATGAATGGCTTATGTGTTTTAATTATAGGCGAAACTAAACATTTTATGGGTAATATTTTATAAATTTGTATTTAAACTTTTACTACGATATTAAAGTTATTTAATATTTTAATTAAAATAGACAAAGGGCACTGTAAGTTTTTCATCTTCAACCTCTTACGCGAATCAAAAAAATATAAAACGGCATGTTCACAGAGGCGGACTGAAATGAAACGTTATGAATGTGTTATTTTGCTAATTATATATAAATGTGTTTTCTTCAAGCATTTTGGACCATTTTCTCATTGTTGCATAGTTACAAGTTTGAGGATTTCTAAAATTTTTAATTTTCAGTATATTTAAATTTTCCAACATTTAATAATTTAGAATTTTACCATATTTCATTTTTTTAATGTTTTTGGCCCATTGTTACAATTACGATATTTAAATCTTTATTGCAGACAATGATTTTTAACATTTTTGTGTTTTTTGCACCTTAGGGAACTTCAACACTTTCAATATAGTTTTTTCTTTTCCATTTCAGAAAATTTCTACAATTTAATTTTTACCTTGATAAGTACGTTTTACATTTTCGATACGCCTCATAATAACTGCCCCCCCCCCACCCGTATACTTGCCGAAGCTTTCCGAAACTCAATCACACCTTAATTTATTTTTATTTAAATTAAAACAACGAAGCGTCTACTTTTAAAAATGTATTACCAAGAAATTATTTATTCATGATGGATATATGTTGCCAATGAATAAATTGCTGGTATTTTCTGTCGATTTGTTTTGCAAGACGTAAGCACTTTCTGTGCCGCCTTTACTTATTACACGTTCTAATAAATAAGTCGGTGAAAGTACAAAGCCGAACGTTTTATGTGCAGGTAAGTAAATACTGATTAGTGAGAAATTGTGGGATGCAGAAATGCATCGTGCTTTCTTTCGCGGTTATACCGCCGCTTTATTTATTTTATTAAGATCTATTTATATATGAACTATTTATATGAGCGGGCCACGTTTATAAACCATATACAACCAACATCTTAAACAAATCTTTCCGGTCACTTTTTTAAACTTGATAAGTTTAATGGCGCTACGACATTAATTATTAAAAATCGTTTCTTGGACTTTAGACAATTGTAATGCAATTTTACTATTCCAATGAATATTTGAGGCAACAACAACAAACTGTCTATTGTCTAAAAATATTAATAAAACGTGCATCTGTATAGGTAATAATAAATTTATGTCATTATGATAATTAAATTGTTCGCATATACAGATACGTACAAAGTACATACATACAGTCGGGATATTACGATAAAATATATTTTTAACATACTCGTAAGTAATCCATACTCTATTTGCCTTTCATTTGTGACGTCAGAAATGCATATGGTATTATACATCCGTGTGTCCAAACGTATGGTTGTTTTGTTACGTGGTTCATCCGATTTCAACATATTTACTGTCGCATTAAGTAAAATGAACATTCGTGTCAATCATGAAAGGAAATATAATATATAAAATGACTATAATACTGCTAATGCATTAGTGCTATGAACATTATACTTAATTAATCTGGGAAAAGAACACGGTGTTGATGCTTTCATTCTTTAATGTTATAGTTTAAATGTCTTTTGTTATGTGATTTTTGAGTGTCGAACTATGCGAATGGTGAGTTTTTGACTAATTTGTACAAACTTTGGTTCAGTTAGGTTTGTAACTTTGATATTTCATGCTATCCAATCCGAACCAATAATACAAATCGTCATTTTTTAGCAGATCCAACTTAAATAATTTTCATAGCCCGCTGATGCATGATTAACATCAATATAGTGATTAGTATATGTTGTCTTTTTATCACGGTTTCAATCAATGCTTATAGCATTTTTTGAACCAATAATATGAATATATTAACTATTATTAAAATATTGAGATATTTAGATTTTTTAGCATTTTAAACATTATTGGAATTTCTTAAAAAAATAAGAATTTTACTGCTTGCATTCCTCCAGTCGTCAGAGTTTTATTCGTTTGATCTATATGCTGATGTATTTTTAATTATTCTAATTATTTTTTAAATTTTCATTTATAGTCTGAAAATAAATGTCAGCGAATGGATCAGTTGATGACAAGTGTTCGTTCTGGACTCATGTGAACATGAGTTACTGAGCTTTGTGTCAGTATACTATCGCCATCTAGACACTCGTGCTGCTATATAACTACAGAGGTCTGTTTTTACAAGTCAAGCATTTTCAGCGGATGCATTGTTGGTGAGCTAATGAGTCTAGAAGAACGACAGGCTATCATAACTTGAAAAACTCGCTGAAATTTATTTTCAACAATGCAGTCTTTCGTGTCAACGACTTCCAAGTAGCCTCGATAGTATCAACATGGCCGGTCAAAGCAGACCTTTGTAATTACAGACGAGCGCGATGTTGGTATTGACGTCTAGATGGCATTAGTATATTCACACAAACTTTTTGTAACTTATGTGTGCTCGACTACAAACATATTCAACGGGTGTGATCTGATGAGTCGAATAGGACGAAATATCTGTCATTCCCTGAAATTCATTTTCAACAAAGGTGTGTTTCTTGCAGACGGCTGCTATGTAATTACTTGTAACTACTTCGCACACTTACTTGTCTCGTAGTACCGAATCAGTCGGTCAAAGCAGACTTCTGTAATTAGTTTTATATTGAAAAGAAAAACTCTCTACATATAAGAAATTTTGCATTTTTAATATTTTATCATTTTTCGCAATATTTACACTAATTGCAATTTTAATATTTTCTTAGTTTCAACAATGTTGACATTTTAGACATAACTGAATTGTATTTCAATAAATGTATTACCTAATTTTCGCATTTTAGCAATTTTCAAATTGTAACGATTCAAAAATGTTTTTTTTTCATTTTAGACAATGATGATATTTTTCATCATTTGTTTGTTATATTTATCGGCATGTTTGTGTATTTTGATTTTGGTCGGTTTTACAATTTCGTCGATTTGTGCACATTTTGCAATACTTATAATTTTCGTCATTCGTTCACATTTTGGACCCCTATAATTATATTATTCTTGTATTTTTCTGTTTTTTTTTTCACTTAAAATCTTCACAAATTTTATAGTTTGTTATAATTTATCAGTTTCAAAATTCTTTTTTTTCGCGATTTTTCGTATTTTCGACAACAATGAATGTTGTCAATTTTAAGTCGATTTTTCGGGCCTTTTATAATAGCTACCTTCTACAGTTGCTTTATTGATTTAATTTTAGTATTTTGAGAAATTTTAAAATTCCAGGTTGCCCACGTCTGTTTTGCATTATAAGTTTTTCGCAATTTTCATATTTTTATCAAAAATGTCTGCTTCTTTGGCAGCGTTAATTTTTTTGAATGGGAGACTGCTATGTATATTTTCACCAAGTTGTAAATTTTAACAAGTTTTACAATAGTTATAATATTCTGAGCATTTTCCCAATTTTTGCAGTTTTAAGGTTTCAGGCAAAATTGACTTTTTTCATATTTTTTTTACACATATACCATTTTATATAATTCTGACTGTTTAGCTTTTATATATTTAAATATTTTCTAATTTTTTATATTATTATTATGGATATTTCACAATATTTTTAGCAGTTTTGACTGTAATGAGCTTCACAATTATTTTTTTGACTTATATAAAATTGTATGTAATTCTTTTGACGTTTTCGTACAATTTTTTTCATGATTCTCTCTTTTTTGCCGTATTTATGTTTCATTTTCCAATAACAATGTTTTCACAAAGTTAATGTGCGCGTTTGTCGCAGTCTTGACAATGATAATAGCAATTTTAATTTTTCTTACATTTGGACTGTTTTGGTGCAAAATCGATTTTGGTAACAATTACATTTTAGTAATTTTAAAATTCCAGGTTGCCTTTTTGCATTATATGATAAATATCCATTTCCTTGACAGTTTAACATTTTTTGAATTTTCGGCTATTATGTATATTTTCACCAAATTGTAAATTGTAATTTTATTCGCAAGTTCTACAATGGTTATAAGATTCTGAGCATTTTCACAATTTTGACAGTTTTATCATTTCAGACAATAATTGCTTTTTTTACAATTTTAGACACCTATTGCATTTTTACATTTAAATATTTTCATATATTTTCTTCTCACTTTACTTGCCGTTTTATTTTTTTTTCGTCAATTATTCACAATTAATTGTCAGTTAATTGTCATTCTATCTTTTTTTGCAGTTTTGACAGTAATGGCAATTTAGGTAAAATTACTTATTTTTCATTATTTTTGAGTAAGTTAAAATTTTATGTAATTCTCATCTTTTGGCGTTATTGCATATTTTTTTGCAATATTCATATGTTTGATTTTTCGATATCTAAGAATGTTTTCACAAAGTTAATTTTTACATTTGTCGCAGTCTTGATAACGAACGCAATTTAATTTTTGAAATATTTTGCCTATTTCGGGGCAAGATTGATTTTTGTCACAATCTTCCTTAACTTTTATTACATTTTATGTAATTGCTGTTTTTTGACGCATTTTGCATTTAATATTTTTCAAAATTTTGATAATTTTCAGACTTTAGAAGTTTCGACATTTTGGATTCATGTTTTTAATTGTGCTATTTTTGTAGTTTGGGTTGGCAATATGGATAGTTTTGGCAAAATTTATTTATTGCATTTTATATAAAATTATTGCATTTTGACTTTTTTATTTTATTTTAAAAGATCGATATTTACACATTTTTGATCATTTTTACATTTCTTCAATTGAACAATTTTCGGCACATGCTGCATTTTAGAAAATTTTATCATTTTCGTTGATTTTTAGCTTTCGTGGTTTCTAGGGACGATTTTTATTTTGCATGGACTAATTTTGTCATTTTAATATTTAATATTATTTTAATATTTTCTGGAATTGTTTGGATGCTGGATTTTGTCAACTAATTTGAAATATTTAACATTTTTATAAATTTTAAACTTTTTAACCATTTTTAGCAATAACCATCTTCAGCATTTTAGACAATTTTTCATGGTTGAAATGGGACCACAAACTAAAGCACGAAATATCTAAGTATCAAAGACGTCACGAAACGTTATCAACCGAAAATGTACTTATAGAATCACCGATGACTTTACGTGATTCACGCTGTACATCACTTTTTAAAAGTACACACACACGCATTTGCATCATAGCTGGCAAGTCGCATTCAAAATGGCACAGACGTTAACAACGTAGTTGTATAATTGCATATTATTATTTAAATGCGACAAACACAGACTCCTCGCACAACGGGCAAAGATTGATTGGTATTGTTTTCATGTCCGCTCATCAAGCGGCCCGTTACAAAGTGCGATGATTTAAATTATCCGATGATTTAAATGACATAGGAACTATCTTGTAGCAAGTGTGATTGACAGCCGCCGTTAGCCGTGATTTAAACATTTCCGCAACTACACATTCACTCGTTCCAGCTGAGCAGACTCAATTGGACGTAATTTATCTTTTCTCGTTTTTTTCCATCGCATCGCGCGAATTCGAACCGTAGCATGTAAATCGATTACACGCTCGCGACGAAGTCGGACGTATTTTGCCAAGCTTATGCCAATGTTTACGTTTACCACCTCGGCGGTAGTTTTCAATCGCAAATAAATAACCCGATGCATGAATCATTACGTTTTAATTTTTACGAGATGACCGGTTTGTTTGTTATTCGTAGGTGGAATGAAAATCCACGTGTTAAATATTATTTTAATATTTCATGAATTATCTTTATTTCACATTAGTAATTGCTGGCAAACTTTGGCAAATTTTGAAGTTTTATGGTTTGTTTTCGTTATTATGTATGTCTTTGCGAGGGATGACTTTTGCAGTATTAACTTACTGGGTGCCGACTGCATCCTAGTTTGGGAGCTCTTCTATTTAATATCATACGTTTAATCGCAACATTATGTCATTCGGAATAAGACATAATTAATTTGGTAATTTGGAGATACACCAATTGGCACTCAACGTACAATTATATATTATCTCTGAATATCATAATATTATTGTTGTCTGCTCGATAAAGAAATGATTCAATAAAACACAACCCATAAAAGTGAGATTGCTTAGGCTGTAATGAAAACATAGTTTGCGTTGACTTATGCAAAAATTAATTAATACCTTGCGCGAAAGTTTTATATTAACAGAAATCGTAGTTAGATACCATTTAATTGCCTATTTACTTATTATAACTTTCCCTCTTATTTATATACTAGTAATCCTGTAAAAGGGAAAGCTAAGTACTTGCAATACTATCTATAAATAGAATGTAATGTCTATCTCTAGATAAATAGTATTTTAGTCTCTTCGACATTCAATCAACTATGCAGTATCGTTGGTGTATAATAATATAGGATTAAAATTAATAAATAAAACGTTGTATGAGGAGGGCAATTGTCCTATCGCAAAAAGGATGCAAGGGAAGACAGACACGTTTAAGGACAGTTGAGGACTTCATAAATAGAAACAAAAATGAATATATTT
This sequence comes from Geotrupes spiniger, assembly GCA_959613385.1. Taxonomy (NCBI): domain Eukaryota; kingdom Metazoa; phylum Arthropoda; class Insecta; order Coleoptera; family Geotrupidae; genus Geotrupes; species Geotrupes spiniger. The sequence continues at coordinate 13,414,384 of OY390735.1, read as the reverse complement.
TAGTAGTGATCACATGATTTGAAATATTTATATGGAGCATGGAATAGATAGTTTATATGACAGTTGTTATAGTTTATATACATTTAAGTCCATTGAATACTTCCCAAAATCCTTGCAAATAAAATCCACAAAAAATTCACACCTGTCGCCGTAACAGAAGTCACTACGGTTTTATAATTTAGGCTGAGAGCTCCCCTCTCACAACTTCTCACTTTCAACGTACTAATTTAACGCTGGACTACTTTATTGTACCGAAATAGAAGTGACAAATTTTAATCAAAATGTATCGTGGCGCCAACTAATTTGTCACTTGAAGAATCTTGACCTCAAATATGCCGCATAGTATCATTCCGCATGGTACCTATTAGTTAACCCAGCTATGTGTAAATAGCTAATTATCCGAACTTGTTCGCTGTGTATCAAAGCTCGCACGTAATCAGCCTAACACCGAAAGCTTTTCGCGATGTACGCATCGTTTGAAACGAATATTAGTTTGCGACTTTCGATTTCAGCAAATTAATTGTAAATACAGGTGACCACTCTCGATTGAAATGCGCGGTAGTGCCAAATTGATAACGTGGCGCAACGAAGAATTCGTGCTATTAATAGCAGTTATATCGAGAGTTCCGTGGCGTTTACGTTGGTCAAACGTCAAATGCCTTTGTACACCAGTCAGCTATGAATTAAGAAGTTTATATATATATTCGTTCATTAACCATCGCATTTAATTGATACAATTTGATATGGATATGTATATATACAAATAATTTCATAAGTTAAGACTGCATTTATATTTATATTATTAATTTAATTCAATTTCCAAAAATATTTTTAGAAGCAATTTTTGAAAAGATTCAATTTTCAAATTATTCTTTATTTCGACATTGTTATTGAATCGTATAGTAGCCGATAGATTCATTTTGCGATATGTGCAACGAAATTACAAGTTTACAATTCATAATGGTTTTGGAATCACCAATCACAATGTGGTTATACTGGAGAGCTTTCACTTGTCTCATTTATGTTAGAAAAAATATTATCTTGCGTTCTATAAATAAATGGTGTCATCGATATTTTTAAATTGCTATCAGTGTTTATTTTTTACTTGAAATCACAGAATTAATTATCTATTTAACTGTACATTTTTTTATTAAAACGCAACTAATCAATAACGCACTTTGTTTATCTGCTAGATATATTCTTAGATATCGATAAATGTTAATAGCATTTCGGCATACATAAGTACAGCGGTGAATCATTTATTTTTTTAATACATTGCAGGTGGTTAAGGAGACAGAAATAATCGGCATCGATCAGTACTGTTTAATAAATGAAAGGTATACAAATATGAATAAAAAAGCATAAATTACATATGAAAAGAAATTAAATGTGAAATCGTCCAACGGTTTACTTAGTTATATTGTGATTTGCGTTATAATCGAGCTAGAGTGTTACTCTGTTCATCGTTTCCATCCTGACCATAGACTAACAGAAATATCTTCTTTAGTTTCTGTTATTGCATTACTCCTACTATGGTCTAAATCTATCTCTTGTGCACTATATCCACATCCACCTAATATTTATTCGCACGACTGCGCTAGATTGATGGAAATTTATCTAAGTATGGTTGCATACAATTTCAAAGACCAATCCCCGCTGTTAGCAAAATGAATACAATAATAATTTACTTAGTTATATTTAAAGGAAATTATTTAGGTCACAGGTTATCGAAGCAGTTAGAAAGAGCGCATTGTAAGAAACTAATTTGGACAGCAACTCAACATGCACAGGAAGTATGTGTTGTGCAAGTATCATTTCTAATCCACCACATAAGCTCTTCTATGATTGAATTATTCTCTTTTTACATTCACTCATATTATCTTCGTCTTTCCAATTCCCACTTCGCATGAAATAATATAATTCTTTCATAAAAGTACACAAGAAGTTATGTAACCGCAACCGTTGTCAGTTATCCAGTCTCAAAACCATTTTACAGAAGCAGAATTTAGAATATTGATAGTGTTATTAAATTATTGTACAGAAACATAACCTGAATGTCACTTGTGGGATATTTATTTACATTGTTTATATTCGCCTACATAGTTTACGATTATCTACACGTATGTGTAGACAATAATACTTTACTCGAAAATACCCAGAATTCGGAATATGCGTACTAAGAAGCGAATGGAGAAATTAACCCCCAAAGAGGTAACGGGTGTTTTTTAAAATTGGCGTCAAAGCTGGCCGTGGATGTTTAACTGTGAACGAACAATCATTATTAATTTAACATCTTTACCTATGTCTAACCAGTATAACCTAATTTTTAATTGTCAAAAGTTGTTACTTAAGTGACGTTTGAGGATATGTACAAAATTGTGGTTCGTTCACAGATGAACATTCACGGCCAGCTTCGACGCCAAATTTTAAAAAACAACCGTTATATGTAGAGGCGTTGTGAGTAATATGAAACTGATAAGAAGTGGCAGTGGAAATATGAGTAACGAACAAATTAAGAAAGTTTACGAGTAGGAGAAGTAAGAAAGTCACTGACTGAAAAAGTGGAACAAGTAAAAGAAAAATTAAAGTTGACTGGCAGAGAGGAATGAATGAATGAAAAGGGGAAGAATCATAATAGAATAGAGAAACAGAAATGGTGACCGAAATAGTGGAAACAAATAGAGTAAGTAAATGTGGGCCTAGTAATAAATTGATGTAACACACAAAAGTGATATTCTGGGAACGATTAAAGAATCGTGGCAAAAAACTGTGTTACGTGGAAGGCCAGTTAGTTTCAAAAACCATACCAACAAGAAAGGGAAAAAACCAATAACGAAAAAATGGATTGGTGATTCTAAAAACTCTGGGTGGCCATAAATAAACACAATTTGTGGTGGGAAATGGCCTGAGACAACCTGGCTTTGGAAAGCATAATTAGAAGCTGTAAATTAAAAATGCTAGGGACAATGTACAACAACCTCTAGACATTCCTAGCAAAGTCGAAAGCGAAATTAAACAGAATCACAAAGAAATGGAAAAAGCGAAAGTTTTTTGACTACAAATAAACCAACAGAAAACAAAATACATGGCAATGGGCGAAACCGAGATGCAGATGAAAATTTGCAAATAACTACAATCAATGGTATACGAGTTTGGCAAGGTCTTTTACCTTTTTAATTTTATACTTGGGAGTCATGATAAATTAAAAGGGACATTCTTGAACATGAAGTACAGAATGCTGTAGAATCAAATAATATCTCCAGAAGAACGAAGATTTAAAAAATTTATAAAATCATTATAAGGCCAACCGTTATACATGCTTGTGGATCATGGCCATGATAGATATGAAAGAGAAATACGGCCCAATAAACACAGAAGACTGCTGGCGAAGAAGAACAAATAAGGAACTAGGCATGAAGCACATAGTACATAGAAGCAAAGATAACATCTGTCATACGCCCAACGACAAAGATCGATAGGGCATATAGAAAGGGTGACCAGAAATAGATTACCAAAAATAGTCCTTAGCAGAACATCAATTCGAAGAAAGGGAGACCACGGACCAGATGGCTGGAAAGTCTACAGCAAGATCTAAAAAGGACGAAAATTCAAAATTGAAAGGAAAAAACGAGAAACAGAAAAGTGTGGAATAAAATTCGCGCCCTGTATATACATATACTTCTCTCAGTTATCTTGATATTTGTGGTATGATCTTGTTTGCAACTATCAACTTACATCTGACTAGTTCTTTGGATATCATTATCGTTATTGATTTCTCAACAGAAATGGTGATAATGAATTTTTGAGCGGTTTTGTAGAATCTCTAAGGCCTTTATGATCTTCAGGATCATAAAGGCCAATCTAGTCGTACCTTTGTTATGTTACCGGAATTTGGTCGGTACATTACATTACGATAATTTTATTTGCGTAGTTTCTTTTCGAATGGGATACTGGTCATAAAAAATAAAATCTGTTATTACGTTGCAGCGATAACACTTGTGTTTGTCAGCTTCAAATCAATAAGTCGGCTTAAGTAGCATGGTTCTAATTATTTTTTCTTTATCTGGAGAGGCTTGATAACACAACACAAAGTGACTTCTTGGTCCATGCATCCATGGCTTTTGCTTTATATAAGAATGCTCGAAAAAGTTAGGCTTAGCCATCGTCAAATTTCGCACTGCTTACTTGTGTCAATATATTTTTCGCAATATATGATGGCTTTGTAGCCACTGTACGAATGATTCCAGCTTCAATGAAAATTTGACGTGGCATTACAAGTATCGTAATGCAGAGCTTATAGCGAGGGCGCAGCGATCATCCAAGATCCGAGACTGTGTTCTTCCTGTAAATCCAACACATTTAATTCAAAGTCAGTGACAGCAAGAAGAACTACCTGGATATGGCAGATGGTACTCCCGTATGTAGGGCATAAGAACAAAGGGCTCCCGCAAAGTAATTCTAACCCGCCTGCTGTGGCAGTGATTCTAGCTCTCTCCCAATTTCCATAATAAAGATTCACCACCCTTTTCCATGTGGTTTGAGGCCGCTCTCTGTTTCTTTTGCCTGGTGGAGTCCATATCAGTGCTTGCTTCATTTTATCCATAATATGTGTCCTTTCCAATCACATTTTCTTCTGGATATCTATATTTCCATGGGAGATTACTTATTTCTTCTCCAAATATGGCTATTATTTAATACATTTGACCAAAATATTCGTAAACAATAAATTGAGAAAGAATGTGACAAACAGACTGGGAAATTCACACAAATGCAGAGGTCTATATGAACAAAGATACGGAGATGTGTGGATAAAATCATAAATCGGTTACAAGCCGTGCGTAAATAGCAAAAATATACGGCAGAAAAAATAAAGGTTACCCTAGAAAGAGTAGTCATGCAAACTGTGAAAGTTTATCTGATAAAGAAAAGAATATTTATATATCGCAGATGAGGAAAGTCAAAATGGAGAGGAGAATTCTAAGAGCACAAATTAGTTTTTATGAAAGGGACGCTATAAAATTTGTCAAGTCCAGAACGCTACATATATTCTTGGAGAAATAAATTTGAAAGTCAAATGTTGGCTTACTAACATTGCTTGCAACTCAACACAAGCCACACCGCCTCATTTTTTTTAATTTTTTCTTTCGCTGAATGTTGAATATGTGGATATGTGGAGGTTTTCAAAACTTTGTTATGGTAGCTGCTGATGATGCTGACTTCTTAGGGGGGAAGGTAAAGGGGAAATCGGGACAGGCTTTTTAGACAAATGTAATGTTTTCCTTTAAGTTTTCCTTTATAGCTACCAATCTAATTATTATTATTTTATGGCACGATCAACACTAATTCTGAAATAAATTCACTGGCTACTAGTACCTCTGTCACATTTGCCACGTTTAAGTTCATCACTGTGCACTCAGGATATTGGTCCATTAATTATAAGTCTTTATGAGCGTGTTCGTTCATTATTTGTTAATACCTGCAGCAGGTTCACTCAGTGAATGTTCTTGAAGGGAAGTTCTACTGCAAGTCACTCAAAACTCGTTTCTTGACATCGTATTTCAAATGCAATGTCGTGCCCGATATTAGGTGCATTCAAAATAATTTAGAGTTAACTATAACAAATATTAAATTTTGGGTTAACATTGTTTCAAGTATCGATGAGATCGATTGGGAACTGCTGCGGTAAATCATAATCAATTTAACACCATGGTGCCGACTATTAGTTGAAATTACACGCTTGTGCAGTTCCGTGAAATTTTATTTTTAGCTACATTTTATGAACTCATGTTTTTAATACACGCGTCGATGTTAACGACGTAACGATATTGGCAAAGTTCGTAATCCATTCATTTCGTTCGATTTTCCTATTAAGCGATTCAGGTGAATTAATTTATACAAACACGACGTTAAAAATCACCTATGCACTTTTACTGCAATAAATCGTTCCCCTGTCAAGTCCCCGCGCACTTAATCACGTCGTTCGCAAGGAAATATTCTAGGACATTCTTTGCCGTAATCAATTATTGCAAAGTAGAGCATAATACATTACGCCGCTTATCCCGCCGCAATTGCGGCAGTGGAATTCGCAGATTCTGCGAGTAAATAATCGGGAAATTTGCATAGGCCAACATATCAATTACGTTGGGTCATGACCAAAACATCTTGTTTGACGTGAGAGCCTGTTTAGCTGTATAAGTATCGTATCCTGAATGTGGTTGTACATCACGCTCTAACCGAGTGATATGAATTTTAATGAGCGAGTAGGCGTACGTATGCGTTTCTTCTCACCTGAATAACATCTACGATTTAATAAATATCATTAATTAACGTTGGATCGCGTCAAAATGTTTTGATTGACGCACGTTTCTCTTAATGGAGATGTAGATCGCGAATTATTCGACTAGATGCAGTTGGGGCTCATAGATTAATTATTTGTGCGATTTATACCATCTTTTAATCGTGTTGAGGTTGTAGAATAATTTATCTGATATTTTGTAATCTTATAAGTAGCAATAATTGCCCAATTTATAGAAAAGTAAAATTAATCAAGTTAGAAAACGACAATAAATCCGACTCCTGTATAATTTACTTCTTTTATTACTAACAATAGCCATTTCATGTGCAATAATGACATGTTATTAAAAGGATATAACTGTAATTGTTATTGCAGTGGGACGATTACGAAATATTAGTACGGTTTTTTTCATTAAAAAGAAATAAATTTTATTGTGATTTTATTGTGGGAAGTGACGTGTTTACACGACGCACTTGAAGAAATATACACGACGTGCGAGTCGTGTGTGCGAGGCATCCACCCCAGACCCATTGTCGCCGCAGGCGAGTGCACAAAAGCGGAGTTCCTAGAGTACGTCCTTGGGACTGCTTTCACATGACTAATCTTTATTATCTTAACAGGCACGTCGGCTAATTCCGGAGTTATTAATTGCAACTATATCGTAATTTTGTGGACATGAACAAAATATGATCAAAGGCTTGTAAAGTCGACACAGATTTTTTAATTTGATATATTCCAGGTGGCGAAGAACTTTTCGACAAGTTATCAGCCATAATTTACGGAATATTTTTTGGCTATTTCACGCTAATAAAAACTAACGCGTCGCTTCTGCCATTTAATTTCAATTTTTTTTATATTATATTGACATCCACTTCCAGCCAATCCCTAGATAATATACAAAAACGACGATCAATGTGTGTATCAAATAGCTATATGAATTATTTAAATCTTTTGACGAATTTTTCTCGTTTACCATTTTATTATTGTGAGGGGAAATTATTATATTAGTTTCATGGATACCGAACCGAAGTTTCGTTTAGATCGAAAGAGCTTTTCTGTTTTTTATCTTCTAACAAAAATTAATCCAAATTCAGTTGGCCAGGGAAGGAAATGGACCAAAAGATCTTTATCAGAGTATGATAAAGGTGCATATGGAAAATATGCCGTCATATTTTATGCTAAAATAATTGTCTAAACGATTTCGATACTGTAGGGAATCAATTCAAGATTTCCCAAGATGGTGAAGGTCGATCGAACTATCTAAGCAAAACCTAAAGAAAACATCAAGGTGTTGAAGAAATGGTAAGAATTTCATCAATTGCCGCTGAAACATTGATATCTGAAGCTACAGTATTAAAAATTTTGCATGAAGATTGACTAATGAAGTTGAAACACGTTGAGTTTCCAAACTGCTTCTTTTTTGAAAATTATAACACGTGATGAGACATGGGTATCACTGGGATGTACCGACAAAACTATAATCCGTGCAGTGAGTCCACAAAAGATCTCCGCATCCTAAAAAGGCAAGAACGTAAAATTCATCAGGAAAACTGAAGTGGTAATGTTTTGGGGATATAAAAGCCATTTTGCTAATGCAATACATGAAAAAAGCTCCACGGTAACATGAAAAGTCTAAAGGGAAACGATCAGAAAGTTCAAGGCTGGCCCAAAAAGGCCCCAGAACTGTGATCAAAAGACTCTGCTGCTTCATGATAATTACAGAGTCCACAAGTGCGAGCAATAATCAACCCTACACTCTGTACTTGGCACCGATTAATTGTTATCTCTTAACCTGAAAGAGGCGGTAGAAGATTTTTTTGAAAAATTACAGATCTTGGAAAATATAGCCTTATTGGAAAATGTTGGAAAACATGTGTTACCATCATACGTGGAAAAATAAAATATTACCTTCCTTCGAACTCTTTTCCTTCATAGCTAGGTATATAATACAAAACTGTTCCATCGTATAATATAATTTAAATGAAAAATATTAATAATAATCTCCTTTCGACTTATCCCATTTAGAATGGTTTTATGGACAATTATTCTGAAATATTTCATTTCTTACGTTAAATGCCAATTTAGGTTTTTCATATAATTGATTTACACAGCTGTTTAAACTTGCGTGTCTGTGTGACTATTACTTTCATATGATTTTAAAATTATCCATCCCCACGAAAATGTTTCAGATCCTTTTACCTACCAACTTTTGGATATTTTAAATAAATATAACATGTTGGATAAAAAATCTCAGGTAGGCTGTGGGTGCTAATTAAGCAATAAAAGTTTGAATTTTGTCGCTCGCTGATTTGCCTGTTACTTTGAAAAGCTACGTCTCACAACCAAGATACCTCACTTTTCATTGTTAACTTCCGCGAAAAGTTATTCAAACTCATGTCGTAATCTTTAAGTGAATTTTAATCGCCCACCCATACATTGTCTGTTTATGTCATGTTTTAAATTACAGACTTTCACCACCAATTTCTTAAAAGAATCTAATTTTCAATTCTGCAAATATGAAATGAGTTATGTAAATGCAATTATTCGCACAGATTATTTACATGTACTTGAGGACTGTGTGGTTTATACATGTCATATCATTTCTATAAAAATATGCATATAACGTTGTACATCATATCTAATTTCAAGACTTACATCATATGGTTTAAAATATAATATCTCTTTAAAATATTGTAAAAGGACAATTAGTGCTTCATTGACGAACTACAAAAGTATCATATACTCCTAAATTGTATTTAAATGCATCTAGGTCAATGTATGTATGTATGTCTGGCCATTTAAAATTATAAGAATATTGTATTTATATTGTTATTATTTATGTTTATTTATTTATGTATATATATATATATATATATATATATACACCAAAGATGGTCTAATCTTACACCTCAATGGTGTAGTGAACATTAATTAAAACAGGTCCATGAAGACTAACTGGTGGATCGCTAGACAATATTGTTTCTGGGTTATTACCCTTCGTCATTAGGAGTGATTGGCTCGCGCCAAGAAGTTTTGATGGTCACTACGTGTAAAGGTATTTCAACAACTAAGGTTCTTGGTGATCGCTACTGACGAAGGGTAATAACCCAGAAACAATATTGTCTAGCGATCCACCAGTTAGTCTTCATGGACCTGTTTTAATTAATGTTCACTACACCATTGAGGTGTAAGATTAGACCATCTTTCGTGTAAATTTTACATTTTTCTGTCATATTTGACAAGACACATTTTCAATATATATATATATATATATATATATATATATATATATATATATATATATATATATATATATATATATATATATATATGCAAGTACGAGGTATGTGGAGTTACGCTTGAGGAACTGGTTCAATGTTAAGATTTTGCAGCTCACCCATTTTGTGGATACTTGAATAACCCATAAAATATATTAAATTATTATATATTAAAACCAATTACTTTTGTGTGGAAAAAATCGTTAAGATGTAAAAATTTTAAAATCCTTTAAACTATCTGTAAACATTTGTTATTAGGGATATAAATAAAAAATGTTGTGTATAATAGCTAATATTTCACTTGTTTCAAACATTTACTATACATATAATAAATAACGCGACAGAAATATTAATGTAGACGAAGTAACGATTGTTTGACATACTTATTTATAACTCCGAGAAAACATTTATAGGTGATGCATGTGTGTAAAATTTTGAATTATTTGACATTCATCTGAAAGAGATAACAACTTTAATTAGAAGAACTTAAAAGCGTTGATGCGATAACATAATTTTAAACTCAACAAAGCTGAAATATTTGTTAAACTATTACATAATACTATTTATAATATATTGAGTTTAATATATAAAAAATACGTATACGGAATTTTATATCACTTAACATTATACGAGCACCAAACGTATAAAAAAACGAAAATTAAATAACATTTGATAAAAATGACAAAATAATATTTAATAAATAATTGGGAAATGCAAAAATTAAAGAATAATGAAAATACGGCATCGCATTTGTTTTATTTTAAATATTCATAATAAATATCAGATTATACGAGATGTGTAAATAATGTAATGAGAGATAGCATAGTGTTCGATCTAGCAATGCTGGTAGCGCGAGACTTGGAAGGGAGCCAGGTGAACATGTGGTAGGTTACTTATGCGACGGTCACATTGGTTGTCTGTACCAATTGTTTTAATGAAGCAGGTTTTGCTCGTGCGTTATAGCAATGAGTGACAAGAATTTCGGTTTTGCTTCTCACTTGACTGACTGCGGCAGGCCTACGGAGATAGTATTTCGTCAAGGGCCCAGCTCTTCGGTGGTTTCAGGCATTTATGGAAGGTAGAGAGTCGATTGAAGATTAACCTCGCAACGGAATTCACTCAGTTTCAAGGAGCGATGCCATAGTTGAATTCACACCACCATTAATCAGATTATGAATTGGGGATGAGAAAGATGTGCTCATAAATGGTTCTAAGAAACTTTACGCAGGACCAAAAAAAACGTGAGGAGGGATGTGTCGCTACCGACGAGAGTTTTAGTACGGTTTGGAAACCAAGTGCTAGGTCAGCGAATGGCACACTCCAAGCTCCCCAAGGCCAAAAAAGCAACAAAGAGCAATCAAAGATCAAAAGCAAATATAAAAAAACTGGGTTTTGCTTCATGACAATGCGCATTGTTACACAACAAGTACAGTAAGGCGTGGTTTACTACTACGCTTTACTGAACTTGTTGTGTGACAAGGCATATTGTTGTGATGCAAAACCAATTTCTTTTTGATATTTGGAAGGAACATTCCTGTGGCTCCTCAGCTTCCTCATTCGCTCGACTTTAGTTCTTGTCATATTTTCCTCTTCCCGCGATTGAAAAATTACCTCAAGAGACATTGTTTTGGGGCAGTGGACAAAAGGGCTGTGACTGACCAGCTGAAGCCTATTTCAGTATCCAAGGTCCAGCACTGCTATGATGACTGGAAGTGTGGCTTCGTAAGGCAGTTAATTTGAAGTGGGCAAGGTTGAATTATAATATTATTGAAATAGAAACACCAATCAATCTTATTACTTTATTGACACACCTCGTATTTTGTGACGTATCTTATATGTATCGTTCATATATAGCCTCAATTGCTGATTTGTGTCAAACTGCCAACTAACTTCCTTTTCGTACGTAAACGCTGGTCAACGTTTACGTACGTTCGTTCCGAAAAAATTTAAAATATTATCCTCAAAATTCAAGTTTAACAATTTACAAATTTGAAACCCACAATTCTTATTTGAAACGATATCGCAATTCACAATTTTTCTCCATCTTTTTAGTTAATTAATTATAAAAGCGCGTTTTTTGTTAATTTAGTTTTATGTATTTATATTAACGACACTGATTTCTCATTTTACATTTTTGGCCTTAAACATTTCGCACCAAATGTGCAAGAAAATTAACTCCTCAGATTTCGGACTTTCCATGACAATTGTGCACTTAAAATTCTGGCAATGTTGGATCATTTTGAATCAATTTTCCTCTAACCCATGTTACACACGTTTTGAGATAATGTTTCCTTTGAAATTTCTACTCGATTTTGATGCCTGATTTAGTTAACATGAGACCCGAAAACAAATCATGTTTTGTGTACATTATCGAAAAAGATGGAAGTGTTTCAAATACATCTAGGTACAGTCCGAAAGAATATCTAGATGTTACAGAGTTTTGAGACGAAGGCATTTTGTGACGAATGGTTTGGTTATAACGGATGATGAGAAATATTTCACGCTGTCAAATTCTGAAATGAAAGGATTGATGGATGATGTGATCGAAAAGTGCCCAAAAGAAGGAAAATTATTTTAGTCTGGTGCCCAATTTCTAACGCTGGGCTTTCACAACCATGTGCTGGCCGAGTTTGAGGAGAAGCTGTCTATGCTGGGCTTTATACTATAAGATGTTTTCCGAAAATCCTTATTTCTATTAATATGATCAGAACAGCGATATAATATTTTGGCCCGATCACACTTCTTAACATTATGAGTACGCGGGAATGGTTGGAGAAGGACAACGTAAATTATGTACCGAGACCAATAGAATAATTTTGACCATTATGGTGCCGACCCTAACATCGTGTAAAGGAAGATAAGACAAGTCTTAGGCAAATTACGCGCCATTGAAGACCATGGTCCAGTATCAGTTTTGTAGATTAGTTTTCATGTCGTTAAAGGACGTAAAATTAGAATTCTCCAACTGAAAATATCTAGTAAACACGAAATATTGGAAAACGCAAATGAACAAAAATATGTAAAACCAAATCTAACCAAAGCCTGCACGAAATTGCTGAAAATATCTACTAAAATGGGAATTTGGGCAAAATTGAAATGAATAGAGAAGATGGAAACACTACGAACAACACCAAGCAACCCCAAGGCAAAACCAATGGAAACAACCAAATCCACGATGAATAAAACGTAACGTAGGAAAATGTCGAGCAATGAAGGAGAATTGAATGATTGTATTGAAAGCCTACGTTTTTAAGTAAGAATAATTTGGAAATAAGAAGAATTAAATATGAAATCATATTTGAAGCAATATGAAATTTCAAAGTAATGGGCGAAACTGACAAACTAGTGAAAATCAAAAGAACAAATTGGACAACATTTAATATTTGGAGGAAAAGGAAACCAGCAAACGACTAGCACCCAATTAAAACCTTTCCATGCTGTGATGGAAAAGTTTTAATTGATACCTAACAATTGGGCTTTCTTTGTATAATCTACAACGCTATTACATTAGCACTAAAAATGAAAGCAATTGAAAACGCCTTCTAAACTATTTTATTAATTGGCTCCCAACAAGGGGCAAATTAACTTTGTTTCAAAACTTTTATTATTATACAATGACGCAATATCAAACAAATCTCATCCGTAATATTATTATTAATGATAAACAACAATTACATTCCCAAGATGTAAGTTAGAACCCCAATCGTATTGCGGAAACACCACTGACGCCCTTTTCTTAATGTTAAGCATGATAATCAAATATTTAGTTGGCAAGGTTGAATTGGCAGACGCGACGCTGGAAAAATGGTTTAGCAATCAATTTGCATTATCTGCGTCATTTTATGCCTTTTTTACAATAGGGGTATTTATAACGCTTTCGTTATCGAAATTGCGCGCCGCGGATGATGTAATTTATTGTTTCGGTAATGGCTTTTTTGCTAGCGTTTCGCCGACTATAAATAGCAAATTCGCCTCGGCACTTTCACGTAAGAGACCACGCGAAATTTGTGGCCTAGAACTAGATTCGCACCGATGATGTCAGTATGAATGGCGATACGTTCGCGTGCGCTTTTTCGTCCGACGGTCCTTCTAATCGATTTTCCGCGCCGGCCGTCGATTCCAGTTTTTAATGTCGCAGTTCCGAAAATATTTTAGCGGCGTTCCGACGTGCTAATACTTCGCACATGAGATCATTTCCTCGACATATTCAAATCTGAGGTGCCGTTAGAACGTCAATGTATGAAATAACCAACGAATTCTTGCCATTTAATTTTAATTTTAGAATTCGCCACACCAATTCTCCAATATTAATTAAATTATTTTTATTAAGATTTGAAATAAGTAGTTGAATTTACTGCGAATCCCATCCTGAAATAACATAATAAATACCGGACAATGGATAAAGCAATCGATATTTTCAAACATACGATATACTAAATAAGCAATGATGTCACGAATGAAATTAGCTGCCGCCGATAAGTTTATAACACTCCATTATCATTCTATTAACACACCGATAACGCGTTACTTGACACACTATATACTTATATACTATAATATATATATATTTTTTCAAATACTTTCGTTTGTATATTCGAGTTCATGACAATCCATTTCATATCGTTAGGTTGCCTATTCCAGAACAGTAAAAGCCAACAATTAATACAAGAAATCGTTTTTAATTTTTATCACTTAAACGATACACATGTAACACAAGTCGGGAACACGAATGAAATTTATTTATGGCCTGGACGCAGTTATTTTTAAAGTTGTGTTTATCATTGCATAACCAAGTATCGAGTGTTGTGTAGAATTAATGGCGCCGTTAGTGGAGAGAAACGCGAAGAAAAAAAACTTGAGGTTATTGCGCATCATATTTTCGCGAAAACGAAATGATTAAGCTATTAACTGCATTAACTTGAGTTAATTCAGAGTTGATTGTAAATTTAATTTGTTGGTGACGTCCAAGTTGTGTACGCATTGGCAATTGTTTGGTGCTGAAATAAAACGAATGCCAAAATTGTAAATATTATGACCACCAAAAAATTAAAATTTGGCAAATATTTTGAATATTAAAATTGTATTGTTAATAATAATATAATACATCCAATTAAAAATTGCCTAAAATGTAAAACCTTTGTAAAAAACAAGACATTTATTAGTTTACATGACTTTCACAATTTTCGAAATGGTGAACACTATAATGCTCTTGGCGATGACGGTAACACCTATGACAGTTTATTAAACTAATTCAGACAGCAACTCAAGATGCACAAGCCTATATGATTAAACGATTAGCTAACCAGCTCAAACCGCCATCAACAATAAAAACAATATCAAACATAGCTAAAACGATGACCCACTTGATACTCTTTGGCTATAACTAAATTCGGGCAGCAACCCAACATACACAATTTCCATTTATTTCTTCATTACTATATTATGGATATTTGCATTTATTTCTGAATATTTACCACGTACAAATCTCTAGATAAATTAAATTGTTTCCGCACAATTATTTACTTGTAGGTTCATAAGTTATAATTATTGAAAAATGTCGTGACTCCAATGACTCGATAATGAGCCAATAAATTTTGATAACACAAAAGTGTTTTATTCGACGCTTAATAAAGTAGATAAGTATCATTATTATGTCTACTTATTATTATTTATTGTTTGATTGTTATTTCTATCTTGCTATATTTATTAGTTTGTTTGCCCTACGTTTGGCGCCATTAATGCTTACTATTTACTAGTTTAAAATTATTTGGTTTGAGTTCTTGTTTTTGAGCAAAATTTAATTTTTTTTGTTACCCACTTTTAAAAATGTTTGCGCTGAAATAAACTACCGTTGCTGTGGTCCTGAAAAAAATCCTATACGTGTTGAAAGCACTTTTAATTAAATTAAATAAATGTTATCTTTTACTTACTATACAAGCAAAGAGGACGATAAAGGAGAGTCCCAATATTTGTACAATTTCCGCTTTGTTGTATTGTGAAAGTCATAGTTCAAATATGATGATATAATATTTACCAAGATGATTGTGTGCACTCATCTATTAGTATCCGAGAGCATTTTAGCAAGTGTGGTACGAATTTAGAAATTAAGCGATTGACGCTTAACAAGTATGTCTTGTAATAATAATAACGCACAGTTCTGGTAGTTCTGGTTATTAATTTTTGTTTCTTGTTTGTTTCAGGTAAGACCTCCCTATGCAAATAGTAAGTAATTGCTTACAGTAGATATGCGAACGTATGAAGTGTAAATAATGTTCGCGCGAAATTTTATTTTTGAACTTGTAAATTGCTAAAATTATTTATTGATGGTAGGTGATCCCAATAGAATTGGGATTTTTAAATTATGTTAACATTATATTAGATTAGCTGGGTCCATCCAGCTCGGGTAACATTTTTTCACGAAAGAAATATCGTGACAGCGTATTAATCGAGGTGATGCCTAAAATAGTTATTTATGTATCAAGTTAGTAAAGTAATACTTTATTACGAGCAGAGTTTGAAGCACGACCCGAAGAAGGAGTGAAAAAAGATGCTTTTCATACAAAAAATTTACTACGTCCGCTGCTTTAAATAAATTCGATAGAGTCTTTGTCATAATAAATAAGAAAAAATAACGGTAGAATGTGATGCCATTTGCAAATATAAACAATGACGACTAAACTAACGAACACTGGCACAAAATATATTCTGTGATCACTTGATTGTATTGATCGACTGTACACAATGCCCAACATCTTATTTATTGACAATTAACCGTACAAGTAGTTATGGATGGCCCTTATAATCACATACTTCGATCTAAATATAAAAAACACATTTTAATATCTAGTACTAATTGACGAAATATTTCGTATATTACGAATATATTTTGATGAATTTGTGTTTGAATTTTAAAATTGATTTCGTTAAAAAAATTTCTTAAAAATTTTTAAAATAAATTTTCACCTGTGAATGTGACTGATAAAACTCCACCAAAGTCGCCAGTGAAAGTAATGTATAGAATTGCCATGTTAGTAAGTTTTAATTATTTCTCATTTGAAATTTAACGTCAAATGCCAAACTTATGCCACGCACTGCTTTCTTTCATCCGTAAAACGTATTCTCTTGAAATGGCGTTCTACGATTTGTAGAGTTTCTGGAACGAAATTTACTTTTACAATAGAACAAAATAAACAGTTGTGGGGCAACGATATAGGCGCGTGCATTCTCTCATCGCATTTTTCGTTACTAACCAGTCTCTATAAAGGAACGTCGTTTACCTGGCGCCGATCTCACGGGCGGCATTACTTTCAATCTTCGTACATCACATTTTTTCCTCTCATTTAATTTTTTTATTTGCAAATCGTGCATAACAATCCTATAGTTATAGCAAATTTTATATAGAAAATCATGAAATACTTGTTAGGATTCAGCATCAAAATTGAGACAACTTAATAAAGTCAAAATTATGGCGGATTTGGTAGAAGATTCCTAGTGCATAATTTGTTGGTGTAGTCATTTGAAACTAGGAGATCTGAAGTCCACACAGTAGAACTTAGAATAGGTTGTGGGAATATTAGTTGGCGCCCAGTACACCAAGTTGCTGGGCACTTTTAACTCTTGTACATAGAGCAGCCCGATTAGCTTTCTTCTTTGTGTCAACGTTTAGCCTTAGTGTGATGGTTGAGTTCGGCTGTGGGCTGATCGAGGTGTTGTCCAGGAGATCAAGTGGTAAAATCCAACGCGGTCTGAATATGTATATAACTGAAGTTGCCTCGTTCCTGTATCAGGAAAGTTGCTGTTTGGTGCATAGATGATATTTTGTCAGGAATATGTATAGGCACTGGATTCCTCTTACAGGTGATGCTATATTTCGTCCGATAATCAAGAACTTCTTCATGGAACTGAAAATTCCAGATTGCCTGAAGCTTTTAATTTTACTTTTATTCATAACCCTTCGTTGACGATCGATAGAGGAAGTCTCGAAACAATAGGCCGGGACTTTTGCTGGAGGAGATTTCGTACTAGGGATTCCACTTAATGGAAAAATGAAGAAGCTATAAAAGCTCCATAACTGATCAACATACAGCAGATTCTTAAAACGTAAATTTGGACTAAATCACCATCTGGGTAAATTGTTAAGGTGGTAATGGCAGTGTAGATAGAGGCCAGCTTCAATTCCTTTAACATCTCAAACATAGCATCCGATGAAGATAAGAATGTTAAAATACATCGGACATATATGATGTATTTTTTAATATACAGAGAGGTATGAAACAAGGCGCCGTGCTGGTGTGCCAAGTATTTAACTTTGCCCTTCAGAAAAATATCCAAGTTGCTAGGGTTGGAAAACAGTGACAAACAATGACTGAATTCAATTCCTACTGATTTGTCTGCAGAAGAATTAAAGACCTGGTGAACGGGAGCATCGTGAGTGAAAGGCTTTTATTCGTAAAAATATGAGCTGCCTATTTATTCGAAAATAATTCTATTGACGGCTCTAATTAAGCCTGCTGAGGGCCTGCTCACTACATTACATAGAGTGGTATGATATGGTAGTGGAAGGGTACAAGCCTCAAGCAGACCCTTTTGCTTTACCCACCGGTTATTGTTTAGGGCAAGTGTTAGATGGTTGGTAACCTCACCTCCTTTTCTACCGCATGGTAGGTGACAAATAGGTGCCAAAGTGGCACGTGGCAGGTCACACAATTATAGAGTGACCGAGAGCAACGGCTTAACGCGCCCTCCGAAGTACACTTTACCCCCTAAAACCCCTTTATAGGGTTTTGTCTGCCCAGATTTTCATTTGGGCTCTTGGTTGAATTGAACCACAGTCGGGTCGACGCTCGGCTCCGTAATTCAGCGCGCTGACGTACTGACCGATCACCCCGACTACCCAGAGTGGACCGAGTTATTGTATTCTATAAAAGTTCTTACAAAGGTTCAGTTCATATGAAGAACTAGTCTAGTACCTGTAAGCTCCCCTGCCTAGTAAACGCACCTGACTATATGTTACAGAATATCTAGGAGATGTGATAACCCGAAGTGTTCAACTCAGTGCCGCTAGGAAATATAACAAATTTTAAATACATCATGGGTTCAAAAATTCCAGTAAATTACTATCATCAATTTTGAGTGACTAGTGGTCTTGAAAGGGTCCAACTTCCTGGGCTTTCCGTACGAAACAATATTGGAAAACGGTTGTTGCAGATACTTATGAGATAGATTGAGTCTCTCAATTCTGAAATGAAACTTGATAACTTTGACGTATGGCAATATGTACCACGTTACTATGAAACATTTTAGAAGACTCCAGTTAATGAAGACCAGCTTTACCAGGATCGGTACATATACAGTATTATGAAGACTGCAAACTGCTTGCCCAGTAAAGGCTGTCTCCAAAATAGCGTGAACCTCAGTGCAACCCAACCCAAATCAAGATTATAATTCGAGGGTGATATAAAATTGCTGTGTATTTGTTTTAACATATACTACTTCGATGATAGGCGTTTTTCGTTGGGCACCACAAATTTTCAAATTAATATATTACGCCTTCATCGAAGAAATAAATAAACGAAATTTTCTTTGATATGGAAACAGGTTTACTTTTTAATAAATTTATTTTTCAAATATATTTTGTTACATAATAAATTAAATACATTCGGAACCCTTGAAATATAGCCCTGGCCACTATAAATTTTACCATATCTAGATCTTATGTTCTTCAACGAGGCGAGTTTCGTCATCGCTGATCTTCTATCAGTCACTCCAACTTCCTATAAAACATACTCGTAAAATTAGCAAAAAAAAAAATGATAATTCGGTTCTAATGTGATGTGCCATTTTTGACGCGATATTTGCATTTTTATCATATTTCTTTAGACCTTAAGTTACGTCGAGATCTCTTGTCACACAAGAACATTCGTAACAGTCCTAAAAACATCACGACGTAATGAAGTTGGCCACCACGCCTTAGTAGAGGTGTTGCTTTTTTGTGAAAGGTAGTAGCAGCACGTAGGTAAGCTAATAACAAACGACGTGCTCGCCCACGAAAGTCAACATTTTCAGTTTGTTGACAAATGTTAAGCGTCGCATGAACCTGTTTTGCCTACGACCAGAGAATGCAGCCGGGCCGATAAATACCTGCACTTTTGTGTCAATTACATCAGCGCACGCCATGCTCTGAATACACCGATATTTATACGAATTCCTTCTCGAGCGCAACGTCGCAGACGTTGGATTTACAAAACGCCCCATGATCGATCGACTTTATTTTTCCCTCGTTTTACACGTTGTGGTAGGACGCGGCGACAATTGAAGAAACTCGTTCGTGACGCATCGGGTAATTGATTTCAAACTGAAAAGTCTCGCTCGAAAGCAATAAAATTTCCATAGAAAAACGAACCGTCATTTGCTAACAGGATGTCGACTTCCATATCGTAGTTGTTAATTGTTGATGCAGGTGGCCGTATGGACCTTTCGTTAAAGTCCAAGCGAGAGAAGCATTGCGGTGGCTCTATTATATTTACGTGGCTATTGATCGGGTCGCTTACGTTGAATTGTAAATGGCTGTTGCATACTAAGCGGCGCATTTACAACCCAAACAATCCGAACGTTATGTTATAACTTATAATGGTGCAACATACACGTGTTTAAGTTTCCCAATTTGAGGATGTTATTGAGAGGCGTCGTGTATTTATGTGTCGTATTCTCACGTTGAATAATATATTTAAATAAATAAATCTACTCTCCTAGAATCACATAGCAATACTAGATCTATTATTCGAGTACGAATTTTTCTGCTCCAATTTTATATACATAGTTGCATAGAAAACGTCACGTACGTGTTCCAAGTTTCGGCTTACAGCGTCTAATTTTATCGCAACATACATCAATATTAAACGACATTTTACATCTTACAAAAATAATTCACCAACTGAATAACATACACTCTGTATAACGAAATATATTGTATTGATGATGCTTTGTGATAAATGGTAACCAAGAATATTCTGATTAATGAATATGTTTATTTTGCTCAGATTAAGTAGCTGCCACTAAACGTCATTTCACATTTCTGCAAATTTATATAATGGAAAAGTGTATAAATAAATCAAACAGGTCCGTCTGTCATTGCCTAACATGTTTATTACATTTGCAGCATCCGATGTTAATTGGTTCAACAAAATTTCATACACACTAATTGAAATACACACATATCTGGTGTAGCCACCGTTGCATACGTGCTTTTTACACATTCCGATGGGATACAACCGCGACTCGCACTGTTAAAACAATATTTGTTTAAAATCGCTTAAACGATATTTTCGGAGACAAAGTGGCACTTTATGGCCATTATCGAGTGCCATTGCCACGTAATTAAGAATCACCAGCGCATAAATTTGTAATGGGATGATAGGAACAGCACACTATTTGCATATTTCTTGCATCAATGGTTTTATTCATATTTGTTTACACATTTACGATCTTCGTAGTAAGTGATTAATTATTTATGAGCGTCAGTCGTCATAAAATGTTAAGTTTTACTTATTAAGCTGCACTGTTTGCGCAAAAACAAACGCCGATTATCTTATCTGTGGCGCCTACACAATCGTAATGACACTCGCTTTTTGTCATCGTTTGTTGCAATACTGACGTACGGGCTAAGTAAACTTTAAATATATGACCAAAAGACGAACGACGAAGTATCAACAACCATTGTGAAACCACGTGGTGTAGAGGTATGTTTAACGAAAAGCTACGAAGATTTGCAGTATTTGTGTGGAAATTAGTTGGGTGTTCCCATCTACTGATATTTCTTAAGCACGTTTGTATTGATTGACATCGAATTGAATTTTAACGTCGTTCTATTATACTACTCAACTTCTATTACAGTTCCATTTGTGACGTGGAGCTGAATGTTTGAAAATATGGCAACTTTGGTGATGCATAGAGATTGCTCACACAGATATGTTATAACAATTTAGCAATAAGTAATTTTGCTCTGACAAAGAATCGTTTAAAACAACTTTAATTGTTAAAGTCAGTATTTAACGCAAAGTGACACCCTTCGATAAACTATCCCTAGCTAATTCCTCAACCCTTATCGAGTTCCAATAAGCGGGGCTGTTGTTTAGTTTCAACCATTTATCATAAATTATTTTACAAGGTAAACGAGATCAACATCCAGGAATTGCTTATTGAAATTGACATCAAATAAATAAAAAATCGCTTACGATACAATCGTACATTGTTACCGAAAATTCCTGTTCCATCGTACCAAAGCTACCTCAATGAAACGTTCGCGTCAGCGGCAAAGAAATTTCATAAATAGTCCAGCGTTTGTTTATGAATGCTACAGTGACGCAAATCGAAATTGATCTCTGTGATTCGTTCAATCCAGTGCCGTGCTAATGCAAAGGTGTTATATGGCGGAACATATTTTTTTAACATAGCTTTCGATACCGTTGGCCATCCGGTACTCTTGAATCAATAAGAAAAGATTGGTATTAGAGGAGTCCAGGTAAGGCTATTGGAATTGGCTTTAACAAATCGAACACAACAAGTAAATATTAAAAATATTTTTACTGATGAAAGAGAAATAAAAATTGGCATATCTCAGGAAATGGCGATTGGATCTATACTTTTTCTGATTTATATAAATGATATACATGTAAACATTGCTGATGAAATGATATCATATGTTGATGACACAGTATTAATGTTCCTGGACAAATGCTACAAAGACGACTAAACAAAAAGACTAAACAACCACATTACGATAAGCTAATAGTACATCATAAGTTGTGAGTGAAAAATAAAAGATATCCCCACTGATCAATGATTTCAGCAAACTGGTTCGTTCAGTTTAAAGCAGCTACTTGTAAATGTAATCGTCGAACATTCTTACGCAACTAGAGCTGAACATGGAAGCGTCACGAAATTTTTATAGAAAGAAAGCAGTAGCCCAAGAAATATCCTGCCCCGTCCTAGTGCCAAATATTGGTGCAAGCAGTTAAAATGGGGCAGTGGATCCATTCATGACGACCCAAAGAGTGGAAGACCACTGGAAGCACGAACTGATGAAATTGTCAAAAAAGTTGAAGTGTTGATTGACCACCAAGTAAAGGTTTGAGTTATTACTGAGAAATAGGAATATTAAAATGAAGTGTGTCAGCACAATGGATTCTAAAGCTACTCAGTCCTGAACAAAACTGTATAGATGACAAATTTGCGAGGACAATTTTTCTGCTTTATCACAAGATGAAGACTTCTTCTATAGAATTGTAACTGGGAATGAGACCTGGGTACACCACTGGGATCCTATCAAAAAACAATGGATGCATATGAGCTTTCCACCACCCAAGAAGGCGAAGACGCAATTTTCTGCACAAATGTCCTCAAATGTCTCCCAAAAAGTGATCCATAGTTTTTTGGGACGCCGAAGGGATTCTCTTAATTGCATATATGCCAAGAGACTACAATAACAGGGATGTGTACAAAAAAATAATTAAGAACTTGAAAGCTCGTATACACGAAAACGACGAAAGTCAATGAAGTTGGCTTTAAGGAATTGCAATATCCACCACGCAATCCCTCGCCTCCTGTGGCTATTATATCATTATAAACGTGCCCAAGAATCACATGGGTGTACTCGAGGGTCATACTTTGATTTGGTATACCTTACCTTCTGGACGGTTCTAGAATCACGGTCCACCCACAACTCAAGTCGAGGATCGCCGATAGCTATCCACCTAGATCAATAGTTATCAATAGATATTCGATTCGGGCTAAAAGATCAACATTAACTAAAGTCCACCCCACAACGGGGGGGGGGGGGGGGGGGCTTTAGTTCATCACACAAATTAACTACGATCCTGTACTCTGTTCTATTCCCTACACGTGAACAATATTAGCTCAAAACGAATGTACATCTCTACATTTCATGCCGTATAGATGGCCTTCGTTAGGGATTGTTATGGAAAATAACTAAATATTGAAAATATGCAACACCCATCGACCTACATTTGTAACCATGAACATCTTTCCTGGTTAAAAGCCTAAAATCAGTACCAAATCGAATAATTATTTTGTTTGTATTAGATTAGCAATTTCGGTGTCCTAAAAATAATATTTCCTCACAAGGAAATATTCAGGTTTTGAAGTAGAAAAGTTCCACAATTCTCGTTAATTTCGTTACCATGACTCGTCTCCAGATTAGATTAGGATTACCTTACTAATTCGCGGTTAGGTAACATCGCCTTGCCCGATCCGATTATTTCGAGCAATAACAGTAAAACTTTTGAGTATTACGTGACACGACTTTCTCCAAGAGCAAAGAATCCACAGGGCGACGAACTATGCATACTAAAAATTCTAAAACAAAGCCATATAACACAATAACTGCTGACCGGTAATTGTAATAATTTGACTCGCTTAAATCCCCGCCTAAACGAACATTAAATTTTAGTTTAAAGGCGACACTTTGGAAAGTGAATCTAATGGTAAATAATATAATTATGCTGTCTATGTGACTTTAACGTTAGCACATCAGACTGCGCCTAAAGTAAAACTTAAACATATTGCGTAAAATCCACCACACTCTAAAAGACATTAAATTAATTAAATTTCATTGCTTTCGTTAATCGCTTAAATAAATATTTCCAGAGTTTTGCGCTGAAGAATTATTCCATAAATTTGTTTGTATATTTCAGTCAACGCGATCTAAACATATTCCGTAAAAATAGATTGACTTGTGAACAGCGTGACGCCGTTTTCAAATGTAATTATTTACGTAAATGCTATCGACCATTATTCAATTTTTTGCTACGGTACGATTTGACTTGTTTCGAAAAATACATTGTATCGAAACTCTGACATTTATCCATTTAATTTTTATATCGTCTGGACTGGTCGAAAATTTATAACAAAGGCTCGTAAACTTTATTTGTCGTAAATTTGTAAAATTCTTGTTTTCCTCCATTAATTTACTAAAACTAATGGAACAGTTTTACGGACGAATTATATTCGAAATTTCATAGTCATTAATTTCTTAAAACAAATTAAATTTGAAGGAGAAATGACACGACAGGAATAATGTAGAAGAAACAAGGATTGCGTTGATTGCAAGGAGGATACAAAAAAAAATTAAAAATTGTATCACGTGAGTTACAAATTGAAATAGGACGAATAATCGCAAAGTTAACACTTCAAATTTCCTCAAATTTTTATGGTAAAATTATATTTGCAATTCATATGCATTATTTGAATGTGATGTACAAAGGTCGTTTGGCACAACCAACTAACTCGCCGCACTGCAAAGTTTGAAAAATCGTTTCGGGCTATGTTGCTTATAATTCGGCGCCCGGTGAAATTAAGAGCTCGTAGTTCCGTTTTAAACGTGTTTGTTTGGACTCATTTTTCGTTAGCAGTGATCCGAATTGTGACTGTTCGTATTGATGAACGCGTATCAAGTTGCGAAAAGTTACAGTAAATTTATATAAATTTCTAGGTGAGATATTTATTTATGTTCTTGATCATTGTAGGTTATGGATTAAGTATAAAATCGTCGCTTTTTTGTTTATTTATATTATTGCTTGTGTTGAGAATACTAAAATTAATTTATTATTATTATTATATATTATATATAATTTCAAATCCACAAAATTTGCGGAATCGGGGGAGCATTAAATTAAATTATAAAATTATAAATTATTTGTTGCGTTCCCCAAATTGGTAATTGTAACCGCGAAATTAGAGTAACTGGCCAAATTATTTCAATTATTTTTTTATGTATTATAAACTGTTTAAAAATAAAAGTAACGTGTTTAAAGTTAATCAACATTCGAGCGTGTATTTTTAGCCGCATTCTGAATCAATGAAGCAGCTGCGAATTGTCACCAAATAAAAATCCATACGTTATTGGAACTATAAATAATGGATGAATGTTCACATTCTGTCCTACTTCGCCATTTGTCTGAAATATTTAAGGACAGGTGGTGTTAATTTGCAGAACTGTTAGTCACATTCACTATTCTTCTCTATAAATAGTGTACGAGTGATCTTGGGAAAAGCAATTATTAGTTGTTGTCAATTTGCTTCGCGGAGACTACGGCTCGATTAATCAATCAATATCGCAATATTTGTTCAATAGGAACAAGTTTCGTAGTTGAAGTCAAGGGGCTCTCATTAACTTGTACTTCAAACATTAGATGCTATATAATTTTGCTGAATTTGAAAACTCGCTCGTAATTTCTGTACGTGTGCGGATACGTCCGTGAAAATATCACACTCGCCGATGCGTTCCAATAATAAAACAACTCCGACGTTTATTGCTCCAAACAATAAGTCAAGTTTGTCTGAATAATCAACTAGGGTCATTGGGATTAAGTGCACTGTTGTCACTCTAACCTAACCTTTGGCGTGGCGGCAAGGTCGTAACATTGGTCCACAGCGATATTATAACAGATGTGGCCATGTGGAACGATTCTATTGCAACTCTTTCACTTTAATTTTAAACGACTTCCAGAGAAATCAGGAAGGTTATTTTTAAGACTCGTAATATTTCTCCTGGTGCGTAAGTGCGCCTCGGCTGGTTTTACGCGTTCTCCGATACAATGATCAGCATTGATATATATATGTTATGGCTTATGTATTGATGTAGAGCCCCGCCGAAACTTCCCGATGTTTATTTATCGAGAAACACCGCGTGCAGTTAGGCGTATACACAATTATTTAAACTCCGGATATTTGGGAAATATTTTGTCGGTTATTCATTCGGTAAAGGTCAACGGTGCTTGGAAATTATTCGAACGAATCGAATTCGTAATTGTATTGAAATTTTGCAAGTGGGAAGGAAAATGAAGTGTGTCGAAAAGCGAATTTATTAGTAGAAAGCTCACGTGGATACGGCGTATCTATTAATACTTATTTCGTAATTTATACTGCGTTACAGACTCGGCCGCGATTTTCTCGGAAACTGGGCACCCAACCGGAACCCGAACTTAATCGGAACGTACTTATATTAGCGTGAGGTCGCGGCCGATCGCGAGTTGTTTTATTCGAA
Source organism: Geotrupes spiniger (assembly GCA_959613385.1). Taxonomy (NCBI): domain Eukaryota; kingdom Metazoa; phylum Arthropoda; class Insecta; order Coleoptera; family Geotrupidae; genus Geotrupes; species Geotrupes spiniger. Next base: position 13,387,749 of record OY390735.1, on the reverse strand, counting down.
ACCACAAAGGACTAAAACGCGTCATTAGTTAAGCAATTTATCGGATATAGAAAATGGTAGATAATAATCTCGATTGCGTTTGTGAGATAAGATAAGATTTTATTCAATATTGTATACAGCGCTGAATATGTCAAAGTTAAGCGCCGTAAAATTATCGCTGTCTTTAAAGTCGTTTACGACATCTGTCATGATGTCCTACCTTAAAGAAATTCATAAATAATTCTACGTTTGTTTGTAAACGACGCCAGTCGTTTCATCTCTGGTTGTCACTTATTGTCACTTGTCTTCGGATAATAAAATGAAATAATTAGAAAAATTTTTAAACACAATGAATGGAAATCAAAAAAAAACTATCCACTGAAAGGGATAATCATACACCAGGCTGGGGAAAAGGTATTGGAGGAAGTAGTCAGGTGGGAGAGAATGAGAGGGAAGTTATCAGAGTGGGAATTAGCAAGGAAAAGATTCTGTGAGAAGGCGGGGCTGTCTACAGGTGAGGTGGAAAGGAGGAGAAGAGAGGGGAGACAGGTGGATGGAGAGATGGTAGAGAGGCGGAAGCTGGCGGAAGATAAGGGAGGCAAGGCACAATGGGAGATACAGAACATTACAGACATGTAAGGAGGCCAAGGTACTTTGGGGGAGGTAAAACGGCAGAGGAAGACAAGTTAATATTTAGATATTAAATGAGAGCAATGAGAAGGAGGGCAGGGACCGGCAGAAGGCATTGGGAAAGAATGGGGAAGGGATACGAATATTACAGGAGTTAAAAAGGAGAAGGGAGGAGGGTAGGAAAAGAATGGGAGCAAAGGGACATAATTGATATGTTACAGGAAAGGTAGACAGTCGATGGCCGGAGATGAAGGGAACGGACAAAAGTACAAAGAGGGGGGGTCAGATGGAGTGGAGGAGACAGAACGAGGAGTAGAATTCTAATGAAAAAATGTAAATAGGGCAACGGGGAATAGAGTGTTGGTAATAAGACACGATGTATTGTAAGCGGGAAATGCCAGTTAAAGGTTTTTTTTTAAATCATAAACCACAAATGAAGAAATACAATATGAACGCAGTTGTCCGATTGAAGTAAAAGGGCTATTTAGGGTTAAAAGTAATTTTGTTATCAATTTGACATTCTTCCTCGCGTATTCTTTAGTATTCGGAGAGGGGTAGCATTCAAAGAGATTTAATTCGCGACATACCAGTGGCAGAAAATTATGTAAATTATGCAATTTTTTTATTGATAATTGGATTCATGTATCATTGTTGTGGATGGTTACCTGAGTACGTGACTTTTTAAACATGAATGTGAAAAAGTTCAACAAAACATTTGAATGGATTTGCTTGGGATCTATTGGATTGGGTAGGGTTCTTCTTTAATAATTTCGTTAGGGCAAAAGTCTGTAGAAGTCGAATCAACATCAGACAAAACTGATTTACCAAAGTTCAAACACCAAACTGGGTTATTTAGGTTTTAGTTATGGTACTAAATTCCATCAGCGCTATCGCCATTACATCAATGACAGATTGTGAAGATCGTCCGAAAATTACTTGGCCAACCTAAATGCATTTTATTTTTCACCTGTCCTTGTTGTTTGCGTACTGGCATTGGATTTAATGTTTCACCCATATCTTCTATTTGCATCTATCCCTTATCTTCTATCGATGCGTCTTTCATTTCCTTCTCTTCTTCTCTTCTCACCCCGCCCGCCTTCCTTCCATTATCCTTCGTATCTTCCTCTCCTTTCCCATAGGCTTCACTTGCCAAACCAATCAAACTGTTTCTCTTCTAATTTATTTATTATTTTAACCTGCTCCAGTTTTTCGATTTCTCTTGCGAGCAGTCTTCGTAACTCCCAGTATTTTCCTCATGACTTTCACTTGCATTACAGTAATTTAAATTAAAAAAATATATATGCGACTCAATTAATTGCTGGGCGTTTAATAAATATTTAGCCATGGTCACGTTTTTATAAATTAAAAATTATAAATTATGAAAAAATTACAATTTTAATAATATATTTATATATTGAGTAATATATTGATACACAAATAATTTAAATAGTTGTAAAAAATATCTATAAGTGTGGCAAACAGTAAAAATAATTAGATTGTGCAATTATTAACAGTAAAATATACATTTTAAAGAAAAAATTCTTTGGTGTATGACCAGCCTTAAAACTAAAATAGGGGCAGTTGCAAATGTTCCACAGCAAAGACATAAATCGATCCCATCTCTTCTAATAAAATTCAGAAAAAAATTATGAAGAATTGCACCAAGGATAAATAAAGTCCACATATCGTAGACTGAAATCTTGAAAATCATTAAACAGTGTATAGGTAGCATGTTGTGTTGCATGCAAATTAACATTTGAACTTTGCCTTTAATCTAAATATTGCAAAATTTGTTGGTAAATATTTATTAATTATTATCTTAGTATCATTAAGTAAATTAGTGATTGGTCATAAGTTTAATTTGTATTTCAGTTAGTCGAGGAATATTTAAAACATTTTGAGTTACATGCTTTGAACTCGTTTTATGTTTCGAACATTTTGTCTGAGTTTCTTTGTAGTAACACTTTTTCCAATTTACATTGAGAGCTTTACAATTCATAACATGTGACATCTAATTTATGGGGCATTTATAGAAAATATAGAAGAATGAGAATCTTTACTTTTATATAAAAAAAATTGAGTAGAATGCGAAGTTCACCACATTGAGCAAAATTGAAAAGTCGGCAATAATCCCCACTGTAGTTTACAAATTGCCAAAGTGCATTCTCGAATTGTATTCAAATTAAAAACAAAAACATTTTTTTGAAATACATCAAGATAAATGCCAAAATGGCCAAATTTTAAAACAACAAGGTATCGTAGATAAAATTTTCGAAAAAATGTTTGTCGACAATGTCCATATTGTAAAAAAATTAAGTTAAAAAATTTCCAAAGAAAATGATTGCCAAAAAAATTAAAAAGTAAATAAAAAAATTTGGCGATATTATCGAAAAAAATTAAAAACTGTTAAAATTCATCGAAATTATCGTAAACGCACCAAAATTATCAAATTACGGAAAAGGATAAAATTTTGAAAACCGAAAGAACATGACAACTGAAAAATTTGGTAGTTGTTTAAAAAGCAAAAAGACAAAAATCATGAAATTTAAGAAATGTTAATACATTATTGGGTTGGGTTGGCTAATTGTCTAAGTGTCAAAACATCAAAGTAGACCACATTTCGCAAAATTAAAAAATCTGCAATAATTCTCAATGCTGTTTATAAATTGTCAAAATGTCAATAGATGTCAAAATTCTCGTATTCAAATTAAAAAATTTTAAAAAGCAAATAAATTCTAGATGTAATTTTCGAAAAAATGTTTTTTGAAATGTCCACAAAGTAAAAAAATTTCGAAGATAAATGATAAAAATAATGGATTTTTTAAAATACGATCCAGAAATAGAAAAGTAAAAACAAATTGGCGATATTATAAATAAAAAAATCAAAAAACGTTAGAAATAATGATATTAATCGAAATTATCAAATTACGGAAAAAGGCTAACATTTTCAAAACCGAAAAACATCGCAACTGAAAAATCTGGTAAACTTGTTTGAAAAGAAACAAGACAAAAATCCTGTTAAAAAGATAATTGTTGGGTTGGGTTGTGTTGACTAATTGTCTAAGTGTCAAAACGTCAAAGTAGGCCACATTTCGCAAAATTAAAAAACTGCAATAATTTTCAATTGTGTTTACACATTTTGAGTGCCAGAAGATGTCAAAATTCTCGAAACGTATTCAAATAAAATAAGCAAAAAAATGGTTATGTGTACGTCGAGATAACTACAACATTCAAACGAAATGTCAAAATGACCAAGGATGTGTGTCTAAAATGTAAATTTTGAGTAAAAAAATTTCCAAGGAAAATTATAAAAATAGTTAATTTTCTTTTATCCAAAAATTAAAAATTTGGCGATATTAACACAAAAAATGAAAAACTTTAAAAATAACGAAATTCTTCGAAATTATCTTAAACACAAAATTCATCAAATTACCAAAAAGGCTAAAATTGTCAAAACCGAAAAACATGGCATTTGAAAAATGTACTTGTAACTTGTTTAAAAGGCAAAAACACAGAAATAAAACCAGATGCAGCTGAGGTCTACCATTGACATAGCTGGGTCGCGAACTTTTTAAGATAATTGCTGCGCTAGTCGCTAATAATGACCAAAACATTTTTACGTAACGAAGTTATTAAGTCATTAAGTGATGACGTGCTGCAAGATATGTATAAAGTCATTATTGAAATGCAATTAATATGGAAGGTAATAATACACTATACTAGCACAATGACCTCTCAGAAGCCTATATTAGTGAATGAGCAAAGATATTGGAGGAAATATTATTTATTTGAATTGGGAAAATAACGGGATCAACTTTCTGTCCCATCTTTTTCGCATGTACGCAAATTATCTAAATGTTAATACGAGTGCTACTGCGTGATTTTTGATAAAACGTATTACTGAAATATGGGTATTTCAAATGAAAAGAAATGAAGTTGAGCTCGTAAGCAAGTCGTTAAATAAATCTATCAAGTCTTAAAGTCAACAAACACATAATTTTCACAGTTCGTTGTTAGCCAATTACAGAAATTTAAAAAAATAACAGAATATATGCATTGTTAAATTTAAGAACGATCGAGTGTCAAAAGCCAATAAAACAAGAAAGCGAATTCCACATCTATTAAACTGGTGGTTACAGCTTGTCGATGATCTCAAAAGAAGTACAAAACGATAGTCGAAAAATCCCAACTGTGATCTTTTTACATATACAATCTATTTAATCAAAGTTCTTTGTATTTCATGAATTCACATTAATATAGACATTCTTGTATTGTATTGTATTTTATTGTATTGTATTTTATAGTATTGTATTGTATTGTATTATACAGCTGTCCCATAATGATTTAATTTTACAATAATAATTATTATCACTTTTCCAATGGTCATTATATATTAAATTATTTATTGGAAATATGTCAACATCTAACAATAGAATTTGCATTCGATTTTTATAATTATAAATTATGTTGGATGTTTTACTATTAACAGAAAAATAGTAGAACAAATAAACAGATAAATGAAATAAAAACAAAGATTAGGTAGATGTTTCTTACGATTAAATCGATAATATTAATAATGAAATCATTTCGAAAAACAAAGTATTACAGTAGAAAAATCCCACGTACTTCAAAGCGATCGCGGCAGTAGCGACAGATTATTATAATATAATACCTAAAATTGTGTACTTGCCGTTATCTGCGCCCTCTTATGAAACGATAAGACAATCTTGTAAATTAAAAACGATCCATGTGCGTCATGATGACTCCTACAAAAATATTTGCAATAATAAAATCTAGAGTGGGAACATTTGTGCAAGCATGCAATCAAACCGTTTTGTATGCCCTTTCGCCAGTTTAAAAATCGTTTGCGAAACGCACAATTGCAGTAAAAACTTGAGTAGCAAATGCACTTTAATACAAAGTTTAACGTAAATTTACATAACTCATAGCGATAATGAGTAATTGATAGTGTTTAATTGAAATAATTTGTTATCTCCGCACACGTCGTGGCGTAATATTGCATATTAAGTGTCGATAATTGTATACGATAATTAACATTCTCACTGGCGCAGTTTTATTTCTAGGTGCGAATTGGTTCATAAAATGCGTGGAAACACACGTTGCTTTTCCTACTTGCGCAATGTTTGTGGAATTGTAAGAATTGCGCGTGTAATTGTAGACGAGAAATTAGTTGTTGGAGCAATATCTTATGGGTTAAAGTGGTGTTTAACTTCTTCAAGGTTATGTCTTGCCCCCGATCGCTGTAGGTGTGTAATCCAAACCAACCCAATAACACCATTCCAAACTAAAATTGCACAATAACTTGGTAAACAGGTAGGCAATGTCAATGATTGTCAATTTACCTTAAAACCTTTTTTGCTGCCCTATGATCCCTCAGTTTTACCCTCAGCACCAAAATACCAAAAAATTAACAAATAAATACGAATTAATCGACCGAGTAAAAGTAACCAAGAGATGCACTAAAGGAAATTCAAGCACTGACCTCAAAGATTTGCCTAAAATTTTATTAAAATAGAATAATTTCTACAATGTCATACTAATAAGGGAATTGACACCACAAATATACAAATTTTTATTTAGAAAATGAACTACTACTTCACTGTAGTAATAATAATAATTATCGCCGATTCTCTGCAAGTTGGTTTAAATGGCCGTTCAAGGACAGTTTTAATAGTGGCACGGATTAAAGTATAATTATTTTTCGCAACGAAATAAGATATTAAAGAAGACTCAAAGATTCAAAATAAACGTTCGTTTAAGTAGAAAATTGTTTAATAATAAGGCGATAAAAATTGAAAGCACTAAAAGAATATGGGAGCTTTATAGGCAATTTGGACCCCTACGTTGGAAAGCTTGCATCGTCAACACTAAGATTAGATTTGGTAGTATACAGAAATAGTAATGAAGTCACCGAAAAATCTTCCGATTCTAAAAATAGTTGCTGGGCTGTAAATTACTGGTAATAATCGATGGAGGAGCACGCCGATTAATTTCACGGTACGAAACACAGTGGAATGTTGATTTTTGTAAGCAATCTTAGGCGGTGTGATCAATACGTAAACTACGCAAATAAATGCCGTGTTTTTGTTATTGTTTCTTTGGTATGTAGTGTGATTTAATTGTCGGCACTTAGTTTGTGAATATTTATAATAGACGATGAAATGAATGGAAATTCTTTGACTTAATTTTTTTATAGCGTTGTAACTATATTTATGCTTAATTTTACAATTTACAAAATTACATTAAACAAACTTCAATATTTGCTAATTACTGAAGAGAAGAATTGGTGCACAATATTATTAAAAATCTGCAAAGGAACACTTACGTTGGAAATTTATAAACATTTTAAGACAATTCTGATGTTTGAATGATCAAAGAGTTTGAAACGTCTCGGATTATGAATGTTATAACGTCCATTGCATGTTATTTTTAGGTGTTTACTTAAAACCTTTGGCAGTGTTGATAAAGATCAGTGGAAGTCGATATTCACTCTTTTATAAAAAATTAAAAACCAGGAAATGTATTTCGATCATTCATATAATCAAAAGTATGTTACAACTGGATCTTAACTTGAATTCCTTAAAATTGATAAGTTAGATTTATTAAACTAAACTAGAATTCATCAAAAGTAATCTCTCTGATACCAGAAAAAAATTAATTGATGTTAAAGGCAAAAATTGATTGATTTACAATCAAGTTCTTTCGATTCAAAAACTTTGAAGTAGATCAACTCGTCCTGTCCCATATACGATAGATAATATTTTAAAACGTAAAAAATGCAAGCGACGTTAGTAAGGATATGTGCATGCATTTTAAATACCGTACGACGTAATTAGTAAACAAAGGTATTTATTATGAAACTTTTCTTTGCATTGTGGTAATTTTTATGTTAAATAATAAGTGCGTGACGTAAGTAATGAACTTAATAATGCATAATTATCCACTAATGAAATATCACGTCGTACCAATACGAAATGTAGTAAAATGTGCATTAAAATTCAATCATTTTGCATAATTTATTCACGTTGTCGTGGAAAGTCGTGTTGGTTAAAATATAATCGGTGTAAAGCGTTGTAGGCGAGCAGGGGCTTTGCATGTGAAATTGCCTTTGTTCGATTGTTGGCATTTAACATTGCTGGAGGTTCTGGAAGGACGTCTTTCGATTGGTAACAAAATTCACTTGCTTTAAAAAATTGTGGTTTGTATTTAATTAATCGCATTTTTTGTAGATTGCTTCCATGTTTCGAGAATTTATTGTTCAAGTTTTCCTGCTTCATTGAGTATATACAATTGTTCGTTTTTAATTCATTTATCCAAATTTAATAAAATTTGGCGTTGAGTTTTGAAAATATTGAAAATGTAAATCATGGACATGGCATCTAATAATACCATTTTTGCGAAGTAGAAAGTTTTTGAGGATAATACAACTTACGAAGAAATTTGGCATAAGCGTTGAATTGGGTTTGGCCGTTGGTATTTTCCAATACTAACTTCTGAAGCCAACTTTGGGATTGGGTTATGAGCCTTTTTTGTAAGTCTTCCAAGAAATTAAATCTTACGTCGAGTTTTGAAAAATCTTTCATCTTGAAAATCGTCTATAAATTAAATTACGACCCACAGCATACGACTAATTGGTTGGGTTGGGTTGGGTTGGTGTGATTGTTAATACCTAACCTACATTATAGCAAGTTCATTTGGGTTTCCTAACTATCTAAGACTCCTTCGAATCCAACCCAAAATTTTTGTTTGGTTCAATGTTTGCAATTATTTTTGAATTTCGTAAATTAGTTCTTGCGAATCATCTTTAAATAAATCATAATCTATAATGATTTGGATATAGCAGGGCAGTTATAATGCTTTTTATTGGGTTTCTGCAAATCACTGCAATTACAACTGACGATTTAATTTAAGATTAGAGATGGTTTGTGCTGTTTTGATTGTATTCGGTAATAATAACTTCTCAGGTTAACTGTGGTCTCAGGTTTAAGGCGTTTTGGACCAAGGAAATTTTCTAGGATTATCCAAACCCATAGAGCGAACAGTTTGGTTGATTATTGTATGTAACCCTAATTATCATATTTCCACTTGGTTTTTCTTTCAACCTAACAGACCCACTCCAAGCCAAGCTGAAATAGATTTTCGCAAACGAGAAGGTTGCGGAAATTATCCAGATTTTATAAAGGGCTATCGTAACCGTTCCGTATCCGTTCTTGGGAAACACTTCACAATATAAAAATCCAGTCTATGATGGGTCGAGTAGGACCAATTATAATACTTCGTGCTGGGCTTTCTCTTCTGAGTAATAACTTTTAAAACAAAGTGATGTAGTGAAGTGTTCGGATTAGGTTGATTTTGGGCTGAAATTCTGCGATAATAGCTTTTGTAATCAACTTCATCTTTCGGTTTGAACATAAGAAATTTTTCGAAGATAACTTAAAATGTTGAGTTTTGAAAATTGATCTAACAAATAGTATAAAAATAGAAACTCGATTGGTTAGGTTGGATACCATATCTTTACAGTAACATACCCAATTACCTCCCACTCCAAATCAAAAGCTTCGTTGAACCCAACTCATGATTTGTGTTTAAATAACATTTTTGCAAAACATGTAGTTTTTGGAGATTTTACGCAGTAATTTTTATTTCATTCTGAAAGTATTATAATTCGTTCAACCCAACCCAACCCAACCCAACCCCAAATTTTATCTAAATTGGGTTGGGTTGGGATGGGTGGTGTTGGGTTGAGTTGGTAACCGGTTCACCGTAATTACAATACTTCGTATTCCGACACATTGGAATAATATTTTGCAAATCAAGTTAGGGATAGAGATGGATTAATTTGTTGGGTGTTGCAATCCAGACAGTTTTCGAATGGATGATTTTTCTTTCACCCCAATTGAAGGTTCGGATATGATCTTTAAAAACCAGGATTCCTCTCTATCTAAGAATGCTAAGAATGCTTAGATGATGAATTGGGTACAGCACCACAGTTGTAATACTTTTTTTGGGTGTCTGCTAACTCACTGGAAGAACAGTTGACGATGTAATTTGAGGTTAGAGGTTAAGGTTTAGCGCTGGTTGTCGCTTGTATTCGGTAATAATAACTTTTCAAGTTAACTCTGGGCTCAGGTTTAAGGAATTTTGGTGCAAGGAAATTTTCTAGGATGATCTAAATCCATAGAACGAACAGTCTATAATCAGAATCAGAATAAAAATCCGGTCTATGATGGGTCGACTAGGCCCAATTATAATACGTGTTGAGCTTTGTCTTCTCTGCAATAACTTTTAAAACAGCGTGATGTAGTGAAGTGGTTGGATTGGGTTGATTTTGGGCTGACATTCTGCGATAATAGCTTTTGTAGTCAACTTCATCTTTCGATTTGAACATAAGAAATTTTTCGAAGATAACTTAAATCTTGAGTTTTGAAAATTGAACAAATAATATAAAAATAGAAACTAGATTGGTTGGGTGGATATCATATCTGCCCTTTACTGTAACATACCCAATTACCCCCCACTCCCAATCAAAAGCTTCGTTGAACCCAACTCATGATTTGAGTTCAGATAAAATTTTTGCAAAATATATAGTTTTTGGAGATTTTACGCCGTAATTTTTATTTCATTCTGAAAGTATTATAATTCGTTCACCGCAATTTTATCTAAATTGGGTTGGGTTGGGATGGGTGGTGTTGGGTTGAGTTGGTAACCGGTTCACCGTAATTACAATACTTCGTATTGCGACACATTGGAATAATATTTTGCAAATCAAGTTAAGGATAGAGATTGATTAATTTGTTGGGTGTTGCAATGCAGACAGTTTTCGAATGGATGATTTTCCTTTCACCCCAATTGAAGCTTTGGATATGATCTTCAAAAACCAGGACATCTTTTAGAAATATCAAATTGCATTAAAATTTTCTTCCAAATCGATCATAAACAAAAGACAAAGATGTTGAAAAGAACTTTCCATTGGGAATTTTGAAAATCAAACTTTACTAAATTCGTGCAATATTGTTTGTATATTTTCGGTGCTTGGTATGATGCAAATATGTGAATTAGATCTAGATTATTAGTTGTTTTCAATGGCTTTGTTTCATTTCGCCTTTACGCAATCTAAACTCCTACAGGATAGTAAACATTTAAAATTTTCATGGTTGCCTAGTGAGAGATGTTTACACAAACTGACTTTCATTTGGAATTTGATCGACGTTAAGTCTATCTTAGGTGATTGTTAATATCCGTTGCAAATATTAGATAATTCCTAAGGTACCTTACCAGAAATTTGTTGACATAGGGAAGCATAGTTTGTGCAATTTATGCCGTTTATCCCCGTTTCGTACATTTCTCACAAACGTTCATTACGTTCCTATTCAAGATGACATGATCCACACAACTATTGAACAAATTGTATGTTGAGTTCTCTTCTGGCGAGTTTATTATTTAGGTGGAAGCAAATAACTTATGTTTTGGTGGCATTCGGTCGAAGCCTCCACTTTCGAAAGTATTTTCCCACTACTTCCAGATCTACTCCAGATCTCCTCTGACTGTCCAATAGAACTCACCTTGTTGCGAGTATCCAGGCATCAGCGTAGCCAAACTTTCTTGATCTTGTTTCTGGCATGTCAGCAATATACAGGCTAAAGAGAAGTGGCGCAAGGACTGATCCCTGCGGTAGCCCGTTATTTAATTTCCATGGGCATCTGATGTCGTCGGATCCCATAGCTATTTGAAACACTCGGCCGTTTAGCATGCTGTCTATCAGTCGGGCTGTTAGCTTACAGGGGATTACACCGTTGGAGCTTGAATATCATGTCCTCTCTCCACACTGTGTCGTAGGCCGCCGATAGGTCGATAAATACAGCTGGGGTTTTAAATTTTCTTTCAAATGTAGCCGGTGTAATTTTTTCCTCAATGCAGGTGGTGAGTGATAGGATCTGAGTAGCTTCGTTTAGGCCGATAGCCTGCTTGCTCGATCGGAATCGCCTCAACTATTCTTGCGCTAATTTTATTATAAATAACCCGTTCTAGTAGCTTAAAGTTTATAATATTTAGCTTAAAGACTAACCGCGATGTTGCTTCAATCTTAGGTCAACCTTGTAGCTTTTCCGCGTAGCTGAATTGTAAAGTCAAACATGCAGTAATGATTTATCGCGAATTGGGGCACAATTTCCTCGAAATTATAACAGCGCAATATTTGGCACACCGTGTAATCTTGCGTCACAATACAAACCAATTACTGCTTCGTGAGATTGTGCCAAGTGCTCTCGTGCGACTCGGCACACGCCGGACGTGGCACAAAATAAATAACATAACCGAAGCTGCACAAATAAAACAAAAGCAAAAGTTCACTCATAATTGCAAACTTTACGACTTGCTCGAGATGATTTATCACTTGATCGTTACTTTCGCAAAATTTATAATAACACGTCTATGGCGTTTGTAGTACGTTTCAATACACGGAAGTGTATTTCAATAATTTCCCATCGCAATCGTCACTGATGTATTTAACGACCGGTTTTGCAATATTGGAAATCCTATTTTCGCGACAATTAATATCAAACGAAACGTGCAATAAATAACGCAACGTCGTGACTGGACGTTTAAACGGCCGGAGCGCAAAGCGAAAAGCGTTCGTAACAATGCATGCAATTATAACTACTTATGCAATCGAAAAATTTTTAATTGCGTGTTTACATCAAATGTCGCGAAGGAATAAGTGCGATTCGAAACGAGTCCATATATAAACGATAATTGCGCGACGAAAGTAAAATAATGCAGAAGTTATGGCGACTACGCGGTCGGCCCAGACTGAAAAGTTGTTCACCTATGCAGTGCGGGTCGCCTCTGAGTTTTTACCGGCGCTACGTCGAGAGATAGCTATAGTGTTTGTAGTATGACATCATCGATATTTATATTACCGACAGAGCCGGCAGTAGAGTACGTATCGTAATTTCAGACTTACGATAAAACTTTTTTTAAATTACTGAATAGCATGTAAAAGCGAAATAAAAATAGCAGCTATTCAAATTAAATTAACTCGATAATTAATGTAAGGTTACTCGTCCAGTTATCCAGATTGCTAATAATCCTAACTTCAAATCTGAGTCTGGGCATTCGAATTTTATTTCAGTGATAAAATTCGAGTAATTCCATAAAGTAAGAGAATCCCCCAACCCCATTTGAACACTCACATAAATAACAAAAGGTAACAAATTATTAATTTGTGAAACGATATAAAGCGAGTTCGTGTATTTTTTAACAATTAAACTACACAGCTTCCTAGAAAATATTCAACAATTTTTTTGTGAATGTGGAGCTTCAAATCGAAAATAATTATAATAATAATTATTATAATTATTTTACTTTATTATTTATAAATTATTTATAAATAATAAAGTAACCAATTGTCTAAAACAAAACAAAAAACATAAATTTAATACAGCCTTGAAGATGTGCAATTTGAATTCTCCCCCATTCAAAGAAATTTGCGTAACGGCAGATTCCAATCACTTATTTAATTCTGTTACATGTAACGAATTGAATTGAAACGAGTTACCTTCTTCCAATCTAAATGTGAGCCGCGCATTTTATCCCAAGTCCGGACCTGCCCGCTTATTTAAAACACGCACAAGGTATCCTGTAATTGGTAGGTAAATGTAAACCACGCACGGAATAATCTACTACGGCGAAGGATATGTCAATCACGCGTTTCCTTATTGAATTAAGAACGTCGTTTTCTTTAAATCTGGTCTAAAATTATCGCCGTTCGCGACTTTAATTGGAATGCATCGCCGCGTGCCGCATTAGGACTCGCAATGACACTCGCCAAATACGATCGGTTGGAAGAAATCTTACATAAGCGAGCATTTTTCTATTTTTAACGCCTTCTTCATCGCTTGCGTAAGCTCCGAAACTGACCTAGCCTGGCAATTTCTTCGCCGTGTGTTTAGTTTGGTATTTTTAGACGCATCGACGTGGACTTGTTTCGTTTCGGTTCAAAATTCGACGAGTTTCGTTTCACGCATTGGCGATAATTTTGTTGTATATGTGAAAATATTAAACACCATGTTGCATGTATAATTTTTGGGGCGTATTTAACGAATTTTATAACGAATATATATATATATTTTTAAATGGAGGTTGGAAAGTAATTCATATTAAAATATTTTTTTGCGATGTAGTAAGCTACGATATAGTTACCCCCTTAAAAATTTCACAAAAGCGAGGGCACTAGCTGAGAGGTAAAATGTATCAAATAATTATTTTATGTTGATACGTTAATGTAGAATCAATGATCTTGCTCACCAAATTGAGAAATCAAAATTTGCAACCAATATTTATGAACATCAACATCAAGCACTTGCAAGTCAACAATATAACAACAAATTTCACAATAATATCTTTAATAAATGTTTTAACCGACAAGAAACATATTTCAAAAACCATCATAATCTGTCGCAATTCCCAAGAACATAGAAACACAACATAACAATAACAACGACAATGGAACATGCAATAAAAAAAATAAATCATAGGTCAAAAAATATGGTTATAAAAAATTGCGGATTAAATAACGTAGATTATAAAAAGAAAGATAAATTGGATTATTATAACATTGTTTCAACATTTGCTATTAAATATTTAATTTGCGCTGTTGTGCTCCACATTGAAAACACATAAAGTTCATATTTTTTACATTTACGCAGATTATTTTTTGGCAATTTTACAATTTTTGCAAGTATGGCAATCTTTGTAATGCAACGTTAATATTACTTTGGCAATTTTGTCATTTGCGAACGTTTTTGAAATTTAAATGTAAAAATTCTAAAATATACAACTTTAATAATTTTTGTAATATATACATTTTTGATATTTTTACGAATTTTTTACATTTATGAAATTCTTGATAATTTTGTCGATGTTTCTGGCTCCTCCCTTACTCCCTTGAATTCGATAGTTTTTCGCCAATTTATTTTGTAACTTTGTTCAATATCTTGTTCATCAGTAACATAAGTCATTTGGTCACATTAAAAGTAGCGACACAAGTAAACCACAAATAAAAATATTAGCCAAATAAAAATATCCTCAGGAGTCTATCTTAATACTTCTCGCCCACGTCCATAGCTCCTTTAACTTTAAGATTTCACTTTTGTAATATTTTTGGATTGGTTGGGTTGGGTTAGCATAATCAATACAGGAAAGCTACTACGAGGAATGTGTCGAGTATTCCAAAAAATCTGTCGTGATGTCAAAAACACAAACAGTCCAGGACCTGGAAATGTTATGCATTTCAAATATAATCGATATAGAAAATAAAATCAGTAAGTCAAAAACGCACACAATCCAGACCTTAGAAACGTCAAACATTCTAAAAAATATAATAGTATCATCAAAGTATCACGTTTACAGACTCTGGGGATTATTCTCTTACAAAGCCAAACTAATTGGGCTAAACATTAGCTGAATTTTGAACTAAAGGAAATATATTATTCCTATTGTTATTATAATTTTAAAACTCCACTACTTCAATCACCACCGATCTCCCAGGACTAGAAATTAAATAAAATATTGAATATTGAATATAAATATTTATGTAAAGATTTTCGAAAAGCGGCGGTGTTTGAGATAATTTACATTAATTTGACTTTGCTATTTCATTTATTAGAAAATTGTACCTACGTAAGTAAATAAGTAACTACTTAGCTTTTTCCTAAGTTCCTAGATTCTCAATAAAGCAAGTTTTTAACTTAAATATAGCAGAGATCCAGTTCATACTTGTGGAAGAATTGGCCAAGATTGGAAGATCAAAAATGGTTACATGCCTTCGGGAATTGGCTTGGTTTGTTGACGGATAAGGAAGAAACATTAAATGGTTGGAAAGTTCGGATTATTCGATGGAAAAGGGTGATAAAATAAACTGGGGGAGCAACAGAGTAGACGAAAGAGTGAACGTGAAACGCATTTTTGGTTTAAATTGAGCTTTTACATAAATTTTAGGAAAATAAAACGAAATATAAGCTCAGAAAGCTATTTTGGACAACAGCAGCAACAGTAAAATAAGCAAGAAAATATCATTATTAGCACATATCGCAGCAAATGTGGATATATAATAATTGCAGACAGCGTTAAATTACTTATTGATATGTTTATCACTTTCATTGATTCGATTTAATTGTATAATCCTGGAGATATTAAATCCATAGACTACTAAATATACGCATGACGAAGGCACTTGTTTTAACAACAATAAAGGGATATGACTGGCCATTCAAATATTGTTGAATTATTAGTTGAAATGGCAAAACAACTTTACATAGATCTGTGGTGAATGGACGTAACAGATAATTTAATCCAGGTAAAACATATGGTCTATAAACCAAAACAGAGGGAAACGTGCATACTGGACACTACAACGAACATTTGATATGCTATTTGTGCTGATATGAATTCAAGAGACAACATAGATAATGTCACTTATCGTAAAGTATAAATTTTGTTTTGTTTGATTAAGGTTTTAGGTCACTTAATTAGAAAAATATGTAAATTTTGTTACAAAATCACTGTTAACATCTTTGCCATTTTTGAAATAGAAACGACTTTTGTTTATTAAATATAATCAAATTTTTGATTATTGATTTTAAACAACTGCTACACGTTTGGATATGTTTCGAATATGTATGCAAATTGTAATCAAAGTTGTGGATGTTCACATAAAATCTCAAGAATTATTATAAGTTTTTTGTGCGTTGTGCGGTGATATCGATCAATGGCAGTGGAGGATGGAATGAATTTTTTTTCAATTGTTGCAATTGTTGGTAGTAAGTTTAAAATACTAGAAATACTAGAAGTATTTTCTGTACAAATAGATCCGCTTTTGTTTCGATTGTTTACATTATGTTTTATGACATTTTTATTATTTTTTTATGATTTTAACATTTTTTCGTGTTGATTTTTTACGATTTTTAGAGATTAATTTTCGATTTTTGATTTCGTTACAATTTATCACAAATTTTTAAAAACTTTCAATAATTTTTACCATATTTCTCGATTGTTAACATATTTGTGTCATTTTTACGATTGTATTGGCACATTTCTTGGAAGCTGGAAGCTTCTCAACCAACAGTTGTTTAACATTTTAATATCTTTAAATTTTATATGAACCACTCTTTAATAAAAATTTAAAAATGAACCAAACACAATTATAAAATCAATGAAGTTAAAATAATGGAACTGATGAAAATCAAAAATAAAATTAAATCAACGAAATTTTTTTTTTTTATGAAAATGCAACAAATTATGTCAAAACTACAATAAAAAATTGCAATGGTCGGCACTAAACTTTACAAAAATCTTCTACAAACTGACGCGAAATCTCGAACCTTTCGTGGATAACGTCCATTCGTAGGTTAGTTACATCTGACAGCCACGGCAACTGTGACTGCGCTTGCCCCTGCAAACGCACTCGGAAATTTTTATCGTACGTTAGCTAGGACTGCAAACAATTTTTCAAGAGTCTTTTCAGTCCATGGTAGAAAGAACTTTTGAAACAAAAGTTGTTTAAAATTTCACTATAACTTTCTTTCTTATACATAAAGCATAAGAAAGGTAAACATTAACTAATATTATAAAAATGCATTGGTTCAAATCTCAGAAGAATAAATGTAACATCGTAACAGTCATGTAATGTGTACTTTGACATATGATGCGAAAATCATTAAGAAAGCGAACGGGACTGACTGTAGATGATGTATACATCATGCTGAGTGAAAGACGAACATACACAATGAAGTGACGAGTGTGTTTATGCGGTGTGGTTGAAGGATGGATTTGGAATATGGTAGAGGAATTGAGGGGAGAATAACAACCATGAAGGGCAAATGAAGCAGACGACGTTGTAAGAGATATCAGGGAAAGGAACGAGTGCATGAGCAGTTTCTACAAATGCAAATGCTACATGCACCCTGCAATACTAATGAAAAAAGTCTGGAGCAGAAATTGTGAAATTATGACAGCAAAGTTTATGCTTGGATGATAAATCAATTGGATGATGAAATATATTGGGGAGAAATAGTGTATATGAAATAGGGAACCATTAATCTAGAAAATAGTTATGGACAATGTGTGGTACAGACTGGAAAAAAATTAAAGAAGAAAATGTAAGAGGGGTCAAACAATAAAAAAAAAACGTAGTAAACGTCGTATGTCCACAATGATATTTACAGTAAACGATACTGTAGCTGTTGACCCTGGAGTAAAATGTGTTCTTTGCACTTCCATTCATCTTTATTATACAAAAATTAAATTACACGAAGCTACGATAACTACGATCCTTTATCGGCTATGGATCCTCTAATGGTTTAGGAAACATCCAAAGGCGATAACAGTAAATCTTACGGAAGTTCAACAAAATTCATTTTATTACACGCGATAGTAATTACTATCAATTTAATTGGTAACAAATCATTTAATAAATGTTGAGAGCTTGTTTTCAATTTGCTTATTACGAATTTTCAATACGTGGTCTTATTATCATATAATACCAACGAAATGAATTTTTAAAATAACATGTGCTAAATAATTAATTCAATTAAAATCGTAATATATCGATACAATTTATTGTTATAAATATATAACTCAATGTTTGTGTCTGTGCTTCTACTAATTAAATAAACAAATTTCATTATGTCATGATTAACAAGTACAATTTTCACGTGACACAGTTCTCTAGTTTTAAAAATATCCGCTTTAAGCCCACGTACCAACTGTCCAAAATTTTGAATCCGATAGTACATACGTGCAGACACCATACGTTACTATTTATAATCAGACTCCCACAATGACACTTTTAAAGAAAGTCGCGACTGTTCTTTTTGTGTCTTAGTAATCTAAATCGCGTCTGCACGACTACGTAAAGTAAACTCATTAAGCAATTTATGCTTACGGCATCCGAGCGTTTCTGTGCTAATAATAATCCATTGTTGCGTTAATACGTTTATCGGGCCATTGAAACGAATTTGGGATATTAATGCTGCCAACATTTTCCAAATGGGAGTGCTTTCAGTTTTCCTGGCGCCGATGATATTTGCGTTTCTATCGTACTGTGGAATTTGCTCAAGGTCACCTGTGGGCCTCGACGGTTTCACCTAGTTCGAGTCGCCTTACCACCATTAATCTCTTCCATTAAAAATTGAAATGTGTTGGAACAGTTTTCGATTTAATTATTATTACGTCAGTGACGCACGTGGGTAAGATAAGATAAAAAAAATAATATATACTGTCGGTTGCAGAATAGTTAATATGAAATACTACTGGTAATACGAAAGATCATAAAAATGTGCATGCCTTGACTCACAATAAGTATGGGTAATTGTGTTGGACTTTAGTCCCTTGACAAGAATACGTAGTGAGAATTGTAGATGAGACTAGCAAATGAAGTAATTTAATAAACGACGTTTTACGAATTTAAGGTACGTGGTCATATTATTACTCAACACAAATGCAAGTAATTTTTAAAATAATGTTTCTAAAGCAATTAGTTCCTATATAAAAGTTACATTTTATGAATGACAGAAAAATTAATATATTGATGTGTTTATTAACAACACAAGCCTGAAATGTACATAAAATTATATAAATAATTGTAAATAAGTTGAAAGTAAATTTATGTCATAAATCAAGTTAATGAGTATAAATATAACAGCGAAATAATTATTACATGGGAAGTTTTATATAGTGTAGGAGAGGAGACTATTGAATACAGCAAAGCCATTAAGGACTTGTTTAAGAGACTCATTGATGTCAAGCAGGTGCACGTTTGAATTTGTTTTGTAACATTAATTAATTTGCAGTATGGTGTAATTTAATTTTTAAATAGAAGTATGGTTTTAAAAAATATTTTGTTGGTATCACAATGGACATAATTTTTGATACATAAAACATTATTGCAGGGTACTGAACACATTTATTAACAGACAGCTGTACATAACAGCGACGAAAGCTCTGCCTGAAAATATACGTCGACAACCAATACAGATCATATCGAGGGATCTTCGTGCTATAAGCTTTGCAAAGCTTTATAATTAGTAATCTCGTGAACATTTTAAACCCCAAAAATGTGACATGGGCATTGTGACATACAATGTAACAAGCAGCTTTGGGTTCTATCGTAAGTTATATTTGGATATTACTAATCATTCCCAGGTGATCATCATTTGATAAAGTTCGATAATTATTTTTTTAGACTAAATGCAATAATTTTTTTTTTAATCTTCAAGCACAATTACGATAAGATTTTTTTCCTGCCTCTCGCGATATGATTAGGAGACATTCTCAGTAATACGACATAATTTCCAAGAATAAATTCAGTATCAATAAACAATAGAGATAAGAACAGTAACCCACTTAAAGTACAACTGATAAGGCACCCGTATAAATTTATGAACCTTGATATATCGTAATTACATTGCGTATTCTATTTTATGCTTTTTTTGTTCCAATTTATATTGTTCTGTGTGGCAATGCAATTCACTGCACCTAGCGTAATGATATCACACCTCTGATAGTTTAATGCTTACCTTGTGATTGTTGTATTCTTCCCTTCCTCGTTATTGTTATATATGCCATTGTGAATGGATTGGTTTATAGTGTCGTCGTGCGTATTAGGTGAGTTAAACAAAGAATCAACATCTGGTGGCTGTGGTGAGATATGCGGTTTTAATTTGCTATAAGAATTACGTTCGTCAAAAACTAAGTGGGCTGATTAACAATTCACTTGCTATGACCGGGATAGATGATGAAAAAATGGAATGATGTTATCAAGGTCGTCGATTCTATTTGATGGGAGGCACCCGGTGAGTTTATAATTGTCTCCAATGGTCGAATGGTAACTATCGACTTATTATTATTGTAAACTAATGAGTTTGTTTTACATTTTACATATCGATTCGTGGTAATTAATCGTCACGAAATATTATTCGCTTAACTTTTATATGTATGTCAATTTAATTTATATGCTAATATAATTTATGTAAAGAAAATTTAAGTTTGATTAGTGCAATCAGCCCAGTAAACTAATTATATAATTAGTACAGTTTACAGCCAACTGTACGTAAGAAGAAAAATAGATGCTCAGCTCTAAAAGACGTTAATACGTATTTATTTTGTGCAAGTGTACTGACGTAAATGCGTTGTTAATATACGTTTCTAATAATACATATGACTCTTTGACTGTTTATTTAATTCGTATTACTGCGCTGCGAAAATGCAAAACATTGTTTTTAACGGATCAATACGTTTAAATGACTGTCATATTATTATGTAATAAAATAATACATTTATGTTAACCAAGTCTTGTGGGTGATGATTTGAAGAGAGGTTCGAGATGATATATATTTATATTCTAACTACGTCAAAGTTATTTGATTATTGCCACGTATTCGATATTCAAGAATATTAATTGTTGAAATTTTAAAAATGATTTCTAAAATTTAATTTTTAATTTTTAATTTTTGGTTAAATATAATTTTGTATACACAATGATATTAATAAACATATTTGAAGATAACTGTAAGAGATTTATATATAAAAAAGAAACATTACGTAAGAAACCGAAATAGTTTAATAAATATTTTAATCGATGCTAATCCCTGATGCCACGTTTTTCACTGAATTACTACGTGATGACCACAGTCGTTTATATCGATGCAGAAATCACGAGTGTAAATAAAACATTTAATAGGAAATTATGACATAATTTTCATGTAGTCAAATTACCAAGAAACTGCAAAGATTAAAAACGTTTTGAAAGAAAATGATGAAAACAAGTTGTCATTTAGCAGTTCGGGGAGGGGGGGTCATGGTCATGTCAACCACGGTTCACAGAAGGATGCAATTATTAACATGCTCTTAACTTCATTAGTCAATTTTTTTCTTAGTTGATCGTTTTGCTCTTTTGATGAAATTTACACCAATAATTTTTATACACATTTTTGATTTGCATGATTTCATTTTACAGTTTACGTTACATTGGAATTAATCATTTTTATACGTATTGGGGTTGGATTGGTGTTCTACTGTTACAATATCTTGTGCTGAATAATTGGTTAGTGACATATGCGAGTTCCAACTAACTTTGCACATATATTTAAAAACTTACAACAGTTGGTTGTTTTGTTTATAATAAGAATGGCACGATCACAGCTTATTTCCAAGTTGTTTAATTAATCCATCCATTTTATGTATGATTAACACGAGTACATTTCTGTATTCATATTATGCAAAGTTGCAAGTATAAAGAATTGTGGTCTTTTATACAGCTTATTAGCTACAGAAACTTTGGTAATATTAAATAAGAAATATTTCAGAAAAACAAAGAAACTTTTTGCATTACCCCACGTGTAAGGTGTTGGCTGTAATTCGCTTTATTATACCTATTTCGTCCTTTGCTGCCTCCACTCATAATCAACTAATAGTCCTCTCAATTCTTCTTTCACTGCTCCTATTTCTTTTTAGGTCTCTTCTCCTTGGCTAATCTTCTCCTCCAGCTCCGATATGTATTTTGATGGATTGTCTATACTTCTCAACGATTTCTTTATTTGCTCTTCTCGATTATATTTATTCTCATCGTTTTTCGTAAATTGTGTCATTCTAAATTTCGGTGAAAAATCACTTCATTTTCCTTGATATAAAAAATCGAAGAAAAAAATCCTTCGATTAAGGACTAGCTTCTGATATAAAAAGTATGAAAAATTTCAAGTAAATCCACTGGTTTTTAAGATATCACTGATTTTGAAAAAGCTTTTTCGAGAAAAACGCCTTTAAAGTCTGAAGTTATAAGTCAACAGTTATAATTAACGTACTGTTCGCCGTATTTTTCTTCTGAATGTTTAAACATTTCGACGATACCGCCAACTTCCATTTTTTCCGGAAGATGCTGTGTGGTTTGCTGAGCACGCAGATTCGTGTTCTTCATACCACAGCGCCTACCCTTTATCGTATACTATGGTCGCGCGGCTCCTAGCCAGCAACGGTACAAACGGCCGTAACTCGATCAATTTTGAACGGATTGACTTGAAATTTTCAGAGAACATTTTTCAATCGTCATATTTTAAGAATCCGTCGAAAACGAGAAACCGATTTTTTCGTAAATTCTGACTACATGTAACCCTTTAATGTTACCATCACCATCAGAGTAAACCCAATCCAACGAAACACAAACCCATCTAATTCATAGGCTGGTTTGTGTTTATTTGTATTGTTCAATTATCGATAAAAGGTTTTATTTGGGTTTAATTGGTTAAGTTTAGAAATGATCAAAAAAAATAATAATAGTTATTTGGATTTATTGGATATTATATTGGATTTATTCTAAAATATTTTTATATGTTGACCGTTGGATGTTACATTTCTCGTCTAAATGGCCACAAAATTGAATTTTGACAATGTGTGTCATGTTCTGCTTTGCCCCAATCATTAACTTATGGCAATTGGGTTTCATTAGCTGTTCGAAACTGCCATTAAATTATGGCAGTTGAGGTTCACTGTCTGTTGCTCCAAACTTGTAGTGAATTATGACAATGCGTCCACATAATTGCAGTACGTTCCATTCAGTTCCACTGATGTTATCTTACAAATTGTAATTGGTATAAGCGAAGTGGGCTTATATATGGTTCCAAACTATTACTAAACTAGGACAGTGAGTACCACACTCTGTTACGTTTAGAACCGTCATTAGATCACACCTCATGACATTTTAGTACGTTCCAAATAACAAATATGTACGACCATTAACACTAATCTGTATAATTACGAGGAGCACAAGCGTGAGGTATTGTCGTCTAGATGGCGTTAATAGCCACAAACGTGGTTTTTGTCACTTACACGTACCTGTCTTGACGCACCTTCAACGAATGTATATGTGGTGATGCGATGAGCACGTAGAGGGCGAAACAGTCAACGATCCATTTTTTAATGCCGTTGTAGTCGTTCCAAAACAAAAAAAACATACAGACACAGACAGATTTCATATTGCAATAACGTTGTGACTTTTTATGGGCGCTTATTAACAATATGAATACGTATAACAATATATAACTGATTATTTTTATTCATCATTCTTCCTTGATTTCTTTAATTTTTGTTGTATAAAACTTGTACGTAACTAACTGTGAGCAGGACTAAGAAATAACAATATTTCTGCGTATATTTTTTTCACGTTAAATGGAAATTGGATGTGAATCACAGTACATGTAATTTAGTCCCGCGGCGTCATTTTACGCCAGCGTTGGAACGACTCTTCGATCATTCACGAGCGACTTTCTATGAATTAAAATGTAATTAATATGCCGCGTCTTTACATCGATGTCAAGCAACTGCAAAGCAACATCATGCGACCCGACCCGCACGATAAACGTACAATCTTCTCGGAACGTAACCGGAATCGAAACGATGCGTTCCAGACGCCACCTAAGACTATTTAACAACAATTACTATGTAGTCACATTTCCCGCGAATTCACGTTCGCCGCCTGCATACCCGCAATATTATAATTCGATTATCGAATGGTACAACACACGAATAGCAAGCGAACCGACACGTTGTACGAGGCGTCGGGTTACACGAGCCTGGCATTGACATTGTTAAGTGGAGGTGAACAGAAGCACAGAACCGGATCATTAAACATATCGTGTGCGATTATTAATGTACCGAATCTAACGTCTTTAATGGCGTCAGATTTGCTCATAAATTGTGGCAACTATGACGCAATCGATAGCTTTTTCCCGAGAATAATTACGGAGCAACTTCCTGGTTTGACTGCAATTATAAACATCGTTAATATACGAAATATGTTAATCACCTCCGTGTTTTTATTTTAATCATAAACAATAAATTTAAACAACGTTGCACAACATCCAGTTTGGATTTTGTTAATGAAGGTTGTACGATGTTGGTATTGCTCTATTTTTTTCATTGCCACGAAAGTGCTGATGTATAACGTGTAATGATAATATTATGATTTATGACTAAACTATCGAAATATTAAAAATTTATATACATATATAATTAATAGATGTCAAATAATGCCTTGTGTATTTTGTTAATTCTCAATATAATTGAAAAAATGCACCCCTTCTGGTTGTTAGCACGTTGCACACAGTATAAGATCATTTAATGAAGGAAGGAAGTTTTGTTTTAAATCGATATTTTACATACTTATGTTAGTTAGGCGTTTATTTCGATTACTTCATTAATATTGATAATCAAAAGGTTGCAGCATAATAATTCGCAACTGAGCGTTTATCATGAATTCCCTGTGTACCCTTTCATTGACAGAAAGCTCCATAGCGATAGTAATAATGGCATGAAAATATAAATAACAGCTTTACCAATACAACTATTACGCGACATAGACTTACTTACTGGGCCCCTTTCAGGGGTCCGCCAGTTCCCACGTTGCCGCTAGTAACTATCCATGAATTTAACACGTTGTTACCTTTGGACACCTTTACCATTTACAAGATATCTTCGCATTATAATGTACCTGTAAGTACGTACTTATTGTAACTTGGCATTCGACTTGTGGAGATACAGGAGAACCAATGAATCGTACGTGTTAAGTTTAATAAATTAAGAACCAAATAATCCAAGAATGATAGCTAATGTGTTAATAAATAGCCTTTGCATTTGTTTTGCGATTTATCGACGAAAGATTTTCAAAAACCTGCAGTTTACGACCTGTCCTCGTTTAAGTTAATATTGTGTTAGGTTGTTGGAAAGTACAGTTCGGTTAATACAACTATTTGTCGGTCCTAGCATATCGTGGGCATTTGTTATTCGTCACCTGCAATGGTTTCATGTTCGTCGCGGTTGCACCACATCATTTATATGTTGCCTATGTCATTCTAAGTCTTTTTAGAGTCTTACAATAATCTTAGTGGATAATGTGTTACACAATATTGACGTTTGGCACTGTTGCTGCGAGTATCGAATAACAATTTTTTAAGTATTAATGATTCGAGTGGCAAAATGCACTCGGTCCTCACGAGATTGCTTTCTGTTGCAATGCTAACAGTCGCATAAGAAAATAATATGATGGTCGCATTCTTAAAAATAGTTTTCAAATTTTTAATTGACGTGATTGATATTGCATATGATGCCGAAAGATTTATATTATAAATAAAAGAGGAAAATAGAGACTGTGGGAGAGGGAGAGGGGGGATAGAGAGAAAGAAAGATAGATAGAAAGAGAGGAAGGGAAGGTGCTGGTGGACAATAGCGGCATTGAAAAAATATGAGAAACTTTTCCAAAACTTCCAAAACTTATTTGAAGTGGAACTGAGCTCCAGAGGCTGGGTTGGGTTGGGTTGAACTGGATTGGTGGAACTGGACTTACCTACATAGGCCGGTGAAAAGATTGAAACGGAAGATAAATAAAGGATACAATTCCTCTACAAGAAAAAAGTATTGACAAAAATAATCTGAATATGTATGTGCAAGTATTAACACTAATGATGTAATTTACATTAAATGGACGATAGGTCATTGTGAGTTGTAACAATACATTAGAAATATTTGACGATTAGTTATATTCTTAGATTCTATGGGGATTCAATAAATTGACAATGGGTACCGCAGGGTAATATTTTTGACCCATTTTTGTCTTTGGAAAATAAAAGCGTATCGCGAGGATCCCATATTGATTTTATTGGAGGTCAACGATTGTGTGTGGATACTATTTATGACTTGAAGAAGGATTATGGATCTAGTGACGCCAATGAAATAATAATATTAACGTGATCAATAGCGATTGAATTGAAATTTTTGTAATCTATCTATTCAATTGAAGTGAAAAATAGTACACTTTGTTTTCAATTGAGCAATGAATAGACAATACAATTTAAAGAACTGCCGTGCATACCTTGTCGACATTGCACAGAATGCCATCAAATTGTAGTGAAATTTTGTATATTGTAAATAGATAGAATTTGACAAAGAAAATTACGTTAATCTTACAGTTCCAGAATCACTGTCACTCTCTCAGTGACAGGTCGCAGTTCCCTGATAACAAAGCTTGTTATCGGAGGCACAAGACCCTTAATTTGCTATTCAATTCTAACTAAAAGATCCGCCAACGACACATGGGGGTCCATAGTTCCCAATTGCCACAGACACCACGACGGTGACACCCATACAGCAACAATAGATGGTCAGCTCTATCTTACCAACTGTGCAATATTCATCTCCAAGATATACCTCTCAATCATTCAATACAACTCTCAGAAATACGCGAACTTACACTCAAATCTATATTTATATGATTAGAATGCACCTTTTCGTACGCCACTGCACATATCTGCGGGTGATCGCAAATATACGTTCTGGTGAAGACTGCTCACGATATAACTCTGCCATTCTCTCTTATGTCTACGCTATAATTCAGGCAATACTAACTCATGATTTATAATTATTATGCACTTTATTAAATGAAGATTCACGTGTCTATTAAAATGCCCAAACATTCAAAACTTCACATAACGAACCTAGTTCTATTGCTATTTTTTTAAAACAATCATTCACATCGTTTGTCATAAAACACAATCCAACACAAGACATACTACCAGAAGAAACTGATTCGACATGTCACGTCGAATATAACACTATTGCAGTTAAGATCAAATTGATATAGATTATAAAATGAAATCATGTCAATAAGGACGGAAATAAATAAACATTATTATGAATATTAATTTAAATAGGTTGTGCTGGGTTGGGTTTTGCTGGTTTTTAATGTATAATTAAGATAATTATAGTTATTTCACACATACGATCTTACTATTGCGATTAAGAATTTTATTTTACAATGAATATTAATTTGACCTTATTCGTAACTGTATTTTAACGATTTTATGACATACGTATACAAACATAAGTATATGTATATTTCTAGATCATTATACAAAGTAATAGACGTGAGTGGGAAGATTTTAATAGATTTTATTTCCATTTTTGAATTCAGGTGGAAATTTTATTTGATTTAATCAACGAATTATTTGATTAGCCAACGTTGTTTTTAAAAATACATAAAAATGATATTAATATTTTTTGTAGCTAACATTTTTCCCCAATTTATAAAAATATCCTTGACCCAACTTTATCTTGCCCCCCCCCCCATCCTAGTATGAAATTGCAATTATAATGTCGTTTAAAATTAATATTTAACGAGTAAAATTATTAGTTAATAAAAATGAATTTTTCCAACAATGTTTTTTAAACAAATTCCATAACAAATCACCAATGTTACTAAATTTTATGAATTATACAAAAATGCTGCTGCCTGGCACATTTGCGGATCTTCATAATTTATAGCTAAGCAAAGGAATAATATGCAACTTAATATGCTAAGCCCCATCTTTTAATGGTGGTATTTGGTTTTTTAATTTTAGATAGAAACGTTGTTTTCATGCACGGACTCATTAATCAGTTAATCAGTTATTTCAAAGATGCATGTCAATAATATTAAGATTTCGTAAAACCAATACTTCTCTAATAGATCTCTAATAGATAAAAAATTCAATAATTCAATGGACTGGTAGACATCACATTAAAACCCTCACTATACAATCATTTAATAAATGAAGTTCAGTTTTAAATTGATTCACGCGTTTTAGAACCTACTGAAATGAATTTTTAAAATAATGTTTGTACGACAATTATTTCCAAAGACATTTACTTACTGTTCGGAACGAGGACAAGGTCGTAAATTACTTTCGATTTTGAAGGAATCATACGAAGAGGCTCGTCGACAGGATAGGGCGTTTAATCCCAAGAATCCCTTTGCTACAACCAATGTGCCCTTCATTTTCAAACGATTGTAACTTCCGTTTTACATTTGCTATGACCATAAAGTCTTAAGTACAGGAAACTGTAACAGGTCATAGTGTTGTTGGGTGTAAAATCTTAACACATATAAGAAATTTTTAAAAGAATGTTTGTAGAGGAAATAATTTGTCGACCACAACAAAATTTCTATGAAATCAAGAAGGGAAACAAAGCCTATATGGCTAATATTTTACCAACATTTCTTCACCTCCACAACCTGATCCATTGCCTGGGCTGCGATTGATACGAAAGCACCCTTCATCATATAGACAAGTTATTATTGATCTTAAATTATAACATTTTACCAATTGCAATTTTATTATCTCCCAATATTTTTGCGATGAAATTATTAATTATATTCAACAGCAGTATTTAATGTAACCATTAATTTTTAATTAGAAGTAATATATGTGCAATTAAAATTGCAAGCTGCAAATAATTTTCTCAATACATTTTCTAATCAAATTAATTAACTTAATTAACGCAAGAGTTATGGAATAATAAACTAAAATTAATAATTAATATAATCAATAAAATATCTGCAACGTTATTAGACAGATTTAGTATTACGTGTTTCAAACTTGCAGGCCGAGTTGATGTCATGCAGTCTTCCAGTATTAATTGATGGACATATGCAATAAACTTATACGTTTCAAGTTTTTATTGTATCTAAATCGTGCAATATTTAATAAATCGTAGAATGAAATGTTGTCGATGAAATCAAATTGAATTATTGTACACGATTGTCAAAATGAATGTCAAAAATCGAAAAATCAACCAATTAGTTCAAATTAATAAAAATTGTAAAAATCTTCTCAATAGAATTTTAGATAACATTTGCTAATGGGTCGTAAAAAGACTTGTGTTAAATAATTCCTTAATGACAAGCTGTGACAATGATGATCTATAACTAATTTATAGCCAAAGCAAAAATTCATGACCTGATTTATTCATTTAATTACAGTTCAAGTTTTGCGTACTGCTCGTTAGTAACAAAAGCGAAAAATTATTTAAATTATCCTCCGATTGATGTCGACTACTTTCTTCATTACTTGTAACAAATTTCTGAAAGATTGACCAAATCATCCCCGAACGACTCATGATTCATCACTTCAAACAAAAAAGCTTCAAATCTGCAACAGCAAAATTACTTTGCGATATTTCGCTTTTATCCACATCACCGTAACAACCTTCATTTATTCCGAGTACGTAATCTTTTAGAATACGATCCGACTTCTGTACGAGCGCTCTGTTCTACTGAATGGATTCCATTCTCATATGTGTGGCGCTACGTCGGTAATAGAGACGTGTGTAGTAGTGAATTGCGAGTTCTTCCCACAATAGTTATCGCTTCGCGCTATCACAACACGACCACTTCCTACCTCCACCACAACAGTATCTCCGGTTGCCACATTACACCTTGCTTCTTCTCGCATGACAAGAGGAAGTATCATGAATGAAATATTTCATACGCACGTTCTGTACTCATTAGCATAACGTTCTGTGACGGCAGTTGACGGTGATTGTTTTTGCTCCACTTATGTGCACGTTGGTTTATGTTCCACCGTCGATGTCGTGTTCGATGAGTTTCGTGTTGCTTGAAACTTTCCTTGGGTAAGTTGATTGTTTTATTGTTCGTATCAATTTCCAATAATTTCATGATTTTTAAAAGAATCACGTTGTAATTATAAATACACTCAGAATATTTTTCAGGTGTTAAGCAAATCTATTTGATTTTTTTGTCACTTTTTGGTGATAGGTGATAGGTGGATTCTTTAAGATTGGTGTCATTAGTCTTTTAGTAAATTTCCAGGGTAGTCAGTGTTAGTGTCGTTTGTAAGCTTACTTTGATAATTTCTAATAGACTAGTTAGGCGTTGTTTAGGTTAGTTTGATCTTCAGAGGATCTAGTTTGGTGTTCCTGGGATAATAACAGAAGTATTGCAAGTAAGCACTTGTTGAATGCAATTAACAAACTGTTCTGTTTCTTAGTTAGTACTCACATTCTTAGTGGGACTGTTAGCCACTGACAGTTGAGGATAGCTCATTTTATGGTTAAACAATTTAAACAATTACACAATGAATTTTTGTGAGTAATGGATTTATTTTTTATTTTATTATGTGTGTGTGGTGGCCAACATCGCTAATAATTTAACCAAATCGAATGACATTTATATCAAAATATTCCGATAAAACTGAAGGCGTTGAATTTCATTGCTAGTGGTTTTCGAAGTTTACACAATAAGTTTCCGAACTGAAATATGAATAATTTACAATGAACAACCTTAGTTCAGGATAATTTATTTGATTAATCTGCAACGGAACGTAGCGGTAATGGAAAGAGAACATTAGCGGGAAATGTGTCGTCAAAACTGAACCGGCGAGGACAGTGCTTGTAAGGTTGAGTAATGATTTTGTGGAACGTTAGAGTTCATTAAATGGCAGAACGAGATCATCCCTTGATGCTCGAATCCTTCGTTAATGTATCACCTCCCTCATCCTCATCCAGATCTCCTATTTAATGTATTCTAAATTTAATAACTGAAAATTTAACGGAAGCTTTTTGCGATAAGCTTTGTTTTTAATCGCAACATTTTTTTTATGTAGAGAGTTACGTAAATATATTTATTCATTGGTTGAGTTAGTAGGTGTGACGTTGGATGGCAAATTTGTTACCATCACAGGTCTTTAATTACTAAGGTGGAGCATTATCTAAAGTGAGAATAGTCCTTTCTGGTCCTTTCATCTCGTGAACATGTTATGACCCGCACACACCAATAACATTACCAAAACAAAACAGTTCATTCAAATAATTATAACTAACTACACACAATCAAATTTTCTTTTTTAACCCTCACGTAATTGTTGATTACTGCTATAGGAAATATAAATAATAACGAATTTAATAACGAGCTAATTTAAAAGGTCGTCATCACTCCTCGTTCGAGTTATTCTTACTAACGATTTAGAGGCAAATTTTGAGAACGTAGTAATATATACATCAGGCATTTTACGCGTGATTTATTTTATTTTATTAAATATTGTAATGTATGGTTAAATGGACAACTTCAGAGTTCAACATGTCCTAAATATTCTTGACGGCGACGAAGCCCCAGATGTTGAGTGTCAATATGTGACGTGTGGCAGAGCGTGACAATGTTAGTACTTGATCTTAATACTAATAAAGGTAAACGGATGCAGATGTCAAAGGCGGCACAAAGCTTTTAGAGCAGATGGTAAGCGCTTCGGTTTGTTGACAAAGAAATAATATCCGGAAGTTTCGATAGAAGTAATAAAATAACATAGAATTATTCATGCAAAAGGTTGACAAAGCAAGATGACATATTAAGATGTGTAAGAATTACAAAATGCAAATTTTGTGGAATTCCCGAAAATGTTTGCCCTAATTAAATTATAATTAGTACAAAACATGTTAATCAAAATTACCACAAGTAACCAATTAGGCTAGGAATAACACATCTAAATAACACCGCTTATGCACAATGATTCACCGGGATATGGTGGTTAACGTACGATCGAGTCTGCAAGCAGACCCGAGGGACACAATCAGATTTAATTGAATGCAATGGTTCTCTCCCATTTACATAAAATTATAAATTACATGAAAAAAGTGAATAATTTATTTAAATTTACATGTATTTAAATATTTATTTATATTATATTTCAAACATTAATCAGAAGTTAATTTTTCAAAATGTTAATCACCAAATTTTGTGCATAAACTTAGTAATATAAACATCAGTTATTAAATTATTTCGTTTGTCTTATTGAATGAAATATTAATGTAATATAAAAGAGGGAAAAGAGCGATCATGGCAATAATTTGGTGAGAAAATGGAATGGAACTTAATGTGCTTTACCGGATATTAAGAAGTTCAAAGAAAGGATCTCGTGACCAACATAAAGGACAAGGAACGAAACATTATTTCAAATGGCACAGAAATACTAGTCAGATGGAGATAGTATAATATGTACCTACTGGAACAAGGATAAGAAGGAGAGGAGGGAAGTAATAAAGAACAAGAAAAAGAAGAAGAAAAAGAAAATCAAGAACTGGAAGAAGGAGGCAGTCAAAAAATTAACAACAGGAAAGGCATCAGTGACAGATGACATAAGCCACGAAATGATAAAATATTAGGGTAAATAAGGAACAAAACTCATACACAAAATGATGCAGATAGTGAGGAACACCCAGGAGAGCCCCCAGGACTGGCAGAGAGCAATAGTGACACCTATTTATAAAAAAGGGCTATATCTCTATTTTAACACAGGTCAGAATTGGATCATCGTATTTCGACAATTATCTGAAAAGGTAATGAAAACAAACAGAAAAACATTCACATTGACAGTGTACAAAGAGACGACATAGGTGTTAAGAAAAAGAGGAGTAAATGAGAAAATCATTGAAACGATAAAACGTATGTACGTTGAAACTTTAAATGTAGTAAGAATCGGAGGAAATACGACCGAAACGTTTAAATCAGAGAAGGGAGTTAGACAAGAGGGAATACTAAGCCCTCTGCTATTGATCACCCCATAGATAAAATTACTCGTGAAATAAAGAAGAAATATAAATGCACACCATTAGGATTAGTGTACGAAACAGTTACTAGCACTCACCTCGATATATAGTTGTGAATCGTGGACCACGATAGCAAATACATAATCAAAATACAAGTTACAGAAATTGAGGGGGTAACAGTAAGAGATAAGATACCAAGGGCTGAAGGCCAGAAGGAGGCTGGAAGTAAAAATTATAATTGGAAAAATCAAAACACGACAATTTAGGTGGAATGGGGATATGACAGTGATGAAAGATGATCGACAAGTGAAAACAGGGTGAAATGAAAACTGATGGAAGAAGAGGGAGAGAGTAGACCGAGGACCACATGTAATACTGAGAGGGAAGGGAAGAAGCAAATATATTAGCACAGGGTCGAACAATATTTGATGGTAAATGTGTGTTTTGTGTCCTTTTGGAGTTATTATAAAAAATAATATACACTATATTTCATTCCCAATAAAAAATCAGAAGCTACGAAGAAGAATTTTGTTGTTTACAAAGGTTGAGTTTCTGCAGACTAGATAACTATAGACTTCTTCTATGCATGTATATTGTTTGCTATCCTTGCAACCTCGTCCACAGACCATCACATCTCCTACACTGTATACGTGTTTATCTTTTTTTTTAACACGAGCTGATTTCAATCATATAAAGCTTTATACGGTTTATTAGATTTATCATTTGGCCACTATTTGTATAAAAAATATTATTCAGATTTTTTCTAACCACATTTACAAAACATTAGAATAGTTCTCGATATACAGCACCCAACAGGAGTCATCAATTGTGTCTTCTCATGTTTGCCATATCGACAGCAAATAACACAACATAACCCAACATCGTAGCTGCAAAATCTTTTCTGACGAAATTAATATTTTCTTCTGTACCCACAATAAAGCAAGTTGATAAATCGGGCACCTACGAAGAAATAGCAATCGTTTGAAATGTGGTCATTAGTCTAATCAGTTTAATTGCCAGTTCAGCATAAATATTTAACACATTTGTTTATAAAAACATTTTTTACGGTGAGGATTTTTCTTGACTCACCGGGTGAATGTTTGGGTTTCGACATTCCCCAAATTGCCGAAATTTTCACGATAATAAGCACACCACATAAATTCCGATAAAACCATTACTTCGTTTCTGATTGCAACTTCGCCGCGGCACGGGGCAACCCACGCATGCATTCATTTCCTAACCTTTCAATTTATTCGGATTCAAACTATTTATGTTTTATTGATGTAACCGCATTTACAGTGGCAGGAAACCGGTAGAATTCGGGCACCGCGATATTTAAAAATTCCAATTTAATTGAAACGTCATCGCCCGCTCCGTCACACCTGTTTATGTTTTCATTTATCGATTGGCGATTGCAAAAAGGCCAATTAAAGACTGGGTTACTTAACAGCGATCGGCGCATTGGAGTCGTGGGTTGTATTTGCAAATTTCTCCACGGATGACATCACACTTACTTATTTAGACTCGACGTGCGTCCCGCCGTTTAACCTGTTGACATTTTTGTTAGGTCGCCAAACGATAATTTAATGGCGGCTGTCGCGAAATTTTCATATGGAATTTTAGTTACGGATATGAATAAATTATGCAGAAATATTCGTATTGGTGAAGCTAATAAATCTCAATGAAAATGTGCGTGAATTTGATTAATTTTAGAAATAATATACGATAACTGAATGGATGTGGACATGTTTATACTCAATGAAATGATTGAGTTGTTATAATCGTCAGTTGCATTATTTTTGGATCAAACCCGTGATGAAATATTAAAATATAATTGTGTGCGTTCATACAGTACATCGAAAAGCTATTATAAAAAAATACATATTGATTTGTTGTTATTATGATACCCAATGGCTCACATAACAACCACCTTCCATCACCATTGTGTCAAGTGGCCCAGTATACCCCTTGACCGCTACGACTCGAACACTAACTAGTGCATAGCATGTTATGTTATGTTATAGGCAATTATTATCTCAGAGGGACACTTGTTATGGACAGCAACGTTAATAAACAATAAGCACTCAATACGATCTGCTCGTCTTTATTGATTTGGCAATAACTCGGTTAACTTTAATACTCTTCATCATAAACTTTGGTACAATCATGTGTGGCCGTCGAAAAAATCACGACCAAATGAACCTTGTCAGGAAGACGGAAGCATTCATAAATGAATCGTTGGTATACATTTAGTATACATGTGAATATTAAATAAATACATAAAATTAGGTCGCATTTAATGACACACAAGTAGTTTTAGCTAAACTTACTCATTACTTATGAGTAATTCAACACCAATTGTTTATTTATTTAGTGTTCCACGTTCTTGTGACACGTTATAATGAAATAAACAAATAAATTGAACGCTCTTTATCGCTATATTTATGGTAATTGTTATTCCAGCGGCGATTTATTATGCGAAGGATATTAGAAAACCTCCCATTACTCTACCGTTGATTTACAGCTGTTTAATGTGAGTCGTGTAATGCCAACAAGCAGGTTGTTCCTGTTGTGGTTTATCTTCCTTCGCCGAGGTCAGCAGCCAGTTAATGCACCCATAGAATGCAACAGCGACAATGTCGCTGGAGTGAATTATGGGCGGAAATGTAATTACGTCCTATTCTGTTGGACTTAACAGATCAGCAATTAATAGCGGATTGGCGGTACTGAATTTTGCGAAAGCGCTTTCACGCTTCGACGTGTGTACATGACCCAATAGCGGCAAGGCGACGTAAGGAATGATTAACTGTTACGTCAGGACATATAAAACATCTTTTATTGGAAAAATAACTGTGCTTGGTCGTTTAGGATTGTGACTGAAATGAGTTAGTGAATGACATATTTGCCATATACAAGTTGCTGACTCAAACGTCGCCAGTGCCGGATCAATTTAACCGGTACTAATGTTGGATTTCTTATGATGTCAAAGATCCTAGTTCGAAATTCTCATATATTTATATATGTCTTTATGATCAAACTGTGTATTACCTACTACTAAGTCATTCAATATACATAAGTTAATGATCCTTTGTCCATTCGTATTTTTTTGTTATTCCACCGAATTTGCCAATTGTTTCTCCTGATCTTTCTGGGTAATTGCCTACCCTACAATTTACGTATCCGATCATAATCAGCGACCCTGTTTCCCTTCTACTGCACTCTGCACTTTACTCCAAAATTCGCCAAATTTATATTTAGCCGCTCTTTCATTTGCTCCGTAAGTAATTACTATTGTAAAGATAATGTCCATGTCTTTATATTCTACCCTCAGTATTCTTTCTGATACAGCTTTCCACGTCAGTATTTTGTTGACATTATCTTTTCAGTCAGATCGTCATTCATAAAACTCTGTCATCCTCGAAGTCTTTTAACTTACTTTTGGTTTTCATCACTTTTATTTTCACCTCCATATTTTCGATTTCTACTAAACACGTTTTGTTCCCTATCTTCTTATATTTATCTCTGCTGCTGTCTTCGGGTCCCTTAAAGTTCTCCACCGCTTCTTTTAGCATTCGTTTGTGTATATATTCATCCCAGCCCTAAACAGGTTATTTCCTTTCTTTTCTCTCTCAAGAATCTCGACTCTCTCATCTAGTTTCATTATTTGGGTTTTCATTATTTTCCTTAATAATGTTATCCATATTTTCTTCATATTTTTCTTGATTCTCTTTATACTCCGATTTCTGACTTCATATCCTTGATTTCCTTTATCATATTTTCAAATCTCTTGAATCTTCTCCCATTTGTGGTAGTGAATCACTTGGTTTGTGTTTAACTGGGGTTATTCTACTTTAGTTGTTTCTGAATACTTGTTCTGTTCTCCACCCATTTTTAGTTTAATACATATATTTATTTTCGATTTTATTTGTTCATATACATTTAAATCCATCTAATACCACTTTCCGACGTATATTTATTTTAATCTGCTCGCAAAAATGCGGCACAAAAAAATTAGTCGATATCGAGTATTGTTATCGCCGATTTCTTCACAAATACGTATAACACGTCAACTGCAGAACCATGCCAGGGTGCATTGCTTCCATGCAACACGTGGAAACGATCTTCCACAATGATAAATGCTAGGCTAGGATGTCCGCTATTCAGTTCGATAATAAAAAAATTCAAGAATTTTATTTCCATTTAGCCTAAAATATGATGTTTTTGTTCCATTGTACAAAAATGTGATTGTTGTTAATTAGAAAATAGAAAAAATTAAACAATTAATATATCTAAGCAAATGCAAAATATTATCCCATAGTTAGTATGTCTTCAGTAAAGTCAGTTACATTACTCATTTTACCTCTTTACAATTAAATATTCGATAACTTTGATTCAAAAAAGAACATCTGAGTAATTATGTCCATTGAAAGTGAGGTTCCGCAGGGTAGTATTTTGGGCCGTATCCTCTGCGTCATTTCCATCAATGATCAGTTACTTTTTTTAAGCAGTCCGCTAAAGATATTACAACGATAGTTGGTTCCCTGGACGTGGGGTAAGATTTGAACGTGTCACCTTAAGATTAATAGCCGAGCGCTAAACAACTAGACCAGTACGCCCTTTTGTAAATCAATTATTGTAGTGTCAACAGCATTGTTCTTAATTATTTACCTATTTTAATTCAACTTTTAACGTCAAATTTAATTGACTAATAGACTAATAGAAATTGAAACAACTTCTTCGAAGTGGTAAATTTCGCCTTCTTCTATTCGTACTTACGTCGTCTCTGTGTTAATTTTCAGTCCGATGTTTTGCGTAGTTTCACGATTTGCGCAACTTGTTACTAATTAATTACTTAACATAAGACATTCAAAAGAACAACAGACCACTTTGGGATTCTTGGACGGTGGTGTCTCTCTCGTTATGATCTTCGCAGTAAGACACAAGTCTTCGTACATTAACAAGCTGCGCAAATGGAGAGCTTTCTGTTTTTATTATTATTAATACACATATATGCAAAGGGAAGTTATGCTGGGTCGAGTTGGGTTGTGTTGGGGTGGGAATGGGTTGTGTTGGGTTGTGTTGAGTTGGGTTGGGTTGGGTTGGGTGTGTATGCATTTGTACAATAAACATAAAAACTGAAACTGGTCGTATTTTAATACAACCTCATAAATTTACATTGAAAACACCTGATGAATAGATTAGGATAATAAATACAATAGTTTTCGTTTGAGTTTGCCTTATTTTGCAGATTTATTCCTGTTTTATCAAAATCTATCTCCGACAATGTGATCCTCAATATCGATGCTTTCAGTGCTGTAATGAATTTGTACATTAAGGGTATGAATCTATGATAGCTTCGGAAGTATCCCCGGCGCAATCAGCATTGTGTTTTGATTGCAACGTTTGCTAAATAAAAGATACATAGTTGCGCTTTCGTGAATTTAATTGTTTGATGAAAGTATAGAATGCATGATTCTCAACAATTTTCCTGTATTGAGCCCTGGGAAGAAAGTCAATTCCTATTAATAATCGTTCTTTAGCATAGCCATATAAAAATTGCATCTACTTAAAACGTGTAAATACACTTTTTGGGCCTTGCTACCATGGTTTGTAACAAATTCATAATTGATATCGATCACTTCTCATAGTCATATTTAGTACCGTAGTCATAGCTGTTTTATTTCTCTTATTTTTTTGTGAATAAAATGTTCTGTGCTTACTTAATTTTAATTGTATTTAAAGTATTAAAGGAATGCCCTTGTAAGTCAATCTGACAAGATATTATTTGGAAGTTGACTCCATCTAGTTATAGATATATTTTTAGGCTGGCTAATTCGTGTGTATTTACCATTTGATGAAAATAGTTAATTCCTTTCTGCCTAATTACAGCGGATGCAGTATTTTTTAAAACAAAATTCATCCTATCTTTGAAAAAATGGTATCAATTTTTAGTAAATGAAAATAGCATGCAATAATATAATTTTGAATTATTCAAAGTATTTTCTATCAAATCTTAATAAAGACCATGCATTATCTGGCAGAGGCATATAATATGCATAACATTTTCGTGAAAAATAACGCAGTCTTTTGAAATATAGACGTTCTTGTGAAAACCTACAATACTTATTTGTAGTATGGGAAATTTGACTTGCAGGATGCCAGCAAAGTGTGTACAATTTATTTATTGTATTCTTGGCTTAAAATTAACTGTTTTCTTTTTTGTTTCAGGTGAGTTTCCAATAAATATAATATGTAAGTATCTTGCAAAATGTTTATAATATGGATGTTATAACCTAGTAGTGTGTCAAGTTAAATTAGTATTAAGAACTGAAATCAGAAGTCATCTATTTTGAACAAAATATTAAAATAATGATAGATTATATATAGTTATATATAGTTAGCTTCACTTAAAATCACGTGGTTCGTATTACCACACTTTAACGAATTATTCAGAACATAATCATTATTAACAACCGTGATAGATGCACATCGTCATCAGTACAGTTTTTCCTTTTTGGCTCAAAATAAAATGTCCTTCTCTACCCTTTAAGTAATCCTATTCATTTTCAAGGATTCTCTATATACTAACCTGAAAACCTTATCCTTCTCGTTGTCCTTTCACAAAACTATTGTATCCTTTCCTTACAGAATCTTCTTATCTCTTATTTGGTCCTGTTTTGATAAGGTTAATTTTTCCCATTAGAACATTATTGTTTTTGTTAATATTTTCTATTTAGTTGTGCATTCATTAGAATTGACTTATTTTAAAAATCCAAATTTGGAAATTCAAAAATGCCATATTCCTTGTTTTAGTATAAATTATTGTGGAATATTTTCAAGTTCATTTATATTTTCTAGAAAACGAAAATATTACTGCCTCAATTTAAAACAAACGAAAAACGTTCGTATCAAAAACACGTCAGCGATTTTGTTTCTTTCTACAACAAAAACGAATCATGTAAACAACAAATCTCGGCACATGTTTCAATTTCTAGCCAGCATCTACACGTCGGCTCAGTGGCCTCTCGAATGCGATGCACCACAAGTGCACCATTACTCCGCGCGCTAGACGAACTTAAAATAGAAGATAAATAAACCTAGGCTTGTGCTGCGCGTAACGAGTTTTCAGCTGTTTGTGCGCTCCGGTCTCTGGCTCTCCTACGGACTTAAGATGCCCGATGACGTAATCCTAAGTAGTTTGAGTATGTGCAGTGAAAGTGCCGACAGCTACGTCCGTGTCTGCGTTTGCATGCCAACTACGATGCAAATTAACGCACGCACTAATCTTACTAGTTTATCTGGGCCCCATTAACCCACGGATGTACGTATTTTTTCGGTCTTTATTTCATTTAAATTGAGCTAATTCAGCCCGCATGGATTGCGTTAATCAACTGCGGTGCGCGCATGTAAATGTGTTTATGTTACGGCACGGACGGCGTAAAGGTAATAGGTTCAGTGTGGGTAATTCGAAGTGTTTATTTAGGTTTAGCGCGATTTGCAGCCAAATTTATTTATGAACTTTGTTGTTATTCTTCGGACTGGAAATAGCGTTTACCGATCTTGTGAACTGGCCAAATGGTCCTGCCATGACCCGCATTTTTGGTAAACTCAAACGTTCACTAACGTATTATGGTGTTAAGGCACTGTACAATTTGCGTCAGTGAAATAGCTAAATTTATGATGAAAAAGATGTGGGCATAAATTAAACACCTCAGTCAATTCTCATCCACCATAAAGTTCATTGAATGAGTTTTATGACCTGTTTTTCATATAACGTTTATGTTATTTTTTATGGGGTGCTTCCGGGTCTTATAAGGGTACTTTGTTTGTTTGTGTACTTTGTTTAAAATCTTCTATGGACAAGGTACCCAGTACACTAAGTAAAGTATTTTACCAATTTGGTCCTCTTCATTGTAATCCAGTAGTTTTTTATCTTCTCCTGTCCATTCATAGGATCTTTAAAATTGCATTTTTGTGGAAATCACAGTTTCTCGTCATATTTTTCAATAAGTGTAATACAAACCTAATCTGTTTTCTGCTCTTATGTGAGAATTGTTCAGGAAATTGTGAGGATAAGATCAGACAAGATTGTTTAGGTAGATAAATAGTGAGATATAATATTTTGAAAACAAAAACAATTTGGCAGTCAGAAAAACTTTATTAAATGGCCCAGACGATATAAGTTATAATTCTTCCGACGGAGGGTGTTCGAGTTACTGATAAACCTTTCAATTTGACAATGTCTAGTCTTCAGTTGCCACCAGACAAACGAGATGTTAATTAATGTGTTTACTTCCTGTGTGGAGTTTTTATTCCAAGTGTATTTTTCAAGAACTTATTATATTCTAGTAATACACCATAGACAGGTGTAAGGATTAAACAGTTAACAGGATATTTATTACTTAGCTCGCAGATAATTTGTATTTTAATCAAACAGTGCATTTACTATTAAATTAAAATACTTAATTAAAAAAAGTTACACAAAACAAAAGTTAAAAATTATTCGTCAGATACGAAATCGTTTCCTGTTGAAATACTGAAATATTGAAATACTGGCTGAAGTCAGTGAAGTGATAGATGAGTTGTTCAATAATCAATACTTGTTTTACTAATTTCACAACAAAGACTCTTAACGACTGGAGTTTTTATTTCGGGTTATAATCGATTGGGGGAAAACGTAGTCTCATAAAAATAAGTAATAATGAATAAATTTTGTGGAAAGCATTATTTTATTATCAAACCTGGCACACAACTCAATTCTGTGATTATCTCAGTTATGTAATCAAATTCTTTATAGTAATCATCCAGGATGACTTCCTCGCTATCTCTCACTCTCTCTCTCTCTCTCTCTCTAAAAGCGTTACAACTCCAATTAATTTATCTTGTGCATCCCCGGATACCTCGTCCCCCAACGTTTGCAGGGTGTCTTCCCTTGTATCTGACTATTATATGGTGTGAGTTTCTTTTGTAGGACCAAATATTCTTATCGGTATACTCCTCTCGAAAACATTGACTTTGTTCTTCTTGGTTTTTGTCATCATCAACGTTTACCCACAGATATTGGCTTGACGATGTACATTCTTGATTTGGTCCTGGAATTAATGGTTCCTGATGAATACATTTAAGGGGAAAGACGATCTATTGGTCGAAAGTATTCTGTTTGGGATCACTGTTTAACAGCCTTAGCGTCGCCACCAAAATGTTCAAATTCGTTTTGTTTTTGTATGCTTTAATATTTTGATTATTTCAGTTTTAATTTGTAGACTAATGTTTCATTTTACATCATTTTACAATCCACCAAGGTGTCGTGAACATAAATATCATATTCCCACGCTTTCTTCGACATAATCTTTGTGCGGTATATCAATCGTACATCGTCCACGTTGGAATCCTGAATTTTTCGGTGTAGTGTTGGATACATTGTCCTCGCTATCGGTTGTTGATTTCTTACTTCAACGTTTCGCTACAGCTACGGATTGTATGCTTGTAGTTATCAGTAACATTGGAAGGTCCAAATTTTAGAATTGTACTTTTCACTCTGATTTTATAGAAAAAGGGTAGTCAGCTGAATAGTCCTCTACTACGAAGCTAATCTTCTTGCTTGTTTAGCTTAACGTGCCTAGTTCTCCGCTGATTTGCTCAGAATGCCGCGGTTTACAGTTTGTTCTTTTCCTTGCTGTCCTTTTCTACTTCGTCGCATTGAGTAGCTGCTCGACGTCCTAATCAACAGCATCTTCCTATCTTAATTTTCGTCGTCCTTATCATCTTTTTCCTTGGATCCTCTTTTCCAGATTCTCTCGTCGTCCATCCTAGCTACTGATATCTTATGATTGGGACAGTGGTAGTTTCTGCTTCTTTATGTATCGCCGTTATGCTAACGATAGTGCACGATCTTGTTGGCAGTGTTATCCTTGTCCAACATTCACTTTTAATGCTCATCCTTGCGGATTATTTTTAATTGCCTGTAAATCTCGTTTTCTGGTCGTAAAGTTGTGCTTGCGATATTAATAGCATCCGCACATGCTTGGCAAACTTATTTATTAGCACCTTCGAGCCTCCCACCTTTAATTTTTATATGAACTCCTCGAGGGTTATGTTAAACATGCTAAGGTCTACACGAAAAGACTAACAATATCTTCAATGCTGCATTGAGGGTAAGTGAATTTCGAAATATTTGTTATGTATGGTAAGGGTGGTGGTATAAAAAAGCACTAAGCGAAACTTATGTTAGCCTAATCTATAGATTCATCGTTCAAAACAGAATGATAAATCATTACGATGCAGTTTTTAAAATATTTTTTTCGTAGACGTGTTAAAAAATATATATAATTATATGTATATCCAAGCCAGCAAAGATTCTAAATATACATAAATGAAATATCTAAGTTTCCAAACATACAGTTAATAAATATCGCAGTTGTCGTTCACAGGCAACTTGTTCAGAAAAATACAAATGTTTAGCCGACTAAATTAATTATATACCAATAGATAACAATTAAATAATTTAATAACAGTAACTCGTTCACATAAACAAAGAACCGTTTAGTTTCTAGGATAGCACCAACCAAACGAACAATGAAATTGGTAATTAATTAATGGTCGTGAAACTTGAATAGTAGTACAAGCTAAACGTTTAATAAATCATAAAAAATGTAATTATTAAAAACTTTCAGAATCAATAGACGACCGTGGACGTAATTGTTTTATTTAGCAGGATCGTTGTGAATTTAATCCGTAATTTTCATGCGAT
Organism: Geotrupes spiniger; assembly: GCA_959613385.1. Classification (NCBI taxonomy): domain Eukaryota; kingdom Metazoa; phylum Arthropoda; class Insecta; order Coleoptera; family Geotrupidae; genus Geotrupes; species Geotrupes spiniger. Next base: position 13,343,951 of record OY390735.1, on the reverse strand, counting down.
GAATTTCATAAATTATAAATTCAATAACGACCCAACCCAACCCAACCCAACTCAATGTATTTAGGCATATTAATGTTTTAAAATATGACTGTGTTTAAATAGCCTGAAAGGGAAACACACATCACGATACAATTGAAATTTATTAAAAAATTATCGTTTTACCTTTATTTTAAAAATATTTAACTGGAGGTATATATGTATGCCAGTTCACCAGGTAAATTTTATCGCGGCACCACTAAAGATTTTCAAAGACCAAACACACAAAATTATCTAACTGTCAAGAGTTTACACCTTTATTTTGCAATACAATTTACTTAAACCTTTGCGTTTTCTGAATTAATCTCATTCATTTACTTCCCTAATCGCGTACATATCTAGAACACATTTAATATTTTATTTTCGATGTTGTACCCATATTCCTATTTATATCGTGCATTTTGTGCATTTGTTGCAACCACGTCCGGCTTTTAACTTACTTAGAAACCACAAGTCGACGCTACCATCAGATTGAAATGGGTGGAAATAATTCGAGAGTAAAATTGTTTGATTTGTTTTCATCTGTAGTCCTTGGTTGTTTTATTTTCCATGATGATGCATACTTAATTTTATTTTGTTCACGAGGCGTTTTGATTTGTCGACTCATTTTCAGGTGAATCGCTTGGAAATGCGCCGTGAATAACCAAAATTAAGTGCGAAAATGCCAAAGTCAAAGTAATGTCAAGTATTGGAAAAATTACAAGAAAAGAAAATATGAAAAATTGCAAAAGATTATAAAATGCGAACGAAAATGTGAATTTATTTTATTAAATATTAATGTCATTTAATATCGAAATGGTGGTATTTATAAAAATTTTAATACATTAAATATTACCAACTAAGCTCTAAGATTCCTTCAATTATGCAGTTATTATCTATTATTGCAGTCATTTTCTATGACCATTGGCAATTGGAAGAGTAAAGAGTCTAGTGACTTTGACTGCTTCAATTGTGGTCACATGCATTTGGCCCTTTCTATCTTATTAAATTAAATGCAAGTTAATGGCCGCATAACAATTGAAAAATAGAGTGGAAAACGATAGAGAACGAACCAAATGCAAAGAAACACTAAACTGAAAGAAAGGAAGAGGTCCAGAGAGATAGGGGAGAGAGATAGCTGTTGCTGGGTTAATTTTGCCACAAAATGTCTGGATGAAGGTGAAACATTTTGCGAAATTTCTCCACTAAGCACTAAAAATTATTAATATGTGTTTACTTAAAACAATTATCGTCTTCGGAAATCGACAGTTTAAAAGTCGAATAATTTCTGGTGTTCTTCCAGAATTTTTTTTTATGTTTCCTGGCCAAATGTATCAAAAGCTTGGAATAACAAAAGTACCCAATGTTGAAGTGATCTTCAACGTCACACCAACGTCCCTTGCATATATTTTGATGGTAACCATAAACACACCCAAGATGATAGAAGCTTCCAATTCGGTTATTTTGATGTATTATTTAAATTAGTTGGCACACAATGAAGTTATAGTTGGCTTGGTTTTGAACTTTCTCAACGTTAATGTGACACTAACTTTCGTAGTAACCATAAACATGCAAAAGGCGGCAGAAGTCACAATTTTTACAGAAACTCATTTATTTTGATTGTCTTGAAGTTTATCGACGTTAATCTGACATTTACTTCGACAGTAAATCTAAACATACCAATGATGACTAAAGCTTCCGTTTTCGTAGCAACTGAATTATTTTTATTTTTGATTTGAATTATTTGGTACAAAATGAAGGACTTATATGGAGATGGGTTGGGTTGAGTTGGTCTTGAACTTTGTCGATGTTCAAGACCGACCCACCTTCAGACAAACCTAAGCCTAATCTTAAAGAAAACTCACCTTGATGTTTTCATTTAAATTATTTGGCACACAATGAATGGCTTATCTGGAGATGGGTTAGGCTGGGTTTGTCTTGAACTTTCTCAACGTTAATCTGGCATTTACTTCGATGGCAAGCAATTATGACAAAACACTTTTGATTTTAATTATTTGGCAACGAATGACTTATCTGTAGATGGATTAGGTTGGGTTGGGTTGGGTTGGGTCTGAAATTTACTTGGGTAGTAACCCTGAACATACCAAAGATGACAGAAAGTTGAAGATGACATTAAAATTATTTGGTATACAATCAATATCTGAAATGGAGTTGGGTTGGTCTCGAACTTTCTCAACGTTAATCTGAAATTTACTTGGGTGGAAAGCATAAACTTACCAAAGATGAAGCTTCCATCTTCATAGACGTTTATAAAATAAATTTGAACGGATGTATCAGTCGATTACAGTTGTTTCGAAGTTCGTGGGAGTGTGCAAACGCCATCTAGACTTTAGTACACCCAGACCACTGTGTAATTACAAAGTCTACTTTAATTGGGACTTGTGACTACTTCGCAACCGCCGGCGCGCAAGAAAATAAATAAAATAAATTGTAGCGAATGTATAAAGCGGTGATAGCTGTTTCATCTTAGTGCCCTCGTCAGATCACCAACTATGCACGCGCTGGGGACTTCTAGATGGCGTTAGTACACTCACACGAACCTCTCGCATTAAAAACCTTGTCAAAATGACCAAAAGTATATTTAAAATAGGCAGATCCACTTGAAAGTTGTAAAAAAGATAAAAATTTAAAAGTCTGCAGCGCCCCATACTGGACTCCCTTATACTTAAATTATTTAATTATATTATACATAAAGTAATAGACAATGGACGACCATTACATTTTCATTTATTAAAATATTAAGATTTTTAACGATTTTTGATTTTAACTGTTACGCTTTTTGCGATTTTAATAATTTTTAATGATAACTGTCAACGATTTTCGTTTGTATTTTTTTACAATTTATAATTTAATTTTTGATTTTATATTTGAATTTTACTAACGGAGCGGTTGGTTCAGTACAAGTGCTATAATTCTTTTAATGGTTAACTTAGTAAATTTATGAACAATTTACTTATCTACGAGATACTACCAACTGGTATTATTTGGGTCGCCCATTTACTTGGCTACGTGGTGTACGAATACTGTTGCAGTAACTTGATTTTCTTTATTGTATAATAAAATCCAGATTTAAATCGACATTGCTTACAATAAATTCCAAATCCATTAAAAATCATCAAATTTACGAGTAATTAACCATCGTCGAGCGCTTATTCGAATTGGACTTTCGTGCTTAGTAGCTTTTCCCATACATGGATCTCGCTCAATACGGAGATAATGTGCAATTATATTTCTCCAGCCGCACGCAAATTACAAGCGCGGCACAAAAGCTGCGCCGGTGAAAGAAACCCTAATTACGATAATCCGTCGGTCATTACTTCCATATGCGACGTGGCCTCCACTCTTGCGCATTCGCGTCAATTAGGCACTTCAGTCGCGCTGTAATGGCTAAAATATTTTTAATTAGATGGCGTGTTGTTACTCATTTGTTGTACTTTTATCTTTATTGTTTAGATTGAAGTGTGACGAATGGTAATTACGACCCGTATCAAATGTCCGTTTTTTTCTGTCGAGGTTTTATCTTAAACGCGACGATTATATGGCGCGCTGCGCAAGTGACAGCTCGTAATTAGTGGTTCGAAATTAGCATTTTCGTGCGTCGAAATGGACTTTAAAACAGATAAACAAATAATTGGGTGTTAATTGGCTCTGGGAATAATTCCATAACGTTTATCGAGTTAATTATTTATTTAGATTACAGGATCCTATATGCACTTCACGTCGAATTTGTGTGTAGACAAAATTGGTTTTATGCAAATGGCAATGGTTAAACAAAAAATCTAACTCGAAACGAACCCAATTCAACAACAAATGAAAGAGATCAGTTTTCAAAAATCAATTAGATGATTATTAGCATTATCTTCAATGTTTATATCAATGTGTTGCCAATCATTGAAAGTTTGCATGGACACTTTTACGATCATAATAAAGCCATTATTTTAGTTCCAATCGACCAACTGGAATAGATTGAAGCTTTATTTAAGAAAATTTATTGATGGGAAGTGACCCATATCGAGATTAAATAAATAACATTAATTTTAAGATTTTTCTTAATGAGCATAATTATATATTTTTTACATGTTGTAAAATGTTAGTTAAAAATGACATAATGGTTGCCATTTGCAATTTACCCCTGCTTCGCTAATGATTGTGCAAGGAGCTTAGACTAATATTATCGACAAGAATAATGATAAAAAATATAATGAACTATAGATGTAAATCAAATATTAACATTTATTTTTAAACACCCCCAGAATTGTTAATTCGAAACTCTTATAAACATAAACGAAAAGATAAACAAAATCAAAGCGACACTTTCATCTCATGAACCACTTAACTGTGAATTCTCGACTCTGATTGGAACTTGTCCGCTTAAACACCCATAAAGGGTACATATAACATAATTTATTATATCTAACTTTCGGATATAAATTGCCATAGACATGGCATTTTCACAATTGGCACTGGTATTTGGTAACAGTCAAATATTGATTGGAGTAATTATTTAGAATACGATGATTGAAAACGACACGAAGCCACACCTCTGCTATAACATTTTAGGTTAGAAATATTCGCTTGAAATCAAATAGTGAAGATGAATCATATAGACATTATGACGATAAACGTTATCAAATACACGTGTTTAGACAAAACAATAGCTTTGAAAATTGAACTAGAAAGTTATAAATATATTGGTGGAACACCCGATGTCCAAATTGTATGTTAATCCACCTGAAATTAAACTTAAAGGGCCGAATACATGAAAACTGGTGAAGATATTGGAAAAGGCAGGCATATCGAAGGAAGCCGTGAGTAGAATAGGACAAATATAATAATATATATATAAGAGGAGACGTGGTGCAGTGTGAGACTGGGGGAGGTGCTGTCAGAATGATTCAAGACGACAAGATGGTTGAGATGCCCACTACCTCGCAACTATTCAATATCTACATAGCGCAGGTGAAGAAGACATTAAAGAAAGGACAAGATGGGGGAGTGAAGTTAAAGAAGCAAAATATCTAGTCATTGCCATTCGCGGAAGGGGAGAAGGAGAGTGGGAAGGAGAGTGGTGAGATACGAGATGGCAATGAAAGGGGAGGCGAGAGAGAGAAAGCAGTCTGGGAAAAAGGGTGGTGGTGGAAGAGGATGAAAATATTGGATGGGGGAAGAGTATAACAAGTGCGAGGCATGCAGGAAATGAAGAAACGAATAACAGCTCTGGTAGAAAGAGTGTCAAAAAATTGGGTTGAGCAACGAGGATGATGGGAAGGGCAGAGATTGGAAAACAAGGGAGAGGTAGCATTTTAGGAGCTAAAGAAGCGGAGGGTAGGAAAGGAGGCTGACAGAGGAAGTTAAAGCAGTAGTAATAGATACTAGAATAGAGCGAGGGAGAAGGAGCAGCTAATGCCGGTCAGGAACGAGGAGGAGGGCGAACAGAATGTAGATAGAATGCTGGTAATTAGGACAGCTAAGGTCCAAAGGTTATTATTATTATTACATGAAAATCATTTAAGACGATATTCATAAAGAATAATTTAATACCAAATGCAAATATTAGCCTTCAAATTTATTATTGGAATTAGAAAAAGTATCAAATTAATATCGTGTAAGGTTGTGTAAAGGCGTTTAAAATTACAATTAAAGCTATTCCGATACGTTTAATTAAGGTTTTAATTGATTTAATTGCATAAAATTGTTAAAAATTGTATAAATAACGCCCTATGACAATTACTATTGTATAAACCTACCACTATGAAAAAATGAGGGATTAAAAAATTATCATATTAAAGATAATAATGTCTGGGAGGCAGAAAGAAAGGAAGTACATATAGGAGCTATGAAGAGATCAGCAGCAGGGGTAAAAAGCAGTGCGTAAACTAGGATACAGACGCCGCGAAGTAGAATTTGAGTAAAATTTTAAACAACTTGGTTCAAAATGAACTAAGAAACATCAAAGAAAAGACTGTACATAAAGGATAATTTTAGAAAGAAGCTAAGATGGGAGATAATGCAACAACAGGAAGTGTTTCTCCGAATCACGCGGAGACCGCCAATGCTGTAAACACATCTCGCAAGAAAAGGCTCAATATATATACCTTTAACGTTCTTACCTATCCATAACTTTAACAAACTCCCATAAACTGTACAGCACTATCCTGCAACAAGCAATCACTGAAAAATTCCCTGAAGTCTATACAAAACATTCCAGACCAATGATGAAGGTCATAATATAAGCGAAATATATGCCTAAGTGACCGATGAGGCTAAAACGTCGAAACGGAAATCGAAGAATAATATAATGATGTGATATAAGGGAATAGACCCATTCTTAACACCCAATCTCCGAAAATTACAAATTAATAAAAATACAAACACGAATACGAAACTTAAACAAGATCACATGAACAATGAACAACTGCAAAGTCTGATATATACTGAAGCCCCGACAGCCATAATATTGCACAAAAATCCTACGCACAGGATATTCTGCAACACGCACAAACTAGAACACCACCATGGAAGAGAATACTCCAAAATAAAATTGAATTACTGAGGCAAGATGCTGGCAACCTGACTTTTAACCTGAGTTTTGTCATAAAATTTAAGAACAGAATAGTACGAGTAACTCAAGATTAAAATACAAAAAAACATCACATACGTGGTAGGCGTTTTTGACCTAATAGAGCAGAAACTTGCAGCATATTCCAAAAGGTTAAAATATACACAGAATCAAGGAATACAAAAATAGAGAATAGATTGCTCCACTCTAATCAAAAACTGCTATATAAGAAACTTGACACAACTACTTCCGAAAAGAGTAACCTGAACAAAATACCCCGATACTGAAATATGTTAAAGCGTTCAAGCAGGGCACATGGTCCAATACAACCGCATACAACAAAAAAGCTGTATGGTTGAAGGAAGAAACAAAACGTAATGGCAAAATACCTCTCAAAAAGACATCGAACTGGTAACAGCATCTTTAATTTTTATTATAAACGTTTCACCTCAGTCTGCATTCCGCTGGCCCAACTATTTACATGCAATAGCTAATCCACTTCTTATGCCATCCTTTCTCGCACGTGGAATCACATGCCTTATTCCAAAAACAAACGCCTACGCGTCGGGCCCGAGTAAATAGAGACCGATCACCTGTCAGCCAACATTGTATAAAATAATTACTTCAATAATAACGAGGGAACACAAAGTCAAAAGAGATCTCAAAGATGCCGAGAACAAATTATCATTGACAGTGTCGTCACTGAGCACTGCAACAGGAGCATAAATATTTTTTTCACTTCAGGACGAAGAAAACTGCTGGATCAGTAGCAGATAGAGAGGATTAGCAATAGAACATAACCAAAGATAAATTTAAACTCACAAGAAACGTTAAAATACAATTCTCCCCATCATCAGTTAGAAATATAATTAAAAGACATTTTTTTTAGTCTTTTTCCAAGTTTGTTACGCGTTGTGTCACGCACTTAAATAATTATAAATTATTAATATTCATCGACAGGCAAAACCATTGTTTAATTTATTAACAATAATTATTAACTTAAGCTTATTTACTTTTATAACATTCATCGCATAATCGTGCCAGACTATTTATAACGCACTAAATTTTACAACAATTATATTTATACGTCTAAATTGTACTCTATGCACAGACACATACAAACAGCAAATGATTAGCAAAAAGTGTGATTAATTTGCAATTTCGATACAATTTTGTTGGATTTTTGTGAAATCAGTGGTTTGTATGCTTTCTAAGAGTCTCCGTTACCTAAATTTAGTTGAAATTGTAACAGACAAAATCTGTAAACTGCAAAGTGTAATTAACTAAGCGAAGATTAATACCTGCAGCACGAATAAACGCAAGTAATAATAATAAGTTTAATTTGATTGCAACCTTGCAAAAAAATCTAATCATTTTGTTTCAACTTCTCGATTTAATTGTTACGTTAAACATCATACCCTTACGAAATAAACCAGTAAAATCTTTAAAAATGGCCACTGTGGAACATGCTGCATCACCTGTTCCATAATTTGAAAATTACAAAAGTAATTAACAACCTAACTTATCGAAGTATTGGAGTTTTCCCGTAGTTCCATCCACAATACATAACAAAATTTCCAAGCTTAAAACAAAGCAAATTAAGAAATATTACACCACCAACGTAATATTATACTGCCGTCTAATACTTAAAATAAAGTCAGGATTATCGGAAAAGTATGCACAACGTAGGCATGTACTCTTCTTAATTAAAGATTTAAATTCCGACCATAGCGAAATTTAACGTTCAATGAAAATACCTATAAATAAATCGTATAAATAGGCAGCATTGAAGGCGTGCAAAATAACACAAAAGCAGCCCTGGACAAGATTATTGACATCGCGTCGGGAATATTAAACGGCCGACAACAACCCTGATGTCATTCCTATATTTACAAGACGCGAAAGACGCGCTGCAGTAGGCACTACCGTCCGTTTGAAAATGTTTACGTTTGTGTATTTGTTATTGTGTGCGGGCCCATGACCTCTCTGTCGCTCTTTACGCGCCGCCTGTAAAAATGAGATCACTGTCACTATTATTGTTGTCTTTCGGATAGACACGATCGTAAACGGGGGCGCCCACGGACGCGGTGTGCGAATTTCCACAAACTTATTGCGCCTGTTCGAAACAAATTTGTTTGACATTAGTCAAAGTTAATAGCGACGAGCTTCTTAGAAACATGTTGCACGTACGGGCTAATTATAAGATTAAAGAAATTTCATTTGTCGTATTTGCTTACACGAAACGTGGCTGTCGGAATGAAGTCTGGTGGATTAGTGCGCTGGTGAAAATGTGCATTAGTCAATTAGTCATTGAAGTAAAATACTAATAGTTTGATTCATACCAGATGTTAAATGTTGTTTTAATAAATAGTTGGTAGTACCGATAACGACATGCAATCACCTAATAATAAAATACAAAGTCAACAGAAATTGTATATATATTTTAAATACTCTCCTTGTTAATATATAGTTTTAATTGTAGGGGCCACTTTAGGGGGCACGTTAAATTTAATAAATGTATTGAACATCATAGCTTGTATTGTATTAGTAAATGAGTACTTGTCGTACTCAGAATCCTCTTACGGATTGGCAAAAAGGTGCTCCCAATTTCGATCGTATTAATCAGACCAGGTTTCTTAAAGTTTGTCTATCTAGATTTTTTATATAACAGACTTACAGTATAATAATTATATTAATATGAATCGAATAAAATTAATCCAAAGTTAATGACGTTTATAGTAGCCATAACCACCAAGCATTTATTATTAGTCTCATAACGATGATGTAAATATTTCGTTACAAAACGCGCAAAATTTCCAAAAATAAAGACTACGCCATGAGTACATTAGTTCATGTTTTTATTACCATATGATGTAAGTGTACCGATAATAACGTTTTTTTTTCGTAATGTCTACGACTGTTTAAAGCTACTGCGCGACGAAAGTAGTCAGCTATATTTTTAAACCAAATCAACAAGATTGTTTTTTAACAGATCTAAATTAATCACCGCCGTATGCATAATATTAAGAAGGCAGTAACTTTTAATTTGTGAACCGAGACATTGCGTTTGAAATTATATAAAAATTAAATGATGTAATGTACAACAAAGTGGTCATTGTGGTTTGTGCTCACTGCTATGAAATTAGTAGAAATGCAATAAGTTTAACGAAAATAATTCACTGTTCTCGTTGGAAAAGTCAATTATGGCTTTAGTCAGCGATCAGGTTAAGTTTAACTTTACCACGAAATTTTTATCGAACGTTCATTAATAAAGATGGTATACGTTGTCGCCAAGATATATGTTTTATTTTACGTTAACTTACAGAGTGAAGTTTTAAAGTCTAATTTGTCCAAATTTTATTTGAATGAGTCTGTATAAAAATGACATGCAACCTGTTGACCTGCGAAAAAACTCGACAAATGTGTCTGGCGTCACATTAAAAAAAGAAACAAAAACAAACAAATTTATGTAACGGTGAGGTCATGCACCTTTCTTAGAACCGGAATAATTTATTTTCGTTTGCATCCTAGGTGCACTGAAAAAGAGTATTAATTAGTCAGGTTTGAACATGTGTCGTCTGCCCACATGAGAACTGGACCGGTGCCATGGCGCACTATACACAAATTCATCATCTCTAACCAAAGGTTGTTTGAAAAACATAAAATTAAATTTTTTTCGCTCATTCATAACGGATTGAAAGACATCTTAATTTGTCTGAGGTTTCAGTGTAGCGATGTCACAAAATTCTATTAATTAATTAACGTTTTCTAATTTATATGAATATGTGGACGCCATGCGCATATTGAATGAGAAGAAACCCCCATCAAATAAATAATCAATACAATTCATCGTAGTAATTGTAATTGACATGAGCACAAAAACGTATGGAACAGCTTTCATAATACAGCTAACACTACACATGTAATCGACGGGGGTGGAGGTAACACGTAGTTGAATATTTCCACCACTTTCGGACACTATTGTGAGTTGTACTTGACGTATTCAGCGCCGTCCTGTGGAGTTATAAGAGTGGGACCGGTTTACATATTTTGACATCTAGACTTTCCAAATTCAATACACACCGTTTAAGGGACAGCCGTTTCAGGGACTCCTTAATAACCATAGTCGGTTAACAACAAACTGTACCATGCTATTCGATTCTACATTCGTTGCTATTGCTACTTGCCTGTTAATTATTCTTTTCGTTTCATCTTAAAGGGGACATACACCTTGTATCCAATTTTGTAGCCAATTTTCAAGAATTTATCGTAAAAAAACTAGAGAAGATTTCGATACGAAACTTTTTTCATGTTATTGTACATCAATTGAACATCACACATGATTGTTTGTAAATGTCAATGTTGACTCCCAAGACCTGGAGATGGCTTTGACAGCGCCTCTGTCGAAAGTGAAGGGTCCAACGGTGTGTAGGGTTGAGTCCACCAGCGCGCCGTTATGTTAGACGAGCTATAGCTCTCGAACTAGAGAGTAATCTCAAAAACCCTTTCACATGCGCATCTCTGAGACCCTTTAGATTACAAAAATAAAAATAAATCATTTTTTTTGAAATCGTCAACGTAAGTCCTTATTAAGCATGAACGAGTTTTCAGCATCAATGTGGCCAGCAGCGGCTATCTAATATGAATTTACCTGAAAAGTTTTTGGAGAAGTAATTGAGGCAACTCCGGTTTCCAGAAAACTGCCTCAAGATGTTCTTTACAAAATATCCTCAAGTAATACTTCACCAAAAAATGTAAACATTTAATTACCAGTTACACTGCGAGCCTAGTTACGCAGTTAGAGATATAAATCAAAACATTCTCCGTTCTTTTTACAATAACTCGTTTGTATCTAATATGCGACAAATGCTCGCTTACTTTACATAAATCGTCATAGAGTTAAAGGCAACATTCTTAACAAAATTCGTGTATTTCGCAATTAAATCACTTAAAAACTTAATTAGTTGTGTGCATCGTTTTAAACGCCTTTTGTTCTTACACAAACTTCATCTCATCTTCAAGACGTTTCTACTTCTGGTTGAATTATTGAAACTAATGTGCGATTAATATCCCTGTTGCCTTCTTGACTTTTATACATTTGCACATCTATTATTCGACAGAAATTTATAACTTAAATGTTGCTTCTTTGCACAAAGAACAAGTATATTACAATATTTTGTTATAATGAATACTAGAGTGTCTGCATAACGGCCAATCAGAGTCGATCATTTTGAATTTTCCGCGTTGTAAGTGAATGCAACAAAGGTGACTGATATAGTTTTAACCAATTTTAAATTATTGTCCCTCTACATCTACATTTTATCTGTTCCACAGTAAACACAGAAACAAATTGAAGTGAAATAGGCCGTTGAAAATTTAATAAATTAAAACATAGATAGTAAGCAATGAATCCAATTTTAATTCGAAAAACAATAACATAAGTATAGCAAACTTTGTAATAAAATTCATAACATTCTCAAATATGTATAATAACCTATACAATAGTGTTATATTGAACCAAATTTATTTACTACTAAAATTTTAATAATCTATCACGTTCACAAAGCCTAAGTAATATGTTTTTAAATATGACTGTTCTGTTCGATAAGAGCTGATACTGTGGTTTATCAAATTTCATTTCCTTTAGACTTGGCTCCTGTAAAAGTATCCTCCATAAAAATAAAACTTAGTGATTAATTCTCCACAAAAAGAATAATATGGCGTAACATCTATTAATAAAACTTATAAAAATTATTAATTTCAATGTATCGCACGCCAACGTTAACCGGGTTGGCAATGGACATCGCCGCGTTTCAAATCGATCCGAAATTATTTTTAAATCCTCGTACATCGCGATATTCATTCCTTATTTCCTTCATGAAAACAAACAATCGCGAAGGTCTAAAGCTAAACGAGTGGGCACAAAAAGCAATAAAAACGTAATTTTAGTAAATGAGTTGGTACTTTTATGCGACTGCGTTCATAACAGCAACCGTGCACTGCATCCTAATGAAGCAGTCGAATCTTAGAAGCGGTGATTTACACCCGACTTGTGTTCCAGTCGAATTATGAAGACAAATCGTGTTTTAACTGCTGAACTCGTTTGTTTTATTTTTCAACACCGGAAACAGACTTCTATAGAGCGGGACCTGTCGAAAACCCACACGATTTCATATATAAATATTTAGCTTACTCTTTATTTTCGTTTTTATTTCGGTGAGTTAGCACTGTCAGCGTTTATGTGAAACAGATTGGAACAAATCGTCGTTTGGAACGATTGTTAGAAAGATTGCGTTTACGTACGAGCTTTTGCGTCTGGTTGCTAAAAATTAAATAGTTGCTTTGAATTTGTTTGTATGAAGGGTGTGTAACAATTTCTTTTGTTCGTTGTATGCCACTGATTGGCATTCGGATTTGTGTCAACCAAATCAATCCAATCGACAGATTACTGGTTATAATTCAAGGTTGGCGTCTAATTGGTATAAGCCCAACAAAACTCTGTTTAAGTAGTCACGAATTAAATATTCAAGTACCAATCTTTGTTGAAACAGTGGCTCGAAAATTTAACTAACCCAATATTATCCCATGTCCTATCACTGTCGCCATTTGGTAACCTCTAACAATGATCTCACCACTCCTCTTTCCTCAACCTACTTGTAAAAACAATCAAAAGTCAATTATTATGTTTGTTGATTTCAACCAGAACAGCAACAGAATTCTTTAAAAAGTCAATAAAAGGAGAGAAAAAATTAAACATGATGGTAACAATGCTGAAACGATAGGGTAAAACTTTACAATAATTAATAAGGAATAAAACAAGTCAGGAAGCATAAGGACTTTGGTGACGAAATACAAAAGTTAAAAGAAAAATGTTAAGCATAACAAATGAAACGAAAAGGCATATAAGGAAAATAAGTTTATTTAATCATCAAGTTTTTCTCTTGATAATTTTTTGTGTTGTTCCAATTTAGACCAATTTATTTTATTACAAACAATTTCTAATGCCTCTTCATCTAACCAAACGATCTAAAATCTGCTAATTATTATATCAGCGATCAGGGCATTTGTAATGTTGTATTTTTTACATCCACTACTTTCCTTGACTCCACTACTTGCTTCTAAGTCTCTAAACACGCCCTGTCTAGTCATTTACCTCCTACGTCTTCGAGCCCAATCCTTCATTTACGTACAATTCGATTTCGTCTATTATCATCCTCACCAAATACTCCTGTTACATACTCATTTATATTATTCTCTTCCTGGTAACCAGTTTGCCACATGGTGACCGGTCTAATGCAACATTACGTTATGAGGTTGATATTTCATTCTGGAGCATCATTGAAGACGTACATACCCACATCCATTTCCTCACATAAGGTACGAGCATAAATTTATCATGATACCTTATATTCTCTCATCCATTCCACCTTCGACATTCTTCCTTCTCCTCCTCTCTCTCTAACATCATTTGCACATTTTCAATCTTCAATTGTAGATTTATTTTATACATGAAGCTCTGCAACCTGATCATCATTCACCTCATTTCTCTCTCACCCATGGCCAGGCCAGCTCAGCAATATCATCAATATTTTACTATATCCTAGATTTTGAACTTTGTGTCCTTTGTCTTCATAATTCAACTCATATGTTATGTTCCCCACATATTCATATTGCCCATGTGATTTATAATTGTTTGTAATTTTCTATCGCGCTGTTATTTCCTTCTCCCTCCTATTTTCTCACGTCCTTCATGGCATATTTATTTGTTCAGCAACTGCTAATCTTTTGTGTCTTTCAATGTTTTCTTTAGAACGTGTCCTCTTTATCTTTAAGTATTATAGTTGTTGTGTATACCTTGTCATCCTCCTGTGTGATTCTGGTATTTTTTTTTGCTGGTATTCATAATTTTAAGAAATGAAATAAGAAAAACTAGACAAAATATGAACCATGATCGATGATTGCAAAGCTCATCGCACATAGTGCGAAACAGAGCAAAGTAATAAACAAAATTATCAAAAGAATAACTCTATCAATAATAGAAGGCAGATCGATTTTCTTTGTATCTTCATCACGGATTTCTTTCTTGTTATATGCACAATCTTTACAATTTGTGTGTGTAGCTCTTTCGCCTTTTTGAATTTATATTTCTTATTATAATTATGAAAGTCATTTCTTCATATTACAAACAAGTTAACCAAATTTCGCGGTAAAAGGACATTGGAACGCAGGTAAAATGCCACCGCATTATCGCCTGCCTCGCCACATTTCGTTTTGCAATTGCATCGCGTCTGCGCTCCTGCATTTAAATTCGTCGGGCTGAGATTGCCTTCGTCTGATTGTCGCTTTGTGGCGTTTATTTAAAGACGATATAACGCGCCACCGGACTCGCGGACCAAAACATGACGTCAGTTCCTCTTATATTGTCTTATGTCATGGCTAAACATCGTACGGTAGGTCCGAGACGTTTTTGCGGCTGCGGTTACGCTGTTATGGGCATACACAATGCTCTGCATGTTTCCTTCGTGGCCGATAATTAGTTTCGAACCAAACTAGTCGATGCATGCATTATCAATTACGAAAACCGTAAATAATTGCTTTGGGAAAGTTTGTAATTATTAATTGGATTTGTTTAAAAATATATAAAAACGTTGTTCATCAGGGGGTACAATCACGTGGCCCCGCTGCCGCACGTCTTCAATAGCAAATTATTTATTTATGCACGATCGCAACAACGTCGACATTTTTATTATTTTGCGACTAATATTTCTAACATCGAAAATTAATGTAATTTGTTTGTTTATCTTATTATTAGTCTTGTTTATGTGCGATAATGTATGAATAAATGCATAAATTGAAATACCAATGTCAATTAAGACACATATTACATGCAAATCACCTTAACAGAAGGCATATAAAATACGTATACATAATTACTAAATTGATATTAATCACGCAATAAAATGCTATGAATATTAATTGAATCAGTTGGATCTGCAAAAATAACGATTGTCCAAGAATCAAAACGCAACCATAATATCTTTCTGTCGTACTTCACAAGACCTTTTTTTATATTTTATATAGAATGTAAAATTTTATTGCTGTAATCATTCCCTTTCATTCCTTAGTTTCAAAATGTTCAATAACTTTTTCCAAATTATGCGTTAGCTCCTCTAACCAGCAAAGAAGTCATAGAAGTTTCAAATTAAAATTATTTTGACTACGAAGAAGAAATAAATATCCAGTGCAGATCTGACTTTGCAATGTTTTTTTAGTCCCACATTGATCAGTAATTTTGAACGGAAAAGTATTTTTCAAAACAAGACCATTCATAAACGTACAGAAGATTGATTGATTAAGATTGTAGTTGTAAAAACGCTAAAAAATAATTGGACAAGTAAAACCAATTAATCGGTTTTTAATTTGAAATATATTACGTACGAGTATGTGATGTCGGTGGTGGGGTGTTGTGGATTAAACAATGGACTGGAATCTTCTACTCGTTGGTGAGCAGCAATATCAATCAAATTAATTGATTCTTGTTTCTCAGCGATTAATTTCAATTCGGTTCACTCACCACGTTGAGTTTAATAACATTAATCGCGATCGACGTCTTTAGCACTTGGGGTGTTTAAAGTACCAATCCAACTCAACCCAACCCAATCCAATGTTTCGTAGTATTATTGAAATTGGGTTCACCGAATTTTACTGAAATGTTCAACAATATTGGGTTTATTTCTAATACATTTTCGATTGAGATGAGAAACCACATCGACTATAGACTGTCTATAGTTCGTGTGTTATGAAACGAATCACCAATCGATAAATCCTTATTTCTTTTTAAAAATAGCAATAGAACACCTAATTAAAAAGTTGTATAACTTGTAGATGGAACTCTATTTACGTATGTTCCGGTACATTTATAGAACAAAGTATATGTGAAGTACAGCAAAACTTTCAGAAATGAAGAAAAACAATTAAACAGTACCCATGAACATAAAATTCCCCAACATTCCACAATCACCCATCAATTCGAAGACATTCTTCAGGCAGCAAAAAATAATCTGTGATCGGATTAGCATTATTAAGACTAATGATCTCAAAAGAAAAGAGACATCCATGATTCCATGATCCTTGGTATACCAAACTACTTCAAAACAATATGACGTAACAGGAGGTACATCATATCCAATTCCGTGAAAATCAAACAACCAAAAGTAATGTTGGAATTACGAACTTTTATATAAAAAAATATCATTGAGATAAGACAACTTGCGCCTCCAATAACAGTGAGATTGTAGTAAATGTGTTGGATAATAAATAAATGCTATATTAGATCCTGAAAGTTGCAAGCAAACTGCGCGAAAATTTTCAAATATGATGAAAGGAAAAAAAATTGTCAAAATTATGTATTAAATTAGAAAATTGAAAATTGGAATAATGTACACAAGAGAACCAATGGGCTCCAGTCCCAGTCCCAGTGCCGCGTGCTACCCGACATGCAACTAGATATTACCACAGCTTGCCTTCTGGACATATCGTTCCAGAATAAATACATCTTAGGAACAGGTTGAGGCTCGCCTATAACTGCCCCTGATATCGATCAACCAAGAACAATAGCATGCTATTCGATTCAGACTCGCAAGTCCACCACCACCAGCAGCAGCAGCGCGACTCTATAGTACCTGCTCAAGAACAACAAGTACAAGTATCAATACAATAGGTACCACATAATAAATACACCAGTAACAGATAGTCAACACTACCTGTGTGAATTCGAATGAGTGTATCCCTATATAATTAAATATTAAAAATATGCATTTATGGAAATATCACTATACAAACAAATTCAAAACTTCGAATTCATAAAATGCAAAAATGTCAATATTTCTATTCAAGGAACCTAATAATGTAAACTTAATATAATCATAAGGTTAAGGAGAGAAGGGAAGGAGATGGAGAAAGAAATCTTGGAAAGATGGAAACCGGTAGGAGCCCAAGGAAGAGAAGGGAAAATTAGGAAGGCAAGATATAATAAGAGATTTGCACATATGGGGGTAGACCGGAATATCTGAAAGAGGGGAGGTCGGGGATGGAGGAAACAGTGATAGCGAGATTTAGGTGCGGAAGTGAGGAGAGAAGCAACAAATATTGGATGAGACATGAGGTGGAGATAATGAAGAAAATAAAGAGATTGAGAGAGGAGAAAAGAGAAAAGGAGCGGAAAGGAGAGACACAGGGGGGCGTAAGAGAAATGGACAGGCACATGTAAATAGTGAAATAGAGGAAATGTAAAGAATGCCAATAAAGGTCATTTTTTTAATCATAATTTTGAATGTTTATGTACAGTGTTGTACTTTAAAGTAATTTAAAAAAAATCTGTTAATTGTTGATCATTATCATAGACATATATGATTAATGACGTACGAAGTACATGACAAAACGATAGCACTATAGAATACATACAGCGTAAAATGAAAACGACTAAAAAATTTAATATGGTACAATTCACTCTTTTTTCATTGATTTCTTAGATACTTCCTTTGGTGTAACTCATTGTGTTGTGACAAATCTATTCGATTTCCATCAGTGATTCATTCGGTTCGAAGATGTTTTCTAAGCGTAAAGCAATCATCTCTGCTTTTTGTTTGTTCCTGACCCAGGATCCGTTATGTTCACGTAAAGGTGGGGCTTGTTTAATTGGTCGTAGCTTTCCAAAGAGCTTTGATCGTCAGTTAGTTAGCGTATTTGATTAATCATTTTTTGTTCCCTAGATTTTCAATAGCTGTATAAATTTATTCAGTTTATTTTTATTTTCTGCTCTCCGGAATTCTTCTCATTCGTGTTCAAACGAAATGTTCATACAAGACACCGTTACATTCCACCAATAAAAAAAACTAATTCATTAATAAATCAACTACATCGTTTTTACTAGGCCTGAGACGATTTATGATTCATTTTAAGGAAGTAACAACAAACATCCAGGAAGTCGATAACAGAGTAAACAAACGACAATTCGCAATAATTCTTTTGCACCTTGATACTAAACGTAATGCAAATCGTGATTCCAACGTATTCCGCGTAAATTATAAAATACGTCTTAACTATTAGCACAAATTGCGATTTCTTTTAATCCGCGATCATTACTAATGCTCGAACGCCGTAGAGGTTAAAACCATCCCATTTAATTTATTTCACTCCATTAGAAATTTATTAATTGTTCCATAACGATGATAATGAAGTCAGCCGATTGAATCACACTGCTCACACACTAAACCATTATGAGTTTGAACTTAGCAATTAACATTGACATTTCTAGGGAAACGTTTCAATTCCAATTATTTTCAATTTATTGACGGGTGATGTATTTATGACTTCAGCACGAATGATATTAATGGAAACGAATTAGCTGTCGACGTTTTATTGAACACGGATCCGTCAAAATGGCATTAATTCTTCATCACCAAATTTCGAAATAAATAAATAATTGAAATAGATGTGACAATTTTTAACGCGTGATCTAAAATCATCACCATGCGCGAAATATTGCCCACGCGTTTCCTTTTGAAAATAATCTGCTAATTAAATTCAGAAGCTCTAGATCGCCTCCGAACGGATATTCGTTATCACATATCCTGTTGGTGCGGTTCGATAAGTGCTATACTTCCAGGTTTTTAAATCTAGGAATTGGGGAATATCCACAAGTCTTTCTTCCGCGAAATTTGTTACTTATAATTTGCATATGGCTACCTGTAAGTGATGCAACGTGTTTCGATGATGTTTAAAATTTTTGATCACGATCAAAGGCCCGATGAAATTTATATATATGCTTCGTTAATTTTGTATACGCAATATTTTTTAATTACGTTTAACTTTTTCGCGTATGTTCTCGCGAGGTTTAGATCCTCACGCCACTATGCAGCTTCGATGTAAACAAAAACGAGTTATAATTAGTTTTGTACGATATTTTACGTCAACTTTATTTTAATAACTAATGCGTTTGATATTGAAAATCGTCGGTGTCACAGATAACGAATTTCGCCATATTTACTTGCAATTTTAATATTGATAATTCAACAACGAACGTCAGCTGCGATTTGCCTATCTTGATGATTAGTTAATAATTTTTTATTGATAACGAATAATTTTTTAAATAATTGCCTTTTGAAATTCAGTCATTTGTCTTTAACGAATCCGTTTACAGATTTTTCGTTGTAGTAATATTTAATCCGGGTTGATGCCTCAAACAAATCGTCAGCTCATGCAATTTACGTGATTAAAAAAAATAACTGCATATTAAAACGGTTCACGCCTTATTAATAGTTTATTCGTCGTGCACTTTGACAAGGTTAGTACAGTATTCTGCCGCATTCCCAAGTTTCCAGTCGTTATTAATTACTTGTAGGTGTAGGAGTGTTAATTGAACATAAAATTGCCGGAGGCTGTAGTAAGCCTTTCGATACTATTTTTCTCCATCTCGTCTATGCCCATATTTGTAGCGCATGACCACATCCAATATCCATAGTAAAGGCGTAAGTACGAGGAAATGAGCCATAAATTACATTGTTTTAATTGCATGCGATGGATAAAAGGTCAATTTGTAGTCGTGTATTTTCAATTTGCTCTATTTGTCAGTTATTTATTTATGTGATCATATTAATGGTCATTTCTTGTACGTTTAATTGTGTGGTGACAAAGTTTTTGGTCCTTTTTTTAGTTATTGTTCGTGGATCATTAACCATTGGGCATTTTCTATTGGATTGTGCAATTTAACTCCTGCGCAACTCACCTTGCGCTCAATTGAAGATGGAGTGTGTTAAAATAAATCTATGAATAAAGGAGTGTGAGGATGTAGAAATGCCATAGGTAACAATATGTATAAAGGGATTAAGTAAAGTGGAAATCAAAATCAATCTAAATGAAAAACTGGAACGAAAATTCGGAATAAACTCTTCATATAGCAGTAGATAAAATGTGTGATTTGTAACTGATTGCCTCAATGGCTTATAAGTTTCCTGGAAAAATGCTGCCAATGACAAAAAAATAAATAAAATTGAACATCTACCCTTTCTTTGCCTTTGTCCTTGCCTTTACCTTTGGTAAATTGGCAAGGTGGAAAGTAATCAGGGCTACCGGCCATTGGGCAATTTCATGTTTAGTAATACATATTTAAGGACCTGTATAGAATGAAAGAAATATAATTAATTGCATTAAACAGATAGAGTACTTGCATTATTGAATAAAAAGTGATTGTGAATAAAACAGTTTGCAATCCTCAGTGGAAAGTTTCATTACGGCTCGGAATGGCATAGTGACCATCCCGTTAGTCTTTTTTTACTTGGCTAAAATTACTAAAAAGTGTACAGTTGTGTTAAACTCAAAAACAAGATAAAATATTTGATACTTTAACGAATATTTTTATCAAGAACATACATTACTTTCACGTTAAGAATCAATTGTAATATCTGTAGAATATCGAAGATTTTATAGTAAAAACGGATCAGAAATGGATTAAGTTGATAATATCAAATATACTCTACGATTACTTATATTGGTTAACTTATTTTCGGTAACAAATTTCAACGATGAATATATTTTCCATCTTCTGAACGTCCACACCACTGAGAAAAGGACAAAGAAAATCTTCTCATTGTCAAGTTTTTGTTGCAGCTAAATGTTAGGTTTTGCCCCCACGTACATCATTTTGTTCACACGTGCGATTATTTTACGTTGATTATAGTTTCATGATCTATTTTTCTAATATTGAATTCGAATCACAAATATTTGCATCATTGTTCCTGTTTACACAATAGAAAAAATAACTTACCTATATCTTTTTGTACTTCGTTCCATCATCACTAAACGTAAAGCATTTATTAGAATTGTATTAATTAATTACGTACACAAAAATTTGAAGCCGATCATCAAAATGGCCCTTTCTTCACATCGGGGGCATGCTTGTCTCCATCTGGAATGATCTTCCATTGTTTCCTGATACTATCCATTCATCTAAATTTTTAGGTCTCTTTCCATACAATTTTAATAATTAATCGTTTTGGCTAATTTGTGCGCGTCCAGGAGAGTCTGTTGACCTTTAATTCTTGTGTGATATTTGGACTTTCATATAATTGGGGCAGTGTATCATTTCAATTCTTATTCTGTCCAGTCCAATTTCTAGGA
Source organism: Geotrupes spiniger (assembly GCA_959613385.1). Lineage (NCBI taxonomy): Eukaryota > Metazoa > Arthropoda > Insecta > Coleoptera > Geotrupidae > Geotrupes > Geotrupes spiniger. The sequence goes on along the minus strand of OY390735.1, from coordinate 13,322,179 downwards.
CGCGATAAGGGTCATAGATTTTCGGAAATATTTTCCTTACAAACATTCTGATTACTTCAGTATCATGTAAGGTAAGAGTCCAGTTTCCGGTCTTTAGTAGTTTAGTAGCAACCCCAACTAAAGACCTTGTTAGGTTTGATAGTGGTTAAACTGCAACGTAACATTTGCTTCCCTCGCTGGTGCGACTTTTCAGTCACTCATGCATATTATTATCTGCAGTTATCTGAACGACTGGACGTATTCGCAGTTCCATTCACCATTGTCACATTTTGAGGTATCTGATTGCGATAGGGTTTCCGAGACACGCATAGAATTAGTTTTTACCATTTTTACCGCATGCAACTTAAATCCCATCTTGTTGGGTTGGGTTGGGTTTAGTTCTTTATTGTATGCGTATAAAGTTTCCTTTCACTCTCACTGTCTTTCACCAAACTATGTCAATATCACTTGGCCCTTGTGGATCAAATATATGAGATCGAGTCCTAGCCATTCTTGCAGCCTTTTCCAAGGCATTGTTAAAATGTATCGGTGATAAAGCCCTGTTTGAGACCCGTGTTTATAACAAAAGTTTTGCTGTACTCTCCCTCCATCTTAAGACTGCTTCGAGAGCATTCTAATCAATGACTTAGTAGTCATTGATTATCTTCGAATTATCTTTCTGTTAATGCCCAGTTCTTCCATTATCTCCTCGAAACGTATTCTAGTCACCTTGTCATATGCTTGTTGGAGGTCTTTATTGCATTCCCAATAATTCTCCATGAGCTGGAGGAAGTTCAAAAACTAATTCCTTGTGGAACCCGCACTAATAGCTTAATGACGATATTAGAAAAGATTTCATAACCATTGTTGAGGAGAGCGATGCATGTTTTGTCGCCCTTTTTATGTAGTGGAATTATTACTCCCTCTTTCTATTCTTCTGAGATATATTCCTTCCCTCATGCACGCATCAGTTGGTGCAGATATTACATCAGTTGTTTCCCCCCCCCCCTTTTTTAAACTCTTCACAGACAGCTGTCCCGACTTCGAGACCTGATTTTATACGTTTTTATAGCTATGGACGTATCGTATATGTTGGTTTCACTTTCCTCTATGTAAATAAATCCTACTCATTTTAGGTAAAGTGTATTAGTCAACATGTGCCACAAAAGGGGGTGTAGTATTCTCCTCATTTGTATGTAAAAGGAGTTTATTGCACCAATTTCCTGCTTGTGCTGTATGAGGGGCCCAAGAAATTTTCAGACTTTTTTCAGTTTTTCACTAGTCCTAAACAGTGCATTTCTAGGAACGTTGCTAGGAAGATATGCAAGTTCAAAGAATGACAATTTATTCTCATTTTTCAAAAAATGAAAAGTATGTTGTACGCCCTTTTTGTTTATCTGGGGCTAAATTGTGGTTTGATGGCTTTTTGTCTTTCAGTGTGCGTTGAAGTGACGTTTTGTGAAAAGTATGGCGGATTCACAGTGTTTCATCTGTTGTGATAGTTTACAAGGACATTCGATCATTGATAGCAATAAAAAAGGAAAGTATAGGAAACACGTTTTGTTGAAGGATAATGTTTTCAGTAACTGTTAATAAAATGCAAAAAAAATTACAACAAGCAGTCATACGTTGATGCTGTACTAGCTGAGCAGTCTTCTAGGCCTAGCACTTCTAGAAGATTTTATGAAACGTCGTTTAATTTCAAGAGGCAAGAATTCATGTAGTGTCCAACTTGATTTCAAGCAAAACATCATCGATACAGCTAAGGTAATAATGAAAAATTATGAATGGAGTAAAGCTGTTCTTTTCCGAATTCAAATTGAGACTGATCTCGTTGCATCTGAAGGAAGGTATCGTAGATCATGCTGTGATTGTGTATTATTTCGGAGGATGGATACAATCAAGAACAAAGCGAGTCCGCCCAGGGGATGCAAGATGAGAAGTGACAGCTGCAGTGGAGTACATAGTTCCTTTGCCACAATTCCTTTTCAGTTGGGGAGTACGTAATGAATGATGAAGACTTAAATTGCCATCAGTAAGCCCTAATCAGAAATTCCACTATCGGAAGCAATTTTGGTCAAGTGGGGTTCTCATGACGAAGTAGTGGCCGTACACCATTTTCAGGAGAATTGCATTTTATCAGAAACTTTATATATGAACTGGCACCTTGCCCACAATCTTTATTTGATGAAGAAGGGATTAGGACAAAATTACATAAATCTATTCACTATGATTTTTTTGAATCAGTGAACACCCCATAAAGTACTCTGCGATTGTGGCAGGAGGAGACAAATCTTCTAGTAATTACTATTGCATTAGCTCCTAATAACGATAGGTTGTTGTTGATGAAGCCTGGAAAAGGAACAACAAAATTCTTCACCCTTTCAGCGGATGCGATTCAACATCTGCCATTTTAAGAAATGGGAAGATGAAATTGGCAAAGCTTCTCGACCAAGATGCGGAGGTGCAAAAGACTGTGGAGATATTTAACAACCATAATGTGCTGCCGGCAAAAAAGTAATTGCTGCGTTGTATGTCTGTTCGTTTCTTTAATCTTCTTCTCTCTGAATGAAACACGCTTTAAACTGTTCACTTGGCTACTCTCCCTCCTACTGACGAAGCTACTCGATTACATGCAATAGGGGCTTTCCTACCAATTAATTTGTGGAATGGTCATTTAGAAGGCTACTCCCATTACTTCAAATGAAAGTAACGAATGGATTTTTGTTTGTTTTGTCACCAGTTACAAACATATTGATAGCGTTTTAAATTTTACTATTTGCTGACTTATTTCTTTAGCTTTAGTTTATTGCATTTTTGATTTTCTTTAATTTCATTCTACGTTTAATTCATTATCGTTATTTTTATAGTTTCAATATTTTCCATAAACAAACGGAGATAATTAATAAAAAGGTAAGGATTAATGGGACTATTATTGGTTTATTAACGAAATGAATTTAAAAATTAATGTTATACATAAATATTTAGATAAAATAGTGATGCAAAGAAACGTATAAGCTCTAGGCATTGAGAAAGATTTAAGAAATATTTAGTCATTACTTTTGAAACATGAAAACTCCACTTAATATAATTAAGACAACAAGTGAACTAAAACTATATGTTCACTAGGTCTCTAGGGTGTATTACCACTAAAAGTAAACATTGAATTACTATCAACTTTTTATTATCTGTTAAATTACATAAATATAAATAATTGTCAGGCTAGATTCTAACAGAAGTCATATTTTAATTTAATGTTGCTGCCAGCTCTTTGTCGATTACTCCACAATAGCCAAATGGAGTCTAGAACAAGAATTAGCTCCATAAACTGTAAAAAAAATTATTTTCGATCAAAATAACTTGTTTTATTTTCATTGCATTTTCATATTAAGTTTTTCATACTGTGCTCAATTATTGATTTTATAACTCAAATTAAACTACAATTAACATACACGGACTTCAATAAACAACCGTTGTAAATAAATTTGCACTGACTCGACGGCTTGATTCTGCTTAAGCTTCGGATCATAATAAAACCGGTAAAAGTGTCTAGAACATCTACTAATAACCTGAACTACTTGAAGATTCGCCGCTTGGATCATCATCCCCATGGAAAATCCTAAATTTACGAACACGCGCCACACACGTCACGAAAGTTGTGCAAACGCAAAAAATTGGAAGAGATGATTCTTTTCTCTATAATAAATATCGTAACCTTGATTATCTACAGTTCATCAAATACAATGACATCACCATTAAATTTATCCCATTGGCGATTTATTGGTTAAATGTTGTTTCGTACGAATAAAGCATTTTATATTGGCGCTTTACATAACATTTCGCGTGGATATTATTGAATTACGTTGCAAATTCAAAGGCCACTGTTTCAATTTTATATTTCGTTAACGTTTAGTTTGTTGTTGGTTCATTTTAAGTTTGCGTCGCTTATATTTAAATTTCATTCGTCTTTATTTCGTGGGTTTGTTTATTTGTTGTTACATTTCTAGATTTTTTAAATTAATTTGTAATTGTGTTGAGCAGCATTCTTTCGTAGGATTTCATTAATTTTCATTTGGTTTGTTTTTCACATAAATAGCATTTAGTTCCTTGACCATTGCTTTATATGTTGTACGGTTCTGTTTATGTGACCAAATAATACAAAAGTACTATTATATTAATTAACTCCGACCTCTTGCGATGTTTACCCACATTAACACAATCTTAACGTAAACATAGACATTATCTTTCGCAATTAATGTTATTTCGTTTCTTTTGAGCAGCAACACTTCTTGGAATGAATTATTTGTAATTCGGTTTAAGTAATTAATAAATAAAACATCAGCAAGAATAATTGACAAATATATATATGGTATATATATAAAGATTAATTACACCTTAATTATGAAGGTATTTAACTAGGGAACCACTTTCGAACGTACTTCGTATTTTTACGTCGAAAGTGCATGACTCTTGAACCAGCAATGTCAAGTTAGTCATATCTACTTATATGTTTCATTGCGTCAAATGTATGTCGCAGAACAAGATAGAAAAAAAATATCGAAGAAAATCGTTTCGTACTACATTATTTATTAATACGTAATCCAAACGAATGCATTGATTGAATGACGGACACGTATAATATTTTGCTGTTAATTTCCTGTCTAAATGGTTTGTGGTGTCACCAAGCCACGAGATATCGTTAAAAATTCTTTACATGGATTTATTTAATTTCTTAAGTTCACATGCTATCACTGATTGTAAATAGCCGCCATTTATTATACATTTATTATTTGCTATACAGACCCTTAATTTTCGTTCTGCATATTTAATTTTAAAAGTTCAATTTTCACCCCAGAAACGTGCGACTATATTTGATTATTTTTACTTCACTTAAACACCATATCGTTAAAGCAGTTTATATTTACAACTCGAACACATCGCGCAATATATTACTATTATTTTTTTCTGTAATTACATTTTCAAGAATGCCCACATCAGAGTTGGTAATCCGTTTCAAAGTAAATTAATGTTTGTCTCACCTTTATCTAAATCAATATTTTTTTATGCAAAATATGATAAAATTGTAAATAATTCAGTTTAATAAAATAAACGAATTTTGAAAAGTTTCCATTTCACATCATTTACAAAATTCTAATTTTGTTTGTTAACAACGTACAAGTAAAGCCCTGATTTTAAATCAACTGTGTCAACGAATTACAAACATTATTTAAATTTATCTTGAGGACATTCTGCAACGTTGAAAATGTCAACAACAGATGAGATAAATTCGACATAAGAATGAGTCAGGGAAGAGTGTACCTTGGAGGGAATTTCAGAAGGAAGACGATAAAGTTGTATATCATAAACAGGATGTGGATGATTTAGAAGACAGTCCCAAAAGAATTAGTACCCGAAACCAAAAATCTAGTGGACAAATCCCTCTAATGCAAAGAAAAAACTGAATAACTTGGGACAGTTGGTAACTTATTTTGAACACATTCGACATAGCTAAATATGCCGACAGCAGCCAAGATGAACTCTGCACTTGCATATACTGAACCAGGGTTAAATTGCGTAATGTTACTACGCTGGAGGTTTAGATGAAGCTGTAGATCAAGAAGGATGGGTGGATGATGTAGAATACGCCCTCAAAAGAATTAATGCTTTAATTAATTAATGATACTATAAAAAATAATTAATACCAGAAAGTGCTGAACAAGGACTGAAAATCAGGTGGAATAGTTGATCAGGTCCAAGTGGCATACGAACGGTTGTGTCATAAAACTAGAAGACTTGCTGATACCAATTAATCATTAATATTTATTATTTTCACACAGCGTTAAATATATGAACAACGTGCACAGAATGAACCAAGTGAAATAGACCAGTAAAAGACTAAAAGGTAGGATAAGAACAAGAAGAAGGGAAAATGCAATGGATGTAGAAGCAATACTAGGTACGAGATGGAAAATAAGAACTAACGAATAATTTTGAGAATAGCTGAGATGATTGTCATTTTTGATATCTACTTGGAAAGACCTTTAATTTGACACCAAATATGATCCTTGAAGTGATACGTCAATTTGTTTGCCAATAGCTCAGTGCTTGAAATACTTAAACGAAAGTTTATTTCTCCACTTAATTTGGTGTCTCTTAGAAATCAAATCACTTTTCCCGGAAAAGATAAAATCTAAGGACTGATGGCAGAGAGATCCTTTGTACAAAACATTTCATAAGTAATTAAGCAACAACCTTACTATTCAAGGCAAAGTCTGACAATTATGTTTGACAACCAATCTTTAAAATTAAAAATACAGTCTCCACGTAAATCGATATCAACTCAGGGACAATGGGCTTCAAGCGACAAATACAAAGCCGAAAACGAAACTTTTGCAGGAATAAAAAAATATATATCTTCAGGACCACAAGTTAACCTTAAGCAATTTGCAGAAAACCTTAAAAAGTCGTCAGGTATGGTAACACAAAAAATGTTAAAAAGTACAAAAGTTTGCTATAAGATATAAAAAAATAAAGATTAAAAAATTGCACTCAATGCAGAACAAAAGGCAACTTAGAAACACTTATCGTTTCTGAAGTTCGAGAAGGTAGTGTCGTGAGGCTATTACATTAGGTATTCTTCACATCATATTTTTCAAAAATTCCAAACAACAATATACGTTCGCATATGGCAGTTTCACCTGTAAATTGTATGATGCCATAGCTGCTGAACTGTTCCTTCTACATTACATAACAATATACTCGAGGTCTGTCTACAAAAATGGAAAATAAAACTAACAAGTCGACTTATACAATACTCACTGGCCACCAACGTTAAAATTGCTCCAGTCCTCAACAGTATCAATAAGAAAAACGAAAGAATTGTGCAGCTACAGCATTGCAATCATAGAAAGATATCACAGAGAGGATCTCAATATCGTCTCCATAAAAGATGATATACACGAAGTGAGTTCTGGTTATGAAATAGAAAAAAACAATAACAACATTTACACCTAGCAAAGTCCTAATGACATTTAGATCTATAACTGGGTAAAAATTTGACATAAATATCAATCGTGCTTAATGGAATTGAGCAATTACTATGATTGCAGATTAACAAAACCAGAAGGACATTAAAAAAAAATTGCGAATCCTAGACGAGATCAAACGAACTTAAACCCAAATAGAACTTACGGGGGTGGGCGTTTGCAAATGACACGAAACAAAATAATATGACAAGAACAGACGAAAACACGAACACATCCATCACTTTTCTTTCTGATTGACACGTATACAAAAATCGTCGTATGTCACATTTACACATTAAGAATTCTTCCACATTCAAGATTATTGTTGTGCGTTTTACATTCGTTTCTCTGGCTTCTTATACTTTTTTTTCGATTATGTTTATAGTTTCACGTTCACATATTTGTATTTTATTTAATTGCTGATTGTTGGTGTTTCTTTATTTCTTTTTGTATCTGCTGATTTATCTTTGTGTTTTTAATTATTTTTGACTGGTGTGGTATATAATTACGTTTCCGTCAATTTATGGTTTTGTTCTTTTTCTTGTTTATTATTATTTTTTTGCAATGTTTTATTTAGTAGCATTAGATGTTCAACTATGACATTTTCGAAATAATAATCAGAATTCATGGATGTCATATAGATAGGAACCAACTCTGTACGACCGCCGAAACAGATTCCTCCCCAAAACATTACAGTGCCTCCACCAAATGGATTTTTTGAGCAATATTGCAGCTCGCCAATCTCTCCTGGCTTTCGCCAGACAAGCTCACGACAATACAAAGATTTTAAGTCCATCCTAGTCTCATCTGAGAACAAAACCCTCTTCCAATCATCAACCGTCCAGTTTTAATGATTTCTAGCGAAACGTAGTCTTACAACTCTATGTTCCCTGGTGAGCAGGAGTTTTTTCGCAGGTTTGCTATTTTGCAATCCCGATTCATTTAAACGTCTTCTCACAGTTCGAGACGATATCATGATATTGCGAGCAATTGCCAATTCATTTTTTAACATTGTACTAGTGATTGTCCTGTTTCTAAGAGCAGACTGCCTTCAGAAAGCGCTCATCCTTTGTATTCGTAGACCGTTTGCGCCCTTATCGTGGCCTGCGATCCTATCTGATTGAAGTCAAAAGGCAACAACATAATGCATGAAATATCCTTCTTGGTGCCTTTACTGCGTCCTAGACCGATAAATTACTTCGGCGATTCATTTTTTAACAATTTATAGTATGTTCATTAATTTATTATTGTACGTTTCTGGTCAATATTATCATTCATAATACATATCTGTTTAATTTTAAATAATTTATTTTCTTAATTACATAATTTTAAAAAGACAAAAAAAAATAATTCACCGATCACTCCAAGATTACCTATACAAATAATATTTTTCCTCATTGTCATTTAAAAGGCAAACCAAACTCTATTTGGGTTGTTACCCTTAGTCATCGCGTACATGAATCACCAAAAGGGGTGTAAACAGACCAAGGCACGGTAAACGGCACGGAACGTTTCCAGGATTTATTCGAACGCATTTCCTCCAATTGATTTAATAGCATAATAACTTACTTCATTTTAAACTGCACTGCAATAAATCTTTGTGTCATTGAGCGTGGCGCAGAGTTCACGATAACGCGCACACTTTTTCTTTAGTTTACATCGGATTCAGTTGCGGTTAATGTCGTTCATACATATTTCTGGAACTCGCGCAGAAATTCGTTGATATCTATAATTTGCGGTTTACACAAACACATAAACTTTGTTCCGTGTTTATGTAGCGTGGTCAGTGTTCGTGTGTGTCTTGTCAGGTTCGGTTGTGTTGTCGGCGATATTTTTAGTTCAATGACTATTTCTTACAAACCATGGATTCTCATTTTCGTCATGTAAGTTATGATATGTTTTAATCCGATTAAAATGGAATAAAAATAATATAAATGTTATATTTTCGTTATTTGAAAAATAATCATAGATCTGATTAACATATAAAATCGTGAAATGATGTGACAAAAATCGCTGCATTTTTTCCTCGTTTAATAAAAAGTTGGGTAAAATTGTAAATTTAAACTTTTCAAAATAGTCGTAGCACGTATTGGTCAGATATGGTTTACAGCAAAATAAATAAAAACATTGAGAAACAAAATAAAATGTACAACTTAAAAAATCAGAAATGAACAAATGTCGAAATAATAAATAGCAAGAAATATGTGTAAGATAAATAATTAAACAATGAAACAATCAAAAAAAAATTTTACGAACTAAAAGGAACAAAAGCAAAATTACGTAGGGGTGCAATAAAATGTTGGAAAATATCAACTGGATGAGAGGCATACAAAATAAGGAGAGCAAGTGATAATAGTGCAAAGAAATGAAATAATGAAAGATTCAATTCTTTTTTCTACATTTTTTTAATTTTCTAATAGTGCGAGTTAAGCAAAAAATCTATGTCGATTATTTAATTCATTTAACTAGTAATCTTGTTTATACTTTTTATTTGATTTTATTTTTCTTTTTTCTTTTTTGAAATTTTTTAAATTTTCCTTTTATAAATTTTCATTTTTATTATAATAGTTTCATTGTAATTTAATGAATTTATTTTTTATTTTAATAATTGCAATTTTTATTTCTTTTTCTTATTTCTGAATTTAGTTTTCCTTATTTCGTTTATCAGTTTTTTAATTTCTTGCAGTTGCTTTGTTCATTATTTTTATTAAAATTTTTGATTAGAAATTCGATTTGTAAGGTTTTCTGATTGTATTTTTTATTTCTTTGTTCAGCCAAACAATTGTACACGTTCTCGTCTTGTGTTCTCGTCAAGTTTTGTTCACGAAGACATCAGTTTGATTCCAATGCTAGAATTTCTAAGAAAATATTAATTAACATGGCTGTAAAACTATTCTTCAAAAAAAAAAGAAATTGCCCTTTTTTATTTGCACCCTAGGTTAAATTTTAATCAGTTGCATCACTGCAAAAATTACACATTTTACTGCAAACCTTGGCATATTATTTAATTAAGTGTATGTGGTTTAAATGTTTTTTATTTGCAGGGAGGTGTACAACGCCATCTGTGGTCGATTAGGCCTCACTTTGCACATTCCTGAGGAATCCATCCAAGCACTGTTTAATGATATGCATCTATATCCATCAAAAACACAAGGTAAATTTAAAAAAAAATAATAATGTTGGAAATATTGATTTAAACAAACGTATTAGAAATGTATCTTCATTACTAATAACTTGGATCATTTTAATTATTTATTCATTTGAAATTTGCTCCTTGCTATTAGAATATCGTTAATCCAATTGCAAAGACGTATGAAAACCCAGGGAGCCAAACTCAGTCACCCCAAGAATATGACGATGTTAAATATTGGTCTTTTCTATTAAACGTCAAATTTCAAGTGACAAAACGCCAAAAATGACAAACTTTTAAAAATGCAGAAAAAATATTTGCAAAATTGGCAAAAAATCATAAATTAATAAAAACGACGTGTGCACTAAGGGCGGGACCACATCAAAATTATCAGAAATGACAAAATTGTGAAAAATCGACGTAAAAATATGCAAAATATCAAAATTATAAAAATGTCAAAAATGGTCAAGAACATTGAAATTACATCAAACGTAAAAATTAAAATAATTAAACATCGATATTCTGCTGAATATTTACAACTCAAAATCAAAATTTTAATTTGTTTAAATTATATTTCCATAAATTTCCAAATGTATAACCCCCACCCAAACAACTTCACCTGGATCCGCCACCGCGGTGGATTTGCTACCTTAATTTAGCACAACCAAACCTGTGCACTATGCAACCAGTCGTGTAGTCATATCATATTAAGATGAAAAAACGTAATAATGTAAATATTTTCAACACATGAAGGTAAATACCTGCTTATTAATTAACTAGACGTACGACCCAATAACAATCGGTTTATTTCCAAACGTTTCGTGCGAACTACAGTTGAGGTTATATTAGTAAACAAAACGTTATTTAATTGCATTCTATTTTCAGTGTCAGAGATGCTGCAGTGCGCCAGACAGTGCCGACGAAACGGAACAGCTACGTTTCTAACGTTCGGCGAATTCTGCCTGTTTGCAAGCGAACTGAAAAACCCTCAAGCTCGTCGACGATTTTCCCAAAAGAACAAAAGTAACACGAACGTAATGTTTTCTAAACGAGATGTGCTCATTTGAATATTTCCAGAGTGTGAGGTTTTCTTGGGGGGCTCTTGCAATCCGACCACGTGGAGGACGGACACCGCCATACCAGAGTTGCAGAAGCACGGAATTAGTTATTATAATCCGGTAAGGGCCGTTAGACGCAATTGAGAAAGTTCATGCATGAATCGCTCACGCTCAGCACACTGACCCGGATGTTCATTCAAGCATTGCTTTCATTGCTGTTAATATTTCAAGATGCAAGATTTTTAATTAATTGGGATTTGATTAGTAATATTTATCATATTTATTAATTATAGCAAGTGCCTATGTGGACGCAAGATTTGGTAGACAAGGAACACGATGCTAAACAATCGGCATCTGTACTTTTGTATGTGCTCGATAGTCAAACAAGAAGTGTCGGTGGGATGGTTGAAGCGGCGTATCTTGTAGCTGCCGGGCGTTGTGTCGTTTTGGTTTCATATCCTTATACGTTGGGACAAAGTATAATGGGGGAAACTATTACTAATCGGTGAGTGAACTAGTTATATTTACTTTAACGTCGATGGTCGTTTTGTTTTATTGTTTAAATATTAATGTTGATTCTTTATTTCCAGAGAATACGTGGATTTAGTCAATGGTCAAACAAGTTTATTATCTTTGGTGAAAAGTCATGGAATCAACGTGCACAACAATTTATCATCGGCTTTACAGTGCACTGCTAATATATTAAAAAAATGTTCAACTAATGGAATTATGGCTGAGGAACAAATCACAAATAAATTATGGTGAGTTTTGTTAGATTGTTATTTCATAAGTGGTTTTGAACTACTTTTGGCTGTATTTGAAGGCCTACATCAAAGAAATTTAAGAGATAAATTAATTGTTACAATTGTTACATTGTTACTATAATTGGTGCGGCGACCAAAAAGAGTAGTCACGAGGTGTTCACTCACTGTTAATGTGATAGTTCGTAAAAAGCCTGATTTACACTGCTTCGCCAAATTTGAGTAGAGTCGAGAATAAGCGATAATACTGTAAAAATTGCTTGTAATATAATAATAAATAAAGTATAGTAATCATTTGTACGAAACACACCAAAGTTCAAATTTTTTTATTAGGGAAGTACAAAAAACGCATTAGATTTTAGCGATTCCTAACCGACAGTCCTCTTTACAATTTTTAAATGAAATGAAATGATTGCTCGTTCTAACAATGTTTATTTAAATTTTTTCCTCTTTGATATAGGCACACACTATTACTTTTGCATCGATAGTAGCTCCAAATTTCATAATAAAACAGAAACCTAATGGCTAAATTAATTGCAGGAAGTTGAGGAGAGCGTTTGATAAGTACGACTCCAATCGCACGGGCGAGCTGCACATAGCCGACGTTCTGGACGCCTTTTCCGCCGTCACGAACAGAAGCTTGGACTTCTACACCCTGTACGATTACCTCAACACGTCCAACCATTCCGACACGGACGGCGGCGCGAAGATCAACTTCGAACAGTTCTGCACCATCTGCGCGGAGTTCAGTGTGGACGGATGCGAGAATTTCGCCACGAATGGTAGATTTATTGATCCTTTGTTTTGGACAAGTGCGCTTTTGAGGACTCGGAATCTGCTCAAACTTTACCTTGTCCGGCCTATTGCTAGCGTCCTAGGTACATTTTGAATGACTTCTTCGAATTGCACCCTTTTATTTGCAGATTTCTGATTGTCAAAAGTTTTACTTGTTTTGTTTGAAATCACCAGTTTTTGGGAATGATTTACACCGCTCGAAATTTTTCATTTTATTGCCACAGTCAAATATCTAAAAAATATTATTATAGCACTTGTTGAAACGTTGAAACTTGTTGTGTGTTAATTATATTTGTCTGCTTTTTTTTAATTTAATTTATGTTTTGTCAGTATGGGCAAGTCAACCGTTACAACGGCAGTGTTCGAGAAACAACAATTCCCACTGTGATGAAATAAACAAGCACGCGAACTGCATAGGTGTTGAGAACACAGACAATTACACAAACGGTGATAGTTATCTGGCAGACATATACCTTGGTGGTTCGTGTAACAGCATGAACACGTGGAGGGAGCAAGTCATACCGTTGATTAAGCGGCAAGGTTTAACTTACTACAATCCGGCCGTAAGAGAAACAAACATATATCAAATTATAAATTATTATTACAATAACACAGGTACTGAAAAGACAGTACTCGAAAGTAGTGTGTTGCACTGGAAAAGAGAAATAGATAAAAGTAAAGTGTTGATTTTTGTGGTCACAAACGACACTAGATCGTTAACAACGATGATTCTTGCTGCTTACTACATAGGATTAAACAACAACGTCATATTAAGTATTCAACAATTACCAGTAGAAGATTCCATCGTTGGAAATGAAAAGGTGAGGCTTGAACCGGCAAACGAACGAAACTGACATTATTTTCTTTACAGCTAAGCAAACAGGCGATAAAAGATTACAATCGAGGTCGGGTGTATTTAATAGATTTAGCGAAACGAAAGCAAGTACCAGTATTCGAAAACATCACAGAGGCAGTTCAATGTGCAATGGAAAAGTGTCTGAACAGGTAGAATGAAGTACCTCCGTTTTATTGTATATTTGTAAGTGTTAATAATTGTAAAGGTGTTTTCCATTATATGATAGTGATTCCGCTCTTCCTAGAACGAACTTTTTACCTCGTGAAACAGGTAATCGAAAATATCGCTTCAGTGAAGCCCTAATTAGTTTGTATAGTACCTATGATGGAAATTACCTTTCATGCAAAGTTTTTTTACTTATTTATTATGAAATTGTTTTGTGTAAATCTTACGATTTGTGGACTGTAATTGGAACATATAATTGAAGAAAGTGTCGTTTTTTTAAATTTTGTTAAATATTTCTGTGCGTTTTTTATCGGCATGATTTTTACCAAACTTTTGCGTCTAAAAAGATTTTTAACTGTTGAGTATTGTATTTTTCGTATATACGCTTGTCAGTTCGATAATTTGCATAGTATGGGAAATTTTAATTTTTGTATATCTAACAACCGTATTTGAAATATCACTTACCAGATATAGTATTAAAATATAATCTAAAATTTACTTAGTCTAATATTAACTGTACGAAAATAACAAGGTAGCTAGTTTATCATCGAGTCCTTTGCACTGTCGGCAGCTAAGTCTAATAATTCCTCTGTCAAATACGGCTGTTATATTTAACAATATATATAATTACATGATATTATCCAATGAACTATTTTCGTCTGTAGGTATAATGTGGCAACTTATGTATGTGTTATGTACAGTAGGCTAATTTATTATATTTCTAATAAATAATATATTGATAAAGTTTATTTTGTGCAATTTTATTTAAGGAGTAAATCAGCTTTAAAGTTTCATGACAAATCGATTGAATCAAGTATTTTAGGGTGGCTATTAATAGTCGATGTTATATTTATAAATTATTTTCAATTACAAAATACCCCCCCCCATATCTAGATTGGATATCTATTACACCTCGTAATTAATCTTTTTTAACAGCTGGCAATTCACCACTCATAGACCTTCAATTTCTTTGAAGGCTCCCCATCCATATTGCAATATGGATTAATGAGTTTGAAGAATTACAACTTACAAAACTTGTGAGCTGGTTGAATACTTAAAATTTTGGGTTATTTGCAAAAGTTTTTAGCACACATTGTGCAAAATACTAACCTTGATATTAGTAGCCCCCCGGTATTTATGTTTATGATTACTTTTTTAATAAAAAAAATATTTTAATAGTTCTTTATTATTTACAAATACATAGAAATAGTTTGATGCTAATAACATGCACGAAATAAAAAAAAAATCATTTCTTACGATTATACGTGCGCCGCCCATTTACATAAATTTTCAATAACAACAAATTCCATGATGTGTGGGGGAGATCTAATTAAAATTTAATAAAATAGCAAACAATTTCATAAAAGTTGTTGACAATCTAAAATTATTTCTATGTTAACACTCATAAAATTGTTTAAAACTGACTACGGCACTAAAGCTTCCTACGCAATTAATAGTTGGCTTAAGAGTTAATATTCAAGTATATAAAGGCAAAAATATAGTTTACCGAATGTTACATTCCAAATTCAAAAAAAGTACTTTGTCGTAATGTGCGTCTTATAGTATTTAATTGTGATGCATGAAATATAGAAAATGCAAATGAATACCAATAACTCCGATGAACTTTCAGATACCGAAATGTAAAATCAAATGTCTTTAAATGACGTTTATTGACTCTTAAATTCGATGAGCGGTTATTAAAATATGTTTTTTACAATTAATCATCATTATTATTATTGCAAGCAAAAATATTCCTTTACAATGTTAAGTGATTACGTCGTCGTAGATTAAAAAGGAACGTGTAAAATACTGCCAAATTAGGTAATTTGGTGCGATGCATTTGGGATAACTTTAAGTCTCAATTGGAATGTCTTGTACCTGAACTAAATAAGAAGCAGGATTTATCGTAAGAGCGCGTAATTTTAAAACTGTCGATGAGGGAGAATCTCTGATGTGTAAAATATATACCGTGTAATTTAATATGTAAAGATATACTTATGTTGTAACTGATGTAAAATAATAATGTAATTAATACTTAACTGTAAATTATAGTAGATATTTATTTGTATTTTCTAATTGCTAATAAATATTTTAAAATCAATTTTTTTTTTTTTTGGTATTGTTTGCCTTGTATCTTTATTATGAAAAGCAAAAATTATAATTGTTAGTTTTGATAACGACTCAAGGGTTAATGATAGAAACAAATTTATGATATAACTGTAAAAATACCTATCATTGGCTAAGGGACATTTAAATGCTTTAAATACCTCCTTGTATTCATGCACTCCTGATACAAATATATGGAATTTAAAGATATTGATGAAAGAATACTGCCGATAATTTTATTAACTCCTTCCATTCATTTATTCCTCATATAAAATCACCTTCTACTCCTTTTACAAATCCCAGGGTTAGCAGGGATTGAATTAATTTGATGTATTATATATAAGAAGTGTTTTACTCCAGTTACTTTGCATACTTTCTAGTGTTCATGTATTCCTAGTAGGAAACTGCAAATTTCTGTGTTCAATATGGCACTCCACATGAAACATGGACGTACAATGAATTTTCTTGCTTTATCCAAGAAAAGTGGGGAAAGTCAGTTTTTTCATAAATAATTTTATTGCTGGACAAATTAGGAAAAAGGGTGTTGCAATAAAGTTTAAATATTTTGAAGACTGATTTTGAAACAATCCAAGTTAAATAGAAATTTTTAAACATATGCTATGATAAAATGTATATTGTAACAGTCATTATTACAAGATAGTGACAAAAAACAGTAAATTAGAAAAAATATTACAGGGGACAGTTATATGTATAACCAATGAAACTAAAATAATAGTACAACCTAATAAGGTTTTCCGAAAGTATCGTTTGATTTTTATGTGTAGTGGATTTTCACCCTCAATTGCCATTCTCTTTAGGCAGAGAGAGAGAGTGTGAGATGTTATCAAGTTCGCCCAGCTCAAGTTTTATCTCACACATATCATCAGTTTCAAGGCATAGATAGTTGGCACTAAGTGGCCTCAGCCACTCCCAACCAATGCATGTGATGCAGTAGCTAGGGCTGTTAGAGTACGCAGGACTTTCCTGCCCAAAACCAACAGTGTCCTGGTACATGCGGCAGATGGGCCCTTCAGTACTGTCTTGGAATGTCTCATTCCCTGGCACTCCTGCCAGTATTTAAGTAGTCTGCGCTCCAACCGGCTCGTATTTGAGATTCTGGCCAGGGCTCTTGTAATTCCAAGAGGCCAATAAAATCCCTGTTAGCTCCGCTCTTTGGTAGGGAGTCGGTTGCTTCATTTCCCTCTACTTCAACATGTCCAGGTATCCAGACCAGGTCAACCTTGTTGGCTCTCCCTAATTGAGGGAGCACTGCGTGTAACGTAACTCTCAATTTCATGTGTGCACATAATTCTGGGACAACTTTTTGTTGTGTTATATTTGTCGCTTTAGCATATTATTTATTTATTACTCTAGTACGCCCGTTATAAGATTGAAGGAAGACTAAGGGAGCCTTCGGCCTCGCTCAAATTAGTTATCAATATTATCAATAACAGCATTAGTCGTTGGAACATGTGGTGGGCATAGCCGGATTTGAAAGTATAACTAACATTTGTAAGGCATATTAGTACAAAATTTCTTTAAAAACTATAATATACATTTGTGGCAGGCAATAATTACAATATTTCGTAGTAATATTTAATTTTTCTTATAAATTTTCAAATTATTTTGTGTACCTTACAATTTCCTTGATGAATGGTCACCCTATCCATATTACACTATATTCGAATGCATTCTATGGTGTAGTTACACTGGCTTGGCTTCGTCTGCTGGTTCTCGAATTATAAAAATAATAACTTTTTATTAATCTAAATCGATAGTCAAAAATATATATGTCAAATATCCAGTATGTGTAATACCCCAGTATGGTTACTGATTTCTAATTGGCGAACATAACCGCACACTTTTCTAAAGTTCGAATGAGACCGTTGGCGTTTAATTTTGCGTACAAAGTTGCACCTGTATATATTGTTATATTTTCAATTAAAACTTACTACTAGCACAGTTAAGACGGAAAAATTTAGCAAATCTGGATGTAAAAGCAGAAATAATGATTGCTGCCACAGATCCACAGGTAACTCAACTGAACTCCTAAATTGAATTTTTTGTAACGTTTTGTTGTTTTTTAGGAGTTCATTCCAGGTGGACGGCAGCAAGCATTATGCCATCCAGGTCCTCTGGAACCGACGGTCAGTGCTCACGACGCTTTGGCAGATGATTTCCTGCTGCATACCTTCGAAAGGGTCTCCATCGTCGAATCAAAACCTTGCGAATGGTGGGTTTTGAGAAAAACACCGAATATGTTCGATAAGAGCGAAAAGTACGACGACAAGTTGGAAACCAATAAAAGCATCGTGCCCGAATATTGCAAATCAAACGCAAGCGAACATTTCGACGAGTCTTGGAGCTGTAAGAGTGTAGACACAAACGTATCCAATAAAAAGAAACGCACCTCTGAAGCAAACGTCTCCAAGTTTCAAAGTAAAAGATTTTCAAATGATTCTAAATCTAGTTTTTATACTAACAAGTTTAATGTAGGTGAGTTAACATAAATGTGTTATTTTGTCACCATGTTTATATCCGCATTCGTGTACAGGTTCTAGTGAGCGTTGTAACAATAAGACGTTGAGATGCAAAACTTTTCCTGGTTACATGGAAGAAGAACTTTATATTAAAGGCAACGTAGTTATTTGGTCTAAAGGACTTGCTTACAGCCTGGATGAAGACCCTACACGTAAAACGATTTGTTCGTATTCAACGTCGCATCCAGTGAAACATGCATTGTGGTGTAATTTTTATTGTGAACGTCCTGCTTTTATTAGTCCACTGGTTTATAATGAACCATTGCCTGATGAGCCCACAGCAAAACCAATGTCGTGTATTTGTGTTATCGATGCGCAAAATCTTCGTGTGTTTACCGAGGATAACGAAGACTATTTATCAAGTATACCTTTTTCGGTTAAACGGGTGTGGAACACAAAGTTTGGTTTACTACTCGAAAAAGAATCAGATGGTGAGATATGCATTAAATTAATTTTGGAATTTTACACTCTTCAAATTTTTACTAGACGCGTTAAACTGCAAAACAATGAGAACGGCTGCAATAATTTTTTCCTTGGCTCATCCGCTCGACGACGTGATTCCAGTTGCGATTAAACATGGCACACTTCAATTGATTGAAGACCCGTGTATACAAGTCGTTTTCACGAGCTTGAACCCAAGCATATGTATGATTTATGACACAAACACCGGGCAACACAGTGTGTATAAATTTAAACGATTGTCCCAAACCGAATGGGCGGAAACTACCAATAAATCGACTAATCCGATACATTCGATATTGACCAACTCTTGCAGGGTAGATACGTTTCAGGCCAATTCATTTATTCACCCTAAATTTTGTTTTTGTAGTTAAAAAGCAAATTATCGTTGTGGGAGAACTATAAAAGTGGTTTACATTTGACTGGTCCTAGTCCGTTTAGTAGTAGAGCGGCGAGTGTTGCTAGTGGAACCAGTCAAATACCGTCCAGGTCGTATAGCCCCATGATAGGGATGAGGTATGTAAAAATGTATGTTTAGAAAGTGATTTAAAAATTAAATTGCAGTCGTTGCCAAACACCTGCAATGTCTCCTATGAATTGTGCAAGTCCTTGGCTATTAAGAACATCCAGATTGAACAGTCTCATAAGAAGCGCTGGAAGTAACATTGAAAGTGTTGCATTGGATAGATGTAGTGATGACGGTACTTCAACTCGTCGATATTCAGATCCTGCATTTTGTTTAGAACATATTTGGACCTCACCTCAGTAAGCATAAAATAATGATTTGATGGATTACTTAAATAATTCAACTTGTTGTTAGACGTATGGATGAGTTCATTGGTTCCATAAGCTCTTTTGTCAACAAGCTGGGCCATAAAAACAGTTATCAAAATTGAAAAGCGTTTGCTGACTGCATCGCTAGTAAGGCATTGTAGCAAAAACACGATTTTCCACAACATAAACACTTGTATACATCAAAAGCACTCCTGTTTAAATGTTGATAAATATCTTTTTCATGATATGCTTTATTTCGACATGTTAACATGTCTTAAATTCATAAGGAATATTAAATAATATGTTGATCAAACAATATATTGTACAAATGTAACAAAAAAGATAGAAGCAGAATTAAAATCTAAATTTTCAAACAGGAATGGGTTAAGCGGTCCAGCAACAAAAACGTTCATAACGGATGATCTAACTGGTCAATCGTACCTTTGTTATTTTATTCCTACAAAGTCTCAATTGTCAATCGTTCGACTGGACATGTCGAATGCGAATTGTTTAATATTCGGTATGTCGACGAGTATGGGCGCAAAAGATGCTATTAGCATTACTGTGAGTTCATCACATTAACATAGAACGGTTTATACTCCGTTTTTTTTTTAGAATTTGCACATGTTAGCAATATTAGAACATACAGGAAACGTTGTCCTATATTCTGGTCTGACGGTGGTGGGAAAGGTTCACATTGGTGGCGTATTACCCCAACACGTTCCGACCCCTTATGTGATGCAGAATTTAAAGCAGTTTAATTCGCCATTTCCAAGGTATTTGCAATATATAATTCTGTTCAAACCCATGCATCCAATTTCATTTCTAGACGAAGTAGTTTACTTCCTACGTGTGGCTCGTCTGTCCCCGATCCTCGCTTCGACGAACATTTACTATCTCCAGTCTTACCGACTTTATCTTCCATCAAAAATACAAATATATTGCAGCTATCATTCCAACCAGATTCCTACAATACAATAGGTAATAATAATACGTAACAGAAAAAACAAATTATTCACTTAATTAATGCACAGGAGACTCGACAAAGGTGCACCTAAATGGCTTGCGAGATGCGATTGAAAATCGAATAACGCTTCAATACTCGGATGGAACGTACTACAGAATTAATCTTCCATCTCTGGCATCCTCGAAATTGGTCGAGAGCTGCCTAAATGCTTTAAGAGAAACCATGAGCAGAGACTCGACGATAAGTTTGTTAACTCGGTGGTATTCAACAAGGAATGCACCAGGTCCTACAGATCTAACCTTGGAACAAGAATGGAACATGTTTATAAATTTAATTTTTCGTAAGACACCACAAATTTTATTAGTGAAACTAAATATAAATTCTGTTTGATTTACAGAACTTCTTGGGTATGACGATGACCAAAGTATTGAAATATTTGTTAATCATCCAGCCACGCCTTCGAGTGAGGCAAAACGGCTGCGGCAGTCATCGTTGGGTAACGAATCAGACTGGAACTTGTTACAAAAATTGGACCATCATAAAGTCATTTCGAAGGATTTATCTAATATTTTAGGTCTTAAAGCGAGCGCTGTTACGAATAATGTAAAATACGCCCCGAGTGAACTGCAAATTAATATTAATTCGGTATTATTTGCAAATATAAGAATTATTCATTACACTTTGCATCTGCTTTATGAAGAATTGAAATTGAATATATTAAGGAGGGATGAGTTGCTGTTACTAGCTCAGTTTTTAAGCAAAATTTCGTATGATTTAGGATTAAGCGAATACGAGCTGCATTATTGGAAGGATTTTCCGCAATATTGCAGTATGACTAATACGAAAATAAGAAGGCGTATTTCGCAAAATAATTTAAAAAACGTTGTTCATTGGCCGTGTATGAGTGACAAACCAGATGGTATTTTTCAATTTTTGTACGCATTAGTCAATAATGAAAAAGTATTACCGTTTCCATATATTCAAAATATCAACTCGAGGACAAGAGATGTTGTACAGGTGAAAGATACATCATATTAATTAAAATATACCCTTTTTTGATTTGTTATTGTTGCTTCATATGAATAGTACATTATTTTTTAGTTATGGAGCGTTTATATGAAAACCCCAGAAATGCTATCTGACCCAATAAATTTAGATGACTTGATTAAACACGTCGGTCCACCCGGATTTAAAGTAAACCAACCGGTTGAGATAAACACCAATGGTTTACCTCAAACACCTGCTTGTCTTGTGGTTCAAATGATGACCCAAAAAGGGTTAACGAACCGAGATCTCGAGAGTTTTCCCATTGGTGTTAATTTATTGCTGCACGATGCTATTTGGCAGTGCCGTGAGAATCCACCGACTGATTGGCCGGCTGAATCTTATACACTACTACATCGACCTGATTTAGCTGCCCAAGCTAATATTATCAAAAAGGTTTGCATTGCTATTTTTTACTTCAACATACATAGAATCAAATTCAATTTGTGTTTAGAAAAAAGAGGAATCTGCTTTTAAAAAATACATGAATCAGAATAATATTCAAGACAATTTACCGACAATTACACAAATTGAAATGGATCAAGAAGATGGGATGGAAGACGTGGATAGCACTTTGCTTAAACTAAGATTTTCGGAAGATTTAAGAGTGTCTGAAGCCAGGCGACTCTTGCAAAGTTCAAGACCTGTGCCTGTAGTTCTTGTTCAGAGACCTGACGTGTCTGACCACGATTTCATCGAAGAGCAGGAAAAACATTTATACGCCATATGCACAAGAACAATGTCGTTACCGGTGGGAAGGTGTGTTTATTTAAATTGTGTAATGTTGTTTTAATTAAATTTATATTTAGGGGCATGTTCACCATGAGAACCACCTCACCTGTCATTACCGAGCCATTGCCTGTCCCTGTGTTGTGTTTAACTGGCACAGCACCACCTCGCAGCAAGACGGTTGAATTAAGCCACATTGATACACCACCAACCATGAATTTGTGGCCTTTGTTTCACAACGGCGTTGCAAACGGACTTCGTATAACACCAGAAGCTCACAACATTGATTCTACTTGGATAGTATTTAACAAACCGAAAGGGAACACCGATTCTGAACATGCGGGATTTTTAATGGCGTTGGGTTTGAATGGCCACTTGAAGAACTTGGCGATTTTGAATACTTTCGATTATCTTGCCAAGTATCAAGAAATGATCAGCGTTGGAATTTTATTAGGTAATAATCATTAGGTTTAAAACAATTACCAGTTACAAGTGATTCTTTGTGATTTTAGGCTTATCAGCAGCTCACAGAGGTTCATCAGATACATCGATAACTAAGATGTTGAGTATTCACGTCGAAGCTTTGCTACCACCCACTTCCATGGAGTTGGATGTTCCACAAAATGTTCAAGTTGCTTCGCTATTGGGAATTGGTTTGCTTTATCAGGGGACTGCACACAGACACATGACGGAAATTTTATTAACTGAAATTGGTCGTCCACCTGGACCAGAAATGGAGAATAGTGTAGATCGTGAATCGTATTCTTTGTCTGCTGGATTGGCGTTAGGTTTAGTGACTTTAAAACAAGGAGGCAGACCATCTGGTTTGGCCGATTTGAACGTTCCAGACACTTTGCATTATTATATGGTTGGTGGTAATAAGAGGCCCTTAACAGGTATATGTTTATTAATTTATAATTGTATGACACACTTTATAATTGAGAATTGTTTGGAATTATTAGACATAATAATTGTAGGATCCCAAAAGGATAAGTACAAAGTACCTTCATTCCAAATTAGAGAAGGCACAACTGTTAATTTGGATGTAACAGCACCGGGTGCAACGCTGGCTTTGGGTTTAATGTATCTCGATAGTGGGAATAAAGCTATCGCTGATTGGATGTCACCACCTGACACACAATATTTATTGGATTTTGTTAGACCTGACTTTTTAATGCTTAGGACACTGTCTAGGGGTATGTTTAAACTTAAACTGTTGTAACTGTTTTCACAACAATTTTATACGAAGCTAATCAAAACAAAGTTTTTATGAAACTATAAAAGTGCTATAGAACATATTTTGTAGCAGTCTTAGTGAATGTCAATTAATGCTGAAGCTGCTTCTTGGACAATTAGAATAATTTAAAAACCTATATTCGATAATAGTAAATCATATACTGTGGTTGAAAAAATAATATAACATAATTCCCGTTACCATGCAGCAGTTTATTCAGCCTGAATGTAATTTCGACAACTGTTGTCATCTTCAGCAGAAAATCTGAAGATTCAACATAGTTATCGAAATGTACATTCCGAATTCTTTAGGTGCTTTATTCATATAAAGAAATATAAATCTTTATTGTTTCTATTTATTCACAACATATTTCAGCCTTGATTATGTGGCAAGATATACAACCAACGAAAGATTGGATTGAAAACCAAGTACCTGATACTATTCGTCCATTTTGTATGGTTAAGCCTTCACCTGTATTAGACATTGATTACGAAGCTATGAAGTAAGTTTTCTTAAACTTTGTGTTTCGGTAGTAATAACAATTTTTCAGTCAGGCGTATTGCAACATCATTGCTGGTGCTTGCTTTGCCGTGGGTTTACGATATGCTGGATCAGCTGACCAAGATGCATTTACAACTCTTTTACAATTTTGCCACATGTTTACATCATTAACAGGAAAGTCGATTGCAGAACTTGCTGGCAAACCTACCATTGAAACTTGCTTGAATGTTGTGCTTCTGTCGGTATCAATGGTATGTACGTAAGTATAAATCATTATGACTGGTAATATTATCGTTGTGCAGGTTATGGCAGGTACAGGTAATTTAGAAATAATGAGAATCGTGAGGTACTTACGTCGACGAGTGGGAGTATCAACAAGCGCCGTTGTAACGTACGGGTCACACCTGGCGGTTCATATGTCATTGGGACTATTGTTTTTAGGTGGAGGACGTTGCACTCTTTCGAATTCTCCAGCTTGTGTCGCCGCACTTATTTGTGCATTTTATCCAAAGTTTCCCACGCACAGCAATGACAATAGGTAGCTTTTACAAACTATTTTAATTATTTTTTCTTCAAGCGTACAATTTTTAGGTACCATTTACAAGCCTTTCGTCACTTGTACGTCCTAGCAGTTGAACTTCGGTTAGTCATTCCAAAAGATATAATGATGGGGCGCATGTGTTATGCCAATATTAAAGTCGTTAAATTAGACGGTACGTCGATAAATCTAAAGGGTCCCGGTTTAATTCCAGATCTCAGCTCGTTGTTTAAAGTTTGCATCAACGACGAAAGATATTGGCCGGTGGTTTTCGAACGTGGAAGAAATTGGGAGCAATTACAGTAAGGATTATAAAATGCTATTACAAAATTGGCAGTTGTTTTGAATTTGAAGGAAAATTTTGTCTTCGTACGGATGCATCGAAATTAAACAAAGGGCCGGTTATTTGAGTTACACGGAAGACAAACAAGGTTACAGAACGGAATTGGCACACACGTTGATTCAGTCGAACGTTATTCCGTGGGATCCGTCGTCGAAAGCTATTATTTCTTTTTCGTCGGATGCGACAATCAGAAATTTTTGCAATCAATTCTTGGCGGAATGTAAAGACGAAACTTTAAGCGAAGCAAAGTTAAGACAAATACTTACAAAAGTTGCGTATGATTGCGTGGTAAAAGATAAGTTGAATATACTTCCCATGTACGTCGGGCTTGTTAAGGTAGTTATGAATTACTGATCAAATTTTGTCTTACGTATTTGTGTTTAAGGTTCTAATGGACTTGGGTAAATCTCCTAGTTCTTTACAAATATGGCAGTTCAAGTTAGCGTACGCCCAAATATTAACGAAGTCACTTTCAACTAATCTGATATCGACGGAAGCCATCATTTCACTTTACCAACAATTTGAGAGGCATTTCAACGAATCCGACTTGGACATAAGCGATGCTCTCAAATCGTATATATTGGGTCGTAATTTAGAATATAAGGAAAGCGTTTTAAGAAAACTAGCTAATGAAGTTATATTTTACAATATTCCGCACTGCTGTAATATTTCGACTGATAATTATTTAGAAACTGTATGCAAGTTGAAAAGTATGAATGTGTCTACTGAAGCTATTGTAAGAATTATGAATCTATTTATGATGAATTGATACAAATAAGATTTAGTTTTACTATATAGCTGTGTATATAAAATTTGTGATAACAATTTAAATGCTTTTTATATCTAAGAAAACTTTTACTCGGCCATAACAACATAATAATTGCGGCAACACCTAAAATTTTTTGAGTCTATGACCATTTAAACGTACTGTTTTCTATTAAATTTATGTGACCTTTTTGTCGTTGCCCAGACATGAACCCTATCGAGCATGTCTGGGACCACCTAGAACAAGGTTTAAAACGGCACCAGCGAGCATTCGTTAACCTTGAAGAACTGGAAGATGTACTTTTACAAGAATGGGAAAATCTTTCACAAGACTATGTTGCAGACCTCATATGCAGCATGCCAAGGATGGAAGCTGTAATTCAAGCCACGGGTGGAAATACCAGATACTAGTGCCATTTTACAAAAGTTTTTATCATTTTGCAATTCTGAATAGTTTTTTTTTTTATTACTTTCTGCATTATATGAGTTGACCATGCTGTTAATTATTTGTTTTTTCAGGACCTAACATTTATAAGTAGAATAGCTTAAATATTCAGAAATGACATTTTCTGGAAAATGTTGTGTTTAAAATACAAATATACTGTTCTACAGAATACACAATTTAAACTTTTTAATCAAAACTCAAGGATTATTATATTTAACAAAATAACACAAAAACTTTCAGTAGATTTATATAATTGTAAAAAATTAAATATAAACATATGCAGTAGAAATACAAGTCTTACAACCTACGAATAATAAACATGATAATAAATTGATACTACAATACACAAAGGACAAAATAATCAGCAATACAACATAAACCTTAACATTGAAATCTGTTACTTATTATCTTCACCATAATTATTTTTTTAATGAACGTTCAAACAAAAGATTAAAAATAGTACATATACTTATTACATTGAGACAAAACTAAAACTAACAACGGAGTTAAAATGAAAAGCCACCATTAGGAACTTGCGTAGGTGTTTGTGGATTGAATGCAATTTGACCTTCTGGGTTGGTATGCTGCGGTGCAGCTTCTTCACCTTGCCCCTGCACACACAAATTAGATTCGTTCGGAAGAGAACATTTAATACTTACATCTGAAAAGTAATTTTCAATCAGACCCAGAGCCTTTTCGTACACCTTTTCATTATCGTGAGCTTGAAGTGCCTCAAGGGAATCTAATCCACCACACTCTTCAATCATGATCGCCACTTTTTCAACCTCTCCAAGTTTATTAGCGGCCTAAGGAATTTTACATATTTTCAATTCAATTAAAAATAATTCCAATTTTTAATACGTACGTTCAAAATATTCGCAAGACCATCCAATATAACCGATACAGTTTTCCAATCTTTAGAATTAAGTAGGTTACACATCGGTTTCAAGGCACCCATTTCTACCAATTTACCCAACTGCTGGACTGTACCACCGCTAGTGTAATTTGTAACAGCCCACGCAGATTCTTTTTGAGACTTGAAGTCGCCCTAAAAATTTTGTTTATTTTGTACCAGAATGCAATATTAATGCGTAACTTACAGTTTGTAGAACGTGGAGTAGCGGATCCATAACACCAGCATCCAAAACTTTCTGAATTTGTTCGGAATTACCAGCAGTAATATTTGAAATAGTCCATGCAGCTTCCTTTACAATATTTAATCGTGAATGCTGTAGCAAACGACTCATTATAATCAGGGCACCTCCATTTATGACCATATCAGTCTAGAAAACAATCGTTAGGTTTTAAATTAAACACCACCACCGTACAATACCTGATTATCATTTCCTGTAACTATGTTTCCCACAGCACGTAAAGCAGGCGTTAGTACGGTGATCTCATCGTTATTGAGTAGCTGCACAAGTCTAGTAACAAGGCCAGTTTCTAAGACTGCTTGTATTTTTTCATTGCTACCGTCTGTAAGATAGGACAGCGCCCAACACGTATCTGCCAAGACATCTTTGTCGTTGTAATGCAAAAGTTGTGCCAATACAGGCAAAGCAGGTTTCACCAATTGGAATTCTGGTGGGGGATTTTTATTACGACATAAATTTGAAATTGCCCACACTGTATTACGTAGAAGAGATATCTGTTATAAAGTAAACAACCGTTAAAATTTAATAAAATTAAATTATCTAGTAATACTCACTGATGTATCTGCTTTAATGAGACCCAACAACATGGGTAGTACACCACAACCAAGAACCATATCGCGAGTCTGTGGACCATCTCCGGCAATATTACCCAACGCCCAAACGGCTTGTTCGGCAACATCTAACCGTGTCGAAGACAACAAAGCCTGCAACTTCGGCAATGCCCCTTCTTGTACAACGGCCTGAGTTTGTTCTGAAGTACCAGACGCAATATTTGTAAGTGCCCAACATGCCTCAAATTGAAGCGACGGACTAAAACAACAAAGTTATTACGCCACCGATACAATAACCTAACATACTTTTTGCTCCGCGTAAGAAAATCTACGCATCTTGGTACAACGCCCAATCGAATCATGTGATCGATGGGAGGATTTCGTTCTCTGCTAAGTATCTTGCGACAGGCCTGTGTTGCTTTCAACTGAACGGCCTCGTCGTTGCTCATCATTCCATATAAGATTTCTTCCGCCGACATGCCGACGGGCAAAGAAACATTGTTTTCTTGCAACGGTGATGTCTGCTCTTCAGCGATGTTGCGCCGTTTGAGCAGTTGATCATCTTTTCTGGCCTTACGCAGTTCGACGGTTTGACTTATTCTCCTTCTTCGCATCTCCTATTTCGCAAATGTGAGTAAAAGAGCAGAAACGACTTAGTTATACTTACATCCGTGTCTTTTCCCTTATTCTTAAACGAACGGATTCTATTTTCATCTGCCATGATACTGAAATAGAAAGACGTACAGCACGTTTAATTTCAAACAAAGGCGATATAACCATAGATATCGTCACGATCGGTTCGGACCCGAGCATTAGTGAAAGAAACCGGGCAATGCCGGTGATACTCACGCTCTGAAATGATTTTAAAACAACTTAGCAAGTTATAAAATAAAGCGACGCAACTAATCACAATGAAAGCCTTGACGGAAATGGAAATTGCCCGTTGAAACGGACGATTTACGTTCAAATCGACCAATACGATCGGAACCTGGCGTCGAAAGCGTTCAGATATGTAATGAGTGTATTATTCATCGATATATTTATAGTAATATGAAGATTATTTGCTGATTTAAATAAGTCAACTTTTTTTAAATGTACCGAGTCCATTATTAAGTCATAAATACAGTTGTCCATAAATTCAATGTACTAGATTTTTTTGTGGGACAATCGACAGTGCAAGCAGTGGCGTAACATTTTCTGATTATAAGTACTATGCAGCAGGCCAATTTAACCTAATTAACTATGTACTTAACTTGTCTACAACGAATAGTTGAGAAAGTACGGGATAAACTACGATATGCAGTCAATAAAAAAATAGCTGTACATGAAGCGAGGATCAATGAGTGTACGAATAATGAGTCAGCGTTGGAAAACAAAATAAAACAGCTCGAAGACAACTTGGAAGAGCAGGAACAGTATTCCAGGCGAAATAATCTGAGAGTGTACGGTACGCCGAAAGAGAAAAATCAGATAGAAAATACTGCACACCATGTTTCGTATTAAGCTGAACATCAACATCAATGAAAATAATGTTGTTTGCTACCACCGGATCGGCACTCATATAGGTTCGCATTAACCAATAATTGTTAGTATTTCGGGCAAAGAAGAAGCTAAAAGGTACTAAGATTGTCATTAAAGAGGATTTAACTCGCACAACGGCATCACTGTTGCAAAAACTCATACAACATATTGACTATAAAAATGTGTTTACTGCTAACGGTCATATATTCGTTAAAGGTAATTTACATGTGTATGAGATTAAAACCTGTAACCACTTTAAAAATATTGAATTGAATTCCGTTCGCAACAATACGACCTCTGATCCTTCTTTGGTTCGTGTTAAGTAACACTTCTATCAATATTATACTCCATTTCTTACAGAATTGGTTTTGTTATATATTTTTTCTCTTTTGTTTTACTTAGATATACTTACGCATACTATTTCACTATAATTTGCTTGAAGCATA
This sequence comes from Geotrupes spiniger, assembly GCA_959613385.1. Taxonomy (NCBI): domain Eukaryota; kingdom Metazoa; phylum Arthropoda; class Insecta; order Coleoptera; family Geotrupidae; genus Geotrupes; species Geotrupes spiniger. The sequence goes on along the minus strand of OY390735.1, from coordinate 13,292,293 downwards.
ATACATATTCTTCTTATGCATCGCAATATAGTTAATATTGCTCATATTAATATTAGATCTTCGTTGGGAAAAGTTCATGATTCAGGCGATTATATTTTAATTACTATTTTGCAATTTTCATTTTTGAAAATTATTACTCGCATTATTGGAAATTTCGATAATTCTTTAGTATTTTAAACAAATTTTTATTATATTGGCACGCTTAAAAACCGAATGCGTTGATATTTTTGGCAATTTTACCAAATTATTTGAATTTTTGTTGTAACTAATAAAATAATTTGTTTTCTACATAAAGTCATATAAATTGCGAGCTTAAAGAGCTTTTATTGTTAAAAATGTGACGTAAACTAAAACTATTTAAGTGATCAGGTTTGCAAATTTAATAAACTACAAATTTAATCCACTACTCACTAAATTTTATTCCACACATTTGGTCATCCTGTATAATCCTTCTATTACGCACGGTCCAGAGTTAAAGCGTCGTCGTCACGACGACTGGCGTTGGATAACGCGCACAAGAGACAATCGATGCCTGCGTATCAGTGGCGTACGGACGCTGCACGGTAACGAGATGAATTATCTAAAAATATAAATGGGCGATTTTCTTAAATATCTATGAAAGTGTAACAGTGCGTGGTACCACCGGACGTATCGACACTTGTGAATAATACAAATTTAAGGAATATATTGTTATATTACCACGTAAGTTAAATGTATGGCGTCGGCGTCGGTATTAATTATTAATTAATCCTTGTGAACATACGAGCGAGGAAAACGATTTAAATATTAGAAATATTTTGGTACATAAGTAAAATAATTGGTATGATGATTGATAATAATATTAATGCAAATTTAAATAGTTGGTATTTTAAACAAATAAATTAATTAAGTCGAAATCGTAAAGATTTTATAGAAAGAATATTCAAGTGGTCGTAGATATAATTTTACCAAATTATTTGAGTTAGATGCTATGGTGAAGACCGAAATATAAAACTTATATTAAAATATTTTCTTTGATTGACCAAGAAAATGTCAATAAGGTCTTGAAATATTAAACCTATGATGGCTTCGAAATATAAAACTTATATTAAAATATATAGTCATCATATGCTTAATATTTCAAGACATTGACATTTTCTTGATTGCACATTTTTACAGGAATCAAAAAAACTAATCATCAAGATTCTTTTCATTAAAACAATTATTATAATTCTGTATGAACCGATATCAGTAACCGCAACATGTTAATATTTTTTAATAAAATTCACAATAGAATGAAGAAGTAAATGGAAAGAATTAAAATAATCTTGATGATTACCAACCAATTAATATTTTTTTAGTTAAAGTTAATTAATTTTTTAAATAGATACAACATGCAAACAGAAGCTGAGAGGAAGATGTCGTTGGACAACATCATCACAGATCAAAGCTTACCAATTCCCATACAAATATTTTTATGGAAGCAAGTTAGGTGAGTTGCAACAGTTTTCATTAAACGGATACTGTGCTAATATATTTCTTCTTAGTCCCTTTATTAGACCTAAACTTGGTAAATTACACGAAGCATCATGTATGGTAAGAGAAATTTATATTTGCTTATTATATTTTTTTAATGCAAACTTAATGGATTAGAAATTATAGCAAGAGGGTACCAAATCAATCCAAACCAAGAAAAAGGAAAAAAATAACTAAAGCCGATAAAGAAAATATAAAAAATCCCAACCCAACCGAACCTAACCCAAACACACGAAACAAATCAAAAATTGAAGCAAAAAGAATTAATGACAGTAACAATCGCCAGCAATGCATTAAGTTCGCCACACTGACAAATAAATTAAAATTTAACAGAAATAATGTTAATGCTAGAAACGTAGAAGCATTCTCGGTGTACATACAATCGTTAATATGACACGTTCTCTGTATGCACAGAACAATATTTCATCTAAATGACTGTAGTTCTCAGAATATTTTATAGCTCACCACATTCGGTACTTACATGCTATATTTTGCTGACGCTATGACAATTTCATCAATGTATTTTCCAATACCTGCTGGAAATTTGACTATATCTGTGTTTAATTATTTAATTATTTGTTTTATTAAGAACTTTAATTCCAAATAACGATGACAATCGTATTACAAGTTTACCTTTTCCAGTGAATTTATTATGTTAATGTGGTGGGAGATAATCTTATCTTTTCAATAAAATTAATGCCTTGCTTGAAGACTATACAATGATACACGATACACTATTTTTAATTTCTAATACGTTTTACAAAAATATTCAATTTGTCTGGAAATTATTTTGTGCTTTTCATTTTATTCTTTGCGATATGATTTTCCTCCGCTCAAGATGATAATATGATTAATTTAATTCAAACTAACAATTTTTGTTTCAGTTTTGCCAACATGCACCTCCAGGGCACCATGTAAGCATATCACTATTAAGATTCTTGAAGAGAATATGAACATTTTTTATTTCAAGTAAAAGTGTACAACAATATATTGACTTGATTTTTGTTTATTATCTGTTTATAATAGGAACTGAAAGAAGCGTGCAAGACGTTTGAAAAAGTTCTGGTGCAAAACATACAATTCGGCCTAAAACCTGACGTAACTGAAGCCATAAGATCTATTCCTAGATGGAGGCTAATACAAGCCTCTTTTCCACACGTAATGCACTGCGCTGCAGCTATACTATACAACAGGTTAGATAACACTAGTGGTGTGGAAAATCGTTAAATTCAATATTTCTGTCTAATAAATTGGAAACTGGGAATTGGAGCTATTGTATTATTTTATGTCTAATGTCAAAATGTTTCATAATCTAGGGGAAAAATATTAAGTCACCATTATTCTATTGTTCACCTACTACTGGCGAATGATAAATGTCACATTTTTATTTTTACGAAACAACCAGTTTTCGTAACATATGCACTGTTAACGAATATAAAAATTAATAGCGCCTATTCCGCCATTTGCTCAACTACGACTCAGCTAATTAATTTATGAAGCTCCACTCTATTTGCGTTGCTTTTTCCTAACAACAACAGCAAAACGTTTTACACGACGGCGGAATTGAAATTATCTAACAGTAGCATTGAAAGCAGCCTGACGTCACAAAAAAAACTGATATGGAGAAAATTTTTAATTTTTGTCCACTTACATGTTCTTAGACGTCACGCAACAATTTTTTAAATGCAGAGGAATCCATTGCTAAAAAAAGACATAAACTTGGTTGAAACCATAAGTAGACTAATAAGTTTTTAAAGAAATGTCCAAATACTCAAAACTATTAGTTTGAAGTTTGAGTTAGAATTGTTGTTATTTGTTGCATTTGAGGAAATTTTTGCTATTTGTTAAATAAATATAACCGAGTTAATCTTCACGTTAGTGCATGTAGTCTAGTAGTCTAGTCTAGTAATCTAGTTGCAAAATTAATGAAAGACTTTCCTATTCCGAGATGCTGAAATCTTATTAATTTTTAGAATGAAAGATGGCAGCATTCAATCTCTAGGAGCGGTCGAGACAAAATTATTGTACACGCTGCACTGGATAATACTCGACGCGGCCGAAGAGTGTGCAGATTTCGATTACGAGAACGGCAACTTCCACACGTCGCCGTTCTACTACTTATTTTCCGTTGCGACGATGACGGTAAAGATCGGCGAATGCGAGACGGCATTAAAATTAATGTCGTTCTTATGTGCAGTTGTTTGTGTACCTTTTCGCTCCGCTGTGCCAGAATTTAAAGGAGTCGGATTTCCAAAACTTCCGGCTGGAAAACGGGCTGAAAATTTGGCACGCGATGTGGGAGTTCCGACATCCGGACGCCGGCTGTTTCACCACCCACTGCAAGCCCAAACCGAAGTACCTGTTTGGAAGGAACTATAAGGCCAAACAGCAATTTGGAGATGTGTTCCTCGGACGTAAGTGATTTTAATAATTGTTTTTTTCGTCAATTGTGTAGTTACATCCGGTAAATCCGGCTACGGTTACATCGGGGCGCTTAGGTTTTCAGACTTTTCATTGAAGTTGGTGTGCAATTTGTTATGGTGAAACTGGGGCGCCATATATGTAAGTATCAATGTCATGTCAGTTCGTATTTGTTTATCGTTGAAGAAGCAGTGATTTTTTGTTGTGTGTAAACATTAAAGTGCTAACTATGAATCGAATGTAGTGAGAAGAGCCAAAGTCGAAGGCATTCAACATGTTAATCATGTTGGAAAAATTATTAGTGGCGGGAGTACAGGTTCGGAGCGCAGGTAAAAGTTTAGAAAATTTAAAATATATTAATTTAAGTTTTTCCTGATTTTCTAGGTGCAAAATGAAATGTGTTATTAAATTCAATGAGGACCAAAGAAAGAAATTTATAGATAAGGTTAATAGTTTTGATGACAAAGACGCACAAGACACCTTTCTTCAAAGTCTCATCGAAGGTAGTAGTTTACATGGAATTACAATAAAAAATGTGAGAAATCTAAGTTTACTATCAGCATCCGGTACCACACGCTGAAAAGAAGTGGGATCAAGACATAATGTTATTTCTCGTCAAATTTGTATCAAAATAAAAATCTTTATCAAAAAAATGTGTTGCTAACGCTGTTCCTTGACCCAAACACGGATTTGAATGGGAAATAAAGTATAATTTTTTTGTTGAAGTTTTTCCGTGAGAATGTGTTCTACAATTTGATAGGCCACAAGTGGATCGGAATACAATCAAAAGTTGAAAGATCCTCATGTAAACGATAATGCCAAGTACGTTGTTGCTGCTTGACTTATGGTTCATAAACGTAGAGCAAACAAGTTCTTTTCATAAACAAAAGAGATTAAAAGCTGTGCGCTGAGAAGGATAATGTTATGGCTCTTGTAGTTGATTACATGCAGAACTTACCGTTACCCAATAGTCCAGTACAATATTTTTTTTATTTGCGCCTGCTGTTGGTTTAAGAATTCTGTATCGACAACCTGAAGGCTGAAAAGGCCACATTTTATTCATACCATGAGATATAAGCAATGAAACTATGCGCATGCATACATTAATGAGGTTGTTCCTGACACTATACACGAGCTCTACATATTTTCTGCTGGTTGCCCAGGACAAAACAAAAATCATACAATGGTACGATTTTTTAATGGCTTTGGCAGCGAACAACAGGTTTAACAAATTGTGCATTATTTTGCCCCTAAGATGGTATTTTTTAACGATTCTGATAGAGACTTTGGAACCGTCAAAAGAAAAATATTCAATCCATAGAATCTATACAAATTAGAATATATGGACCTCATCAAAAAGGCAAATTTGAACTGAAAGAAATGTTAACAAATTGAGATCCTTGATCCAGTACATCTCCGATGAAAACAACAATTTTACAATATGATATTTTTTTACTTTTAATAATGTTATAAAAATTCTTGGCTAAACTTCTTTACGTTACTAAAAAATATCTAAAAACTATATTTTTCAAGTAAAAAATAGATAATATTTTTATTTTTATTGTTATATTCGGAATAATTTGGAAAAAGTCACAATGAAATAAATATAATTTTTTTTTTATGTGAATGAACATATGAAAAATATGTACATAACTATATTGTGCACGCAATCGGATCTAAAAATGTTTTTCTTCCTACTGTAAAATACTTCATTTATTTAATTCATTCAATTATTCCTAATTGATATGATTCTTGAAAATGATTATTTTTGTTTAGGCATAAATTTACTTTACAATTTGTCAAAAATTACTTTTTTCAAAACGTTGTCGACTTTCTTGGATAATTGGCCAATGATGCACTCCATCTAATCTTATATTTATAGAAGGAAGAGCAATTGTTGGGCCATTTTCTTCTTTTTCCATATAATTCTTGAAGATATGATGATGAAGGTCTTTGCTTTTCCTTCTTCACATAAAAATCTGCTATCTCGGTGCGAAATTACAATAGATTCATTTGACGCCTTTTTGCCATTCCGAAAGATTCGCAGTGTTTGCGATAAAGTAGCCAACAATTGAGAATTATTAGATCATTAAAATAACTTTATCCTTAGGGAAAGTAAACTAGGTGGGTTTGCTTTCAACCTGAGCGCAGATATTTAAATTAAGGACGGTTGCATTGGGTTTAATTAGGTTTGGTTCGGTTGTATTGGGTTTGGTTAGATTGATAATGAATTAATTTCAGTCAGAACCCAAGACAATCAAAGTAATTTACACGAATAAAATAAAATTTAAATAAAATCCAAGTGGAATCCTAATCAAAATGAACACAAAAGATTTAAAATGTTGTATTGGGTTGGATTTTGTTGGGTTGGGTTGCGTTGGGTTGGGTTAGTCTGTAAATGACGAATAGTCAGATCAAAACAGTAATGGGTTACATATAAGCTCGAGTAAGTTTCAGTTTATGATTTATCTCGTTCAGCCATCCAAAGTGAATTAACTTGGCATGAAAAAGCCAAGTTTCACCTTGATGTGTGTGTCAATCGTGAATAATGTAAAATGTGTACACGTGCTCCGTTGTCTTCGTTGAAGTTTTATATTATCAATTAATTAATTTTAATGTGTATCCTGCTTGTTTATACTGTTTGGTGGTTGTTCAACTTTATGTTCAATTTTTTTAATCCTGATGAAGCATCCGTATAGGGTGCGAAATATTGGTTCATAAATAAATAAAGAACATACGATACTTCGTCGTTTAATTGCCGCAATCCCCCAAAAAAACAAATTTGATGTTTGTTTTGTTATGATATAATATATCAACGGCAACTACTCTTCGGATTTTTTATATATATATATATTAAAAATGTATCTTGTCACATCTGACAGCAAATATATATATATATATATATATCTCGACCAATATATAAAATTAAATTTTACAAAGTATTTTAATTTTTATAATATATCATTTTTTACACAAATAACGAAATAAATGTCGAAATCGCGTAAACGTAAACGCACCTCATGAATTAAATAGGTGCAATGACCAGCCTATAAATATCCCACAGTGAAGGAAGTCGGAGATGTCAATCAAAATAAAAGTGTTGCTTTCCAAACTTTTACGACCAGTGCACCGCTTTTACACCGGCGTTAAATTTTGAAATACATGAACATGTAACGTAATCTATTAACATAAAAAGATTAAATAATCAAAGAAATTAAATACGTACGTAAATACCGATTAATGTGCGAGTCGGCGGCGGGAATCGACGTTAACAAATGCGCCCGACCCCGCTTTTGAGAAGCGCCATCTGCACACCAACAAAAAAGCGCCACAGCGGGCGCGATCGCAATTACGGTATGAACGAAACAAATACGATTTTCGTGGAATTGTTTTATAGCTTCCTAGAAATTAGACGACCTCGACCGAGTCAAGTACGAATTTGTTTCTAGTGGACGACCTTAGTTTTTTGTTTCTTCCGAGAAATTCGACGACCTTCGCAGGAAAACGACTGTATTCTGGACGATATTAGATTATGAATGGAAATTTCGGTGTTTTAGATTTATGAACGATTTATGTATATAAAGCAATATATATATTTTTTGATTTTAATAAAATATGAATATGAATGTAATAAATAAAATAAAAATTTAAGAAAAAACATGTTGTCCGACATTTTAGATAACGATCTGATTACATTATCAACTGCATCTGTGATATAAATTTAATTATATTTTATTTGTCTTATTTTGAGATATATTTTAGGGAAACGATTTACCTTACAATTAGTGATGGGAATAATCGAGATGCGATACACGAATTAGTCGATTATTAAAATCTCTCGAGATAATCGACTATGCACTCTGAAAATTAGTAGTACTAAATTAGTAGTCGTACGTCGATCACGGAACGTGTGGCAGCGGACCGAGAAGGCCGATATCTCGATATATTTTAACCCCACCACTAAATATTAATAGTAGTTGCAGGTTCGAGATATTTTATTTTAACATTGGACTCGTTCGATTGTGGCAACTAATTAGTCGTATCGCTAAGCGAAGCTTCTCTTTCAATTATTCTTTGTAGTCTCGACCGATTGTCATTGTCGGATTGAAGAATACAATAATTTAAATAAGTATAATCGTGTTGATGATATTGCGTTAGTAAATAAAACGCTTCAAAATTTACAATAATATTTATAAACTGCCACAATAATATATAAAAAATATGAGCAAATAACAACAAAAGTATAATTCTCAATAAAAACGAAGGTACCTATATAATAAATTAATAACTCTAGATTAAACAATAATAATGAAAATTAATAAAAACAAATTTATAAGAATGTGGTATTAAGGAATATAATTTGATCTAAATTTTTAGACGATAGTTTGTTTCGATGTAAATTGTTGCACGGCTTTAGAAAACACACTGTTAGTGGTATTAGAACGATTATGTTGTACGGTGCATTAATTAGTATTAGTACGACTACTACTAATTTTAACTACTAATATTAGTCGATAATTAAATTATATCGATTACTAATAATCGATTATTGAAATATCTCGATTATGCCCATCACTACTTACAATTGCAATGGACGCCCAGCGCGACAAAACTCGACATGCAGCGAAAACTGTCGTTCGTGTGAAAAAAATATATAAACAAAGTTGTCGAGAACGAATTTACCAATGGAAGCGAATCGAGCCGCCAGAACGTACGCACAACACATGTATATATATATATGTTGGTGCGTAAGTTCTCGCGGCTGAAATCTGTGCTTCTTGGTTCTCGGGTTGTGAACCGCGTTGTAGAAATCTTCCCCGAAGGGTCGCTTCGACGTTTCGGCAGAGTCCCATCTGCCATCTTCAGGAAGCTCTTCTAGGTCTCGCTGACTTAGAAGAACTGTGTAGTTCTTTATGTATTGCGTTATATGCGTCGGATGCAAACGGAAATAATTCTCCAAAAATTGGTTGTGTTAAATCTGACATTGGAGCTTAACTTTGTCCTTTGCTAATTGTGATATCCAACTTTCGTTGGCTTCCTGAATAATATTACCGCTATTTTCTATTTAACATTCTTATTTATTAAATATCTGTTTCGTTTGCTAATTTTGGTGATCAATAGATTGCTTGATAGAAATCTTAGTCATCCGAATGTTTCCTTTACTTTCGGATATTTTTTGCATAACTTCCAAAATAAAAACAATAAGTGAAAGCGACTGACCAACCATGAGCACGTAAAACGCCCCTGTTAACTTTGCCAAAGTGAACGACGCATGCCCATCATCTAAGGGACCTGCATACACTGTGTAAAAATTATGCATGTACTGTAAATTGTACTTTCGGGCGATTTCCTCGTACCAGTGCCTTATAAAACCATGTTCTTGATATTTCATAATTTCCGCGTCAAAAATCTTCAAGTACGGCGAATTTCTTTTCATTGGAAATATAACAAAATACACACCAACACAATCTGAAAGGACCTTCAGATTGCTCTTTAAGTAATCGTCCAAGTAATCGGTGTCTGTTACGTACTGCATAGGGAGAACTTTTACTACAGTGGCGTAATTTTTGTTGTGCAATCTATGCACTCTTTCGTCCAAATTCGCCTCAACGACGAAATGGTTTGCTAATCGACGAATTATTGGATTTTTTGATTTCTCGAACATGATATTCATGTTGGTGATTGGTCCTCCCCAGTGAATTTTATGCTCAAGCATGTCGTCCAATGTGTTGATCTGTCGATAAAATCTAGGATAGGTTAAGGAACTGGAGAAACCAGCCGAGTATCCTGTCGCAAGCAATAAGCACATAAGACACCATGACGTTATTATGAGCCTGCATACGTATTGTTTCGGTGGTGGAAATTTGTTCATGTTATTAAGGACTGATATGGATAATAAGTTAAAGAAACAGTTGGAAAACTTGTGGTATTCGTTGGTTTGATCGAGGAATTTTTGACCAAATTTCGCAGCTATTAGTAAAAATATCGCCGTAATTACAAGGCTGATGTATATGATTAACCAAAATGAAGGCACCATTGGTTGGAACACGAAGGTCGAATCGGGCATGAGTAAGGGTTTGGGAACCAGAAACGTAACGCAAGCTTGCGAATATGGATAAGTGTTGTCGATGTCGTCATGGTTCATGTAATCTCGCCAATGGGAACATAAAGCCACATCGCTGACGCCATCTAAAACGTTAGTAATTACTTGTAGGTACGGATCCATGGTAAAATTGTAACTGCCAACGACATATTCGAAATGCCATGATTTAGCAATCTCTTGAAGTATCCTATGTTCTACTCCATCGTACACCTCATTTTTTGAGTCTACGTACAAATAAGGAGGGCAGTTGAATACGGACGCTCGGAATTTTTCCTCTTTAGCTACACTAAAGTCGGGTTTCCATGTCTCCAATTTAAACCCATTTGTGTCGATGTGGAAATCGCCTTCAAACAACCAAAAACCAATCCTTTTTCGTTTGTGGATACTTATCACTTCAATTGCTCTAGAGGGTTTAACTTCATCGAAGTATTTTCCAAAACATTGTGGTATAGTTTCAAATTGAATTGCAATTATATCCAAGCCTCGTAGGCCCACAGACAAAGTAAATGGCCTCACCAAGAAGGATTCATGACCGGAATGAAATATAAGAATCCGTTTATTGGCTTTAAATCCAATCAGGCGAGATGTTTCTCGCCTCATCAAGCTTTCGAGGGAGGTGATGTTTTCAGAAACTATCACATAGCCTTCGCAGTTTAATTTATCCTGTGGAAATTGCTCGTAGTTTAGAGAAACCATTGGCCAGGTGAAGCAACTTATGATATTTTCCATGAATTTTGAAAGATGAGAATTATCCGATGCGAAATAGAGGCAATGTTTTAAATCGAAGCTGTGGATTAGTACTTGGTGGATGAATTCTTGTTGCTGTAATCCATTGGAGGTATTCGTGTGAAGCAGTAATATTAATAGAAATTTCGCTTTGATTTCCATGGAATGTCGAATCGGTAATCTGCAAAAGAATTTACACAATTAACAATGTATATTATATAAGTTTTCGGAGTTAATCACAATTATGCTGCTATGGGTTTAACATGCATTATTTACAGATTGGGTAATCACAGAATTACTATCCCCATTGTCCGATAGCCACAACCCAACCCAACCCAACCCAACCCATGTACACAAAGTTCGATCTGTACTCGTATTTGTCATTATTTAAATCAATTACTATTTCTTTCTTGTATTACTGTCTTCTCATCGTTTAGTTCCAGACCTACTCTTTCAAACTCCTTTCTTGCTATCGCAAGGTCCTTGAGTGCTCCAGCATAATAGTATATTTTAATTATATATAATCACAGAATAAAAAATGGTCGAATTTTAATGAGAACCTGTCACCAATCAATGTTTTGATATACATGTACATATCTTGATGTATGTTTTTATATGGCCGTTGTTCATATTAATTTTTAAATAATGCGTGTATTGGGTTGTGTTGACTTAAAAGGGTTCAACAAATATTTCGTTTATATTATGACTTATCATCGTAAATTTAATGTTAGAATAATTTTAACTTGCCCAGGTTTAAAATCACCGTTCACTGCTAACGCCGTTTCTTTGTTTTTATAAAGTGAATGCAATTTCCTTAAAAGAACCACTTAGACTTATCTGTTTACTTCCCTTTGAAACAAACGTAGACATAATATTTTATAACTCGGTGTGGTTAAATATTTATGCAACAATTAGGGAGACCATTTTTGTTGAATTTATGAATAATTCACGGTTTAGAGTGTATTTGTTTTTACACTCTGGCGCAAATAGACGGAAGTTACATTCGTAAATGTATGCATTGTTGACTAACATATTCATAACATATTATTACAGTCAAGGTATATTTTCGAAACACGGTGTATGTGTTATATCCGGCTCTTTTATATTTATTTAGCTAGTGTGCGGTCCTTCGCTCCATGAAATTGGGTTTGACTCGACCCAACAAACAAACAAACAAGAGAAACTATACTTTGCTTCGTCTCGTAGAACTAATTATATTTTCCTTTGATTGGTGGATCAATTTGTTCATTAACGCAAGTAATTGCGATGCCAAGTCGAAATCAAAAGCAAAAAGTAGTCCAAAGAAAGAAGGCGGAACGCAAGTAACCAAGCAACAAATAGTTATCTGTGAAAAAGATACCAATTATTTTGTTACTGTGAATAATACTTAGCAAACAATAACCGAAACAAATATCGATGAATAGATAATGGAGTAGAAACCCAGTTTAAATGTGTCCATAAAAAGAAAACAGCACGCTGTATAAAAAAAGTACATATTTTTATATCAAATTTAATTAAAGCCACTACCGAAAATAACGTTAGGGACCACTTGTCCGATAATATCGTCAATGCATTGGGTTGGTAGAAACTGAAAAATTCTGAAATAGTAGGCTTCCCAGTGGCCGTTCCAAGTGAAAATTATGAACCACTATTTACTGCAGATCTATTATTATTATATACAATTATCAGACCGTTTACAAATTTTCGGAGGACAGAAAGAAATAAATAAAGTCAAATTATTTTATTGCATCAAAATATTCAAACTATTCATGTTACTGTCGCACAACCTGGAGACACGGAGGCTTTTGCATATTTGTAAGGCAGGATGTCGACTGCATCGAACTTAAAGATCTGAAAGGCAAAAGTAAACAATTAGTTAACATACGTCACGAGACACTTAATAAAATTGGAAGCCATGTGATTCAGAGGAAATCCGTTGAAATTGCTCAGATCTACAAAACAGGATGCAATATGTAGCGATAACAGATGACGATGGAAACAAGTTAAAAAAATTAATCGTACTCCATGGTTCGATGCTAGGTCCATTAATTTTTCTAGTAATTGCAAAACAATTCAATTTTCAGATGATAATTCAATTATAATAGGGTCTACCATTATAGGTGGAGGTGCAAGTAAACTCATACACGTATTAACAATACTTGAACAATAATTTACAGTTTAACATAAAGAAGACAAAAATAATGGATTTCGAAAAATCAAAAAGTCAAGAAACATATCGATTCATTAAAAATATACTTACCAAACTCTTCTGGACTTCGTTCCTAGGAGTAACGAAAAACTAAATTAGTGCATGTGAACCAACTGCAGCAAAAATAAACAGCTTCAGCTACGCAGGCATATCATATCTTCTTTTGTGAGCACTGATGCCAGCCTTGCAGCTTATCACGCATTTGCAAATTCTCGTCTAGCTTATGGTATAATTTGCTGTAGAAACTGCAAGTGGACACAGTCTTTAAGGAATAAAAATCTTGCATTCGCAGTACATTTCATCTAAAAGAGACACTTGCAAGTTAATATTTCAGAAGAAATGCACACCTACTTTACCATTCTCATACATCTACGAGTGTACACGTTTCGCCCAAAACCACTATGAATTATTACGTCAAAGGGAATTCACTCATGAACATGACCCACGAGGTAACATTCAACGATACTTAAAAAAGTAAAAAAAAAAAAACTGTCGTCACACAGGTTATAAATGTGTACAATCCCCCCCAAAAAATCAAGAACATGCATCAGCAAACGATTAAGGAGACCCTCAAGAACTATTTATGTGATCATGCATATTACACAGTCAATGTGTTCTTAGAAGTTTTCACAATTTTATTTTATCATGTTTTTTTTTTGTTGACAATGAATTTTAATTTGTACTGTGATGCTGATTTTATATTAATCATTTATGGTATCTGACCTGTTATACACCATATAGTATGTAGTACGAATAAAACAAATTATTATTATTCTTATATTATACAGCATACAAACATATTATCAACCCAACCCAACTCAACCCAAATATATTTTACACAGCGAAATGAAAAATAAATCGAAAAATATTCGTTCTGTGTTGTAGATAACACACACAACCCGACACAACGCAACTCAACCCAACTCAACCCAACCCAACTGGACCCAACTGAACCCAACTTATACTAATGAATATGTTCTCAAAAACATACCAATATTTATTACTTAGAAAACATCGCCCATTGTTAAAATTAGAACGGGACAGACATGGTAATTATTTACGACAAATATCAAAATCACACATGACGCATACAGGGCAACATTTTAAAATTAATATAATTCAATACCGCGTATCGCGTGTGGTGAGTTTGCAAAGTTGCAATTGCATAAAAATGCCTGAATTAAATACGTATACAACACAATACAGTTGTACTAAAGAAACAAATAGAGTCTGAAAATTCAAGGCGATGCAAGCACCATTCCATTCCAGATGATAAGACGCGTTAAGTATGAGCGATGATGGACTTTCAGGCTACCTTTCGCAGGAAAATCTCTTTTCATCTACGTAGTCCCCTGGGCGTTATTACATAGAGAATTAAATCCCTTTTAATACACGGTTCTATCAAGTTTTCAAGCTTCATAAACGTTATCCTCGGACATCTTACTATAGTACCCATTTAGTCATCGCAATTTCCAATAAAAAATAATCAGAGCAATTGGAAAAATTTCAAGTTAAAATTCAAATAGATTTAAAAAACAAAGAGGAATGAATCGGAAGTATTCAAACAAATTATTGTTCAACTCATCCCAACCCAACGAATAACAAGCGCGTTACGTTACTTAAGTTGAGTTAAACAGTGATCAGATTTACATAAATGATATCAGAAATATAAATACTCAAGCCGATAAAACGCGAGGCATCCGTAGAGTGGGGCATGTTTTCTGGACGAAATATGACGTGCGAAACTGCTGGAGTATTTTATAGCCAATGTGGGGAATCATCTGGCTAATGGAAGCGAAGTAAGCGAGAGCAGTTTTTTAGACTAATTATTATTTATTGAACCAGAAAAAGCAAGGTAGCTAGGCGTTTGATGAGGAGGTGTTCATTTGGAATTTCGCCTATATATCTGGAATCTCCTTTTAATATACTTGTTCTGTTCGACCATTCTATATCGTACCATCAATAGACTTTTGTTGATTACCATTAAAGTATTTCCATTTTTGTGTATTCGAGTATTTTAACATTTTATCGCATTGTAGCTAAAATTGTACCTCTTGGTACGTAATTTACAATAGGATAACAACAGTAGGGGTTGGTTGAGGGTACGGTTTATACGAAACAATAAAACGTTTAACATTAAGTACTCTGTTTTTTTTACATAATTACATCTCTCGGGTACATTTTGGGGCAGGGAACTATATATAACATTTTTATGTAAAATATTTTGCATTTGCATTCATGCATTTTATTAATATACCAAATAATCTAATTGAACTTTAATAACAGATGTACGGCTTGTGTAAGAAAATTCACTATAGGTAGCGCAATCTTTAGTTACCTTTGGTTAACTTTCTTAGAACCAAAGGTGGAGCCAGTTAACTATATAAGTGTAACCATTTCACTGGACCCAATGGTCAAATTCGTCAAGACTAATTAAATAATTTGGTAAAGGAAAGGATGTTTGAGTAAGTAAAACAACCAGAATATGACAATTTCTATTGTGACAAAGAGGGCCAAGCTATTAAACACGCCCAATATAATTAATCTGTATGAATTATAAAGTTCCTCAAAATCTTAAATAGAATCTTCAAAATCCACAATTATTCGATATTTGAAGAAAATAGGGTTCGTGAATAAGATTCAAAGCTGATGATTTGACCGATGCACAAACTCAATGTAGGGTTGAATTTTGCGAAGAAGCGTTTCAAAATCCTAGAGTTGATGGCTTCTGCAGAGCGCTTATAACTGGTGATGAGAAGTGGGTTTTTACATAATCCAGAAAAATGTGGGTTACACGTGGAGAAAACGCGCCACAGTGACTCTTCAAGACCGTTATAGAAAAAAGGTGCGTGTTTGGTGGAATTTCAAGGGAGGTTTGGACTTTGGGCTGGTTTCTGAGGGTCAATCTGTAGATACTAGGTTCTATTCTAAGCAACTTGAAAGAATTTATGAAATACTGCCCACTGGTTACCCGCGCACTTATCTCACTTATCTAGAAAAACAGAATTTGATGCACCAGGAAAAATTTATGGTTTATTTGTTTCGATGACAATTTTAATAATTTTGAAGAAATGTTAAAGGCATATCGAGTATTATTTGCCTCTATACCAGCGGAATGGTACTGACGACAAACCAAACTATTAGGAGAAAAGTTGGGTTGACCCATTTCATGTATTTTATCAAAACAACATTAATGTGATTAATATGGGGGTTGTTTCAGACATCGTTGACAACTAATTTCTAAAAGTAACACAACAAGGGCGAGCAACTGCCCAGCCAACAGGACATAAAAAGCCCCCATGAACTTTTCCAAAGAGAACCTGACGTGTTCCTTCGACACTGTACTCGTATAAATTGTATAAAAATTATGCAAGTACTGCAAATTATGTTTTAAAGTAATTTCCTTGTGCCAGTGTACGATGAAACCGTGTTCGGTTAAAATCATAATTTTCTCTTCGAAAATCTTGCGATACGGCGATTGTTTTTCCATGGGGAACACGACGAAATACACCCCGACGCAATCCGATAGAACTTTCAGGTGCGTCTTCGCGTAGTCGTCAAAGTCATCGGTATCGGTGACATAGTGCTGGGGCAGAGTTTTTACAAGGGCTGCGTAATTGTTGGTCCGCAATTCGAGCAGCTTCTCCTCCAGGCTCGTTTCAATTGCGAAGAAATTGACCAACTGTTGCACTACTCGCTTTCTGGATTTCGCGAGAAAAAATTTCAATTTAATGTTAGGGCCCCCCCAATGAATCTTATGCTCCACCATGTCTTCCAATGTGTTGACGTAACGAAAGAGTTTGGGATACGTCAAGGAGCTGGAGAAACCGGCCGAATATCCGGTGGAAAGCACCAAGGACAAAAGACACCAAGACGTAATTATGAATCTAAATGCGTATTGCTTAGCTGGTGGGAACTTCTTCATGGTATTGATAGCTAAAATGCATAAAAGCGTGAAAAAACAGATGAAAAAATTATCGTATTCGTTGACATCATGGAACAATTTTTGGTAAGATTTTGCGGATACGAATAAGACCAAGGCCGTAGTTAAAAGAGAAATAAATATATAGACCCAAAACGAATCCGCTATTGGGTGAAATACAAACGTCGAGCTTGGTAGCAGCAATGGCTTGGGGACCAAAAACGTCACGCAAGATTGCGAATATGGAAAGCTATGGTCTACATCGTCATAAGACAAAATATCTCGCCAGTGAGAACACACAGCTACGTCACTTGTTCCATTCGAAACGTCACTTAAAACGTGTTGATATCGGTCGTTGGAAAAATTGCGACTAGAAATAACATACTCGAACGGCCACGACTTGGTAATCTGTTGAAGTATTTTGTGTTCGATTCCATCTTCCACCGTATTATCCGAGTCTGCATACAAGAAAGGTGGACAGTTGAAACCAGATGCTCGAAATTTTTTCTCCTCGTCTACACTAAAATCAGGTCGCCAGGGCACGAGCTCGAACTCGCCCACGTCAATGTGAAAGTCGGTTTTGGAGAACCAAAAACCGATTTTCTTTCGTTTAGATACGCTTATTACTTCCAGTTCTGTTGGTTCAACATTATCATCGTGTTCCTCGATTATTTTTGATTCGAATCCTCGAAGGAGAAGTATGTCAAGTCCATGCAGGCCAACGGCTTTAATAAACGGTTTCGATAAGTGGAAACTATGACCGGTGTAAAATATAATGGCTCGTTTGTTCGGCTTAAACTGGAATTTATGAATTTTGTCTCGCGACAACAAGTGCTCCAGTGAAGTGAAGTTTCCAGAAACCAACACATATCCTTCGCAGTTTAAACTATCGTCGTTGCCAGATAAGAAGTGTTTAGAGTTCAATGAGACGATTGGGAAATACATTTTGGTTAATATGTCTTCTAAATATTGGCAGAGATGACAATCATCTGAGATCACATATAAGCAATTTGTTAGTTCAAAGCTGTGAAGTAGCACTTGGGAGATAAATTGTCGTTGGTTTGATCCATTAGACGTATTGGCATTAACCAACAGCACCAGCAGCCAATATTTGATCGTTGTTGCCATTTTCATTTTTCGAGATTGGAAATCCGCACTCAATCTGGAATGAATTGTTATTGATGTAATATTCGATGAAATTTAATTGATGAATTGTCACAAATTTGTTGAAAACTAGATTTTATTAAAAGGCATTTAGCTCCATATACAAATTTAATATATTATTATGAAGGAGGTAATCTTAGTAGAAGGGCGTATTAATATAGCACTAACTGGAAAATTATAACTTACCAATATCTTACATTAATATTTAACATCACAAAGCTTCCACCGATTATATCCAACGCAACTGCCTTTCACATCTCACATATTCGGCAATTGATTGTATAAACTTCTATTTCACAAAAAAAATGTAACTGATTGCTTTTTGATTGTAATCTGCTTTTTGATTATTATAATATATTGAATTAAAGAGTTTCTTTAAGCCATTACGTGTTATTGTTCGGAAATAAACGCCTTTTCCTTTATTACATGCGCCTATATCACAAACAACAACAAATTATGCCCACCATTATAATTCATAACGAGATACTCGAATATTACATTGATTGTGTACAACAAATGCACTTGGTTTTACCTTTTTGTTCGATTTTATGTTCAAGGTGCATTAATTGGAGGCAATTAATACTGCAAACAACCAGCATTGTTTAATTACTTTAGCTATTAATAAATAATATGTTGATAAATATTGAATTTTGTTACATAATATTATATATATGTATATATAAATATATATGCATAATTGCTGTTTGCAACGCTGGTGTTTCCTATCTTCATTTTGTATGGCATTATCTACTTCTTCTTTTGCTAGTTACTATCTACAAATACCTAACTTCATTGTCTTTCTTCTTTTCTTCTACGATATAATGCCTTCATCTATTTCCCTTACGCATAAATTGTCGTTGTCTTCAAACTATTCCTTCCATCTATCCCTAATTTCTCTACGAATTTTTCCGTGTTTGTCTTTTATATTTTTCTAGACTTTTTTCTTGGATTTTTTATGTGTTTTATGGCAATAATTTTTCTCATGTGCATTTGCTACCTTCTACCATCTGGTCATCATCCTGTTTTTGGTGATCGAAGACGTCAGCAGCTGCTGTCATGAAAAATAATAAAAGAACTGCAATTAGAAAATTAGGTAGAACGTTTAAAGTATCTGTTGCGTAATTTAAAATATGTGGGAAAAGCTAAAAAAGTCGTAAATATGCAACTGCTCTATATATATTTTTATATGCTGACCCCAGATAATTGCTTTTAGGATTTATAACGAGGGATTATAATGGGAGTGTGCCTATTTTTGTCTTATTGGTTGTTCCACGTCATAACAAGCGTTAATTGCTGTTATTTTGAACACAACAGACATGTCACAAATGATTAACGAGCGCACCCTAACTTCTCTTGAAGTTTGCGATATATTCACCTAGCATGGAGAACTGTTTCCACTGATTCCGGTTCAATATGTGACGAATCTCCATTTCAATGGTTCATCTAGATCATCGTGTTGTGTTAATGGTAATGCTGAATAAAACTAGGTGTCTCGTATGACGACTACCCCAGCGTATTTGGTTGCTTGAAGAAAAATATTCTGACTGTTTGGCGACGTGTAACCCAACCCTCCCAAATTATTTCATAAAATTTTTGCCAATTTTCATATTTAAATACAACCATTATGTCTAATTATTGTTTTTTTTATCGAATATTAATATTATTGTTGTCGCAATACATTTTACGTTGTACAGCCCTGAAAAATTGTTATTTTTATTAATTTCTTCATTTCAATTTACTTGGTTTTACATTTTAAATCTGTAGTAAAAATATCTCTTGAATTGACAGCGGTGTATATTTTATTATTTTTTGTATAAATACGTGTTTAGCAAATAATTTTTAATGGAGTCATTTTTACAATAGGGTCCTTGATTTTTTAGCATATTTGCAAAATTAATTATTTTAAAATGCAATTAATTCTCTCCATAGCATTTTAACATGTATGCCCATGTGCATAGCTATTATGTTTTTTTTTATAAAAATATGAAATATCCAATTAAAACAGCAAACCAATTAAGACGCAAATCACATTAATCTATGCAATGTATTCAGACCAACAGATTACGTGCTTCAGACCATCTGATCAAACATATGAGAAACTAGAGCAAGTGTGTTAGCATTATGCAAGATTAACTTATTGGTTGCCCCAAAATAATCTACCATTTGTTCCTAAGGCTTCGTCCTATTGATAAATGTTATCCTATTCTTGGCAGAAAATTGAGTGGTAGAAGATGTGAAGCATAAAATGAACAATTATGACGAAGAATTAAAAAAATCGTATCTTCTATGCATGAGCGGTTTACTCATAGGCAAACAATCGCTTACGTACCGAGAAATAAAAATCACTTTGGTTGGGTTGGATTGGGTCGGGTTAGGTTGCCTACCAGATCGACGTTGGCAGCAATAGCAGCAATAGAATGATGAACGATGTGTTCAAACTTCTTGCATTTTGAATATTACCAAGACTAATTAATAATGTTTAAGATTGTGCATATTTTTGAAATTTGAGGTTAATCACTCACGAGATTATTTAATTTCGTTTCTGGCACAAAATGTTTAAATTACGGGAAATTTATGCTGCTGTGCGTGTGAGGTTGTTTGTGAAGGAAACTTATTAATATAAAACATGATTTTTAACTAATCTAAATACGTATTTCGGCAACTAAGTTGCCATCTTCAGTAGAATTTAAAAAAGCAAAATGTCGCACTTAGTTTGTGATTTCTCACAAGTTTGTCGACTTTGATGTTGATTTGGTCAATGTTGCAGTTCATACAATTTTTATAATTTTAATATTTTTTGGCAAATTAATATTATTTTGAAATTTTTCACGGTTGACATGTTTTGTTAATAATTTTTGGACAATTTTCTCATCTTTTACAATCTTATATTTATTACTGTTGTCAATATTTAATTATTTTCATTTTTGTCAATTTTAACATTTTGGACACGTCATAATTTTTCATTTTTATTTATTTCAGAATTTTTTCAGTTTTGGAAATTAATGTATGCTCATTGTTATAATCATTTTTGACAAGTTTGCATATTTTCTTGTTAGGTATTTTATTTGATATTTTATTTTTTATTGATATTGTTGTCGAGTTCATTCTTTTATTTTGTTATTGATTTCTTCGTTTTATTTCTCTGGCTTCATTTGTTTCATTCTCCTCGTTTTTGCTGCAACTTGTTTCCTTTCATTTTCTTTCGACATTTTCATCTGTTTCTTTAAATTGATAACTGAAGATATCAAATATTATAATCTAACAGAATTAATAGAACAGGTCAGCCTAGTGTTCCCTAAATGTTCTCACTAGACTACTAAAGATTTCTTATGGAAACTCACACACGATGGTCATTAATCTATTATAATGGATTAACGATCGACCCAATTGGGACTTCACTCCAAACAGCAATGTGCATGTAACTGTGAAAAGAAAAAAAACAGTGTTATTCCACTGGTAATGTAGTGAAGAGAATATCTTCAAAGAGAACATCTTAGCTAGAAATACTAAGTCAAGCATTTTTTTTTGGATTCTACTGAAGATGCCGACTTGATTTGTTAAAAATCAAACGTGGTAGGGTATTTTTAAATTCACAGATTTCATATTCATATATTTTTTTCACATTTGAAAACCACTATCTGCGTCAATTTATTATTGTGAGGATGTTTGGTTACAATTTGTGACAATTTGGTAAGATTGCCATTCCTTGTTTGTAACAATGTAACATGGAAGCACCACATCCATATTTATGATCACGTGTCTTTGATACTGCTTTAAATGCTGCAGCCTTGGTCTTTGGCATCTAAACATTTTGAATTATTTTTGACGACTTACGTCATCACTTTTTCGTGCTTAATAATTTTATTTAAACGAAACAAAAATATTATCGCTTTGTCACGTAATTTTCCTTTGCTACGGTCTCAGAGCGACTAAATTTCTATTACGAAGTTTCACCGCTTCTTAGCGTCGACTAAAGTCTTCATTCTTTCAGTAATGCCTTCAAACTGAAATCCGTCAATGATTAAGTTCATTTATTGCTGCTGCACAACCTTCGAGCTCTCGAATTCCTCTTAAATTTCCGGAAATGTCATTTTTGACTTTACATAGAGAGACCTCTGATTTTAGTACCAACATCGCTTACACATGACAGCTTTCAGAAAACCAAAAAAAGTCAAAAAGTCGAAATTTTCGGAATTTTGCTCGTTCATTTCAGTAAATCTTAATTAATTTAATATTAATCCCATGGTAATTGTAGAAATTACATTAATAATCTTTGTGATTTCTTGGCAAATGAAATTGTAGTAAACTTTATTATTATTTGCTTTTAATTATATTAACTTGGTTTCTAATTTTTGTTTTGTGGGTTTTATGAGGTATCGGCGATCTTAAGAAATGTATGACGAAAAGGACGTTAAAATGTTACTATTCTATTCTACAATTATATAAAATAAGAATAATTATTTCGATTAATGGTAACAAAGTACACCTGTAACCAACAAAAACCAATAAAAATGCAAACAGAGCTGGTGGTAACGATGCTAATACAATTAATAATTTTAGCAAAATATTTATTGCCCAATTCCAATTGCACGCCCATCAAAAGCTACCCAATTAAAGCTTTTTTTGTTGCAAAATATTGGTGGGTATTTAATTATTTGTAGTTAAATGCGAGACTTGAATAGTGAAAGGCTTCTTCTAGATTCTAGAAGAATTTTAGAATCTAGTAGCTATAAGGTATAATACAGTAAAAAAATCATGTTCTGAGTAACGTGAAAAAATAACGATATTATGGGCCACATATACATCCATTATCTAAGCTTAATCTTCTTCTGGAAGTGATGATAAATTGCGAATATCTCCACAAAGCAGTACAATAGGTTCGAGGTTATTATTTCTCGTTTTATATAACTTCTGAAATTGACCATTGACATTTGACTTTATATATTTTATATTTACAATTGTATAAATATAAATGTTTGTAATTATAATTTCTATTTTAACATAGATTCAATTCCTTACTGAGTTACATGTTTAATTTGTTTCTGAAACAGACATTTTTGCTCTGAATGAAAGCTATAGGTATAAGCAATTTTCATGAAATTAATTAACTACTGCGTCCTAGAAAAATGTACTACCCGCAGAATGATATCACTCGGCATCAACACGAACGAAGCTTGTTTCAGTACGGGAAAGTGTAAGCAATCTAATAAAGCTTTGATCAGAAATGATGTTGGGCAAATGGTGCGGCACATAAATTGTATTGCGTGCCACTTTACAGCCACAATAAAGAACTAGTTGACATGAACGTGGAGTAATTAACTAGGCGCATAAATAAATGTTTGCAAACGTTATAATGTGGACATTATTTTTATCTTCATTGTGATTGTTATTTTCAAGTAATTCACCGACAATGAACATATTACCTTTCATTTTTGTTATTGTGTTTTATTATTATTCTCGAAATTTTTCATTTAAATTTCGCCGACAGTTATTGAATATAGTTGACATGTGCTTAATATTTTGGTCGAAACCGGTATGAAATTAACAGTGAGAAGATTAGATGTATTGTTGGATAAAATGGGATGGTTAATGCAGAAGTTTGATGATTGGAATGAACGAAGATGAACTTCGGAATGAACTGGTAAATTGCTGCATTTCGACCTGATCTTGTTAATGTTAATTGTGAAACAATTGATATTGATTTTAAAAAATGTGATAAAATATTTTTATTTGTGACTAGCTTTGTTTATTAAACATATTTGTTACAATAATATAACATTCATGTCTATGTAATTTAATCTATTGTTAACTCTGTTGTTACATACGAATAATCGACTAATAATAATAATCCTCCAGAGAAACACTTAATATGAATCGCAACGCAAAGATTGCTAATTAAAATTTAGTTTCATTAACAGCAGAAATCCCAAACAACCAATTAGCACACTTTAGAAGAATCTGGTACAGAAAAATAACACATCACACATTTATTTATTCGTGTCATTATTTTTCTTCTTAAATATACTAATCATATAAGCAAACATTCAATTCTTATAAGTGCTTCGTTGTTTCACTAAATACCAACACTACGAATAAAAGTCTACATATTTGGGGACTTCGTCCAGGATAGAGAAACAAACAAAAATAGTAAAAGAACAGACAGCAGGGTTACTTTAACAGCGAAAAAGAACGATTGCAAAGTGTACGTACAAAAGTCGTGCCTTCAAATATTAACGCATGGCACTTGACCATGGAACATGATGATGATGACGATGATAGAAATGTAATGCGTGACGTGTTTGATTCTTGTGAAGATGACGTAAACGATGACGATGACGATGACGAAAACATCGAAATCGACTGCAATGACACCGAAATTTATAATGGGATTAGAGATGTCGAAGACGCCATTCGATGGTATGTGAGTGTGAAGAGAGTGCTCTATTAATGAAATGTAACGACACTGAAAAATTGATCTACGCGAAAATACTGTTAAAGGGAGATGCTATATTATTCGTAACAAGTGAAAAGTGAATAACGACATGGAAGATCATGAAAATCAACGATTCATAGAACGAGCACGCGCGAAATAACAACACAAGGACACATTGAAGAATCCTCTTTGCGCGAATACGTAATGGATGAATATTATAGACGAAGAGACAAACAAAACAATTTTGTATCGTGCAAAAAGTATGAAGGAATTTAAAGAGGAATTGAAGAAGTATGAAAGTATACAATAGAAGCAAATGAAAGAAAGAAGAGAAATCAAAGTGAGATACGTACCGAAGGAAAGTCAAGACAAACATAACGCCATCAGACGACAGGAACATAGTGACCAGATGCGATTACACTTTTGTGAAATTCTCAGCTGACTATTGACGACCACAACTTTTGTATTGACAAGCACATAGTATAGGATGATGGAATGCCTTTCAAGTTTGCTAATTGGAAAACCGGTTTTGCGAAATGTTACCCTCAGTTTAAATTTCGATGGAATTAACATGGAAAGAAGATAGAATTAAGAAGAGAATTCCAAAAACCTAAGTAATAAAGTTCCCGAAAAAATAACCTGTTTACCATTGCGATCGAAGATAACCTACATGTAGAACAATTTGAGTAATCGCGAAGATTTCAAAATTGATCGAAGACTACTCCCCAAGACAAAACATCACTACAAGTATTCGCGCGAAGATCATTCTTGAAGATGAAATACCGGTAAACCAGCAACCGAGACGAGGACCACGTGGATTATAGTTCAATGGAAAAAATATAAAAGATCGATGCCAAGAGTTGAAGACCACATTAATCAGCTGGCAGAGGTGACGATATTTACAACGTTGCAGTTGAAAAACGTTTTTTTCATATTTATTTCTAAAATCCCATTTGATCTATGCAATTCGTCTGCTGTACCAACCATATATCCATCGTTCAAGTGATGATTTACGTGGATGACTCTGCAGACTCAAAATAGCATCGGAAACAGCAAGAGAAAATGAACTTCAATATTAAAATGGAAGAAGTGTCACTTCATGAAGAATCAAGTTAAATAATTGGGCATGTACTAAAAAATGGAACTGTAAGATCCTTACCGAACAATATACCAGGCGTTATTAACTTCCCTGATCCAAAATCGGTGAAGAAATTACAAAGTTGTCTATGATTGACGGGATACTTTAGAAAGTACTCCAATGACAGCAAAACTACCTGGTATTCTGAAAAATAAACAATTTTACTTAAATGAAGTTCTGCTTCAATCTTCTCACGCAGATGTTGAGTGGTGAAGCAGTTCTGAAGATTTTTAGTTATGACTGTGAGATTGAACTACACGTAGACGCGAGTCAAGAAAGCAAAGATAATAGATGCATCCTGTCTATTATTGAAGTCGTAAAACAAATGATGCACAGTAAAAGTACACCAGCTATGAGCTTGAAGTTTTAGCAATAATTGAAACACTGAAAAATTTAAAGTTTACTTATTGGGAATAAAATTTATGATACTGGTGGGCATGACTTCTCGAAGAGTTTAATTATATGCTATTGAGAATCGAGAGGGCAATCTCATGCAACACTGTGATGCGTTAAGTAGAAACCCAGTGGTGATGGCAATACAAAACGAATTCTTGGAAAATATTAAAAAAGCTCAGATGGAACATTGCCATATCAGAATGATAATGAAGATATTAGAAGAGCACGAATACGACGATTACGAGATCGACAAAGAAATTTTGTACAAAAACGATAAGGGAAGCTAACTCTTGGTGGTCCTTATTACGAAAGTACATGAAACTGGAAATTTTTCTCTGAAAATGACTAAATCTTTGATCATGAGAGAATACTTCAATGCCTGGAAGAAAAAAATTAAAAGGATTATTGTTAATTGTATATCTTGCATATTTACCTCGAGGAAAACTGGAAAGCAGGAAGGATTCCTGAATCCGATTGACAAAGTTTTCCTTTGGATACTTGGCCACCTAGGACCCTTGACTAAGACGGCAAAAAGTTATAGACACTTATTTGTCGTCGTAGATTTGTTCACAAAATTCACATGGATATATCCAACCAAACCTGTTACTACTAAAGAAGTACAAACACACCCGAAGAGTTCAGGAAGCAAATAGTAACTATCAAAGAAACACAGGTTTGGAGTGACCATGAGAAGGCCCGATGGTGTGAAATTAAAAGAAGTGATCGAGGAAGAGTATACCAAATAATTTTGGGAAAACTGAGCCGCGAAAAGAAGAGAAACCAAGTTTACAACCTTGACACCATCACAAGGACCCTATTTCAAAATTATGCTAAATCGTTGTTTTCAGGTAAATATCGGGTAGTATCTAAAAGTGGTTCAGACCGATATAATGTCCAGAAGGTTGGATATCGACCGAGTCCACACCAAACCAGTAGCGCTGATAATGTAAAGCCATGGAGTCATTCGTTCGGGGCGAACGAAATGCAGAATGGCCGAGATGTATGGTTCAACTCCCCCAAGCAATCATTAAGACTTTATTTATTCATCTTATTATTTTTGTTCTTAAAATAGTAATCTAATAACATTAATATAAGTGAGTGGTACTTTCACTAGGAACCTACACAACGATAACGAAGCTTACAACATAATATTTTATACAGAGTACATATATATTTACTAATGATATCATTTTCAGCAAATGTCTTTAATGCATCGGTTTGATTGATTGTGTAATGCGGTAAATATTCCAATATTTCAAACATTTAAAATTTTTTTTTTTATAGTTTAGTACATTTATATACCTTTTATCTATAGTAATGCAACAATTCAAACGACATTAAGAACAAAAGTTAACGATACGTGACTTACATTAATCACGTGCAGTGGTATAAACCGCTGCATGAAACATCATGAATACCAACATGGACCACGTATTGAGATTAATTCTACTAAGTCTCATATTGCCACGAACAATATACGACGTGAAATGTTTCATCGAACAAAATCTAATAGAGTTCACGGCGGTTATAATAAACAATTCATTTTCGACAAGTAATTGTTTGTACTGTGTCACCGAGCCCAGCGAAAACAGCCAATACGTCATAAAATCTGCTATGTCAGCGAATTTTCCGGTCGTTGTAACGTCCACAGAAACTTTCGATGAATCGTTTTGTGATGGATACATCGTCGTATCGACCGACTACGTATTTATAGAAAAAATTCTTCTGAAACCTGGCAATTTATTAAAATTCAAGGCTAATTCAAGGATATTAATATTTTACAATGCCACAGAAGATATTGCAACATATGATAAATTTAATCGAAATTTGTACGGGAGCGACGTCATTTTAGTTGAAGGATACGAAACGACGCGCTACGTTAATAAATCAATTCAAGTCTTATCGGTGAGGAATAAAACAGCGATTGGAACGTGGGATTACGAAGGTAGATATGAAATAATAAACAAAACCTATGCGATTACGAAGTGGCATCCCGTATTCGATGATCCAAAGAAATTTAAAGTGTCGTTATTTAATTGTCCACCGTTTGTGTTTTATGATAAGCTCGATGGAGTGCAAGACGGAGTGGAAATCAGGATGTTGAAGCACGTCGCTTCGTCGTGGCCAATTGAATACAAAGTGTATAATGAAACGGACCAGCTTTGGCAAAATATTTTAAATGATGTACTACAACATAACAGCGATATTGTATTATGTTCACCGTGGCGAGCGGCTTTATCTAAGATTATAATTGATATGTCCATCCCATACACTCAGCATTGTTTAACTTTTTTAGTCCAAAAACCAACGCCGTTACCATCTTCGACTTATATTTTCCAGCCAATGACTCTAACTCTATGGTTGACTATAACAGCAACAATTTTTCTAACGGCTGGTGTAATTACATTATTCTCGCGATTTTACGAAACTTTTATGAAACAAATATCCATGCACGTTGGTTTTATCCTTAGCGTCGTATATATCGTGCGGATAGTCACAATGGGGTCCATTGCGCGTTTTCCCGGACCATCACAATTCGTTTTTAGGATCATATTAACGACGTGGTGTTTGTATTCGTTAATACTATCGACCGCCTATTCAGCCGGCTTTACCACGTCTCTAACCCACCCAAGACTGACGAACCCAATAACCAGCTTTTACGACATGATCACGGAAAAAATTAACTGGGGAACCATTCATTCGGAGGACTCGCTTGCGATTAACGACACCACAGACTCCATTGTACAAGAATTGATGCGTTATTACACTCAGGTGACAAACGCGGATGAAATTAATAAGAGGGTACGTTTGGATAAGAAATTCGCGGTTTTGGTGAAGAAATTGCCACACAAGTATATAATGAATGCGGAAGTATTGGACGAATACAGCCAAAAACATTTGAAATTGTTGTTAAGTTGTGCGCAAACGTACCTGATTGTGTTGGCGTTTCCTAAATACTCCCCGATTACTGATTACTTCAACACGTACCTCATCAAGTTTATGGAACACGGATTTATAAAACACTGGTATAGGGAAATTAATCAGAAGTTCAAGCTGATGAAGGGCATAGCCGGTATGTACAGATTGTACAGCAACCAATTACCAACCGAAGCAAATTCGTTGAATTTAGAAAAGTATCTAGGAGCCTTTTACTTTTTGTTGTGTGGGCTGTGCTTCGCAACTATAATATTCGTTTTCGAAAAACTAGTGAAATTGCGCACCGAATGGGAATAATGTATTTCAGTTCCAGTATCGTGTTATAAAATATATGCTAAATTGAAAATTAATATTATTTGCTTTGCGACGGTTGTGTTGAAATTTGTTGCATTTTGCCGCTGTCTAGCTTAGTGAGGAAGTTGGTGGTAAATTTAAGCTTACTTTAATTATGATTGAACCACATAATTCGTTTGTTCAAATTGTGTTATATAAATTAGCAATAAAATTTATTAAAACTATTAGTTTAATTTTGGATACGATGTTTGCGCCTGGAAATGAACCAATTATCTACAGCATGGGCACCGGAAATGCATATGCCTATGGAATTGAGATGCTACAAGTAACGACTTGCGATTAAATGTAATATAATGTATCATTAGTAATGCCTTACATTTGAGCAACTATGTTGTCATCGTCAGTAAATGTAGGTATCTAAGGTATCTAAATAAATATGAACTTTTACAATCAAGTTAAAAATTGTATCTTATAGCAATTCATAAAATAGCGATCTAAAAATATTTTGAAAGGAATGTAATTGACCACTAGATTTTTCCATTCTATTATGTTTTAGATAGCCATGTGTTCTTTGTAACGAATTAAAATAAAATGTCACGTTTGCCCAACATATAATCACTCACACTCCACGAAATTCTATATAGTCTCGATTTGTACTACACTACTACTTTGCCTACGCGAATTTTCAAACTGTTTAACGAAACGTAAATTACTTGTACATTGTTTGACAATTATTAGTAAGTTTTAAGTACAACTTGTATACCATAATGGAAATTTATCTCCCAAGAGAGCCGTTTTTTTGCACAATTCATGACATCTACTTTGTCACGTTGTGTTTAGTTTACAACCATAAAATTGAGAAATACATTATTTCTTCTACAGCGTACCAGCAATCAAATATCCGCTTTAATTAATATAATTTTAGATATAAAAATATAAGAAAATCCACAGGTTTCATTAGTGCATTTATTTATGAAGATGTGGATAGATTTAAAGTATACGCTATAAAAATATTTACACATCTCCGCCATGATCACAAAGAATCTATTGCGGTCCACGCATCTGTCAAAATTGATGGCGAATTTTACGGTACGGACGTAAATCGTCCCACCACGTAGACGTTGATGGGATTACAGTTGAAATTCTTCGTTTCTAAATAATTTATTTCATTTGCTGTTGCAGATTTTACTTTTTCACTAATGAATTTATTTCTCCGATGCATGTTTGGTAGCAGGAAAGTATATACAGGCAAATTATATTTATAAACTGTCGCCAAAGAACCATTTCTATTAGATAATTACTTCTAGGAAATGTTGTATAACATGTTAGCGACATCTGTACGAAAATGTACTCACTGAACTGCTATGTACGAGTAAATATAGCATTTGGGTACCAGTCTCGCAATTTTGCTACATTGAATAACATTGAGTTTATGCTTCTCTTGCGTCTCTTACCCGATATTAAGAAGTTCAAAGAAAGAAAGAAAGAATCCGCTGACCAACATAAAGACAAGGAAGGAAACAATCACAATTGGAACAGAAATACTAGTCAGATGAAGGGAGTATTATATGGACCCACCGGGCACAGAAAATATAGAACTAATCAAAGGACAAGAAGGAGAGGCAAACAAAAGAAGAAGAAAAAGAAGAAGAAAATATAATTGAGAATATGAAGAATAAGACATAACAAGAGAAGAAATAAAATAGGAGAAGTAGAAGAGTCAGTCAAAAAATTAAAAATACGAAGACACCAGGGACAGAGGACATAAGCCTGGAAATGATAACATATTTGGAAAAAGAAGGAATAAAACTCATACACAAAATGTGTAGAGTGGAACACTCTCAGGACTGGAAGAGAGCAATAGTGATATCAATTTATAAAAAGGAGATGAAATAATATGCAGTAACTAAAGGAGTATATCTCGATTATGTATACCTTATAATATTTTGGAAAGAAAAATAGAAAATAGATTAAGAAAATAATTAGAGCTCACTTTTTAGACAAACAATCACAATCGGACATTTAGAGGATTGGATCTTCGTATTTCCACAATTATCCGAAAAAATAATGAAAACAAACAGAAATATATATACATGTGCAATAGAATTGGAAAAAGCCTTTGACAAATAAAAGACATATGGAGAGGGTTAAGAAAAAGAGGAGTAAATGAGAAAAGCATTGAAATGATATAATGTATGTACGCTGGAACTTTAAATGTAATAATAATCAGAGGAAATATTACACAAACGTTTAAGACTGAGAAGGTAGTTAGACAAGGCGGAATGCTAAGCCTCCTGCTATTCATCAAGCTCACGGATGAAGTTTCGCGTGAAGCAAAGAAGAAATATGAATGCACACCATTAGGATACCGAAGATTAAAATCTATCTATATACGTAAACTTTTATACACCGACGATCTGATACTGATAGGCAACACGCAGGAAAGTTTAAAAAATAAAATAAAGGTATGGTCAGAAACATTCAAAGAGAATAGTCTTGAACTAAATATTAGTAAAACAGAAATAATGAGTGTAGGCAGGAACCCACAACAAACTATAAAAATTTCGAACAACACAATACCAGAAACAAACACAATAAAATACCTGGGATCGATAATGTAGAAAAAAGGTCTGGAACAACAACATAATAATGCATAAAAAACTGTATGGAGCTCTATATAACATATACTTTAATAAAAATGAAACCAGTAAGAGAATGAAAATTAAAGTGAACGAAACAGTACTAGCACCCACGTTGATATATGGTTGTGAATTGTGGACCTTGATAGAAAAATACGTAAGCAAAATAAAAGCTACACAACTGCAGAAAAATTGAGGGGGTAACAATAAGGGATCAGATACGAAGTAAAGTAAGATGCTGGAAGTAAAGAGTATACTTGAGAAAATTACAATTCAGGTGGTATGGACTTATGACAAGGGTAAAGGATGATCGACAAGTGAAAACAGTGTGGGAAGTGAAAACTGATGAAAGAAGAGGTAGACTGAGAACCTCATGGATTGCAGGAATCCTGACAGGAAAGGATATTACACTGGAAAAAGTGAAGATATTGGCACAGGATCGAAAAATATGGCCAAACATAATAACCTCTACCTTTGGTGTAGAAGAGACCTTGGGATAAGTAATTTAAAATTTATAACATGATGCTACTAAGCTACCATAGGTTATCATGTTATGGTTACTTGTGGGGTGAATAAAACTTCATATTATTACCGATTATGTATGACCAACCAGTGGTTGCCGTCGTTTTATCCAGTTTACCGATAGGGTATTTTCTAATCGAGGAGAGAAATCTTTCATTCCTGCACGTCTTTCGTAAATTTTTTCAAGTTGTATTTCCAATAAACACATATGTTAACAAATACTTTGTGCCGTGAGGTGCCGTGCCGTCTTTCAGACACCAATGATAATCTATTTTTGCAGATAAAATCTATTGCGATTTTACTCGCAGTGTGTACTGGTGTGAAGAATTCAGTCTCTGAAAAAACTGAAAGGCTATTATTGTATACATGTAATTGATGACTTTCATTACAAGTTTTTTTAGTACTATTTCAACAATTTCACATACTTACTCCTCGAGAATGGTAATAATGATTGTATATGTTTATTTTGATTGTATTGAATGTAAAGTATATTATTTAAGCAATAAACCCAGTTGAGCTATGATAATAACAAAGTCTTCATTGTTATGAATTTGTAACAATAAAAATAAATACAGAAAAAAGTAAGATAATCCAGACTCATAAGGTGCGGTTCAAAATTTGCTCCACCACCGAAAGAATAAATGAGGCATAATTTTAAACTTATAATTAGTAACAAAATGTAACCAGGTAATATGATAATAATACTAACACCTTAAGATTAATTATAGATTTATAGAACAAAATAATACTTAATTTCGCTCAAAAAACGCTGTCCTATGAACATGGGGCGTTATTGTACCTTGCACGTGATGTTCATATTATGAACATCAGTACAAAATCTAATTTGTCTCTACAAATACAAGTTTGATGGGAAATTATTTTATAACATTTGACGAGTTTCTTCTTCTACTTGACATATGCAGCCAACCAGTCTGTACTAGTTTAGGAGACATATCTCATTCATTCGGTTGCTTTCTATCACTACAACGAGAGCAAACTAAGCAACAACAATACTCACGCAAATATTTATTTAGGACTACAATAAAGAAGTTAAATACATTATATTATATATGTGTGCAACTTTGATATTATTTGTTCGAAAATAAATATTATAGTTGCAAGACACAATCCCAGTAACAAAAAGTAAAATGCTCCTTGATACTTGTTTATACCTAAAGATTTCTTCTCAGTTGGTAGGGGGTCATCATACGCTGTGTACATAACAGGGATGTTATTCATCAACTTGAACTTGCGGCTAATCTGCTCATTCCAATGTATTATAAATCCGTGCTCCATAAATTTCACGAGGTAGTTGTTGAAGTAATCCGTGAAGGGCGAGTATTTCGGGAAAGCCAGCGCAATCATGTACGACTGTGCACATTGCGACAGCACCTTCAAACGTCTCTTGCTGTATTCGTCCAACTCTTCCGCGTTCATTACGTATTGGTATTGCAGGTACTTCGCCAAAACCGCAAATTTTGCGTCCGATCGTATCCTTTTATTAATTCCTTCTGGGACATCTGTGTAATAACGCATGAGTCCTTGTACAACCGCGTTTGTGGATTCGTTAATCGTAGACGTGTGTCCAACAAATATACTACCCCAGTTATTTTTTTCTGTCAGCATGTCGTAAAAGTTGGTAATTGGTTTTGTCAGCCTTGGATATGTTAGAGACGTGGTAAATCCCGCTGAGTAGGCGGTCGATAAAATTAATGAATATAAACACCACGTGGTTATTATGATCCTGAAAACGACTTGCGATGGTCCAGGAAACCGTGCAATGGACCCCATTGTGATTATGCGTACAATGTATATGATACTAAGCATAAAATCGACGTGCATGGAGACTTGTCTCAACACCTCGTTTTCGTAAAATCTCGAGAATAGTGTTAATATTCCTGCCATTAGAAAAGTTGCAGCTGTTATAGCCAACCAAAGAATGACAGTCATCGGCTGGAAAATATACGTGGAATAAGGCAATGGTGTGGGTTTCTGGACCAAAAAAGTTATACAATGTTGAGTATATGGAATAGACATATCGACTACCACCTTAGATAGCGCTGCCTGCCAAGGTGAACATATCGCAACGTTGCTTACATGATTTTTAATATCATTTGTTATTGTCGGCCATACCGTCCCTGTTTTCGCATATATTTTGTATTCAATTGGCCATGACGGAGTGATTTGCTTCAACATCCTAATATCCAATCCATCGTGCACTCCACCGAGTTCGTCAAAGAACACAAACGGTGGGCAATTAAACACCGACACATTAAATTTCGTGTTATTGTCGAATGTGGGTTGCCACTTCTTCACCGAGTATTTCATATTTAGTATTTCATATTTACCTTCATAATCCCACGTTCCAAGCTTTAATTTAGTCTTCAGCGAAAGCACTTGAATTTTCATATTAACGTAGCGTCTAGTTTCGAATCCTTCGACTAAAATTACGTCGCTTCCGTACAAGTTCTGGTTAAATTTTTCATACGCTACGATATCTCGTGTCGAATTGTAAAATATTAATATCCTTGAATTAGCTTTGAATTTTAGATTGGTCGAGGTTAGTAGATTTTTTTCTAAAAATGCGTAGTTAGTAGTTACCACGATGTATCCTTCACAAAACGATGCATCGAATGTTTCTCTCGTCGTTATAACGACCGCGAAATTTGCGGACATAGCCGATCTTATAACGTATTGGCTATTTTGGCTGTTCTCGATGACACAGTACAGACAATTATTTGTCGAAAACGAATTTTTAATTACGACTTTTGTAAACTCTATTAATTTGTGTTCGTCAAAACATTTTACGTATATTGTCTGAAAGAATATGATATTTAGAAGAATTAGTCTCAAGACGTAGTTCATGTTGGAATTGATGTTGTCTTATGTTGCCGTTAATGATTATAAATAAGGAGCTGGTCATGAACTTGCATCAATTTACTGTTGATGTTTGATATAACTCATGTGTCAATGAATTAGCCCGTAATGATAATGTCTTAGCTATTCCATTACTAAAGAAAAAAGACTTCGAAATGTACAAAGGAAATCAATATATGTAAGTTATATATTAAACGAGATGGTAATTTTTCGTTAGTGTATTATGTAATTGTGGGTGGGCAGGAAAGCAAAAATATTAAATAGTATTGTTTAACTTTTGATTGATCTAAGGTATTTATTTAGATATGAAAATCATACACTTGACTTCAACTATTTGTACTAAGTACTATGGTAAACTTATTTAGAGAAAAACAAATATATACGAAATGTATAAAAAAAACAAACAGAAAATATTAAGAGACGCAAAAGAGCGGCCATGGTAAGAATTTGGTGAAATAATGGAACGAAACGTACGACGAAACTCTACGGTGCTTTACTGGCTATTAAGAAATTCAACGAAATAAAGAATCCACTGATGAACATAAAGGATAAGGAAGGAAACACAATCTCAAATGGAACAGAAATACTAGTCATATGGAGAGCGTGTTATCTGGACCTATTGGGTATAGAAAAAAAGAGAACGAATCAAAGGACCAGAAGAAAAGGACAAAGAAAAATAAGAAGGAAATAAAAACCGAGAACAGGAAGAAGAAATAAATATCGGAAAAGAAAGAGAGGCAGTCAAAAAGTAAAAATACGAAAGGCACCAGGGTTAGACTATACGCCCGGAAATGATAAAATATTTGGAACACCCAGGATATTCCTGAGGGCTGGAAGAGTGCAATAGTTACTTATAAAGAAGGAGATGAAATAATATGCAGCAATTTCAGGAGTATATCTCTATTATGTACACCTTATAACATTTTGGAAAGAATAATAGAAAAACTATCAGGAGTTAGAGGAAACAGGTCCACCCAAAATATGATCTTCGTATTTCGACAATCACCCAAAAAAATAATGAACACAAACAGAAAAATATATACATGTGTAGATTTGGAGAAAGCCTTTGACACTGTAAAGTCATACGTCTTATGACGTTAAGATTGTTAAATATGTGTGGACACGAAAGCAAAAATAATTAAACAGCATTGTTTAACACTTGATTGATCTAAGTTATTTACATGCACCTAGACTTCATCTAGTTGTACTAGCTTAGAACTTTTAACACTTTTAATAACCTGTCCAGTTGTTTCAGTGCACATGTACAATCGTCCAAAATGTTCCGTACAGGGGCTAGACGCATAGGCAATACTAAATATATTGTTTGCTAATGGGCCTACACAGATTTCAACAATGTTTCATGGTGCACCACAAGGATCACTTCTTGGACCAATTCTGTTTATAATATGTACTTTAATGCCTGCGAATTTTAAATGTAATACATCCATGTTCTTCGACGATACATCAACACCCTCAAATCTAGAGACGTTGCGAAACATAATATATAATACCCTTGTATGGGAATGATTTAGCAGTAATAAGCTTATGTTAAATGTGAAAAAAACACAACGGATGGTCTTTGAAACCAAGAATAGAAATAAGGACCAAGCAACTATAAAGTTCTTAGGAGCATACACGACAAGCAATGTCACCTGGAAATATAGCGACAAAATACTTCAGCTGCTGTCACAGCATTATTTGATATGGAATTATAATGTTGGGTGCATGAACAGAAGCAACGAAAATATTGGTGCATATTTTAATAAATCGACTTGCAGTGGATAACCGAGTTTCCATATACGAGCATTTTGCATTTTTCACATTTATATTGACAATAAATCTTTGCAATGCGATTTTCGTAATGACTTATTATGACATCCTCTAAATGATGTCACATATATACCAAGTTAATTTAATTTCTGTTTGATATTAGTAGCTGAAAATGTCGGGGATGGAATTTTACATCAAAGTGAACTATACGGCGCAGTAAAGACTATAATCTAAACATCAATAGATTGTTCTTGTAATTACTTGTAGTTGTATTGTTATTCAACTAATCTAAATTACGATAGATGTCAAGCTAGTTAAGTTAGAGAATGACCTGGTCACTGGCTGTTCATCACAACTTCATTCCGATCTAATTTTATTTCATATTTTAATTATATTTCATATAATATAAGTTACGCTTTGATATCGTTGGGTTCGGTTGGGTTTGGCTGCGGTGTATTGGGTTGGATTCTGTCGGGTTGGATTAGGTTAGGTTGGGCTGGGTTAGATTGCGTTGGATTGGGTCGGGTTGGGGTGGGTGTTCTGGATTACTAATTTGTTTTCAATTTAGATGGAAATAGAAAGAGCAAGGTGTATATATTCGTTACCAATTTGTAAAGTGGGCTATTAGCCCTCACAACCCGAATAGAAAAAACTCATCGGATTGACGACGAGGGGCTGAAAAGCTTTCTACAACTTGCGGGTCTGAGAACTTCTCCTGTATTCAGGGACATTTTTTGATTCAAATGAAATGGGACTTTTTGCAACAACCACTAACGAATAATTTGGGTGCCTTTGTTGAGTTGTTCACACGATATTTAACTTATATAATAAATATAATCGGGACTTATCTACGATTCAATTTCAGATTCGAGATTTGGTGAAGGTTGTGAATAATAATTATTATGTGGTGACTTGAATAAGGTTAGCAATTAATAAGAAATATTCAAAGCTAAGAATGGATGCACTGTTCTGGTTCTTGATCGTTTAATTATATATTATATATTACATAGCCAGTATAGTTTCAGTTTTGTTCTTCCGCCAAACGACATATCAATTTTATTTTTACAATGTTTACCCTAATTTACAAGATACAAACTTAACTCTAATTCCCTATATTATATTTTAATTATTTCAAGTAAAACTTCGTACCAATTATGAGCCCAATTTGTCATAATTTCAAACTTGTTGTTTTATGAAATGCCATGTTGTTTTCAATTTTTCCAATTTACATGACAAATCTTCCTCAAAGTCCAGATATGAGATATTGTTATACCTCTCCTTTGTCTGTTCTGACTATTTTCATTAATTTTTTTAATTAGAATATTATGTGGTGTTGTAGACAACTCTTTAAAAACAAAAATTATGACCGTACAATGTATATGTATACTTAGATATACTAAATATGCAACTGCATATTTAGTGTTCGTACGATCCGTTCAATAAAATATTAGATTTTAACTGTATTATCTTTTGTTGTAATTCATTTGATTGTATCTGTGATTTTCTGTAACAGTTTGCCTTGTGCAATGATCTTGTATCAAAAGCACCAACAAAGATTATACTAATGATTGTGATAACAACGATTACAAGACATTTGCCACCTTGCTATGTTTATAGCAAGAAAAATTAACTCTCGATTCCTTTACTTTGTTGTCAACTTGTGCCATTTTAAATGTGTTATTTGTTTTACCATGTGTAACTTTTATTGAATTGAAAATAGGTAAGATATGTGTCATATTAAATTTGTAATCAATTAGTTTCTAAATTTGAACAACTCGAGTAAAAATGTGAGACTTGCAAGGACGAATCCAGTAATCAACACAAAAAAAGCTCCTTGTATCTTCTCAACAGTGAAAGGCACATGCTCACTCGGAATTGGTTCTGCGTATGGTGTATAAAAATTGTGCATATACGATAACTGATATTTCATTTGAATATCTCGATACCAATACAAAATTATTCCGCCTTCAGTAAGCTGTTGAATCTTCTCGTTAAAAAGCTTCACGTAAGGTGAATTAGTTATGAACGGAAAGATAAAAAAGTATTCTCCGAAACAATCGGATAAAACCTTCAGGTGAGTCTTGGCGTAATCATCCAGCATGACGGTATCCGTGAGATACTTAAGGGGAAGCAGTTTCACGATTACCCCGTGGGTATTCGTTCGAATTTTCGTGAGCCGTTCGTTGTAGGTCTTCTCAACAACGTACAGCTTCGCCAAATTGTTCAGAATTTCGTTATCGGTGGATTCGAACAACGTTTTTGTCTGCGTATCCGCTGCTCCCCAGTGTATGTTTTCGTCCACCATCTCTTGTAAGTTGTTTATGTGCCGGTAGAATTTCGGGTACGTCAAGGAACTGGAAAATCCCGCGGAATAACCGGTCGAGAGTATGAGGCAAATTACGGACCAGGCG
Source organism: Geotrupes spiniger (assembly GCA_959613385.1). Lineage (NCBI taxonomy): Eukaryota > Metazoa > Arthropoda > Insecta > Coleoptera > Geotrupidae > Geotrupes > Geotrupes spiniger. The sequence continues at coordinate 13,252,816 of OY390735.1, read as the reverse complement.
CTTATTAAAATTCTGAGGACGAACTGCTCGGGCGGCGGGAAATTTAAACTGTTTAGAGTGAGAGTGCGTAGAATATTTAAGACGCACGTCATGAAGTTGGCATATTCGTGCCAGGATGTCTCTTCTAAAACGTGTTCGTAATACCATGAAAAAACGTACAGCGTGAAAGATAATCCAACGACCGTAACGAATATGATCACCCAGAGTGAGTTATAGATGGGCTGAAATACAAACGTCGAGTCTGGCATCAGCAGTGGCTTTGGGACCAGGTACGTGGCGCAAGTTGCGGTGTACGGTGCGCTCATATCGACATCATTTGCGGCGACCAAACTTCTCCAGTGGGAACACATAGCCATATCACTCGTAGCAAGTTCCACGTCTTTCAAAACGTCTCCGTACAAGTCCGCGGTGTGATTCATCCGATAAATTTTATATTCGACCGGCCATGATCTGATGATTTCTTGTGATATCCTGTAGTCGACCCCATCGTATATCACATCGTCGCTATCAACATACACAAATGGCGTGCAATTAAAAACACTCACCTTGAATTTCGCCCCCTCGTTTGAATTGAAATTTGGTGCCCATTGTTTCGGTTGGAAATCTTTGACGTCAAGGTGAGATTCGGTTTCATTTTTCCAAAATGCGATAGTAATTTCTTCATAGATGTTTACGATTCGGACGCTGACAATATGCTCATCGATAGTTTTACCTAATGCGGCTGTAACACCACCATTTATGTGTACCATTAAGATGTCAACACCTTCTAAACGAGCTGCTGATAAAAATGGTTGCACTAAAAAATCACCGCTTCCTTTGAAAACCACCAGAGTCTTCTTATGGGCCCTGAATTGAAACTTATCAGAGTCTTCTCTTGAAAATATTCTGGTGATCGTACTAAAATTATTCGACAGTACCAAATATCCATCGCAATATAAATTATCGGTTTCGTGTTCCATCAAAGTCTGAATGTTGAGAATCACAAACTGTTTATTTGATTTCGTTAAGATTTTGTCAATGTACTTGGAAGTGTTCGTGTCGGATATGAGGTAGATGCAGTTGTTTGATGGAAATGCGTAATTTATTGTGTTCGTTATAAATTGAATTGGTGTTTCTTGAACTAATTGCATCCATACGCGATGTATAAGTAATGTCAAGAATAGATATCTGTTGCATAATGGTTGGACCATTTCGTGAACCTGCAAGAAATGCATAATTAATATTTCTTATTACAATTTTAATAATATTTGTAATTCCCATAAAGTAATATGGGTGGTAAAAGATATGACTGACAACTAAAGACAAATGTAAGGTCCATAGTGATATGGGGAGGATATGTAATATAAACGAGGATGAATTCTGATTAGGCGAACATTTTAAAGTGTTGCAGGAGATCCATAGATACAAACAGGACACTCGATGATATTAATTTGTCATGCTGGTTATTTGTTGCGACGCTGGTTTATTTATTAATGGATTGCTCATTGTGTTTGACTCCTTGAATCTCCCTCTATCTGTTACATTGCGATGTCTTACTCATATGATTAATGCTCGTATCATACTCCGATAGTATTCCATAATTATTAATAATGTATAGGAAAGGGGTAGGTTTGAATCATTTAAAACCAAAATTCAACTTCATCATGGGTCGTTAGGAGAAAAAGCATGTTGCATTTTAACTGGTTATTAAATATAACTACTTTCGAAGTTATAAGAACGTGTAATTTCATAGTTATAATCTAAAGCTATGCAATAAGTTGTAAAAAATGAAGCTGGTGTAAGAGTACTAAAATTACTTAGGGCTCTAAACTATATACAGTGTGATCAAAAAATAAATTAAGGTGTACTCTATGAATTTGCAAAGTTTTTTTGGAATGATTTGTAATTTCACAGAATATTACCGGTCTCCATTTTATAATTTCACGCCATTTCGAAAAGGTTTCGATATCAGTAGATGTATCAGTTGACCTCATATTGGCTTGAGTGAGGGTATTGACGTCTATATGGCGTTTGCACGAAATTCAAGTTTAAACATCAAAATTGAGTTAGAAGTGCTTTACAAAAATTGGTTTTAAAATCTTTGAAACAGGTTCTATGATGAAATGATATAAAATAATATTACATTTTCTGAATTTGATGTCAATATTTATGTCGGATTTAAATAAAAAAATTGGACATATTTTGTAAAATTTTACTGAGTATTTAGAGGATTTGTTCCGATTTCAACCAATTCATGACCGTTGTTTTCTGTTGGTTTTTCGCTTGCGAAGAGAACGCACGTCATTTTGTGTAACTTGAATTTACCGTACCGTACCGCTGTTATGAACTCGAACAACACTATTATTTTTTATTTTTATGGAGATAATGTGTCAACAATGACAGTAACTGCATATTTCAAAACGATTGTGCGAAAAATAGTTTAATATTTTTTAAATTTCAGTTCGTATAAGCGATTGTGCGAAAAACGTTATGGACTATACGGTTATTAGATGCCACAATAGAATCTCGCAAGTTCAAAATTTTAAAATTTTCAAACTCTTCCTCGATTCTGTTATAATGCACTTACTAACCTTATACCATAAACATACTGGAGAATCGAGTTTGTTGTTATATTTTGAATTGTACATGTACATGTATTATTATATTTCTTTTAGTAAAATGTGTGATAACCTCACATTAATCGTAAGATTAATTTAACACTGAACACAACATGACGTGCGTTCCCTTTGCAATTTTGTTAAGATTGGGTTGGGTTGGGTTCAAGTCCTAAAAATGTAAATCTAATTAATTAAGAGTTTTATGCGATTTTATACAATGCTATAGGTTAAGTTATTGCGAATACAATAGCATAACCTATTACAGTCATAGTCATCTATGTTTATAAAAAAATGCACAAAAAGTTTAATTAACCACAATAATTTTTTTTGGAGTTGAACCCAACCCAACCCAAGCCAATTCTAACAAAATTTATTTTTCTGTAACATTTATAACTCATTATCTGTGCCTCTCTATATCCTCTGACCATTGTGTCATTGCACATATTTGTATTTAAGCTAATTTCAAATTTCGCTTTAGAAAAGTCGAAAAGGATTTCGTTAACCTGCAACTTGTTACCCTCTCCTAAAAATTTAAAAAGATGTTTTATATATGTTTTAATTAACTCGTTAGTTAATTTCTTATAAAATAATCCGTCGAATGGACTCTCTGTTGTGGCTTCTTATTTCGTTTTTCTTTTCCGCTTTTTAATTGCGTTCGTTGTGATTTATTCTTTTATTTATAAACTATTTGTTTTTTCTTTTCAGCAGCTTTTTTGTTTGGTTTATATTTTTGAATTTTATTGTAAATTTTGACATGATATTGTGATTTAAAACTTGGATTAAGGACGAAGACATGTTTATATTAATAATTACGTTGCGTAATTATTAATTCATATCATCAAGAACTATTAGTTAGTCATGATTTTCCCTACTCGTAATTTTATTAATAAAAAAAAAGTAAAAAAATATATTACGTTGGCTTTGTGCTAAAATATTAGCAATTGTTATCATGTACATTAATTTTACATTATCGTCATGATGATAAAATATTAAAAAAATTATTGAGGCCAGAAATTTACGTATTTTAAGCAAGGCGTTAGTTTTAAATAAAAAAGATTCACCCTACAAATATTTTTGAACACACTGTATTATCAATTCTTGTGAAAATATCATTGGAACTACTTATGACGAGACAATCAATTTTTTTAATGTCAGAGATAGCAATGAATAAAGGAAAGCATGGGTAGAGTCGCGGAACAGCGACTACATCAGACTATTGGGACAAAAAAATGAAGGGGGGGGGGTACTAGGGGTGTTGAATTAGAGGATAGGATGCTGATATTTATTACTAAATATTTTTTTATCTCTTATTATTTTTCTAACCACGTGGAAAATATTGTCTTTACTATTTTCATTAAATTTTTATTTTTGTTCCTTATTGCCCACTGGTAATATTATATTTTTAATTTTTGATTAAGGCTGTTATTTTTATGTAAATAAATTAATTTTTAATCCTTTGAGTATTTTTTGTATCACGTGCCATCATTGTGTTTCAAACAAATTGCCCCCTCGCAGCTATTTTTTCAATTTATCTGAGAATCAGAATCGACAGTGCCCCTCGAAATTATAATTTTTAATAAAAATTTATGAAAAATATATTAATCGCCTTTACATAAAGAACTTTTTAAATAATCGTATGGCTTTCATTGGAATTTGTCGATGGTCTTTTGTTTCTAATCCCCCTACACTCCACCCCCATCGCTCTATTAATTGTTTGACCAATTGTTTCGTTTGATTTTGCCTCTAAAAGGCACAATGAATAAAAAATATGTAAATCGCTTTTACACTTTGAAGTTTTCCAATTCTCTTTGGCCATACAAGATTTATTTGATTTTTCCTTTCCATCTTCTTTTGTTCTTTTTTAATAATTTGCCCCGTCCCCACTACCAATTAATTTTTCGTAATTTTTTCATAACAAACGTTACGAAGTTGGCGAATCCAAGCAACGCAAAATTTGTATGATTTTTCCTTTCCAGGAAACATTTTATCGATTGTCTTTGTTCTTTTTAAATATTTTTTCAAAAATTCTTTAACAACGATACTCACACGTCACACAGTTTATTTCGTCTAAATAAATTGCATAAGAAGACTGAAGAGAAGTCGATATCCTATTACTTACGTTTGATGATATTCGTTTCCACGTTGAGACGACAATGTTACACCCTTAATAGTTTCAAAATGAATCGTTCGAAATTATAGGCACACAGTGGTGTTAGAAATGTGGCTAAAACATTTAGCAAATTGTACTTTACACAAAAGCTGGTGATATATATATACCCATTTTGATCGGTCGAATATTTTATCGACGTTAAAATGCTTTTCGGGGTAATTACTGTTACATCTATTTTCACTTAACAGTTGTTATATTACTGATAGTATTTGTTTAATTATTACAGAAACCGTTGCGTATATATGTATATGTAGCAATAAAAAATATTTTATGATTACTACTTGCATAATAACTTTTTCATACTATATAAGAGCTTTTGTATTTATATTATATTTTATATTTACGTTAAATAAACATATGTGAAAGTAAAGTAAATATAAGTGCGTTATGTCCGACACGAAGAAGCAATATGTATATTTTTTAATGTTTTATTTGCATGACATTATACACATTTATTTATTATCTCGCTGGTTCTAGTATTTCATTGCACCTCATCAATGTGGTCTGGTCGATATTTCTGCTCCATCTTTTAAATATTCTACAGATTTATAATCAATGAAATTCCTCAAATTTTAAACACTGTATGAAATAGGACTTCTAAGGCATTAATAGTTTGGCGATGCAAAGTTTTCATCCAAATCTTGCTTATGGGTTTACATGACGTACACATTTTTTAAAATGTAAATTGCATTTCAATTGAAATGATGATCTAATATGCTAATTTTCTCATGTCTTTATCAGGAAACACTTTCCCTTACCAGTGAAGTAACACAATTCGCTTAAAAATATGAGTATAGAAGCTGCCAGTCCACCAAGCAGTAGGAGAAAAGCCCCTCGCAGTTTCATTATGTCTAATGCCACGGGGTCCGATTCTACTTCACCCAACGACGTGTAAAAATTAGGCATGTACTTTAAAATCCCAGTCGTATAACTGATCTCTCTGTGCCAATAAATAACAAATCCATGTTCCAAGAAACTGTGAATGTACCTGTTGAAGATTTTCGAGAAGGCGGAGTTTTTGTTAAACCCAAAAACTACGTAGTTTGTTAGCGCGCATTCAGTCAGTAGTTTCAAGTTTTTCCTGCCGAAATCGTCCAGTGTATCAATATCAGTTATATATTTTTCAGGTAAGGTTTTCACAAAAACTGCGAAGTTTTTAAACTTGCGTATGCGCATGTTTCGATCTTCAGTTGTGGAATCATTTAGATACGTCCTTCCCAGTCGCTGGATTTGTGGATTTAGCGCCTTGTCCACAGTGTATTTGGTATTGTCGCCCAATCCTCCCCAATAAATGTTCTCGGTCAACATGTCCTGAAAGGTGTTTATGACTTTGGAAATTCTCGGATACGTCAGTATTGTCGTAAACCCCGCGGAATATCCAGTCGCCAACAGCAACGCAGTAAGGCACCAGCTCACCAGGATTATCCTAAAAACGTGCTGAGACGACGGTGGAAAATTCGATATGCATCCTAACGTGATGATTCTGATCACGCAGCTGAAACTATACAAAAAATCTGTATATTTGGTGAACTTATCCAATTTATTGTACGCCCTTGCGAAAGTCGTCATAAACCCGGCTGTTAGGACACAAGAAAAAAGTATCAGAAACCATAAGTTTTGACGGAGAGGTTCGAAGACGTAACTCGTGGGTTCGATCAAATACGGCTTCGGTACCAAAAACGTCGCGCAGTGTTGAGTATAAGGAAAAGACATCGATAGGTTTCTTTTAAAAGTCGATTGCTGCCATTGGGAACAAACCGCTATGTTAGCGCGTTCGTCCAGCAAATCATCCAGCGCAGCTCTCCATAAATTGGTTGTGTTGGTTTCATAGGAAATATATTTTACGGGCCAAGTAGCTGTGGCAGCTTTCACAATTCTTACATCGATGCCGTCGTATTCTTCTTCCCCGTTGATATACACGAAAGGCGGACAATGAAATAGTGAAACGTTGAAGGTGGCATTTACATCCCCAATTAAGAAACTTGGTGTCCATTCGAAAAATTCAAACTTCTTTGGGTAAAACGTCATGTGCTGGTGTGCATAATCCCACGTCGCCAAAATCCCACTTTGTTTGATGGACATTACATATGCATTCGCCCTAAATGTGATTTGATCGTGAGGCCACAGCACGTCCAAATAATGCGGAACGTATTCCTGTACGACTATAACATCCAGGCCATATAAGTTACTGGCCATCAAAAAGACATCATCGAAAAAGTTTCCAGTTTCGTTATAAAACACTAAAACCCTTGAGTGGGCAGAGAATTGAAAAACGTCGTCTTCTAAACTATGCTTAAATAGTTCCTTCAGGAAAGTAAAGTTGTTTGATACAACTACATATCTATAACAATAAAGGCCGTCGTTATACTCGTCGGAATTATTGATGTCAACTATCGGTATGTTGAGAGAAAAAATTGACGATTTCAGTACATCTGGCGAGTGAGAGCCATCTGTAATAAAATAAACGCAATTAGAGTTGGCGAACGAATATTTCACGATGTTCGTTGTAAACTGGCGAAAATTGTCGCTGAAGTCAGTAGCCAAAATTAAATTGATGTTCAAAATTATGTGCATTAGCGTAAGCATGATTCTTGGCTATCGAGGCACTGAAATATGAATTATCCTCAACTGAATACCTGGAATAGCACATTAATACCACAATTATGGCTTTGTACAAAACAAGTTAACGAGTTATGTTAACTTGGATGTTTTTATATCAGTGGTTATCATTATACTTAATTCGATGCATTTTTCCATGTCGACTATGTTGACTTTAATGTAATTTATTGTCTCAAGCTTGTTTACTGACTACTTCACAGTATAATTTACCCTTGCTCGGCTTCTTGGACATATTTCAACGACGCGACTACCTTAATTGTATTTGGTTAATATTATGTATAATTAAGTATGTCATATGGGAAAATCAATTTTACGATACAAACCACAATTTTAAAATAAAATATACCATTGTAGCCATTAATGGGATTTGAAGTCATTGCGATACAGGGTATAATTTTTAATTTTAGGCAAACATTCTGAAGATGCACTAGCCCATGAGAGTCCTCCAAGCCAAGGTAGTACATTTTTTGATCACGCACAATCGTCAGCAACCGTCACAGTCACAGCCACGATTACAAAACCGAATGATGACGATGTAAGTTGACTTAAAGAACCATAACCAATTCAGCATTAGCCAATGAGAATACTTCAAAACATTGTTTGAACCAGGACCATACCCACAATTTTTAATTAAAAAGGCATGTATGCTAATGAAGGTAGCGCCATTTCTGGTGATCCTCCGCAGATTCTCTACACTGTTTCACACTCACGTCCCAAGGTGCACGTGAAACGCGGCTATCGTAGAAAGTCTTTTAGCAAGAAAAGAAAACATATGGCGAAGATGCTACGAGAAGGTCCGAACAAGGCACTTCAGGACCTCACCGTAGCGTCTTTTCTTGGGCCCTCTGTTTTCTTTTTCCCAATGGTCTTTCCACGAGTTGTACGACAGCCGCGTTTCACCACATATTTAAGCCATCTCAGCCTCTGTGATTTAATCTTGTCAAGATTTTACGATATACTCTATTTGGTCACTTTATCAGCCTGGCTTGAATTTCGTCTTCTGTTGTACCAGTTTCAGTTACTCTAACGCAAACGCACCAACCTGTTCGACATATTTCCCTTCTTCAGTATTATCTCGAAGCTTGAGCTTCTGCCAGGTTTTATCTTGTCTCTGCTAATTTTTGGATCAATTTTTTGAGCTTCCGTTATTAATGCTTGCACTATCCTTACCATTTCATCTTTTTTTTCAACCCAAACACTGATACCTTTTATTATAAGTATAGTAATTAATTACACTTCGACTTATTGTAATAATCCCAACAATATGCTGAACAGTGCCGTCGACAGAAGGTCGAAGTCTAGAATGAACGTCAAAGTAGCTTGATAATGTGCCTTCCACCTATTTTGTACAGGAGGCATAAGTCGTTTCCCTATTCCTTGTTTGTTTCCATTATTTGCATCAAAACCAATATCTGGTTTATTGTTCAATTTTCCATTGTAAAACCGATAGTCTCCCACCTGCTCTTCCATATGTTTCCTTAGTCTACCATTAATGACTTTCGCTACTACTTTATATACCATATCCTTCATAGTACGGACCTATTCCACTCTTTTGAAATTGTTTCTTCTTCCCAAATCGTTGTTAGCAATTTCCAATGGCAATCCTTTTAGTTTCGCCACAACATTTTTGATCATCTCTTTGGTAATCTAGTTTTCGCCTGGACTTTTATTATTCCACATTTGTTGGAGTATACTTCCCATCCCTTGCACTGTTAGTGACTTGAGTTGTCCTTACTGCTCCTATCAGTTATCAACCTTCCCTTTCCCATTTCTATTGATATTCAGCTTTTCAAAATATTTTGCCCATCTGTCCATTTACCTCAACGTCCTTCCTGCCACCGTTCCACCTTTATCCCAATAGTTGCTAAATAATTTAGAATTATTTTAACCTGACATGTACGTAATAGTATTTTAGAATATACAACTAACTTAGCGAAAATAAAAATATACATAAATTAAGTTCCAACATTTCATAATCGATATTTTTGATTTTCAAATATGGTAGGGTAGTTGGGTTTCTTCCCCGAAAGACACGGTTTTCCCGGAAACGATTCCAGAGGAAAGTTCGAGCACTGAAGAAGAACACGTGGTCATATTCAGGCTACCTTCGTTACACGAATCAGACGGATTTCTTAGAGATCCATCGATATATACTGTAAGTAGTTATATACATCTGATCGTCTCTTTCAGTCTGGACTCTCTCCATTCATCGAGTTAAACAAAACGATATGTCCTTAATAATCTGCCTTCTTAGTCTCCCCATCATTTTGTTCATTTTTAGGCAGAAACTAGTCTGTTTCAACTTGCGATGAGGAAAAATGGTACCGGAAAACCAAATTTTACAATCGAACAAGTTACCGCAATTTCTGTTTCAGACACGAAACAAACCAAACAGCAAACGTCGACTCAGAAAGTCAGGTAGTACTTTTAGTTTATGAAGCGCGGGTCAAAAAGTTGAGGCCTTTCACGGAATGTCTGTAAATTTCGCTAAGTTTCTTGCCAGTCAATGTTTCTTCATTTCGTTGACAAAAAAATTGTATTTACTTTGTTAGGTTATGTCTCATAGCAAAACAATTATCTGATAAAATTGAAAATTAGACAAAATCACATCAATACGCTTGGTAGCGTTCTGTTAACTTTGAAAATCCAAAATGTTCGACTTTATTTTGCTCTTGGTATTGCTTTCAGAAATTGGCAATCGAATGAGACAGGATAGAAAATGTTGCAATTTGAAGACTTTCGCAAAAGGATTCAAAGTTTTTGATGCACGTTTACTTAAATATATTACCCATTAAATAATTAGAAATACAACTCTGCATTTTGCATTAGTTCTCCAACAGATAAAGATTCCATGGACAGTAGTAGCAAACATCCATCAACTGCAGAAGGTCCAAGTGGCGATACCCAAGGTTCTAGAAAGACGTTAACTGGTAGTTACGGCGGTGACATAGCTGCTGCAACGTTTCTAGATGTTGCCGTTTTACGTTGCCTTTTTATAACACATTGGCAAGAGGAAGGGATATACTGGTCTTTGCATTTTATGTACAACAGGTTTGTACCAACCACTGGCGCCTCTTATTTTTCTTAAACGACTTCCAATAAAAATGATCACGACCCATTTATTTTGCCAGATTGCGGGATATTAACGAAGAAACGGCCGGCCAACAACAACCGAGGAAAAGGAGTAATTCCTTACCCATACCGAAAATTGAAGTCTCCATATACCAAAGTACGGAAAGTAAGAAACAAGAGAATAAAGATTTCATTGAAGTACCTGAAGTAAAAGATTTTTCTCTTCTTGCAGGTATTCGTACCTACCTGCAAAAGATATCATTTCATCGATGCCATTGAACCTTGTTCTTTTTTAGAATCGCCGTATACCCAAAAGCGACCGGAAGATTCGCCGCACGCGAGACGGGCGAGCGAGAAAATCAAGAAGAGAATGAAGATGGCCGATTTAAAAACGTTCGTCGAAACAAAATTGCTCTCCAAGTCCGACAAGGCGTTGGAGAGGATCGGGCAAGACGAGCATAAGTTACGGAGGGATCAAGCGGTGGGTTCCAGCAGTTTGATTTATGTATGTATTCTATCTCTTTCTTTAGTGTTTATTTTTCGTGTTCGTTATGTGCACTAATCGAATTTCTTTATGACACCGGTAGCTTTGAAAATAGTTTCTTCAGCAGGAGCTATCACTGTTGGGTATTTAAAATATATCGGATTTGTTGTTGTTTTTATAGGAATATCACAGAAGTTTGGATACAGGTGATGAGAATTTGTCGAAACCTAGTTCTGGTCGCTCGAAAATCTTTGAGCCTATAGCCAATAATTTAGTGAAAGGAAAAAGTATGCCAAGTTTAAGGTAAGCTTTCTGGTAATGTCTTCTAAAATATTCGACATAGTTTTCATTCAAATATATATCAAAATAAATATCATACGATGTCTGATGCATAGGTCTAAAAAATTATATTGTATCGGACGTCGTATGAAATGTTCATCCTAGAATAGATCATTTTAGTTGTAAACAGTTGTTTATCATAACCTGAGTTCATCTATTTTGTTATTGTTTGATGATAATATGGAAACAACGGATTTGTTTTGAAATGATTTAATCGAAAAGATATGGAGAGGATCTCGAGAGAGTTTATTTGAAGGTGTTTTATGGCAGTTAGATCTTTGACAATATTAAGACTTCGAACTACGAGTGTCATAGAGTCATGTTGATTAGCATTAACCATTCCACAAGCATTAATTTGAACTTAATTGTGATGCTCTTAAAGGTAATTGAATTGATGATTTTGTTCTCAACAAACAAAATAGTTGAACTCCACGTTACCTCATTGTGAATGCTTAGATATATGTTCGTGTGGATGTCTACCTCTTGCACATGCACATTTAAACAAAATATTAACACATCTGTTTGTCGTGTAAAGCTACTTTCCGTCTGTGTTCTTATACTGTGTTCTGTCTCTTAGCTGTTTGATAGATGAATTGACCTCCGGAGGGTAAGTAGTATTTGTTCCATCGTGCATTTTCTTCATAATTTGACTCCTAACTAGAAAACAAACACACTGTGACATGCATTTGCAGAATTACCGAGATGATGTCTTTACGTTCGTTGTCTTTAAATAGGTACATGGGCGAGATTCATTGGGATCGCCGCAGGCAAAGTAGAATGACAGTGCCCCTTAAGCCAATGGCAAATCCGATTATTACGGTTACTGAGCACACGCCCACACCATCACCTGACTTCTTGAGACGACAAGTAAGTTGATGTATCGTAGGGTGGGGAAAAATCTAGTTATCCATTAAAACATGTTGAGGGCCAAGTCCAAGCCACAAACATTTCGTACTCCAGAAACTTTTCTAATAAATCAACGCCAGAGCCACTTCACAAAAAAATCCTTAACTTGAATTTAGGTTGTGACCTAGTCGAGTTTAAGTCCAAATTTTTCTCATAGGGTTCAATCGACAGTCAGCTTGACGCATTGAGTCTATCTGGTGGTAAAATCGGTCATTGGAAAGAAAGAAAATCAAGTCTGACTCGATCACAAACTGATTCTAATATTACTTACGCCAATGAAGACATACCTGAGGCACCCGGCTCCTTCTGTTACATAACGAAAGAAGGAGACTTAGATTTGCAAGTCGTGTTGAAAGTAAGATCTCCACTGACATTTAATGTGCAATCGATTTCTTTTTATTTTTTCATCAGGCCGTGCATTCAGCAGCTCTGCGTGATAACAGCATATGCACGCTTCGGGTTCTGGAGGTGATTTTGAATTTATTAGAACTGCTAATGGACATGGGCGTTTTAAAACAATTTTTACGCGATGAAGCTTTATCTGGTCATTCGCCATTCCAAGAAACCAGTCCCGGTAAACAAGGAAAATCAGATCGCAACACAACACCAACATCCCCCACGAGAGAAACCGACAAAATCAATAAACCACTGACCCCACACCGATTGATAATGAACGTGATTGTCAGGTACTCGAAATCTAGCCCAACTGAAGCATATTTACGCGAATATTTCAGGGTATTGAAGCACTTAGGATGTCCACACGGGTGCGCCGAAGGTCAACGAGGACCAGCAGCCGAATTTCTACGAACTCAATGCCAAAATATACTCGCCAAGTTGAACAGAGCCAGCGGGAAGCAATTCTCGCGGTTTCTGAGGGACTACGTGCGTTATCAACCCATTCCGGACATTTTAGATCTTTTTCATGCATACGTTGGTTTCTGTATTGATCCTAGCTCTCTTCTATCTCCTCTCAGTAAGTTACTATATGTCACTTGCAGTAATTATACTTTTTCACGTATACCTTCACACGTACAACTCAATTTACATTCGTGATTTTTTGGCTTCGGCGAATCAAATCTGATCGACGTGAAATCAGATTTTTTGTGGCGGAGGAAAAAATCGCGAGAATTATTTCATTACACCTTTTATCTAGCACAACTTTTCACCCAAATATATAACTTGTTGGTGAATACCTGTCCAAATAATCACTTCACCTTGTAAGACTTTGTGTATGTGCAATGCTGTGCTCCATTTTGAACTGGTCTTGTTTCCTAGTTTCATTTTTGATTGACGTGGTCGTTTAAATTAGAGTAGTGTAGAGAGAAAGCTTTGAAGGTAGACTACAGTTTTGGTATCGGAAACTGTCTAACTATGCAATAAATATTTACTTATGTCAGCGGTATTTTCTAAAATTAATCATTGAAAAAGTCTGAAAAAATTTAATAAACACGTGGCATTTGTAATGAGATGATTGGCTCATAGACAGGGAGCAAAACTTGAGTCGCATTTTTCAAAGCTGTAGACGTAGACGAGTAATGTTTCATTATCAGACCAGAAGCGGGGCTCTAGCAAGTCGCCAGACATAGTATCGCAAGGTGGTTATCCTACGAACTTTGGCACAGGCCTAGGTGGTGGAGGGATCAGGGGAGTTGAGGGACAAATTATGTCCAGTGTTTTTAAAGCACTTGTTACAAGATTTGTCGACAGTTCCAAGGAAGTGAAGGCACCAGAAAATTTGGTAAGTCAAAATATTTTGCAAATATCTTTTATAATAAAATGTGGCAATTTTGTGATTTACATTTTGTGCATGATTTGCGTAATGTGTATAAAAGTTACTTCGAAATAAATTTATAAAAAAAATACTGATAAAATTAGAGATGACTTTGAAAAAGGGGAATAGAAACGTTCATGAAAGCTACGGTGGAAGACGATGGTAAAATTGCCAATTACGACTTTGTTGAACGGTGCTAATGAAGAGCAAAGAAGAATTATATAATAAGACGAATTCCTGAAAGTATCCCTAAATTAAACATAATTTATATTATGGGTGCACCATGGGCCCTAACCGTGGTATTTGTCATTTATCAGAAATTTCTATATCTCACCACTTCATGATAATTTTGTTTATTTCATCGTAATTTCTTAGGCATTGTACTGCGAAATTCGCCAGTTAATGACGTACGTTAAGGAAGGCCATGGTAGTGTTTTCAGGAGAGTAGCCCTGAGTGCGCTTATAGATACCGCAGATCGGCCTAGCAAAAAGGAATCGAACGTCCAAACCACCAGGGTCATCAGGTACTTTTCACTAACATTTCGATTCCACAAGTCACGTACCCATTTTTAAGGCACATGCACCATTCCGAAATGGAAGATCCAACTGAAATACAAACCGAACCTGGCAGTTACACAGTAGATGATCGCGGCGTTCGTAAGTTGCTATTTAAGAAAAGAAGCACCTCATCAACCTGCGCAGTAAATTGATTTAACTCGATGAAAACACAATGATACAATTCATCAATTTCAGAGCTTATTGGAAACCGAAGCGGAGGAGGCGTCGAAAATCAGTCAAAGTCCATTGAGTAACTTGCGAAAAAAACATCACATATTAACGCCAAGACAAAGCGAAAAAGCATTGGGAATATCTGAACCATCGACGTCGAAACCGAAATCGAAATCTAAACTGGGAGGACTCGGTAAATTAAGATTTCACATCAGCTTCAAATGTATGAAATATTTTTTTTCAGTTAATTGGTTTAAACGAAGCGAAGGTACAAATGAATCGCCTGATATCCAGGATAGCACCGACACGATGACCGAGACCGCCAGTTTCATGAAACAACAGTACTACATGCAAAAAGGTCCCGTTAAAAGCAGCAGCACTGGGTAAGTATGTTCGCGATTATTATGCACGTGCGATAAAAAATTTAATTTAGAAACGTGAGCAACACGCTGCAAAAAGCCAAAAAGAGAGTCGAGGATAAGTTCACCAAATTCGTTTTGAAAAAGGGCAAGAAGAAAGATGGCAGTATGGAAGAATCGCCAGGCAGTTGTGAGTTGCCTCGGTGCAGACGAATTTGTTTTATCCTTCCGTTTTATAGACTTGAGTAGGAAGAATTCTATGGAATTCGGCGAGTCTTCGCGAGAATCCGAATTTGTGATTTTGAAGGAACGCAAACTTGTTGCAACAGCGCCCGTGTACAATGGGATGCTCAGGCTGTCGTTTTTATTGGAGACTTGCCCACCTGGGTCAGTTCCCGACGCACATTTATTGGCATCGGCGCTTGACCTGGTAATTTTTTTTTTATTATTACCAATTTATCTTACTTCCATTTTACCACAGCCACATTCTGCCGTCGTATCCCGAGCAGCTCTTCTACTCGAGTGTTCGTACTTCGTACACTGCTGTAATAAAGGCCAGTGGCCAACGTGGATGAAGCTTGCGTTTCCTGTATTTAGACCTTCCGGGCCGTTGCCGGCTAGAGGACCAGGATCGGGAATAAGGCGGACACACATAATGCAAAGAGCTGCCGGTAAAATGTTTTACCAGTGGGCTGAAGTACTACAAATACGGTACAATCTAAATACAGTGACGTTTCACAATCGTTTTAGGTCCTTGGTGCACGATTGGAAGAAATGTTGAACGAAGATAAACAGTTAGAAACCAGTATTGCTTCGATGGTTTTGGACGAAAGCAAACAAAAGGAATTGCTGCTGCAGGATGAAGAAGAAGATTTTTTGGACGAGGGTATGATCTTTTCAAAAGGTTTTGTTCATAATTACTTGTTCAAAATTGAATTTTGTTTAGTAAATTAACACAAAATGAAAATGTTACATTTTCATATAGTAAACCAATCCATACAATTAATCAAGTTTATGACATTGTTTATGTCTGCCCTTTTAATTGACTTAGTTCACTAGTCCATTAAGCTCATAATATTTATAAACTATATAATATGTATTTTAGCAAGCATTAATACATATGGAGCAAGTTGTCCAATCGCATTAAGACTTATAGCGTGCGTTCTTCTATTGGAAATAACTTCGTTCTTAAGAGAAGCTTACCAAACGCTACCAAAGTCTTCGCGTATTATTGGAAAAGAACGACCACCTCCTTGGGAGAAGCTATATAACAAGGAAGCGAACAGGAGGTGGAGTATGGCGTTGTCGTCGATGGGGCATTCCCAAGCATCTGCTCAAAGTCTCCAGTCAATAACTGGCGACAGAGATTCCGGACAAACAGAAAGGAAAATAAGCTTCGTTCTACACGAACCGGATAACGAATCGGAGGGCAGTAGTAACACAACAGTAACAGTCCAGGTTTGTCTTAAATAACCAATGTAATTCTTGGCAACAAAATATCAATCGTATTCATTGTTAGTTAAGAAAATTTTCTTATACGCATATTGAGAACTTAACACCACTCACAGTCAAATCGTAGTTCCTTATTCAAAAATTGGGGCGGGGTTCTTGGGGTCGTGCCAAGGGTCGGGGGATGGTATCCCTTTTATGAGAATGGATAATCCGCCCAGTGCTTGGGACTTCGGCAAAGCAGTCTCAACACGTGCTCGAAAAACTAGCACAATGTCTACTTGGAAACCTAACTAGCACATACTTTACTTGGATCCTTCGAGAGGGTAAAACAAATAAATCCACAATTAATTCGTGGTGCGTAACAAAAATTACGGCCGAATGACGTAGAGCTCATTTATTTGATAAGTCGCCATCGAACACAATCTTCTAATACAACAATCTCGACTTCAGGAAAATTCACAGTAATCATTGGTAATGAATTCCAATTCATGGTGCGTTTTTTTCTTAACACAACACAATTTACCAACTTGAAAGTATTAAACACATCTATTATCGCAACCGAAACAAAAAATTATTGACGAACATACTTAAAAAAAGGATACAAGCAACGCATTTCGAGGAAAATTTGGTAAAACAACCTATCTCACTCATCCAACCATTTAGAACCGAGAATTCGTCAGATAAACGTCTAACATTAATAGGACTGATCCCAGCGCACTCGATGTGCAATCGATATTGGAAAATGAATAATTTTAGACGGAGGCTGTAAACTGTAACATTTCTGCTTTACGTCCGCTGAGCCTACTATTAATAATCCAGTTTATGTGTTCAACTCATAAAACCAATGACTGAAACTGGAAGAAATTAAGAAAGATATAAAATTAAACATAAAGAACAAAAAACTTCTAATCACGAAATAGAGAAAATAAAGGAGGAAAATGAAATCCACAAAAAAATTAAATAATGAAAAAAATCTTTAAACATATCATGGAAATAAATAATGTGCCGAAGACGGTTACAACAATAGGAGAAGAAGTATACGCGATAGAGTTAGACAATGAGCTTCACAAAAAGACTATAACGAAGCACAAAATTAATTGGGAAAGCTACCAGAAATGAGGGTGTATATTAAAGATGACTCAACGAGGAAAGATAGAGGAAAACAAAAAACGACAGGGGAAAAGGAAAATAGGATACACTAAGATAAATATAAATGGAAAAGTATGGCGGTGGAATGAAAGACAGGAAAAGCTGAAAAGAAAAAAAAAATTGTTGCATAAATCCGGGCATGGAAGCCTGTGGATCCAGTTTATGTGTTTATGCCATTTCGTATATACGAAATAACTAGAAGAAAATGCAGTTTCTGTATTTATTGAGTAGCAAATAATAAATATTTTTTTTTAGTATCATATATTACTAATTTTCATGTAATTCTCATCACAATATCGGTAGGTCTTGGAACAGGCACAGCAAAATTACGAGTTTGTCTATTTCTTGATGCCTGTTGCAGTACTTACCGATCGACTGTTGTATAATATATTTTGCGTTATCTATAAAAATACATCAGATTCACAATCAAGAGTAAATTTATTGGTAGATATCAATCTACAGATTATAATGTATGGTGTGCGATCACTGAGGTTTCTAGTCTTGGCACCGTTGTATTTTGTGGCATACTAACCAACCAATACGAAGTTGAAGTTTCGGTAACAAACCCGAATAAGAAATTCGAAATGAATCAATAGGGCTTGTTAACAATAAATACAGTCGTAGAATTCTGAAGGTCCTGTCGATGTTGAATATGTGCGTTTTTTACGGGACAATCTAAACTTAAAATGACAATTCAAATGCTACGTTGTTGATTACCATTGATGCAGGGTGAAGACGGCAAGCGAATGTCCCAGCCTCGTCCATATTTACTGCGTCGTGGTGCTGGCGCACCAACAGGTGGCTCTTTTAAAAGAAGAAGTTTAAAACTGCGACGAGGCACCAGAGAAGGCAAGGAGATGGATCCTGAATGTAAACCCAAATCCCCCAATTTGTAGAATGCACCTTACCGTAGTTATTTCAGGGAGACTTGCTGAAGCAGTCAAACGCACGGATTCGATACAGTCGAAGCGCAAAGTCAGCTCAATTTCGGATCGCAGTGACACCTCCGAACCCGGCATTCCAGGCGAAGCAAGCGGCGAAGAATCGCCCGGCGTGCTGAGCGACGATCAGCCGCCGGAAAGTCCGAGCGACAGCAACGACACGGACGAAACTACGAAAAATATGCCGTGGATGAAGGTAACATAATCGCATATAATAAAAATAGTTGTTTGAGGAATTGATTTTAGGTGATGGTCCAAGTGGCGAATTCGTTTAATTTTTATTGCACTCATCAGAATTTCTGCCATCCCTATTGCTATCGGAGGGTGATGAGGGGCTGTTCTAGATTGGTTAAAGCCGTTCGGAAGGTATTTAACCGTCTAATTACTTAGGCGATGATTTAATGTTTGCTTAAAGGTGTACGGTGAGGAATTTGGCGTCTTGGATGATAAATTGAATATGGAATTCGAAAATAAAAGCCAAAAGAGGAAGAAGGATAAGAATGCAAATCGCAAAGTGTCGGATCAAACCAGTTCAACTATTTCACCAATACGCAGGAAGGATAGCATGGGCAAACGTGACAAGTATGATTTAAATTTATTACTCGATGATTCATTTGATTTTTTTTAACCAGTTCCTTATTAATAGATCAAATGCTGACGTATGTTATTATCAAATATAAATAAGAATTCTAATCTGCAATAAATGGGTTTAAATTGCCGAATCTGGAATTAGTCGTAATTCCATCGTGATCTGGCATTTCCATTAATACATCTTTTGTTAAAGAGTCGACAAGAATTTAGACGGTTCTCAAATGAGTAAGCTGACTTGCAAAGAGTCGTCACGTGACATAGCAGAATCAGACACCGATAAAGATAACAGTAAAACATCAACTGATGGTAAACCTAAAGAAACGCCACCGATATTGAAGTACATTAAAACTCAAGTAATATATTTTCAATTTTCAAATCGCTGAATTTATTTTGCAAACTGAAACTCGTAGGTTAAAGATGCGTTCCACAGTCCTTTGGCGGTGCTTCTAAAAGGCGCCGTTATTTTGACAGAAGAACATTTTCTGGAAATAATGCCAGTAGCGTGGGAATTGCTGCTGGAGTGGAATCAAGAAGTTGCCGCCTGTGCTGCTTCCATCTTCATCCTAACTGCTGTCAAATGTCCGCATCAAGTTTCGGAACTAATGCAACATAGTCTTTCACATCCGGATTCTGCAATAAGAATAAATTCAATTTTAAGGTATCCAAACAACAACCCCGAAATAAATCAATAGGTCGATAGCACAAAAAATACTATTACATTCGACTGAAAAAAATTATATTTACCGACGGAAAACTGTTAATGAGGGCTTGTTAACAATAAATACAGTCGTAGTGAAATTATTTCTAACATTATTTTAATTTTTGAATGGGAAATATTTATATAAATGGTATATAAATAGTATCTCCCATCCATGGTATCTTGTTGACATCAATTAAGTTGGCCAAACAATCGCCCTATCAATGGGTTTCCACTAACAAAACTTCTTGGATATTTTGTTACATATTTATTGTGTCATTGTTCTTTATATATTTCTGTTCTATGATTCGAATTTTATTGTTTTATTTTCCACACATAAAGAATTTGGTTGTATGTATTAACAGGTTTCAAGTCTTGTGGAAGTTAAGATACCAAGCATGGCCTCGTATGGAAGAGGGGGCGCATCTTCTATTCAAAGTACCACCACCTGGTATAGAGTTTACTTTACCATCTCCCAAAATTGGAATAGAATCACTGGACGTGGTTGATTCTCCTTGGGAATTATTGGTCAAAACTAAAGTCGAAGAAGTGACCATAAATCAAGAGAGACACGTGGGTGATATCATTTTCCAAATAATTAAAAATGTATAATCCTTTCTTGTAGAGATCTCTCGTTACGGCAACGAAAACGCGCAAGAAGCAGCAGACGGAGTTGATCAAGATGGCACTGCAGGCGCAGGACGATAAGAAGCGCGAAGAACGTGAAAATTTCCTCATAACTACGATCCCGATTACGGTTCAGGCGGCGCACGAGCCGAGCTTGTATCACACCACCGAGGAGCACGATGAAGGTTTTCGTAAAAATTTATTTTAACTGAGTTAATGATGTTTTAAAGTTTTAGCTCCCGGAGACGATGAACAGGCGGAAGGACAACCGAGGAATACTGGTCACCATTTGCATTCAGCTCATTCGTTGTTTCCCTCTTGTCTATGTTCAGCCGTCGTGCAAATTATTAATTTATTGGACGATGCTGCCGTTTCTGGGGATGGGTGTGCTGTATATGAAGTTTCGTATCAGGTAAGCAAATAAGACAATAATAAAAATTCAAGCGCAAACAATAAAATTTCGCAATGAAAAAAAATGAATTTAATCATATCGTAATTTTAAGAAGGTATATATTTTCCTTTCCAAAAACAAACAATAAGTTCCATCTATTAAAAAAAATATTACCCAATGAGAAAAGTAGGTTTTTATTATTATTAGGTTCTGCTTCATTGTCGGTGTTAAGTTGGGTGGTGGTAATTTCTGGTATTAAATGCATCGCGATTGTTTGTTTAGCTATACTTATGATGCCATTCTGCATTAGATTATAAATTGAACAAATGTTAGGTTATATGGTGCTGTTTGGTTGAAGACAGTGCATTATTCCTGCGATACATATTAGAGAGATTAACACGAGAAAAGCAAGACATGATGTTCAAAATTCTAAGACATTTGATAAGATTCATCCCAAAATTGCCGCAACAGGCCGCGTTCGCTTTGTACAATTACATCATCGGATACGTCATGTTTTACACGAGAACACCTCACGAAGATGGCCAGAAACTCATAGGAACCGCACTATCTCTATTATGGATGGTCGTGCATAGCGTTCACGGGATAATGTTCAAAGATCTGAAGCAGATACTGAGGAAGGAGCAGTGCGACGCTTCGATCTTGTTGACAGCAAACGTCCCATCAGCGAAGAAAATTATCGTTCATGGTCCGCAAGGTTACATTGAAATATGTTCATTGGCGATACGATTTGAAGACTATAATTTGCAGATCCCGATGCCGCTGGAATCCCTTCGCAGTTTCCTGTGCAAGAAGACACTCAATTTTTCCAAATCTTGAGGGAGGCTTTGGATTTTTTTGGAATCGATGAAAACCGACACAAGGAGTACTTCCTGGTCGACTATAAAACGCGTAAGTTTTGTAGATATATGACGAGGTTAATTGCTTTTTTGTGTGCTTTCAGACCAAATTCAAAATCCGTCGTCTTACGTTAGAGATTACTATTTTTTTAAGCGGTCCCAATATCCACAATTGGAGTTAGTCCATATGAAACCTGAAGAAGCGTTTAATGCATTGCAAAAGCACGAGTTAAATTATAAATTTGTGGAAATAGGGAAAGTTTTATTAACTTGGGCTATTTTAAAAAATGTTGACATGGTATGTTGTACTTGATAATATTCCTACTTAATTCCTAGTTCTAATAATGACATCTTTATCTTCATATCCTCCTTAAGCTATGGATGCACTTCTTTCATTTGGTTCGAAGCTTATTCCACCTTTGTCATTATAGATCATCATGCACATGCCTCATTATCCTCCATTAATTTATAGGTGGTGCAACGGGTTGTGTTTCTACATGAAGAACTAATGAAGTTGCCCTCTTTTCCAAGGAAGGCCTTAGAATCAGATTTGGACTTGTACAAAGGTGGTGAAATTGGAAAAGTGCGTTCGGAACGTTTAGTATCTTGTGTCTTAGTAATGATATCATCGTTCCAGATGCTTTTGGGATTGGATGTTCTTCACAAGTTCATGTGGGTGCGTCTAATCGCCAGAATGTTTGAGGCCATGGCAGGAAACTTCGCTTACTCTGGCGACATCCACTTATTCCTGAACGTTTTGAACGGTGCAGTGATCCTGCATTCTGAAGATGCTTGCATTTTGCGATACGTAATGGCAACGTACATAAACGCCGCGTTCCACTTCAAAAACATATTTTCAACGAACGGGTGCGTTCTGAAAAATTTCACTTATTCTACTTTTACCTTCATTGTTTTCAGATATTTGTTAATAATGCCGACGCTCCTTAAAATATACTCCAATCATCAAACTAACAAATTGGTAACCACCACTGTGGAGTATGCCGTAAAACAGTTTTATTTGATGAATAGGAAACCGTTTATTTTGCAAATGTTTGGATCAGTATCGGCGATGTTGGACACTGACGAAGAAGGAACTTATGGGGACGCCCACAAGGTTTCATATTACTTATAATATATTTCTTAAATTAAATTAAACTATTATACTTATAGATCCAATCTAGTTGCCTTTTTAATTTATTACTGAGTTTGGAAACCCCATCTCCAGATCCGCTAAACATAGCAGAGTTGGTCAAAGAAGATAAGCCATTGAAAGCAATTGATTTTTGCTACCACGACGAAAACGAAATGGTCACGATTTTAGATTGCATCTCGTTGTGTGTTATGGTCGTGTCGTATTCGTCCGAAAGCGTGAGAGGCTACCAGATGTTGGTGAGATATTCGCACCAACCTACTCGTTAAGGTGATCGAAATATGTACGTCTTTAATTTAGATCATTTTGGAGGCGATATTACCATGCTACGTCCAACATATCCAACTACCGACCTATAACAAAGAAGGAAAAACCGAAAAGGAAATTATCAATCAGCTCGCGGTGGCCATTAAAACCCTCGTGAACAACTGCGAATCTCTTACGAAGTAAGTGGAATTTAATAATTTGTTACCTCTTTGCATTTTTTTTTCGTCATCGGTTTGGAGATGACAATTCCTTCAAAAGCTTTCACGATTTGGGGGAACGAATATTTTTAGAACTTTTAAATTTATCTTTTCCTGAATACATAGAAGTTACAACGGACCCTACAGATCCAGCCCTGAGCATAAGGGCTCCAGTCAACGGAACTACAGCAGGGGACCCTATTCACCGGGCTTCGACTTCGAAGACGAGTCCCATTCGAAATTTATGAGTGAGCATTCGCGCGCCAAGAGCATGTACGAACACGACGTTGAAGATTCTGAAGTTTTAAGGGCCGAATATCGAAGACCGCGCGACGTTCTGCTCTCGCTGGTTGGGGAATTTATGTGCAGAGCCACGGTGCGTCTACAAGAACTGAACAAGAGAAATAATCAAGAGGGGAAGATAATTGAGTTGTTGGACATTAGGTCCCATATAGTAAGTTACTTTGCATAGTCTTTCTAGTGGCTATGGGGTTATATATTTAATTTTAGCGCCTGGCAGATATAGCTCATAGTTTATTGAAGGTGTCGCCTTACGACCCGGAATCGATGGGTTGCAGAGGTCTTCAGCATTATATGAGCTATATTCTTCCGTCGACAGAATGGGCTAATGATGCAATGAGACCAGCGTTGGTTACTATACTAAGAAGACTAGACAAGGTATTTCAGAAAATTTCGAAGAAACCATCCATACGGGTACGTTACCAGTACAAGGTTATGCATTTTGGATTTGGACAAGTTATTTATTTTAGCGTAATACTGATTGGGATGCTGCTGCTGGTTTGTTGAAAGGAATCTATGATACTATGATGAAATATCCATACATAATGCATTGGCAGCACATCAAAGCTCTTATAAATACAGTTCAGGTACTAATTTGAAACATATATCGTCATAGTATGAAAATATATCCAAAATTTGCTTAACGTAGACTAGTAGATGGGTAGGTCTTCACGCATATTCGTATTCACGTACTTATTACGTTTCAGAACTTAGTTGTCAGTGAATGCTGTTCTGGTGAAGGTGTATCCTCTGCAACTGCTGCGCTAATGAGTCAGGCCCCACCACCTCATTTTTGCTCAACTGTCGTAAGACTCATCGCTCTTCAAATACTGAATACAACGGTAAGATACTTGAATTAATTAATAATGAGTTGTGTTCACAATTTCCTTCAGGACATGTACACCTTGGACCAAGTATGTGGTGGCACGACATTCTCGTCTCAGGAAAAGACAGAGAACATCATCATGAATCTGATAATGCCACTATGCTTGAGAGTTGGAAGTGGCAGAAAAGGTAACGCTTGCACATTTTTACGCGGATCTTGTACCTCTCAAATTACAGATGTTTCTAATATGCGACAGACCGACATAACGTTCGCTTTAACTCTGGTACTGCACGCAATTTGCCCGCCCAACACAAAAAGCGCCGCGTCGACGACGCAGAATTTAAAAACGGCAACGGAAATGAGAACCGGAAGCCTCACATTCACTGGCACCCGCGACACAAAAACGACATCGCGCATTAACACATCTCTGTATCAAGTAGCCTTTCTAGGTCAGTTTTGCAATAATAGTATGAACTATTGAGGATTTTTAATTTTCAGCGCTTAAAATAATGGCGATATGTTTCGAGGGCGAGCTGATTACGGATTGGACGAAGATAGCCAGGGCTATGAGGGAATTGGGTAAAAGGAACGAAGCTGCCAATTTCTTGTGGGATTTCCTCGACTTTATCGTTACACATCGAACCCCATTATTTATTCTAATGCAACCGTTCATATTCCAAAAGGTCAGCCACCTTAACACACATTTGTGCCACCAATCAAAGTGATCGTTTTCAGTTGGCCCAGCCACCCATTTCCGATTTTGAAAGAAGCATGCATTCGAAAATACGAGACAAGATCCGTGGAATTGGTCTACCGCAACCGAAGAGTCGAGGAGCGCTCTTAATGGAGTTGGCACATGACATGAAAGAATTGAAAGAGGAACTAGATGATAGTAGGTTTAGATTTGACCCACTAAATCATTCATAAATATTCGTCCAGACTTTTGGGCTTCGCCCGATTTTTTTCTCTAAGCTAACGAAACCGAAATTTTCTCAGTTTTGATTGTCAGTGAAGAACATTAGTAGTAAAAATTTTAGAGTAGTGGTTTAATCGTATAATTTTATGTTGTTTGTGTTCACGTTGCTAATTGTATCAGCTTCAGAGGAAACAACCGAGACTGCAAAGAAGCAAGAATCTTCACAGCCAACTGTTCAAATTACTAGCGAAACGACTCACGGCCGAAATCAACGACCGTCATTGATAGATTTTTTGACTGGTGGGGAAACTGGTGGACGTCATGGTGCAAAACAAACACATGAGCACCAACACCATGCTAAAGGTAAGTTTATCCATCTCGTCAAAAAATTCTTAGCTAACGCCCAATGTGATAGAATGGAATAGGGCTTGAAAAATTATCAATGATGAGATAATATCGTTTTTGTTTTGACACATTTTGAAGAAGCTTCGTTAATTCTGCGTTACATTTTAGAGTCATCTTCGAGCACAAGCTATGGCTCCACACCGAATCAAGCTAACGTCAGCATAAGTGAAGGTCAGGAGGGTTGCAACAACGGCTCATCGACACCATGCAATGTCCAAACTGGTACGTAAGTCAATTAAAATTTCGTTAAAATATACCCATGTGACCAAGATCGTTAATGCTAGTTCATGTTTTATGTTTTTGTCCAAATCATTGCAATGAACATTATGGAACACATCTATTACTTCAAAATTGATTTAACCGATGGGGTTATTCGTAACTGTGCCAGATAAATGTTTCCTAAATTTGAAAAAAATGTTTTGTTCTTATTCGATGTTGGGTGTATGTTTCAGGCACGTTGTACGTATTTTCATTGTCGACATTTGTGCGATAGATCCTTTCATAGTTTTGTGTTTGGTGTTTGCATGTTTCAGATCGATCTCGACACTCCTCCGTTAGTGACGAACATGCTGTGCAGATGCATAAGTCTGAAACCTTTAGCTCCCAGCATAGAGCTCATAAACTGCGCTTTGTTTCTTCCGTAGAATTTAGACACTCTTCAGGTAAATGTTTCTGAATATTTCCTTGCTTCCTCAGTACATTATAATTTGTGTGTTTTACTTGTTTAATATTTTAAAAGTAAACAAGACATACTTGTTATTAGTGTTACATTATAAAAAATTGAGCCATTGGGCCCATTTTCATGCATTTATAGATTAGAGAATTTAGGAAGATTAAGAAAACCACTCATTAATATGCACCAATGTGAAATTTAGAAATTTATCATTAACATTTAATTACTTATTCGTTATTATTGGTCAGCTCCATTTAAAATCCAAGGCTAATTGACGATTTTCTCATCTCAAATGCGCAGCAATCAAACGGATATTACAAACAGCCGGTAAGGACAGATCAAAATCGATAAAAAATGTGACTGAGTAATCGCCGAGTAATAAAAGAAATCACTGAGTAGTCGATAAATAACATCCGATTAAAACGAAAAATTAAATCTCAACTCAAGCATGTACCAGTTGGGCTGCAGCAGCCATAGTTTAACCCAAAAACGAAATCCGGCAGGAAAACTTCAAACGATGTTAAAAGTGGACGTTCTTTCGAAAAAGATTTTAGTGGCCAACACATTTAACTGGCAAACCCTATCTACTACGAGGAGATATATCGCCTACCATATTAGGCGTCTATTTTTTGCACAAAATTGCAATTTGGACCATTCACCTGAAATAAAATACGACCTTTTAAAGAAATGGATTGACAGTTACTCCTTCTGGTAGCGAACATAATTTATAAATATGCCACACAGTTAAAGAAATTGTTGAAGAAAACTATTGTATGGAATTGTTTCGAAAGTTAACGAAAATCTACTATAATTTTTCACCTACAAAATGGAACTAAAGAAAAAGGAAAGGAAAGCCGACCACATAGAGAAGAAATTCAGAAAGAGTGGGACCAGATGAGTAAGTGATAAAAAGAAAGCTTACAAATACACGTGGGGCCCAGAAAACTCGAAGAAGCTAACGTTTGTGAACCAATCTTTAGTTTCACGGATAATTGGCATTAAAATAAAAAATCAAGCAAGATTACAGTTTCTAAGCAGGCAACGCAAAAAAAAGTTTGCAAGCAGGCAAAATGAGAACATTTCACTTTTACAAGGATGCATAGAAATCCAGGGAGAGCCAACAACAATCAACCTGAGGAATAAGGACGGAGAACTAATTGGAGAAACTGAAGGTGTGGGCTTAATATTTTTATGAAGTGTTAAATGGTTGAAATGGTTGACACAGCAAGCAATGATGAACAAGTGACTGTACAGGAGCTAACAGAGCAAGAGATAGAAGAAGAATTCAAAAAGTTAAAAGGTATTCCGGCTAAATTACATTGGAGGAAAGCAATGTAACAGAAATTACTGCGAAATTTGGAGAGAAGAACGAATGCCCATACAATGAAAACAACGAACCCAACCCAATCCTAATATGATACAATTTACCAAATCCAACCCAACCGAACTCAAAATGAAATATACGAAAATTAAAATGCATGTATTTTATCTAATAAAAATATAATGGAACATGGAAAAACTAGAATAGGATGAAGAAAATAATACAGGAGCATGAGGGAAATAGCACTGAAAAGGACTAGGAAATGATCAGGGACAATGTAAACCATAGGGTATAACAAAGCAAAGAAGGAACCAATGACTCGATGAAGAAAATAAAATAGATTAGCATGAAGAAAGAAGAATATCTGTTTATAGTTCATATGTTTACAGACAGAAAAGGAAAGCAACAACAAATCTATGTAAAACAAAAGGAAACAACAAAGGACAGGGAAGCAAAAAACGCTAAAGAAATTGAAAAGAACCACAAGAACAATAACACGAAAACGTTACTTTGATCAAATTTTATATAATTTTGTTAGTCATCCATAAATTGCCACGAACTAAATAAAACAGAAACCTATTTCGCTATATTTTGAACTCATCAGCAAGAAATGCGAAACGTTGTAAAACTAACCGAAGTTACTATGTCAATAACTTACCATAAGCATGACAGCAAGAGATGCGAAACGTAAACTTAACCTAAGTAAGTCAATAACTTACCATAAACATGACTTGCCACAAATTTATAATTTTAATAGCAATTAAATTCAAGCTTCACCCAAATTGCAAAATGGTGCTGTGTCTATCAAAACTAAAGGCGAACAAATATATTGTTGTTAGTAAACGACGTTGGTTTAAACACTTCTGAGTTTTGGTTCGTTTTTTTTTTTTGAACATTTTAGCACGATTTGCCACAGTTCAATAATTTTTATATCATTTTGTGTCGATTTCAGTTTCCTAAAAGTTTTTTAATATGAAAATTCATCAATAATAACACAATATGTACGTAAGTAATCTTCGACCTCTGCTACCACCCATGTGATATTCAAAACAGAATAGATGAGTATTTATATAACTGCCGAATAATTGTGTATAAATATTTTTTTCTGAAATATAATAAATTAATTATATTAAGAATGTCTCTTCATTCTAGATAATCTCCAAGCTATGAATCCATATGAGGTCCAGTTAGGTTCATTTGACCTCAGAGACAAACAACCCTGAACATTCCACCATTACATTCCTTTGCGATTTGTAACTCCTAATATAATCCTCGCACTGACTAAATAACTTAAAAGTAGGCTATACGGAAGAAGAAATACAGCATGATTTCTTTGAAAAGGGATATCATCACAAAGCAAGCTCCTACAATTCTATCGTTGTACAAATGATCAATTAAAGAAAGCAGCCAGATATTCCGAAAACTGATTTGCATTTGACATAAATGCAACGAATTGATGTTAATTGCTGCTGCAATTGAATGATTCCTAACTCTTATCTAAGTTTGCTGTACATGCACTGCTCGATTTCTACAGTTCAGAAGAACCCTTCAGTAGACTTGCATTCAGAATAACTTCATAAGAAATATTCTTCGTTTCTCCTGCGTCATCCTGTTGTACTATATGCCATAATCACATGGATTTTGTATCACTTCTCGCGTACTTCCATTTTCGGGCACGTACATAACTTACTTTTTTTCATTGAAAAATAAAACTCTTTCAAAGTCATGTTAATTTTCGGAATCGAACCCAGAAGTGCAATCTTCATTGATCTAATTGGAAATACATTATTTCAGAGCTTTCGAAGACCTGATGATAGTTTATATATTCGTTCAGTTTCCAAATGTGTTGCATAAGTTCTCGCTACATTTCACGTTGGGTTGCGTTGGGTTGGGTTGGGTTTGTACCAGAAGAAGGAATTAGTAATTAAACCACGCACTTCATTCCTGGTTTTGCCTTCTTGCACTGTCCACGTTGAAGGGAAACTGAATTGACATAAATGGAAATTATTTTGACAAAAACGTAACTTACTTGATAACATATGAAATATCTTTGACAAATGGAAATTACGTTATCAAATATAATTGATGGGTAGTGAAACGCAATCGAAAAACCATGTAAGTCGTAATCAGCAAGTATCCGTATAATCGTCAATTAACTGACATTTTGATTCAAAATATTGTTGCACTATATAGGAGACTATTTGAGAACTAATATTAATATTCTAAAAATAGTATTTTTTTCTTTCAGGAGAAACTTCAACAACGCCTTTAAGCCCAGGAAGCCCGGTGGACGACAGTTCCGGCGAGAACCACCCGAGCAAGTCGCGGCTTCAGCGAATCAAGCCGCAGACCCGAAAAACGTTCCGACTGCGGAAAAGTCGCAAAAACAAAATGGAGGTACGCATTGTCTTTTCGTTAATCGCTTGCAATGTATTACCTTTCCTCTCGAAGATCTCCCACATAAAATTGGAAAGCGAAGATCCGTTTCCGTTCAATTTGAATCCGCCCGCCGCTTCGCCCGTCACCACCGTCAGCCAGCCATTTGCATCGCCAGAACCTTCCCCGGTAGTTCAGCAAATATCGGATCCGCATCGGCTGCGCATTTCGATGCGTGCAAAACCGGCGGAAGGATCATACGACGAGGACAGCGCCATATCGCACACGTCGAGCACTTCCGGATATCGCGAGTCGTACCCGGTGATGCATTTGAAGGAAACGTTGGACTCGAGCCCAAAGGCGTTTCCGCCGCTGGCCTCGCCCGATTTGCACGACTTGCCGTCGACTAGTAGTACCATTACTAATAATTTCTTGCAGTGTGACAACAGTTCCCCAGATTGTTCCTTGAACGAAAACGGCGAGCGCACAGCTCTGATCAGACGTAACGATAGGTCTCCATCACAGCGTTCGTTGCTGATGGTGTTCGAACAACAAGATGAGACTACTTTGATATAAGCCATGTTACATGTTGTGGGTATTGAAAATGTTGAATGTTAGAAAACTAGATATCATATGTGTCAATTTGATGATAAATTCAAATTTTTGAATTATATATGTATGTACCTACCAATTACAATAAATTAGTTTTCTTTCATGATAGTTAACAACCTAAAACGATTTATATTGAAAAATGTTATTCAATGACAATATGGAAGGGTGAATAGTGGAAATATCTTGAAGCAAATTTGAGGTGAGTATAAGAGCCCACGCCGTTGACTGATATGTAGAGCAGAATAGGGTATGGAATTTTAAATCGCGGCTGTCTGCCATCCAGAATAGATTGGTGATAATTTGTCATAAACATTTCTTATAGTAAACGCTAAAGAGGGGAACAACGTTTTAAGGGACTATTTGTTTTTGTTTCTGCCTCTCTTTCGTCATTAAATCATCGTCAATATATACCCTCGTTTCTGGTAGCTATCTTAATTTCAATTTCTTCATTACTCTCTTTTTGGTAAAGCTCATTTTCTAGGATTAGGATAGAGATCCTGTATACTTCTGCTATTTTCGGCACAATATTTATATCCATGGTTTGTTTTAAGAATTCATGCGTGTCCTCCTTCAGATCAATTCTTTACTTGTGTCCATCCTCGCTCCATACATTATCATTTTATTTTTCCAATACTTTACATCCTTTCTATGGCTTCATTGGTATTTTGCGTATCTTTCTTAATTATTTCATTATCTCTTTTAATTTTTATTTTTCTTCCTCAGAATTCCATCATTAAAAGTTTTTTGTTCTTCCCAATTTAATTTGATTTCTTTCTTTATTTCCTTGTGTTCATGACTTTTGATCCTTGATTATGATTTGCCTCGTTACCATAATTTTATCTAACTCGTCTTCCTCCCCTATTTGTTGCTTCGGCGGGGTTGTTGTAGATTTTCTACCCTTGTCAAAATTAGTTGTCACCTCCTTTGTTGCTTTTCTCTTTCTCTCACGCTCGTCTGTGGAATACTCATCACTCCCCTTTCTGCTATAATTATCACCGCCACTGGCTTTATTTACAAATTAAATTTAAGTTTACACGAATATGTTATAGTTTATTAGAATATCTGTAGCTTACATACGCCCTGCTCCTATAGGTCTGTTTCTGGTTGCCAGCACCAAACTCCACTTGACCTAAAACTAAAATTCGCCAGGACCAAGGAAAGGAAAATTAAGTAAAGCAAGCTTTCAGAGTAAGGCCAATCTTTTTAACATAACAGTGCCAATACACCTTATAAACTGATACAATAAATTTCTGGACATTTCAAATCACAAGTGCATAATAAATTACAGTCTACCCTTTCTAATTTCAGTGGTCATTCAAGTGATTATTACTGGGTTGCAAACCTATGGAATTTCGTTGGAGTCAATTTTTTTGATCGGGCAGAAGTGGCGATAGGCTCATACTGATTAGAAGAACTCGATTAGCTATAACAATAAAATTATTCTGGAGCATTATTCGCAACGCTATAGCAAATTACCTGTGATAATTACGGCTAAATTGTTACCTAGATTCTGATGAATCCAAAACTAGGAGAAACTGTTCAAACGTCTTGCAAGTTGCAATTAAACTCCACAGTTTACTAAAGCTCATTAAAAAGCTGACGTAACAAAACAAGAATTGAAACAAATTGAGTGATAATGGAGCGGCTAATGTCATTTAGTGCTAGATGGCTGTAAGAATATGGAAATATTGGAAGCCTTGTTTTAACAAAAATATATTTAAATAACATTAATGTGATTAAGAAGACGTTAATGGATATACTCACATCGATGACAAATAATTTCGAAAACAAATACAACAAATGCAAGTATCTGCCCAACCACCAGAACGTAAAAGGCACCTATGAACTTTCCCAAAGAGAACCTGACGTGTTCCATTGACATTGGGCTTACATACATTGTATAAAAATTACGCATGTACTGCAAATTATATTTCAAGGAGATTTCCTTGTGCCAGTGTTGGATGAAACCATGTTCGATTAAAGCCATAATTTTCTCTTGGAAAATCTTCAAATACGGCGATTGCCTTTTCATGGGGAACACAGAGAAAAAGACGCCAACGCATTCCGGTAGAACCTTCAAGTGCATCTTTGCATAATCATCCAAGGAATCGGTATCGGTGACATATCGCTCGGGTAGCGTTTTAACAATAGTCGCGTAATTGTTCGTTCGAAATGCGAGCAGCTTCTCCTCCAGGTTCGTTTCAACTGCGAAGAAATTGGCCAACTGTTTCACTACTTGCTTTTTGGATTTCTCGTACATAAATTTCATATTGATATTGGGGGCTCCCCAGCGAATTTTATGCTCCACCATGTCTTCGAATGTGTTGATGTGACGGAAAAGTTTGGGATACGTCAATGAGCTTGAGAAACCGGCGGAATATCCGGTGGAAAGCACTAATGACAAGAGGCACCACGACACAATTATGAACCTAAATATGCATTGATTGGCCGGTGGGAACTTCTTCGTGGTATTGATAGCTAAAATGCATAAAAGGGTGAAGAAGCAATTGAAAAAATTATCGAATTCATTGACATTGTTGAATAATTTTTGGTAAAATTTTGCAGATATGAATAGGACCAAGGTCGTGGTTAAAAGACAAATAAATATATACGCCCAAAATAAATTTTCTATTGGGCGGAATACGAACGTCGAGCTTGGTAACAATAATGGCTTGGGGACTAAGAACGTCACGCAATATTGTGAATATGGAAAGCTTTGGTCTACATCGTCATAAGACAAAAAATCTCGCCACTGCGAACACAAAGCTATGTCACTTATTCCATTTTTCACGTCTTTTAAAACGTATTGGTAGGGGTCGTTGGAAAAATTGTGGCTTGAAATGATATACTCGAACGGCCACGACTTGGTAATCTCTTGAAGTATTTTGTGCTCGATTCCATCGTACACAGTATTATCAGAGTCAACGTACAAGAAAGGTGCACAGTCGAAACCAGATGCTCGAAATTTTTTCTCTTCATCTACACTAAAATCAGGTATCCAGGGCGCGAGCTTAAACCCGTCCACGTCAATATAATACTTGGTTTTGGAAAACCAAAAACCAATTATCTTTCGCTTAGATACGCTTACTACTTCCAGTTCTGTTGTTTCATCTATATCATCGTGCCTTCCAAATTCTTTTGATTCGAATCCTTGAAGGAGAATTATGTCAAGTCCATGTAATCCAACGGCCTTAGCAAAAGGACTAGATAAATGGAAATTTTGACCCGTGTAAAATATAAGGACCCGTTTGTTCGTTTTAATTCGGAAATTGTGAATGTTGTCTCGTGCCAATAAGTGCTCCAGTGAAGTGAAGTTTTCAGATACCAACACATACCCATCGCATGTTAAACTGTCGGCGTTGCCAAATAATTCATTTTTATAGTTTAAAGAAATGATTGGCAAATCCATCTTGCTTAATATTCTTCCTGTATATTGGCAGAGATAACAATCATCTAACATCACATATATGCAATGTGTTAATTCGAAGCTGTGACGTAGCACTCGGGAGATAAATTCTTCTTGGTTCGATTCATTAGACGTATTTGCATGAATCAACAGCATCAACAACGAATATTTGGTGGTTGTTGTCAATTTCATTTTTTCAATAATCTTGAAAATCTACAATTAATCTGGAACGAAATTTAATGATTAAGATGTATAATAATTAATTTCAGTATTAGTCGATAAGCCACAAATTTGTTAGAAACTCCATTTAGTTCTATAAATAAATTCAAAGTGGTGATATTGTTGCTTACCAAGCAATTAACGAAAACCCGGTCTGTCTCATATGAACAACGTTATCATTATCATAATTAAAATACGTTTATTTTATTTGGCGTATTTAAATAAGACTGTGGCAATATTTTTATATACACGTTTGGTACGCATTACTTTATTGGTATAAATCATGCATAAAATGCAATGAACTTTAATTTACCAGGTTGGATCAGTTGGATCTCGCTTCGTCATCGTTAGTGCTGACCAGAACGAACTCAAAAGTAGCAACCTTATTCTGTTCAATCTCGAATGCAATTTCTTTTCGCATGTCCAACCTGTTTTGTTAAAATCCATGGGGTTTTTATGTGCATGATTAATAACAGTACAATAATGTTTATCACTCTGATTCACACGATACCACGTCAAGCTATGTACTTATACGTGAATGGATTAAATATAGAATAGAATTTGTGTGAGTTATTATTGCGTACAATATTGTCGCAGTTTTATATAAATGAAACGACATGCTTTAAAAAAAATTGCGATTAAATAAACACGAGTGAAAATATATAAACGCTGTATACAGGGCCGGACTGAGATAAAAGACCTTTGGCCATGGCCGAGGCCTCGTTTTATAAGGAAGATTTATTTTTTCTTTTTAAATAATTAAATATAATTTTCATTTATTCTTATTCATATACGTAAGACTATAAAGTGAAAATACATGTTCGCGAATTTGTTTAGCTTGTTCAGCCGTAAATCCGTAACGAACATCAAGTGGGATACAAGTGGTTTACTTGTTATCGATCTCTTCGTTCACTTTCCGAGGAAACATTCATCATGAAGTTGTAAAATTAACGGAATAATTTTAAATATTTAATAACGTGTAAGAACATTTTTCTTGTTATGGTTATAAATAAAGTAGTATACGCGAACACGTGTGTGAAGTTTCATAAATAATCTCGTAGGTTGATTACTAAGTAGGGGGAGCAAAAATGCATTTCCTATTTCAACATAAAAATAATCCATAATCCACCAGGGTCACTAATTTCAAAAAAAAATTGTAACGGCTAATTAATAAATGATTATCAATGAAACAGTAAACATTTTTTATTAAAAATTGTCGCGGCTGAAAAATCCAAAAATTAAATAACAATAATGAATACTTATTGGATTATATCAAAACGTTAAATAAAACAATATTTATCTCGAGATGAGTATCTTCCAGTGACTTGAGTCAAGAATTACAATACAATATAATAATAGTTTATTATAATTTATAATAATAAATTCATTATATTATTTCTACTGCAGGGATTGGTATACATTCTTGCCGGTCTTCACCACCAAGAATTTCTTCTGTTTTTGCAGATGCTCCTTCATAATCAACATCAACAGGCTATTAATTTTTTAATATTTTCAACTTTCATGTCATGTCATGTGTCCATTTTCCTTTAAATCCTTCAAATGATCAATTTTGCTTCTGCACTTGCTATGAATTTTGTTATACAGGTGTTGTGCTGATTATTATCCATTGTATTTAAATGGTATCATTACATTTGGTAAAAGGTTGAATAAAGTGCCCGTTTTCATTCATAAGTGCATCGTATAAAGCGCTATTTCGAAATACCATAGCGTTATCTATCCTCCCTAGCATTCGACCAAAAAGTGCTTGAGGTATAAATTTTCTTGTAATAATCAATTGTGTTGTTAAGTGCCTTTATTTGAATATGCCTTTTGGCAGTTGCCACATACTATATGACAACTGTCAATTGATCCTACTATGCCAGGAATTTTTTTCTAAATAAAATGTTTGAGTTGCTATGGCTTCTTGTACAATGGGGGCCAGCATATTTTCGATTCCATAAAATCACATTAAAAAAAAATTATATGGCCACTTCCCTTTGAAATCCCAAAATGACAGCAACATGATTTAAAAGATTCAGGTTTTGCCGTTGAGAATTCTTAATTAATATTTATTTTAGTTTTTAATATATGTAGCTACGTTGAAATGAATCTTCTCCAGGTTAACTCAGTCGTTCAAGAAAAAATGTTTTAACAAAAAAAAATTGCACCGCTGTATGTATGACTAAATATTTTAAGTACAAAAAAGGGTCTGCATTAAAAGAAATGAATGCTTACGTAATTGCGCCTATGTTTTGCCAAATATTAGTCAGTTTATGATTGTGGTTGCTACCGTCGAGTATTACATTAAAATATGAACGATTTTCCAAAATAATTTATGGCGAAACTCCAAGCGTTTCGCCATAAATTATTTTGGAATTATCATCAGTACTCGGTGACCGGTTTGATACAATCTCGTTGTGGTGATATTTCGCAAATATTTTATACTTATTTTATACTCGTATTATTTTTTGCTTATATAATCGTGTAGTGTTGTGGAGTCATCAGTTTAATGTGCTGTTATGTAAGCGGCCCTGGTTACATTGGACGCTAATTCTACACCATGCCAGGTAATAATTTCTTGTACCTTTAATAGCTTTGTTGATAAATCAGGAACTATCGTTACACAATTTTATAATAGGGGCAAAACAATTTGCGAAAATGTATGGAAATTTTAAATCAAACGCATGCGTAAATCAGTAATAGAGATGTGTGTATCTCATACGCATCCATTATCAATTTAGGCTACGCATAGGAAACAAATTTCTTTATATTTAGAAAATTATATAGCGTTTTAAAATAAAAATTTAAGATATTTAATTAATGTAAATTTGAAAAATAAACATTTACATTTACTCTACAGGAATAAATTTAAAAATCTAAATCTAAAAATTAAACGATTAGCTACCAAGAATTTCAATTTGTTCGATAAATTTATTGTCGGCACATATTTTGCTTTAGGAGAAAACTATATGGGGACTCGCCTTGCTGTAACTTTACTCGCGCCCCGTTTGTCGTACATATCAACTTTAACTTTCTTGCATATTCAGTACTTGCAATTGCTCCCACAGATTTTTCCTTCGGGTGTTATTCTCAGTAGCTAAACTATAATATAGCTCCAGACTAATATCGAAATGTTGTGTAAATTTATTTAAGTATAAGAAAGTTCAGTGCAGACCACCGCAGGTTTTTTTTAATAGTATTTGCAGAAGTTCTGGTATTATATTTAACGGAAAACAAATCTCTAACTTTCTGAAAACTAAAACTACCGCATAAATTGGGTTGGGTTGGGTTAGTTTTGGTTAGTGGGGTAGGTCCAACCAACCTTACCCAACCATATTCGAATATTCAGAACCACAAAAAAACTTAAAAAATGCAAAAATCAAAAAAGCGCGAACATTTCATATTGAAAATTTTTTTGAGTTGGAAAGTTCTAAAATGCGAAAATCGTCACCATTTTTCGAATTTTGTTGAATGTTTCATATTTTTAAATTTCTGAAAATGATTTGGTGTTACATTTTTGTAATTTTTGCAAAAATTCTCAAAAATGCTTAAATACCTAAAATCTAATAATTTTCTAAAATTCAAATCCTTTTGCAAATTGTAAATTTTTGTCGTGAACGCTTTTTACATTTTTATTAACCAAATTCCAAAAGTCCTGAAATGAAAACATCTTCGCAATTTTTTGAGTTGCGAATATGTCTAAACTGCAACAGTCCTCTCGATTTTTCAAAGCTGTAATGGTAATGGTTTGTTACAAAAACTCATTCTTCAGTGGAGCAATTAGTCATTTCTCCGTAAATAGTTTAAAATTACATTAGAAATAAAATTAATCACAGCGTAGTGAGGGTGACATTATTTTTAAAACTATTTTCATTTACTGTAAATATACCTGGTTGCATAAGATATGTGCGCTTGTTGGAAAAATGATCAATGACCAACTTTTTGTCTTGCCCCATCGTATCGTCAACGTACTTCTGGGTATAATATGGAAAATATGTCAATTATTTATATACTTCAAGTCAGACAGGAGTCGCCAGTATGTGGAAAATAATTTCTGTTGATAACAGAGCTACTTTGGCACAACTACTAAAAATAGTAAATACCAACCCTGATTGTAACTAATATGTATTATCTTACTGTATTATTATCAAAAATTAAATAAAACAATTTATCTACGACTAGTATATAATGGAAGTATTGTATTTGTGGTTTTTGAACAATAATGCCATATAATATTCTATTAGGGAATAACGACGACTTCATTATTCCCTCTTGCTCCCCAAACACAAAATTTATCAAATTAAATAATACCATAGAAATAAAATACACAAACTCAAAAGTGTCATTGTTATTGATGGTTCACAACCATAACTAAGTTGTTCATTAAAAATCTCAAATTTATATATTTTAGTTATTTTATTATTATGGTCGCAGAACTTTGTATGTGGCATTGCAAATTTCTAAAGTAATAAATTTCTGGTATTCGTAAGCTCGTCCTATCGCAAGAAATTTCAGGGTAGCTGTTAGCCTTTGGTGCGGAGAAATAGCTCTTCTGAAAACTCTATTTTTCTTTTCTATAATAGGGGATAGAAAACCTATGCTCAACAGCCTATGCGGCAATTCGAATTTCAGTAGTTTTAACTTTATTATTAAAATAAAAATGAAGACATGTTGAATATAAAAATTAATTTGTCGTGAACAAAAAAGGCAAAAAATAAATATTAATATCGAAATAATACCATTTTCGATCTTAATATTCATTTCAATATTAATTCAAATTCGAAGATTAAAAAATGACCTTAAATACTTGTTCATGAAGGAACAAGCTGCTTGGAAATGGAAGAAATTTGCCTAGAATTTACCTTTTTCCATTGTTGAAGAATCGGTAATTATAATTTGCTACTCTTCAGGAGATACATAGGTCATATGTGAGAATAAAAATGTGTACTTTACTAAAATAAAATTTGCAGTGGTCTGCACTGAACTTATACTTAGTTATACTACATTTTTCGAAAAAACTTTTCAAATGAAAGTTGTTTAAAATATCAATATCTTTAAGTTTTGTTACAATAATTTTTTCGATAACATGTAAAATCTCGCGTTCGAAAATTTTCATGATTACTATACTTTCTTATACATGAAGTATAAGAATGTAAAAAACATAGGAGGTTTACGAATAATAAATTAATATGTAATTTATTTAAAATAGTAATTTGTACATAAGCAACCGATCAATAGACAATATTGACTTCTAATTGTCGCCGGCACACATATCAAAAACTCTATAATTACTTCCCCGAAAAAAATGCAAAGATAACGTCGCTTAGGTGCAATGGGCAGTCGCCGGTGACTCATAATTGCGACGCTTCTTGTCTCATTTTTGAACGTTACAGCTTTTCGGACGTTTGTTTCGTGTTGCATTAAAATGTAACGTTCCGTCGCGCCGATAAATATTTCGAGACACGTTAAACGCGACCGTTTGGTGAGTGCACTATCGCGTTTGTGTTTTTCGCGTTAAATTAAATCGCAATTTAACGATTCATTGATAAACTGAGAAACTTTAAACGTTTAGTGAACGGATTGTTTGGATGGCGGCGTCGATCTTGCATCCAAATGGATGGAGTCGTGTCGGAGGAGGCGACTGTTGGGGTGAGCTCTTCAATTTCTTAAATCGCGGACTTTGCTGTACGCGGCAATTTACGTTGCGTAACATCGCCGAAATAATTAACACCGACAGATGGCGTGCAAATCTGAACTAAATCGCACTGGGAGTGGAAAGAACGGTGTTATTAATGGCTAGCATGTCATGGAAAACTTGAGTTGTTTCATTCCGTAATAAGACATCTAATAATTACCAATTTAAATGTTTGCGATTGGGTTTCAATAGGATTTTTTAAAAAAATTCCTTAATTGGCTCAAACAAGAATAAAAATTTCGAACAAATTGCAAACTTTTTAGTTGCTCTTATTTGACGCCTTTGGTGGTAGTTTTTTACAAAGGGTGTGAAAAAAATTAAAAAACCGAATTTCTTCCTCCATCAGAAACAAATAATGTAAATGTACTAATTACAACGCCCTAAAAATTACAGATTAATATTGATTAAAATTGAATAAAATTAGTTCGCTCTTCTTGTTTTGTTTTTGAAGACTATCGGCGGTGGTCGACGGACTTCATTTAGGTATAGCGATTCCAAATAGATGCTTGATTTACTCGTAACTCTTGGTTTTGGTAGATGGCTGTGTAGTATTCTGCTTTCATAAGATGTAGCACCATTGGTATTGTAGAACTAATTTGTCATTGTAGCACGTACACATGACCGCCTTCACAAGAATGTGTCGATGTAAAAATAATTAAAGGCTTCAACCGCGAGTGAAGCAACGACTGTAGCAGTAGTTGTAGCTTTTTATTGTTGTGTCTCATGTTATAATTATAGCACACGTATATCTACAATGTGAAGCTTCCTGTGCCATTAAGAATAAGTCCACTAAATGTTAAAATTCTAACAGCAGCCGTAGCATTATTTGCAGCCGGATTAATTTACTATTAATTGTATAGATGCTTTGAACTGTAAAGGACACAGGCGTGGCATAAAACGGGGGTGATTGTCAAAGCAGTATCGCGAGTTTTGTAGAACGCGCTTGCATTCGCTTCGCGTCCGCCTGAAATACGAGATCGAGCCACTGGACTTCTCCCGCCGCGCAACTTGTTGATGACGTACATGTCCTTTACAGCCTGAAACCACTATAGTACATGTACCCCAACTTAACCTCGAAGAATATGTCGATATAATGCGCTGCATTGTTAGCTCTAACTATAACATTACTTCTATAGTAGTAGTAGTATATAATCCTGAAATTGTAGCACGTGTCGATATTTGGTTACGTGCATAAATATAACGATATAAAAGTAGTTGACGAATCATATTCAGTCGTTGTATCAACAACTGTCAACATTCGTTGAAGCAGTTATTATTGAATATACATTTATGTGTCAAAGTAAAATTGCATCTAGCACCAATTTGCAGAATTTTATGACACCATTTATATTACTGTAATCCTGGCATATGTTGATCCTCCGGTACTTTGAGGATTACGCTGAAGTAGTTCCATTGTGGAGCATCCCATTTGTCGAGGAATGTGTCGAAGTAAAATTTATTATAAAATTACATCCATTGCAGCTATAGTAACACCTGTAACGGTAGTTGCAGAATTTTACTAAAAAAACCTTTACTGGCATATTCATTATATCACATAATCTACATCTCATTTAACTCTTGCCTTCTTCGATCCTTTCTCATTCGGTCTTCTGCCGCCCCATCATCTTTTCCTGCTGTTGTTCTATTTCCATCATCTCCCTGCTCTCCTCCTTCTTCCCCTTTATTTTGACTAAGATTTCTAGACCCCCCAGACTTCTCTCATAATTCTTCTCCGCTCTTTTCCTTTCTTCTTCTTTTAGTGTTATTTCCTTGCGTTCTCCTACCCAATGTTCCCATTCGTCCCACAATTCTCCACAGAAAATACACCTCCTGTACTTCTCATCTCATCAGTGTTTTCTCGTCTCGTCTATCGATATTCCTCACCATAAATATCTTGGTATTCTTCCACTTTTATCGTTTTTTATTTTGCGTTGTACCTCGTTTTCCTAATTTTGATTTCTCTTTCCTGTGCATCTACCAGCTTCCATCTCTCCACTATCTCCCTCTCCAATTGTTTTTCGTCTCTTCTTCTCCCTTCTGCCTCTTCTACTGATATCCCTGCATTTTCTAACATGTTTATCCTCCCTTCTTCCCATTTTGATATTTCTTTTCTAGTGATCCCCCATTTTGACAATATAGCCCATGCTAGGACGTATTGATAGGTCCAGTACTTTGGTCAAAATGAGTACTTTGTAAAACGATTACTAGATTTTTTTCATTTGCTTCACTTAATTAAACATGAGAGACTCTTTTTAATGGAAAAAGTTAAAATTTGTCAATGGACTATCATCCAATCCAACCCCAACCCA
Organism: Geotrupes spiniger; assembly: GCA_959613385.1. NCBI lineage: Eukaryota > Metazoa > Arthropoda > Insecta > Coleoptera > Geotrupidae > Geotrupes > Geotrupes spiniger. The sequence continues at coordinate 13,210,393 of OY390735.1, read as the reverse complement.
ACCCAATGAAATCCATTTACTGGATCATGAACAAGCCTAGTAAAGAGTATTAGTAGAAAACTTGTCATTTGCTTCACTTAATTCTAAAATAAACGTTGACCCAAAATGTGCGACGTTTGCATTGTTTCAGACGACCTTAACATAAAATAAACTTCAACTAAGGACGTTGTTTCAAGTCGAACCTTGTGTCATTATTGTCTGCTAATACTTTGTGCCCACTTGCTTACGACCGGGAATTCTTTACGTCCCCAAAGCCCAGTATTAATAATCTTGTTTACGAGTTCATTTCATGAAACGAAAAAAATTAAATTGGCATGATGAAAATCTCATACATTTCAAAAATTCAATAACAGTGCTTTCAATTTTTCATTCGGTGCAATTGAGGACTATTTTAATATATTGACTGACATTGACAAATTGAAAATTGAAACTAACATAATACAGAGATAAATGATATTTGCAATTTTTCTGCAGTGTACATAAGAATAAGTAGAAAATGAGCACAATTTAGTATGCACAAGTATCCATCTCAGTTGGCTCGTTTATTATTCTAATAAGTAATTCTTAAGTATGATGTATTATTTATTTTCAAGTTACGAAGTAGTATACTACGTCACAGGGTTGATAAGTGTGGAACAATATCAAAAACTTTTTTATACGTTCTACAGAATCCATTATCAGTTGGTAGTAGCCCGACATCTCATTGTAATTTTCATCACAGTCTTCTGTTTAATTTTGTGCATCTTCCTTGCGTTGGATAGCGTTAGATTGGGTTGGGTTGGGTTGAATTGGATTTAGTTGGGTTGGATTGGATTTAGTTGGGTTGGGTACGTTGTACAAAATTCATTATCGTTTGATAGTATGCCTATTTCTCATGGTAATTTAAATCACTGAGTGTCCTTTCACATTTTTGCATCTTCAGTGGGAAGTTTGATCGAAAACGTTGTTGCCTCCACCAAAATGGCATTGTTTCGTACTTGACTCCCATTTCCTTACTTCCTCCATTACCTTCTTAACTCGGCACAGTTCTCCCCCCTCATTGTCACCTCATACCTCACTGCCCATTTCCGTGCCTCTACTCCCAACTTTTCGCTTCCTGTCTCCTGACTAACTACGGTGTTGATCTCGACAGGTTCAGTACGCTTTTTGTTTGTCCTTTCCAACCTTTTCCTTTCTTTCCAGCTCCACACATGATCCTTATGCATGTGTTCCATAGTCTCATTGTTTTTTTGGAAATGTCCTCTCCCTTTCAGATTTCTCCTCAATCCTTCCTCTGTTCTCCTTATCTTTCTACACGCATGTATCATGTGGCCTTCTCCACTATTGTTTTCCCTAATTACATATAGAGTAATCAATGAACGAATCAATGAATTAATGAATCACAAAATCTGCAGTGGTCTGCGCTGAACTTTTTTATACTTAATTATACAACATTTTCAAAAAAACTTTTTAAATGAAATATCACTTATAATATAAGATATAAGTATAAAGAATAAGAAAGTAAAAATGTGTCTAATAAGTAGAATTATTCAAATAAAAGAGTCTTTTTTATTAATAATGAATTAGTTGCTTATTATAAAGTTTTTATTTTTCCCTAGATTTTGATAAAATTCCCTTTTTCCTAGGCCGCATCAAAATTCCATAAATCTAAGGAAAATTCCCTAGGTATGGCAACACTGACTGGGCATATTCCTTTTTTAATTGAATGAGCGACATCTATTACATGGTGGTCCAAGGGTAATAACGCAACCATTGAGCATTGCCTAAAATTTCATATCACAAATGCAGCCTATTTCTTGAAGAAATAACTATTTCGTTCATCGAAGTAAGCGTTAATTTTTTATTTACATTTTATTTTAGTATTAGGCAAGTAGGGCTTGCCCCACGCGTAAATTCAGCACCAGCTTTTAGTACGAATTCAACGTTAACGTTTACTGAAATCGATCAACGCGTCCGTACAAAGTTGAGTTGCGCAGACAATTGGTTAGGGGTAAACTTAACCCGTATGTAATTTTATTCCACTTGGGCCAATCAATCGTATCCATTTATTCCACTCCACCGTTGTCGGAATGCGCCGAGCGTTTGTAATTTATGGTTCATCCCAGTGATATGTTTTAGTCAAAAAGAACTCTGCGTTTGCGTTGTAGATTCAACACGCTTTCCACCAGGTGGCGCTTATGTATTCGCGATAGTTTTTATGGTCGGCAAGTGGCCAAATGAAATATTAAGTGTACTATTTTAAAATCTTTCTGGGTGTAAGGTTCATGGAAATTTTGTTAAATAGTCCAACTAATGCAGTGCATGGCAAAATAATTAATTATCAGGTCGCCGTTGATTAATAATAAATAGTTTTTACACATAATTTAAAAAAAAAACGTGTAGTTTTGAAGTCATGAGTTCACTATCTGTTTTATTTTCAGTCTGGATGTGCTCTTATTTCTAGAAATAATCGAAATATGTAATTATACATACGGTGTGAACTAAAATTCTAATTTCACATTTTAACGTTGAGACCACGGAGGAGCAGTTTTTTACTACAAAAGTTCCGTAAACTCAATTCGATATTATTATCGACGTTATTTACCAAATCATAGTTTTTATTGTAACTTTTAATATAATAAATTCTCTTCCACTTCCAACATTGGTAAAATTTCTTGTGATTGCCATTTTTGCAAAAAGCATTACATTGAATAAATCATGGGCGGTCTCATGCCCGGCTTGCCGTATACTCCAGCATTTTTCGTAAAAGCCAAGGAAAAATGCTATAATTACAATAAAACTCGTAAATACGGAAAGTATCCAAATTATCCACAAAAGAATTTTGTGTTATGTATCAAATGTTGGACCTATGGAATTTTGTCTTACTGTAACATTAATAAGTCGTCGCACAAATCAAATCAATGCGTTAAACTCATCAAAATTAAAACGAACGCCAGATAACTAAAAATTGACCGAAGAATTATTGTTGCCAATAACTCAAAAACAAAACTTTCCTGAAAAGTCAGCGAGAAAATATGAATTCAATACATACTTTCGTATTTACTCCGCAAAGCAATGAAGCGATGGCGATGTAAAAAGTAAACATTAGCAGTACCAAAATTAAATCAAGCGTCAACTTCCACCACACAATAAGTTTAATGTAATCGTGTAATTTTTTGTTATTTGAAGTTGAATACATATCGTATCTTAAAAGCAATGTGTTGTAGATACGTCGCAAAATCTTTCTGGGGGGCAAAATTTTAAATTTGGTAATGTTGGTGTGATTATGTCAAATGATGCCGATCACACACGCATTGTCTTCTTTTTCAAATATAGTAACCTTAATCCTTTTTTTACATCCGAACACTTTTTTGGGTTCATTCTGCCAGTTACAATAAGTTGAAGTAACGATGTTCAGTTTTGCGTCCGTAAAACTGTGTGACAAGATTTTTTCACCTGGTCGCTCGGTGGGATCGAGCTACGAGGCTCGGCCCGTAAGTTAACGCACTAACGCACCGACCCATCGCCTCAACCTTATTCGTCATTGTTTAAAAAAAAACTTTTGCCATTACAGGGCTACCAATTTTAATTACCTTTCTTGAATTATTAAATTTCCAGAGAATTTCCAAACTGGAAATTTAATTGCTTATGGAGATAGGAGAAGTCTAAAAACAACCATTTACATATTTATAGATTTTATTTTATAAAGGGAAAATATTACAATAAACTATATAATAAAAGTACTTGAACTTAATCCTAAGTAAAACTATACAATTATTTTATTTCTTGTTACTTCGAAAATTTGTTACAATCTAAAGGTAATTGTGTATTAAAAATTAAATCTATATGTATATATATACAATTTACATAAAACATTCTATTTGACAATATCACCAATCATTTTCACGTCTGCGTGAATCATTAAAAGAAAAATCGAAGAAAAGTAAAAACATAGTGACGTCTGATAAAATCTAAGAATGTCTGTAAATATACATTTATTTCGAAACAACAAACAAAATTCAACCATTTAACATAGATTCAACAGTCAGGTTCACAGTTATCTATTCTAAATACGTTTCACACATGACTTTGTTGACAAATATCACATGTTATTGGACGCAAAAATTGCAAATCTATTTTGTTTGTTGTGCGTACCATCAATATATGGGTGTTCACATAAATATAGTTTGTATATTTACTCCACTGAGTTTATCCTGGGCGAGATTTAATACATATATTCCTCTCTCTACATATATAAATATAAGAATTTAGTCCTGATGTATGTTGCACTGAGTTTTGTATTTCCAAGACACATTTCAAGGTTAGGTACGATGACATCTACATTAGAAACTAACATTGAATTTAGGAAGTTTAGAAACGGAAACTAAATATACAATCACAGAACGTTACGAAAGTTTCAATTTACAAGAACGAATTTTGAAGTGATAATTTGAAATTAAATAAATACTATACAGAATGTACACTATAAAATAAATAAAAAAAAAATTGCAACGTAAAGGGCGCAGCTCGAACCAAAAATGTACTTAAGTACGGTATTGCGTATTTACAATTTTTCGCGTGATTTTTGAGTTTTGTGTACTTCTGAGATCATTTTGTTGACAGAAACATCTTCTGAAAACCGCAATAAAGTCGTAAGCAGACCTAGGAAACAATACTAACCTACAAGAAGAGAGCTAATAGATATTGACATATGTAACAATTACCATTTATGCTAAATTTACAATTTCTTTTTTTACATCCAGGCACCTCGCAGTCTCATTTCCTTAATACAGCACCGCCGATATTAGACTATACTAAAACAGTTAACAAAATTTGCGAAAACGTTTCCAAAATACCATGTCTCTTATCACATTTCATTTCTTTTACAACTAACAAACAATTTTCATTATAATTATTTTAAACATCTTAAAAGTTTTACTATAATTAATGTGCAGTGTCGATAATTTGCATTACAAATTTTATTTACATGTCTGCCTTTCACAACTGTAACAATAAAACGGATTATATTATGTATAATAACTATTTGTACAGAAAAAAGTTTAAGCACCTTTATATTGTAGATGTTTCCAAATTTTAAAGTATTTAGTTTTGATGTTACTGCATGCTACGTAAAAAGTATAAAAATAGAATGGAAACGAAAAAATGACATATAAAATGATAGCTTTCCCGTGATCAGTCGCGTCCATCGTATTCACATAGATACCACAACCTTTTTCTCTTATAATATTACATATTTGAAAATGCATCACAACCATTACAAAATCCACCTGTGTGTGAGATCTCAAATACATTGCTAGTTTGTGTGCAAAATTCGTTGTTTCATTTAAGTTATTACAAAGGTATTGTCTTTTACGTAAAATATCTCACTTTCCAATATTTCGTATAAAATTTAATTAAAGCATTTTTAGAAAACTGGAGTAGTGCAAAAATTCCTCAAAGTAATAAATAAAAACAATCTTCACGTTACATCTTAGATACAAAATACGATCCTAATGGGTTCTTGTACTATCGAGACACTGCGATTCAGTGTGGTGGCTTCTTGCCGAGTCTATGGTAACAAACAGGAAGTTACGCGCCTGTGCAATCGATTTCGACAATATCTTTGGGCACGTCGACGAATTGGTACACCAACCTCTGACCATCGACTTTGGCAAGAATACCCCTCTGATAGTAATACCTCAAGGCCCTACCCATGGTCTCGTAATTCATGTCCGGCTTGTTTTTATGCATTCCCCAAAGCCGGGAGACCGCCTTCGAATCGACCAGCTTGAAGACGCCCTTCTCCCTGTTCGTCCACTTGATGTATCTCGGGCAGTACTCGCGATCCTGCAGCAGCTTCAGCAAAAACTCCCACAGGTACGTGGTCGAACCTTCTCGACTTTTTCTCTTCACCGAACCGGGCTCGCCTGCTTTAGGTTTCTTCATTTTCTTCAACTTCCGCGGCGGAAAACCAAGATCTAGCATGTAAGGCAGGTCGTCGTTTACGCTGGAAGTCGCCGCTTGTATTACAGACGTCGGAATAGCATGTCTGGGTGGAGATGGCGCTGATGGTGTGGCGAATGGCGAGTGCATGCTGGTGTGATCGTAACCTGTGAGTTGTAAGTTTTGTTGTAGTTGATGCTGATGTTGGAGGGATGAAAGGTAGTTGTTGTAGCTGTCTGGCACTGAAAATAAAACATTTCGTTAATAATCAGCAACGACACTAATAATTGCATCATCAGTGACAGGGCAAGTTAGTTGAAAATCATCCATTAAATATAATACCAGAGACTAGAGACGGGATTGACACCAGGCTCCATTTCACTCCCTGCTAGTGAAACAGGATTCTTATATTTCCCATACTGGTTTCCTATGCAGGTCATGTCGTTCCAACTAGGCCGAAACCCTGATTTATCGGCCAGGCTACGCATGCGCAACTTTGTGCATCTGTGAGGTTCTAGAACCCGGTAATATCATCTTAATTATTTTGTCCTCACATCTCCGAATATTGCAAAAGACAATCAATCACTAAACTGCTGGCTGAATTTATTTTAAAACTTGTTAAATTTGCACGAGCCCAAAATAAAGTTCCCACCAAATAAATTACATATGGAATTAATAGTTTAACGGAATTAAAATATCACAGAATTTTTATTAAAACATGTCCCGGGGGACATTTTCACCTATTAAATATAAATTTAAATCTAATATATCGCAGACGCCAAGACTCAATTTATCAATCCAAAAAAGAAGCGAACATCAAAGTAAAAAATAAAATAAAAAGTTGTTTTCGCGAGATTAAAAACAGCGATTTAAAAACACTCGCATACATTAAAATCTACACGTTCGAATCACCTAACGTTTACCTTCACCTCATTTTTATTATTAGCCGTAAAAATGTTACACGGCCTAATTAGAAATGAGAAAAAAATGGGAACTTGCGCAATGCCAAGTGTTATTATTATCTGCGGTCAAGAGGTTTTCGACAATTCCTTTAACGATTAAACGTTTGCTGAAAATCGCATTGTTATAAAAAAAAGTGACACAGATAAAAATGGTGCCAGTGCAACATTTTTTTATCTGGCGTCTGCAGATAACGCTAATGAATGACGTTTGTAATAACTATATTTAACGTTTTCTCTACCTAGTATTTTAATTTCTTTATCGAGTGCTCCGCCATCGAAATACTTTTAATCGACTTTCTATTTTTTTTTCTTTTTGAATGGTGTGTAATTACAGATGGTGTAATTGTGGGGGTAAAAATGATGCGGTTTGCTACCTGCATCCCTAGATCATTTAAATCCTTTTTTACATAATTGGCTTCCGGTTTTCTATAAACGGTGTCCTTTCTACCTGAGCGCCAAATCCGCCTCCTGGTGACCTATATATTTTCATAATGAACAGGTAAATGGATGGACAGATTTCATATAGAATTCTACGTGTACCCACTCTGTTATATTGGAAAACACGAAATGCATTCGGTTCATTAAATTAAATGTTTAATGCTTCGCATCAAGTCAATTTCAAAATTAACGTAATTTATAGCTGATTTTCAAACTACATATTTATGCAATTAGCTAAAACCAAAGATCAAAGAATCAATCAAATGGTTAATGCGTCACAAATAAAATACGTGTAATTGAAATCATTTATAAATGTTATTGTTGCAATAACATATTTGTGCAATTAAAACAAAGTAGATGACATTTTTTTTTATTTATTCAGAATTGTTTTTGTGAGGTATTTTATATTTATGATAAATTTTATTTCCAGTATCAGATATCCAGATTCAAATCATTTCCTAATTTTTATATTTCATTTTGTTTAAAAATAAAAATTGATATTGAATGGCAAATCAACTTTCGGGAATGTAATTATAATTTTTAATATTTCTGTTGAATGTTTTAGATGCGAAGCAATTTCAGAAATGAATAATCTTGAAATTGTCAATTGAATTCATCCTTTCGTACAATTACTCGTAAGCAATTGTAGTATGTTTTATATGGTTTATTACAGTCATCAGCCGCAACAGGGCATTTTTTTATAACCAGTTATGGAACACAGTGGTGTTGCAAATTGAGATTGCAAAACGGGTGGATTGGTTCAGTTGCGCTGGGTTAGGTTGCGTTGGAAATAAATACAAAAGTAGAAAATCCAAAAATTGCAAAAATGCCAATATCACCAAGAATGCAAAAATGTTAAGAAATTTATGTAAAACTTGTCGAAAAGTGCAATAATTTCTAATGTAGACTACCGACGACCTCGATTATGTTCAATTTACGCCACCTCATTATTGCGTAACCAACTTACAAAACGATGGTCATATTTTTTAAAAATATTCGTAAAAAATCAGTCGCGACAAAACTACTGACGGTCTAAATGCAAAAAATGATCAAAAATGGAACAAATTTCCAGAAATGTAAAAACCTTATTTTTACCGAACACATTTACAAAAATTTAAAAATTGTTCGAATGCAGAATTTCCCAAAAACTCTATAAAATTTGTCGAAAATTTCCAATGTAGCAGAATCCCCATTCAAAGTGGCGATAGTTGTAAGAAAGGGTAAACAAATTGAATTGTGGAAAATTACAATCTAAATGCAAAAAATTGATAAAATTGCCAAAAATCTTTTCAAACACATATTTGTATGGGTGTATTAAAGGCATGTACACGTCAATATCCTCACAGTCGTGCCGGTATCTGTAATTCCAGAGGTCTGCTTCGACGAAGTAAGTCTGTACTGTCCAGACTTGCAACTACTTCGCAGCCTTCGGCACGAGAGACAGTTTCGCTCTTCTGTGCTCAACAGACCACCAAAGATTTTTATTTAAAACATGTTCAAAATTAACGATTAAATTCAATTCAATTTAAACGAGAATAACATTGAAATGTTGATATTTATATTTAGTCCGCTTGTAGTGAATTCGTATAGGTCGAGTTATTGTGCTGTTGAGTTTCGTGGCGCCCTTTAATACAGTGTAATATATGTTTTTTTAAATTATTTGAATAAAACACCTTCATTACATTTCAGTGCTATTTTCCAAAGTTATGAAGTATATTTTGGGAATAATCTGATTGAAACCATTTGGTGTATCACAAATCTGTTGCCAAGATAAATTTATATGAATTCATGCGACGAAATATAAAAATGAATTAAATTAACGATAGTATGAATTGGTTAAGATTTTAAGATACAATTTTTCACAAAAATTATCAATTATGAAAACGTCGAAACAATCAAATATTTATTAAGTTAGATGAGCTTGTGAAATTGTGTTAAATATAAATGAACTGACACTGCTTTCACAACAAATTACATTTAATACAAATGTACATTTCGAAAGCTATTGCTTTCATCATCAGTGTTATACGTCTCGAAAAATAATAAAAATGACATAATTAAGTTGTCAAGGTATAATTACATATATCTACTAACCAGATCCAGTAATGCATTATTTAAAGGAGACAAATCAGTATTTAATAATGTTGATTGGAATTTTTTCATATAAATGGCTTCATACATATTTAAACAATAATTTTGAGAATGTTTTAGTAATTTTAAATCATCAATGGTAAAAAGATGTCCAGTATTAACAAAATGGTTAGCTAAAGCAGAAATACTTACATTGCGGTTCTTAATATGTAATTTATGTTCTTTAAATCTAGTTTCTAGGTTCCTTCGTGTTTGTCCTATATAACATAAATTACAAAAACTACAATTAATTTGGTAAATACCTGACTTTTTTGTAAAATGTTCATTATTAATATTGTGTTTTAGGTAAAATTTCAAAGTGTTGGTATTGGAAAAAGCAGGGGTTAATTTAAATTTCTTATATAAATTCGAAAGGCAATTTTGCCAAATTGGGTGAAAAGTCAACTTAAAGAATCTTTTATCAACACTAGACGGAACCGTTGGACTTAAAGTAGTAAGTGAGGTCGTTAAAAACTTGTATCGGTATTTATCAAAAATATTATTTATGAACGCATCATTATAACCGTTAATTCTACCGATTTTATAAATGAAATGTAATTCTTTATCATAATTAAATTTAGAAAGAGGTAAACTAAACAAGCGATAAAAAAGACTATGAAAAACTGATTTCTTATACTTTTGAAAGGTGATCGAATTACTCTGAATATAATTATTTGTATGTGTAAATTTTCTATATATATCAAATTCAAAAGATTGATTAACTCTACTAATTTTTAAATCTAAGAAAGGCAAACTATTATTAACTTCAAGTTCATAAGTAAATTTGATTGTTCTATACTGCCCGTTCAAAATGTTAATAAAACCCTCCAAATCAAAGTTTTCATCTATAATAGCAAAAATGTCATCAACATATCGATACCATATTCTCGGAAACATTGTAGTCATGGAATTTTTTAAAGAATTTTCAAAATTATTTAAAAACAAATTTGCCAAAAAAGGTGAAAGTGGGTAAATTTTATAAACAAACTTTTGGAACAGCTATGGGTAACCCACTTTCACCTTTTTTGGCAAATTTGTTTTTAAATAATTTTGAAAATTCTTTAAAAAATTCCATGACTACAATGTTTCCGAGAATATGGTATCGATATGTTGATGACATTTTTGCTATTATAGATGAAAACTTTGATTTGGAGGGTTTTATTAACATTTTGAACGGGCAGTATAGAACAATCAAATTTACTTATGAACTTGAAGTTAATAATAGTTTGCCTTTCTTAGATTTAAAAATTAGTAGAGTTAATCAATCTTTTGAATTTGATATATATAGAAAATTTACACATACAAATAATTATATTCAGAGTAATTCGATCACCTTTCAAAAGTATAAGAAATCAGTTTTTCATAGTCTTTTTTATCGCTTGTTTAGTTTACCTCTTTCTAAATTTAATTATGATAAAGAATTACATTTCATTTATAAAATCGGTAGAATTAACGGTTATAATGATGCGTTCATAAATAATATTTTTGATAAATACCGATACAAGTTTTTAACGACCTCACTTACTACTTTAAGTCCAACGGTTCCGTCTAGTGTTGATAAAAGATTCTTTAAGTTGACTTTTCACCCAATTTGGCAAAATTGCCTTTCGAATTTATATAAGAAATTTAAATTAACCCCTGCTTTTTCCAATACCAACACTTTGAAATTTTACCTAAAACACAATATTAATAATGAACATTTTACAAAAAAGTCAGGTATTTACCAAATTAATTGTAGTTTTTGTAATTTATGTTATATAGGACAAACACGAAGGAACCTAGAAACTAGATTTAAAGAACATAAATTACATATTAAGAACCGCAATGTAAGTATTTCTGCTTTAGCTAACCATTTTGTTAATACTGGACATCTTTTTACCATTGATGATTTAAAATTACTAAAACATTCTCAAAATTATTGTTTAAATATGTATGAAGCCATTTATATGAAAAAATTCCAATCAACATTATTAAATACTGATTTGTCTCCTTTAAATAATGCATTACTGGATCTGGTTAGTAGATATATGTAATTATACCTTGACAACTTAATTATGTCATTTTTATTATTTTTCGAGACGTATAACACTGATGATGAAAGCAATAGCTTTCGAAATGTACATTTGTATTAAATGTAATTTGTTGTGAAAGCAGTGTCAGTTCATTTATATTTAATCAAATATTTGCTTAAGTTTTTAACTTGGTGATTTGGCGATTATGTAATTGACACTATCTGAAGTGCGTCGGTGCTAGGGTACGCGACAATACCGTAGTGAAGCCCCACTTTGCTGGGTGCCAATTTATGTAACGTCAAACTACACAGGGTGAGTGAGGAGGTTTTAGTAAGTAATTATTGATATTATGTTCATGGTTTTTTTAATATTACATTTTGAAAAACTGTCAATCAACCTTTCTTGAAATTGAACAGTTACGATAGGATATGTACTGGTACATTGTCTACGAGGGTTGTAGCCTATTTACTTCATAATCGTTACCAATGTATATGAGTACATTCGCAACCCCAAAGTCAACTTTTCACAATTACAAATAATCCGAATGGCATATTACATACATACACATTGCCAGAAAAAGGTTTGTTTTGGTTTTAAATAACTTGTATGTGATTATGAATATACTTGAAATTTGTTAGAAATTTGTTTGCAGATTTTTTAGGGTAAGCTCCGGCCTGAAATTTTCGTTTCGAATCTCGCTGGTTCGCTGTGGTTCAGTTGGGTTCGGTTGAGTAGGGTTGAGTGAGAAAGTGAGAAACTAATGAAAGTTCGTCATTTAATCTTAAGGATAATTGACTTGTAATGATTTTATTCGTTTATTTTTGTATTTATTTGGTATTTGGTATTTCAAATATCGTTTTAGGATGTTTGTTTATATCTGGTACCATCAAACTGTTTTCATTGTGTTCCTTGGTTTCGGTAAAGTTGGGTTGGGTTGGGTTGGGTTGGATGTTGGGTTGGGTTAGAATGTCATTGTAATCTGTTTTTCTGGATCATTTCCTGAATCATTTGTTGGACATGGACATGGTATACTTTGCCCATCTAGGTACTGTATCAAACTATATACTTATTCGCATCTTGGAAGAAGACTTATAATAATATATTCAGTCCTCTCGTCTATATTTTCAAGTCATATATTATTTCCCAGTTTTATCTCTTCCAAACGGTTCACTGGTCTTCCTATATACCAAAAGGTCTCAGTTTTATCAGCAACGAGGCTCTATTGTACCGGTGTTGGGTTCGATATTTCTACTTCACCAGCTAGGAGCGTAGAACCCACTTACACACCTACTAACAATCCATACACTATTTAAACATTTTGTGTTCGGTTCGAGATCCCCACCCTCCCCAAGATGCTGAATTCCAATAAATCGTATTCGCAGCTTGATTATTATAAGAATCAATTAAACAGAATGGTATATTCGTTTCCACAGTTCAGAATGTATATTTTTTTAATTTTAAAGAGGCTAAATTTGTCGATTTGTCGAAAGTTTGTCGATTCCTACTCCTTTTGAAAAATAAACGTAATTATGCAAAAGATATTCCTCGTTTGTTGTCGTAGAATTTACATTTTTAACGCAGAATCTTTTCCTGATTTTTTACTTGATCTATGTTTAGATTCTAGACGTTTGGTGACAAAAAGTAGCAGATATTGTAACTAGTTTCATAAACAGGTATTTTCCAATTCAATTAAAAACATTTTAGCTGCGAAAAGATTTTCTTTTTATAGTATTTATATGACAAAGCTTAAAAGTGGCACTTTTTTAAATTTTATATTTTCCAACTCAATTATGAAATTTCAACACTTTCAAGTATCATTTTAATTGCAAGGACATCAAATCTTTGTTTACACTTTTTTATCTAAGTTGGTAAAAGTTTTGTATCTACCACGTAGCAAAATGTGTATTTTTGACACTATTTATTTTATCAGGTAGGGTTTACAACTTTTTTTTTATAAATAGGTATATAACGTAGGTTGTTATGTGAATTAATGACAGCCACAATAAAATTTCATTATTTTCTTACAGACGTGTAAAACATTTTTTATCGTTCCGTAGAAGCTATACGCGCTGCAAATATTGAAATAAATTGAAAATAATGTTGCGTACGACGAACGAACCCATAATTTTTGATACAAGAAATTTACACTGTTTGTGACATCTCAGCTGTACAGTTAATTAACTTCTTTATAATTACAACTAAAAAGAAAAGTAACGAAAACGAAATAAATAACGGACAGAAAGCAACGAAACAGAACGAATCGAATTAAATATAAAAAACAAATTAAGAGAAATAACTGAAAGAATATAACTAAAATTTAAAACAAATCAAAGTCATGCCCCATAAAATGAACCAATAAAAATAATAAGAGACAAGAAAGTGGAATCGAGGCGAACAAATTTTATTTTTCAACCGAAACCGAAAAAAATAATGAGCAAATGAACTAAATATACTTAAACAAACAAAAATCAATTCTGAAATAAGTAAATGGAAAATGAAATGCATTGAAATACAAAAATTTATAAAACAAAATAAAATAGCACTACATCGCAGTTAAAGGACATTCAAGGATACATTAAAATAACAAGTTAACAACAAATAAAACGAATACAATAAAAATTCGATGAGTCTACCCAAATTTTACTGCAAAGAAAAAATACAGACGAAATCTTTTAACAATGCAAGCGTGAACAAATCACTACGATTCGAGGCGAAAAGTGAAAATTATTCGTTCGTTTGCTATGCACATATCATTAAAGTTTCGTTTCGTCTCAACAACTTCGAATACGTAACACAATTATCTAAAATAGTGAAAGGAGCGGGCAGGACTGGCTCAACATGTTCTCGTCTGGCAGTAGTACAGTAGAATGCAGTGCGGTGCATCTATTTTCGCGATACAAGGACAGTGCTGGTTGAAGGTTAGCGCGTCATTTCCTGGTCAACGTTCTCTGCAGGGCCGCCTCGCCGCTGCTCGCTTCCCCCCACATCCAGCCATCGCCAGACCGAGCAACCGAAGAGTTATGACATTTGCGGTTATCGGATTTGTTCTCGTTTTAGGTGCGGAAATTTTCCGTGTTGTCGCTCTTAAAAACAACGTATTGTACAATTGTTGATAATATTGCGACTGATACGTCGTACTACGAAACACATTTTACAACAAGTTTCTTGTTCCTCATTAATTTGTAAAGTTGTACGAATTTATTTAATAACATGTTAACATATTTGCATCTGATGATATCTTCAATGATCTCTTAGGCTAGGCTCATATGTGAGTCTTTGACAGTAAAAGAATCGAATGTTTATTTTTGTCATCAAGCTGTGCAAGCTAATCAGAATTAGGAGGATGTGAAATATCGAACTAGAATAAGACCTAAGGAGCTAAGCTTTTAATTTATGAGTTTTTGGTGTTATCCACATTTTTGTAGACGAACAAGTGAAATTAGAAAAGAAAGAATTCAGACGTAAACTTATCAATTGCACCCAACACAAAACAAAATGAACAACATTCGATAACCGCAGACGTATTTAATCGATCGAATTACGAAATGTTTACAAACTCGGCAATAAAGCAAAATAGTACCTGTTTGTTTGCGCTGACTATTTGTTCGTCGATATCGCCCGTCTAACAAGAAAACGACGGGTAAATAAGGGGAGAGGCAAAAACGACATTTCCGATAAACCGGCGACCATCCACAACAACATCGGAACCTCGCGCGCGACCAATAAAATAATAAATTAATAATAGATCAATGACGCTCGCAAAAAACAAAAGAAAGTGGTCGTCGCTGGACAAACCCACGTCACGATTACCTGCACCGAAACGGCGACAATGTCACGGGTCCATCGCACCCGGTTTGGGTACGAGCCCCACCTAAAAAACGGGGGATCGCCAACAAAACCGACTGGACGAAAACGATCAGCCCGAACCGGCGCGCAAAACATCCATCGGTCCGCCCGTTTTTTGCGGTGTTTACCTCCGCGCAAATCGCGAATGCGTTACGTTCGACGAGCGCGGTTTCTAGGCACGAAATTCGCTTTTCCGAGCGAAATCCAACTTTCTCGCGGAGAGAGCGCGAGGCGTTTGAAACTTCTCATTGAAATTTTACAACTTAATTAGGTACATTATATAGACATAATCTACGAGGGTAATTGAAGCAGTTCGCTGATTTAATGTTTGCTGGCTTGTCTGGTGATATACGTGAGCGAGTAGCAGGATATTTCGAAGGATCAAGAATCTCTTCGGTGAATATCGAATTTTAACAATGATTGTACCTTAAGTATTTGGAATTTTTATGTTGCTTTGGAAACTGCAAAAAATTAAGCAGTAAACTGGTTGTCTTCAAGTTAATAATATAACGATCTCTGAAATTATCTCCGTTGACGATGGGTTCAGGTTTTTTTTTTAATTTGTGGATAGTTGTTACATTTAAATCGTTGATTAAATGGGCAAACTTTATTTATTTTTGGCAACTTTGCGAGATTTAATTAAAATACAAATCTGCAGTGGTCCGCACTGAACATTCTCGTACTAATTTTTCATTAAATTGACGCATCGGCAACGGCAATTCTGAAACCGCGATATGAGGATTACATTTTCAATTTTGCAAAAAGGTTGTGTAAAAGGTCTCGCGTTCGAAAATTTTCATGATTACTTTTTTTATCCTTCGTCGTACAGGGTCGATTCGTGGTGGTAAAGTTAAGACAATTGTTAGAGTCGATTTGTGTACACAAAACCATAAAAAAAATCAACTTACAATTTCTTTCAACTTGTTTATTGGTAGATTTACAAATTGCATTCCCGGTATATTATTGTCACAATAGATAATAAATCGCATGGTCTATAATAATTTATAATATGACGTGGTACCTAATAGGGATACTTTTCGAGATATGGACGTTTGAGTGGAACTTATATACCTAACTTATTTTATTTTAAGTGATGGTAAATTTTAGCAACTTTTATAGTAGATTTGATTACTTGGGCGGTACTGATTTTTAAACGAATATTTGATACAATTGCTAACATTTCATTTTAAGTCTTAAGTAATTTTAATGGGATTTTTAAAAATAAGGTAATCCATACGAAATTAAAATTGATTGTTTGTGCTATACAAAAGGTTGTTATCCATTTACGGATGTAGCTAATACTATCTAAAAGATAGAGTAAATACACAAATTATTATCATCACTGCATAGTTCATATTATCGCCAACATATTTACTTTGTATTACATTTAATAACAGAATTAGAAAAAAAAATTCTAATTATTGTTAATGACAAACCCCAACCCAACCTAACCCAACCCAACCAATCATCATGTAGATATTTTCATTTATTAAATGAGTGGTTGATATAAAACACATTAGTGAAATATTTGTAAATTACGTATTCCATACGAAATTAAAATTGATTGTGAAATATGAAAAATGTTGTTATCTGTTTATGGGTATAGCTAATATTAGCTAAAAGATAGAGTAAATACACCAAATATCATCGCCACTGTATAGTTCATATTAACGTCAACACAGGTAGATATGTGTGTTATATTTAATTGCAGAATTATAAGAACAATTTGCAGTTACTGTTTATCCATAAATAATAATTGTTGTAATAGGATTTTGAGACACCAGCTATCGGACGAAATCTATTCTTTTTTTAAATAAATAAAATACTTGCATTGCGACAATATTTCTAAATTAGATTATCTCTGCAAACTTATAATGAAGGATTGTTTGTGAAATGTGAAACATTGAGTAGGTAAGCAAGCCACCACTATTATCATAGTGGTGGATATTACTGCATCAATTATGCCATTAAAAGTTTCATTGCTTTTTAAAATTACTCAAAGATTGCTCTTTCAACTGAACTAGTACTTTGATAAAAAAATAAGTTATTTTATAAATAGCCTTGAACAGATATAATTCAAATGCCAATATTAAGTGTCAACTTTTTGCTGAAACCTGAAATATTATTATTATTTATCAGTAATGGACAAGAAATAGAAGTAATAAGAGGGACTGTGTAATAAACCAACTCAACTTAATCCGATTGAAAAGATAAATCTTTTTCAGATAGAGCACAAAAAATATGAAAGGATGTGGAAACATGCATTTGTAAAACCAATAGTTGTAGAAAAATATATACAATGGAAAAAAGATGCGTAGGTGAAGATAAGGAGAGAGCAAATTTGGAACTTCATGATCAATGGGTTGATAAAGATTAAAAAAAAATATTAAATATCAGCCTTACACCGATCCACAATTATTCTGTTATTAACAGTTGAACGCAACAAGATCAACCGAAAGCCACAGTAAACATATAATAGCAAATAAACAAATAATCAGAAATAATAAAGAGTGGAATAGTGAAACAAAACGAATCAATATACAATTTTTGCAAAAAATAAATACACAAAAAAGTTAAAGTCAAGATCAATTCACAAACAAAAAGAGCTTTTAATTATATCTTCAATTGTTGTGGAGGTTTACGAATAGTTTTTCTTAACTTGCTCATCTTTATTTTTATTGAAAAAATGCTCAAACTCATAAATGAATCATTTATTAGTTTAATTGCACACATTTGTACCTATAGCAATGAGTTAACCTATAAAAAAACACCATATAATAATGTTTTCAATTTTTTGTTTGTTTAACTAAGTCATATAGTTGGGTGTGTAGGTACGGTTGGATTCCGGTATAAAATAATTTCGATATTACTTTTAGGCAGTATTAGTTTCGTTACCTAGAGCCCCCCCCCTCAATTAAACAATATAAGTAAGTAGAAGATTATTTTTACTTCTGCTAAGGTATCTATTTTTATATGCAGATTATATTTGGATTGAGTTGGGTTGGGTTGCACAATAAAATAGAAAGTGAATAACGATAGAAAATTCAACAATGAAAATAAATGAAAGATCCAAAAACTTTAAACTGAACAAAAATAAAAATTAAATTAAAATAAATGGAAAACATTTTCTTAGTTGGTTTGAATTACTTTAAATTACTGATTCCTTCAAAAATTTAAAAACTGAAATGCAAGTACATGCCCATTTTGAGTTGATATTAAAATCAATTTTAACATGTGCCCATCATTTTTAGTTTCGAAATACAAGCTTCTTGGAGTACAAAAATCCTTTCAAAATCGATAGAATTTTCCCAAAAAATGTTCCCGTAGATCACTTTAGAGCGAGCGTAACCATAATACAAACTTATGCTTGCCTCCGGGCTAACACAATTGGATATTACATTTACACTATAACAAAACATGCACAACTTGGAGGCATTTGTGTTCTGTTGATATTCAAATTGACATTGTGTGAGGAGAACCAATCTTTTCTCTGTAATAAATCTGCGATGTCGGCAATATTTTTTGTTGTGGTAATTGTAGAGGTATCGTCGGTAAACCCAACAGGAAAATAAGAGGCCCACATATTGGCCCTTGTGGAACTCCTTAATTTGTAATTTCATAGTCCGATCTTATGACGTCTCCAGATTCTTTTATACTTTCTATATACTTAATTAAT
Source organism: Geotrupes spiniger (assembly GCA_959613385.1). Taxonomy (NCBI): domain Eukaryota; kingdom Metazoa; phylum Arthropoda; class Insecta; order Coleoptera; family Geotrupidae; genus Geotrupes; species Geotrupes spiniger. Next base: position 13,191,407 of record OY390735.1, on the reverse strand, counting down.
TAATTAATTTTCCCAACTTTCGGTATGTTTTTACATGACTATGCCGTTTTTTCGCCGATCAATTAAATAGTTGTTAAAAATAATAATTGAAAATTTGACTATTTTTTTGCAAAGGAAGTTGTTGAATAAATCTTGTATAAATGCTAGGAATCACACGTTTTTGGAAACCAACCGGGCACAAATCAATACAACCACACAAAAAAATCAACCCAACCCAACCCAATTCAAACGAACACACACCAACGTTTAACTTTTACGTTACGTCGTCCTCGTCATTTCGACTCCAGCTTGGTCCACCCAAATTCACACATTTTCAAATTTCTTTGAATACATTTTCAACCTCAATCCAACCCCACGAAGCCATGCAGTGAAGAGATGGTGTTAAATGGATAAAAAATGTCATCAAATATTATCGAAAGAGTTTAACTTTTGTGTTACGTTGTTGTAATTATTTCGACTCCGCTCTGGTCCACCCAATCTGACATTTCTTTGAATACAATTTTAAACCAATCCAACCCAACCCAACCCAACCAAGCCAATGCAATGAAGACGCGATGTGTAATAAATAAGTCGTCTTCAACATTTCAGTTGCACGTTGCCTACCCAATCTCACACGTCTTCTTCAAATTTCCTTGAATACATTTTCGCCACTATTCCCCCCTCCTCGTGATCATGGTACTTCCTATCTCCTCTCTCATCACATTTATTATCTACGAACTCGAATTGTTGAATACATTTTGACAAGATTTATTCATGACGTTTGTTTGCAAAAATTTCTACGTAGACGAAAGAAATGATCGTAACAATATAGTACTAGGGTTTATAGATTTTTCCTTAAGATTTACAAAAGATTTTCATTTGCTATATTTCCACAACCAGCCTAGATGGTTTAGAAAAAACCGGTTGTGAAATTATCCAAGAAACTGATACAATATTGAAGGTTTGCAAAAATCTTTAGTTGGCGATAAGGACACGGTGTAGTCGAATTGGAAGATGTTTAAATTAAATGTGGTATTTAGCTGAAAATGAACTGAAGGAGGAAAATCAATGCATGATATGACCAACCCAACACATATCAACCCAAAGGTGATGTTTAATAAATAAAAATCTTAGTCGTCAATAACAGTAATTTTTTTTTAATTTCTCGCACTAATTATATCATCAGATTTACTCATAAACAATGTCCATTTATTTTCTTGTTAAGACACGCGGCGATTTTTTAAAAGCACTCGGAATTTTAATTAATAAAACTGTTATCTAAGCGGTCATAAGACAAACAAGCATTCGCAATTATTTTAATAGCTGTACGCCGATACAATCGTCACAATCAATAGAATTTTCGACGCAAGCCAACATGAGGGTACATTATCGTGGTGTATCTCTCACTTGGCGCTAATTTGTATTCCGTCGGCACGTCGAGTTCGTTAAACCCTCCACCCAATTTCCATAAGTCTGGTCTTCAGTTCACGCGACTATTTTCTATGATACGACCTCAATATTTTCGTCGCACGACGTTAATCTACACGATGCCCGCCGATGGTAATAACAATTTAATGGTTTTGAGCGCGCGGTGATTTATTTTTTAACGTTCCAGACATCGTAATCAAAAAAGTGTCAGACTAATGAGGACCGTGTTATTGGGTTTTCCGGTGGAACATCTACGAACGTTGACTTGGCGCATGACGGCACTTGCGTGCAGGTATGGGACGAGTTGTCCGAATTTTTGCAATTCGATTAAGCGATTGCTAATTGGCGCAAATTTTAATTAATGAAACGCAAACAGAGTTAATATATTGATAACATAGCAACGATGTCAAAGTAATTGGGCAAATTATTCAAATGAAAAAAAAAACAAATAACATAAATTTATTTGAGTTAGAATTTAAATTCTTGTCATCATTTTTTTTCCTTCGTTTCACCACTTAGTACATTAACGAAGTGCAGTTAATAATTCCTACTGATTACAAAAAATATATTCGCAAGAAAACCGTTGAGTGATTTCTTTATAAATTTGCAAATACTTAATTTAAAAAAATATGCCCAGCTTACATACACATCCAAGGTATATATTTCTTGGTGTGCTTCTGCAAAAAATCAATTTATTTAAATGCGTTTCATGAACAGTTTAGATCGGGTCTATGTTAATAAGCAGTTAAATCGGCGTCGTTATCGAATGTTTTGTTCGGTAAGGATTGCGTGCGAGTTTCTTTCGTGTACGCCAATGCACATCGGACCTTGAATCGGGCGGTCACCCCAGTTGCTACCCCCGCCTGCACGTCACCAGACACTTCGTTGCACTTGTATTGCAGTGATATAATTATAGCAACAGCACATGCGCCCGTGGCCTTCGCGGCGACTACTCGCACTTGCTAGATGCACTTTTTATTGTTTCGGTAACGCAAACCGGAAGCCATCGATTGCGTTTAATTGTTTCTATCGCTCGGTGGTGAGAACGATGGGCAAGGGGGGCGGGGGTGTCATTGAATAATTCTTCAAAAATCTATAGCAAATGAATAATTTCCAAGCATCCACATCATTGGCGCAGAATAAATTACTCGTCAAAATTTAAAACACTAAACGTTTTAATTAATGAATTGGGAATTGGAAGACTGATAATGCAGTCTCGAATTTACTTACTTTGTAAGATCTACTTCGACCCACGCGTTTAAATTAAGTTAAACAGCTGCCTTAATATAATTCGGTCCCAGCCGATTTGCCAAGAAAATCGGAACGCTATCACTTGTAACGTTGAACTGTAACCTATAACTAGCACCTCACCTAGTACTTGACCTACTCCTTATATTCAGTTTATTCCAAAATTTATCGTTCATACTTTTTCGTGTTCACCATTTTTTTGATTTAAATAATCTGTTCATCTTTCCACGTTATGCGTGATTGGTCCTCTTCGTCACTAATTCTTATAATCAGTACTGTACAGATCAGGAAATTTTATTGTCTATAAAAGCCTCTATGACTTATCTTAATATTAATTATAAAAAAAAACGATTTTCAAAACTTCCTCCCCATTGAACCAACCCCATGCCGGACCTGACTTCATCATTATGGTATTTTCATCCTCGACGTATTTATGTGGGATATTATTATCGATTGACACAACTGGTAAACAAGACAAACTCATTATTGATTTCTAATCTAAATTTAGTTATTAACGCCCCCTTTTTTTTGCTAATGTTTTTTTAATAATCTTGAATGTGAATATGATTTGGAATCTCGACATTGCGAATACAAAGTTTACGGTACGTAAATGTTATCTCATTGGGGTCAGTGAAGGTAAAAGTGGATTACTCGGAGCGGCGGTCGCGGAAAAATAAATTTTAAACGTTGAGTTGCGAACGCAGACGCCGTGGATGAGCATCGGTTGCTATTTATTGCCCTCTTTAGTCAGTCAGATTTGTTTCTGTCGCGGCCCTTTATTGGCCATTCGCACAGACCAATCGAAACTCGTTTATTATACTGCACAAAGTGCAGTGGCGTGGCGATGTTTGGAATGAGAAGCAATTAAATACAATTTTAAGAAATGTTTGTTCTCAACGAGAATTCCGTATGCAAGGGGTTAAGATTTTTGGAGACATATTCATAAATATATTTAATTATTGTACAAATTCTCGACTGTAAATCACTTAAAATGGTACTTATCTTGTATCAATAAACTTTAATATTGCTAAAAGTGTTTTATTCAACGACTGACTGCTCATGATACAAGATAAGTACCATTTTAAATATATTTATGTAATAAAATCAGATGCTGGGCTAAATTAATCTCGGTGTTCAGAAGAGTAGCATATAATATTTTGGTTACTGGTACTACAATATAATAGATTGTTGACGTTATTCTAATTCAAGCTGCTTACAAGGTATCGTTTTGCTTCATAAAAATCTTCTTGATTCAGTTTAGACCTAAGTTTGCTTCGGTGTAACGTCTTCATCAGCCTCAACCAACTCAACTAAATACAACCCAATCTAAGTTTGATGCTGTCGATGTTGTATAATCCAATTTCGTGTTTTTTTTTAATAAATTTGCAACATGGGAGGATACTTGAAACTTAATAACCAGCAAAACAGGTGATATCATAAATCTACAATTGGAGAGGTTAACATAGCTTTTGATGGAAGAGCTGGGAAAAATCTAGACCAAGGAGCCCAAACTCTATGCAAAGGACTTAAATTTGGGCTTAATTACGAATTGGGTTCATGACTCAAAATAAAACTAATTTTAAATTTAATTGTTAATAGGATGGATTGGTTAACATTGGGATCTAATGTGCAAGCGTTCTTGACGAGTATGAGATTGCATTTATAGTTAAATTTCTAGAACATAGTTCAATTCAATTAGGCTAAACCAAACTGAACATGTATTGAATATAATTGGTGCCCTTTGTATGTTACTGCGTTAGGTTTGGGTTCATTTAGGACTTTGTCAAATAGAACCCAATGCGCTTAAACAAATAGGTACGTGGAACCAACACTAGATAAGATATACAGTTCATTTAGAAAGGAAGAGGTGTCCAAGACAACATATTTTCAGTAAAAAAATAATCGCAAAAAATAGTACTGCAAATAATTAAAAGCATATTTTACATTCATCGATCTGGAGAAAGCTCTCAATTAGTGTCGAATAGAATAGGGCTGTGCATTTATCTATCTAAATGTTCGGTTACAGTGAATCTCAGAACCCAATCTCTTTGGTTAAATCTGGTCCAGTTGCATTGAGCTGAGGATAATGCAAGGGCGTGGATTTTATCATAGTTGAGTTTACCTGCATTGCGTTAAAAATGTTGAGCTTTTTCGATATTTGTATGAAAAAACTCAACCAAAAATCAGTCAGACGGATTCGATTGGGTTAATCTGCATTACGTTAAGAATTTGTAGAATAGAGCCAAACTCAATGCCGTGTGCTTGAAAAGTATAAACATTTATTAGAGTAACTGTCGCTGAAATAGGTTAGATTGACTGCAATTATTTTGAGTTGAGTATTTAAAAAACCCAACCCAACACAACCCAATCCAATTCAACCAAACCCAACAAAACCTAACCCAACCCAACCCAACAAAACCCAACCCAACCCAATTTTTGTTATTTTTAATAAAATTTAAGTTTATTTGAAAATTGCCAGCATTGGGTCCAATCCAGCAAACTTGAGTTTAACTCAAACAAAGTAAATTGGTTAGCTTTGTGCTTCACTGCCACCTTCCATGATTTTTAAAAATACACATTTCCAGACTAAATTTTATTTAGTTGTGTTGGGTTGGGTTGGGTTGGTTTGGGTTGGGTCGAGTTGGGTTCGGTTGGGTTGTATTCAAACTTTGTAGAACAACTCAATCAACTCAAATCAAATCAATATTATTTGTAAAAAAAGATGATTTTTTACTAATTGTTATTGAATTTAGTTCGATCAAGTTCATTTGCGGATTAGCTCAATGTTGCTATGACTATCAATTTGATTTTAAGGAGCTTTTTTTGATTTGTAAAACGATATGAATGTTCGGAGTAAATTGCATTAAATTTGGTTGAAAATTTTAACTATGACCATATGGCCCTGAATCCAAATGAATAATTATCGAATATTATTGGCCTGTTTTACATGCCTTTAGCTTCTTTGTTATTTGTAAACAAGATTAACAATTGCTTGCACATTTGCATTGGTGTATTAATGTGTACAATGAAGATCGCTGCACTTGATTGACCCGCAATAAAATTTGTTTGAAGTGAGCACCACTTACTTGGATTCCTTCGGGTTTCGTTGCAAAAGTGGAGAAGTTTCATAATAGAGTTCAACTATATAAAAACAACTAAACCTCACTGATGACGTAGGTTCGGTTGTTTTAAGAATATAATTGGGTTAGTTCATGTGGGTTTAGATTTTTTATTTCATGGGTCAGTTCCATTACTGTTCTAATCAACATTTTCAGAATGGAACCCAACTCAGTGAATCAAATTGAACGAATCTTTAATATACTTGGACCAAATTGCGGACGTTAACAGTTTGTTATTAATGTGTACATTACGTCGTATTGTATTGGATCGTGGAGATCAGATCGACTATAACGACTCGTCAAGTTGAATTGTTGTGTTTTGATAATAGATTCCGGGACTTTACTTTGCAATTAGTTTAATTAAAATTCGACTATTGACTTGTGTCAACTTGAATTATATTGTTTTGACGGATTTGATTTTATAATTAATTTCTTTGGAATTTGACTTTTGATAGAGTTAGAAGCAATTCATTGGCGTTGGCTTTGATTGAGATATATAAGTTTCAACCATTAATTTTGCATTAACTTGGCAATTTGGCTATGTTAAAGTGCATTAAAATTGTGTACATTTACATAGTGTTATAAAAAAGTGATAAATTCTCCACATTTGATTCAGTTATATTTCTACTGATCCAACGAGGTTAGAAACAGAAATTTACGTTTTATTCAATCTAGTATTTTTTAAAATTTATTTTAAGTTATCAGTTTTTGGGAGATTTAGTATTTCGACTTGGATTTGGGATTAGAGTGGGTTCTATGTCAACTATGACAATTGAAGATTTTTTTTCTTTTTTGATTTTAATTTAAAATAAAGGTTGTTGATCAATGCAAGTAATAAGCCTGATTTGGGCCTCGATTCTCAAAATTATTCTCATTTCCTGAAAGAAAGTAGTGGAAAATCGGAATTTAGTATTTACTGCGATTGTTTATTTTCTCAATTTGATCTATCGTTTGAGATCAATGCTAAGTGTCTACGTCTGCCATATAAGATGTTGTCATACTGACCCAATTGATTCAGCAAAGTACACACTTAATTTATATTCGACACGTTTCACATTTAATCAGACAATCAGTTATGAATTACAGGTGCAATGTCACATTACGTAAATAAATTCGTGGAACTGCTTATCGCAAAATCACAGATATCGGTCATCGATCAAAAATTTAGCCATTTTGCACTGATATAAAAAAATGTAGAACAAAAATATTATTTGAAAACATTGTAGTGGATTGAGTTCAAATGACTGATTCCATTATATAGAATCATTTAATAGAAGCTACAAGGTCCTTATTGGAAGGTCCTGTTAGGAAGCAGCTTTGTGTACCTTAAAACATAGTGGCTATGTATCCAGCCGTCATACTGAAACAACTTTACCAATTATCATAATCTGAAGAATGTAGTAGCAGTGGTCATAGATTCTTTTTGGTGCCTATGTTACAATACGTGAATGATCATCATTAATTTACCATTGTTTTAATATGAGATCCTTTAGAATTTTGAGTTCCAGACGTAATAATATACGTATCATCACGATTGATTTGGAATAATTGAATTCCGAACAAACTCTGGTTCGTATTGAAGCGGCCAACATTTATAAATACGTTGCCAGTAGCGAGTGCAGATTTCTTTGTCCGAGATTAATGGGAGTAAACGAGGTAGAAGGAAGGAGACTTGAAACGGAAGAGGCAATGAAGGAAACCGAGAGTGTGGCGCGCGCGCACGGCTGACCTTCAGCTCGCGGAAAGTCGTCGAGTCGATGAACTAGTGACCGCGCCGAGTTAGACACTGCGGTCGTGCGGCTAAAGGCAGCCAGGCAAACGTTCGTTCGCATTTCCGACACCGACTCGCGTGCCCACAATTAAACGATATTTCCAAACGATATTCAGCCGGCGTCGTCTGCGTTTTGTTTACGCGATCGGGAACCTGGATTTGCTTCGTGGTGGAGGTCGAAAACAATGAGCTTGTACCCATGTACGTATGAAGGTTTCAGGCGCATAGAATCGTGACAATTGATTACTTTCAGTCAACGTTTCTAATAAAGATGTAGAGGGCGGTCACCAATCTTTACTAATATTTGTGCACTTTGGGTACAAAAATGACTTCGATATTCAGATATTATATTATTATATTTCGGGTCAGCCACATCCTTTACATAGTTCACGGGAAAAGGAAATTGATAAATGAATTTCTTAAGAAATTACGTCAAGTTTCTATGTATATATATATATGATGTTGGTACGTAGGATTTTGCAACTGAAATATGTGGTTCTTGGTTGAAGAGCTTTTAAGTCAGTGAGACCAAGAAAAGCTACCTGCCGATGACAGATGGGATGAAACGTCGAAGCGACCCTTAGGGAACATTTCTACAAGGCGGTACGCAACCTGACAATACCTGATATATTTATATGTTGATTCGTAGATTTTCGCGTTTTCTGTTTTTTCCTAGTTTATAGGTAATGAACGGAGTGAGGCATATGGAGGACGAAACACGATGGTAAAATGCATTGTTCGTCCTTTAAATTTAATCCATATCTATGACGTCTTCATACAACAACTAGACAACTTTACGTGCAGCTTCAGGGCTGACATTCATGGAAAGAAAATGAAATATGTGAACCTTAATGGAATTTCAATTTCTTTCAATCCATGTAATTCTGATATCAAAGACAACTTGTTAACGACCCTTATTAATGATGTTTACGATTTATGGTAGTCATCGTTAAACCATGACTTGTTGGTGACTGCAGACGTTATTGCAAAACAGATTTCCTTGAACATGAACTAATGAAGAAGCATCTTATGGATTCACCATGCAAACAACTTGGCTTGGGGTGCTTTGGGTTGGGCTCTTCTTGGTTGATTTTGTTTGGGTTGGTGTGACTTTTGTTCGGCTAGACGTTCGTTTTTGTTGTGTTAGGTTGACTTGGGTTCGAGTTGCTTTAGGTTGAGCTAGGCTCATGCCGTTTCGAATGATTACGAATGGTTATGGTCATGCTTGCAAGCATCGCCATGACAGCAATTTGCTGGGATTAGGGAAGAAAAGCTGCGAGACTCTTCGGTTCACTCCATGAGCTTTAAGTTCGAAAAAAGAACATGGAGAATGATGCTATGGTTCTCCGACAAAAACATTTGATGGGCAATGGAAGTAATGGTGTTTTTAACCCCAATTTACATTCACGTTCTTGTATGCAATTTGTTAATTTTACCTTCTCAGTATAACTTCTTGTTGTCATTTCAAAAGTAGTTTCATTTATGCAACTGAATTCTACTCCAACCAGTAAATTAAAAAAATCCGCGGTGGTCCGCACGAAACTTACTTATACTTAGTTATACTACGTTTTTCGAAAAAACTTTTCAAGTGAAAGTTGTTTAAAATATGATAATAGTAAGTAATAATTTATGGGTTTTATGTCTTACTTTCGTTGTCGATACTTTAGCTCGTTTTATCGCTTTCGTTTGAATTATACTTTTATTAATTTCGCATGTAATTACACTACTTGCATTATTTATTTATTTTTTATGTAGTTTCACTTTGTGAAATTTTTATTTCAAGTTATTTCCTCCATCTGTATTTTCATGAGTCATTTGTACAATTTGTAACTGGAATAAAATATTATGTGGGTACGTTTTACATCATAATATTTTTTATATTATGCTGAGTTTGTTGGATATGAGTCAAAATCTGGACCAAGTTGACCAGTCAGAGTAGTCGTGGTTTTCATACCCAAAACGAAAACTTGGGATCCAATCCCTACGCCTTAGTAGCTGACACAGTCGTGTGAAGACATTGTGGATATTGGATTGGAATGTAGGTCTGAATTAACGTATTACTCCATTGTGTTTGCATCCTCGAAAAGTCTAAATATGTTATCCCTTCAGACAACAACAAACCAAGGACAATTATAACGCTGACTACGTCAACTTATACGTAATGTATATGAAATTATCAGTCTTGAACTTAGGCACCATAAAATCCATTAGACTTCCTCCTTCATGCATCTAATTCCATTATAAATTCACAAACTAATGGAAATGACACCATCAGGATATCTAATATGAACTATCGTAAGCTCGTCTTGGACTCCTGCCTACTGCATTACGCTTCGCGTAGATCTCATTTCGGGCAATAATTTCAAAAGGAGAACCATTTTGACAATAGGCATAAACATCGTAGATGAGATACCAGGCTCGTCTTAGTTTCAGTGAGGTATCACCTTAGGTAACAATAGTCTAAGAAGGCGTTATTTTAGATGAAGATTGAGTTGGGTTGCATATTTGGGGTATGATCGACACATTAGGATAAGACCCCATCACAATCATTGTCCTTCGTCCTTCATAGCAGTGATGCTATGAGAGCAGTGATGATATTCGTCAATCTGATATTTTTCATAACAGACTAAGAGTAAACTGAGTGGTGTCCTAGCTGGACATAGTCACACCTTATATTTCAAGGCGTACACAATCTTCCACCGATCATATTACCAACATTTCGTTTCTGATACTTTGCGTTGCATTATGTATCTGATGGATAAATAAACTCAACTGCAGGGTTATAGCCACTTTGTGTTATTGTACACTGCTCCTGTATTCGTGGTAGTGATTAAGGAGACTGGGAACGTTGAAAATCTTATCAGAGGAATCAGTTGAGTGGGAGTGGGAAAAATTAAACCAGTGGCCTTAGGATTAATAGACTGCGATTTGGACCACTTCCCCAGCACATCTGTTAATACGTTGTGTGTTAATAGCAAATTTCCAGAAGCATAATAATGTTTAAAAAATATAGTAGCATTCTTCATCATTGAGGCAAAACATCCGTGATATGTCCTTTCTAGCTTTCATCCAAAATTCGATGAAATCAATTGCGCAAACACCTACGTTTACCAATTCTCGCAATGACGTGCAAATCATTCGCATTGAAAACAAGATACAGTCACGATTTGAAAATCGAGATTAAACGTACTCAGAGTTTTATGGATGCAAAAAAAAATAATCGCCACCGACAAAAATAGGCGTTGCGCAATTACATCGGGTGCACTTCGCTTGTTTGCGTAACACGCGGATAACGCCACTTTATCTTGCGTAAGTTATCTCGCGCAATTAAATTTTGGGAGGTCAGATGTGTCCGTCCGTTATCGACACGACGGAGAACGTGCACGAAGTGTCTGTACCGACGACTGAAATTGCTAAAAAAATAAAACAATCCACGTTGGCCGTGACGCTGTGAATACAGATGTTTCTAACGCGCGGTAACAGTAAACCAGTGGCCTAGAGAAGACTAGACTCGCTAGATGCAATATCATCTAGCACTAGGATAGGTCAGTTATGTGTTTACCCACTTCTCGCTATCTTGTGCAGTCGGTAGACTGCCGCGTCTGGTTTTTTTTTTCAAATTCAAAACTAGTTTCACGCCATCTCAGTTTCGTTAATGCTTTAACCATGCGCGACGATTATTTTGCATATTAATTATTTTCGTTAAACCAGTTTGTGTTTTTGCGGATTTTTTTTTATGGTGAACATGATGTGTGGGTTTGTTAAAAGATCGAAAATAATCAACACGACCGGTGGCCATTATAGATATTTTCTCATTACCATTTCAATTACCATTAACATCGCGTTTGTAATTGCATTAAAAACGGGGCTAATTGACAATGGAAAAAATTTAACAAAACAATCTGGGAATGTACCTGTACCTGTTTCATTTATATTAATCGAGAAAGGTAAAATATTAATTTTCATGATACGGATAATAAAGGCACGATTTGAAGAAATATTAGATGGCGAGGAAAATAAATCGTGGTATAGAGACAATTGCAGTAACTATTACGTCATTTATGATCAAGTTTATTACATATTAGAGGAATCACAACTTGCCACAATGTAGATTTGATTGTCATCAGTTTTCTAAATTTTTTTTTACATTTAGTTTCACCCAACCCAACCCAACCCAACCCAACCCAACCCAACCCAACCCAACCCAACCCAACCCAACCCAACCCACCCAACCCACATCAACTTACCCAATTTATTTAAAAGTGCACCTTCCCACACGTGTGTGTACTACTTACATACATTAATATTAATTTTCTATAAAATTGGATTTTTGGTCGATTTTGGTCGCCTTGAGTTCATCGGCATGAAACATCGAATATTGAATCGAATAACTAAAATTGCTGTGTGTGCAAAATTAGTTAAAAGCACAGATTCTTACCAATCGATTTCAAACACAAGACGCTTTAACACCAGAAACGTAGCGAAACGTCGGATTGATTTTTGATGCTACGCGAATTGTGAGCTTTTGTACAAAAATTACAAGATTTCATATGTTTGCCGAGGTGCTCCAATGCAAGCAAAACAATCGCCCGCTAGTTCTTTTTATAAATCCAACTTGTTCAATAATTGGTCTTTAGGTTCATTCCTTTTGCTGCGCTCTTTACGCTGAATTCAGAGCGCGATAGCAAAACACATTCGAACAGCGCACACTTCGACCGCGACAACAAAATCCAACCAGGCGATTTAACGTAAATCGCATATTTCAATGAAATTATGTATCAGGTTAGAGGCAATATCCTTGTCATTTAATACATCGTTAAATGAAACGAACCGTTTGAAAAAAAATGACAATATCTTCTACTTTCGTTTTTTTTTTCACTTATATTTCGACGTCGTTTCAGTTCAAGTATGGCAAAGACAGCACACTTATTTACGTCAAATTGCGGAACAAACTGCCCCGTTATTCAATGTAGCATAAAACTGCAACGATTATAGTGGTCTACGAGGTTCTATCGAAATTCAACGGTTAGAAACACGAATCACTTAATATTCTGTTTAGGCACTTGTGGTTTTAAATAAAGTGCAGGCATTAATCAATATAAGTGGCCTGTTGTGACACCAGCGATGACATTCATTTATGCATCCACTTGATTTCATTTTATTGTGTATTATTATTAATTTCATTCCACGTTCGTGGTCGTAAGAATCATTTTTGTATGTTTCACAGACGTTCATTTATTATACAAATTTCAATTGCTTGTTGGGTTGATTTTGGTTGAGTCGCGTTGAGTTGGGTTGCTACCGTTTCCACAAGCATATCACGTCTCCATTTAAAATAAGACGCAATTGTAAATGTATAGCACTATATAACAATACGAATTACGTTCAAACTTTTATTTTTACTGTAGGGTTTTAGATTTTTCAATAAAAATTCATGTATGTAATGTATAAAAGATAAGGAAATTGGATATTGACTGCTTTCGAAAATTAGCATAGTGACTTCCCCCGAAAAAAATTGCTTATTTGGCAATTTCCAAAAATTGGGCGACTTCATCACAGTAGATTTTAAGAAAACGGACAAAACAAGTTACAGAAACAAGGCAGTCAAAAACAGCAAGAGGAACTCAAAGTTCAAATCAATGACAGTCATATTGTTTGGTTTGGTTTGACTTGCGTTGAGTTGGGTTGGGTTGAGTTTGGTTGGATTGGGTTCGATTGGGTTCGGTTGGGTTGGGTTGGGTCGGAAACTGAACTAAAAGAATATGTATTAGAGTCGAGCATTGTTGATATTTTTAGTAATAGGCTGTAAGAAGAGATTCCTTGCAGCAGTTAAACAAAAGCCACAAAAAATCGTAGCTACAAATATTATACCAACTTTTATTGGGAATTTGAGATTTTTGCATGAAATCGAAAAATTGAAAAAAAAAATAATAAAATTTTAGATTTACGAGTTACAAATGCCGGTAACTAAAAATAAAACGCATGGAAGAACTTAAAAAATACACCATGAATAATTCCCTTTCCCTGAAGAAAACTTTAAAGTCAAATCCACGGACAATAAAATCAAACAATCACAGACAATAAAATACGAAAAAAAGGATTTTATTACGGATACGAATTTGGCAGCGTCAAAGTGTTTGCGCGAATTTTTCGATACATTATCGCTTGTTGTGCGCGTCCGACAATCAAAACAATAACACACACATCGAAAAAGAGACCGACCTATCTCACTAAAAAGTACGTTTAGCATCGATGTTTACCCAATAAAGGCACCTTGCGATAAACACTTGCAAAATAACACGTGATATAAAAATATCTTATTGTTATCAATTTTCTCGAGGCTCTAATCGGCGCAAATATTAACATAAAAATCCGCTCGTAATAAATTATCACTCCAGTCGTAGACATGTTACGACGACGTTACCGGATTTGTTCTCCTTCCCCCCTCACAACGTTATCAATTTAAATACGATGGAAAAAAAACATTTTTACGATTACGCAATTGCATTTCAACTTCAACGTTTTAATTTTTACTTTTTATTTTTAGCATTTCGTTCAACGGCACGTATCTTTACAGGATATGGGTAGTTTAATTTTTCCGTCTTTTTGCAATTCCATCACGTACTACAACATATCACAGCGCGTTTAACAATGTCGGGTATTTTGCATCTCTGCTATTATTAAGTTTGCCGGATATGCGCGCAACGTTTCGCAATAATAATCGTTGGTTATTATTAAGTGTGGGATATTTTTGCGGCTGAAATATTTATTATATAACCGATTTAGAACATATCTGATCGGCCAATAAATAATATTCGTAGCACATTATTTAATATTTATTACTGGGAGTTATTCCAAGGGAATCTAAAAATACGCTTGTTGCGCACAATTTTAAAAACGCTAACCTATCCCAATTTGATGGGCCCCATCTAGGCAATGGCGTAACAGCTATTTGCGGCCAGACAGTCATTGCTCTAATATGTAAATACAAAAAAGCGTTTATATTACGATGTAAACAACGCTACTGGTCAACAAAGTTTATAACGTAAACAGGCACCGAAAATTAGCGGAGCTGTTGTAACTAACTATCGGAAATCGCGTTGCAAAACCAACATAATTAGATAAACCGTGTCAGAAAAAATAACGCTAATAACTCCGAATCAAGGTCAGTTTAAAAATAACGCCAACAACGAGATTGCCGCGGTGAGGTTTACATTAAAAAAAAAAAAAACTTTCGACGCAAATGATTTACGAGAGACGGGAATAGAAGCGTGCGAAAAAATTCGGCCGGATCGGCATTGGTAAACGAGGTTATTTTAACGGATTCTGGCAAGATGTCGCCACGGTGCCCGTCGAAGGTTGCGCGCGCGTCGGCGCTTGGAAACCGAAAGTGTCAAGATGGATCTATTTTTGAGCAGCCGCTTTGACATTGTGCGAGGTCAAGGTTTACGTAATAATAGTTAAACATCGTAAAAAAACGGCTGGGTCGAAAGTGTTTTTTTCGCGAGATATGTCTCTTATCTGGGATGAGAGGTCATTGCAATAGGACGGATGAAAAAATGTTATACAGATAATGCGATGCTCGACGGATCGATATTTTTTTTTGTTCCACGATAGCGTTTTAAGGAAATTGGAAAGATTGGAGTTTCTCCGATCTTAAGCTAAAGGAAAGTTTTAATGTTATTTTGGTTATTATAAAAACATTGCCTAACAACCATTTTTGGCCAGGTGGGGGGAGCAGATTATGTGGTTTAGATATGGAAACGAGAAACTATCAATTTGTTCAATTTGATCAACAACGAATACAAAAAACGTGACTTTTGTTGAGAAGGTGTGAACATTGGATGGAGTAATGTGTTTGTGTGAAGAAGGCATAAATGAAAGGAGGAAAGAGGACAGGTTGTGCCCTCCTTTACAGAATCCTCATATCCCCTGTTGGGTTTTTCCATTTGGACATTTATCCTCTTTGTCCTTATCCTCTTAGTCCTCTTTGGAATTCTCCCCTGTCCTCTCCCATCTTGAATTTTCTATAGCTTTGGTTATCGTGGATTCCAAGAGGGCTACTTTCGTGCTAGTATTTTCCAGCTTCCTTTTACTACCTCCGACCCCT
Source organism: Geotrupes spiniger (assembly GCA_959613385.1). Classification (NCBI taxonomy): domain Eukaryota; kingdom Metazoa; phylum Arthropoda; class Insecta; order Coleoptera; family Geotrupidae; genus Geotrupes; species Geotrupes spiniger. Next base: position 13,175,752 of record OY390735.1, on the reverse strand, counting down.
GTTCCATGCTTACTTCCTTTAATTAATTGATTATATTGCAAGCTCTCAATTTCTGCTGTATTCCAATTTAACCAGCTTCTTTGCATAATATCTGTCTGCAAGTAGTTCAAGCCTTTTCCTTCTTCGCTTCATCTCCAAACGGTCTTTGCCTATTTGGGTTCCATTTCGTTCCTGTAATTTAAATGACAACTTTTTGTTATCTTACTCTAACTACACACATTTCTCATTTCCCTCCATTGAAATTTATCCAATCATATCTCCAACTTTGCATTTCAATAAATCAATAGACATCATCTTGTTTAAGTTTTCCTTTTCTTTTTATTAAGTTTGTCTGGTCACTTTTGTTTTCTTCACATTCTCCGTAGCTTGCTTCACTCCTTCATCTACCATCAATAAAATTGATTAATTTCTAACGTATTCTAACGTATTTTGCGTTTTCCATTTTTTCAATCCGTTCTTCAGATTATGAAATCTGTCAAGTCTTCCTTTTTCATTGCCCAGTCTTTTTCGTCTTTGCAATTTCGTTTTTGATATATTTGATGACTCCTTTAATTTGTACTTTAGCTTCACTATTTGTTTGGAAAGATTTTAATTTCTCAATAAATGTTTAGGTAATTGGGATAGATTTTATTCAATTGGGCCCAATCAGGTTGGGTTTTGTTGATTGTGGTCGGGATGAGAGAAATTGCGAATGAGTTGAAGACAATCTTGGACAAATCTGGGCTCAATATAAAGAAGACTAAAATAATGGATTGGAAAAGGGAGATAGTTAGAAATCTAAACTCATTTTTAGATAATTTCGAGGACTGCTATAACGTTATAATAGTGAGACGTTATCTGATGACGTTACTGCTGGATCGTGGTGAAGTGTTGTAACAGAATTGTATGTAACATAGGGTTAGAGAAATATAAAGAGGGAAGCGTGTAGAAAGTGAAAAAACAATTACAAGAATTGCTAAAGAGGATGCACGAGGGGCACGTTGATGAAGGCATTTAATTTGCAGAGATTAACAATGGAGTACCTTCTAAATTGGTTGAAATAGGGACAGTAGATCAACATACAATTCTTGAGAATGGCATGAAGTCGAAATTGGGCAGGAACATTTGACTAAAATCGTGTTAGAAATACGAAAAAGGTAGGGAGGAAGAATGAAATGTCTAAGTGCAAAATTAATGTAATAAAAATGCAAGAGATGACAGGGAAGTTGATTGGTGAGATCTATAGTAATAGAAAGGCAGGAACACTCGAATAAACTGGAAGGTGGCTTGAGTATAGTGGAAAATGAGAAACGCTGTAATAAAAAGTTAAATATTTTTATGGTTTGTTTTACTATAAACCTGCTTAAACGAGTCTATGGGGTCAGGTTGGGTTCTATTGCAGTGGATTCGGTTGGGATGGGTTGGGTTAGGGTTGGGTTGGGTTGGATTGGGTTGGGTTGGATTGGGTTGAGTTGGATTAAACAGAACGGGGCTAAATACGAAGATGGGGGAGGTTACATTTACGAATGTGAAACTTCATTGAAAAGGAGCAGTAATGAAAGACTCAAGATTCAAGGAAATTGTGATGTCCAGATGTCCAGGACCTTTCAGCTCTCAAGGAAATGGGAGGTTGAAAGCTATTCATCGCACTTGGATTGTGTCAATTTTTGGCTTTGTACCTACTACCAGACAATCCAAGATATTATGATATTGGATTGACTTTTAAATCGTTAATAGAAATGTGATAAAATTGTAAAAAAATTTAATGTCAGAAAGCTAAAATAGAAATACAATGGTCGTAAGTTGTTAGACATATCAGATTAGGATCAATATACATCGGTTGCGTCATACTACTACAACGCGAATGTTATTGCCCAATTGATCTTTTTACAGATATGACCCAACCCAAATGAGCATAAAAATTACGTGTAGTACCTCGATTTTTTTATTGGCAATTGTACGACACGCTGCACAATTTTGAATTCAATTTTGCTTTCCAATTACGTGTAATATAATTGTAATAATTTTTCAGATCTTGCAACGTAAACTTTTCTTCTCGTAATTTTTCTTGGAATTACTAGCATGTGGATTATGTAATGGAAACATGCGTATGTTAATATAATTACTTATATTAGTAATTTTAATTAAATTTCATAATAAATCAAAATTAGAAAAAAATGTTTATTGCAAACACGAATAGCATACGAATAAAAAATTCGGTGTTCAATACAATTCCGTACAAATATTTTTGTTTGCGTAAAAAGTCTAATGTTTCTATGGTTGTTCCAAATTTTTTAAAAGAAACCGTTAATCTGTTAACATTAACTGACAGCAGTTGGGTTTTTTGAAGCCGAATTTTATTACCGAAACCTTCTAGAATAACTTGTTTGAAATCTGCATAAAAATAAGCGTATTTTTAAATCGCAAAATACACTTAGGAATTTTTGCGCACGGCGCAATAAAAACGGAGATGTAGCGAAATTTCCTGTTATTATAAAACGGGGAAGTTCGACGATTTCCTGCTCGCGCGAGCGGGCGCGTTAACGGACGGATTTGGGCGTAGACAATCCGCCGCGGCGAGGAGCGCGCGATCAATTCGCGAAATAAAATCGACCAGAAAATCGTTTTTTTCCGGCCGAGATGTGCGGCATGTCTGCACATTTTCGTCGGAAGTTTTTTCTATTTTTGTATGTAGGTGCCCCAGAGTTTTTAAATTTAGATCTGGGCGTGCGAGCTTTCGCGGGGTTTTGGCAATCCGCAATACTTTGAGATTTAGGGCAGGTCAGAAAAACTCGGAGGCGGCTCGGTTTTTCAACGGTATTCGGTTTCGGATTCTTTGTTGATTGTTCTTAGCGATTATTTTGGATACTTACATTGGGCCCTGATCGAGTAGTGATTGGGATGCGAGATGTGGCCACGATGGGGTTGCGCGTGACCTGGAGGAAAGTTGTAGGGTGACAGAAAATGCTGTTTCGTGTGGTATCCTAGAGGGGAATGCGGACCCAGACCCGGGGGCTGTAGTCGTGCTTTGAGTTCATCTGTGGATGTGTGCCCGCTGGAGGAACTATCGACGTCTGATACTCCGGAGTCTGCTGGGCTTGGTGGAAGGGATCCTGAAAATAGTACACCTATAAACACAATGTCATGCAATAAAAGCTACAAACCATAGTTCATACAATCTTCAAAAAATATTTAAGAAAAACGACCAATAGCAAAAAATTACACAACTTTTGCATGAAATATGTGCAAAAATATTCTAATATAATATCCCATTACCAATATAAAATATAACTTTTTCTGGACTAGTTAGATACATATATTTCAGTTTATTTTACCGACGTACGACATTTAAATCTTTGGTTCTTTAAGCTCAATATTTAAAATTTTATTAATGTTTTAATTTTTTTTATAAAGAATTTTTTAAATTTAAAACTAAGTATATGACAAGTAGATTGGGTGATTATTTCTTTTCGTTCCCTATTAACACTTTACTTAGAACATTTTCAAATACTACAGTAAATATTTTTTAAGGAATTAGATTTTACGAATTAGATTCAAATTCATTTTTGTAGTCGTAGCATTTCATTGATATGAAACGTTAAACTACAATAATCGAACATTCAACTTAACATGCACAACACAGGACATTGGTGACATGGAACACACCCAGAAGCTTCCAGCTGGGTGTTATTTAGAATCCTAGTAAATGATACAACAAATGATTTGTGGAGGAAATCGTGATAAAATTAGTGGCAACTGTTTGCACACCGGGTTTGATGTTCGCACCTTGCTTCCGTGTTTTAATGTTGTAATGTTCGTTGTTAGGCTTCAGTTCTTTTGTTAGTAACATTAACAGGTAGGTAGTGAGTTAGACTAAACCAAATTATTTCATACCTATGAAGCATAAAAAAAAATCATGTCAACAACCGATCCAACTAGCAACAATTTTAGTTCGTCGAATACAATTTGCAAAAACTCACTTTGAAGTAAAATAAATGACATCAATTTACTTTACGATTTTAAAAACAGCCGGAAATATCAGTTGATGCCGGAATCTCGAAGTTTTAGATCATTAACTGAAATACCACCTAATTTCCCTGCAAATAAATTCTAAACTACTAATTAATTGATTTTCTCATCTACGAGACTATACGATATCAACTTTTACTTACTTTGTTATTTATTCAATTTAATAATTGAAATTTCTAAAACACTTATCTTTTATGATATGTATGGGTTAAAATTCTAATTACTGTCTATATAATTTGGTGCTAGATTCAATCAGATTAGGCGCCGTATCACCGACTTGGATTGGGTTGGGTTTGATTTGGTTTGGTTTGGTTTGGTTTGGTTTGGGTTGGGTTGGGTTGGGCTGGGTTGGGTTGGGTTGGGTTGGGTTGGGTCGGGTTGGGTTGGGTTGGGTTGGGTTGGGTTGGTTTGGTTTGGTTTGGGTTGGTTTGGTTTGGTTTGGTTTGGTTTGGTTTGGTTTGGGTTGCGTTTGGCTCCGTTTTATTGCATTGTCATGAGTTGAGTTCCTGTTTTATCGCCAGTCAGTTGGCTTACGCATATGAGCAAAACAGGAGCATCCTCGTCTTAATTAACGAACATAGATGAGTTATACGAGACCCCAACCCAAGTCACGTTGGTAAATAAGAATCCAAACCAACTGATGTCGCTAATAAAGTGGGGTTAGATCATTTGTTCAAGTTTCAGTTGGGTTGTGATCTCTTTCAAGACGTGAGCTGCGCTGGGCTCTCGATTTTATCGGCCACGTTGGTGCGCATACGGAGACGGGGGTAGAATTGTAAATATTTTTTTAGTTGCCTGATATGGAAATAAATATATCACTTGTCATCATCAATTTACAATTTCACTTTTGTTTATTATTATGTTTTTTTTAATAAGCCGAGATTCTATTAAAATGTAATATCCATGAAATAATTTTACAGTATAATATTAATTAAGGACAACACATTTTGTTGTGAAATTGTCAAAATTAATATAATATATAATAATTATAATTAATATACTAATAAAGTGCTAATTACTGAAAAAAGACATGTTCTATATTTTGTTCATTTGTGTGCATCACAAAGCAATATTTATGAATGCAAAACTCATTTTCACTGTTGCAACATTTTGACAAAATGGCAGATTTATTATCGAATTTTCAGGAAATCATTTCTTTTAAAAATATTAAAGTCCTCCAGTTAAGTTTTTATTTATCCTTTCAAACTTTTTTGTTTGGATTTTGCTGTAGTTTTGTAATCTTTATTGTTTCAAAAAATTCAAGAAATTTCCTAACGATTTTCTAAAATCACCTTAGTTACATATCCACATAAATAATGTGCAATACTCACTGTTCGTGTTAGAATATATTTTTCAATGTCTCCTTCAAACATTGCTATTTGCATTACTCAGAATCCATCGTTGCATTTTTTCATCCGAGTTGTAATATTTAAAAATATCTTTTAGACATATTGCAAAATTAAATCGTGTCATTGGTGAGAGAAAGATAGGGTGCCACACATTTATAGGAATAGGAATATTAACTGAATATGTTACATGTCAAAAAAAAACAGGGATTCTTTCGCGATCGTTCTCTCCTTTATTCCAATGTGCTAACGATTGGTTTCATAACTTACGTTTTGTAAATTATAGTCATTGCTTACTCGGGAGCACAGAAAAAAATTAAATATCATTAAAGAATCCCAACGCTGTTCTTTTTGCAAATTCCATCTGTTTAATTAATTCGTCGAGCTTTTCAGCCATGGTTATAGTAATTTTCAATAAATATTTTTTAAATTGCTGAAATAGTAGATTTTTTCATCTATCATGTGATGTTCTTCTACATTTCAGATTTTTTTTTATTCCAATTTATACCGGCGAGGTGTAAGTTTCCATTATTTCCTTCGTCAAATTTTTAGATATTGGTTCAAAATTTCTTCCCAAGGTTGTCATATATTTTTGAATTCTAAAAAAAAATGCAGCGTTTTCCAAAAGTTTAGATCTTTTTTCTAGGTGTAGTTCGTTATTGGTTCAAAATTCTTAATAACTTTCTTCCTAAACTTTAAATTTTGAAAGAAAATTGTTGAGCTTTTCAAAAAGTTTAACTCGTTTTGCTAAGTGATTGTAGTTCGTTATTGGTTCAAAATTTTTAATATTTTTCTTTCTAAGATTAGTCATATTTTTTAAATTCTGAAAAGAAGTTGAGCTTTTGAAAAAGCTTTTCTATGTGGTTGCAGTTCGTGTGTTTCACACATGATTTTATACTTTCCGAAAGTCAACTTGTTTTATCATCGCTCAAAAAAAAAATAATAGTAACCTAAGATGTTAATTTGAAAAAAAAATCCAACGGATTTCTGTTACGTTATGTTAACATATTTCGTATCGTAGTCGGTGTTTTTGCTTAAATTATTCTTAAGATAATCGATGTGTTTTGACGTATAATAGGGCAGGTATACTAGAAGGTTTGAGAACTCCAACGGAACAATGCGTGTTTGCGTAAGTTTGGCGGATCCAGAAACGGAATTCGTTAAAGGACACAAACCTACGGCAAAGAAATTGCAAATAAATCAAAACATTTCACGTGTTGAATGCGTATGCAAATTGGAGACACGTAGCGGCCGATGCGACACCGGCCGCACGAAAGAAGTGACCATCAAAAACCCCAAGTTCTCACGTAGTATCCTTTCATATCCTGCAAATCGCAATAATGCCGGCCATCAAACTATCCAACGGTCAACGTAGGTAACGACATAATCGGGAATCTTCAAGTCGACCAGTTCGGGTCTTAGGGAGGGTTCCGCGAAGAAAGCGGGGACTAGTTGGGCGCTCCGCTGCCCGATGACCCTCCCGTATGACCTGGCCTTGTATAATAGATATGATTAATGGGCAGCGAGGTCACGAGGTCACGCCGGACATTAAGGGATGGACCGGACAGGACATAGGACTCGCGGAATTAAAAGCAACTCGCAAACAGGTTCGCGCGGACAAAGGAACGGGTTGCACATGCTCGGGGTGTGTTGTTTATTTACTGTCTTCCGAGGGGTGCCAGGCATGCGTGACTAATGGGGCATCGTTTCGCAGCGCTGCGGCCGAGGTTTCTTGCGATAATCCACCGAAATTAATGGACACGATTGACACGAACGGGCACCGGAACCACGATTTGCTAGAAATCGGACCCCACGACGACATGGGAAAGGAAACGTTCTATATGGCAGTTACGGCTACCTCTTTCAAAGCAATTATTAATTTTATGAAAGTACAGTAGTGTTTCGATAAAAAAAATATCAAACATTTATTATCTTCATATTTAGCGGAATTAAAAATCACACGGTAAAAGTTACTTTGTTTTAATTTCATTTTAGTTTTCAATTTCATTAATAATTGGCTACGGTTAACCGCCGTACTTCGATTATACAGATTCATCCTAACACACATAAATATGTACATACATAGAACATACATAGTGGACTTCTCACTGAATATTTTTTTCTAAAATTTCTACATATCTTCATTCTTGATTCTATTCCTAGTTTTCTTTGCAATTTTTAATTCCGCTTTACATTCTACCAGTTCTTTATATTCATATTCAGCCCAAAGAGTATATTTCTCCAGAACTAAGCTGAAATAGTCATTTGGGTGTTATATCCTTTTTATTGTTCACCACATCGCCATTAAGGTATTAATAATTATAATTAATTGAAGGGCACAACAATGCAACGACTATTTCAGCTTCAGTCTTACTCGGAGGGTCTTAAACACAACCCAACTCAACCCAACGCTTCCACATGGGAAATGCAAGAAACCATAACTACTAATACCCAAAATGAGTACTTTTTAAAACAATCAAAATTTTCGATTTAGAAACCTTCTACAATAATAGTCACATTTGGCCAATTGGTAACGTACGTCCAACAATGAAGTTTCGCAACATTTCAAACATCAATAATATCGCATTTATCATTAAAACCGAAAATTGAGATTTGGAATTTTGCTAAAAGAAAATAAAATGGCCAACATAAACAAAGAAGATGGATGAATTGGATGATAGAAGTGAATCAAGGAGTCGAATGGAAGAAGAACCTTGGGATACCCCACAAAAAGAAAAGTTGTTCTGATTTCAATTAATTTATTAGTGATATTGTTAGGTTTTTTTTAATTAACTATTATTGCATTTGCTGTTTTAATGTTATTTTCCGATGATTTTCTTAATGTATTTTTATATAAATAAGAAAACCAGTACTCGTCCATACTCAATAACAATATTGTTGGGGTGCTTGAGAATTTTCTCAAATGTTACTGTCGAAGTACTGGGATTTTATTTGATGCTCTATTCGAAAAGTCATGTGCTGCTAATTGGTTCCGTGTACCTAAACCATAGCACATATCTTCGATATACAGTGGTTTCAGAAGCTAATTTATCTCAAGAAAATTATAACCATGTAACATTAATCGATTTTAATTATTAAATAAGAATAATGAATTCGTTAACAGCATAAAATATTTCAATTACATTTCTAAATTTGTGTAAGGTTATTATTACTATTAAAACACAATGGGCCTATAAACTTGCGTAACTCTAGCCAAGACAGATCATAAAAATATTTTTAGAAATTCGCAAAAAATTCTGTAAGATCTGCAGGCTTCGCAACGTGGATTGTCTTTGCTGACGTGCTCAAATGAGAGCGAAGCAATTCTACGATCCAAACATTGTAAATTATAAAGTTTTACAGATAATTATTTAATTATCATTTTAATAATTGAAACATTTAATATTTTTGCATGATCGTTTACAATTATTCGTAATTTTTGCATCAAATAAATTTGAAAACGGACAAATTTCTGGTCTAAAATTGTCTAAAAATAATTATAGAATGAGAATTTCAATGTTTTTATAAATTTTTTTTTTATCGTATTTTTTCATAATAGTAACAACTTTTGCATTTTACGCCCCTTTGTTAATGTGCATGTGGCTGGCAGTATAATAATTAAGTTTTATTTAAGGCCGAAACATCGTGAGAAACGATGAAAATTAAATTGAGTTTGCTTCGTTGGCTGTTGCTGCAAAAATAAAATTCTGAACTTTTGCATTGACATAGCAGGGACATAGAATGAGCACGTAGGTTAAGAAAAAATTTCAGAATTCCATCTCTGGAACCTATTAAGCTGAAAATTTTTAATTGAAGTGAAAAGAGCCAAAAAAAAATTAAAAATACTAAACGAATGAAGCAGGAAGGCAGAATCGACAGTTTTTGGGCTGACTTGTATTTAACATTTTTTGTCAAGTAGATCAAAGTCAAGAGGATTTTGTCTTACTTTCTGTTTGTAATATTTTTGCTTTATTTGCTTAACAATGTTTACTCATTGTATTTTAGCACAAAGCTACAATAAATAGGTTTTCATCAATGTTCTTGGCTATTTATTAGATATGGTGAGCGAATCTGTTGTTAAATACAAATAGTGCTTTAGCATAGGTGGTGGTGGTGAGAATGGGTTGGGTTGGATTTGGTGAAGTTGACGTACATGCAGCAATGAGTGTGAGTGGGTTTACGACTAGTTTTGAAATATTTCCTCCTATGTGACGATCACAAACGATGACATTTCTCAATTCATTCAAACATCTCAGCATTTTTTTTTCATGAGGATGTCCTTTGTGGCTTTCTGTGAATCGGTCGTAAGTTGATAACGATTGGTCACTGAAACTAAACATTATCTGGGTTTCATGAGTTTTATTTCGTTGGTCTTTTGCTTGTGAATTGATTTTGATTTTTCTCCCTTATAGGATTTTTTATTCTACTATTTGTTTTTTTACAGTTCGGCTTGGTTTACTTTTATATTAACTTATAATTTTGTGATTTTGTTTGCCTAGTCGAATTTAAACTTTTCGCAATGCCCTTTTGTTGTTTTTAATGTTAATGTTGTTGTTATCGTATTTCCTGCTACTTCCACTTTATTTGGTCCTCGTCAGATTTACAAATCTGTTTCAACTATATCTTGAATCAGCTGTTGGTCAAAAGTCTTTTTGATAAATTCTACTCTTTTAGGACACCACCACCACTAAAATAGCGAACTGATAAGTTGCTTATTTTTTTTTGTAAATTATACCCATTTATATATACATTGATATATTTTTTATTGTTTTTTTTTGTGACTTTCATATTATCTCACTTTATTTCAGTCTGGCTGCAAAATAATTATTTAATCGTAATCTTTAATTAATCTTTACTACAAAACTATTTAACGCGAAATTAATATTTTTTAATTGTTTATTGATCTAACAATCTAAGTCAATTAAAATGTAATCTACACCAATTGATTATTGGACTTTGCCAAGATACAACATTTTTGGCAAACACGCCGCCAGTTTATGTAACATAATTTAGGAAAGCAGTAAATATGTACTCTATAAGTTATTTACTATTGACATTACCATAAAATATTTCGCGAATTTTGTTACATTTTTGCAACCAAATTTATATTTTGTCAAAGTCCAATAAAAACAGATTAGTGTCTCAGATTAATAGACAATTAGACATAAATTAAAATTGTTTATTATACGTGCGCTAGGTTCCAGATTTATTTGATTTCCATTATCTCCAGCGATTTTTTTCGCTTTTATTCTTTAAGCGTTTAGTATTTGGCTTTTAGTTGTGATTCGGCCTTCATTAAGAGCATGTATTATTGGCCAGTTCTTGTATTGAGTTGAATATTGTATTTGTTTTCAATTATGTTTCGTTTGATATGATTCATTTCCTTATTTTGTTGCTGCTTTGATTCTTGGTTATTTTCTGATTATTTTACATCTGAAGAAATTGTGCAACTCTAATGATAAGTCAACCAATGTTAACAATCACATACATATACAAATACGTAAAATTACGACGTTGATGTTAATTTTGCAATAAATGCAGTAAATTTTAATCTTAACATTAAGCTTGAAGGCTCGGCTCATATGTGAGCTGTTGAAAATTTCCAACAACTTTTTATTTAAATTTCTTGCTTTCCCACAGCATCAACGCTTATAATCATAATTTTCCATGCTCCACATTTTTGCCAAATCTAACGTGATAATGCGGCCAAGTTCATTTATATCACAGCTCTTTCTGTTTGTATTCCCCGACTAATCTTATCTCCCCCCACTCCGTTTTTGATACATTTCTGCGTGCTAATTAAAATACAAAAATGATTTTCGACAAAAACGTTATCGTCTCTCTTACGCGCAAAAGAATCCCGAACGATTAATTAACCCGGCGGAATTAGCGTCCGCGATAAGTGTAACAAGCACGGGGTCATTAAATGCGAAACGAGAAAATTCAACTTGACAGGTACGAATGCGCCCGAGATGGCCAACAATTAATTTCGGATGCGCGGCCGCGCATCTACCACACTTTTCAATTAGAGTGAGAATTTCTCGTTTGCCAAATTTTAAAAACACAATGGCAGAACGTTGCCCCGCTTCGCAGACAAACAGCTCAAAATAGTAAGAAATACGAGGCACCGAAAAATACGGCCCCGTTGTTCGCCTGAAATTATGGTGACACGAACACGTTTGTTTCATTGTGCCCAATAATTCAGATGAGAAAAAAAATGAATTAAAAATATTAGAGTAAAAATAGGCAGAGGTGCGGTGGTACGGGACCAGTTTTTTTATGCGAAAGGGTGTCATCATAGAATTCGTCCGTTCTGCTCGGGCTAAGCTTCTTATGTTACAAGGAAGTAGCGAGGGAGATTAGTTAAAAGTCGGGATGTATATGGTTTAACGTATTATCCTAGGTGTTACGTCCAGGTAAAATTTGACCCAAAGTCATTATGCTCCACAATATCATTACAAGCGCTGTAACAAAAGATAGATCACCTGATACGGGCTACACGCAGGATACAATGCCATGTAATGCATTACACTTCGAGATAAAATAGACCACTCCAGTCAAAACAAGGTAAAAGATACCCTAACGCTCGAACGACGGAGATAAAAGGCCGTTCTTCGCGGCTAATTTCGAACGATTTTTCAGGAATCGAACGCGACTTTCTAACGAGTCGTTTTAATAATTACTAATAAAACCAGTTATTTAAGAAACGAATAACGGACTCTTTTCACGTGATTTCTACCTGGAAGGCGACTAAATCGAAACGATGATTGCTGAATTTCGTCGGCGACCAAAAGCGATTACCCGTTGGTATTAAAATTGCACGAAAACGAGTTCCCCAAGGAATTCGTAACCACTTATTCGTGCACCTAAAAACCTGTACGCAGTTCCCTTTTTTCGGCGGCCGGCCAGTGTCCAGTTTATGAGAAATGAGGCGCTCTGAACCCCCGTATAGATAGAAGATAGTTTAACATAATCCTCGTGTGGGAAAAAGTAGTGAAAAGTCGTTGCGAGGCGGTGGTCAGTGCTGACCATTTAAAAACTACCCGAACGCTGAAATAGGATATCCGTAACGACTGGAAAGGATTATGAAAATAACCTACTTTGAATATTTTAAATTCGACCACCGCCCGACGTCTGTGAAAGGGGAACGAGTAATCCACTTATATATCACCCATCTACAACGTTAATATTGTTAAGTTTTAATGAATTATTTTAAAAATCGTTTAAGAAACTGGTTTAAGCGCGAAAAGTTAACTGTTTTGACTTTTAATTTTTAATTTTGCTTCCTGCGCTCAAAAAATTAATATTATCGTTTATCAATGAATTAAATCTTTGATCAAAATTAGTAAAACTTACTAGTAAAAAAAAATATAAAGAAAAAATGTCTTTAACGACGTGCACTAAAATTAATAAATAAATATTTGTTTTCAAGTTTAGTGTGATTGATTCTTGTGTCCTTGTCAGTTTCGGTTGATTTAATAAGTTTTGATGTATTTTAGGGTTTGGTATCTTGAGATCTTATTTTTTCTTTTAAATTTTCTTGTAAAATGTTCGATTTTTAATATCATTGCTACTGGTTTTTTGCCAATTAATTTCATTAATCAAATAAACCTGTTTTCGATTGAAGTTTTCGAAATGTGTAGAATTATTTGTTGTGCTATTTTGTTCTGCGTATTTTCGTTTCAAATAATGTTTAATACTTTTGCAGATATATTGAATTTGCTGTCTTTGATGTTAATGTTTTTCATAAAGTTTCCTTTACTTGTTAATAATACTATTTTTAAAAATTTTCTCTGTTGTCTGCTTTTGTTGTAATGATTTCTTATTTTAAACTTATTTTCGTTTTTATTTTGATTGACCTAAGCCAATTCTATTGCAATTTTCAAATTGGGTTCTTCAAGCCATAAGAGCCATCACGGTCGTAACATGTTGTATTGATTTCCATTTGATTTGGTTTCTTTGGTCTTTTTTAGCATTGTTATTTATATCGTTTGACATTTTCGGTCTTCATTTAGAAACTCATGTTTGAACGTTGGGTCTTTCTCTTCTTTTCCATTTCTTCGTACGGATTACATCTCTCGGTTTCTTTTTCACAATTAATTTCATTAATGCATTTATATTTAATGTACATATTGTTAAAAAAATCTATCTAGACAAAATATTTATAATGGATTTGAATATGACTGTGAGTATGTGAAAATATTTTATGTGACAGTGAAAGAAAATATTTATTAAATTTCACAGCGATCTCCTTAAGAACATGATTTAATTAATAATTAGTCTAGGTTGAAGACTATTTCAACTTGGGCTGGGTTGACTTGAGTTGGATTGGGTTGGGTGTAGTTGGGTTGGGTTGGGTTAGATTGTGTTTGGTTGGGTTCGGTTAAATTGGATTTGGCTGGTTTGAGCTTGGTTCATCAGGGTCGGAGAGATCCTGTCTATTGTGTTGGAAAATATAAAAATCAAGAACAAATTTTATATAAATAAAAATGGATGATGAAGGCTTAGATACTGTTAGATAACAGTTGCTTGCATTGGATGGGATCGGTTGTGGTTGGGTTGGGTTGCGTCTGGTTTGGGTTGGGTTAAATTGTATGTGGTTAGTTGGTTTGCGTTTGGTTATAAATTGTCGGAAAAAAGCCTGTCTATTGTGTTAGAAAATAGTCTGAATGTTTCTTCCCAATTCCAAGAACAAATTTTACATAAACAAAAATATATGACCTTAAAGGCTTAAGGGATGGCCACGCTATGCATTTACCATAGTTGCTGCTCAAAGTTGCAGCATCAAAGACGGCCACACACAAAAACACTATGCACCTACAACGTGCTTCGATTCGACAAATCGATCCTCGTCAATTCCTCAAAAACTACGTCGATACTCGATGAGCTTAGGAATCGCGAGGTTAGGTTAAGGGATATGGTGCTTTTTATTTTAATAATACATGTTGGCATTACTATAGTCACTAAAACTATCACTAGAAATGCATGCCTTTTTTCCACAAATTATAACAATTCTATTCCCCAGCATCTCGATTTTTGCAACTAAAATGCGTAGCGTGGCCACGAAAAGATGCTGCAACTGTCAGGTAGCATCAAAGTTGCAGCAACTAAATGCATAGTGTGACGATCGCTTTAGATATACTGGACGAAACTTTTGCTTGATTTCGATTGGATCGGGTGTCGCTGAAGTAGGCTGGGTTGGGTTGGGTTGCGATTGGTTGGGTTGGGTTAAATTGGATTTGGTTGTTTGGTTTGAGTGTGGTTAGAAATTGTCGGAAAAATCTATCTATTGTGTTAGAAAATAAGAAAATCGTCTGAGAGTCGAATTTTTTCCTAACTGAAAGATCTAATTTCAAACAAATAAAAATATATGCCCTTAAAGGCTAAGATACTTGACGAATCTTTTGTTTGGGTTGATTGAGATCGGATGTGGTTGGGTTGGGTCTGGTTGAGTTGAAGCGGGTTCGGTTGGTTTGGTTTGAATTTGGTTAGGGATGGTCGGAAAAAGCCCGCCCATTGTGTCAGAAAATATGTCCTTTCAGGACATTTTTTAATTTATGTAAAATTTGTTCTTGTAGTTATTACAAGAACAAATTTTACATTAATTAAAAAGTATATGTCCTGGAAGACTTAGATGCTGGACGAAGCATTTAATGGCATAATGATATATTAGAACAATGGAAAGTGTTAACAACTTATTATGATAAAGCACGAATACAAATGTGGTTTCACTTTCAGAAGGACATAAGTATCAAAATTCTTGTTTCATGCGACAATTTTCTAAGAGTTAGTAATATGGACTATACAAACTTTGAAATATATATGAGGGAGTGTTTTCAGGAAGTCACCTAACGAAATACTATGCCTATAGGTTCGAACCAGATTTTCGGAATGAGTTCGAGCATTTTCGGTACAATAGGACCTGAACTTATTCGGACACTAAATCCGGCGAAAATGATAAGCTAGATGGAGCAATTTAGGGAAAATTGGGAGAAAATATGGGAATATTATTATAATAATAATATATAATATTATAATATTATATTAATATTAAAAATTACTAATATGTAGAAAATCAATTTGAGCATAAACAACGGTGCAGCAGTATACGAAAATTAATGAATTCATGAATATGTTATAAGAAAAACTGCCGAACGACTTAGACGGCAATAAGCAACAAATATATCAAGAGAAAAATACGATGAAAATCTGCTACAAGTTTAGATTATTTTGAATTAAAATTGAGTTGTATGTGATTTTTTCTATTTTTATTAATTATAAATTATATAATATATTATATATTATAAATATATTACGTAAATTTCTATTA
This sequence comes from Geotrupes spiniger, assembly GCA_959613385.1. Taxonomy (NCBI): domain Eukaryota; kingdom Metazoa; phylum Arthropoda; class Insecta; order Coleoptera; family Geotrupidae; genus Geotrupes; species Geotrupes spiniger. The sequence goes on along the minus strand of OY390735.1, from coordinate 13,160,068 downwards.
TTCTATTCCACGCTCAATGATAAAATAAGTACAACAACAAAATTTAATACAAAGCAGATGCAAATAATCCTAGTAAATAACATGTGCGACCGCCCAGATGCCCCGATATTTACGAAATATTCCGTAACATGGACGCATTCATTGTATATTTTGCAACTCAATATATATTTTTGCGTGGAACGAGTAAAGGGGTGGTCGGAAGACCAACAATTGTCCGAAGAAAGGGTGCATGTTTGCTGCACACACTCCAACGTCAGGAATTAAGCAGCTGCTTTGTTATGTCATGTTGCGTTGGCGTATTTGAATTTCAGATGTTTCACTATTTGACAAGGATTTAGGGAATATTCGCTCGTGCCGCAGTTGAACGAGCATCCAAACAATCTCCCCACATTTGCGCTAAGTGTGAAGTGAAACTGCCTTGTCAACAACCCTTACGGTGATTTATCACCGGGTACAAATGCTCCGTCGCCGTTGGATTCCGCACGGCACCGAATTAAATTATAACTTCGCTGAAATTGTACTAAAGGATTCAATGGCATTGTCGCGTGAGTTTGTTAAAGAATAAAAGGAAAAAGTTTCCGAATCAGGAATTAAATTTCATCGTAATTAAATAAAATTTGTTAGTTAAATTATTTATAATTTTTTTAACATAGGGCGAATGATATCAATAAAAACGATTACCGAAATACTTAGTGTAATAATGCCATCTTAGATAATAAATATTCTTGATGGGTTTTTACATCAGATTAAAGACCTTCGGCGTTTTTATAAAAAAATAACATTTGCGATTTCTCAACTTCTGCATGCATCCATCAACATATAATGCTTTGATCAGGAAATGTGTTATTTTACAGAGGAAGTTCTATTGTTGAATAACACAGAATCACCGGATATTTCTTCTAGTACGTGTTTTGTTTTCACGCGTTTTAGTTCGTAGTTATCGTAAAATATGCAGGACGAATGTCGTTTTATTGGCAAAAATATTCCTCGGGTATTCTGTTCGCTACTTCTCATAGACTAGACGTCTATTTATAATTACGTTAGAATACACGACTCATATTTTAAACATAAACATAATTGTATGTATTACATATGAAGATGGACGAAATGTCACGCCGCGAGGGCAAGAAATAAATTAAATGAAATTTTAATATAGTTTTTTGAAAATGTATTAAAAATTGCAAAAGCTGGACGATCCGGAACGGTTGACAATTAAAGAGTCCCGAAAGGGACATAAAGCTAATTACTTTCTATATATAAAACTTTACCTGTTGTAGTTGTCGTACATGCTGATATTCTATGTAGTGGTATTGGTGCCGCTGTAAATTCCGGTGACAGTCCAAGCATATAATGTTTTCCATTTGGTACTGGCGACGGTGATTTCCGGTTTCTACTTCCAGCGTGGCAGTGTTCGTATTCCCATTTTGTTCCATCTGCAAAGAACAAATACGTCGTAAATAAAATATAAATATGCCAAGTAGACCAGGGGATCGGTGGATCTTTGAGGTAGACAAACTTGCAATATAAGTTTTTGCAAATTTGTGCTACATAATTTAATTTCTAATTACCCTGAACCCGACGAGTTGTTGGTTTATATAGAATTTTAATTTACATAAAAATAACCACCACCACAAAAATATTAAGCAATGCTCGCTGAGGTCACTCCATTACCAAAAATGGATCTTATCGTGTCATTAAAACGCGAGAATTTCTAATTCAAAGGGAAAACGTCATTACGTTTTTAAAAAGAGCGTCGATTGTGTTCTGCTTCCGCCGCCAGATAGCCGGAGATTCTCGCCGAGAAACAGAGTTACGGACCGGAAAAGAAAGTCCCCTTGACCCAAATGGGACGCACAAAGCGACTCCCATTACTGGGACTTTACCAGTGCACAGGTTACGTTTTACGCATCGGCATTACGCCACAAGACATTACGTTTTATTTCGGGGAATCAGAAGTCTCCGTAACCTCAATACGTCCGTCAGGCGCTCGTTAATGTGTAACACTCGAGATGCACCGAAAAAAGCTCACTTTCTAGCCGGTCGAGATGATGCATGATAGACGGTGTTGAAATCGGTGGTTGCGGTGATAAATTACAATTCAGATTAAAACGTACTTATTGAAACCTTAACATTTGTCTCAGAGCTATAGGTCGTTAGTAAAACTTCCGAGTTGGGTATGTCGAAAGATTTTATTATAGTCGGTAATGCGGTTTCGTCACAACCGTGTCTTCGACAAATATGCAAGAAGTACACCTTCGACGGAGTTTCTATCTTCGTTTAGAGTAACTGTTTTCATAAGCATTATACGAATAACATTTTAATTTTATTTGAAACAGAATATTTACTTTATTTGTATTATTACAAGTAGGCAGGTAATTATTAAAGATAATGAATAAAAAATCGACTCAAGCTGCGGTACCTCGACAGGTTTTCTGGCTTATTCGCTAACTGCGATGCAAATACGAAAATAATAATTCAAATAGTACCACGATGCACGAAGTAAATCCCTATAATCGATAATGCCAGGTTAGATACATACATTCACGTTGTGTATTATAACAAATATTATTCGTTGCAGGGAACTCTTTTATTACCTATAAGGCAAATTTCAGGCCAATAACGTAAATGTTACATAAGTATTATAAATTTTAAAAAACCTTAATATCATAAGGACACTGTATTTAATTATGAATTTAATCAAGGACTATTTAATTGATGATGGTCTAGTAGTTGGGATATCAGTTTATGAAGCTAGACTAAGTTTGAATAAATTCGACGTAGGAAATCTTTAAAAATAAATAACCATTGATTCAACTTTTCCACCAATAACTTTCTCCATTGATTTGTTGAATTATGTAAAAAAATATCGTCAAATAAAGCACACGTTATGAAATTAGGCTAACAGGTGGAGTTATCTGGTGCCAATAATTACAACTGTCGAGCGATCGATACATAAATAATTTAAATTACAATCACATTGGACCAGTTACTAAAATAATATTAATAATAAATAATAATAATAAATCGAAATACCTCTAATGATAATGTAATGGATCTACACTTTAAACATCCTTATTGATGCAAATCGTCTGTGGCAACACTGCCAGCATTAACCTTTACATATTTATTCGACGCTATTCGAAATTGTGCAACCGCCACGACGTGCATAAACACAAAGAGAAAAACACGCTCGGACAATTAAATTTATGAAAGATGTAAAAAGAGCAACAAGTGTACGGTATAAATTTGAACAATTAGGGCAAGTCAATACACAAAGTCAATAATCACTTATTATACGTAGATATGTATGCAATTATGCAATCGCTCATGTACCAGTATTTAATTTTTATGAACAGACCGGCCTTAACCCAAATAACCGGCTACGCGCGCTTATGTAACAGTAATTTCTAAAAAAAAAATACGACTTCCTTTATATGGATAAGTTTTATTTCGCTGCAACCTAAATACAGGTTGGTCGTGCATAAAAAAATGTCGTTTTGTCGTCAGCGCGTAATTAATTTTTATTATTTATGTACGTCGTCGATATCACATGCAAATATGATTGTTATAGTTATGAATAATGGAATCCGTCTAATTATCCATAATCTAATTACACCCGTGTGTTTATTCAACTTTGGGATTATCGGGAAATAATTGCCAATTATCACGTACAACATGTGCACGCATTTATTGGATTTTGTGGATTTTATCTGTTAATTTATTTTGTTAAATTAAAAGTGTCAGTGGTTGATTAATGATTTAGATTTATTTTATTGGAAATTGTAACCTTTGCTATAACACCATTTCGTTTTAAAAAACAAACCAGAAAATTTGCGCAAGCTTGGGCCCATTGTATTCTGGATGTTGCATCTCGTTTTTGTATTAAATTCATTGTATGTGCATAAGGTTAAGTTTAACACAACCACGTGAAGGGAAAAATGATTGAAAAAGTTAACAAAAACAATTATAAATTATTTAATTTATAATGCCTGACATCAGAAAATTATGGAAGAGACGCTACGTAGTAAATAAAGTTCATGGACTCCTAAAAAGAAACAACACGAAATTACAATTTTGCAACGATTTTTGTCCTTTCGATCTGTAAACACTCAATTAATTTGTTTTTGCTAAATTGTTACATATGTTACGCAATCATTATCCTAAATTAATAGCGATGATACGAAGACTTATTTACATGCAGATAACATTATCGCTAAATCCGTGTTAGCTGTTGTTTGGAGTTCTTTTTCTTGGTCGAGTTCTGCCCTAGAAGTAAATATATCCGTCTAGACCACATCTCACGTTATCGTGCAATTGCGGACTAGGAAGTCTGATAATTACGGTTTTGCTTAATCAATAGTTTTCGACGATTGCAAATTGCTGTTACGACAGTCGTGAAAATTTTAACGAATGTTAACAACAAATCAAAGATTAAATTTCAGTTAAACGAAAAGTTTATGTGTGGTCGAATTGAAAACAACAAATCACCTAATCACCCATTCCTAGTAATATTCTAGCGCCTCAAGTGAAATGAAAACGCAACATTTACCACAACAAATTTGCAAGGAGTTTAAAATTACACCACCAGATGGGTAGGACAATGTAAAAGTACAAGGATCCAACCTGACCCTATTGAGGTGCGGCTTTAATTTTCCAATTAGCGATGCAAATATGTTTTGTATAAGTCAGGAAACCCACCGATCGTCGTACTATTGGGCAGATTTTGGGCTAAAAGTTCCTATTTATATTAATTGAAATAAAATAAATATTAAAATTATTTTCCAGTCAAACATAAACCAATAAACAATGACTTTAAGTACTCACAATAACTGTGAAATTTCACTTGGGGTAAAATTACATTCGTGTAAATACGTTTACAGCAAGAAAGCAATGTCGGTAAATTAGCTGCACTAAATTCATTTTTACAAAGGTCAGACTGAGGAGAAAACGATTATATCAGTAATTGTCGCTTTAGCACAGTCTAGTGTGTTGTGCAAACACTTTTTTCCAAGGTATAAAACGATAACTTTCGCTTTCCTGGATGGCGATCGATGCGGAGGTGGGGCCTGGTCGATATGGCTAGACGATAGCCTAGCGTAGGTCAACGCCGCGACGGCGGGTCATGTCCTGACACCTTCGCTATTTACACGCCTCGATTATTCGAATTAAAAGGGATTTGCACCCATAATTTGCACGTCAGTTGTTGGAATTTCGCGTCAATGGCAATGATGGAAAATATTAGTTTGGGAGTTAAATGGCGAGGAAATTTTGATGCGATCATAGTGATTAATAAAAACAATTCATAATGAAGTTTCTTGCACAAATAATTTCGTTTAAAATATTGCCTACGTGGACATCCAATTATTCATTATTCAAATGTAGTTTGAATAAAAATAAAAATTGAATAAATATCGCATATAATAAACAATACATTATTTAATTAAATTTAGTGGGCATAATTTTGTTCGTTTCGTTCGTATTGTAAGATCCATAGCAAAAAACGTCCGTTATTAAACAAATGTGCAAATACTATTGCAAAACTCACTGCTGGCATAGACCACACTCCACAAGACATTCTGATAATAGAAATTAATCTGATGCAATGTTTGATAACTTGGCATCAAATGACAAGCAAACTAATTTCACTCTAATATGTAAAAATATTTTGTGTCGGTTGGTGCAGCTCGTTATTAATCTATCTACTCAACACAAGACAAATCAGTAACTAACCTGATACGTTTAAAATGAAAATTTTTAAATTGTACATTTTTTTAATTTTCCAAATGTTTTCAAATTTTTCAACTTTGCGTTTTTCGTAACAAAAAGCACAAGTTTCAATTCCTGTTATTGCTTCGTATATATATGTTTGCATATTGTTTCGTCTTCCCATCCCTTTCTGCTTTTGCTTCCACTAATTGCTTTTGAATGTAGAAATTCGTTCAGTTCATCTGAATTTTTTCTATCATGCTTATCTTATTTTCTAACTTTGGTCAATTAATTCTGCTAACTAATACACTTCTTTTTTAATAATTTTCATTTATATTTATTTGCTATATTTTAAATTGCTTCCATTAATTTTTTTTCATGTCCCTATTTCTTATAATAAATGATTAGATTAATATTTTGCGTATTTAGCTTGTTTATTGTGCTTCACTTGTCTTGTTTCCTTAATTTTCTTAATTTTTTCTTCTTATTTTTCTAACGTTGTTCCAATATTTTTCTTGAATTTTATCGTGTTTTCGATTTTGCTGAAGCTTCACTATAATTCATTTAATCTCCGAAGATTTTGAATATTTGGCCTCTTACTTGTGCTTCACTTGTGTTCTTTCCTTCATATTATTGTCTAATTCTTCTAACTTAACTCTAATTAATTCTGCAATAATCTGCTACCATCTTCTTCAAACATTTTAACTTAATTATCAAAATTTACAACAAATTCAAACTTCACTTAATTTGGTTTTAATTTGACTCGATTATCCAAAAATACAAAATTTGTCAAATGTTTAATAATTGTATCAAACAATATTTTGAAATCGTTTAGCTTAAATGATTTAATTTGCCTTAAATTGATTTTTAGTTTAGTTTCATTTTATAAAAATGTATTCCCAATTTTGGTTCGGGTTGAGTTGAGTTATTGCATGAAAGGTATTGAAGAGAGATGTAAAATTGTTTAAAATAGGACCAGCACCAGTACCAGTAGCTTCAGGTTTTTGGAGTTTTTGGATTTTGTCGCGTTTTTGTGTTTTTCGTAACAGCAAGAGTACCCACAACACCATCGACACCTATACCAGCACCAGCACGAGTGGCAGCATGTTTTCTGACAATGTTGTTTTTTGTATTTTTCGTAACAACACCAGAACCAGTAGATGCAGGTTTTTGGCTATTTTGGATTTAGTCGTGTTTTGTGCGTTTTTTGCAACAGAGTACCCACAATTTTTTCAATTCCTTAAATTTTACAATTTTCTTAAAATTTTATAATTTTCTTCAAATTTTACAATTAGTTAGTAAAGCAAGATCAAGTAGTTATGCCCAAAATTATTAAAAAAAAAAAATATATTATTAAAAAAAAACTATAGACGGAAATCGTACATTTTTATTTAAAAATGTCCATTCTTAGTATTTTTATTTAGTTCTACTAACTTAACAATTTACTTCGTCTACTGTTTCCACCCCGCCACAAAGATAGATGCTTTAATAATACCACTCTTGCGAATATAGGACATTTTTTGTGCAATGTGTGCACGCATCATCAGTGTTTGCCTATCAGAAAAGCAGTAACAGTGGTACACAATTTCTAAGACATTCAGTGTTTCTTACCAGTTGTACCTACTTTATATAAATATACGGGGCGTTATCACTTTTTGCCATTTTACTTCTGTCGATCGTGGTAATCTAGTGTTTTTTTACCAATAAAAAATTTTTGATTGGAAAATGACATTTTAAGACAAGCAATATCTAAGTATAAAGATAAAGATGGAGAAGACGAGAAAGGAAATGCCATAATTGAAAAAGACAGGTCTACTTGGGTTGGGTTGCTGAAACAGAACAAAATATAAATGGAGCTTTGCAAAATAAAATGAGGAGATTCGATAGGAAAATGGAATTTTACCACAAGCATTACCTAAATATTGAAACAAAAATGGACAAAATGGCAATGAAAATGTCATAATGGAAGGTTTACTTGGGTTGGGTTGGGGTCTGGTTTAGTACCCAACCCAACCCAAGTAAAGAGTACCCAACCCAACCCAAGTAAAGACGAAAAAAAAGAAAAAGACGGAAAGGGAGAACGAAGAGAAATAAAGTGAAGTATTGACTTAATGATTACGAAAACATTGTCTTCAAATTGGATTGGATTTGGTGTACTTGATGTTTGACTTAAGTACTTAGTAAAATGCAGTTTAAGTACAAATTATTATTTACCCAATACACTAAAACCTTAAAAATGAAGAGGAAGACAAAGTAGTGTATCATTGATTGAAAAAGAAGTGGTGGGGTTGGGTATGGCCTGGGTTTAAATTAAGGTATCTGCTATTGGAAAGTAGTTGTATGAGTGGTTCGGTAGACAAATTGAGAAGAAAGTCTACCACTAAAATGAAATAACTAAAATTGAACTTGACGTAAATGTAATCGTAGTTTTATATCAAGTGCAAAAATTGTTCAGTGTATGAAAAATGGTGAATCTACATAAGAACACAGAAGCATTCAGGAACTGCCAAGATCAAATAGTAGAATTAAAAAGGAGGGTGAAGACAATAATCAAAAGAACTCATGATGGGGAGGACGAAGAAGGAAATGTATTGGTGATTGAAAAATAAATTGATACTTGGGTTGGGTTGAATTGGGTCCGGTCATGTTGGCTGTGGATGGATTTAGGTTGTGTGCAGAAATGGAAACCAAAATTTACAAAACGTATTAAGAAATAATAACCCTATATTTTTTTCAACATGTCATAAAATTTAATTTATGATACATCAGGGACAAGATGGAAAATAGATTTAAGGACGCATCCAATGTATTTTTTCAAGTAAATCAAAATATGTCAAACCTAAAGTTTCGACGTGTAAGCATCAGAGCCAAGGAAATTGGATTGGAAAGTTAGTAATATTAATATGGAGAAGTTTCTGATTAAGCTTAGATGTTTTAGAAAGAATTGTATTCGTGATGAAGAGAAAATTTTCAGAAAAAAACTATGCAATACTATATATCTATTTATAGTAGTCTAGGATAATAACCAGAGTCAGAAATTGAAATGGAAAAAAATTGTTTGAGATTTTCTGATTCATAGAAAGATCATGAGTAACATCATCATACGAGTTGTAAATCGTTTTAAAAAATAGCTCCTATACACAATCGTGCATTTTTATACAACCCTACCTATCAATCAATTTGATATCCATTTTTTTACATTTGATCCCTTATTCAATGGGTTAGTTTCCTGGAATTACATTTTTTTTAACTTTGCAGGGTGTCTTAGTATATTAATGTGGTATAACTAATGTTTGCTTCCAACCACATGTAATTAGAATAATCGTGAGATCCTACCAACTGCGCCATTTAATAATTCAAACAACGATTCGAACTCTATTGGTGTTCATTTTGCAGAAAAGATTGTGAAGATTTAATTTTTTATAATATTCGTTGCGATTCGTTTTATCAATGGACGTATGGACTGCTTATTTCAATCGACGTCGGTTTTATTTTTAATTTTGACGCTCCATATGGCGACTTCTCCCGCAAAGCTGCCCAACAACAAAACGTCTTCTACATCCCAAATGAAGGCATTATTTGCAACGTGGCCGATAAAGACCTCGACACGTCGAAAGCAAAATTCGGCGTAATGCTGACTGACACCACAATGAGGTGGAAAGAACAGGATTTCATGTACCTGTACGATTACGCAAGACTGTGTGATAATAAGTGCCGAAAAGTTGTCGGTGATGTCAGCAGCCGGTTTGGAGTGTTGAAATGAGGTATGTAGGTCGTCGTATGTAACAGCGCGCGCGTTCACTTGCAAGCGCCATATGTGTCGGTGTAGGGCAATCAGCGCAAGTAAAGCTCTCGGACTGGCGCGGCATCGAAAACGATAATTACTTGGCTGACTTTCAAATTTTCCACATATTTCGTTTATTTTTCGAACCCGTTACAGTACCTCGATTTTTAGGCTCGCACGAATATTGTTCCATATCTTATTCGAAATTAAGATAAAATGCATTGCGAAAAATTGAAATTTGACACAAACACGCGGACATTAAGACACTTCCGGTTAAACAGGAAACGTTTTTATTTTCAGTTATAATAATTATAAAGCAGATCGAGTTTAAAACTCTTTCTTGGTCGATTTTAGTTTTTCATTAAAAGCAATATTTTTAAAATTTTCAGCATAAGTCACTTCGTGTGTCAACATGATACTAATCCATTTCCATTGTAGTGTTCATCGAATCGGCTATTCAAATAAATTTCGACTTATAACACAAATCAATTTCGATTTCACACACGTTTCAGTTCGTGGAATTTGACGCATTAATGAAACGACGTTAAAAACGTATTAGCGGTGTTTCTCGTTTTGGCAATGACACGAAATACGAATAATACGTGCGTATAAGCGAACTTTCACTTATGGAAACGCGCCAAAGGCGAGTACCGAACGAACGAAATTCGCTAAATGTCATTACACATTCTGTCAGCTTCGCTAACATTTGCAGGCGACGTTAAAAATGCGCAAATGTGTGCGTTCGAACTAGGTCTACGTGGAACAAAAAAAAAAAACAAATCTAAAGCCCCACCCATTCAGCGAGCTTTGTTAATATAAATGAATCACGATACGCGTTCGTTTCGGAGATATATAAAAGACCGTGAAAATATTTGCTTAAGTTATCTGGAATAGATGGAAAACAGGATATTGCGTTTATTATCGCTTTTTAGTTCGGTCGTAATCGAATCACCTGTTGATAGTTTGCAACAATGAGTGTTTATTTTGGGTGACATACATTTAAATTCGTGCAAATAGGCTAAAGAGTTTTCGGCGACGCATTCCACGAATAGATATTCAATGGCAAGTGGGCTAGACTAGAGTCATCATTCGAACTGATTTTTCAGTATAGAATTTTATTATTTTTATCATGCGAAGTTACAAAATGAACCAACGAATTATTACTTTGATATTAACTGAATGAGTAGGAGTGAAACTCGAGCAACTAATATTACGATTGACGAAAACTTACTAATTTCATATAAAAGAAATAAATATACAAGAAGACCAATCTTACTTCTGCGCCTCTACTATCGATGATATTGGATAGATTTTTACAATCAAAAGAAGTCGTTAAAACTTCAAGTTGCAAACACATTTTTTAAATGGAATACCACACCTTTGAAGCTATGTGCGGACAAAGAATACTAAGAAATCGAGAGGCAAACATTTTGAGCATTAATTAAATCAAAAGTACTTTAACAGTGTTTTAGTATCTACTAACTTCTTAACAAAATGCATTTTTCATAATTACGTTACTAGAACTACTTTTCATCTTAAATAACAACTTTGCGGTAGTGGCATTTTTGTTCGAACTTTAATGCTTGAAAATTTATAAATTATATAGCCATGACGTTTAATAAAAAAAAAGTCCAATTGTCTTTACGATTCCACGGTCGTAATCAACTGGCAGATACACGCCTCTTTTTTAATTTAATCAACATCGTAGCTACTTTAATAACCAAGTTACCAACGATGCAGGAGCAAGTTTAGATCCCAGATGTATTTTACATAACAACATTTTCCAGAAAAATAATCGCATAAAATGGTTTTTAAATAAACAAATATTTCTATAACGAACAATAAACAATGAAATAGCTACGAAGAATGTCTATTGCTATTGCTCTTCATTTGAGTTTAATTAAATTATAAGTTGTAAGGGTAAATGTCCATAGTTAGTTTGGGTTGTAATGGGTTGAGCTCCAAGTCAACAATTGATCACTGAATAAAATACGAGCATCTAATTTCAGTGGTCGAGAAAATTCAAGACAAAGAAGTGCCAAAAAATATATGACAAGGAAAAATAAATATTAATTAAGAAATGGTCTTAAACGTAAAATTTACTCAAATTCGAAACCTGAAATTTGTTGCTTTGAATGTAGCACAGAAATATGACTTGCTGGTTAGATGTCCTTGGTAGTTCGGTTGGGTTGGGTTGGTTTGAGTATAAAATTAGTAATAAAGCTCGAGCATCCAATCCTAATTGTCGAGAAATTAAATTAAAATGATAAACTTATGAGCTATACATGAAATAAAAATTCCAATTCCGAAATTTCAAACGAGTTGAATAATATGAAGTATGAAATATATTGATTCTTATAAAATATGGGCGAGCGATGCTAGCTAGAGCTTAATTAGGTCGGGTTGAGTTGTACGTTAATGTAAGTAAATGAAAAATTTAGGATAACTTGAGTACATGTTCCTAGTTGGCAAGAAAATTAACCAAATGCAACCCAACCCAACCCAAATTTGAAATTTCAAACGAGTTAAAGAAGGACGAACGATGTTAGCTAGAGCTTTTTGGCGTTTTGTCTTAATTACGCCGGGTTGGGTTGTCCGTTAATGTAACTAAATGAAAGTCTAGAATAACTTGAGCACATGTTCCTAGTTGACAAGGAAATTAATCCAATCCAACCCAACCCAACCCAAATTTGAATTTTCAAACAATGCTAGCTAGAGCTTTTTGGCGAACTTTGTCCAAATTACGTATGGTTGGGTTACCCGTTAATGTAACTAAATGAACGATTTACAATAACTCGAGCACCTGCTCTTAGTTGACAAGGAAATTAACCCAACCCAACCCAAATGCGAAACTTCAAACGAGTTGAATAAAATGAAGTATGGAATATATTGATTGTAATAAACAATACTAGTTAGAGCTATTTAGTGAACTTTTGTCTGAATTACGGGTTGGGCTGCTCGTCAGTATAACTAAATGAACGATTTATAATAAAACTCGAGCACTTATTCTTAGTTGTGAAGAAAATTAAAAGCGAGAAACTGACAAAAAAGGACAAAGCTTAAAATTATACAACTAGGAAAATTAAATAATAAATAAGGATCTACATTGAATGGCAACACATTTAGTCGAATTATAAATCCGATGAAGTAAGAAATGTATTCAGTCTAATAAAATAAAGACGGAAGATGCCATTTGTAGAAGATTTTTGGATTTAGATGGAGCCTAGAAATATGATTTATTGAATAGATATGCATAGCTTGCTTCAACTTCATTAAATTCCAAGCGAATAATTTGACGCCAATTGAAATATTTAGAGTAATACTCTAGCATATAGTCCTCGGCGAATTTTCGACAAAAATATTGAAAATGAAATTGAAATTTCCTGAAATGTGGGATCATTTTGAATAACAATAAAAAAAGGTATAGCTAGAGCTTTTTACTGCATTTGAGTGGCCCTCACAATTATTGGTTATGTGTGCGGTTGAGTTGGGTTGCGTTGACTTTTAAACCAATAATTTGACATAAAACTTGAGCACCTAGCATAAGTTGTCGAGGAAATTATAGGTAAAGGCGTATGACAAGAATAAAATCATATGAAGTGAAATAAATTAGGTGTTCAAGATATAAATTCGAATAAAATAATAATAAACCATGGTGTTAACTATAGACTTTTTCTACATTTGAATAATATTTGCTAGTCCAATAAAACTCGAGCGTGTGGTGTGAGTTGTCGATGAAATTAAAGACGAAAAATTTCAACCATTAAAAACACAAAATTACAACCAATAATTATTAAATAACAAATAGAATTAATTTTTACAAACTACTCAAATTCGCAACAAAACGTGGCAATAAATAAATTAATTGAAATAAAAAAGCAATAGCCAATAGCGACACCGTGTTCGGTATTTAAGGTTGGGCATTTTGCTCTATATTTGGATATGTACTGATACAGAACTATATTTTATGGATACGTGTTATCTTGCACTTCAATAATTTATCTAAAAAAAATCGTTGGTGTTCTGGCCAGTTTCAGGATAATTCAATAAAATATAAATACTCTTCATTTATGTTGCCTTGTTAACTATTAGTATTATAGCATTTATTCAAAAATCTGCAAATTATAGTAAACCATGTCCGGGCCATGGTATGCAATATTTTAGCAGTAAAATATGAAAAAAATTAATATCTCTGCATTTTGGAAAATAGAAACAAACACAAGAGTGAACGAACTTATTCGCCCAAGTCCTTACTTCACCAATAATTATTCAACGACGACGGTGCGAATTCTTACGCAACGTATTACATATCCACCTACAATGGCGAGCGAAACTGGGTAAACGTCAATTGGCCATTTGGATGTATTTGGGTCGCCTGAAACCGCGTGTGCGATGTTCTTCTGCGGCGGCAGTCGCATCGACCTCGTAACCGCTCGTCGTCCCGATCGCTCGTTTTGCCAAAACGTCGCCGGTGAAAGTGACGGGCGAAGGTTACGTCCATCATGATTTCCGTCAGCCATTCGAGCGTTCTCGATTGTTTCATTAACACCTATTTCCGCTGTTTGCACATGAATAGCAAACGTACGTACTACAAACGGGCAGATAAGATTGTTAACGCGGTTCCATTACATTTCGTTTGTACGCACTTTGATTTGCGCAAAACGGCGGAAGTTTTGCACAATCGCTCGTGCATTTTCACGCTCATGTGTGCACACGTTTGTTGTTTCCATTATTTGTATGTGTGGGTGATTCAACCGATCAACGAGCATGTACTAGGCTCACTTTTTCTTTAAAGTTATTTTTTTTTAATTATTTTTATTATTATTTATATATTTTATTTATTATTTTTATACGAAATAGTTTTCAGGAAAGATAGGGAAAAAGAATACATAATATATGTAACGATAGCATACTTAAATAGATTACCACAGCGAAGACTTATTTTTTAAAAACGAGATAAAGCAAACGAGAAGCAAAGAAAAATGTAAGGAAAACTAATGGAACTGGGACGACAGGATATATGAAAGAGGCAACACCTTTATATCCTTTGATTATCACAAAGAAGACTGTCCAGTTACAAGTACTTGTTTCAAGATACGTGCTATAATTGGATATCGTGACTGGATATTGGAACGACATAGCTAACCAATCAAAAGTTTTCTTTTCTTTCTTGGTTCATACGTACGTACGTACGTACCACCATTGTTCCAAAAACTAACAAATTAAGGAAAATGAAGTGAAATGACACAATTTTATCAACTTTATGACTAATTAAACTCCACTAATTCCTCAAACAGCTACATAATTATATCAAATTTAAATGAAACAAGCATTAATCGTGCATTCAGTTCGTAGGAAACGCCGACTTGTGTTGCTTTGTGAAATAAAGGAAATGATTATGTTTCCGCTTGGTTGCCACATTTTTTCTTCAACGTGAAATTAAACACAAGCGTAGGGTCTTCAAGGATTTTAGAGAGAATGCCGTTAATTAAACCTGAATAATTTACGTTTTCATCGCGAGAGACGGCTCACAATGAAATTAACAAGACGAGCCGAGACCGAGGGGACAATAGACCAGGAAGTGCTGTCGGGTCGTATGTGGTTAAAAATACGAACCCGGCTGAAATATTACACAGACATTTGTGGTATTGCGAAATCTACCGGGCAAAATCGAAACACTGGGCGAGAATGTGGGTCAAAAGTATAGACAATTGTCTGGCATGTACGAAAATAGTCATGTTAAGTTGCGGTGTATGTCGTGTTCTTTTGTTGGTTCGGCGACTGATTGCTGCAATATCATGATTGTGTGAGGACAGAAACGATACAAAGGTTCGACACTTCGATGGGATTACAAATATCAGACATGGTCCATTTTATTTTCATGGTATTGATATATCTATTTCAATAAATATTTAGTAAATTGAAGAAACGAATAAAGAGTTTGGCTATGGTGGTATTTATTGCAGCAAATACATAATTGGTAGTTAGGATTGTAATATAATTACAGTGAAAACATTAAAAAAATAATATCCACCCAACCAAGTAGACCAATGAAAAGGCAACAAGAAATCAACGTCTCGACATCGCAGGAAAAATTTGATCAAATCTATTTCATCATGAGTTCCAAAGGGTGGTTTGTTTGTTTTGAAATTGAACTGAACAATGAAATGTCAACACAATCCAACCCAACCGAAACACACTAACAAAACCAATATACACCTAAACGAGGAATTATATGGTTACTAACTATGGCGTCTGATTTATCGAATTAAGTTATTCATAATTTTCCAAAATATCAGCCTGAGATTTCAAGTACTCGATCTACCACTGGTCTTCCTTCACGCCATCCCAACCCAACTGATATTAATCCCAAAATGTCGAGTTCCATTTTCGGCCAATCAGAGTCGATAATTTATAACCAATTGGATCAATATTCAGCTCCCATCTCTATACTTATTCTACACCATATCATAAATAATGGTTATACATAATTGGAAGGGGTTTGCTTTGCCATTCTTTCTCTCCACAAAATCATAAATTAAAAATATATTTACTCTATTTTAATAACAAAAACATTCTCTAAAGTCTACAAATCTAAGTTATAATATACAACAACTATAATTTTCAAGAAATATTTAATGATTTATCAGCAATTGCTTCGACAACATTCGAATACCCACGCTTACAAAACTTCCTTGATATTTCACGGATTTATGAGATGGAGTAATATTAAATAATTAAATAGCACCGTCCTACAATTAATTTTATAGTCCATATCGATATTTAGTATTTAGGTTTTTTGTCGAATACCAAGTACATTAATTTTGCATCACCTGAAGTTTGTTCATTTCTTGTACTTATACTTATGCAGTAGAATAACTTTTGCAGTATTTTAGAATTATTTTAACGTAACCCAACCCTACATACCACGTCTACAAAATCATATGTACGTAAACAATATGGTGTTATATGGTTACTGCCTATGGTATCTGAATATCAATTCAAGTAAGTTAATCCCAATACCATTCTTTCTACAAACCATCAGACTGAGGTTTCAGGTCGTCGATCTAGCTCTGGAAATCCATATGGACCAACCGAACCTGCTTAATAATAATCCTACAATGCCGGATTCTTGTCTCTCTATAATCTCTAGTAGCTGCCTCATTGCTGTTTTAAAAAAAAAATAGGCCAATCAGAGTCGAATTTCACATCCTATCCTATCTTATTCTATTTCACTTCGTACTTCATTATTCGGCATCTTTCTACTTACTCCACAGTATATGATGATGATAATAATAATAATAGGAAGCTGGTTTTATTTCAACGACTGTGACCCAGCTATGTCAATGCAAAATGTCGTAACGTAAAAACTTTTATTTTGGATTAAGTCAGTAAGCAACCTTGTAATTTCAGCGCATATTCGACTGTTGTAGAAGCGTTCGGTGCGCATAATGAAACAATTCTTTCTGCGTTCTCATTATATAACGTTAAGGCAAATAATATAATTGGAAATAGTTTGGCTGCTCATTCTTCCTCTCCATAAAACCATAAAAATGCATTTACGTTATTTTAATAACAAAAAGCCCAACCCAACGCAAGAAATATGTTACATTTTTATACTACATTGGGTTGGGTTGGGTTGGCTTACCAATTCATCTGTATTTATATTTTCATTATTATTATTATTTAATTAACATGATGAACAAATCTTGATTTCAATTAATTTTAATTGAGAGCACCCCTTAAACCTTTGGCCGAGAGAAATCAGGATAATTAATAAATTTAATTGTATCTAATTGTCTATTAATCTAAAAGTCTGGACGTCCCATTAAAACTTAGGATTGTGATATAATAATAAAGTAAAACATTGAAGAAGTTAATACCCAACCCAACCCAACTCAATCCAATCCAACGCAAGAAACATGTTACATTTTTGTGACAATTGGGTTGGTTTGGGTTGGGTGACCAATGGCTCCTCAGATCTTAACTTGTATTTTCATTGAACAAATCAAAATAATTTAAATTTCAATTAATTTTAATTGATAGTACCCTTAAACTTTTGTCGGAAGAAAATCTGGATAATTAATAAATTTAATTAATATCTAGTTGTCTATTGCTTTAAGATCCTGGGCCTCTAATTAAGAAAACGTAAAATATACCAATGGGTACCATGATTATTGCACGTCATCAAGATATAAATTGTATGGCAAAAATATAGCCAGTTTTCGTCAAATAATTTAGGAGAACTATGTCTTTTATTTTACTGTTACTCCTATTTGTCGTTTGGTCGATTTCGACTTCATTTGAACGGTTTTATCATGTGATTCGATTTCTGCTAAAACCAACGAAATAAATTAACCTGCGAAGCTGAATTTACATCTGCCGGTATTTTTGGCTCACCGGCGCTAATGAGTCACACAACTCGCACGCGTCCGCCGATTCGACTTAATAACTAATAAATATTAGCACGCGTCTGCCGATATAAAAAATGATTGACGTGGTTTTCGACCACTTCACACACAGGCGAAATACCTCGGAACATTTTCGGCACGGACAAGTGGCCTCACAATACCCGACCTAAAAATAAAATTCGCTTTTCGCTTGGCACGATATCGAAAATACGATAAGTGGAGCCGGCCGAAGCGTTCGACGCGAGTGTGGAAACGTCGCGCGGCGCGGATTTCCGCGCGCCGGAGCGAGACGCAAGAGCAGAGGCGGTCGATTCGCGACCACTCTCACTTTCATAAATCGCGCTCGCGAGCCGGTGACGTCACGCACCGTCGGCAGACACATCGATCTGTGACGTAGTGACACGAATACGAGCGCCTCGACATTTCACCATCCGAAGTTCTCAATCTTTTAAATGGCCATCTCGGCGTTTCGTTCAATTTAAATGAACGCCATCGGTGATTTTTAATGGATTAAGCGCGGAGTCGTTTCAGATTGCCATTTGGGAACGAAGGGGTGGGTGGGTTGGTTCGGGTTCTGTATGGAAATTGAGGTTGCTCCAATATCCATATTCTTGTTCGTTGTACTTGAAGTAAAATTGAACGCAAATATAAAATCGAATGGAAAATATTGGGTGAGTTCTGAAGTCCTAATTGGAAAAGAAGAGTCGGTACGAACTTTAAGTTCACGTTGACGGTCATTGGGATGTTTTGAGCGCTTTTATTAACTTCGAGATTAATTTGATTAATGATCGACATAAGTTTAGTGGTGGCCTCAGGAACTATTTCGTGGGTGACGATATTTTGCATCCAGTGATCTACGTTGGAAGCTTAATTTAGAACGAACGAGGTCTGTACATATGTTTTGTACTTTGAAATTGTTGGGAAATTGAAATTCACATAGTCTGATAGATTGCCTTGGGCTATTTTTGTTCTACGGTTTATTTAGTTCGGAATTATTTTTTTTCTACGAAGTTACTCCAAATAAATTTAAAAATATTTTACGGTTCACCTAGATTGGTTAGACGTAACCATTTATTATTATGACTCTTAACGATTTATGCGTCAATAATATATAATTTTTTTGTCTCATAAATCTAATTTGCAGACTTTCGTATATGGGCACAGAACTTGCCATTTCATTACTAATAAGGCGTTAAATTAAGAAAAATAAAATTCAAATCAAATCTATGACACAAATGTGCCAGACACAAATATAATTCAGTTATAAGTTACAGTTAGGAAAACGGAGGAACTCGACATATTTTTCACCCAAACCGTTGTTTACGGCGGCATAAAATCTCGTCCGGCATCCCCTAGAATACTGTTATAAAGCGGGTGGGCCAAGATCTCCAAGGCGTCCGCACCGTTAGAAGGGACGAACAGTTACATCAAATTTTATTATCAAGAACGATCGCGCTCATAACACCGCAATAAACGTAAAAAGTTATCCATCCCGTTAAAATTTAGGGTTGCAAAACTTCGCAAATTGGCCGTCCGCCGTAAAAAGGCCCCACTAAAGCGATTACAACGTTAAAAAATCAGGTACCTCTTCGACGGCCGTAAATCGTCGAAGCCGCCTGGCAAATTCGCAAGTTGAATTTTGCAAACAGGATATCGCTTAGAATGTAATTGCACGTTAATGTCGATTATTTATTTGCAAAAAAGCGCGCGCGGCGCGATTAAAGCAGGAAACGCGAACGATCGAAAAAAACGCCGTCGTTGCAAAACGCCGCGATACGAACGGCTTGAATTTCCCACACACGTGTCACTTAGAAACTCATTTAGTACGTTTGTGCGAAATACCTGCTTAGCAGTTGCCACGAACGTCCGCGGGTATGCGGAATGTCGGCGTAAAAATTTAGAATTTTTGGTGGTCCGACCTTGGATGCATTTGAAATTTTCCTTTCCATTCGCAAAGGTGTTTTTTTACCGATATTATTTGGGGCGTCGCAACCTTGAGATTTATATCTATTAACATGTCATTAATTGAAATTAATTTCATAAAGGCTGGAAATCTACGCCACTTAATTCGCTATAATAAATATTTATCATTAATAGTTAAAATAAATATTTTATCCAAATGCAATGCAGGAGTTGTTTTCGTTGTTTATTCTTGCAGACTTACAAAGTCTAACGTAACTGTATTAGTAAATTCAGTTATCATAGTAAAATATTAAGCTGCTCTAGGTGGCGGTCAGCCATTCTCATGATGAAAGTTAATCTTTCCAGCTGGTCTTACTGTAATTTTCAGTCAGGGGATGATAAGGAATGATGCACATAATTTTTTAAGATGAGATCATAAAAAACAAATATATGTTGTATGAAGCAACGACAATATTTTAATTGTATGGAATGAGAAGGTAAAGCTTGGATTCGCAGTAATCTCCATAGCAGTTATGTCCTTTCGAAGAACTTTCTCTCAAAGGTCCACACTTGGACGAAAATGTTGCACTGAGTTTTAAGCTTTTTGTGTACATTCTAGGTTGGGTTGGGTTAGATAGGGTTGAGCTTAAATTTCATTTAGTTGGTGCATTTTTAAGTTAAACGATACGTTTATGTAAATCCATATACATGTAGATATGTACATATACATATCCATATACACAAATTGCTTGAGGAACAGAATAGAAGAATTGGGCTACTATATATATATATATATATATGTCAGCTAGGCTGCATGTACAAACCAGAGAAAATGTAACTATTATAAATGTTAATGAACAACTTTATGATCTTGGACACGTAAATGGAGAATTTCGCGAGAATGGCGTAATAAATGTTACATTCAGTTTTAGTTTCATTTAATATCAGCGTATTCCTAAAGCACCGAAGCTGCTACAACCACAGCAGCGCCATCAGCGAAATTGATTATCTCGCAATAATTCTGTAAATCATTAATAAATATTGAAAACGAAATAGGCCCCAAAGTCGTATCCTGAGGGACACCCATACCTATATTGAACATTTCTGACCTGGTGTCTCCGCACTCAACGTACAATCGCGTCCCCATCAGAAAAGATGTCAACCAATCGCATACACATCCCGTATTCCAAGACTTTGTAAGTTATATACCATAAAGTTTCAGTCGACATTGACAGAAGCTTGCGATAGGTCAAACTTTCCACGCACTTCCCTCTATCCAAATGGTCGTGCACCCTGTGGACGAACTGGCGGTTTGCAGTTTGCCGTTTCAGTAGATCTCTTTGCCCGAAATTCATGCTGACCACTCGCATTCAACTTCTTGGCGTAGCTTAGTATACGACAGCAAATTCAGGTTCAAATAACTTGGAGAAGACACTGAGTATTGAAACCGGCCCGTAGTTGTGGTTTGAAATTTGCTATAACTGAAGCCAATTTTAATGAGCAAGTAAAGCACTCCTCGAGAACTGAACAATATGTGAGGTACACCAGTGCATTTAGTATTTTTCAAATCACAATGATCGACTTGAGCTCATTCCTATCCACATGCAAGAATGACATGAAATGGCGAATATTGACGTTCGAGGAACGATTGTGGCAGTATTTTGTAATTACTGCGTAACATTAAGGACGCTATTTTAGAAAAAATCGTTTCAAATAAATTGGAAACTTTCATCGACTCACTGTACAGGGTATAATTGTATTTGAGGCATTTGTTCTAATTTTTTATTGTGCCTAATTCCCGATTTACTAACCCCCCCACAGCGGCAGTCTTATTTGTTGCATATTTTTGTAATAATTAAATTTAATTGATACTACTAGAGCTTTATGTCTCACATTTGTTTCTGTAAAATTGGTTAATGTCATCACAATCTATATTCCGCATACGTCATAATATTTTTTTTTAACTGGTGCTTGTTCAATAATTGTTTGATTAAGCCAAGGTGGTCGTACTGTGTTCCTATTATTATTCGAAATGGTAGTTGCTAGATGCCTTACGTGGTACTGTCAAACGAGCCACTGTCATACAAATAAACTAGCACAGTAACTACTCCTTCAGATGTCCCTTTCCATTACACTTCAACCTGATCAAAAACTTATCCAATGCATGGGAGCTACTCAGTAAATTCTTCATTGTCGTCAAATGGGTGAGATCATAAGCGTTTAAATGAAATAATTTATCCATATCCACAAATTACTTGAACAACAAAAAAGAAGAATTGGGCTACTATATAAATATATGTCAGACAGGCTGCATGTAACTTACTTCACGTGCATTGAATCAATGCTATAAGTGCCAATAAATTCACGCAATATCCGTCAAAAACTTTGTCTTTGAAGACAAGGAAGTGAAAAGTACTCCTGGTGGAAAAATGATAACTTGTGACTCATATCTATATAAGGAAAATTATTGAGAAATCAGTTAATAGTATATGGTGGGGAGCCAATTTCTTGGCTTGGCTGAAGGACCAACATAATAAAGCAACCATTAACCATAACCATTAGCATTGAACAACTTCTTGGGTTGGTTGAAGTCCTTCTTTGACGAAGTAATCGCAACATATCTAGCACAGAAACTACTCCTTCAGAAATCCCATTCCAATACACTTCAACCTGACCAAAAAGTTATCCAATACATGGGAACTACTCACCAACCTCTCTACTGTCTTTAAATGGCTGAGATTATATGTAAGCAAGTACAATTAATGCAAAGAATTGTTTCACACAGATTTTAAAGCGATTATTACTCAAACATTTTAGAACCATCGACTTGAATACTAGAACTTTTGAGGTAATAAACGTAATTGTTCCAAACACAGTGAATTGCATCAAGGCTGCTTCAAAACGAAAAAGTTTTGGTCAAAGTTTACGATACCAAATTTGTTTGATTAAGTAAATAAGGCGACAGTTCGATTGGCCTAACTCTCTGCGTGTCATCTTTGCCTCAGCCAATTACTTTGGTTGACTGAAATTACATTGGAACGAGCCCCTTGGTGAAGCAATCTGAATGGATCTAAGGAAGTAAATTCAAACAAATCTCACAGAATTACTGATTACATCTGGTGTTAGTCACAACAATCTAGAGGAAATACTGTGTATAATCTCACCCATTTAAAGACAATGGATAAGTTGCTGTCCATGTATTAGATAACTTCTTAGCTTGAAGTGTAATGGAATGGGACTTCTGGAGGTGTCATTACAATAGTTCAGTAGTTTTCTTATGCTGAACTTGAAGACATCATCGAAGCTTTCAAAATGAAATCTATATTTGATATCAACCATCAAGATATATTTGAGTTATTAGAAAATAATGTTTGCCTTGACAAACAAGGGGCCAATTAGATGGTTGATATCAAACATAGATTTTTTTTGAAAGCTGTGATAAATTCTTTAATTAAGCTCAACATAATAAAACGATTTAAATCCATTGCAATTACTCCTGCAGAAGTCACATTCCATTCCACAACCTAACCAAGAAGTTATCCAATACATGGAAGAGTTACACAGCAGATTGTCTTTAAGAGACTGAGGTTATAAGAAGCAAGGACAATTGAAGTAATGAATTGCTTCATCCTGACCCTAAAACTACAGAGCATTACTCAGAGCTTCCTAGAAGAAATTTATATATTTGATCAACCGTCTAAATCATAGGAAAAAGTTTACATATTTGGATTGAGCTTCCACGCCCTGTGGCTCATTGTGTCTTGGTCAGCTTTTGTGTTGGATGAACGGGCAGTTCAACGGAGTAAACACAATGGGTCTAATGGAATGAATCAATACATAATCACAACCATACTAGCAAATGTCAGGGTTTGGAGGAATGAAAAGGGTGCGAAAATATAATGAATGTAATGAAGTTTAGTGAATTCGATATCCATCTTGGTCTAGGATTTAGAAGGCGTGAAAGATAGTGGTGCATAAGTAGAAGAAAGCGAAACCATACATGTATGTAGACCTACCAGGTAATGGTACACATTTATATGAAAAGTAAAAATCTTTTTGAGAGCATGTCACCACAGATATGGCCAAATATTTTTTTATACATATTGTGAACCAATCTAAGTGAATGTGATAGGTATAGTAGGTAAGGAATGTAGAAGAACAGATGTTTGACTTGATGGTACGTCCCAAAGCTAACAAACAAACCAATGTTAGCTCTGAAATTGTCGAAGTACTCATGTATGTATGATTTCTAAAGAATTAAAGTTAAATCAAATGGTCTTATAACAAAGATGGTAGTTTTTGAAGCGAGACACAAATAAAAACGACGTACAAAATATTATCGTAGTATGTTGCAATTTCTGGAGACTCTAGATCAATTATTTGTTGAAGGTATATTAATACTCACTGAGCTGAAATATTGATATAAATCGACATATTTAATATATAATTAATATGCTCGATGTATAATTTTTGTACAGGAAGTGTTTGGAACTGAAAGAAACGTCATTCTGTGCGATACTTTCAGGACTAACACACATTAATGTTTTATAAATATAACTCTGGGGCAAACTTTTGGCGCAAGAACGAAAGTGTCATGTAATTTCCCGTTGCTAATGTCATTTGAGTGCGTATGTATAATATACATTGTGATTATGTTGTCCTCATTCAGGTACTACTAAGCTAAATTTTAAAAGAGGATCTTTCCAATCCTGAAAGAGATGTGCAATACATAAAAAATACTACGATTATATTAATTATGTCTGAAAATTCCACGGATCTTTATTAACCAGGTTGGATCTGAAAAAAATACGTTTTGGATTCTTAGACGATCCTCTCGTTCTTATTATGAGCTCACCAGCAAGAATACCAAAAGTATTTCTAACGTAATACTAGAAGCAAGAAGCATCGTCCAAGGATCCAAACAGTGATCTTTTTGCAGATGCAACCTCTTTAAATAATGTTCATCACATTTTAACGCATGATTAACACAAATAAATAAGTTAATTTAAACAAAAACGAAACTTGCATCATAAATTAATGTCAAAGGAAATAAGACACTTTAATTTAATCGACTGGTAAAAACCAAATATAGAAATTTAAGATGATGCCGTTAATAACAATAATTATTCGTAAAAACCACGTTCGAATTCCCAACGTTCTGAACAATTCTCTCGGAATAATCGCGCCGGAGACGCATTTCTCTTAAAATATTCAAGGAAAAAAACATAATAAGGCCGTCATGGAAGATAAACTCTGGCATCGAGAATATTCAACAGGTAGTCATTATGACACTTTAGTATTCAGGTGGGGGAGTTTGGCCCTTGTATCCGGAAACGTCTGTCGACGTTCTATCTGGTCTAGCATGCCATGACATATAGCACACTTTGATCGCGCGGACTACAACTCTGGTCAACTATAATCGTGACCTTGTCTGCGATATAACAGGAAAACGATGGTACAATGGCTCCACGTACGTAATTATTTAATTCCAGTCATTAGACGGACGCGTTTTCGAAACAATCCAATAACACGATTTTTAAGAGGCATTATCGACATGTGTTACGTTATGATGGCATACGTAACATGAACGCTGTAACTGTGAAAAGGTTATGTAATTTGGATTTGCATATTACAAACGGTATTTAAATATTCCTAAACCGTTACAAACTTAAATAAACAACAATTATTAAATTCCTGGTGTTAATTAAGGCAGACATGAGAATGTGTTCTATTTATTAGTTCCTACTGAAATACTACTCCACTACGCAACAGGTTGGGGAGACAGCTGACATTAACAAGTATTCAAGTTTCACTTGTGTGCAATTTTCCTACTTAATAGGATGATGAATTAATTATGAGTTTTCAGTGTAGAACAAAATTATAATCGGCATTATTTAAAAAAATGCAATTAGTTCCATACGTACTACTAACACATGTAAAAATGTCGGATTATAATTAGATTTCGTTGACATTCTTCGCTCCCAGACTACAAAAAAATCAAATAAATCAAACCCCGACCGCAAGACACCTTCATTGTACAAATAAATCGTATTCACATGTCTTTAGCAGGTAGATGCTGCCCCACGTTGCAGGCTTACCGGTCCGTCAGAAAAAAAACACAACCCTTTCGACCTGCCCGTGCATTTCTCCCAGTAATCGTTCAAGGAATTTTTATACGTAGAAAAAACGCAATCGAAATAATCTTTAAGACCCGCGCGTAAGATAATAGGCGTGATTCAGAGACGAAATTCGTGAAATATTAATGTGGTGATAACCAGCAGGCGCCCCTTTATCGCTTTATCAAATAATCGCGCTAACGACTCGTTAATTTCCTCGGTGTTCTCGTTTAATTTAAGAAATTGTGTGTAAATGCAACCCTTTCGGCTTTCTCTTTTAGGCGGGGTAGAGGATAGGCGAGAGGTCTGGTCCGCGGTCTACTTCGTTGTCTTGCCGCACCCCCGTATCCTCAGTAGGTCAGGGTCGGTTGCCCTTATATTAGACGCTAGACGTATAATCGATCGCCCTGCCGAACATCTGTTTTACAAATGCAATGGGAACTTTTTATTACAGATTTATGGTAAATGATTTTTAACGTTAACTGTAAAGACGTTCAACTCGCTAACATTTTACATTCAATGTTAATGCAAGTGCGATGGCGAATCGCGTTAATAAATCGATATTAATAAAAACCTTGAACTTGTTTGACATTTGCGGAAATTCCGGGACAATAAAAACAGAATACCGATGTTATTTTGCATATTAAAATGTAAATTAAAAACAATTTTGTTCTGAACAAATAATAATATTAATATAATGGTGTGTTCGATAAATGTGGATGAGGAAATGCACAGCGATCAAAATTGAATCTAAAAAACACAGTGCTTCATTAATATTATTATTTGTTGATATTTTTGTGTATATATAGCGAATGCATTTCAGAACCAATCCAGGATAATCATCACTTTCGACTCAAATTCTATTAGGGCCGTTTATTTCATTTTTCAAATTAGATATTTTTAATAGTAAATCGGAGACTGTGGTTGGCAAATAATTTGAAACTAACTTATCCTTACCACACACTATTTTATTAACACTAGATGTACATTTCGACAACTAAGTTGTCATCTTCAGCAGTGTACTGAACAGTACACTGCTGAAACACTGGACAGTACACTGCTGCAGATGACAACTTAGTTGTCGAAATGTACACCTAGTGTTAATAAAATTCGATTCCAAATAAAAAAAATCGAATTTGATGTAAATAGTTTTTTTTTTTATTAGATCGTCCTTTATAGGATCGACAATTCTACCTGCAGAAATTTCATCACCTACCTTACCCAAGTGTGAAGTTGTGAAAAGCCGATCCCGTTGCCCGTAAAAGGGGATGCGCAAAAAAATCGCAAAAAACTCCCGCAATCCGTAAACAAACTCGAGCCTCCCCCGACATTAAAGGTGCCGCTTTTATTTTCCGAGGCAGGGGCAATACACGAACGGGGGCTACCTGTGCCACCGTGCCGGGCAAAAACTCGAGAAACCGTAAGAAAGTAACGGTAGGCAGCGCTAAATAGGTCACCTTATTTTAATAGAAGTTTTCCGGGCGCAATAACGCGCGCCAGCGGACGCCGAAAGAGGAAAGCCAAGTTTCACTGCCTGTACGCACAAATCGAGTAGAAAATGCGGGAATCCGACGAAGAAAGTTCGTATCATTGCCATTGACCGATTTCACATTGCGCTTTTTTTCTTGTTCAAATACAATCACCAATTTAACGCGAGCTGCGAGTGAGTGTGCATATTATACGAGCAAGAGGAAATTGATAATCATTAGAATATTAATGAGAAACGCTTCCGGAGTACGACATATCGAACGGTCGTTTGTACGTATTTATAACTCGGTGCTATACAGCGCGTCCCAATTTGGCGTTGCCCATAAAATATCGATAAAACTTTGGAAATGATCAACATTAAATTTATATTAATTATCATAATGGCAATAAAAAAATATTTTCGTCTTCGTGACATTTATTCGTGTTTTATTAATTCTAACGAATTAATTCGCGAAAATCATGTGCAAAATATAAAAACGTCGCTTTCACAAATACCCCAAAATAAACAAGTTTGCAATCGAGTTCCGTTTTTAACGAAAATATTTACGTTAGGAGTCACTAAACTTTAACTGTATACATGCACAATTTATTTTCATTAAAAAAAAAATGATTACATTATTAGTTACCAGAATTTAGTAATTAGGTAGAGAAGTCGCTGAAAAAATAATTGCAGAAAAGATAAATAATGTGCTTTACTTCGCTGAGCGGAAATTGGAAATTTACTGCCGGGAATTTAAGGACAGATCGCCACCTGATTAAATTTGATAAGATATATACATTTCCTGCCATTCAACTAGATATTTTATACAACTTTATTATTATTTTTAATTATTATGAGGTACGAAAATGTAAAAATCCAAAAATATAAATTTCGTGTATAAAATATTTTAATGATTCATTATCTCCGATGATCCAACTTGGGTTAGGTTGATTGCGGTTCTATCAGGTTCGTTGGATTGGATTAGTTTGGAATCAGTGCGATAAATAAAAAAAAATCAATTGGAAAAACCTTCTACGTCTGAATAAAATTTTCATCCATTAATATGTAGAAAAATTACGGTTACGATTCATTTTTGGAATTATACACGTTTCGTACACATTTTTTGTTAAATCTCAAAAATTATTTTGTTCATCTTTTCTATGAATCCAGAAAATTTCAAAATGGGTCATTTCATATTAGCTAAATTTTTGCTTTTTCAAAAAAAAAATAAATAATGGTTAAAAATGTTTAAACAAAATAGTTAATCATATCTGAGTTGAATTGGGTTGGGCTAGGTTGGGTTGGGTTGGGTTGGGTTGGGTATTGTCCATAATATAAAAAAACTTGCGAAAAAGCAAAAATCAAATGGCGTCCACGTAAATTATTTAATGAAATACATTTCTACTGATGAATTGAAAGTTTTCCAAATGCATTGGTATTTTTCGTAAGAAAAATTTATGGAGTAATAAAAAATCGCTTCAATTTTACTGTTTCAGCATTTTTAATAAAAAAGCTAAATGGGATTCTGCAGTCCCAGCAATTTTTTTTTAAACTGTTCATTCGTATTTTTGCTGTATTGCATTTACGAAATTATTCACAATAAAATTAAGGGTAGGGTTCTCGTGTAAGTTAAGTACCTGCAATAAAAGACAAATATAAATCAATTTTATACTTTTTACACTGCCATCTGTTTTATAACTTTTCCATCACAGAGAATTACCAGTTAATCTCTAGGCTATTAATAAAAATATTGTCTTCCATAGTGGTCGCAAAAGTTAATTTTTGATGGTTTAATTGATAAAATACATCCGTTATGTGAGGTAATGTGTACATGTGCAAATGAATTTCATGAGTTTTGGACCAGAAAATCAATAATTTTTTTTTATTATTTAACTTAAATACCATATTTCCAACGCGATATAAATTTATAATACGAAGAATATACCAAACATTTTGTTTTGTTATTTTAAGAGAGCTTACAGATAACAATGATTTTTTTTTAAACTAAAGATGCTCAGCTCACCCACACTTCCTCCAGTGTAAATCGATCACACAGTTTCAACGTAAATTTTACTAATCTACTTTGTATTTTTACTACAATTATTTATGCAAGTATTTAAAATTATTTTTTAAAATTTTATTACATAATTGACCTGATGGCCAAATTACATCAATAAATTAAAAATTGTTCTTATCTTCACTTGACGAGTAAATATTTTTTAATCAATCATAGATTAGAACATGGAAAAATTCTTAAAAATGTCAGCGTTCAATCTAAAAATTCGGTAGCAGTTTTCGATTTTTTTTTTAAATTGGACGTACTGAAGCTAAAGTTATAAAATTATTAAATGTGGTTTTAAAATTGGACGGGAAAATACAGAAATTATATGACTCGCTCCTTAACACAAATGAAATTGAAACAAAAAATATTAACTAACTGTTAATATTACTTATGTCATGGATTAATAGGTTAGGTTAGGTTGGGTTGGGTTGGGTTGGGTTGGGTCGCATTAAATTTAAAAGAATCAAAATCGAAAAATCGCTCAAATGATATTTTTGATCTATTACAAATAATATAGATAAATTAGTAATGGCATTACTGGTGATATATTGTGGAAAATGTAAATAATAATAATCTAAAACCTTTCCAAAGTACAACATGTTGCAACAAGTAAAATATTTATCCTGCTTGAAATTTTTGTTATTTTTATTTTGTAATTATTAGAGTGTGAGATTACGAAAAATATGCTTAAATCAGGTTAAAAATAAATTAGTAAAATAAAAAAAAAAATATTTTAAAATAAAATTATTTTTTAATGTGGTTATATTATGGGGTTGTTGAAGTTGATTAATATCTTTACTTAACGGACAAACAAGGAAGAAATTTGGCAATTTTCTTTCAAATTTCGTATTTTTTGTTTAGAGTTATTTTTGACATTATTAGCTATAATAGTAGATTGCAGACTGTGGTTGGAAAAAAATATAAATATTCCCCTTACCACACAGCAGTTTATTCAATCTGTTGTTCTGCTGAAGATGACTTTATAGTCGAAATGTACATTCAGATTGTATAAAGTACTGTGTGGCAAGGGGAATAGTTGCTTTCCTTTTTTAATTTTTTTTTATTATTAAGTATGACGTGCAATTTCGGGGACATATTTTTACGAATTCTTAATCTAAGATTCATGAAAACATTCAGCAGCAATTTAATATTTTCAAGTCAATGAAACCCCATTCTACAGGGTGTTTTAAAGATAACATTAGCCAGCAAGCTTAAAATTGATGAACGAATTAGGCAACATGTTGATTTCATTTTTTCTAAAAATAAAATTGGAAATACTAAAGCGACCATGTTTTTAATATTGGGCGAGAAAGATGCTGACATTTTATGCCTGCAGATGAAGTGCCTTAGAAAATTTTAATTTCACCTCTCTCCGTCCTTAAGACGTCATGAGTTTTAAATAATCATCGTAGTTTCTTACACAACACAATGGAACTTTTCGCCTTTATTGAATGTTATATTATATTGGATAATAAAAAAATTAAGTTCTTGTAGTGATGACCCTCAAGTCAATCCATTGTATGTTTGTTACTTTGTGAGTCGAGATGGTGGAAATTATGTTTCGTTTTATGTGAGGATATCTTTTCTCCAGAAACGAAGAATTATTTTGTTCCTCAATTAAAACGTAGATTAATTTATAATATTATTCAAATGAGTTTGTTTATGGATTTGACAGTTAAATGCAAATATAATATATTAAAATCCTTTATAACTTAACATGTGTAATTAATATTTCATTAGATATAATTTGATATAAAGTGGTGACATTTTATGTTTGCTGTAAAACTATTTTTTGTTCTACTTGTTAAAGTATGTGTTCCTTCTGAGGAAGTTTTTCAATAAACGAATAATTTGAAGTTCTAATAATTTTTATCATCTTAACCCAACAAGTCAAGAAACCCAAAACTGATGATAAAAATGTGTAGACTCAAAAGCTCAATATTGGATTAACCGCACTGTTCCAAATTCAATAAATTTTCCCAATCTTCAAAGTATAAATTTGTATAAATACAAATAGGAAAATTCTAAATTTGTTCAAAACCTTATCATGTCGCCAATAAAAAGAATATCTTAGCATTAAATGTGTACAGTTTTGATTACTAAAATAACTACCGCTAACAACGAAAGCACAGTAACGTTATCGCTTTGCAATTACAATTTAAAACACGTCGAAGTTATCCGAAAAGCAATGAAATAATAATTGATGTTGTAAGCCGTTACTTTGTGATATTCCATAATTGTGTTCTTAATTTGCAATGAACTAAAATTAATGTTTCAGTTTCAAGATCGTAGAACCCAGCGGGAATTTTGCAAAAAATTGTTATGCTAGATGGGAAAACTTAAGAATTCGAGAAGAGATTAATACCATTTATCGAACGACAAGGTCGCCGTGCCTTCCTTATCAAAAATACGAACGCGTTACAATGCGTCCAAAATATTTGCTGAATGTCCGCACTTTTCCCCAACCTGTGTATTACACCGGAATGCAGCTGAAAAAAAGACCTATCTAAAAAATTCGTGTTGTCGTATGTCACGTCGACGTAATCTTTCAAGAAATTGGGAACCACAATCGTGGCGAACTTTGGATTTCACATTCTTGCCCAATATTTTCAAGGCATTAATTAATAAATTATGTAAAAACCTGAAAAGCAGGGAAGTGCAAGTCGAGTAATACTTAGCGTTTCGAACTGATAACATATCGTGCGTTACGAGGTGCAAAGGTTGCAAATACACTCAATATGGTGCCAAATTTTTTGAGGCGATTTTTTCTGTAATTGGTGACGAGTTTTTGCGAAAGTGAATCTAAATTTGTTTCAAGGTTTCAAATTGGCAAAAACTCTAATGCAAAGATGTACATGAAATGTAATTTAATACGAAGATTACAATTATATAAATTTATGGCATGCATTAAGAGCTGAGGATGAGATTAAGTGTAAAAACGTATTCGCTTTTGCAACTGTTTAGAACATGCTTCAGTGGTGGTGGTGATGGTTCGAGGAAGTTTCGAAACGTTGTAAACTTTTGTTTGTTTTATCGTATAATATAATGTGTAACCCCTCTCCGCCCCCAACGTAATAATTTTGATTTAATAATTTTGAATTTTTTTTTTTTGATTAGGTATACTTGTGCGAAAAAAATTATAATAATTTTGTCGCCACTTACTGTATCGGTTTATGATTCGCTTCTTGTAAGGTTTGCGGTCTGCCCCTTCCGGCGAACAGCGGCCCGCGGAGTCGTCGCTTTCGGTTCCGGAGTCCCGGAATGGACTGCAGCGTCCAGCGTTAACACTCAAGTCCAAAGGTAACTCGTAAGTAGTGTCCGTGGGTTCCATGAGGCACGATATTATCCCGTACGTACGCACCGGCCTGATCATTTTCGCTTTCGTCGATTGTTATTCAATGTCGTTAGAGCACTCAATACAATTAAATAATCGCTATGCGCCACTAGGTTCACTCGAAAGTATTGAAAATCGGCACACGACCGAAGGGGGTAACTGAGCAGGTTTGCTTGCGACACGTTGTCCCGTGTTTCAGGAGGCTGTCACATTATAGGCAACTCACACGTCCTCACGACATGAGCGAAAACCGTAGACTAGCCTAGCGCTCGTTTGCCTGCCTGTCCTACTGACTCAGATACGGTACGGCGGCGTCGGTCTTGCTCGCTGACGCTCGGCATTTACTTTCATTTGGATGGACGCCGCCGCCGCAGCGCGTTAGCTGTGCCTACTTGGGTTAGGTTATGTATGCGCTTAGATGTCGGCCGCCGTTTCTAATGTTAAATTGTTGTAAACATAACGCTTCCGCGTGGGCTCAGATTCACTTATCTCGCGCTCGGATGTCGAGATTTTTTATTATTAGCCTCACTATCGCTGTTTGATGACGTATGTCGTATTAACCACGCGTCGACGTTTTACTACTAAATTTGGCACGTTAATAAAAAAATGTTTATCAAATCATATTTTGCCATTGTTTGCTCAACAACCTCAATACTGATAACGTTATTTACGTTTCCCCGATAAGCATCGCGTTTTAAAATCGTTTCGACGCCCAAATTGTATTCGCGACCGAATCACAGGTGGTAACTAATCCATTTATTAGAAAAATATATAGAAACACGTCATCAAATACGATGCAATCGAATGACTCGATTGAGGTCCAACCCTGGTCCTAAATATCATCGAAATCAATTTGAAGACAATTACTAAAGTTTATTTTTCAATTGCACACATTCATCATTTTAATCGGTTTGAACAATGTTTTCGTATGGTATCCACTTGTTACTAATATACAGTGTGTTCCAGATTCGATCAAGAGACGGTAAGACATACACTTCCGGTTAATTGAAAGAAAAGTTCAGAGATATGACATCATCTTTTGTCATATTAATGAGGGGGGGTGGGGTGAGATATACATCATTTTACAAATGAGTCAGATAGGATAAAGTCAATCACATATGATCTTGTTTGATTATAAAATAAATATTATTATCTTCCTTAAATAAAATGTTAAAATATATTGTTGTTGTGTATTAAGTGACGTCACTGTAACATTTATTAATAATTATATATTTTAACATGTTATCGAAGATAAATACAGGCAAGTTCTTAATGAAATTGACAATGTTAATTTTAATGCAAATAAAAAATATATATAGTAATAATGCTGACCAGACATTTATTTTCATATCATATCTTAAAAGTCGCTGAAATTTTATTTAAATTTGCTATGTAGACGACTGAATTTCCTAACATTAATTAACAACTGAAGAAGAAAGTATTGCATAAAAGAAAATCATAAAATACTCTAACTTCAAAATCAATACAGATGGTTACTAACCACTTATACAAGATATTGTATAAGCAGAAAAAATCTTACGCATTGCTAAATACACGAACACTCCCTTTCAAGTGCCAAGTGTTTCTAAATCAAAATCAAATCGTCAACTTATTTTATGACAGTTCCAAAACTTTATCAATCACAAATATAAGTTCTTTAAGAATAATTTTGAAATTATTCACATGAGAAATGTTATACCCATCAAAAAGCAAATCTGATTGATATGTTTGATTGTCAAATTTAAGTTTATTGGTCAAAGATGCTTTACATCTTAAAGAATTTGTTTAAAAAATGATTTTCGAATTTCAAGCACAGTATCGAAATATCAGTGTTACAGAAGTTAAACAAAAAAAAAAAATTAAATCGAGTTATTCAAATTACAAATTGCAAACATCCATAAATTATTTAGAATCACTGAGAATTTTTTATCACCGTTCAAATGTAAAAAAGTTATAAACATATTCATCAAAATTCATAAAAATATTTTTCAAAATTTGTCACGGTTAGCTATCAGCTTACTACCTGTGCGAGAAATTATGTTTTCAAACATTTTTACACTGTACTTCATTGTGACTACCAGTTTTTAAAATATTTTTGAAATATAATTATTCAATCATTTTTTACCTCGTGCTTATTCGCTATATTTTCATTGACCTGATCTGGATCTGAGTTACAGTCTCTGTGTTATGTCATACACAAACTGATGACTTTTTGGTCGATAGTAGCCTTTTCTCTCCCAAACTGAGAACAAGATGGTGAAAATTTTCATTGAAATCTAGTTTCAATCAACGAAACGAGAAGTGTGTGGATATAGTGTCATGTCATCGAAATGATCAAATACAACCCGACACAACCCAACTTGAACTGAAAACAAAGTCCATTACCACACAATTTACGCTCACTGTACTTTTGCACCACGAGTTATTATTGTGTGTTTACAATTTTATTCATATTGTTTGTAATTATTTACATACAGATTTAAATTGAATTGAATTTTTATATAGCTTTCAGTATAAAAAGAATTTTCGTTTTTTTTAATATCATTGTGCTATTTTTACCCCTTCTAGAGCATTTTTTCATATCTTGGTGATAATGCTAAATATTTATTTAAGACATATAAAATGAAATCAACATACCTGTCATTATTTTAACAGAGGTATTTTAAGTAACAGTGATAAACCAAATATAATAATTATAAATGAAATATTTCATAAACAACTTGCGGAAAAAAAAATAGAAGCAATGAATAACTTGATGTCGCCAAATTTTTGTAATTATTTAAATATTTCGTTATGTAAATACTGATTATTTGGTACGATCTGCGACCGACAATGTTACACGAAAATTCCCACACTACCTAGCCAGCCGGCATATATTTGTTATGACATAATTTCATATTACAAAAAAAATGTATTTAGAAAATTCAAAATTAATTAAAATCCAACAATGTCCAGTTACTAAAGATTACACGAATAATACAGGATTTAGAGGACGTAACGTCGCAGGAAGTTTTCGCTGTACATAATACATTTGTGCGAGAAATTAAATTATGTACATAAACTTTTAACTTAATATCGCCTCGTTTAAAAATGAAGCCTTAAGTCCAATTTTCGTAAATGTCAATGGCAAAGTGTCACCAGCAAAGTTAATAACAGATTTGTCGGCGCCTCGTTTGAGCATTGTGGTAAAAATGGCCTCTGGGAGTCGATAAAGGATCACTCTGCTCGGTGAAAGTTAGTTTGGTAGATAAAATATATATGTATTCGTTTACGTACAGATATTTGAAATTTCATTAGGTGAGCACGAAATAATATTGCGCCCACTGCAGAGCTTTTGCGTTGGGGTACATAATTGCTCCATCATGTAGTTTTACAAGGTCCTGATAAATTCCTTAGATTCTTCATGAATAATTTGTGGACCTGTTTTAATTATGCTATACATATTTTAAAAGAAAAGAATGAGACTGTAGAGAACACGCTGTATAGGTATTAGCGTGCTTAGGTTATGCAACCGTTAACTTAAAAAGCTTCCATTTAACAAATTATAGAAAAATCACAGCAACCAATAACAAATGTTAAGCCCCTGACTTCAGGGTCAGTGGTAGATAATATGAGAGTCAGCAACTTTACTTTATTGTCATGTGGTTTCAGATCCCCTGCAATTACGAAAATCCAATATTTTCATGTTCTTATCCTTGTCGTAACAACACATGCAAAATTAACTTACAGTTTTGAATGAGTACTAAGACGGCAACTACAACTTCAGGCAAAAATGAATTTTCCCATCTGGTGTTGCTGCAGCACGATTTATTATTCAAAGGATTTATTTATAAGCTGGTAATAGATAGATGTGCACATAGAGAATCATATAAAAATCACTAGATCGTACTTCCGCGGTTAAGGTGTAAAAGAATTATCGATCGGACGTTAAAACGTATTAAATGATATAATGCATAGTTATTAAAATATGTGGGCAGTATTAAGCTTAAAATAATCTAAAATACAACATGATATGTACAGAATTTAATTAAAACACATACGAACATATTTAATTAACATGTGAACATACAACGAAATCTCCAACATATAACTTTGATATCAAAATCACATTTATTAAAAAAACTTAATATACAGAATGCAATAATTAAAAAAATTCCACGACCTTTTAAAAATACATGTTGCAAGTTAGTCATGTAATAAATTTAAAGTGGGCAAATAATTTCGTATCTACATAACAAAAAAAATCACATACAAGAATTGTTAAAAAATATAATAAAATTATAATATTAATATATGAACGTTAGAGCCAAATCGTGAACTCATTGGTTTAAAACCATGTAAAAGTGTGAAACATTCAGTAGTTCGTTTAATGTTAAAGTTGTTATCATCATATTATCGTCATTTCTGTTCTTGTGAAAACGGACTCTAATTTGCGAGCATTGCTCATTAATATACTTGTGTGTCGTCCAATTAATTCTCTCTCGATTAGTGCAGATTTAAGTCCCAGGTTGTTGAGTGTGGTGTGATCGATATCGGACACATACGTAGCGTGTGTCCTATAGATTGTACAAAATGATATTTTTGTTGATGAATTAATCATATCGTTGGCGCCTATTAGTATATTTGATATAAACAATGCAATCTAGAATTCGTCGCTTTTATGTCGTATTTTTTAACTGTCATTTCAGTTTTGTGGCATAACGTAATTATCTCGATGGTTATTGTAAAATCCTTAATCTGAGCAATTATGAATCATTAAATAATTTGCGTAGATAACGTTGATATTAATTATTGGTTGCAACGCTGTGCTCAATACTATAACCTAAAAAGCTTTAGCAGAAAATGTTTCAAATAAATGATACTCTGTAATTATTAAACTTGTTTATAGTACATACGATAAAGTATAAATAAATGAAAAACATAATAATTATTAAATTAAGCCTTATCATGCAATGAATATTAATTAAATAACGATATGCAAAAAACAGCGTTTGGATTGTTGGACGACTATGTCTCGTATTATGAGAAATACAAAACGTTGCATGTCTTAGTTGTTAAATAATTTTTTATATATTTTGCCTTGACAATATCTGTTCTTTTCTTTGAATTATTAGATCTCATATATTTCGAATTAAGAAAAATATTTCCTCAGTAGCCGAACCTAACACAACCCAACCAACCCCAAGCCAGTATTTGTAAAAAAAACAAAGCTATGTATAATACAAGAAATTTGTTATTTGCAATTTTTTAATAATTCGATATATCTTTAACTGGAAAATTAAATTATTCTACGATGAATGTTTTGGTCTTTTGACGTTTAAATATTTAGCGTGTCTACGTGAACGAATATTGAAATAAAGACAAGTTTTTGTTATACTGTTATTTATGCAACCAATTAGGAGACGTCTCATTTTGTGTAGCCAGTAGGACAGAAATACAAAATCGCATTTCCTAACGTGTTTCGTGGACAGATTTTTTTTCTAATTTACATAAAAAGAAGTTCTTCAAACTTAAATTAAAGAAATCATTAATTGTATGTATTGAATTAATCGTACTTGTAATGCATTGGTGGTACATAATTTTCCAACTCAATGAGAGAATTCAAATTTGTTGTTTATATTTATATTTGAATTACTTAAAGTTTTTGTTACTCGGCTAACACCTTAATGAACAGTCTTCACATCTAGTGATAAAAAGCACTTTATATTACCACTTGATACATATGTACCTATTTCACGAAGGCACGAAGGTTATTAAAAATATAACATTTTTTGATGTTGTCAGGATAATTTGCTGTTTGTTTACCGATGTTACTAACCACGCTTTCGTATTTATATTATTGAATGTCATGACGAATATATTATAATTATATTCTGCCTGTTAAAAGCTCCCGTACACAATACACAATGCTTTACGACAAACATTTAAAAATATTAGATCTTTTTATATTATATAAACATGAAAAATGGAAAAACTATATATATTACGTATGTGAAAGCTCGAGGTAAACTAAGTCGTTTGATCATAAAAATATTCAAAGAAGGTGGAAGCGATTTATTTTCCGTTGATATCTTGGCAGTAAGTAACCTCTTTTAAAAACTTTCGAAGGGAGTTTGTAAGCAGCCGTATGGAAGCGGTCATATTTCATATCGAACGCGGTTGTCATAAAACTGGGCACTTACTATATGGACAATTTTCTTCGAAACTTTCAAATAACGTCAAAAATAACAGAGATATAACCGGTGTTTTTAAACGTTTTATAGACTTTTAATATTAAGTACAAATACATCGAACTTAATTTTAATTAATTGCCTTTGATATGGCATCGGTCATTGGTTTAGTATTAACATTTCTTATTTTAGGACATTATCTTTGAACGACATTCTAAATTAATGATATTTTCAAACTAGATTAAGAAAACTATTAAAGATATGATAAACCCTGAACTCAGCTAATTGTAATGCCTCCTCCTCATTATCATATTATTCAACTAGTTCTCTTTCTCGACCCCATATTTAACGGTCGAAGATTCAGCATCTTCGACTCCAAGAAGACTATCTACTGGTGTGGGAAATAAATTTGAGGATCCTATATGAGAGATTTGCTGTATCTTATCGGTACTGCCTGAATAAATCATACGTGGTGCCTTGTATTGCTCTGGAATTTATATACAA
Organism: Geotrupes spiniger; assembly: GCA_959613385.1. NCBI lineage: Eukaryota > Metazoa > Arthropoda > Insecta > Coleoptera > Geotrupidae > Geotrupes > Geotrupes spiniger. The sequence goes on along the minus strand of OY390735.1, from coordinate 13,120,611 downwards.
TATGAGGAGTGGAAGGACATTCTGATAAGCTGGCTAGTTTTTAGCCAATATCCCAATTTAATCAATTATTTCTCTTTGGGTTTGCAAGATATTGCTTGTAATACGTTTTGTAGACGATCCCGATGGTTCCCAAACTCGTAGAATAAGTAAAATTTAATTTAATCTCTACCTATTATATATTAATAGCTCGAGCGTAGTTCTGTTTGAAGAAATATCACATTAATCAATTCGGTTTCTTCCACACGTTTTTAGTGCTGACACAAGCAAATGTACAGTGAAGTCGAAAAAGTATAAGAAATATAAGTTGCAGTAAGAAACTGGTGAAGTAAAGCCAACTTGCGATATTAAACAAATAACAGATTGGGTTGATCTTTGAAGAAGAAAGAGTGGAACATGTATCAAGAATGGAAGGACATGGGATTGTGGGAGCAGAGAGTGAAAATACCCCCCCCCCCACGCTAGGAGAGGTAGTATTGGTATATCGCAGAGAATGTGGAGAGGTAACATAGAAATATCGAACATCTCGCCAACAAAAGCTTCCCCTTCCAGCATTTCAAAAAGGGTGCATGAAATTGTTGTACAGAATGCAGAAAAAATTACACCGACCCCAGAACTATCAAAGCTCTGTGTATTACCGGAATAAATAAACCGAAGGCTTATTGTCAAAAATATGTAGATTCGAATTCTAAGCCATATGTATGATGTATTGATGCTGAAGATCATCAACTGCATTTATGGTTTTACCAACTTAATAGTAATTGTGAAACAGCTTGCCTATCAAAATAGAAAAAAAACAAGGCCTCTTGTTTGTTTCTCTAAGTGGCAATGAGCAGTTTCAGTTTAAAGTCTTAACGCATTGTCGCATTTTTTTCAATTATTATGTTAGATTTTTAGGATGAATTGGTGATATTGTCACTCACAAAAAAATGATAATTATACATTTAAAATAAAATTTGAATCGTGTCAATTACGATAGAAATATATTATAGACGAAAACGTCGATATCGATGTTATTCATTCAAGCTGAAAATGCAAAATAATTGAAACGGGTCTGGGAAAAGAAAACAGGTGGAGTACTGTCTTTTAGCTCTCGTTATGAGCTTGTCAGCAAGCTCATTAATGAGACAATAAAAGCAGAAAGCTCACAATTTGCCTAGCTTGTTATTAACTAATTACTTAAAGCATTCGAAAGAACAAAATACTGCAACATTTCCTGTGAAGAGACTGAATAATTAAGGAATTAAATTCATACAATGAATAATTTCAATTGTGACCGGAACATATAATGTATACAAATTACAATACAAATTCGTACATCAAATACAAGTTGCAAAGTGCAAGTGTAATACTGTTGAGATTCCTGTGCGATGGTGTCGCTCTCGTTATGAGTTTCTCAGTAAGCCACAAATCTTCGTACATTAAGAAGCTGCGCAAAGAAAGAGCTTTCTGTCTTTATTATTATTAATGCACACAGATGCAAAGAGAACGCGAGTTGGATTGTGTTGGGTTCTGTTGGTGTGGATTGGGTTGGGTTGGGTCGTGTAGGTTAAGCTAAGGTTGGGTTGTGGTAGGTAGGGCTGGGTTGGATTGGTTCGGGTTGGGGCGGTTTGGGTGTGTATGCATTTGTACCATGAACATAAAAACTGACACTGGTCGTATTTTAATGCAGCAACCAGTCAATTTTAATAAGTGGCCAAGGAACCCGATGAGAAATTTAAAGTTTTATCAGAACCTAAATTTATTTAATAAAACATGCAAATTAAACATATGCCACAGTTCATCTATGTTGTTGTGTTTTTGCCTTTTTTGTTTTCCTTATATTCCGCTTACCCTTATTATTGATACATCTTAGCTGCCTTTTATTTTTCAATTTAATAGTTTCTTACTTTTCGTTGTTTTTGTTTATTTCCTTCTAATTATCTTCTTTAAAATTGGTTACTAACATATGGTGATCATTACCTATTTCTGGTCATCTGCATACTCTAACGTCTTTGCTTAATTTTCTATTATTTTCCAATAAATATTCGCTGTTTTATTCATCTCAACTAATATGCAGTCGGTTATTGATTTAAATATTTTCTTACTCAGTCTGCCTTGCATTTATGTATATGGTTGGATTGAGTTGGGTTGCGATGAATTGGATTGGCTTGATTTGGAATACTAGCCTGTTGACATTATTGCTTAGTTTCTCCATATCGTTCTATTACACCTGTATATACCTTGTCCCCAAAATTCCATGGATGAGTTCCTCAGCAATTGGCATATTTGGTTTTTTTCTGCCCTTTTGACATATTGGAAAACACCCAACGGCTTTCCAATGCATTCGACAAACAATATCACTGGTACCCAACATGTTTGACATTTTCCAAATATCTGAGCTCATTTGCATTGGATGCACTTGGGTTGGAATTTCCATGGGCCCTACTTTTAAATTTTGATCACTCATTCGAATTGCATCCCATAGACCTTTTGTTTTCATTTCTTATATCATATTAGCAGCATGTATTCGATAGTATTTTATTTTCAATTCGTTATAATTCCTGTTCTACCGTTGTGGGGGATTACTTTTACATATCTTTGTTGATTATCCTCACACGTGTGAAACGCATATATGTTTTTTATTAAATCATGACGAGGGCGTGGTTCACAATTTCAAATCCATTTTCCAAATTTTAATTTTTTCCTACACGCACTATCGTGCATCCAATACCATCGCTTTCGTCGCAATTATATGCAAACGCTCACGATTTGCGCAAGTTGTTACTCTAATTAATTACTTAACATAAGACATCCAAAAGATCAAAATACTCCTACTTTTACTGCCAAGAGCTAAAACACAAAGCACAAAGACCGAAACTATCTAGAAATTAAATTTGCAGAATGAATCGTTTCAATTGTGACAGAAACGTATAATGTATAAAAATTACAACACAAATTCGTGCATAAAATGCAAATTGCAAACCGAGCATCTTTGGGATTCTTGGACGATGGTGTCGCTCTCGTTATGAACTTTTCAGTAAGGTACCACCAACCTTCATACATTAACAAGTTGCGCGAATGGAGAGCTTTTTGTTTTTATTATTATTAATAGTGCATAGAGAAGCAAAGCGAAGTCGTGCAAGGTCGGGTTGGATCGAATCAGATTGTGTTGAGTTGTGTTGGGTTGGGTTGGGATCGGTTGGGTTGGATGTGCCTGCATTTGCAGAAACATAAAAACTGATACTGGTGGTATTTTAATGCAATTTCATAAAATTGCATTGAATGGCAAACAAATACCCCGTAAACAATTTGGAATGTAAAAAATAAATAAAATTGCTACAATTAGATCAAAGAAGATTTGCAGATTGAATTGTTCTTATTTTAAATTGTTGGAAGGGTTTGCACTATTTTTACCTTATCACTGTTTATATCAAATATTATTCAGCTGATTTGCCTTCACCAATCGTAGTCTAAGTTCAGTTTTCTTGAATTTGTCTTCAAAGTACTATTCTTTACTGCGGTCTAGCTATTCATTTGCGTTTTCACTCTATACTCCCTCCCCCTCCGCAACCATGTTCACAACACTCTTTCTATTTTAATTATTCCCACTTATATCCAATACTAAGTCCTAAGGGAGCATTTCATCCTCACCCGGTTATTATCGTGGTTTGTCATCCGCATTCCTGTCACCTGCATCTCATCCGCACCCATTTCTTCATTTTTCAACAAAATCACGTACTGTGGTTAACAAAAATTCAAATCCGCAAATCGTCCGGTCAATTTTAAAATACCGAGCTGTGTGCACGACAACAAATAAACATCAATGTTTACGCAGCGCATAATAATGCACAAACGTCGGCTTCGTACCGCTCTATTTAATAAAAGAAAATGGAGACGTGGTATGTGCATATCATGGCGAGTGAACTTGACTTTGAGCGCATTTCTACTTTACGCTGGTAGGTCTGCGATCATAGAGAGCCCACTTCCTGGTCATCACTTTTCATTATCACGTTTCACTCTTGCCGGAGATATCTAGCCACGTTAGAAAGTGCATTACTGCGGCGTTTGCGGCGATGATTAATGTGCATAACATGCGTCCCATCATTTAATTAACCGAACGTCTGTGACGCTATTTGTCGGCGGTCATTTGCAAACAATGTATTTTCCGCGATATTTAGAGTTGTGTTTGTGAGTGTGGACGTTAAGTAGGGAAACTAATCCGGCATATTTTGGTTCGTGTTACAATGAGAAATGGAAGTTTGGTTCCGATAAGGTTTGCTTATTTAATTGGTCTAGTAGTATGTTCCAGCATCTTATAGATTTAATTCTATGTCTTCGTTTTCTTCCTTTCCCTACTATTCGTTCATTTATTTTCTTTCTACTTGTTCTCTACGTTATTCCCTAAAATCTCTCGCTCTCTCGCTAAATGATAATTTATTGAAATAGAAATGAGATTATAATAATAGCAATGGATTTATTTTGGAACATACTAATGGTAAACAGTTTTGACATTTGGAAGGAATTCTAGTTTACAAAATGATACAAGTACAAGAGTATCCTAAGATATGATGTTATATTATTTTTGGATCTTAGTTTTATTTAAATATTGAAATGAATTCAAACGTGCGATGAGTGGCAATTTAGTACAAAGTTTTTGTGTTTAATTAAAAACCTGCTATTTTCAAATTTGATTTCCATTAAGGCGCACTTTATTTTATTATTATTTATTACGCTACTTGTTTTCGATCACCAACGCTTTGTTACTAAACTCCAGTTTGGCACTGCATATATAAAGATGACTTCAGTTCTTGACATTTAATTCTTCAAATTACCAATACTTATAATCTCCATACTACTGCTACTGTCATCCAAATTTAGAATTTAAAAAAAACTGTAAGTGCAACCATTGAATTACATTATATTAAGTAAATTCTGATTTTATGAACATTTTGATACGACTAACCCGAAATCAGTTACATCTAGCCTCGCACTCAAAACTATGCTCGATTAATTCCATCAAAAAAATTTGACAAATTTTAATCCACTTTTCAAAAATTAACCTTTCTACATTTATTCTATACGATTATTGATTGATGAATATATGAGCTTCTTATTCTGCATTTTCCTCATACATATTACCATTGGATTGTAATTAATATTTTAAATATTAATTACAACTTATACGATGCTGATATACATTGACGTTCCATATATGTGTTTTGTATTTATTTCCTATTTTTCATCAAAGGCCCATCTCAGCAAAAAGGCGTTACAAACTCAAAGAATGTGAATCAGTAGTGTTGATTGAGTCTTTTCATTTATACGTAGCTTTCTGTCTTTGAATTTGTATATATTTTATTGCGTGTCTACAGATTCTGTGACGTCATCACGCACATGCAAAATAGCCGGTGCTTGCTTACGTCATCGTCGTTTATACGCCATCCCATCTTTCTTTATCGTTGTAAGTTCATCCAGAGTCTTAACTCTAGACTCGTTTAACATTATTTATGTGCTTTTTAATGTCGTTTCAAGTATTCAGCCTTTTGCAGAATGTATTTATAATTTTATAATATTCGAAGATAAAGGTCTAGACGTAATTGTAGGTAATTTTGTTTGTAAACTTATATAAACTATTTTCTTCCCTATTGTTAAATTATGTGCATTTGTTCTTTTTTCCAGTGACACTTCACTTAATTTTGACGTTTATACCTGTCGTTTAGTTACGTTGATTTTAAATTTCTTATCGCTGCAGCGTGCACCATAGGCCAGACAAATTGATACTCCAATCCAGGTGTCAATTGACATCAATTTCATACTGCCGTCATGCATAATATGAGTTTCTATGTTTTGTTCAACTTTGTATCGCCTTTTCCAGTTTTCTGTTTCTGCTGCATAATTGTATCTTTGTTAAATCGGTTTTTAATTTTTATTGTAATATATACCAAGTCATTTATATTGTGTTTTTACTTTCCCTTTATGTTCCTCCATACCCTCATACATTGCATAAATATTTTGCTTGATTTTAACAGTTCTCTAGTTTGACATATTTGTAAACATTCATAAATCTAAAAATTTTCGTCTTCGCTTCTAATTCTGACCTACAACGTTTATTTCGGATTATTTTTCAACCAACTGAACATTTTTGTCGCGCCCCGAAATTCGATTTTCTCCTCTTTGTTATATTTGTCTTAGGGTTTAAATACATCATATATGTTAAATTTTTTAATTTCTTCCTCCCTACATTGCACTCTACTTGAGTTATTTTTATAAAATTTCGTATTATGCCAAACCTTTTGCTTATTGAATGTTTCCTTGATTCCGCATCAAACTAGATATATAGCTCCCTTCCATGCTAATTTCAAGACATATCATATAAGTTTTTATAACATTTGAATTTGCAAAATATCTACTAGTATTCAATTCGTTACTTCAAATACAATGTATAGCTATGTAAAATGAGCCGTAAAAATAATTAGTGACATTTAGTGATATATAGTTTAACGCAGAAAAGTCGTTCAGCTCGTAAATTAAACATTTCTGTTCTGGTGACCACCATGACTGGAAATAAACTAGCAGGTGCAGTAAGCGAGAGTACTAAACAACATTATAACAGTGCATCGGAGGTAAACTAATTCTGTATGGTCTATAAAATTAAACAATGTGAAGATCCAACGATATCATTTGCTACCAAGAAATTATGTCCAAACACATGAAGAAGTTTCACAGCAATTGCACACATACTTTCATACTTCAACAAAGTAATGTATCAGGTTGGAGATTACATTAATAATATTTTAAATATTATCATTTAGTTTACTTATCGGTGTCATCTTGCTAGTCAGGGCTTTTTGATGCTAGTGTATTTATGAAACTTGTACGCCAAATATTGGAAAATGTCATCTTTTAGTATCTTCAAAGTATATTCTTGTGTAAAACATAACATATATAAGTGATTGAAATGGTCAAGCAATTATAAATAAATAAATTATAAATATTTCAACAACTTCTTATTCATTACTTTAAACTCTGTTTTATTTCAAACACTCTAATTCGATTATTTATAACTATTGTTATTTCAAATATTTTAATAACATACTTTTGTACATTTTATTTTGTTGTACTGACATTTGTGTGCATATCTTTTCGAGCCAGCGAAAAGGTTTGTTTCGTAAATTCGAAGGTGTTAACGAAATGTGAAAAGATTTGCTGAAACCTGAAATGGAACTTGGGTTGGGTTGGTTACCATAAGCTAGTGGTGCATCATTTTAAGTTATTAATAAGAAGGAACTGTGAAATTAAAATTAAAACTATTTAACATAAATGCATAACTATTTTTGAGTTAATCGACGAACTCCTACAAGGTTGATATTATCCATAGTTTAAGGAATTGTTTTAGATTTAATATTTAAGTACGAAAATGACGAAATTGCATTTGCTTGTCCACTAAATATCATAAAAGACGCGTACAATCCTTCTTCCACCAATAAAACAACGATACGATGGAAATACAACCGTGCCTTTGAAGTACCGGAACACACAAAGACATATTAACAAAACTCGGGCACAAATAAAATGTACGTCACACTTAACGCTGTTTTATCAATTACCAAGTACTCGACGTACTCAACTCAATGCACAAAACGGTTTAAAACAACCTCGCATCAACACAGGGCCAATTGGATGAATAATAGTATAATAATAGAGTCCGAATAGTAGAGATTTCCGTGTAGAAGCCTTCAATTGTGATAATGAGCCATTTAATGTAACATTGTTGATACGTCGTGTGTGCTTTAGTTATGTTGAAAACCTTGTACAACGAGGGAAAATTGTCATGAAGTAGATTTTTTTAATGCACGCAAAATTACCAGTAAAAAAATAAAAATAATGCTGCAAATAAATTTAGGTCAAACATATCTATGCGTACGAGGTCATGTTTATAGGTATAAAAATGACTTATGTAAACACAGTGTTGTGTGATATTTTCATTTACAAGCAAGGTAATGTCGGTTAAAGTTGATCTTGTATGTAGTGATGACATTTTTTTATTAACTTCTTAAGGTAAATCCAACAAGCTAAGGTTACTTCGTATTGTAATACAAGTTTTAAAATAAAGATTCAATTAATTTCATGAAATGTACGAGGTTTAAATATTTTCAATCGTAAGCTTCAACTTCAACATTTTTCACTTTTAAATAATTCTGGCATTCTTCCTGTTATTTCTCAGCAACAATTCGTCAGCAGTGAAATTTATGAAAAAAGCAAAGCCTTATATTCTATCATAAATCTTCATAAAATGACGGTTATGCTATTTGATTTCCGGAATATTTTGTCGCCAATTCTACGGAAAAAACCGTGAGTAATAAAAAAATGCGACATGCTAAATGATCGTAATAGTCGCTGTCATTAGATAAACAAGTTTTGTTTGTTTTCGTTCAATGTTTGGCAATCTAATGGTTTAAGGACGTACTGCGCATTGTAATCGATTCGAAAAATGCCATGAGGCAGATAGACAAAATAATAAATACCACGTACACATCGCGGACTTAAAAAGTCGTATATTTGATATCAATGCTGTATATTTTTGAAGGTTCAATTTCGAAACATTTATGTACTGATAACCATCAGCAAACAAACTAATTTCGGCTGTTTCCTCACAACCGTCTCGTGTGTATTTTTACGCAAAGACAATGGACAAGTCGTAACAGCGCCTGATTAACTGGCATAAGTACGTGTCAAGTGCGTACGCACGTTTTAAAACGTTTTCGTTTCCTACTTATATAACAATTTTAAAATTACTATTTTACATAAATACTAATAAATGCTAATGCTAAATTTAAATAATACTAATTTAAAAAATGTAGTAGAAAAACGCTCCACCCCAAAGTTGTTAGATCGAGAAAAAATTTGGTCAATATTGACATTTCTATGTCTTAAGAAGAAAGCGAAACGTAAATTGAAATGTAAGCCACAATGTAAATTGTAAGTCTTTAGTACACATCGTTCGATGGAAATTAGTTGGATTTGATTAGGTTGGATTAAGTTGGATTAGATCAGGTTGGGCTACAACTTTTACGTATTATGAATGATGATAACATTTGTAGAAAAGCTTTTGAAAAATATTGTTAGCAATTTAAGCGGTGGAGTAATTAGAGGAATCAAATAATAGCAAACTAATTTGGCGCACGACGTGGAGCACAACAATTTGACGTCAAACTATCCAACGGAATTTAAGAGGTATCAGTTGATAGGAACCGTACTTGTGTGAAAGGTAGGATTAAATTAAAACCACCATAGATACAGAGGCGATGAAAACAGAATCTAAGCAAAGAAAAGAAAAGAAGAAACAAATTGCGATGTGATACAATCGACGAAGAATGTAGTAATCAAAGGAAAGGAACTGAAAGCATCGATCATAAAGTGGTGCACATGACGATTTAGGGAAGAAATATAAATGAGTCAGCAGTAAATTTTAAACAATATGGGAGTACTGAATGACAGGAAGAATTTATGAATAAAATTAGAAGGTTTCTCAGAACATGGGCATTATAAAAATGACATTACGTTAGAGAACCTCGAACTTAATATTAAGTAAATAATCATATTGCATACTGGCGTCCATTGTGGGGAATTTTATGTTTTGAGTTGATACCAATTTTGCGTCTAAAAATGTACAAAATGTTAACAGCTAGACGTGGTATTGAGAGAGAAGAATGTTGAATTACGAGTTATGCGATACCACTTAAACAATAATGAAAATAATTAAATCAACATAGCAGTTCCAGGTTTTAAGTTTAATTTAAGTATCAACATTTGAATATGCAGTTTATTTAAATACTTGCAACAAGCATTTTATGAAGTTAATTAGAATACGATTGAGCAACGTAAGTTTCTAAAACGAACTTATGATACTACATTGAAAATGGGTGAAATTGGCAAAAACATACAAATTTGATATATTTAATTTATAGTATATTTAAAAATGTAGTTATTAACCAGAACTTCATAGCACGAAATACCAGAAAATCATTTAGAGGACATCATAACAAGTAACTTGATGTCAAATGCATTTGTCTACACTTAATGTCGACTATAACAATTTTAATTAAAAGCAAATGTAAAATTAAAACGACGGACGTTAAGTAAAATACGTTTTAATCGACATAAACGTTTAGTAAATGTATACAATTTCAATTTCGATGTGCTTAGTTAAGGTTTCAAGTGATTTTAATGTAAGAAAGTGTAAATTTATGTGAAATACAATTAGAGCAACGTAAAATTGTAGAACGGTTGTCGTATATTGAATGTAATCTTATTATAACAAAAATAATGGTGCATGTGATTTCAGTGATTAAGTTGATGGTGTGATTGTAATACCAAATGTAAATTTTGCCACGAGTGGTGTTGTCTAAACGTCAAATGACGGTTAGAAGACCCATGCATTAATACTCGGTATGTGTTTCATTTAATAAATTGCACGTCCAAATTAAACAAAGGCCTGTTCAAATCAAAATATGATTTTTTGTCAATATACCGTGCCTTCAATTAAATTCCTCATTAAAGTAAGCTGTGTTTATTTTATAAAGTTGGCGAGACGCAATTGAAGAGAAAGGAGTTGAAAGGAGACTGTCAGTTACATTACTGAAAAACACATTTTTAATTAAATAATTGAACAGCTATCAGTGGTACAAATCTTAGGAGTAAAACCAATGACATCATAGCCCACCTTAATGAGGAATTTAACTGAAGGCACGGTACATCCCCTGGACAAGAAGAATTTTAAATACCACTCTAATATCAATCTGTATCATTTCGAGGAAGTAAAACTACGTGTTATCTATTACGTGTTATAACATCTCACCATAACAAATTGTTTGATTGATTGTTTTTTAAGCTCAACAATGCCACTTGCTGTGAGAGATAATCTGTTTAAGGAAAACAGTAGGGATTTAATATATCATTCTTCTGTAAAAACTGCATGACCTATTGAATATTGCTGGAGTAATGGTATTGAATTACTGGCATAAACACGTTTAATTGTTGGTATATTTTTTCAGGGGGATAAATCTGTGATGAATTTGTGAAATAAAAGCTCTAAATTCTGATTCAAATTTAATAATGAAAACCATTAGGAGAAATGAGAATTTGAAGTTTGAAGTTTGACTCTATGGAAATATAAATGATATAAAGCACGAGGATATCAAATCGTACTATTTGAATTTTAAGCGGAATAAATAAAGAAATTACGTGACGAGAATAGTCACGACGTTTGGTATGTAATCAACAAACTATTTTTCTCATTTCGAGCTTATTTCAAAAAACTGGGAAACTGTAACAAAATTTTTACGACATAATGTCAACAAGCCAGAAGGCATTTGACAGTGAATCTGGCACCGTCCATGAAATTTTGGTATAACAGTAACAACATTGCTGAGAAACAGATAAAAAGTACGAAAATATTCAGTAAATGATTGATGAAAAATATTGGATTATTATATCAAAAAAGAAAATATAACTTAGTTGGTCAGAAAAATCTTTCTGCAACGTCGTTGGAGACAAATCTTAGAGTTTAAGCTCAATGTGGACACATTAAATACAATCACAATATGAAATCCAATTCAACATGAAAAACAAGGGTAGTATAAACATTATAATATTATGAGTTTGCAAAAACCCATTACAAATTCACTGAAAGAACGTCACCCCCGTTCTTTCGACGAAAATGTTTATGTTCTTCAATTGGGATAAATGTAACAGAAAAACAGAAATGCGATCAATTTTGCATATTCAGATATAATTTAGCTAGTATAAGACATATTTGAGAGTTAAAAATCTGAAATATAACATGCAGGATGCTAGGATACATCACAGATATCTTCCTTGTTTTATTTTCCGTGGTATAGATATTTCACAGTGTAAACATTTAGCTAGTACCAAATGAATCATAGCAATCAAATATAATTGTAAGTATGTAATATCCTTTATCAATGTATTTGTTGGCAATGGGCATGTACATCATGACCGATTTAAAACAGCCTAATATATGCTTGCCTACTGAAATTATTATTCATTGCGACGTCAAATTTGTACATTAACCCAAAAATTCTTTTAAATGTTAAACGTAGCGAGAGATGTCAGAAGTAATTAACCTTAAAAAAAAATCCAATCAACATCTATTCTATCATAAGATTATATCATAGCTACCCCGTGGTTGAGTTGGGTTGGGTTGGGTTGCGCCGGTTACCCCGTGGTTGCGCGCCAAAATATTACTAACGTGATTTGGTGAAGGTAGATGAAATAATAAGGGGAAATTAATACTCTATATACGTGTATGGGATTAATTTACCCATTGGTTGACAATTCGTTGTTTATTTAATATTATTTTCCGGGAATCGTCTCGAAAATAACATTTTCCTGCTTATTTACGTGCAGGAAAATTGAATTTTCCGGATTGTACTGTAAAGACTTTACAAGACGCAATTTACCTTGCAGCTATAGTTGCCAACAAAATTGACAAACTTGATTTTTGTGGAATTTGCAAAAACAGTTTTTAAAATTTGTAAATTTCCGGAAAAATTTAATACAAAACACGTCAGTAAAATATCTAACTCTAATATCTGACTCGGAGTTTTAAAATACTCGGCACAAAGTGCCTCGTATTTCAATTTAGCCCCTCTTCAGTAATGTGCGATTTTCCCGAATTTTATGTAAATAACTATTTCGATATGTTTGTAATTGAACGAAAACTTAAATACTGAACTTTCTTTATAGGGAATTGGTGCAAATTTTAAATTGGTTTTAGGATTCTTTTAATTGAAAGTAATGATTAATCGCTGCAGAAATGTTCCCCGAAGGGTCACTTCAACCCAACGCAACCCAACGCAATTCCACCCAAAGATACTCAACCCAATCCAATCCACTCCAACCCAACCCAACGCTTATAGGATACACTTGGGGCTATTTTTGTCGATCAATTTATTTCAAAACTGATGGTTTGAATTGCGTAATTGTCCATGGAGGGGGGGGGGGGAATAAATCGAAATGTTTCATTTAGTTTCCACTGTAATTCTACAGTGCTTCGTAACGTATTTCTCGATAGCTACAATTAGGTGATCTGATTTCATTCAAAATATTTCTGTTACAGTAGAATTATTATTTTTGGGCTACCCGAACGGTGCAATACGACAAAAACGTCAAAATTGATGAAATCAAAAATTTTACTTTTTTATCAATGTTCTGGATATTGAACTTTGCCATTTATCACGAACTTCATAAACATTTTCAGATTTTTTTCAGTAAAAATAATCATGTGCGGAGTTAAAATATTATGTGTCACGTGTAAATTACGTATATTTGATAAGCAACTCATTATCGCCAATAAATGATAACATTTTAATTTAAATTTTCTGAATTTAGAAGCTTCGATTTTTTAGATATTCAAAAATGTTCTACATTTATAAGTTTTTATTTTTAGATTTTCAATAATTTTGTGGATGAAAATTCGATTTTTAGGTATTCAAAAATTTTCGATTTAAATTTTTTTTTTTTTTATTTTGAAATATTTTCTGAACTTAAATATTTCGATTTCTAGATTTCCAAAAAAATAGATTTAAAAAAATCGATTTTTAGATTTACAAAAACTTAAGAGATTTAATAATTTCGATTTTTAGATTTTCAAAATTTTTTTCGATTTAAAAATTTCGATTTTATAGATTATTATATAATATTTATGGAAAAATACTGGAATCACTGGAAAATACAACGGAATTATTATAGGCACGATCGGTTGGGTTGGTTATACTGTGACATTAAAATAATAAGTTGCTATTAAGTTAATTGACTTGTGTTGAGTTGAGTTTTAACCATTTTTTCAGCCTTCTAGTCACTAGTTACATTTTATAATCGATAATTCGGCCCAAAATCGTTATTTGTTGACCTCATCGATGAGTTATCGTCTAGAAATACCCAGAAAACAGCAAGAGCAATAAATAGCCATTTTAACCCATATAATTGATTAATCTAATTATATTTAAACGTAAATATATTTTTTAGAAATTTTGATGTAATACATGATGAGAATTTTCAATGAAATTCTAGGTAGCCTAGTTCATTTTTTTAAATCTTCAGTCGTTCAAAATTTTGCAGATTTGCAATTTTCTTAATACAACTTTTTAAAGTAGATATATTTCATACTAAAATTACTAAATGTGTGTTTATCGATAGAATAGTCAATGATAAGCTTTTTATAATAATTTTCTACAATGTGTCATGCCATTGTTTTAATTTAACATACTACACCTTATGTTTTGAAACCATTTCCTATCATAGGAATTATCATAACTATAATTCTATAATCAGCATATTTCATTATATTATTACTAATATAGTTTAGATTGTTTGTGGCTTACATATCACAATTTTGATCAATTAATATGACGTAATTATAGTGGCGACATTATATCAACGAATCAGTTATAAATCTTTTCCCATCGTCACTTGTTTATTGCTGCCAATTAGAACTACATTAAGTCAAGGATCACCAGGGTATTAGACTTAAACTGCTGAGGTGTCCATCTGTTGTAGTCTACAATATCCCACACGCTGATTGACTATTATTTCTGCACATGCAATAATTATACACGACCGCCTGGTACTTTTTTACTACTTTTTAATTCATTTTCTTTAATTGAAAATCAATTTAAAGATCCCCAACGTAGCGACATTTAAACACTTGGTCCATGGAGCTTTTATTTTGATGTTGGTTTCTTTGGTTACATTCTCCATATTTGCTTGTACATTTTTTTGATATTGCAATAATACTTTTTATTGTTATTATTATTATTATTCTTATTATTGTTTCAATTGTTGTTTATTTCAATGTTATTTTACCCTATGGTTTTTGATATATCTGTATCGCGAATTGCACTTTAAAATAGCCATTTATCACACTTGGTAATTGGAATCTGTGTGTTGGATTTGGTTAGTCTTGAATGTCTAAGATAAGTCTCCACAGCTATTTTACGCGGTGAACAAATCGACAAGTTCGACAGTAATTACTGTTGTCGTTTTAGTCGCCATAACAAATACGACCTAAAAATACCGAAAATATACAGGGGCCATTAATTAATATAAACTTGCGATACACGTGTATCTTCTAAACGAAGATTGCGTGATAAAAACGCGCGACATGCACGCGCCATTCGAAACAAACGGCGAAAATACTTTACTGCTGATAAAATTGCTAGCATAAACATGTTTTCCACAAATATTAGAATTTTTGAGTGCCGATAAGTGCATCCGACAGGTACACGTTCGGGACGCTCCTGCCCGAGCGAAGAAATTCTTACGCGGTAAACAGCCGGCGTGCAAACGTAAATTAACGTCGACGTGAACGCACTACCGCGTTAATTTCCTAATACGCCTAATATGTCATTTGGGGGACACGTTTTTTCGGTACTTTCGTCATGTTCGCCCGAGGATCCGACCGACTCTGCGATTTATTATTTTTGTCGTTATTTGTTTAGACTTACGTAACTCGCGTCATCAGTCGCAAATAATTTTGTTTTTGTGCCATGTCCGGTTTATGTGCGCGCGACTTTGCTGATAAATAGTTTTGTGAATTGACCGATTACTGAACGAATTGGAATGGAATATGTGACCTGAAGTTGTTAAACGATGTTGACGGACGTGGAATTTTTACCGGTCGCGTTTTTTTTTACTGTCTGAAACCTTTGTCTTTCGAAGGATTTTATTATTAATGGATCAGACAGGAGTAAACGCAGTTGCAGGTAAATATGTGCATGCATTTGTTTGCACGTCAAATAAAGATATCGTTTTATTTAATATTTGTTATTACAGAGATCTCATGCTACAATGATGACATTTGAATCGTAAAAACGAAACATTGGGCTTGAAATAATTATTTCAAATTATTTTTACACATCGCAAAAGTACGTCGAATAATTGAAAACAACGAACAATACAAATTAAATATGTACGACTATTCCGAGAATGCATAAAATAATGTGCAATTGTTAAGAGGGACTCGTAAATCAATGACTCTATTAGATTTGACCGGACGGCGCTCGTAAAACTCAATGAAGCCATCAGCCATTGGTCATAAATTAAGCACACCTGATTCATTCATACAAAACTCATTAGCGTAAGCATATTGCGCATATGTGAGGAACATTATCTAGACAGCCAAATCACTGAGTCGATTCAAGTCTGTAATAATAAAATATTCTAAAATTTATATTATATGTTTAAAGTATATTTATATTTTAAAGTAATATTTATGTGTTTTGATATGTTTTGAATGCAAAGTCTGTGTCTGTTTATATTTATTTTCATTTAGCAGTCTAACATCTCTAAACATTTCTACAATTTATTCAACACTTTGCACTACTTTGTATTATAAACATTCTAAGACCATTTTATGTTTGCATTTAATGTTAGATGGAAAATTATATTAATTCTGCATCGTTTGAAATATTTTGCGTTGTAAATTTGTATAAAATATATTCAGTAGCATAATAAAATATTATAATAAAATAATTTGTTTTAATATTCGAAAAGGATTATAATCCATGGCAATATTAATAATTTAAATAAACTAAAAGTCAATCCGATCCTGAGCATTTTAACATAAATTTTAATATCTCCCCCCTTAATGTTTTGGTTGTTGAAATTTTGATGCTTTGGAGAATAATTTTTACCACTTTTAAAAATCGCCTTAAATAACTGGCTTTAAACTGCCACCTGTTACAAAAGTCTTTATTACAATCCAATCTGTTTCCATGCCTATCTAGTTTTATTCACACCTTTTTTGGTGCTAATGCAAACAGCTAACGTCCGTATTAAATTGTGTTATGTACTAAGCGTAATTGTGTTAATTTATTTTAAGTTTGTCCTTGGTTTCTTTTCTTCTTCAGTTAATCTAATCTTTGTGTATAATTAAATTTGCGGAGTTTAAAACGGTCCTAATTCTTTTCTTTAATTAAAAATTCTTCAAAACGTATCGAATTACAAATATTCCGTTATGTGTCTCTAAAACAATGCAAAAACTTTATTTTGTTTTTAACAACATCGCCGAGATAACACGTTCTATTCCGGTTCTTGTTGTTGTTTAAACCGCATTGAAGCACTTAGATTAAAACGTCTAGACCAGAAGTGTTTACTAACCGAAACGTAACAAACAAGGAATTAAATAATACATTACACGGTTCAATTACTAAGTACCTACAATGTCCTACGTTTCCAGCTAATGACGAAAGGAACTCGAGGAATTATATTGTGTTATTCAATATTGAAAGTTGATAAACGCGTTGAACGTATCGCGTGCCGCTGCAATAATAATAATTTATCCGCATTTTCGTTACATGTAAACACGTGGAACAAAACATTTACATTCTTCCTTGTGTTTCGGACCGACGTTGTAATGTTAAAAGCGTGTTCGGGTATTTCTGCGATGATTCAAGCCGGTAACATTGTAGGCGGTGTAGGATATTATTTTAATCGATGTTATGATTTCTGCTTCCGGTGCAAAGTATTAGCGAAGGTGAATTACGACTCAGTGAATGGTTTTCGTAAGTTCGTAGGCAATATTCGTAAGAATTATAGTAACGAAAATGTAAATGAACTTTGGAAATTTGCTGTTGTTCGATTTCAGCTACGTAATTTATGTAAATAATAAAATATGTGCATGCTGTTTGGAAAGTAAAATATGTGAGACGTCCTTGGCAACCACATTCTTAAAATAATTTATTTCTGTTCCATTTCCTTTTCCTAAACTCCTTCATCCTTTTTTCTCTAACATTTCTAGCCCTTCTCTAGCCCTTCTCGGTACTCCCGAATTTTTTCTCAAGTCTTTTCCGTTGACGACGACGTTCTTTTCTTCCTTATTGAAGCTAATATCTTCACATGCTCCCAATGTTCCCATTCGTCCCAACCCATTCCACAGCTTGTTGACCTCCTCATTTCCACGTTTGAACCTTGCTATCATTTCTTCTTCTTCCGCCGATTTCTCTCCCCTTGAATATCGTAGTTTCTTCTCGTCTGCCATCGTTCGGTCTCTCCCACGAATTACTCTGCATTTTCCAATATTTTTTCTTTAATTCCTCCCATGCCATTTTCACTAGATTCATGCGCTCTTCGTTGTTATTGTTCTCCCTTAGTCCATACCCTAAATACATCTATTCCTTCACATGTTCTATTTTTCTCCTTTCCATTTCAGCTGCATTTTAAACCCATCGAACACATTAAGGATGAAATACCGTTATGTTCAACTGTTTTATTTTGGTTGGGTGTGTACTGATTTGGTATTTGGGCTTGGCTTTCACTAGATATTAACAAAAGTATAAAAACCAAATTTACTACATTAAAATCGAAATAAAAATCAAAGAACAAATTCCACATTTTCCGACGAGTTTGATCAAACACTGGGTGTTTTAAGGATGTTAAGAATTTATTTATTGTATTCTATTGTCTGTGTTTCTGAACTTTGCACTCGGCCATAATAAACCACCATGCTGCCTATTGACGAAGACTATCACAATGTTCTTTTATACTCCTATACCATTCTTTGACTTGTATGTGCTACGATAGGACAATTGTCTTGTGCAATATTGTTAATAGTTGTGTTGTCTTACTTTTTAATCTACCTCTTACTTCACTTCACACACATGGTGATATTTAATGGTGCACAATAATTGCCAATTTCTTAATTGAATGTATATGAATATTACTTGTTCTTAGAAAAAAATATGTCTAAATTTTACATTTTTATTGTACCTAAATGTGTAACGCTGCATATTTTAATTTTTCAGCAGTACGATGAAAGATGCGAATCCTATGAGAATTAAAATGACATGAAAAACAATCTACTTACTTTTGTTCTATAGAATTAGGCTTCAAGATATACGAAGATTCTTATTCGATTTAGATGACATTAAAAGCAGCATCTTTCGTATACAGCCCCCCCCCCCCTTCCTGAACACCACAATTTCTGTCTTGTTTGTGTTGAGTTTCAACTCCTTTTGTCCAAGAATACTTCTAGCCTTTTTTCGTATAGCCCCTTCTCTACCTCCTCTAGTATGACTGCATTACTTGCAAATGCCAACGACCATATTTTTTGTTTTCTCAGTTTCTCCATCCTGTCCCTTCCTTAACGTTTCCTCCAATTCAGCTGTATATAGGTTGAAGAGCTATAGACTCAACGGATACCACTGTCTTACACGCTCTGTATTATTTACAACTTAAATAATTATCTATACTGCAAGTCACGTATCTAAAATGTATTAGTTAACCCCAAATTGTACGAAAGCAGCATATGGTTAGGTTCAGGAGACTTCGCTTATAAAATAATTAATATATATTAAACTGTCAATAGAATATGGCGAATTTTCGATTACAATATAAATTAAACATCATTCAGACGCGTCCAAGATTTTTTAAGTTGTCCTTCTGGTCTTGATTATTTTTTTGCCAGCAGACACATTCATCTCGTGAAGGACCACGTTAACCCAGCTGTAGAAGAACCTTAGATATCATGAATATCAACCGTGAAATACTAGTAACATCAACATGGTAATTGATCTGTGAGATGTTGGAAATAGTTGGAAAATCTAGTTTATCCCAACCCAACTCAACTCGGCCCAACCCAACCTAGTTATAGATGAACCTTAAATGTCATGAATATCAACCGTGACTGCAAGTAGTTGAAAAAACTAGTTTACAATACAGTAATTAATCAATCTGTGGGATGTTAGAAGATTCTTAACGCCCATGTTGAAAACTATTTGCCAAGAGGATAGTCCTAGTTGCATCAACTTGCTACGTTAAGGTTGTATATGGGTTGATAATACTTTTCATTTTATTTTTCAACGTTCTCATTTTTTTTGAGTCCCAATATCTATTTTGGTTGTGACAGGTTAAATTCATATGTGACTAAAATTTGCAATGTTAAACATTTTGGACGGATTAAACATATTGCCTTCCCCAAACAAATCGACTGGTATTTTGAACTACAGATACTGCATATCAACAGTCTCAATTGTGACGATTGAAAACCATTTGTGTTACAACCTTTGGTCGCCTGACCATTTTCAAAAATAAATTTCTTAGCACGCAGCTAATAATTGAAGGTAAATTGTGCTTCAGATATCTAATAAGTAGCTCCGTTCGTTATTCTTTTAATATATGCTTATGTGTTTTATAATAAATTATATATTTATCAAAAGCCTTCTACCCGAAGGTGTAGGGTGTAAAAGTTTAACAACTTTTAATAAAAATCTTCCATTCCTTCCTATACTGTGCAATTTTCTTTGCCTCTGTCCATGTTATGCAATTTTTTAACATTGTTCCTATTATATTATCCCAAGTCTCATTGGGTCGTCCATGTTTCCTCTTTCCTGTAGGTTTTGCTTTCGAAATCTTTTTGGTCGGTATTTTCATCCTCTGCATGTGTCCCCACCATATCATTTGTCGTTTTTCAATATACATCTATTAAATATATGTAATTAAAAGTCTATCTGATCCATAATATTATGTACTATAGTTGGCCATATCTTTCGTTACTGGTGTAAGACTGTGGAGATGTCGTCTCCGGTGTTGCACGTGCTGCGCTTTTCTTATTTCTTCTTGCCATGTTTTCCGTGGTCTCCCTCTACCTCTGTTTTCCCTGTTTCAATTTTTTTCTCGTCGCTCATTCTCTTGATGTGCCCATAGCACCTCAGCTGATTTTATTCTATTATTTGTGTTGCTGATTTCGAATTTATTTCTCATTTTGAATCTTGTCCACGATGGTTTTGTTTTCTATATTTCTCAGATATGTCATTTGCGAAATTTCTAGTTTCTTCCGTTGTTTCTCCATTGTCATCCAAGACTGTCTGTCGCTTATGTTATTATAGCAACGGGAACTTTTGATTATCTGCGTTTTTTTCTGTGGGTTTGTATTTATTTCCGAGTATGGTGTTCTTGCAAAACTTTTTTCTTTCAGTATGTGATGCTATTGCTTCCATATATTTGAATTTATCTACTTAAACCGTACATTGTGTTCATATATTTTTATCGGCTTCCTTGCCTACTCCATCGTTTTGGTTTTGACTTGGATGATATTTATACCACATTTGAATAGTAAATTCTTGTATATTTCTGTTTAGTGTTTTTTCGTCCTTTGCAATTATAACCATTTCATCTGTGTAGCATACCTCTGATCTCCATCTTCTTCACCTTTCAGTATTCAATCTCGTAATAAATGAGAACAGTAGTGGACTGATGATACATCCTTGTCGTACCCCCTTTGATGTGCAAACATTTTTGAAGTTTTTTCTTTTGTTCTTACGTAGTTTTCTTAGCTTCATATAAACTTGTTATACTTATATATTTTAGAATAATTATTGCATCTTGTAAAGCTCCTTTTGGTCGGAATTCGAATTTAGTGTCTTTTACTTGTCCTATTAAATGTTTCTCCATGATGCTTATGAATATTTTTGTTACACTGCTTAAAAGTGTTGCTTTGTGATTATGAGAGTGTTAGTAGTTTCCTTTCTTGTACATGGGTGTTACCACTATTCATTTTTCGACCGATAACTGTTAGTTCATCGCGTTTTACTTAACTTGGCTTTCTTCACTGATGTCCTTGTGTCTTACTCTATAGTTATTTCCTCTCCTTGGTTTTTTTGACGGTGGGCGCAGTTGTTGCTTGGTTTGAGTATGTATGTCCTTCTAAGAGATTCTTCAAGTGTTTTCCCCATCTCTTCATAATTTTTTCCTCTCCTGATATGACATTTTCATTATCATCTTTTATGTTCTTAATTTTTGTTTCTGTTTCATATTTGAAAGAAATAGTTTATGGTTCTCCCTGACGTTTCATTTTCATATTGTTACTCTTTTGGTGTGCATCCTTTGTAGTTTTCACTCATCATAGTGTTTATCGTACCCTTTTCTCCTCTTGTAGCGGTCTATTGTTTTTCTATGAACTCCAACGTGTTCTTTTGATATTTTTAGTTACCATCTGCGCTACTTTTTCTGCTTCTTTGAAGTTAGCGATTTCGCTGTAGATTTTAATGGATTTTACGAACACTAAGCCTGTGGGATTTTATTTCTTTACGATTTTCGGTTTTCTCCCATCTCCCCTGCCCCTTTTCATGTTAGTGTTAGCGACAGTAGAAAATGGTCACAAGTCCCTGCACTTGTTCTACTTTCATTTGGTTATTTTAGATTTTAATCTGACCATATTACTTTTAAATGTTTATTTGAGATCAGTGTTTTAACTGGCATGAAATATAAAAAAAATGTATAACCTCAGTACAGTCAATGTACTTTAAGCTCATTAATTATATCTAATCTCGAATTTAGTACCGAATTTATAATTATTTCGATATTTTGAATATACATTGCACGATTATAGCACAACTGAGATAAAAGAAATGATCATAAAGTAAAAATATCTAGAAAACAATACAATTCATAACAACGATAATGTAATGAAGTGCATATTAATGCATATATTTTGGTGGTTCTGTCCATCTGATCATTTCGATGATTTAGAACGACTAAATCATGGACTTCGTAAGCAAGTTTCCCCTACAAACATATTTAGTTTTTAACTTTCTACGGATAAAGTAGATAAATTAGTAAGTTTGTCTCGGGGCGTAGACCTAAAATTGGATATTGTTCTGGCAAGGTTTATAATAAATTCAGAAGATTGTAATAGCTATTTATAAATCAAGTTGCTAAATGTACGGTTTTATACCACGGGATGTGATTTGCTGAATATATAATGTTAGAAAAAAATATTTCCCAATTATTAAATTATATTAATAAATATATACTTTTTATATTGAACCCTGACTTTATTGAACACTTAATGTGCCTAAACTTGAAAATTAAACACAGATCGATTTCGCAGCCTTCAACAATTATCATGTCGCGACCTGCGATATAAATTTTTACTACAAATTAACCTATTTGGTTAATTATACAAATATTTGAGCAGAATGTTATACTCGAGTTTAAATTCCGGTGGATAATTAACGCACACGTGTGGATTTTGTTGACATGCGTTATCATGTAACTAACATCTTTAATTGCTAATACATAGCAGCGACCAGCAACCTTGAGACACTTTTCCTCAAATTTAGGGAGACGTATGTACTACATGTGTACACAGATAACGGGTGGAAGTGTACGTAATTTCATCACCTGAATTAAACGGGTTAATTGCCGACGAGTCGTCGCCGTTATCTAGGCGTCGTACAATTAGGCATGGCGTAAATTTATAATCGATTTACATTTTAATAATACACTTTAGTTTCACGCTTGAACATTGCTTTAAGCACACGAGCACTGTTTTTGTCGAAATAAATGTCCTGAATATTTATAGAAAAAATATCCTATAAATACATAAGCTACACAAAAATCCTCACAATAAATCTTCCTAGGAAACTCATAGCTGATGTCAACTGAAATGGTCCAGATGGGGTCTCGATGATTTTCTAAGGAACATACGTTTATTGTGAATAATGTAGATGTAATTCTCATTAAAGTAGTCGCATTTTCTGAAAATCGTACATTACTGTTCTTACTGATCGTGAATTATTTTTACGTCAATTCTCAATTCGAACAAATTAAAAAACCAATAAATTATCGAACGTGCCACAAACAGCGACTTTCAAACACAATGATGCGATAATTCGTCAACTTGTCATCGACTGATTACTTCGAAATTTGGCGATCACGACACAAAAACTGGCGCCACAAAAGTGCAATTATTTCGACCTTAGTCATCAATGTAAACAACGCCTACAATATAAATATCTAATCTGTTATCAAAAGTTACCAAAATTAATCAATTTAATATAATGTACTCGTAATGTTCAGGAAATAAACAGTTCGCTGATAAGATAGTTTGGCGTAGGACATATGCATGCGTGTATGGATGTGTTTTAATTAAAATTGATAAATGTGTATTTTTTCATTGGGGCACACGTGCCGCCGATAAGGATATTTACGAATTTGAAAATCAATATTTGATCACTTTTTAAGTCGAGGATATACAGTTATATAATTTTTTAGATTGTGTGCTTCTTGCCGAGTTTGTTTTATATATATATATATATATATATATATATATATATATATATATATTTTAATTCGTTTTCCTGAGTTCTATTATTTACACATTTTGTTATTTGAACTACTTATCGGTTGCCATCATTCCATATCATCAACCCACATAAAAAAAAAACATACCAAAGGACTAGCTATTAAACGTTTCGATAGCCAATATTAAATTAACTAGTATATTTCCTTCTTAGTCAGCTTCATTTTTCCAATCATTGTCTTCCTGAAACGCTCATTTTATTTAGGTATCTGTAAACAGGGATATTTTGAACGTGATTAAAGTAAATTTCTTAGTAGAGTGCATCATGTTTTCTAGTTACATTTGAAATTATCATCGTCTTCTTGAAAAGATCTGATGGCATTCAGTTATCTTAATCCCAGGAATGCCACTTTATGATGTGCATCAGTAACAAACATAAAAGTTTCATTCACATTTTTTGTTCATTATGTGTTCGTTATGTCATAAATCATTTTTCAAAATGGAATGTAATAAATAATTTATAACCCCACTATTGGCAACTTCCATTTCAATAAGTGATCATCTGCACCTTTCCTTGATATCTATCTTTGTCCCCCCATGTTCACTTTCGTTACTGTTATGTACTACTGCCACTTTTTTGATCTTTAATTAAGTTGAATTTGGTCGTCATTTGTTATCAATTTTGATAGTGGTCAAGCATCGTTTAGAACAAGATATAATACAACAGGGTGGGTACGCTCATCTGCTTGTAGAACTTTAAGGCAATTATTGCAATTATCTTTATTATTAACGAATGTCGCATATTTCCTTCCCAAGCAATCGAAAAGGATTATGGCCTTGGAGTTGGTCAATTGATTATGAAGAATTGTTGCCAGTTATGTGCCACCGCAACGGTCAAAGTAGGCGTAGAAATTGCCCCTAGTTTGGAGTTTCCAGCTTTTATTTATTAACATAAATCTTGCAAATGTGTTACAATATGTTACGACATTAAACTTGAGGTAATTTGTTATGTTATCCACTTGTCAATTATTACAATTTGACTTTACTTTGGACAAAGTTTCGCATACTATTAACGCATGGCAAATAATATAAAGGAAACGCATCAATCAAAACGACACACCAATGAAAAATTCAACAAAATGAAGTACCTTCGTAGTGACGAAACAATGGTCGATAAAAATGCCTACAAAATGTACTGCAGTAAGTCAAATAAGATTAGAAAATTTACTGATCAAACAAGCGGAACGTACTTATAAAATACTAAAAATAAACGTGTACAAAGCACTTAATCCAAAGTTACCGGTGTTTGTATCATCGCAGTAAAAGTTTAATGCAAAAGCATTAATACGAAGTTTTGATTAAGTTATCGGGCTAGCGATTGTCATAAATAGAGAAAGAAGCAACAACATTTTGGAACAACGGTAAAATGTCGAGTTTCAGAGAAACTTTGCAAAATAGAAGTAAAAGAAGGCGCCAATGGATGGGAATTTATAATTCATGCGTATTGTCCTAATAGCCAAAAACATTATTAAAAAACCTATTCATCAGCCTGATAAAGTATTAGTGCAAACATTTGTTTCGAAACTAAGAAAATATTTTTTATTGAAGCATTGTTCCCATCATTATATATTCGAGTCGCGCATTAGACTATGCCAGAAAAAAACTAGGACGAAAATGTCAAGTAGAATTTCAAAACTAGTGTTTAGTTAAAATAGGACTTGAAGGATTTGTAGAGATTTTTACCTCCTTTAGTTCTGATTGAGATCAAAATTGATTCTTTGAGGAGCTGACGTATTGGTGTTAATCATACTTAATTGTTTTGACAGTGCCGTAATTTATTTAAATATTACACACAAATGCAAACAATTTTGATGCTCGAAAGGTTATAAAGGAATTAATCATGTAATTATTATCAAATGTTTAAATATTCTCACTTATTATATAAACTATACATATCAAAAAAGATTAGGAGAGCTCTCACAATGTTCATGACTTTTACGACATAGTTACACCTTACAGTAAAACAGGATACATTATGATCTCAAATTTCGATCCCGACTTAACATTATAAGTGTTCTTGTGGTGAGAAAAGTAAAACTTAGTTTTTCAACAGGGTGCTTACATAAGGACCCAATTACTTGCAGTTTTTATTCATTTGCTTTAGCATACGATTCTAGTCGTACAAGTTTGAGTGACGTATGAGTTTCCATCAATGAACTGAATACTCAGAACTTCATTGCTTTTGGAACTTTTAAAAATTCATGTTATGCAGAACGATACAGAAGGTACGCGGATGGTTTTTCGACTAACTGCAGTGTGGAGTGATTCACCGTGTACACTGTTGCATCCTATAGAGATGCACCCGATGGCCACACAGACACACAGATTTTGCTGGAGCATTAATACATACTATTTATTTATATTTCATATATTTATATTATTTAGGTTGGGTTGGGTTGCGTTCCGTATGGTTTGGCTGGGTTGGGTTGGGCCAGTTTTCGTGGAATGCAAACAAATTAAGTAACTTAAGGATCTATTCAGCAAAATGTAGCTAACTCACATCTATTATTGTTCGATGTATTTTAAAAACATCCATGTCGATATGTATCCTCCTAAATGATCTATATAACATGTCTAATAATCTTAAATTTCGTATATAGTTGATATCGCATCGATGTTTAACATCGTCAACGTGGATTTCGAACCTCTAGTTGCGAATTTGCATATATGTTACGTAGTGATATATTTCTTGTGTTTTCTGGTAAGTACATTGTACATAGTTCTGGATATTTTTTTAATTGTATGCAGGATGGTGTTAGTTGGGTTAGGTTGCGTTATCTTTAATTAAGTTTGACATAAATGTAACTTAAGATCATTTGATTAAGTTTTCAAATTTATTTTTATCATTGTTCCAACCTAATCACCCTGCATCATCTGCAGTTTGAGTCATTTAAATGATAATATTCAGCTACGTTGTTGTATTTTCTATTGCTGTTTTTATCACAGCATACGTTCCTCGTTTGAACTGAACAGTATCATCTTCATATTAGGCTATGTGGCGGTTTCGGTCACCTAGACCGAAACTCGGTGCCTAGCATTCAATACGTTTGGTGTAGCACTCATATAGTTTCACCATCACCAGTTATCGTAACTAACTCAAGAAATTTGAATCGTACCCAACAATTTCAATCTTTTTTTCGTGTCCCTAAAATTTCTATGGGTTTCTTGAAATTCGTTGTGTCCAAGCATATTATCGTGTGACCAATAGACAAATATTTGATTTTTTAATTTAGTTCTTAATTGAATTTTGACATTGTGCACTTATATATTTTTAGTACTTAATGAAATGGGAACTGCTAATGATTTTGTCCGATCCGGTCCTGTGACTCTTTCTCTTGGTGTCTAATTATGGCCCCTCACGATATAATTTGATAAAATAAATAAATTTATAAAATGCTTTTAGGTTGATACTCAGAATTTCACTGATTTTTGGAACTTTTAAAATTCGAGGTTATGCAGAACGATATGCACGGTACGCGGATGGTTTTTCGACTAACTGTGGAGTGCAGCGATTCACCGTGTACACTGTGGGACATTCTATCGAGATGCTTCAAGTGCACACACGCACAAATTTTTTTATAGATTTTGCTGGCATATTAATAGATATGTTAAGTCAGGTTAGGTTGGGTTGGGTTGCGTTGGGTTTGGTTTGGCTGGGTTGGGTTGGAACTTATACTAGCAAAGATTGGTAGTTACTGGTGTTAAAAGCTGTATTTTAATTGTAAATTCAATCTACTTTTCAATATTTCGTTAAATTCGCTATATTTTTTTACAAGAAAACCTCATTAGGGATATTTTTTTTTCTTTTTTGTCTTAATTGAGAATATTTGCAAAATGACGTTATACGTTCTTTTAGTTTGTATTTAATTACTCCTAAAACGAAATTTAAATTACATAATAGTTTAAATTATTAAGTACTGATGCAAATTAATAAAAAGTATGAAATAATCAACATCCACTTCCATTGCAATAGACATTTTGCAGGAAATGCAATGCATAGGCACATGAATAATTATGTCCAAAATTCAAACATCAAAATACAATGCAATAATTTGTGACAATAAATAAAAGAGATAAAAATAGGTAATACATAAGATTATAAATAAGTTTACAAGCTGAACGTGACCGCGTTTCCCTGCTAATCATTAAGATTAAAGTTTTACATTTTTGAGTTGGATTTTTTGACATTTGTATGAAAATACATGAAAACTATTTCTACAGCCTACCATAATCTGATCTGAACTGTTCATCACACGTTGTTCTTAAATGGGAGTCCAAATAACATTTTAAAGCCTTGTTCCTTTCTAAAGCAGAGGCCCAATAAAAATATATGAATATTTTGTCCCATTTATCTCAATGGCACTTTTTGATATTATTTACACACAGCATTTTATTTCGTTATTAAAGACATCAGAATGACACCTTAAAGCCTTGTTCCCTTTCCAAGTGTTAAGACCAATAAAGAAGTCTCACGAAACAAAATTCTGTTTCACTTTTACTGGGGCTAAGTCGATAAAAATTGAGATAGATCACCCTATAAATGATCGTTCATAGTAAATTAACGATGACTTTATTCTAAAATCAAGTGGCGCATGTGACTGCCGATATCAAACCTTTTTCGTCAATCTGCCGAATAGCAATACCATTTTTTATGGTGGCCCACCGTGCACCAAAGTACTAGCTTATTAAATTGTTTCGTTTTCGTTACATTATTTATTATCATTTGCATCAATGTATTAATTCGTAATTACAAATTAAATTTAAATAAATGATCTGCAGATATAAACCCATGCACCATTTTAATTCATAATTGATATATTATTATTAACTGGTCTCTAACATCATCATCTTGGATCGAGTTGATAATATACATTATTTTACATGACATTAATGATATAATTTGGAGTTGTGTTATTAATTCGATGATTTCATATTCAATTGTAGATTTTCTAATATTGTGGCAATTTGTTGTTCGATTTGCAAGCTGTGGCGTGCCAATAAATGTTAATGAATTCTCGACTCTGATTGGGCGCAATCAAAACATCTCCACCTGACACTGTTAAAACTTAATACTAATTTTACAAAATATACCCAAATATTAATACATTTTCCAGATACGAATATATGAAGTATTTACAAAATGTACATATCAAAATATTCCTCCTCATTTCCTGTTTTTTTCCATCGTATTAATTACACATGAAGCCGTGTAATTTCTACAAAAATCATAGAAGATGCCAAAGGTGAGTTGTGACCAAACCTTTTTGAATCCATATTGCCTAAACATGTAATTATTTTCATCGTAAATTTTTGATGCAAGAATCAGATGGGGGTTGATCCAAATGAGATTGGGGAACTAATCGAGTAATACCAAAAACGATTATATAATTAAGTTAGTCATTTAATATTAATACAATTAAAATAGATATATGTGTACTAAAAAGATAATTCATTGTTCTAAAAAACGAGACCTACAAGACAATAGGGTAATCATAATAGCAATATAATTAAATGTCACATAATATGAAAATTAGTCCTAGATACTAAAATAACTGAAAAAGGTCACTATAACCTCGCTATCAAAACTAAACTGCGTAGCCAACCAAAGAAACTTTATATATCGCGTGATATTGAAATTCAAACGCGACTGTGACGTCAAAATATTAACTTTTGGCCCAAATAACTTTTTCTACGAACGATTTTTCTTATTGCGAAACCGCAAAGTAACATAAAAGCCATCGACTAAGCTAATCGAACGCATAAAAAATTGTTTGGCTCAGAAGTCGATATTATGACGTCGCGTATTCAAAGGAAAGCATTGTGTAGGGACCGTGATGGGTGGAAATGAAGAAAAAGCAGTGATGGAAGCAAACAATTGAAGAAACTGGAAATGAGAAAGCACCACCGGTTAGTTGGAAATGACGACAATAAATATCAATTGCGCACCGACAGCGACGATCTATCTGCTTTTATTTTACACAGTCACATAATTTTAATTTATATGAATACAGCAATCACTCCAAATGTATCTCGAAAAAATTTCCATTTAATTTCCACGATGATGCGGAAAATTCTCCGATAGAACTGAACGAGCAAAGTCAGCAGTTCGTATTACTTGCATTAATTTATGTTTTCTTAATACACGTGCTCAACCAGGAAAACAAAATATAGTTTGACTTTTGACCCGAAATAAAAATAAAACAGCCGAGCGGAAGTTTTAAGCGAAATTTAAATAATAACACCGAAACTACTGGCTGATATCGTCAATGTGATGAATTTGAACATGGGCTGCAGATAAACCATGAATAAACATTACAATTTGCAATGTGTATATCTATCGAGAAAAACAACTATTACTATACTACGTAGAGTAATTTTTACAACGGAAGTTAACTACTTGCGATAATAGTTCTCTTGACGTCAACGGTTGAATGTCATTAACGCATGTTGCTTCATAAATACGATTTCGTGGCAACGATCCTTCCAACTTGCTGCTCTATCCTTCGTTACGATTAAGTTGCACTCCAGCCTAGTTTTGTATTGTACGTGCTCTTACATACCTTCACGATTAGCATCTTGAAACTTGACCTATTTCGTAGAGAATAAATTGGATGTTATGTATGCACGTACCATTTTAAGGAAACGTGAACGTATTGAAACAAAAGGATGTTGACCCAGCACATGCACTACACAGATGGCCCAGAAATAGTGGTACTAGAATAACTCATAGAGAGGGTTTCCCGAATTAATTAAAAAATCGTGGGTTTTCGAATACAATTTATTGAACGTTAAACTTACATCAAATTAGGATTAGGAATAAACAATGCATTTGCAAAAACAAATCTGGGTATGCGAGTATAAAGTACAAGAATAAATTAAGATATTCGAAACAGATTTAAAGAATACGTAAATCGATAATATCGATAATATGCTCTTATTCCCAAAAGTAGACCTCACAAGAATATTGTTATGAGGCTATTGTGGAATATAAAAATGAAATTGGATCAACTTTTCGAAAAGAAGAAGAATAAAAAATAACTTGAAACGACAAAGTTCCACACACTTGTAAATCAACGTTGGGCTATTGGACCCAATTTCAATTTCATGACCACATAGTTGAAAAAATACATATCTACTAGAATAAATAAATTCATATGAAGGCATTCAGATTACTTCACCATAATACCATGGTCGATACTAGGATTTAGTAAAATCCTATAACAGGATGATATATTATATCGAATTATAAAGCTTAAATATAAAGAAAATATTGAACAACTCTTTGCAAATTAACTCTATAAAAACTTTACTTCTTTAGTTCAATCCCATTTTAAAAGCCAGTAAATTTGATATGATTTGAGTTTATTTAAATTTATTTATCAAAACATCAAATATGTTTTGTTACAATCATTCGTTTATATGAAAAGTACGAATCAAAGTATTGTGCTTGTAAGTCACATCCCTGGTTTCGTTCTTCAACCGCTTCTAGATTACCTATTTTTGGATCTATGAATCTCACGTTATAAATAACAAAAATACACAGAATTAAAAATCGCCTTCCTATATGATTCGGCCTCATGTGAACATGTTATTCTTTTGGTTAGGCGTTGAGCAACGTGCATATGTAACCGACGTAAGTGTAAACGGAACATAAAAGTAAGACAAAACGATGAGTTTTCTGACACTAGATCCTCAAAGTAGGGGGCAATGCACGTGTTTGTATTATTCTAAATAAATATGAGCACATGTGACACGAGGCTGCTTTGACATAGTTATAAATAATACACATCTGTCGCCGGGCACAAAAAAGAACGCGAAATGATGTTTCGCTTTCGTTCGATTTTCGTTAATTATTTGGCAATTATACAGGGTGTTTGAGAATGCGTTTAAAATATTACGAAATTCTAAAAAAATATAAAGTAATTGAATTCTAATATAATTTTAATTAAGCCATCCAACCAAAAGCTCACATAAAAAGGCAGCAATTAATTAAAAGTTTACTAGGGGCAAAAAGTAGCTGCTGAAATAACTGAAACATCTCGCAAGAGTCTGAGGATGAAAGGGCAGATTTAGTTGCTAAAATTGAGCGTTTGTATTTTCCCAACATTTTTTAATTGTAACTTGAATTGGGTTGGTCTAAACAATTTGGTCTAAACCAACCCATGCAATTAAATTTAAATTTACTAGAAGAAAATTATATTTATGAAAATCACACTAAAGTAGTTGGCTTGACGATTAAGGAATTTAATTAATTATTGAATGTATAAATAGATTAAAATTCAATATTAAATCTAAAAAAATCAACCCTCCAATAAAATAATTAAGGCAACAATTGATCAACTATGCCCAATCAAAAAGTAAAACCAACCTCTTCATAGTTATTCGACAGCTAAAGAAACCAACCAACCAGTTCAACAAAACATAATAATCATTGACTGAAAGATGCAATCGCGAAATTTAATTTGTGAGAAAAGGGGGAATGTGGTAAATGCTATTTTCTCCCAGTCCTATTGAAGTTATTAACTGCACGTTGAAATAGAGTTTAAATCAGCCCAACCTAACCCAACCCAACACATATTTACTAAAACGCACATAAAATATTATTGCTCGCCTGTAAATTGAAGGTAGCAATTAATAAAGTATACTGGTTTAATTTTAGCGATTACTGAAACAGAACATAATGGTCACCAGATGAAAGATCCCACCCCTAAATGTAGCTTACCCATTAACAAAAACGATATGTAATGGAGAATGGAGATGGAGTGCTTAAAACAAAACGTAAGGGTACCAAAATAATAAATGTCTTTACGAAAGTCAATTTCAACAATTAGATCTGGGCATTATATCAGTGATTGGAACTGAGATTGTCATAAGTGCTAGGTATCTTTCGATAGTATTTCGATTGAAACATGGGTTGAAGTTAGATACGTCGGATATAAATAATTGCGCTAATTAGTTGGATTAGTTTGGGATGGGTTGGTTTAGGTTTCGTTGGATTAGGTTGGGTTGTCTTTGTTTACTCAAGTAATTGCTGCAGCCTATTATTTTATATAACGGGTTGGATTAGGTTGGGTTGGGGTGGGTTTGGTTTGGTTTGGTTGTGTGTGGATTGGATTGGGTTTGGTTTGGTTGTGTTTGGGTTGGGGTGGGTTGTCTTAAAACAAAACACAAGGGCGCCAAAAGGAAACAAAAAATGATAACGACAATTCAATAACTAGTATATGAAAATATAGTCACCAAAGTAAATTTCACCAATTAGATCTTCACCACTACTTTAAGTAATAGGAACCGAGATTGTCATAAATACTAGGTATCTACTTCCAACGTTTTTTTTTTTATTGAAACTTGGGTTGAAGTTAGATACGTCTAGAATAATTACTACAGCAATCATTTCGGTAATTACCTTTAAAGTGTTGGATTAGGTTGCGTTGGGTTGGATTGGGTTGTTTTTGTTTACTTGAGTAATTGCTGTAGTATTTTGTTTCATTTTTTTGTTTAACCTGTAGGGTGATGACAAAGTTTGATTTCGTTCAGAGACAAACCAGCATCTAGAAGATTGTCATCTAGAAATAGACATTTTT
Organism: Geotrupes spiniger; assembly: GCA_959613385.1. NCBI lineage: Eukaryota > Metazoa > Arthropoda > Insecta > Coleoptera > Geotrupidae > Geotrupes > Geotrupes spiniger. The sequence continues at coordinate 13,086,888 of OY390735.1, read as the reverse complement.
TTTGACAACAATATCTAAAATACGATAGATCGATAACAATGATTCTTAAATGCAGATAACCACTTAAGGAACAAAAATGATCCACAATAAAATAAAAAAATCATAAAAATAGCAATGGACGGTGGATCAATACAGATTTCGAACGAAAAACAAGATGTGGTGGGAGATATAGGAAAACGAAGACTGGGATGGAAAATGTTAAAATGATGAGGATGAACGAGGGATCGTTGGTTGGACTGATAAGTAACGAAGGCGATCGTCAGAAAAAGAATATTTGGTTTTAAAGACCAGGCCCAGGTATATGACATTAAGTTGGTGATGATATCATTGCTATAATGTCTGCTTCCATTATTTCAAGATGTGAAGAATCCATTTCTTATCTGAATACCGTTCTATAAAATCCGATACTTAAGGAAAAGCACCAAAAACATTTGGGCATTACACATTAAATTAAACTTTCGAATGGTAGACTAATCTGGTTTGTGTTGCAAAATTTTTTATGATAAAAGATAAACGCCGGTGCTATCTGATCGGCGTCAAGTGTGTTTACTTTTCACTTGTATTCGAAATATATAATTTATGAAACTAATTCGGATAAGATTTCTTGCGATACAACGCCACGACATAAAAAACGACACACGCCGCGATAATGTTAAAACAAGCACGTATCGCTGGACGTGTGATTGCACGTTTACCGCGAATTCGTAGGTACGGCCCAATTAAGGAGAAAGTGAGCAGTCAATAACTTATTTTTGATTGGCGCCGCACGATTATACAAAAATACGTTAGTATGCACATACAGCTGTCCAAGACAAAGTGGTTCATGCACCCGGAACAATTTCATGTAAATTGTCATTCCTGGTTAGTAATGCAAAGTCTGATTCACAACGATTTTCAGTTTCAACTTGTACTTCATCATCAATCATGGTTACGTATTCTTTTTTCTCTTGACAGCAGAAAATATAAATATATAAGGTGCATGGGCAGCAGTTATTGATATATAATTGCTGGAAAAGTTGGACTAAGCGTAAGTTTTTCATAAAATTTTTGAAAATGCTTCATAGCAACAGATGATAGTAAAAATGAATTAATTTATTGCATTCTAGCAATTTTAAACTTGATATGTATATCTTGATTAAATGCCCATCTTGGTGCCAGCACAAATTAATTTTCAAGTATTGTTTTATAAATTTTTGATAGAAAAAGAACATTTATTATTTTACGATAGGTTATCCATAAAAATGATAAAAAAGATTATCGACATTGAATAGGAAATTTTGCAATAGACAATCTTTCTACTTTAAAAATTAACAAATTCAAACAAATTGTGTTTTAATTAAATATCGTTTACAAAACAATCGCCCTGTCAATAAACAGTTGTCAAATAAATATCTACTATTCTACACGATAGTGTCTCCTTGATAAATAAAACAATCGTTTCGAAAAATACGTTTGATATAATAGCCAGTGTGTAACAAGATACGCGCTGTGTGTTTCGGTAGTTTGTTAATTTATTTCCACGCGATAAATGTGTCATCGTTTTGCAATGGAACACGCACATGTGTTTCGAGGGAAAGGAATTTTTATTTTTTTTTTTGCGCCGACCGAAAATAATTTGATTAATTTATGGTTTGCGCGGACGAGTACACTTTACTTGGCAATGTTAATCGGGTTATGTATATCGTCGTTTTGTTCTCTCCACGACGCGAACGCACTCCTCATCTTTTTATATCGCCCTGGGACGAAATTTATCGTTTGTTTTCGAGATGTTATTTTCGATTCTCCTATTAATTTCAGTTTAATTTCGAGAACAGGAAATCGGTATTTTTAGTCGCGCATGAGTCCTGCACTCTTGTAATTAGATGGATCTTGAGGCCGCGTTTTTCGTTGGCCGAAATAGCGGCCGCGGGGTAGAGTTACTTCTATTTTTAAATCGACGAATAGCGGAAATCAAAATTCGTATAATTATATACTTGCACCTATGTAAAATTTACCAGATGTACATTAAGTATTTCTTTTTTTAATAAATATGTAATTGCCCATAGATTTTGCATCAAGGATTTATTCGCAAAATTTCTAATTTTAATCAAACCTAAGCAATGCACACTCATTTATAATGGAGCAGTCCTCATTCCTCAATTTTCCTTGTTTCTGCATAGCTCCCTTTCTTGTCCCATTCAATATTATTGACACGTTATTGATAACGTAGTCTCGAAATATTTACAATATAAAATAATGTAACTTAAGGCACGCAATACTATTAAAATGATGATATAGTCTTTTTTACTGCGTGAAATAAAACACTTAAAATGTCAAGCAAAGATATAAGGCAAAAGAGTTCATAATAAATTAAGACGTAAACGGCAGTGAAACATGGATGAAATTATAAATATTTTCTTCCATCTATTGTTTCGTGGACAGGAACGAGTGCACAGGTGTGAGCTAAACTTCTAAAATCAAGAATTTTATTGGATGGAGAACAGCGAAGCAGAAATTTATAAATCATCATCATCAAGTCTACGTGATAGTTTTTACAGACAGGAAAATGGCGATAAAGAATCTCACTTCATCAAAGACAAATATAGATTTCCAGTGTAGTAACAGCATAGTGTTTCCAGTTCATGCCAAGATTACAAAGAACTTGCTTATTGATTATTTGAAGTTCTTTTTATATAACGATTATGGTTCCCACCCCAAATAAAAATTGCTACGTGATAAAAGAAGGGAATTCGGTAGAGAGAATTAAGTGCCACAAAATGAAAATAGCAGTAGAAAATCCAATGATGCAACTAATGTTTGAAGAATCACTAAATAATCGATGAAGAACTAGCAACGACGTCAAAATTATTTACCAACCAAAACATGAAGTATAAAGTAGATGGTCAGGTTATAATTTAAGTTTACATAGTTTTCAGGTTCGGTTGACTTAGACTGGACGTCCATAGATTCGGTGAATGGTAATATTGCTCTGAGTTTTTATTGTTTTTGAAATTCTCACCCCGTATTAATAATAAAAACTCATGAAAAAACAATGAATAATTTTAATCTAACCTAAATGGTTATGATTGATTCTAAAAGCTAAAGCCATACTCATGAGCATTCCTTAGACTCGATAACTTTACTACATTTGCTAGTTTGTTTGTTTGTTTTCTTACAAGGATCGTGTTATTGAGGAGCTGGATGTCATAAACATTAACATCTTGGAGAAGTCATTGTTTGTGCATCCTGGATGCCTTTGAAAAGAATGGGACGTCCTTCAAGGATTACGTCTGACAAGTTTCTTATTCTTCAAGTCCTGAGTCTTCTTAAAGGCTGAATGTCTAGGACCCCTACCCGTATACGATGCTGGTGTCAGTATCAATTTTTAAGCAATATTTGTTTGGCTTTAGGTTTCCTTTTTCCATTAGAATCAATGAATGGTGATTTTGCATCAATGATCCATAGTCATCCATTGGCTTCGGCACCGGCAGATTGGATTGAGGGAGCCTGTTCCGGATCTTGACGATGGTTGGAGTAGTTTACCGATGTTGAAGCTACCGGCTTGGATTTTGAATTTTGGGTTGGCGATTATCAGAACCTGTCCAACATTTTACAAGAAGAAGGTGATGGAAGTTGAGTTTTCTGTTTAAGGTTTGAATGCATTGAAGTAGAATTGGTCTTATCCTTATTGGACGAGGACAGAGTTCTCTGTTTAAGGCTTGAATGCATTGAATTAGAATTGATCTTATCCTTACTGGACGAGGACACGACGGGCGCTTCAACAGCGTTGAAATAGATGCATAGCGAGAATCTGCTGTCGAAACCAAAATTTGCTTAAGGGATGTTTGCAGTTTATTTGCAGCTTCTTTCTAGTCTTTGCCAACAACCTAGACAGCATGGTCGTCTGTAAACATGCCAATCGTGTAATGTTTCACTTTGTTCTTACATTATTCTGAATTTCTCAAATAAAAATGATTGGTGGTGATATTGTGATAAGCTCTTAGGGAAAATAAATGGGATGAAGGGGGAATGTGGGAAGAAGGAGGAGGCGGAACAACAGGATGAAGAAAAAACCACTGAAAAGAGGAGAGGGTGGTAGGAGAAGAAGGAAGAGATGCGAGAGAGAAATTTCATAAAGAATTGTTGCACTGCTGGCGTAAAATCATTCAATTCGTTATTTATATTTCCATCACTAATGGAGCCAGTGAAAACGTGAAGGTGCCCATTTTTATTGTCAATTCAGGAAGGAGCATCGTTTATTTAGAACTTTTTTCATAAAATGCACTTTCTCGTCACAATCGTCATTTCAACAATTCGATTGTTTATAACAAAAAGACGATTTTGGAACCAAATAAATGGCATATTCGTATTCGTACCCAAGACCATGAAGAGATACCAAAATATTGAGCAGACCGAAAAATTGATACGAAAATTGTATACGGAAACTGGAATTGGATTTTGTGCGCCTTCTTCTTTCGCGTTTACCTCGAAATTATATTTTGCGTATGACATATCTGAATTAAGCAGTAATAAGGTATGCATATTATGGTTTTATTCCAAAGTTGGCTTAAAATATCTCTGGTGATAAAGTTTTTTATGTATAATTTTCCTAGCCTGAAAATCTTGAAGATCTGCAAAATAGGACTTTAAGCCCTTAACTCATTTGTCTTCTGGTGCATACTAATTGATTCCTCTTTAATTTTTATTGCAATTTCTGTGTCGCATCCTCAGTTGTTTTTAGAAACGCAATATTATTTCTTGCTTGTAGTTCTTACCTTTTATTAAACAGGTTGCTAAATGCGCTCGATAAGTACCTCTGCCTTTCTATCCTCACCGCCAGTCTAAATCATGACAATCAGCCACAATTACGAATCACTGACCATTTACAAAATTAATTTTTTTATATCATGTCTCGGGGGATAAAGGACTGAAGAAATTATAACAGATAATTTTTGATGTGAACACGTAAGTGCTGCTGCATGTTTAGGATGAATTGTATATTGTACTCATTGGTGAAATTAATGTTGGAAATAAGACTATATTCCAGACATCTACGACTATGGGCAATTCTTGTTAATTTTGGAAAAACCCATTGGGATTCCACTCCATCATTCTGGGGCATTTACTATAATCCTTCTTGGAGTATTTTCCGCTGTGTTCTAATTTGATTATACATTCGTATAGATTCGTGACGTTTTATAAAATTCACAAATTAATAACCACGGTTAATTTTTAACAAATTTACCAATGCAGACTAGAATCTAAAAGGAAAAGTATTAAACATAATATTTCTAGCTAAGGTATAATACTCTCTTCACCAGATCACCTCTAGGATAACACTAATGTAAAAATTAATTTTTTAATTTAAATTCTTAAACATATCAGAGAAATTATGGCGTGTGGTGTAATGTTCCCGAGGTCAGCCGTGTAAATCTAATCTGACATAAATCTACAATTGCTAGATCGAAGATACGTATCTAGATTGCTAAAAATCAAGTGCCGCAAGGGGTATTTAATTTTATGTGTATTATATATTTATAAGTTATTTTTTTTTTAATTTAAAACCACAGTCCCCGGTAATTTATTATTATTCAGCTTCGTCAAGTTCTTCAATATTTCCTGAAGGCTATGTTCTATAGGCCGTTTTTTGCTATTTAGTTATACCTGCAATTACGTCCTTATATGATCTTCGCACCCCTATTTGTACATTGGTTAAAGTGAATAATATTTTTGTTAAACGACATCCATGGCGAATATGAATAATGATAAGTCACCAGTTGATTATACTTATAAGCAAGCATTTTAATTCATTGCAAATCTTTTATCCACAATTATGCAATTAATAATAATTTAAATAAATAAATTAAAACGAGAAATTTGAATATCGAAACCAAACAGTTCAATGCATTTAATCTCGATAACGTAATTTCTACCTCAGAAGTTAGGGATTTAAGCAGTATTTTACTAAGTAAGGTTATATGTGATTTGGTTTTGGCTGATTTGGCACAGTTACATGTAGTTGTATTTGTACGATAATTTTTTGAAAATGTTGGTAAAAGTAATTAAATCGTGCTAAAAAGTTTTAGCTTATTTTTGGTTTGTTGATATTTTTGACGGTGGTTTGTGGTCGAAAAAATGACTGAAGCGTTTTGATTTAAATATAAAAGAGCTCACGAAACTTGATAAGTACGTAGTATGGAAGTATATCGCAGCCAAGAAAGTTTTCAATAAACATCATCAAGAAAGATGCTAGTGCACTCAGTAATGTAACGGTGACGTAGACATGCATTAAAGTATAATCAAAACCACCAGTTGCTTTGTAATATCCGTGCACGACTATCCAGATTAATTGATAACGTTCGAGATTCACCGTAGTTTACTGGGACAATGAATAATTTCAAAAATCAGATTTATTTATTTACTTATATACGAAGATTTGTCACCTTAGCTGTTCGAATCTAATTACAGAGCGTCCTCATTGGTTGGCGATCGCAGCCTTTACTGCAGTTAGTTAAGAACTTCTGCAACCCTAAGATTTAGGCAAAAGTGGAAAACCTTGTCGTGACTATTTACAAGCTTTTCCATCGGATACAATTCAATGTCGTAATCATGCGTAATTTTATAAAACAAAATTCCATTGTCTCCGGCTGAGATTTGATTCTGTAATCTAGGATTATTGCCCGGCGACCTAAACCGCCACACAAGCAATCGTATTAACGCGAATTAACTAACACGCGTACCATCAACGTGATTTTTTGATATAGAACGTCGAGATATTTGATAAATATAATTTGATAAATTACAGCATGTTTTTAAGTCGCAAAAGCCTAATGAGTAAATTGTATAAATAGGGTAAATTATATTATTATTAAATATTAAATATTATTAAATTATATTGTGAGATGACAATAAAATTACAGATGGAAGGAAGTCGTTTTAGTGAGGATTTGGTTTATGACCAATAATGAGTTGTCATTGGAACAAATTGCAATGTGGTTATTTTATTACGAGCTATTGTTGTTGTCATTTACTACGTATAGTTTTGAAGTTAAAACATCGTTTTGTTGACAAAAAGGTCAACTGCACCTAAGGTTCCTAGCCCATTTATGTATATTTAGTACAACCATTTGATATCGTGATACAATCATATATCAGCGATGAAAATACCACAGCTGCTGAAAATTACGAAATCAAAGGATGACGATCAGGATTCATACAAACTGAATTCCTTAAAAAAATATGGAACTGGTAATTCAGTAATAAAAAGGACACATCAGCAAACTATTGAAATGGGCTTTGAATAAATTTGTGTAGTAGGGAAAATATTTCAGTTGATTATTTACACAATATGCCTTTTTTTGCTAGAACGAAGAAATTTTCAATCAGTCCAATAGATCGACAAATCTGCGAAATGGTTTTATCAAAACAACGTATATTTAACGACAATTGAAATTTTCAATAAATCCAGATGCATGATCAATTTTTAATATTATATAATGGTCGCGGTCAACTTGACTGTTTATGCTTCTTAAAGTGGTTTTTGTTATATTACAAGGGGAGTATATAGTTAACTTTAAAACTTGCATTAATGAACTTATGTAATTTGTTTCCTTAACTATTGACAATTTTTAAGCCCGATGAGTGATAGAAGCGGTACAAGACTGGCTTCGCAGGCAACTAAAAACAGTTAACCAAGAGCTCGAGTAAGTACGAGTATATATTAAAGGCAAGGGCATTGTTTTGAAAAATAACATTCGTTTCATAAACTTTTTGTTATTATTGTTATTGCTGTATAAAAAGTCCGGGTCAAATCTACACTCCCCTCACATGACATTGCGTATATGTTTTGCAAGATGCTATCAACGAAAAGATAAAGCAATTTTGGTTATTTTATGTATATGCGCCATAACATTATTTTGACTATTAATTTTTATTATCAGTTGTAAAACTTTCTATTCCACGAGCAAATATTCCGATAGACAAACACCTATTTCCGGGCATAACTAGATATAGATTTATTCAACACACGGCCAATAAGTCTAACAATGTTAATATTAATAAAATTCGATATTTTGCCTGGCTGCCGATATGTATTGTACATATCTTCTGATTGATTTTCCTTATTTACACAAAGATGTTTTCTGTAACTAATGGAACCATTTCTAAAAATGGTTCCAAATAGTTCAAACAATAGCGCAAGGAATAAAGTGAAAGATAATCTATTAGGCCAAAATAAATAAAAACGTAATATCGCTTCTGCGTATACTTCACCTGGTTGCAGTAATAGACAATAACACGAAAAAACAACACAGTGTTATATTATAATGAAACAAACTTTAGTATGGGTGTTTATCAGATCAAGTTGCCAGAAAATATCTTGGTTGAAGGCTGGGTGTCGCTACGTCTTCGCTTCCCCTTATTTGGAACTTTTACTCTATGAAACTTTAACACATGTTGAATATTGCCTCAATCAATAGTACATAAAGAAGGAGTAAACTAAAGATCCAACATTTTATTTTGAAGCTAGTTGAAGAACTAAAAATATGCTAGATGCTAGATTCACGAAACGAATCAAATAAAAGTAATAGTACTGGAATAAAAACGAAGGAACTGTAGTGGTAGCCAAAATAAACAACGTGTCAATTAGTTTTTATTTGAGAAACATTAGTAATTATTTCAGATACACGCTTTATAATCGTTTTTTTCTTTCTTTCTCAGTGGTCATAAATCTTTGTTGGTGAAAAAAGTGACGCGAGTATGCCGTCACGTCCCGTCGAGATCTTGCTTTCAAAATAGGTTTATTTTATTGGTCATATGCTGAGTTACTGAAACTCGTGAAAGTTATGAAAATCTATCATAACTTTCAAGAGTTTCACATTTCTGCGCTAAAAAATTTCGAATTTGAAAATGTTCAAGATTACACTACTTCAGCTGTCGTACGTCTATCGAAAATCATTTTGCAAAACGATTTATTTTATTTCGGCAACGTCGGCTATTTTAAAAACATAACAATACTGGTAGTGAAATCGCCGCATCTTTGGTGCGGTTACGTTAAAATTTTGTGCTTAATAATTTTTAGTTTTCTTGTCGCCACCAGACAAGCGAAGATGTTATGATGCTTTCTGTATTGTTTTTTTTCATCATATACTTTTCATTGTCGTTTTTTCTTCCATAACTTGGAAATCAAGACATGCATATAAGCTTTCATTTTGAATTTAATTCAAATAACTGACAAAATCCTATCAAATTAGAAACCTCTCGCCACACTTGACTTTAACAACTCTAAATATGTATTTCGTACAACAGAATCTAACATTTTTTTAAAAATAATTCTGTTTTGTAAATTTTACATTTGTTAATTTTGCACAATTTTAATCCACAGTCTCCGTCTCCACATTGTGTTTACGGTTATCCTCAATATATTCAGAGGAATTTTTTTATTGATGATTCATTTCGATACTCGCATGTTTGTTGCAATAGCTCGCTCGTTCGTTGGCTTATAACGATTATCATGCCCAAAGGGTGCATTCATTTTATTACGTGTCCATTCATACATAAGGATAGTATGTATATTATATATCGACAAAAAGAAAACAAACGCGATTCGTAAACATTTTAATGGTTATAAAGTTCCGGCTATCGTTTATGAGTTATTCGGCAAATTTACAAACGCCACCCTTACATTATACTACCCAAATAAAATACACATACACCATTACATAAATGAAACAACAAAACGTATTATGATAAGAAAGTAAAAATGACGACGGCGAAGAATTACTACATTTACTGATTGATAGAGTGGAAAAGGAGCAAGAGCTAGAAGTACTCCATATATATAGCGTATAGTAGGTGAAAGATTGAGAGCTTTTGATATTAAAAAATGACCAAGGCACAGAAACGTCCTCAGTGTGAAAAATACTAGGAATAAAGCGGTAATAATAAAGGTAATAATGATTGAATAAGTTAATCTACAGCCAATGAAGGCAGACGCACTAATCACTGGGGTTGATTTATAGTAAATTCAACTAATAAATATACTCATGTAATATATGGGTGGAAGAAATATAGAGCTAAAAGTGGAAATAATCAAAAACAAAACTAAGGTAATTATAGTAAATGAAAAATATTGGGACACCACTGACAAAAGTCGACTATTTGAGAAGTGGAATTTGGAACGAAAGAAGTGTGGGAGAAAGAAACTATGCCACGGTCGAATTTGCCTATTAAATAAAAAAGAATTAGGAAGCCTAAGTATAGTTAAAGAGAAATGTAATACAACTCAATGAGTGAATGATGACTATCGAGTAGTTGATCTCGTGGGAGCCATTGAAAAGATGAAAAGGCCAAAGCAAAGGGCAAAATTCAAGACGAGAAGAAAAAGTGCAATATAATTAATCCATAATTAATGCTAATAATTAAATAATTATTACAATAAAGGCTAAGAAAAATAGAAATATTCTGCGAATATATCTGCGTATACTTCGGAAGGCTCAAAAGAAATGATGGAGAACTCGTCAGCAAAGAGCAATCAGGCCCGAAAATGATAATTTAGATTACGCTTTGAAGAAATCAATATAGGAAATTCCAACCATCTTTTATGAATGAGAAATTGGGTAATTAGTGGCAAATGCGATGAAAGTCGCATAGGACGAGTAATGAGGCGATACAACATATGTCAACAATGGCACAAATTGGGTCTGCGATTTTTATTTATTTGAGTATCAAAAACACCTTTATTTGAACAACATAGATGGTGTTCGTAATCCCTAAATTGTTGGTCCAGAACCGACTCATGGGATTACAAGAGCCCTGGCCAGAGGCTCGAATAAGAGCTGGATGGAGCACAAGGTACTGTAATACTTGCAGGAGTGCCAGGAAATGAGACATTCCAAGATAGTACTGAAGGGCTCATCTACGGTACGTACTGTTAGGCTTGGGTAGGAAAGACCTGCGCACTCTGACAGCCCTGGCTACTGTGCATAGCCGACTAAGGCATCATATGCATAGGCTGGGAGTGGCTGAGACCACTGAGTGCAGACTATGAAACAGCAGAGCACGTTATGTGTGCTTGCCCCGTCGGGGACAAAATCAGGTTCACAATCTTTGGTAAGACAAAACTGGAGCTGGGCGAACTTGACAAAATCTCACCCACTAAAATCGTCCTTTATTTAAAGAGAATGGGAATGGAGGGTGAACTATAAGTAGTGCGCCACAATAGATCCTTGCGGTCGCAGTGGAGGGGAGATAAACGCTCCACTCACTATAACTAACTAACTAACTAACTAATACCTAAAAATACAATTATGAAGAAAATAGAAAGACGGCAATTGAACGGTTTTCGACGTGGAAGGGATGGATTGTTTAAGGAAATAAATGGCGACAAGGTGGGGCAATACATTGGTGCTAATGAAGACATCGAGTAACAGAACAAGAAGTGTTCTACAGAAGTAGCGTACTTAACATAAATCTGGACAGAAAAGGGTAATTAAATTATTATAGTAAAAGGATTCACGCATTTTTCTGTTTCGATGGTTATACAAATTTTACATTTTCCACCAACTAGTATGAGTTTGAGACAGTTTGTGTTTCCAATAACATTGCTCCTATGAATACAAAATAACGTACACCAATTTTCTTTGGAGTGATTACTTCCTGAATATTTAGGACAAACTTAAATCGTATTAATTATTGTCACAATTTATTTCAGTTCTTTAGATACTTCTGGCCAATACTTATCAATGTTTAGCAAAGTTTATTATGTAGTTCAGGGCCCATAAATCATGTGCTAAAGTACAAGATTATGTACGTACAGCGATCCATAAACAACTTAGTTGACCTACGGCAAAATGTTCAGGAAGTCTAGCCTGAAAAATGAAAGGATGGATGCGATTCGATGCTATAATTCCTATAGTTACTGTGCGCAGATGAACCAATAGATCCTCACTGCCTATTACGCCATTTTGGTTTCGATTTCATGATCAGCGCATTATTACATAACAATCATTACAATTGCCATAATTACGCTTAGGAACAATGGGCAAGCTAAGTTTATAACGAGAACAAAGACAAAACGAGCCATGTGAGCCAAGAAGCGGCCACAAATAAAGCACACTCCGAGATTTATTTCGTCCGAAAATAACAAAAACAAAAGCAGAACGAAACGCAGAACGAAAAACGAGAAAAACGCGCGGTGGTAGCTGAAATCGCAAGGCGCAAAGTACGCATTTCGTGTCCCTAACCGGAAATCGAAAATAGCAGCAGAATAAAAAGACCGAACAATTCCAAAAATACCGACCCGCGCGCGAATGTCTACGTATGTGTGCGCGGCGCGCGCTTGTGTGTGTGCCTCACATTACCGTGCAGAGAAACTGCCGCATGATTATGTGTGTTATTTTTCGCGATGGTCACAGCGGTCGTACGTACATACACACACACACGCGGCGCGAGGGGAGCAGGCAGGCAGCTTTGCATTCGCGGGCGGCGGAAGGCGGGAAGTGCAAGTGCAGCGAACTCATTCAAGGCTGAGCTGCATACCACTGTTACATGTCATTCCCGCTAAATGGTGGCTACGCTCTCGCGCAGCTTTTAACCTAAAAACCTAGATAGAACAGGCTTGCGTTCATTTCGTAATAACAAATTAGAGTTTTGACGTTTTATCGTGCTGGAGACGTCAGTTGTTTTTATTAATCGCTGGGTTTTGTTTTTTTGGCTTGCCGGCCGAAAATATCCCCATCTGTAGATCTGTAATTTGGGTTTTTTTTTAATTAAGGTAATTAAAATAAGTTTTAAGAGAATGCAAAAGTGGTTCAAAAACCGTTTGAAATTACATCAAAATTTCACAGACTCTAAAAGTGCATTTTGCAAAATATGTTTGCCTTAACAAACCTTTTTTTGCATAATTAAATTTTTAAACTGAAAAACTTTATCTTATGATAAATAGAATTATTTAAAAAAAATTAAATGGTAGTGATTTGCGATGGTGCTACTGTCATGGTCGCCATTTTAAGATGATTTTGGGAGAAACAGAAAGTTAGGCTTCCCACCATGGATTCAAAATGAAATATCTTAAAGCTCATTCCAACAGTTATCGTGAAAACAAAAGTCGCCAAAAGCGACGATTAAATTGTCAGTGTCAAGTAATTCATTGAGGTCCATATACGCAAAATTATGGTCATGACCTTTCTATAAATACAATAATTTTTCACTGAAATTCTACCTACAATAATAAATGTGGCATTTTAAACTCATTCATCTTAGTTTGACTACACATGATCTTTCCTAGCATTCTTTCTAGTATCGAAACAAAATTAATACCAAATTAACTGACCATGAGTACCCTGAACCTCACAACTTTTTTTCCTCACTTTTGATGAGTTTCTACTAAAACTTCACGTTGATTTTAATAATCCACGTTCAAACTTGGAAAGATGATTTCAATAGTGGCCGATCTTCAAATAATGAGGAGATATAAAAATGCATGCTTCAAGAGCATCTTGGCGACATATTTGGAAAAGACATTGTCCAATAACATTAGTATACTAATGTTAGTCATGCATTAAAATGCTAAGAAAATTTGTCGGCCAAAGAAATAATAAACGTTACGTATCTAACCTTAAACAAGTATTGGCGAAAAAATTTGTCATAGAATCAACAATCGAATAGATTGCCACGAAATAACCACTGAACACAAGTCGCCAACACAAAGTGATCGAACGTAACGTGTTGCTACGTTTAAGAATATACTGTCAAATATCAATACACCAATATCAAGGTTTGAATTTAAAATCATTTGCATTCCATCATTTCCATCATTTGATTCCGTACCGACAAGCTTGTTAAATTTCTGACTATTTCAACCAATTAATTTGTCTGGTGGACTACGTTTGGTACATTTAATACGTTCATAATACGAGTGAAACGAGTTCTATATGAAAACTATGATATTTTAGGGAGCCAACTTATTATAATAAATGAAATTTTAATGCATGATTAACATTACGATTTAGTATTTATTATGGATGCTTTTATAGGTGGCCACACGTCGAGTCAAATTGTTTTTTTACTGGTGAATGTCTTGCGTTGGGTAATTCTAAAGTGACAGGCTATGCGAATGGTGAGTTAGGCCAAGATTACCATGAAAACTTGTTATTATATTACATGTAAGAGGATATATCGTCCAAGAGCCTGAATTGTGTTTTCAGCAGCTCCAAGCTATTTAATTAATGTTTCTATCGTGATTAACATCGTTATAGTAATTGTTGTTGTATATTTATGCAATATATCACAATATTTAATGATATTTGAAAAAAACAAGATTTTTTGTTTTATATTTTTATTTCACTGGAGCAATCTGGAATTACTTAAAAGCAAATTTATAAGAGAGCTTTTGGAACAAGTAGATCAAGCTAGATTCTACGTTGAAGTCTCCACCCTATATTTCGATTATTATTATTTTTTTAATTGTTTTAAATTTCTTCAGAAAGCTTCCAACATTTTTAAAATAATTGACGAAACGAAAATAATTTTCTGAATCGGCATCCCATTTTCAATGTTTTTCATTTTCTACTTGTTCTAGGTCATACAACAATCAAGAAAATTACCAAAATCTAAAAATGGGCAGTCGATTCAGATAATCATTATTTTCCTAAATTTTTTCGAAAATGTTGGAACTTTTGTGAACAAATTTCATTAAATTTAACTGAATTAAAAAAAATAAAAATCGAAGTATACAGCTCGAACTTCAGGGCTAGGAAAGTAATCTTTCGTGTTCTTTTGGAAACCCAAATAACATACAGCATGATATATATAATAAAGAAAATAATCAAAATCGCAAAAAATACAGGCTGCCGGATTTTTTTTTCTTTTAAAAACGATATTGTCAGGAGTAATTTCTTGGAACACTGAGGAGTTAATGAAGAAAATACTTTTTTTTAACGAGCAACAGGAATAATCTGAAATATTTTAGAACACACTTGGCTTCTTACAATTATAAGCCTATAAATCGTAAGGATTTGTATGTACATCCATTGCAAGGCGCAATTAAGTACTCTACACTAATAAATCTATTGTGATACCTATTATATTCTGCTACGACAAGAGTACACGTTAAGATATATGCTGATGTTGAGGAGTCACGATGAGTTACATATATATGTAACTAAATTATTTTCTTGTTCTTGCCATTCAGTAAAATTGTTCATTATTCTCTTCGGTAGAAGACAATGATAGGAAAATGATACACAGTATTCCATGAGTTTACGTTTCGCTTTATAATTTAGCTTCTTGAGAGCTTTAAACAATGAAACGGGATATTGACTTTTACAATCCAGAAAAACATTGTATAATTTCGAAACTAATGAAAACTTTAAAATGTGTTTAAAATAAAATAAAGCTCCCACAATCTCTCATATCGTCGTCAAAATTGTAACATAAATGACCAATGTGCCGAATCACTACACAATCCTTACTTTATCGCAATTTTTTCCTCAGTTATGTCTGTTATAAATTAGTCTTTTTAATTATTTCATCAATTTCGAAAATATTTTAAATTTTAGTTGTTAACGATGCAATTTAAAAACACTCAAGTGATTTTTATGTACCAAATTTGTTTGTCTAGATTGTAAAAGATAGTATACCGTTCGATTATTTATAGCTCTGAATAAGCTTTACATTATTAAACCGAAACGTAAGCTCATAGAATAGTTGGTATTATTTTCCTATCATTGGCATCTGCAGAAGAGAATAACGAATTAATTAATTGCATATGCACAGCATATTAAATCCAAAATAATGACAACTACCCATTACACCACATAGAACACAAGTTCGTCCAACGTAGGACAGCTGTAACTTGTTAACTTGCAGATACTACAAACAAGTAACAGACCTAGAATATTTATATCCAAAATACACTGTCCTTCAAAATGTGCCCTATTTTCCTCGCGGTCTTTATTTATGCGAATTTATTGAATTTTCAAGTAATCATTGAAGTAATTAAGTAGCAACCGTGTGCTGTTATATTTATGTAAGGACCTTTTGGTCATATAATTTCATTTCTTGTTAAAAAAATATGCCAATATTTCATTTCATTTCAACGCGAAAATAATTGCCAAACTCACGGATCTGTTCCATGCGAACAAGAAGATAAAGGCAAAGTCTTAAAAGAAACCAGTATCTTTTCTGCAACTTTGTTGTTACCCATACATTGGTTTCATATCGAAAAGTACGCAATGTTGTCATCGAGAAGATCTGAATAATTTCCCTTTACTTACGCCTTAAAAGTCCACATATACCAACTTCAATACCATCGATGGATTGTAACGATTTCTGTATTCTGGCTGGAGACGTGGTACAAGTTGGTGGTATATGGGGCATATGTTAAATTTGATGGCGTTGTACTGTCTCTTACTTTGTTTGTTTCGGTATAATTATGGCTAGCCATTTAATGCAATTTTGTTTGGTTGTTGTGAGCATGCAACTTACCAAGACGCATTGTCTACAAAAAGCGTAAATCACTTTATTTATTTTTTTGCATGCATGCATGATTATTTTTTCTTTGATATCACGAGCGTTTTATGTTCTTCCACCAGAAGTCCTACTGTATTCATAAGCCATGTAATACTTAATATTTATAGACTTTGCATGACGTACTATTAATTATTTTAATCTGAAATATTATTGCAATTTTGGGTTTGACAAAATTGTTAGAGTATTGAACTAGTATTTGACTATTGCCGCCTGTTATTGATCAATGTGCCAGCGCACTCGTTCGAGCATATTCGGTCGGTTATTATAATTTTATAGAATTTATATATTTTACGTATTTTTGAAATATATTTCGACATCGGCGAGCTTATTAAATGCAAATATGTTACGAAATCCAATCGTAATTTTTTGAATTTGCAGGTGCACTTGCAGCCGCAGAGCTTTTTCGTTTCTCATCCTGAGCTTTTTCTAAACGTATTCAATTTTACAAAATAATTTACAATAATATATACATAACGTTTTTGAACAAATTAGCTCGTGAAAAATTTTGACACTATTTAAAATTTTATTTCGATATTGCAACTAAAATCAGAAAATCGAAAAAGATTTGCTGGTATAGCAAAAATAGGGGGGTTGGGGTTTATGTTATAAAATCGGTTTGTTGCAGTCAGATGTAAGTCAAAATAAATCAATTCGATGGGAAACACGAACATAACAACAACATGTAAAGGTCACCGTGAAGATGACCAGTACAATACACTAATTGAAATAAATTCAAAATCTTTAATAAAAACGATGCCAACATCATTGCCAAGCAGAGTACTTGGAACCGTATACTGGGGATGGTTTAATGCAATTGGAAACAACTAACAACGAAATAAAATAGACTAAATTTTAGGAATTTTTATATTTTTATACTATTGATGAAGGGCCATCGTGAAAATCTATTAGCAAATATCTTTAACCAACTGAAAAATAGTTTAGTCTCTGTTTCCAAACTCGACGTGGAGTAATTTTTATTTTTGACTCCGAAGGAGAAAATTACAAAATAATAAGAAATCTAAAATTACACCTGAACAATTTTTAAAACCCTATCATACTCGATTTATAAAAATTTAAAAAATAAAGTGTGGTGAGGTTTCTTAAAAATTTATAGAATTTACAAATAAGTTATTTTCACATCGGTATTTTTTTAGATTATCCTTTCAAATGTAGCAATTTCTTTAGCGGAGTAATTGATATGCAATGAGATAACATCCGGAAGAGCTTACTTAAGTGCCCCCACTAGGAGACGAAAGCTATAATTTTACGAAAAAAGCACGATTTTGCCTCAAACGTCATCTCCGTTGTATTCACAAAATTAAGTTGAAGATTTAATCTACTTGAATACACCTGTTTATATACTAATTTTGAAAATATATACAATTTGCTTTCATTTCGTTTACTTGTCTTTAGGTTATGTCGTGGTTATGAATTTAATTATAATAACATAGAGATTGTATTCTTTTATCTGCTATTGGAAATTTCCAGACCAAAATAATTAAACGTTACAATACAGTAGCTAGGATATGGTTTAAATTTCTAAATAATTTACTAACTTGCCCTTAATGGTTGACTTTTATATGCAATGTTTTTTATTTGCAATTTAATAAAAATAAATATTTAGACAAATACCTTATGGTTGTTTACCTGATTATTACAAACTTTTAGTTACATCACGTGTAATCCATTTGGAATTGTCACATTTTGTTCTATTTCACAATCGTCGCCACAGTGTATATCACAATCGCATTGTATTTGTTTATCAACAATAGCATTGAACAAGTTGTAGTAATCTTGCAATATGTGATAAATTTAAGTTTATATAACATACTTACATGCAGATTGCAATAACAGCGTGCGTGCCTCAGACAGGTTTGTTTAAAAAAGAAAACTGATAACACGTAGAGTAAATACATTGGCAATATGTGAACGATCCAGATTTTTCTCATCGCTTTTCATCTCAATGAAATCATCGCACGTTAGATAAATGAATTTGTAATGTTTTATTACGGATAAATAAATTACGTAATTGTTTAATAAATCTAGAGAAATTTTAGAATAAATTTAGGGACCGTGCATATCAAAAATGGCCAATAACAAAGATTTCGTAGTTATCTTAAGAGCTTACGGTATGATTAAAAACAGGACATAACAGGACATGGTGAATAATTGAATAATCATATTTTTCAAAGCGTTTTGCTGTTTGGGCTGAATGGTGAATTAGTCGTATGTGGAAAGGATATTATTAAATGTTGGTGACAAATCATTTAAATTTGACTTACTTGCGACTTATATTTTTATCCATAAAAAATATTTTTATTAAAATAATTCACTTTTTCCCTAATTACTTTATATTGCCACTGAAATTTGAAAATAAATGTTGGAAATGATCTAAGTGCATCAGTGTACTATTTTCCTAACCGATTCATAACATACCATTTAATACATTAGTCCAATAAACGAGCGTCTGGAAATACGACTAAATTACCCGAAGTAATATCGTACATAATTTCCAAAAATTATAAAAGGATTGCTATTCTTTTGTCAGTTCGCAGCATTTATATAGAGTGGTTGGAAGAGGGCCAGCGATTCTTCGCAATAATACCATTAGATTACAGAAACTGATTTATTTCGGCGCAAAATGTGATTAATTCGATTAAAACGTTTGAATTATCGCGATAGAGCAATGATTGACGGTCTTAAACACGACATCGCTTACGCTCGTACGCTGCAGACGTACATACGAAAGCTACTCGCGATAAATCTAATAATTTATGTGAAACCGTAGAAAGTGTATTCAGGGCACCATATGAAACTGTATCATAGTCTACTATTAAAATCATATTATTTCCAGCCACTTTCGTAAATTTACGTGAATGGACGTTGTTTAGAAATTGTGATTTGTTGGGATGGAATTTGTAGACGTGAAAAATCGACGATGAAAATGTTTAACGAATGTTACGACAGAGTTTTCAAGTTCATTGTCAGCACCCTAGTTAGAATGCTCAACCTAACTGTTTTACGATCGATAATTTTTCACAAAATAAAATAAATAAAATACAAATGTTTCACGGATAAAAGACGTCACAAAAATAAATTGCAATAAATACGGATTATCTTTTTAATTCAACTTTAAACTTACCAAGTATTTGATGTACATGACAAAACATTGTTTAAAGTGATGTATTATTTGGCAATTTATTTCTGAAACAATATACGCCTCAATGGGTTACAAGTACATTAAAATCTATGGGAATAGTAGTTGGCAATTTTTAACAAAGCTTGACGAATTTGGCAGCTTTCATCGGAAGGAAGTAAATATAATAACAATTATTTTCAATTAAAACAATCAATCCAATCCAAAATTTTTAATTTGGAGTAACTTCAACTTATCACGTGACTCCTTGTTTTCAAATTTCGTTAATTATATTCTCTTACGTTCTCTTGTCTTCTTAATTGCGTAATTTTTCACTCGCATTTTTTTAACTAATTTGTCAACGTATTGCGAGACAAATTGATCTTAATTTTACCTGACATTTACTTCATACATCAACTAAATCAGCCTATCCAAAACAACAATAAAACAACGTGTACGGTTAAGTATTGCTCAACGTATGTAGCAACAAAATTGCAACCTACGTACGGGTAATATGAATGCAGTGCATATTCAATTCCTCGCATGTCCATTCTCCTTTATCATAGAAAAGCAATATAACGTAAAATAACCTTACATAAAAATTTTGTCATCTTAACGTAAGCAAAACTAAATGCTAAAAATATTATTCTACTTCCATAATACTGTATTGGGAAACGATGGAAATGTGACTGAAAAAATGTAGAAAATGCATATTCGATATTCGAGAATTTCAAAGCTGTCACACTTGCAAGGATACTAAACGCCCGAGTGACGAATAAGGAGATATAAATGATTCCTATTACCTACTGTATGTTGCCATTTATTGATCACCAAGTGACAAAATCATAGATATAAATAGCTGTTGAGTCCGATACGATGGAAAATATCTAATGAGTTAGGAAAGAAAATGTTAATGGTGACTAATGAAATTGAAAATAAGCGTATTCTGCAAAAATATTGTGATCCAGGAACGTATTATAAATCGGTGCTACAGAGGAAATGAGATGGAGATGGGCATCTTCCATTAAAAAAGAATGGTTCATGAATGGTGCTCTAGATAGCAAAGTCTGTGGAGATTTCGGTTCCTTGACAAATTATATTATGCAATGGACAGCACATAGAATAGAAATAACTGCAGTGATGGAAATATGAAATATACCTATGAAGAAATTGGGTACGACGGATAGTACTTGAAAAGAGAAGAGAAAAAATAAAAGGTGGAAAGTAACAAACGTAATAAACACTGTTGTTTGAGAAAATTAATTTTACTCACGTCTGGTGACAGGCGAGATTGATGTGGGCACATGAAATTGCAGGAGGAAAAAATTAGAATTTTGAAAAAAAAATACTAAAAAATACGAAACGCTAAAGGTGAATATAACTTCGAATCACAAGATTTTGAAAATAATAATATTTTATATTATTATGGAAATATGTCGTATAAGTTACTTTTATATTCAGAAGTACGTTTCAGAAATTTGTGAGCAGCTGCACTGTCTAGATTATTTGTACGAGCATAGTTAGCTTGGGTTGGATGTGAAACTTGCGTTACCACTTTAAATGTATATTGGTAAAAACATTAAAAAAATAAATCATCAGTTGAACGTTGGAAGGTTCACAAGTGTAGAAGAGACTGTCCAAATTGTGACAATCGCGAGGGAAGGGTTTTCTCCGTGAAATATCGCCAATCGTCTTGATATCAGCCAATCAACAGTGTCACGGATTATGCAAAGGTATCAAGAGACTGGGAGATACACAAGACGCCCAGGACAGGGAAGAAAACGAATAACAACACGCCAGCAGGATACATTTTTGATGATGCAGTCTCTGCGGAATCGAATACTAACTGCTCCTACCTCAGAAAGAATATTCGAAGAAAGATACAACAATCGAATAAGTGATGATACAGTTAGACGAACATTAGCAGAACATGAATTAGTACCTAGAATTCCAGCAATGGGGGGCATTACTGACTGCAGAGCACCGCAGAAATAGACTTAAGTTTGCCCGAAACCATATAAATTGGTTAGTTGAGGATTGGCGTTTTATTTTCTGATGAGTCCAGATTTTGTCTGCACTCCAGTGATAGACGAGTGAGAGTATATCGACGGCCTGGAGAACGATACTCCAAATGCAACATCATTCCTGACATACGTTTCGGTGGCTCGTATTGAACTAGTCGTACTTCCTCGTGGCAACATAAATGCAGATTCGTATATAAGGAGCTGCTTGGAACCTCATGTTGTTCCATACCGACCTTTTATTGGTGACAATTTCCTGTTTATGCAGGATAATGCTCGTCCGCACATTGCCAGAATAGTACGACAGTATTTAGACACCGTCGAAATTCAGACACTACAGTGGCCAGCACGAAGTCCTGACCTCAATCCCATCGAACATCTATGGGATCGGATGGGAAAACGTTTAAGGACCAGCCCTAATCGACCTGCTGATGTAAATGCGCTCTCCATCCGCCTCAACCAGATATGGGAAGAATTTAATCAAGAGGTCACTCAAGGGTTAATTTCAAGTATGCCACGCCGTTGCGAGGCTGTTATTAGGGCTCTTGGGGGAAACACGCGTTACTAAATCATTTTTTTTGTGTAAGAATTGCAACCCTTTAATTTTTAGTTTTTAATTATTCTTGTAATTCTTCAATTAACTTACGATTTGTAAGAGAATAATTAGAATTGTGCACTAGTTTTGAGTAGTCTAGAATTATTTCTAATAAAATACTTCAGTTAAATCGTTGACAACGCAGTTTATTGAAATATTTAATAGTGATTTTTGCGGGCCAGTGTACATTCAGCTTCAATAACGTGCTGTGTGGTAAGCGAAATATTTATTTTATTTCACCTGGCAAATTAACCAGAACTAAAGTTTAATCAAATAAACTCCAATGTATGTAAAATTCAACTTTAACGCACACAACTTCTAAGTCGAGATACTAAGAATTAGCAAAATAAGAGTATGACAAGCAAAGGCATTGCAATGTCAAAAATATTTAGTATAACTGAAATCGAAATAATGACTTCTTCCCAACCCCAGGAAAAACATTTTTAAACAACCCAAGCATGGGCATCCATTTGTTAGATTTATGACTTTTTTGCTTTTAAACAGCAATCTTTTATTTTTGGATTGCGAAATTGATTAAATTTGTAATGGTTTGGATCAAAGTTTTCCTCCTCCTGAATTGTTTGCTGCGTCGTTTTTATATGAAAACAACTCAAATGCAAGCAAATAAAGCAACTATTTCTAATAGTAACTGCATATGTTATTTGGTTCGATAATTTAAAACAATATAAACCAATCGGGTTCTCTAGTATCTAATAGTTCATAGTTCAATACGGATACCGAACCAATTAAAAAAAATCGAAGTTTGGGATTGATGTTTGCTAAAAAAATCGGTTAACATTCGATTTAATAACTCTACGTTGGCTACTGACTACTCACAAATTGCAACGCAATATTAATATCTAATTGACAAGAAAGCAAAAACATGATTCGAACAATGAAATACATTCCATTTTTCCACTAAATTGAGGCTACCATTGATTCACAATTGTTAGAATGCCTTACATGTAGCTGTGTGGAATTTTATTGTTTTTTAAGTTAAAGAATATTTGGTAGAATTTCTCCTCGTATAAAAGTTTGAAACTATAAAATAATAACCAAGTTTCAATGTCTCAATACAATTTTTTTTTCTAAATTGAATCCCCATCCTGTCCATTGAACCTGTTTTAATTTAATTGTATCAAATTTAAAAGTTGTTGCTTTTTAACTTTTAGCTATTCATAAAATGAATATTGCGGGCCGGCCTACACATGCACTTTTCTACAGCATTCTTCAATTTGTAATAATTTTAATTATCACGAAATTTGTATTTTTGATTTTTTTTCTAACTAATTTCGTTTTTGTGCACTCGATATTTCCCAACAACGACACGTTCCTTATTAACAATGGCGTAGAACAAAGTGAACGTAGCCTCGCTTTATGGCGAAACGCTCTGCAGCACGCTATAACTGCTTCGTGTCTGCGAACTTGAGGAGACCGTGAGCCGGAAAGCGATTTTGATTCTAGCACTGTTTCGACCAGACGGATACAATTGCATAGTCATTATGTATTCAGCGTTATGCTAATGCAATTTGGCACCGGGTTAAGTGAAACACGCGCAATTGATACTCGCAAAAATAACGTCGAGGAATATTAAATGGTGTTACGTCACCTCGTACTGCACCGATGTTGGTCTTACCTGAAACGAAAAAAAAAACGCCATTAATAATACATCTTTTGTTATTATAATCGAGATCGCGTCGGGCAACTTAATTTCTTTTTGTAATTCTTACTGGATTGTATGTGCAACGAATTTATTTTTAGCATTGTGCTGCCCGCATGATCACGTAATTAATTACATATATTACATAGATGCAAGTTTAGGTATTTGTAAGTGTGCTGCCACTGCATCAGGTGACGAAAATAATATTATAATAAATAAGTCCTTGCAGTTTAATACTCAATTGAAACAAATACACACACATAGACATATACTCACATATACATATATACTCGTATATATATTTTTCGTGGTTTTCGCCTAATGAGCTGTTAACGAGGTGTGCCACAAGGGCATTATGATAAATTTTAACACAATATCTCAAAACAATTTAGAACTTGGTAATGCAACAAGTAATGTGTTATGTGGTGCTGTGCAGAATACAAATTTGGTTGATGAATTTTGGTCGATGTGCGGAGATGAGTGGGGATGAACGGTCATGTCAAAAGAATGGGAAATTGGTGAACAAATCATTAACTTAGAAAATGGCAGGAAGTGGTGAAATTAGAATGAAGCGAGGAAAGATAAGTAAATCTATCTTGCAAAACGGACAGAACCAAAGAACAAAAGAAGGAGATGAAGGAATCGATTAAGAATTCATCTTTGGAAAGAAGAAAAATAAAACCATTTGACAAAATGGACATCAGACGAGTAAAAAGGAGAAAAAATAACACTGAGAGACATGGAAGGGTTGTGGGTAATATATCAATTATCCAGATAATTAATGCCAGGAGTCATACGAGATTCTGAGAGACAAATGCATCAAAACTAGGTGGGACTATCGAAATAATAGTGTGAATGGGCTATGCCTGTTGGAGAAAGAATTGAGGAAAAATAGATTGGGGTGAAAAGGACCAACAAAAGTAAGGAGGAACAGAAGTTAAATATATCGAGGTGGGTCGAACATGGGAAATTATGTGATTTAATTCAAAAATAAAACGTGGCTATCAAACATAACAGATAGATTATAATGATAATAACTAGGAATACATGCCTATGGGAGTTGTGCTATATAGCTTATATGGTACGAGTATGAACTATATATAACGAATCCATTACTAATAACTAAAACCAAATATCGTAATACGGTGTGCAAAAAGAAGAATGCAAAAAGGATTATATAAATTATACTAAATAAAAAATGTTACACATTTTCAAAGCATTTTTTTGTTGTCCTTCCAACAACTACGGTCAGGAGTGAAGTCATGTCATATTTAAACTGCCAAAAATTGGTCAGAGTGTCCATTTCCGGCAATCAAGTGTCCTTGAGCAATTATTGCATTATTGGTATGAGGGAATCAGGATTTTCTTTATATTGTGCAGGTCGATATAGAGCAAGGTGCTGAGATGTTGGTGTCGATAGTACTTCGAAGGCGACCATGTTTCTGGAATGGACGATTTACAGATTTTGCACTGCATGCTTTGTGGATAACGCTAGGGTGCATCAAGTTTTACTATGTCAATGGTGTCTCCATTTTTAGAAACCATCAATGTTTTCACAGGTTGGAATGGAGCACGGAACGTGATGGTATTCAAAATTTTAGCTTCGCCATGATGATAGTTCTGAGTTGCAATACATATGGTGAGTATTAGTATTTTTCCAACATGATAATGTACCACACATATTCTACGAGAAGCTAACGCATTGGCTAGGATACTTCCATGACACTTACAGGATGTGTAATCAGTTGAGCACAATCACAAAACAACGGTACTGTATCCAATTTTAATTGCTCATCTGAACAATATTCTCGAAGCTCGGGATGAGATAGCAGGAAGAAATGAATATAATAATTCAAAGTATGCCTGGTTGGATTGTGTTGGGTTCAAGAGTATGAACGAAACCGCTGTAGTTTATCTAGTTATTGAAATATTGCATTAATTATATTTTTTGAAGTATTTAAGTGCAGTTTCAGTTAACCTGGTACCAGGTCTTCTTGTAGATCCTATTCGTGGATATCTGGTGAACAAATGGTGCTGTTTTGGCAAATCTATGCCAGAAAAATTAGAGTATTAAAATAAGAAGGACTTGAAAGACAAATTATTTATATATCGCTAAGTTATCAAACTATGATCTTTGGAGCATGCAATTTTGTAAGCAACAATCGATGCAATAGTAGTCTAGTGGATCATCGATGCTTATTGTACCCCTTTATTACATAGATCACGAAAGTCGATTAATTAACCTTAGTCTCAGATGAGAGCTTTTTGTCTCTCAGTCTTAAACTATAGAGCGCGCCCCCTCTCATTATATCTTACATTTACATACTTTTTTTAATAAAAAACTGGTGCATTCGCGTCACAATTTTTTTTTCTCTTTTACACGTTTACGATTTATTTTTGTTTTAGGTCGCAATAACACGCACGTGTCAATTTAAACCTTTTTGAAAATGCTGACGTATTAAATTTAATTTTTCGCCACCAGTGCTTGGTGAGATAAGCATTTAAATCGCATATTCTTTTGCAAGTCAATTGATGGTGTCCTCTTTCGTATGCTGATAGTTACACTTCGTCAGTCGTTTCATTTCCCATTAACGACAATGTTGCTGTAAGAAGAGCAGTATTCCTGTTCCTGTTTTTATATAGTTTATTGTTTATTTTTATTCTTTTGTCGCATAATTTATTATTTACATATTATTTATTGTTGTGTGCATTTAATTATTCTAAACAAACTATTTTTATTTTGGTATGCGGAAGGGGTGGCATTTCCACAAACTTGACCCAACCCAATAAATCCTTTCTACCCCACTGAATAAAATTTTTTTTTAATTTTTAAAATAAAAAAAACTCTCTTACTTACTTAAAGATGTGGATTGTCTACTATGGACTATGCTCTAGCAAACTCGTTTAAGAGTTTGCTAGAGCTTTCGGCTATAAAAACATTTCGAACATACGGTGATATTTTTGTGGTAATCAGGACCTAGGGTCCATAGCTATAGTCACCCGTTCGATTTACAACAACCCTTCCGAGCAATTACTAGGTGATATCTTCAATTTTCTTAGAATGGTTTTGAAATAAACAACTTTTCATGTAAATGTTTTGATTACTGCGATGTGTTATGTGTAACGGTTTAACCCAACAAGTAAATAAGCGGGCCAAGAAGGTTTACTGAATTGGACATTTCACGTATTGACAATCTTCCGCTCAATATAATGAAGAGGTGACTTTTACAATATACGTAATAGCAGAAAATAAAAATTTCAAAATGTGTCTTGCTGTGGAAGTCAACAACGCTGAAATACTGAAACTCTGCCAGAATTTAGACATTAATTTTAATAGTTTATTGTATTTAATGCGCTCATTACACTAATAAGTCATACGTGTATATTTTAGATAATACAAAATTAAGTACAATTAAACCAAGAAATATGTGTAGAATCGAGTTCTAAGGGGCTTACTACAGCTTATCGCGTAGAAAAGTCACGCGATCGATTCACAATACGAATATTGAGTTCCACGTAGGCCGAAATTGATGAAAAATACGAGGGTAATAGGGTATCTGAAAAAGTGACCAGAAGAATGGTAAGCAGATGACCCAAGCTAGCTTTAACGTTGCTTCTATAATCCTGAACAATAATTTTAAATAAAAATAATTATATTTTAGGCAATATTTTACACCCATTTTTATCTTTAAATTGTAAAATAAAATCGTCTCAATCCAAAACGTGTTCTTTTGGCAAACCCAATCTGTATATAGTACAGAACATTAAGGCCTAATCAATATAGAAATTTTACAATTATTTACATTTCTAACAACGTTTCGAATAAATTAAATAACTCAATTTATTGAAAACATTGTCAGCAATAATTCGATTTGCAATACATTCCACGTAATTAATGTGAAATTATTCATTCGGATTACTGGTATTGATTTAATATTAAAAGACGAAAAATGGGTAGAAAATAATTTAAACTTGTTGTCGTATATAATTCAGGGTAGTTCAAGCTAAGTTGTTAAAGTCAGTCGGGCTCGTTCAAATGTTATTTCAGTAATAAAGTTCATAATGACTCTTGCATTGGACCTGACCAACTCGGTTTTCCACGTTTTTCATAATTCTTTACAGCGAATTCCGGAGTATTTTCCACCAATTGTTGTTGGGAACCTAAACAGCGTACTATCTCATTATTTTATGTGCAACCAGTAGATGACTAGAGTATGTCCAGTAAATATAACTTTCTTCCTAACAATATAAAAATAACACTTTTACGCTAATCCTACAGAATGCATTTGAATAGTTGAAATGATTAAAATCACTTCTACATTAATTTAGATTTCTTGAACTAACTTTCAAGCGGTTGACTTGCAAAGTTTTTCTGCGCAATTACAAAATTACAGAAGAGAAGCAAAATAACCAAGTCTCAACGGAATTGATTTTTGTACATTTTCACTGATAGTTTTATCATTAAAAACTTTCACATCCTTAATTGGTTTATTTTAATCTTAGTGGACGTAAAATACGTTCCTACATAGGATTAAGTATGAAAGAACGTGCGGCTATAAAACTACAGGAAATTGCACTACCGGCTGTTTTATTTCATTTCTGAGAATATATCCCGATGCATATTCACTGCAGTTAAATATTAGTTGTCTGGGAGAAAAATAACATAGCCAAGTCTTTCAAATAAAACGACTCTTATATTGCGAATTTTTCGACATTGACAATAAGTTTTTACGTCGTTTATTACGCTGGGTAATTAGCTAAGTATCCGATGTTGCAGCAGATTATCATGTCTATGCATGCAGTGCGTGATGCAGGTGTACCCGCTAGTTAATTTATTATATTGCGTCTATAACTCTCAGATAATGTGTTTATCGTAAAGTTCCTTTTATGCGTGCATTTTACATTTATTGTGTGTCACATTTAAGTGAGAATTTATCGTGTGTTATCGCGTATTTTTTGCACGATGTTGTGTGGTTTTGATGAAAATGAGCAGATGTATAAAAAATTAGCGTTAAATTTTAAACTATTAAATATTTCATGGACGTTTGGTGACGTTTATTACATAACCAATTCACGACGAAGATGATAAGTGAGTATCAAACCTTAACACTACCAATGACTTAGTTTTTCGTTTATTTATTAATTATTATACTTACAGAGAGTAACAATTTACGCAGTGGAAAACAATATTTATCAATTTAACTAAGAAAGTGTCGCACATTAAAATTCAAATTAAAAGTGTGAACAATTATTACATACTTCACCCAAATACGAAAAATTGAAATTAAGTTTATAATAATAAATCAGCATTACGGGCCTAGTTGGTCCATGGCTTGGTTGTTATTCCCCAATTCATGCAGATCCTTTTCCACTGTTTCAATTCATTTTGTCCGTGGCTTACATCGTTTTCTCCTCTCTACAATACCCTCATCAAGACCTGTTTCGTTGGCCTATTCTCGGCCATTCTTGCTACGTGTCCAAGCCATCACATTCTATGTGCCCCCACTCTGTTCGTTATACTTAGTATATACAATTGTCGTAATTCATCATTTGTTCTTCTCATCCGTTGCTCTCCCACTTTCTTCCCTCCATACATCCCTCTTAATACTTTTCTTTCCCATATTTCCAATGATTCTTTTTCTATTTGATTTAGCTTCCATAATTCACCTCCATATGTAACTAGCGATCGTATTACAGTTTGATATATTCTTATTTTTACGTTTCTTGAAACATTCACCCAAACAATGATCTGTCTTCTATTTCGGTTCTTTCGTCACCTTTACTGGCTATTGTTACCCCCAGATAGTTGATTTTTCCCACTCTATCAATTTTATATTGCCGTCCGTCCTCTGTTACAAACTCCAAATTTCTTCGTTACAACAATTACTTGAAATGATTTATTTATTTATGGTAATTGTTATTCAAAAACATAACTCTCAATATCTTAAAATTCTTTCCTTCAAGCATGCGATGACTCATTTTTATTCTTCTAGTTTCATTGTTGTTATAGTGTTAATTTTTTGTTTTATGGTACGAATTGAATGGAATTTGAAAAATTTAACGGGTTGTGCCTCTTTTTTGTACCAGTCTATTATTTGCTCGTCCTCAACAGTATATTGAATATCTGGGTGATAAAGAATTAAAAATATCCAGAGCATTATTTACTTGTACTGCTGGAAGAGCTTATCATCAACATCTTTTTTTATAAAAGCAAATTCGAATGGTAAAACTAAAAGTGTATTATCTAAAATGTAGTCCATTACAATGTACGCAAGTATTGGATGAAAAATACGTATTATTGAATATTAAGTATAAAATAGCAAAAAATATTCCTTTTAAAGATTCGTGTTTTCTCTAATAGTATTCCAGAAACAACACCAAAAGGTGTCAAACTATAATTATCTGGTAATAAAAATTCCTGAAAAATTTCACAAAAAGCAAAAGAATTCTCGACATCAAAAGCACTAGTGCAGCAAGATGTATACTGGAAACAAAGAGTCCTATAGGAGGAGGTGACTGTATACTGGTATACAGTCACCTCCTACTATAGTTATATTACTAATGTTATCTAGTTGATTTTTTAACGATTTCAAGTAATCGTTGATTTTCTTCTGTGTAGGATCGTTGGTATCCATTCTTCTTTTTTCATTTTTTAATAATTGTTCTGTTTTGTTTATATATATATATATATATATATATATATATATATATATATATATATATATATATATACATCTTTGTTATTTTTGAAAAAAGCTTTACATTTATTCCAAACATTTAACCACAAATTGGGAGCATTAAAGTCATGTAAAAAAATAGTTAACATATGCGTTAGTTGTGCTCTACGTATATTAGTTTCGTCAACAGTAAACTGCGTTAAAATATTTTCTCAGTTGCACAACTTACCCACATCTAAGTCATGAAGTACTACTTTCCATTATTATTAAAAAGTTTGACTAATAAGAGTATAAATAATGAGAAATATGGTTTAATGTACCATTAGATAAGGATATAAAGAATGTATGAACTCTGTGGTTTTAGATAATATAGATGGAACTAGAATACAATAAAGAGCAATAAAATGTTATGTTAACTCTGGGTTTTAGAGAGATTTATGATATAAATTGTAAAACTAAAGTCGTAATGATGATGATAAAGCAAATGCTAAATTAAGACATTATGGGCTTATTATAACTTGCAAAAATTGAAAGATACCAACTAATTCTCGTAAAATTAATATTGATATTAAAAGGGAAAGCCAAATGATATTAGACGAAAGAGCAAGCTTGGATATCAAATATCGAGATATGTAAGATTTTTTTTTATCAAAATCAGATGTCATGTCGAAAATCGATGTCAGGATTGATGCAGGGAATGTCAAAACGTGTATTTCCATTCAAATCTGAATATATAATAAGTTTTTATACCAATTGTATTACAAGTGAAAACTTTGCTTGGTAATTGTATAATTGCGTGACACGTTTTAACCAATGAGAGTGGAAAATTGTTGAAAAATAACTGACGAACCGAGGATATATAAACCCCGTTCGTTGCTATGGGAGCGTTTTGTATGTGTTGATCGATCTCTTGACAACCATAACATGAAATTACTTAGCGCTTAAAAATATACACACGTCAATGAAAACTAACCCCAATTGGTGGAATAAACGTAAAAAAATCAAAAATTAATCTGCCAATTCCAAATTTGTTTTGTATATTGCCGCTTAGACGTAGTTGAGTTCAAAAATTATTTTAAAATTTTTGTGTAAAAAAGCATTAATGGTACCCAACGTGGGCTTCTTGTAATAATAATGGATTCTATCACACATTTAAATTATATGAAAGTAAAGCAGACATATTTGACAAATATCCACGTTGGAGGAAAAGATCTAACCTTGTGGTTATGTTATAATATACAGTAGCGGCAAAAATTCTATCACCTTTGCCTTTTTTACAACATCTCCATCTCACAACTTATATATTTTTAATCCTTAGTATGTGATGTAGTATGTATTGAAAGACATGTTTAAATGTATACCATTCATATTTGACTAACGGTTATTAAACCAGATCTTCACTGCACCCGTTGAATGTTTCGGATCGTTGTCCTGTTGAAAAATAAACTTTCGACCAAAACTATCGCGAGCAAAAGGAAGCATAACATCTTCCAGAATGCTCATGTACATTTCTTTATTCATTATGCCATCAATTCGATGGAGAAGGCCAACTCCTTGTGCGCTAAAACAACCCCACACCATCACGTTGCCTCCACCATGTTTGAGGGTCGAAAGTAGGTAGCGCGGGTCGAAGAGTGTGCCAATAGGACGTCGTACGTAAGCTGGACCATCACTTTAAAAATTTCGATTCATCGCTCCATATAATGTTTTTCTACTGATTTGCAGTCCACTCTAAATGCTCTTTTGCAAATTCAACACGAGCTTTTCGATTTTTTGGTGATATGATTGGTTTTTTAACAGGGCGGCGTCCATTGAGCCCCGTAGCTTCATTTACAAGCTACGTCGAACTGTCTGAATGGAAGGAAACTTCATTTCCGATGGATAATTCACGTGTAACGTCAATTGCTGTTAGTGGAGGGTTGTCACGAGGAAGACGAACAATATTTCTGTCCACAAATTTTGATGTTACTCGGGGTCGTCCTGGATTTTTCTTGTTCTGCACATCCTCTTGCACACCAGCTCAAAAATGTAGTTATGGTAGTTTTACCAACACCAAACTGCCTAGAAAGTTATTGTTCAGCCCTATATCAATCCAACCAAACCCTCCATTGAAAACTATGATAGAACAAGCATTAGGCATTGGGTTGGCAATTTTAAATACATCAAAAAATAATTTCTCTTTGGAATGTTTTTTATTTGGAAATTTTAATTATTTTCTAATTGATTGACATTGTTAACTTTTTAAAAGTTACTTTGATTGAATATTTTTTCTCGACTCTCTCATGTTTTAGTTGATTTCTTTTTATTTTCATATTTATATTATATCAAATAATATTCAGAACAATTAGACATTGCTCTAACTCTTAAAACATAACTTAAATCCTGTTGAATATGTCGATCGGTTATTTGCCTTGGGAGGGATGGATAATAAATTATAACTTCGATTCAGCATAGCTTTATCAAACTGTTTACCCCAAAGTAAAGGTTTACTACAGCAACTGTCCATAATTTAAGATTAAGCACGAATACTTAAGAAGACCTTTTGCAGAAATCGTGTTTTTATTTACGCCCTAGAATTCCTGAAACAAGCCCAACTATGACTATACAGCATTATAAATAAAAAATTACAATTTAAGAGGAAGCATCCAAACCAGTTCAAAGCATTATTGACGAAATAACGTTATTCGGAGGTGAACTTGGTAATAGTTTTTTAGCAGACCGAACAGATCACGACCCAATAAATCTTGGTTGTCTGCTAGTTTAATACGAGTTAAGTAGCAGATATTTTAGAGGACCATAGTTCCTTTCACGTGAATTTTGTTTTTAATGTAGGGTAATACAAAAGTTCACACTAGTGATGTACTTTGGCGAGGGTGCAAAATTCAATTCTAAACAAAGATTGTTCTTTGTTATTTTGACGACATATTTGGCTAGAATATAATATTTTGGAGTTTTTATGTTTTTTATATATTATTTCGTTTTTATGATTTTGTTTTTAATATTTTATGCACACGATATCCTTTGTCGTAATTTTTGAGTACCCTGTTGGGCGCAAATGAAGATTTATTACTATTATTATTATGATCACGACCCAAAGATGAACTTGAGCCGTAAGAGATAAACTTGGGCGATGTTTGCAACAACAGCGTCTACCAAAAAACCCTTTGACCTACAAGAGTGTATGGAGGAAATCAGAAATGAAATCAAAGAGGAGATTCGAACCTCAATAACAAGTATCATTCGGCTTATATTTTTTTTATAGAAGTAAGTTTATTTTAAGAGTTTCATTTATCTTTCAATCTATTATATTATTACGCTAAAAGATAAGCTTATTTCAGTATATTGGTTGCGAAAATACTGTATCGCCGAAACAATTCCAATAACGTTTCGAGAAATCTATACTAGACATCTGCTTAATATTCACAGATTCGTGATGTTATGGAGTGGTGAACCTAAACAGAACTTGTACCGAGCGACGCGAATTTAAATTTTCGAGCCGCTCAATCGCCACGAACATCCGAACGTGAAAATACAATCGAGCAGCCTGTGCGGTAATCGGTCGCTTTTCATACTAATCACGTTAGCCAATGCGCATATATGTGGCATACAGGCGCATGTTTATGTTTGGCGAGCGTCGCGGGCGAAAAAATCCGCCATCGATACTTTAAAGAAGCGGCCAAGTATGGTGAGCTTCCGCTATAAAGGTAGTAGTCAGTCGCCGGCAGTGGGAGCCTTTGTCCGGGCGTTCGGTGCTCGACCAAGGTCACACGAAAGCTTGACGTTGACCCCGGCGCGATCGGTGGGGAGATATCCAACTAACGGAAGACGTCTCCGTCAACAACAAGTTGTCGCCGCTTCTCGCTGCCCGAACGTGTCTGAAATTTCAGAACGGCCCGATTGTCATCGTTATACCAGATTAAAACTCCTCCATTTGTCGGGAATCTGCTGCCGTTTACCGTTGTTCGTCATTAGACTGCATCTTCACGTTCGCTCCCTCTCTAAGCCCGACGTCTGCGCGAGTTTTTTTCGAGAAAGACACGGGAATGTCACCAGGACCATTGTGCATACACCGAGACAACTGGCGAACAACTATAATAATTTATATGGAAATATACAGTTACGGTCACTTGGATTTATGGCTACTTTGCTAGACGCACTTCACTAACCAAAGGTGTGCTGCTTGTTAGAAATATTAGTATATCATAGGGAGTTCTGATGACATCTATATATTCAATAGTTTTAACAAATTGAGTTTATGAGCACTTATGTTCAATGATATGTTTAAGGCCAAGTAAATGTTAAATCTACATTGCTTTAACTTCAATCTACTCCATTTTTCTTGATTATATTTCGATACTTGTTGATTAGTAACTTAACCTTAACGAAGTTTGAAATTATAACATACTTACTTCAACTGGATATTTTCATTAAATTTGGTTAAGAATTTGGTTTTCTTCCATCCTCATTTCCGCAGTATTTACGTTTTAACATCGACGAAATATTTTTATGTTATGTATTTTGATATTTGATGGTTTGTTACCGTTTGCTATTTTCATGTTGGACATGCTCTTGATGAAAATATTTTATGTGATCATTGATTCGCCCATTGCAGCACCATCGTGTATTCTTACGTTTTCCTTTGCCCCATTATCGAACCTGAGTTTTCCCATGGTCATCCATTAGGTAACTTGTTTTGCGATCATACCTCAGCAGTACAATAGTTTAGCAACAATTAGTTGAACGACCGTCAAGTAGCCTCTGCGATAGTTGATAATAAAACGACCAAAAATGCAGTATTATCAAGTTTTAGTCATAGTTGCATCCATTGCGAAACATTCTCAAAATGA
Source organism: Geotrupes spiniger (assembly GCA_959613385.1). NCBI lineage: Eukaryota > Metazoa > Arthropoda > Insecta > Coleoptera > Geotrupidae > Geotrupes > Geotrupes spiniger. The sequence goes on along the minus strand of OY390735.1, from coordinate 13,051,443 downwards.
AAGATTATTAACTTTACATTGATGGAATGTTCGAGCGGAAGTAATCACTGAAACAATATTGTAAATAATAAAAATTTCGTATAATGAACAGAAAATAAAAATGAATGTAATATACGACTTTTCAGAGAAAAGTCGTAAACGAGTATTTAAAATAGCAACTTGGAACCGTAAATTAATTCCCAATATCTGACTTCTACAAGGTTAACGAGAAAACACGATAGCAGTGAGGCAGCTCGTTCACTCTTATCGACTTTGGTAACCTATTGCATGAATATTTTAATTGCATCATAATACTACACATAACGAAATATTAATTATTTTATTTTATATTATTTTAATATTTGTGATGCTCATCACCAAGTTTAATGGAAGGTAGTTTTAATCTATTATTGTTGCTGCCTCAGAGTGCCTGATGTGTGACTTATTCCGATCACTTCTTCATTAGGTGCAGAAAATCCTTCCACATTTATAAAAATGATTGTCAGAGCTCGACGTAAAAAATCCGCCGGTGATCATTTCTTCACTTATTTCCAATATTCGTCCTTTACAACCTCTCTGTTCAACTGCCTGTCAGTGTGACAAAGAACACAACATTGGAGCGGCTAGTTCATTCTTGTCGACTTCGGTACCCCATTACATAATAAAAATTACATAATAATAAATACCTAGCATAACAACATTTTTGGTCTATTAATTTAAATGCCTCAGAGTGTTTCTTGTGCATATAATACGTGCCTTGGTTATTCTTACATATCTCTCTAAATTGAGCTTAAATATTAAATTTGTAGATAATATTACTTAATTAATTTACTATTCCATCTGTCAATAACACCAATGAAAGCAAGCATCGAAAGTCTCAAAGATGAAGGTAAAGGTGTCATTGCTCGATTAGATAAACGATAACGATTTATGTCTGCCTCAAGGAAACGTCAACTTAAATAACTGAAACACAACAACGCAAATATTTCAACAAAATAATGTATTAAGTTTAATAACACCAATAGAAGCAACTATCGAAAGGATTAAGGACGACTTTACATTCATCTATACAATCCTTGATACTCCGTTACGTAGACGACAAGGATTTATGCTTGGCTGAAGAAAACATTAACTTGACTGAAACCACAACAACACATATATTTCAACAAAATACTTTGTCAGGTTGGCGACTATGCTTTTTTAATTTAATATAGTTTTAATTCGTATCCGTAAAACTAGTACGCCGAAGATTTGAAATTTTATTTTATAATAGGAAGTGAATAATAAATGAACTACATATTTTCCAATGTATTAACTTATTACATGCAAATGGCATACATGTCAATTACGTTCAAGGACTCGTACCGTTTCATACCGTTTGTCGGGACCTTATGGCAAGAATTAATATTGTATATTTTTTATGTTTCACCGTAAACACCATACATATATAATTTCTGTACTTTAAATTTCTATAATTGTTTTTAGTATTATAGACATATTTTTGACGAAGTTGTATGAGGGTTTAAACTTTTTTGAAAATTTCAGTTACATATTCAGCTACATATTCGTGGCAGATATTCACGATAAACTATCGTTGGTATTTTATTGTACCTTATATATCATTATAGTTATGACGCATTATTTAGTCTACCTATATCTACAACTATGTAACGAGAAAAGTTGTGCCTTTATGAATTTTCGGAATTTCCAAGCATTTTCTTTATCGTCTCCAACAATCCTAACCTGGCCCCTGACTCATTCCCATATATCCAATCCCGTTAACTTCCTACGCTAATCGTTATTTTCATTTACTCTTCCTCGCTGTGCCATTTCGTTCACATATCTGCCTTCTTTATGGAAGTTCGCCTGGTTCTTATTCTCTATATCTTCGTCTCCACATTTGTGTGTCTAAATTGCACCACTGATTACTCTTCCATTCATGCATTTTATCCTCCTCACATACAAACACACATACAAACTACATGTACATTGATTGGTACATTGGTTTGATGTTTTCAACGGGGTGGTTACATCTATGATACAAAAATTGACACAATTTCGTACTATTATGAGTACTAAGAGTTAAGAAGAAAAGCACCGAGCATTCCATGCACACAAATTAAATTAATTATTGGTGTCGTCGAACCAAATTACTGCAAGGAATATAAAAGTATTTATAATGATGTTATTAGATTGTCTAAAAGACAAACATATTTGGAACGAGTTAACTGTAATGAAGTAATACAGTTAATTAATTCATTACGTAGCACAACATGTTCGGGTAAAGATAACATTACTTCAAATATATGTCGTTGAAAGTATGTGACTGAACCATTAGATTAATAATAATTAATTAATAATTAATAATAAACGAAAGTGTGGCTGTGGCATTTCCAAGTATTTTGTATATGAACACCGATTTATAAGAAAGGGGACTAGACTAGTCTGGAAACTTAGAGACCTGTTGCACTGCACTCAATTTATCTGCGAAGTAATAGAGAATGTACTGTCTACTGAACACAAGAGTTTGAATAACTTCCAATAGGGATTTCGATCTGGCCTATCTACAACATGGGCTATTGTTGACTATCTCGACCAAATTCATAAAAACTTTCGTTTGGTAAACCCTTATATTAGAAATAGAAAGCAAATTATCAAAATACATGGACATTTTTCCACTGTACTTGAATAATTTGTTTGACATATTAAAAATGAATTATGAATTGCATTTACGGATGATACAACTTTTAATTTTTTTCGGTTCAATGTTTGTCAACTATGCCAATATTATTATAGAAGCAATATCGAATTTCCATGAAAAACATGATTTGACAATGAATGGAGACAAATTAAAATTAATGCCATCCTGGTGCTAGTAGATACACAAGCACTGTCTTAGTTAGAAGGAAGGGTGAGTCAATATTAAGTCACTGGGACTTCATATTGACCGCCAAGAATAAGTTTACAAAATAAATGTGAATGAACATATGAACGACCAACTTCAAATATGTATGCAATGTATGTATCTTGACTTGTTCTGCTGAAAGTGTGGCTGTGGCATTTCCAAGTATTTTGTATATGAACACCGATTTATAAGAAAGGGGACTAGACTAGTCTGGAAACTTAGAGACCTGTTGCACTGCACTCAATTTATCTGCAAAGTAATAGAGAATGTACTGTCCACTGAACACAAGAGTTTGAATAACTTCCAATAGGGATTTCGATCTGGCCTATCTACAACATGGGCTATTGTTGACTATCCCGACCAAATTCATAAAAACTTTCGTTTGGTAAACTCTTATATTAGAAATAGAAAGCAAATTATCAAAATACATGGACATTTTTCCACTGTACTTGAATGATTTGTTTGACATATTAAAAATGAATTATGTATTGCATTTACGCATGATACAACTTTTAATTTTTTCGACTCTATCTTTGTCAACTATGCCAATATTATTATACAAGTAATATCGAATTTCCATGAAAAACATGATTTGACAATGAATGGAGACAAATTAAATTTAATGCCATCCTGGTGCTTGTAGATACACAAGCAGTGTCTTAGTTAGAAGCAAGGGTGAGTCAATATTAAGTCACTGGGACTTAATATTGACCGCCAAGAATAAGTCTACAAAATAAATGTGAATGAACATATGAACGACCAACTTCAAGTATGTATGCAATCTATGTATCTTGACTTGTTCTGCACCACTTTTTGATTTATTGGATGAATAAACTATTATTATCATTATTCACACCTTAGAGAAACGTGAGTTTTTAAAGACCTAGGTGACTTTCAACATTAGGTGGGTATTATATTCTCATTATCATTATAAGATTCATCATCTTTACTTTGCAAAAGATATCATGTGGAATAATAAGATGTCGGATTCACATACATTTCTGAAAAGAACAAACCAACAAATAGGGAGCTACATCAGAAGTTTCCAACCGAAACACAAATACCAAACAGTCAATGAAATGCGAATTGATAGAAACGAATAAAAATCACTAACATGTGTCTTATAAGTTTTGAGACTAAATTCGAACGAATACCATTTAGAAAACATATTCAAAAATTTCTTTTCAGTTTATTTCAAACAAACCGTGTTTGACAGAGTAGCACTTACTTTGTCGAGAACGCAAGGTATCAACCATTCCTAAGAACTCTATTGTAAATAATTTTACCACAGCAACGATTTTTGGGTATGAAAGCATCGATTGCACAACTCCTTGATTTGAATTTCAAAATTTTGTTGTTCATTCCATCAAAATCGTTCGCATCACTCTAAATTAAAATTAAGTTGACACTCATTGGTGGTTTAAAAACTATTTTTTAGTGGTAAACTCTTTGAAGGAATGTATTTGGTCTATTGTAAGTGTTTTCTTCCATAAACTTTCGTTCAATGATTCAAGTGATGTTTTGGCGCAGCGTTTCGAGTACAGTTGGTTCGATCCAATAACAGGTCCCTGTTTGGTTTATTAGTATTTTTTAACAGTGAATAACGCCATGACCATCTCCATCCAGGGCGCACTAACTTTGCCTAAACTTATTTCCAATCGTTTCAATGCATAGTAATTGAAGCATTCAATCAACGCATCTATATAACGAATCAAGACGAGCAAAATAAAGCGTGAATGTAAATTTATTGGAAATATATCTATGTAAATATTTTAATGTAACTATTAAATTAAACACTGTCGTGAGAACCTGACATATATCAATTATTCCAATAAAACAAACGCGCCATTTCCCGTTCTACGCGACGTTTTATGATTGGCAATCAAAATGCATTTTTCATAGCTATTAGTAAAATGTTCATGGAAAATAAACAAACAATGCATTAGAAAGTACTTCGCGGGTACTGCAAAGAAGAAACGTTAATTGGTGCAAATGCCTTTACGAATTTCTCTTTCATTGTACAATTAACAAAAGCACGGAATGAATTAATCGTATGTTCATAGTTTCAGTAGTTTTCAATAAAGATAATCCGTTAAAAAAAATCTTAAAATACATAAATACAACTGCTCTACGTTCATTCTATGTTTTAAATACTATAATAAGTATTGCGGCAGCGTGGACAATACATTAGTTGTTGTCCATATCAGACAATATACATGTGTCATCGGTGAGTAAACACAGACAAGGCGGAAGTTTACTGGCTGCTGCTCATATCGAAGAAGGAAGTACGTGTCGCTATTGTCGGGAATCGCGCCAATTTATCTACCGCAAAAATCTAAGCTGATTTGAAATTTCAGGAAGGAAATGGGATAAAAATAGCGTAAGCGATTGCTCGACGAAAACATTTTAATGCTATTTTTTAACGTCATATGTTAAAAAGTCAGGATTTATTTTCAATGCGAAATATGCTGAATCGTAGACCGGTTGAAATCTTATTTAATTGGGTATTTAATACACGTTCGCGGTTGTACGTTCTTCGTTAGACGTGCAGCACCCTCTAAGGGATGAGGCGATGCGTGAGCGACCACATTCTTTATGTATAGTCGGCGGCAGTTTAAATGAGACACGTTCATTCACAACTATAGGTGCAATGAACACATCATGATTATGATGTCGGTTTAAAAATACAAATAATAATATAAAATTATGTGTATATTTTATATATTTAAAATTTAAGAATAGGATTAAAATTTTTTAATTTTATTCTTTATACTTTATAGTTAAACGATGGATGAGGAAGCAAATCAGTTAAAGGTTTTGACTAACTTATTTCTTTATTTTTTCGTTCATGTAAATATACGTACCCACGATTTATTATTGATGTCGCATATTTATGCAGGTTATAGCACATGGCGCCAATAAGGCTCAGTTAAACAGTCGTCGAATGACATGAGGGTCACTCACAGACTTCAAACCTTTTTCGCCTGTTGCAACATATTTTGCAAAAAGTGTGTTTACTTAACAATTAGAATTGAAATATTTGATTTCTACAACGGTAAGACAAATCATAAAAAATACAAAATAGTATAATTAACACCCTGGTTGATAATACCATACATATTTACGAAATTGATGTAGTTTTATGCTCTAACTTGATGTCATTAGAATGTAAAAGTGCAACATTTTTTTTAATAATTTTCCCTTTGGAATATAGTTATGGCCTTCATAGGTTCATATTGATACTCCTGTTAAAGTTTGGAGATGTTGTTTGTTGGTTAACTGAGCAATCACTGTCAAGTATTTCAAATATGTTTCGAAGCTGGGTCAAATAAAAACCTTAAAAATACGTACGTAGCAGAAATATTACTTTTGCGTAAAGGAGTTTGCTATCCATCGTAGAATAAAGCTATAATATGGAAGTGCAGCAAGTGTATGAATGGAGCAAAAAAAATAATTTTGCTGAATGATTGTCCCAGATCTGCTCAGGCAAATCGTGTTGTGACGACATTATGTATGACATTCCCCAGTTCCGCAAAGTGTTAGCAAGTTGGGTATCAAAGCAATTGACCTCAGAATCGAACCATCGACGTATTGATGCTTGTCAAGAACTTGTACGACGCTATGAGGCACAAGAGGGCATCCTTATGACAAGGATTGTGATTGATACAAGCAAGGAAACAATGGAATCACAACACTTCCTCAAACCCAACCCAAAGAAATTCGCACAAAGCTTTCGGTAGGAAAGGTTGTCTAAGCCTTTTTTATGCAAAAGTTATAATTTTGGAGGATTCACGCCAAATGGGGTTGTAATAATAATACTAATAAATTTATTTCGATAGAAGAAAACAACGTACAAAGAATAATATATAATCATACTCAACTATGAAAATTCAAGGTGAAATTTCAGGTATTAACCACCTAATCTGTCAACACATATTTTAAGCTTAATACATAGCAGTACATTAACGCCTAACCAATCAACGATACATAGCTTTAAATAGAATCAATAATTAAAAATTTACGTTCACAGTAAATAATATGAATAAAAAAAGTATTACATTAGGAGCAAATTGTTAATACCATTTAAATCTACTTCCCATATTTAACCAACCTCATATTCCCATATTTATAAGATATTCTGGAGAATTTCCAAACTCCAAAAATTAGCCCAATTAACCCATACATAGAAAACTTACCGATGAGTAATAAGTGAATTGTGACAATCAATGACTGGCATTTACAGCAGTCCCAAAGCTAAGTAATACATTTCTAGATGTCAGATTTAAAACATATGGTGAAGTCTAAAACAACACCAAGTTTTTCGCCTCATCAGTAATGGGAAGTTATTTTTTTACAACAATTTGTAAATATTTACTTCGCAAGACATATACATGTACAGAACTACACCACTCTAAAACTGAGAAATTGATATTGATTAACAACATAGAAGAAGGCGGGGAAGACCACAACAAATATGGGACGAGACAATTGCGAAAACACTGTACATGAAGAATATATAATGGAGAGAAGCAATGAAATTTGCACAAAACATGAGATAATGGAATAAGTTTCTTTGTGAAATTAAAAATATAAGAACACTAGCGTAATGCTACACCGATACGGCACTACAGGGTTTCTGGTCAGATTATCTTTTTTTACCAGATTATTTCGGTCGCCTCTTGGGCGTAATTTTAAACTCCACAGTGGGTCGGGTTCGGTTCAGTTACTCCTTCGAAAGATGTTGGTCGTTTCGTAATGGGTTTTCCAATTCTCAAATTTCATTAACAAAATGAAATAAGCTCTCAAGTTGGTGTTTGCAATGTTTTGGACAACTCGACCACGTACTACTCTCGATGCGAAGCATAGGTGCTGATTCGATTGATCAAATCATATCTAACTAATCTCACCCTAATTATAAAAACCTCACGTTCTCCTGGGGTGTAGCGCACGAAGTTATTTAGCGCTATTTTCTTACTTTTTATCAATGATTTCTGCACCTACGGCACTAATGATTTGACAACATTATCATTATTATTAGTTACGATACGGCATACCGTAAGCACATACAAGAAACATATTAAAATAAGTATAATTCGAGTACAATGTTGAACCAAAATGCTCCTGCACAGAATAAAAAGAATATCCGAGTAATAGAGTTTTAACTTTTCTTTTGAATAAACGAACATCGCTTAACTGTTTTATGTGGAGTGGCAAATGATTATAGATTTGTATCGACATTATAAGTGGTCCCTTTGCAGATAATGACAAATGATGATTTGGCAATAATATATCGTTTGTATTCCTTAGATTTTATTTGGTGTTTTTATGTTCATAACCAAATTGTATCCTTCTTTGATTTTATATAAACCGTAGTGAATAATATGTATAATGACGCCACTGCTAAGTATATTTAGAGTTCGAAATAATCATAGTAATAATAATAGTATCATTTTGGTTTGAATAACATTGTCCTTAAAATTCACTTCTGCAATATAAGCAAATTATAAGCAAAAGTACCCTGTGTGTTTCCCCAACATACAATCCCGTATTAAAAAATATATAGATTAAGGGCATCAGATATGTTATCAAATACCAACACCGAGTTAGCAGAACTTAATAGCAGCTTTCCGATGTAAGCAAAATGTATGATGAGTCATTTTGCTTAAGTCGGCAATCAACTGACTAATAGCTACGTCCGCTATAAAACGAAGTATATGTTTGCGTATCATCTGCATACATATGGTACTTAGAGGTTTCCAATGAATTCATTATATTACATATATAAATAATATACAGAATTGGCCTCAAAATCGGAACTATGGAACCTATGGAACACCAGATCCAATTTCTACAAATATATTATTCAAGTAATTTTTAAATTTAGTGCCAGTAAAAATGTATTGTGTCAACACCGTACTTCTGGGTATGTTGTCGATAAAAAAGTTATTTATGTCATTTGCATTAGTTACATTTGCGTAATTCCTCCAACATATCTCTTACGCTAGACTTTTGAAATTTATAGTTTAAATAAGTTTTTTTTTCGCATTGAGTCACTGAATTACAAAAATCGCGAAGTAATTTTTAATACTCCCATTCACGATCATTTTTAGTCTTTTTGAAGGACTTGTAAGCTTTGTCACGTAAGTTCATCAAATTTAGTGTTTTCGCTCAGCGAGGGTAAGAAAGATTGCCTCTTAAACTGCTAGGTGTGTAATTTAACTGTGCATGTAGATTTAAAAGTATGTTCAGTTGTCTATTGAAAATAATCTAACGTGTCGTCAATATTTTTTATGTAAAATATCTGATGAAAAGGACAATAAAATCATAGTAGAATATATTGCACTCGATATGCTTGATATCTTTATAAAAAAAAAACAGATATGTCATTTGGTACAGTTTCAGATATTTTACAATATACGAAAAAAAGGAATTATCTTCATTTGGAATTATAAAGTCAACGAGTGTTTCAGTTATTTTTATGAATCTGGTTGGATTATTAGCAAATTGTACGATACCTAGAGTGCTTAAAAAATTGTTACATTCTTTAGCATTAGAGGATTTCAGGTTGTAATAAATTTATTTTAAAGTCACCCATACAAATAGAATCACCCCATTGGCAGGCACATACACATCGACGACTTCAGCTCCACAAGCAAAGAACGAATATTAACATGTACCACTGTTGAACCCGAATTGGTCATTATATTCTTGGAAAAGTTCGACAAAATACCTATATCTGTCTCTATATTATCTGTGCACGATTCAATCACAACTATGACACGAAAAATAAATACAACGCATACAACAAAAAATTAACACGTAATGCAAGAAAGTTACCAATTGAAGAAATAAATGAAAAATAAAATGAAAATTTGAATTAAACGGCTGTTGTACCGACTAATCTCAAATTAAACCACTGTATAATATTAACTAGTGCTCGAAGATTCAGGTATTAACGACATAACGTCGTCTGCAGAATGAAAACAAAACATAAAACTAACATTAATCGCTTAATTTTGTACAATAAAAAATATCCAATTAATAGAAAACGTAAACAGCAGTTATCCATTCATTTCAGTTCATTAAATTCATTAGTACATGACAATTTAACTTAAATAAAAACAAGTACGACATACTCGGAAATCCTGAAGAACCGTCTGAAGCGAGCCATCGGAACCAACTTTTATACGACGACAACGCGAGGACCCATACTACACATTCAACCAACGCCAACGGTGGCAACTATCCAAGATTTTACACACCCTCCTTATTATTTATATATATTATAAGCGATTACTATATATTTAGTCTACTTAAAGGGGCATTAGGTGGGGAAAAAAATCACAGCAATGATGAAGTGATTCACGCAGTGCACGAGTGCACGAGGCTGTGCACGTGACCAAAAGATTGTCTTCTTCTGTTATTCAAGCACTTCCTAAACGGTTAAGGACGTAATGGGGAGCACATCGAAAAATGGTATCCTTGTTTTTGATTTTGCTTCAATAAATTATGTTTAACAAAGTTTTTAAGATGAACATAGGATTTCAGAACCATTCTGTTCTCTTCTGTTATTCGAAAGATAATTGATGCCTAGTAAACATATTTCTAATGGAAAATGCAATATTTTTTATCATAGCAAGCAAATCCAATGTCAGTGTTAGGTACAACATAAAACCTTGCTGCCTTGGCGAATTTTACATCACATCAGATCGTAGTTTTAAAATTGGATAAATAAATGTTGAACAATTATTCTAACTTTAAGTGTTGTTACATTATTGAGATTAACCTTACGTAACTATGAATAAAATTCCAAGGATTAGAAATTGTTACAGCTGTGTTTGACACTCGATTTGACTATAACAATTTTCAATAACGTTCAGCCCCATTTGTTCCATCATCACAACTCAACTCACAGTTGAACCATAACTGATTCAAATTAGGTACTCTGTAGGTTCGTTAAAATGTTTTGTGTTTGGTGTCTGGTTGTTTCAGGTTCAATTTACAGTTGTCCTAGACCATAAGAAATTTGAGTAACATCCATATCTAAATTTTGCAAAATGGTGCAAGCTATCGAGCTACATGCAAGAGGATCAGAATAAAAACATTACGTGCTACATGAAGGAATTTAGCAAGAAAACATGACATATTTTACGACGTAAAAATATGGCTACGACGATAATTGCCCAACTAAAGCGTTTGTTCTTGACAAAGCTTAAGAAAACCACTATTATTATTAAATAAATTAGTTCCTGGGGTAATGCCCACTCTCAAGTTCAAATAAAAGGCAGTCGTAATGCAGTGCTCCTAAATTGGCATATGGCAATTACACAAATCTACAACGAATTAAATACTACTGACTCAAAATTATCATAAAATCCTACGCGAACGAATTTTACGACGATAAAAGAATTGAAACCGGGAACTAAACGCTTTGGGCATTAATAAGCTCAAGTTAAGTGACCATTGTTTAGACAAGCGGAAGAAAAAAATCCACCACGATAATCAATGCTTACGAACACATATCCACGCATTAATAAACATTCCTACACGTTTAAGCAACAAGTGACCTGTTGGTTGTTAACGTAACTTTCATTTTCAAGTGAAAAACAAATTTAAAAGGAAATAAACATACTCACATGCGTGGATCAGTTCTAGGTTAATTGCTTTACTACGTAATTCAAAATATTCGCAATAATGTCAAATATTTCATCATATAATCGAAATATTCCAAATATATGATTGTGTACAACACACAGCGATAATATGCGAGTATTTTCCCTTTCAAACCAAAGTAATTACCAAACACGTGAATTAATGTAGTAAAATAACTCGGAACATTAACAAGACATGGTACTGATATATGACGAATGGATTCATAAAAACTTGTCTGCTGATAGTGCCAAAGTACATAAGTATAAACATCACATGAAACGATACACGTATCGAAGATTTAAATCATTTTAACAGCAGAAATGCATCAGCTCCATGCTAACGAAAACCTGACAAAATTTAATATTGTGGGCAGGAAGACTAATGGTTGGGCAATATTTCACGTGAAAGGTTTCGAGTGAAATTAATTATATTGTCCGACCAGTTTTACGGTTTATACAGGGAAAAAAAATAAAGCAAACAGTTGTTTAGGGTCACATAGAGCTCTTGGAAAATAAATTATTGGTAAGAAATAGTTGGAAAAATAATTAATTAAAAACGAAAAATTTAATATGTGTGATAAAACATCTTAGTTATTTATTATAGCTGGTACCAGACGCTTTCTTTCTAATTATAAAAGCTGTCATAGAAACGCAGTGAAAATATTTGTCAGCATTAGTTAAAATTGCTACGTATCCTTGTTTTAGGTAGTATTTGTATTTATTGCCAATTAATTGTTGTTTTTTGAAAAATTACAATAAATGTAACTGTTTAAATGTAACTATAATTGTATGATTATATTTTCCTAGTTGTTTCGAACTTCTAAGATTATATCATTATTATTTAATTGGATGGAATCAAAATGTTATTGCTTAATATTATAGTTTACAAGTTATTTTTGGTCAAGTATGTTGCCAGCATTTAACAAAAAGTTAGTTATTTACGCGGATACAAATAGAGATGAAAAACAAAAACATTCTGAAAAATTTTCATTTTAATAATATACAGCACCGCGACTTTGTTTACAATCAGAAAATATGTTTTATTTCGGATACGATATGACGTTAGCAAGTCAGAATTCCGGCCAAATAATACGAGTAAACTTTGTCCATTTTTCATAACTGTTAGCGCTCCATCTAAAATAACTACACGGGTGGATTCACTGACCTGGTGTCATACGCAAAGTTCGCTGGAAACACTCATTAGGTCAAAAACTTAAAGAAATGATGTCGTCAACTTAAATTTTCAATTACAAGTAAAAGACGATGCTTAAATTAATCACACAAACAGAGCATTTTAAACTAATCACAAGAAATAGTTCTCGTATTAAACGAATTAAAAATCAGAGTAAACAACTTGACAAGAAATTGTTTGTCTCTAGTTGTTAAAGCTTCGTAGCAAGTCGTAACTAGGAAGTCGTTCGTAAATTAAAATGATGAGATTTAAGTAACTGCGATCGGACGTAGACATTTATTTATTAAAATGAAAATTAAATATTGGTGTAACAAATTCTGTTAGGACAACGCTATTCCATTTAAACGATTTATGAGAACGACAGCACTGCTGTTGAAGTATCAAGTCACACAAATCCCTTTTAGCAAAACGCGGGCGTCAACAGCCCAATGTGATTGATTCTGCATTTAACCAATATCTACCACCAAAGGCTGGCGAAATGAACAGCATAAAACTCGATTCAAAATTAAATTAAACGTGGACAAATAACGGAAAATATGTAAGTGAGATATCTTTATTTTTTAGTTAGCTTTTATTCGCCTGTTTATATCTTGTTTGGTACATTCGTATTTATTTTTGGGATTTGATAATAACGTATGTTATTACATATCGATTCATATTATGAGTCCATTTTGTATAATATAAGTAGATATAATGTTATAAGAAACTACTCAATCAATCCAAGTTTAAAAAGGTATGGGTCATTCATTTTTATATTGTGCAAAATGAGATAAATAATATAAGCTATAAATGAAATGCATAACTGCATTATGAGACGCAGTAGTTCGGCAAAAATTATAAAACCATAAATCATGAGTGTCATTAGCCTACAAGGATTAAGCAATGGACTACAATCTCCACTCCACGTTGGCGTTGTTGGTGAGATATAATGTCAATAAAATACAAATAGTAGAAATCAGTCGATTTACGATTGTTGTGATTATGATGTTATTTCATGACAGTATTACTTTCATTTTCTGTCTTCGGAAAGTGATTTATCGTGATATATTGCTTGTGGTTTTATCAAAGCGAAAGATTATTATAGAAATACTTTGCCTTACAATGTAACAGGCGATATTTAAGCTATAAAAAATCAGGTTTCATCGAAATGAAAATATAGCTTCCTGGGAAAAAGATTCGAAAATGATATGGATTGTATTGTGATATATGTGGTGTAACTATTCCATCGTCCATAAATGCGATTTTAGAATATCATTTACAAAAAGTCGCGGGACAAATTTCGGAACTGACTCCTCCTTGGTGATGGATTGGGTTGGAACAGAAAAATAAAACTGTAAATTTGCAACCTTATCCTTCAGGAATCCAACCCAATCGATCCTAAATCAATTGTAAATTTAAATTTTATTTGTTGTAATACAATTCAACCCAAGCCAACCCAACCCAACCCAACTTAAAAAATGGCCCAGCAATGAACGAACACAAACATTTGGAGAAATAATGCAGCCTTTCACAACATCAGATATTGGTGGGCTGGGTTATGGTACCATCTTTGATTTCATGCACGGTATACGTAGAGGAGGGGGGAATTTATTACAAGTACATCTTCGTAATGAAGATATAGCTTCCTGGGAAAAAGATTCGAAAATGGCATGGAATTTATTGTGGAATATGTAGTATAACTATACCATCGTCCATGAATGTGTTTATCGTTTGCTAAATGTCGCGGTACAAATTTCGGAGTAATTACTGACTCCTCCTTGGAGTGGTTGGGTTGGTTTGGGTTGGAGTGGAAAAAGAAAATTATAAATTTGCAGTTTTATCCTTCAAGAATTCAAACCAATGCAACCTAAATTAATTTACAGTTTTATTTGTTACAATGACACCCATCTCAACCCAACCCGACCCAACTAATGTAAGGACCCATGAACGAATGAACATGAGCATTGGTAGAAATGTCAGGATGCAGCTTTAAATAATCCAGCTCTCTGTTGGCAAGTTTTTCACCACGCCTAGCCATGTAATTTATTGAAACAAACTTACCCTTACCATACAGTAAGTTATATACTGTTCAATAGGGGTAAGTTTTTTTTTCATTTTGTTTGCCAACCACAGTCTCCAATTTACTATCATGTAATTTATAATGTAAAAGTTCCCAAATAATTCTTTGTTTTTATAAACTTTTTTATTTTAAATATATGTTTGTTATTTATGTTCATAAATAAATGATTGTTCTACTAAAAGTAACATTTTTGTATATTAAATAAAGGCGTGAATAATCCCTTAAAGTCTTGTTCCTTCTTCTATTGTTGAGCCTAAGAAAAATGTTACAATCTATTCTTGTCGAAAAAGAATTGAAGAAATTGTCAAGAATTATTACTCAAAAAATATATTTCCTTGCTAGCAGATGGCTCATTACATACGTAACTTATTTTATATATCTCAGTGTTAATTTCAAAATGGTAATTATATATAATTTTAACAGTGAATATAAATTTTCTCGAAGACGTATATTTTGGGTTTTGGCGTTTTAATTATTCGTTGTCCCTACTTCCTTGAATATAACCATGTAAATATTATAAACATGTGTTTTTACTACACTCGTATGTTAACAAAGCTGGCCTACCGGTACTTTTTCATTAGGGCCCGCTATCATTAGCGCCGGCCCTGCGGCTAACAATTATAAATGTGGAACGCGACACCGACAAACCCGTTTCTGCACAGAGAGAGTTTTTCCGAGTTATTTCGAAGCTCACGACGCCCTGTTAACAAAGTGTTTTATTTCTTGCGGAAACAAATTTTATATTTTCACCGAGAATTCAGATTAACTGTGGAAAACGACAAGAAGAGAAATTTTTAACGTAGCAGATATTAGAATAGCAGGGGCATAACAAGAATTATAAAACATTGAGTAAGTGCATAATGGAAAAATGGAAACGAGAAATTGACAATCAATAATATACGTTGGGTTAAGGGCTGCCGAGCTTAATTAACATAGAAATGAGAAAGATGTTGTTGACTGGACAGGAATAGAACAGAAAAAATAAGATTGAACTGATACTAAAATGACGAACTAGTCATAATCACTCCGCATGGCTCACATGAAGACGTCAAGGATATAAAAAGGACGAATTCCTGGAGAAAGTAAATGAAGTAGAATATACTAAAGGTAACTTGTCTTTTATTTAATTTTTATTATTTGGAGATGTGAATAGATGAGTGGGAAAAAGTAAGTATGTAGGAATATATGGGAAAACGTACGAACAAGAAAGGCTGCTATACAAACGGCTTAAACTCAACACACCTCAACATTTGAAAGGAAACAGAAATAGTTATCATAGACACAGAACTGGTAATCCAAAAAACATCGGAAGACAACAAACGACACAATATTACTTTTATTACAGAAGAAATATCACAAATTATGAAATCCCAGATAAAATATAGCAATTAAAACACAAATTCACAAATATGTTACATCTCCTATCCACGTCACCGAGTACCGATACAAGGAACTGATCCAATCGGCGACGTTTGTACATGGAGTTTTTTATAAATTATCTTTCTTATGCAACCCATGCAGAAAAACGAAGAATTTAACATCAGCAGAAAGCAAAACAGCCAACGTAATAAAAGAGATACCCAGAAAGGAAAAAAATGAAAAAAAAAAAACAATTAAGAATATGTAAATGACAATAAAAGAACAAAATGCAATAATCA
The DNA here is from genome assembly GCA_959613385.1 of Geotrupes spiniger. Lineage (NCBI taxonomy): Eukaryota > Metazoa > Arthropoda > Insecta > Coleoptera > Geotrupidae > Geotrupes > Geotrupes spiniger. The sequence continues at coordinate 13,034,999 of OY390735.1, read as the reverse complement.
CCAAAGCCAACAAGGAGAACACTATGGGAATAATAGACAAAAAAAAATACTTGAAAAAAACGTTAGAATTCATAAAGGGCAACAACTACGAAAAACTAAAATAAGACCCAATAAAAATTCTAACCATAAATTCACGACCCTCAAATATAACTCTATAATAGAAGACAATGAAAAATACAAATAACGGACATGTGTCCAAATGAACCTAAACTAAACTAAAAGGTCTCCCGAAACCATTATGTGTAGTAACCGAGCTCACCCATCGGCCATTGGTAAACTCACATCGGCACTTTCTAAACTAATAGCCGAAAACTAAAGAATATACTGGAATTGAAACACACCGACACATATTATAACACAACGGCACAGAACACCTGCTAATCACCGACATCAAGAGCTTAAAGACATTACCCCACCAAAATTATCTCCACTTCAACAGCGAATTTTATCGTCAAACCAAGGGATTTCCCATTGGAGGACTAACTGGGATTATGTTCGATATCTACCTCAAACACCTTCAATTTATTCATAGCATAAAGGTTTGTACCTATGAATGTTGTTGACGACGTTTCTTCCAAAGTATGAAAAAATGATCATTTCAATACTGGAAATAAAGTGTTAACAGCTATCGTTTGTAAAAATTTTTCACCGATATGGCAAACAAACTAGAATTGCTGAAGAGTATTTTTAAGTTGGCCAGATTCCAAACATGAAAGATTGCGCTGAAGATAATCCATATCTAAATCTGTCTACATCTACTCGTCCTCATTTGGTGATGGAAGACGTCAGCACCTACTTGAAGCCATGGAAAAGCGGAACAATTACAAAATAAGTACTTTAAAAACAGCAAAAAAATTAAAACGCCCCAAATATTCAACTGCAGTGTTGAAACGAATTCCACAATTTTGCTGAGCGATACAAGTGCAATTTCCCAAAACAGAGAGTGATCATTTTGGGCGACGAAAATAATTTCAGCTTGTCTAATTCAGAAATGGATGGAAACGATGGCTTCTACAAAAATAATATCGAAAAATAATATCCTTCAGCTATACGATAGAAAAAAATGAATATAAATGGTATGTCATTTCCGAGACCTTATATTGCACATGTGCAGGGTAAAGACGTGGATGCAAGACTACTCTGGAAGATATCTTCCAAAATGTTTGCAATTTATGCAAACTAATCATTATAACGATGATTTCATATTCTGGCTCCACTCATTATCGTATCCATTATACAAGATTAACTAAGAATTGGGTAGCATAAAATGATATACCATTTTCCCCCAGCCAACCTGTCAAATATTCCCCTAGAGGCTGAGAAGTACAAAACGAATAACAATTGCAAAGAAGATTTTAACAAAAGCTTAGAAAATTGAATGTAAAACCAAAGCCACCATCACTTAAAAAAGGCAAATTTACTGTACGCTAGAAACAAATGGTAATATTTTTATCATAATAATGATATTAACAAATATGCAAATATTCTCATTAACCCAAACCAGAGAAAAGAATTGTAATACGTGAGACCCAGAAAAGAGTCAGAGACCTATAGTGGCGACCACCTTGTGGCGACAAAAATGAAGAAAGAAAGAAATAATACAACGAAAATAAAGGTTAACAATGAGAAGAACAAGCCTGAAGGGGTCTTGGAACAGTACAAATTAAACGAATAATGCAGATCATACATATAATATCAATAAACATATCAATAGAATCAATTAACACATCAATAGAAATTTTTGGAACAACAATATTTATTCCTATGACGCAAACAAGATATTTGAAGGAAAATATCTTGGAAGAGGTCAATATAAGAATGGAACTTAACAATTTTCACAAGAGACCAATCATTACGACATATGTAAACATCAAAAAAGGAGATTGTGGAGCAAACTGAAAATAAAGAGGAAATAATAATAATAATAATGAAGATCTCAAGAATCTAAGAAAGAGAAAGACAGTACTAGACTTATAAAAGCCAAAGATAGTCAAATACTACGACAAGAGAAAGAGATAACTGACTGAAAGGGAAGAATATTTTGAAGAGATATTCAATATAACAAACAGCAACCGAGAAGAAGAAACAGAAGACGAAGAAAGTAATAAAGATGGTTTTTGGAAAAACTGAGAAACGTGATAAAAATAACGAAAAGGGATAAATCAGATATGACTAGATCATACCGGATATGATACGAATACAAATATTGACGTAGAAATTGCACAAAATCTGGAAAGAAGTAAAGATCCCAGAAGACTGTGGGATAAATATAGTAAGCAAACATATACCGACATTTGAGAATAAGTATACGGTTAACTGTGGTGATAACTATAAGGGCGTTACGTTACTTGGTAATATAGATCCTAGCTCAAAAATGTACGAGGTAGGTCCTGGGTAAAGAATTGAGAAAATGTTAACAGATCAAATGAAATAGTGGATGGAGAAAAAGGAGAAGCGAATTAGAGTCACAAACAGTCTTAATATAATATATATTATATTATATATTATATTAATAATATAATATCACACTTAATTTATTGAAGTATCAAACTTCATATATCATAGAACAAATATCACATTTTTATTATACAAATCAACTTATATCGCCATAAAGCAAAGTTACAGTGCTCTCATGAATCAAATATAGCAGTTCTATTATAGTCAAAAGAGATGTACAAAAAATCAGGTATTGTTTACATCCAGCCAGCTATGAAAATAGATCTATCCATCAAAGCGTGAGAAGCTGTGTGTGTGTGTGGTAACTGAACTGAACGGTCGTACACAAGTCCTTAAAAATGTAAACGTCCAGCCAGAAGTTTTTTCTTCCACTTCAAGTTCATCAATAGTACGATATAGCAAATTGAATAATTCTAGCAAATTCATATAAGTACATGTAAAATTATTTATATTTACAGTACAACAATTAAAGCACAATTATCATGAATATTGGGGTGTGGGTTGGGGTGTGCGGTTACTTGTCGTAAAGTCATCGTAATTTGAGTTATTAGTTTTAACGTCGTAGGTTGTAATAGCTACGAATACGTTCATTGCAGCCTACGTGGCAAACAAGTGTAAAACAAACGTACGACGTGTCGAATAACAAATTGTCAATGTTTAATTACACAGGACCGGATCCAAAATTAATAATTGATAATACCAGGATTAACGAATTTTTTATTAAAATATGTGTCGTTCCGTTTAAACCAGGAAATCCGCACGACCGTCTCTGCTGAGGAGCTTGTTGTGTGGTTTGGAATTTGAGAGCCCGGTAATTCAGTTTGAATTGTTCAAATGTTTGGTCTACTTGCATCCTTTTGCGTTATCGGATGTCCACAAAGCACTCACCTTCGACTCCGTCAATCTATCGGGTGCTTCTGTAAGCTTCACTAAATAGGGACTGCATTACAAATATGCTGTTCTGCCTTAACCGATCAGGAATCTATGTTCAAATGATGTGAAACTCCTGCTACACAGACTTTAAAATCAAATGATTTGATTATTATTTAATTATTTGTTAAGTGCGGTAGCGTTATTTAGTTTGTAGCATTGTACTCATTCCTCTAACTTGATTACTCGTACTAAATGATTTTTGATTAGATTTGATTTATTGCTTAAACAACGCACACACTGAATCACAAATCCATCGCATTCTCTATAAAAGAAACATCTCTCGCGCAAACATTAAATGAAGGAAATCGTACGTTTCTTTTTTCTTTTAATATCTTGCATCTATCGCTAAGCACCTAAGTAATGTTTTATACTGTATCATATTAATTAAACAGATGCACGTAAAGCTTTCGTCCGATGCGAGGTACGCAGGCGGAAGCCAATAATTACAGCGCTAGAATTATTTTCCGGTATGTGATTTCTTACAGGCACCGATCTCGGTCTTACTAACTTACATACTTCTTATAATGGGACGGACGAAGACGGACGAACGATGTCGCTGCTTTTAGCTCGAACGACTGCCCTTTTGTTTACGAGTTTCCCAGCGCAAGTGACTCTCACGATTATTGTTAATTTTTGTATTACAAAGGAATTATGCTTTGTAAGACTCAGAAGGGGATGAAAAACATGACATTTAACAGAAATTACGCGTATGTTAATTTAACACACTAACCACATCAGATCATATTTATATGGCGTATTTACGTGACTTATATTAATGTTTCAGATGGTTGTTAAATGTGAACAAATTTCATAAGAAAATTGAAAAAATAATAAAATTATAAATCGAGATATGATTTAGATCAAAAATGGAAATAATCAAAATACCCAACGACGTCGTTATAAAATATTACCAATAGTTATCTAAACTTTTTTTCGGCACTAACTTACGTGAATAATTTCAAGATTGGTTTTGGGTTCCAGAATACAGACCGAGACGTTTACCAATGACACCAAACTTTATTATCTAATTTATTAATCATTTGCGAACTAGTGTTATCTTGTCTTTTAAGATATCAGTCATAAAAACTGGAATTGTACGGTTTCGGGTAACGATACTCATTATTTAAACAATATCACTCACTGGTTCAGTGTTACTAAATTGTTTGAAATGAATTAGCACAATTAACGACATAAACATTTTTAGCAGGTAATTTCCTGTTGTTGCAAACAAGTAGGCGCCTGGTGGGCTAGATATATTTGTATAAGAGATAAACATGTAATCTAAGAGATCTTCTAATTATTTTGTCTTATTCCATAATAAACGGTGCACATAGTAGCAAGCAGTTGGGAATGACTAATTTAAAACTAATTCATTTGGGAAATTAAATTCTTAAATTGTAGATTGTGCCACAAAATGATAAATAGAACAAGAACACATAGTGTAATTGTTTCCCTTAATCGTATAATGGAAATTCTATAATAATCATTAGCATGTGTGGGATGGTATTTGTTACACATCAAAGTACACTCTCGTACATTGAAGACAAGGGGCGTAAGGAATGCCTGAAGGAACTATCTGAATGACTAGTGATGCACCGAGAAATATAGAACAGATGACCATTAAGGACAAGGAGTCCATATCTACGTTGAGGTGATAAGAACATATTGAGGATCAGAATAGGAATAATTTTACTGTTGGGGATGGAAACAATAAAATGATTTAACAAGACACATAGTTGATAATTAGAATATAGCTGAAATTATATATACTCTAAAGTATGGTTCCAAATCGTTATTGGTGAGAAAATTACAAATTGCGTGTATGCCCTAAAGTGGGGAATATGTAATCTATTAATGATTACTCTACTCATAGTTATCCAAACGAACTAATCTTTTGGTAGTTGTTGCAAGGCCATGAATATTATTGAAGCGACACCTTGAAATTCAAATATGATAATTGCGGACCGTCATCAATAAGTTTTTGTTTGAAATGCATGTTCCAAATGTAGTGCTTATTCAAGCTACGAACTAGCTGTTTACCACAGTTTCCACTTTCTTTATTGAAATATTCTGGCAAATATTTACTCCTTTCCACCACAATTCAGTGTCAAATATTTTTTCGAACTTGACTTGATTCCTTTTTCAGGATTTTATGACCCGCCACTCCGCTTGTGTGTGGCCAATGTAGCAATGTGAAAATGATATGTTTGGCAATAAAAAAAATAACGTTTTTAACAATTTAACGGGTGGCAATTTGTCCCTTTCCCGGCCAGAAGGGAAAAAGGACATACAATAAGTTAAATATATTCGAAATTGATACACTAATACCGTTCCACTGCAACGATGCCAAAAAAAATTGATAAAAAGGAAAAGTACATAAACTGAATGACTAAAAACCTACCGTGAATTACACTCCGTAGTTAGCTAACGACAGATGCTAGACAACGAAATAAAAACAAAATACAAGTCTATCAAAAAGTGAACAGCTCAAACAAAGTTTTAAACAATTGACATTAATGTAATGCCATAGAAATGTATACGAAATTTGTTTAAAACCTCGGAGTAGATTTCGAAACTTTGGCATTCTTTGTCGATGAGCTCAAATAAGAACGAAACCATTGTCCAACGATCCTCTTTATTTTGCAAGTTGAACCTATATAATTAAAGTATACAGCATATTTACGTATTTATTTATAAATCAAATATTCATGCGTATGTTATAAATTCTCGACAAAATAACAGTTAATTCGTTTTCAAGGCGTTTATAAAATTGTAGTGGTTTCAATTACAAGGCCTGTAAAACAAAATATTAAACTGGCGATATGGCCACAGACGGCGCTTAACGCTTATTTAATATTATATGACATCATCATTAATAATTACTATGAACGTATCTAGTCCCCCTTGTGACAGTATTTATTTTAATTGACAATCAATCAGACGGAAACACTTCAACACGGTTGACGATAGGAAAGTAAGGAATGGTGGTACTTATGGCATATAAAACAATTTGCAAACATATTTGTAAATTAACACATAACGATTATAGACCAGGCATTGCAGAAGTTGTGGTGACAGACTTGTTAATCCAAGAAAGAGTTTTTGAATTAATTCAACTTGAAGCAAACGTAAAAGCAAACCTCGGCGAATGCAACGGTAATTTCAAGAACTTAGTGTGATATATTTTGGGCCAGATATGAATTGTTGAAGATAAAATGTAACAATCGAATTATATCCCCAGTAATTTATTGATATATTTATTATAAGAAATTAAAAATGATAATAGTATTCTTTCTATTGGAATTGCTTTCCATACTAAAAATAATAGTGTCTCCCAAATGAAATTGTATAATAAATTAGTTTGGAATTCAAAGAAGTAGAGCCTTTAGGGTGATACATTAAATATGCGGGATTTTCTACCTTATCCGGAAACAAAAATTGATAACAGGAACTACACCATGATTACCTGTTACCATTTGGCAATTATTTGTTCATTATTATCATAAAGTACATATAATTTTATATTTATATTTATTTACTATCGGTTAGTAATATGTCAATTTTTAACTTTTAAAAAGGTTGGAAAGTGATACATTGAGGACTCCCCTTTCCGGACCGGCCGGAAAGGGGATTATGTTTAAATTATATAATAAAACAGTCTGCGTCAATTAAAGTAAACTTTAATTAATTCCTATACGTAATTAGTCGTTACAATTGAGAAAAATGGCCAAGTTGGTGATGTAAAATTACCAATTCGTATAAGTACTGTCAGGTCAGCCTAAAATATTGCCGACGGTATCGTAGAAAACATAGGCTTGACGTTCATAGCGATTAAGCATCTCACGGACCAGCTTTCATCGCGCTCTGCATAAAGAGATTATCCAAAGTGCTTGTAAATTATAGCTGACGTAGGAACTGAAGCCGGATAATCATGTACAACGCCGAACTTTCGTTAATTGGGTGTTGGAAATAAAGGCAAGCGATCCTGCCTTTTTCAGAAAAGTCATCGTTAGCGACGAAGCTCAGTTACTGGGTTCGTCAATAAACAGAACTGTCTCGTCTGAGCCTCTGGAGATCATAGAAAAATAGCCGAGAAAACTTCTAATCCCAAACGAGTTACTGTGGTTTTAAAAAAAATATGTGTTATATGTTTCTGTCTCTATCTAATATAATAATAATTGAAAATGCGTGTTATGTATCTGATTTAGTAATTGGAATGAATACACGACTGTATCGTCGTCAACATAACGTTTTTAAAATTGAATATCAAAATTTAGTTTTTTTTATGCAAGTTAGGTTCAAATTTGCCATTAATACTATTCCTGAAATGGGAGAACCCATCACAGTACCAAATATTTGTTTATAATGTGTCATTGTGGTTGGAAGTAACATGAATTTAGACATAACTCAACCCCTTTTAAGAATTGTGACTATGGTATTTTACAAAATCCTTCAATAAAATAAATATTCCCCTTACCACACAACACTGTTTTGTTTTATAAAAATAACAGAGAAAGGGATTAGATCCATATAATATTTTTTGAAACTATTAATGATGTTTACAAATTTAGACCTGAATTTTGAATATGTGATTCAATTTCGACGATTGCGTTAATAATGCAAGCATTTGTTAATAGGTAAAGATTTACTAGGAATTGAACATTTACGACGTAAAAATATGCTTTTCAAAACTGGTTCTACATCGAGTTCTTTTCTCATATTTTTATTTATTTATTTTTCGTATTTCTTCTCTTCGACTGATTCCATTGAACCCTCTCAGGTACTTCATCCTATGAGTCTACTCTAAAATTGGTTGTAAAGCATCCAACTTTACCACGAATTGGTAAGGATTGGTATATAAAGTGCGTTTCCCTTATAAACGTGTTGTTCACATTGTGGAAAAAAATTGTTGCATTTCCAATTCTCTGTTATTAATCTCTGCATTTTATGTTCCACCCTTGTGTATGTTTACTCCTGAATATTTGAATGTTTCTATTTCTATTTCCCTCTAATTTTATTGATTTCGATTATAATTACTTTAGTTTTCTCATTGTTTATTTTCATATTTCTTTTTTCAAGCGCTGCCTTCAAGATCCAAGTTCTTTTGTAATACTTTTTCGTTTTTTGCGTAGATCATCTAATCATCTGTATAGCTCTTCATCTATTTGATTACATCGTCCACGACTACATTGAATAGTGTTAGCATCGATACAGTTGTAGTGTTTTACATAGTTGACAACCTTTTTATTTAGACTGGTAAAATATTTTTCTTTGTTTATTAGCAATTCATATTTTTTGTTTCTGTTCTTTTCTGTTAGTTGCTTTTCTTTCTGAAACTAACTGACTGCAAACTCAACTCAGCTCAAGCAAAGTTATATGCCTACTATTATTACATTTTTTGTTGTCTACTTTTTTACTCACTGGTAAAATTGTCTACTTTCACGTTTGCTTTATATCCTTCGTTCGTTTGAGATCTCGTTCAATAATTTTTCTGGTACTTCATTTTATTTTAATGAAAATTTGATACCATATCTGTTGTTATTCTACGTTAGGCCCTTTGGCATCGTTTTAACATTTTTATAGCTTAATTTAAATCTTCTATCTTGATTTCCTTGTATAGTATGTTGTTTGTAGTATTTTTTTGCCTAATTACTTTTTTCTTCTACTTCACTTTCTGTTGTATTAAGAATCACTTCAACATATTTTTTCAACTGTGCCAATATAATATTTTTGTTTTCTATTATTTTTCCATCTTTAGATGTTATGAAATGATTTTTTTCTTAAAACTATGGTAACACTGGAAGTTAAGTATCGTCAACGATAGTAGGTGAAGGCCGCAAAGTAGAATACAGGTGACAGATAGCAATATTTTTGTTGAGCGTGGACAAGAGCTAGACGAGCTCCACCAGAGCGGAACAAGCTCACTCATTCGAAAAAATAGTTCAAGTACATGGCTACTATTCAGTTTAATGATTGCACTCCGATGGAATTTAACGCGTTGCACATGCAAAAGGATGTAGACAGTGAAAGTCATAATCACGAGCTACCGTGTATGGAGAAATCGCCTACTGTTTTTTGGCAGGATAACTTCATTACCGTAATATAAACTAACGTAATTGACCGAGCTTTTATTTCGCGTGTAGCAATTATTCGCGAGTTGACTTTCTCACAGTCCAACCACGACATATCAATAATTAGTTATTTGCATATCGAATGGAATAAAAGGCGGCGGCGCACGAATGAAATAAAACAGGTTCGATACAACATAAACTGTATTGAATGGGTATTTTTCTCCGATGTGGAATAACAGAATCGAAGTCGTACAAGTAGGCAATTTTAGTTATAAAAGGTCTGTTATTTCAGCAAGTGCGTAGACACAAATGTGCCTATTGTTGACAACCATGACCCTGGCCACTAAAGTGCGCCTTGAGAACCGTCTATTGACGTCAGCCGACGCATAGAAACGGGCGTCGTATCCATGGTGACGGGCGCGACGTTAATCATCCGTAACTGTCCCACGCGTTTTTTGATGGTTTGAAGTCCTTCACTCGACGGCAATCAATAGTAATTACATAGACGTGCAGCAAGTTCAAATAACATGCCATTTTCATTCGTTATATATTGCATAGAACAAATGTATATATCAATTAAAATAGTATTTTTTACGAAATAATTATAAAAAATCACCCACTTTAGGTAATTTTGAATAAAGTTATTAAACGTTTGAAGAAAAAGGTAAAACCTTAAACCTTAAAAACTTAAACTACATGTCGCTATTCATTATTCATTATTCAGGCAGAAGCAAGAAAGCATCTAATCGAGTTAAAAGAAATAGTTAATTGAATACTCTCTAGTTTTATTAGTTTACATTTGTACCTGAAATAATTGCTAACAAGGATATTTTAAACAGATATAGTTTCATCGAACCTTGTAATAATGCAGTGTTGTGTAATGTGTCATTCATTCTCGTCATTCATGTGTAGGCTGAAGCTGGTTTTAGATTTAAAAATTTTTAATTTTAAAGGCAGTTTTAGAACATACATTTCTGGAAAAACCGTACAGCATTGCATTACATAGATTGATAGTAATTTTAATTACTACCAATAATTCTGAAGGATTATTATTAATAGTCGATTATTACCTCCATTACCATTACCATTACCTCCATATTCGTGTCATTAAATTTGATGACTAGTTTTTAGTTAGATGTTAAATTGTGGCTCCAATTGCATATTTTTGTATTGCAGTAAATATATTCTTATATTTTTTTGTTTATTTAAATGATATCGTGTACACTTGGATATCCTAATACAACCTCAAAGGGTGAAAATTGAAACCACTTTTGTTCCTTTTGTACCCATTTTGAATACATCGTCCATAAATGCAATGAAAATCAGAGGACTTAGTCCTCTTCCCTGTCCCAGTCTTCCTTAATCATCAACACATCCGATTTCCCACGAACAAAATTTTTTTTTTTAATATATTCAATAGCTGCCATACGTTTTGATCCTTTTTACATTTACTTCCAATTTTAGTGCAACTAAGTTTTTTAAATTTAAATTTAAATGATCATTATGAATCCTATCTCCATTCCTTACTATTTCTTTCATTTAGCATATTTCTAAAACCAATTCAACTCCTTTGTTATCCATCTGTTTCAGTATTCAGCTAACCATTATGTCTCATGTCCGGGTGCTTTTCATTCTTCAAAATTTTAATTGCTCTTTTAATTCGTCTATTGTTATTTCGTCATTTCATTCGTCGTATAGTTATATCGTTACACTATATTCCACATTTACGTAGTCTGAGTCCATATTTCTTTCCTCTTCACCACCTAATAGGTTTTGAAAATATTCCTCCCACCTGCTCATTATCTTTTTTTTTGTGCTTCTCTTGATTTATTTGTAAGATAGCTGTACCGCTCTCTTTTCTTATTTTTCACACTTTCTCGTTTGCAATGGACTTTATTGGATTCCATTGAATTGGATTTTATTGCATAGGTTGGACTGTATTGGGTTGGGTTGAAGAGGATTTTGTTGGGTTGGATGATATAGTTTAATTGAATTCGAATGGGAATATGTTGGGTTCAACTATTTTTCAATCTTAAAATAAACAAAATTACGATTGATTGGGAAAAAATATATGCTGGAGAAATCGCGTAATACATATAACATTTACGATAATGTTGGTGATCAAAAAACCTGTTGCTTTGATCACAGCCACCAAAGACAAAAATTATTAAAATCAAAGAAATATAAATATCGTAGAAAAACTTAGAATTGGCAAATTACAAAACTGAAAAGAAGAGAAAGTAGTGGTTATAATTAATAAAAAATATAAATTTAAAGGAACAAACGACGCAAAAATCATCACAGCCTAACGCAAACTCATATCAGTAATAAAAATAAAACTGTTTGAAATAAATTAGAATAAATTAGAATCAATTGCCCCACTCCCCCTCCAAATGGGATCTAAATATAAATAATTAGAAAAAGTCAATTATTTTGTGTAACTGAGAAAACTTTATCTTTATTTTCTATATTTTAAATAAAAGGTTTTGCGAATACAAAATACAAGGGGAGGGGAATCAAAAGTTTTTGATTCCTCTCCACCCTCAAGTATCAGAGAAAACCAGTTTTATTTTCTAAGTTTTAAGGTTTTTTACAAATACAAAAAGTCTTGAAATAATTTTTCAGTCGTTAAATGCTGAAACCGCTGAAGAATTTTAAATGGAAGCAAATAGAAAAAATTAGGTCAGCTTGTAGTATAAATTTAGTTCATTTTGGGATTTAGGTTGGAGCATGGTTTGGGTGAGATTGCGTTGCTTGCAATGGATTGTATTGAATTTTATTGGATTGCAATGGATTTGACGTAATGCATACAACATTTGCAATACAGTTGGTAATGTAATTTGATCATGATCATGATCATTTGATCACACAATTGAAGAGGATAGGCGAAACATAGGCATCTCAGAAACACAATAGATTGGCAAATTATAGAACTGAAAAGGAGTGAATATAATTGATTACTAAATAAATAAATTTAAAGGAACAAACAACGTAAAAATAGAGACAACCCAACCCAAACTCAGATCCGCAATAACATTGTTTGTAATAAATTAGAATAAATATAAATAATTAATAGAGAAAAAACGTCGGTTATTTCGTGTAACTGAAAAAACATTTTTTTTTTCTATATTTCAAATAAAGGGTTTAACAAATACAAAAAAAAAACATTGACGCCCCTTCCCTCAAGTACCCGGGAAAAGGCCAATTTTATTTTCTACGTTTTAAGGTTTTTTTACAAATACAAAGAGATTTGTTGTTCTGCACACTTTACATACCGCTTCAGTTAGTCAGTACTGTTTGAATTTGCTCTGTGCCTGCTCTATTTCAGGATTTTAAATATCCGTTTCTTTCTATTTCTTGGCTTACTATCTGTACGAACCTCATTATTTTTAATTTATACGTTTTTATAGTTTCAAATTTCAACTTTTAAATCTACTACTTTATTACGGCTCCCCTATTATGTTTCACCTTTTATTTTTGCTACCAAAAGGTACTGGTCAGTATTTATTTCTGAGCCTGCTCTCATGCTGACACCGAGAACTGTTTTTCTGATTTCTCGTACCAGCATTCAGAGTCCATTGTATTTTTTTTTCTTCTCAGTGTTTACCAATAATTGTTGTGTATGTGTCATCCCATTTTCTACCCAGTTATTAAAATCACCTACCATTGATAGTTTTCCACGAAATTCTACCATAATCTGAGTTAACTCTAATTCTTTCTTCACTTTGTCATCCCCATGCGCTCCATATATTACCACTACTGCCCATTTCATTCCAGTTACTTCTTTCATTTCGATTGGTAAGGCGTTCCATCTTCCAAATTTCCATATATTTTGTGAAGGCATGTCAGCCAATGAAAGTTCCTTGAACCCAGTTCCCCAACAAGTCGCCCACAGTCCGTGCTTTGCTAATTTAAACAATATATCAACTAACCCGTCCCCATACATGGTCTCGCTGCAAGTATGCTCCCCTAGGGTAAGCGGACTATCTAAATTCAGTTCAAATAAGACTCAAGGTTTGCATATCTGCTCTGCATACGATCAATAAATTTCATCAATTTCATCAAACATCCGCGAACCTCACAAACCTACCTCACAAACAGAAAACGGAATAAATTGATAGGACAAGGTTGCACCTCGTTCATATTACATTACGTACTTGTACAAATATGAAATCGCCATAAGTAATTTTACAACACTTATTTTAAACTTATGGCTACATGTGATAAATTTAAAAGAAATGTTTCAATTTATTCTTTTCCACTAAATTTTGTTTAATCGGATTTTACAATAAAACGTCGATAGAAAAGATTTAACGATTTGAAACATTATTATTAAGTAATCTTTGTCGTATTTTACAACAAAACTATGGTATGAACTTTTCAATAAATGTTCGATCTTTGAGATTTAAACAAGTAAATTTGTAAATTTGCGAATAATTTATATGTACATAAATTGCTACAAGTGTAAATATTTAAAGCGTATTTGTATATGTTTATAATTATGTTTGCAATCTTTTTGTGATTGATTTTGCAACTCGCGTTAAATATTATTAACTATACTAAAATAATTAGTGCAAATATATATATATATATATTATATATATTTATTGCATTAGCAATCTCTGCTAAGTAATAAATATAATTAAAACAAACCGATATTTATGTTATTGCAACATTCATCAAAGGCCAACGAAAATAATTTAGTAGAATAATAAGACCTTAAAATAATTTGTTACGTATACTTAATAGTAAAGTAGATTTCTATATTATTCTATTCCATTAATCATTATAACAGTCAATTATTTTTTCGAATTCCCTTATTGTAATTAAGTTAGATTTTAACTTAGCTGTAACGTTCTCGTCAGCTTGCATAAATGATCGAGTTTTATCACAAGTTGTACAGTTAGAATTTTACTGTCGACTTGATGACCAATTATAAATCGTTATCGCATTTTCTTGGTCAAACGTAAGTAGTATGAATATAGATCGTGACTGGTATGATTTTCTTCAAATGACTAGTTCAAATGACTACTTCAAATTACTAGCGACAACGTCTAAATTTGTTGATTTTTGATAAAATTTCGTTAATTCCAATGCATATATGCAACACCGATGTACATGTCATACAAATCCTTATAAGGACGCCGTAGATTTGTTGCTAGGAAAGGCTTAATGAAATTTATATCCTTTGATTTATTTATTAACTTCGTAAAACCATTTATTTTATATTGACTTTTATTAATCGCCGAGTTTATGAATTAAATTATGTGGTTTCTGCAAAAGTTGGACGCGTTATTTCACCTAAATACTCGGGATAAAGCATGCGAAGAGTCGAGACATTATTTTTATGAAAGAGGGGTAATATCGACGAACGAGTTAACAGAAAAAAGGCGACGCCTATTAGTGCTGTTTTTCTGTAATTTTTGAAATCATGCGAAGTGCAACCACGTAAAAATTTTACTATCAATCGTCAACATAAGTGGTTTTGTTGAATATAAAAACTAGTTGTGCATAATTTTCTAGTTAATGCAGAAACAGTCTCGGCGAGTATTCAAATTTAGAAAAATGCTAGCAATTTGTAATAATTTGATTTGATAGCCACAGAACTTTGTAGCATGTACATTGTTAAGTGGTTATAATTGGACAAATCAATGTGAAGTCACGCCTAACGAAGAAAATTAAAATTAGACTTGTTATAATTTACAACATTGTCACGGGATGAATACAGGCTCGAACCCACCGGTTAATCATGCGCCATTATTCAAACGCACACATTTTGATTTAAGTGCATTATATTTAACGTTACTTACGCTTAATCAGCTTTCATGTCGTCGGACTCACCTGCAACAATTAACATAATGAAGTTTTCAAATAAATGCAAAGAACTCAATTTTATTTATAATTTATTCCGTCGCGACCGAGTAGGAAAACGTGTTTTCCATGAAATCAACTTGACAATACGCGCATTCGCTGTTTATTTTGTCTTGTTTGCATCCGAAGTGCAAAGGTAAATGTTTACTTTAATGTCTACAGTATAAAATAATATACCAAGAAATGCGATATTGCCAACGCGGGAGCTCGCGTATGTGCACTGCAAATACGACCTAAATAATCGATTAAAAAAATTATGACGGAGACATTAGTTATTATTAAACGCACTCGGAGGCACGTCAGTTTGCCGGTGCGTCATTCCTCGTGTGCCTTGACACCGTTCAGTCAACGTGGCTGCCACTTGGCGCTTAAATCGCTTCATATGTGTTCAGTATCTATGTGAAATTTCCTTATATGGGAGAATTACATATTTTGTAGAAAAGCACAAAAATCTATTCACAACCCTTAAACAACACTGTAGTAATGAAGTGTATATACCATACAGGATCACACACCAAAAACTATTGATATGCACATCGAGTTATGTGAAAGATGAAAGGGAATACGCAACAATGAGAATATTGATAACACTGTACACGTTTCATTCTCGTTAGATATCACCAGCAGATTACACCTATTATACATAAGTAATCTTCGTGTATATTTACAAAAATCAGTATCGGATACTTGCATAGTTCGTACCCCAAATATCCAACTATTATCTAGTTGACAATTATAAAATCGTAAAAACTACGCGAACAGGAAGAGCAATATTATATTTAAAAACGAACAAACTTCAAATAAGTCGTAAAATCCGCCCTTGTAGAGAAAAAAAACCTGAAGGATCTGGAACAGAAAATCAACATCCAAAAAAGGACAAAAGCTTCAAGGAACGTTAACTTCCATCTACTCAATAATCGACAAGCTAATAAATGGTTAAACTTATCGATGAAATAAATTGATTATTAAACACGGTAACAGCAAACTAAAATAATTGTTATATACCTAAAATATAACTTGCGAAATGTACTACAGGCTCCACAAATATATATTGGAAAGTACATCAAATGTGATGAACCTAGGCCCCAATCACCCAGCAGCTGTAATTATCATCTGGACAAAACTCATTAAGGAAGTAGAATCACAATAAAAAACTTATTGAGAACTCGATATGTAGTCAAATTAAATGTTCAAAATGGGGTGTTATTTTCAATCAAAACTCTCGCTCAAATCAAGAACAAATTCACTTCACGATCTAACATATGGTCTCTGAACAAAAATAAACAAAATGCGAGGTGGTTTTCAACACAAACTCGAGGCAGCACAAGGTCGGGTCCGCTCGTAACCAACTTATTCCTAACTCTTCAAGTGTTTTTGATGAATTTACATACTTCATCATACTTCATAACAACTATATTTATTTTCATATCGCGATTCTGGATCTTTAGGAGTAAGGCATGGGTGAAGGGGAGAAGTTAACATGCTACGTATATATAACTAAGAAACAATAGACGGAATCCCAAACTAGGCAGAGAAGCTGGTCCGTCAGGGAGTCTATAAGGCAGAAAAAATGAACAAACGAATGTGGGAGGCGACAAGTTAAATAAATGAAACTTTTATGAAAGAAAGAAGAAGATAATACAGAAAATGGTGAATCAACTCTTTGCATTATAAAGGAAAACATTAGATAAAACATGTTAAAAACCCGCTACAAGGGAGACATATAAGGGTGAAGAAGTGCATCAATGTCCTGCGAGATAAATAAGAATCATGGGATGAAGAAGAATTACATGAGAAGACATGCAAGGTATATAAAAAAATAGAGTTAGGACAGAAGGCTGGAGAAATTGCAAAAGGCAATTATGGGTGGCTGAATGCTAAAGATGGATGTAAGAGAAAATAGTCACAAATGAGTATCTGCCGAGCCAAACCTATAAGGGACGAACGATTATCGATAGTTTGTATAAAAGGCAAAATCCTGAAAAGGCCGAGGAAAATTGGATAATACCTAAGGTAACTATACACCATATTCACTGACCTCCAATCAGGGTTTGACAAAATATACAGGACTATTTACAAGAATATATTGAGGAGAAGAAGAGACTTGAACGAATAGATAATAATGCGAATAAGGAAAATATGCGAAAGGGCTCGTTGCCTGTTCAAATAATGAGAGAGAGAAGGGGGGAGGGGGGGTATACATATAAAAGTTTGACGCATTGCTGCCATTGAGCCCACAACTTTCTAGTTTAGACATATTCCAGTCGAAGGATGTACTTTAACGAGAAAGCTTAGGAGGATATAATAAGGTTCCTGAACAGTTCCTCTAAATCACTATGATCAAGAAGATCACCCTGAAGGTAGCAAATCTGACTGCCGAAACGTTGGAATAATCCTTTTATGAACAATTCAACAACGCGATGTGAGAAACAAACAAGTTGGGAGGAAGAGTTGAGTATGGACCTGAACAACAGCAAGTGAAGGGGCTGAATACCACAATATATAAAACCGGGAGATATTTGCGTGGAGAGATCGGATGGAACTGGGAAGGTTTGGAACATTGGAGATTAAAGGTCGGAGTGAGGAGACATGTTGGTGTAAATGGATTAGATTGGAAATCTACAAAAGTGTGATCAAAATTGGAAGTACGCTAATAATTTTGGGTAACTGTATATACAAATGAGAGGAATTTGACGCTCATATAAGATACGATCAAATCAGAGGGCAGGATATATTACTTAAGGTAAAAGTTGTTCATCTGCAGGGGTGTATATGACACTGGATGGATTAATGCAGGGGTTACTGGCTGAATAAGAAAGAAGGGAACAGATTGATGAAACAGATGTACATGGTGCAATAGATTTCTGAAGATAACAAATAAAAATCTGTACATTTAGACACAGATTTAAGATGGCACGAGGAAAAATAAAAATCATATCGGATGCTGCTACTAATCGCATTGTCATCCGTTCCAAATTGCAATGCACCATTTTGTTCAAGAAGTTCATTTTTCTATTGTGCTCAACATGGAGAAATTTAAGTTTTTCGAGCCTTTGTTGAATTTCGAGGACGTGTCTTATAATCTTCGTTTGACGTTTCAAAAATATATACGTTATCTTCAGTTTGACGAGTCACTAAACGCAGAATTTTTAGTTTATGTATTCACGAGTTATACCAACGTGGATTTTTTCCTACAAAATCGTTCTGAATCCCTGGCTACTTCAAAGTTTATATTGAGAACGACCTATTATGGCCATCTGCGATTCTCCATATTCAAGAGTCAGAAGGGACGACGTAATTCTTGCTTGGGCCGTCAAATTTCTCAACTTCTTTATTTAATTACAAATAGATATAAATCCTAGCTACACGGGTAAAGAATCTCATATGAGTTTCAATGTTCTGGTTACTGGTTACATTTCACTTATGGCACACATTTGTCATTTTATATAAATCATCATAACTAAATTGAGAATAGGTCAAGTCCCGATTCAGAAATAGAAAAATGGTATATATTTTCCAACTGAGGCAACCGACAATCTCAGAAAAATACCAACACATTAAGCACATATCATCTACAATCATCATAAGAAACGATACGTGAAAGGCGATGAATTTGCAAATTTAAATAATTAGCTTCAACAAACACATGCGGAGATGAAATTGGAATGGAAAATTACCAAGAATCTACGATTCAATTTGATAGACACATCATTTTCGTCATCTGCATTTCTTCACTATCCATGTACATTTTCAGGAATTGGATTTAGTGTTCAATGTCTTCCTAAAACCGCTATATCCATGATCTTCAATTATTTGCAAACATCTTTCTTCATGGTTTAGTTCATTCTATCTTTTCAATTTTTCCTTCCAAGATTTCATTGGCCTCCACCTTGTGCCCAGCTCTAATATTGTTCTCGTGATTTTTTCCGGATTCAGCTTTATCATGTGCATGCACGATTTACTTGCATTCTTCGATTCGATGTTTTGCTTTTGATTTATTCCAGCCGATTAATTTCAATTGAATTTATTGTATTTTCAAATTTCCATTTAAATTCACACTTTTCATATATTTAGTATCGGTATTGTAATGAAGTATGAATCCTCACATCCTCACATATATGGTCTTAAATATTACATATTACACCTTAAAAATATTCTAGTAGTCGAATTAATTTCTGATAAAGTTCTATCAAATGGTTGTAACTGGTAACATAATTTTGTATTTGGAAAAATATAAATGTAACAGAATATAATACATAATATATTATGTTATCCTTTTTGGGAGCCTAATAATTATTCGATGAAGTATTATAGGAGCATTATACAAAATTACTTTTTTGACCCCTCCTCGACAGGGATGATGTGACAACCACCAGCTTGGCAACCACCGCCACCGTTGCAGTCAATGTAGAAATTCTGGCTTTATGCACAGATTCACACAAACTTCCAGTTGTATATTAAAGCGAACAAGAAGAAACAATACACCGATATGACAATCCACTACATTATATTTCTTCCAGCCAACGTAGTCAAATCTTTAGCATATAACATGACGCATACATATGGGAAAAAAATAGTGGAAAAGTATCCAACTCAAATGTCTATTTCCTCTGATTTGAAAACAACTCTACTCTGCAACAACAAAGCGGTTGCCATCTTGCGAAGGAAGTGCTCGGAAGTTTGTTATCGTTCGGAATAGATGTTAAAATGTAAGTTTATTCGAAAAAATAGATATATAGAAGTTATTACTATGATCCTAAATATCAACGTAAATCAAACGTAAGCTTCATAACGAAAAGTCTATTGATCAACGTCAACCACGGGTGTGCAACAATATTTATAAAAAAAAACTTAGCTCTTTCAATTTTATCAAAAAATAATAGAGTTTCTGATTTTTTGTACTATAATAAACGTTGCTATATAAACATTTGTCGTTTATATAGCAACATTTAACATTAGATAGTATTGTTGATTATCTTATTATAATGTATATTAAACGCGCACACATGAATATTTTATTGAAGATATTGCCCCACAGGCAACCCGACAATCGAGCGTTGTTTAATGTAAATAATTTGTTAGATGAATCGGATGTGTTTATTCGCATTTATTTACCGTAATAAAGCGTAATGTATTGAAAAGGAGAATATGATTCCTTGCAAAAAAATTGAACAAGCACCTCCTCGTGCTAGTGCACAGTTACGTAAGATTAAGTTGTATTATACTAATTACGACTTAAATGAATATCCATAATTTCCAAAATTGTCAGTTAGCTTTACTGCAGACTTAGGACTACCGAAATCTCGTTTGATATTTGATAGAGTGTCGTAAAAAATGTATATTGAAAAATGAAATAAAATAGGACAGGACAAGGAATATATTTTTACGACAAAAAAACATTTTATTCGTCACCATAGTGTCCCTTTCATAGAGCCCTTCTGAATAATGCAATTTCACAGATCCATCAAAATATGCGTTTGTTCCATTGATGGCCGCAACGCAATCTATTTCTTAAAATCCGAAAAATATAGTTAGTTACTGGATGATAAATCTGAGAGATATGGTGGATGAGGAATTAATTTATTGTAATTCATTGAATTTTCCCATGAAATTAAAATTCGGCCGATTTTCCTTCCAAATGTCGTTACAACGGTCCAATAAATCACCATGGATCACCATAATCTCACGAATCTTGCACATGTCTCCGATTGTACACCACTATATCGCGAATTTTTCCAATCCTCTACTGTTGTAAGATCAGCACTTGTATTTGCACGATCACATACATAAAAATCAGTAAACAATCTGTAAATAATTTTAAGACATGCTGAAGAGTTCTCAAAATATTTCATCAAACTTTGATTTGGTTTGCGAAATAGTTTTCCACGCAAAACTAATGTTTAGTCCGTACTCGAAGTTCAACTTTTTCATTTTTCACATTACATGTTGTCTGCTTTCAACAGTTTTAAAACAATACAACATGAGAGACCCAACCCAACCCAACCCTCCATAATTTCATATTGCTTTCTGAAAGGTGACACTTGACTAATGTCATACGACAAAAACTCTATTAGTGTCCATTTCATTTAAAACGTTAATGTAGTAAGCACAGTTTCTTCTATATTGTTAAGAAACTTAAGATTTGGTTATAACCAGATGACTATGTAAATGACGGAAGTTACTTAAAAATTGCACATCATTGAATAAAATTATAAAAGCTTGCAACTTAAGTCCATTGTCTATTGTAATTGATATGCAAGGAGCTAAAGCTTGTAAGAAAGGTTGTGGTACACCCACAATAGTTTAAACTGGGACCTAACATTCAGAGCACCTAATTTGGTTGGATTTGTTTTCACTATCGATTTCATGAAATTTCACAACCTATTAATAATGTCCCTTTGGGAACATGCTAAATTATATTAAACAAATTCCTATTCAATGATGCATCTTAAAACAAATAATTCCCTTTGACGATTGACTCAATCTTCAACAGCCAAAAATATAAATAATCATCGTTTTACAAACACGGTATTCCATGCAAAATTATATTAAAGGAACTTATATACGCACATTTCTTTATCCGTTAACTTCAATAACTTTGTTACTTTATTAAATAGCCGTTAAAGCTAACAAAAATCTGCCAATGTAGACAGAGATTAACACTGTAAACTACGACGAAAGTAAACTTAATCAATCTCGCGGTGATATTTTCTGTTGCTCTAAGGTTAGCAATTCTACAAAGTCATATCTACACTTTTCATTTAGCAATCTTGTAGTTGTAATTTTATCGTTTTATTGCGAGCATCACTTCATCAAATTCTTGTCTCACTATTTCATTGTCTAGTTGTTTGCTCAGGTTTTTCTATAGTTGGTTACTTTCGCTTATATTTCACTCCAGTATCTGTTCTTCATGATTTCTAGTTGATAAATAATTTTTGCTATGAGTTTCCAAATTAGGTTTAGAATATCTGTTACCACCACAACAATTACACAACTCATATCTGCTGCTTCTCTTAGTTAGTATTTTCTTAAAATCATCTTGATTTTCATCCACATAGTTCATTAATTTCTAGCATGTTTCGAGAAATTACATGACGATAAAAGAATGCCAACGAATATAACTAGATGAGGGCCAATATTTTTTTGTTTATCTGTTCATCAGGTTGTACTTCTGGCATTTGAAAAACAAATAAACAGTACCAAAAACCAATATTTTACTTATTTAATATAAATGTTCAAAATGTGCACCATCTCTTTGCAAATAAATTTCAACGTGTATGTGGCTCATTGAGCATATTTCTAACAACTGGTTATGAAAGTAAAGGTAATTCAATTTTGGTGCATATAATTACATTCGAAAGTAGTAGATTCGAGATAATTACCTCGTAACATATCATTCTTTCTTTCACTTCGTTCTTTTAACTGTTTACACCATCTCCGACTGCCTCATTTTTAACTTTTTCCTTTCCTTCTACTACTTCTCTTCTTTCAAACGAAATCGAATAATGTTTTGACGTGGAACTAAGTCTTTCTCTGAACGTATGAAAAGGTAATGATATTAGTTGTGAAGATAAAAATAGTGGGAGAACAGGAGAAGAAGATGGTAACTTGTTGGTGGTGGTGGAGAGGAGAAAACAGCTGGTGACAAATAGACAAGGATGATAAAATAATAAGACAAGATGCAAGGTACAGAGATATATAAGGAGAAGAATATCTGAGAGGAGGAAGAATGTGTAGAGTAGGAGATGTGTATTTGCGTAAAACGGACGACGTACGATGGAAGGGTGTGAGGGGATATGTTTGTCTGATGAATACAGATACAAGTATTTTAAATGACGAATTAGAATTTGTTATCTCCGTGCACATGAAATGTAGCTGTATCTCCAGATGGATGGACCAACAACTCCAAAACCTTTTCCAAAAACTTTTTTTCCACGCGGGTGAGTTCACAGCGAGTTCTGGTCGCTAAATTCTCTACAGTTTTGATTAACAAAAGACATTATTCTCGTTGTCGTAAATTACCGCATCGGAGTTTTTGGTAAATATTGTGCAATTCTTATTTTATAAAATAATGTGTTGCCCTCGTCCTTTCCTTTAGACCTAAATTTGAAGACGTGTAATAAAAGTTATACATGCTCTTTAATGTACTATTAACGATTATATTGCTATCATTTTAGTTCCTTCTTTAATTCTTAACTTTACGGTTTCATTTATTAGTCCGTTTTACTATTCTTTATCATAGAAGTCGTTAACATTTTTTGTGGGTTTCGATTAAAAATGAAAGATTAAATTGTTTGTTGAAATACTGAATAAAATTCTTGCAACTAACCCATCATTTTCAGGATCATTTAGTGTGGACGATGAATTGTTGGCGCAACATTTCTCCAGCTGATTTAATTGTGAATAATTTATAGCGACAGTCAACTATAAATTTTCTCTTTATTTTTTTTACAAATGTCCTTTCTCCATCAAATTACTTCAACCGATATAAAATATCTTACGTCACATAATTAAAAATAATTATTTACGTACAGTCACAGTATTCAGGTCAACTCAAATAATTATATATAAAACAATTCATCCTAAATATATATGAAACTAACAATATTTGAGTGAACTGTAAGAGAACTATGACTGGAGCTTAGGTCGATCGGTTCACCCTTCATCGAAACAAAGGAATAGTACACATAAGTCATAAATTTATTGGTCACAACAAATAAAAAGTCAGCATTAAAATGAAATATATTAAAACTAATGTCAATATAAAACGAATGTCAATCATGACAGAGAGTTATAAATTAAGCACAATTTAATAAATTTAAAGCATTCATCGTCCTGGCTATCATTCTATATAAAGTATGATTTATAAAAAAACTTAAGCAATCTTGGCTGGAATAAGGTCAACTTTTAAACTGATCCACAGAATAAGAATTAAGGCGAAGTCTTTTGCAAGAATGTGCACGTGCTCACAAATAGGAATGGGGTGGATAGCCGAATCGAGCTGTAACGAATTGATCCTTACAGAAATTCGAAACTTGAAACCAGAGATCAGAATCATCAGGACTCGAAATAAGAAAATGTTCAAAATAGAAAAATAAAGTTTTAATGGGATACTACGATCGATTAAATATATCACACATATTGGAACAATTTTATTTAATAACCAAGTAAACGAAGACCTTCAAATGAGTTAAGTTTGAACTTCAGGGGCGAAACAATCCCATAGATCTTATCGCCTTCTAAATTAAACGAAAGCCTACCATTGCATTGTAAGCGACGTTTGTTTTTTGCTAGTTTGCAATTAACATCACAAATGAGAAAACGCCACCTATTGTTTCCGAATATTTATTCTATGCAGGACGTTTTGAATACCGCTAGATTGCCCTGTTTCCATCACTCCAGTTGCATCAAATGCTGTCGCAACGTCCATTGTTTTACGAGCTAGAATGAAAACGCCGTTGCATTTATATATATTTCTTAATTGTAACTTTGTTAACGATGTATGCGCAACGTGGATGTCGCGAGCCACGAAGAATGCTTTTGAACTTGTTTTGTAAGTGTATATTTAATAGCAGTATAGATAAAACGCATTTGTTTCACTTTTAATTAAAATGCATTTATGAATATCACTCGAATAAATGTCAGCTGTGCCATTAGTTGACTTATTACATTAAAGGATCTGATGGTCATAAAATAATTTTTGTAGTGACGATAAATAATTTTTCTTGGAACATTGAGATGTTAAATTAGTTTTCATATATTTTTTTACATTTCTTTATCGCTTATTTCTTTGTTTGATTCATATATGTTTTTTTTTCAATCCTTGATTTTCCATCATTAAAACTACTAGGCATATATTTTTATTTTACTTAATTAATGCAGTAAAAATATTTTCGCGAAGTCACGTAGACATGTACCAATTCAGTAAAATGTACAAATCATGTTTTGTCGGCAATTTAAGTTATAGACGACCTTGAACATTTTAACGAAACGCAAATAAGAATCGCCAGATTTCCACTAATATTGATTCAGTCTGGACAATATTTTCGTGCAGGTTCATTAAACAACCGTAGTCATTTACCTCGGTTTAAAGGTAATTTTACTAATTGGTAAATATTTAACGTGCACGCCAATTTAGCACACCGGTGTTATGAACGCGCCGCCGTCTTTTCAATTTGCGTGAGCGTCTCCTTTTGCAATTCATCATTTTGAAATTTTCGTATAAACGTAAGGGGGTAATCATTTTAAGCGTCGATCAGAAACTTCGCGCGTACACTGATAAATTGGAGCTGCTGAACGCACGCGCAAGCCTACCTCAACCCTGTAAAACTTGTCTCCGGAACGACGAGGTCTGCTTTCCCTTTCCGGCGTCCCCTCCACGTTGCTCCCACTCCTCCAGACTACTTCGTTAATGGAAATATTAAACATGCAAAAGTTTTAATAAATTCTATTATGTTATTTGTGTTTTTCAATTACTCGGTGTTTTAAGTAAAGTGTAAATTAATTTAAAAACGCCGTTGGCGATATAAGGCATGAACAGCAATACGACTCCGGGCACGTCTTCGAAAACGTTCAATAATCAACTATATTGTCGTAGTGTCGTAGTAAAGAAAAAATAATTACAATATCACAAACTACATGATTCATACAACATTGCTAGTATTGCTCAGTTAATAAAGACTACAAAATCAAACAATAAAATAATATTCATGGTCAAGAATGAGACATCAAAACAAATAAAAGTGTTCTTTGTCACAAAAAAAACGTATTACGTCGTAATTCAATGAAAAACTGGGTTTTTGTGGTATCCAAAATATACATAAGAATATTTATCTCCTTTTATATTTATTTCCTGTTGAATGTATTACTTGCTGGTTTCAATTCATATTTAATTTAATTACAGGGAAATGTATGTGGGGTCTCTATTTATCAAATAAAAAATCTATTAAGCAAAATATGGACTGAGGGTAATTGCTATTAAAAAAGCGATAACGCTGTATAATGTTGACGCTAATGATATGAAGTTTATTTTGTTGTGAATATTTTATTCACAATAATTATCGCCATATTGCACCCTATTGTACAATCATTGTTAGGACGATATAAGAATATGTGCATTTTTACTTCAGCCTTTAAAATAAAGGTAGTGTAAATACTGTAAATACTGTAGCTTGGGAATCGATGTAGCTTAACACCTCATTAAAATTTACATATTTACGATTTTACGTTGAAGATGCTGAAGATATGCGTTATGGGTGGCGCAAATTTTCGTTTTCATATGCATTGTGAATGCCCGTTGTTGTTGCTGAGGAAAATAATTTTATGCAGTCGTTTATTACGTAGAAAGAAATTCCACTTGTACTTGCGTTCGTTTGTCCGATAATTTGCAAAGTTGTGCCTGCACCAGATACAAACCCGAGATAAGGGTCTAAGAAAATTTTCGTAGAAAAATAAGCTTAACGTTATTTCCATAAAATAATCAATGTACAAAATGCAGTGGAACATAACAAATAATAGCATATATCTTCAATTTCCAATTTTTTATCAAATTTTCATTTGTCCTAAATTTTATTTTAAACCCAGCCCTAACACGTTGTTTTAACTCCCTTTGTCATTTTCTGATTTTGTGAGATAATATTATCATGGCTATAATTGATACTTTCTAATTCCTAACAACAATGAACTTTGCAGCGCATGTCTTGTCATCGTTTATTTCCAATTCAAATTCCCAAACCTGATTTAATGATTTTTGAAATCATTTTTTGCAATTTTCTAAATTTAAGTGCGTTTTTATTAAGTAATTAGTCAAATTACATCGTGCTTGCATTTGAACAGTTTGTTAAGGTATATCTTTTTGCAGGGAGAAATTAATGTTAGATAAATAGAATTAAAATCAATGTCGAGGTAATCATAATGTATACAAAAATTAGCCAAATATAATTTTTTGATGCAGTGGAATTTTTTTTATCGAAACTTAAACACGCCGGGCGCAGTTAATTACAATTATTATTACTTGCGTTATTTTGTAGCACTGCCCGTTTTTTACGTTTTCGATTCGACCACAATTTCTCTTTCTTTTTTATTAAACTGGAGGGTATGATATATGTCTCTCACATTTACACAAAGACGCTTTGTAAGCTAAAAGCCGATTAACTAACCCGAAAACCTAAGAAATTCATATTGACGCCCTCATAACTCACATGACTATGAATTCTCGACACTGATATCGATTCGTCATCATATCCCAATAATACATATATCGAAATAATTCTATCTAAAATATTTTGAATATTTTGCGTAGTCTGCTATATAGGAAACGCAGAAACTGTTTAATTTCTACAAAGATAGCAAAATATGTCAATAGTGAATTTTCAATAAATTTACACATATTTCAATTTACATCAGCTAAAGACATAATTATTTACATAATCTTTTAATCTACATAATTTACATATTTAGCAATATGCATGAAAACCAATTTGCAATGTTTTAGAAGTTTTATATATATATAGTTATATATAATTCTATTGCTGTTATTAATGCTAAAATATGGTTGCGTCTGATAATATTTAAATGATTTTAGTAAAGCACACCGCCAACATTTGTTGACTGGCAAAATGTTTTCAAGATTAAAGTTTACATTGTTCACGTTGCACTAGCTTATCGTATTTTTTGCAATTTATAGCCAAAATTACGGTACTATTTTCCATATATATATTTACTTCACTGTATTAAGATTTAATGCAATTGTTATTGATATTCCTCCTCATCCATCTACCATCACAACAACAGTGCCAAAGGAAAGCTCCTTGACTTACATGCAGCAAAATACAAGTAAAACAATGATTAATAACGAAGGAAATGTGATAAAAAGAAAAAGTGAAATAGCAGAATGTGTAGATTAAAAATAAATGTGATACGACAACAAAATAAGAACCAAAAAACAGAAAATAAAATTCCTCCCATCTCACTTTCTTTCAGTTTTTCAAGTTCAATTTCTCGTCCCTCATACGTCCTCACTGATAGCACTCACACATTCCTGCTTACCATATCTTCATCCCATAAGCAGATATTTATTTACATGTTCAGTACCCCACCCCTCTTGCAATGTATTGTATTCACGTTGTTATCGGTATCTCAGTCATATCACTAGCTATTTTTCAGGGATTATCCATCGTCATAAATCATTCTTTTATTTTAGTGAACCAGTCCACCTCAACTTTCATCAACTACAAAACTTACTAAAGAAATTCTCGTGAACATAAATCGTTACAAGATAAAATAAGGATAAAATAAAGTAATTAAAACAAACCAAATTAATAAATAAATTAATAAAACGGAAATAAATGGTACAAAAGAAATAATTTTATGAATCAAGCTAAGCGTGCTATATAACAAAAGCATAAACGATTTTTCGGTCTCGCGAGCGCTTAATAGGCGCGAGGGCGATTTCTGTCAGTTAAACATCACGTTCAAAATTTGGACATCAAACGCTCGTGCGTTCCTCGGCCTGCGGCGCTCCATTGGGAGCGTTTCCGGCCATTGCGCGGGTAATTTGCATTTAAAAAGAAGCATTTGGACTCAATTCGCGCATATTTTTATCCTCCGAGCCCGTCTGGCGGCGTGGTCGGTATTACATTCAATAAATTCGCATATGGTAACACAGTATAAGTTTGCCGGAAGTCAAACGTGCCTTCCATCAACAACGTAGTAAGCGCCGTCAAAACTGCATCCTGCATCAGTTTGTGTACTTTGACTTGATTAGCTACAATGTTATGGGATCTATCACCCAAGCATTGCCGAATATGTTCGGTCAAGATGCGAATTTCCAATTTGTGTAAACAGTAAAAAAACTGTTTCAATCATTTTAGTATAGTATTCTTGGCAAATTTCGACTAAAATCAAAAATGCCAAAGTTATTCCAAATTAATTGTTGTTTAGTTTAAATTAGAGATGAAACGTAGTTTTAAATCGTTGAAAAACTACCATAAAAAGCATTACGCATTAAAACTTAATTCAATTAATTAATTAAACATTGTTAAAATTAGATGTAGCTTTGATAGATCAACTTGGTTTTTAAATTGTGTGTATTTCATAAATGTAATTGATCGCGTTCTGAAAGTTAGTTTGTGACAATGGTAAACTGAAAAAGCGCTAAAATGTAAAAACAAGTGACAAAATTGGAAAGAAACAAATTTCAATAAGAATTGTAGAAAACATTTGAAAATGTCAAAATGTTTAATGTGGAAAAAGGAAAAGGGCATAGATGGAACAAGGACTTTGTATATTGAACCATTGGATAAAGCTACCACAAACGGACTACTAATTCATACAAACTTACTTTACTCAGTTATAAAAACAAGTAATGAAAGTTAACCTAAAATGGAAGCAATTAAAATTAATCCAACGAATATTTTAAGTAACGAACAACAAATATTATAACATGTATAAAAATGCTCGTATGGGGTAAAATTCAGACTATTTGCAGGAAACACCTAATGCAATTGAAAAGAGCCTATAGTATGCAAGACACGTCGGCAGCGAAATGAGTCAATTATACAACGTCACATTGGTAATTGCGGCGTCGAGAGGTGGGTGTGTGAAAATTACGTTCACTGCCGAGTTACCGCCGCAGGGTTGAACTACACGTCGCCCATCGACAAACTACGTAATTTGATTGGAAAGTAAATTGGTCTTTAATAAACGGGGATAATATATATGACATTAAAAATGAAGTATAGTTTTCTAATAAGTACCTAACTTAATAATGTATAGTCTAATTTTTTTTTAATATATATATAATAAGAATAGCAATGACATATGACAGCAATAGACAATTATACTTATGTTTCTTTTTTTTTAGTATCAGTTTCCACAACGAGAAATAAAATAAAAAAACAGGTAGCACCCTGAACATCAAGTACAGTTTATTGACTCGTATTGGCTCAGAAATCCAAAGTCAATTTGGGCTCTGAGCTCTGTTTTCTCTTTCAGCATATCCTATTCGTTGATACTTTCATTCAGTTTTTTATATCCGAAGTGGAACATGCATCTTCTCATATCTTCTTTGGAGTGTTTGTGGGACTATTTTTTTACTAGTTAACCATACTGATGACACGGTCTTCCCACAGTAATCGTTGATTTTTAGATTTTCTTGATGGAAGGATGTTTATAGAAGTTGGTCCAAAAAAAGTCTAAAAATTCTCCCAAGATACTTCATCTCTAATTTGCATCATTCTCCAATGGCAATGGATAGCCATAGACCACCATAAACCACGATATACCTTTCTGAAACCAATAATGGTTTACGCAAGTCTTATTTACTCAGGAGAGCTCCGCATTTTCAGAGCCACTATTGAATCGACACGATTAGTGGCCACTGGAGCATTTTATGAACCAGTCATATTTGTGGTATGATTTCTGGCCACTGATCCACACCACAAGCACATTCCATAATAAAAGGTCAGATTTCCACTTTAATTTTCTTTCAATCTTCATTACATTAGCGCGTAAATAATTACATTACAATTTCATTACATGTCTACATTGTTCATTAATGCTAATTGTTTCGTATAATAATTGAATCTAAGACACGTCAAAATTATCGATGTTAATTCGGTGATACTTGGGTTTTCCATTATCTCTTTTTAATAATTATGGAACGCTTTTCAACAGAGAACAGGGTGGCTTTATACTATCACGTGGCAAATGATATAAAAATGGATGTATGCTAACTAACCTGACACGTTGAATGACAAATGTTATGACTAAATAATATTTTTTTAATTACGTGGTACGATATAAAAAAAATTCGAATTTGAGGCAAGTCGTACTGATAGAATGCACTTTCGAATACTTTACTAAATGCAATGAATTTGAATTAAAAAATGTTTGCAGTTACGTTTTAAAGGTTCTGTAATTTTAATTCGACGAAAGTTATGTACTAACGCCTCACAAAACTGACAGTTTGGTATCCAAAGAAGTACTGAAATTGAGTTGACGTT
The DNA here is from genome assembly GCA_959613385.1 of Geotrupes spiniger. Classification (NCBI taxonomy): domain Eukaryota; kingdom Metazoa; phylum Arthropoda; class Insecta; order Coleoptera; family Geotrupidae; genus Geotrupes; species Geotrupes spiniger. The sequence goes on along the minus strand of OY390735.1, from coordinate 13,003,663 downwards.
GTTACTGCTGCCGTTCGCCATGTTTATTGGTTAAAAGTGTTCATGTAAGTTCTCGTATACGACGTTCGAGACCATGTCAGAAATTCCATTATTTAAATTATTTTCGTTAAATATTCAGTCAAGGACCATCATCTCCCAAGTGTATTGCTGTTGGATTTCGCTCTTGTAACTTGTATTAGATTTTATTTCTCCTTCTCAGTTGTATTAAACACCTCAACAATATGCAATTAATTTTAATGTAATTTTTGGTTTTTTCTAATAATATTCATTCATTCATTCAATAATTTTACACCCCGATTTAACTTCGCGTGCATGTCTACATACATACGTGCGGATATAAATATCTCGAACGTTCGATTTAGTCACCTGAGCAACTAATTTTTCGCGTCGAGGATAAAACGGGAAAAGTGTTTCGTGATTGGCGCTTCGGCGTAAACAACGGCGGGGTGGGGTCGCCGTTTTCGAAAGGCAGGCGGCGGAAAGTAAGGGGAAAAAGTGCGGAAAGGGAGAGTGAAGTGACAGTGAAAATCGATAGGAGCGTCTGGCGCCCGGAAAACCCGCCAGGACTTTCGAAGTTCAAGGAAACAGTTTCCCTTTCGAAAGGTGATCGATGTGGAAGGGGGTGAAATACTGCGTCGCAAGTAAACATGCTATTTACGCACAATTCGGACGTCTTTAATGTTTTAATTTTGTGGCTTAAAAGTGTAAGTTTGTGGTTGCGTGTTTGCGTAATTGATTTTGGCGAAATATTTAATTATTGGAATTATTGGAATAACTTGCCGTTAATATTTTAGTAAAGAATATTGCAATTTTTTTTTAAATTCATGTTAAAATCTACAATTAAACGATCTACAAACAGCCTGTTGCATATAAGTTTTTTAGTCATATAAAATAAAAGTTTATATATGTGATTCAGAAATAAGAAGTCAATTCATGCGAATTTGCGCCAATATCTAATATGCATTTAAAAATCTAGATCTCTGCATCCACCTCAGTTTATTACGTCAGTTCCTGTGCAATTATGATTAGCCGTACGAATTCTCCAACATTGGAAACAATCATTACAAATGACGTTGCACGTAGCAAGCATAAGTTTTAACGCAGTTGCACCGTTTAATAATACCAAACCTGTCGGTCTAGAAGTTAATTAAATACATTAAACTAGAACGGACGAAAATCTTTGCTTACTAGATTCTGCGTGACAACAATTCATGGTACAATAAATAATAGATGTTTATTTAGTTACTTTTATGCTCTTCTTGGCAATGTATTACTTTGCAAACTAAATCATCACATGCATATATAATACTGTCATTTATTGTACAATGGCTACTTAAATTGCAAATTAATCCATGAACGTTTGAATAAAGACTGTGTATTTTAATATCGTTAGAAAACGAATTTGCAACTTTCACGTCAATGCAACGTGAAATTGCTTCACAAAAACATAATACGTCCGTCCGCGAGGAAATTGATTTCCTTTCGCTGGTCGATTAACGATATTTAAATTTTACGATTTTATGTTTAAATCTCCATCAACTGCGATTATAGTGGCGGTTGACGTACAATACGTTTCTCGCAAAACATCGTCGTAATCATCTTAGTAAATTTATAGTTTCGCAGTTTCAAGTCCGTCCCATGACGGCAATTTTAACTTATTTATTTTGAATTTGAATAGCTTCAATACGACGTTTAATTAAGATTAATTTATTGTGATTAATAACATTAATGAATGGAAGAATATTTATGGTTAATTTCACGGATATCGTATATGTAACTTATATGTAGATATATTTAAAATTTTTTGTAAATTTTTGGGTGATAATCCGGCAATATCGGAAATCTTCGGGAGGGCACTAATCATACCGTCAGCGACGACGTGAAGGGCTTTAATTCGGGTCAGTATTAAATGAGGCAGCAATTAATTCATCACGTTGGAAATCTTCGCCAACCCCTCCGTAAGGATTATTTACCCTAATAATTAGTAAATAAGCCATCTGAATCATTCGTTGTAATGAAGCATTTTAATTAATTGAATGTCAATTTTTCAGGGTTACACCTTCGCGTCTTAAATTATTTTTTAAGTTTTATGTGCCAGGCTTTAGGAATGTAATTTGTAAGTAAGAATTTTCAGTTAAAAATGATAAAAATATTGTGGATATGCTTATTGGCATCGTTTCTTGCCAATTTGGTCGAAAGGAGAGTGCTCTCCAAAATCTTTTATGGTGTTCCTAGTTACGACGATTGCGCTGCTGAAGTAGTGGGTATTTCATTTCAAGTGGGTACTTCAAGCATTGAATCGCGGCCTTAGTGCTAAAGATCTCGTGAATATATTCTATGGCAGTAAAATTTCTTAAGAAATTGTTAAATGTATTAAAATACATTATAACGATAACGATATGTACGTGGAACAATTAAAACTATATGTGGTGACTTCAACTTGATAGCGAGAAGCGAAAACTTTACTTACTCTGACGTCACTCATACAGACTCATAGACCTTTATTTGTATTTTGCGTATTATATTATCAAAAAAAAAATACGGCCATAATGTTTTCCATATTTGCAGTTAATTTGTCTTTAATGAAACTAGTTTTTTTAGTCCCTCTACTGTCCTACTGTTACCTATATATCAGTCAGTAGTTGATGCATCTGGCCATCAGTTACCGGATTCTTATTCTTATCAAGATTCTTGAAATTATTGCCTTAATCTTATTTCTGCTTTGGGGATTTTTGTTTAGTTTCTTTAGTTCCATGTTTGTTCATTGGGCTTCCTGTTAATCTCTTAATTTGTTTTCTGCCTCCTTTTAATAATTTGAAATAGTCTATTTTCGTCCCTGGCTGTGATTTTTATGTTTTTGTCTATGTGGGGTCGTAGTGGATTACGTTGGTATACCCTTCCACATCTATTTATTTAGGTCTCTATTTTAGTATTTCCTTTTTTCCCTTATGTTCATTCACCTTCGCTCCTCTGATCGACATACCTGCAGTTTGCTTATTAGTTCTTCATCTGAAGTACGTAGATTACTTCTTTTCTGTCGCTTAATTCATCATCAAATAACAATTTCCTGTCCTTTTTGCTGCCTTTTCATTGTTAATTTTATTCCTTCCAGATTTCTTCAATAAGTCAAATCTAGAAAACCTGGTTCTGCCGTTGCATAATCTGCCTCGTCATAGATGTAACCATACAATAGTCATTTCGCTCCCTATATGGTCATTTTTATTATGATTTTATTACCTCATTACACATACCAAATATTTATTATTTTTCAGCTGAGAAGAACTAACATATCGTGCCCAAATCACCTGTCTTCATGTACTGTTTCTGCTACATATTAAATTTGTATTTGTTACTATATGTCGTGTTAGTTATATTTTTTCCTACGGCCCTTTTTGTCCCTTGCTCCCATGAAAACTCATTTAGTTTATTTTCTTTTTTCCTTCATAATATTATCTTTTTTGCTATCTTAATATTGTTCTATTCCTCATTAATTACGAATTAAAAATAATTGTTGAAAACGGGCTGACTTTTTACCTTTAATTTTATTTGTCTTACTTTGCGTAAAAATCTGTGTCACACGTTTAAATTGACAAGAAATTTGTAACGAATTTAATTTCGTTTTAGTTTGAATTTTAAAATTAAACGAACGGTGCTATATCTCGATTTAGGATATTATTAACGGCCAACTTATATGTATTTTGATTAAACACTGGCATATCTCTTGAATATTTGAACAACTTTATGAACAGTTTGAAAATATTTCCTAAACATTCTATTTTCAAATTAATTTTATGATCCAAGAAATTGCAAAGCATTAGAAGATTGTTTGAATTGTGTGAATATTGATACTGGTTGAGAAATCGTTTATAAATGTTAATGCTTTATTAATTTTGGTAATAAAAACAATTTCATCACAATTTTCATTTACCTATGGTCAGTTCAATGCATGATCAGGTTGTCATCCCAATATTTTTATCACTGTAGGTGTTTCTTGTCACATTAGCAAACATCACATGAATTTTTTGCGATTGGGACTTCAGGCAGGTTACAGGATTAATATAGCTAAACTCATTCTTAAAATTATCGCACGATTCAACTTTGTATAACTAAAAAACAACCTTTATGGCATATTCAATTTCTAAGATTTATTTATATCACATCTTTCGTCTTCCATCTCATCCTACCTCCTACCCTCTCTTCACATTTCAGTTATATTATTATATATGTTTTCATCCTGCTGTTCCGTTTGCCACGTTTCCAACATTTCTCCTTCATCTCTTTAATTTTTCCTATGATGTCTAGCCCCTCTCCGTTCTCTCTCTATCTCTCGGACCTCTTATATTTATCTTCCATCCTATATTTATTGACCTACTTCTCACTTTCACATCTGAACATAGCATAGGTACATGGATTTCATAGATCTTCGATGGGTAGAAGCTGTGGTGCAAATAGCAAATATTATTCCTGGTCTGCAACTCAATTGTTTACACCATATTGAGCGATTAGGCTGCCTCTGATTCCATCGGTGAGCAAAACATGTTTTCAATCTTAATGATTCGAGCTAACTATAGGATGTCTAGGAACAATCCTGATTCTCTTATTCTTCTTCTAACGATGCCAGCAGAAATTCTAACATTTTCACTACTTCTCAGACTAAATCCCGGAGTAGTACATTCGCTGTTCTTTAACAATTGTAGTCTAAGCAATGCTGCTCCATTGGCGTTGTGGTTTGGTTCATGCTCTTACTAAGTGGTTAAATTTCATGTTAAATGTTATAAAAAAATAACGTATAAACTTGTAAGTGAATAAATATAAAAAGTTAAGAATAGAAGTTGAAGAGAACGTTACTGGCGAAGTCTAGTCCAGAGATCAAGACTAAGAGCGACAGCATGGCTTTGAAGACCCGGAAGTAGAAAATAAAAGAAATGGAAAGAAAGGATGCAAGATTTCGAGAACCAAGATGTGACTAATGTGATGCAGACATAGAAAGTGGTGAAGTACAGAAATGGGATGGCAAACTAAAAAAGGCAAAGATAAAAGGCTGCACGTGGCAGAAAGCCGTAATATTGGAAGAAGACGCATAATAATGGTTGTAGATATGTGGTGATTGTGAAACATTGAGCAAACATTCGATGGATAAGGTGCATAGCTTATTTAGTTTCAGAAAAATGAAAAGATACGTTTATGCAAGGAAGTGATAAAAATGGCAAAAACTACGAGATGAAGTGAGTCAGGCACTGATGATACAATATTAAAACTATTTATAGTATTTTTATTTTATTCTAATTAAGCGAAATGAAACGAATCCTCAACAAATCATATACGTAATAAATTAGAGCAGAAATCCTAGCAAACAACAATGACGTTACAAGAAAATTTACAATCGAAACTTAAACTACTGCTCCAGCAAATGATGTCCACGTGAAATAAATAAATCTAAAACCAGCCTCGGGCGTTATTGGAAAATCGCATTGATTGAACAAAGTTCGCGGTTGTTTACAAGTCGACGCCTCTCTTATTAAAAAGGCTTATCGCGAAATTCGATACAAGTCGGCCCAGACGAGCCGACATCGATATTTTCGTATCGCGTTTCGAACTTTTAGACAATTGCGTCACGTTTGCGCCAGCCCGCTTTCGTCGAACCCGCGAAAGGGCGTTATTCAATAATAATTGCCGCCCGCTATGCAAAGCGTCGCCCCGGCGTCCCAACGAACGTAATCCGCCGTCTGCGTCCTTGCCCTTGTCCTTAACCTACCCCAACCAAAACTCCCCTGACAGCCCGCTGCTGGCGTTTCGGGCTCGGGATTCTCGACCCGGCGCGGCGCGCCAACACCCATTAAACGCTTTTACGCGACGTAGGTGTACTTTTTTTTATTAGCGTTGGCGTTTCCCAGGGTGCAAATACATATAAATATAAATATATATATATATATATATATATATATATATATATATATATATAAATTTCTATATAATGCGGTTCGGGGTTGACATTTGCGTCCATTTATTACGTTCCCTTTATGGACGTAGTTAATGCTCGAACTTTACCCTTTTTTCGATCATTCGAAATGGACTCTAAAAAATAATATGGTTCTAAACAAATAATTTAAGGATCTGACTACGTTGACGTCTGAATTAGGAGGATTCGCACACGGTGCTCCAAAGTGCATGCAACACGTAGTCTATGCAAAATGAATCCTACTACGAGCATTACTTATGATGTTCGTTTCATAATATTTTTAAATTTGGATTAAAAGATAAACTTTTTTGCAACTTTTTACTTTTAATAACTCAAAATGTTAAGAAAATCAGAAAATAATACTTAGTTTGTTTAGGATATCAAAAAGAAAATATTAAGCAATTAATTTTAAATCATTCCCATTTTTAAACATTACATATTTAGTTAAATGTAAAGTAGTGTCTTATCCTGCAAGTTTTTTAAGCGAATAGATTTCGGATATACAAGGCAACTTTATCCATTAAAAGTCAAGCGTATATGGATGACACCAGTTTCCAATAATGTTAGAATGTTCATTGCCAAAGATGTATTCAGATTGATGTGAACATGGTCTGGGGAGCTTGGAAACAATCAATCAACGCTGGGGAAAGACAGGTGGGTCAGTGGACGTCCTTGATAAATAGGGAGCGTCTCCAGGCAACCCGGAGTCCCGGAGCGTTCGATATTCGAAGGTCACCCCCATTACAGCTCGGGTATTTAACTACCATGGAAATTGGAAAAGGTAATGCCTATATTTGCATACTGATCCTCATTTCGGTCGTCAGATAGTTTCTATAACTTGCATAAAAGGCAACGGTCGTTTATTCCGTATCTCCTACTGGAAATGTTTCGTACTAACTTATATACGATAAATTTTAATGACATATGTAAATCAATGCAATTTTTTTTTATTATTTTGTTATAATAATTATTATTATTAAAACGATTGTTTTCACAGTGACCACAAATTTATTTTAATTTAAAATATTTCTAAATTAACAGGCATAGTACCAATTTAAATTGCTATCGAACGACAAAATAAAACTCTTTTTGGGAATATTTGACAAATATATCGAATTATCGTTATCATTGTTACTGACGTTTTGGCATTTACGCCAATAACGTAAATCCCATTGGTTCCGTTGTTGCAATTAAGTTGCTGTAACGGACATGATAATTACCGCCCAGTCTTTTAAAACTACTAGATTCAGTGTACAATTGCAGTAACGTTGGTTCAATAAGAAAATCCAAGTAGTTTTGTTAGATTAAAAACTGTCATAGTTATATTTAAGATCGTTATGCTGGCATATTTTACGTACACGAGTAACCACCAACTTTTCAAACGTAATGTACAAAACACTAAGAATTATAATATCCATTAGCCTTTGAAAAAATGCGGGAGCTTTTTCATAGACAATTATATCAACGCGTCCTTTTTCTGTCGTGATTATGTTATCAAACGCCACTTCATGTTTTCTGATGCATTGCATTTTTCTTCAATCCATTTTCGAGAATATGCTAAATATTTTGTTAATCCGACTGAAAAGATTTAAATATTCAACAAAGTTACGGAATGCTTTGAATACGTGTGATAACATATTCCACTTATCACATATTTCCGACGATAGTGCATTGTTATTTTTACTTTCTTTTACAGTAAATGCCAAAGTGTCTAAAACCAATTGAACTTGAATTGACTGGCGGTCATTCCATCGGTAACGTTACAGTTAAATGCGTACACGATAATTATATAAAAACAATTTTTTAAACCCAAATCTCCATGAAAAGTACATAAATAAAAAATAAATAAAAATTTGGGAACTTGAAGTAGATATATTTTTGCCATTAAATCCGGAGTTAATAACAACTGCCGCGACTCTGGACCACAAAAAGTACCCGAGAGAAAAGCTCGTTCATTTGGGGGACGCCCACATGATCACCCACATTTTAGAGAATCATAACAGGTCTGCATTCGATGCTAATGCTAATGGTGGCTAAGTATGTTGCGAGTTTGTTTGCATTTCCTAGAATTTAAAAGTTGCCCTGTTAATATTAGCGGGGGTTGATATAACGAGTTGTGATCTGTAGGAATTATCACATTCATACCTGCTAACTAAAGATCGTTGTTATAAATTTTCGTAAATATTTCACGAATGAAAAGAAACGTGAGACCGCATTAATTAAATTTTGAGTGTATTTAAAATTACATAAACAACAAACGATATTATTATATATTAATGTTTTTTTGCCTTTTACAAGTTGTCACAAGTCAAGCCGTTGATGACTTTAAATTATGCCTGCAAACCAATAAATTAAAGTTGTATGTATTGTTCAAAAAACCAACATTGACGTTGATTCGATGGTAAATTTAACTGGTGGTTTATATTGAATTGTCTGCACGAGCAACTGTATTTCTGGGTGTACTACAGCGATCTTTTTGTAGCAGTTGTGGTTAACAATGTAAACATATCACGAAATGTATGAATGGACTGGGTCAAAATTTTCACTGATATATGTAATGCCCTAGATGGATGTCCTCTTGTTTTGTTCTTCCAAGAGTTTTCTCATTTTCGATATTATCACCCAAACTCAGAGGAATTCTCCCATTTCCATTATGTTGTCCTGGTCAAGAGGCAATCGTAAAATGCACGTATAGCAAAAAGGATCATACAACAAAAGTTAGTAACTTGTAATGCACTTCTGGAACAGTAATAACGTCTAAATTTTCTAACGATTCTGAAGTGACTGGTTCCCAGTTGCTTACCATCTAGATTTTTTTTTTGGTTTCATGGATTGCCTTTCCATTTATAAAGAAGGCACATATTTATATCATTAATTCTCCCTACACCTTCAGCTTCACTTATTAGTGTAGGGACGACAACTTGACAGGTTTTGCTACATAGGTCCAAGCTTTCAACAAAATTTGAGGACGAGAAGGTGTTCACGGGACCAACTTTTTAATTCATCAGAAATGTCTTTAGAACTTCATTCATTGAAATTATCTTTCTATATACGTAACATAGGGTACCCACTTTTATTAAAAAAATAAATTATCTTCAAAATGATGTTGCATGTACAAAAAATATACTGGACTTTTGGACCAGCTCGTTTTATACTGGTCCCTGGAAGAGATGTCAATATGTTTGAAGCAAACCAGGCATTTGGCTAAAACTGTAGACCATCAGCCACTACAAGACTCAACAGTTAAACAAATCCGGAGAATAAGGCGGATGCGGGAGTAATTCGTAGCCCAATTCGTGGATTTTTGATGTGGAAACTGCACCCTTGCATTGTCCTTTCTTCTTAGCCAAATGTGGTAATTTTTTACAAATTCTCATTAAATCGACCCAATAAGTTGGCATAATACTCGCCATTGATTGATTTACCCTTTTGAAACTAGTCAATGTGGATAATACCGCGTGCATCCAAAAAAACGGTCACCATGACTTCATTGGCTGACAAACCCACATTGGCCTTCTTTGGCGCCGATTCACCCCGAGAAACCCACAGTTTTGACTGCTGTTTGTTCTCAGGTGTGTTGTGGTGGAACAACAACACTCCTGCGATTTTTTTACACGATTGCGTTTGTGGTCGATTGTGAGCAAACGCGGCACCCACCTTGCGCAGAGCTCTCTCATACCCAAGTGAGCACTCAAAATTTAAACCACTGAACCATGTGAGGTGCCTAAGGCTTCCGCAATCACCATACCGTGAATTTTTTCAATTGTTTCGGGTGTAGAGACCTCAACTAGGCGTCCAGAATGTTCGGCATCTTCCGTGCTTGTACTGCCACAACGAAATACAATAAACCACTTTTTTACCTTGATGGTGCACAGTCCCCATAGTATTTATCAAGCTTAGCCTTGGTTTGAGTGATGTTTTTTTCCGCAAAAAATTAATGCTTAATGAGCAAACGAAATTCACTTTTTCCATTTTCTCTATAAATGGCTGCCAAACACAAACTAAATGACGCAGCTTGTTCAAATATTGAAAGGAGTCAACTGACAAATGCCTGTTGACGGGAGCAGCCCTTTCAGTTAAGAGGTGGGAATTTCAAAAAGTCACCGACTTTTTGACCCGCCCTCGTATTACTTCCCATAAAATTCACCATTTATATGTCAATTACAAAAATAATCGAATATGGTCAAATGTGATGGAAATTTAAAATAATGATAATCAACTTAATATTTGTTTAGCTGTCGATGTGCATTGCAACGAACGGTTGATAAAGCAAGTTCAGAAATTGTCGAACTAGACAATAAGCACTACGGAAATGGTGGGAATAAATCAGTTTGTTTAATGGAACAAATTTAACTGAGCAAATTTTCTAACAATGGCAAATGAATTTACATGTTTGCCTTATCTCAGTTTTTCTCGATAGTAATAAATGAAATAAATGGTTTAAGGGGGGATCCTTCTTTAGAAGGCTCAAAAAATCGATTTCTTTTTTATTGCTCAATTCTATGCCTAATATATCTAAGAATATGTATAAAAAGTTATAGCGGCCAATTCGCAATATTTTGAAAGATACAGCACTAAACACAGCGAGGTGTCGAGCAAAAAACATACGAACGCATGAACGCTCGGAGAAACGAAACGCGCGCCCCTCCCCGCAGTAACATAACACCGAACTATGTACTGAAAAAAGTTCAATCGGTCGTTCGAAACAATAATATTTTGAGTTCGTAAGAGCTATAGTAGGATTATAACGAGATATTCCGTAAGTAATCGAAAATTAACATTTATCCTGATCGTAAACTTAGAGCGCGTTTTCTCGAGTTTTCGTTTTTACGATTTTTCTAAACTGGTGGGCGTGATTGCGAGAAAACTAGACAAGTAATCAAAACGAAACAAAACTTTTGCTGGCTTCAGTAGCATTCTATTCTATTTGAACTAAAAGAATTAATAAAAAAAAATTCTAAACAACTTTTTTAACAAGTTGAAATGATTTTCTCTTCCTGCAAAGAGCACATTTATTTTCAAACCTGAGAAAAATCTTGAATTTCAAAATTTTGGGTTTTTTTTTAGTTCACATAGAAGAAAATATATGCGAATTACCATTTTCTTTGGGTTTTTTTGTTTCAGACAAAAATTACGGGCTACATCTTTCCCACCGATTGTAAATTGCAATTGAAAGGTGTTGCACAAATGTGCATAAAAATCGGTTCCGTTTAAATATTTTTCTCTCGGCATATTTTTCTTTAATGCTCAAATATGCAATAAAATGCTCTAAAAAGTTCACTAGACTTGCCCTAAAAAAAAATCCCCCAAAAACGCTATTTTAAGGCCTCCTAAAAGGATCCCCCCTTAAAGGGGTGAATGAAGAATTTGATATCCAATTCAATTATGAAAACTGAATTGTATTATGTTTAACACTGCAAACGCAACGGAATTACTGGCATAAACCATCGTAAATATTTCTATGTAATCCAATAAATTGATATTATTTCAAATTATCTACCAATTAAAAGTAATGTGACAGATAGTGCAATTATAATTAATTTCTTTTGATGATACTTTAATTATCTCCATCAACATTTCTCTATCTTAAATCCTGCGTCCTTGTTATTATGTAACCTATGTTACCAACTGGTATTACGTCTCCAGTTATTTCGTTAATATTATAGATTCTCTGCCATCGTGCTTGAAGTTTCTTGAAAAAACATTTCGCCACTTAGAAATAATACAACACATCGTTCGACGTTTCTGATTTGGGAAAGCTCAAAAAAAATCTGGTCAATCGGGACGATACCGTTATTATTTTATCCTCACTGGTCCCCTTTACTGCATAAACACTGCTCCTGGCGTTTTCAAACTGAAGCGCTCTTTTAACTCATGAATGTTGGATTTTGGATACGTTTCGTCTGTTCACGTGCATATTTCAACTGCTATAGACGTTTCACGTAAGATTTAGGAGTTGCATTTAAGCAATATAATTATGTGAATATAAAATCATCTTGATATATTCCTCCGCTTGTCAATATATATGAATTTTTAAAGGCACACTTATGCATATCTGCATTGAATAAATGCTTTTTAATTACGTTGTAATTTATGGTTTAGTCATGAATGCTAAGTAAGTTGAGAACCCCACTAATTTTCGACACCAAAATTGTATGTCAAGAAGACCTACATTTTAATCCACCACTTAGCGTGTTCCACATTTTTATTAAAATATCCGAAAGGACTTTTAATGATTTAATTGTTACAAATCGAGAATTCCGAAAAATTCTTAAACAAATTTGGTGTCAAAAATAAATAATAGAGATATGCAATTGTTAACATTTTTGTATAACACAAATTAAGTGGATTAGGTATTATCATCATCGGAGTATGAAACATTGTTTAGAATGTCAACCTAAAAAGATTCCCTCTCTGTATAGTGAAGATTTGTTAACATTTATACGATACTTTAAATAAATAAAATGTATGTTAATCACCCAGAAGCTTTCGTGTTTTACTTCCTACATTTACATAAATCTAAACTGAAAGTATTAGGATGTAGTCATACGAAACTCTGAAATCTTTTCGGAACGTTTTCTCTTGTAATTGGTGTTTTACTGCGACGAATACAACGCCATAATTCATGTCCGCAACTGACTGATTAATTAGTTGGTTGGTATTTAAGGAACTTACGAATAAGCAGCAATTACATAACTACGCGATCACATTATTTTTGTTCCGACATCAATAATGATTTATTATTCACATGTAGGTCAAGTTCGCTGGTCATTTCGAGTTGCGCAGACCTCACAGAAGCATTTCTTTATTCGAAAGAGGCTTAGGAAATTCGTATAAGTTCTAGAAACGGCCATTCGGGCATTTGTAGCATCGCATCAAGATCGATGAAAAAAATTCAACAAAGACGATGCACATACAATTTTTGATTGTGTAATTTCGCACGTAACGCACATATAAATAGATTTATCATTCGGTCCGAAATTACGCCGGTTGCAATTTGCATTTGCTGGTATTGTACTGGTCGGCCTGTATTAATCAGTCAATTCGAAATTTGTAATTTCGTTACTTGTGCTCCACCGCCGACATAATAACGCGATAATTTGGCAGAGAACTTGATTTTCATTGAGCTTGGTCAGTTATGTATTCAAGCTTTGTAGCAGCGTCTCGTCACCAGATTAATAAAAAAATGTAAAAATAAATCTACGCCCTGATGAGTATAAAATTACCACCCCCCATCAACATTCAACAAGCGAATTCCTAGAAGAACTAATTTTTTTGTATTTATAGATGGAGATGAAATAAATTTTTGTTCGTACATTTATCACCTTATATCTTCGGGGCGAAAGTTTTGCGTAGACAAAAACTTAAATTTTATTGCACTAATCTTTTGCCAAATATATGCTCAACAGATGAATGGTGGACGAAATGTAATAACAACTCAGAGTGACATACCAATTGACCTAAATGTTATTAATTGGATAAGACCCAAATTACACGGCGCGGCGCCCGCATAAACTCATATTAAAATTCGTAAATTTTCGGTAATCCGTGTCATTGCTAACTATTTACGGAAGTGCGTGAATTCGCAAATTTCGACACCTTGACGTTAGCGTTGCAGACTATGAATTATGACAAGGTGCTCTGCCAAGTTATATGCCTCGTAGAATCGTGCAATTGTGAAGGAAACATATTTCAGATTTTACTCATTGAAAACTAAAATGATTAAAAATTTTGTGTAAACGTAAATAATTTTTTTTATATTTACATTTACAATTATTTCAATACATGATCGATGAGTCATAATCCCTAGGGATTTGAAATCCGGTGAACTGTACTTTGAAAGGTAAATATATTCGCGTGCTCATAATTCCTTAAATACAGTCATAAGTCAATAACATTAGCAAAAAATAAAATACAGTTTGTGTCAAATTATTTTGTAAAAATTAAAGGTCCTTTAAGAGAATCGTTAACTTGCCATAAAAATAAATTATCCTAATATCAATGTGGCCTAATTGAATGTCTTGAGTTTGTCATATTGGCAAATTATATTTCAAAACAATTCACAAATTATCTACAGTGTTATAAACCAAAGCGATTACAAGTTTCTACTTGAACTGGTCAATCGACTAAGATGAGTATGAGTGAAATAGGACGATGCAAGTTTATCGGCAGTTAAACGAGATACGCTTCATATCTGACTTGCATGCAGTTGTCGTCAATTAAATATTTTTTAAATATGAATTTTATTTTCTAATCGTAAAGAAATCTCTATAACGGACAAAGCTAATAAAGGTATAAAGAATTATTACCTGACATGGTGATAATTAGCGTCCGATCCAACCAGGCCCGCTTACATGTCCTCACATTAAACTGACGACCACATAAGACTGCACTATTATATAAACACAAAATAAAACGAAGTAATAAAATCTTTGCGAAAAATCTGCCCCGTAAGCATGCGAAACGCGACGATAGGAAAACCGATCACTGAGCACCGATTCCAAGCGTTTTTCCCGAAATTATTTTGGAAAATCGTCCACATTTTATTCCGAGACTCAACCGTAGCAAGCACGATGATAAACTAACTAATATATCCATCGGTAAAACATGTGTGCAATTACGTAAGTATGCATTTCTTTTGCAGGCCTTTTTTGCTACCCAAAATATTCATAATATGCAGAGGCGCAGTCTTAAAATTTTTTGTTACGTTTTTTCATGAACGACCATTTTTTAACAGCATTACAACATAAGCTACGAAGTTTTTTCGATGCCACTTCCTTTGGATCCTGTACATGTTTAGAATATTGTACCCGTACATTGAAATTCGCGACCTCTTTGATCCAATGGTAAAAACTTCAAAAAATCACGTATGAAACACTGACGTCATATATTATAATTTGTGAGTTCAAGGGGCACCTAAGTCAAATAGGCGATCATCCTTGTGCCAAGTTCCCTCCATCTTCGCTGCATTCTGAAAATACTGCGTCTCACGCTACATTCAGATTTTTACTGTCTTATACTTTATGTATACGGAAGTAATCACGAAAATTTTCGACGTCGAGATTTTAACGGAAGTACACGTTTTGGGGCCCCCGGTGTACCTTACATTGAGCTATTACACGATCGGGCATCACTTGCATAGGTATTCGCTTTGGCCATTCTCCGTATTGACCCAAAGATAGTTTTCCGTCTACTTTGATCAAAAGTTCATTGCATGGATGTAACAAGTTCTCATAAAGAGTAGACTGGTTAGTCTTAAATTCGAGCATGTTGTACAGGCAGCCAGAGATTGGGGTAGAGGAGGGGAAGAGAGCGGTGAGGTATGAGGTGGCAGTGAACGAGATATTAGAGAGCAACCTAGCGACAGGGGTAATGGAACTCGGAAGGGAACCATCAGAATGGGAAAAAGAAAGAATAAAAAGAATAAAAATGTACGAGAAAGCTGAGATGACGGTGAGGGAGGCGCAAAGGAGGAGAGTGAGGGGGCGGAAAGGTCGAGAGAGGCCAAACAAATATTTGAAGGGGAAAGACTTTAAGAGGTGCGAGGTATGTGGAAAAGCGAAAGATGATTGGAAACATTGGTGGGAAAAGTGTGAGAAAATGGGGTGGACTAGGGAGGCAAAGGAAATGGGGACAGATTCGAGAGTGGTGATGGGGGAGACAGGGAACGGGGCAGAGTTATTAGGGAAGATAAAGAGGAGGAGAGACGGTGGTAGGAATCGAGAGAAATTGTAAAGAGATAAAGTGATATATGTTGCGGGCAAGGTGGCCAAGCGAGAGATGGAGAGCGGTCAGATAAATCATATAAAGGCAAAATGTAATTATAAAGTTGTAAGTAGAATTGGATGCCAATAAAGTTTTATTATTATTATTATTTTTGTTATTTTTATTATTATTATACTAATTTTTTATGAAAAAAAGTTTGCAATAAAATTGTACTAGTGTACATCACATTTGAAACACATACTAAATACGTTGAAAACGTTTTAAATCTAATATAATGTACGCTCCGTATATTTGCCGTCTCCATTCTCAGTGTTAATAAAATGTATGGTGTACTTATACAAGAGATAACTAATACGAGCCACGTACATACGACGTAGTAGCGATATGATTACAGATTTCGTCTTCCGGAGCACCAAATGACAAGAAACTGTGCCAACCACTCGAATCCTGTCTCCTACACCTGCGACGAATTGACATTCAACATCAAAAACACTCTTTCACAAGCCTCGTTAACACATACTATGAACACTATTTTAAGTGTAAAGTGGGTGATGAACAAGTCTCCCCATGTGTTATGCTTCGCACAGCATGGCAAAATGTGCACGAAAATGATTTGTAAGTGAACAGACGACAGCCATATTGCCGATTGATATTTCTGATTTACAAATATAACTGGTAATAATACTACTATCCAAACATACTGAAGAATGTCCTAAAATAACATAAAATATGACACAGGTGACGATGAGTCTACTGATGACTATGTGTACTAAAATATTTGAACCAGGTTCATCTGCTAGTGCCTAGCATTTTTCAAGTTAAGAAGATCTCAACGACCTCGTCAGTAATTCAAAATTGTCTAAGAAGTGAGCAGAATTTCTAGCTTCCAGGCTAAATGAGTGGAATGTTCTTCAGAGTGGAACAAGGGTTAATTTTTATAGTAAAATTAAAACATTTCTTCCCTAGTATTTTGTAATGATATCCATCCTGGTATGAGGGCGCTTGGTCATGAATATAACACCGATGAGTGGCGTTTTGATTGACTCTTCTAAAGTAATATTGAAAGCGGTCTTACTCCATAACACCAAGTTCTCTTCTGTTCTTTTAGCCCATGCAATCAACATGCAACAAGGAATGTTACGACAGCATGGAGCATCCTTTGGAAAAAATTATAACGATTTCAAGTTGAATATTTGAGGCGATCTAAAGGCTGTGGCACTATTACTCGACATGCAACTAGATCACACTAAGCACTGTTGTATAGGTTAGCCGGGACAGGAACAGCTGTCAGTGATGAGCATGGCCAAAGATTCCTCAATTCCAACAATCATGTGTTTCATTACGCATTGAAATTGTTTATCTCTTTCACAATAGTTGATTGTAATTGTGACTATTAATAGCTTCATCGGAAAACAATTAAGCATGTGGTTTTATATATATTTTGTAACATAGGTTACAATATACATATATTGTCACTTGGCACAGGTGAGTGTTCGTAAATGTTTTCGGTTCCATAGTTCCTTTATATCTGATACAGTCGATAGATATGATTAGAAGATAATTAACAGAACTTTATATTATTATTTTTTATATTATATTATATTTAACAAAACTTTTGTGCACGGAGTACGAAAATTGGAGCTTCAAATCAAGCAATTCCACTACTACTGCCACAATCTACGAATATATAAAGTATATAAAAAAATCGGTAACAAAATAATATAATTAGTAAAATAAAATAATAAATAATGTAATCTAAATTTTAAGTTATAATTAATTATTTAATCAATAATTTTTAAATGCCATTGTTTTCAACGTTTTTATTGATATATTCGTGATTTGTTTAAGAAAATTGTTAATGTGTGGAAGCTTTCTTGAATGTTTATGGTTGAGGTAATTGTAATTGTGACATGTTTGATCTATGAGGGCGTAAATGCTTTTAATCAATGAAGAAAGCAGAGTAACTGATAAAAATTAAACATATAATATGTGTGGAGCATGTTACCATCAAAACATAACCTGGAAATTTTGAAAACGTCGAAAAGAAGATCATAAGCTGCCTTATTTATTTCAGCTGTTATCTTCAAACTTTCTCCAGAATCTCTTCGTAATATCAATTTATTCTAAACGTTTACAATTTTCTCTTCCAAATTCGTATGCAATCACCACAGAAGTATTTACTTATTTTTGCTCCAATATTTCACATCCTACTTCCTTTTTCGCCAAGTTTAGTCATATCCTTTCGTCATTATCTACATGATCTTTGGCGATCTTAACAATTTTGTCAAACAATCTATATTATGATGTTTCAAATTATCATCATAGATAGAAATTATGCAAAACCCATATTTCTGAAAATTTATTTCACCTGCACAATAATTAATCCATAGCATTTATTAATAATTAAATTAATGCACGATTTATTTGGTTTGGAATACAATTTCGTATTGAATAAAAATAAGTAACTCTGGACGACAGTTTTTGTAGGTCATCAATATTGTATAATGATTGATAAGATGTTACACTACACCACATACGAGTACGTCTTCAGTTATTACAAAAAATATTGCTAATTTATTTCTTTTATGCTCGAGATAATTAAAACAAATTTATATTAATAAGTCAGTACAAAGTAAGCGTCGACAGAATGAGTAATAGTCGGTGCCATCTACGTTAGCAATTCGTAAATCTTCGTCTACCACGTTATGTCAAGTATCATTGTACGAGCGCCGTGTAAAATATAAGCAAGCTAATTGAATATGCATACATGAAATGAGAGCCACAGTTATTATTCCTCGATAAAATTTATAATTTATGCTATTTTGAGAACAGACACTCTGTTGCGATATTAAACGCTAGTAAATACATTATAGCTTCATTGCCGTTGTAATTTCAACGAATTCCAACACAGTACTTAAATTCCCGCTGTGATTATGAGTTTGTTTTATTATTTGAAACGGATTGCGGATATATATAAAATATATTTTAGTACTAATTAAACATGTACACAACACTTTTTTATCTTGCCGTTCAAACTGATAATTTTTAAACAACCCGTATTTTATTTAATTATTATTATATGAGCTATTTTTAAAAGTATATGATTTCTCATCGGCATCGAAAATATTAAGTGACACCGTGAAAATTTCACGCCGCAACAGATAAGAATCCGCACCCATGAAAGGTCACACGCCGCCCCAACCATTTAACACAATTAAGACAAGGGGATGGATGCTAGCTGGGTGAACTGGGAATGCAGCACTTATCACACATTATTAGCGAAAGCTGCAACCACTTGACGTTCGGAGCATTTTAAGTATTTTAATGGGATTTTTTCTTAATATGCCATGACGAGAATATTTCGCACGTTTCACGAGCACCTGTTCTGAAAACATCTCCACAGTCCAAGGCGGATAATAAACACTAATATATCAATTTTGATGTGTCGAACAGTTCTTGAATTCCTGTTCGATTTATGTGCGAGTGGAAATAAACGAAGACGTGTTATATTCGTAATTAATTAAAGAATAAATCAGAAATAAAATTGAAACTTGAAGAATTTATGTTGTTGAAATAATTATTATAATTTCCGTTCCGTTGCGAATAATAAATCATACAATGCAGTACTTTTGAGTTGGTACAGTTTGTAAGACCTTCGTAAGAATAAAAATGCGGATTTTATATTTTTAACACATTCTAATCTAAGTAAATATGTGGGTATATGACAATCTTCTACAATTGCAACGGACTACGTAATCATAACCTCATATAAATTATCTGGATTATAGTAATTCAAACAAACTTTTACAAAAAATACGTTGTTGTAGTCTAAAGGTTAACTGGAATCAGCGGTTCCCAACGAGGATCCATTGGTAATGTATAAAACGTTTATTAACATTTTTATTGTTATTAACAAAAAAAATTATAATGGACTTAATCAAGCTATAAATGCATCCACATGTAATTGATGAAATATTGATAATAAATACTAAGAAACGTGCTCATTTGAATATATCAGAATGACCCACCAACTTTGATGATAAAAAATCAGTTCGATGATTTTTTAATACTTTGAGAAGAAGCTCGAAACGCAACTACAAGACATATATTGAGAAACATGAGTCAAGGAATGAATTTAGAATGATGGTGATAGGAGGAGACTAATTAAAGATTTGTGGAAAATCAATCTCTTCTTCGTTTTCTTTAGATAATCTCTGATGAAGTTGATCCTGCAGAAGGAACCCGAGACGCTTCACAAAGAATGTATCCTGTGTAAGTGCCAGTCTTCCAAATTCAATTATCGATGCGACTTCGAACATCTAGTACACATAGTCTGCATGTATCGATTATTGATGCAAATATGCAAGAAAATGCAAGAAAGATATATGAGCAATAAAAAGACTGTTGCATCTGGCTAGTTTCTGTAATAACTTAGCATTTTTAGATATTTTATTCTATAAATGTTCGTCAATAGATGGCGAATAATTATTGAGTAACCAAACGTTCAATATCGCAACACTAACGCAAAAATACTATCGTATTTAAAATAGACCTAATGAAGTCACGAATTTCTTCCTATAAACAATCGCAACAACTTCCCGCTCAAAATAAGGACCACACACATAATGATATTGTACGTAACATGTTGTGACCTTAAGTTACATAATCGAGAGTGTCAATTAAGCCGATGGAAAAATATAACTCGGAGTGGCCGACCATTGCGTATATTCTCGAAATTGTGTCACCTGTGTCTTTACGCATATTCTTGCTTACACGTTTGGACAGTTTGTGATGCATTGGCCGACCCTGTACTACTGCGCTGCTTACCTTACTATGCTGCGGCGTTCCACTTTTACCGGATATACGCACCTAACGTTTCGTATTGCGGACGGTAAAAGGATAACTTTCGGTTTTAGCTGGACGATTTGTTTCGTTTTCGAGGCGTTATGTCATACTTTGTTTTACCATTTCTGATCGAATAGTCGTGAACGTAACAGAATTTCCTATGCCGGTCGACCTCGACACAACATTTAGATACGAGTATATATAACCAACTTGTTCAGTTTGATAGCATAATGGAATTTGTTCAACATGTGTACACAAACTAGTCCTTCCTGATCTCATCCTTCTAAATCGTACACCCAGGTCACCATCTGATATATTTTACTATATTGGATAGACCTGATCAATAGATTTAATAGTCCATATCCAATGTCAATATCTTCTGTCAGTTGCCCTAAACAAATCATCTCATCTCAATTAGATTCTGATTGATGTGTCTAGCAGTTTTCTTTGATTTTTTTAGTTAGTCGAAGCATCAATGAACCCTAATCTTTCACTTTCTTTCTAACAAACACCCTTCCTATACAATGGGGAATTTAAGTTAACGTCTTTATTTCGCATCTCTACACGTGTAGTTTACTGATTTATGATCTTCTCTTGTAATCCGTTTGAATACTGGATTTTTACGTCTTGTTGAAATCTAGAAGGATCTAGTCCATGAATTGCGTTATTAAAGAAAGATAAAAATATGATTCCCAAATAGATATATGTCTCAATCGCTGGATTTTTTTTATAAGGTGACAGATTTAGAAGGAACTACATAACAGTCGTAGGAGTTGAGTACATAGCACCCCTAAGCCGGACGTACCTCCCTTTCCACTCTGATAAAGACTCATAAAGTTAACAATGGGGTGACAATTTTGTATGTAGTTGTAGTTTTGTAGTATGTTTGTCCAGTAGATCATCGCGGGCCCAGGTTATACATTGTCCTCGTCGCTCTATCGGTAATAGCATCAATATGTGGCCTGTAAGTCATTCTGGTTTCAAAATAACGCCGAAGTATTGAATGTACTCGCCAACGATTTTTTTTTCTAAAATCATGTGAATCATTTACAGTGGCCTAGTATCTTTGTCAAAGCAAAGATGACAACGCAAGAAAAGAGATGAAAGTTTTGTTACGAAGAGGAATCGAACCTTCGACTGTCCCGTTATAAGACGAGTACTCAGCACACTGCGCCAATAGTTCGCACTAGCAGTGCATGACTTCACCATGAGTTCTTAATCTCACAAATTTCTTAATGACCACAACACACAACACTGAACCCTAGATTTTTGTCTTCCTTTATCACCCAGCGAAGTCTCAGTTAACTCGATTTCAAGTTCATGACTTCACCATGAGTTCTTAATCTCACAAGTTTCTTAATGACCACAACACACATCACTGAATCCTAGATTTTTGTCTTCCTTTATCACCAAGCGAAGTCTCAGTTAACTCGATTTCAAGTTCGTAAACTTCCTTGTAAGTTTTTCTAAGTTGTAACAAAACATCAACTAATGGTATTGACGAGGCAATTGGCGAAGACCCAAAACAAACAGCAGGGAAGTGATAAGAGCAAGAACAAAAACACATGGAAGGGGACGAGATAAGACGTTAGAACGAAAGGCATGAAAATGCAAAAAAAGGACGAAGCAAATAATTGAAAACTTTGCAGAAAAAATTCATTATACAATAATTGGAACAAAATGAAGATGAAAAAGAAAGAAACAAAATGTAATGGAGGAAATGGAAAAAACCCAACCCAACCGAACTCAATCCAACCCATCCCAACCTAAACGAAATTGAATAACACGAAGGCACCTCCAAAGGTATTCTACATAAAAGAAGG
Source organism: Geotrupes spiniger (assembly GCA_959613385.1). Classification (NCBI taxonomy): domain Eukaryota; kingdom Metazoa; phylum Arthropoda; class Insecta; order Coleoptera; family Geotrupidae; genus Geotrupes; species Geotrupes spiniger. The sequence continues at coordinate 12,981,310 of OY390735.1, read as the reverse complement.
CAAAATGAATATCGAAAAATTTATCAGAATAGATTGTACAACAATTTGGAAACTTAACAACAACAAACAAGTAAAAGCAATACAGAACATTGATGGGAAATAGATAAATAGATGATATCCAGGAACAAATTCGCAAGAAAATTGAAGATTAATAAGTAGCATGATAATGCAAACCTACCGAAGAACATAACCAATAGAATTAAAAGTAACAAATATGAACGTGCACAAAAAGAAAGAGATGAAATAGATGTAATGGAGGAAACATCCATCGGAGTAAATGAAGGGCGGAAGAAAAAGCAACGAAAATGTAAGGAAGTCATTAAGTTCCCCTCAATCCAACCCAACCCAAATTGATCCAACCCAACCCAATCAATTGATGAAAAAGAAAACAAGATGTACTAAAAATAATACAGAACATTAAGGGGAATAAATAGTTCAAATCCAGAAAATCCAGAATATTGAAGGAATTGAAGAACATGATCATGCATACCTACATCGACGAACATAAACCATAGAATTGAAAAAAGTAACAACATATGAATATGCACAAAAAGAAAGAGATGAAATATGTCATAGAGGAATCACCATGGGACAAAAGGATGGTCTGAAGAAAAGGCAATAAATATATAGAACGAAGTCATTAAGTTCCACTCGACCATGGATTGGTTCAATTTTGTTTGGGGTTGGGTCCAAGCAATAGAGTTAGAAGTTCTAATGTTACTTTTTTTACAACCGGATTGAACACTACGTAAATTACTAGCCTTGGTGCCATGTATGCAAATTCGATTACCAATTAACTTCCCAATTTTTGTCCACTAGTTTGTTCTTAATCTGTTATCCCATCGTAATTTTATTGCTTCGATTTTTTAATCTATCCTTCCAACCTTGCCATTTTTGGTTTATCCACATTGGCACAGTATGACATCTTTAAAAATATTATGTGATGACCAATTGTCGTCCAAAATTCGTTATATATCATTATGTCGGGAAGGACTTGCAATTATTCCTACTTTGATTATTGGAAATTTCTGGACTAAGATATTTTTTTTATACACATGGTTTGATACGTCGCGTAGTAAGATTAATGTCCTTTGTGTTGACTCAAAATGAACTGGGTCTGTACGTCTTGTTCAGATTCTTGATGTGGACCTCCTGAATGGTTTTAGTATTAGCGCTTTGCATTCGGTGATGATGATGAGAGAAACAGAAACATAAACATCAGGATATTTGACCCAGTCTAGATTAGCAATATAGTCCTACAGTAAAACTGAATAATAATAAGAATTAGCATGAAAAAGTCATTTGGCAGGGCAATGGTCTCCAAGGATCTTAGACTAAGAATGTAAATAATCTTGCAGTACATGTAAAGCGATGACATGAATTTAAAATTTAAGTTCCCATCAAGTCAGTCCAAGAAATTCTACCAATCATAATCTTTGTTTAAATGAATTAATACCTAGTTTACATTGGATTAACAAGTCTGTGTTATATTTCTTATTTTGGTACTGTCTTATTTCTGTATTCCTGTATTCCTATACCACCTAGATGACAGGCTTTTACAGCTCACCTATCGCACTCGTATCTATCAATATACTATTTGCACTGTTATCCATCCAATTTCTTCAGCCATGGTATATGGACCAAAAATACATGCGTTTGCTTCTCTTAGTATTAGTAGAAAGTATATTAACATATTTAATTTCCTGTTAAATTTTAAACATGTTTCGTAACGAATTAAGATTCAGGGTTGGGTTGGGTTGGGTTGCATATTGTCGGTCGTATTAATTTATTTATCACAGGTCGTTTTAATAGAACCAAATGATAATGGGTCACAATGGCGAGATTAATAATTTAGTCACTGGCCGAAAAATGTCAATTTATATCTAAGTCTAATTTCCGACATCTAATATAAATTACTTGCCGACTATTTAACCAATAATGTTGCACATGCATTTGCAATCGTTGCGACTTTTTATTGTCGCAAGCATTGCTACCAATGTCTGAATATTTATTAATTCACGTTTCCATCGATAACCCGTACTCATGCAATCGATTATTGCCCTTCGTTTATTTATTAAAACCGCTCGGCATTCATCATATCGTTGGCCAACTTTTATTACACATCATTACGTTAGCGGTTACCGCGGAGCCGGTACTCGCACCTACAGTTATGCAACAGTTGATTTTTGGAGTTGACTTTCACTTCACGCTAACGACAGCCAATATAAATTTGCCGTAGCAGACGTGTACACGCTACCGACTAATTTGTGCCAATTGTACGAATAAATTATTGGCGTGCTTCCTCGTCGTGGGAGGATAAATAAAAAAATAGAAACGGAACAAATTCAAAACAAATCTTTTTCAACTATAATCATAATCACAATCATGCATGCATCGAAATACAAAAAAATTTAAATAAAAAACATATAATGGTCCTTCGCAGTTTAATCATTGGGATCTAGGACCTGGGCATAGATTGCCTTGTCTTTAACGCATTAGGATATTTTATCCTTAGATAATATTTTGGGCACGGTTTTACTTTCAGAAAGGTGTAAGGATCAATGTGTCCACGCCCACTAATAACAAACACTCTTTGTGAGAACATTGCGTATGAGAATTATTTTTAAATTTGACACTATTTTTGACAGCTACGGGTAATAATTTTATGAAATAGTCACGGTGCTACACTCGTATTCGTTTAACATGATATATTACATAATTAATAAGATAGATAATGCATACATTGATACGTATCTCTTACAAATGTATGTATTAGTGTCACATTCAATTTGCACGTAGATTTATAAGGTGTTTTACCTTTGAAAGTGGTTCTGGTATTTCATTGTTTAGATTTATTGATACTATATTATCAGTGGTGTGCGATAATTACATTCAACTACTTGCTAAACTCGACGTGGGTTAAATTAATTTGAAAAAACTTGAATTAAATCACTAGTTGGGAGTACCCCTTTTACAACACTGTATTCTGTTTATACAATTTTTTGCGGTCCTGTGTCAATATTTTACTTAAATTTAAAGCTATTTCTTGAACCCGCTTCTTCTGTCGTTTGCGCGAATTTCTATCTTATCGATTTCTTACGGTCAATATAATAAAATACGAAATTGTACGATGCCAGTGTAACAGTAGTCAAAACAGGTATGTACAATGTGTAATCGTTGGTATTCGAAGTTGATTTTTTTCGCGTTCTTTGGTTATTAAATTTTATTTTCTTGAAACGACTCGTTTTTAATTGCTATCTTGTTGATGATATGTTGAATTTTGTGTTATTTCGTTTGAATAGATTGTTATATAAAGTTTATTTCTTTTACCACCCAGACGATATTCGACGAATCCGGTAAGAAATAGAAACGATTTGACCACCGCGTTTTATCAACACAATATTTTCTTTCCAACTTGTATGTTTCTTGGTTTATTTGTATATTAACCTTTTTAATAAAATATATATTTTTTAATTGTGTATTATGTTTAATATGTTGAATGAATCTAGTTAGTCAAGGAATATTTTAAATGACAAAATTAAATTTCGCTTAGCACGGTTGCTGTTAATTAATTATTAATTTACCTTATGGTTTACCAACGTAATATAAATGAATTGTATTCAAAAGATCTGAAACAGGTGAATTGCTCACTGCTTTTTGCACAAAAATACATTTAGCAAACAAATTTTAGGCTTCGTGAAGAAATCATAATAAGAACGATTCTCCCAAAATCCAGATCGTCCTTATTTGATGATTCAACATATTTACATAATATTAACCTTACTCGTTTTAAATAACTTATTAACTTGATTTTTTTCAAAGAAATATATATTAATTATAATTCGTATTATTAAAATGCCGATGCCAAGGCAGATTAATGTTGGGGGTAAAATTTTTAACAACGGTGCTGGTGTGTATAATCGAGGTTAGACTAATTCAACTGACATTTAATATTTATTTATATTGTGGACATATGGTTATAATTTGTAATCATTTGTTATGCAAATTGTATGAATCATCTTGTTGGATAATCCGTGTAAGTCCATTATCTTGAATTGAAATGCAAAGAGGTTGCAACCGAAATGAGTGCCTTAATTCTAATTGATAACTGGTACTCATTAAATACATATTTTCAAAATATTTTTTCAGGAAATCGCAAGATTGAACGAATATGATTAATTAATCAAAAACTTTTTTCTAAACGTCGCCGTCGACGTATAATATTTAGAGTGGGATACAACCGAAATCTAAGAATAATTACGTTGTATTAGTTCCTTATATAATAATAATTGTTTATTCATGACAACCGCCATATTTTGCATTATTTATTACCCGCTGTACTTCATTACCTTTTACCTGTTTCTGCTCTATCCATAGTCGAATGAATCTTCCAAATAGTCCTTCCCATCACTATGTGCCCATTCACCCACCTGTGTCTTTGTGAAGCACAAGGGGCAAAAATTAGTTGACAAGCTCAAGAAAGCGGAACGATGTCTTCCACCTATATTCCGATCATTTTTTGTAACATGCATTTTGTTAATTTTTGGGAAACCTAATGTCCATATAAATGGTACACTATTTGTTTGTTGCCTGTGGACAGCTTACGAATATTATATTTAATAAAAAAAAAACTCCCAGACTTATATTAATAAGAAATATTTGCTATTGGACTTTTAATATCAAAATGTACCAGGTTAAAAATAATTCCTTCCAACTTTAAAAATAATTGTTGATAACGGATTGACGATTGGTGAAGTTTTGATCACATCTAAAAACTGACTTATTTTATATATTTTAGTTATCCCAACTAAAACCAACCCAACCCAATCCAACACAACACAGCCTAATTGTTCAATCAGCTGTCGATTTTCAAAAGGTTTACAGCAATAATTATAGTGCCAAATTTTGCGTTTGTCCAATTTTGGTCAATTCATTATATAACAATTAAGTATGTAACCCGGTACTTATATTAAATACCTAAACATTGTCATGTATGCATAGTTTGCAACGAGGAGTGAAGTTACAGACGACCTAGCCTTGCGTGAAGACATTGTAGTTCAGGCGACCTACCTCACTTTGTGTTTAACCAATAAACTAAATCATGTTTTGCATTAAATGTTTTATTCCTATTAACGGAAGATGGAACGAGGTGCTATCCCACCTAGATGAACTGAACGATGTCAGGGCACATCACCACAATGAGACTGCCTATGGGGAATTTTAATTGTCACCGATATACAGATACTTGATGACATTGTAAAAAAAATTGAAAATTTCTGAACAAAAGGCCTTACTTAATAGGTGGAAAAGACATCATCCAGATAACCAAAAACACTACTACGAGTTGCACCGGTGCACCGGTAAAATCATAACTGGTTGAAGTGCCATTGGGTTTGACAGAAGTTCGTCAGTTTTGCTTCTTTGTTTTAGCGCTGCGGCGGAGGAAACTCCAAACATAATTATAATTATTTATATATATATAATTTAAGAAATTGCGAAAAATGCAAAAATGTCAACATTTTCAATAATTAAAATATATTAATTAAAATATCCAGAAATTGTTTTTGTTTACTTTTTGACTATTTCTTAGTTTTCGATTGGATTGGGTTTAATATATTTCTATCTCATTTACGTTTTGTTGTTATTATTTGTTTGTATGCAATGATTTCTGAAGGCCTGCTATCTTTTAGAACTTGCCTTGATCTTCTCTCATTTCCTTTTCCTGCCATTCCCTGTTCCCTATACCCCCTGTGCCGTGATTCAGTCGTTTGCCACTAGTTTTCTTTATTTCCCATTACAGATCATCCAGCTGCACTCCACTGTTAATTTCCTAAACTGTATCCTTTTCGTCCTTCCCCCCTCTTCTTTTCCATATTTATCTCTGCGCCAAACTTTCTTTTTTCGTCAGATTATGATAAATGTACACTTTCTGTCTTTCGCCTAAGTCATCGTTACTCTCTCATTGTCCGCCCTTCACACAATTTTTACCAACATCTCTCATTTTAGACCCCAAATCAATCAATCAATTTCCGCCTCGACTAGTATTTCTTTCCTTAGCGACTCTCCGATTCGCCTCTCTCTTTGCCATTTCTCACTCCTAATCTTCTTGGATTTGAAATACTATGAATATTCTTTTCCTTAATTGTTTGCCTCTCTGCTCAACACAAAATGTTTCCTACTTCGATGATGTGACGTTTAACCATTAAAAAAACTATTTCAAAATTATTAGTGAACTCATCCGTCTTTCACTTATACCATATTTCTTATCATTTATTCTTCAACGGGAACCTTTGTACTTCGCGATGGATTTTTTAGGATAGATCATGGAACTATATATGCATTGGAACCATAACTTTGAGTTACGGTGTTCTTCTCCCATATCTTCATAATCCACTTTCCTCTTTCTTGTTTACCCCACCGTCAGTCTATGGCTCCTTATCCAGTTCATTAAATTTGGCTCCTCCATCTCTTCTTTTTGTCGAGCATTTTTGTACCAATGGTCATGGTTTTGCATTTGTGCTTTACAATTGCAATATTTACCATCATAGTGTTGCTGTGTGCAGTGGATGGTTATTGTGTTCTCACTATGGTTTATGTCACCCTCCGAGATGGGTATCGTAATTTGCCTCATCGGTGATGTGGATTTTAGATTTTTTACAGAAAAATTTGGCTAATGGATAAAATAGTTGGGATATGAAAATAGCAAGAGCGAGTCTTTGTAAAAGTGATGAATCTTTTAAATATCCTGTGTTTCAAAAACTGGAGTCCTGTAAACTTAAACAAAGTGATCCAGTCTAAACTACATCGAAAAAGATTTCGAGGAATAACGTGTTATAACTTTAAATTCTGAACCCATCACAATATTTTTTAAGACAATTCAGTTAAAAGGTGAAATCGCCTTGATACTCAAACGTTAACCTATGAGCGTTTGAATACCAAAATAACTCTTACGTTGCTCGTGATATTCACAAACGTATTCCCAATTCGATGTTACCGCCGTTTTTTTTTATTTCGACCTCATTAAAGGTAAACGAACGTCACTCGTACTTTTCGAAACTACATTGTTGCTAACGCATTATGCAAATAACGACTATACACAAGAGCTCCAATGCATGTTTCCACGATCCGACACGTTCTAGTGTTTCACCTTGACAAACTTACCCATGCCAATATTATTTATTGATTGCACACGATTGCGATAACGTAAACAGTGATGATTAACGAATTAACATAAACGATCCCGGAGAAAAAGAATTTCAATGAAAACGACGCGAACAAGAGGGATAGTCCGCGATTTCGCTTTCAGCCGGCGGAGCGCGCGACGTCGCGGGGCGGGGGGGTCTGCACGCCGCATTCGCAATTGAGTTTATGCGGTCAAGGACCCATCTCGACGGAAGTCGGATAATACTACTCGCATACACCGCCGCCAGTTCCTACAACAACGCGACCATTTCGCTAGATTGCCGTAGAATTTCATGGACCATTTGGCGCAATTTTGCGGAGTTTTCATCGCGAAAAATGCGCGCTTCGCATTAGTATCGTTATTAGCGCGGCTGAAAACTGGTTCTTAGATAACATTACCGATTCGTGGCGGGACGCAAAAATGTTTAATGCCGCCGATAAAATATTGTAAATATGTAGTTTAATAAAACATCATATTGGAGATTGGTAGTGACGTTAACAATTGTTATTGAGTTACGTTTTAAAAGGCAGAATCTATATAAACATATTTCGTAAAATAGGTGTCCAGGACTCCACTTTTCTTCAACCATCTCACGTAATCTCGCATTTCATTGCAAGATTAACATCAATGTTATATTTGGTTGTAACTCAAAATTATTAAAGTTTTAAATAAAAAATTCGTAGAGGATTTTTTTTTTATTATTTATTTACAAAAATGTGAACCATCTAATTTCGCTTCGATTTTGCTGCATCAGATAGTTGTGCCTTTAATCATGTTTCTTCAACTTATCAAATTTTCATTACATTAATCTCGCTGTAATTGCTTTAGTATTTAATTTCCTCGCCAATTAATTATAAGGGTTCGAGTTTGATCGCAAGTTCAGTCACGTATTGTTTATTTTGTTCTCATTTTGTATAGCGCCGTTTTTAAACAGTACATCAAGATTACCGATGATCTTACTACTTTATTTGCGAGCGGGAAGTTTTTTGTTCCTCTTTTCTAAACTGAAGTTCATGAAGCTGTCATTAAATTTCAGACCTTGAATCCGCTAAGTCCTTACTCTTGTCCAAAGATTTAAAACTTATTCTTGCATTGAATGATAGCAGCCTAAAACAGGTGAACCTATCGCTCCGGTGGATATAAAAATGTATTTTAAGAATTTTTTATATTATATTGCTTTCAAGTTTTGATTATAGGGTGAGTTACAATGCTATGTAAATTGAACGTGAATCGTCATTCAAATTTGGGTAATGTATTTGTCATATATCCTATATATACACTAATGAAGAAATAAACAATGGATAATACACTTTATTTTTTAATCTTTGCAATTATGACTTTCCTTACTTTTCCATTAGCCAGAAAAAAATCAACAATCCTCTGGCACATACATGTGTTACCAAAAATGAGACTTTTTCTGTTATTTTTCTCTACAACATAATACGGTTATGTTGCGTTGATGGGACGGACACTGCTTTTTAAAGTTATTCGTAGGCAGATAACAATCATCGATTCACAAAATTATAGAGAAGGTATAACGATTTTCGAAAAAAGTTACTCAACAATTATATGAAACCTATCGAAAGTTTAATGTAATTCATTTGACTATTTAGTCAAAGCCATGTATTTGGGTTGGGAATAATTCCAAGAGGGAATATAAGAAATAAATTTACAAGCGACACAAAATCCAACCCATCCCAACCCATGCCAATCCATCCCAACCTATCCCAACCCATCCCAACCCATCCCAACCCATCCCAACCCATCCCAACCCATCTCGTCCCATCTTGAGGACCATTGAAGAGTTTTGTGTAATGAAGACTACAATTAAAGCACATTTAATTCCATCCATACCGAGCTAGATTTTTTTAAATTAACAATGGTAGTGTATGTGGCATGCTTAATAACAGGAACAGTACCCAGTTGTTGGAATAGTAGGGCCTGCTGTTATTTATTTTAAAGTCGATCATGTAGCACTGTAAGTATTATTATGGTACTGAACTGAAAACATGAAAAATTTTAGTTAGTTAATCAGTATCCATTATCAAATATAATTTTTGACATTCGACTATTTTTAACTGCCTTATTGTTTTATATCGTTTATAACATTTCATGCAGTTTGTTGTCTGCTCCACAACAGACGTTGTTGTTGTAAAGGTTTTTAGCAGGATGTATAAATTTTCTGAATATGATTTAGATTCCATTGCAGTATCATACATCAGCCGTTACTTCATACTTTCTTATACTTGGATAAGGAAGTATAGTAATCATGTTTTGGCCTACCCCATTCCTACTGAAAAATGTACTTGTCATCGTGAATGCACCAGTTCGCTGGAAAGCGCCTGAGGTTAACAATAAATAAACTTTAACTTATTTTCCAGTTTCTTCCCTTTTCACTATATTCTTCAATTTCTGGCGATGCTAGGCATATTCTCTCCATAGTTTCATATTCAGTTCGTAAAGGTTCTGTAGGACCTCCTCGCATCATTTTCTTCTGTGGCGCCCTCTTTCCTTTTTCTCAATAGTCTGTCTTTCTACGAGCTCTACATTAACCGCGTTTCACCTGTCCTAGTAATCGCAACCCCTGTGATTTCACTTATTTAAGAGTTGCTTTCTTAAGGTCCACGTCTCGCTTCCGTATAGTACTCTCGCCCTAATTATTGTTTCATGAACACACTGTTTAAGATTTCGCCACATAGTTTTACTTTTAAAATTGCCGTGTACCCTGCCTAAACATCTTCAGTTAAGTTACTACAACGCAGAAATACGTAAACACACCAGACTTCAATCTTTCGCTTCTTCGGTATTATTAACATGACATTCTGGGTAGCTTTTGCCAGGTTCCTTCTTCATTTACATAAATTTTGTCTTTTCTCTGTTAATTTTTGGGCCAACTTTTTGCACTTTCACTATCCTCCTCATTTCGTCTTGTTATTAAGGTTACATCATCTGATGTATTTTATCGTAAATTAAACCTGTTCGATTGATTTGTCCCTCGATGCATTTTAGTTCAAAGTTTTCTTCTGTCCGAAAACCACTATTTGTTTCTGTCAGATTCACACTTTCCTCTTCCCATGTTAGATAAACCATTATCGCTTGCCTTTTTGTCTCCTAACACGATTTCACACTGATGGTCAAACCACATTTGCTATTCTTCCTTTTCCCAAAATTTCTTCTGCCGCCTTCTTGACTCCAGTATGAATTTCTTTCCATGTAATGTAATGTCTTCTCGATTTTTATCTCATTTATGCAGCTGTGATTTCATTTTCATATATTCCTAGTGTGTGTCTGTGTCGTAGCTTTCTATTGCTAACTTTACTCGATCACTTCCTATTGTACTCTCCTATTCCCAAATTTATCCTTGCTATAACTAAATAATGATTACTACTTGCATCGGCCCCTCTGTAGCATCTAATAAACTTTGGGTGCTTTGCCTCAATATTATATGATCTAGTTGGTTTGTAGCTCTTCCATCCGGTGACGTGCAAGTACATGTATTTGTTTGTGTTTGTAATATGTAATTTATTACCAGCTCCAATTCAATTTCTTCATTCTGATGCAGGTTATGAGTGCCTATAACCGGTTTATACTCCTTTTCCATACTAATCTTAGCATTGGCCTACCAATATTACCTTAATATAGCTCGTTGGATTTTTCTGGTATAATTCTCCATACTCTATTATTATTTACGAAAACTCTTAAATAACAAATTCTTTCTGATATTGGCTAAAACTCTTTCGTTTTATCTTTGATTTTATTTGCTACTAGCATAGTCATACTAAGTCAATTACTAAACAATTGCAGTCATTCAACAACCCGAATTGAGAGGTTCTTATGGTCTTATGAATGTTAAAATTACGGAAATTGTTTTTTGAAAACATACTAACAAAATTACTTCCAAAACACAACAACAAAGCTACTCGAACCTCAGGTTATAGAATAACAAAACTGCATCACATTAGATCCCTCAGATCAATCATACATTCCCTTCACTACCACAGCAAAATAAATCATCTGGCCTTATGACTAATTTGTGGTTGCTAGCCACTTGATAATAACAATTTAATATATTTATGTAAAATCTACCAAAGAAGATAACTTAAGTCTATCGCTGTGATTTAGATGACTTATGGTCATCTCTAATAAAAAATCTGTTTTTTTTTATTTGGCAAATTCATAATATTTGGAGAAATGGCACAAACAAACAACTGGCCAAAAGAACCAGCCGATATGTCAACAATAGATCGAACAAAGTGGTGCACTTGAGAAACGAAAACACATCGACTACGATGCCACACAATGGGGCAACTTCCAACCCATTTCGACGTGTGATCATAAGCCAGTTGAGAGGAGGAGCAATACACAGAGACAGATCGATTAAATGAGGCAGAAACAAGCATATCTATGAAATTTGTGTTGATTCGTTTGACTTTCTATAGCGGGAAAATATCCGAGTCCGCTATTAACTGAGTCAGTTAGGTAACAAAAAATCAAAAGCACTTAATTTTATTTATTTATGCAGAACCTTCTTTTTAAAAGCTAGTCAAGTTAACTTATTATGTTCCAGATTTTTCTTTGGGCAAGAGCTGAAAGTATAACATTTTATTACGAATTAAAACTATTATAATTTATTATATTTTTCCTCCCTAGCAGCCTCAAGTTATATCACAGACAATGGTGAAAGTTTAAGAGCTGAATTTAGACAGTTTACATTAACCAAAAACTTTCGACTATTTTGCGATATTACTAACGACTTATTATACTTGCAAATAAGATCTGCAACTATGAATAAAATAAACATTGTCATAAACAAAAAACTGGTTCATTTTTCTCGTTGCGAAAGTTTAAATAGAAAAAAAGACTCTGTATGTATGTAGGTAGTCAGTCTATTCGTTTTTATTTGTTTTAATTGTTTATAATGAATGAAAATATGCACTGCTTTTTTTTGCTGGATTAATTTTTAAAAGTTTGAATCTGAGAGTAGCACATTTAATTTAATAGCATCGACAAATAGACGTAAAACTCTTCCATGTGCATGACTAGCGCAGCTTCCGAAAGTGAGGATAGAAACCAAAATGTCAAATAGAAAGTTCACGACTATGTGACAAAGACTGGACGAGAAAATAAATAAGGTCGCGAAGCAAATGTAAGAACAACGCCCGAGGCGTACGCAATTAAATCAAAGCACACATTTTTTTCTAAACTAAGTCATAACTTGGAAAAAAAACAACGCTCGACTTATGCAAATTCATCCATCGCCCCTCGTATAATTTCGTTGCAAAATATTTCGCCGTCCGGAGACATAGAACTCCGATGATGTCATCCCACACCAACCCATGCATTACGCGCATATCCGTTCTTTTTTTCGCCATATCCAACAATTAAATCTGGTCCTCGAGAGCAGAGTCGCGTTTTTCTGCCAAACCATATGTCATTTTCATTTTTTGACCTGATTGTTAACTTATCGCCGCTAAGTTGCCAAGCCTACTTTGTACTTTCATTAGTACAAGTCTTGACGGCCGATATCTTTATTTTATAACGGCAATAACTTATCCGTTTTTATTGTCCTGTTTTTGCGGCAATGTCGCGCAAGTTTTTCAGGCGCTGCTTCAAGAGAAATTCTTTTGTGCCTAAAACGCTCCGCTGGGAAACGTTTAATTTGCTGACAGAAACGCGGCGACGGAAAGTTGCTTAATTAGCAAACTATTGCCGTGTAATTAGCGGTTTTATGGCCGACGCGACGTTCAAATGTATTCCACTGCGCGAAATTATCAAACTGTTTGTAGTTAACGTAAAAGGTTTGGTATTTATTTGATGAAGACATTTAAGTCATGGGTGGTAAATATGCAAATATATTTATATTATAATCCGAAGCATGCTCATTTGCAACCGGAGATATATTAGCAGCACTACTAGTATTATAAATATGAATTATGAATTTATACCAGCCTACCTACACCGGCATAACTTTTGCCTTAAATATAATATGGAGCAGATTTGCATTGTGAAAGAATTAATTACATCAAAACTGATCGTATTCGTTATTGTAAATAAGAAACCAATGACAATGTATATAATTTAATTCCTCAAGATTAATTTGTCGTGTTGACCTATTATTTCATTCTCTTAACTTTTCACATACCATGTTTTTACACCAATAGTGCGTCTCACGTACAGTTTTGTGTTCCAATTTCATTTCGTTTAAATTATGTAGAAGAAATCACACCACAACTGGAGTTCAATTTTCAATTCAAAGTTTACTCTTCATAAATTTCTTATGGCGAACATTACACATTCACAATCATTTAGATTGGATTAAGTTTGATTATTACCACTATGGTTGTATCATCTGTGAATATTTCTTTTATAGCAATACGAGGAGGGTTGGGTTGGTTAAATGCAAAATTTTACCACAAGTTTATAATTAACAATTTATTTAGATTATATTTAAGAGGTAATCACATTGTTGTGGAATATATACTAATTCATCTACTATTGAGTTTAAAATCATAGTGGAATGTACCCACATTTCAGTCAGACCCACCTAACCTAATAGAACTTAATCCTCGTTAAAGAAACATAACAATTATAAATGGTTTTAAAAAGTGCTGGAAATTAATTGACTCAATTTTCTGCCATCATTGGACAATCGTGCTTTTAATTTTTGATTGAATTAATAATAAATAATCGTTCTGAACTTAAGAGTTCTAGGATATTCCAATTGTATCGACTTTTGGTTTGGCAACTCATGTTTTGGCACAAAACAGAATAAATAAATTGGAATTATCGCTAAACACAGATTTGGATTCTCTAGCCGAAAGCTTATCCAGAAACAGTGTACATTTACAAAAAAAATGCCCCAAAAACATCCAGACATAGCTCGAGAGAATACCTATATATGTTAGAGCTATGAGGCAAAGTCATTTTGTGAGGAACTGTGTGATTATAATGAACTATGAGAAATATTTCACATTCTGAAATGAAAGGTAACAATGGATTTTACACCATGATATGGAAAACTGCGCGATAGAATTACAATTCAAAGCAAAAACGAAATTTGCTGACAATTTTTTGTCTTAGGCTGGGATCCAAAACCCTACGTGGCCGAGCTGTGGGAGTAGATGTCGATGCTGGGCTTTATACCCAAAGACGTTCACCGAAAATGCTTAATTTTATTGATAACCATCATCTGAACGACGATAAATTTTTTGGCCTGATCTCGCTTTGTGCCATTATGCGAGGAAGACTCATTGGTTGGAACAGATTAACGTCTTTTATATACCGAACGAAGATAATTCCCCAAATGATGTGAAGCTCGGCTAATAGAAGAATTTTTGTCATTATTTTAAGGTTTATGAAAACGGTTGGGAGGCCCAAAATGAACAATTACGACACGAATTTTTAGAAAAAATTGGGAAGTGGACTCGAACATCGTCCAAAAAGGCAGACAAGTCTTAAACAAATTACGTGCTTTGACGACCATGGTCCGCTGTCATTTTTGTAGAGTAGTTTTCATATTGGTAAAAAATGTAAACGATTAATATTCAAGTTTGAAAAAATTTTGCTGATTAAAATTCTGTTGTTTTCTTTTTCTGAAAACTTATCGTATACGTTTCAAAGTTTTTTTTTTGCTTTCAATTCATCAAATTTACTTAGTTTTAAATTTATATCATATTTTTAGTTACTTATCTTCCCCACCGCTGTTGTTTCAGCTACTTTATCAAATGCAATTTGTTTTATTTTTCAAAATTGCATCTTGGGTTGCATTAATTTGCATAATTTTCTTACTTTTGGATTTCTTTCAGAATTTAAATTACCTGTCTGTTCTCGTTATTAGCGTTTGCCAGTTTGAAACAAAAAAAGAGATCCACTTGCAAGATAAAAATATTTTATGAAAATGCTACGTATGACTCCACATATAATATTTTGTTTCGTTAGTAAAATATATCAGAGAATCGAGCGTCCCCAAACGTCTTGTGCAAGTTGAAACCTCATTATTCGCAAAAGTTCAAAAACTATAATTTTAGACATAATTGAAGAAAAAAAAACGTATTTCTGACATTGGTCTACTTGTTCTTAACAAGTTAAGTTTTAAAGACTTAATTTTTATTTTGTCTACGATAGTAAATTTTCTTTTTGATATTTTTATGATTAGCTTTTTGTTATTCGATTAGTAAACAATTAGAAAAACACAATAGACCTATCTACCTAGTACGTCTACATAATACTCACTGATCTGATAGAACGTATTCCAGAAATTGTGTGTGAGTGTGGGGAGGGGGGCACAAATTAATTGTTTTAGCTTAGCTAAGCTACGCATCGTTGAAAACTCTCAAACTATAATATAATCGAACATTGCATTTATTTATTGCATTTTTTGTGTTTCTATGTAGATCTGTGACAGCTGTTCAAGTAACGCAGATGAAGTACCTCTTCACTTACTAAAACTGACATAAATTATCCTTCTTTCATAAAATATATAGCAGAATTTTAGTTCTGCGCCTAAACACACAATTTACTATCGATTTATAAAATCGTATCATGTATCTCATTGCTATTCTTCCCAGAACTACGGTGACGCACACAATCTTTTATTATCGACGTCGTCATGGCAACCGTAACAAAAATTCAAGGTTCACCTTTCCGACACTAGAAAACGCAAGTATTAATTATAATCTATGGAACAAAAAAAGATAAACAGAAATCTCAAATTCAATAGAAATTAAATTACTATGTTGTTGTTTGTACAGTGTGACATTTATAATATTTAATTTTTCCAATTATATTTGCTTGTCAATAATAAAAATGGAATTTTTTTTTCAGATTGCTCCAGGCAATTTATTTTTTGTCGCGATTTTATCAATGATGTAGTTGATAATATTGGAGAAGATTTGTTAAACGGCAAGAAAGCAACACATAGAAAATATAAATATAATAGGGGTGTAATTAAAACTGACTTAAGAAATGTAATGCATAGCATAGCTAAACTAAGGTAGGATAAAAAAACAAAAATGTTGATTTGAACAGAAAATCAGACGATTGACATTAAGTTGAAATAAAATGCCCATTAAGGAACCAGTTTGTTGGTGAACCAAAGGTCCAATAAAACACTATTATAGGGAGATAGAGGCAAAATAACAGGCGCCAAGTTTAAACAAAAGTACCACATAAAACAAATAAAAAACTAGAAAAGTTGTCTACTAAGAAAATAAAAACATGGCAAGGAACAAAACAAAAAATAAACCAGCTCAGACTCAAAAATTATTCTACGTAAATTGACGAAGAAGAAGGTCAAATAGTAAAATAGTTTAAGAATATGGTTAATAGCAATTCTAAGAACGACAACGGAACAGGAAAGGAAGAAACGACGGAAAAGCAAGAGGATGAGTTGAAGAAATCATTGGCGCTAGGAAACCGTTGATGACATTTTGCAAAGCCACAGAAGAAGAAATCTTCCAATCATAAAGATCATAGATAAGTAAATAAACTTCGAATTCACGACTACGTCGCTGGGGATGTAGTAGAAACTACGAACTAAAGGCGAGGGCAGATCAAAAAATCTACAACGAAGTTATAGAAATGGGTGATCGAAGAATCCTAGTAAGACACCTCGCCTCTCTGAAAAATCCACAAGAAAATTAGGACAAAATGGACGTTTTGACTCCAATATTCCAAAATTGAAGGAACTACAACTTGCAACGGAAACTGAATATGCAATTAAATATCGAGTTAGAGAAAAATATTAGAAAATCGAGGTGGAAACGAAGCAAAATGGTAGATAACTTAAATTATATTGAGAATAGCAGACGTAAGGCAATAACAAACTTTGTTAGATAAAGAGGGAAGGGTTCAAATGGTGAACAAGATTAAAATAAATATCTGCAATGAAGTCCATAAAAGGCAGAATCATATATGTGGTGTACCCAGAAGACCTTTAACCACAACACTAAAATGCAGCAATATAAATACAAAGTATGGAATTGTTTGTTAGTTTGGGTTGGGATGGATTTGGTTGGGTTGGGAAGTGAGGCGCAAAACAACAAAAACAAGAGTATGAGCACCATATAAAGGAATGGAAAGAACAAGAAAATGACGTTAAAGATGTGATATAATAAATTCTATGTGAGAACGAGGAACAAGGAGAAAATAAATGTCAAATCCATACTTGGTCACAGATGAACATATAAATCCAAAATGTATTGTAATTATATTTTACTCGGAATTTCAGTTCTGTAGTATGCGTACATAAACGTATATATTACTATTGATCCGAATGCAGGGCGGATTAGCACGTAATTTATAAAAAAAAGCTTACTAGCTACAATATTCTAGTCTCGCAAATTGGTCCAAGTAGACATACGCTATTCTTTGTTATTGTTGCTATCATGGCAGCGGTGACGTGGCGCTGTAACGAGCTTCAGCTAATGTAGAGTGTTCGCTTGTAACGTGAGATTCATGAAATTTGTGTTTCATGAAAAATCATAACTTGTATTTATTTATATAATTTGGACGTAACACACTTGACTTTTTCCAATCACCTGCAGGATGTTGTCACTTTGCCTATTTTAAGAACCACGAGCCATTCATATTAGCAACATTTCAATTAGGATCAGTGACAGTTATTCAAGTGAAGTGGGTGAAGTGGCTCTTCACCTGCTAAAAGTTAACGCATCGTTTTGATTTTTTGATTTTGATTTGATTCGTGAAATATATCATACAATTTTATTTTATAAATCGATTAAACTCACATTTTGCCATTGGTACGAATGCAGAGTATATAAGAAAGTAATTTATGAAGCACACATTTCATTATTATTTTAGCTGCAATTGTACAAGTAAGTTATACAATCAAATCGTAAACGCATGAATTCATTTGTCGTCTGGGATTATGGAATTGACTGTTTGATAAAAGAATCAAGTTTCTGACCAGTAAATTATTCACAAATATTACCAAGTGGGACTGTTCGTTTATAGCCAGAGTCATAATTATTATAATTTATTTCAATTTCAATAATAACTTCTCGTGAATGATTTTTGTAATTTCATTCGATTATGGTGATATTTTTAATGATAGTAATTGTAATACTTGATACTTTAATACTATCTCTTATTACACTAATGGTTGCACAAAATAATGGATTGCATTTATAGCTCTCACAAAAAAAATCATTGGAAATCCTTAGTTACACCAGTTACACCATTTAAATTTGACGCTTATTTGCAAAAGTGGTGATTGAAAAATATGCACTATTAATTTTCTTTTGATCCGTGAAATTGCGCGAATGTGCCATTTATTCCTTGCATCAAATATATTATTACTCATATTGGTCTTCTTTGGTCTTCTTTATCTCGAGCTGGCAAATGTGCAACGACGTTACTAAATAGCACATGAGGTTGTGCAATACGTGAGACGTCAAAGCGCGAATTAGCAAACAGTAGCAAACAATGTCCACAATAGAAGTGTAAGTAACAATATCTCTAATTCTCGTGCACGCCATACACAACTTCACGTGCAAAAGCCGTTCGGATATACAAACACAGCCGCCGCCGGGTGCTCAATTCGATACGAACGAAACTCGAAATGGGAATAACCTGTTTCAAAATAATTCATTAAGAAATGCATTTACCTCATTTTTAAATGTCATTCGCCACTACAATTCTAATTAACTTTTCCCATATACAAGCTCAATTATCTCGTTCCGAGAATTAATAACGAATTAGGTATTCCGCGCGCGTCGGACTGTACGTATCATTTGTACCAAAAACAGAGAGAGTATTTATTTGGCACGAGGTTAACGCGGACGTTTCGCAATAGTGCCGTCCGAACGAACCGACAGAGCCTTCCTCGATTTCGCGTTGCTTATTATGCGCGGTCGCTTTTTCTCGAATCATGATCTTCGTTTGTGCTTTGCAATCGCAAACCGTACGTTCGATTGACCACATACAACACAGCTTGGATATTCTCAAATCGAGTCGCGTAGAATATTTTTATTAAAAAAGTTGTTTTATCTACAACGGAAAAAGTTGCTATTATATAGCATAATAGTGAATGATAATGTGCTTAACTTATGCAGATGGAAATCGCAAGTTGTAAAAGTTGATAGTGGAAACGGTGGAATTCTCGTGACAATGTGTTATCGCTCCTAATGGTTAGATGACAATGAAGGTGGTCTTTTTCCACAAACTCAGAAACATTTCATTAAACATAGTCATCTCTAATAAAGCCTCACACATAGCCCTACTGTTGCTAAATTACAGCCATTAGAGGTCACTGTATTTGGCCCATTTAAATCGTATAATTGGGTAATTCATTAATGAATGTTAAGGAATTCTGCCGTGCCTATTACGATCTAATCAATTGCAGTTCGTAGGGGTTAAAAATGATAAGCCTTCGATATAATCCGACATTAAATTTGGTTTGAAAAAGACTGGTCTCTATCTTTTTGAAAAGGATTTATTTACATGACGCTTTCCTATGTCGTTTCGTTATTGATGGCCCATTAAATTCAGATGAATTGGTTATGGAAACAGAAATTAAGTGCAACCAAATCATTCACACCGTATCAATAAAACAGTACCAGTATCCCAATTACAGAGATGTGCACCAACAAGTCAACATTTATATCACCAGAGGTATTCGAAGGCTATCCGCATGCCAAACCAACAAATACTACAAGAAAGAACACAGAAAAGGCATCACCTTTATAGCCAGAAAATACAA
The DNA here is from genome assembly GCA_959613385.1 of Geotrupes spiniger. Lineage (NCBI taxonomy): Eukaryota > Metazoa > Arthropoda > Insecta > Coleoptera > Geotrupidae > Geotrupes > Geotrupes spiniger. The sequence continues at coordinate 12,961,406 of OY390735.1, read as the reverse complement.
AAGAAAGAGAGAAATGAAAGGAACGGGTGTAAAGAAACATTGCAGTTAGTCTTCATGGACCCGTTTAATTAATGTTCATAGCACCTTTAAAGATGTAAGATTAGTTCATCTTTAAAGTAAATCACACACACACGAAATGTTCCATCTGCCATCTTCAAGTAGAGCTCTTCTTGAACTCACTGACTTCAGTTCTTCTAAGCCAGTGCGACCTAACGACATTAGAAGCGCCAGAATTGTTAATTGTTGCCAGTTCTTCTAAGTAAGAGACAAGAGCTACCTGAAGATGACAGATGAGACTCCTATACATCAAAGCGATCCTTCGGGGAACATTTCTACAACGTGGTTTGCAACCCGAGAACTAGACACATACACACACCACACACATCTATAAATATTATATATGTTATATTAGTAGAAAATTGCCACAGAGCAGCAGAACATTAAACACAAAAATATGCACTGAAAAATCTACCAAGTACTTTCATCGCATATCAAATGCTTTGAGGTAATTATTTTTGACAAGCTTACGGAATCTTATGTCTCATAACAGCCAAGAGGTAGCGTTGGCAGCCATTTTCATATGTGTAAAAAATATGACATAAATAGTCAGTAGAATTGTTTTCGCAAATCTAATATGAAAATAAATTATGAATGACATACAAGATCTGTAAAAAGTTGACACGACATTCGATAAACTAATCGTTATGAAAAATCCATGCGATATTGTTGGAAAGAACATAGTTGGCTTGAAAGTTAACCTTGATTGTTCAACACATGATGTCAAAGCAAACCTTAAATTGCATCTATTTCTCCACCAAAGGAGGTGCTTTCAAATGCAGGAAGAGTACATGTGGATCGGAATTATGTCACCTGTCAAGATCTATCCCTGTTTGTGGGATTTCTAGTGTGATTGCTAAGAATATTTTCCAAATTGAGCCCTCATAGTGTCCTGATTAGCTCAATGCAATGTTTTCGAATTGATTGCATGCACCGGCCATCTTAATCGACATCTCATTATACAGCTTCTAGCTCACATTTATAATCTTCCTTTAAAGTTGTTCAGTTGTCCAACTTCCACACTGTTTGTTATTAGTACTATTTGTATTATAGTTTACCAAATATTCGAGTTTAGTTCGATAACAATTTTTATTTCTTGTTTTTTCTCGAATCCGTTTTATGTGGCACTGAATCCCTGTAGTCTCGTCAATATTGTGGCGTCTGGATAATTTACGTATCCTCGCCAACTCTCTAATGGTATTGTCCCAAGAATTTAACATTTGCCTATCTTCATTTACCCTTCGGGCTTCATTCCGAATATTTGTTGAGGGTGAATCTCCCATACGTATTAAGTACGCATGCCATCAAAGTTACTTTCTTTCCATTTCCTCTTCTATTGGGCTAGGATCCAATCCCTCTTTCACGTACCTATTTCTGATTCCCTTGCCTTGCCCACCATTCTCCTAAGATATTTCATTCTAAATGCCGCTAATTTTGATCTAACTTTATCGACTAAAGTCCATGATTCTACTAATTTTATGTATTAATAGATTTTGTTTTCATTGCCAATTCTGATCTCCTTTCTTCCTCTATCCATCTTTGTTGCTAGTCATTCTCAGGTATTGCATTCGGTCCACATGGAATTTTTTTCTATGTATTTGAATTGTCGTTCTTCTCTGGTGATGTACTATTTTGCATTAACAGATGTTAATTCCCGTTTAGTTCGAAGGTGTTCACATTTTTGCGGGATGCTGTGAAAAGCATATATCACATATTAGATCATTATTTGTATTAAATTGTTATGTCCTAGTCTTATTTTTCTTTTAATTCCATTTGTACACAATAAAGAATAACGGGCAAACACGATAACCCTTCTTCACTCCCCTCCATACAGAAGCTTTCTGATTTTACATTGAGGTTTATCACTCCCACCACCTTTCTCTATTTGCGTTTAAATATATCAATTTTTGATTGATTTGTACTTCTATAACTTTCTATGTGGGTTTATGTGGTATGTAGTTGAAGGCTGCAAATATCTAGGAAAACTAAGAAGATATTTATTTTTTTCCTATTCATATTTCATTTCGTTTCTCGTATTATATTCAGATCGTAAATATATGGTTTGTCGGTCTCGACCGAAAGCCTTTTTTTTGGTCTTTTATTTTATCCCGAATATCATTTCTTAACCATTACTTTTTAGTTCTCAAGTATAGTTGGATTTATTGTTTAGTTGTCTCAGCTGCCATGGTTCTTATGTATTGGTCCAACGCATTCCAATGCATTTATATCAAGCCAACGGTTTAATACTTTTTATTTTCCAAATTAAAAGTATTTTTGATGGTCTTATCAGTAGCAGTGATTGCTCATGGCATTTAGAGGGTGAATTTAATAAGAAAAAAATGTAATTAATAAATGCAAAGACTCAATTTGCACAACGTAAGAAATAATCACTGTCCTTCGATTTTCATTCTTTGTAAAGGTATTTTCACCTCCAAGGATAGAAGTACTCGGTTCCGTTCAACCTTTGGCGTTGTTGTCGCAAACAAAGCTGTTAAATCGACGAGCTATAATTTTTTGTGCTGAATTTAATTTGGGAATTTCAATTAACAACTTTCAAACTAATATATATCAGTCACGTGAAAATAATTTTCTTAAGGGGGGAAACCAGTTTAGGAGGCCGATTTTTGTGTGTTTTTCGTGAATTTTTTTAACAGGTAAGGAATAATCAGAATTTACTCAAACTTTGAGCATCTTTTACTCATGTTTTCAAGCACACTTTGTAATTTTTTCAAATCATTTCCGCCCGAAACAGAGGAGTTAGACGCTGCTGTTCATGGACGATCGCCATCCGCGTGTTTTGCTGGTGGGCATTCCTGAAGTCACATTTTTTATCTGCCATCACTACAATTTTTTTCTTCGTTAACGACATATTTCCTAAGAATATGAACCTAAATTTGATCAAAATTGTTGAAAATTGCATGTTTTTGAGGTGTTTGAACACAATGTCATGTTTTAATACCATGTTTTTTCACCTTTTTTGCACTAAAAAATTATTTTTAATAATAACATCATCCCAGAGTTAGGTTCATTATATATTGTAATTGAATAAAGAATATCCACACAATTTTTCAGAACGATTGATCAATAACGTTTTGAGCTACAATGCCCACCAGCTGAAAAAAAGTCGTTTCGAGAAAAACGCGTTTAAAAACAAATGTAGCGAACACGAGAAATTTAAGGCAGTAATTATATAAACTGATCACCGGTTAATCAGCTATTTCAGCACCATGTAGCAACCCCTCTTCTTCAAACGCATCATTTCGGGCTTGCATCTCCTCTTGACGAGCTTTCCGAGCTTCCTTGGTCTCCCACGAGCTGCGCCTATTCAGTCTTTTGCGCTGCTCCTCGGCATATTCCATGTTCCCGGCAAAATTGAAGCTCTGCGAGCCAACTACGAGTTTTAATTCATCCATTAGAATTAGAAGGGCTGAATTTCCTTCATTAAATAGCGCAGTAGCCAAGAATACTGAAATCTCCACTATTTTCAGGCCAGCATGTAGGTGATTTAGAACCAATCACCAAACCCTCGAATTTTATTATCACGTAGTATAGGGGTATTGAGCCAGGCACTGAATATGGGTGTACATGAGCGAGCGCTCCGTTCTAATTACCGCGCGCTTCGGCGCCCAGCGACGGGCGGTCACTTAAGTGCCCATAGCATCGGAACTAGTCGGAATTTTTCTTTGAAATTTTGGCGACATATTCTTGAATAGTTTTACTAACAATTTATGAAATAAAAAAAAGTCGATTTTTTTGACACGTCTAAACTGGTTTCCCCCCTTAAATAAATTGTAGTATAATAAAGTTTTGTTAAAAAGCCCGAATAACTGAACAATCGCATTCTACTGACTAAGTACATGAGCAATGCTTACACCGTTTCAAAAATTATTGATGCTAAATGCTAAATGAACAATATTTTATTATTGTATGCATATATACAGCTCAACGGCCAAGAGGTAAAAATTCAATTCAAATTGATGTTGAATACTCATGTTTATTACAATTTATATCGACTAACTTCCTTAAATTAACGATAAGATTTTTGCTGAAGCGACATTTCGTTCTTTAATAAATTTTAATCTTTAATAATAAAGATTAAGTTTTATATGCATATTTGTTCCCAGTACAAATAATTAAATATATACTTTATATTTGCTGCACTATTTTCTCTTCCTCTTCATCTCCGCCTTGATACGAGTTCTTTTCTTATCTTATTGTTAAATTAAAACTATGATAAGAAATCGATATCTACCGCCTGTTAAATTATTCGTATTAACTTCAAACATAAATTACTATAAATCTTTTCATGAAATAATACTAACAATCGGATATACTTAACGAATCAACAAGAAAATTCAAGTCCTCCTTTTTCCAAATTAATAGGTGGACTCGAATACCAATTTTAAAGAGTGCTAAGTATTCGGGTATTCACCTTCCTACGTTAGAAAATACAAGTAAAGAAAAAGAAAACAGCTTGGCCATCGTTGCAAAGATTTACTGGCTGCTTGGAAGAACTTATCGATCACTACTATACTAACAGATACTAGAACCTGTTTCGCTTAGTGTTACTTAGTTAACAAAGAGATTATAAGGATTGCTAGTGAATAAGATCTTAGTTTTAAAAACTTTCGTATTAATTTAAGATATACTAAAACTGTCATTTGTCTTCCCCGACAAGATTGTAATTTCATAACTGAAAGCGTTTCAAATTAAAATAAAATGAAATTTCTTCTTGTTTCATTTTTTCCTTCCTCTCCTTCTTCAGTTTGGGTTGGGTTGGAGTAGGTTGAGTTCGGTTGGAAATATTTCCATATCCAACACAACCCACTCCAACCCAACCCAACCCAAATCCCTTTCCACTCTTTATCATTTAATTCATTAATTAATTCATTAATTCATTCAACATTTAATTAATTAATTTGTCCAATCTATTGCAATTTAAATTTTATTGCCGAGAAAAATTTTCTACAACATTGTCCGATTACAGACGATTTGACTCCTTTTATCGGGCGAGTGACGCAATACATTTCCGCGGTCGTTTGCTGCTGTTAGAGTTTCAATTACGTGCGGTCGGTTGTACATCTGGCCTTCTTGTTCCAAATTTTACGTTAGTTTATTGTTTTCTATTAATATTAATTATGTTTCAAAGTTTGTATTTTTAGCAGATGTTAAAATTTAGATCGGCCAGTACTTAAAAACGTATAATTAAATCGAACTCACTGGGAATACAACTTTGTGATGTTTACATGAACATCAAAACACATTTAAGAACCGTAAATGTTGTAAAACTAGTTGTCATATTGTTTTTTTTTATATGGTTGCTTATTCAAAAACTTACCATGCACCGATAATTGGACATTGACTGCACTCACCTGAAAATAACATTTCAAAAATTATTTCTCACTCCTTCATCAGACATCACATTTAATAAACAACCAATAAAAACGTTTACTCCACGTATCCATGAAATAAATCTGGAATTCTTTACGACAAAATAATAAACACAATATTGTTTTTGCTTTGAAGAGCGCCATAAAAGTTAAGAGATAGCACCAATAAAAATAAATTCGAAATAATCACGATCTCGGTGCACAACTCCGCAAGTTGATTCTAGAATAAATTACTTGATATCCACTGCTTGTAATTTGAATCTTGCAAGTTTACGGTTCATTGCGTCAATAAAATCTTAGCGTGGTCTATAACGAAATCTCACTTTACATCAGTTAATTGGACATGCACGATACTTTACATACAATCAGATTTTTACCTCGCATCTTGGCGCTTAAAGATTAACCGAAATGGCTGCTCATCATGAGTTCGAATGTCGTAAATTTATTTATGGGATGCGTATGTTTTTGTGTCAATGGTGTATGATTTTAGCGTCGGGGATTTTTGTTTCAGCGAAATAATAAAATATGTTAATATGAAAATATAAAGATTAAGCCAGTGGGGTGAATACAGTTTGAAATGTTATTTGGGTGATTTACATAATTTTTGTCCTAATCTGTGAGCAAAAATAAAGCGTAGGCTTAAATATGGGATGGGGAAAAACGATTATTTTTACAAATTTGCAATTAGATATTGGAGTTCAGCATAATCGGAATAAAAAATATACATATGCAATGTTTTTTTCATTAAAATTATTAAAAATAGTAATAAATGGCACCCCATTATTTAGTTCTAAGCGTCTATTAAGAAGAACATGTGCCGTTTAGTTTGGCGAAATGTCTAATCGACCCTCGACATCCCTTCGGTGCAAAAGTCACGTATGGCGGCACTTCTTCACCATTCGGAATATTTGGCTTTTTAAGGGCATTTTTGTGTTTCCGAAGCGCTATGTTTACAAACTTTTTACCAACCGGAGGAAATATAAATATTATGTGGAACGTGGTTGTGCATGTGTCGCGCTGTTATGTTAAGGGCTTCGAATAATTCCGTCGTTAGTGCATTTCCTTTTCGTGTCGCATTTTTTTACGCAGACATCCTCACGTAACCCAAACACTTGATTAAGTATCGACCCCAAATGCAATTTGTGGCTGTTATTTTTATCAGCAGTTGACACGTTCAGCTAAATTATTGATAATTACTTAATAATGTTATGAATTTAAATAAAGTGGATCTCGGGACCTTATCTGTTCATGAAGGATATCCTTATACTGCTTCCTTCCCTTAAATTTGTTCCTCTGTTCAAAACTACAAGTTGGTAAAGTACACCGCGACAATTGTAAATAAGTACAATAATTCGTTTAAGAAAATGTTAAAATGATACGTACGGGTGTATTTAATCCAGAACGACAATTACCCAATATATGACATAAAAAATTATATTCAGCATAAATATCAATATATCACCCAAAATATTTATAAAATTATTTGTTACATCTCACACGATGATAGTGTAGTAAATATTCTCAATATGTTCATGTGCATAAATTAATCGATCATTTCTGATATCATTCCAGTTCACAATTTCTTTAACATCGTTCGCGGACGATTAAGATGTCGTAACATAACGCAACTGACTGAAGATTTGCGCTTCGATCTTTCGCGATCGATTTATGTTAATGACTGCGAGCAATTAGGTGCCGAGGAAAAATCCAGTCGTAATTCGTAAAGAAGTTCGTCAACTCGCGGCGGTATCCTTGTACCCGATTGGCCAACGAAATAATAAAGTGTCGGGTTAACGATCGGCACAAGAACCAGAACAATACCGCCGCTGGTTTGAGCAACTTATGAAAGTAGGTGCTAAATGATTGTCTGCTGCGGTTTTGCCGATTTACATCTTACTCGTAATGCGGGTCATGTTCGCTTTTCATTCCGAATGATTGATCAATTCAATTTGTTTACGTTCATTAATGGGGAATGATTTACGACGGTCAGCGTAAATATAACGAATCAGTTGTCTGCCGAGAGGTGTAACCCGTGTCGGTAATTGTTCGCGTTTGTGGGGTAGCCGCGGAGTAAATGTCAAAAGAGACAAAGTGGAAATACCTTTGCTCAAGCCAGCGTGAAATTATTCATATTTGCCTTTAAGTATTTGCCGGAACACAATAGCGACAATTAGCAACTATGTTCGTTACCAAATATGGTCGCCAAATTCACAAGTATGTGTAGACAGTCATTCATGGATGCATACTTCACTTTATTCCACTTCTTTCTCGATTGTGTTCCAATTGTTGAATTTAAGTGCGTCTATATTAAATCAACTGTATGAATTAGTTTATTGTTAATCAACAAATAGCATCGCCAACTAATTTGTCCCTTGACAACTCTGCATGAAAACTTCTTCTCCGACGTCGAGCATTGTGTAAACGGAAATTTATTTCCGAGCATCGTATAAAATGCTTGTGTACCCACGTAATTTTGTTTCCACTCGTATTGTCTAGTCCTACCGATTTGGCATTTAATATGTTCGTCATGGACCGGTTTAACATGTGAAGAATCCTCAACTTACTTGTTTCTTTGGATATTTGGACTGGATGTATTGTGACACGACGTCAAGTCAATACGAACTCACAAATTTGCCACTCCACATATCGTGTTGATTCGTATGAATTTATTCTAGATTCCGTTGTGACACACATTTTCTTCAAGTTGACGTTTTTTTCTCCATACAACCCATGATTCAGTCTCCTCACTTCAACATTGTCATTTGATTTCATTTCAACTATTAGAAGTAATTTTTTGTTAAAGGGAAACTCGGTATCCAAGCAAGCGTGATTCTCAATCAACGAACCTTACTCTCCTGTTATGAATTTTAGCAAATTTTATCCATTAAGTTCATATAACGAATCTTCATAAGTTATTCGATCGATTTCATACGTTTTAGATAAATTAAAATCCTAAATGTTGTTATCGTGTTAATCTTCTTGGCTCGACAGCTTCCAATAGCAATGTTCATTTTCCGGATATCATTACCTCTTCATCGTTGCCTTATCGTCATCCCCATTACTTTCAACAAAAAAGGATCTCAACGAGTGAATTATCAGTTCATTGGTTTGATTTACGTGATTTTTCAGGAGTGTTACATCACTCTTTGACTGTGACCAAATCAAATTTTGCCCCTTCGTATTTTCCCAATCTTCGCCATTTATCGTAATTCTCCATAAACGAAACAAATCATTTCCAATGGTTTTCTTTAATTTTCCTTGCTACGGTTCTAACGGCCGATTTGCATATTAAGCGATATTAAGCGATATCTTGCGAGAAGGGGTACATGTGGCAACGATCAGCGATTTAATGAAGTACGTAGTCGGAGAAGCGATGCCCATTTTTTTTCTCGCAAAACGTTCAATCGCTACATGTAAGTGTTAAGTAACGCACCGATCGTGGTCCTGAGATCTGGACTTTACAATCGTGTATTTCGTTCGCGTTATATCCCTTTAATTACGAGACTCTTATCATGAGAAATTGACTGTGAATACCAAGACTTCGGTATTGCATTCCCGTATTTTTTGCGGATCAAGCAAACCGATGGAGTCACCAACCGTTCAAAAAATTTACCGTTTGGTAGTAGTTGTTAGTGAAATCTGATTCTTTATCTATATCTGTGTCTCACAAACAACATACCGAGTTTTAAGCGAAAATTACAGCAAAATGTGCCTTACTCAAGATTGACCTGTTCGAGGATTTCGTTGAAAAACATTTGATAACAGTTCCATTTCGATAGTTCCTGACGTTACACTCGCGCTGTTCATGAAATATCAAACACTCAAAATATGTAAATGTGATAATTAAAAAAAAATAAATGCCAATAATATCAATATGTTCAAAAATCCAATTAAAATAATGGAAATTGGATTCTTTTGTAGAATATTGTGACATGACAATCGAAAAAATCGACAACCACGTTCAAAAATGCAAAATATTTAAATTTTCCAAAAACTGTAACATTGTTATTGTCCATATGTTTTGGATTTGAAGCAATTTTGAAAAGTTTGTTATGACAAATCTGTCGAAAAAAATCATAAAATATCTAATGACCACATTCCATAAAAATGTCTAATTTTTAGGTAGACTTATAAAATTAATTGATGATACGTACGCGATATGTCCGACATCTTTAGATCGCTCGCAAGAGGAAAGAGCAGAATGTTAAGGCATCACTTATCCACAACATTTACATACACTCTAATTTGTTGTTGTGTGTCGTTAGCGGGAGCACCAGTTCTTCTAGATAATTTTAGCACCCTAGATTTACAAATAAATAATTTCGAACAATTGTTTTGCGCATCCGCTGTATTTCTATTTATCATAGGGAGGATATTAGTGTACTAATCTCCTTCTTCGCAGCTCAAAACGCCAACGTGCCATGCTTCTCACTGGTCGGTACATATCGTATGATAGACGTACACTGTTCATTGGCGTTAATTCAATGAAGGTGCCACAACTGATTGATGGATGCACTTTAATGTACGGACTTTTAAAGCATAATTGGGCGTTACAACACATAGTAGTACATTTGCATTAAAAATATTCACTTGCTGTTTGTACGTATTTTCTATTCATTATCTAATTGCCACGATAATTTTCTCATTATAAATTTAGCATCCATTATCATTTAGCCTTATCTCCTAACCCTTTTCCGCAATATAAGCCACCGATAACAAATTTATCATATGAAACGCCACTTACATTAATTTTAGCAAAATTGCCTTCGATTTGTTATCTTTCCCTTATCGTTCCCATAAAACGCACCCTCACTTTTCGATTTTCAATTCAGTTTACCTTGGGGAAATTTTGCTTTGATATTATCGCCCAGTATACCACAACTTTGTATATCTTCGTTCATAGGTATCAATGTAGTCGTAGATATTTTTAATTCAATGCGTTAACTCATACGCAGTTGATATGATTTTGTAAGGTCGCCATCGATACTTTTATAACTTTCAAGCTTGTTGGTGAATAACATTTTAGTCAATTATACTTTTTTCGTTAAGCTTGAATCGTGAAATATTTAGGTAATAATATAATATTTTCAGGTATTTAGTTTGTCCTATACCACATTGGCCTCATTAACTTCTTCCATAACTTATCGGATCTAATAAGCGGATTATCTTTGTTTGCTTTCGATTCCGTTACAAACTAATCATTTTTATTCATTGAGCTACCTTGCCCTTCACCTAACTTTCTCATTGACGTCCTTATATCAATGATACACTCGTGATCTCCTGATCTTACAAATACTATGTATAGCGCATTGCATCAGACACCTCGCACCATACAGTTACCAAGTCGCTAGCTCTGCATCCCGGCTGTTTTTTTTTGCAAAATCGAATGGTTGCATACAACCAACCTCCAGACAGAAGCACTCGGGACAATTGGCTCGACTGATGGCAGTCGTTCCATAAGGACCACGACAATTATATGTATATAGTGTTATAGCTGACACCCATGACGTAAAACATACATAACTGTCAAATAACCCTCTGGTATCTCTACATAAGCTACAAGCTACATTTATAAACACTAAGTAGAATCTCCAGTGAGCCAGCGAAAATTCTATATTAAAAGTATGCAAGCAGAGCGTGGTAAAGTACTGAATAATAAATATTAATAATAAATTGGACACATTTGAAGTTTCATATATCCACCCGAATTAATTTGATGTTAACATTATCTTCATGATTAAGTAATTAGCATCTCAGAAACTGTATTTCCAGACGGGCGGAACGTCATTTTTGTTATACACTTACTCATTCATGCATTATTTTTCATTATTTCTTGTTAAAATGTAAGCACGGTATTTACACTTCACTTTATACTTTACATTCATACATCGTGACTTGTCAATTTTTCAATACAATACATTGAACAACATTAAAAATATCATAAATACAAAATATGCCTTGACAATTTCTAGGTCTCCATAATCAATACTTGAGTATTAACTATTTAAAAAATAGGGACTATTTGAAGTAACAAATTTATTAATAATATTCTCAGAAACTTGATATTTTTTAAATTTATTACACGTAAATTTATCGTTTTCGCGAGAAATCGGAGATAGTATATCAGATTATATAAATTGTATATTTCTTATGTCACAGCATTTAATGTAATTAAATAAATTTCTACGTGTGCCAATTTACAAATATTTTAACAAAAATAAATGTGATAGCAAAATTACTCCGGCTGAATAAATAAAATCACTGAAATATTTTCAAATTACTTATATTAATTGATAAATTATGCCCAATTTTGTTATTTGATCTAATTATCCAATCAATCTAACTTAAATGGATATAAACGAATTATTGTAAATAAACTATTACAAGGTGACGTCAGCATTCGCAATGCGTCAAACAGGCGACTTACCGGATATTAGCGATTATACTTTTCCAATCAGAAAAGTCGTAGAATTTTAGTCCTGCGCAAAATCACACGAACAAATTGGACACAATTAATAAAAAGTTGCGCAAACTTTGAATGATAATATCAATGTGAGGTTTTAATACTCGTTCAGTTTGACCAATATTTAATTTCCGTTTATGGCAAAATTAAATATTGATTTTGAACGAAATGAATTGAATTTTTTGGAAACAGTTGCATTTCTTCACAAACATTCATTTTGTCAAATATACTAAAATAAGTGTCTAGTGGTTAAAATTCTAAATCAAACGATACTCCTGTTTCAATACAAATAGCAAAATATTATTATTAACAGTATTAATTTACAGTAATTGATGTCAGAAGACTTTAAGAGCGATGTCCTTGGCATTTATTAATGTTGACACACAAAAAATCTAAACAAACAACGGCGAAACAGTTGGTGTTATTTTAATGTTTAGTTCGAAACAGGCTCTCGAAAAGAACTCAAGTATAAAAAATAAAACATTGCCACATCCGTTAAATGAGCTATGGTTCTAAACTATAAAATGTACGCACTGAATTAATACAAAATTATGATATATTAACTAATATAGTATAACTAAAGAAAAATTGCTTGATCATTTTAGTAAGAAAATTACTAAAAAAAAAACATACGTCACTGTGCGTTAAAGGCTGCTTATTAAAATAATAAACGACAACTCGATGAAACAATGTAGTTCAAGGGTCTGATATTCAAATTACGGACACTGGAGTACAAAAATGTCACCGTCTGGTCGTCGAAACTACAAAGCAACAAATTAAGTTATTTCGAACCACAACTTCCTTGCATGTTCCCAGAAGCGATATAATTGGCAACAAATTCTACTGGTTGTTAATCACCTCTAAATATCACATTATGCAATGATACCGAAAACAAAAACGCGAGAAGGTCGCCCATTACTCGATTCCTCCGTTAATTTAATTTCCACGCATAACGCTTTACAAACGATCCATTTACATTTACATATCAAATTTCACTGCAGGAAAAAGTTATTAGAAACCATACAACACTTTCTTCTCCTGATTTACACGATATTAAATCGTTGTGCGCGCCGTATAAATTATTATTCCAGAAAAAGGAAATCACCGTTCGCCTTTATTGTTCGTACGTCGCCTTTATCGTAACCAATTATCATTAATAAATTTAAAAGTGCGCATTAGAAAACGCGGCGCATCTATCTGCGCGGTTAAATGGTGAATACGTTTCTGCAATTGCGTTGGGCAACTGCTATTCAACGAGAGCAAGAATAATTCATGGGAATTCGCCTCGTTTTAGAAGCGTACCTAATTTATATTAGAATGTCAAGGAAATGCATCGTTTAGGAGCGAAATAAATACGTGTTTCTTGCACATTTGTTGTGTGTTTTTGTGCGTTCTTGTGTGTTCTCGGAGTGGGATGTCACCAATTATGCGTTAAAATAAATGTCTTCAATGTTTAATTAACCTCGTTATGTTGTATTATTGATGCGAGAGCCAAGTATTAATTAGGGAGGAATGTTTTAAATATGTTTATAGCCATATGTGAAATATGATGCATACCGGGTGGTTCGCAATGCGTCGACCATTACCTGCTTTAATATCAATTTTATGAAAATAGAGGTAGGGTGCAATATTTGTATCAAAGTCAAGTCCCAAAGTTGTGTTAATGTAACAGAATACAACATTTCCATATATTTTTAGGGAATTGGATTAAAAAGATTTAATTTGTACACAAATTACACATGAAGAAGATATATATGAAGGTTTTTGTGTTTTTTGTGGAAGATGAGCAAGTTGCAATGTAACTGGTATTTTTGAAATATACATAAAAACTGATCAACAACAGCAACAAGAAAATATATTGGAAGAGCAAAAATGTCCCAGATTCTTGCTCGTCCCATATATTTTCTTATTGTTATTCTTGATCAGTATTTAAGTGTATTTGAAAAGTACGAGTATTTCACGTGTATTTCAAAAGTACCAGGTACATCAGCAAGTTGCTCTTCTTACAAAAGATGATCGTCATATATATCTTCTGCATCTTTAATTTCATCATTGGTGAAATATAGACAGCATTAATACTATCTACAGTCACGAAGACAGAGCTCTTCTCCATTCGTATACCATGGCCAACTTTCAGTTGCAAAATCAGTTAAAATGAAGAAAACCTGCATATAATTCATCGCCAGTTTCGGAAAAAGTATCTAAAGTTGATATAAAAAATACGGTTGACTAGAATTTTTGTTTATTTAAACAAATACAAGATCATAATCGCCATGTCTTTCATGTAAAGTGTATAATACTAAAGAAATTCATTGGAATCATGATTATATCGGGTTATCACACATTACCAGTTATAAAATTGTACTAGTCAAAAGATGAGGACAAAGGACTACCAATTGTTAAAAAAAATGTTGTAATAAGTTTATGTCAATAAAACAGTCTATGCATTTATCGGATAATAACAAAGTTGACCAAAATGACAAATGTTCTAAACTACGACCAATTTTTGACACTATCAATGAAAAAATCTACAATTTTGAATGTTTTCAGACAACCTCTCTATCGATGAGGAAATTGTGCCCTATTTTGGTAGACATTCTTGCAAGATGTTTATGAAATATAAACCATTGGCTACAAGTTATGGTGCTTGTGCAGTTCAGATGACTGTCTTTTTAAATTTATTCCTTATGGTGGAAAAAGAGTAGAAACTGAAATTTCTGAATTTACTCTGGCTGAAAAGTTGTTGCAGATTAGCAACCAGCAGGTCGTTGTTAAAAATGCGTGTGTACATTGAACATTCGTTGACAATTTCTTTTCCTCTTACAAACTTTTTCGTACTTTGAAACTTCAATGTTTTTTTTGCGAATGGAACTATTCATGAAAATTGCACAGCAAAGTGTCATTTGCAACCTGCGTCGGTTATGGAAAAGAACAATAGATACTAGATTTTGCTTTTGAATACGAAATTGTACAACCATACAAACGCTAAAAATTCTACAGGAAACAAAACCGTACCACAGCCTTAAATGATATCAGAATACAACGAATATGGGGGGGGGGGTATACGCAGTAACGGTAATGTTAATTATAGAATTCGTGTAAGTGGTAAAAACTGGTGGTGGCCACTCAATAAATGTAATTGACATCGTTATTGTCAATTCGTCGAAAATTCACAGACTATTGACGAAAAGATGTCTTGATTTTTTTCGTATATTTTGCATATTTTCTGAACAATTCTGATAATTTTTAATCATTGTGATGACGATGATAAATTCAATAAGTTTTACATGATTATGACAAAGGTTTTATAATTTTATTAATTTGATACGTAGTTGAATCTGATTTTATGTTTTTCAAGTCATTTAAATCATAAGGATAAATATTGTACATAAAACATTCTGAAACGCGTTAGTGGAGATATTTACGTGGACCAAGCCATGCAATAAGAGATTTAGAATAAACCAGCTTTGCTGATCTACTTCAGTCGTATTGGTTCGAGGTTGTTATTTAACAGTTTATATGATGATTATAGCTGATTGATTATTGGCTGATATTTAAGTTTCATTTATGTTAGCACATTTTTTAAGCTTGTTAATCAGCTAGGTACACGTTTTTCATTTGTATCCGAGACGAAGTTATATATTTCCGAATCTGAGCCAATTTGAACAGAATTCAAAAATGATTGTATTTTGATTCGAAGAAATTTTTTTTATAAAAATTCCAAACTTTAATTATTTCGTCATTGGTAATAAATTGAAGTTGAAACTAATTAGTCCACAATTCACTTTTTGCATTTCTAAAATTTAATGTAGCTATTTGCAAAAACCTAGAATATTTCAAAATAATTAGATGCACAATGAGATATAAATCATGCAGATGTACTTTTCTTTTTATAAATGGAGAACAGCTGCAAAGAATAGAATTAGAAGAAGCTAGAAAATGTAACTGCAAAAATTTTCTGCAAACAAACAAATTGATTCCCTGGTCGCCCCGGATCAGTCGGAATAGTACAAAAGGAAGTGGACAAAAGGAATAGTAAAATTGTTTCGCTCTATAACAGGAGAAGAGAGTAGCGAGAACATCAACACAAAAGAATATTGCGATCCTATACAGCTATGGCATTGATGAAATGCGAGGGCTGTAAAACCCAAG
Organism: Geotrupes spiniger; assembly: GCA_959613385.1. Lineage (NCBI taxonomy): Eukaryota > Metazoa > Arthropoda > Insecta > Coleoptera > Geotrupidae > Geotrupes > Geotrupes spiniger. Next base: position 12,945,344 of record OY390735.1, on the reverse strand, counting down.
AAGAGGAAAGTAGCGATAATGAAGAGGAAGAAAATTTTAATTATGGTCGACACTCAAAAAATTATTTGCCTACAAAAGTGCGTTATGATCGCGTCGGTCATGTGACCATAGAAGAAAAAAATCTGCAGTGGTCCGCACTGAACTTTCTTATACTTAGTTCTACCAGATTTTTCGAAAAAACTTTTCTAATGAGAGTTGTTTAAAATGAATATCTGTAACTTTTTTCGATAACATGTACCGTTTTCGAGATATGGAAAAAAGTGAAAAGAGTAAACCATTACTTCCGGTTGAGAGATTGCGCTCAAAATAGGACGTTTTCCTTCCTGCTACATAGAAATGTTAAGTTTAAAGTTTCAGAGACGTCATTCCAAACATAGTCACAATCAATTCAGGGGATGCGTATATCCGCTAAAATCTCGAGGTCGAAAATTTTCATGATTCCTATACTTACTTATACATAAAGTATAAGAAAGTAAAAACAAAGCAAGGAGAAGATGCAAATGTCAAAATGTAATGTGTATCTTCATATAAATTGTTTTCAAGAATTTCATTCTTAATAAAAAAATAAGATGCCACGGATGCTCAAATGCATTTTTTTTAAGAGTAAAAGTATTTGTAAAAAATAACTGTTAAGTTATCTTTCATGTAATTTTATAAAAAATAAATATCGGCTATAAAAATATTCTTGTTATTTCAATGCTTGGTCATTAATAGGTTAATATCAATTTAAAATCAAGAATTAGTTGGCCCTAAACACCAACGCAAACAAACTATATAAATGAACGTGTGATCAAAACGTACGACCATGTCCTAGTCTCAATCGAATCAGTGCAACAACAACAACAACAAAATAACAGGAAATTTCACAGTCGATTTTATTTTCTTTGAACTGGTCAACGTACTATATATAAAAAGGATATAGAAAATAAGGTTGAATTTAAAAAGAACGCAGCGTTTCACTCTATTGTGTATCTCTTCAGCACTACGCAATATGCTGGCAAATTAAACCAGAGATGATCAAAAAATATATTGAGGTTTTTTTTTACTTTATTTGGTCTTGCGTCCAGAGCAATCTTCGTTCGCTACGTATATTGCTCCATCCACACAGTTGCACCATCTCATACGCAGCTTTGTCGAATTGTCGTCTAAGTTAGATATGAATTGAATAACGAATTAACCTGCCATGATACCCTAATATCTAATTCCTTCGTGTGTCTCACGTTTAAGTAGTTCACTCGCCAGAATTTCTAACTAGTAAATTAACGTTGAGTCTTTGACTTCTAAAGCTCGACAGTGAAATAGTTCTCAACGAGCTTCCGTGGTTTCAATTTTCCTTATATATGCAGGTTATAGTCATTGATTATTTTTTCTCTTTCCGGTCTTTGGCTTCGAAGTTAGATTTTGCAATTTTCCAATTACGACGTTTTGCCCACTTCCATGTCTTTTGTGTGCCTAAACTATTGACACTCAACTCATTAAACTTCAATGTTTAAATTTGTATATATAGATAATCTTTTAAAGCAAGATCTTAAGCGGAAGCGACGATTTACTCCTGTCATTTTTTCCATGTCTCGAAAACCCTAAAAGTTATTTGCTAAGTTAGTTTTGCGTAATTATTTCCAGCCTAATGGGACTAATGGAGGGGAATTGAGAAAACTACAGTCTACGTTATTTGATATGGAACGCCCAAAATATCCCCTTTAGCCTTCTTCGTACTGCGCTTGAATTATTTACTCAAATGACCATTTCTAATTACATATGTAATCTAATTTAATTCACTTCGTGGCCGAATATTAGTTTCAGCCGATCTCACCACCACAAACATCGCCGTTCACAATATTACGTAGAGAATTATTTAGCTACGATTTCACTCCTATACAAATATTAGCTTTATTCATTTAATTTAATGTTTAATGTCTGCAACTCCGTATGTTTGTACATACGTGTGATCGTTTGAATCGCGGCGCCATCATAAATATACTTATTTCTTATGAACTATATGTATGAAATTTCCGCGTAATAGTACATAGTGGTAATGCTGAGAATATTTGATAAATGAATGTCTTTATCTATTAATTGAACTTAAAATATAAACATTATATATTGCTAATGGTGTACTTCTTATTTCATGTATACGACAGTGTTGCCCCGCATGCATAGATTATTATTACAATTTTTATATCTTGCTTCCTTTTGTTAAATGCTCAAATATTTACACCATGTACATATGTGATCTATCAAACAATAATTGAGTGGTCCTAAATAATTAGTGTCTCATGGAAAATCAATTTAAATGGATTAGTTACATTTTTCTGGACATGTTATCAATACGTCAATGTGTATGGTTTCTTTCCCCGACTCAATAATGGTTGGTTCGATTATTTATATAGTTCGACTTGCTTCGTAGTGAACACAAATGAAACAATTGGTAACAAAAGTCTATACCCAAGTAACTTTTGATTGTTTTGGTGCTAATTTGCACTATTAGTGATCAAGGAAATAAACTATCCCCATTCAGTGATTTCTTCGGAAAATTGATAATTAAACAATGACAACATTATTAAGGAATTATTTAAAAATGTTCGTAGTACTAAATTAATTGTGTTACACTATTTGAATCCAAGACTGAATGAAATTTACTTAACTCGTATATTTAAAACCCATATTGGCATTTTTAGGCAAGTAAATATTGCAACTTCGAATACATTGCAGCTTGTTCGAGGAAAATACTGGGTTTATATGAAATCAATTTTAATTAATGGCTACTTTCTTTTTTCGTTCTTTTTTGTGAAGTTCCTAAAAGGTGTAATCAGTTATCATAGTAATGGTCCACCGATACCCTCATATCTCCCTTCGATATCGTAGAAATATTTTTCTTGATTCGCTAATGACACCAACATATTCGTAAAAAGTGTAGCTTCAAAGAGAGTTTTTAACCTAATCGATATTTTCCACTAATTACCATATCCTGTTTCTCAGGATCTTAGTAGCCATACATTTTAATGCGATTCAAGTTTATCTTTCCATTTCAATCATCATTTGGAGAAAGTCTAGATCATAGGTAAATATTCTTATGTGTAAGCCAAAAAATTAAATTTAGCTTAGAAAATACAGAAAATACAGAAACTTAGTATGTAGCCTTTGTATTTCTACAAATCATCCAATAATGATCGTCGATTTAATTTTTGCGAAGATTAATTCAAGGTTTTCATAACTTTCTTTAAATGAAAACAACCGTGCAAATAAACTTTTATACTTCAGCTAAAGAAAAGTCCTCACCCATCATACGACATACTGTGTAATCGTCCTGTTGAAATTATATACCATAGCATAGATATTTCAACTGTCAATAAATGACAACATTGTAACCTGAGAGAATAAATGTTTTTTAGGCACTTTTCAATCTCTTTCAAAATTGCTACGCCCAGAGTGAGTGAACTGTTGATGATACTAACCTACTTGGCCACTGGGTCGCGGTAGTTTTACTGAATCTGATGGGCATGTCTTCAAAATACTCACGTGGGGGGGGTACTTAATTTTTAAATTACCACAACAGCAAAACTAGTCAATGTTGACTTATTGTTCCATCTCTATTATTGCAAAATGTTGAAAACTGAATAGTATCCTCTCACCTGCAACCTATCTGTACTGATCCTCTACAAATCTACACCATCATAAACAATTTTGGGAAATAAATTACTGGACTTATTTCCCAGTTTCAGTCCAAAATGTGGAATGCTATTCTAATACCTACAAGTTTCCCTTCACACTTGCCACATACCTCACAAGGCAATAAATATATTGTTAGAGGATGATAATGTATTGCCAATTTAAAAAATAATTACATACGACCTAAAAAAATCTGTGTTATAATGTTTTGAATATTACTTTATTATATTATTTTAGAACATGAATATATCTAAAGAAGAGTTGAGTTGATCATGAAAATTAATTCATTGATTAGTTGACATGAATACAATTCACACAGGTTATCTTATTTATCCTTACTGTCCTAATTAGGCTGTCTGATTTCCTACTTCCTAATCTTCTACCCTTGCCAATCTTTTTATCCCCCCAATGCCGTTACCCGTATTTCTGCAAATCTTTGAGATTCTATATTCTAATCGCTTCCTTGGTCTTCCCGTTTTCTCTTTCCCATTCTTCCCGACTCAGTGAAATTTTAAACTATATTATCTTGCTTCGGCTTCATACTGATTATAAGATGCGTACCAGTTAAGTTGTTTCTTCGCGATTTTAGTCATCAGATTTTCTTTTTGAACAGCTATTTGTCTAATATGTTGATTTCGTTTTCTACCCCACTGTGTCTTTTCTATAATTTTACTTAGGAATTTCATTTTCATGGCTGTTAGTTTTCCATGTTATTACCCAAGATTCACTAACATATGTTATTGCTGGCACTACTGCTACTTTATAGACCTTTAGTTTAATCTCTTTATTTATTTTTCCTCCATTATTGTATTATTTAACGCATTGTATGAGTTATTTGCCTCTTTGGCTCTGTTAGCAACTTCTATATCTATTGATCTCCCTTGTGTTAACATGCTTCCTATGTTATCGTAGCCTGATATTTTTTCAATTCCTGTCCTTTTATTTCTATCTTCCTACTATCGCCGTGTTCCCTTTTGTTATTTATTATCAAGAGATGACTATATTAACTTCCATTCCTTTCTCTTATGTCCATATATCTACTAATTTATTTATTTTAGTGTGTGTGTATCGGCAATAAGTACTAAGTCGTAAGCATGTACTACATATTAAACTATAGAAGTAAATCTTCTACTCGCTTAAGATTATTGTACCCTATAACTGTAACTGTTCTTAGTTTTGTGTCCTTCAGCATCCTGTCAATAATTATTATGCGAAGAACTCAGGCTATCCTCCAATTGGTTTATTTCATTTTTCATTTCAAATCAGTTCGATGTTTTCTGATAAATATGTACTACTCCTCTTACGTTTTTATATATATTCTCTATTACTTTGATAATCTCCGATTTTATCTTTAATTACTCCAGTGAGTTTCTTATTATTTTTCTATTGACTGTGTCGAACGGCGCTCCTGTTTTCCCAGTGTATATGCAGTTTATTCTTCTTCTAGTATTCGTTCAACCCTTTCTCTTAATCGTTGCTCAATTATTTTGAAATTAATTTGAACGCTACGAAAGATAAGCATATCGCTCTATAATCTTAACAATTAGAATATTATCTTTTCTTATTTTTGGTAAAATTGTATTGTCTTTCCACTGTTTTGGTATTTTCTTCTCTTTCCCTGCTTTCCCATATATCTCCTGTACCGATTATCATCCAAAAATGTTAGGTAGGACATTTTCTAATTCTTCTACGTTTATTATTGGTGGATATATATCTATTTCGTTTTGTTCGTTTATGTACTCCGTTTCATTTTCTTTGTTTTTGCTAACTCAACAAGCATGTTTTTCGTATTTCATTAGCTTTTTGATTTGTGGGTGTTGAATCAAAAATTGTTTCTAAAAATTCTAATTAGGTTTTCTATATTAATATCTTATGAATAAATATGAAACAGGACGAGAGTTTAGTTACACTGTTCCCATTTAAAATAGTTTATCGGCGTCGAAATCGGGAAACCTATCACGATAACAACCGGCAACCACCAACAAACGCAATTAATTTTTTGCACATCAAGATGCACCGTAAAAGTCGATTGCAGCCAGATAGCAAAATGCGCACGCACTCCAAACAGCGATTGTGGTAGGCTACGAGAAAGAAGCAGGTCACGGCTACTCGCGAGAGAATTGCGTCAGTTTCACTTCTGCATAAGGAAGTCGAGAAAGGGAAATCCTATTTACAGGAGCGTGGCCGTGGCAAGTGCGAATCTCCTCGTCGCATTGCTCCCATCGGCCTCATCTGGTCGCGTTTCGATTTGTTATCTAAAGCTTCGGTGTCGCGAAGCCGCTCGAATGGATACGTCGCCGCTGACGACTAGATCACGGCGCACAAAAAACGAATAATCTGTTCACAATAGATCGTAGATTTAGGTCGACCGACACAAAAACCTTGAGCAAGTTGTTATTAAATTCCGCTGGTATTCAAAGATATCTTTATCGATGCATTCGTACGCGTATTCCGTTGAAGTGTCCGTTTCGCGTCTTATTTGCATATATGAATTAATCATGAACAAATTGCGTATTTCGAGTGTTGTTTGTAAACTTTCCGAATGTTATTGGCGTTGAGGCGTTAGTTTTTATGATCGTGTTATATTGTCGGTTAAACGAAAACAGAGTTAAAGGGGGGAAATTTGATTGATTTTTAGAGCCGATTTTAACTCGAAGCCAAAACAAACCGCTCATCGTATTTTTAAAGTGAACTGCATGTGTATAACCATTGAGCTTTCGTTCAAGCTCAGTTAAATAGGCAAATTTCATTAATTTTTAAAAAAGGTTTGAATGTATATTTACAAAAATGCAACAAACCATCCCCCGGGACAAATTGTTCATTATTCGTTAAGTCTTTAAATATCACATCGTGCATAATGCAAAATTACTTTTAAATGCGATGGCATATTACGAAAACTTATACAACTTTCATAAAATATAGTAATAAAAAATAATGAAGAATTGAAAAAAATCGATTGACATCTCATTAAAATCGGCCATAAAAACTTAATAAAATTTAGCCCAGTTAACCCATTTTGTACAACTTGGGATAAAAGACTTAGCAACATATATCCAGGAAAACGTATGGTCGAAATGACAATCTGACGATAAAGTTCTAACAGCAAACATATATAGGAAACCCCACGTACATAGCGGGAAGATTCAAATCGACCCGTACTACTGTAAACGAGAAAGCACAAATTGAAAGAAAAATTAATATAGAAAAAACATTTGTACACAATATTATGCCAGAAGGTGTTAATGCAAATGCTTGGAAAACAAACTATGCAAATTTTATACTTTTCAGTAAATCTACTTAATTAATTCTAGTCTTCAGACTTTAGAATTCATGTGTTTTAGAAACACAACAAAATCGATTATATTTCATAAAACTAACAAAAATATGTATATTATATGTTTTATATTTATATATGTTCCGGAGTTATGCACGTTTAATATACATTGTCAACACACACATTGCTAATGTTATAGTGTTTGATGCCATGTGTTATGCGAGTGAATACTGCACGTCACAAAACATATTATTAGGCACAGTTTCTTCGTTGCAATGTAAAAACTATTTAATCTTTAAAAAAGGAATGGATTTCATTAATTATTTAATATTTGAACTTATGGGTTGGGTTTTCGCAAACACAAATAACGAATAACGCCATAGCACCATTATTTCTGATTCAATGTTAATAAGATTCTACTTAATCAAACACTATTACTAATGCGATTGTAAGTAAGTACACGTTATGATGTGGTAGCATAGTTGGGTGTAAATTTGATTTACAAGTAACTATGTCAGATTAGAATTTTGTAAATGTACATTATTTGTGAAATAAAATAACGCGGGCTTAAATTAAAATGGAAGTGTAATTGAGGGCGTACACCCGCAAGGGAAAACGCGGACTAATATGTCTGGAACAGGTCTAGGTTGCGTGTCTCCCTGCGGGTATGCGGCCTTAATTTCTTTTTCTTTTTTATATATACCTGGGGTATTACATTTCCTTCATATATATATATTAATTATATATTAATTGGATGGAGAAATAAAATGCTGTCTACAATCCCAGTCAAGTACCACAACACTCTAACACACATTTCAACGAATAGAGAAAACTTAAAAAAATATATTTTAATTCAGACGCGCTGTGTCTGTTGTCATGAAATGAAAACTTGTGTGCTCTGTCGCATTTTTCTCAGTATGATTCACTTCAATTATGAACTTGCCAAGGAGTTGGTTACTATCCACTATTATTCTCGATACCGAATAAAAGAACATGTATGGGGTTCTGTTGAATATATTTACTCGTAATTACGATAATATCATAACATTCCCGAAAATGAAGAATTTATCAACCTGCATTTATATTTTTTGATTTTATGGACCTTTATGCAATTTAGAAATGCAATCAGATTACATGAAGCGATTTGAGTTTCCAAACAAACGATTTATAATTGCGTCTTATCTTTTAACTTCTAGTTTAATTTTAGTTTGAAATCCCACTAAATACATAGCACTTATTGAATTATTAGGTTTCACGAGGAAAACTGTCGTTGACACTTGACTATCAAAAAATATGCTAAACTACCCCACAACCCACAAGGCTTACATTGAAAACGACATGTGGTAGACATGTACGTGCCTGGATTCTCCATGCCCATTGGTCAAAAACAATCATGTGGCCAAACAATGTTTGGCCTGGTCATATATATTTGATATTAAACAGTCTATATATCTTCCCCTAAACGATTTTATTTTATTTATAATATATTTTTGACACTGATCGTTTACATAAATGTCAAGCATTTTCAAGTTTATGGCAAAAATATGTTTTCAACAATTTTGAAATTCGTCATAAAACGGACTACTTAATTTAATTAAATGGTATAAGTAATTTATGGACGTGTCGACAGTTTATTTACGACGGAAAAGTGTTACAATTTTAGAAAAACTGAAGGTAGGGATTTTTTATCTAAAATGCCAGGTTAAGGTTTTGCTTTAATGAGTAATTAAATTAATGCGTATTAATTATTTTTCGAATTGCTGTTTTTATGCGACGAATAAAACCGCTCTCGTATTATTTAATAACAACATGCTGCAAGATTAATAAATAAAAACACGAACGTAAACGTAAAAACGTAATGCGACGTTGTTATGAGATCATTAGGGAAATTTAGAAAAGATTTTTTGATGTTTAAGCAAAAATCACTTTTCTTGTAGTTCATGATACTGAGAAGTGCTAATGTTTAATTTAAACTGCGGAAATTTTATATGGTTCTACAGCAGGCTGCTGTTAGTAACTGTTCGTCATGCTTTCATCAAGATTACTTCTTCGTGGAACAAAACTTCTTTTCATTCGTCACATGTAGGATAGCATTCCAGCAGTTTCAAGTTTTTTCTGTGTAAATATTATTTTTTACCATTCCATTCGTTTCTAACTTAAAACTGGTATTGAACCGACAAACTGAAAAACTTTTATTAATTAAGCCACATGTTTGACAGCAAATGAGCTATTTTCTCTTGTGGGGTTCATATACGACTGAGTTGTTTTATTCACACTACTTTTCTTTAACGAATTTTCCAATTTTCCCTGCGTGCCTTGTTAGCAGTACAAGTACCCAACCCGCCCCATTTTACCAATCTTAGAGTGAAAAGAATATCGACCAAAGATCAATCCAGGAATTATTTATCTCGTCAAGATCAGGACCATGTGCCATGTGATCTAACCAATTTTAATTAGTAAATCCCGCCATCAAACACCATTCACAGACGGTCGTCGTCAATCCGAGGAATGACCTTTTCGATTACCTTGAAATTTGTGAAGGTCGTGTTTACAGTTTTTATTTCCGTATTATTTATTATTGGTTACTTAACTTGTTGACTCTACTATTGATATTAATTTTTTTTAAATTGCATCAACATCCGCTGCGCCACGAGGTACGCAATAACTTCGAATAGTTAAACCTTTTATTCGATCAAGCAACAGCCACGTATGTTATTCATACACTACATTGGACAACTGTTCGCAAACTTTTAAGCAGTTAAAAGCGTTTGATTATAGATTACAATGTTAAGGAAAATGAATGAACTACAAACATGCGTCGATAAGTCTTTTTTCATCAGCGAAACAAATTGCAAAATGACACTCGAAGAAACCAATCTGATGCACACATTTTTAAAGCTTAGCAACAGAAATATCTGCAGTTTTATCTTCACCACATACACTGCTACAGCAATCTCTAAGGTAGCTTAAAAAATGGAAACACATGAGTGACACATTCATATTTATTCTTCCTCAACAAATTGTTCCCAGTTATGAATTCTCTTCGCTTCCTTGTCGTGAAGGCTAATTAAATGTCTACAGGACAAGTTTTTCCCATGGACATGGGACTCCAGTTCTAATAAATAACTCCCCCAACCCAGCACCCAAAACTACCACTATTACAATGAACATGATAGATTGTAGATTTTATAGAAACTTGTACTGCTTCCATTCAAATATTTAACATAATCATCTTCTATTAATGAAGTAATCTTTAATGTTTGTAATGAAAAAGACAGTTCGCTTGATAAACCCTGCCAAACATATTTCCAGCGTTTTGCCCTCTTTAGGAAGGAAGGATTTAATTCGGTGGACATCCAACCTGACGTAAAAATAAAGAATCGATAACTTGCCCATTTCATGGGGGAGACATAACCCATTAGGTGTTCTCACCCAAAATGATACAGGTGGTTGGGGTTGTAATGTTACAATAATTGGTGGGAAGAGATTGTTGAGTCCTGCAGGAGAACCATGTGTGAAATAACATACCAGACATAATCGATTTTTGTCCCGTAAACTCTATAAATGTTGATCTTTCATTGATCGCAGCAACTTTACACTTGTTGTTCATATGATTACCAAAAAACATACTATACAATAACACAAACTGAAAGTGGTTTATGATGAAATTCGAATATAGCATCTACCTAAAAATACCATTAGCAACCAATACAACACCGTCGATGAACTAATCAGAAATATAAAAGTCTCACCTCGAGAAACAAATTTTTTTTTGAAAACCATGGTCTCTATTGTGAGTGTCCTTTGGTTCTGAATGATAAAATTGTTCCAATACCAACGAACTCGTTTAGATTTTTTGCTGGGCTTATGCAGCGAATAGACAATTTAGTGTGTTTTCATTTAGACTAATCCGCACAGAAATGGATCAGTATGGTACAAGAAGGCAATGGAAAACAAATTATTCATATATAACAGCAACAACTTGCAACGTTGGGTCAAAACGAGCGCAGTTATAGGAAATCCATCCTATTGTGAAGTACGATATTTGATTATATGTCTAAATGCGAAAAATGTTCGGACAGCAGAAATATTTCTAGAAATTTGTGTAGTTTATGAATCTGCAATAAGTGGGGAAATGGTAGAAAGATGGTGCATGCAAGACAAACATTCACAATGAAGAAGGAAGTGGAAGACTTCTGTGTGAGCATTTGGTTCAATGCCTGAAAACAGAAGCAGAATTTTTGAATTGGCCATTCGTTTTCCACAAATGTTGCGATCTTTGCTGTATGATCATAAAGTACAGTTGGTTTCAATGAACTCGAGTACATTTTTTTTCAGTGGAGTAAATCAGTACTGTCAATATCATAATAACAAATAAAATGTCAAAGTTGAGCGAACCTGACAAAATTTTGATTCTATCTAAATTTGAAGAAGGTTGGTCTATTAGAGCAGTAGCGCGGCATTGCCATTTGGCGAAAAGTACCGTCCAAAGGGTAAAAAGCAAATGGGAACATGACGAGACCATTGCAAGACAACAGGGGTCAGGGCGTCGAAAAATTTTTCAAAATCATGCCTACTGATTTATGAAGTGTACTCGATTTTTTTGAAACCAACTGTATGCTTGGGATGTGCACTGGAAATTCACGTCGAAGAGCACAAATCAAATCGCAATGGAATTTTGGAGGGCACAGCATGATGACGAGTTTTTTGATCACATTGTGGCGGGTGATGAAAACTGGATTGCTCGTGATACCAGAGAGTGAGCCACAATGGCGGTATTGGTGAATCTCCGAAACAAAAAAATCATACATACATGGTCCAGCCTGAAAGTCGTGGGTAACCGTCTTTTGGGAGCATGGCATCTGCCTCGTAAAATTCAACAATAAATGCAGATGCTTCCTGTGGCACTTTACAAAGATTATGAATGGCCATTAAGAAAAAAAGGGCAGGTCTTCTCAATTCGTAAATTATTTTCTTCACACAACCGCCACGCCACGAGAACTGTGCAATTTTTGATCATTCCCTCTTACTCGATCTTGCACCAAGTGATTTTCTTTTCTTTTTCCACCTTACTTTAGCAGTGCAGCTAACCAATTCAGATGAAAAAGTAAAAATCTGTCTGAGGATTTGATGAAAAAGTTGGACGCAAAGTTCATACAAAGCGTACAAAAAAGCTTGTGCAACGCTATGATAAATGTTTCAATTTAAAAGGGACGTATATAAAGAAGTTGTTTAAGATTCAAGGAAATGCTGATAAAAATGCAAGAAAATTGGAATTTTAATAACCGATAGTTCTACAAAATTAGGCCTATTGATCGGAAGGAAGGCATGATTTTCGACGAATAGTTCGACAAGTAAATTTCAGCGAATCTGGCGATGTGCATAGAAACATGAATTGTGAGCTGCTATGTAATTACTGATCTTTGAATTGTAACTGTTGCACAGCCGTCGGCACGAAAAACAGCTCTGCTGAAAATTAATTTCACAGATATATCTGGCGCTGAAAACTATTTCGTCGTACTGCACTCAGGAGATCACCAGCCATCTGTTGAAGTGCTACCTCTAGATGGCATTAGTACACTTAATTACAGCTTTTTCAACCATTGCTTACAATAATTTAATTTTTACAAACTAATTCTCACATAAATAATCAAACTTATTAATTTTCTCTGCACTTAGTAAAAATTACAGACCATTTTACAATAAAGGTAATAGGATTATAACACACCAATTCTTATTTTTAAATAATTAAAATCAAATTTGCGTACTTTCGAAAGTTTGCCAAACTAACTCGCTCGTTTGTTGGTTTTGGATCGAGACGATGTAAATTAATAAATCTTCGTCAACGTTTTATTTAATTTAAAATCATTTTCAGAACTCTGTGACTAACTTTATTTCTTTGACAATGTAATCAAAGGGTGCTAAATTTGTATATATAGATTATAATTTTTACATATATTTTTGTATATTATAAATTTAGTTTTATTTCGTCAATAATTGGATTGTGTATTTGGTAATATGCGTCATAAAATATAATAAAAAAAAATATTATTTTTAGATAGGAAATTAAACCTGAACGACTTCAACCCGCTAAAGTATTAAATGTGTGGCTATTAAGTATAATGATATGTTATATAAGATGTGGTATTTAAATTATCAAAATGAAGACGTTTTACAACTGAAAATGATTTTGTAATAGTTTAAACACAAATTTAGAAAGTAGTGTAGCATCATTCAATATCATTTTAAGGATTATATTTTATTTTATATCGAGCAGCTTAGACTTATTGTCTTTTCGATTTCGCCAACATACTAATAATTATTCAGCATATTGAAACAATTCGGCAGTCGTAGGTTTTATGATATACTATTAGTACACGTCGACGTTCATTTGTTAATCTGCCAGTTGTTTATTTTTTTTTAATTGTGTAATTATGCAGCATCATCTTAGACGTACGGCTGCTGCCAATGTCAATAAAAATTACGTAAAGCGGAACGTCTCAAGGATAGACTACACTGACACTAGTTACGTTCATTGCGATAAAGCCATAATAGTCTAAAAGCTTTAAATATCCTCAAACGAAACGCAAACTGGCGCCGGTTAAAATTACAGCCTCGCCCTAATTGCTTAACTTAACCACAACTTCAACGCTAACAAAATAACATTATTTTCCAAAAAAATATTTTGTATCTTATTTGCTTAAAATTTAAACCATCATCTATTATCATCTTGGGAACTCGTGATCGCTATTATCGACCTATATACCTAATGTCAATAATGTTCAAATCAAGTACACTTCAATCATTGTCCCGGTCCTTAAAAAAACAGCCCTTGATTTTGCGCTGAAACACTATGATCCTAGTGTAGTTTGAACACTAGGATCGTAATGTCTTGTACAAAATAATATGTTCTGAAAATTTAAAGCTATATATTTTATACCTATTCAGTATTTCTTTTTCAGTATACAACACTAATTTAATTACAGATAACTTTTAAATAATAAATTTGTAATATTTATAAAAAATAATGTACTCATATTATTGGAAAAAAATATGTTGCATTTTCTGTGCCAAAATTTAAAATTATTAGATTCATTAGTATTAAATAAAGTTGAATCGGCTACGTAATAACATTTATTAATAATATTCTATTAATATTAATAGATTAACCTCCCACTTATTTTAAACATCTATATTTAACCTCACATAAAACGTGGCTGTGACCCCAACTAGTAACATTCAAGGAACAAGTGCAAGGGATGTTAAAAGGGCATGAGGAGCAACACATGTTCTTAGTTAGGTCCTCATAATACCATCCATTATGCGCTTTATTAGTTAGGGGTGGCTTCACATGCCCGGCACACATCATCGTCATTTTTCTGTAAAATTACATAAAAAAGACATATTTTATATTTAAGGGCATATAAACCCGTCAGGAAACTGATTTAGGGCGGGGCCTGGGCTACCGGCGTTAAAAACATGACGCAACGTGAAGTAGGTGCTCACCAATCTATTTTTATCGGGAGAAATTTTGTATTTGGGACTCGTAAAATCATTTTATTGCGCACTGATTTGTAGGATTATGCTTTAACGATCGTTCGGGAAGAGTTTTCAAGTATATATCCGTGAAATATATGTAGCATGTGTTACTTTTGGTTTATCTACTGTTATGTCATAACCTTATTTTTACAACTGTCGTGAAACACGGCCCCGAACCGTCGCGTCGTCTTTGATGTGTGCGTTAAATTTAAGGTTAATTGGCCATTGTTTGAATTGTGTTCACGATTAATGGCATTAAGTCATTGGTGTGCGGTGGTTTCCAAGCGAGAGTGAAATACATTGCGAAATCGTCTTCAAAAAGCTTCTGCTTGAAACTATCTTTAGATGAAATTATAGCATGTCTGCATTAAAACTCGCATTTATAAGAATATTTTACAACGTCTAGTCTAATAGTTAGTCAAAATAATAATTAAGTGTCGTTAGTAAAGAATTTGTGTACTTTATATTTTACATGTCTTTTGTATCCTGATATCTCAAAAACAATTACTTGACATACCAACAGTTCGAATCTCACCACAAAGTTTATCACCTATTGAAGAGTAACTTTCTATAGTAACGATATTTCAAGTCAGTTGCATTTTATTAACTTTTATACTATGATGTTTTTTAAAAAATTGTCTTTTTTAGTGAAATGTCGCACAAATTGAACGGCTCCGTATTTTCTCAAAAATTAAACAAAATTGATAGCAGCAAGGTGTGGACTTTGATCCAAGCAGTTCGCTGAAGAGGTGATTTGGAATTACCAAGGAAACATGGGAACAGGCAAGAATGGGAGAGGATGTGACAGTGTATTTGTTATTAAATCCCTTTTAGAGAACGTTAAGTAAATTTTTGGCTTTTTAAAAACATATCCTCGATCGGAATTTAAATCGTGGATATGCCTCGTATACCTAAAATCGAAATAATTTGAACTTTTTTTATTGGGTCCTTGGGTTGGGTTGGGTTGGGTTGGGTTGGGTTGGGTTGGGTTGGGTTGGGTTGGGTTGTATCACTATACAACACATTTGACAAATTTAGGTATATTGTTCAATCTACGCCCCACTAACGATTGCTTCATGGGAAATTTTGCTAGAACATTAGCATGTATTTTTATCTCTGCACCTTTATATGTTACACTTGTAGGTGTTTGGGAATAATCTTTTTGGTAATAGAGCTGTGGTTGTCAATCTAAGAATTTTTGATTAAAATATCTGTAGGATTTCAATGCTTAAATTGCTGGAGGTTATGCATAATTCAATTCCGTATGCCCATATTGGTTTCAAAATGGATTCATACGTAACAATTTGTCCAGACAGACAAGTCCAGATTTTGGTCCAATCATCTAATATATTTTTCTTAATGTATGCCCTAGTTACATTCGTTCGTTCGTTCATATGTTACTGGTGGATAAGTTGCCCTGCGAGCAGAAAATGTTATGTAACATAAACTGACTTGTTTTCGTTGGTTTTGATTTTTCAATATTCCATTTTTTTGAAACTGTTAATTGCTTTGAAGAATTTGATGAAGCTATTGGTATATTTTATTTGAAGCTAGTGCGACAGCATCATCTGCAATATTACAGGTGTTGTTGACAATAACAAAGAAACATTGATTCTAAGACGATTCCCTGCGGAACTCCTGCTTAAGTAATATATAGGGCATTGAGTAATCATTGATTCTAAAGTATCTATTTTCAATATACAAGTACTCTATAGTAGAAAATTAGAAGATTGTATTTAAGTTTATATAATAATCATTTGTGTCACACTTTTTCGGACATCTGTCCTACGTCCTAATGCTGTAAAACAATATCTCTTGGTTTCGATGTGCTCCTGTATCCTATTGACTACCCTCTGAACTTCCTTCTATTCCTTCTATAACTGGCATTGCGAAATAGTTTTTCAAAAATGCTACAGATATTGGTAATAGGCTGATTGGTCATTGAAACCGGAAATCTTATGGTCTTTTCCAGGTTTTAAAATGAGTGTTGTGTAGGAATCTTTCCATTTTGATAGATAGTGAGTAGTTCTGATTACAGAATTGGACAGTCGTATTAAAAATAATGTGCTTTTATCCGATTATTCATATTCATGTTAACGTTAATTAATTTAAATAAGTACCAAACATTCGGTGCGTTCGGCTTTCGAATTGCTTACTAATGGAAACGTTCGATTTACACAAACAATAAAATACCACCATTTTATGTTTGGTCCAATTAAACGACTAAACAACTTAAAGATCATCGTTCGATTACACGGAAGACGCCATTTGTTCTAATCTAATCCAAATAAGGCCCTAATTGATCAAACAATCCGTTCGTTTCGTAACAATTCTGCTAAAGTGACAGAGAAATTGCTAAACAGAAGAGATTTGATTGGAGCGTTTACTAAACGAAGACGTTTGAATGAATCGAACATACAAGAGCTTCACTATTTCAACTGGAAGAATTTGTACCATAAACAATTCACAATCATAACATTTCATTGATCATCAAAAATTGTTAAAACTTGCCTTGCGTTTAGTAATGAGCGCTCCGCTCATTTCGTTGGATGCACTGACTAAAACATGGGCCTTTCAATCTCCGTTTGACGTTTCAATAATCTCTAGGTTAACATTGAAGAAATAGCTGCGAGTTACTGTGGCGAGAAACAACTTTTGCAATTTTATTTACGCAACAATAACCAACCCCACCCAACCCAACTCGACCCAACCCGACCCAGCCCAACCCAACCAGAAATTATTCACTAGAAATAATCACCCAAAATAAAACAACTAAAATCTTCAAGATGAAACATGAAGCAAAACAAATCAACCAATTTAAGTAGTCCAATATGGCAAAACATAATCACCAAATATTACTACACCAAGTTATAAATCTACCTTGATAAAGTGGTAAATCGAGTCGGCAAGTTTCTTGCAGCTTGTCAGCTTTGTTCTTCAAGTTCGAATTCTTCTAAATTCGATTGTTTTGCATATATATTGGCCTTTTCTTTGTGATCTCTAGCACAACGTGAGGTTTATGGTCTTTTAAATAATTTGGTGACCTTCGATAAAGGACATCTTGGTTATTTCAAATTTTTTTTCTGCCGTTAGAGCTATTAGGTTCTTACTAGCTTTATTTAATTCTTTCCCAAGTCGAGGTGATCTATTTGGTTGCCCTTATTTTTTATAATTTCCTACTTACTGCTATTTTTCTCGTGGGTTTTCGGAACATATTCGTTTTTATGGTTATTTATTGTTTTTATTGTATAATATTATTAACTTTCTTTGTCTTTAAAGGATTGCAAATTTCAAGTAATTGTTTACTTGGTACCTAAGGTAATTCCAATTGGCTTTCTTGTAGCTGAAGATACACTGTTTCTCTGTTTCTACAATTTTACCTTGATTCTGCTTCCATTTATTTTGTTATATTTGGTTTATTCCTTTGATGTCGAAGAGATCCGGGTTCTTGCCAGTTGACAAGTATCGAGTCGAGTATTAGTTTTTTAAGATCCCAGTTCTCAATATTTACATTGTAATGGTCTCCACAAACGAAGCGTTTTCAAAGTCCAGCAATATATTTTACCTGTTAAATGGTATAGGGAAAATGACACACATTTTAAGTTGAAACGAGGCCCACCTTGAACATGTTTTTCTTTATAGGAAGCAAGGTACTTACGGTACAACATGTATAATTTTCACACGTTCCGAGATTAAGTTTGTAGAAGACCGTAAAACTTTTATCAGTTTTTCAGGTAACAAACAATGTTATACGTTTGGTGCATAACACGGATGTTATGGTAAGTCGTAAAGTCTACAAATTCGCGCTTTAAATACACAAATTATTTATATATGTTATTTTATTTCATAATAATAATCATAACAACAAATCTGTTTATGAAACAAAATAATAACAAAATGTTTTGATGCCAATTATTAATAACGATTATCACAGTTTCTTTGAAAATAGGAAATGCATCAGTACAATAAGGACGGCGCGCGGTTGACAAATAAAGAAAAAAATAAAAAAAAGTTCCATGGAATGAATCCATGGAAGTCATTCAATTTAAACGTAATTGTAGTATATCTGTTACATTATATTTAATTATCGAATAATTTGCAGTAAAATCATTTTGTACGATGACTTTCATGATAAAGGAAAAAAATACTAACAATTAAATGGGTTTATGGCGGTGACTCTATTACTTATATTTTTCTTTCCATTTACTTGGTATTTTTTGTGTTTATTTTATCACCAATGTGACTATTGTAAGTCTTAATTCCTTATCGATATATTATGTTATCTGGTTAATATTTCTAAGTAATTCGTATTCTTTAAAAATGTATCCTCGTCGATTATTTACTCAACAGGTTGTTTATCTTACTCACAGGAAATCCCGTGCTTTCCATTCCAGAAAAATCTAATATTAAATTTGATGGATCCAATGGTCGTAAAATTTATTTTTGTGTATTTTTTTGAGTCACTTTTGCTTAAGTGTATTCTGGTCATTCAAGGTTTGCTTTCATTCAAAAATAAATTTTACACCAATCCGATTGGCTGGATTAGATCACACAGTCATCGTTAGGCTCGGTGAAATATTTGAGGTGTGTAATATTAAATGCGTGTTAATCCCACGCCACATCGCACTGAATAGCTGAAAAATATTGCAAAGGAAATTTTTTCAGAAATTGTTTTTGCAGAAATTGTATTGGCTTCGTCTCTATTTAAATTCGCTTCATTCTGACTGGCAATATTTTATTTCATATTAGGGGATTATTTCTGAAGAAGGAAACATTGAAAGGTGTCAAAAGGTGATTAGAATATTATAAATTTGGAAGAATTTTAGCCGTTTAAACGACCAACCCAACTCTTTCTGAAAACAAAGCAGCGGTCAAATTCATCAGAAAATCGTTAATGTTAGGTACAGGAAATGACAGATACTACTTCAAAACGCAGAAATAGATTAAAAGATAAAAAGGAACATAGATTAATTATTACAATACATACTTGTTACTGACAACAGGAAAAAAATGATATGCCTACGAAATCAAGTAAAATATAAACGAATTACAGCACCCGGGACCATACAGACAACAAATATAAAAGAAAGGACAACAATACTAAAGGATGATGGAAATATACAGAAGAAGTATTGATAACTGCCATGAAGAGAAACATAATGGTAAAAAAGAATATCACAAAAGAAACATTGTGGGACAGTCAGTGCGAAGAAAAAATAAGCACAAAGAAAAATTTAAGGACAAAAATAAACTAGAATATAGCAACCAAAGAAGAAAGGTGAAATGCATATTAAGGCCAAAGAAAAGAGCTTATAGGGATAACCAAGTAGAAGAAATGAAGTGTATTTAAAGAAATATTTTTTTAATGTAAAACCTACCCCATCTCCCCATCAACAAGGACGACACTTAATCGGGACCGAAGATATGATACAAGAAGGGTGGAAAGAATATTATGAAGAGAACTTTTGCAGAAAACCTTTCCTAGAAATGCAGATCACAGCACTCATAGAAAAAAAATCGTAAAACAGAAACAATGCCAACGGATTTGAGCAAAGCAATAATTTGTCGATTTTAATGATTAATTTAGTGTAGGACCACGTATGTGACAATATAAATATCTTTCTCACTCTTTTATTTATCGAACTTCCGAAATTGCAACGTTTATTTAATACGCCCTGTTTCAACAATTTTCATTGGGATATTTTAGAAAAATATCGGCACGTTATATATATTCATTGTGATAAGAATAGCACGTACTGCCATGCAATGGTATTTGTATGACGTTACTTTTTAGATGTTATGCAAGAGATAAATACGCGAATTCTTCCCATTAACAGATAACGTCATTGCATGATTGGTAAAATTACGAAACAACTAAACTTTTATGGGGTAAGATTATTGGGTATTTACTGTCATAATAGTATTCGGATATTTATGAATTTAAAACCAATGTGAAGGAAAAATTTACGTTTAGATTTACTTGAAAGAAGTACGAGAAATTTGACTACGATACAAATTTCCAAAAAATTTCGTAATTTTTGTTTATTTCCTTTGATGTGCGAGAGTAATCGAATTAAATTATGATTAGTACTTGCGTTTTATAGTGATGGTAATCCGCGTTTGACGTTTCACTATTCGATGTTATGTTACACCTGTCAGAAACCACTTAAAATTTTAATATCATTAATTTTATTCTTCGCGAACATGCGTTCTCCTCAATAACATTTTTGTATTTGAATAAAATCGACTTAAAGGTCAGAATTCAGGGTTGGGTTGTGTTCAGTTGGGTTTGTTTGGTAATAAACTTTCCACCCTCATTGGCCGAAATCGTCACATCACCGACCGTCTACTATAATTTTACAATTCTTTATTTGATGTTATGTCAATAAGATAAATGAAAATTAAGCGAATATTCAAAAAATACGTCAATTTTGACAACTTAAGCTTAAGCTTAAGCTTTCACAATTAAACAAAAAAAACATAAAAATTAATTAATTTGTAAGGACGACACTGCAAAATATAAACGGTATAGTTCAAAGGAAACGAATAAATAAAGGACTCTGCCAAAGAGAACCACTATCAACAATTTTATTCAACTTGGTGCTAGAATAACTAAAATGATCAACAGGGAAGGCACACTTTTCAATAAAGCCCACCAATTCCTCGCATATGCCGACAACGTAGTGCCGCTCGCAAGAACTTGTAAAAATCAATTCAACTTTGACAAAACTAAATTCGTGGAACTAAAGAATGGCAAACAAAATTGATGCAAACACAAACTGGTAGCATCTACAAATTCGAGGAACTAAAAAATTTTATGTACTTAGGAGTATCAATAATCAATAAATTTACGAATTGCAAAACTGAATGCCTTTGATGGCCCCACAAAAATCGAAAAAAGTCCAAAGGAAAACAAAAAT
The DNA here is from genome assembly GCA_959613385.1 of Geotrupes spiniger. Taxonomy (NCBI): domain Eukaryota; kingdom Metazoa; phylum Arthropoda; class Insecta; order Coleoptera; family Geotrupidae; genus Geotrupes; species Geotrupes spiniger. Next base: position 12,923,942 of record OY390735.1, on the reverse strand, counting down.
AACGATGTACAAGACAATGGTTGGGCAATATTGTGAGACGTGGATCTTGAACCAGAAAAGCCAAAACAAACTAGGAAACAAAGAAAGGAAAATACCACGACGGATTTGGGGTGGCGACAGAGTTCGGTCGACAGAGAAAGATGAACAGACTACAAACTATTCGGATACATCAATTGAGCAATTTGTCAAAGTAAGAAAATTACAATGGGACGAGACACCTCAATGGAATGGAATTCAACAGAAAAGTAGAAAATTAACCAGATATAGGAAACATGGTAGACCGAGAAAACGGCTGGAGAAATGCAATAGAAGAAGATTTCAGAGATTGACTGATTGGAGAAATCCAGCAAGACAGAAACGCGCTGAAGGGATCAAATTACACTAAACCTAGGAGGCCTGTTTTTAAGTGGCCATCTTAAGAGAATCGATTTTATTTTATTTTCTTGCTGGTTTGTAACTTAAACTTAGTTAATTGGTACTTCAATATTTTAGTTTGTTTCTGCGATTAAGGAGAAATATAAATAAATCACTATTAGTTGAGGCATACATCATCAATAACACATACATTCAAAACGATTATATATATATATATACACGAAAGATGGTCTAATCTTACACCTCAATGGTGTAGTGAACATTAATTAAAACAGGTCCATGAAGACTAACTGGTGGATCGCTAGACAATATTGTTTCTGGGTTATTACCCTTCGTCAGTAGCGATTACCAAGAACCTTAGTTGTTGAAATACCTTTACATGTAGTGGCCATCAAAACTTCTTGGCGCGAGCCAATCACTCCTAATGAACCACTGACAACAGAACACTGACAAGACGATACCTTGTCTAACACCTCGCGGCGAGTAAACATTAGGAGTGATTGGCTCGCGCCAAGAAGTTTTGATGGCCACTACATGTAAAGGTATTTCAACAACTAAGGTTCTTGGTAATCGCTACTGACGAAGGGTAATAACCCAGAAACAATATTGTCTAGCGATCCACCAGTTAGTCTTCGTGGACCTGTTTTAATTAATGTTCACTACACCATTGAGGTGTAAGATTAGACCATCTTTCGTGTAAATTTTACATTTTTCTGTCATATTTGACAAGACACATTTTCAATATATATATATATATATATATATATGAAAAATGTGTCTTGTCAAATCTGACAGCAAAATGTAAAATTTACACGAAAGATGGTCTAATCTTACACCATGTAGTGAACATTAATTAAAACAGGTCCATTATGACTACCTGGTGGATCGCTAGACAATATTGTTTCTGGGTTATTACCCTTCGTCAGTAGCGATTACCAAGAACCTTAGTTGTTGAAATACCTTTACATGTAGTGGCCAATCACTCCTAACGAACCACTGACAACAGAACACTGACATTTTGCTGTCAGATTTGACAAGACACATTTTTCATTTGAATTGTTTTTGAACTTAATTACAGCAATCCTTTTATATGTTGACACTGGACGTTTGACAGTCGTCTCTTGTTTAGTCTCCGCAAGGTGTTAGACAAGGTATCGTCTCGTCAGTGTTCTGTTGTCAGTGGTTCGTTAGGAGTGATTGGCTTGTGTCAAGAAGTTTTGATGGCCACTACATGTAAAGGTATATCAACAACTAAGGTTCTTGGTAATCGCTACTGACGAAGGGTAATAACCCAGAAACAATATTGTCTAGCGATCCACCAGGTAGTCATCATGGAGCTGTTTTAATTAATGTTCACTACACTTTCGTGTATATATATACATCAATGTTAATGGTACCAATGTGGATATTTGCCCGATTAAAAATATTTTATTCAGGTTCCGTACAAAGCGTAGTTGAAATTAATAAAGAAATGGCGCAATAGAATTCGTTTTAATTTATTGTCGCGCTTTTATTGTACAACAAATCATATTTTTATCGCGTTTCTATTTATAGGCAACTAATAAATAAATGTACTTAAACAAATACGTCCATTATGTCTTAGTACTTGCAAAGTCACAATTTGATAAAATTTTCTTAATGTTTCAAATTCATCCAGTCGCAGCATTTCAAAAATTTCCGTTTTGCATGAACACGACATAAATTTTCAGAACAAAAAAATTTCAGAATGTTTTAAAATAATTGGTTGGCTGAAAATACCCAAAATCTTTAAATGCATGTCATTGTTCGCTTATGACACAACGTCGGATGCCAGTAAATCATAAAACATTCGTCGAACACCTGTGGATTAGATAACCAACTATGCGCATTCTCAACGCAACTTACCTTTTTCGATCTTCGGCGTTAGCAGCGCCATCTGTGCACCATTACTATGATTCGTTAGTAACTGCGATTGTCCGCTAGGTAAGGCGAGTTTCTGGGCGAGTAGCGGGTTTGCGGCTGCGATAGGAAACTTTTGAGCAATCTTCAGGTGTAAATTTGAACTATTGGCCGTTTGTTCCGTTGGTATATTGTTGTTTTCTTCTTGCTGAAAAACGTAAACAAATTCAAATTGCTTGCAGCGCAACCTTGCGGTAGTAAATGTAAACAAAGATGCAATTCGCGCCATCTATGTCTGGACAGTATTAACTATACAAAACAATTGCGTAATAGGTTCCTAGATGCATTACGAGAGCGAGCGGTGTTTGTTAAATGGAACGTAGATGTCGCGATTTCCACTCAAATATGTTATTAATTACCGAGGAGTCTATAATTAATTTTATTGTATGTTTCGTAAATAATATCATAAAATATAACTAACTGCCCTGTAAACAAAAAACAACGAACGTTACGTTCACATAACTTTGCAATAACAAATAAACGTTACATGAGCGCGTAATTGCGTTTTCTGTGGAGTCACTCCACGGACTGAAATTGCGCTATATGTCATTAAATTATGAATATGTAGATTAGCAGATAGCGATCTACAACCCGAAGCAATATTATATACATTATTAATAAACATTAACAGTTATTCCCGCTTATTTCTACCTTTACTAGATTTTAATAACATGTTATTCAGATGTCGTTGCCTCACGTTTTTAATTATTTATTCGTTTTTGTGTATCATAATTATTTACATGTCGGGAAGATTACAAAATGCGTAGCATTTTTCGAAAAGGTACTGGGTTTTATATTGTTATTCACGTAATGCTGTTAAATTCGATGCAATTTATTTATTTCGATTTTATTTGTATTGATTTACGAAACACAAGTTATTGATTTAACCAGTTTAACAGTCATGCTGACATAGTTGCGCCATGTCGCGCTGTATAATAATCGTACAGTTACGGGTTCAAATATGAGTCGCCGTTATTGGATTTTAAAAACATTCACGTTTTCGTGTATCGTTCATATCGTCACCAATCAAAGTGTATGTTCTGTAATACATATACATGTAGGCTGAAAATTAGATTACGTGCCTTAATTAAATGCCTACAATTTTTAGTCTACTTTAAGACTTAATTATTCAAACCATGCTAGTTATTTACTTTGATGGGAAGCAAAGTGATATGAGATGTATTTCATTACGATGCAAATTCTATGCACTGCATAAATTTATAGCCTAAGGCTAAATTTTATCATCTATGATGTCTTCATTCCATAGTCCTGATATGTTTAGACGGGCATTTTTATAATTCCCAAAAATTATTAATTCCTACAATTTTTACATTGGCACTTAAGCATCATAAGTAAATCATAATTTCGCCAGTACTTTTGCTTGGATTGATTAGGTATTTGGAGGAAAATTGAGCCATTATCGCCTGAGTACTTATGCAGGCAATTAATTTATTTATTAAGCTCGACATATCCTGTTGGATAAGCATAGTTATAGTTAATTTAAAATTTATTTTGACGCCGTTTCCGTTTTGGTAAACGTCTGAAAAAGTTTTTATTGGTGAGACGACGCCGATGCAGACATAGGATAATGCATCGTTTCCTCCGAGACTTCTTTGATCCATGGTATGAATTGCATGAGTTTAGCGCATATTTTCCTAGTCCTGAGATTTGTTGAAGTGTTCATTCAAAATGTGATCATTAAAATTTCTTCTTGGTTTGGCTTAGAAATATTAACGATGTTTCGCCCCTTTTTTATATTTTGCAGGATTTTATTATGTACTGAAGGTATCGTTCTAAAGCGAGGTCTGTTTTGCTACAGATTATAACGCTTTATCAGTCGCAAAAAACTTCAGTCTCGTTACCTAGCTGGTGGTTATAATTTTTAACATTGCACAAGAATCGTCATTAATTGGCATTTAGGACTCGGTGAGCAGTCAAATACGCGTCTGCCCAGAAGAAACAACGGAAACTTCGGTTGAAAATATTTGGAAACAAAGTGAAATTGTTGCGTTGAAAATTTTACAGGAAAAAGAATTATGTTGACAATAAGTTCGTGGCGTGTATGTCTTCAAGGAAAAGAATTGTAATTGTATCAGTACGAGGCATGAATGATGCTCTACCTTGATGAACAATACCCAAATTCGATTTGACAATTGTGTATCGCCCCAATATTATTTGACCCGCAGTTCTGTTAACAAATTTATCATTTTAGTCGTTTAATAGAGTGAATGATGATATAATAATACGATAGAAAATTGGACTATCATTAATATATAATGGACAATATAATGTTTTAGGGGCGTTATTCACCCAACTGATAATAAAATGTACCGTAGCCTGCGTGAAATCGTCTAAAAAAGTAACAAGTTAAAGCATGATACTGCAAAAATAACGTTGATGATATTTGACTTATTGTAATTTATAAATTTTTATGATTTAATTTTTTATTGCGAGAACCTGTCACAAACATTTTAATGAGGAAATAAACTTTCGTTGAAAGTCTATTAATGCACAGAACGACCCACATGGGAGAGTGCCGAAAATATCATAACAATTGATGAATGTCAACGTTCCACACGAATTGAGTATCCAATTTTTCCATCTTATAGTGAAAATGAATTTCGAACCAATCATAGCAGTATTTCAGTACTAAACTTATCTGCTGGTGAAAGGAAAACTTAATCATTGAAAAACACACCGTACAATACACAAATATGTAAAAGGACGATATTTATGTCAATCTTGCAACGAAATGAGAAAATCAACAATGTTTTAGGAGCCCTGGTCGTATTCCATTCTTGGTAGAAATCCTCTGGACATGGCGATGCATGCCCATTTGGTTTGTTACTGGAAAATGTTGTATAACTGATTATTATAAACTGTATGATCAGTGAGTACCAACTAATTACACCAAAAAATATTTAACAACTCGCTGTAGGCGTCTGACGGAAATGAAACGTGTCTAAGTCTCCTAAGTTGAATAATCAACTTACTTCCTATTATAGTTCGCTGTATTTCATTGCAAGATTAGCATCAGTATCGTATTTTTACACAAAACTAGTTATATAAGAGGTAAATCTGAAGAATTTTCCAAATTTCACAAATTTTCATTGTTCTGAAGCAATAGTAATGAAAAACGAAAATATGGCTGGATAAGTGCTGAAATTTTAAAATTCAAAGCTCAAAACAAATGTTGTTCAAATGCGAAATTCACAAAAAAATCGTACCGTACACAATGTTGAGAAAATGAGATGCGCGGACGAATGAAAATTAAAGCGCTTAACTTTATTCATTTTCGTCCTACTTCACCGCATTGACCTAGGAAGAAACCTTAAATAAGGTTCATCGATATTAATTTCCTCAACAGCTTATTGTAAGTATTGAAGTTTGACTCTAAATTGTTCAGTGAGTTTTGTCGATTTTTATTCATGTTGTTTCTGCTGATCATCTTGAGCTTAAGTCGTTCAAACAAAGACATTGTTCATGGCTTCACTTGGCCTACAATATAAGTGTATTTATTGTGAATCCTTTGAGTCTAAAGCTACAATGAATCATGGTTTTAGTTCATCGTCCTGGAACACAACTATTCCCTCCTCTTTCAAACCACCAGTTACATATTACATCTGTAATACCAATTCGGTAATTGAAAAATTGAGTACAAGTTGACGACCATTCCATCCTTTTAGTGTCACACATTTCATTAATAAAAAGTTTAATTTATTTAGTGACTGATTTATCTTTATTCAGTATTGCAACTTATTTATGTATTTGTTGACTTTCACGCACCAACATAAACTAAATTTGATTAGCCATCATTGGGGTAAATAGCATATTGAAAAATATTCATTAGGTGTATTTGCTGTTTATAATTTTCTAGTCATGCAATTAGCTCCATTATTTTTTTATTACGTTGATTATGATTAACAAGATTTATTCAACGGTGACGCGATCATAGATTGTTATAAACATATTAAGGAATATTTAGCCACTTAAGCTGATGAAACAAATATGATTTTAGATTGCACGCGATTTTGTACACAAACTGGAGTACTTATCATAAATAATTTCCCCGTGCGCATGATTATAATAGCTATCGTATCCTAATTGTCCGAAATCAACGTCCGTTAAAATACGCCCAATTTATTCATATAATTAATACCAATCAGCATTACCTTAACTTGATTATTAATTTCGTCGAAAATATTATCTAATTCGAAGGACACGTTGAGTTGCTTTAAAATGTCTTCGGTGTCTGCCATTTGTTCAGGTTCCTCTTGTGGTCCGGGTACCAGAGAGCTCAAATCTGACTGAGATAGTTCCCCTAATCCGCCTCCTGTGGCTGAATTTTGTTGCCCAATGGCAACAGATGCAGCATCCTGAATAACGAAAGCGATTAGTCGGTCGTCTGCACGAGCACCCCTACTTACCTGTAAGCACGACGATAGATCTACCATGTTTCCGTCATTATCGGGACACCAAAGGAGATCGTTATCAATGAATGGCATCGCCAACGACATTGGCGACCTGGCAGCACGGACTTGAGTCCCCGCCAGTTATCTAACTCGTCTGCACGGCACTTTTAGCAAGGATCTGTAAATTATCATTGCGTTAATATTTAGCAAATGGGATATATATATATATATATATATATATATATATAAACTTGAAAACATTGTTTTAAATTAAAAAAAAATATTTTTTATAACAAGTTATATCGAAAATAACGGATGGTTGTAAAAATTGAAAGGAAAGAAAATAATTGTGTTTGTGTGATTTTTAAATTACTTGCGAATTAACTAATAAAATTAATCGCATTTGATATAGTTCCACAAAATAGAACTATACCAAGTACGTATATTTTATTAGTTTAAAAAATGTTGCATCGTGGATTAATGATAATGACGTTTTACTTGAAAATTATTTTGCGTGTTCCAGTTGTGAATAAAGGCTTCAACTTTCAACACGTAACTTTTATAAATGTAAATAACAAATTTCTTAGAAGTAGATGTTTGTTTACTATAAGGATTTTGTTGGCGACGTAATTATATTTAGAGTGGAAGGGGTAAGAATTTTTATTTATTCACATAACAGGGATAAGTTGATCAAGTTCCTATGATTTTTAAATTTGATTCCAACAAAATAATAATTTTGTTGTACGTTGACATCAATAGCGGACCGAGAATTAAGCTGAAAAATTACTTGATATGGATGAGGGAGAATATTAAATCACAATTTTAACCTACAGGAAAATGATGAAAAAACCTTAGTAGGATATAAGGACGTATGTATGTTTCCCTGCCTTCAAAAATTGTTACATAAAACATAAATATATGATAAAGCCCAATAAAGAGAAGAATATATGATTTTCATTAAAACCAGAAACGAATAATCCCCTATTTTCGAAACTAATATAGGTAGACCATAAGGCCACGTACTGACACCTTCGCAATAATTCTGGACAGCAAACAAGAAACTAAACTAAACAAAAACTAAACACATATGCCCGGTTTCATAAACGATTGTCAAATGGTGAATTAGTAACAAGCCGTTAAAAACTTCTTTTTGTTTGTGAAATCCAAAACAAACGTCAAATATTTGACTATTGATTAAAGACTCGTTAACGAATCGTCAAACTTTTGACGATTAGCGTTTGTGAAACCGGGCAATAATATCACAAGAAAACATTGCGCAAAAAAATGGTTGAGAGCAATATTCAGTAACAAAAATTAGGCGACGCAATAAATCACACGAAGAGACAGAGGTGAAGTTCAGAAAAATATTTTGCCATCAATAAAAGAAGAATGAATATAAAAAAAATAAAAATAAAAAATAAAAAATTGTAGATTATTTGAGAACAAAGTAGAGAGACCGGATACAAAATAAGCTCTATTTAAAACAGAAGCGGTAATTGTACTGATCCAAAAAGGACATCTATGATGGCTGGGGCACTTCTGAAGAATGGAAAGGGAGAAATCATACGAGCTAACCAATTGATGATGGAGCAAATATGCATAGAAAAATGAGATGTGAAATGTACGGGAAAACGTAGTAAACCTTTCAAGGAACCAGCATATTTGGCAAGGACTATGAATTCCCTCCACACCCCACAATCCTTCCTGTTGGAGTGTGGGTAAGAAGGAATACAGCATTAAGTAAGTAAGTAAGTAAATATATAATAAATAAAAGTCGCGAAATATATCGAGTTCGTGTTGTTGGATGAGTTTCACATTAATTAATGACATTAATTTTGATTTTGTTTAATATCAAAAACTAAATAAAAGACTAAGAACAATTCAGAATGGGAATTTGTCAATATAAATAAAAATCACCAAATGGAGAAGAACAGGAAATAGTAGACCGAGGAAGAGATGGAAAGAAGTAAATCATAGAAATTGGAAAAAGCTAAAGATGCAGAAAGGGACCAGAAAAAAAAATTAAAGAAATAAATTGAAGATGAAGGCAAAAAATCGGATATCCTGTTTAAGATAATATGGATACGACAAGATGAAGATTAATATGTCATTATCACCGTCGATATATAGTAGTTGGAGTTTATCTCCTTGTCTTGATTCTTTTCTACGTATTGGTCAATGACACTAGCTCTCAGCAGAAAAGATGACACGCGCTCGTGCATAATATCTGTCTTGATGTATATCCAATTTCCGTCCTAGGTTTCGATAATGTTAATAAAATGCTGGTCGCTGTCTGTTTTATGTGTATCTTAATCGCAAGTGCTATTATATTTGCTTAACATTACTGACGCAGTGGATGAATAGTTTTTCAATATTTTTCATTTTTATTCAAATATACATTTTATATAATAAACAACCCACTCGTATAGTCGTTTATAGTCGCCGGAATAAATACCACGAGGTCTCAGGTTCAAATCCCATTGGGATAATTCGAATTTTAGTTCATATTATTATGGACTAGTGTACTGCATTAAGCCTCAAGCAGGCTTTTTCTCATCCTCCCACTCCCACGCTACTGCTCATCCAACCTACCATGTAGGGTAGGTGTTAAATGGGTCGGTAACCCCAGGCCTCCAAAATCTCTCTAGCGCATGGTAGGCGACAGGCAGGTGAGTACCAACGTGGGTGGGAGCACCAATAGAAAATTTCACATTATTATGATTATATTATTATAAGACCACTCCAAACGGATTTCCACATCTTCCTGAACCCTTCATAAATTACTGTTGTAATAGGGTCACATAAATGCAAGACGAGCATGGAAGCAAACCAAGGAGCACAATCTGTAATTGGGTTCGACATGTTGAGTTCCCACACAAAGATTTAAGTAAATAAATGCTACTTGTTATTTGACCTATTATATTGATATTACATTGTAAACATTTACGTGCGTAGCATCTGTGTTGTTTGAACCCAAGAATTTTGTCTAGAACTGTTCGCTAGAGCAGTCACGAAGAGTCAGTTCGAGCAAAACATTGGGATTCAAACAATTCGACCACAACGACTGTTCTCTGCTGTTTGAACGAATAAATAAATAAGTGGATACATATAACAGATTACTACGGCTTTAATAGTCCATTATTCTGAATGTTGTTACTTCTTAGTTTAAAGGACGAGCAACTAGAAATGAACAACATGGAAGGTAATGATGCAGAATGGGATATGATTTACATATAAATAGTGTGCGGTGGTATAACAATAAAATATGAAGGAGAACTGGCTAAAGAAGACGAAAAAATTAGTGTAGCATGAGAAATGATAGAAAAGAAGGGAAAAACTGGATGGTTTTAGTGGTGATCTACTATTTTTTTTATTTTGTAATATAGTTACTTTAATAACTTTGTCTAATATATATTTATGATCATTGTACTGAATGAGTTCACATCCAGTTCAGTACTAAGAATGCATATAGCGCGAATGCCTTAATTAACTGGCGTCATGCTAATTTTATTAGCAAACGCATCATAAATCATATCGTTGATTGATTCTGGAGTTACTTGTTGAAACTTCATTTTATAATAATACACAAACACTAAATGTAAGTTTCAAAATTTTGAAACTTACAACATTTAGTGGTTGATAAATCATATCCCTCATAGTCAACTAAATAGACTTGTTAATGTGCAAAATTTTCGTCAATGATGTTATTTGGACCAAAGTATATCGACGGGAATATTTATAGCAATGATATATTTTCTAAAAAAATTTTATGTGTAATTTTGTTATTTTTTTGCATATTCTATGAATAACGTTGGGAAATATTATCTTGCATTTTCGACAATTTAAACAATCCCTGGTGCTTTTATACGCATTTTTACATCTTGTCTACTTTGACATTTTTTGGCATTTTAGAAAAATTTAGAAAACTTAGAAAATTTGTGATGTCTTTATGCTTCTTCGTAAGATTAAGTTTACTGTTTCGTGCCCGCAAGTAACCCCTTGATGTATTAATTTATACGCACAGTAAATAACTTGCCCGCAAATTTACATTTTCTAATCAATTTTAATGTTCGCATATACTACAAACTAGAAACCATGCACTGCGAGTTTTATTTTGGAAAATGTCTTGTGCATTAAAACCAACGACCTATGGAAACTTGTATAAAGACACCGGTAACTGCGGAAGATGTAGTGTGTAGTTTCGTACGTTCTCATTACAGAAAGTAACGTAAATTTCAGTGCAGTCTCCAGTAAAATTACCAAACTGTTGATGACATGTTAACCAATTTATGTTAGTTATTAGGCAACTATTGACAGTATTGGGAAGCAGTTGCTTTTGGAGTAAGGTGATAGATTTTTGCACGACTATTAAAATCGAATAACATGGGTCTTAATTTCCAATTTATTTCTCACCGTCATCGTAACACAATCCTACTACGTATTTAACTCCTAGAGTAATGATGCTTCTCCGCGACATTGCCAGTTATACGTTACGTGAGTAACCTTAAAGAAATTTCTCGTTTTTAATTACTTTAATTCACGAGATTTCTTTCAATGTTCTAAGACCTCGCGCTTCTAATTAACGTCCAACGTAATTCCTCAGTCATATTTTGGATGTTCATTCCTTTCATCTCATTTCTTAGAAGGTATTTCTCGATATACTTTTCAATTTCCACTATTAGCTCTTATTATTATCATTTAATTTTTGGACAGGTTTTTCTGATTTATATCTCATTGTACATTCTTTCATTTTTGATCATTTTTCTATGATTTTGTATGAATCTTAAATTATTTTTTTACATTATGCGTTATGTTTTCAATTTTGAAATGTTACTACACTCTTTTGTATTTCAGAATACTTTGACAATTTACGGTATTTCTTTACATTTTTTTAATTTTATTTATGTTATTTCAAATTTCTTATGCGTATTGTAAAAAAATAAACGTTGAGAAATGTTGTCGTGCAGTTTAGACAATTTAGACAATTTTTGATACTTTTATTGCCATTATTCATGTTTCATTATTAACCGTGTCCACTTTGACATTTTTGCGATTTTCAACAACTTGTTGATGATTTTATTGTATATTAGACATATTTTCTATTTTCTACAATGTTTATGGTTAACATATGAAAATTTTAACAGTTTTAAATATATTTGCTACGTGATTTAGACAATTTGTTACGAATGTTGCAACTTTTGATATACTTAAAAGTTAGAGATAATTTGTCGATGTCTTTTTGACAACTTTTCATATTGTAAATGTTGACATTTTCTGCATTCTGCATAATTTTCTGTCCTTTTGCAACCATTTTTCCGCGTTTTTATGATTAGTATTGTAAATTTCGATTTTTTCATTCTAGATATTTTTTTACATTTTTGACAATTCAAATATTTTTTGATATTTCTTTGGGCAATTAAATTAGTTTTGTTTTCTTTACTAATTTTCAACAATTCTGACAATTTTCATTGTCGTTTTCTTTAATATTCTTGATTGTCATAAGACATATGTAACAGTTTAGGCAATTTTGCATTATTTATATTTTTTATATTTCATATTGACAATTTATATTTTACATTTTATTCAAATTGAACAATTGAGACACAGTAAATAACTCGCTACTGGTTCATGTATTTTCATATTTTGTTGTGATTTGTTGTGTCCACTTTAACATTTTTACATTTTAGATATTTTTAGTTTTTATTTATAGATAATTTTAAACATTTGTATCATTTTTATAATTAATACGTATTTTTTAGTAAATTTAACAATGTTCATTATTTTTTTTATTGTACACTACTCTACATCCAAATTCCCCAGTTGTCCGTAATTTAATGTTTTCGATTTTCATTTCTTATTGTGCTTGTGAGCTGCGACTATTAACATAAACTAGACTGAAAAATATATTTGGCAAAAAGAAGAAATTTTCCACTGGGAACAATAGCGGAAATTACCAATTAATTTAATTCGCACACTGATTCTACTCTACTTCCACGAAAATTCGCAAGAAATGATCCACCCAGAAAATATTCAAATAATAACTTAAATAAAAACAACATTTAAACTCTTTCTTAAAAAAAAAAGTCGAACGGGTGCTTTCGAACAATCATTTTTTTAATACACAGGTCAGCTACTAGTTTCAGTTCATCTGAAAACGACAATAAATGCAGATTGTACAAATGCTACATTGTAGCATTTGCCGAAAGAAATTTGAAATTTCTTACAAATATAAGAAAGCATCTAAAAGTCGATCACGAGAGTTATAGCAAGACGGACGTATGGCTGTATGGAAAGACAATAAATAGTCTTGGGCGGGCTTCGAAAGTAAAATCACCTGTGAGCGAAAATGTTATTCCTTTGGAAACTTAATATGACAAATGAACGTGGAAACAATGCACATTTGATTAAAAAAACCTACTAAAAATGATTATAGTGTTCATTTCTGAGTCACTGATCACCCAAGGAAATTAATGCTTTCGCAGATCTCAGAAGGACGATGAATATGATCGATATTTACTAGGTAATTTGCATATGGAAAGTATTTGATAAAATATTAAATTAAAAATTTTGTTTAGCGTAACTTGACGCATCCGATCCAAGGGGCACTCCAAAAATAAATTATGAACTATGTATGTACGTGTATTATTTGACTTATTACTTTATTTTATGTTTTATCTCTCTTCATGTTGGAATAAAATACATTTCCATTTGAAGAATATTTTTGTTTCTAACCTTAATAGCAAAATTTCAAATGTACATTTTGGAACAAGAATTCACCTGCAACTCATCAATCATTGACTTGTATGGCGATAGTAATAAACGAAACAATTATTAAGTTTAAGGAGATTAGCGAAGAGTGGACAACTTTCAGCATCAGTCAAAGTCTAGAGAACTTGGAATACCCCCCCCCCCCCCCCGTCCCCGTCCCCGTCCCATCGCATATCCAACGATTAGACACCACTCCCTCAAAGGCTGTAGGAGCGTTCGAGTCATTAGTTTATAATTATTTCTAAGCTTCGTTGTTTCCTGTTTTTTTGTGAATTTATTTTGATTACTTGGTGCTTTTTCTATCCAATTGATTTGTTTGTTTCGATAGTACCTACCAATGTATTTTTTTGGGTCCTCGTCATGTGTGTCATTAGGTTGCAATTATTGTAGCATTTCAACTGGTGGAACGCAATTACAGCAATTCAATAGATGTGTGCTTATGATTAGGTTTGATGTAACATAAGTTTTCGTTCACCAAACTATCCACAGGGGATCAAGGTGGGGGATGCGATGGGTGATTATTATAACACAAACAATCAAGTGACAAAGTATTATGATATTACCTCCACCGATAAACTCATACTGAGTACTCGGAATGAAACGAAAATCGAAAGGGGCTGTAATTTCTGACACCAGCATAAATTGCACAAAGTATGCTTCCGTGCGTAGACGAAAAATTCGACGTATCTGTAGGACCTCAACGCGTAGATATTTTTACTTATTGCCATTAAATATAGCGACGCCATTTATCATTACAAACAATTATATATATACTCAGTGACATATAAACTGCACCACCTAGAAGGGGTGGGAATTTTTGGACCAAATTTGGCAGAAACATTGGACTAGTCTAAGGTAACAATTGATTAAAATTTGATAAAGAAAACACTTCATCTTTTTGATTTTTCTTTACTAATATGTTGGTCCGCCCCTATTTCTGATACACTCATTGACCCGCCTTGGCATTGATCCCAGCAGGTGATCAATGTCTTCTTGGGGTATGGCATCCCAAGCAGCCTGTACTTCATGCCGTAGAGCTCCTATTGTCAACGGTGGGTTCGGTAGATTCCTCAATCTTCTACCCATCATGTCCCACACGTTCTCAATGGGCGGCAAATCGGGAGATCTTGGCGGCCAAGGCAAAAGATTAACATTGGCCTCTTCAAAGAAGTCAAGAGAAACCCTTGTTACGTGCGGTCGTGCATTATCTTGCTGGAAAAGTGGGTCTTCCAGGCCTCGAAGATATGGAAGGACATGTGGTTCTACCACTTCGTCAATGTAGCGTCGGGCGGTCATACTGCCCCGAATGAAGAGCAAGGGTGACCTACTGCCGTGAGCAATAGCACCCCACACCATCAACCCCACAGTTCGGTGAACATGCCTCGCAATCGAAAAATCAGGATTGCGCCTTTCTCCACGTCTTCGTCTAACAGTCATCCGACCATCATGCATTCCTAAACAAAATCGCGATTCGTCACTAAAGACAACTCGATGCCACTGCAAGTTCCATTGAAATCTTTCCGTGCACCAGGCCAAACGTTCCTGGCGATGTTGAGCAGTGAGGGGTAGCACAAGATGTGGGCGGTAAGACAGCAAGCCAAAAGTTCTTATTCGACGATAAACTGTTCGCAAGCCTATCGGACGACCTTCTTCACCTAACCATTGATCAGCTATTGATCTAGTTGTAGAGAATCGGTCTCTCAAGGCCATTAGTCTTAAGCGGCGATCTTGACGTTCATTGGTTCGTCTTTGAGCCCCAGTGCCTCTTCTCCGACGTTCAACCCCATGTTCAGACCACGCTTGATAAACACACATTATTGTTGAGTGGTGCCGTCCCAAACGGTTGACGATTTCTCTAAACGAAAAACCTGCTTCTCGTAAACCAACAATCCGCCCTCGGTCAAAGTCACTCAACTGCTGGTAAACTTGAGGTCTCCTTCCTCTAGGCATTATTAAACACTTGAAACACTTTAAACTAAAGAACGGGATCCGAAAAAGTGGAACGAATTCAAAAAATGAGTCGATAATTGCTTGTCTATCACCACCTCTAAAAATGACACAAACGTCAAAAATCCCATGACTACTTGATGATTGGGTTTCAAATTTTAATCAACTATTTCCCTGGACTAGTCCACTATTCCTGCCAAATTTGGTCCAAAAATTCCCATCCCTTCTAGGTGGTGCAGTTTATATGTCACTGAGTATATATATATATATAGAAATTATATACGCAAGCATTGATGAGAGCTTAACGTATCTCGCGGAAATTGTTACCACTTTCCGCCTATTTAATATCCGTATTTTATAAATTGGCAATTTGCTTTCAAGTACGAAAATGCAATCTACATGTAAATGTACATAATTCAAGTTTACATCTCCGGAAAATATTACGTAAATGGCATTCAACGTAAACTTTGTTTTAAAATTTCTGATCCATGATGGCCAATTCAAAACTTCATAAAGCTTAAAATACGGACTTGTATATGTAGAAATGCATAAAAAAACGATTAGAATAAATTCTATTTTATGTTTATTCAAAACTCATTCCATAAGATTTCTGGTTTCGATAAATTTAGACTGCTAGTGTGATAAATGTATACATTCCATGAATAGCGCAAAGAAAACATATAAAATCTAATCCGAGTAAACTGACAATAGATTTAGCATAATTAAATTAAAAACCACAAACATGCACAGTCGTTGGGACCCTCGAAGAAAATTAATTGACTACGATTTTTTATATACTTAAATGAAATTAAAACAAACAATCGAATGCAACATTTATCTCGAGTTACATAAATATAAATCCTCCACTGAAATCATACATTACCTCGATATATCGCGATGTTTATCAAACTTTTTCCAACACATGAAAGCAGCCGTTTATCGTCCCCACTGCAAAGAAAAAAAAATCAATTAGTTTTATTCAAAACCCTTCTATTAAAGCGCTTTAGCCAGTGATGCAAATTGCAATTGCGAAACCGCGCGCGACATAATATCGATTATTTTATTAGACAATAGACCGATCTAGTGTGCCATCGAAAATTGCCGAGATTAAAAAATAATAATTTCCTGATACCGTCGTCACGCAACTTTCACTATTTTAATTAAAAGTTCATTTCACTTTTAATGCGGAGAAAGTGCGCCGCGGTAAAAATGCGCACACATTTGAGAGTTACTCTATAATTAGATGCGAATTACTCGTGTTTGCGTGAAATGAAGTAATGACGATAAATTGAAAATGTGTTATGAAAGCTGGCTTCTTTCTCGGTTTACGACCGCAATTTCTATAACGTCATTACCGATTTCCGTTTCGATGTATGAAAAAGTTATTTATCGTTAAAGAGGATGTTAAGAAACGTTATGTAAGTGCACTTTGCACTCTCGCGGGTGGTCCATTCTGCTTGCACGTTAATCTATTATAAATTTTATCATATTAACTAGTAATAATCGATTGTGTGTGTTATTAAATCGACTATACTTTTTTTCTCATCAATGTTACATTGCATACAATCTTGGTTAAGTTATTTTGTTCTAGATATACTAACAGTTTTGGAGTAAAATAGTTGTAAAATAGAGTTGGAACTTAATTTAAATTAATTTAAAACGTAACATTTTACTGTAATTTAACACATTACATATGAAAGTAACAAATAGCAAGACCTTCTGTGTCTATATTATTCAGGAAAAATTAAATGAATCAAGGTTTACTTATCGTAAAGTAATGAGTTAAAATTGAAATATTTATACAATTTACCTTTGTCAAAAATTTAAAAGCAAATATTTACGTTTATCCGAAACAAATATTCCTTTAAACGAAACTGGTATTTTGAAATCGATGTTTGAGAACCACACATTTTCCGATTTACTGGTGGGGCTGGCAGCCAAGACTGGGGCAGACACACTTAACAAGTAAATAACTGACAACACACGAAACATTGCAAACGGAAAAAGCTTAGGAAAATAAACTCGAATACTCAAGTAAATGGGAGTAAAGTAAATGAAAACCAAACAAACGATAGTAAAATAAGGAATCGTAAAAATAAAAGGACAGAAATTATCAAAAAGAAAATAGCGTTTATGATAGAAGCAAACACGTAATGAAAGATATTAATCTGTTGAAAGTAATATTACATTTAACTGTTCGCTGAAAAATAAATTTGGAATTTCAGGAAATCAATTAGAAATCAATGATTGCGTGTTGCCAACTCTGGAACAAGTAAGTAAGATATTCATAAAATTAAATGTTAAGCAAAAATTATACAAGCTAATTATTTTGTATCGTCCATAATCAAGAAGGTTACGAATAATATAGCATTAAATAGTTTATAGTGTACCCAATTACTGCCAAAGAAAATTCAACATACCACGCTTAACCCTCCAATCCAGTTGGTTACAGAGTTTGGATAGTAACATATACCGTTTTAAAAAGTCGACAACTAGTCTATAGTTAATGAAATAGTAACAGCTGAAATAACTCATATTATTAAATCAAAAGATGGTGGTAAACGGCTTCAGGGTTAGATCGAACGTCAAGGATAATATATATCCAGAAATTTGCGACATTTGACAATCCCTCAATGATTCCTTAAAATTGTTTGGACATGAGAGAGCCTGTTGGGCCACAATACAAAAATAAAATCTGAAGAAAATATCTCATGCGTTCTCCTAGATCAAAAGAACGCACGAACGTGTCTATTCTTGTTGTGTAGTTGCATTGCGTTCGCAGCACAGTATAGAGCAAAGTAATTTAGTGATCTAAAATATTGATATAATTGGTTTTTTTATTCGAAAAGTTATATAAACGAATAAGTTAAAGAAATTGAAATCTGAAAAGAAACGAATAAAAGATTTTTCAAGATGAAAGTATTTAAATCAAAGAAATCAAAATGTACTAATAGTACTGAACATCAAAACGCAATTGAAGTGATATTAATATAAGGCAAATCTTAAAATAACTAAATAAAATTATTAAACAACATTGGACATATTCAATCATCCATCATTCGTCTACGGAATAACTGGTAATCCTACGAAAAATTAAAGAGAAAAAATCTGAAATCTAACGTGTTAACTTTTATAACCCAACCCAATCCAAGGACGGAAACTATCTGGATAGGGGCAGAAATAATTAAGGAATTGAAATAAGGAAATCATGCTTGGGATAAAGAGCTCATGTATGAATATATAATTAATCGAAAAGTATACGTGAAATTCTTAAGAAAAACAACATCACATGCTGCAAGAACATTGTTATGGTTATAATAATAATCGCCAATACAGTGACTAGGAAAATATATAACGGGGTTTAATGAAAGGACAATGCATTTGGACGTTATTCCCCCAAAGGATTACACTGTATAGTGAAAAAAAAACAGTTGTCAGTAACGAACTTCTTAAGAGAAACAATATAACGTGTTGCACGAACATTGTCACAGTTATGTTGGTCGATAGAGTGACCAGCCGGATATATACGGGGGTTTAATGAAAGGATAATGCATTCGGGTGTTATTCTCCCAAAGGATTACACTATATAGCGAAAAAAACAGTTGATAAGACTAATATGTTGTGTTGATAAATTAAACGAATTTAGAGAAACGATATCAATATTAATGATAAATGTGTTACAGATTTATTTAATAAAATAAATTGTGTCAAGTACAACAACGAAGGTTTTATTTCGTATTTGATCGAAATGGTAATTTCTAAGATGACATGTTAACCTGCATCCATTTTATTTAAATTTTATATTATTTATAAATTTTTAGGTTTAATATTTGCTGCATTTACAACATACGTTCATTTTACATAATTTTTTCAGTTATTACATTATATTGTATTAGATATATAGTGAATTATATTCCTTATTTAATTTTTTTTTTATTTCACGAAGCAGTGTACGCAACATCCTTGCTTCTCTGGTGGCAGCAACAACACTAAACATTGACAATGTAATATGTAATTATTTGAAGTGGTCGTCATAAATTCGAATAGTTTCCAGAAGAAGAAGGGTCTTTACTTGCAGAAACTTATTCTATGGCACTCAATCCACCCCAATTGAAATAAATGAAATGTATTACTAAAATTTTATGACCATGTACCACTAATAGGAGTTATAACAAGACCATTATAAAAACTACATTATTTATATTTAATTATCCCTGGGATGCATAATATGGGACTTTGGGCTCCGGAGGCATATTAAACTAATTAGAATTATTCTTGTCCATTATTTTTTCATCGTGGTTCGATAGCATCATAAATCCGAATGTTTACTTTCCATTTAAATTGCTACGATCAATATTTTTACTAAATTGTTGTAGTTATGTGATTGTAACAAGAACTTCTTTTTTACTTAGAACCTTGTCTGCAGAGCTTTGTGTTATTTTATGCAGAAATCTCACCGACATAAAAGCGTAGTCGTTAATATCTTTGTGAGTTTATATTTATCAGACTGACTGTATGTAATATTGCAATCATTGGAAGATGACAGAATAACAAGGACGGTGGAAATGGTGCCATCGACGCTTGTAGTTGCAAGGTGGGTTCCCAAAGGTTTTCGACAGTTCGTTCAGCGTCAGCTGGATCATTTTTGAAACTCTGTAAAGAAAACCACGTGGACGTGTTAAATTTATCACATGAGATGAAATTATGATTCTCTACTACGATCCTTTTTGCAAAAGGGAGTCGATGGAATGGAGGAGTAAAGGAAAGCTCTAGCAAGAAAGTTCTACCTGTTTGGAAAATTGAAAAAGGACCTTCGCTGGGAAATTTTGGCGCTTATCTCGTACAATACAGAAAAATGTTGCAATGTACAAGCAAATCAGTACGACGAGGCCACTTACAACGACACAATCACACATAAGCAACTTTGCAGTCGCTTTTGAATTTTTTTACTTCACAAAACTGTTCACAAAAAAAATATGAAACTTTGACTGGATGTAGTCTGAGACGTCGAGCATACACGATTTTTTAATTTTAAAAGAATTAATGGTATTCAGGTGGAAATTGAAGTTTTTGGAAACTTGTTTATATCAAATAATGAGTTAAAATGGAACACGGTACTTCCGCTAATATGAAAAAGATCATAATATTATCTGGAAATTTGGTTTGTTAAAAAACACGTGGCTTTCAACCCCTGGAAAAGCTTTCATACTATTCATTTCAAAGGACAGGAAGATGTTGGCGTGGCATCATCATGTAAGGCAAACAAGATTGTGCTTCAAACGGAAGAGAAGGGAAGAACCTAGATGTTGCAGAAGGTTCTGCTTTTATGGCAAAGGTGTGGCAAACTGGGGTTGAGTGTAGTTGTGATGTATCAGTGAGTGTAGCCAGCAAAAATATGGCCTAGACATATTTTAGTTATGTGAGTCTGCTTCTGCATGTATTACAGTTGAAATAACGTGTGCTAGACGTCAATCAAGCGAATACATCGACAAGAGTTTACGATTTGATGAAAAACTTTACAGAGTCGATATTTATCCTTTTTTAAAATTCTTAATGCAGTGGATTTTATTGTTCCCATTTCCCTTTCTATTTCTTTTGAAGAAGTGCTGGGATTAGCTTCGAGGAATGCCTAAACATTTATTGCTATTTATTCTGATCATAGCTATCTGTCAGTAATAGAAAATACAATTTTCACAATGCACCCCTCCTTTTTAAATAACAGCAAAATTCAGAAAACCTTCAATAAATCACTTTGAGAATAAGTATATCAAAGTGCATAGAGAGAAGTAACCGTTTTAATAAAATCAACTATTCTTTTCTTTTAAAAAAGGCAAGTTTAAGTAAAATCTCCAAAACTGAGATTTTAATGCCATTGATGTGGCCACAAAATGTTGTTCCATGAACACGTAACTCGGTTTCATGTATCAGTTTCTCTGTAGACAATTGTTTTGCAAGTCTTCTTTGTTGAAAAAATATCCCCAATGGGAATCTTGCGTCAATATAAAAGAGCCATTATAATAGGCATCCAAAATACGTGACTTTTATTCTCCCTGTTTGAAGGCCACTATGCATCCTAATAAAATAATCTATGACGATGCCAAAAATACAAATCAGAAATAATAGAATACAACGAAACTGAAAATGGCATCAAAAGGTATCAACAAAAGGTTTCAACTTATAATATCGTTGGTTCCCTGTGTTCTGGCGAAGTGATCAAGCATCACTTCAAAATGGCAAACTCCAAACCAAAAAAAAAAATGTTCGTCAGAACACAGAGAACCAACAAACCAACCATATTGTATGGACGAAACAAGGACCCAACGCACCAATCGCGGGTAACAACTTATGCCTCCAAAAGTCGAACTACACACTTGATTATGGCACTATTTATAACATAAATGATATCGCGGCATTAAAAGCGTTTGCAGTCTTCAAGTAGACCACCAAGATTACCAAAAACGTATTAAGGATGCTTGCAGTTTTTTTTTGTTGAAAGATTTAGCGAATGAATTGGAATATGATGATGATGATGAGGAAATCAGCAAACCCAAACTTTCCTGGCCCATTTTTTTGTGTTGGCCTAATATAGACCGCAAAAGTAAAATGATTTGTGGAAATGATTAACATCTGTACGATCACAGTGCAAAAATATGTACTTGTTTTGCTAAAAGAGTAAATTTTTGATTACATATTTTTTGCAACTTGTATTTAATTAAAATGCTGTCTTAATCAATAAAGTTACATATAATTATTGAAATATTAAAAATATCAATCATAAATTAATTAATTATGCATATTATAAAACGGGCTTCCTTGAGCTCATATATAAAAAATTAAAAAAGCTATGATTACAAGATCGATTATGCGCAACTAAAAACCTACAAAATTCAAATATCAAACCAACGGAGCTTAGACCTCAACCCAACGTCGCGACGATAAATTAGACAGACGCATGCAGCCTCCACTATTTACAACTAGGTGTCGCCGAGCGTCGCGGTACAGTGTTTACGAACATGGCTGCCGAGCCATGTGCTTCTGTCACCGAGAGTGAAAAAACAAGTGAAAAATCCGACTACGACGCTTCCTTGGATTTCTTTAGCGACAAATTCGATCCCCTGAAGGCTTTACAAACGCCCGGACTCGTACCTCCTGTAATTAACGCGCGCGTACACGATAATATAGCAAAGTACGTGTCTTCACAGACAGATAGGAAAAAGAAAGAAACGGAAGCGCTGCCGGAGAGCGCGCCGTTGGAACGCAACTGGTTGCCGCATCAATGTAAGTTTGTAATCATATTATTCGCGCACATTTTTAGGATGAATTAGTTATGGAAACTGAAAATACCCCGCTGTTTTTTGAAATGGTTCTCTTTAAGAATAAGGTTGACGAAGTAAAAACATCAAAAATGATAAATAAAAATAATCAACCATCGTAAAAATTGTCAATTTTCTCGTTCTTCCCATTTGGAAGTTTTGGGGTATAAGGAAGTTCAGTGCGGGCCAGTTTTTACATTTCTTGTAAATATTACTTTGGATGTTTTAATACAGTGGGGAAATTTTCCATTTTATCCCTCGTTTATCAAATCAGATTGTATTTTTTAATAATAATAAGGTGCCTGCAAATCTGGTGCAATTTTATGCATTTCTGGCTCACTACATTATCGTCTGCATTGTGCGAAATATTGTCTGTAAATAGCTGTTAAAACCTTACTAATGTCGTCTTCATTAGTAATCTCAGTACCTTCTTTTTTACTTTCTTATACTTTATGTATAAGATACTTTAGTAATCATATAAATTTTCGAAATCGAGATTGTATCGGATATACGCGTTTTGACGTTCCCTGAATCGATTCTGACTATTTGCGGAATGACGTCTATGCGTGTGTGTGTGTGTGTGTGTGCGCGGGCGTTCTAGCGTCCAACTTAAGATTTGTATATAGCAAGGAGGAAAACGTGTTATTTTGAAAACAGTATCTTAACCGATAGCGGGACATGTTACAGAAAAATATTCTTCAAAAGATATTTTAAACTTTTATTTGAAAAGTTTTCTCGAAAAATGGAGGATAAGTAAGTATAAGAAAGTTCAGTGTGGACCACTGCAGACTTTCTATTACGGTAACTACATGCTTGTTTTTTATTGAGCTTTTGATCGAATTAGATTCCAGCTATCGTCTTAATCTTTAGTGTTTAGTTTCTTGAATTTCGACGTATAATAACATTGCAGTTTCGTTTTGACAATTCTATTTTAAACTTGTAAACTTTCTTTGGTTCCTTGTACTAATTTTGTAAATATATTATTATCACTATATTGCTTACAATTTGTAGAAAATTGTCTAAGACAGGACGGCATTGATTTCATATATGTTTACTGCCACATTTATTAGCATCTGCAGCACGTTCATGGAGTGGGGAAATAAGTTCAAATGATCGGAGAATGTGGCATGAAATCTGAATCTTATGATAAATTGAATATGAAGACCTCACGTGTTGGCACAAAACAGAATAAATAACCTCTAGTCGAAAAATAACAGACAAGCACAGCTCGAAAGAATACCTAGATGCTGCAGAGCTCTGAGGTCAATGCTTTTTTTCTGAGGAACCCTGTGATTATAATGGACGATGGGAAATATTTCACGCTGTCACATTCTGAAATGATAGGTAACAATGGATTTTACACATATGATATTAAAAACTGAAAAATTTTACTTTTCAAAGTCAATGCGGCAAAGCCTTAGTCTGCTGAGCGATTTCTGAGGATGGGATTTCAAAAGCCTATGTTGGCTGAGTTCGAGAAGAAGCTACCGATGCTGGGCTTTATACACAAAGATGTTTACGGAAGATACTTAATTTTATTAATATTCATCAACAGAACGACGATATAATATTTTTGCCTGATCACACTTCTTGGAATCGTTAGAACAGAATAACGTGAATTATGTATGAGAGAAGATAATCAAAAAATGTCCCCCAAGCTCGACCAATAGAAGTAAATGTATGATTGTCTGTCTCAAATCAAATCTGGCTGTCTCAAATCAAATCTTGTGTGCTTCGTTTGGTCATGAACCCGCATTGTGTATCTTCTAGAGTTGATTCTATTTTAGCTTTAAGGCTTGTTTTTGTTATTCTAGCATATACTTTGCTGGTATAGTAGGGTTATTCCCGTGTGTTTCCTTTTTTTGTGAATTGGTGTAATTATTCGGATAGGTACCATATCATTTAGTGTTAATTTAGTGTTAAACACTAGCAGTTTTTCATCTCTTTTCCTGCGTATTTTATCATTTCTGCGGTGATGCCATCGTGATCCTGCTTTACCCATCTTCAATCTTCCTATGGCTTTCTCTAATTCGTCGCTTGTTATCAATTAATGTACATTGTCCATTCTTTGACTGTTATCGGTTTTTGAAAATACATCTTCCATCTTTCCTTGATTTTCTCTTCTTCAAATGGTTTCCCATTTTCATATTTGATATTCTTCTTTAGTTACATTTTTTTTCTTTCTCGTCTATTTCAGGGTCCCGTAAAAGAGTTTTTGGTTGTCCCTGTAGGATTTTTCATCTTGTTTCCAAAGTTTATCCACGCTATATTTTTTGTCTCTGTTACTAGCTCTTTTACCATTATTCTGCTTACATTCTTCGTACTCGTTTGTTGATACTTTTTCCATTTCGTTTCTTTTTATTTGTTATTTTACTTCTTTGGTCCAACATGACGCTTTTCCTCACTGCTATTGGTTACGTTGTTTACACCGCAGCATTTTTTGCTGTTTCCCTGACATATTTTTAATTTTCCACTTTTCTTCTACTGATCTACCTGGTTCTCGCTCTTGAATACTTTCATCTGGTGCTTTATACTTTTCTCTTATATCCTGAGTATTTTTAGTTTCACTTCTTTTTTTCTTTTAGTGTTCTCCTTTTTGTTTCTTTTTTTGTGCCATTCATCGATTCCATAAGCAGTAAATAGTGATCGATTCCTACCCCCGCTTCTCTTTTCACCCTTACATTTTTTGTTTCTTGTGCAAGGATCTATAATATAACTATATTGAATATTCATA
The DNA here is from genome assembly GCA_959613385.1 of Geotrupes spiniger. Lineage (NCBI taxonomy): Eukaryota > Metazoa > Arthropoda > Insecta > Coleoptera > Geotrupidae > Geotrupes > Geotrupes spiniger. Next base: position 12,898,455 of record OY390735.1, on the reverse strand, counting down.
TATTCAATATATGTGAGAGACGATTTAGTCATTTCGGTTACTGAACCAACCATGGATTGCTGTCGACGTAGATCTATTCAATCCCTTATGTACGCTTCAATTTTTAAGCAAAATATATTCTTACCACACGCACTCAGATGTACCATATATACCTTTTAGGTAAAAATTAACGTCAAGAAGTTTACATCTCTTATTTTTGGAATAGAGGACATCTTATAGCGAATTCACGTATTATCTGAGTTATAATTATAATTACATGTTACCTTTATAGCCAAACATGTTTGTGCCAACGAAATGAATTCTAATGTTTAAGTGGATTCAGTTTGCATAATCGATTAAGGTTTTGCATTATCCTTCGACAATTATTCCACCAGTTGACGTTGTTGACACCACTGTGTCTTCAAAACTAATTCAGGTTATTCGATTATATTCCGAAAATTTTTAAGCACATTCAATTACTAAAGAAAATATATCCAAATGAAAAAGGAAGGATTAATGTTAGAAGAACGTCACAATAAAGTATGCGAAACCAATCAGAAAAAATTAATGACAAGTCATAAAAAACTCAATTTGAACCATTAAAAGAGACCTATGTGAGACAAAATATGTACAAGAGTATTGTATGATGGTTGGAGCCATGGGATCCCCAGAGAAGAAATAATCCTTAAATGACGAGGAACGGCTACGAATATTATGTATAAGTGTATAAATATATTCCTCCACGAATCAAAAAGTTATCGACATATAAGGGGACGTAGATGATAAAAGTATGAGGCAAGGAGGCGGCAACCCCATCACGACAAACTAATCTAATAACTTTTCCAAACTATCCCAACATAAAGAAGAACACGATGGCAAAATTAAATTTTGCTATTTTGGATTAGCTTTCGAGGTTATCCCACACGTTGACGTTGGCATTGGTTTAGCTTCCTGAGCAAATAAGGACTTGAGGATCCTATTCAGACCCCGACCGTTGCTATCAGTTAATAAAAGTATATGTCTCTTGGAACTGTATTGTTTAGATAATGTTTTATTTCGTTTCTGTTGCTTATTTAAATCATCAACAATTTTTTGTTTTTCGGTTTTTCATTTAATATTTAAAATCTTCTTTATTTGAGTTTCGACGTCAAGGATAATTACGTTGCGTGTTGGTTTAAAATTATAATTTTTCGATTTTCATTTCCATATTTCCAGACAACATATTGTTCTATAGACACATGCTCATGTAGTGTACCAGTTTTATTTCTAGTTAATTTATTTGTAAACGCAGCTTTTCAGTGAAAAGTTTTGCCATCATTTAAGCTTCCGGTGCTTTTTTTTGGTGCTATCCACAAGAACTTTTTTCGCCTCTTCGTTGAGATACCATCGCAACATTCTTGACTATAAAGAATGGTTTTAATAAGACCCGATTTACAAATTTTCGTCACTTAGTCACATTATATAGTTTGTCTGCACACAGAACGACAATTATCGACCATAATAAACATATTAAGATACGAAGAAACACGAACGTTATTTATAACTTGTATTGTGTTCGATGACTATACCAGTATTGTGGGAGTTGTGTTGGCGAGGGATTTGCAATTATTGTATGCATTTTAAATGTAACATTCGACATTTTTAGATTGGTACCGATTTCGATTCGAACGATTCTGATATCCGACCAGTACCGTAGCACGCAATTTTTACAATTTTTAAAAAAACCCAAAAAATTAACCAATAATTTTACGTATTGATTAAGGTGGACACATAATTTTTGCAAGTTACTTATTGGCAATTATATATAATAAAAGAAAACGTATCAGGTGCTTCACGAACGTCGATCTTTGACGCCGGTTTACCACGTGGCTTAATCAAAGGCATAGAAAAAAATAATTATATAATTAATTTAAATTGTCACCTGCGAATATTAAACGACGTTGCAAATAAATTACTCAAGTGACTGAGATTAATCTTGACGTTACAATAAAATCTTCTACGTTAAATTGTTCATGAAGTAATTGATATTATTGTAATACGGAGTTATAAAATCTAATTGCAAATCGGAATGAGGTTGGGTAAGATTCGCTTCCGGGAAGCGAACTACTCCTCGCACGTGATGTTCACGAAAGCCAGGCAATTGTTGAAATTGTTTCCCGACGTGAATTTGTCGAGATAAAGATGTACGATATTTATGGCCTGTTATCTGTAATATGCGATGCGGTCTTTCGGGTCGGATTCCAACATCGACGTGTGATGGAGATTCAAAGATCGGGGGCGGAGGGTCGGGGTTCACCCAACTTCCGTAACCGCCGTAATTAGTTTTCGCCGCAATTTCGTATCTGGTCAAATTCTTCAGACGGAATCGTTGCTGATTCGGCGAAAATAATAAAGATGCAATAAAATGGCTGAAATGAGTAATGACGACACTGGAATTACCCAAAAGGTTACCAATACAACCTTTGAAGTAATTAATCAAATGCGTTTGTAGTAAAATCAACAATTTCGGCAAATAATAAAAATGATAATACGACAAGGCGTTGACATGAAATTGGAATATTGACCTTGCGAACCTTATTATTTAAATTAACAAATGAATTTTAAGTTAAGCCCATTTGTTAAGATTCCTAAATTCTACAAAATTTACATCTGCATTTACGTTTTTTCACTTCGCACTGTTTCGCCTATTGTTTTTAGTATTTATGTTTCGTATATTGCATTCGTTGATTCTTGGTTTGATTTTTTTTTCGTCAAGAAAATAAATGTATAGCACAGACCGCCTGTTTAACATACGTGGCCCTATTTAAGTTAGCCCAACGTTAAATTAAGGTCAGTACTAAACGTCCTGGTTTTTTCTTTTGTATGGGATAATATTTGTTTTAGCCATAAAGATCACGTTGCAGTACATGCCGATATATATTTTTGAACAATTATAAAATATCTTGACTGCAACTACTTAAAACGATATAATATAATAAATATAAGATAAATATCGTTCTCATTTTTTGACATCAAGTTCAAAAAAATTGTAATTAAAAGAAAATAATTTCTAATTTAATTTAATTCGTAGTTTCGTTGTCACATTGTTTGGTTTCGTACCGTTTGTGAATATTTTACTTAAAATTTTTTTCCATAAGTGTCAACTTCAACCCAACTTAACCCTGTTGACAAAATAAATATTTAAATTAACTTAACCCAACACAATCCGTCAAAGTACTGAACTTTCTTAATTAAAAAGTATCGGTGTTGGGTCGTGGTGGGTCGGGTTGGGTTATGTTGGTTTTGGATTACCCAATTTTGCCGATTTTTCAAATTTACGATAAACGTTTAAAAAATACAAAATACTGAAATTTTCTTTATCTTAATTTAATCAGTAATAAACATTGAAGATTTTTTACTCGATTTAATACAAAAATATCAAAATATTCTGTAAAGAAAAAATGCAGTGGCATGTACTGAACTTTGTTATATTATAAATTTCCCTCAAAGTGGCACAATCACGATGACAGTCGAAACCTATTACTTTGTGAATACGTCCACGTAGCTTAGTTACATCTCACAGCCACGGCAACTGTCACCGTCTCCACCTTCACGATCCAGGGATAACATCACTAATTTGGCTGTTGAAACTTTGACATTTTTGAATCGTCAAATTGTAACAAATTAAAATAATAGTTACAAATTGCCACAATTAAAGAATTTTAAAGAAATTAAAAAAATTTACATATTTAATTTCAATTGAAGAAATTTGTAAAAATTTAACTTTATTTGCCTATCCCGTCAATTTAGTTCTATTGTTAAGTTGATTTGATTTAGTTTACCATTATGTGCATTTATGTGCAATTTTATAAATTCAGACTTCTCAAATTTACAATAAAGGTATAAGTAATACTGAAATCGTTGCCTAATTTGTCATAATTCATCCACGTGGGTTAATTTTGCTTCATTTAACTTAATCTGGCTTAAGAATAATAAGCATTTGCAATTATTTGATGAATAGCAAAGAAGCAAAGAAATTTATTACTTTGAGTTGGTTGGGTTGAGTTGGGTACGATTGGGTTAAGTTTGGTATGGTTGGAACGGGTTGAGCTTGGTTGGGTTGGGTTGAGTTATATTTGGTTGGGTTGGGTTGAGTTTGATTGGGTTGGATTGGCTTGATTTGGGCTTGGCAGAGTTAGATTGCTGACAAATTTTGAAATTTACAAATCGACAAAATAAAAAAAATTAAATGATTAATACAAGCCGTAAATTTTTTTAAATGTGACAAATTTAATTTTGTTTGTAGTTTAAAGTCTAATGAATCACACTGTGTGTCAAATGTCCTTCCTATTTGTTAAGGTGCTATATTAGGCGATGTTAACACCTTCGTTCGTTATTTTTTTACCAAGGTGTGGAAATTTTAAATTGGGGATCATTATTGATATTTATATCACATGATGTTAATCGTGTATAAAATATTCATTAAACAATTTTTAACCAGTTTGGATTTGTAGAAATAATACACTTTATGCTCTTTTTCGGCTGTTTCATTGCACTAAATGAACTAAAAACTGACCGAAGATCAACAACAACCAAAGGCAATTATTAATATTCTTGTAAATTACACCATTCCAATTACTAACACAATACCCCATCAGGGGAGACTAATTGCCTCTCACAAAAATCAAGTAATAGATAATAAAATGATGTTAATTATGCTGAAAATATGCAATGAAAAACTACTGTAAACCAAGGTACTAAGTCGACTTCGATTATTAATTTGTAATTCTGAAATTGACAGCAAACAATTCATTGCCATTAAGTGTTCATAAGCTATTTTAAAGTCCTGATTTACAGGCACAAAAATGGAGCTCTGTTACTTGATTTTAAAAGTGTATATATTTTTTTTACATTATATGTGCCGGACATATTTGACACAATTAGCTTTTGAAATTTATTACATGACTTTTCGTATGGACAGTGGTTCATCATTGCACGCAGCGGTAATTAAACTCTGTTGGTATTTTTTGTATGTGACTAGTTGGTGGATGTGCCATGCGGGCATTAAGTCTGGTTAAAATTCTGCACATATACCTTTGCTCTAACTGTCTATTCTTGTCTATTCAAACTGAAATATATATCTAATTTTCTCAAAAATCAATTATGTTTTTTTTTTCATTATAAGTTATACGTTACAAGTTATTTGTTCATAATCCAAGTTGTTTAATGACTGGTTCATTGCATATTTTATGCTTGTTTAATATCAAAACTATCGATATTTTGTTAAGTAACATTTTGATTGTCAAATTCAGAGTGGGATAAAATTATTAAATAAATAATAACTTCAAAGTTCAATAAAAACAAAAGCCTTCATTTAATTGTGTTAATGTAAAAAATGATTTTTCGTTTTGTTAAATAGAAATAACGGTTAATATCTCTTGTCCGATTTGAATCATATTTATCTATCTGTCAACTTTTCTCTCTACCAATAAAACCTGTCTAAGTACAATCAGCATTGTAAATGTGCTGCGTCATTACAAGTTTATCTATAATTCCATAATTTATCACAACTTAACCACCCAACGTGAATACATTATCACATTAAGGCCAAAATAAATGAAATAGGAAACGTTTTATAATTATCTTAACTTTTCTGTAGAATAGCGATAGAAACCCGGCCGGCTACGCCCAACTATTAGAAAACTAAACTTCCAAATTATCTTTCATGAACCTTCACATTCGAGCAATTGCGTAAACTCATTCCGTAAATTTCTCACACGCTTTAATGGCGTTGAAATAAATCATACGCGTCAAATTTATCGCCTGTTCCAAGGGTTAAATTAGTTCAAACAAAATTTCGCTTAACGAGGCTATTCTGTGCGTGACAGTGTAAGCGTGACGTTTGCGTTCTCGCCGTGAGATAAATTGCATTAATGTCGTTATGCCGGGGTTGGATACTGGACACCATCATTTAAATTTTCAAAATTAAAAAATGCCTGTAAGTCAACGAAAGCGAACGATAAGGCAATATTACGTTTATTTGATCGAATGGTTCGTAATAGGTGCCATTTGAAGTTTAGTTTGGCACGAACTTGTGGATATAGTAAAGAACCAGAACGAAGAGAACAATGACCCGAAAATTGGGTTCAACACACTCGCGGCTCTAAAATATTCCCCGTTTGTTTTATCAAAAATGAGTTTGTTAAAACTGAGTCGTGTATGTAATTCGGAGAAAATTAGATTACTTTGAACGAAATTTTGTTTATTGTAAACTGGTGCACGTTCATTGATCGATCTCTTCGATATTTAAGTCGCCCGTTTTTTTTTTAATATTAAAGGGCACATTCTATAAAATTGGTTAATAACTTAAGGGTGGGTTGTACCAACCAGAGTTATGTTGAACTCCGTTCAAGGGGTGACGTGTGCAATACCTCGGTATTTATTAATCGTTGGTGTTAATCTTCATACTGAAGTTAATAACCGCTAACATCAAACAAACATAAGAAAATAAGTAGGTATATTAATCTTTAGGTATACTGTCGTAAAGTCGTAAAGTTTAGGTAGTTAACGGAGACTTTGTAATATATTCGGCTCTATTCATTTGTGTTATGTAATATGTAATTAACCTTCTCTTGCGTAGATACATAAAACTGTTAATTAGTGTACGTGATGTTTGCTGTCCATAAACTGATGATATTTACTAAGCAAAAGAAAATTAAAGATAATAAGAAGAGATCTGTAAATTTCATTCTTGAGGACGAAACAATTTTCCTAGATTTGGACAAGAAATGTAAATTATAGGGAATTATAGGAAACTGACAGAAATATCAACAAAATAAAATGCAATTACAGTAGTATTTGTCTTGAGTAGTCTTTTTTTAATTCTTAACCAAACATTTCAACAAAATCCAGCCAAAGCCAATCCAATTTAATGCAATTCAACCCATTCCCCAATTGGAGATGATTCTAATGGAATCATCACAATGAAAAAATAATTAAAATCCGCCCCAAGACAATGCTACAAAATTCGACCCCAGCCATTTACCTTTACCATTTTTGTAATCATTTGCTTCTGCCTTTTCTTCCTCCTTATTTTCTCATATGATGGAAACAAATGAATTTGTTGCGATAGTTTCGGGTTGAACACAAGCATGGCTTATATTTTGTTGTGTTGGATTTGATTTTGTTGCTTTGAAATATGTTTTATTGGACTAGATCTCATTGAACTATTAAAACGACGTACGTTGGACCGAATCTAACGAAATCTAACCCATTTTATTCTCCAGTATTTTGTTCAACTTTTAAGATTTTACGCTGATTATGAATTATTTTGGTTTGTTGTTGTTGATTCGACAACATTTGTTGGGTTGGGTAATTTTGTTAAAGAAATACCTTCGAAAATATTGGCGTGGATTTCATTTGTGCTGTGTTCGATTTTGTTGCATTTGTAGTGATGTTACTCGATTCAATTTTGTTGGGTTGGGTTGGGTTGGGATTGATTCTATTGGTTTGGGCCGGGTTTTTATGGGATGAACAAATTTGGAGTGCGAAGTATTCCGAAGGTGAATAACACTAACTACGATACAGTTCAAGAAACATTTGTCGATATTTAATATATGTTGGCAATATAATGAAATTATTTAAAAAAAATAGCCTATAGTGAATTAACATCTGTCTGAGATGTTATAGAGGAAAATATTGGCCAGAACGCCTAAACAATCACGGGATAGGAGGATCTACAAACCATCAATAAAAATAATAAGCAACAGGAATCCAGCGCATGACCCCTGTGGCACACCACATACATGTAACGATAAAAATAACTTTGAATTTTCAGTTCAATTAGTTTCACCTGACACAAGATACACCAAAACGAGTTCATTACCTGAAATGCATATAAAAACGTCTTGTCTGCTATGAATCCATCCTAGTCAGGGCAGACATGGACGAGAATATCATTCAAATGGTAGCATAATGAATTTGTCTAAGCATTTTGGCGAAGTTACGAACAGATAATAGTCGGTGGTTCGCTAAAACCGAAACTGCCTTCTTGTAGACTGAAAAATGTTGGCACGTATACACTGAACCTGATCCGGATCCAATTATCAGATGAGTATTAAATAAAGGCTTACCAGAATCACCAGGAATATGTTTTTTTTTAAGTACACATGATTTAAACTATCTGAGACTTAATAACGTAAAAAAGCCCTTGCTCATGGAGAAAACATTTATAAATTTCATCACAATTCTGTTTGATATTGTCTTCCATTTCGGAGAGATTAGACATCTCTCTATAAGAATACTACTATCCTTAAAATTATTATTAGTGCTTATTTAAGCTTTTTGATGCATTTTGAGTTGCTAATATATTTATTTTCCTTTCTATTCGTTTTCCATCGAAAAACATTACTTATTGATTTATTACATAAAGCATTTATTTTGCTTATAAAGCTTTTCTTGCCGTTTTAAAGTATTTGTTTATTATTATTCCATCTAAAAAAATGCTTGTTAAAAATGCGCCCTCTCTTTATAAGTCTGGTGATTATAGAATATATAAATGAACATGGTCTGTCTGAGTTAAGTTTTGCTTCACCAGTTGTTAGGATATTCCCGGTGAATTGTGAATAGAATTCAGAAGCTGTACATCCGCAGTCTGACAATAAAAGTAAGATACTCTGGCAAAACTTCAGGTAAATTTGTTGCAAATTATGGGGTCCCTCAATGGTCAAATCTTGGCCCATTATTTTTAATAAATAAATATTAGGATCTTCCAATATTTTTGAAAAAAGCCAACCTCTTGTTGTTTTCTGATGATTTTATGACAGATTGTACGCATTTACAGTCAACCCATGTCAAGATAATTTGAATTAAGTTTTACTCTTCAAAAATATATTGTGTTGTATGTGAATTGTAAAATTGTACAATTTGAAAAAATATGAAATTTGACAAAAATAAAATTGGAAACAATTTGAAAACATTTACGAAAATTTGGAAAAAAATTGAAAATTAAAAAATGGCAAATTGTAACGAATTTGTAAAAGTAGAAAAAAATTGAAAGACTGGAGCAGAATAAAGTAACAAGGATACTAGAAGAGAAACAATTAGTGTGGTTTGGGCACGTAATGCGAATGGGAGAGGACAGAACAGCACGAAGGGTAATGGAAGCAAGAAGAGAGTGGGAAAGAAAATTTAAAAGACCACAAAGGAAATGGAAAAATATAATAAGGGAAATAGAAATAAAAAAAGGAAAATTAATGGAAGTAATAAAGGGGATCACAAAGTATGGAGAAAAATTGAGGACAAGTGAAAAAACCAAATCCGACGCCGTAAATGTCATAAGGAAAATATGAAAGAAAAAAGAAAAAATTGAATAAATTAAAAAAATTGCAAAATTCCAAACAAATGTGAAACAATCCACCTTCTTTCCTTTCAACCAAGTTCAGAGACGTCCTAAAGCAAAGTGGCAGAGACACGTACATTGGTTAACGTAAAGTTTTTCATTGACATTGCTGGAACACCAACTTCATACTTTACGCCATGTGTTCCCTATCTTAAGAACGAAATGGTGGTACGAAATCTAAATAAACTGGTGCATCGATTGAATCGAAACTTGCCATCGACACTCCCACTATTCAGACATAACGGTGACTTGTAAGAAATTAGATGGTGTCAACTAGCACCGAAAATGATGCAATTAAGGATCTGAAATTTGGAGACTTCCCCTTCGTATCAAAAAACTGATCTCCATAAAGTATCTGATATTAAGGGTGTATTTCTTCTTGCATTAATTCTAGTCCTCATCGTCTATCATATGTTGTAACACATTCAGCTCGATATTTTTAATCTTAACCAATAGTTAACTATATGTGAACGATTAACATAAATGATCTTTTAAACTGAAAACGAGCTGAACTTGAATTTCTACAACCCACCCTTACTCCGTATGCGTGCTTGGGTTATGGATTATTACTTTAAAATTTTCCATTTTTTAATTATTTTGTATTTTCTTTTTTCAACCGATTTACTGCAAGGGTTTTTCAAACCACAGAGGTCCTCCTTTGTCTACCAATTTTTTTTTTATTTAATAGAAGAAGGAAATTATGAAGAGCAAAATCTAAAAATTCTAGTAAGACAACGAATTGAACTTAAAAAAATAACTTTGTGATTTACGTACGGGACATAAATTTTGGGAACAGTGAGCTTTGAAATTTTTACTCCTTTGTCTCTCCTTGTCTCCTAGTTTCATTAATTACTATATATTAATTAATTTTCATTTCACTCTTGTAATAAATTTCAGTTCAACTAGTCCCACAAGACACCTGTATATATCAACTGACATTTCCTATACAGCTTCATGCATGTGGTCAAATACCATAAGTGCGTATGTACTATTATTCTCGCACTAATACGATCGTAAATAATGGGTCGGCACGACTGCATTATCATCAATTGTTGGAAATCACATGAATGAAATTGTACGTCGAGAGTCGTCCGGCAGAGGGTCGCAGTTCGTGGTGAGTCATTGGTGGTCGAAAGATCGGCACCACAATTTCACGGCCGAGAGCCTTCCGTCGTGGCTCGTCGACCAGGAAGGTCAATGTTACGTCATTCATTCTTGCACCCGTGCAGAGTTACGGAAATTACGCCGCGAACGGAACGAACCGTGCAGGGTAATTAAACACTTTTCTGAACAAACTGCGGCCGACCACTTAAACGCTCCACGTTTGAACGCGTGTGAGTGTATCGGGGAGTCGTTATGCCTAAAATAAAAACAACGACCGCACGATGATATCTTGACAGCCGGCGAGATCATATCGCCGCAGATATTATCTTTTTGTTTATTTTCAACGATTTTTTTTTATTTTTGCTTTTATGCGACTGGACGTTACTGTAGCGTAAAACATCAGATTAGACTTGGAAAAAAATTGCGCGGCGGTACGGTATTTTACTTAACTGATTAAGTAATGTTTTATTTTTCCATGCATGCATATGTATACATGTATCTCCGTACATGGAAAGAAGAGGCGAGTTATTTTTGGCTGAAATAAAACTTTAGATTAAATGAAACATAAACGATTGAAGCTGTGATTTAAGTAGAGTTAGTTATGCTTAGGTTTATTAGAATTAATCTAGTATTTCATATGAAGTGCATTTTTCGTTTTTCATATCTTGCCCCTAACATCCAACCCCATCGATTTTTTCAGATGAAATGTACGACCACAATTTGCGGCTTGATTGATTTGTCGTCCCAAGCTTCAAAGGACCTTTCCGGGTTCCACATATAATGAAACATAAATAATATGATAATAACATCAGTTGTAATGTTATTTTTCGTAATATTGTTAGGACATGTTTTGTTTTGTTTTTCATATGGTTTAGAATGTTAATAACAAAAACACGGGAAGCAAAACAACAGTTCACTCTACATACAGACTTTTTGTTAAAAGACTATCCCATTCGTCTCCTCCATTATTTAGAATTCCTTTATTTAATTTCGCACGGTCTTATTCTTTCCTCCTCGAGTTAGCCCCATAAAAATCTAAAGTGGTGAGATTTTATGATTTTGGATGCATCTCAACATAGCACCCTGGCTAAAGTTGTGCCAGTTCTATTAGTTTTTGGGTTGGGTTTGGATGGGTCAGATTCTATTGTTTTTTTGGGTTGGGTTGGGTTGGGTTGTATTTATTTGGGCCATCTTGATTTTAAATCATATTTATGCCAACCCAACCCAACGCCATGGGAACAAATTGGTTGTAATTGAATTCTATTGGTTTGGGCTAAGTTGCACTTAGTTGTGCCATTTTGTTCTCAAGGCGTATTAAATTGGACACATTGCAAAATGTAGGTAAACAAAAATCTATAAAATTGACAAAATTGTCATTTCCAACAAAACAATAACAAAGAGCACAGAATTTGGACATTCTTCATGAAAATTGAAAAAATGACAAAACTGTTTAAAATTTTAAACGATAAATTGGGTTCAACTACATACCACTTTTATTGGGTTATCAAAAATTACGTTACAAAACTAACAAATGTATCCACTGGAAGTTAAAACGCAAGAAAAAAATTTTTGAAAAAGCTTTTGACACATCGCAATTTTGAAGAATGCGTTCTTCCAATTTGAATTGGGGCAACTTGGGCTCAACTGGCTCACGATTCAAATGGGTGGATTTGGGCTCAAAACCATATTTCTATTGTTGCAAACATTTGAATTCAAAACACGATAAAGAAATTTAGACCAATAACATTGGGGCAAATTTGGTTTAGTTGAATCACAATTCCGTTGGTTTTGGTTGGGTTGCATTCATTTGTGCTATTTTGATCTAAAAGTCGTATTTAATTTGCTTCAAATTGAAATATTGATCACATTCTTCTAAGTTGCCTGGGAAGAAATTGGGTTTAAATCCAACTTCATATAATTTATCTGTGCATTTTTGTGCAATAATTTTTTTTAATAAAAATATTTATTTATTTTGCTTGGCTGGGGCGATATAATGGGGCCCAACATACAATTAAGACAAAGCGAGTTGTCTTAATTTTATGTGTATGGCATATAATTAATAATCCGCGTTGCATAATCTGTGTTCCTGAAAAATTTAATTAAACATAAATGATTTTAAGAGACGAATTGTGGATCGGGCTACATGTTATCTTCGTGTATAAAAATGTTGGTAAATAATGAGATGAGTCCTTTTTACTGGTATGCAAAAACATACCTTCTACTCTTACTATATTTATCTCAGTTGCAATAAATATAGTTTTCAACAACCGTCTACTATAAATTATTCAGCTATATCACATTTTACTGATTTATATTTTGAACAAAACCTTATCTCGAACAATCAAGTAAATTAATTTCAGTAAATGTAGTTCGCTTCTGCGTCATTATAATGAATTACGTTATTATGTCATTATCGTCGGTGTTTAACCATTCAATAAACAAATTTTGAATAACTATTTCCTTGCCTTCCTTACTTCCCTTGCCTTGAATAATTTTACAATCTAGTTATAAATAATTCCTTCTTCGTCGGTCTTCACGGTTTCAATAAACCAATTTCAAATCATTATTTTTTAAATCTAATTATAAAGAATTGTTTCCTTACCATTTTCACGACTTTTTCAAAACACTACAAATACTTCCATGCTTTTTTACAATCGACTTATAAATAATTCGTTGATGCCTTACCGGTTTTCACGATATTAACAAAGTCACCCTGTCCTTATTTTAACATTTTTCAATCCTACATACAAATAAGTCCTAGCTTACAATTGCATAATCTAAATCGAATTGTATAATCTATTTATAAATAATTTAATATAAAGGATGATTATGAGTGATTTTTACAAACGAATTTTAAATAATTTTTCAATTAATCAATTAATTATAAATAAATTGTCCCTGGACGATCTTTACAAATTTAGGAATCTCTACAAATAATTCCCACCTTACCGGTTTCTACGATATTAATAAACTAACCGTTTTCACAACTTTTACATTCTATGCATAAATAATTTATTCCTGGTAGGTTTTCACGATTTTAACAATCTAATTGTAAACAATTCGTTCGTTGGGGTTTTTTCATTGAAGTGATAAATTATTCACCCCTTACCGTTTCGCATCAATCAATTATAAACTTAAACGCTCTTTGTTTTAAATTAAAATTTATGAACTCTTTTACCTGATTATTCCCATCCATGCCGTATTCTCATGTGAATCTGTACACACGCCCAGAACCGATTACTACCGACACGACGACGGAAAAAACATCTCCGTTTATTTATTTCCCGATTTAACTTTTCATTTAAATTTCCCAATATAAGATTATTGTATTTTTCACACACGCCTCTGCGAATTTTAGTAGCATATTTATCGATACGAGTTAAATTTATTCTTCGCTTTAGTTCATTAATACTTACTTCGAGTGAGCGTTTTTTTAATGTTTCTATTTTTCTTACAATTCTTTTATTTGTTGGGTCTATATTCAGAAACTAAGCAATTTGGTGGAAAATATATTTTCAAACAACCTATAGCTATGATTTTTTGAATTACCAGGTGTTGATCCTGAAAATTAATTCTTTCGGCTTAGCAAATTAATAATTTGGCTCGAACTAATAAATTGACATTCTTTTCTATTGTCATTTATCTGAAGGCTGGTCTTAAAATTTGAACTTTCAAGTGCACAGTGTTAGGTTAAATTGCTCATCATTGGTTAAAGCTCGCTATGGGCATCGACGCGATGAATTGTTGCTTCTGTTTGGACGAGTTTCCTAAATTCCTTTCCCTGTTGATCGAACTACTTTGTGATTGTCGGCTATGTTAGTATGCACACTAATGATTTATTGAAGCCATTTCTTCCACACTGACGCTGGTTACGTTAATAAATTATAGCGTATTCCCAATTAAAGTTCTATTGATTGTCGTGATGTCCTTTATTGGTTACAAATTTATTTTTCTACAATATCAGAACGAGCCACGTGCTGCAGGAACGTTAGCTGACTTGAAATTGCATCATTGTATTGGCTCTATCTAGTAATTCCATTATCACAATTATGGTGATTGTTATCGATGGATTTGTGATCAGATGGTAGGGGTTAATTGGGTTTGATCCAATCTCGTAGATGTTTCGTTCAGTTCATTTAATCAAATAATTTTTCAACTCGTATGATCATGGACCCAGTTAGCTCTCATTTAATTGTGTTGTGGTAACCTTTTCAAAAAGCTTAGTTTTATGATCTCGATGTAATTACGTTTAAACAGCAGGATACGTTTGATTTTTTGACCCTATCTGAGGGAGTGATGTGTTTATGCATCGAAAGTCAATTGGTCGAAGTTCATCAATGGATTCATTGGTTGATAAATTAATTGATTGGACGGTTAATTGGTTGCATTTTCGTTGCTTGAAGATTTCCCAAATTCCCTTACCCCATTATTGACGGAAAGCTCAATTGATTGATTAAATTTCATTTGAATTTAATATTTCATGATAATAATTAAATATTTGATGAACATAAAAGACTAATGCTAATCTAATCTTGCTATGTGGAAGAAATTTTGTGTAATTTCTTCTTCTGTTTCCGGCAATTTGATATAATGTTGTTTCAACCCAGCAAGAACTCGACTGACTCTTCGAAAAGTCGATTTGTGTACTCCACAGAAGTCCCGTGTCACACTCAAAAAGGAGCCAGTCGCATAAAAACAAAGGCTTAACAGAAGTTGGTTTTCTGGTGATAAGCAATCATTCTTAACAAAAAAAACGTTTGCGAATGATGACCTTTATATTATGTATATGGGATACCTATGTGTAGGATAAACTATTCCTCCACGAAGCTCTTCTAATAATCTTTCCATGGTCCGAGGTGTTAAACGGAACCGGTAGAAAAAATCTTTTCGGTCCCATTCTTCGAAATGATAAGGCTGAACTCGTGTAACTTTTGGCCTACGTGGTTCCTCATCGCTGCTATACTTGTTCATATTGTAAGTATCCATCCTAAAAATTCAGCTCGAGGTGACAGGTCGTTGACGTTAATTCAAAATGTGTAGTTAATCAGTGGATATTCTGGTGATTAACTTAATCCCTGCTATTTACCCAACTGAGCGACGAGGTTTCCTTACTTAATTGTATTTTGCCGTAGCTATTTTTTACCATCTTTTGCAACCATCTTCCATCTCTTCCTATACCTTTCCACTTCCTTCGCTGAGTTCCTGTTTTCTCCTCTTCCTCTTAGAATATGTTCTAAGTTTCGTCTTCTGGGTGCTCTTAATTTGCTTTTCCTCTCCCATCCTTACGATATGTCCAAACCAATTTAATTTTTTCTCTTCCATTATTTCGTTTGTTGGTTTAATGTCTATCTCCTTTCTTATATCATCACTTCTCCTCTTTTCTATGTTTCTTGCTCCTAGTAGTGCTGATTGGTAGATTGTCTTGTATACTGTTGTCTTCCTTTTCCTTGATATTTCTCTGCGCTCGATACATATCAAAGGATATACTGGTGCATAGCACAGTATATCCTTTACCTTTATCCTGTGATTTATTTCCTTTTCCAGGTTTCGTTTCCTTTCTTGTAGAAATGTAAAAATCATTTAAAGGGAAAGTATTATTTGATGATGGAATGGAAACATCAGTGGGGCATTCTAAACACTCGTGGTCTCTTACATTTTCTGATTCTTTCTATTCTTTTTCAAAATATTAGAGAACAAACTTTATATATTATTAAAAGTGAAAATCATACAATCAAAGAAAACCCTTTAATAGCAACCTTTCTGTTTTAATTTACCGAACAGAGTACAGAATTTCGATAATGCTCGTCTTTTCAAAATAGCGAAGTGCTTCTAAAAAACCATGGAATGCTTGCAGATGCGCGTTCACTGACCGACGATGGGCAGAATGTAACCACATAAAAGCATTTATTGCTATATTTTGACATTTTTCCGTGCCAAGAAGAATCCTGTTTTATTACCAACGGAAACTGCAACAAACTTCTAACAGTCTAAAACGTTTACAGCTCTTTGAAATATTTTTCAGTGCGCGCCTGTGTTAGAAATTGCTTTAGCGTACGTTCTAAACACATGGGCATAGTAATAAATATGTGTAAACATAACGAGACCACCCATGTGCATCTACTATAATAAACTGTTGTAAAATAATATGTAAACGAAAATAAATATTTCTGTCGTTCCGTAACTCGACTCGGAACGTATTGAAGAAATGTTTGTTTTGTTACTTTTTAAACTTCCGTTAAGTAGGCATACGAATGGTGCATATAAATACACCTATGCAGCCATCATCATTATCGACGTTTATGAGCGGCTTTGTTTGCAGCACTAATGGCCAACGTTATTAAATTATCACCACCTAAAATTGATTGTACAAAGACCCACAAGCTAACGATCGATTTATCATGCACATCTGGAATCTAAATTGCTTACAAATAATTGTTAGCCAGTCGGAAACTGAACCTGTTCGTCGCCGTGGCTTTCAGCTTGGTTAACTATGCATGGATTATTTAAATTTTGTCAACTTTTCGCGCCCGCGAAACGCGAAGAAGTTTCGCATGAAAATTGCAAAACACTAGGAAGCGTTGAAAAAACGCAATAACGGCGTCGATTAATTATGTATGGGGTTGCAAATGCGTTATAACTCGCGTATACTTAAGCGAGATGTGGCGCAGGCCGTGTAATTTTGTAGTGGGAGCAATGGCCGTTCAAGAAAGAGGTCGTTCGTTCAGATCTACCTCAAGCTAGGAATAATGTTTTGTTGCTACAAAAATGACAATAAGATTACATACTATCCGGCTCTGCGTTTACGTTTTATCAGCTTTACGTAACTTGTTACTAATGGCGAGGTACGGATAATGAAAAATTTGATTACAAAATCAATAATCGAGTGGTCATTTATCGTTCATCTGTGCTTAATACGAGTTATGGGTAATTTGAATGTGGATTAAAATGCTAAACGTTTTAAAGGCATAGTTCAATTAACTTACACAATTTGGAGTGTGGTTCTAGATTAATTACACTTAATTGCTGCGTATAGTGCTACTGTGTAAAAGTTGCGAATTTTATTGATTACTGCGCATATTGCACCATTGATTAACAATAAAAATAATATAAATTGTGCTAGTAGACATTTTGTGTAAAATATTATAATGTTGTGGTATGAACTCGACATTTAAATTATATAATATATAATTCAAAATAATTGTATTAGTACCACACAAAATCATTCAAATTAGTTAAATTAAAATTGACTTTGAACAATTGCAATACAAAGTAGTTCCAAAGTGTTCAATAAAAATGTAAAGGTTTCTGTTGTTACAACAATTATAAAAGTGTTCTCTAATAATCGCATGTGTTATCTAAAAGTTATGCGGTAGTATTACAAGTTCTGTTATGTTATAGATTTGTGTGTGAGATTGCTTTATATTTATAACTATTGGTATGAACGCACCTTAACCACTCGGTAATACGAAATAACCACTCGCTCAAGACTTAAAACATCAGAAGGCCATTTTGAGAATTTTTCGCGTGATACTTCGAATTAAATGCGCATTAGCGGCACAAACCGTACGTACAATTGTGACCATTGAACTTATCAAATACAAATCAACAAGCGCAAACGTTCGATCTGCATCGAACTGCAGTAAATTCGCGTCTTTATGCGAGCTCTATTATTGCATATGTAAATATTTGCCTGATGTAGGGCAATCCGAACGGAGATTACGTATTCTGGAGTCATTGACAGTTGATTTAAATATAGTCGTGTTCCAGTGCTCCCGCCTGAATTTCGGAGCAACGGCCTGACAGACTTGGCAGACCCGCGTCGATTTATTATTGTTCTTTACGTAATTTATTCTATTTTTGCGCAACAGTGAATCAACACAAAAATGCCCGCGACGCGCTGCATGTTCTATCCACCTGTTTTTGCGGCGTTGTTTTTGTTTTTCGCATCTTATTAGGTAATTGAAAACTTGTTCGGATCGAAAATTACGAGCTTATTATTATTATGTTGTTGATTACATGCACGTTAAGCAAGATTACTTACTTAGATTTATAATATTATGCTTTACGGGTTTTCTCGATTTAAATTTTTGAAGTAGGAAAGAACCTGTTTTAATATCTACGTAATTTCTTTAATTTTTTAAAAACTACATAACGCCGCCGGCGATTAGAATATCTTTTTTTATTGCGATGTAAAGTAATTAAAATATTAATTCAATGATCGTCCACGATATCTAGAAAAAAGTACCATTTATATTATTACCATATACTGGGAGCTATAAAATCCGTTGAATGTACTCCTTGATTAGTAACGAGCATTCGTTTTTTTTTATTTATTGCATAAATTCATCGTCCATGTAAACCAACATTTATGCGGCACGCACGACCGGCAAAATCGTGCGAGGGTTTTTAATATTGCAAACACAGTCTTCTCCTATTTCGTAAATTGCACAAAATTGTTGTTTGTAAAAAATAAAATCACCTACAAATAGTGACAATGGTGAATATGTGACGCTTTGAGACTTATGTGATGTTTTAAACACGTGCCGACATTTTGGATACGTGGGCACGTGACGTTTTGTTCAAATATATTGTCCAACATGGAATTCATTTCGATGTCAACAATTCACAATCACTATTGTTATGAAGTAGCATTGGAAACTCTATATTTACCCAAGGTTCGCAAACAATGGGCTTGGTGTGTTATGAAAATTAGCTGCTCGAGAATTAAAATTGTATCTGTTGCTTTGCTTCGGACGCCACTTAACGAGTCTCTTATGAGAAATCCGAATTTTAAAGTTTGAATGCTCAAAATGCAATAATTCGAACCTGGAACTGAATCCACTAAATACCCTGGCGGAATTATTGTGGATTATGTCATTTAAGAATTTAATTTAATTGTTAAAGTTTTAAAAATGAATTCGTAACTACAAATTACGATGTTAAAGCGATAAAAAATTTAAATTTGATTGTCTAAGAACCTTGCTTGCAAGTTTGAATTTAACGAAAATTAGTTTCATACGTTGAAATTTTGTATTTAGATTCAATATAAAAATATGTAATTTTCGTATAAAAATTAAAATCAGAGAATTGTTGAATAAATTTATTTTATATTCAGGTACAAAAATATTAATCTTTTAATGTTGAATACGGAACCTCACGATACGAACATATTCCATAAACTGGGAATAAGAAAAGATAAAGGGCAGTCGATTGAACTCGATACACTTCGTGATTTATTAAGCGATGAGAGTGAAGGGTGTTAGGTGCAGAGAAGAATGCAGAAATGAGAACAAACATTTTTCTGTGTATTTATACCCCTCTAATTCACCACCCCTACCGCTCCCTTGGTCCTTATTGTATCCTCGTCTTGTAATGTCAGTATCTTCCTCAGTACCTCCATATCACTCCCTCAATCTTCTAGACATCACCTCTAATTTTCCCCTTTTTCATCTCCCCACTTAATGCTACATCCATACACTCTTCCGTCCATGTGCTGCCACACATCCATCCTTATTCCGTAAAACCTACCCCGTCTGTAATTCTCATCCATCCAATATTTATTTCCTCTTAACTCGTTTCCACACCTAAACCTTGCTATCACTCTCTCCTCCTCTCCTGCTCTTTCAAATCCGGCATATTCCGGCTTCTTCCGTATATCTCTAAACCTTTTATTGCATTTCGCTCCTTTCATTTTCATTCTCTTTCGTGAGCATCTACATGTTTCCATCTATTTACTGTCTCATTCCAAGTCGCTTTCCTCTATTATCCCCCTTTTCGCCTCCGATTCTGATGTTCGAACCGATTTTCTTCCCATTTCGACATTTCACTCCACGCACTTTCCCTTTTCTTCATCTCAACTCACATCTCGCAAACCTTCTCCCTGCTTCTACTGCTAATCTTTCATACTCCGTTTCATGCATTACCACGTATTATAACGTTGATCTTTCCAGGTTCAACGCCCTCTTCAACCGCCCTGCAACATTCTCTTCAGTTTCCTCTCCTCTTACACTCCCCACAATTCCGCTCCATTACCAATATGCTCCTAACGCATGTCATCCATAGTATTATTCCCTCCTCAAACGTACATTCTCTCTTACTCCACAAATTCCTCGTTAACTCTTCTTCTGCCTTTCTTACTTTTCCGCACACATACATCAGATGCCCTTCATAACTGTCACTCTCTCAACACACAACCTAAATACATCCACTCCTTTCCCTCTTCAATCATCCCTCCCTTCCATTTCACTGTTGCTCCCCTCCAATTACCACCATCTTTCCTAAGCACAATTACTTTAGTTTTACCAGTGTATAACTGGATCTGTCTTCTATCCAGGAACCTGTCCGAAGTTTTTGTCATTTGAATTAGTCCTGCTTATGCTTCCAAAATCAGGACATGTTGAAACGAAATTAAGATGAACAAGTCTAAAGAGATGAATCAACAACAAGAGGTCGTTTTATATCACCAAGAAAACTAAGATGAAGCTGCAAATAATTAATAGAATTTTCATGAGAAGGGGCCTGGTTTCCAAAGAGAAACGAGATTTTTTTGCGATCTTCGAATTTAAGTAATGTTTTTTAGTTTAATGGAGTCATCAAATGGAATGGTATGCATTGCTTTATTAAGCCCGAAAATGTAATCATTTTTCATTGTAATGTTTCGCCTGTGACTTATCGTTTCGTTACACTACACTTTTATGGATGTGCATTTTATTCTTTGAGATACAAACATGGCGGACTTGCCCTATAAGAGCAATTTTCATATTGATTACCTAACACAATTCCACAAAATATGATTAATCCACCTTTTCGAATACAATTATTTTTATTAAATTTTACGCAAATTTACGTACTTTTTAATGAAATCGTCTAAAACCTTAATTTAATATATCGAAATCTTACATATCTTGAAACACATTTGCAATGTTTTGAAAGCGTTTTTCTTGTAAAGGCTTCGTCAATATGACCTTAATTACGATAAATAAATGTGTAAAGCAATTTATGTTAATAAAGGTACATTTATCATTTTATAATGATCCTAATGGATCATCAGCCAACCTAGCAGCATTTAACGAAAACGTAACATTTTTCGGATGACTGTAAGTGCACTTATTTGATAAGTTCTGCCTTACCTTCCTGAAACATTTTGAAAGTTAAAATATTTTAACATTTAACTACCTTCTTCTTAAACGAAGAAAGCCGAAAGCAAGGATTTCACTTTTCATCATAAGAAGCAATAATATTCAACCTATCACCATAAATTACATTTTTATGTAGCTATAAATTCTCTGCCAGTGATGCATGGGAATCGGCCAATAACTTGTAGAAAATATCGTGCCGAATTAATGATTTAAAGGAAACAGGAAGTTACTGCATTAGAATATTACCCGCAATTACATCTGTATGCAACAGTTTCACTTTTTAATTAGTTAACTTTCTTCGCAGTTTTTTAAAACATTTGATAATGACGGCGCGATGAAAGTGAAGTGCGTTGTACACGACGTTTTTCTTATAGTTATGGAAGCATAATTTAATAATTTTCCGCCTCGTTAGTTTTCACGGTTGTAATGTTCGTTTTAATTGCTTGTATAATCGTGGATGTTATAACGAAAAAAAATCGATTCGCGAGAATAATTTACGCATATAAATGGCCGCTATTAAGAAATGTACGTAACGTTCAATAACTCAAATATTCGTAATTGTTGATCATAATGGCGAACACATCTGCTTATATCGGTGCAATTACGATCGCACTTATCCGTCGCTACGGTCTTGTTCGAAGTTATCGTAAAGAGAAACTAACTTGCATATTTGTGATCTGAAGAAGTTGTTTCACCCCATATAAATATTAACAACCGCACACCTTTGAGCTGTGAGACACGTATGAGTCATCAGCTCGAACAATAAATTTCGAAACTGTCTTTGCATCTACGAGTCTTGACTATGTCCCAGCAGCTGTAACTTTTAACATGTACTTTATATGTAATAACCTTACATATTGCAAATGATCGCTATTTACGAGTCAGTGCGCGGGTTGTGGAAAAATAACATAAGCCTAATATGCGGACAAGAACAATATTTATAAAGGAGGGCGGTGGGTGGTTCATTTAATTTTTAATTATACTCTAGTAATGCTTTCAGGTTACGCATTATGTAACTCGAATTGTTACGATTTGTTATAAAACTAAAAGAAAATATGGACTGAAAGAAGTATAAACACTTGTCTTCATATTACCTATCGTCTTGCGATAATTTATTAAAAGTACATCAATTATGTAAACTAAGTTACAAGCAATTACATATCCTTCTATCAACATTGAAATTTTCTATTCAGCGCAATCCTTCAAATATTTAGGCACCCACCCATGCATGCAAATATCATTGCCTCTTTAATTTGATCTTGCAATCGAAATTCTCATGTATCCACCCCTGTCTATCGATTGCGTCCATAGTCCTTGGGTGTCATCCCCGTTGTCTCATGCATTGCTTCCCCATTCTTCTTCCGACAGCCTAAACTACTGTAACTGCTTAGGTAAGTATATTATAAGTAGCGACCATTTAGGAGAAGTACGTGAATTTTCTACCATCGATACCATAAGAAGTCAGCTTTCACTTTGATATCACCAAGATTTTATATATATGCTTCGTTCTTTCGAATCACAAGAATCAATTGGAAGTTCCAGACAGAAAAAAGAGGAAATAAAAATGTGGAACAGTAACTGGAATATGAAGGGAAATAAACGTACCAAACCACATTACACGTAAAACGACACAATGACAAAGATTCTATACTAGAAGAAATGTTTAAGTGGGAAGAATAAGTACGGTGAGGATTCAAAACCTGCTAAATAAGAGAGTGGTCAGAGTAAGTGAGGGAGAAATATCAATATCTCGCATAGTCGATGGAGGCTGTTCGTAAGGTGCTTCAACTCTTGCTATGGAACATGGTTCTAGACAGCCTTTTACGAGAACTCCTCCGGAAATGATGATGATGATGTAGCAATCGTGGTCAGTGCGCAATTTGAGGATACCATCGAAATAATAGAAAGATTGTGCATTGATCACTGCTTGTCGGTTAACCCAGATAAAACGGAAATGGTCGTGTTCACAAAAAAGAGGAAGCTAACGGTGAAGGTGCGAACGGCTCTAGGCAGACAACTTCAATTTAATACGTAGGTTAAATACCTAGGTATAACCATGGACCATAAACTGAATTGGAAATCACACCTAGACAACAAGGTTATCAAAACTATAAGAACCATTTGGCAGAAATAAAGCCAAAAACAGTATTGTCGATATACACTGCCTTCATAAGGCCGATGCTAACATACAATGGCCCACAATCAAACAAAGCAGAACAATAAATGAAATCACACAAGTTCAGTGGAGGGCCTGTCTGAACAGAACATGCACTATGCAAACTACATCCACGACAGCAATGACGCTTTCGGCTATACTCCGCCTCTGAAACACAGGAGTATGAAAGGACAGCGGTTATCGGAATGTAACGTGTCACCACTGAAATAGGGTCTGCAAGCGGGTACCACTCGTAGAGGTTAGCACAAATAATATCACCCCCATTTTGTCTTTGACAAACCGTACAAAGCCACTGTACGACGACGAGCCCAAGGGTAAATGAATCGGCCAACTGAATTTATACGGATGGATCGAAAAAACGATAGTTCTGGGGCTGGCGTACATTGTAGGTCACTCAAAATCAATATAAAAGCGCCAATGGGAAAATATGCTACTGTCATCCAAACAGAGATAACGGGCATAACACTAGCAGTACAAGAAATTATAACCCACATAAAAGGGAAAATATATTGACTCTGACAGATAGGACGAAAGCGATACGGTTCTACAAAGTAGTAGCATAAAAATAAAATCAGTAGTAAAGTATCACAATACCCTAATGGCTGTGTCGCAGAAGAACCGCATCACAGCCGTTACGGGGTGAAGAGGCACAATAGGCAAGCAGGGAATCGGAGGGCGGATGCGTTGGCCCGGGTTGTGGCTATGATGAATAATGCAACCAACGACCTCCATTGTAAAAAAGAACATCCTACAGTATTCAAAAAACGCTAGGATGAAACAGAAGGGTTGTAATCTTTCTAAGATGGGTCTGACAAATACGCTGTAGAGTTTGCCGAAGCGAAGAAGAAACGGCTGGATATATCTTTGCTGAATGTCCAACCCTATTGACTCTAAGAGGATCCATGACGAACTGCCGACTACTGCATAATTAGGGCACTCCCACCCATGACAGTACTAGTTTACCTCCAGCCCACCTCCAAGCGGTAGGCTGGATGACCAGTGGTACGGAATCCTGAAATGGGGCCTATTGTAGCCTAAGTGTAAGTACAGGTAGGTACAGGTAGGTGCAGGTACATCTTGGAATCGGAAAGAATAATATATGAACTTTATCAGTAGATCTAGTAATATTAAACGAAGAATTTGAAAAAAGCTGGTAAAAAAGGACAAAGCTAAACACGAAGAGATCACCGCGTTTAGAAATCGACGAGGAGATGTAAAAACTAAATTGAAAAAGAGAAAGGGAAGAACTGGAATACCTCGGATGTCTCATCCCAAGGAATTGTTCACCTGAATGACATACAAACGAAATAACAACAAACTCGACAAAAGCACTGACACCAAGTATGAAGCATAGAAAATGATATTTTTGAGATAATTTTATGATTTATGAATTAAATCACCAATGAAACAATGCAAAGACAACATCTAAAATGGATATTAGAACTTGATGCTAGCACGACATTATTCATAGTATTACAAGAAACGAAGCGAAAATGTATAGGAAGGCGACAGATAATTAACATGTGAAGATAAAGCAAAGGAAGGCTCAGGGAACTCGAAAGAAATATTGTAAAGTAGTATTGTAAACTAAATAAAGAAAGGCGACGAACATAAGACGACGTTACAAAATTGGGTGAGAGATATGTAAAACTGAAGACAAACACGAAGAAAAATGAAGGCAGTAAATAGTAAATTCAGAAGCGATAATGAAGAAAACAGAAGGAGGAAGTTTAGACCAGGTCAGAAAGAGAAGAAAACAATAGTTCGTGTATACCTGTAGGAAATTTAGGGATATAAGTGAGAGGAAGTCTATAACCTTAATAGCAGCGAAGGAATGTGATGGTTGAAGGAAGTGCTAAATAATAAAATAAATTTTGATTATCATAGTTATTATTTCCTTCTTTTATTTGTTGCATTTCAGCCTGCAAATGTTGTCTTGACTATTAATAAAATTTACTGCTACCACTACTACCATACTCATGTGTTTGCTGTTTCAAAAAAAAAAACTCATACAATCAGCTTCTCATTTGTCTTTTCATTTACCTCAGAGTAAATTTCACATCTTTGTCATAAAATCCACAATTAATAATTGCAATTACGTTCAGTTATCCAGTTTTTTATGGCATTATTCTAGCATTACTCTCCTACACATTGGCAATTGTAGGACCTTTCTGGCAGCCGGAAAATAATAATATTTCTTTGGCTCGGCCTCTACCCCATTTCAGCCAATTGAGTTTTTATCATGACTTGCGAAAAACTTGACAATTCCAAAAGTAGATTTTAGTGAACTTGCTGTTTTGTGGTCAGCAAAACTTAAAATTTAAAATTATTGCGACTATATGCTGGATAATGTTATACAAACAATGGTCTTAGCATGCACCTTTGATTTATTGAATGTTTACTTTTCTTCCGCCCCGTATTTATCACAACGTTCTTTATCTTGTGTTAAATACAACATGGAATTGGTCGAATTTTATATGCAATGTAGTTGTGATGAGAGTGTTAATTTTCATCTACGATTAATCGTTTTACTTTACCCAATGAACATGAACATTTAGGACACTTACACTCGCCCCGACCCAATTAGAAATATTAAGAAACCGACTCAACCTAATCCAACTCAACCCAGCCCGACGCAACCCAACCCGACCCAACCCAAGCAAACCCAACCCGACCCAACCCAACCCAACTCAAACTTCCTTGACTGCGTTATATTAGAGACCTTGTTTTCCGTCAGCCTGACCGGCTGAGTTGGGTTACGTTACCTTATTGTAGTGCGAATACATGAAGCGCACATTCAAACCTTGTCAATTTTTATGTCGTTTATTACATGGAAATGTAATCGCTACTAACCGATTAAATATTTTTGGCTAGGTTTACGTGTATCCAATTCATCACAACACAAATTTTGACAAGGGGGTGCTTTTATGTAAAAAAAGAGTAAAAGCAAGTAATCTCAATGACATAAGGATACGATAGATAACAATTACTATATCGACGTGTACAGATTGCAATCAACAAAAAGGTTGGATCGGTTCGTTCTTAGTATGAACTCAGCAAGAACTAAAACAGTTGCATAGCAAAATTTGTTATTAAATAAATGTTGAAGCAAAGCTCATTCATGAATTGACCTCATCGACTAATCACCTAATCTTACACACTTTAATAGCAGGAATCCGATTGGATATGTTGCCACGTTTAAGAATTAAGGATTGATGGACAACTAACCATTGTTATTAGCAAGGATTAAATTAGTCAGTATCATCTGGTAACGCCACGAGTGGTCAAGCTGCCCCAGGTGGTCAACGACGGGTAGAAAATTTTTATTACTCGCAAAACTTTAAGGTCAGCATTCGTTGACCTTTGGTGCTCCGTAATTTACGATCAACTTGAAGGGTTAATTCGTTATAAATATTTCTCGAATTCTCCGCATGATGAGGATGGAGTTTTAAAGATAATTTTCCCGCCGACGAGATTTGCAATGCGAGCTCGCAACGCGTTCATGAATTACTTGGCATCGGACGGAGTTCAATAAACGTAGCGAGATTCGTTCCTAACGGCCTGATGTATGTTAATTTGCGACTTGATTCAGATAAAATTCGCGCCTTTACCTTTCTTAATGACCGTCCCGTGCCGTTCTGGCTTAAGCGATGTATCGCTAAGTTGTAGTGGTAAGAACCTTGTAAATCATTCCGGAGCCTCGTGCGTTCCAACACGAAGATTTATTACGTAAAAATCGTAAAACTTCAAGTAGTAGTTCTAGTGCGAGCGCATAATGGGCGACTTGGTGATAAATAAAGCAATTGGTGACACGGGTAGGAGTGCGTACACCGAGTGTGCGTTTATGTGTGGTGTTGCGAACGCGTATGTGTGTACATCGGACGGTGTGATTGATAGCTATATCGGCTCGCGGTTCACTTGAACCTGGCGCGTTGATCGTGAGCACTAACTATGCGAACTTGAGGTCGTTCACCTCTAGACCGATGTTTCTTTCCGATCCCGACGCGGTTGTCTGCCAGGAAAATCGTATTGGTACTTGTTTATTACATTGTGTTAGTTGCACGCTTAACATATTATTACCGTTCGATATCGACGTGCTCAAATGATGGATGCACGACTCCTTAATAGTGCAGCAGCATGCACACAGTGCCGATAAAAAGCAACAAGTGCGTAGCGCACAAATCAGTACCAATCCGTTCTCAACGCTCATATTTCGCAAATGCAAAACTTCTCAATCCTGCACCATCGAACGACACTCGGATAATCGAAATCCGAAAATAAAAAATCCGGAATATAAGGAACGCAAATATAAGATGTACGGTTATTTTATGTGGAAAATTACGAAAGTTATTTAAAAATGAAGATACACGAACGATGGTATTACGAACATAAAAAAACCATTACTTTCTACACGGTTTCAATTAAGATAAATCCATCGGTGGGAGAAATTATTGATACTTTCTCTCAAGATATGTTCGTTCAAGAGGTACAAGTAGCAGTTCGCCGTTGTTCTTGTCCTTTGGTGAATTTCTTACAGATGTTTCATTCCCTAAGTGTTCCAAATTTTTTCATCCGGGAGTAATTTTTGTCGGTTTCATTCGTATTATTTTAGAACTTTTGTAAAATTTGGCCTAATTTCTACTAAATAATTTGTCGATACAAAAATAATATCCAGATCTTAATGGTGTCACAAATACGTAAATTAGTTAATAAATTAGTAATTTCTTGTATTATGTTTGATATGTTCGGTTTTTAAATTTATTAATTTCATTTCATGTTTATTTTCCTCACTGTCAACTTATTGCTTTATATCGGATATACTGGTTTCATTGAGCGTGGCAATTTTGTACATACCTCGTAGTCAAGTCTATATAATTTAAAAGGGGACAGCAATGGAAGAATACTAAACGACAGAAAAAAAGCTTTCTGATGCATGGGAAGAGGGTATTGAAATTTTATATACCAAACTTTTTAACCTACACAAAGGTTGAAAACAAGCTGAAATAAGCTCATAAACATATACTAATGGTAATTGGAAAAGATACACAAGAAGAGAAAATAATAAAATAATATACAAAAATAAATGTAGAGAAGCTGAAAGATGAGAAGACTAGGCAAAGGAATTATGAAGAGCAGAAAAACTGTACAAATATAGTATATATAAAATATGGAAAAAGTTTAAGGACTTTTACTGAAAAAAAGGGAAGAAATATGTCGTAGGGGAAAAATAAAAGGAACTAGAAAAAGCGGTAGATGGTGGAATAACGAAGTGAACGCTAAAGTAAAAGAGAAAAACAAGCATACCAGAAATATATTTTAACCGGAAAAGTTGGATCCTAATCATTATATAAACGAAAAAATCAATGGGGCAAACCAGGAAGTAAAAATGGTGAAAGAAAACAGCTGGGAAGATTAATCGAAAAGAAATGGAGATGGAGTACAGAGCAAAGAAAGGCAAAGTTTAGAGAACAATGAAAGGCATTCAGTATGGAAAAAGTTTAAGGACTTTTATTGAAAAAAATATTCCATTGGCCCTAGATTTGTTACAAAACGTAAGTAACCATGTTGTCGAAAGCCACTGAAAGACGAGCTGTAGTAACTCTGAATTATGAAATCAAAAAAATCCATGAACAATTCCGCGCGAGTTGGTCAACTTTGACAAACTTTGATAGATAATTGGCACCTTGGTTTTATATCATTTACAAGATGCTATACAAAAGTTCTAAAGCTCAACAAGCAATTAAAAAAAAATGTGATCTAAAGAAACAACTTTATACTTCCTACAGGAAATACTCAACGAAAGAAATAACCAATGCGAAAGAAAGAATAGATGAGACGGTTCGTGACGAAAGAGATGTACTGGATTATATCAATAACAGTTTAATTAACATGTGTCCTGACATGTCCCAACAACAGAAATTCATAAAAATGTTATTAGAATAAACCAAAGATTGTGTTTTCTAAAGCATACTGGTAAGGCGGACGTTATGAATATCATAGCACCTTGAAAAACAATCCTGCCGAGGGCCACGTTTTCAGTTGCCATTACCAAAGCTCCTTTAATTGTTGAGTCGTACTTAATAAATCTTATATTAAAAAGTTTGAATCTTTCCAGAACCATTAAAGCGAACGATCATCCATCTAGCTATACTATAAAATATATCCAAGATCTATGGAAAAATTATTTCCGGAAACAAACAAAGTGCCTATCGGAATGGCGTTATGGATGCTATGAACGAAGATGAGCAGGTCAGCGCGATGTTCATGAAGCTTACGAAAGCATTATATAGTGTAAACCAGCGTACTCTGTTAAAGAAAATAAAAATGATGAGTTTTCGATGGGTATCTCCGAGCCTGGTCGATTCATATATAGCTAACAGCAAACAATGCATATTGGCATAAATGAAAACGGAGAAAGACTGTGAAGGTCGATAAATAGAGCAGTACCGCAAAGTTCGATTTTGGGCCCGGATCTGTTCCTACTATATGTCAACGATTTGCCTGAACACGAAATGATTCCATAACTTTATTTGCCGACGATACATCTGCAGCTATAACATCGGAACTATCCTTAACAACAATGAAAGAATAATTCACATGTAATAATATGGAGTTAAATGTCGACAAAACAACACTGACAATGTTTTCCACAATGCATCAACCATGACAATTAGACACTAACGTCATATGAGGTTCATCAAATATTTAAAGCATTTTAAGCAAAGCACGTATTAAAGAATTTTTTCGAACTCACAAACTCATTGAAATGTTTATTGGACATGTTTCCATTTTACAACAATCAAATATTTCGTGAACTCGAATTAGTTAAACTGTGTGTTTTATTGCTTTGCGTGGCATCAGCACTAAAAGGTAAGAAGATGCGCTGACCGGAAAATGATCGTGAAATTTAAAAGCATTACAAATCCTCTAATAAAAGCTCATGGTGGTTAAAATTTGACGCAAGCATCATAGCACGTGAGCGTGCTACACCTATTTAAGTGGAGCGAATATTTGTGCGACGCTACAAGAGGCATAAAATGTTTAATTTATTCCAGCTGTAATCGTTTCAAGTAAAACTGTAATTAATTTGCAAAGACAGTTTAGTTTTGCGATAATTGGTAATTATCAACGCATGCAGCAGCCGCAGGCGACAAACATTAGGTCTTATTTTATTTCATAAAATGTGAAGATATTTCAAAACAGTTTGTTTCAGTTGCAGTATAATGATGAAATTTTAAATATATCTCAAACAATTTTGTTTTAGTTCAGCCTATTAATAATTCATGATTTAATGGCATAAAATATGTAAATATATCGGTGATTAATACAATTAAAATACAATCAGTCCACAAACACTTGCAGCAGTAGCCGCAGCATTTCAATACGTGGAGATTTGTTTTGTCGCATGATTCAAAAGACTTTTACTTGTGCACTCTGAAAAACGTTTTACCATTCCAATTGCGATTGTGAAACGTGAAACGAACGTTCTCAAATATATCATCCGTACTGTTATTTTACATTTTGCAAGCAATTTATCGTTATACCGCACGCAGAGAAGTTATTGAGTTCCAATCGGGTTTTTCAGATCGCTGTTAGAACTGCAACATAAACATTTACGATGTGGCTTATTTAGCGCTTCCATTTCACATCGCGCTCTTAGAAAGTGCTTGCTATTTTACCCGGATAACTTCCTACTATCGAAAAATATTTTGCATTATCACTAAAGACATTTTAACAATATTTTTGTGATGTGAATACAAATAGACTAATATCTCGATAAAATCTTCAAAGATCACACTTTTGGAACGTGATTATAATTATGCATATATGCAGCGCAAATGTACGACAACGTGTATTTTATATACTGTTGAGAATTGTTAACGATTACTCGTACGTTAATAGCGCGGAGTGATGTATTGTGCAACAGTAAATCGTAACATAAATCGCGTAATGCTAATTTAATTGTTTCAGTGCCCGTAAGAAGAAAATCCAGAACTAGAAGAAATTTACTCACTAGAATGGAGAAAATGGAAGGTCCGCTGAAGTTACTAAAGAAATGCAAGGACGAACATATACGAATCAAGGTAAATATGCATGCGTAAACAAGGCAGTGTACACATCATTGGTGGCGGTGCGCAAGTCGTCACTTTCGAACAAGGAATCTGATTTCATGCATCGGTAGCTGTATTCTCGTTGCCTTGGTTATAAATTATTGATGGCATGGTGGTTATTATCCGCAGTTTATTTAAATAGGTATTTGTTTATTGTTATAACTGTTTTTGTGAAAATCGTTTGTTTGGGTTATGTAACTTTACCTTGCAATATTTATATTATAAGATAATATGGAATGGAATTTCAAATACAAATTCAAAAATTTGCAAGTACATTGGGCACGTAATACAATTTAGAGAAATGATGATAATCGTAAAGTAATAACACCAGAACTGCCAACAAACTTGACAATTTTAGATAAATATCAGATCGTGAAGTGCATTTTTTAACGGGACTATGATTTGAGTTGTTATCGAAAACAACACTGAGAAAACAATTACAAATAAAGCAGAACAAATTAAACATTTAAATAATAAACATCAAACTAAACGAAAATTAACCAATGAATTGATGGTGATGCATGAAAAATACCATGAACATTAATTAAACTAATCGTTGGGCGTTTTCTTCCTATTGAAGCTAATCAACAAGGAACACCAGACAACAGTTGTTAAAATGTGTGGTGCAAAATTAATCGATTTCTACATAATCGCACTTGTGCACCCAAAAACTTTTATCGATTGGCCAGTGTTAATACATTTAGACTGAAATGTATTAGTACATAATGTGACAATTAATAATTCTTAAAAAATCTGCAGTGGTCCGCACTGAACTTTCTTATACTTATACTATATATACTATAAATTTCCAGCAAACAAATAAAAGTTGTTTAAAATTTCAAGTTGTGACAAATTTTCAAGATACGAAAAAGGTAAGTCATCACTTCCGGTTAAGATATTGATTACAAAATATGAGATTTTCTTCCTCGCTATATACAAATCTTAAGTTTAAAGTTTCATAATTGTTGCTAAAGCGCGCAGAAACACACACATACAGACGCCATGCCGAAAGTAGCCAGAATAGGTTCAGGAGATGAATCAATTCATTTTAGACGGAGTAATGCACCAAAATGGTTCGCTTTCTACTTTGTGTTGAATTATTACGTGGACTGCACTGGGCTGGGTTGGGGTGGGTTTCGTTGTGCTGGGTTGGGTTTGGGTGGGTTTCGTTAGCTTGGAGTGGGTTTCGTTGGGTTGGGTTGTCTCACTCAACAAAAGTTGAGTGAGAATAGTGAATTTGTTGACAATCCTATAATTTGCGCGTACGACGACAATGTCTAAGGATTTAACCACGTCTTTATTTCACCTATTTATTTCCAATGCTATAAATTCAATTGAGTATAAAAAAAAACATAATTAAAAATTAAAGAATGATATATAGAAAAAGAAATATAGAAATATAGAATAGAAAATACACAAAAATAAAACAAATCAAAACAAATTGAAGCAGTAGATATGAATGAAATTATCCTAACGTTTTCAAAATCAGATCAAAACAACTTACGATTACATATTAAAAGTGAAAAAGAATTGGAAACAAAATAAAAGTAATATAAATATCACAATAATAAAAGTAGAAACAAAAACTTTCATACTGTAATAATAATTAATAACAACATTAGTGAAACAAAACTTATGAGAACAATAAACAATAAATGAATACGAAATAAATAAAGTCAAGGTGTATTAATATTAGTCCTGTGAAACGAAGGATAAGATACTGAGCGAAATACTGAGTGTATGTTGACAAATGCGTATAGGTTCTTAAAACTGCTGAACTAAGGTAAAGTATTTTTTTTTTTAATAAAGAAGGCAGTAAAATAAGGTTCAATCTATTGAACGAGTGTTTGGTTCGAACCTTATTGTATCGAATATGCTCCCAACCTATTTTATGGAGTAAGATGGAACTAAGCTTACCTAAGGAACTAAAAGGAGTATTCAGTCTGATCATCTACAATTTTGCACATCAATAAGCAGTAATGCTGGAAATTAACCAAGAGACGAAGTTCGACACGTCTAGAATGAATTCAATGATTGCCTAATAACATTAGTTTACAGCCATTTTGCATATTTGATACCACTATACTTTACTTATGGACTCGAAAATAGCAATAAAATGATATAAATTTTATAATTTTTTTCCTGAGGCATTTTAATTTTATTATTTTGGATTGGTTTGAATAGTTTTTTTCGCATTTTCTTGATTTATGTTATTTTCATTATTTCACTACTCAATATTTGGAGCATCGCGAGTTGCAAAACACACCAATCTCTTTAAAGACAAAGAAATCACGAATAAACTTTACCTGAGGTTTCAATGCAATGAGTAAAAAATGAGTTTTTGGTCCATATAAAAATTGAAAAAAATCATTAGAAAAAAATTGTACTTTATTTTTGGCGCAACGTTTCGACGTTTATGAAGAACAAAATGAGGAGTAAATATGTGGATAAACACAAAAGTTATGAGCGTATATATCGAACGCAGGAATCACATTTTTCTTTATTTATGTATTTTTTTCATTTTATTTACTTGATTGTAATATTTTAATAAAAAAATAGATTATTAAAAATAGTTGTCCCGTGGCCCTGTAACGGTCTGTAGTACGTCGTTTTGACACTCCGAGCCAAAAATGAGCTTTCTCTTTTGAAAGCTCCAAATCTGTCACCCAGTCATTAAGTTCAACCTGAGTTAGAAGGCGGTGCTCTTCACTCGCATCTAAATCGCTTTCAGTATCATCCGACGAATTTGAACTTGTTTTGGATTTAGGTGAATCGGGTCACTTGGAAATGGAGAGTGTATCTGAATGCGGAGCTGAAAATGTGACAGATTGTACATTTGAAACAACCTATCTGCTATTTTTTCAAAATTTCCCTCTTTTTTCAAATTTTACATTTCATTCAAATTAAACAAAAATCAAATTTTACATTTTTTTCAATTTAACAATTTTTCAAATTTTACATATTTTTCGTATTTTCCATTTCTTCAACTTCTTCAATGTTTCAAAGATTTCAAATTTTTATTAAAAAAATTAAAATTTTACCAATACAAAAAATAATACATAAATAAAGAAAACTGTGATTTTGGTACTTCCCTAACTTTTGCATCAACCCAACCCAACCCAACCCAACCCAACCCAACCCAACCCAACCCAACCCAACCCAACCCAACCCAACCCAACCCAACCCGACCCAACCCAACCCAACCCAACCCAACCCAACCCAACCCAACCCAACCCAACCCACATTGTTTTCCAGTTGCTTCAATCCGTGATGTGATTGTCTTTCTTGTGATATATCGAGTGAGGAGATTGGTGTTTCGTTATTCAAGATATGCTCCAAACAGTTTTTTTTTTTATTTATATCTCGAAAATGTATCCATTATTTTTTAATGCAATATACGAGGTTAGTAGACAAAAATCCATGACTAATAATCACAAGTATACACGGTTTTGGACCTTAGCAACCAAAAGCTCTTTATAAGGTAAATTGGGGGACTGAATCCAAATCAGCAGCCGGTTGGTTAAAATTGATTCTAGTTTTCGGAATATTCAATAACTTCATTATTTTACTATCTTTGACCAGTAATTGCCATTTATTGAATTAAAAAGTATAAATCAGAAATAAGCATAGGTTGAACTGAGTCCTTTATACTGCTTGGGATCTGCCTCACGCATCAAGGTCCAGCAGTAGTCGGTCATCATGCCTTCTTTCCAAAATCCTTGGTATCGCTTTTCGATTTTCGCTATATCTTGATGTAGCCGCTCTCCTTGCTCGTCGCTCGTATCGCCCAAGTTTTTTGTAAAAAATGATGTTTAATGCAACGTGGTCAGCTGACAACCGTTATAAGTGCCCAACACAGCCACCATTCGCGACCTCGTAAACTAGAACCAATCTTGACACACGGATTGA
Source organism: Geotrupes spiniger (assembly GCA_959613385.1). Classification (NCBI taxonomy): domain Eukaryota; kingdom Metazoa; phylum Arthropoda; class Insecta; order Coleoptera; family Geotrupidae; genus Geotrupes; species Geotrupes spiniger. Next base: position 12,862,659 of record OY390735.1, on the reverse strand, counting down.
AGATCTGAGTGCAGTGCATCAAATAACGTTAAGAATCGTTCTCACCTGCTCGGGTCCAATGCTTTACCCGAATTTGTAAACTTGTGTAAACTGGACTGGTGAGTAATAAAAATTCGATTTTGTGATTGTAAATCATTGTTATAAATTATTACGCACTAAATAATGGTTCATTCGTCCTACTTATTAAAACTTGCATTTTAAAGAGTGTCTTATTTTATTGTGGCAAAAAAATATGACCGTTTAAGTTATTATGTTTATCTAAATTAAGTGCTTTAAGGGTTAAGGGTTCATAAATCAAACGTAATAATAAGTAGGAAATGTGTGAATAAAACAAATATATTGAATTAAAAGACAAAGGAATGAAATTGAAATTAAAAGAAGTAAAAGGAAATAATAACAATTAAACATCATGGTGATTGAATTATTATCCAGTGCATTAAGGATTAAAAAACCTAATATAATAACTATGAAGCAATGCGGGAATGAAGCGATATAGAATAAAACAAAACAAACAATCAATAAAATCGAAACTAGAAGGCTAGGAAGGAAAATGAAATAATAAATAAAAATTGTAACAATAAAAGCTAATCTATGCTGTTTTTCGTTATTGGGACATTGCATGAATGTATACATATGTGAAAATGAAAATCACAGTAAATTCGGGAAAACAGATTAAAACAAGTCAAGAGAACGCGAGAAAACTAAATTATTCAAATGAATAGAAAATAATAAAATTAATATAAGTAAATCAATGAGAAATGACAAGAAAAATAGAATAAAACGAATTGGATGCTGATCTGGAACTCAAAAAATTACAAAAACCATTTAGACATAAATAAATTTAATCAAGCAGGTAAAATAGATCACAGAAAAATGAGAAAAACAAACAATTAATCCAAAACGAAATCAATAAACCAAACAGAAAATGTGCGCAGAGGATTAAAAGATAATAACTTAAATTAGTTTAATCGATCGAAACAACTACAAAAATACAAAAATTAAAGATAGACACAGAAGCAAGCAAGTTAAATAAAATCAACCGAGAAAATGAAATACAGCAAACAGTGGATTTTTGCCGAAATATTTAAATATTTATTTTTAAACACGTACTAAAATGTTTTATTGGCAGTAGTGGTATTAAATGGATTAATGCATAGCTCCATAATAGTGTAATTGACAGAATTGCACATGTTAATGTTAAAAAATATTATAGATTTTTCATATCAAAGGCTAGGTATATATAAGTCATAAATGTTATTACATAATCTCCTAAATCAAGACAGCAAATCTACGACACATAAAATAATGACATTTAATTGTCTACCTTACATATAGTAACATACATAATAAAATCCAAATTCCTTTACATGTAGTAGCTTTCTACGTAGAAATACGTATAAATTTATGAGAAGATATTTTTGCTGATTCGTTAATTTAGCATAAACTAATATAAATACAAAAAATCATCACAAATTAATTTAAAAAAATCAAGAAATGTGGAAAACGTTTTTTTATTAATTATGACCCCGCAAGAAATCCGTTGCAATTAAGCAGAAATACCAAAAATGTATATTATATTTACGTTGATAACAAAAATGTTGGCCATGAACATGATACTGAATATGAAAATTAGAAACGAATTAGAATGCAGAGAATGCAGGAGTCTAACAGAAAAATTCTAATGACAACTAAGCTATGAAAATATAGCAAATAATATATAAACAAAATGACCTGCAGGCGTGTTGTTGCTTGTTGTTTAAATTAAAAGAAAGGTTACTACGAGTATTAAAATAAAAAACACGACGTTTCAACAACTCGTGATCTATGTGATCTAAAATTATTTCAAATTAGAAGCACAAGTAAATACAAGCAGTACTACGATTCTGTTTTTAAAAATAATAATAAATAAATATAAATAAAAAATAATTGTGGTATTTTTTTTATTGTAACAAGTCGTGCCAGTACGTGCCACGTTTGCGAAGGGTGAATGAGCTAATATTCGTAATCGTCGACCATTATACATATTGAATCATTTTAAAAAGACAAACAATCCAACCTGCGCATAAGGAACAATCAAACCTGAAATTAATCCCAGATTCTTTTATCGAAAATCTTGCTTTTTTTAGAAACTTCACTTTCATACAAGTTATTACGTAAATTCTCCAATAAAATCGAACAATCCGCATTAAAACAAACGGCCATCAAATGCATCGCTCAACAGAATAACTATTTATAAGTATTAGAAAACTGATTGCACGTTCACTTTCCAGAGTGAAAGTGCAAGTTTTATATGCATCGTAAACGGGCAACATCTGTCGTGCACACACAAAAAGCACATAATTATTTAATAATGATTTATTTTTGCGCCGGTACGTATCACTCGCGGATTTCTCATGAGGAAATAAAGTAATCTAGGTTATGCTTACAATGTTGCGGTGTACGGACGCCGTTTCCAATTAATTACAATGCCACTTTGGTTTTAGATTATCGAATTTAAGCGCTGGGAGTGAAAGAATCGCGGAAATGAAGGCGCGAGATTGCCCGAGCACGCATAAAAAGATTAGATTATTGGTGTAGATTGATGATTGCAGCGGAATAAGTTGGAAGGTTCGTATGTGTGTTTTTGTCGCTCGTTGTTTTACAATACGTGTCTGATTAGTTTGCTACGAAAGATTTTTTTACATTTCCCCAAAAATATATTTCTAAATAGTTACAATCTATGTACACAGTTGCAACTAAAACGATACACCAAGGTGATGGCTGCATGTCAGAAATGCCTCTTTTTGACTGTCATTAAAATTTCATCATTTTTTCCACCACGATCCCCTTTCGACCGTTTTGAAGTTTTCAAAGCAACAAGATTCCGCAGGCTTTAAATTATCTCATCTTAGCTTTCAGCTGTACAGGAAGTCGAAAACAATAACATAAAAATACCAAACTTTATATAACAAATCATAACGAACGTGTACCATGTAACTAGTGTTTTTTCATCGTTTTAGAAATGAAAATTCTTCAACATCAAGTAGTTGCCTCAAAAAAAACTATAAAACTTTACACCATTTATTGTTCTTCTCGACAAAACTCAAAACGTCTTGGAAGAAAGCCTTTTTAAGCCTTTGTTTACCATTTCTCTATTTTCATTAATCGTTAAAGATTAAAAAGATTCATAAAACGCTGTCAATCGCTTCAATAAGTCATACGTTTATAGTAACACAGTTGTTAAAAAACGGGATATTTAATGTGGAATAAATAACGTTTACTAACTTGTTTTAGTCATATAAAAAACTTAATTAACGCTTCGCTCGTAAAACGCTTTATGGTATTTTCTGTCAAGCTATTAACACTACGTACGTACGTTAATTTACAAATTTCTGAGATGTGTATACTTTTAATGTCCTTTTTTATTTTATTAATATTCCGCGTTACTCTTATGACGAAAAAGAGATTTGGCAATGGAAAGTTATATCGATGAAAATTTGATTTACTTGATTAAAGGGTTTAAATGACATTGCCAGTACTTACGTCAATGAAAGCAAATAATTAAGTTAACTGTTTTTAAATAATTACAAAGGTGCTCAAAAATTTTGAGCATAACGTCAGCTATAACCGTTACGCTTATGTCTTTTACATAAATTTCGATCAGCGTACAGCTAGTAACTTGTAATATAAGTATAAGCAATTATTCAGTTAAAGTAAAAAGTTATAAAAAGTTCAAAATCGTTGAAATATCATAAAATATGCAGCAATGAAAATAAAAACAATTGACTCTAAATTAATGCTTAAAGATACATTCGTACATGGATGACTAGTGATTGCTGTTAATGTAGTTTAGAAATAAATATGAACCATTTTTACTAAATTTGATATAACATCAAAAAGCTTAAATAAGCACCAAAATGGTAAACAATCGCAATACAAATTGTGTCAAATGAATTATGAGGCAGTTAATCAAAGATGTAACTTTAACCTGATGGTATTAATCAGTTGTATAGCGTCGTTATCAAATAGGACAAACTTACATTGATTTTTTTTAGAAAAAATAAATAATATCAATCCAGAAATCTTGAATAATGCAAACATTTCCAAAAACACATAATGTTTTGGGTTATTATGACCTGTCTTCGTTACTGAACATTCAGAATATGTCTTTTATATACCAAACCTGCAACGACAATGTTAATGAAGGCGAATGAAAAAATGCAAGCTATTTGGGTTGTACCAGAATGTAACTACACCTAGTAGAATACATAGGTACAGCTAGGTAAGTTTAGTCAAACACATGTAAAAATGTTTTAAAAAGTCCAAAAAATGACATGACAACAAATATATAAAATGGGAAAAAACGTCGATTAAAATCTCAGGACTTTTGATAAAATATCAAAAGGGCAAACTTCCAGGAAAACTATATGCATACTCAAAGTGATGACAGTTTGTTCTCTCTGTGAGCTCGTCAGACCACCACTCACACATCCGTACATAAACATCATCTACTTACTACCCACAACGTCGCATATCTGTCTCGGTCAACATCGGTACTACCGTCGGAGCTTTATCCGTGCGCCATTTTAACACGTGTCTCATCGCACCCAAGTACTCTTCTTAATGCTGAAATGAGTATTTCAGCAAAGACATGCAAGAGGTGATGACGGATCGTTTCGCCCTCTCTGGGCGTGTCAAACCACCACACAAATATCAGCTGAAGGTGCAATCATGTAAGCATCAGTAACAAACAATTTGTTTGTGAGTATTAACGCCATCTGGACGTCAATACCCCAACACTCGAGCTGCGTACTGATAAAAATGTTAAAATTCCCAAAAATTGTAAAGACGACTCACACAAATATAATTACAAGCTGGTGACACCGTAGGAAAATTATACGCATACTAGAAAATAAGTGTCAGGGAATGTGTTAGGATGCCAACAGCTGCTTCGAACTCTCTGAGATCATCAGACTACCACACATACATCATTGTATATGAAAAACATCATGTTGTACTACCAACGACGTGATATATCTGGCTCGGTTAACATCGATGCTGCCGCCGGAACTATATCCATGTGAATGATGAAATAAAACAAATGACAACGTTTATACCACTCTTATACACTTTTACGGTCATTGACAACAATAAATTATTTGTGGTATAAACGTTGTCATTTGTTTTATTTGATCATTAATACGGACTACCACATAGTAAAGGTCTCAACCAACCTTTATATTATATCCATGTGACATTTTAATGGCGGTCAAGAGCTTTCTTCTTAAACACGAAAGCATTCAATTGTATTATTGTATTATTTATGTAGGAGGCGCGTTGATCAATTTGATCTGGATATATAGTAAAATAATACATCAATTGCAGTCTATTATTCGACTTACAAATAGATCGGTTGGGTGTTATTTTGGATTGAACCGGTTTGGGTTCGGTTAGGTTGGGTTGGATTGAGTTGGGTTGGGTTGGGTTGGATTGAGTTCAGTGTGGTTGGGTTGGTTATTTTTCGTAAGTCATGGTCAAGCATTTAACAAATATAACGCAAATGTGTGGATATATGAGAAGATGACAAAAACATCACTTAGATGGTACGATATTTGTCAATGTTGGGTGTTTATATTTTTTCTTGTCAATTTTATTAATTGTTTGATTTTACAACCATGACAAAAATGTATCGTTTTGGATAACTCATATTAGTGTGTTATATTATTTATCGAAGTATAAAATTGTCCTAATGTGCTGTAATTCAGATTTTCAAAAGTCCATGTCTTGAAAGTATGACCCTATGACAGCTGGAATAATTACCATATTAAAGATGTAATTGTAAAAAGTATTGCATTGCAGTCAAGAATTTTTAGAATAATGAGGAACCAAATTTTAATTGCGATCCGGAAATATATTTCCTACAGAGAAAGTCACAAAATATAGACTAATGTAATTGGAGCAAATTCGAACAATTTAATGTTGCAAGTTTATAGACAAGTCATCGAAATAAATTTCATTTCGGATAATATTCTATCCGATGGAGAAAACTTTAATATTTAAGTTTCCTAGCAAATCACGTACAAATGGGACATGAGCTAGATTTACTGAGCTTTGTTATATTGGACAATATTTCCGGCAAATTCCAGCATTTGTGTTTTCTTTTCATGTAAGTTGGCAACAATACAGTTATTTAGTAGAAAATGGAGCAGCGTGCTATATCTAAATCTTCAAAGCTCGCTTAAGCACTAATAATTCTAAGCATGTAGCTAATAAAAAACGTAAAATGAAATCATTCGTAAAACGTGAAGTATTGAACTTATTTCGTCCTGCTCGCAAAATACGTGCATGACAAATGATATAAAACCACACATGAATTAAAAAAACTATACAAATACAAAAATAATAATTATAACATATACCAAATATTTTTTTCTGGCGATTTTTACTAACAACATGAATTTGAAGAAAGTTTTCGTTCACAACATTTACAAATACGTATACGATACATCCATAGCATTTAGTAAACTGTACTAAAGGTAAATTTTTTAATACAGTTTTTTTCTAAATATTTATAAATATTTTACCTCATAATCGTAATTATTTTTTCTATTAACAGAACAACTTTTATCAGCGGTCGAAATCTTAATTTTGTAAACATTGCGTAAAATTATCACCAAATAGTAGTAACCGACAACTGCTGCCTGACAAGAAAGTGCTAGAATAATCCGTGAATCTCTTTCCAAGTATTAACATTATTAAGAGTATTACAAAACAAAAATCTATCTAATGGGACTTCACCATATATCTATTTCTTCTAATAGGAGAGCAATAATAATGAAGAATTATTTAAATGTTGCTGGCATGGGTTCAGAATAAATTCACAGGTAGACAATTTCCAAGAATCGTCCATTCACTAAACCGCACACCCCATTTAAACCCATTGTCCTTAATCTAATGAATAGTCCGTTTCAATTCAATTTGTTCGAGGGTCACGATTTACACTCATATAACATGGTCTCTTATTGTTGCCTTTTTGAAACAAATAGTGAATTATAGAAAATATATTAAATAAATAAAAAGGACGAAATCAAACAATGTTTATGTATAAAATATAAAACCGATTCTTCTACACCACACTGTTCAGTTTGGACTATTTTATTTATCACTGATGAGGTCACAATAAAAACGAAAAGATAATACAAGAAACCAGACCAAACAAATTTACCTGTTTTTGCATCCGAAGGAAGAGTAATAATCTTCATGGCGAGCCATAAACCCAATTAACTCCAACAGTAACTTTTCACTTACGCAACACAAAACCACGCGTGATTAAAAATAATTAATCCGTGGAACAAATGAAAATAATAAACAAACAACGTTCTAAACGCAATGGCGAAGATAAATTTCACCCATAATTAACGTTAATTCAAAACGCCCTTCACACTCGCGCATTTTTCGAATCCTTGACTTTTTGCGGCAGTTTTCACGCAATCGACGAGCAAAAAGGTTGAGCACGGTTGATAAAAATTGCTATTTAATCAGCCGCGGAGCGAACTAATAAGTAAGTCGCGAAACCTTCATTACCATAACAGTTCTTCTCAATGACAACCGCTATCAGATGGAAAAAAATCATAGATGGCCTCCTATGTGTCATTAGTGGCGTTGCTCAACGTGGAAAATAGCGGCAGAAGGTTAATATTAATGGGATAGACGACACACTACATTTCGAATCTACATCCTGATTTGTTTTGTGGGATTATTGTAATTTGCATGCACAGATGCGGATCATTAATCATTGTTATTGAGGTTTAAGTGATGCTATGATGTATTAATTTTGAAATGCTTCGAAAAATAATTTGGTTTTGTTTGATGGACACGTCGATTTGATTGCATTGGTATGCACGTTGGGGTTTCTGTCAGTAGTTACGTTAAACGTTAATTGTGAAATTTGAATTGAAATGACGAAACATCTGTTGATGGTGATAACTTTTTCAAAACCCTTTGTCGTTTCAAACTTACAACAATTATCAATAAATTCAACAATAAATAATTAAAAATATTTAACGGCTTCAAATAGTATTTGATCAATAATGAGCATCAAAATGTTTGGTCCTCCGCCTTCGCATGATATGTTCATTCGCACATATAATGAAAATAGTCATTTCAAGACCGTCAAATAGATAATGTTCCTCGTGTAACAAAATGATTTGGACGCCCCTGATCTATCGGAAACACAAAAAGATTGCACAAGTATGTTGAACGTGGATCGAATAAATGAGGAAGAAAGTCTCCATAGGTGCCCCATGTCTGCGTGGAATTATTTAGAGTTCGGCGCAAAGTTCCTAATTTTATTTAATAGATATCTGTTATAAAAGTATACTACTACGCAACAACATATCAAGAAATGACCACTGTGCAACATAGTTTTCGAAACGGTTTATATTTTTGATTTCTATTTTTAGTAATTATTTGCTTGAAATGTTTTCGATTTTAATTGGATGTGAAATTAATATACGCCGATGTATACATATAGTCCAACCCGGTTTGGTTTTTAATGAGAATTTTATTTATACAGGCGGTTTGTCAACGAATTACGTTACGAGCGCCAGTAAACGACTTGAATAATAAAGCAAACAGATCGCCCATTTATTTAAATTTTTTGGTATGTGTCTCGAAATTTTTAAGGTCTCGGTTTTTATTACGCTTTACTTGGCTTTGAAAATAACCGAAACATGTTTGAAGCGACCATAATGGTGTAGTTCACATACAAGAATTACCTATGTGTAATTGCCTTCTAGAATCGTGAGTATGCGATTGGTTTATGTTAGTGTGGGCGATTGAGACTGGTGGTACACCGTTGATGGTGTTGCCAACTTGGCGATTTTCTTGGTAAATTTAACTAATTTTTAGACTCAATTGCGAAAGTTGCGGTGAAATTGCGAATTATATCACATTTGGAGTTATGGAGTAATAGATTTCTAAAGAGTTCTAAATGGAAAATCAATTTTGCAATTTGCATGTAAAAGCAAGCAAAACATGAAAATGCATTAAAATAAAAACTGGCGTAAGCCCGCAAACGCCAACCCAACTATGATTGAATATTGGACGCACTTTATAAATACAAATAAACGTAAAAATTAATGTGGCGAATGTTTAAACTACAGAAATCCTTATCCTTAAAATCAAATATTAAATTTCAATCCAGTTTTCGTTTTTGCAAACAATGGCATGTAAGGCAAAACGCAAAAGTAAACACTAGCATGCACTCATATACTCAAAGATCAAACAATGAGTTGAATATAACCAGCAGAAATTGTTGTTACATACATTTACTTTAACGAAAATATTTTTTTTTATTCTGGACAGAATAAACGTGCCACCATTAATTAATACTTTACATGTCAGTATTATCCTCATACGTCAAGGTAAATGTTTTATAATTATATTTTATAAAACATTTTGTATAACTTCGGTATTCTCTCCATCTCGATATTTCGCTCCCTTTTCTTCATGTCCTAAACGCTATATTTCATGAAGCTGTCATTAACCTTTCACACCCCATTCCATACAACACCACGTATTCCGGCGTTGACAATCCACTCCTTCGCCTCTTCAATCATCCCTCCCTTCCATTTCACTTTCACGTCCCTCCAATTTCCATCTCCTTTCCTAAATACCATTATTTTACTTTTGTTGGTATTTAATGAAGCTTTCTTCTATCCAATTCCATCACCAAGTTTCTTCATTGTCTTGCCAATTTGGTACTATGTTCTCATCTCGAATTATAGAAAGAATTATTTTGCATAATGAATAATGGATCTGCCGAGTGTGCTTTTACATGTGGTGTTCCACAGGGATTTAACCTTGGCCCGTTTCTTTTTATTACAATAAATTGAGAATCGACTTGTTATCCTCATTGAGTTATTAAACTTTATAGGATGCGGATGATATTAAAATATACACTAGATCCGAGACATGATTTGGGAGGATCGAGCAGATACTAATTAAAGCTGCACTGGGTATTTTACATCGTTCTGTTTGCATCAGTTATGGCGGCCTCATTCACATTATGCCCAAATCGTTATTTGCGTGCCGAATTTCTAATTTAAACTCTTTTACATGTTGTATTACGTATTGACGAAATTATAGATTTCCCACCGTTTGTTGCCATCTAGCTCCGAGCGCACTCGATGATTCCTTAGTTTTACTTCCTTACGTCCCCATATTGACTTCTCTTCAAAAGTATACTTTCTAAAAGCTCAAAGCTTTTATCACCTGTTCGACTTTTTTCAATACCACATGCCTTCCTCCACATACATCACTCGTAAAATGTTGCATTCCAATTATTCCAACACATTTTGTTACAAATTTAATTGATGTTATTAATTTCACTTTACAACAGCATCGTGCATCGCGTGTATGTGTGTTCTGCGATGCCCAAGCGACTCTTTCAGTTTATTGGCATTAGCACTAGCTGTGACTGGTACCTTCACGCCCCCTATCGCTCTTCCATGTGGGACGCACGCTAAAGAATTCCATACCTATCAAAACCTAACAGAAGTTCCATATATTACTTTCTTATCAAGCAATGTATTTTGTGAATGACGGTTTTCGTGAGATGCCCGCGAGGTTGTTCGGCTAAATATGGTACATAAATATCGCCCTTAAATTCTGTCTTGGTATTGATGAGGTGTCACCGAATGGATAAATGTTTTTTTTTTTTTTCGTTAACTTGGTGTTGGTCTTCGTAGTGTTATATACTACTGCGTTTAGCATTATAAACAATTGTTTGTTTGATTTCAACTTAATTCATAGCGATTGCTCATTGCTACTAACGATTCGATTTCAATGGCTGTAGCAATTTCTATGTCTACTAAGAGACAGTCTAAGGTACTATGTTTTATAGTCGAAAATATGCTTCAATTGGTTACTGCTATTTTATTTTCTATTTTTCCATCTGGGCATAGGTCTGGTACGATTGGCTTACGTAAGTGTAGATAAATCAACATGTACTAATTTTGTATTTGAATTTAACCAATTACTTCCTAAACTTGCTTGGTAAAAGTAAATTGGTAAATTACTAAAATTAAATGGCCAACCAACGTTGGTATGTTGAGATATAATGTTTATTACTTCCGTTGATTATTAAGTATGATTTTTGGAAGTTTAATTATGGTACTAATAAAATTCGAAATCGGTCTCAGTTTCCTCATAAGAACTTATTTTGCTAGTTTTCAACCCAACTGAGCTTTTTATTAAAATATGAGTGAGTTTCCACTGTACTTTTGGTTTAAGTGATAATTTTAGTATGAACGAGTTACTCGTAAGTAACAGTAATAGCCAAGTTTTTTTATGAAAAAGACCCAACCCAACTGCACTTTTTATTAAAAATACGAATTTCCAATACTCTTGGTTTAGCTCGTAATTGTAGAGTAAGCTAATTTTGTCAGATACATTATATCAGGGTGTGTTTCCACTGATCGCTTCAGTTAAAATTACATCCAACCCAACCCAATTGAACTTTTTATTAAAAACGACACAACGCAACTGAAGTTTTCCTGAAGAAGATGCAACCCAACTAAACTTTTTATTGAAATGACAAATTTCCACTATACTTTTGGTTTAACTCATAATTTTCTCGTTTTATCAGATATTATGTGTCGGGGTGCGTTTTCACCGATCATCTCAGTTGACATTCGAAGATAATATTGAAATTCCTCTTTTAGGTTTGCTATTTTGTTTGTTTATCACTTATTTTTCTTATGTAACCGAAATCGGTATAATGGGGGTTCAAATTTGCAACGATGTGTAATTATTTGCATTTTGACCTGACGTTTAATTTTATGTTAAATTTGTCTAAAACATTTTCCTGAAAGCTCTTTATTTTTCATATTTTTTCGCCCGTTCGTAATTACGTAACTTCGGTCTATGTGCAGTAATGGAATAAATTTTCCGGCCAGTTATTTGTTACAAAAGTTGAAAAATACAATTATTTCAGGAATGCATTGTGATATTCCCTAAATCATTTTGTAAATCTTCAGCTACTTCTATTTTTTTAAAAATTGTAAATATAGTAATTCTAGGCAAACCAAAGTGCATTGCATTTTACTCCAGCATTTACTGAGATGGATAAAATGTGAAACCTTTAAAGTCAGATTAAAATCAGTGGTAATCATTATGAACATATCTCACACAATGGACGTGGTCTATTTTTTCTCTTTCATCTAGACAAGTTTACAGTTGACGCTGTTTATTTTTTCAATGCAACATCCAATACAGGATACAAATATATCTATCATGAAGCACCTGTATCAGGTTTTCATTGAAATAATATAAATTCCATTCTGATTTTTTAGTTCGTTGTCAGATAAATGGTAATAATAATTTAGGAATTATTAGTAAATAGTTTCTAGTTATAATTGGTTAAAACGACATTTAACGCATTTTGGGTTGGGTTGTCTGAAAAACTATATTTTTCGCATAAAAATTCATACTGTTGTATGGAATGTTATTGGCTTCAGATACAGTGGGCCGTTAGGATAATATTAATTATTTAACCATGACGTTGACATGAGCAATTAACGGATAATTAAAAACAGCAAAAAACATCAATTAAAGACAAAATCAAAATTAAAACGATAACAAACAGTTAACTTCTGATGTGAATTCTAATAGAAGACTTTTGGTACGTTTCATCTTTAATCTTTTATAAATATATTCAATGGTATAAATTATGGGTTGCAACAGGGGTCCGCACTGAAGTTTCTTATACTTAGATTAATTTCCAGCAAATTGAGGCTGTCGTGATGTATTAACCACAAAATTTAAATACAAAAACCAGTTTTTATAATATTTGACACGCAATTGAACTGGACACACGGCGTTACAGGTGCCCCATCGATGAATCGTCGAGCCATTTGCATAACCTGACGAAAACAGATTTATTAAATCAATGTTCTCTGCACTGACACAATCGTTCACACTGAATGTGTTTTGGTTGAAGTTGAAGTTGAAGTAAAATGCAGATGGTTGAAATAAATAAAACTATTAATATGGATTTTTCGATCATATGTTTGACTTTTATGAGAACCATTTTTTCGATAACTAGTACCATTTTTGAGAGGAAAAATGTGACAAGAGTAAACCGTCACTTTCGGTTGCTTGAGATATTGCTTTCAAAGTTTTCTTTCTCGCTTTACACAAATCTTGAGCGTAAAGTTTCATAATGTTAGTTTCTATAGCTTGGGCGCTGGAGCGCGCACAAGTAGGTCATGCCAAAAATAGTCAGAATAGGTTGAGGGAAAGTCAAAACGTGTATTTCTTCTAAAATCTCAAGAAATGTTCATGAGATTACTTTACTAGTATAAAATAAATTGACAATAAAACGGAATATCTTAATGATATTAGTCTCTGTTACATCTACATGTTACATCTAAAGAAACACAAACGAAATTGTCAAAAATAAATTTGCATTAACATTTATAACAAAAACGACCTTCGTTTCGATCGTCATTGGATTTATCATAAATCATTTCGCAAGTCGAACCCACCTAATTCATAAATTATACACATTAATTTTACATTTCATAAAAGATTCCACAAATATTTACGCATGAATTGCATTTTTTCCAAATAATATATATAAAACATTCTGCCTTCAAAAAAGATTATTGTTTTCCCAATTCAATCGCCAGCAAGGTTATATGCTACTGCCACGTGTATCGCACCATATAATTGAATTCCGATATATAAATTGATGTTCACGTCGATGTGAACATAACTCAATTAAATTTTAGGCCCAATTTCCGCTCGGTAAATGTAAAAAACCAACGACACTTCATATGAGGATATTGTTAAGGAAAATGTTAAAGGTTAATCGACGAATTTGCATTAGTTTTAGTTTTGCGTACGTATGTTTTATGTAACGTGGGAGAGGTAGACGACCTTGATGAAATAAGAAAAAGAATACAAACATTGTAATGTCAGATTATAAGTTGATTACCTTGCATATTTTTTCACGTTTTACAAGCACGCGAGCGATCTTGATGTACACATGAAATGAGCATGTAATTTGCTGGTCGATTTTTTATTTGGCAAAGGTTGATTCTACGAAAAGATCCATGAAAGTGACTACTCAGATCTAGACCAGCCACAAGTGATTTACATTTAATGTGGTTAATTATCCAAATTAATGCAACCACTTATTTGCGGCCAATAAAACCAATAAATCGGGATGATAAACATCTGTGAAATCTAGTAATAGTTCAAATGGAAAAGTTGTAGTTATAATTTGCATTTTTTAAAGTTGCTAAAAATTTGACGATTGTCGACAAAAAACATTTGTTCTTGTTACAGATTGTTAAACAAATCTTATAACACAAATAAATGTAGGCATATAATTAAAAAAAATTAAAATATAAATCATCTATAAATAGTTGTTTACCTCGTTTAACTGCTAATAATTATGATTAAAAAACTTCCATAGACATTTATAGATTTTGATTTATTTTCACCGCTGAGGTAATAAATTGTGGAATACTAAGTAGTTAACATGAAAAAATAATTAAGAAACCATTAAAAGTTTTGCATTATATTATTTTTGACTTAATTATTTCTTCAGTTAACTCCATTGATATATGGCTATAGTACTGATAGAATGATCGTAACATTTAAAAAAAAATACCTAACGAAACAGTTATGAAATATATAGGAATAGCTGTAAAAGAGGTGAATGAATACACGTGAACTAATAAAACACTAAAAGCGAACTCTAAAAGAATAATCGTCTGAACCATTAATTAATACACAGTGTCGGATTGACGTTTGACTATTTGTAGAGTTAGTTTCAAGTATTTCTCGATAAAGTGACCTTGGCAAATGTGAGACCTTTCAATTTAAATCAAATATCATTGTCATTTAATATCAAAGATTAAACGGCTAGTCCAATTAACGTTTCGCTTGAACTTGTCGGATGTATAACCAAACATCAAAATTCTCAATCTACTAGTTTGGATCCCATGTAGTTAAACGTGGATCACTACATCACATGTTTACTTTAGTACGAAAATGTCCTATAGATCGATTATTCTTAAAGATAGTAGAAATGCTGAAAGTGGGAACTATTTGATTCTTCGAGTTATTCATCCCTTTGTATGGAATGAAAAAATAACTTATCCCGACCTAGTATATTGGAATTAAAATGTACTAATTTATAGTTGCGTGCTTCTTTATTTGAAACTTTAAATCTTGTATGGCCGTGTTAAATTTTATCTTATCTCGTCAATATTTGCCCAAAATGTTCACAAAAAGTAACTAATTATTTATTTTAGGCGCATTTAGAATCTTCGCAAATTATTTGGTTTAGATAATGACGCCGTTTAGACTTATCTAGAGTGTGTTAATCGATTGGTCTTGTACACGAGTGATGCAAATAAAAAAATTGAAAGTAAGTTTCGAGTAACAATATTTGATTTATTGATAACTATGCAAAGACGCATCCAAATTAGTCATCAGTTTTTAAAAGAATGTATTCGTAATACAAGACCAATTTTGTTACTTCCTTCATTTTATGTTCTTATAATACTCGTTTGCAACTGCAATAACAGAGCTGATGCTTTTATTAATTATTAAAATAAATGTTTGAGCTTTGCTTCAGAAATGCAGTGACGCGGTGACCTGATGATTGGTTATGAATGAATGAAAGTATTTGGAGCCTGTACAAATGAATTGGTTGGTGATATCCATTTAAATATAAGTATAACGAACTAAGAGGTGCTGAAATAGGTTTTACTTCTGGAGATAAATTGAATGAGCCAATAGTATAATTGTCCAACACATCCAGGACTGGTTCTTATGAATTCATTATCGTTACGATACCAGTCACAACCCACCGTTTAGTTTTCAGTGAAAAAAATCCGGTGTGGCGTAAAATACTGCGTGGTTGGTAACATCGAGTGCAACTAGTCAAAAATGAATGACTGCTAAAGAAACTGCGAATACAGAACTTAATTTATCTAAAAATTAAAAATGTTATAAATCGGCATTTTATTTATTTATTTATTTATTTATATTTATCATATAGTAGGTGCAGGCAGTGATATTTCACCACGTCAAATTCTGTGTATTTGTAGCGTGACCTTAAATTTATTGCTCTATCGCCGATGCTGCAGTTGGCGAAAAATAAAGCAAACGCTGAAAAAGGCGACCGAATGATTTCCTCATTCCAGTATCGCGGCCGACGTGGTACCGTACGCGCGCCAGCCGAGTCGGCTCAGCGCTAGACAGAATTTAGACGCTAGGAGTTGATCGGCGCGCCGATGGCGGACGGCCTCTCTCAACTTTCGCGAACCTTGGTGCGAGGTTCCTGCGAGGCCAATCCGCAAGGTTACCGCGCCTAAGCCACAACGCGACGGTCATCAAGTGTACCGATCCCCTCAACCATCCCTCAAACTGATGCATAATTAATCGGTTTTGTGAAAATACATTATTATTTTTGCTGTTGACGTGTGCGACAATTCGACAAAAAATCCAAAAGGAATTAAAAACTGTATTGGAGTTGAACTCCTTTTCATTATCAGTGTTGACATTTAAAAATTACTATTTGTGAAATAAGAATTCATGTGTAAAATAAAAACTTACACTGAAAATCGATAGATGTCAAATAGAAATAAATTGCGATTGTTATCTCTATTTCAGTACACATGGGGGGGTCAATGGTAGAACGAAAGATTTAACTTAAGGTTTGTTAACATATACATTAGCTCTACAGTCCTCGCAGGCCCTTGGCTTTTTATTTTTCTCCATAAAGTAATTTTCGATGATAATTTGAACTTAGGTAAAAAAGGTGAAAATCTTCATACCGTTTTGATGATATATCCTTGAGGTAAGGTGCTATTAAGTTGTAGTAAATTTAGTTTTTATTATGCAATAATACAATTATGGGAAATAGTGTATAAATATTATTCTCTGTTAGGGATTAACTTATCAAATAACTACTTTCATTGCATTTTGTAGAAATGTATGTCAATTCATTAGCCATACGTGCATTTTCCGTCTTGGGTCAATCAGAGTCGATAATTTTGAATCTAGTACATTGTGAGACCAACGTACCTTATTTGCCCAGATTTAGCCGACCCTTTGTGCACTCCATGTGCACAAAACGTATATAAATTTCTATATGCGATTTTAAAAATTATAACCCCATATGTTGTAAGAATGAACGGTTTGGGTGAAAAACATATTACTACAATGAGAACAGTCTATAGCAGTTAATTCCTAGTATTTAAGCATATTGTTTAAACCAGCACACAGCGAGAATAGACTGTAGCGGTTAATATTCAATTATTTAAATATTTTAAATTCTTTAAATCACCACGCAGTGAAAATATATGTAGAGGTTAAATTACAATTAATTAAACACAGTGTCAAGTTACAAATTTACTTATGTCCTTCAGTAAATCTACGTAACCGTCAATAGCTCAAACGTTTAAGTGAGGTGATGGCACCTTATTTGTAATTTTGTTAAACTTCAAGAATCGTGGTTTTAGTTGGACAAAGTAAGAAAAAAGTTTATTAATAAAATCACTATGCATATGCAACCTGATGTGCGTACAAGCAGACCTCTAAGTAAGAACTAATTCCCACAGAACCGGGCAGAAGGATTACGTTATCCTAGAAAATGAAAATTCATGTTGATAATCACGCTTATTTTATTAAATAAATCAAATGTAAAAATTACTAATAGATTAATAGGGATTTTCATATTAACCAACTGTCAGTTTCAATCACGGTTTTCTTAGTATACCAGCACACAGCAAAAATAGGCAGTAGCGGTTAAAAATTCAATTATCAACATTGAATTCGATTGTTGTGGTGGGTCCTTGTTTCGTCTGTATAATTTCGTTTCTTGAGTTCCCTTGTTCCGACGAACATTTTCTTTGTCGTACAAATACGCACTGAGCGGCATATATAAAATAGAATGTCACACATGCAAAAACAACTATATAGGACCAACGGGCCGAAGACCCATACAAAGAACATTTGCATTCATTCAAAACAGGAAAAACAGACAGAAACTATGCAGAACACCTCGTCAAAAACAACCACGAACCCAGGACAATAGGCAGAACAATGAAAATACTTGCAAGCAAGAAGCTCAACATAATATATGGAAAATATCGAAATATTTAAAGAAAGATCAAAATGTAACAATCACATCATCAACATACAAATCAACAGCACATCCGACTCGATATTCACCCCCACCCTCCTACTTTACAATAAAACTGTGGCCAATCCACAAAACCGCACCACTTGAAAATGGCAACAGGCGAAACGCGTCGTGGTCAAACCGAGAACGAAAATGTTTGGCAGAACAAGGGAACTCAAAAAACCAACAAAACCAACATTGAAACTTGAAAAAATGATAAAAATTCCCAAAAACTCATTACACATTAGCGGCAATTCTAACATTTTTGAAAACAAAACAAAACATGATTTGGTTAATCTAAGTAAAGATTGGTCCAAAAGAGCAATCAATAATTACCACAACAGTTACTCTGTCAAAATTATGAACCAAAATCTAAAAAGTGTCCAAATTGTGAATTTGTCAAAATCAATAATTTTAAACTTAAAAAAAACGATAACGTTGACAAATTGCATTTCCTGAAATGCAACGAATTTAACCATCATATGTCATAAAGATTATATTAATTATGTTGTCTGAGAAACAATCAAAATAAATTATCATAAACATACGAATTTATTAACATTTTTAAGCACGACTCAAGAAAACGTGTCGGTTGGGTTGGATTGCATACAAATTATCAACTTCGCAATAATAACTTACTTCATTGTTCGTAAACAAATTCTCCATTCCTATTGGTCAAGTGCATCACATAATCGACCACTAGATTTCAATGTCAAAAATGAATAAAATACAATGACTGTTGGACTATTTGTATGCACGTATCAAACTCCTACTTACAATGCTCTCAAAGTAATTTGTATGCACTTAAAATTACATGTTTGTCACGTAACATTTTTCCATTGCTTGTTTCCACAAAAGTAATGTATTTTCAACATCGCTTTAAAACCACGAAGCTTCGAAATCCTAAAATCCTTATATCGAAATTTGCATATTCGAGACATTATTTGCCATTAATATTACAATTTGACATAAAACAATGAAGCAATATGTTCATATCATTAGTTGCATACTTAACATCAGTAGAATAATTTTTTTAATTATATTTTTATATTACATTTTAAAATTAATTATTCTTAATAATTGACACAATGTTGCAAAAAGTAATATACTAAACGGCGTATATCCTAACGACGACAGCCTACGCATTAGATATGAAGCCAAACCCTCTTTAACTACTGTTACATTGTTCCATTTCTATCCCACTCGTATTTATCAGAGCGGGCAATCAAAAGGGTGCCTCGAATGTATGTTATTGGTAAGCTGTGTTTAGAATAAATAACATAAGCAAATAGTTCTATATTATCGATAAACATTGTTGACGAAATTAGAATTAACTAATAACTATTATTACTAAATTAGACGGATGTTATTTTACGTGTTTTTCTGTGGTTGACGGATTACAAAAATTAAAAAAATTAAGACTGGTGTGTTAGCAATATTTTTTAGTTATTTTGTTAGAGAAATTTTTTATTAAATTGACTCAAAAATATGGCGTGCGAGCAACTCTCTGTTTGGAATCAACTGAAATTCTGAAATGTATGAGCTTTTCACCAAGGCATCCAATTTAAGTGCTCACCTAATTTATGGTTGAAAATTGTTAAGCATTAATTGCATGCAATCAGAACCTCTGTCTAACTAAGTCGATATATTGAACAGTTTAGCCTCAAATACCAAGTATTGTGAGAAAAATATATAATGTCTAAAAAACTTGTTAGTCATGCATTATATGCAAGGAATTTCATAGTAACTGGTCTTATATGTCCCAATGCTTATTAAAACTTCTTGTGCTAAGCGATTGGTTGGTGATGAGTTCTGCAAATGGTGAGTTTTCTGACCACGATCCATTTTTACAATTTAAATTATTTAGTGTTAGCGATAAATTTGCTCATAAACTCATTACTTGTTATGATAATCAACCTGAACTTTATTTTGTTGCTGAAACCGAAGGATATATAAAAATCGAGTGTAAGCAATAATTTCTCCAAATTCGTAACAATGGCACTTAAAAACACATTGCACTCGAGTCAATGACTATGATATTTAACAATGGGAGTCATTATTGGCAAGTGCATGATAACTTGTTCAATTTTTTACATTTCATGTTCAATATTTCGATTATAAAACAGTTTGTATAAAATTATAGAAAATTGAATTACACTATCTATTCAAAACGACAATCATCGATTACTCCGCAACATCATTTTTTATTAGGCCCCTAATAATTCGATTGTGTTATTATTTCTATATAAAGCAATTTTATTACTTACTAAGAGTATGATTGATTACGTTCTGGGTGACGGCTGCCAACCATTAGTGGGATTAATTTGGAAATGACAAAAACTTTTTTGATATATTTTGACAACGTGCGGCTATAGCAGGCTCAGAAAACTTTGTCGCAAATTATTTATGTACTCGAAACTTTTTCTCGACACCAAATAAATATAAACCAAAACGTTTATATGAATTACCTAAAAATACGGACCGTATTGTCGTGCCGGTGTGCTGCGCTAACACGTGGAGCACATAAATAAAGCTAAACATCGCCGAGATTATATTTAGAAATATGTGTCAAAAAGCACCGGTTATAACAGAAACCTAATAATAAACTAATAAAATATGATACAGGCGAGAGTAAATATTAAGTTCGTTAACTGCCGGAGTTCCGCATGCTACTCTGAATTAATCGATTAGTAACTATAACCGAATTTTAGATTTTGAATGAGCTATTTATTGTTGTCAACGAAACACGTGCGACAAATTTATTTTCTGAACGACTGGCGCTGGAACACCTGCTCGATTGTCGATTATTATTAGAATATTTTTGAAATGGCGAATTTCTTTTACTTAAATTAAATTCGCTGTTTGCATGGACGTCGTGCGTCTGAATGCAATTTTGATAACCCAATGCAAATATTTGTGTGAACATTTGGGCTAGTTCTGTAAATATAAATTGGCGGAAAGTTTTATTCTATGCTTATCATTTTAGTCGAATTAGATTTGGTAAACATCACGTTTATCTATTTTAGACGTAACTCGATAATCGAGCTACAAATGTCATTTCAAAATTAATTTTGTATTTGATCCCTTTATTTATATAAATCCAAAAATAATCGTATTATTATTGGTGTTTATTTCCATGTTATTCTCCAACTGCTCAAGCAATTCCCTTTCACGTCTTTTATTGCCATCCTTTCATTCATCGTTTCATTTGTAATACATTCTCGATGTTGTCTCATCCTCGTCTGTACTTCTTTCACGCTTAATTCGTTAATGTAAAAGCATATAAAATCGTAAATTATTAAATTGAAAACGTGGTCTACCTTCAGCTGTTAAACGGCTCCTGATCTTAGATGAACGTCATATGTCGTTAAATATAATTATATTTATGTTTATTCATCAAGTTTACAAAATATTTTTTGTTACAGGTGTGGACTCGCCATAGTCACGGCATTCGAGGATATTGTTTAGGGTATATCACAGCGTTCGATAAACATTGGAATATGTCCATGGAAGACATCACTGAGGTTTGGACTAGGCGCAAACGAAGAAAAATACCTGCTTTAGGTGAATTTTTGCAAATATTCCTTAATTGAAATCGAGACCGCATTTTTCCTCTATTATTAGTCTGTTCTCCAAAACAAGTTCCAGATCATATTGTGGAATTTATTTCTAATTTTGTTTGATTTGGTTGATGATCATTAGACATATTTTAGGACCAATTCCAATACTGTGCCAGGAGGCTAAGATCGTTCTGCTGTTATTTTGCTGGTACGAAATGTATCCTGGATATGTCAATGATTCAATCAATCATTCGATGATGGATCTCAAAGTACACGTGTACCTGCTGAATCAATAGAATTCAGGTCGTTTCCTAAATATGTTTGTCATCAGCTCTACTGTTATAGGTTCACAAAAAACAACTTTTTCACAACTGCGTATAACAACCCTCAATATAAATACTTTAATCGTTCTATCTGACATTCAGTAACGAGCTTTAGTCAGATATATGACCTAAATCTCATTTGGTATGTCCCGATCCTCAAACAAGTTTTGTTGCGGAATTGCCTGAAAGGAAGAGCGAAGAAGATTATACAATTCAAACTCCCAAATTATTTCTTTAAATAATTTTGAAATAAAATATTCCCAATGACCAACCAGAAATGTACAGGGTGTATACTTTAATTAATTTTAACCTGGCGATGATTTAAGAACTAAAACTCTTAGACCAGGATATTGGCACCGAATTTTTTGATAATTTTTCAGTCAGTCAGTCGCTTTAAAAATTTACATAAAATATCGCGCATTGAAAGAAACCGTTTTAAACTGACTTGTTTATTGCGACTGTTCTTCTGCAAAGGAATGAATAAAGTATCTCTTGGGTACGATTAGCACTCCCACTGTAACGTTATGATCTATTTTAATTCCGTAAAGTAGAGCAAGCGTTGTCGTCGTATAAATAAATATTATATTCCAAAAAAAATGGATTTTTGTAAAGATATTTTTCGCAAATATCGATTTTTAACGTCCGTGCACAGTTACAAGGTTAGAAATTGAATAGTCGCAGAACGGACCTGCGGCCATGAAATTTAAAGCTGCACTTTCTATTATTTATATGATTATGTAATGCAATTTACGAGAAATACATACGAGAAAGCAAATCAAGTATTTTCCTCAAAAATGTTGTTTTGCAGTGGTGTGCTGTTTGAAACACAAGAAAGTTATACTATTATGTCTGAATCATTTTTTTCAAATTAAAATGTTTATTAATTGTCTGTGACAGCTAATTTGTTACTATAAAGCTGAAGTACATTTCTAAGATTATGTGCATACTGGTTTCGAATAAAATCTATCATTATGATTGTTTTTAATTGCGTCATTGTATTCCGAATATGTTTTGTTAGCTATTTAGCAAATAGTTCGTTAGTTCCTGAGGGAAACTGTATTGTGTTGGTCATCATTATTTTCGTTCCATTACAATTTGTCCGAATCGACAATTATTGCTTTTAGCATAACAACAAAAAATCAACTGTCAAAATCGTCTAAATATTTCTTTGGTTTCTGCTGTGGCGACGTATCAATTTATTTTGTTCAGCACAAATTTTCGGTGATCTTTATTGCGTGTGTCACGGCATTAAGAATCTTAGCATAAAACACAACTTACGGCAGGGTTCTGTTATCAGACCTGCTTTTTTTCTTATTGCCAGTGACAGTGTTCCGCGTTAGTTCTTTTTACATAGTAATTAATTGAAAACTAATTCTAGACATGACAAAATGATGCTATTTATTGCAAACACATCCACATCAACGTTATCTAGGCGCTCGTGTAGAAGTAGAAGTACATGGCACCTAGGCGACTCTGCTATATTTTGTAATTTTAATAAACTTAATCTCCGGTATGTATCATTGAATACCAAAGTGCCACTGAGTCAAAAATTTCTAACTTGGATGTTAAGAATCACTTCGACACAAGGTTGTATTGAGACCAGTTGAAACAGTCATTTTCATTATTTTCATTACAACCCACCTTTCGTTGACCTTTACGACATAATTGCATACAAAGTTTTTTTTACTATAGGAACAAATTGCAAATAGCTTTGCAGAGATCTTCAGTGCACCGGCTGATGACATGGTTATGGAGAAAATAACCATTAGAAAAGTGGAATAATTCGGGGATTAAATGAAAATAAATCGGCAAAAGCATAAGAGAAGGAGATGTAAAATTATTTAATTTTTTGTTTTTTTTTACAAAAAACTAAAAATACTAATAATAATAATAACATGAAAAAGAGGGGAACACAAAAAGGTGGTTGATACCAATGTTGCCTGTCATTGGAAAAATCATGGAATGGCACGTCTCGTCAAAAACATGGGGTTATCTACGAGTACTATAAACGACAAACTAAACGAGAGAATACAACATTTGTTTGTGGTTTGTGTCCAAGATTTTGAATATAAAAAAACAAGATAAATTATTGGAAATATTGTAAAGATTTGCAATGAAAGGAGTGGTGAAGAAGTGGAACGAAAATTATCGAAAAGATGTTCCACAAGGAAGTATACTGGGGCCATGTTATATTTATTGACAGCACTCTTCGTCAAATGCAAATATAATAATTATATTTTTTTATTGTTAGACCTCAATTTGACAACGTCTTATTTTATTTTGTACGGAATAAAAATGTAGAAAATTATTACTTATGGCTCACGTTGAAGCAGATTTGTCAAACTGAAGTGTACACAAAAATTTTTTATTTACCTTTTTATTATTATTATGCAATTAAGTCGTAAAACTCAACTAAGTTCCCCACATTTAGTTGACTTTACTAGATATGTAACAATCAATCGATACGTAAGAGGGAAACTGCTGGAAAACTTAAAAAAAAAACAATACAAATAATTATTTCCACGATAATTCAGGTACGAATTTCCACAAGAATTCCAGTAGAGTCTTTAAAGAGAATTCAGGTAAAGAAAATCCAATGACTTTTAAAAAGTAAAGCACAAGGGTTGAAGAATTTTCCCTATGGCAACCAGAAACGATGTGGTCAGGTTAGAATTTAAGGGTTTTTTTAAATTTGAGGATATAAATCAAATGAAATATATGTTTGATCTGGAAAACCCATTGGCGAACGTTAAAGATTTCTGCCATAATTGACAAGCAAACATGTTTCACTTCATGTAAGTTTTGATTACAGGTCTTTAATTTATTTTCATTTAATATACTGCTTAGGCACATGGTACATGTACTTGTACTTTGTTACATTTTTGGAGATTGTGCTAATGAGCCTCATTATTTCTATTTCCGAACACCTGTAAAAAAAATTCATCCAATTCGTATTAAGTGCTACTATGGATCCTGTGAGGATATAGACTCATCGACATACGAAGCTACTTTGGTGCACCATTGGAATAAATGTGTAGAGCTACTAGGAAACTGTATTTACAGCTTTCTTTGTTACACCACGAATTTTTAGAACGAACCTCGTACAATTAACACAATCCCCAAAGCCAGTTTTCTTGTGTTCCTGGTTCCAAATTGTTGTCCATTTCATTTTTGAAAGAAGTTTAATTACCTGATCGGTGAGTAGGAATAAGTTATTTTTTTATCTCAAAATCTAGTCTTTAGCCATACCTTCGAATTTTTCGACCACCCCAGGAAATTTTTGCGCTCGTAACCATATTTTTTTTATAAGCTCACCTTATTAGGATATAAAAATGCTCTAAAAATGTATTTTGCGTCTCGCTGTTTTTATTCAGTCCAGTCTTTTTTTGACTAACTGTTTGTCTGTAATTGTTGCAACTTTTATCTATATTGATATTGTGATGTGTGTATATATTATGTACTATGTATTTTGACAATGTCTATATCTAATGAGATCAATTGACAATAAAATTTATTATTATTATTATTATTATCTATTCGGCTGTCACCGGATGTTTAACTTCATTGCACATTCGTTTCCAAATCTCTCTGCTTTTCCATTTTCTTTTATCGTCGTTAATTTTAATTTTTGATCACCATCCCCATCTCCATAATTTCCATTCGTACGATTCATTATCATCAATATCTGCATATCTTACTCAACTTTTTACTATTTCAAATAATATATTTAAAACAAACAATTAATAGCTCATGTCCGAGTATTTCAATTATGAAGAGCGAAATTGATTATATTAGATACCCCATCCGTACGTATTAATGCATTTCGATATCATAAAGTCAGCTAATTGGCCAAATTAGAACTCTTTGGAGCAATCTGCAGTTTAATGAATCGATACCATTATTTATGATTATACGTAATATCGACGTCATATGTTCGGTTGTAATTACATCACCAGCAAGCCATCAATCTAATTAATTGGAAACATACGAACGGTATATCATATGTGGGCATATTAATTTATGTAATGACGTGGTGTGGTCTTACTTTGAGAATCAGTATGGTCGTAGAGTACAGGTGGTAATTATTTAACAAGTTCTTGTGGTAAACCAGGAGAAAAAATGTGTGCACGTTGGTTAATAAGATGTAATTGTTCAAGCGATGCGTTTGTTTCGCATTGCACTTTTTAACAGATTTAAAAGTGAATTATTCACACATTCACATTCAATTTTACTTAGGCATTGAACTGACGAAGAATAGGAAAAAGAACCCGATTAAATTAATTACTTACGTATAGCAATCTAATTAGATTCATTTACTCATTCATCTAAAATCGTTTAAGTTAAATTAAGACCATCAGAAAATGAGACCACAGTCACAGTAAATAAATATTTAATTATTCATTTTATATTTTTCGCCTATCGTCATAGTCTAGTGGTCTAGATCACCAAACTAAGATCCTGAAGTGGAGGGTTCAAATCTCCTATTAGAATTTTACTTCGCAAATAAAGTTCATAATAAATACTTTGGATCTGGACAGTTACCAATATCTTTCAGAACGAATCTATTGCTGGTAGACACAATCTAAAGGACACACTGGTTTCAACTAGAGAGATTGAATTCTGTCAGACATTCTGAGGTGTCAATAAAAAAATAATGCCGTCAATGCAAATACCTGTATTTTCTAGTATATAAATTAGTCATAAGGAGTAATATTTTTTCATAGTTTATGTATAAGAAATGTACACAATGTTGACGTTGATTGTTTTCAGGTGACGAGTTGAAACAACCATCGAAAAATCGCGTTGTTCCTCCTGAAATAAAAATACTGAAGACTAGTAAAAAGACTGAGACGTGCGAAAGGTACATCGAGCAGCTTTTGATAAGGGGCGAGCAAGTAGCCTTTGTAGCACTTTGTTGATTACGACTTACCATCAAATTGATATGTGGCTATCGGTTCTTCAACTCTTTGGTTGAAAACACTATACTGTTTATATAATATTTTTTAAATTGTTTTGTTATACTTTTATAAATAAAAACTTATAAATTATGAATTTGTCTTCTTCTTCCTATACCATGCAAATCCCAAATCGACTACGAAAAATTTCCAGGCTTATTTTCTAAACTGCTACAGCCATCTAGAGCCGAGTGAATTATAAATTGCTTGTTGTCGTTTCATTTCTATCAATTGGTTTATTTAATACCCAATTTAATTTTCCTACATTTTGTTTTCTGTATCGCTACAGCCATCTAGCGCTGAGTGAATTATACATTGATTAGTGAATGAACATCAGATTCAATATGTTAAATAAACAAGGAATAACTTACTGGACAGCAGATTTTTTAAAGCGAATATCTCTGTCAATGTAATAGACACACATTTTGATATAACCAGTTACTGATATTTCCTCTGTTCTAACCAAAAAATTGTTACTGAGCCTTCAACAAATTTCTAACAAAGTTCCCGTTATGTTGCAAAACATATTGAAACACTAGGACAATATTTCGAACACACGATGGAAAATGAATATTTTTTTAAAACGTCAGTCACGTGTTTCTTATCGTAAACCCAGCCGACCATAAAACATCGAAACAGCACAATAGAAAGTAGAATGCATCAATGTGCCCACACAGCTATAAATAATAGAAAGGACCTTTTAGATATACGCTTACGTGCGCAGAGCATAAATCCTACATTTGTGAAATTATGAAAATCAATCCATCTAAACAAGAAGTAAGACATGTCTTCGACGCAACGGTGTAATAAATTACCTAACGGGCCAGTTTATATATGCAGACGTAATTGTGGGAGCAAAGTCTTAAAAAATGGGTCCGCTATATTAATTTATCAGTGTTCTGCATGCGTTAGATTTCTCTACGAATCCGTTACAATTCTCTCACAGAGCCCGTGATAAAAGCGATATGGTCGCCATCGGTGATACTCGGAAATAATTATGTTCTACCAGTAATTGCAAAATGTTTTGATTGAAAAAAAAAAACACTACGTATATGAAGATCGTAACAGGTGCGCATATTTTGGATACGAGTAAAAATGCGACTGTATAACCACCCGATAATCCGAAAAGGTTCCCACTTACCCTCAAGATTTTACGCATAATGTCGTCAAACGATTTTCTTCAATGGCGAACAATGACATTAATGCAGGATTTATACATTCAACAATTCAGGAATAATAAGGCCTTCATTGCAAATAACATATTTTTCAAAATTCTTCTATTTAATCCAACGTATATATTTTTCTAGTTTCGTCTCTATTAAGAACATATCACCCATATAATAGTACTATAGCATAATACGTTTGATTGTCCCGAGTGATTTATTAAAAAAAAATACCATCGTAGATACATTTAAACTCTTTTTAGTGGTAATTCCATAAATGAATTAAAACTGAGGCGCAATAAGTCACATATTCTAATCAGAAAGGGTGGATTTTGCTTAACCCCAAGGATTTGTAACTCCTTTTCGTAGGGGTCGGGCTAGGTTGGATTGGGAATCGTGAATAGAGATTCCACGAAAGAAAGGTCATCGTTGACACTTGGAAGCTATATGTTTCCTGGTGATTGCAAATCTTGAACATGAATTGACTTATATGCTTGGAACAAACGTTTATGTTGGTAAATTTTGAAAGATTACTTTCGAGTTGTTAAAACATTATCCAACTACCTAAATTTAAGATGGGTTCAATTGGTCTCGGGCAAAACACGATTTTGATCCAAGTGTAGGAAAGAACGTTCTGCGCCATGCATTCATTTGTATGCTACTTTGAACTATAGCTGCAAAATAAAAACAAAGCTACTGAGATGCTTATAAATTGCTGGTGTTATGGACGTAGTCCGGGGCCTGGCTGCTAAGCTGAGGTACTGATCTCATATAGCCTTGGTTGCAGAGTTCGTTCCTCTATCAAACATTAAAATAAATTACCTCTATCTTTTTTCAATTTTTTATGGAATTCAATTCTCATTTCACCACCCTCGTCTGAAGGATAGGCTGGATGTTCAGTGGTGCGAGAATCGGAGGATGCAAATGGGCCAGCTTGAGGCCTAATTCAATAGTCCATACCCTACCCTCGGATTTCATACCTGGTGTTAAAATCCAAAAACTTTCACACAATAATTTAATAGCAAGGTGCGTTAGACTGGTCTACGAGATATGTAATGTGGTTTTGATCCAACCACAATACATTCGGATTCAGCTTATTGGATGTCATTGGAAAACGGAAATAAATTCATGGAAGAGGCAAAAATGAATAACTTTTCAAATGATAAGCTTTTTGACTTTGAATTGCGAACAAATTGAAATCTGAAATTCAATTACGAAGTTGCAACAATTAAATATTGGTAAATCCTGCAAGATTACTTTTAAAATAATGCCAACACAATATCACCGGATGAACCAAGTCCTTTTGCCATCGTACTTGCATGTTCCCAATTCGATTCGATCGAACCTCAAGTTTAATTGTAATTACAAATAAAATTAAAGGGTAGAAAAAAGTGTAACAAAGTGGCACAGTGGAGGATATGATGGCGGTAATATTCATACACAAACTGATCGTCATATAATTAATTGCCTAAAAAAATCTGACCAATAGATGTGCGGCGTATCCGTTTTTAGCGCAATATTTCATGTACGCAAGTCAACCAAAAGCGTAATTAGTGAACAAAAGGAAAGCAACGTTAATAAAAAAAGTACATCGAACGCGTATTCGAAATTAAGTCAAAGTCTCGGTGGAAATACAGAACGAATGGACAAACCGAGGGGAAAACTCGTCGTGCAGAAACTTTAAAAATGATAAAGGATAGGAACATGGCTGCAAGAAAAGATGGCGATATTGAACCCATTTACGTAAAGCAGAAAAGTAGGGCCGAGTGCGTTGAAATGGAAAATAAGAGACGAGAACCAGCACTACTGGAAAAATATGGATAGAAAATGCATAAATCAGCGAGGAAATGCAAGAAATGAGAGGTCGTATAGGAAAGAATGAGAATAGCAAGGCTCGTATCGGTAAAATAGAACATGGAAAAAGAGGGAGAGAGAAAATATAGATGAAAAAGAACCGCATCGTTATAAGATGATTGGAGCTGAAAAAGGCAAGTAAAGAAATAATGTTATTATAAAAGGAGTAAAAATACAAGGAGTCTCAGTTGTTAAGGCCAAGGCCAAGTAAAATAACAAATATGCATAGATTACGACTAAAAATCAAAAAAGGAGTCGCACAAAATATATTTGGGAATTTGTAAAAGGGAAGAAAGGGAAATGGAAAAGGATCAACATAGGAGATGAATAGTTCACAGGAGTGGACGGAGGTGAGTGGACGACATGAGAAGGATGGCAGGTTTTTACTAGAAGACTAAAAGAAAAATGGCAAATCAACATTCAAAGGAGGAAGGAAACTACCAAATCGCGAAGAATTGAGAAGAAACGACTCGGGATCTTGAACATAAAGACTATTTTAGAATAAGCAGGAAAAATTATAGAAACTGCTGGAAAAGGAAATATATAAAATCGGAATACTGACCATGCATAAAGTCAGGTGGGAAGTAGAAGTATACCAAATACAGGATATTACTACGTAAGGTAGCAATGATTAAACAATGGCTGGAAGTAAGGACGGATTACAGAAGAAAGTTGAAATCAAAATAGAAGAAAACAGCCGACCAAGTTGTGGAATTTAAGTACATTGAACACAAAACACAACCCTTGTAGCCTGTTCAGTTATTGCGTCGTAACGTTTTCATGCCGGTGACAAGTAGCGAACCATGTTAGTCTGCGTGGGGCTACCAACCTCTTACCACTCGGCCACCAATTTGTGGTGGAGCAAAACGTTGCACGTTAAAATATAAAAAAGTTCTATTGCTCCAATCCCACGAGTTTAGAAGCAACTACAACAAAACAGTTAGATTAGATTGGGTTGAGATGGGTTTCTTTGACGGTACTGGCTTGAGCTTCTTTGCGCAAATATTGTATCTTGGGTTTCGATTATCTTCTTCTCCTGGGGTTGAGTTAGACTAGATCTTGGAAACTTTAATCCCCTTTTTCAACGCAACTATAAAATCTAATATTTTAAACTAAGTTGGTAAATATAGGTGACATTTAGTAATCTAAAAATCTGTCCGATTTAGGCCAGCTTGCTAAAAATTAATTTATTTTGAATTTGATTTAGTTCTGGGAAATTTTGCTTGTTCGTAGTTATTCTTCTCTTGGGTTGGAACTAAACTATGTCCTTTGAGCTGTAGTGGATTGCATCTTCGTAAAAAAATGGTTTGTTCGATACAATTAAAAATACTTATATTTCGAATTAAGTCACGGATTGAAAATCCGTTAAAAAGTTAATATATTACTTCATACTTCACCACTATTCATACTTCAGGACTACAGTTTTCAGCTCACGTTCAAACGACAAAACAAGGATAGAATTAAGCTTTTGAGATAAAATATCATATTAGAGTGGTTAGCAGTAACCAATAAAATTTTTTCTCATCAATCACTATCAGATTTTCATGGATTGTACGCCAAAATTTGTCAGGAGATATTTGTTAAAGATGACTTGATGATTAACTGAATTCAAATTCCAAAACAAATAATATTTATAATTTGCTTTGACCGAAAAGGTACGATGAAGGGGAATGTTTGTGCACCAATTGCATGAAAATATTAGGTCATGGGGCATACCGCCTATGATTGCATCAGGTTGAGTCGCCTTTATAACTTCTCTTTGGATTGAATTAACTTATTCTCTCGGGGATAAGCTCAACTGGAATGGGTCTTTACGGTGAAAAATTTACATCTCGGTTTTTAAATAAATTAAAAGTCTAGTATATTGGAATAAGTTGCTAATTTATAGAGATGAGGTTTCTGAATTCGATCGTAGAAGAAACAAAAATAAAAATTGCGGATACTATTTGGCCCTTTGTGCTTGCAAAAATCACACTCCTCTAATTTTGATACTATTTTAACTATTGTGAGAAAAATATGTTTCCTTTGACTGTGTTGCGATGGGCTTCCTGTGATTGTATTGGTTTCTTTGCGGAAAATATTTTCTCTTGAATTTCGATTGTCTTTGTCTTTGTATTTGGGGTCGAGTTAGACTGGATCTTCATGGTGGAACCTTTAAATCCCGTTTTTCAACGTAATTATAAAAGCTAATATTTTAAATGAAGTTGGCAACAGTAAGTAAAATGTAGTGACAAATCTAGCTTCCTAAAAATGATTTATTTTGTATTTGATTCGTTTTGGAAAATATTTTTTGTTCGTAATTATCTTCTCTTGGGTTGGGATTAAATTACTTCGCTTGAACAGTGTGGGTGGATCTTGGTGGAAAATGTTGTTTCATCCTGATCGACGCAATTAACAATACTTTCTGGAAATTCGATATAGATGAAAATTTAGATTCCATTTGTTAACGAAATTAAAAAGTCTACCATACTGAATCAAGTTGCTAGTTTATTAAAAAGGGGTGTCTGAATTCAGACGTAAAAACGTGGAGACTTTTAACCATTTGTGCTTGCAAAAGATTCACAAAATTAGTGCGCGGATCATTTAAAGCAGTTTTATAATGGAGACTTATCTGGATTAACAAACCAAACAAAAAATAATAAATCGTCAGTGGTGAGTTTATATCTTTTCATTAATTGTTAATTCCGAGACAATTATGAAAAAACTAATTGCACCAATCTGATTTCTCCTGTTATTAACAAATAATCTGCCGAAAAGTATCAACCAATACATTTTGGCTCAGGTAAATAAGTTGTGGCAATTTTTTGAAGATTTTGTATTGAACAATATATATTGATTATTTTTGTCCAATATTGGACCTGGACAAAAATCATGGTGCATACTTTAGCACTGTTGGTAATGTTCGGTTTAAAGGAAAGTTTCATGGCATCTTCTAAACACAACAGCTACAGCGACATTTTCATGAGTGCTAACAGGATATTATGCAATGATATGCAGTTGGAACGTTACAAATTATTACAATATTGAAGCTTATTCATTGGTCGCTTGCGTGGGTTAGTTTTCCAAAATATAATTTGATACATCAAATCGAAAATTGCGAACACATAAAAAAGAAACGATTCAGTAATTGCCTATTAACCGCGATAATCAATCATATTTTCGCCGCCCAATTCGCGACAAATTCTCCGCCAAATCTAATGAAATAAAATAAAAAAAAAAAAATTGAAAACTAATTATATCGCAACATGACGCAATTGTTGCATCGCCACGTGTGAAATATTCCGCAAAGACCGACTTTGCACTTCGACAATAACTCCAGCGATACCAGACCTTGTTCGTCAACCGTGGAGTAAAAGTTTTTGCATTATCTTGTTTCAGAGCGCTTCTTACTTTCTCCTCCTCCGCATCCTCCTCGAACGTGACGTCTTTTTCCGATATCTTTCACGAAGTTATATCACCAACGGTTTTTATTAACCTCGCATTTTGAATAATCTGAATGCACTGACATTGTTATCAAGCGCATATTTTCCCAACGTGACCATTGGAATCGATCTCTCAAGTTATGCGATAATTTCAATAAATACAACTATATAATAATTTACCGATTAATCGAAATGGGATGAACAGATTTTTTTTTTTTGGAACCGGTTATATTAATTGTAATTACAAGCAATTTTCAATTCTTCTATAACGCGAATAGTGTAAGATTTAATTCATAGACCTATTACCTCGTGTTGTCAACAACATGACAGCGATATCATAATTGATTAGTGGATCATATTTTTATTTCTTTCCGTTGTCAACAACATCACAGGTACCTTGAACTATTGTTTTCATTTAATACATAGCAACATTAAACGATTCGTAAAATAAAATTCAAATCGTTCCATGGTTGTGGTCTTAATTTACCAATCGTAACGTAAAATGACTTACTGTTACAACTAAAAAAAATATTTTTCAGGATTTATTTTGTTTGGTAACTTATTTTATTGCTGGAATAATTGCGTTATTGTGTTATAATTTCTTGAGCTTTACCGTATATTATTATATGGTTATTTTTTGCGTTTGAAAATTTTCTCTTTTTTTGAAGTCAAGGTTAGGTTCACGATGACTTTCCCTCGCCGATACTTTCATTGAGAATTATTTGGTATCCCATCGCGAATCGTACATACGTATAATTAATAGCATAAAAGCGCATCTGTATTTTATCTTGAACACTTTCACTGCCGGCCATACGTTGATATGTGCAAAGTATTAAGGATGGATATCGTATACACCTTTGGAGGCCACCATTGAATTTATTATAGTAGCTCATTCTAAAACCACCTTGTAACCGATAGGAGCGCCTAACTGCCTTTTTCGAAATATTTGACGACAAACAGACCGTAAAAGTCCAGCTTCGAGGGTTACATCGATTATTGACGCGTTCCAAAATTACGTCGCGTTTGGCAAGCTACTGTTTTAAGATTATTCAGCGCAGTTATTGAATGACAATGCAGCGACCTGTATCGATCGCTAGATACTACTATCTAATCGTCTCCACGAGTATTATTTTAAAAATGCAATTGTTTACGGATTTTTTTCGAATCTTTGCACCTTTTGTAGTTATTTACTGTTATAGAGTAAAACGTCACGCCGATTACAAAAACATCCGTGGAGCGTAAACGATCCAACTTTCATTTTTTTATTTGTGCTACATCTGGAAAATTTCGACTGAATAATCGTGAAACATCGGTTTCAATTGATGGAATTTAATGCTAAAATATTTTTTTTTTAAGATCTAAAAATTACGACAAACAGCGTACTATTAATAAGGAACCTTGAATTATTATAAAATAAAATATTTGTATAAGTTGGTTGTTTGTTATATTTTTGCGATTCTAATAACTTCATAGTATCATATTTTCAACAGAAATCGAAGGTTATGTTTGTACTTATTTCTTGTTGTTTAATGTAGTTTGCATTTTAATAATGATATTTAAGTCTTGACGATCCATTAAATAAAATAAAGCATATATTTACCATTTCGTAAGATTTTTTAATGTCAGTTCGGTTAGTTTATTATGAAATGTAGTTTACGATATATACAGAGTTGTCAATTAAAATCGTGGACATTTTATGTTCAAGTTTTTTTTTGTAAGCAATGTTTCTGACCCAATGAGAAAAAGACTATGTACAGCTGTGGAGATTTTGCTATTACGGTACACGGTGCATGGTGATAATTATATAGCTTTTGTTGCAAAATTAAAAAACAAACTGAGCAATCGCATTAGACCATGCAATGTGTTATATTAATTTTATAAACCTTTTGTTCAACCAGTACTTTAATTTATCAATAAGTTTAGACTGGAGTTTTCATCATTAATTTTATTTTAAAAGATCAACCAGGAGCAAATCGAGAACAAATTTCAGTAACAAAAATCATAAATTTTCTACCACAGATATTTATTTGATTACCTAAACCGTACCCAACCCAACATCATTCGTGAAGCATATAACGTCCTAAAAAATTCTCAGTTGAGTTTTCTGTTGTTTCAACAGAACTGTTGCACAATAAATATTCTTATTCGGAAACGGAAGCAGAAAAGGTCCAAGAAAATATGTGTGTAACATAGTCTTGTCTCAACTAGTATCTATAAATCCGGGTGTAACATATACACCCATTCTTGGACCTTTTCTGTTTGTGTTTTCCATTAAGAATATTTTTTGTGCGATATCTCTCTTGAAACAGCAGAAAAATCAACTTTTGAGGAAGTTGTGTGCTTAACGAACGTTGAGTTGGGGTGGTTTAGCTCATCAAAAATATATATATTTCGCTGTAATAACAAGCAATTATCTACATTATTATCAACATTATTATTATCATTACTGGTGTAGCACCGATATGTTACAAATGCATATTTATACACAGATCACACAAATCTATCGTCGTTGAGTGGAGAGGGAGGACAGTCTGAATTACATAAACACAAAGCATGAAATGCAGAGAATTTTGGGGTGGCAAGCGAACTTAAGGGGGACTTACATCTTGCAGGTCAATTTTGGAGCCAATTTTCAAGAATTTATAGTAAAAAACTAGAGAAGATTTCGATATGAAGCATTTTCCATGTAATTGTACATCAATTGAACATCACACATGATTTTTTGTAAATGTCAATGTTGGCAGCGCCTCTGTCGAAAGTGAAGGGTCAAACGGTATGCAGGATTGGATCCACCCTAGTTATCTGAAATAAAAAATACAACAATACTTTTGATCGTTATTATGTCAGCATTTTTACAAAAAAGTCATATTTTTACTACGTTTTGTGTCCCATTCGAAGCTGTCAAAAATCATAAAAAGAAATTTTTCAAAAATAAACGACCGGGACAATTTTTTTGAAATCGACAAGGTGTCTAGAATACAGTGACGTAGTTAATTTGTGTGATGTATTGAGTTGTGCTAACTGGGAGCGATGCAAATCTTGGCGAACAATATTATGTCAAATTTAGAGTTGGTAAGATATGGTTGACTATCTATTGTTAATGTATTTTCCGTTACGTATTCTATTTCTATATGCATTGTTGTGAGGCAATCACCTTGTCGGTGTTTGAAGCGAGTTGGGTACTAGAGGAGAGCCATCTGTTGTGGTATGGGGTAGGCTCATCTTTTAGCTACAATCGAATAGCTGCTGTTGTTCTTGGTGGACCTGACTCGACCTGCCCCTGGATCCGTACGTTCAGAGGTCAACGTATGCTAATATCTAAACCCAATGTTTCTGTTGTAAATCCACAGGTAGAACGTCGAGTTACGGCGAGTACACAATTTCAGGTATATTACATACATGCGCAAGTATCTAGTAAACAGCACAGTCTTTCAAAACTGATAAAATACCAAAGGACAAAGGAAATCTACTCACTCAAAGCGAGACATATGCAAAACAATTTAAAATCTATTTTATATGAAATAAATTTGATATAAAAATCGAAAGGAAAAATCAAGTTAGCAAAAGAAAATTCTGTCAAGGAAAGCAAGGGCACTACATTCGAATACAATTTATCACGAAATATGTAATATTTATTCGTAACGCACGCAGCAACGTCCACATTAACTAACATGACAGATAAGTTCGTCTGGGCTGTCGCCAAAAATGTAAAAAATGCCGACTGATTTAAACACTAAATTAAAAAATGTCTTATTGTACTTTAAATTCAAGTCGGCGTATTTTTAAATAATATACAAAATGAAATATTCCGTTCTGAAGATAAGCTCAAAGTACACCTTAAAGCTGTTAATTTGCCATAATAACGTTTTATGTGAAGCTCATAAATTAACGAATTAAGTGAAAATCTTTTTATAGGATGTCATCGCGTAAGAACGTGCCTTGTTCTACTCAATTTCTAACTGAGGAGAACATTATTTTTAGATTTCGTTAAAAATTTCCGAGCGTGTAATTTTTACAATTTCGAATGTAAAAACTGGGGCGTGTTGATGCATTTGTCGCTCTTGAAAACGAAATGTGCTTGTTCGTGGCGACCGAGGAATAAAAATAACAAATAAATTAAAATAAAGCTGGCCCATTCACAACTCTCGGTTACTCGCATAGCGATCACAGACTCGTGCATAGACAAATGTTTGTTGTTGATTTATTTCATGTTTTCGGATATTAAAGAAATTCGGGCATAAAATGTATCCTTTAACAGGACACGTTTATTGCATTTGTTAACTAACTTGACTTAACTTGAGATATTGAGATTCGCAAATCCAAATGAAATAATAGAAACTGTTATTTAGCAGTTGCAATAATCGTTTATGTGGTAAAATGTAAATTCTGATTCAACCACGTTGATGGGCTTGAGCTATCGACGCGGATCCTGTTAGCTATGATACAATAAGTTACCGAGTTAGTCAATGACATACCAATAATTAAAATGTTCGTCATTCACAATTCAATTTAAAATCTGGCCGAGAAGCAATCGCAAGACATTAAAAATACTTTTATGATCAATTATTGGTATTAATTTGTAGGTTACGCGGTTCGACGACGTGGATATTAAAATGAGGCTTAAATAAAAAAAAAATAAATATTATCTACCACACATAAAAATTTATTTTAAAAAATGTGTAATTTTATAAAGTAACCTCTATTATTACACATCTTTGTGACACATGCGGACAATATAACTTGGCAGATTTGTGTCGAAGTGGTCGTCACGGACAGCCCATTTTCTGTTCGTTCAAATGCCACAGGTTCTTTATACCATAAGCAACATAATTAGTTATTTGTTAAAATATTTTTACCTATTCACATAGTAAATCATTGGTATTTCATCCCAAGTTAATCAAAGAATTTGCACAATTCATAATTCACAATTTTGGTTCAACTGCATTTTTTCGACAATAATAATTTTATTTTCAGCTGTGCGGAATTTACAGTTTTAGTGAAATTCAATTAATCTCATTTAATCACAGAAAAACTCTGCAAAAAAAACATAGTTGAACAAGTTCGTTTCGCCCTTCTTTTAGCTTGTCAACGAAGACCATTAGTTCTGTTTCTGAATTTAGGATTTCTTCTGTTAACGTGCTAAGTGAGAAGAGGAAATGAATTGAAATGAACCGTAAGTTTTTGACAATGCTGTCAAAGTACACATAAATTTATTTTTATGACTAAGGTCCTTTACTCCTGTCGTGACAAGGTAAGAAAAGAACGAAACGATATCGTCCAATGATCATATCTAGTGTTTGTAGAACAGTTTAATTAATGTTACTAGCTTCTTGTAGTACAAGATTACATCACCACAACAATTTAACGTATTTCGTCAATATTCTCATCAAACATTTTAAAGTCAGATCAGACTAATTCAGACTAATTCACTAATTCTAGTTTTTCTTGATACTTTTTAAAAACGGTATTTTATAAAACCTCATTGTTCACAAACAAACATTTTTTTAATATTCTCGAGGAGCCACAAAATATATCTTCCGACATTTGATGGTTTACTTTCTACAGCTTGAATTGCAAATCACATGTAACATACATACATTTTTATGGCGTATTTTGAGAATAATTGCATAACGTTACGTATTGTTGTGTAACGTAACAAATAAATATTTTACCGTTGCACGTTTATTGCGCACATTTTGAGAAATACTAAAATTAAATATTGCTAATAAATATCCACATCCTTTAATTTTGAAACAAAACCAAATTACTGGTGAAATTTCCAACAAATATGTAATTCAAAGTAATCGAGTAAAACATCTATATATATAATGTTTCGAGAAATTGTGTTTGGAGTCAACGGCCTTTTCTGATATTCGTCAAGATGCCATAAAAATAAATTAGGCCGATATGTCGGCTTCGCATCAGGAAGCAAGGATAACCATGACCGCAACTTCGAAATAAGCGTAGGTGGAATATAATAAAAATATATCAATTCAAAATTTGTATAAAAAATTAGATATTTACGATTTGCTTTAAACATCGAAACGATATTAATATTAAAAAAAAAAGTTTATGGCCACACATGTTTCGGCATATTTCCCTTTGACAAATTGAAACTACGTTTTATGTAAAAGATTGTGTGTACGATATAAAACAAAATTTCAAACACGTATTAAAACTAAACAGATAAAATTGCACGAAGTGAGAGCATTAAAACATTGCCTTTTTAGCGAGTGAATTAATGTCACAACGGAACGTGATAATGATAAAATCTGGTTATGATATATGAACACAAAGTAAACAAATTTAATATTACATTTCGACATAATAACAAATCTAGTCGTTACATAAGTAAATTTAAACAATTACATTAATTCTAAATTTAACAATTGAACACTTTGAAACTACTTTTTATTGTAAAATTGCTTGAATTAAAAATTGAAACAGTTTTAGTATGACTTTAGTGTAAGGATGTAATAAAGCATTTGTGTGAAGACCACCAGCAGCCGTTTGGTTATTAATAACACATGTGCATTGTACTTTATAATAACCTTAGTCGTTACAGAATTAAATTCAAAACGTTACATTAATTTTAAATCGCGAACAATTTTATTGCAGACGAGTAAACAACTTTTTATTGTATAATTGTTTGAATTAAAAATTGCAAACAATTTTATTTTCACAAAAACGATGTGTGAGTCACCAATAATAATGTAATTAGTGTCACATCTTTTATGTATTGGATGGCAAGGTTTTAACTTTATAATAAACTGCGTAAATTGAAATCACATTAATTATTAATATTGAACACTTTGAAACTACTTTTTATTGTAAACTTTTCGATTGTTTTAATTAAAATATTGCAACAACAATTTTAGATTCACAGAACATTATATAACAACGCTGTAAAGCATTTATGTGATCATCACAGTAGCTGATTATTAAACGCAGCTTGGGTGCATTGGATTGCAACGTTTCGACTTTATAATAAATCTAATCGGCTGCATAAGTAAATTAAAACAGTTGCATTAATTTTAAATCTAAAAGAACTTTATTGAACACTTTGAGACTACTTTGTATTGTAAATTGGATTATTTGTATTGAAAAACTATTTTAATGCGACCAACGATGTGTAATAGTTCGATTATTAATAACAAATCATATATGCGCTGGACGTTATAATAAACAAAGTTGATACGTGAGTAAATTTAAAATATTATATTAATTTTAAATCTCAATTTTATTGGACATTATGAGACAAGTTTTTATTGCAAACGTGGCAAGCTTCAATTAGAAATTGAAAACAATTTCAATTTGACGAAAACGATGTGTAACGATGCTGTCAAGCATATATAAGACCACCAACAGCGTGATTATTAATAACACATCTCGTGTTCATTGGATGGCAACGTTTCGGCTTTATAACAAGTTACATAAGTAAATTTAAACCGTTACATTAAATTCTAAATTTAAGAGAATTTTATTGAACACTTTAAAACTACTTTTTATTGTAAACTTTCTATGTCTATTGTTTGAATTGAAAATTGCAAAACAGTTTCGAGTTTGCTATAAAACATTTGTGAGACAATAAAAAGATATATTTATGGTACATCTTCGACGCGTTAGATCTTAATAGCTGTATGAATGAGAAATCGTAAATCGAGTTAATTAAAAAATAAAATAAAATAGATTCTTTAGAAGCTATGTCTACAAAATTATTCATAGATTAAAATGTTACAGGTTACATTTCCTTACTAAATTATTTAAAACTAAATATATTTTACAATAGCCTACATTGCATTTATAAGTAAAACTGGTTTTAATGAAAAATTATTTGATGGTCTTTAGTTAAATTAATATAATGTTAAATCTAGCACAGGGTAAGCTGTATGCATCAATCATTATATTTGATTTACAGCGTAAGTAATGATACATGCAATGACCATCGTTTCGTTGTAATTACAACTCGTCAGATTGGAGCGGTAGTCATCGTTGAACAAATCAACGCGAGTTGGTGATTTAAAATATTTTATGTTTCAAAAATTCTTGTATTCCTTTGTGACGATTTGAAACTTTTAGGATGAGCTGGAATAGCAAGTGTTATTGTGAAGAAAAACAACAACAATGTTACAGTAATATTTTTTATGCACGAATTCTGTAACTTACGATTGTGATTCAATTTTTTTAAGAAGTAATGTTATAAAATTGCGCGTAATTTCATTGTTGTTATATAATTGCATCAAAAACCGATTTTGGGTTTAATCACAGTCATCGATAAATAATATATGGATTTAAATTTGGAATTGTAATAATAATTGGTAGTAATTTCTGTAAAATTATATATTTAAAATTATTATTATTGTGATTGACACTTCAAGGGCGCATCCACCCCATCTTTATAAACGACCTTGCATGTTTTTTACACGAGTTGAATTTATTCCAGGATGGTGAAATTTTCGAAAAAATATTATGTGACCTGTCGTAAATATTACCGAGTAATTAGAAAGTGATTATTAATAGTTTTTTGATGCATAAAAAACGATGTAGTTGTACTTCGTCTACGTAACGAGTCTATTATTCGTAAACTAATCTACGCGGTTAAATCGGTAATTTAATTAATAGATAAGCAATGATCTATTGGTTGATAATATAAATTTAGTTAATAAATAATAATTATATTTAAATACCTGGTGTCCATGTAATTTAGTGATAATCCTGTAAAAATAATCCATAGATTGGTGCACTAGAACAGAACTTTAAGTAACGAAATATCCACTGTAAATCACCACACTGTCACTGCTTCATTCAATATTTTCAATGTTGCGATTCGACGCCGGATAAAAAGGGGCAATAGTCACGGTACCGTAAAATCACTCAGTACATAAAGGTCGACAAATGCACATGCACCTCACACAACATTTCAATTCACGAAATTCGAACGAGTTCCGAAAACGGCACGCCGCGAATTACGTCCATCGTCCAAAAGAAGAGTACGGAACGGTGAATCGGAGTGCACTAGTAAACAGTAATTAATAATTTAAAATTTATTATCGTCGTGTCGGAGATAACGGGTTGCAGTTTCGAGCTCGCATATTGGCGGGCTTGCGTGCGCACAACCTGGTCCGGATCGCGAACTAAACACACAGTGTGAACGCGCGCGATATTCGCATTGCTTAGCCTAACCTTTCTAAGCTCTAAACGGCGAATGACGGCGACTCTACACGAATACAAGGCTGAATTAAAGCGAAACTCTTTGTTTAGAGGTTGTTGTAAATGTTCATGTGAACATTTCTAATTTG
Source organism: Geotrupes spiniger (assembly GCA_959613385.1). Lineage (NCBI taxonomy): Eukaryota > Metazoa > Arthropoda > Insecta > Coleoptera > Geotrupidae > Geotrupes > Geotrupes spiniger. The sequence goes on along the minus strand of OY390735.1, from coordinate 12,819,896 downwards.
ACCATCGAACGCTCTTTGGCAAAGGTCTTTGCCTTACTCTCCGTACTGTCAGTGTCGCACAATGCGAGGCGCGAGCTTGTCGTGCACCTTGCGGCCCTCACCACGTTACTTACCCCAATTACTAGTCGCCGAAATACCCGATCGAGGAAAAACGGTCCACCTCATTGTGCTTGTTATGATTATTATTATACATCGACGTCAATCTCTTCAATAGCATGACGTATCATCATAACTGTAAATGCATTTTTACTACACACTTACTTCGCTGTCATACGTCGCATTCATTGTTGTATATACGCTTGTGTTTGCATACAAATGTTCGTACACAGTTTCTCGGAAGACTTTTATGCAGGAAAATGTTTTATGCCTTGAGACGTACGATAAATATTAAATAATTGTTTCCCACTTGTAAACAAGAATTTCACTGGGTCATTGTTACTTAATACACAAACCATAAGAAACCATCACCTACAGATAAAAACTGTTATAACGCGAGCCATAACAACAATTTCTACAAACTAGTTGAGCGCGATATTTTTGATTTGGCACCTTACTGACGCACGCAAAATAATCTAATTGTAATTTCTTAACTTGATCACGTTGACTATTATTTGAATTAAATTAACTGAAAATTAGTGGTTGGTAAATTTGTAAATAAATGCAATTATAATTATTAATTGCTGGCCTTCATTAGATATTTTCGTAAGATTTCAGATTTTTTTCTCAAAAATACTGTGGTTTTAAATGTTGAGAAATCTTCATCAAATAATGAATTTTTCACAATAATGTTTACCCAACGAATTCGGACTAGTTTGGAGCACAGTTTAAAAAAAAAACTTCATTTACATCATTTTGTTAATGTGATTAAAATAATACCTTTTAGTTTTATCTACCATCGAATTGTAGCAAAAAAAAACTATATATATCTACATAAAACTATTTAAATAAACGAATTTATCTTGGATTGGGTTGGGTCCCTTTTTCCGCGAATTAGTGCAATAATGGGACTAATACAGTCATGGTTGCTTCGTTACACCACAAGACGCCTATTAAAACCATATTTTAGCAAAGACTCCTTCACTAAATATTATAAACCCCAAATTTTTTTAATTATTTTTGTAATCATGTGACCAAGCTATAATTCTTGGTAGTCATCTTACGTAGAATTATTTTTTAGACTCAGATGACTAGTTTGCTGTGCAAACTTGAAAAAAATGGAGGTATACAAGATATATGTGATGTACGTATGAAAGACCAGACGAAATTTTAGAATGATGCAGGTGGAGTGAGAGAGAATGGTGCAGGACGATATGAAGAGGTTGCTTAACCTAAAAGGGTGAACTCTTGAATATATATCGCTGAAAAAACTGGGAAGGGCAGAGATTGGGGCAAGGGAACGAATAACTAAATATGAATTGAAAACACATGGTTGACTAGCAGACCTTGTAAACACTTGTATTAAAGCTTTTAAAGAAGGATATAATAAGAAAAGAGGATAAATATGTATGAATATGTAGAGAAATCAGTAGATGGGCAGAATCGGAAGGAGAAACCTGCTGTGAATATGTGGAAGAAGATAGAGGCACAAAAATTCGTTCACAAATATCTTTCAGTATTTCTGTAAAGTACTAACTTTTTACGTCGAACCATACCCCTTTTCATCGGACGTCTCCTTAGTTATCCTTTTATTATCTTCAATTTTTGCTACGTTAATAATTTTCTTGCTTTTCTTTCTATCAATATGTAATCAACGATTGATTTTCTTTTCCTTCAGGTTCTTGCCTTGCGCGTTGGTCTACTCCTCCCACACTGTATTCATATAAGGTGTTCGTTACGATCAAATGGTTTATTTTGCAAAATTCCAGTAGTGTAGTAGTTGTTTGCACTTGTTATTCCTCTCCTCTTCTCCACGTTTACCAATGACCGTTGTGCATTATCTCTTATCTCTCTATTTTCCCATTAAAGTCTCTCGCCGCATATATTTTCTGTTTCGCTGCTTGTATTAGTGCTGTACGTTGTAATCCAAACGCAAAATCTGCCTTTACTTTCTTTCGTCGCGTTTTCGTTTCATTCGCACTTTGCTATTATAGCCATTATCTATTATAGTTTGTTTCTTCGTTTAATTCCAATGATAAGATTCTTGTGCACAGCACAACACACAACACGTCCTATTTCTGCTGATGCTCTTTCATCAACTTTAGCTCCTCATAATAACAAGTGCTCGTTTTTTAGTTCCATAGTTCCCATACCTTTCTTTTTCGATTACTGTGTAGCTAACAAGTCTACATTTGCCATTCAAACTCGTTACTCAGTTACTACAATTATTCGCCATGCGTTATTTGATCTCTTGTGGTTCTGTATATCGGTCTTTTTATTTTCTGTTTCTGTTGTTATTCTACTTATCTGTTTTATCAAGATTTAACGATGATGGATTGGACATTACTTAAACATCTTTCTGATGTAAACGAATGAATGAAATTTATAAAAAGCTATATAGTATATTCGATCGGACTGTGCCTAGATATTCCTGTTCTAAGTCTTCTTTTCCATCTTTGAAGACAACGGACTAGTACAAGCGGACGTGGAAAGCAACTGGCTATCTTGTACTTTGGAATGATTTCAAAAAACTTCAAAATTTAACTAACCCATAGAAAATGCTCATATTAAGTATATGAATTCTATGGAAGAATTTATGGTCGTTTATGCGCAACAGGCAGGGGACAAGTCGATTCCCTGGAAATTCCCTGTCATATGGTGACAGCCAATTGGATGATCCACAGGAAATTATCAATGCGTTTGCTGAAGCGTTTTCCAAAATGTACAGTAGTGTTTCACAATCTGACTCAAACATCCATGACACTCATCTACTACTATCCATGACACTCATGGCCAACTACTGTCATTTAACATTCAACCCATGACGGAAGACATCTTAATAAACACCCTGGCCAGTTTAGAAAATGACCGAACGTCAGGTGATGAACTGGAAACAAATTTTTAGGTGCAGAATGCAAGATTTGTTGCAAACCCACTTTGTACAATTATTAATTTAGCTGTCTACACTTCTACGTTTCATGTCGCTTGGGAACGTGTTTGCAATACTACCTAATTTTGCAAAAGTGTTTGAGCAGGTGCTATTTCTTAATATATACAGAAACATTCGATCTCACATTTCTCCGCATCAACGTTGGTTTCATGGCAGGCCATTCAACCATCCAAATCTTGGTGGTCTTTACTCAGCATCTTACCGAAAGATCTGAATTTCTGATTTAGGATGTAATTAATATAATATACACCAATTTTTTCTCGTGCGTTTGACACCATTGGTCTCGTAATTTTGCTGAGGAAACTTGATGATTTTGGATATAGTCAAAATCTGATTAATTAATGAGCTATTTTCTAGAAAATTGGAAAAATTATGTATTTTATAATGGATATTGATCTCCTGAGTTTATATCTGCATCCTGAATTTCGCAAGGATCGAACCTTGGTCCACTTCTATTTATCATTGTCATTAATGATTTGTTATCCTTTCTAAAAAATGGCAGAATCCAACTAGATGTTAATGCGCTACAATCGACTAAATTTTTAAATCGTCGAGCAAAGACAAATTAAATTGAACATTACCAACGCAATGACTTTCACGGGTAAATCGGGTTTGCATCCTTCTGCGTATATCACTGATGAGAATCATCTTAGCAAGCCACACATTATGAACGATACTGGAGTGACATTGGACCCTCGTGCTTTGTGAGGGGATCATCAAAATCTTAGTAATCTCTGTGTTTTGCCTTCGTTTTAAATAAACTGGAGTATGCATCAGTAATATGGTATCTACACTACACAAATCATCAACTTGCCATAGAACGCATCCAGTGCTGAATTTTAAAATATTGATCGTTCGAAATTGATTCGTCTAGCTAGAACGAAATATAGAATTATAAACATTTGCTTCAGAGACATCAAATTAAATCTTTGTCTAGTGGGACAGAGATGAAGAAAATTTTCCTAACGTAATTATCAACAAAATTGACTGCGTTGATCTACTTAATAGCATACAATTTCACGTGCCTCGCATTCGTCACGTCTGGTAGTTGCATTTCATGTACCACACATGTGTTCCGAAAAATTCATATGTGACATATTTGTGGGTGCTTTACATTAAGCGTGTCATTACCTCACTGAATTCTATTTAACTGTGTCTTGTCATATGTATACCGTCTATGTATTTATTTTGTTGTATTATAAGGTGTAAAGTTGTTGGGCAATAAGTTTACTACTATTATTTCGTTGCTCCAAAGCGTTGAGCTTATTTTTATTACTTTAGGCCGATTATATCGGTCTGTTAACAAGATACAGAAATACTCTATTTATGTTTATGTTTATTTGATTATCACCTATGTAGTCGATGTGTTTCGATGACAACTATCTTTTGCATTAGTGCGTATGTACTTTCGTTTATGTCTATGAGTTTTAGAATCTCGAACAGTGCTTTGGGTATTTCGCCCCTTGCTTCAATTATGACAGGAACAATAGAGATCTTGTCTTGGTTCCACATAACCTTGATCTCATTGCTAGAGGTATGGAGATATCTACGAGGTAAGTGTGTTTTTTTTCACAATTCAATGTCTGGTTCGCAGTTCTTCGGTAGAAGTAGAACTTTGGCGACGTTATCGTGTATTCTGGTGTAATCGATGGGGGCCAATACTGAACAGCCACTGACAATGTCATCGATTGTCACTGCTTTCGTTTTGCAGGTTCCGCATAGAGCGTTCTTTGGTGCCGGCAGTTTCAGAATGGGTTTCTTATAGTATCTGGTCGCTATCACTTGGTCTTGTGTATTACTATCATGAATCGTTCCGTTTCCGAAAATATGTTGCCTTTGGTAAGCCACGAGCTTGAAGTCTTAGTGTCAATGTGGTTCTTGTATTAGTATTAGTATTAGTGTCGGGTGTCTACTATGTAGTGGTTTCTCTTTTTCTTCTTATATCCGCTGGGCTCTTGTTCGCGTGCTTGCTAATGGTTGATAGTAATTATTTTTCAAGTTAAGCTGGGATATGTCCCGGTCGAAGAAATTCACAAATGCAAAAAGGTAACACAATAGATATGCGTTCTGCATTAAATTAATGGGAGGTGGCAGCACCGAATGGAACACTATGGAGAAATTGATTTGAATGATGAAGGTAAAACGGGCAATGATATTGAAAAAGATTGAAGTGGGATGGAAACTGAAGGGGTTGCAGAAAGAGCGAAAGTGCAGGCCAAGGATACAAAAGAGTCAATGACGATAACGATTTTTTTTGTATGCAGAAAAAGTACTGAATATACATATTTGGCATATTTCATACTTAGAAAGATAACAATTTGAGCGGTTATATATAATAGATAACGCGAACATCGTGAACAACATCTAAACAATTAACAGCGCAGCATGTCAGAAATTCCGGACGAAAATTTATTTACAATATAATATAATAACTTAAGTAATTGATTACTAATACATTTCAGTAAGGTATTATATCAAACTTATAAAATCATCACACATTTTATAGATTCCATACCAATAACTAAAATATACTTTGAATAAAGTAAAAAAATAAAAATAAATTTATTGATTCTTGAATTGAATTTTTAAATTAAGTATTGCATGTTTTTATTCCCTCTCTCATATTTATTGGCTCTTAACTGCCTACTTGTACAAGAACGGATCGAAATGAAAAAGCTTCTACAGGCTGCGAGTTCGTTTTGAGAACAAAATCCACCGGAAACGACACTAGTAAACAACTTATATTAGATCAATGGGAAAATGGAATAAACTAACACAAATCGAAAATTTGATCTAAATTTCCGAACGACGTTTCGCAGGAATGCAAATTGATTTGACGTCGATGCATTAATATATAGTGAAGAAAATAACATAAACTTTCTTAATTACTGCGTCGTAATCCAAAAAATCAAATTGTGTTGAAATCTAATAATCAAGGAATTAAAACTTGCTGAATTTCCTCAATATTAATGTTTTGCAAATATGTCATGTAATAGTAAGACATTTATCACAAATAATTGGCGATAGTGAAAATTCTTATTTTTGTCAAATGCTACAAAAACTCAATTTGTTAATATATGATATTGCTAGTGTTCTACTCTATAGAAATTTGTATGTTTCCACAAATTTTATAAAACCATATAAGGTATCTATATAGTTGTGCAAAATAGTGCAAAACATGTTCTAGCATTGATTATTTTGCGGTTTGGCAATCTATTGATTTAGCGATTTCTTTGAGCTTTGGATCCTCAACATATCCTTTCATCTACCAGTTACTACTTGTCTCTTGATTTTGATTTATATCCAATAGTGTGGTCTGCTTCTTTTTGATTTCAAGTTTTTTCTTCTTAATTTCGTTTAGCTTCCCGTTTTGTTCTACTTTTTGCATAACTTTTCTATTTATGCCGAGTATTTTGCTTAGTTTTATTTTTATGTAATCAGAGGCCTCAACTAGGTTTAGATTTGAAAAAGTATTTTTATTTTTTTCCTAATGTGTCGGTATTGCAATAATACGCTAATATTTAGTTCTTTACTAAATTATAACATCGTGTTTATGTTAGGCGCTGTCACATTTTTATCGTGTTTCAGTTTTACAATTTACTTATTGAAACATTGCGATTAATAAGCTACTACTTATCAAAGATATAAATAATTATTCAGAATTGAAAAATCATTCAGTGCCGATCACTGTCCTTGATCCTACATAAGCCGATGTAAATGTACCACCACGGAAAGAATTGCTGATAACTAGCATAATCAAGAATGGTTTTTCTAGATTTGTAATATAATTTATTCCAATTGCTGACATGTACTTAACATGTTTCTGTCGATCAATGTGCCACGAGGGCAAGATGTAATAAGCAATTGCATTGATGGAAGCTAATAAAAATGTCCGTTCTGAATTGGAATTAATGGATTGTAAGTCAACAACGATAGTATTTGTATAACCATTATTATTAGTCCATTGACATGAATATTGTCGATAATTTTATTTTGGCCAATTCGTCTGATTCAAAGAGCAACGTTGAAAATTAATTACCGGTTATGTCAGATTTGTTAGCTGATATTATAATATAAAAGTATGAAATACGTATACATTTTAACGGTTAATGCACATTCTATTTAAGAAATACAAAGGAAAGTTTGATACATAGTTTTAACGCCAGTAAAAGGTAAAAGGTACTTGATGTGTGAAAACGCAACAAATCGCGTCGTCGCCTCGGGCGTCAATAAAATGAATCGAGATACATGCGACCACAATAAATTGCACCAATTTATACATTACAGTCATCAATAATAATAAGCGGAATGTTTAATCTTTGATATGGTGTAACTTGATCACTAGTACAAAAAATGTTAATGTAGCAAAATAGTTAACCTATAATAAAATAAACTTTAAGATTAATCTGCGGGGATTTCGGATGATGACGACATAATCTAATAGGTTTATGAAATAAGGCATAAGTAATATAGTAAGAATATCTGCAACACATGGCAGATATTGCACATGCAAATTTTAAATCAGGTCGATTGAATACAGGTTAACAAAAGAGCCCTTTCAAATTATTTGTTTTCTTTCCCATAACACATATACCATATATTCCGATACCCTATCAGATATCGTTATATTTTTCCATAATTCTGTTTCCATCTAGGTTTCTCTCCTCCCCCCTCCATAGTTTAAATCAACATAAGTCCAATTTTACCTCAGCGTCCACCTCTATTTTAGAATCATTGTAAAGTTCCAGAAAAATTCTCTTACTATCTTGCAGTTATTCACATATGAGTGCCTTTGTATTCTTATCATTTGATACACTGCCATCCATACCACTGCCAGATAGTAACAAAATTATTTATCCCCATATAAAGCTTTACTTCATTGTTATCCTTCCTCCTTTGTAGTCGTGCCAAATGTTCATCAAGCTCAACAGTGTTAAACCAGTTATTATTCCTCAATTCTCTCTTCTTCCTCGTGCATTACTGCGTTACTTTTGATAACCTGTGGTTATGCCCTTATTTTTGCCTGTTCCTGTTTTGTGTTCATATCCTTTACTACCCTTGGCATCTACACCACTGACAGTTATTAGCAAAATTATTTGTTTCAAGATATATCTTCCGGGTGTTGATGTGGTTGTTGAAATATAATTGACACCACCTCAGGACCTCAACGCTAAAAGGATCATTCGCCGAGGGCTTACATGAGACCAAGTGCGCCAAACATACTATTACCTCAACTTAATATCCAACGAACCTTGTCACCTACACTTGAAGGTAAGTCGTCTACTGCCTGCAGATATGTGGAAAACAGTGGATTGGTTACGAGCACGCGAAATATCACCTCAACAATACTACCAAGAAGTTTGAGGAGCTACATCAAAAGAAGACCGAAGCACTACCGGGATCCTAAGAAGACTGGCGTCAACCTCACGTACCAACCGTTATCTGTTGAACAAACCAGAGTATTATCAAAATGACTAAATTTCGCTATTGTACCAAGCAGGATACCGAAGGACGAAATAATCATCCAGGTGGAATGTGCTATAAGAAATATACCAGCAGAAGAGGCAATATAACAAATAAGACAGGAGACCTGAAAAATACTCTGCAAAACAAAACCGGGAACTAGAAATATCTGAACGCATTGAAAGTGCTTCGTAAGAATAAAGATATCATCGTTCTACGTGCCGATAAGGGAAACGCAAGAGTAGTGATGACCTGGGTAAACTACATCGAGAAGATTAACACGTTATTGGTGCTACCCACAGATGGTGAGAGCAACCTCGTAAATACTGAAGAACCCGAACTTCAACCGAGAAGTTGGTTACAGACTAAGTAAGGTACGGAAGTTGGCAGCAAGGATCATCAAAGACACAGCAAGTATGCAGGCGATGATGCAGACAGCAAGGATCATCAAAGACGTAGCAAGAACCATCAAAGACCAGCCAGGACCATCAAGGACGAATCCAGGAGAAGCATCGGATATGGATCAACGGAACATAACGGATACGCATCGATCAAGCGAAGCAGGGTATTTAACGAAAAGCAAAACACATCAACATCAGTCTTTAGTAAACTTCTGCAGAGGTATTATCTGCGAAACGCCAGGTTTATTTCACAAACCACGGCACCCGGCAGATACATCTTTATGGAACAATGGCCGTGAAAGACTACTTTGGTTTTATTGACATTTCTCGTCTCCTTTTTCCTGCGTGCCCCTAATATTCCCTGGCATCCATACCGATTTTAATATTTTTCCATTTTTCTGTCTCGTCAATCCTAACAGCCGAATTAATAACTACCTCTATAATTCAGCCTCGTCTTAGATCCTAATTGCTTCATTTACTGTCTGGTTATCCCAATGCCCACGTCTTTACTCATGCGTTCCTTTCCATATATTTACTACCCCGACCCACCTACTTATGTTATCGCGCATTAACCCCATGTTATGTCCCCCATGGTTTTTCAGAAAAAAAACAGGAAAAGTTTCCCTTTCTGCACTTCTAACATTAATTTAATTTAATTTTCATTTCTTCATCATCAAGTTGAGCACTTTCGCATCAATCCCTAATTCCATATATGCATTTTAACCTATTATTCCCCCACCCTTTTTCTGTCACCCAACCCCCTTATCAACACATGATTAAACCTTTTTTTTCTGCTGTACTATTCCATTCTTGATTCGAGTTGTACAATTCTTTCCTTCACCTCCTTCATCCCTCTTATTAAATCTTCCGTCTTTGTCATACGAATACTTGTTTCTGCTGCAATTTCTCCACTTTTAATTTTGTAACTTCTCCAGAATTTTTGACCTGCTAAGGCATTTACATCTATTGAATGGTTCAATTTTCTTCTCCTCGCGATGTCGGCACTATTTTATCGCCACCAGAGGACTATCATACATATAAAAATTTTCAAATCAGTCTCATCCAGTCGTTCAGTGATTCCTCATCATCACTTTAGCTGATTTGTTTGTAATACATTTTGCGATCTTGCTATTTAAGCTCAACGTTATCTCTACCAGTTGACTATTGCATCCGGAAACATAGTGAAGGGTCTCTGGTTGTGATCCACTATGACATTTCTGCACCGGTTGTTATAATTCTTATGCTAGTAGCTTCTCCCCCTAGTTTAAATCAATCTAATTGTTCTGGTAAATACAAGCTTTCCTCATTTTCCACTCCATTTTTGAATCATTGCAGTATTCCAAAAAAATCTTTTACAAGCATGTGGTTATTCCCGTATGTGCGCCTTTCCTATATTCATCATACCCCTGGCATCCATACCATTGCAAGTTAATAACAAAATTATTTGATCCTAACGCTTCATTTCATTGCTATCCTCCCTCCTTTGTAGTCGTGCTTATTGCTAGATGTTCAACAATCTCAATCAGTTTCCTTCTTGCTGCATTGCTTTGTTCCAAAACATGCCTTTAGTTTTTATTCCCATGTTTTTGCCTTTTGTTGTTTTGTGCTTTATCCTTTACTACCCCTGCCATCCATAACACTGATACTGAAAATTTGTTCGTACATAAACTTTTGTTTCATTGGTAATTTTTATCTTATTCCCCATACCCTATGAAGTCAAATTCACCACATTTATTTTTATAACTTCAAATCTCTCCTGCATTTTTGACCTCATCAGCCATTTATTTCTATTGAATGAGTCATGTTTCTTTTTCTCGCGATATCTCCAGTATTTTGTCGCCAATATAACTTCGATGACGTGACTCGAAAGTCGAGGATACAGTTGCCTCCATATTAAAATTTGTAAATCATACTCGTCCAGTGGTTTAGTGGTCGCTCATGATCACTTTAGATGATTTGTTTGTAATTCATTCTGCGATCTCACACTTTAAGCTCAAAGCTATCTAGACCAATATTATTGCATCAAGAAACGTAAGTTAAGGGCCTTTAGTTCTGATCCACCAGGATATTTCTGCATCGATTGTTATGAGTCGTATGCTACAAGCTGGCCCACACGTATATGAACGACTACATTATCAAAGTGCTTAGCTGCTAAATTCTTTTTCGCAGTGCAATAAATTGGGAAGGTGATTTTTGAATTAGCTGACTCCCAACTTTGTCTATTATGAATAGAACAATATCACGCATGCATGAGTTATACTGCAAATGTCATGATTGAATTTGTACCTCAGTGAATCGAAGTTATCATCTGCTGACTCCACATTTATCTAAATTCCATTATCGCTGCCCAGTTTAGTAAAACTATCATATGATTCAATGACGGAATTTTCAGAGACAAATCCCTCTAATAAAATACATACAAATATATTTTACACTACCCTTTGGCTTGTAATTGCCAAAAAGTATTATCGGTATTACATCATTCATACTTATCGTTGGGTGTGCACATCACCAAATGCTATAGACGTTCTTAATTTAAGTCAGTAGTACATCAACGATTTACTGTCAATAATATTACTTTAGTACTTTAACACCATATTATAAAAGCACTTTTTATATATAATAATCATATCGTATTGTATTACTAATATGTATTCTATAATTAATTAAATGTGGATCCTTATATTTTCCTAATAAACATCGATCCAAAAATCAGTCAATTATTTCGGAAATAAATTGCTTTGATAAATGTATCAGATGGATTACCGATTCGAACCATAACGCGCTTTGTAGCACTATTCGAATTCAAATACACTCGCGCTTGTAAATTCTAAAAATACGCGCAACGAACAATTTACATATATGAATGGGTTCCAGTTTGTTATACCCTACGTTAAAAAAAATTGTTCACAAACATCTACGCTCGTTTTTGTACCTTTGTTTATATTTTACTGCCAATCCATTGTAAATCAGTTAAGCTCGTTTACCTGAACATACTCCGGCACCTACCATTAAATACATGGCAACCACCTGTTGCTGCAACAACACAGCGCCATTCTACACGTTCAATCGATAGAGTATACTAGATTATTATTCGTAGGCAACGTGAATGCAATTTCAACACTAACGCTCGACATGTTCAACAACGAATTATTTTTAAATCGGACATCATTCAATAAGTCAGTGCGTGCAAATAGCTTCAATAGTGCTGCAATCGCCTCGATAATTCATACTAATTTAATATTATTGTTTGTTTCAGCAACATGTTTTAGCTGTTTTAACACACATAACATAAAACTATAAATATGTGGAGTGTATTTATATCCACCCAAGGCAGCGTGTGTGTAGTAACATATATTAAACATTATTGAACAATATGAATACTAAACGCTGCAGACTGAACAACGCATATTTAACAAGATTTATTACGCATTTCTGTGCTGCTTAATCTATTAGAAACGCGATACAAAAGCTCTTGGATTACATTGCATTTTTCGAATACACTTTCATTTTGACGATAGGTAGCAGCATATTTCGGTGTTATGAGTAATAATGGTATTTAATGAGATTTGGCTTCGCATGGATTTCAATTACTTCAAACGTATTTATTTAATATTTTTGATTAAGTTAATTTAAAATGTTGTATGTGTACGATTTCCACAGTGTAACTCCTGATTTTTTGTTTATGCTCGTTTTAGTTTTGTTGTTATTGATCAAGCTTTTTAGGGTGTTATGTGTTTTGTATATGTGTTTATTAAATTTTTGAAGTCCTTTGCCGCGTATTCTCTAAGCTCTATTCCACCCCTGCTTTGTTTTCACCCATATCTTTTTTACTCCCGTTATAATTCCAACTTTTGCTGGATCCATTTTAGATCCTCATCGAAATCCCTGAGACATGTTCTCATTTTTTATTTTCTCCATGTTTGACCGCTACCTTCCAGAACTTGCTTAGAACTTTTTCAAAATTTCCTTCCCTTGCATTCTCTTCCTGCCACCGACCTGTTCCCCATCTGTACCGTGATTCAGTTTATTGCCACTAGTTTTCCTTTTTCCCCATTCCAGATCAACCAGCTGTCGTCCACTCTTAATTTTCTATACCCCATCTCTACTCTTCTTTCTTCCACCTTCTCCATTGCTGCGTATTTCCATTTTTCCATCTGCACCTCCCTTTCTTTTTTCGTATGATCGTTATCAATGTACACTTTCTGCCTCCCTAAATTCGCCTTATTCATCACCATTCCCTCATTGCCCGCCATTGACACAATTTTTACCAACGTTTCGATTTCGCTAAGATACACTTTGATTTCCTCATTGCCTAGACTTTACATACATTTTTTGCTTATTTTTAAATAATTCTTATCAAAATATATTTACATATGCTTAATTACATTGTATATGTCGCTTATTGATTCGCTTAAATATCTACAACAACGTTTCTTCTTTGACCGCACACAGTGCGTCAAGGTATTGACAGCTACTCGGGGAATTTCAATTACGAATTTTTCCGTCAAATTTGATTCTTGCCATCAACATTTCATATTAAATTGTTTATTATGACTTCCTAGAAACAATTCTTATATACTTTGGCAATTTATTTTCGGGCTTCGATTTATGGCCAACCATCCTGCCGTCGAATTCTACCAACAGGGTCCATTATTCCGTCATAATTGTCGAAATATTTAATTTTCATTGTGGATCAATTGCAATTTTATTTTCAACATTGTGCACCAAATTTTGTTCAAAACGAGGATAGTACATTTTTTTGGATCCTATCCTATCCTATTATTCATCCTTGTATTGCTTTTAGTAATACCAGAAGTCCTTAATAGACAAAATATCTCAATTTCAAATTTACTCTTCCACCAAATGTAATGCCTTATACTCAAAATTTATTTTATAAATGTTCATATTTTGTCATATTCAAATTATATATAGAAAAATTTTCGATTTTAATATAATGTAAGGTCAGACTAAACATATACTTTAGATGCAGTTGTTGTTATCAACAAAAGGTGATTCTATGGAGAAATCGAATGCAACTAGTTCAAAATTACTAAAATTTATGATTTATGAATTAAAAACTAAACAGACACTTAAAATTTTCAATTTTTGTCCAGAAAATTTTGTTTTTTTTTAATTTATATGGTAATTCACAAAGTTTAATAATTTTCCGAAAAGTTCTTGACCTCAAAGTTTTATTAATTTTGAATTCTTAAAATTTATAATTTATTTATTCATATTTTTTAAACTACTTCAATTTTTGTTTAATTTCGTAGTTGGGTTTGGCCACTATCTGTCTTTCGTAGTTGGTAATTTTCTAGCTTGAGAATATCCAAAAATTGAATTTTGACTTCATAATAATCAAAATTTTGTCTGTTCATTTTCGTAGTTATATTGAGCACATAGCTTGGAAATATTCCGAATATTGAATTTTGACTTTGAAATTTTCACAATTTCTTTACTTTTGTTTATTTTCGTAGGGTTGGATTGGGTTGGGTTGGGGTGGGTTGGGTTAGGTTGGGTTGGGTTGGGTACCTAGCTTGGGAATATTCCAAAATTGAAATTTGACTTCATAATTTTCTTCAATAAGTTTCTTTAATTTTTGTTAATGTTCATAGTTTAGTTGGACACCTAGATTATTTCAAATGAAATCAATATTCGTTTGTCTGCTATTATTTATTTTCTTCGTTTGAGTATTACATTCAAATAGTCCTAAGCCGAAGCCAACAAATTCACGACGACAATGATCTTTCAATGACCAGTTACCTTATAATTACTATACTGGGGACGAATCAACTACACCAAGAACATATATAGCCGTTGTATACTGTTACATTCTAGATCTATCGATTGACTGTAAAGTATATACTATTTATAATCAAATCGTTTCATTCTCAGTAAAAAATTAGAAAATGATGACATAATAATGTAAACAAATCAATATTCAAGGTGATTATTAATCATACTCTCCTTGATATATTTGTCATTTTTGAAGACACAACGCCTGGTAAATAAGATAATAGTAAATGATTGTCTCGGCGATACTTTTAAACAGTGCAGTGCAACGCAAGTAAATGCCCTCCGCTACTGCTTAGCAATACGACCAATAAATGGTAATCATTTAGGCGTATATTTTAAAATTACATTTTTGCAAACACGCTCATTACATTAATTACACGTCCACAATTATCATAAACCTATCATAAGGCCGGGTGTCTCTATTCTGCGATATATAATTTCCCTTTGATTAATTGAACGATTTAGCAAGTTTTATATGAAGTAATAACTTAATTGCGACTAATACTCCGGCCAATTTATAGTTGCATGTTGCATGAAACGCAGCAACGTACAAACGCCGATAAACTGTTGTGTACGTGGCGGTTAACAACTGCAAATTATTCGCGATTGAGCAAAACTTTCTCTCGGTAATTCCGCTATTTATTACATAGTAGTAGGAGCAGGCAACGCGATGATTATTACACAGCTGACACCCGCCAGCTTACTGTTACAGATGAAATTAAAAGTATTTTTTTTAACGGAAACTGTTTCGTAGAAAGTTTCGCCTACGAATTACGATGACACACTTGCAAGTTAACTGTGTTAAAAATTTTGTGATCGTTTTAAAAAAATTTAAATAAAATACCAATAATACGTCACAATATTACAACGCGTGCTGCTAAATTGTGTTGCAAACAACTAAAAAAAAATCACGGAGTCACAACCCCAAAGATACAGCACATATAGTTTATTTTATTCAGTCAGTATTAATAAAGATTCCAAAAAGTCGAAACATGTTCTTAACAATGAATTTTCTATCTGTTGATCTTGTATTTATTATTTTTACAATGTAAATGACGTCGATAATAATTATTAACTAAATAACTGAAACACCGTCCTATTAAAATGTCCCTATCCATCATAACAAGTGATTTGACGTTTAGATCAAAGCTTCACATTATATAAAATCTATATGCATAGTTCATAGGAAATAGTCGATACTTTGTATTGATGATCTACGGCCACAATGGTTAAAAGTTCGTAATCGACTTAGCGCGGCGTCAAGGAAGGCGACAAGTCCAGTCGGCACTTGGAGCTTGTTGCCTTATTTGAAAAAAATATGATTAATAATGAGACATAAGTAGCGAAGTACGGGTATAAACACTTGATACACTGTAATTAAACGAAGATATATAACCTGTTGATTCCACACGGTTACCAATATAAATTAACAATTTTTATTAACTTAGTTATATTTTATGGCGTGCTCGAAAATTCTACGACGCTTTGACCTTTCAATTATTACGTATTGCACGTATAAGTTCACTCTTAATTTCCATAAACTATAATTTGACGATCTTAAAAAATAATTCATGCGAGAAATGTAGTTCTCGGAGAGACGTTTCACTTTGCGAGCGCCCAAATCGGGAAACTGTATCAAATTGTATTGCATCAGCGCTCAAAAGAGAGGCCGCCCGTAACAGTTCAGTTTTACGGTAAGCCCCCCGACTCTGCCAAGCACCGACCTACTCCATCCATAAACTTTCTCCGCCACATTTCTCTTTATCAAGATCTTAAACGCGCGATTTATCTGGAACCCATTTACAACGAAAACGCCCACGATGCACATTTATATTTTCAATTCTAATGCATAAATGTGAGATGACCCCCGATGACACAGAGCTGTAATAAACACGAGTTTTCGATTACGATTAATAAGCATGCATTTTTGGGCGAACGCCCTGACCTGCACAACTTGCAACGAAATAATTGCGCACATACAGAAATGAATTTGTTTACCGACATTTCGGCCATTTCGCAACTTTTGATAGATAACGTCGAGATAATGTGTACACGTAGTGTGTTTTTTTCCAACAGGATATTACATGTAATTTAATCATATTTGTTGTACGGAACAACATGAAACTTGTTGACATAGGTCGTGGGTACTGACGCGATAAACGAAAACGTTTGATAATATTGCCTGGTTCAAAATAAATATAACATTTAATGATTTGTATCAAAAAATAAGTGTATTATTTTATTGAATTTACTACAAACTACTTCGCCATGTTGTACATGGTACACGTATTCTACAATCCCTCAAAATCAGAATTTAATGATGGCCGAAATAAAGAACTTAATTATCTGTAATGAAGAATTACTACGCGCTCAAATTTGCTTCGTAAAGTTGAACAACAAAGTTTTAGTCGAATGTCAAAAACTTCTCAGGAGTTGGGCTGGGTTTAACTGGACTTCAACATTCGATTTTGCAATGTGTTTTATTGAAATCTCAAGAACGTTGTGGAAATTGGATTGGATTCAATTGGATTACACCAATCGGGTATGGTACCACAATCAATTCCTTTTCAACTTTGACTCTAAAGTAGTTGATCAAACGATAGTAGTAATTGATAGTAATGTGTATGCTATTTTTTTTCAGTTTCGATAATGCCCCGGTTGTTTCGTCGAAGGCTTGTACAACATCTAATGAAGCAGTCTTTTCTATACTTGTTGTTCAAATGGAAACTACTATATGCATGAATTGTTGCGATGGAACAATGGTGACTTTGATAATGACAAATGTCAGCCTCTTAGTTCTCAAAAAGTGTTGATGAGATTGGTAATAGGGTGATGGTTTTCCAGGCTTCGGAAATCAAAATTATTTCTGAACTTATCATTGGAAATTGAAGGAGCAAACTTGTGCCGAATGCAAAAAATCTTAATTGATATTCAATGTAGTAGTAGTTACAATACGTGTTGTTATCATATCAATTGCTGTTCAAAATCAAAATACTCTTTGTTTGAGGAAGAACGGGAGTGGACGATAGAATGTTAGAGGGATTTAGAGAAGAAATGCATAGACATTAAAGGGAGAAAGCTGGTGCATGGAAAGGAAAAGGAGGTAAAGAAAACCGAAATAAAAGGGTGAAGGCACGAGGAGATGGCAGAAGAAGAAAGTAACTGAGGTAGGAGAGGAAATTATATATTTGTAAATGGCATATAAATCGTTAGAGTTAGTATGTGAATATGCTAGTATAATAAAGATTGACACATATCATGTTGTCCCAAAGTGTGGTATTGTAGATTTAAATTAAGTCACAGTAAACCTTCTCTGGTAATTTATGTATTAATTGCTTATAAGATCAAACCTAAACGTCAAGCCTATTTTTTTAAATTAAGTGTTCTCGAAAAGCCCAAGTGGTCCAAGTGGCGCAAAAACTAATAAACGAAGCAAATCAAATCCTGGTCATTAGAAACATACATGTCAACTTAGGATTTTTCACTGAAAACACTATTCTCTAGCTCATAAAAGGAGATAAATATCTTTTCAAAATAAACAATAAAAAATTAAACGAAATGAATCTAAAGAAATTATCGAGCAAAATATGACGATGCTTTCGATGACAACGCAGCCCAACTGAATCAAAACCCAACCCAAGCCAACCCAACCTCAAACACATAGTCACGAAATTTCAAATTAACGAACTAGAAAATTAAGCCGCAAAAAGATACTACACTTCAACATCGCAAGATCGTCTTCAGTTAACCTTAAATTTCAAGGAAAACTTAAATTAAAAAAATATATAACTTGATTTTTCCTGGATGACAATTGGCGTTTGACTGTGGATCATAACTGCGAATAGTGATCTATAATTAGACTCCGCTGTTAGTGCATTGCGTTGTGGATTGGTTGGTGGCTATGTTGCTCCTGAGGTAAGTCGTTGTTATGTATCATTTGGTGGAACGAAATATCTATATGTTAATCGGTCGTTAACAGCTTGTTAACGAAACGTCAAAAGTTAAAAGCAAAATTACCATTGTTTTGGATTTCACAAACAATAACGAGTTTTTAAAGGCTTGTTGACTAATTCATCATTTGACAATAGTTTGTGAAACCGGGCAATAGAATACTACAAACGTTATTCTTTTCTGCAATACAACTCGCTTCAAAATTGTTCAAAACATGATTTATACATGATTCAATAAAATATTATAGACTTTTGGAGGATATTTGTCAGTCTCACTTGGCACGGCTCCTTAGTAGAATTTGAGCTGCAATTTTTTATACTTTTCGATTATTTCATGTTTAAATTTTATATTTGGCAGTCGTTTATAATTACACGTAGTAATACGATAATTAGCTTCAGCTCTTAGTGCATTATGTTGGTAATTAGTTGATGGCTGTGCTGCGCAAGCGCTTGTCTGATAGCTTCATTTGGACGAACGACACAGCTATAGAAGAACTAAGACTGTTTATAAATCCAACCTGCTCTGAAAGAATTCATTGCATTTATGCATGATTTCACATCTTACACTAAAGTAAGAGACTAAAGAGACGGTAAAATTAACTGGCACTGCTCAATTCCAACCATTTGCCATCAACGTCGCTGTAGACTGTAGACGTAGCTTCTTAAAAAATAGACCTTAAAAGATATTTTTCTAAAAGTTATTAATTATATATAACGAGGAATTATTAGTCTCAAGTAGACCAAGAAATACCATTGGATAAATAGACAGCGATATATCAGCAACGAATTAAAGACATATTTCTTGGAGAAATCATTTAATCCTTGATTTATTGTGTATGTTTTTTGGCAATGTATATGTCCAACTAGATACCACAGTATAATTATTAATATTAAATTTATTATTAAATTTGACATGCACTTGATTTTTAGTTAGGCTTTTTCAAATCAAATCTAACCAAAGGAAAGCCCAACCAAAGCCCATCTTTTTCGATTAGGTTGGGTTCAAGATAGTTGTAACCAACTTCCATTGACTTGATCTGATGTTGCCCAGGTTTATTAATGAACGTACAGCAACCGCAGTTTTATTTCAGTTGATGGTCCATTGAGTTTTTGTATATGCTCTGTGTTGACTTTACGTTAATAGGGTTAATATGTTTTGACTGAATCACGTTCATTTAATTTGGGTTTAGAGGTCAAGAATTGGGTTTGACAAATTAAAATTGGATTTTGAAACCTCAGAACGACCACTAGTCGAACACGAGTCACTACTCCGGCTGCAATTATGTTTTACACGTGCGAAGATCCCTGGCAGCGAATTTCATATAAATTACGCCTAAAATTTGACCCAAATTAAATCCCTTTTGCAATTTGGGTATAGACGTAAACATTTTGCATTTTGTGTTTAGAAGCAAACTTCACAGTATCCACGTATTTGACATAGTATGGTCGATTCATAGGAGATTTTAGACGCCTTTTCATATTTTAGCAAACTTCAAATAGGCTCTTTGGCTTTATAAATGAAACAGCTATAATGACATAGGGTTGCTTCAGTGAACATTGCATTGAATTGAGTTTGTATGCAACGGGTAGATTGATGAAACTGATACTGCTAAAAGGTTTTCATCGAAACAAGTTCATTGAAGTTGGGTTCTGATATTTATGGGCCATTATTTGCATAAAAATTAAATTTCTCTTAAATTTGGATTTAAGTTGGACTTTTAAGGCAAACCAAAACTACCACGAAATATACATCCAACCCAAGCCGATCGTAGGTTTTATTTCGATTTTATTTTGGGGCGATTTTTTTGTTTTGTTTTGTTAACCGCAGATTTCACGCACAATCATGAAATTCAGTCAAAGGTTATTTAAATATATTTATAACATTTTTGTTGGGTTTATAAATTATTATTATATTATATGACAAGGGTTTATTGCACAGCGAGTTACAGTAGGTTGGGTTTATACGCACTGGGTTAACTTTGGAATTGGTAGGGTCCAATCGGGTTCATTTATTATGGGTTCAGAAGCCACTTTCACAATTATTTTGCCGAAAATTGTTTATGTTTCCAAAGTAAATTTGAGTTAAATTTGATTTTGACTTGGGCCTTTTTGCGATTGTATGTTTAGTGACAACTTTGGAAATGATTTGAATTCGTGTTATCCTAGTTGGCTTTGTTACAGTAGATCTTAAGTTAAACCAATTCATCAAATCGTCATGCTCATCCCTCGTTTAAAAAAAATTATGTTGAAGTCAACTGACACCAGTACTATGATTTTTTAAGTTTTGCATCGCTTCTTCCCTTATATTTTCCAGTTCGGCCAAGAAAATTTCTGTATCAACTGAGGGAGGTCTGGATGTATATTTATTATCATTATTTTTAGCTTTTTCTCAATTATATAGCACTACATTCTATTATTGCTTCCAGAGTTTTATTTTTACATCTTCTAGCTCTTCAAATTATAGATGCACAAAAATATAAGACCAGTGTATACATCATTTTTTGTAAATTTATATTCGTCTGGTTTAAGCCAGTGTATAATATGCATATAATAGATATTGCATAATAGACTACGATGTTATTATACCGATTGGAAAATAACTGCGAAACTATCAAAATGTACAAATAAAAACTACAGAGATATCTAGATGTAATGTTTGACTGTAAATGGACATTCGATGCGCGCAGTCGCTAACATGCTGCTTTGAAAACCACATACATGTTGTTGTCAAAGACCCAGATTTACGGTGAACAACAAACTATGGGCTACGCACACAAATTACCTCATACAGCGGTGGATGTTAATTTTGGAATCGCCTAATAAAAACAGTATAATGATTTCAAAAATCAGAAAATACCAACAGATAGCTGCGATCGTCAATACAACAATACAAACGTCATTCACAGTTAAATATGGATTGATTTGTTCAATTTTTAGTAACACTTGATTACCTATCCAGATATTCGGTGAAATTGAAGCCGAGGAAACAGCAGCAAGACGAAAACTTAAAATTATTCCAACAAGCAAAATGTACAAACCCTGATATGAATTGGAACTTGAAATAAAAAAAATGGTAACATACTGAACAACCTAAAGGGACGTTGAAATTTTAATTCTAACCCGAAATTTTCCTTCCATGAACACTATTAATGTGTTATATATGATCTTTATGTCACATGTGGCTCAATTTGTTATAGCTTTATCGAATAAAATTCATCGGCTCGCACAGTTTAATCGCCGACTACCTCAATGAAACTTGGTAGAGTCGCGAATACACCGACATTCTACAAGACTGGCCATAATCCTGTTCATAGACTTCTATGTATTAGCTCTGGTATCGTTTTAAGTGCCATTCCATGAATTGCATTGACGACAAGAAGCTTAAAAAAAGTACGAGAATCGGAAAACAAATTAAAATGATTAAAAAAATAAAAATTATTGTTAAGAAATCATTGAAACAAACGTAATTAAAAAATAAATAAGAATTGAATAATTACCAGGAACTGGGGAACAAATTGGATCAAAGAAAACAAAATAATATTTAAAAAGGTAAACAATAAGGGAGAAAAATACTCTTAATTATCACCCTTCCATCGTAATTACTACAAAAATGTCATTGTTTCATTGTTGTTTTGATTTTTATTTATGGTATTTGTGATTGCACTTTTATTAACATTTTAGTAAGGGCGACGTTTATTGATTGAGGCTTAAGAGAATTTGATAAATCGCCCGCCAAAAATATTTACATTTCGCAACGATTCAACACCGAAAACCGTTATCTAATCAAATTACTTTATAATTAATCCAGCAAAATTGTATGTCTTACTAAAATATACGATAAAGATAAGCGCGCACTTTAATTGCAACACTTTTAATAATTGCTAATTAAAACAAATATTTAAATGATATTCCAACATATCGCCGTACACAGTTCATTTGCTACAAAAATGCAATCAATATTCTTATAATTACTTTTTGTTAGGTCGCAATATGTTCAAATCTGTTAAACTCAATTAACGATGTATGCACATAGATAAATTGTGTTGAAAACATGGCATGCCACAATATAACACTTACGTATTCGTATCAGGATGCAAGGATAACCGAGTGGGGTAATAGCAAAACAAATGATCTCATCTCGCAAAGTCACTGCATTTCCGTCAATAAGCCAAGGACCCGTTTCATTTGCAAACAAACCCGACGATAAACACTTCATCCGAAATTTACAACGACTTATTTTTGTCTTTACGATTCTAGTACTATTTACTACGTGCTCGACGCTTAAATTTAAATTTAAAATTTAACTGTTTTGCCATGCAGTTTATGAAAAATTGAAACGCATTTGTTACGCAAATGTGGTATCTGGTCGCAATTAACTTTGGCCAATTACTTTTTTAATTGGCGAGTGCATATAAAAGTATGTAGAATAGAATAATATTTTTTTAATATTATTGTCTGAGAAAAACAAGCTCGAGTATGGAAATGAGTCCAATAATTTTAACTTGATATAATTCTGTATCTCAAATATATTTAGCAAAAACTGAACGATGCACTTTTTGTAACTTAAAATCGAAGACTGCGTCTTCAACTCCCACTAAATTTTAATTGGGTTCATTTTAAATATCTTAATCGAAATAAAATGTCCTGTAGGTTGCGGTCAGCAGTATTATTTTCGTATCTTGTAACCTTCGCCTTTAAACAAAAAGTATGCTTAAGAGCTTTGATGACGTTTATAGGTTTGTATCGCTCAGATTTTGTCGTAAAAATCAATAGGTCAAATAAGCATTCATCTGATTTATCATTACTTAAGCAATCAATTTGGAATTATAATGACGCAAACTACATTATGTTTTACATAATTTAGTGTTGTTTGTGAATTTAAATACATTTTCATATCGCGCTATCGCGACATTAACAACAATTTTATTGTTCTTTTCCGTTATTGAAACTATTTGGTAATAAACGTTGACACTTTTTGTAAACACAAACAAAGATTTTAAGGTGCGAACTAATTCGATGTAAAAACGCCAATTTCCTGATTTCATAAACGACTGATATCTATTACTCAATTAAAATGTTTCATTAACAAATATTACTAACGTAATATAATTAATTAAAAGTAAAATATTTATTGCACAATTGGGATAGTTAACGTAACGATATTTAAAGCAGTTGTATTACATTTTGTTTGCATGTAGGTCACCGATTGGTCTAATTAATTGTCGTTTGAGGGCATAAATTAGAATCTAGATCGAAAGGGATGCAAATCTGATGTAAGATATTCAAAAGTATAATTGCAATTCAAAGAGGGCTTATGTTGGGGTATTGGGCGCACCAATAATCGTAAATTTTTACACATATTGTCGTGGAAACTCTATTTCTATTCCGAGCATTTTTATTAATACATATAATTATTTCATGTTAGCTGTCGTCACCTTTAATATATTTTAGTACAAAAAAATTAATGAAAATATTGCACTATGCAAATTTAACGAACGTCACTGGGGAAAAAAAAAACATTCACGTATTTACGGAAAACACCATTAATATTCTAATGAAGCAGACATTGCCAAGTCTGTCACATATTTTGCCATGATTAAGTATGGAGGTTGCATAGACCTTGCAATTAGTATTTACTGAAAGGTTTCAGCATTCGTTTTCTTTGTGTCGTTATTACACTCGGCGAAAAACATATTTGTTAAAATCATTTATAAACGACGCTGTAAATTGGACGTGAAGCGGCATTGCGGTCGCGAATTTTCTAAAATAACCGGGGTTGAATATTTCAGTAGCTGCAGCGTATGTACGAACGCCGGGATAACGGCTCATAAAAGCCGGCGATCGTCGCGGCTTCAAGTCGAAAACGGGGAATCGCGTTGGGCAATTCACGACACGTTATTGGATATTTGTCTCAAATGAACGGCTAGGATGTAAGAAGTATGTCGATTGACCCTGATTTGGCGGTCATATTTGTACAGAATTGCCCGACCTTAGCTTACTGACTGGCTTCGAGGCCACTCGATATACCAACTTATCATAACTGCCACGGTCGTGTTGAATTGCTAAGGTACATTTGTTTTTATCGTTATTAATACTAATGACGTTATAATTGACATCAGACCAAAAAAGGAACCGATTTTTTTGTGTGGCAAATGAAACTAAACTGATTTAAAGAATAAAAATAAAAATAAATGTAAAACTTGCTTCAAATTAATAGAAACAATTGTAAATATTAAAGAACTGGGATCGTTGATAAAAACAATATATATTTTCCATGTTTATAATTAGTGTTGCTACGTCTAGCCCTAATAATGTATTCCTGTAGAGATGTTTGAATAAGCTGTTCCACATAACTGTATCCCTTCTAGATCTAATCCTTCTTTAACTAAAATCCCATCTATGCTCTATGGGGTTCAAATCATGTAAGCAGGTTGGTTATTCCAGAACAGTGAGTTTTAGAAAGTCACTAGCAACTCTACTAGTATGTGGAGGAGCAATATTATGCATGAAGTTGGCATTATTTCCCATTGCACCACTCTGCAGCATAACTATGGGTTGTAACACCAATCAACATACCTACGACCTATTAGATCTGCCGTATAGGCGCAAAGAAATTTCCCCACATCATAATACCTACACAAAACATTATAGTTCCTTCGTTGTATTTTAGGGCAGATTTGGCAGTTTGTAGTCTAGTTTCTCTCCTTCTAACATACTTGTTATTCCATCCCAATTCTTGTTTCTGAAAACAAGGGCATTTTAGTCTTCAACTGACCAATTGTGGTGCACTAGATACGAATTTATCAGATCAATTGTATTCTGTTTGGCTATCCTTAACTGTTCTCAGTTAAACAAAATTGGGGTGATATATTTTTGGCCAACCCAACCTATTAAAGATCTCAATCGACTAACCGACGATTGAATTTAATTTGGGTTAATGATCTCTGCAAGACCATCAGCAATAATATTTTCTTTCGTACACCATCGTCGTCTCTCTATTGAGGGGTCTTTTATTCATCCACATCGTCTATTAGTTTTTGTATTTCTTTTAATGTTTTTATTTTTAAAATCTGCTACACCCTCCTCAATTTGCTGCCACTTCTTTTCGCTCATCTTTATTTACTTGGTCATTATTCTGATCTACATTGTTACTCCATTCTTCTTATGGTGCCCTTGATGTTGTTTGCAGCCGCCTCCTGAATTGACAAACATTTGTGCTGTGCAAACGGTATAGTATTTCT
Source organism: Geotrupes spiniger (assembly GCA_959613385.1). Classification (NCBI taxonomy): domain Eukaryota; kingdom Metazoa; phylum Arthropoda; class Insecta; order Coleoptera; family Geotrupidae; genus Geotrupes; species Geotrupes spiniger. The sequence continues at coordinate 12,793,996 of OY390735.1, read as the reverse complement.
TCAACTGATGTTTGGGATATTTTTGAAGATCAATCCTGAAACGTACCCAGTTGATGATGTTTACCTAACTATCGTCAAAATAACTACTAAATGATTAGAATCAAAGTCAAAGTCGTTTTCGACATTTGCATAGTTGGGTTGGGCATGAAATTTTCCACAAAGGGCTCCTGTTAATTTGGGCTGGATCAAGTTTTATCTTCATTTTCTTTTTTGTTCCAAAAACATTTGGTTAAAATATCTAAAAAAATATTATGTCAAAACTTTCCTTTATTATTTTACTTTGAGCCTATTTGTTGTCTTATAATTTTTTTGATCATCTTTGATTTTTATTTTCCAGTCTTTTAATCTTTTTTTTTTCTATTTCGCTTTCATTTCGTTTATATTTATACCAACGAAAACCCTACCCAATCCAACACAACGCGAATATTTAAATTGACTTTAATTGAAATAATTGTTATTCTAACACATTTATTGATATTTATTTTGGATTTATGATATTTCAAGTTTACTTTTTTATACCTTACATTTGTTTACTTTTTACGGTTTTGCTTTCATGACTTCTGACCTCCAAACATCTACTGAGTTAGATTAGATTGCGTTGGGTTAGATTGGGTTGGGTTGGATTGAATTGGATTACGTTGGGTTAAATTGGGTTAGGGTGGCCAGTTGCTTCGTCTTTCTTTGGCAACAAGTCGAGAACATAATAATAATCACGACAAGTTAAGTACATTAATCGTGATTAAGTCAAGAAATTGGTCCCGTACTATTTTAGTGTCGAATTTTGTTTTTATTGATTTTTCAATTTATCAAAGACTTCCTTTAAAATAAGTAAGTCGACACTCAAGAACATTTCAAAGATGGAACTACCACTGAATTGAATCCATCTATTCCGAAGTCCGGTATTCTAAGTATTCGCGTTGTTGCTCTGTTCAACAAAACCAACAATTATTCTCTTCTGAACATTTGACAACCAATTAATGATGATTTTCAACACAACTTTTATCAATTATTTACTATTTTCAAAAAAGCTCATATTAGTAAGAACTAAAGAGTGAATGCATATAAGTTTGTTCTAAACCTAAACTTTGAGATACCCGTAAGAAGTCGACCAACGTTCCTCCTATGGCGCTGAGTACGGCCAGTACATAATTTTTATAGTAGTCGGTGATAACGGTGCAGGTGCTATTGCGTCCTAAATTTAGTTACGTAATAGAAATCTTAAAATAAGCTGCTTTGATGATTCATTTTCAGTATTATATTCTTCTCGGACACGATTGGAACTCATTTTCATTCGCATTTGCACGATATTTAAAAAAATAAATAAGTACCCATGGGTATGATTTAAGAAAACTATGTGGTCTAGCTTTTGATATAAATTATATGCATGTCATAGTAATTATATAAATTAAATCACATTTAATCAACGAGCAACTGAGAAATACAAACATATCATATTATAAACTTTTAGCGAAAATTTTAAGGTATGCAATTAAAACTCAACAAAAGGAACTAAAACTAGGTGTTAGCTCTGTATGTAAGAACAAATTTAAAACATTAATTAATTATCAATGCAAGGAAGACATGACATGTAAATGACTAACAATTTTGAGTTCAAAAATATTTGAGTAGTCATCAAAGTTTACAAAATTATATGTAGATGGGTATAATTAGAAACTGGTAAATAGATCCAGAACAAAGTATATATAGTATTATATCTGGGATTAAAATTAAAGCAAAAACTGCAAATATATTGATATATCCCGATATAAAAATTGGTATATTTAAAAATGTGTGTCGCTGATAGTATAAAACTCCAATATTTCTGACAATCTGTTACTTGTACAGCGTTGCCGAACTTTTTCAAAGAAGCTTTCAGAAAATGACCCAATTCTCCATATTATAATTTTTAGACATTTTGTAAATATCGTCAAGTTGACTTTTACATGCTCGTGCGTTTGAAAAGACACCGGCGACTGCGATACATTTATTTATTAATCACACTGTCATTTATGAGCTACTTCTAAATATATAATTAAGGTTCTAATTGATTTCAGCCATAAAAATAGTCAAATTGTAAATTGCTCGAGTTAGCATCATTGTGTAAAATTTAGCATGAGTGTCACAACATGATTGTTAAATTTAAAAATAGCAGACAACCGAACTATATATTTCGTGAATTTGTGTAATAAGTATTTAGATTTACTTTTTAAGATATTTGGCCTAGAATGCCATAAACGTAATAGAGATCAATGGACAACCACGAACCGAAGTTGCAAAGGCAACTTTTGAGATACGAAGTATTCACATCGGCTAGTCTATAAATGCCAATTTGTGCAGTGCTTGTTCATTCAAGTTTCAAAACTTAAATTTAGAAACGTCAAAATGAAGATTACAGACTCCTTTTTTGTACATTGTGCACGTATTTTTTATTATTATTCAACAAAGAACATAAATACAAAATTTCATATAAATCTCAACACTCCTTTTCCAACAGGACACGACATAATAGTTAATTTAAACGTAGTATTATGTAAAAGGAAGCGTGGCAACATTAATGCATTTAATTTGGAGGGACATAAATGTATAACCGTCATATATAAAAACTGAAAAAAAGCCAACAGTCCTACAATTTTTGCCAAAACTACAAAATATCAAACTTTACGAAATCAAAAAAAAATGTCTCCAAAACTTTTTTGTCGCAAATAAATACTATAAATAATTACTATCGTCATAATGGGAAATGCATGTGGATGCTGTGTACGTTCGTTAAAGATAGTTTCAATTTCAACAAACTCATTCAGCAACCAATAAATATAATAATTGCGCCATAACGTCAGTTCATAAATTTTAGTATCAATCTAAAAAAAGACGATTCTATAGAAAAATCAAAACTCCTAAAATTTATGATTTGAATTAAAATCTAATTAAACCCCTAAATTGGCATGTTTTTGCCAAGAAAATTTTCATAGATTTTTTTAGTGTTTCATAAAGTAAACATCAAAAATAAAATCAAACGTCAACAATGTTCAAATATAGAGAGAGAAACTAAAATACATATGCTTACTTTCGACCCACTAAACAAACTATATATGCTATAATAACAAAATGCTACTCTAGATTTGTAATAAAAAATAGTCATAAAAAATAAATGGAGCCATAATCACTAACAAGGCGCAATTTCTGGTGAATCACTGTATTAATATATTTAATAATGTGTTTCGCTGCATTATGGATAGTTTGATCTGCTTAAAAATACGTGTAAAAAAAAATCTTAAAATCGCAAAATCTTAAAGCGCTCTATACATATTGCTGTGAAATGGACAGTATTTAACCTAATTAGTAGATTCTTTTAAGTTTTTCTTAGCTAGACATGTCTAGTGTGCCATATTTGTGTGTTCAACATTATTTTTTACATTTATTTAAGTAAATTATTACTAAATTTCAAATGTATAGTCTTTACCTATGAATTTTTATGATGGATTAATTATTTTCTTTTTATTTGTATTCCTATCTTGGCCACAATAGGACTAATTAAAGTCATATTAACGAAGCGAAATAAGTTTTGCAATGTTTTACAAAAAATTGCAAAACTTTCTTTCACTGCAATTTAATGAAATAATATTGGTCTCTATGCGAAAGCATACATCTATCATGTCTATCCCCCAAGGTGATTCAAATTTGACCACATCATGAAAAGGTCGCCACGAATCTGCTACAATGACTGCAGTCGCAACGAACATGATTTAATCAGAAATGTATTGTTACATAAAAAAAGATGCAAAGAAATATATGCGAAATAATAAATAAAATTATTGCACTCACCTCCTTCTTTAAACTCCGATAGCCTTTTGGGTATACCTGCAAATATAAATAATTCAAAATAAACCATTTAATATGCACTAGTAAGATATATAAATAACTAATCAATAAAAAATCTATCAATTGACCATTGAATTAAAACAGAAATAAATAAAATGTATGAATGCAGAAGTAGGTTACAATTTTTAAATTCGTCGCCACATGTATAAATGTTGTGTCTACATGACATTATTATTACATTATATGTAGTGCAATAAATATAGGTGAGTGCACACCCTATACAAATGCAAGGTGATATACTTTTATTTCTGCAAGTTGTTATTTATGTTAATGCGAAAATTTTTATCGAAGTAGCAAACGGATACTTTTTACTTTACGGCGTATGTTCCATTATTTGTACACAAAAAAATGCTATTAATGCAACGTTTCTATTTGTTTCAAACTGATTAGGTAAATAAATTCGAAGAAATTAAGTTAAGTTAGATTAAGATAATTTCGAATAGCTTTAGGTGTTAAATATAAACTAAAAAATTAATTAGTTGTGTATCGTCTTGGTTTGATTTGTTTACATTTGTTATTTTATGAATAAATTGTTCCATAAGTGTTGATAAATATAAATAATGAAAAAATAAATATATTTGTTAATCAATTAACTACGCAGTTACGGATTATCACCCTATAAATCCATGGAAGGGTACCGAGTACGGCAACCTACATAAAATTGATTACGGAGTTCTCTGCAAATATTGCAGCTACCACGTCCTGGTATTTTTTTCACAAAAATCGAATCAACAATGTGTTGCTTCCTACTCTACTGCCACCCTTTAAGATTTAATATTAGTATAATGACAAAGCTAACAAATTAATTTGTAATTACGTCCATTAAGTCACTTTGTGACTTATTGGATGCCATTTCTAAATAATACAACATTTTCGTACTTCGTAATTCACAGCAGATTTAAGAAAAGTAGTCACCAACCAGCCATTACTGGTTAAATCACACGTTCAGTTTAATGTACTTTATGTGCAGCAGTTTATATACAAATCCAGTGAAATATGCGTAGCATAAATATGTTGACTTGTCGCCTGCGAACGCTCTCACTATTTAAGCGTGCAGACCGGAGCTTTTTCGATCGGGAAAGCTCAATGAATTTAGATAAATTACGTCTGATAGTTTAGTTTACGCATGGTTACCATAATTATTAATAAGTTATGTACCCAGGCCTGCGTTTAATAAATCAGATTTATGCTTGAATCCAGCGAATATAATTCATAAAGCGGCCGGCCGCGCTCGATGGTTCATTTTAGAGCCTTAGATGGCGCGGTGAAATGGGCGAAGGCGGGGGGGAAGGGAGCGCATGGATGACCGCGAGGTGAAGAACCTGTGTGGTCGCCGCATGCACTCGCCGTGAAATGGGTCAACCTCTGTAATATTACAGCTCTTTGCGACGTTGTTCCGCCATCTACAGTCCGGCGAAGTATTCAGTTGATTAGCATGTTTTTTCGCTCAATTTAGTCCTTCGGTAATTTCGCTGGGTTTTTGTCGCTCGGTGATTTTATTACTCCATTTGACGTCGCGGTTATATTTATTTTAATGATGTGCAGCAAATAAAATGATCGGCGCTTTAAGCTAATTGGTGATATTTCATCGCCAAATTACGACGGATGGAATAAAATTTGTTTGGGTTTTTCTGCAGTGTCGGTGCTCTAGGTTTTTAATATTGCAAGAGGTCGTCGTCGAACAAACTCAATCATCGATTAATGTGTCTACATATTCTATCCAAAATATATATCAATGTAATTGAACAGTCAAGGTTGATTGCGCAAATTGGTTTGTTTACTTGAATCTGGTACGATTTCATTTCTTGCTTCATTTATTTAGAAGTTGTTCGTTCATTTCAATTTATTTCCTTCCGTTGTTTACATTTTCATGATTAATTTTTATTTGAAGCTTATTTCAATGTTTGTTGGTTCTTATCAGTTGAAAATGATTAACGTGTTCTTGACGGATTTAAGTAAAAGTACTGCAATTTCGGTAAAGAAGAATCAACTCTTGTTTCATTTGCGGTTACTTTCGAAACATTGAAGTGGTAGACATATACGAAGCAACATTAAAGTTTTAAGTTTTAAGGCTTTGAGTGTGTCCAGATTGGTTTCAGTCTATACTAAAGATGCTTAAGTAAACTGTGTAACAAAATATTTATTGACAAATTCGTAATTTATCGCATTTACAACTTCATTCTTCTCCGCCCCTTCCTCCTTCTGTGTCCTCTTATCGCCCTTTGAACTCTCCAAGTTCAGTATTTGTCCTAGGTGTATCCTTTCCAGCCTTTTCCTTTCTGTCGAACCCCACACTTCCGCTCCGTTCATCGGCATGCTCTTTATGCATGTATTCCATAGCTTCATTGTTTCTTCGAAATTCTGTTTTCTGTTTCCAGATTCCTCCACAATCATTCCTCCGCTCTCTCCGCCTTTCTGCAGGCATGTATCATGTGTCCTTCTCGGCTGTTCTTTCCTCATTACATATCTTAAGTGCACCCACTCCTTCACCTGATCTATTATATCTCCTTTCCATGCCACCTTTATTTCCCTCCTCCTTTCTTAAACGTCTTCAATTGTTGTATTCTTTGTGTCGAGCTCCAAATCTCTTCTATCCGTGAATCATGCTAACCTTTTCGCGATTTCTTTTAATCCCTTCTCCGTCTCGTCAACAAGCATATCTTTGTCGTTCATAATTGTGCCATTTCCCACCTTGTCCTTTCCTTTCCATTTCTTCCAATTCCGCAATGTAAATATTAAAGAATTGCGGGCTCAGCGGACATCCCTGTTGAACCCCTCTCCTGGTCTTATACCCTTTCATTACCAACCATTACTCTGCACCATATTTCCTCATATATTCGCTCAATACTTGTCGTTATCCCCTCCGATATCCTCAGCCTCGTCATTATCTTCAGCATTACCTTTCTGTCTACCTTGTCAAAAGCCGTCTTTGGGTCCACGAATATCGCGTACGTTTGCCCTCCCTTATTTACCAACTTCGTCTCTATTATGTAATTTAAGAAGTATTAGGTTTCAAAAGTTTTGTGCATTTTTATGTCATCTGTTTTCGTAGCTCCATATCTTAATAAATATTTATTCTACTGTGTCGTGGTATACACTGATGGATAGAGAATTTTGTACTCTATACATTAATGTTAATAATTATTTTTTTCCAAATTTAAATTTTTTGCCTCTTTTCAGATTATTATTATATGATGTCGTTAAGCGATGTTCGGCCAATTTTCCTCTACAAATTCAAATTGAACTAAAGCGCTGCCGAAACAGTCCAAGAAATTAACCAGGCATTTGGCAATGATGGTGTTAATGAACGCACTGTTCGACGTTGGTCTGCGAAATTTCGTTCCGGAGATTTTAGCCTCTAAGATGAGCCCCGAAGTGGTCGACCTACAGTAATCCAGGACGAGGATTTGAGGACCCTGGTGGAGACTGACCCATCACAAACGGTGCGTGGTATGGCGGAAGAACTGGGCGTCAGCTCCCATGTGGTTTCTGTTGGCTTAAAACGAATTGAAAACGTAAAAGACCTGGAAAAGTGGGTGCCCCAAGATTTGAAAGATCGACAGAAATTGTCACGTTTCGAGGTCTGTTCTTCTTTGCTTTTGCGCAAACAAAACGATCCATTTTTGATCGAATTGTCACGTGTGATGAAAAGTGGATCGTCTACGAGAACATGAGACGTTCAGGACAGTGATTGGACACCTATGAGCCACCCAGGTACTTTCCAAAGGCGAAAACCCACCAACAAAAGACCATGGTTACTGTATGGTGGTCAGCGGCTGGTGCGATTCACTATAACTTTCTGCAACCGGGCCAAATCATCACAGCAGATTCCTATTGTTAGGAAATCGACGAAATGTACCGAAAATTGCGTCAGCAGCAGCCGGCACTGGTCAACAGAAGAGGTCCGATCCTGCTCCACGACAACGCACGTTTCACAAATCACCGTCCAAAAATTAAACGAATTGAGCGTCGGAGTTCTACCTCACCCACCATACTTCTCGTCAACCGACCACCATCTTTTCAACCACTTTGATAACTTTCTCACCGGTGGAACCAATCAGGACCAGGCAAAAACGACCTTCGTCGACTTCATCGAATCCCGAGCACTCAATTTTTATTCAGACGGAATTAATCGACTTGTGTTACGTTGGCAACAGTGCACTGATTGAAATGGCGCTTGTTACGATTAAATTGAATAAGTATTCACTGATATATACAGTTTAAAGTAGAGGGACAAAAATTTTGAAACAACTTTTAACAGATTGTTCCTAGTACCCGTATCTTTACTGAATCACGCCTGTCCTTCCGGCAACACCCATTCGCCTTCCCCCTCTCCCTCTAATCGTCCACTTATCATCACATATTAGTGAAATCCCGCTGTAGTTTTCCACTCGTTCCTTGTCCCCCTTCTTCCTGATTGGTACTACTACGACCATCCTCCATCGTTCCGGTAATTCTTCCCAGCCATATATCGTTTATTCGCTTCAACGCTTCCATCCATAATTCCTCTGGCGCATTTAACCATCCATCCGTATCGACTCCGTCTTCCCCCGGCAGTTTCTCCTTTTTTGGTTAGCCTTTTACCTTCATTATCTCTTCCCATGTAAATCTCCTATACTGCCACTCTCTGCCTACAACGTTCTTCTCCCACTTCTCCTCACCATCTTCCCATCCTAAGCTCGAATAATATACTTTCTCGAAAATGTGATGGGCTTTAATAGTGGTTTTTCTATGGGAATGCAAAGTTCCAATTGCATCAAACTACGTTGATACTACAAATATTTTTCCATTGTGTTTTCCCCATGTACGACAGTCTCGTTTCCACTCTGTATAGTGTAAGAACGTATTACTGTATTTCAAAGATTAAAAACAAGAATGACAATGAAATAAATAAAATGTAAATAAATTTGAATAAGGTATAAAATATTTTTATTGTATAATGAGATATTTTAATTATTGGAACTTTATTTTTATTTCATAATTGAATAATTGTTTTAAGTTGAAAAGAAAAGCATGAGTTAGGATGGCGGAACTGTGATCACATGTATTGGGACAAGTAATAGGAGAAATCATATAAACAATAACGCAATGCCAAAAGAAAAGAAGACGACCAGCGGCCGAAAATGCCATGAATAAGAGAGAACACATACTGTTCACAATGCTAAAATAAAGAGAAGACAACCGACGAGAAGAAACAACAAGGAATCAACGCGAAGGAGGGTAAGCCCATTGCTAAAAGGAGATAATCATGTGTAAATCGAGCAAAATTACGGTAATTTTCTTAAAAGATTCTAAATTTCGCGAGACGCGAGGGACTAGTTTCTGGTCTATCTCGTGAGGCACGAGTGAGTTTCTTGTGTATAAGAGACTTCACAAGAACAGTGATGAGCAATAAAATCTGTTGTCAGAAGTGAAATCCGTTACGAAAAATTAACGTAAAAAAAATTGTGAAACGTCAAACGAAGCTTCGTAGATCAGTTAAACAACACAAAAAAACAGAGTAGCTTTACTTAATATTGATTGCGTATACAAACCAAGTAATGAATATAAACGGCACAATTTCTCAATTCCCATAATCAAGGATCACAACATAATTGTATTTTCCATCAGACTACGATTCTGATGGTAAGACGTTCAATTTACAAAATGTATCAACTCAATTGCTTTAATTTTTCCACATTTGTCAGTAAACTTCTGGTAAGTTCTGCGACGATTTTCTAAACCTCTTTGACGTTTCATAATTTCTTATTAAATTAGTGTTGGGGCACACATGGGCTTTTGAAAACTTTAATTTTCAATAAATTACTAATACTTAATTAATAATTACTTTTATTACTAAATGTGCCAAACAAAAGTAAGAAGCAAGTCGCAAGTAAATAAGGTTTATATAATTATCAATGTTTCAATTCTTTATATAAAACTTGTCAGTTGTTCACACCATTTGCAATTTTTATACAACCGTAAGACAAAAACAACTGCAAATGCATTTCATAAATGTAAGTGATTAAATATAATTCGCCACGGGAAAATTTCATTGCTCGCTACGAGCTGCATTTTTAATCACGTACACAGGCACGAACATTTTTCCAACTTTATGAGCATTTAACAGCACTTAACACCTTGCGACATTACTTACGATGGTGATTGGACAAATACGCATTTGTCAGCTTATAGTTCATTAATTACTGCTGCCTCTATTTTTAATGCTTACAACCGTTTATGAAATATGCCGCGAGTCGTATTTTTACATAATAGCTAATTAAATAAATCGTATATTTAGAACTGGAATCATAAAATATGTGAAAGACAATCGCCTATAATTTAATTTAATTAATTGCGAACGCGTATCGAACCAGCAATTACTGTATACAACGCGAAATATTTGCACCAGCAAAATTAAATTTCTATATCAAAACTTGTAGATTGCTCAAGATATAATCAATGCAATTGTGAAAAAATTAACAAACTAAAATGCCTACTCGCCGCTAAAATTGCGCCATTGTTACATAAATTACCGTAGAAAAAAAAACATTAGAGTTAATCAGATACGGAGGAAATGGCCATTTAATTGTATTTACCTTACGCTAACGAACAATACAAGCGTGCGTTGACTCGTACGGTGTGAATTCCATCCATTCTCGATAATAATGTATAAATATGATGTTGCTTCTAATTATCAAGACGGACTGGCAGTGTATTCACCCCTGGAGAAAGTTCGACTCACGTGATCGCTTTTACTTTCTACCGAGCGAGTCGCGTTTGCTTTTTTATGGTCTCGTCTACTAGCGCTCCACTGGAATGGCAAGTTTTAAGACTCAAATGTGAATTAAGGCACAATACCAAACGATTGCTCTAATGCGTTCCGTATAAGTTCGTCGCGAATCGTTTACGTAAAAGTAGATTCCCGATCTCTCGTTAAATTTATATATGGGTGGCTTCGTACATTACCACCGTGTTCCTTAAGTAAAGCATCTTGATAGAAAGTTTTAACATAATGATGTGATAATACCCATCTTTATATGGGCAACGAAATCTCATCAAGCCAATTTATGCGATTTAAAATGGCAATTATGGATAAATATATCTGTCGCATTATACAAATACATATTTCATTAATATATAATTTGAAAAGGAAAAATAACTTGATGATGAACCCAGAAATTATTTTGCGTAATTACAGGTATATTGTGCAAAAAATTGTAATACTTACACTTGTGTAACACAATCTATCTAGAAATTATTTAAGTGAGGACGTAGAAAAGACTAGGTTATTAGTATGTCCTTGTGATACAATTTTAACAATCCTCGTTAATTTTTGCCATAGCACTATTTATAATAGAAACACTGATCGAAAGCATTATCTAGAATGTTGTAACTAGTAACATTTTAGGCACATTAAGAGCGCATATCGTACTAATGTTGGTCATAATAAACACACAAAGAGTGATTTTTATTAAACCAGGGACGACGGTGGAGCATCTATGGAGTTTACATAATAATCGTTACTACTTAACTAGGTCACCAGTTAGGGCAATCGCCAGTCGGCCAAGGCATAGGAAATCAGAAACAATAACTTGAATCATCATTTTCCTCAAATCATGAAATGTGTTTCTTTTGGACATATTTTCACAATATGACAAGTGATAGAACTCTCTTTTAAGACAGTAACGATAGGATCAAAAACCTTTTTCGCTACGAAGAATGGTTCGTGATTATGTTTTTTGAATGCGATTTCAGGCATATGGCCTCATCGACTATTCCTGTGAGTCCAATTTCTGGCCTGTCATTCAAGAATTTGAAACTTTAACTCACCAATAACGCGCTGAATATTGGCTTCCAAAGCCTGAATAGTTTGCGGATTACATTGACTTACAAGAAGTGGCGTCAGATCGCATGATCTCGGTGGCCAATTCACTGCTCCATTTCGCGATATAATGCTGTTGTTGAATTGAATCCTTACCGACGTCAATGGTTTCATGGGCAGTGTGGCTCACAGTGCCATTCTTGTGGAATCACATATCATCCGGATCAATGTCATACATAGTTTTCAAGAAATAATCACTATAACGATGACGTTGGGCCATAGACTGTAGCGTGAACCCCCGTCTAATTTTTGAAGAAATAAGAATTGATTATGGCACCAGCTTCAAGACCACACCATACAGTGCACTTTTGTGGTTGTAATTGAATCACATGCGTTTTTTTGTGGATTTACCTCACTCCATAAACGACAATTTTGCTTGTTATTTAGTCGAAAATGACGATTTGTCTATAAAAATGAAGATCTACTTTAAGGTACTCAAGAACCCAATTTCCGAAATCCCAACGCAAGCCATGGTATCCTGGCTTTAGTTAGTGCACCAGCTGGATCTTATAAGGTATAAGCCAAGATCTTTTCGCATAATCTTCCACATAGTGCCACAAAGGCCAACCTGTTCTGATCGATGCCGAGTTGACAATTCATCATCCGCCACACTTTTACTGACAGCGGCTACAATTTCGTCTGTACACATATTACGTTGACGCGCTGTTGGTTTTTTAAAGTGTATGTGATACGAAATTTATTCACAACAAGACAAATAGCGAGCTCGGTTGGTCGTTTATGGAAACCGTAAAAAGTAATCACTCGGAAGCGTCTTCTGTTGTAAATCTATTCATGATGATTTGTCAACCAATACTGAACATAAATGTCAAGGAACTATCAAAAATTACAGCACGGTTTGAGAGTCATCTTAATTGCAAGATCTATCAAGCTCCTCATTTCGTATAATCTAATATTCTTGCATTTTGCTTCCAAAATCATTCATATTGTCCTGTTTGTTCCCTCGTCATTCTTTACACATCTACGTCTTTGCCATTTCGCCTCCATGTGCTCCCATTTATCTTCGGGTTCACTACAGACATTTTCGCTCATTTCAGGTTGGTTCACCAAATACCTATTTCCCTTTTCCTCGGTTGCACACATGAAACTTGCAATCATTCTCTGATTATCGCGAAAGCTCCTTTCAGTACATTAGTAATCTCCCCGAGAAACTTGAATACTCTTGTTCACATTGTGCTGGTTCTCACGCAAGGTACCAACCCAACCAAACCCATCCCAATTCAACACAACCCAAGATTAGATAAAACAGGTGTCAGATTGCTACCGGCAGAAAAAGTATTTGTAGGACGGTGTTATTAATTGTGCCACAATGTGTAATCAATTTACGATAAGAATATTAGTCATATTTAAATCAAATTGGGAAATTGAAGAAAATATTTATATTTCAAGTGAAATTATGTTGTGTGGCTCGTCTGCCATTGTCGGGTTCATCCACCCAACTTACAGACACGATACAAAGTGTAACTTTTAGTCGATATAAAACAATATACTATTTTCTGCCATAACCTACGTCGAAGTCATCCATCTATGGCAAAACGTAAAAAACAAACTTTTTATTTTCACTTTCCACTTTAATTACACTAAATCAAATATTTGTAAATTTTTACTTCAATGCATACAAAGATTTCATTTAACATTGGTACTTTAATCAGGTGCAACAAGATTTATATTATTTTCTTGAAAAAAATGTAACATAAGCATCTTGAATGACAAGGTGACCGTCGTTCAAATCTTGCCTTTGTTATACCAATTAATAATTATAATTACATAGATTATATTGAAATTATTGTTTTTTCACAATAGATTTCTTTACAGTTCTGCCCTAAAATATAAATGGGAGGATGTTCTTATGTCGCAAATATCAATTCATTCGTTGCAGGGTTTATTCCAATATTTAATAATATTTAATAATATAGAAATATACAACGGCAACCAAAGACGTTCTTATTTATTAATGACATTAATTATCACTTGTTCAAAACTGAATGTTTGACAAAATAATAAAATTCTATATGAGGAACCCAACCCAACCCACCCAAGCCATCTAGACGTCGATACCCTATCACGCTCAAGCTGCTATACGAGCGACTGAGTCGGTGGCGTCAAGATTTGCAACGACTTCTTACCCGTCGGCACGGGGTAGAAAGGTACATTTCCTCCAATTTCAGCTGTCACTCGTTTCATCACTTTCTCTTCCACATTCACTTGCTCCTTTTCTGTTTCTTCCATCTCGTACTTTCATTCATCCTTCGTATCTCGTCCTGCAATGACGAAGGGTGGCTACATAGACAAATAAATGTATTTTTAAGCCTAAAATAGTCTTTCACTGTTAAGCCGAGAACTTGGCACTTTACCCTCGTACTAGATAAGATGTAAATTAAGGACTATGGAAATTCGAATAATGAACAAGCGGAGTAATATATCATAATAAACGTCATTGCTCTAATTACAAGATCCAAACACGAGTTAATAGAAATATATTCACGAGAATAGAGATTACAGAAAGCAAAAAAAAATGGTTTAACTATTAATGAGGATGAATGAAGTATATTATACAACAAACTATCTACTGTGATAATCATGGACGCGGAAGAAATCGAGAGTAGAATGTATAAAAAGCAAAAGTCCTGGGGCAATGTCTTGACTACATAAAGCAAAACAGCTAAGAAAACAAACACAAAGATGACATATGGATATGAAACGTGGATACTAATAAAAAGTTAGACGATAATAGTATTCTTCTTAGTAGATTTCGTTCCCAAACATAGTTCAAACAAGAATATGTGAAAAGAAGGAGATGTGTGAAGAAGAACAGATTAATAACTAACGACATATGGAAAAGATACATTGCACTATAGCCACGAAACAAAGACTTAAATTGCGTTATCTAGTTCAACTGCCCAGAGAAGACATCTACAGCAACATTAGAGACGCAATCAGCACAAACTGGATGGATGCAGTCAATGAAATCTATGGAAGCTTCGTGTACTGAATTGAAAGCAAACAGCAACCACCCGAAAATGTGGGTCCAGGAGTCCTGGGCCAAGACGTGTTGAGTTGTTTTGTTATTATTACAGTGATCTTCACAAACAAGGCACTAAAAGTATACATAAATCCAATCGAATACTAAGACGACGTATGATGGCTTTTACTGACGATGATTTGGCGTAACTTTTTCTTTGCCCCGGATTGATTTTAATCTCTTAAGGAATATCTATTGGTATATCATGGATATAACAGGAAAAATGCTGATTGCTTTACCCGAATTGATTTCATCTGATGGTTTTCTAGGATTCCATTCTGTTACTAGGTTTCTAATCACATTCCAAATATGATAGATTTATTTGGTCTTATGGACAATTCTTGTAAAATCCAGTTGACTTATTGCGTCTTAAGTGGAGTTTAAGGTTTTATTGTTCAGTGTTAACATCAATGTTGTTAATTTTATTCCTTTAATTACTTAGTTGACATGCATTAAATTGTGTTCTGTTCGTGTGCAGTATCTTTTATAGAAATTTTTTTCATATATTTTAATTTAATTTTCATTTACTATTGTTTTTTTTTCGAACGTTAAAATATTTTCTGGTTATTACTCAACACACAATGAATGTACACCCCAATATATTGTATGCAAAGCCTTAAAAAGAACAACTCTGTCTCTGCTATGGTACAGACGGTGCCTGATCATTAGGGTTAACCTAGCTAAATCACATGCGTTGGCTAGGTCATCAGTTTTGTTTTGGACACACGTGGCGGTAATATTATCATATTGCCATTATATCAAAATGCACAAAGTACGATTCACGTCGCCGTCGTTAGTAACAGAAAAAAATATTTTCCACAGGTAACTCCATATGAATAAAGCTATTCCCATAATTCCTACGTATCATCAACTACCTGAAGCCGGCAATAAATTACATATATTCTTCCCATATCGTTTTTAATGCAGAATCCAATAAATCTAACGCGAGCGCACAGCTTCATCGCTGTGCGTCAATATCAAATGAAATTGTTCAAATCTAACGACAGGATGATGAATGACAAAGGGCCGCCATCGGCGAAAGCTCGTGCGGGTTAGATCGGGGTTGCCAACGACCGCGCGCTCGGGCAGGTCGTTGCCCGATCCGGACCTTCCCCAAGCGCGCTATTCTTTATTAGATCAGGATCTGCACACGCCGCGCCGCCTGCCGATGAGATTTTATGCTTGAAACTACCGGCGCAAAAAAAGAAAGTGTTTTCACATGACAAACTGCGTGTGTACTGCAAGTGCATAAATGTGTAAGTGCACCAGTAAATGTTGCTTTAACGTGACGCTGTTCCGTAGTTTAACGCGCTTTTGAATTTTATTTTTCGCACCTATTATTTGGCGCCGATTTAAAATTAAAATCGTAAAATTGCACGAAATTATAAATTAAAATATTTCAGCGTTGTTATAAATATGTAACGACATGCGATGGTAATTCATTTACAAAATTAAAGGAACGAGGGCGCTGAACCTTACACTTAACTGTTATAGTAGTTTCTGTGGCGTATGAGTGAATCAGTTTGCTAAATGAATTCGTCTAGACCTCTAGACCTACCATAGCTCTACGTCTTGACCTACATCTAAATACGGATTCGCTATTTCTGTTGCGTCATGTCGCAGATCCGCAAATGCAATAAAACGAAGACGTTACAGACGCCGCGACCAAACGTCAACGTTTAGTGCCAAAGTACGAAAATATGACTTGTTTGTTATGACTTACAAGTGGTGTACGGCAACGTGATACGAACAAATTTCAGTCGCGATGCGAGGCCGATCGGCGATTAATAATCACTATAATAAAGCGTAAATATATTGCACCGAATGAATCCTCCGAAGCTTAGTATTCTATAAGTGCACCAGTAATAATTACAAATAAATTCAACGCCGCACATAATTGCCTCTTTACCCGGCGAATAATAAAGTCGTATAAACGTTTGTCACTATATAATTTACTATGGGAAACATAATTATATTTTTACCTTGATTGAACTTATAATACTTTCACTGATTAATAACTTTATGAAATATATGATCTAGTTTCGCAACAAAGCAAAGAATTCGTATTATTCGCGTACTAACTTAATAATAATTCAAATAAAATTATCTGCAATCCAACTAAAATGTTCAACATGAAGGTGCTCAAGCAAATCAGTAATCTAACATCGATGAGTGTGAGTTTTAGGCTTCATGAGTAGTTACTGGTATACTGTTGTACGGTGGTACTGGTGTACTGATTGTGACTATTCGCCACTTCATTCTGAACTGATCATCGGTATATTGTGAACTGATTCAGAAGGCCACGTTTCATTCCTTAAATTTGAAACAAAACAATTCTGCTCGGATGATGGATGAACCTGGCATTGGACGTATGGGTTGCCGATGGGCAATTTGAAAAGGTGGCAGAATAATTGTCAGTACTTATTCACAAGGCTTCAATATTGAAGGTGCACATCGCTCGTAAAATGTCATGCCTTCGAAGGCATGCTTTTACGAGCTAATTATTTCACTAATAACCTGACAACGAGGCGCTGAACAAACGTGTCTGGCGGCAATGCATAAAGCAATACGCGTTGCAGCTTTAAACCAGAAATCGTCGAAAATCCCACGGCAATGATGGAATTTGTATTTGCATCTGTTGGTTAGGTTGTGCTTATTTGGAACTTCAATTTGAAATTTTGAAATGCAAATTTTAATGGGTTTCGTTTATTTTATACCGGGTGGAAAGTATCAAACCCGAACATAGCAGAATTGCATTGGAATATACTTTTATGCATATACCTGCTCCCCATTTCCACCGATAAAACTTATAATGACATCAAATGAAAGAGAATAATAAACGGCGTCAATTGATACTAAAATCTTCTCTTAATACCTTATCATTAGTTTTTTACAAAGCAATTAATATTAAAAACCCAGGTGCTATAAACTATGGGCGGCCGTGCTTCTGTCGGCACAAGTCACTATTTGTCAGATTTGACAACTGCATAATTGATTTAAATTGCTTTGTAAAAAACTAATGATAAGGTATTAAGAGAAGATTGACGCCGTTTATTATTCTCTTTCATTTGATGTCATTATAATTTTTATCGGTGGAAATGGGGAGCAGGAATATGCATAAACGTATATTCCAATGCATTCTGCTATGTTCGGGTTTGATACTTTCCACCCGGTATATAAAAGCTGACGATTATAACTATGAGAATTTTGTATCGCTATGGTGACCCCTCCATGTAACCAACGCACACCCACGTGCATACATGTCTTCAGTTAAAAATATTGTCAATGTTCAAAGTCCAAAGTCCGGCGTATTACAGCGTTGACTTGCAGTTTTGAACCCCTTTCTTCCGGTATATTATTAACAAACAATCACTGCTTCGATTATTTGCATCGGACTTAATAGCCTTGAATTGACTTTTAAATTGTTTTAAAAAATAAGACTTGCAGAACTTATATAATTCCAACACATTTTCCAATTTTTCCTGCAGTCTTGATTTAGTTTCTAAATACGTTCACTTCGAGATTAGATTATTTATTGAAACTATGCTGATTTCAACGCTTCTTTTTTGACCACCATTACAGTTTCATTTTTTGTGGATTCCAAATAATTGTGATCATTGTACAATTATTTTATTTGATTCATTATTAAAATCGTTAATACGCGAATACGAATTTTCATTTGCTATAAAACAAAATCTTTAAATCATCCCTATCGGTACTCCAGATAGGAAAGTAACGTTTTTTGTAAACAACTCCACGCGGCTTCATTTACCACTCGCCAGATTTCTAAGGTGGAATTTCTTTTTAATCGATGCCTGGGATGCATTTCCGCCGTAATTTCTTTTTATATGGCATTTCAAATAAAATTAATTCTGTTGGATGACACCAAGTGCCGACAAAAAATATCTAAGTGAAATAAATAATCGTTACTTATATACCTCATTTAGAAATCGTGTATTTCCGAACGTTTGTGAAAATTATAGACACAATTATTGTTCGAGATACCATGCTTTTAACTTTTCATTAGAGCATTAATGTTGATGACAGGAAGTGAATGTTTCTGTTCCGACAATTAATATTTTCGTACAATTTGTGCTGGTTGGGTTTGTACAATTAATCATCAAATGCCATCATCATAGTGAGCCTACGACGAATCATCTAATTTATGTAAAATTTCATGACAATTATCCGTTAAGTTGATCGAATGAAGATAAACTCCTAGAATAGAACGACCGACTTTCATTTTTAAGAATTAATTGTTTTCAGAAAAAAAAAACTCTAAATTTAGATTATTATACGTTGCCTATACACTTAATCCTTGCGATTATTCGTATTTAAACCATGTTTGGAATTATGTATATGTGTAATTATATGTATGTACATGGAGGGGGGGAGAAATTGTCCACATGAGTACAAATATCCATATTTTCAATTTATTTGTAGATATATCCGTTATTACTATAAGGATTTTGTAATTGAAGGTGATGACGAATTTGCTTGCTTTTTACGTCCTTTCACATAAACTACCCCCTATATGTAGTCTAAGAAACAGAAATATAGATATAAGGCGATTATTTCAGCTTCTACTTTTACACATTTTGTTATCATAGATTTTTAAATTTTCAATTTTTTTTAAATTCGTGGCCACCCCCCAACGTACTGAAGCAACCACGAGTGCAGTCATGTAGGATCTTAGGTTGGTACTTTCTAAAAACGGAGCCTGATAAAAATCATGCATCTTACTGAGATCACTGCAAATGTAAATATTGCAATATCGACAGGAAAATATCCTTACGTCCTGGCATAAAATAATGTCAATCTGATAGTAAAAATAGGAAAAAATTATAAATTAATTACAAACTTGCCAAGGGATAACTTCCTAGAGTAATAGCGTCTTCCTTAGATCTCATCAAAGACTGCTGTAAACATAGCGGAAACTACAAGACTCAAATCAGGTAACTCTGGTAATACACAGAGTGAGCAGAGGAAACGCATACTTTTAAACCGCTAGTACTCGGCGATGAGTAGAGGTATTGATTCTCGGCGACCATTGGCAGACAGCTCAGACAATGCAACCTGGTCTTCCCCGTTCAGTTCGAACTCGCAAAACGAGAGTGAAGAGGACAGTTCTTGCTTGCTAGTCCGAAACGATCCCTAGGCGACATGCTGTATCGCTGGGGTAGGTCACGTCGTTCGCTTCGTATCTTATCTTACCTGATGAATTTAAATGTCAACAAAATAATGCTTGTCCAGCAGCTAAGCGAACCGAATTTTGTGCAGCGCAGAGAATTTTGTGGCATAATCAATGCTATTCTTATGGAAGATGCAGATGTCGCGTTCATTGTGATATCATCAGACCAGTACATCTACAAAATTCAAGAAATCCTGATTGTTTTCTTTCGATTTAGATTTACGTTTCTTTTCTTTCCGCTCCTCTCGCCGCTCTCATCTGGCTTATAAGCAGTACAAGCTGGGCTCATCATTGTTGCTATTTGCTATGAAGACCTCATTTTTACTTTTTTGTGTGAGTCGTTCATATAGGCCAATTCATCGTCTTCGCTTTGCGAGACGTCGCCGACTTCACCGTCGTCTTTGCTCAGTTTCTCTTTCTTTTTGCGTTTACTCGGGTCATCGTTGATTATCTGCGATAAGTCGTCATCAAAGCTTTCTGCTTCATTATTATGAACGTTGTCATCTCGTTCTTTCTTTTTCTTCTTCTTCGTTTCATGTGAATGTCGATCTAAAGTGTAATCATCGAGCAGCTTAAAGGTATCGAAATTATCATCGTTCATGCTCGTGTATGCTTCGATGTTTCGTGTCTTCTCGTGAAACGTCGATTTCGTTTGAAGGTTCCTTATTTCGTTTTTTCTTTGATGAGTCCTTTTTCTTTGATGAGTCGTCCTCAACGTGCTTCCGCTTCTTCTTGCGCTTAACGTTGTTTAATTTATCGATAACGTGTTAAAGGATTGTCTTGGTAAGTTTAAGGTCGTGCGGAACGTCTACGGTGTCGTTTGTCGGCAGTAACTCGACGGTGCCTTTCGGTCTAACTGTTTTCATTGCGTAATTCCCATATTCATTGATCTGGATGGCTATATTAATACACAGAACTGTTGGTACCGGGCGTTGGAGAACGCACATAAACTGCACAAAAAATATCTCCACAGCTCAGAGGTAACAGTGTGATGCGGTATCTCCAACGTAGGGATCGTTGGACCATGATGTTCCTTGGCACCCACGCTCACCCGATCTATCGGTCTGTGACTTCTTTTTGTGGGGCTAATTGACTATACGTGAAGAAGCCGCGCACAATCGATAACAAAATTTCCATTCACCAGGAAAGTGAATCTGTGCTGAATGACATGTTGGAGAGAGTTGTACGTTACTTTCAGGAGAGAATCCAAATTTGTATCCGGCAAGAAGAACGTCATATCAACGGCATTATTTTCCGAACCGAATTAAGTTATGTAGATTTAAAAATGCAATAAAAGTACTCTTACTGAATGCATTTTTTTAATAAAACCAGGATTCCTTCGTTCAATAGTGAAAAACTTGCGTTTCTTTTGCTCCACCCTATATAATTGTGTGCAACCACCAGAACAACCACTAGTTGCAAATTAAATACAAACGTATCTATTTATTGCCGCTGTCTTTCGCTATGGTAGTTTGTGCACAAAGGGCCTGAAAATCAATAAATATATTGTGCAACGCGAAGAAGCTGCATATAAAATAAAATATCCACGTTTGACCTCAAACGGTCTTTATAAGAACAATTTCTGCGAATAAGTTAAAATCAAACAACGTTGATGATTTAGTGCAACTGCCTGAAGCTTTAAATAAATTGCAAATAATTTTCAGTCCTAAGACTCTTGCTTGAAATTCGCATGAAAAAATGGGTGCTTCCATAGATCACAAATAATGTAAATCGTGCAATAAATACAACCAGTGGAAGGTGCAAATATATATTTTTTTATTTCAAAACACCAGAGCAATAGATCAACGTAAAGTGCTTTTGCATTTCAGTATTTTCAACACATGCATTCGTTCAAAGCAACACTTTAAGAAGTTATTCCAGTTTTCGTTTGGAACAGTGCCATTTTGAAGCCATCGACTGCTTTTGAATCTGTTGGAATCGTTGACCACGCAGTCCATTATTAATCTTTGAGAACTTAAGGAAATCGTTGAAACTTATGCCGGGTTATACGAAGTATTAGTTCAGTTCAAGTTCAGTTCACTTAAAATTAAAATTAATCCAACGGGAAACTTTCTCATAGTCAATTCATCATGTAAAGTATTTATGATTTAGGTTTTTGAAATTAATGTAATTAACATTTTTTTGGTGACGCTGTTCTGCTTGTCCATCGGGATGGTGGTACTGGTGACGACAGAAGGATTTGGAGAAAACACGCAGCAATTTTATCCGCAGTTTTGATTTATGCATTAAGCAGTATATTACGAAATAGAGGTGGACGAATTGTATGGAAACTTTTAAGAGGAATTATGAGTGGGAAGACTGCAAGAAAAATGTATAGTACGAAGGGTGTTGTAAGATGTGATTTCGCATTCAAATATATGTATGCCATGAGTCAATTCAACTCTTCGTTGCAACTTGTTGTAATGGACTTGCGAGCCTGAGTCGAACAGCATGCTATTGTTCTTGGTAGACAGATAACAGGCGTGGATATCGGCGGACCTTGAATGTCCCTAAGAGTGATAGCCTATCGAGTGTGCCATACTGATTCTTGGGGGCTGACGCCCATTAGTTCTCCTGTGACTCCACATGCTGCATGCGAAAATATTTGATAAACATGTAACTGGAATCCGACGGGCGCCCGAAAAGGGCCCTGTAAGTAAACTCTGTGACGTATTGGCTGTATTGCAAATGGTTCTATGTATATTTTCATGTGGTGCTGCCATTGCTATTGTCACGATGTATGTGTAATGCTTTTGAAGTTTACTGCCACTGAATGGATATAGAAATACCTCTAGCAATTTACCTGACGAGGTGATATCAATTTGTCGTGACAATTATTCTGCTGTAGCTTTTGTTTAATGAAGTAATGATGTAATCGAAATAAAGTCGAAGTATTCCCCACAATTTTGTTAAATGGCCACCTTGCTATTTCTTTAGTTCTATCCTAACATAGGGATTTATTTATCGGATGCTATAGCAGGCGCACGTCTATACAATTTTTAACTTCGATCAAAAATAGTCTGTGTGCAGTCTGGTTGTGAGAAAAAGGGCATTAGTATAAATTTTCTAGATAGCTCAGCGGCTCGAAACAATATAGCATTATTACAAATGGTCGATCCATATCTAAAACGCAAACCCATCGTAGATTGCATTGTCTGTGATTTATAGTATTGCATTTTTCTATGACGTAAGTATAGGTTAGAGATGGTTTAGAATAATCGGAGGAGGCTTGGCGCGAACTCCGTGGGCCGTCGCCGGGATGGATCGATACGCGCGGCGAAGTCATTGAACTTGACGCGTGCATGGTGCCTACGCATCGGCGAACTGTGAACTTCGGCGGAGCAATTTGTAAAAACGGAATTATACGCCACGGACAGCTTCTGCGGTTGCTCTGTAATTTGTGCGCCTGTCGATTCAGGTGCACGCGTAAAAAGTGGCAAACCCGTGAAATAATCAAGATCGAGCTTGTTAAACGAGAAAATGAAGCACACGGGTTCGCATAAAAAGCACCTACTCGCCGGGCACGGTAATCTCATTTACGACGTATTTTATTCAAACTTGTTACGTATTCTGAATCGGGCTTCAAAACGATTGCGTGGAACTATAATAATATTCAACGCTACCACTGGAGTTGTAACAGTTTTCACTGCTTGATTATCCATCCCAATATTATTGTGTGCACGTAGGTCGTTTTGCTTGAGAATCTGGTAAATATACCGGAAATAAATAACCATTTTATTATTCTACGCGTATTGTTTAAAAAACCTCGAAATTCTTTGTCAAATTTCCTACCTTACATTAAATATTTACTAACAGAACGTATGAAACATAATTCAATGCTACAATCTATCTGTCACTTTAAACAATTACTAACTAACGTTTAATAATAACAATCATAATAATAATTTCAAATGTTCTTGAATGGGGTTGTATACCCAATTACCGTTGAAATTTGAGCCTTGATGTCGCAGATAAATTACACACGTAGTGCCATTGGAACAACAGGAAAATCCAAGAAACGTTAAGTTCTCAAAAATGGCGAATAAAATACAACACCTGATCGATATTTATGATGCGCATGAACTAGTTCTTGTTGTTGAAATTGTGACAAGTGTAGCACAGAACAGGACGTTTGGTAGCCGGATATAATCCATCATCATGTGGCGTTCTTAAGAATTCCAAAGTATCACAAGACACTGACACTATCATAAACTGCCAAGTCAATGTCGTTTTCGAAATGAAAATTTAACTGACAAGTTAATAAAATGGTGCTTTCGTGTGTGGCGATCCTTAAAAATCGATTTAGGCCAACAAAAGTTGGCAACGTAGGTAATATTAGGAACTGATGGCCCTGACTATGTCGCGCTATCGAGGATTGCCTACTAATGAACCATCATTACATATATAATTTTTTTCTTTATCAGGACCCTTCGTGAAGGCGAGGGCAAAAGAAATGATATGGTTATAACACTTTCTCTGCATCTAATGGATGGCTTCAAAAAAGTGACGTAAAAGACATAATCAACTGAAGCTGCTGACGTAAGTAAAGAAGATGTAGGTCAGTTTTATTACGAACTGGAAAATGCGTACAATGCAGATGAAAGCGGGATTTTCTTCCGTACCTAATAAAACCCTAACTTTCAAATCTGAAATGTACAGGTGGAAAATTATCTATAGAGAGACTTAATATTTTGTTTCGTGTCAACATGGCAGGAAATAAAGAATTGTTAGTAATGGGAAAAGGATTAAAAAATGTTGATATTGGTAAACTAACACAAACTTGGAATCCAAATAAAAGGGCATTTATGGTTGAATAGTTGTTAATAGCCCCATCCTCGAAAATTAAATTTAAAAAATGTAAAACTTATTTTTATACCATCTAATACTTTCGGGTACCAAGGGATCATACAGAACTTCAAATTTAATTATCAAGATCTCATTTCGAAGCATATTCTGTCAAAAAGAGGAGGCAACAATTCTTCATCAGACCTTCTAACTATTGATGTGTTAGAGGAATTGTATCTCATAAAAGCACCGTGAAGTAACTAACATCCTCAACCATCAAGAATTGTTGACGAACAGCTGGATTCAGAAAAATTAACTGTAAGTCAAAAAAATTTAATCCAGAAGATGATCTACCATTATCAAACCTTTCTGATTTGTTGAGAGGTGTAAAAGAGTTAGAATTAACAGATCTAGACTTCGATGTGATGTGAAAATGGCAGTGAGGAAGAAAACAGAAGTGAATCAGCAGACGAAATGCAAATGATCATCCACGACCAAGATTATCACATCATTGCTACTATGTGACTTTAAAACACATTTACACATATAAAAAAATCTGGAGAGCCATTTCCAAAATTATCTCATGCAGCAAACAACAAAAAGATTTGTTCAATTTACTAGTGACTAGTTCTTTTTTACATTATATTTAATTTATTTAATTTTTTAGTTTTTTTTAATAGATTAAATTATACACTTTATTCGTTTTGAACTGTACGAATGTTATTTTATTTTATTTTATTGCAAGTACGTGCATAAATATACTTATGTAGTTGATTGATTTTGGAGTTACTGGTTGAAACTTCATTTCAATAAATAAAATTAACACAACTTGTTTTTAGTTTCAACTATATTGTGCAAATGTTTCGCCAACAGTCACGTGATGAAGCGACGGTGTTAACGAAACATTTGTAGTGTCCACAATATATTTGAAACCAAGAACAATGTGTGTTAATTTTAATTATTATTATACTTATGTTATGTATAATGAATAAATATATACAAAGCTTGAAAATCAAAATTAACCGTTTTCCCTTGACCAACACCTACGATAACCGGACAAAAAGGTAAGCACCATGAGTAAGTAAGCACTCGAAAACAATCATATAACGTCCCAATGATTTTTAACACTATTTGTGAAAATTCTAAATTCTTTAACATTTTATCATTGTTTACTTAGTACCTGCACTCGCTATTAAAATTAATTCCCCGCTACCGACGCTTGGCGAATTAGATTGTTATGCCCGCTTTAACTTAATCCAAAATTTTCGAAGGCTAACTTTTTTACTTGATGGTTAATTGTTAATGTCTCGCACCGACGTCTTCATCAATCTAGCGTGTTGCTTTCTATCTTCTTTGCGAGTTTCCGGGTGCATATGGGGTATCAAAAATGCTGATTTGGAAAACATCGCTTACTTTTCTAAACAGACAATCTTATAAATACGCATGTTTATGAACGGTCTTGTTTTATATTTCCGTTAAAAAATAACTTCTTAGAAATATTGTATATAAATGCAGGATTAAGAAACCTTAGTCCTCATAAGGTAAAGGCTGGGTTGGGTTGGGTTGGGTTGTACACCTAAACTATCATTTAAAACCCCTCATCCCAAATCATTAAGACAGTTGTTAATGACCTAATAACCACAATACCAGAAAATGTTACAGAAGAAATTCTCAAAGTATTTTCCAATTACAATACAGATTTAAAATTTATTATAGAAGGAGAAGACACTTGCAGCAGAGTTGGTAGAGAAAAGGTCAGAAAATTACGTTGTGCAATATATGAACTATTATTCACACATACAACGGCCACAAAAAAATCATTATAAATCAAATAAAAATACGTTTTATAGTCATCAGTATTCATAAATATTTAGATAAGAATTTGAAACAAATGGTCACAATGTTGATCAAAACTCATATCTGAGAACGTTAAAAAAATACTATATAAAACAACAACTAAAAATAATGATACTACTACAATAAGAAATAATGAAAACAGAGCACAAAATGATGAACATATAGAACAAACATAGAAAACAGCTGCACGATTATTAATATAACAGACTTTTAACCAATTTTAACCAATAAAATATAATTAAATTATAATTAAAAAATATATCAAAATAATTAACAATATCTCCAGCAAGCTTAAAAATACAACACCCGGAAGGGCACGTTCCAATGTGGTGTATCAGCTTCAATGTCGAACTTGTGAAAAATGTTATATAGGTCGAACATCACAATTAATGTGACATTAAAAAAACTAAATATGCACTTTAGCAATTCAAAAAAATACAACAAACGTGGATTTCTAGAAATGTATAAAATAAGTAAAAATTTCATAAAAAAATCGCATATTAAACAACTAAGCTAGATGAACATAAATGTCTTGGAGCTCGCATATTAATATAAATAGTTTAAAATCATGTAATAAATATAAATGTGTTAAGTAGGTAAAAGCTCAACACAATAGATTTATAATTTTTAATATTATATTTAATATTATTTTAAGAATTTGATTCCATTTTATATAAAATTAAAATTATTGTAATGTCCTGATGAAGACGATAACTAAAAGCGTCGGAAGCTTGACTTAATAAAAAAAGCTCCTTCGATGTTTCGGCATATATACAAATTGTGCCCATGAATTTATTTTCATATTCTTATTATCAGGATATATTGTTGTAACAAAATCATAAAATATTTCAAAATTTAGTGTAACATGACCACAACTTTAATAAAGCGCAACACACGACGACGACAATCGCATAAAGCTTGAATGAGTGAAACTGAAACGCTTAGAGATAAATTAATATTATAATGTCCGGAATGGAATTCCTATTCTGTATTTCTTAACAATAAAATAAATATAAAATCATTGTCGCGAACCGTGAAATCATAAACGAGCCGAGTCAATCTTTAGAAAATAGAGAATATTTTTATAAATTAATATCAGTTGGGATACCTAAGCATGATGTGAACAATTGGTAATCTGAGAATAGAAAAAGTAGCCGAATGGACAAGAAACAATCTCACACTGTTAATCACATAAAATATAAATATGAAAAAATTACGACGATAAAACAACAAACAGAATAAAAATTTGGTAGGAATAGAACATACACCATGCAGGACCAATGATAATTATTTTTCATTTTCCTTTCATTAATTTTATGTTTTCGTCGGTTTCGGTCACTTTCATTTATCACACTTATTTATTAGATTGCTCGATATTGTTAATCTTGTTTCATTAACGTTCGTTAATACTTTTATGATTTTCGTTTTTGCTTCACTTAGTTTCCTGATCTTCGTTGGATTCACTCATTTATTTTCACTGATCTTCTTGACCTTATTTTTATTTCCACAGTTTTTTAGTGTTTAAATTGTATTGGAATAATTGTAATAATTGCACTTTATCTAAATATATATAATAAATGAAAATATTAACAGTATTTATACTACGTGTTACTATGTATTCTTCCCATATATTTATTTGGTATATCCGGCATAATTCTATTTAATTTATAATAAATCAAACCTAACAAATCGCGAAAATACATTAAATTGTCTAAAATCCAGTTTAATGCCATTTGCAAACCGAAAGAATAAACTTATGAGTTATCGCGTACCACAGTCGCTCAAAAAAAAACGCACATCGTGCTGAAACAAAGCTCGTGATTCTAAAACTGTAGTAGAAATTAGAAAGCTGAATCGATATCACTTAATGCTGAGAAAGTAAACGTGCATATATCTCAAAGCTATCCCGTTGCTATTATTGTAATTCAAATGCTGGAGATAAAGGCAATTCAGAGCACAAACGGGTCATTCAAACATTCATCGTGGCTGAAAAATTACATTACATGAGTGCAACAAGCAAAATATTTACAAATAAAAACGCAATATAAATTTCAACACTTAATCCCGTCGAAGTTTTTGACCCAGAAACCGCGCGTTAAAAACGAGACATGTTTCAATATATTTAAAATCGCTTCATAGGCGAGATTTATTGCGTTGTTGTGATATTGTATCAATCGTGCCTTGGTACTAGCACACCGTTTAGCAAATGTGGTATTTATTGCGTTCATAAATTTAGATAAATTGATAGATTAATCGTTTATCTATTGTTCGGGCAACTTTTAGTAAATTATTGTATTGTTATCGCAGTAAAATGGATCAGTGATTTTTCATTGACGAAAATAAAATTGCTATTGTATACAAGCATACAAACCATATTATTTGTTATCTTTTGAGTTACTCAAGTTGCGTCAGAACAATTAGGACAGTGTGGTATATTAGCGAAAGACGTTATTGCAATTATGATATTAAATTTTATTCAGTTTTATCGGTTTGTAAAATAAATGCAATTATTAGAGAAACTAATATATTGGGACACTGCGAGGGGGATGGAAATCCCAGGTGTAAATCATGTCTTCATAAAGAAGTGAACTGGAAATATGGTATAATTTTTAAACAATCGTTAAATACGTAAAAAAATAATTGAATTTGATTTTCCACTTCATCTTCCATTAAAATAATAAAAATTCTAATTTTGCACCTTGGAAATAATTCGTGTCTTCGATTCAACATTGAACTTCACCAACATCCTCTAGTGTTATTAAACAGAACAATTTTATGATCATAACCCAAAACATAATACCAATATGATAGATTATGTAACTTATACGTTAGGTCAACATATGTAACACATAAATCAAGGTAATCTATTGCCTTATTTATTGTGTGATATAAAACTATGGCATTCAGTGTCAGCTTGAGGTATTAAAATGATTTATGTACTTTTCTATTGTAATGAAATTGTAACTAGGGCATTAAAATTAGTGTAAAAGTAAGTGATACATAAATAATATGTCAATCATCAAATGATTTTGCATCGAAAAACTAACCAAGTTGCAAATATTTCGATTTTTGTTAAGTCTATGAGTCTTCAAAAACATCCACACAATTCTTACAAAAACAACGATGGTAGTATTAGACACTGTGGAATTAAACAATTGATAAATAAAATTTATTAAAATATGCAGATTTTTTAAGAGGGGTGTGATTCCAATATGTATGCTATTTATATTTTTACAATTGCAAGAACTCTCCATTTACACAAATGACCAATTAATAT
Source organism: Geotrupes spiniger (assembly GCA_959613385.1). Classification (NCBI taxonomy): domain Eukaryota; kingdom Metazoa; phylum Arthropoda; class Insecta; order Coleoptera; family Geotrupidae; genus Geotrupes; species Geotrupes spiniger. The sequence continues at coordinate 12,764,103 of OY390735.1, read as the reverse complement.
TATAATAAATTCATATTTTATATTAATTTTATGTTATTACTATTTTTAATAAAAACATATTTCTATTTTTTGGTATAAGGTTTTAATCGAAAATAAATCTTATAGGCAGCATGGCGCTAGCTTAACACGTTCTACACTCGGTTTATAAATAGACTTGCGAATTTATTAACCTAGGTTATTATATCATCTTCTGATAAAAAAAAATTGTATTTATTACAAATGCATTAATAAACTTGCATGTTTCTCCAACATTGAATCACAGATTGAACTCGAGGGGGGAAAATTGAAACATTGCAATTTAAACTCTTTACCTAACAATGAATAATATAATTTTGTATGCCTTGAGCAGCAGTGAAATTATATATTATGTACTTTGTCACAGTAAATCGATGGTTCAAGGAAACACATACGCATATACCGGATGATTTATACATGCGTGCATTATAATCGTAACTAATGTATTGGATTACATGTTCCATATAAAAGTGACCTTGGCGTTCAAATTAATGCGTGTCTAAAATAAGATATGCATAATAATGCATATTTCATAAAAACCACGTCCAGTAGAACAAATCACACCTACGGGCTGTGACAAATTTTAAAGGTCAATGGGAAAAATTAACTTTAAAATCGTATAAGATATAAAATCTTGGTTCGTTATTTAAATGATAATTTTATAGTTTCCATTGTCCATTTTCTTGTCACTGCTGTAAATGTCTAGATTTATCCTTTCTGTCACCTGAGTCACAGTTCCACACAGCTTTAGGTCAAGATATAATCAACTATAGAATCATAGTCCATGATACGTAGAATTTTGACCAATTTTAGAAATGGTTTCATTCAGTAACATCCGATGTGTTCGTTAAATTTAATTCTGTTCAAATGAAGCACGTGACCGTTTCAGCTCCGTATAGCTGACAACCCAAAGACTTTCAAGACCAGCTGCATTATGTGTGATTTACGACTTATAACTAAATTTGGTTGCATCAAACCAAATTGCTGCATCTATCTGGTGCTGGAAGTTTCCATTCGGATATCTTGCCCAAAATCACCATGAAGTAAACTGTGTCCCTACATCATTGCTAATATATACAACAGCTTAGTAAGACTTCATTGTGGTTTAGTACGTAACTTGCTTATCCGTGGACACATACGTGTGCGATGTCAGCACGTGTGCATCTTCGGCGCGATTGTCACTGACCTCATTCGTTCTGCTAAACAACGCGATCGAACGAATTGATCGAAGTCAACTCGCCGAACCGTGCCACGTATCGAATTCTTCTCTTTCGCATCCCTTACACAAGATTTGTTGTAATATCAAAATGGTTTTGGTTAAAATCTATGGCTTGAGAAATGAAATAGTCAATCGAAATTGTGTGCCATTTGAAATCATGTCAAATATGAATCTACGACGTTTGTCGAAATGTATTAAAACGACGAAAGAGTTTAAGGAAAATAAGCATTGATAGCATTTCAATTGAAATGTTAATCGTTATGTCCTATTGCTATCTGAGTTATAAAATTGAAAACGTGAAATATATTAGAAATAATTTCCACTCGTTTACATAGTCACAAGATACATTTCATTCGCTTCCTCGGATTATTTCACGCTCTATTTTCCTTCCCATTATCGGCAATTACTAATACAATTTTCACTTGTAAATAAAACTATCGATTACTACGAAATTAGTATTTGCTGGTTGAATTCGTATTTTTTTGTTTTTATGATAATTGTTTATATAGGGCCAGTACGTCTGCATTGGTACTCGGACGTTCTCGCGAGCTCTCATTCTTTACAACTGTCATAAATATTAGATTGGCGTTGCCTGTTTTACGACAACCGCTTGACAATGGGCGTTCTAATTCTGCAAAAATCGTGTATGATGTAGTAGAAGGATGGATTGAGTAGCCTAACAGTTGTCACTGCCGGTCCCAAGCCTACGTAAAGGAGGAGGGTGTTAGCGGTCAGCTCCACGCCCTATGTAAAAAAGTATTGCGAAAAATCCTAGCACCCAGCCCGGAATATGGACGGAGTAAAATGGAAAGATCGAGGCAAACGAAAAAGGACACTGAATGTAGATACGTGGAATATACAAAGTCTAAGAACAAAACGAGATGAAGTCATCAACGAGCTCCAATTTGATATTGCCATTCTCACAGAGACCAAAAATAAGGGAAAAGGAAGTGACATCGGTGAATATATTCATCTTTACAGCATCGTCGAAGAAACAAAAGGGGCAGCTGCACGCGTTTCTGTCCTGCTTAAGAAAAGGATTGGAAAGTGCATTAAGACCTGGAAGCCAATAAACGAAATAATCCTGGTAGTTCACCTACAATACAAAGGATGTAAAATTGCTATAATAGGCACATATGCCCCGACTGATGAGAGGAGGTGGTGAACGATAATGGATTAAGGCTGATTGAAATATGCCAGCAATATGAACTAAAGACACTAAATGGATTTTACTGTCATAAAAATATTATCTTCATTTGTGTAAAACAAATGTCTACCAAAATAAAAAATATCTAAACATATAATGGAATGAAGTTTTTTACGTGCATATCTGTGCACTTCCTATTGCCCTCAATACAACAGATCTGTTACACATGATTTATGATGCACTTTTCCTCAATTATAACTTGTGCACTTGCAAGATTTACAAAATATGTTCTAAATAAACTTTGATCAGCCAGTTCGCTCCTTATAAATATTTATATCTTACTTTATTATTAATAAAAAATCTGGCATATTATTATCACAGCACCTTAGATGAAATTCAAGTATATATGCGACGCGAATTAGTATAACCCAAGCTAACGTACTAGTTTTTTATTTAACACAAGTGGCCTTTCCTCTCTGGTTGTTTGCGTTAATTGCACCTAATTTATAGTTAGGTATGCGGTTCAATTAACAACAATTAAAAACCACTAACATACTCTCAACAGTGGAAATTGTCTCCAATTAGTCCAGTGCCCATAATTATTCGAAACCTTATACATTGCACACATAACGTCCGTTGAAATATCGAAGCGTTGTAGCGTCGATACAGCCGTGACTAACATTTTATTTAAGCAAGGTTGGCACCAATGCCACTGATTGATTAACATTGTTGATGTATCTGTGAGAATTACGCAGTTAAAATCGATCAATGACATATTACAACAAATAATCTCAAACTATAAATAATTCATATCGACACGTTTTTAATTATTGCCGACCTTTGCTGAATGCTATAGATAACATTACTAGGTGCATTTCAATATTTGATATTGGATGTAATTGTGCAGTAACGCATACTATAATTTACACCGTTTTAATTAATGTTTTAAATGATGGAACGTACATTATATGGGAATCCTGTCGTGTCGACAATGAAACGAAAAAAACATATCGGGAGAACCTTTAGAAATAAAAATATCTGAGATTATAAGTTAGTTACAAGCGCAAGAATGAAGGTTGACAAAATACTGCATAGTTACTATAGCTGTTATAGTGGATAAAATGAGGCGAAGGACGAGTTCAAGCATATTCGATCACTGGCGACTTCCCAGTTGATTTAAGTATCACTGCAGTTAAAATTATTTCTAAGCTTACTTGATTTAAATCAACTGGAAAATCGGCACTGATTAAACAATTTTCAAATTGGATATAACATAGGTGTGTACGAGCAGTGGACCAGAATATAATCACCAGTTAATCTTCACCAAAATACGTAGTAAAATGAATAAATAATTTATACGAGAAATTGCAGGGATTTTATGTCGTAGACGTATACGTGTCGGTCACTGTTAGAATTACAACAAATTGAAATCAAAACACTGCCATCAATAATCAGTGTGTTATTTAATTTATACAATCTTCAAGGGAAACGATGTCTTCCTCCAATTATTGTGAGATTTAACGCGGAGTAAAAGAGAAACGTTAATAAGAAGGCATCACATTGCATTGCAAACAGTAATTATTATTGAGTTCATTAAACTACGTTTGTTATTTTTGCCAGTTTGTAAAATATAAATCAAGTCAGCTCAATGTTAATTATTAATTGGAATCGAATAAATTATTAATGAGTATTAGGTAGACGATTAGTTTAATTATTTAATTAATATTAGTAATGAAAAGATTGCAGCTGGATAACCGTCAACGGACCATTTATCTTTAATCGATATCATCTCGAGAAACGAAGCTGTTCGTATTATGATCCTGCGCGCAGAAATTGTTGAATATTGACCAGAGCAATGACAGTAGCAAATGAAAACGTACACATCACAGTTTACAATAGATTATATGCCACATATAATCTATTGTAAGAGTCCCTTTCGATAACGTCATCGTCTTGCGACAAGTTTGCCAATGTATTTGAAATTGTGTACTCGCCCTACTCGGCGCCCTCCTGCACAGTTACAAGTTTATTAATCGCCAATATTGCGTCTACAAGTCAATAAGCACGTGCCCGGCACTTTCTATTTCATTTAGATGATCATCCCTGCCACTTTACCCTTTGATTAAACATATGGTACTAAATATGTATGTACAAGTAAATATATTATATTCGATCGCATTTGAGTTAAAATATAATTAAATATCGTAGCTGTCCTTTCTATGAAGTCATCTTGTGACTAACTTGTCCGTAACGTATAAACGTTCAAAAAATACGACTTGGTCCATGTCGACTATTTTGTGTATTCAACGAACAAGTTTAGAAAGTTCAGCACTATCACCGCGAATCGCTAAAATTTCACGCCAATTGCATAAAACGCCCCAAAGCGTCAAAATAAACCGAAACCTTGTCCCCAAAAAAATGATTGCTCACCTACATCGTCATAACTTACGGGACGAAATTACAGGTTAAATACGCATTGAATAACCACGTCCATTTCGACATGACAGATCGCGAATGTTTCACCACTTGTGACTGAATGGACGTGGAAAATATTACGGGTTTGTCGACGGCGAATTTGTATACAATGCGGACTCGTTTCAATTTTTGGTAGTGAGTAGCAATGTGACCGTGACAGTAGAGTTCGTTTTTTCGAGCTCTTGACAATGAAACACTTTGAATGTAGGTTACCTACTTTTGTGGTCGCTCTTTACGACACCGTCGGTTTCGATTTATGACTGCACATTATCAAATATCGCTGAACTCTATGACTATAAATAGAGAAAGCAGTGTTCCCACCTTTATCAAGATTCCCGACTTGACACGCTGGTACGTAAAAATTTACGTTATATGTATTTTTCAGGGTTATTTGAACACCACCTTCAAAAAAAGCCCGCAGCAAGGTTTAGTTTTTCGATTTCATGCTCTCCCTTTCTCTCGTTATATTTGTGCATTTTTTTTTTTTTTCGATAAAACCGCCCCAGCTACATTAATAATGCAGATAGCATTTACAATGGCAAGTTGATGCAGTCAATTTTTATTGGATGTTTATCAGGCGATTCGATCAAACGAGGAATGAATGTTGTTGTTTGCAATAAAATTTAATTTATGTAGATGGTGTTAGAAGAAATACTTTGCTGGCATAATGATTTGCCATAAACAACGACATTATTAAGATTTAACACCGTTTGCAGATAAATTACGGAACATATTATTGGAAGTGGAGTTTTTTAGACGTAAAACTATGTAATCGTTGCAATGTATTTATCAATGCGAAGTTTAAAGATCCATGGACAGGAGCAAATTAAAACGGTTATAATTTTTTTATTTTATTTGTTATTCAAAACAGAATCTATTATAACCTGCATCATTAAAAAAAATATAAGAAAGTAAGAAAGGGAAAACTAACGTGAATAGTATGTTATGAAGGTAACCAATAAAAATTACAGTTCTGACATAAAGGTACAGAATCTAAAAAAAATATATGTCAATACATGTAGAGGTATTAATTCAATTGGTGGGTATTGCTTGTTTAACTTTATGACAATAATTTGTTGGTAAGTTATTCAACCTTGTGTGAAAGAATTGTAGCGATAATTGCTAGGTTATTGAAATTATTTACAGTGTACTTTTACAATATAAAATATATTGACTACTTATTCTAATAATTTGATTAGTGTCATGATTTGCCATGATTTGTACTACTAGGTTTATTTAGGAACCGTGATTTATGTCTAATCAGGAAATTGCCGTTTATATGCTATATAATAACAGTTATTTTCCTTCGTCCTAATTCTGTTTCTATTCATTATATCACTTATATCCCTTCTTTCCATGACACTCCATATATCTTTTCTTGGCACTCAAATACCTTGTCCAAGGCTATAAAAGCTAGGTTCACTTCTCTGTTTTTTGTTATCCTTTCTTTCATCTGCATGAACGAAAATATATGTTCCTGAACACTTCTGCCTTTTCGGAACCCACATTGGGAATCTTCCACTTGTGCTTCGGTCTTTCTTGTAATTTTTTTATATACATAGACCACTACACTCATATGGTTAAATCCCCTATGTATCTTTCTTTTTGTGAATGGATATAATAATATCTTTTTACAATCCTCTTGTCGTTCCTTGTTTCTACTGTTGTGGTCTCCTTGTCTTGCATACAAGGCCTCTACTTCTGTTTCGGTGTTTAGAAGTTCTTGAAAATATCACTTCCACATCTTTATTATTTCTGCTTTATCCTTTACTTGTTTAATTATTTCTTTTCGGTTCTGACAGGTTTCAGAGCTTTATATATCTATTTTCTCTCCACCCTTTAGTAGTATTCTTGTTCTACATCTCTGGCAACGTGTATGTTCTTATGTACGTCCTTGGCTTTAATCGTTCCTTTTTGTACTTTATTATTTGTTTTTCGCCTTGGATTAATTTTTCTTTCTGCCAGATAATGATCACTGTATATTTCAAAACCTCCTTTTACTCCTACATCTAATAACCCCTGTTGGTGTTGGTTATCTATTATTATATATTCAATTGCTGATTGTTAATTATTTGAGTGGTTTTCTTTATATTGGTAATAATATTATTTGTTGTTTCTAAATGGCCAGGGAAACAATCAAATTTTTTGTCAAAATTTACGCTTTTGTCAAACTTTTTGATAGTATGCGGCTTTGCTTGAGGATTCTGACGATTTCATTTCGTAAATTTTTATAGTTTAATTGATTCGTTATTTTTCTTTAATTGTATTCATTTACCGCACTTTGCGTGGTTTCCTTTCTACTATTTATTTGAACGCATTCGTTTCTTGTTTAATGTTCACTATTCGTTGTCATCAGGTTTGGTATTATTTTCCATTTGGTTTGATTAATAGAACTTCATTTATTTTCAGCTTATTCTCCACGGTTCACTTTTGCCTTTCATTTCCTTCAGTTCCACGATTATGACAATTTACTTGCAAAAAAAATTGCTGTTTTCAAGATTTGTATAATACAGAACACGTCGTAGGTAAGCAACCTAAACGTTTTCACCTCAAATACGACTAACAATTGTACACAGCCGCCCATTCAAAGACGAAAATAAGTTGAAGTAAAAAATTAAATTTTATTAATTTCGGTCATACATATATTGTAATTTCGCAATAAACATCCGTTCATAACATCAACTCCAGATGTCAAATGTGTTGACTAGACTGTCTGAAAAGAACACATTTACAAGCAGAAAATGTTATGTTTATGTAATATACAATTAAGCATCGACTTTTTTCCTGGTAGTCAGCACTTAACAGCGAAACCGACGATTAGTAAGTGAAGGATTTTAATCGAATGATATCTAGACCGGCCAACCCGCGAGAACGATAACAATCATCCTCTTGAATGGTCAGAGCTGGAGGAGGCGCACTTGGAAAAAAAATATGAGAAATAATTGAGGATTAAGGGAGCGACCAGTTAACATTGGGCGAAAATCAATAGGGACGACCTACCGCCCGTTCCTTGCGAACAAAGAATTAAAATCGGCGAAATCAGTGTTCGCTTTCGAATAATTAAAATCGGCGTTTAAACCTAATTACTAAATTTAGCCTAAAATTTTGCCAAACATTAAATAAGTGGAATCTTCTATTATTAGAAGTCAATAGTTTTTTATATATTTTTAATTCGCGAGTTGTGTTGAAATAAGGTATGCAAAAAAATCGAACAGAGACGTTTTAAACCATCTTACCGCCAATTTTCGATTAGAGGGAGAGAAACAGAAAGGATTACCTAAGAGACGGAATTTTTATTTATAATAATATTGAAATTATGTTGGTTGTGAACATTTACTTTAATGCAAATTTTGTAATAAACTTAAATTAAACCCCGCCTGATTGTTTTTATTCGATCTAAAAGTACATTCCAGATTTGCATCTGCTGGGTCGTTGCATAAGTTCGGGCCGGTCTTTAATTGGATTGACACCCCTGCATTTTAAAGGCTTTGTGTTTCGTTCTTCAATTGATTTTCGTCAGTTTGGAGTAACAAACAGGAGCTTTTATGTTGTCAACAGCTCGTTTTGGCTATTTTCAAGGCCAATACTGATTAGCACTTCAAACTGATGAAGTGTTAAGTAGAGAAAAATGTACACTTCAGCCACATTTAATTCTCCGAGTTTATCGATGATCTGATGTTGCAGAAGCTGCGAGAAGAATGTGTGATGTGTACCGGAGGGAAGCATTTGCTGATGGATGTAATTGAAACTGGCAACTGGCTTACAGATTTCTTCAACTTGGAACTGAAACAGTTTTACAGGAGAGGCATATGGAACTCGTACCTGAACGCTATTGTGAAGGTTTATACTTTATTTATCAGAATTGTATTGTAATGTAGTTTATACGAATAAAACGGCAAAACGTTCGATTTCGAGCTGATGGCAGCATAACCACATATATTTTATTTTTGCTCGAAAATAAACGGTGAGCTTTGACTGGGAGAATAAGGCGAATTAACTAAGTCCATGAATCGTCCCAGAAAGGAAGAGCTTCTGATGCTTCTGATGACCTTGTTCCTGCAATTCTCATCGATTCCATCTTTTCGTTTTGTTTGCACGGATATCCCTTACTCTGATTTGCAATGAATTTTAGAATGGATCAGAGTTCATGCTATTAACCACAAACGAACTCAACTTAAACAAATACCAAGAACGTTTTCAAATCCTTTTTAAATCTCAATTGGAGTCAATTGAATTGAAATTACTTCAAAGATGATGGTTATGGTTCTGAAGTGCACCAGCGCTATAACCTTTCACACGTTTCCCTACGTCATTTACAGCGAATGCTGAAACCAGCCGTGGGCCATTTCTTTTGCAGGATGTAAATTTATCGAGATTACACCAATCATGTAATCAATGCAATTTTGAGTGCTTGGGTAGAACTTTAAATACTTAAACTTTGCGAGAAAAGCAAAATAATTATTTTTAAATAAATAAGTATTTTGGAACATTTATATTACAAAGTAGTTAACAAATGTTTAGCTTGCGTAGAAATCAAGAAATGGAGGGGATACTGATTGGTTTTGACCGGATTATGAAGATCCCGTTTAGTTAGGTGCACCTAGTAGACTCTTGACGTTATCGCTGAAGCAGTGTAAATAATTACAAGTCGAAGTATTGAACCCGGCTATTTCTTAAAATGAATGGTAGAATTGTAGACGATTTTTGTTCAAATTCATTGACCATCAATGGAGGATACTGAAACATCAAGTTTGAGTAGCGATGTAAAAAAAATACACTATACATAATTGATACGGGACCCCATTAATATTTATGAATGAGTAATTTTCAAGTTGGACGCTAAAACTTCCTCAACTTCGCCAGTCAATCAACGATATTAAGCCCCATTATATAAACGTGACTTATTTCATTCGCAAAACGGCAATTTGGAATCTACTTCCACATAATGCAATCATACAAAATTGATGTACAGGTACGCGATAATCAAGTCATTTCATATATATGTACTTGCGCATAATACAACCGCGTTTGCTCAAAATTACCACCCGTTATAAAAATACGTTTAACTATATCGCAGTTTAGCTTTATCTTGTGTATTATAATCGTTTTATTGTCAAAGTTCGATCTAGGGATAATTCGCAGTTATTTTCAGCCTCACAAAGTACGACTGCAAAACAATGAACCAACACATTTTAAAAGCATTATCGCACATGCACATGAAGCTTTGTAAAATGCTCTCGTCCTGAATTATCTTTTTTTTTTAATTATGAACGCTCAGGGAATGAGTGATCTTTTTGTGAGTTTCTTGTTCGATTTTAAATAATTTAAACGCAGCAATATATTGTGAAAAGTATAATTGTTAAGAGTTAAGATGAAATTTATTACTATAATCGTGTTCGTCGTTAGTGGTGAGCCTCACAGCGACGAATTACGAATGGATAAGCAGGCAACGTTTACGGCTGATATCGACTATTAAGTAGAATTATGTGTATAAAAAAATGAAGAGAACTGTTAGATTTAATTCAACTGTGAGTTTATTCAACCAAAACTCGCCTATAATTATGACATAAATTCAGGCGAAACTAATTTCAAAATGAAGCTAATTTATATTGACAAAATTACATCAGATTTAATTTATGGCGTTATTACTATTATTAGTTTTGTGATGTCGAGATTTATTGGCTTATTGCAGATGGAAACTCCCCAGATGTGGGCAAATGAAGTTCAATCGTTCACATTAATAGTTGCGATTCATTATCTTAATGGCTGACGTTATGGCCGCAGTAATAGAAAAAGCCGAAGCAAGAAGTTACGCCTTACATCTACAAGAAATATCGCAATGAGTTTTAAAATACGTTAAATACGCCGTGCACTTTACGCGCAATAACTCAACCTGATGACTACATTTAGCGGACGATAGAATCGGCAAGGAAATAAAACGGAGCAGCGCGCGAGATATACAATCGCAGAATGAAACATTTAGTGTTGACAGTCGTGGCGAATCGAATTTGCGCACGTCTCCCACTTAGTGATACGAAAGCGATGCAAATAAGAATGGGAATCTCTTCAATACCGACCGTGCGAAAACGTAGCAGCGCCTGCAACGTTCAGAAAAGTAAATCAACGAAAGTTGAATTTAGATTTTATACGAAAAAATCCAATAATATATTTTTTTAATTATATTTTCCTCGTAGCAACTCCCCACCATTCGGAAACCTTTTCAGGTATTGTCCTTAAAGCGACTTGTAGTCCTTGCAGTTGATTTTCTGCCTGTATACACTTTCTCATTCCCGGAAATGCAAACTTACACAATCGCTATTGATAATGATTTTCAAATACGTTTGCGCATTTATGTCTACTCAAACTCGAGTTTTTTAAAGGCACAGTTGGTGCATAAGTATTGGACTATCTGGGTTTGAATCCAGGTGAAATTTGATAGAAATTATATTTACTAGTATTTAAAGACGAGTTTCTAGGCACCCTAGTAAACAAGAAATGTCTAACAAATACGCAGCCATCTATAAATTACCCACGACGAAGCTTTTTCGCAAAAGATTTCAGTTCCCCTTCACTCTCCATGAATTCTCGATGAGTCAGTGCTGCGAGGGATCACACTGTCATGAAAGGCCTACGTCAAAGCTCACGAAGTCTTTGCCAGAAATCACTTAGGAAAAATCGCTATTCGATGCTCTTTACTCCATTCGAACCACATCAGAGTCATCCAAGGGTACCATTGGAAAATACCCATGGATGAGCAAATTATAATTATATACCAAGCAAGATATATCCACAAGACAATATTCAAGCTTACAAAAATTAAATCGAAAGTATGCATCCAAGTCCTCAAACTTCCTTCATTTGAACAAGTGTAGGATGCAATATAATACAACGAAACCTCGGATTAAAGGCGAAATAATCCCTAGATCGAGAGAGAAACCTGTGTAGTGAGTGGTCAACAAAAAGTGTCAATTTCGGAGGCGTTAATCGAACGGAATCGGCAGAGGCATGCTAATGAATAACACGACACATGACTCTTCTGACGAAATGTCGTTGTGGATTAGTCAAGACACCACAGAGGGCGTCGGCGTAATGAGCTGAAACGTGAAGTATTTAACGCGACCTGTGGAGGCCAATCAAGAGGTAAGCGACATATGAACATCTCTTTTGTTATGCAACGTATGTAGTTCCGTAAGGAATTGATCTGTCCCTCGTTATGAACTACTCCAGTTTTTTCAATTTATTTTCTGTACGAGTTTATCAATTAACCCAACCCAACCCAGGTTTTACCAATTGGTGATACATACATTTTGTTAGATTAACTTTATCATAATTTCAACTCCACATTATTATTTTATCGGGTACACCATAATTCAAAATAATCCACTTATTTTCAAATCCTTTTGAAGATATCTTCCCTATATCGCCTGCATAAGCATACTCGAGAGAATTCATTGGAATTCGATGTGAAAAATGCTGTATAACACTTATCGAAGACTTGCTTTTATTGGCAGCCAAATGAGATACACTAACCGTCAACGTTGTACATACATTTTTAGTTTAACACATGGCTATCCTGCCAACCGGATGATAGAGGAATAAGCGAAAAGAGCATTTTTGTGACAGGAAAAGCTCATAAAATAAAAACATCGGAAGATTCGGTTGAATTTAATAAGAAATTAGGTAGGCTAGAAGACAAAAAGCGTCTTAATATGCAATCGCGGCTGAAATCTGTATTTCTTGGTTCACGTGTTGCGAACCGCGTTGCTGAAATATTTCCTGAAGGGTTACTTCGACGCTTCGGCAAAGTTCCATCTAACATCACGCAGCTGTTCTTGTTCTCACAGTGACACCTTCTTTAAGAGATCTTTCGGGGAACATATTTACAACCAGAGAACTAAGAAGCACGGTATGGTAAGCCTTTATTACATCATGTTATTCAAATAGCATTTTCTATATCATCGTAGTATCAATTCAAATGTTTCTTACATTACAATCATTGTAGTAATAACCAACTAGTTTTCACCATTCAATATTTGGCCACCCCATTGTTTCACTACCCCATGTTTGAACCGTATCTATTTTATCTATTCAATCCCGCTAAAGACCTAAATTTTCTATTACTTAAATCACCTTTGATTCAACTGGTAAGTTTTGCAAGCAGCAATTTGACCAGCAAGAAACATCGCCACAATTCGTATGTATAGGTGTATTGGTCACATAAATGTTTTTTTTTAATACCTACAATATTTTCAATTTACGTTCTGTTATATGTATCTCATCTAACATGCACATTTTATCTTATAAAGCAACGTAAACTCAAAATATTGTAGGTATTTTTAACTTGCACTTTTTAAATGTGGGCATGGCACGATTTATTATATATCGGAAGCTCTTCCGGTGCTATACAGGGAAATAAAGGACCGAAAGAATCTAATGAAATAGGCGATCAGATCCAATTGATAGCCGTTGGTCTTGCGAAATACCTGAAAAAGAATTCGAGAGGATCGACCCGACCCGTCCCTATCCCATATATATCTAAACCAATGATTTACATTACCAGTAGGTTTATAAAAAAATCACCGTATTAGTGCTGCTAATGCATTATAATTTACCTTCTGTTTTAATTGACAAAATATCACTTCACAATTTTGCAAGACAGATAATTTATTAGATTTATTTTGTTATTGATTTTTCTTGATCCTTCCAGATGTAATAAAATGGCGTTTGGTTTGAATTCTTGAGGTTTCTTGTATTGATTAATGGTTCGTGGCGAACTATATGAATCAATAACTTCAACAATAACCTTTTCGTATTCTAAAGTATTTAATATCTGTAGTTTAGACTACAACATCTTAGTATCTCATCTTGAGGCGGTCGAATTTAAATGTTTCGAGAATTCTTTTTGTAAGTGCAATCAAAATGTTTATTTCTAATGCACTAACTACCCGAATAAAGGTATTATTAGTATGAATTATGTATGCAATATTCATATCGAGATTCCAGTGATACAGGTACCATCAGAAACACGGACGCTGAAAACATGCAGAATAGCATTGTCGCGAAATGAACATAGGGCTTGCGGTTACACTCTACTCGTAGCGATTTGTAAAATCGACTAGTATTTCGAAACGTATTTCGCTCGCGAATTTACGCCACTGTTGTGTGTCGCTATTGTCGCTTTATTAGATCGCTCGAAGATTTGGTTGCAGAAAAAACTATTCTTCCGTCGTACACTACTTATTTACATTATTATATGGGATAATAATTTGTACATTTGAGAATATTGCTGTGTTATGTTGTGTGCTTGTTAGTTACTTGTACATGGTTCAAGAGCGACGATTTATCGGACTCCCGATGAGTTGCTAATCGATGCTTACTTGATGAGTTCTTGAATACTTGTCTTGTACTTGCACTTCTACTAACATAAACTATACAGTGCTTACATAGTGTGCTACGAGGTGAAAACCGATTGTAGACGGTATTAGAGGAAGAAGTCGTCGCTTCGTTAGTGGCTAGAAAGCTGTTTCATTTATAACAACCCCAAATACAATATAACATCCCCAAATATCAACAAACCATATTGTATTTTGAAACCCTAATTAACTCTTCTTTAGTATTTTAATGATCATGAGCCACAAGAATCGAAAAATTGCCCATTCGGTGGCTCGAAACATCATAAAAAATGTTACAGCATTTTTTGATGGACAGAAGCAAGCTGGCCAATGGACATTTCGTATTGAAAACACTACAGAGTTCGCGGCATCAGCGACTGATAAACCTGTTAGCTTGATCAAGATGATTCGAAATGCAACAAAATCAGTCGTCGTTGTCTAAGTCTAAAAAAGAAACGCATGAAGCAATATGATACAAAATTGATTTGAACGATTTCGACTTAGGTGTTCTACGACGAACTGTGCATGAAGTCTACACTGTACATCGAAAAGTTCCCAATTTTTACTTAATAAAATGCAAGAAAAATTTTAATTTGTTAGACAACGAGAAATATAATGAAATGTTTATTGCAATTAAATTTTAGATATACGAAGTGCACTGACAAAAAAATTTAATACTACCACCATTTTTACCACTGTGAAGTAAATCCAATAGAATTAATGGGAGCCAAGTGTCTACGAACAATGCGAAATAGGAGCTCTGGTGGTACAACATGCATTTCTGAAGTAAATGAAATAGAATGGAAGAAATGCTCTGATTTCATGCTTTACGTTGACCAAGTTGGTGAATAAACATGGCAAAATATAGGATAGGATATCGTGGTTCACTATGTCTGAGGACGCTCGGGGTTAAAGTGTTATTGATGGTGCAATAACAATGGTACAATGGTCGTAATATAATTTAAAATCAAATAAGACTGAAGGTACCTTTATCGTATTTTAGTCATATGAAACAATCGTCAATGTGTTCCAGGACGTTTATTTGATGCTCGAAACTCTCACCCAATCATTTGGTAAATTTGATCGAAATATTTTTAATTTTCGAGGACGTGTAATCGTTAAAATAAAGTGCATTGTGGTTCACTACGTCTAAGGACTCGCTCGCTAGTTAATTGTACTGAGTTACTTTTGTTGGCGCCAAATAAATTTCCAGATTTCCACCCATCAGATAAAATTCCTGTCAGCCACTAGAATTATTCCCGCTTAGTCAAATATTTGTTTGTCATACAATTAAGTGATATAAATCGCAAATTCAAAGTGATTTACCTTATTACTTATTAAAAATGTAAAGCGAACTGTATCACTATAGTCAACAATCAACGTGAGGGCTCTGTTATTATCAACGCATGCAAGCATTGGGAGGTGTATCAAAGCGTTTAAATTGCAAGTCGGGGAGAACGAAGATAAATTCTGTTTTCAAAAGTTGGGCGACTTAATGCCCAATTCTGAAAACACAACGAAAATTATCCAAGGAGCAAGATTTATTTCCTATTAAAGAGCAAGCAAAAATTTCATTTGAAAAGTGATTTTAGTGTTTTTAGAGTCTACGAATTATATACGTCTTTAATTTACAATAATTTTAAGAAATTATTAAGAAATTAGGAAATGATAATTTTATGAAATGTTCCGAAATCTGTTCCAGAATTTTGGGGCACACATGTTTTTGCTATGATGACGGAAATATCACTCATGGACCTCAGCTTCTAAATTTGATGTCATGATAATTAATAAATTTCCAGAAACGTCCAGAAACGAATTACAAAGATGTGCCATTATTTTATAATATTTTTGGTTAACTCCTATGAAACGATCAGTTCCGGTAGTTTATTCCATATTTTTTAAGCAGTCGGCAAGAGATTCTCGCCCAATTCTTCGATAAACTCGCTGCACATGCGATTAGAATAAACTGTGATATGTGTGACGGAAATATTACTATTGACGTTGATGATAATCCATTTTGTTTATTTCCGGGCAAGAAGAGCCGTCTCAGATTAAAACGTACCAGCGCCGAAAATTTTAGTTTAAATTCATGGCAAATAAGAGGTGTAATTTAAATTTGAGTATGAAATACGCTGTCTACATTTTACAAAAAAAATTACCAACTCCTATGAAACGATTGTATATAAACTTCAGATGTATCCCATATTCTCTAAGCCACCTGCAGGAGATTCTCACCCTCATCTTCGTTAAACTCGATCGACGCCACGACGACGTTGAGATAAATTGGATTAAAATAAAATATGTTGTATTTGACAACGTCTGAGACGAAAATATTATTTTTATCTTGATGTTGTTGATGATGATGATGATGATGATGCCTAGTTCTTAATACGTTTCGAGGACAATTTTTATATCAATATTACTTGTTTCATATTAAAACTTTACACCGATGAATTTTTTTATTAACTTTGGGACAAGTAATAAATTGCTTCAGAGACAAGACACGAATTACGATAATAAGGACGTGACAAGTCATAACAACTATTTAATCCAACTGTGCCATTTCTAGTCCGACACAAATAGCCCCCATTAAAAATCGTATTGACGATGGCCTGATGGATGAAACTTTTGAATTAATGTCATTTGCTGTAAATACAGGATCATTAGATGAAGAAAGAGAAGAATCGGAATTTGAAACTGAAGATCAATCGAGCAGTTCATCAAAACAATTCATTGAAATAATCTATTAATTAATTAACTTATAGGGGAAATCTGCACGGGGATACATTTACCATCCTGTACTTACATCGTAATATCAATGAAAACATTTACAATATTTCGTGTATAATAAATTTTATTTTAATTGCATAAAATTCAATAAACTAAACAACATTTCCCAAGCAGAGCTAGCAACCTTCCTGCCTTAAACGTCGATATTATTAACGCGATAAATTTCCACTAATGATAATTAGACTAATTTTATACCAATCAAGATTGTTACGGTACTAGCGCATTATTAATATAAATACGTTCGAGACTTTTCTTAATTAAAATCGTTACGGTATTACGTATCTCTCATTTTTCACTTCTTTCCTAAAATCTACTTGTTAGCGTTTTCCAGTCCTTATCTCCAACTTGAAATTAACGATCAATTACAACGCGTTCATTAGCGTTCGTCGAATTATGTCCACTTTATTTCCGCGGCAACAATGATAATAAACGAGCGCATTCGCGATAACAGCGACCCATTAGTAAAAAAAATTAATTAACGAAATCCGTTAACGTTGCTTTATTACGATTAGAAATCTATAACTGGTTGCGTTAAGAGCGCAAATTAATTTATCGGAATTTTAAAGCGCGATTATTATTATCGGCGGTAATCCGTCGTACATTTGAATATTATAGTAATTTTTGTAACGCCATTTTTATGGTTTCTAATGCGAAAGCGAAAGTAGTAGTCACACTCTAGCTGTACTTTCTTTACTTTCTCTATTCGAGAAGTAGGGCTGTACGTGTAATTGTACGAAAAATATTACTTTTATTTTCTGCGTGTATTATTTTGCGCCTTTTGTAGTTTAATGATCCGTTAGTGAGAAATTTCGTGGCATTTACATTTATATATTTTTTGTTCTTTATTTAATAACAACGAATAGAAAGTAGACGAAAATTCATATTTGAATTAATATTTGATGGTCAGGCGTTAAATGAAACGGTTGGCTGGACTGTGCTGTGAGGATAACGTCACGACCTTCTTTTAGTTTGGGATTTCGAAAATATTTTATTGGGTGTGATCCAAATTACAAGAACTACATTAATATAATTATTTGGTTTTACTTTCTTTGTAATACGTCTGGTCATAAAATTTATATATTTTATAAATATTAAACATGAAATAGAGAGAATAATAATTTACAAGTCCAGTATTTTTTATGACCAATCTGGAGATGTACCAATAAGTATGCACGTGATATTAGACCTCACCCAGTTATTGTGGTGGCAACTCTTCGCAACAACAACTTCCATTTCCATATCCTGACAATTCAGGATATCTTTAATCCAACATTATTATCCCGCCCTAGTCCAGACTATTCTACACCTGACAAGGTTTTTTATAGTTAAGGATGAGTCAAACCATCAACGCGGAATCCTTAACCCAGCAACCTTTCTGTTCATCAACTTGATAGCCTAAACATAAATCATCAATAAGTAGCACTCGATTCCAAATATTTAACAAAGCTCCTGAATCTCATAGATAAACAAGTTTTCTTTTCTCGATGTAGTATCGTGCTCAATAAGCAATTATGACTGTATACTTAATTATCACTCTTATCTCTCATCTAAAAGGAGCGAGCAATATATCAACAATCTTGTCGATAAAAGATTAAGAAGTTAGCTTTCCCTTCCTGACGTCTGTGCCAATTGTCCTGTCAACGTTGTGGCCAGTTCTTCACTTAATTTCTTGCCCTAGCTTAATTCGTCTTGCCCCTGGACTTTCGAATTTTGTAACCGTGTATTATTTATTTAAATATCTGACTGGCCTTAAGACTTGTTGCAACAATCTTTTAATTCGACGATTATAAAAATCTCTTACTACAAAACATAATTAAATGAATTATGTCACTACTTTCATATTTTTTTTCCTCGGTTCTTACTGGTAAACAAATTATATTATAATAGAGCATAATAACAAATCAAAAATTACAAATAAATTATATCCATTCCATCATCAAATGTGCAGCAGCTATTTTACCAATATTAAAAAAATAATCCACACCATAAACCAGATTCTAATTGGCTGGAAGTTGAGGCGAACACCATCTAAAATGCTTAACGAATTTCTTGAGGCTAATATCTCGGCGATATGTGTTGTGTTGCGATTTTTAAACGCAGTTGGAACAAATGGTTTTCACTTTCATATTTTGCAATAGCAATAAATAATTGTATGCTCATTAATATCTTACTGCGTAATTATTACAATATAAAAGAGTAAAAGGATTATACTTATTTAGAAAGTATAATTTTAACGATTAAATCGGCTTGTAGTTGCGAACAAAAAGAACGAGTTTTTCCAATTACCTATAAAATTAATATAAAATATGCGAAAGGATTGTGTATTTTACGTCGGTTGTGTTGAGCTACAATCACTTCGCACTTTATTTGCGACTTTTTGAGAATTAAATACTTTGATTATTTTCAAAGTTGTCGATGATTTAGAAACCTAAAAGATGTGATATATAACAGCATCAACAAAATAGGGACATATTGATATTTTCGTCTTAGTTTTCTCATTCTTTTTGTGCATCAGAAATCATTCTCATTCTCATTTTTATTGAAATTAAGTTGAATTGAACTAAAGCAATATGAAAATTTATATACATTGATTAAATGACTAATGGCATCAATAAATTATATAAATGTACACAACTCAGACATTGAAAACTCCAGATCAAAACGAACGTAACCAATGGCTCACGGTTCGTACACAACGTTTGAGGTAAATACTTAAAACCAAGATCATATGACGTAATCGTTGTTTACAGTTACGAGCTCTCGATAGATTAAAACTAGATGATGGCGCCATTAGAGCACTATTATGAATCTCTATGAAACATTGTATCGGAAATAAAATTAACCGCAAAAAACAAAGTGTAACCCAAACACAAGGAAATTTTACTTGGAATAATCTAAATGAGCAACTGAAGTACTTATCGTGATTACTGTTATTGCGTTTTTCGTGTAAATTATTTGTTAGTAAATTCCTCACAATCATTCTAATTGGGCCTAGAATATCTCTATGTGAACCAGGTCACAGCCACCGGGCCAATGAAAGTTCCAAACTTTCAAGCCATCACTTTCGCCGAAACAAGTAAACATCGAATAATTAAAAGTTTTTCTTCAATTGCAAAACAGCGATAGTAACAGATGGCATTCACGTCGTAGAAACTATGGTTTTAGAATTCCGGAACAGCATTTCGTACGCCAAACTTTACTACCGGAACTCTCATAATTATATGCAAAATTCATAATTATTCGTGTCATTTATAAATGAAATAGACAAGAATGAATCTAGAACTCAACATTTATTAAATGTGCCAACCATAAATTTGCCACTGTTATCAACTAGTCGCAGTAATACGTCCGATATGCACTTTCTTAGCGTTTTATGCGTCGTGCAATAAATTATCAATCGAACTGAATCTATTTAGATGCAATCGCACTGAAAGTTGCGATAATGTAATTGAAAATATTTCAATGTGCAGTCGTCAGCTTCGTTAGTTTTATCTTGTAGGTATGCGCGATTTAATGCTTTGAATATCCGAGCAATAAACTACCTTATAAAGCTAAAATGACAAGTGGTTATTATTGGCATTGGGTTTATGAGCCTCAAATTGGTTTGGTATGTAATGCAAGATTTAGAAATAAATTATACTTTGCCACGGCTATTTGTAATGTTGCCCATACTCTACATTATTGAATTCTTCGGTCGGTACGTTGCAAAATGTTACGATACGAAAGCAGGGTTTATTATTACTCGCTGTGAAATGTATGTGTTAAATAGTTATGTTAATATGTCATCATGTGCACATCAGTCACTATTATTTCATTAACATTACTAAAATCTTCGCCAAAATTTTATACAACTCGAAAATTCGGTTTTAACTTTGACATGGTAATAAAGTGGAAGTTGCTATGTAATTGTTATTTTAATTTTGTGTTTTTTGTTGGGTAACTAAATGAAGTCTTCGCAATTTTCGCAATTTTATTACTGATTTAAATCATGTCATGGACAGCTCTTCAAAATTTCTGGGTATTTAAATGGCAATGACTTATGGCATATTTGGTATCCATGTGGAGTTGGGGTGCACGTATTATAGGTTTTGAGTAATTATTTAATTGAAATGCATTCACTAATTTTATAAAAACACGAATCATAAACGTATCAGTCTAGATGTTATATCATTGTACACCCAGTTGATTTAGCAAGTCATGATTGAAAAAATGGAATTCGTTGAAATCACACACCCCTCTGACCAAGGAATGTTTCATAGAAGCTACACTACTATGTTTAAATTCTACATATTACTCATTCTTCAATGTTAAATTTTACAATAACAAATACGGAGCTGCCATGGGCTCACCTATATCCGCGACTATAGCCAACCTAGTAATGAAGGATTTAGAAACTGAGGTACTTAATAAATTAAAGAACAACAAAATAAAAATACAATTCTTCAAACGCTACGTAGATGGCTGCATACTTGTCATCCCTGACGACAAAGAAACCATTCTTAAGGAACTCAATAAATTTCACAATAAATTGCAATTTACTATAAAAATTGAACTCAACAACACAATAAATGTACTAGATCAGGGGTCGGCAACCTTTTTTGGATGGCGGGTCATTTTCAAAATATTTTTTTTTTTACGGGCCGCACATTCAAATGTAACTTGAATAGTGCTTTTATATCATATATGAGTATAAATATTATTTATCTACAATCACATTATAATTGGAGTTTTATCCACACTTACGAAACATATAAAGTACCACTTTATCCACTAATGAAATAATGAAATTATCAACACCTACCACAATTTTTTAAATTGATTTCAATAATTTTTGACGTTACTGCCGCTGTCACAGCGAACTGTCGAATCATTTTTTGTTGAAATCTGATGATGGTGATTGTAGATAAAACGTTGTATTGCATTCGTGTTTTAGTTGCATTTTATCCACTTAAGAATATTAAAATTCTTGCGTGGATAAAATCTAAAACACTTATACAATAAGTAACTATAAAAATAAATATATACAAAAATTATTTTTTATTCACCTGCTATATTTTACAATTCTTAAAAGGGAATAAAAGAAAATACAATTCCAATTACATATGTATAAATATGTAATATGTAAAGTATTAAGGAAAATAGTATATCTTCAATTTTATTCATTCATTAAAATTCAATGCGCTTTTTGTTCTTGAATATTGTTTGATAATTCATTTAAGTCCGGTTGTATTTGGGATACTGAGATCTTCAACAAGTTTTTTAAATTTACATCCGTCAACCTCGTTCTATATTTTGATTTTATGAAATTCATTCTTGAAAATGTTTGTTCGTATAAATACGTGCTTGAAAAAATACAAATCATTGATTTTGCAAAATTTCTTAAATTCTGAAATTTATTTTCTGGTGGATTTGAGTAAAATGCAATTAAATTATTTTCATCAAAATTACATTTATATACATTGTTAGATTGCTAATCAATTAACTCTAGTTGTAAATTGTCTGATGCTTTTACAAGATCAAATTTTAAAGGATTTTCAAATATTAATATGTCGATTTCTTTTGCATGAAAATCTTGAAACCGATGACGAAAATTTTCATCCAGTACTTTTAGTGACTCAATAAAAATATTCGAAGGACACTGTTTGTCGTTTTTTGTTAAAAACGATTGCAAAGTAGGAAAATGACAATAATTATTCTTTTCAAGTTGAGAAATAAACAATTTTTTGATTTCTGTAAATAGCTCGTTGATTAACTTTCGTTGCATTGTAGTGTTATATTTCATTTATTGGGGTAAGCTGTAATATCCACAAGAAAAGCTAACTCGCCATTTAAAATTCGATAATTCTGGTAATTATTTCCTTTTTCTGCCAAAAACATTTCAATCTCGTCTATCAACTCGAAAAATCTTTTTAAAACTTTCCCACGGCTGAGCCATCTTACTTCAGAAAAATAAATGATATCATATTCTGCGACAATTTCATTTAAGAAATTCCGGAATGTTCGATGGTTAATACCGTTTTCGCGAATATAATTGATGGACTTTACTACCATATTCATAACATTTTTCAAATTTACAACTTTTGCGCAAAGTGCATGTTGATGGATAATACAATGAAGTTGTAGAGGAGGGTGTGTAACATTCAAATCAATATTGTGACCATTCATGTTCTTTGCACCGTCAGTTGTCACATTTTTTAATTTTTCTGACTTGAGATCGTACATATTGAAAACATGTAATAGTTGCAAAAATATATCTTCACCTCTTGTATTCCCATGGAAGTTTTTTAATGCAGCAAGTTCTTCTGTTACACAAAATTCTTGATAAATTCCACGGTGCTAGTTATATCGTTGCTTTCATCAAATCCTAGTGAAAAATACTCAAATTGTGAAGAATTTTCTTTTAATTTATTAATATTACTTGATATATTTTCAATACGTCGAACTACTGTACGTGCAGACAAACTCATATCTTAAAAAAAATTTTTAATTAATCAGCTAAATTACATTTTTTTAATGAGCTCTCCATCCGTAAATGTTTTGTTATGTTCAGCAATTAATTTCGAAATATGTAAGGACGTTTTGACCAATGCTGAACTTTGTTCCTTACATTTTTTTAAAACGTTTTGTTGTGCTTCTAATAATATTTGTAACGAATCAATTTTATTTTGTCTGAATTGAGATTCAAATTTACCAATTGATTTTTCCTACAATTATATTGGTGCTTTGGCGGGCCGCGCAAAAAGTTGCAAAGGGCCGCAGGAGGCCCGCGGGCCGCAGGTTGCCGACCCCTGTCCTAGATAAACTCATTTTCAAACA
Organism: Geotrupes spiniger; assembly: GCA_959613385.1. Taxonomy (NCBI): domain Eukaryota; kingdom Metazoa; phylum Arthropoda; class Insecta; order Coleoptera; family Geotrupidae; genus Geotrupes; species Geotrupes spiniger. The sequence goes on along the minus strand of OY390735.1, from coordinate 12,740,249 downwards.
GGGAGTTTTTAGATAACAATATAAATAAAAGAAAAAAAACTTAAACAAAATTGTTACACCGTCCATTTCATCAAGACATACATCAATAAAAGATTAAATAAGCTGTCAAGTAATCCAAACACAGAAACTAAGGTTGATTCGACAATAAAAAAATCAATTGATCATAATAATAACAACAACTTCAAAGAAGAAAAAAATAATAACTACACGTCAATAAATTACATCCCCAAATTATCGGACAATATTACTTCAGAAGATGGACGCGATTCAAGCATTCATATACCAAGCAGAAACTGTGCTTCAACAACATGAATTTGACTTTTTCTGAATTGCAACAAATTCGGCAGCTATTAAGTAATTTTACGACAGCTTGTTATAGGTCAGGATGGGCATAATCATATGTTTTTAAATATGATAATTAACACAGTTCCTAAGCTGCGAGAGGGCTAAGCAGGCCGTGGATAACGTTTTTAGCAAACTGTGAATCTGATTGCTCCACGTTAGACGTAAGTCTATATGAACTCCCAAGAAATTTGCTACATCATTTTGTTGAATGGTTTCACCATTTATCCTTACCATTATGCTGCTATCAAAAACTTTTGTTGAGAATAAAAGCAGCTTAGTTTTTTGATTATTATAAGATTATTATAAGTAATTCGTTTTGAGAACCGTAATTCTGAATAGATGTGACCAGCAGGGATAACCTTCTGTTCAGGTCATCAGTGCTGCTGGCTGTCACTGTTGCTGATGCATCATCAACGAAGAGAACAATAAGTTCGTTTATTAAGGGAAGAACTATGTCATTTATAAAATACGTTGAGGCACTCCAGCTGAAACTAAGAGATTTATGTATTTGCCATTGCCATATATACTAACAACTTCCTGGCTTCGCTTGTACGGGTTTGACTTTAGCATATAAGTACTGAACTACAGGCACCATATCCCCGTAATTTGCTCAGAAGTAATTCGTGATTTACTATGTCAAACGCACGTTTTAGGTCAAAAATATACACGCGAATTTTGCTCAAAGTTATGCAATATATGATTACACACTGATATTACCCCGGAAACTAAACTGATTGTTGAATAGAATATTGTATTTATTAAAAAAATATCAAATCAATAAACTTTCTCGTACAATTTCGAAAACACAGCTATTCCTCGTTAATTTGAGACCAACGACCTATCATTCCTGTTATGAATGGGGATAATTTTTTGTTTTTTAAAAGCAGTAGGGAAAATAACTTTATTAACGTTAGCATTGAATCAATTATATAGTTGCTAACTTTGCCTAGCAGTGAGCATGGGTTACCGTCATCACCAGAAAAAATTTAGAACCAACTAATTGTATTAAGTACCGTAATTGGTCTCTAGTAAGAATCAGTGACAAGAAAGAATGTTTATTAACATTTGCATTCGTGTGAAATTTGGTTGTACTTTGATGATGAAAAGTCATTAGCTTCCTGGGCCGCATATTTATGATAATACATGAGATGACATAATTTCACCATTACAGCTTAACAGTGTTTGTGGTAATACTCTTAGTCCAGACAAAAGTTGTTGATTATTTCCCAAGCTGTTAGGTATTTGTATATTAGATAAGGCAATATTTCTATCATAAAAGGATTTTTGGCTTGATCGACGAGTATTTCACAATCGCCAGTAAGCGTAAATGACTCATGCAAGTTTATGAGAAATATCCCCTCGTCGATAATTTCACCCGACACCCACAACCTTTTTATTTTTTTAATATTTTTAATCATTTAGGATTTAATAGGAAACGCAATTTCCACATATCCAATGAAATTACTTATGAATTTAGAAAATTTGTCGTCACTGGTCTCGCCACTGTTTAAGGACAGCAAATGGATGAAATTATTTATCATAGGTTAGATTTTGAGTTAAAAAATATTTTGTGTTCATTGTCATGGCACGAAACGCTCCAACATATCCAGAATAAATATGTGGTTTTAATAAATGCGCGTTAATGTTGAAAAAGATATTGTCAATAATAGATCTCGTCTACTCCTGAATTCGTAGTACCGACGAAGTATCCGTATTACGCAAGAAATTTGCAAAATCGGGTGCCGGTGACTATATTTATTGGCTTTATATACTCAAGCCCTATTTCGACCTTGTAGACCAGAGCCCTATGTCATCGAATACGATTCGAATCATAAACGTATTGGATAATTACAAGGTGGATACAATAGGGCTCGAGTATATAAAGTCAATAAAATAGTGTTGGAATTATGTATGGTAAGATAACGTTCGAACCTAGTCGGTAAAATAGACTTCAAACCATATTCAAAAAACTAAATCAAGCACGGTACAAAAAAATGCGTTAAATATTCTTATAAAAATATACAACCACCTAGTACGCTAAATTAGGGCAATGAATGTTACAAAGCCACAATTAATCTGTGAGCGCTGTACCGCCCAAACGATGAAAGCTAGAGGTACGAAACTTTAAAATGACCAACGCCAAATAAGCGCAACTAAAAAAGTTTGCAAGTTGTACGAAATTTTTATTTCATGTTTGAGTAAATTAAGGAAATTTTTAAACAATCCATTAATAAAACCGTTCCTTCCACTCGCAGTACGATTTAGTTCCGATTTGCACCGCTATCTGTCGGTGTTGATTATTTCGGCGACGTTACACAACGTAAATCGCCGCGTACACGCAAATTCCGCGATTTAAGAGATTGAACAGCTCACCCTGACAGTCGCCTCCTCCGACAAGACTCCGTCCATTTGGATCCAAGATCGACGCCGCCATCCAAAAAGTCCGTTCACTAACCGTTTAAAGTTTCTCAGTTTATCAATGAATCGCTAAATTGCGATTTAATTTAACGCGAAATTGTGCACTCACCAAACGGTCGCGTTTAACGTCTCCCGGGTTGTTTATCGGCGGGACGGAAAGTTACATTTCAATGCAACGCGAAACAAACGTCCGAAAACTTGCGACGCTCGCTTAAAAATGAGACAAGAAGCGTCGCAATTATGAGTCACCGTCGCCTGCACGATCACTTTTTTGGCGAAAAAACTGCCCGTTGCACCTAGGCGACGTTATCTTTGCATTTTTTCGGGGAAGTAATTATCGAGTTTTTGATACGTGTGCCGGCGACAATTAGAAGCAAATATTGTCTCTTCATCAATTGCTTATGTATAAATTACTATTTTAAATAAATTACATATTAATTTATTATTCGTAAACCTCATATGTTTTTTTTTTACTTTCTTAACTTTGTGTATAAATAAGTATAGTAATCATGAAAATTTTCGAACTCGAGATTTTAACAGATATACGGGTGATGAGGTCCCCTGAATCGATTCTGACTATTTCCAGAATGACGTCTGTGTGTCCTATTTTGCAAGCAATATCTCAACCGGAAGTGATCGTTTACTTATTCTTACAAAACTTATTCTTACAAAAGTTAAAGATACTGACATTAAACAACTGTTATATGAAATGTAAGTGATCAAGACCAACAAAAGATAGTGGAGGAAGCTATTATTAAGAAGTACATGGAAATACAAATGGAAAATAAAGCGGTGAAATATCTGGGTTCAAAAACCTGTTTAATAGAACTGAAAAATACGGATGATAAGATAAAAATAATGAAAAGCAAAAGCAAACTAGGAGAATACAAGGAACAAGACATATACATTAATGATGACATGACAAATGGGGAAAGAGAAATACAAGAAAAGATACGAATAGAGACCAAAGAAGAGAGAACGAAAGGAAAACCGTAAAGGTAGGATACCAAACGCTATTAGTACAAGGGAAAAAAGAAATTGGAATAAGGCGGAAACAGAATTGGAAATAAAAAAAAACGAAACCACGAAAAAAGTCCAAAAAATTAATAACAAAAATCAGTGAAAATAAAGAGGATGACCTGGACATGAAAAAGGACACGATAAAGGAAAATAAACAGAACGATGATGAGTATGATACTGGTGACAAAAAAAATAAAAAAGATAAGAAAAAATAAGGGGAATGAATATATAACATGGAAAATTGTTACTTGGAACATAAGAAGTTTAGCAGGAAAAGAAAAGGAATTCGAAGAGTTAGAAGTAGATATATTAGAATTACGGAAACAAAGAAGAAAATACATGGAGTTTGTAAGACAGACAATGGTCATATTATGATATACAGTGGTGTAGGGAAAGAGAAAAGAGCAGTTGCAGGTGTGACCAAAACAGAACAAAAACAGTAATAACCGTGTACGAACCAAACGAAGATGATACATCAGATAATAAGAATAAATTTTGCGACTAACCGTGGTGGTAGAAGAAGCGAAGGGAATAAGGTGTGTAATGGGGGATTTCAACAGTAGAGTTGGCATAAAGGACGATGAATGTATTGAAGTATGAAGTATTAGGAAATAACGGGGAGACTGTTAAAAATAATAATGGAGGAAGAATGCTGGACTCCTGTACGATACACAACTTAGTAATAACTAATACTCTTTTCCAACACAAAAATTGATGGAAAAGGACCCGAAGATGCTGAAATTAATAAAAGAATAGAAAAAACATCAAAGTTGTACCACAGCATGCGAAATAGTTTTATTAACAAAATATAGTGAATCCTGGATATTAAATAGAAGACAAAAGAATAAAATACAAACAGTAGAAAAATTAAATACTTAAGAAGAGTTAGAGGAGTTACAAAGATTGAGAAAATGAGAAGCTCGTAAATAAGAAAAGATTTAAAAATGGCAGTCAGTGCTAGAAAATATTGAACAAAGACAGTTAGGATGGTGGGGATATTTATATAGAATGGAAAATACAGGACTAACAAGGAGGATATGGGAAGCAAGAATATGGAAAAATAAAAGATGATGAAGGCCAAGAACGACATGGAATAAGGTCATAGCAGAAATACTGGAAAAGAAAGGCAAGACGTGGACACAAGCGAAGAAACATGATAAGGAACAGAAAGGAGTGGATGAAGTTTATAAAAAGTTAAAAGAAGAAAAACGGCATACACCATTGTATGGTAGAAGTGATTATTGGATTGTATATACCTATTTAATCTTGAACTTTCGTTCTTGCTTTTACACTGTTGTTCTTGGTTGGTAGAAAATTTTCTACTTTCGTTAGCGTTATTCAATTCTTTCATTATTTGCATCCCCTGCTTGATTTGCATCCTTTAGTTCAAACCATTGCCATTTTAATCAATTTAATTGTTTCTAATCCAATTAATTAAAAGAACCGTTTCTCAATGATCTTCACAACAAATAGAATTCCAATATTTTGCTGTTGTTGAGCGCGTGCACGTGTATCCTTCGCCAAACGATATTTTCTCACCATACGTAAACCAAACTAAAAATTTGCCATCATCATGAATCAAGAGCGATTAATAATTGACTTGTGTTTGTACGAATGACCAGATAAATCTCCCAACAAATTAAAAGCGGCAACGGTTTGCTTTGAATGAAAATTATTGACCGGAATTGGATGAATAAATTACTAAGTAAGTAGCTTTGTTTTAATAAGTGGCAAGTATACATTTTTTTACAATTATGGCAGTTATTTGGTGTCAAGCAACGACTTCCACTTAATTAAATTAACGAAGCCTTAACATTCATGTACTCATTAATTGTGGGTGCCAGTCTTTTGGAACATCCGGACGTTCTTCCATATTCGCCGAGCATTTCAGAGTTACCATTATAATTATAAAATGATGAATGAGAAACATGCGTAATACCTAACGGAACGAGCATGATAATCGGAAACGGAGTGAATGCACTTCCGAGTTACACGGCGAGAGATGGATGCAACAACGGCGAGTGAAAGTATCGAAGACATGCATACTGACGCCGATTGAAAGCACCAACACTTTCTTGCGGTCAATGCACTGCGCGCGCGCCTCTTTATCGAGCATCGCCGCACACCGAACCAAATTAGATCGCACTTTTGCTGCCATCGCTAGTTGACACTATTGGACGTCGAAAAAAATAAAAATAGGTGAACGATTAGAGCCACCGATTATTTATTAACGACATAAACGTTAAGCAGATTTTTACACCTCCAAACGTAAGTTGACCTAAATATACATTTTTTTCAGAAATTTTGTATGCAATTAAAATAAAATTAAATAAATCGACTGTTACAGCAATTCAACTGGACACTTTAAGGTTCCGATTTGTTTGAAACGAATTTATTACCCAATAAATAATTACGTGTTACATAAATCTCACTGCAAATGCAATTAACTAGTAAACAAAGAATCGTTCGTACATTCTATAAATAAATGATACCGCAAATATTATTTCAAATGAATCCGCACGCAATTATTCATGCAAATGAACTTGTTGAAGTCTGGCAGTGTTTCTTCCGCGCATACACTACCACGTACTCGATATTTTTTCTAACGTCGCCGTCGCCGCGTTCGTTCTAAGTTTCGTGATTTATAGCGGCAACCTTACGATGAATTAGTATTATATTGTAGTTAATGTTGTAATCGGTTTTCATATTGGTCAGGTGGTTTAATTACGATGATTTATCGCCACGTATCCGATAGTCGAGTGTCGCACGGATCCCGGGCGTTTTAAAATCGCGAAGAGTTCGCAATTAAGACCGCACGGATTTTATGAATATTCAAATTGCGCGGTTAATTCCGCAAAACTGGCACATGACAAGATTTATGAATCGACGCGCTTTAATTAAATTGCTGAAAACAGCATTAAATGTTACATTAATTACGGGAATGAATATGTATTAATATTAGTTCATGTCTTCCTAGTCGAGTTCATCGCTAATTAATGCATGATAATTTTTTGCCGAGTTTTCTGCATACGACTTTCACCGTTCGCTTTCTGGATACGTTATAGTTTTTTTTTATTATTACTTCCTGTCACTTTACTTAGATAATCTCGAGAATATTTAAATTTGCCCAGGGTTGGTCGAAGAGAAACGGAGTATAACTGAAATTCTTCATATACGTAATAATATTAACTAAGCAGAAGTTATGTCATCATTGCCAGGCAAGGCATGCTATCGGCAGTTGCCTATCAGATACCATGGTACAGTATCAGCGCCATTAGAGTTTTATTCTTATTGATCCTCATGAGATCCGTAGAAGGGCACCGAGTACGGCAAGTGCATCATACCAGAAATAATTCATACGAATATATACTGCCTTTCAAATAAAATATACCACCCCGAACCACTGAACGACTAATGATAAACTTGGTGAAAAGATCTAGTGCACGTAGAAAAACAAACGATTAAGTTTTGAAGCCAATATGTCACTTCTGGCAGAAATTATCTCGTTAGCAACAGTTGCCTGCGCATTTAGTTTGAAGACGTGGAAATTTTCATCAAATTACGCCTTTTGAACGAGAGCGAATTCGGGATGCATGAAGCTAGTTTAACCATGCGTGAAATAGCCAGACGTGTCAATCGGTCACACTATAGCACATACTTGTAGAGATTGGCAGGAAGAACACCTAGAAGTTCGTCGTAGAGGTACTGGACGACGAAGAGTGACACAAGAGCGAGATGATCGGCTCTTAAGGCAAAATACAGTTAGAGACCCGGAAGAACCATCACGAGCCGTTGGAATAAATTGGATAACAACAGTTGGCCATATGGTATCGATGAGCACGATTTATCGCAGAACGTTTGGACTACGTTCGTTCTTATTTTCGCCTTCCTCTAACAAGAGAACATAAAGCCATCAGACTTCACTGGTGCTAGGACAGACAATATTGGGTTCCTGAATGGAATGGGATCTTCAGCGACCAATCACGATTTTGCTTATGGCACTCTGACGTTCGAGGATTCGGCGACCTATGGGTCAGAGGCAACATTTACAATTTGTTCAACGTCACCATGAGGCTTTAACTCCTGGGGTTATGGTATGGGGAGCAATACGCTATGGAAGATCTTGTCCGGTATTCATTCCGGGCACACTAAACGCCAGTCGTTGATTCAGTGTTGGAACCAGTTGTTGTGCCATTACTACAAAACCTTTCAGGAGCAGCCTTCCAGCAAGATAATGCGTGCCCTCATACTGCTCATGTAACGTCAGCCTTCCTATAAGAAAACAACATAAATATGTTGCCCTGGCCTCCAAGATCACCAGACTTATCCCCCATTGAACATGTCTGGGATATGATGGAACGAAAATTGCGGCGTTTGCCCCATCCTCCCAATACCTTAGAGGAGTTGCGTCAACAGTTATATATAGCCTGGGATGAGGTACCTCAAGAGGATATCAATAATCTAATTTGCAGTATGCCCAGAAGGGTTGCTGAGTGCATAAGAGTACGTGGGGATGTAACTCATTATTAGTTTTCTACGTGCACTAGGCATTTTCACCAAGTTTCATCATTCAATGGTTCGGGGTGGTCTATTTTATTTGAAAGGCAGTGTATGTTGTGATATATCGGTGGATAACTATGGCTGTTCAAAACATGCCTACTAGTCGCAACATACGATCTAATGCCAACTCTTCCCTACTACCACCACCACCACAAAGGACTTTATAAGTACAAGTTTAACAACAAAACGTTAATAAAAATTATTGACATTAACAGAAAATAAACGACATTTGAGACTCAACCAACTAACGACAAAATATTTTTACATATTGTACAATTTATTTAATTTTTTTTCTAAATATCACCGCAAGCTATAAAATTCTTGAAATCCTATCGAAAATATTAGTTATACAATAAAATTTTTATCCGAAACGAAAAAGATTTCACAAACCAGATTCGTTTAATTGTGCTTTCAAAGAGGTGTTTAATCAAACTGAGTAAGTTGTCATTAGTCACTTTCTAATTTCGTTTACTTTAATCCACTAATTTCCTTACATTTGCTATTGATTTTTAAGAATAATTAATTAATTACTTGTTGCAAACCGCTCACAATTTATATTATAAAAGATAATATGTAACTATTTTTTAACTATCACATATATTTCTTGCCGTAACTTTCTTCGACCTTTCTCTAACTCTTTGTCGATAATCCATCTTCGTAATTAATATTTTCTGTTCTTTTTCTGTTTCTGTGTATTGTATAATTTATCTTCATTTTCAACAGGGTTAAATTTGTCAAAATGATGAAAAATAGAAAGATATGCTGATTATTTTTTGAAACATTTTATTGGGGGAGAAAAATGATTCCAAAAATTCTTCATCGGAATTATCGAAATTATTTAATCAAACAAAAGGATTTACAGTCGAAAGTCGTAAACGAAATACTCGAGATTTATATTTTTTGTTTTAGTTGAAAAGATTTGAATTCCGATGCTATTTTTCCCCAACATACACCCCTTTCATCGTCAATATAAAAACAATCAACATTGCTGTAATTATACAAAAAAAATAACCCCAAAGAACTATTTGACGAGTAATAATACATTCGACTTAAGACATTCAAATCCTTCATTTCTTTAAACATTCATAAACAAGCCTTGTTCCTGCAGAGCCGCCTAAAAATATTGCTACCCATTCAAAGGTTTGTTTAGCAGGGCCGGAATTAATAAATTTTGTTTTCCTTTTTATGACGAATTAGTTTGCGGCTTTCAACAAACTGGATAAGATTTTCTACTTAACATAAATATCGAAACGTGATAAGGTGAGGAAAATACAATACTTATCGAGTTCCTTGTATATTTGTTATAACTATATTTTTTTATTTTTAGGTTATTGATGGAATTAAAACAATTACTCAGTTTTGTATGGTATTTTTTGTATTTGGACATCAAATACAAAAAAAAAATATATAATTGTTTATTACTTATTATCCATCTGGAGCAGTCACAAAAGTGTGGCAAGTAATGTTCCATTTCTTTGTAACACAACCAAACCTTTCTCGTTCAACTTTATTGTCCTTCATCACATTTTTACGTCCTAAAGGACCTACAGTTTTAATGTTATCTACATTGCCTTTATGCCTCGCAAATCTCACTTGTCAAGTAGTTTTATTTTAGTTTCCTCGTGTTTCACGATACCAGAATTAAAAAATTTACTGATTACAAAAATTAAATTATAATTAATTCAATTAAGATTTGTTGACCTTAATAACTGGGTGAATGAAAATTTATAATATTTTAGGATCCTGATCATAATTTTCGAAAACCAAAAGCAAAACGAAATTATTAAAATATTGCGTACGTTATATTTAAATAAAATATATGAACGTTATACATAAATTTGCGATGGTATTAATAAAAAAAAATTTCGTCGTTAAAGTAGTAAAAAGTGTAGGAAGTTAATTAACGCGTTATTAAAATATTTCACGGAATGGCGCTTAAAACGCAATTAATGAACTTCCCTGTCCACGAAAGAACGTAATATACCAGCACATTAAATCAGTTTTTCTAATGTTGTACAGCCCTTTGTGTAAACACATGCTTGTTGTTTTATTTCCCAATTATTTTAATTTTGTACGCTTTATGGTACCACTTAAGTTGAGGCAAAACAGGTGAAAATAAAATTAAAATAAAATTCTGTCACCTTACCAAAGAGACCATAGTTAAGTTGTAATTATATTATAACATTTGTTCAGTACTACTGGCCTATTATATTGCTCGAGTAATACATTCACAATTTACTCGACCAAATTTACTTGAATATCTCCAAAATTATACAAAATATTTTAAAACAAATGATTGAACCACAGCACATGTAATGTGAAATAATTCCGCACTATTAAATCTTTTGAACGGTTGTTATTTCAAATATTTTAAGTCCATGTTTTGTAAATTATTTGCATTTCAAATAATTTCATTTCATACGTTAAAGCTATTTTGTAATCAAATGCGCGTTTGATTATTTCAAATTGTTATTGCATTCTTATTGTAAATATTTGTGAGCTCTGTGGAAATTTTATTAATTGGTAATATTCTAGTAAAAATAAGATTGCTGCGGCACAATGTTTATGAAGAGCCAAACAAAACATATTATTCAATATCAACAACTTTTGGAGATTGTATCTAAAAGATATTTACTTAGTCGCATTTCAAAAATTCATAACATAATAATCTGCATGTAATATATAAATAGATGGCCCCATTAAATAATTACGAATTGAAATAATAAGAAACTTGTCGTGGTCCACACTGAAGTTGCTCATACTTTTACGAAAGAGCTTTTCAAATGAAAGTTGTCTAAAATTTCAATATCTTTTGTAAAAATTATTTTTGATAGCTCGTACCGTTTTCGAGGTACGAAGTAAACAATCACTTCCGGTTGAGATATTGCTTTCAAAATAGAAGGTTTTCATAGTCGCTACATACATATCTTAAGTTTAAGGTTTCATAATTTTAGCTGCGATCGTTTGGGTTCAGTTCAATTGCATTCGATTGGGTCGGGTTGGGTTGACTAAGCGCGTATACGAACGCATTCAAACACTTCATTCCGAAAATAGTTAAAATAGGTTCAGGGATGGTCAAAATATGTATTACTTTCTTATACATAAAGTATAATAAACTACAAATGAGTTTTACAAAGCTCCCCCACCCATGGTTGGAAATATTTAAACACAACATTGTCTTTATTGCGAACTCAGGCATATACTCGGTACATTTCTGGTCAAACCCAACCAACTTCTGGCAATATCGAAATTTTCGGTATTGATGAACAATTATGTGAACATAGATAAAAGTATTATACAGTGCACTTGCGTTCATAAATCAAATTATTGACGTGATAGAGAACATCTTAGACTTAACATATCTATTTTTTTATCCCACGAAATTTTTACATCGCTCGTAAAATTCCCATTAGTTAAATTTGAGCTTGATCCGGATGTTTCGTACCAACCAACAAAATGTTAACGTCACTCATAAATTTTACTAACAAAAGAGAACAACAAAAGTGAAGGCCTCAACCCAGTGTGTACTTATGGCATTTAGCTGTTCAGTCGTTGTGCTAGCAAGAATAATATCTTGGTCACCCAGAGGTTTCAGACCAAAGTATTGATAAATATTTTCAATGAGCCCTGGTACGTCAGAAACAGTGGACTTTATCGAGATCAGTGGATCAAAACATCGCCAGCTTTGCAAGGACACTTTTGAGCTGATCTAACAGAGAAAAGCAAAGCATTGTATGGTAGTTAGAGGATGAAGTTTTTAGTTCCAAGGAACACAAAAATCGTAATATAAGTAAATGCTCTGGATGTTTATGGATGTTAAAAAAAAATCTCAAATTTTTCGTCCTTTAGTTGCTATGCATTGTATGTACAACAATTTCTGTAGTAGTTCTGTCAAATATCAAATTCCCCTGATTTTAACCTCAAAAGAATAATTACTATGAATTATGATAAGTAAAAATAAATTTTTCGTGTAGTTCACGTTTTAGTAAATAAAAATATATATACGCCCCATATATTTTTCTTAAAGAAGTATATGTTTGAAATATCATCTTATCGTAATTAATTCATTTACTTAAAACATTGTTCACATTGTTTAAAAATTAAAAAAAATTCTAAATCTTGCTGATATCCAACATCAAACATTATATATAATATTTTTAGGGGAATTATCTTAGCTAGCAATTATGCCCCAAGTGCGTCTAAATTAACATTTCATCCTTTTATTTGCGACGTTAGCCTACTTAAGCCATCCGAAACCTTTAGTTTGACTCAATTATATTACTAAACCGACTCGATTCCGCCAATTAACTCACTCTGAGAATTTCATTAATACCCAACTTGAACATCATTGCCCCTTACATAACACTATCCGCCAATAAATACTTTACAATTATTAAATAATTCGCAATAAACGTTAATGTAGACGTAGCAACGAAATAAAATGCAAGTGTTATAAATTATCAGATTTCTATTGCATTGCTCAATCGTTCATGCATCTTGTGTCTTGTGTTATTTGCGAGAGCGATTTCGCAACGTCTGTAAAAATATCGCAAGCGTTCCATTCGGTTTGACTAATTCGATTAATTCTTGCCTATTGTTCCTTGGGCGCTCGAAAAAACGCTCGACCGTGATACGATTTTACTAAATCGCACTGATCAAATTATTAGTCACTGGCGTGATTCGTTGCTTCGCCGCCGCGAGTAGAAAGGTCGGCGAGAAGGTCCGTCCACACCGAACCTTCTCCGGAAGGTCGAGTCTTCGCTCCGGGGACCAAAATAGGCAATGACGCGCCTACGTGTACGCAAGGCTGTAAGCTATCACTTTAACGAACCGTTCTGTCAATGGTTGAACTAAAAATGCAAATCGCTGAAACGATGAATATTAACAGGGAATTAAAGTTATTATAGTACTAGAAATGCGATTAAAATAAAGCGCATGATAAATGAGCTAACGTCGTGTTGAATTGAATGTCAAATAATGATTTATTAATGAAGTTTACAGTCAAGTTTTAAGTATCGGTATTATAATTTGTCACGATGTAATTTAATGAATTCAATTGACTACCAAACCATTACATTTTATTAACAAATTTATTATTTTTATTATTTTTCAAATAAAAGGGCTGGATATTGAGTGAAAATATTTGTTCAGAAGTGACGTAGCAGTGATCGTTCCAGTTAGACGACGTAATACAGCAAATTAGAGGTATAGCATGTTAATGGCAATTAAGTTGAAACTTATACAGGTTAGTTTGTTTACACATAGACGCATAACGTAGGGCAAGGATTTTAATCACAATGTGCACGTAACTGTATTTTAAGCTTGAGTTAGAAGGTAATTATTTTAATAAGAAATTATGAGATCATTTCCCTTAAAACAGTGTGAGCGACTTTTGTAAAATCTGAATCACTAAGTAAGTAGCTATATAACTAAGGCAATGTTCAAATTTATTTCAAAAATAAATTTCTTTGCTTTAAATTTAACTTATTGATATTTTGTAATTAAAATGGAACAAGGTGACAAAAGTAACAATTTCATTATTTGTATACTAAATAGCAGTATTTAACGCTTTATATTTAGACATTTTTATATACACTATTTGCATTTTGTTTTGTCTTTCATTCGATGAATATTGAAACTGTTGACAGTTTGATGTTTGATGATATGTTTGATGTTTGAAATCACCTGCGAATTTGTGTTCATTCTTTAATACACCCCACAGTTTCAGTTTGCTAATAGATTCAATAACAACGAACGCATCCAGGTGACGAATATATTCTTTATTCCAAGGACCCCAATGATAGGAAATTGTATAATAATTCCATTAAATCAAGTAAAAAATGTAAATTATTATTATTATTCAATATGTTTTGTCGTAAAACGTATTTAAAGAATTTTATTTCGTAATATTTTATTTTATTTGTGTCAAGAAGGTTAAAAGAAAACCATGATACGTTGATATTTTCGTGAAACCAAAAACATGTCAAAGAAACCTCTGAACAAGTAAAATGTGCAAACGGGATGAGCACCATAATATTAACTGCTGATAGAACTAGACAATTTTTGCAAAACAAATTTTAAGCGATTTAAAAATTATCGTAATGGCTAACATGTTATTTTTAATTGCTTACTCTCCCGTGTGAGCAAATAAAAATTCCTGCCGTAACTGTTTTCAATAAAAAATACGATGCCAACACAAAACGACAGTGATAACTTTTTATTCATCTAATACAAAATGGTATCGTTTCACTCATCAATGTGGGTGGGTTAAGTATCTCAACCTTCCCCCTGTTCGTGAAAAGAACAATGCGAGGATTTATGGCTAGTTGCCCCCCTTAGCATCAATATTGTATGACGTGTAGCGTTTTCTGTAGTGCTTCAGAGATGATTGCCTCTTACAAGAATGACAATGTCATTAGAATACGCATGTTGACATCCAAGGTACAGACAATGGCCAGTGGGTAGTCAAATAGAAGCATCAACAGCAGGGGAGAAAAGATCCCTCTCTGCGAACAACCTCTGGCCGCCAAAAATTAGATCACACAACAATGCGGTTATTGTTCTGGCTTCAACCATAGCTCATATCCAACCAGTAATAGTATCCTCTCCACCTCTCTCGTTGCAACAACTTTGCAGAGGGATAAAGGTAGTGCAGCGGTGAACGCCCATTCTATAATCCCTTTGCGCTGCAGGGAGTGGGTTATCTTCGCGATAAGTGTTCAACGCCAGGTCCATTGACTTACCCTTATTATTGTCATACTGATGGAATTTCAAAGGATTAGTCACCAGTACCTCCCTCATGTTACTGTGTTTATTGGCGATAAAGGTGGTCTATTTGTGGAGAGCTCGCTATCCGCTCGAGCTTCTGTGATTAAGCAAAAGTGATCGGACGATCCATAAAAGATTAACCTTGGTCTCTTTTATTCCGTGACAATCCGAGAAGGTAGTATTGACAAGTCGAAGTAAGCGACTTTGTGAAACGTTTCGGGGCAATTACGTGCATGTATTTTGTTTCACTCCCATTTTTTTGGGGATCTGCATCAGCTTTTCACGTAGAATTGGGTCTCGTTGGAGAATCACTCCCGTGGATTCCTCGTGATTGATCTACCCTTTTGTGCGTCAATTTACGTCATCATTGAAACAAGTTTAAAAAAAAAAACAAATCGACCAGCCGCACGACACAGCGCGAGCCAGTGACGTCACCGCCTACATAGGGGCTTTATTGTTTTATTAATTCTTCCAATCGGTGCTTGGCAATGGGACAAACTAGACTGACGTATATGAAATCAATTCAGTGAGGTATGTGGTCTTGAGGTGCAAAAGCATAATGAACAAGTTGAACGAAATAGATATATTTTCCGTGGACACGATGACATGACATACTTGATTTATAAAATATTGTATACGTCATTGCTCATGATCTAATCAATTTACTCCTCAGATTTCGATGAACCATCATTTACTTTTGTAAGTGAACGATCTCTAGTAATAATTCAGAGTTCACGGTTTAGTAAATGTAATGTACGAAATAGTAGCAATAGTTTTAAAATCTGGATATGGCATGTAGAAAAAATGGCCAGAAATAGATTGAAAAAAATAGTCCTTACCAGACCCCCCAATTGGGAAAAGAAGAAAATGGAGACCATGAAGAGATGAAAAGTCTAGAGCAAGATCAACAACTATGAAGATCCAAAAATGGAACGAGAAAAATAGAAACAACAGAAAATAATGGATTAAAATTGTTGTACAAACCCAAGGCATTCGCGGCCTGTACTGCATGTGCGCATGAGTCACATAATCATTCACCAATAAAACATTGGGTATTCGACTTGTTTATCTTAAATATTAATTTTATAATAGTTGCAGTTTATTACGTCTATGGCGTATGACATTAAAAATAATTGAAAAATATCCACATGATTTCTTTTTAATAAAACTTGCAGCTAATACATGCATTATTTCGTTTCCCCAGGTAACATAAGAATTTTAAGTTCCTTTGATTTTTAGCGTATTTCAACGTAATAGGATCAAATTTAGCAATCTTCTCATTAGACATAAAACACCATTATTCTATTCATATACTTTGTTATTTTAATAGACTTTGATCACTTGCAAATTACACCCTTCAATCTTAATTATTGCCCCATACACATTTTCTATCTTTAACTTTTATAAAAACCACTTTTTCAATAACTCGTCACATTGGCACATTCAGCCAAATATCAGTGCAACAGCTTTGAACATATTTCCCCAAAACGATTTTACATATCTGGGACAGCTCGAATTTCTGTTGCCTGTACCCCTGTACCTTTTTGCATTAATTTGCAAGCGCCACGCCCATCAACCACTTTCTCTTGGGTTGCGTTGGGTTGGGTTGCTAATATGTCTGAAGGATTTGGACTGGGTTGGAGATGTTCGTCCCGCCTTTGATCTATATATCACCCACCCGACCAACTAGATGTTATATAATTCAATGCTAGACTAGCCTTGAATATTCTGGTGAGGTTGGGAATCCCTAATAGTACCGGAAATATACCATCCCTTCCTGGCGACTTTTACGGCTGGACAGACATAACCACCCAACCAAGCGTTTCATATGAGACGACTCATTTTACACACACCCAGTCCTCATTTTTTGGTCGTTTAGCTCTGCTCATAGAGACCGGAATGGCGGAAACTGATAATCAGGGAAGTGATTTTCCGGCAAGTTTAAGCACTATCTATACTCAAATGAAGTATCTACATTTCATTGCGTTCTTCAATCCCTTTAATTTGTTTTCGCCGTTGATCTCAGTGCTGTGGTAAGAGTGAAATTTAGCTTTCATTTAATATTCCAATTTTTTGTTATTTACAGGGTTTAAAAAAGCCTGAAACGTCAGTGCTCAAGAGTACTCAAAATGGATAATTATTGATAATACAACACTGAAACACAGAAAAAAACAATTCCCAAGCTATTTAAAAACCAATCAATGTAACCAAAAATTAGCTGAGCCAGCAAATTAAAATCTTTCACTTTCATTCTAAATCGTTCACGGATCTCACGTAAAACGAAAGTAAAATCATTTCATTCATCATTCTAGAATGTTTTCGTTCATTTAATGAATTTTTTATCACTGTACTATTCACAAATTTGTTTATATTAGGAACACGACGATTTGAATTTAACATAGATTCGTAAATATTATTTCCGTTGGGTGTGATATTATCAGTTTCCGGTTATACACAAACTGAATCTTATCGATCAGTCACTGACTTAACGTTTAGAAAAAACTGCTAATAATTAATTACCTCGTTCCATTTGAAACTGTGACATAGGGAACGGCTCTCAAAATGAATGGGATAATTACAAATATAAGTTTGTGATTTCCTAAAGACATGTATTGTTACTATACAATTGGAATGAAAGTAATAGTTTCGGTTGTACCCTATATGAACGTGTGTTTGAGATTTGAATGCATCATTTCCAACTATCCCAAATTTTTTTGTTCAAAAATTCCTCCTCATTGATGCATTTAATGAGAACATGATGCTTGTAGACATTTAACTCTTCTGACTTTTATTCATTTGTTCGTTTCTTCATTTCCTTAAACATGGATTTATTCCGAATTTGATAATTCTATACGCTTTGTCCCCACGACAAACAAATATTTCTTCTAAAAATTGATGCTAACAATCCCTCGATAAACTTGTCGACTGCTGCGTTGTGCAATATATGAAAAAACTTCAGAGCAACCCAACTTCGTCATTTTCGCAAACGCCTCTTATATGTACCAAAACACCCTTTTCAATCCCTGTATGCCATTTGCACGCTAGTATACTCTCATCCAATTAAACGACAACGCACTGCACAAATTCTCAGCCATTGCATTGTGTTACAAACGCCAGAACCAATTGAACTCATAATAGAACATGCCATAACAATTTAATTTTTATCTCAGCTTGACACTTTAATAGTTTCATTTCTTTTGAAACAAAAGAAAAAACTATAAATCACAAAGATTCACTGCTCGTTACTACCCACTCATATTCCATAAATTTATTGTTTTGAAATTCTAATAAAAATTATATATTAAAAATATTGTGATTATTTAATGACATCAATAAAATAATGGTGTTGCTTGGATGCTTATTGTAATGACAAATTTTATTCTTGATTTAATTAAGGTTGCAATTATTTTACAATTTTTTTATAATTCAAATATTTTCATTTGCGTAAAAAATACTTGTACACAACAATTACTGGTGTTTAAATAAATTCTTTACAAAAATATTTTGAAGTATACGAAACTAAAAATTGTAAATAAAAATCGGCCCATGTTTATAATCCAAAGTAGTTTAAAATTGTTCAATAAATGGCTGAAGTGCTTTATAATTACTTTGAGATGTGTAATTCATTTTTAAGTGTTTATTTTGCATTCAAAGCATATCCTTTATGTAGTTTAAGTTTAAAATACAATTCTTAAACTTCTATTAAATTTATTACAAATAATGATATAAATTTATTTTTCCAGGCGTCAAAACACCACTACGCAGCATTCGTTGACATGGGCTTGAAGAATTTGTATTTTTGCAACGGAAAATAAAGCAACGATTACTGTACGAGTTAATTCGATGATTAAAGATGAAAGTGTTCTATATTTCTTCTTGTCGTCAGTTTGTGATTTATGACTTTCGTGTGATAACTTAATTTCAAAAACTTTTTGATTTTGTACATCGTCCGGTTATGCACAATAAAATGCTTGATTTGCAATCTCTTTTTGACAAAGTTTGCATTGTTGCATTGTCTTTCTAGAAATAATACAATACACCGAATGATTTACGAGTTCATTGTTCGATGGTTGTTGAGACGCCCATATAGTGGCTTCATAAAGCTAGATCCACGTGACTTTTCTTCCACTGTGTCAATTGTGCTATTGAATTTCTTTCGTTCAATTATTTCAAATTATTGTTTATTGCTTCCTAAGGCACATGAAGTTTTATTTTCTGTAATCTTCGACTTTGATATTTTATTGCTGTATTTTATGATCACGCGACTATCGCAATAAATTACAAAAATATATCATAAATGATAAAGGGGCATCTCTATAAAATGTCCAAACATTCATGCAAGCCATGACAAATTTACAACATCTACGGACATGATATCAATGTCAAGGAATTACCTAAGTATTCGATAAGGACGCACCTTATCACTAGGGTGGGTCACAACTGATAAGTGGTGGACCAGTGACGTCACCAGGCCGTACAATGACGTTCATAGGGTCAACGGCTTCGCCGTGGTAGCTTACGCTGTGCGGCAACTATATCGGAGCATACAAGTTCGCCAATGTACCCGGCACTCGCAACCAAAGGTGTGGAAGGCGTTTAATCAATCGCTCAGAACGCACGTTGCCTGATAAATGCCCCGAGATTTGCGTTACACGGGCAGATATTTTTGATAAATCCGCGAATCCAGGTGCACGAATTTATCGCGCATAAGAATGCACAAAGAAACTGCCACTAAATACATACGGTTCATTTTATCGCGGATACTTATTTCTTAACGTTAGGTTTTATTATTGGTGCTGAAATGCAAATGACTGAAAACGCGTTAACGGCACAAGTACGTAAGTTATCAATGCAATATGTCCGAAGTAATTATGGGAAACGACGTTATGTTTACTTTCCGTATTTTGTCATAAAATTTCCCATCAACTTTGTAATTATTTTGAAGATCATTACATTTGGTAATAACGTGGAGATTCTTGGAAAATGAGATGAATACGACACATTTCAACCAATTTATTTTATACGGAATTTGTTAAAAAAAATTATTACTCATTTATAAAAATATTTTATAATATAGGTATCAAATAAAATGGTTGATGTAAATTATTCACATATTTAATTTATGTTTAGGTGCACAAAATTGCATATGCAAAAGTTTTCATGGCTTAAAATCACACAAGAGTTCAAAAGTTAATTTAAAAAATGTTAATAGTCAATCCGTTGATAACTTATGTAGTTAAGGTATCGTAAAACGGCTACGTTTTACGATATTTGATTTTATTGACAGATTGGTGAAGGGAAACACACCATCTGATGGTTGCTGATAAACAAGTAATAAAAAATATGGCCAAAATGATGTTAAATTATTCCCTGTGCTTAATTTTCAAGTAGTACAACTTATCTTCACTACCTACCCACACAATGCTATTAAACAACAATGATTTTTGAGAATATAATTAATTATGCTGAGTTACGCTTTCTTAGAAACGTCGTAAATCACTCAAGTAACTACGTAATTAACAATAATGAATGACTTTTTCGAATACTAATTATTTTACTGCTACGTACGCCATCATGCATACATAAAACGAGAGTAAAACATATTTATAAATAATATCCAGCATGCAAATAACTAATTACAAAAACTGACAGTAAATTTTAATATAAATCGCAAAAGTATATTTCAGTTTTTGTTTATCAAAGAATAGATTTAACTAACGTGCGACCATTGAACTCGTGTTTACAATTACAAGATAAAAACCGAAGGAGTGCATATTATATAAATGTTCCAGAAAATATGCCTCCGGGTGACTTTTAAAGTAGCCACAGCAACATCCTGAAATTTTAATAATGGCAACATTAATTAAGTGCAATATTCGCAAATAATACATATTACAGCTGAACTAACATCTTGGTGTCCATCTACTAATCCCATCCTTTTGATTAAAATATGATTGATTATAACGAAGATCCACGAATATTAACATGATGCATTTCCTCATTACTAGATTTGATCGTTTCGTAATTCATGATACTTTCAATCTTCGTACTCACATGTAATGTTCTTTCAACGGGGAAATTATAAACTAGCATTATTAATATTATATGACGGTGCACGTGAAGTTAAATATGTTGATTGAGAATCAACTGGATGGAACAATATTCAAATTTCCATATTCACACAGTCGCTAACGTAAGCTTTATGATTAGCTATAGCGTTTTAATTGAAACTACACAAAATGCAATTCGCAATAAAGGTGGCCCTTCAAATAATCCTCAAAATTCATCTGCAATTCTTGGTGTCTCGTTTCAAGTGAAACGCTAATGAGAAAACTTTTGTTCGTGACTGTACAATACAAATATGATATGAGTTAATGCTTTTGCTGAAATATTGCGAATTAATTTGCGTCACGAATACACGAATTCTTAGGATTCGTTAGACTCGTTTCTTTTATAAAAGTTGGGTAGAAAAATTAAATCATTTTAATTTTTAATTAGTCTTATTTATTAAACAGGTATAAATACTTTTTAATTAAAAAAATCTTTCATATTTAATTTTTCAACGTCCTCCTTCTAAAACACGCGTTTTTGAAGTATTGTGCGTTTGTAAATTAGTTTAAAAAGTAAAATGCGAAAAATTGCCATATCG
Source organism: Geotrupes spiniger (assembly GCA_959613385.1). Taxonomy (NCBI): domain Eukaryota; kingdom Metazoa; phylum Arthropoda; class Insecta; order Coleoptera; family Geotrupidae; genus Geotrupes; species Geotrupes spiniger. The sequence goes on along the minus strand of OY390735.1, from coordinate 12,718,489 downwards.
AATAAATTATATTTGAGATCATTTAGTACAAGAATTGAGGTCGTTGATAAAATTATGTGTCCAACTCTTAATGTGATTGTCACCTTATGTACTCGTTGCATAAATAACTATTTTGATTACATAGTTAATGCATTTAACGTCGTGTTCAAATATATATACAACGTTATGGGGGTCGCCTCAATGTTCATTTTACTTCATCGGCTGCATATGTACAAAAGTGTACAATCTCAGATCTATATCATTGAAAGTAAATATTTAGAAACATAATTGCGTAACTATCCTATCATACACCGAATGCAATTGGACCCCAAAATATAGTGATTGTTGTGTCATTTTTAATTTTAATTGTGTATTAAAATTTATTACGTAGTGCATTTTACTATTTTGCAGAATAATTACTCTCTACATAAAAAAGTACAAAGGATTATTTCTCTTTGAATAGTTTTATTTTAGTACGTGACTTTGGTTGGCGTCATAAAATGTTTCCAATTACCTTATTTAAAATTTACAGATTAAAAAAAATTCAAAAACATTTCTAGAAGCATTGTGCCTTTCCCCAATTATCTTGTTACCATGATTATCGTTGACGTAGCTGTAGAAGTGAGCCCAACATACGTAAGATACGTTATTTTCGTCATAACATATCTCAATAGCATGCGAGATCGCTGATGGGTGAAAATGGATGAAATAGGGGCGAAGGAAACTGGTTGATGATAACTTTAGAAAAGCACGTAGTTGGTTAAACATAAAAGTTCATGTATTAGTGTAGCTATTAAGTAATACGAAAATGAAAACTTTGTGGAAGCCAATGTAATAGCACGACTGTAGAAGACGAGAGCATATGGAGCAATGTCTATCTGCGAATAACTCAAATAGGAGCTGAAAATGTGAGAATGGAAATAAATACCTAGGAGTCTGGAAAAGTAAATGGAAAAGCTTAGACAGTTTAAGAATAAGTTTGTTTGCCAAAAGACAACCCTACCCCTGAATGTTGCAATTTGTAACTATTTGCAATTATTTGAGTAATGAACATATCCAATTGAAGACGTAAAACACTTCATTGTCTTCTGATTCAGAACAAAATGAGATTTAGACGAGGTAAGCATGAGAAATTTGATAACTTGCATAATTATTACCAAAAGATATTCGCAAAAATAGTAAAAGGCCAAACAGAGACAGACATGTTCTTTCTTAATGTGGGTAATAACGTGGCAAAATTTCAAAGAAAATTAAGCAAGGATGCAGACCATGGTCAACGTAAAGAGAATGTTTCAGAATTCCTCGTGTTTGGCGGAAGATTCTAGAGGGGATCCATTAATTTAATCTTAAAACAGATAACTTTAACATATAAGCAGAAGACCAGGAAAGATGCTTCAAAAGAAGAATTTTATTAACAATGTGATAATATTAACTGTGACGGCCAATAGCATCACAGAGAAAGTAAAAGGTGGAATAAGGAAGGATTAAAATAGTGGACAAATGAAGAAATCCATTTATCAAGTAAACACGATGGTTTGGACTGTTGTGAGAGAGGAGAAAATATTAATCAAATCTGGAAAGAACCTCACCATAGTCACTACTCACTCCTCATTTAATCATTCAATTATCAGAAAAATTATACTGAGTACTAAGTTAAATTATTTACAATTAAACTTTTAGTCGAAAAAAATTGAAACAAAAATTAAATTAAAATTATTTTATAACAAACCTAATAAATTGTCTATAGTAAAAATTGATAGTTTTTTCAATCGTTATATTATAAGATGGCTACGTAAATTAATTTAATGCCACTACTGAAGAACGAATATAAAATATATAACAAATTTATAATGTTGCAAAGGCTGTCTGTGCAGAACTGAACGAGCATTGATTGAGTCATGTGAATCAATGTGTTCGTTATCACTGCAGCTGCTGGTGGTATTTTTATAAATTTGTTTTTTAGTGATGTGTCACCAATATAAAATACGTGCTACTTATATTTATTTTACTAATACTCCATGTGTAAACAACGTGCTAAGCGTACTACTCAATGTTTGCAGAGCTTTATTCCTTGACAATTTTAAGGGGGACTTGCACCTTGTAGGCCAATTTTGGAGCGAATTTTCAAGAATTTATCGTAAAAAACCAGAGAAGATTTCGATTCAAAACTTCTATCATGTTATTGTACATCAATTGAACATCACACATGATTTTTTGTAAATGTCAATGTTGACTCCCAAGACCTGGACATGGCTTTGACAGCGCCTCTGGCGAAAGTGAAGGATTGGGTCCACCCTAGTTATCGACAATAAAAAAATCAACAAGGCTCTTGATCGTTGTTACATCAGCAAGGTCCTGATTGTTCACTTTTTCAAAATTACGATTTTTCGCAAAATGTGTTTTTGTGAATTAAAAACAAATTCATCACGATACGTACAATTGTTCTCCCGTAATCGTGCACACCAGTTTGAAAAATGTAACTTGTGGGAAAATGTGTTTGAAGTCGAGATGCTCGCAACGTAATGAACCGTTTAAAACTGAGGGACTCGACGAATCATTCCGTACAAACACTCATGGACAAATACTTTGACAAAAGATCGTCGGATGAGCTAACAAACGATCCACAGTAACGTGTGCAATCAAAAGTAGCGCTAGGACAACTTTAAGGGCGCGCGAATCAGCCGCGCGCCGTCATGTTAGACGAGCTATAGCTCTCGAACTAGAGAGTAATCTGAAAAACCCTTTCACAGGCTCATTTCTGAGACCCTTTAGATTAGAAAAATAAAAAAACAATTTTTGGAAATTGTCAAGATGTTGTCCCCCTTAATAAACATCAGAAAATCAGTTGAACATCAGTTGATCATTTAAAAAATAAATAATACGTAGTTGCTAATGTGAGACAACAATGTTGCCAACAATAACCAAAAATAAAAGTTTGCGATAAAAAAGAGATAAACAAACACGATACAAAACGAGTGTGATAATTTTCCATTCATCCACTTGACAGTAAACAATCTTTTACTTTTAATAAATTGATTATTTACATCTATAAAAATAATAAATACAAAAAGTATTCAAAGTAGGCACAATTATTGACAATACCAGGCAGAAACTCACACCAAACTATTCTCAAACTTACCCACTTTTGCAACAAATTGAACATTCTTTCAGTGCACTTTAAAAAATGTAGATGTCTGATTTGAGAACGCTGCACATATTCAATATATTTGCAAATGTGTTTCTCTTTGAAACACCTCGATTAGCTAGTTGTGAATAAAACAATGAAGTAATATGACGTAACGTCGGTTGTACACGAACGTAATTTTTTCCATCAAAATCACTGCGTCAACGCTAGAATAAATTTTCTTGATTAATTTACCTGAAAACGTCGACAAATATAAATTTGTCCTTTAAAAATATATCTTGAAAAACTATTGTTCAGTACTATTACCAGTTAAAATTGAGGCACGCATTTTGTTTAGAAGGGGGCAGGGGCACAACATTTTAGCTACAGTCTGGAGCAGGTTTTTTTTTCTTTAGCTTTTTGATAATTTGACATTTGTAGTTTTTGACATTTATAACAAAATAATACAATTGTCAAATCATCAAAAAGCTTAAATTATAAAAATGCACCACATTTTGGCAAAAGTTCTAAAATTTTTGAAAATATAAAAATATTCTTAAAAATCTTGTAATTGTAAAATTATGAAAAATTCGAAAACGTCTTTTAAAAAGGTCGAAATTGCCAGTTAGACTAGCAAAATTTCATTTGTAAATGCAAATGTATTAAATTCGTAAAGTGGAAAAGTAAAAATTGTGAATAATTTTAAAATTCTAAAGCTGGATAAGTCAAAATTGTCAAAAATTCCAAAATGTCGAATTACTGAAAACCCATAATTTATCGCAAATGCAAAGAATGTCAAAATTATCGAAAAGGTAAGAGTCCTTAAGAAATCAAATTTAAAATACGAAAAAAATTGGCATGTTTGGCACAATTTGAAGCTGAGATAATTTTAGCTTTTTGATAATTTGACATTTGTAAATTTTAATCAAAATATTAAAGTTATCAATAACTATATTTTGTCAAATTATCCAAATTGCAAATTAAATTGAATTGTAGAAATTGTGAAAAATGTCAAAAAAGGCCACAATTGTCAGTAAGGCTAGCAAAATTTAAAAAATTCAAAAATGTTGAATTATTCATAAATCTAAATTTATCTGAACTGCAAAACTTCTCAAATATGTCGAAGAGGCAAAAATCGAATTGAAAAAACGATATGAACGTCGCTGCAATTGATGATTAATCTAATTCATCGAAAGCGTTTTCTTTTCTTTTTTCTTTCTCTTTACTTTATAATCCTTATCCCAATTTTTTTGTCTGGCCACAAAATATAATCGCCATTACAAAAATTTTATCTTACTGCACATTCACCTTTCAAAATATTTTACGTTAAATTTTACATTTATTACTGTTACACATTTTACCCGCAAAGTTCACAACAAACAACAAGATAAATTATTATAAACAATATAACACTGCAAGTTAGAAATTGAATTAACCAAAGAAAATTGTCGAAGCATGATTTATTCGGACTTTTAAATAGGTTTGAGCGCTTATACAAATGGTGTTTAGATTCAGATTTTAGTGAAGAAACACCTTCCTTGCCGCATCAAAAGGAATGACGTCCTTGTACGGCTGTTACCGACAAAAACATTGATAAAATAATTGCAAACTACACTAAAGCCACTTATGCAGTAATAGAGCATCAACTCTAGATTGGATCCTTAGCTTGAAAACAATCATACAGATCACCTGCTTTAAACAAAGTGATCAGTCGGTTTGTGCCGCAACAACTTTCTGACTGCCAAAAAGCAGCGCGTGTAAGCATTTCCCACGAATCCTTAAATTTCACCCACAGGGGCAGATACCAATTTTTATCCAACTTCCTACTCACCAAATGGATTCACAAACCTGAGAAAACTCCTCCAACAATCACGAAGAAACAGCGATCAATGAAAAAATTATATATGTGGCATTATTTAGTACGCACCTAGTAAATGAAATTAAACTCAGTGGACAAAAGGCAGTTACAACTAAACCACACTAAAAATATTTGCCCGTTTGCGTGTTCAGTACAGTTCTAAACAAGACTCTACACCATGATAATGCATCGTCCCATACGGTTTCACTCTCCAGTTTTTAGCTGGAAAAACAGACATAAACCACCTACAACTAGTTTTCGTCTGAAGAATATTTGATATATTGATATTTTAATTTAAACAATCATTCAAAAAAATTTGTTAAAGTCTAATCATATTTTTTTGATAAAGCACTTTATTAATTTTATATTTTAAAATTATTCTATCAAATTATTTAATTATTTTAGATTGTAAACGGCGTTTAAACAGGTATTTACGTGAATAACATAAGAAGTTAAATAATTCATCGACAAGTCGTAAACTTTTAATATTCGCAATTTTCCACAATTTGGTTTGAAGTATATTTATTATACACAAGATTGCTCAAGCGATTACATCGACAATTTGGAGCGTTCAATCCATATCAATGTTCAACACGTAATTTTTCACTGATATTAATCTTAATGATTATAATAATAATAAATTTTCATCTATTTAAAAAAAAATTCTAATAACTTGCGCTGATAAATTTCTCATCGGGAGATTAGAGAATAAATAATAAACAAATAAATTTGTTCATGTCTACTATCTGCGAGTAATTAGTGCCGATGTATCTACAGTAATTATTTATACACAATGTAATTTCAAGATTGTATGCTGCGGACAATAATTACATACGCTGTATCAATTATCTCGAGTTAAATGAAAGTGTAGAATTATGTAAAATTACAAACGTTCGCCATTGTGTCTTTTGTTATTCCGCGGAATAGGTAATGATTAAAACACGGGAGATATTATTGAAACAAATTTTACGAGTACGAGACGTATAATGGAACTTGTTCTTGTACGGTGCGTACGATGGGAGATACGCAGGATTTCTATGATGGCAAGCAAGAGTATGGAAGAGCAATAAAAGCAGCACGAGATCATGTAATTGCAGGGTGTGACTATTTATTTGCTCGGGGGCGGAGATTCATATCTTGGTTAAGTTATTTATAAGTAATTTAAGTTAATTAACTTTATTAATGGAACAAGATTTCATTAAAATTCACTTAAACGCATAAATTGAAAGGTTTTGTTGTTTTTATTGTTCGGTCGTTCCACAGATGCATTAGCGAATTCGTGGAAACGTTAATAGGAACCTACAATGTGGCTAGTTGTGACCAGTGGATAGGAAGGTGAGACTTAGAAAGTACGTTGGTCCAGCGCAGAACGGAAATGGTGATGTGAATTCTGTTGCTATAAATAACTACCGGTCAAGGCATTTATTACTGTCTAAAACAATAATTCTGTCAAAAACTATTTACGAAGCATCTATATTTCTCCGGACTTTTACGACTTAATTGCGTCTTACAATATTAATAGGTTATAAAAGGATTAGAACCTGTCAGCTAACAATAATCCTAACACGTTCGTCATAATAAAACAAAGCTAAGTAATCTACGGTAAATTAAATTAAAGCATGTGTGGAAAGGATAGGAAACACTGTATGGAACACTGATACATTATTTATAGATAAAAATATTGACACAATAGGAAAATTCAACCGACAAATGAGAACAATGAACACGCAGAGATTTTCATACCAATATTCAATTACAGGAAATAAGGTGTAGGGCAATACACACGTGTGGATGTAAGGGTTGGTTGGTAAGCTTGGATTTAGAGAACTTGGTTTATACGACAGCGAGCTACCTGTAAATGTGTCCAATAAATGGGTGTAACAAATGGTTTTGAATGATCAGAAATAGTGATACACGAAACCTATTGTTTATAAAATGTACATCAACAATTGCATCTAAATTAAAACCGTACTTTTTTTCTAACTGAATATGGCAATGCTTTTGCATTTGAGATAAAAATTAGATAAATTAGGACAACGCAATGATTTAATAAACAAGATTGAACGTATTGTTAGTGCTTACAGGAATACTAGTATATCCTAAGTATATGCTAGCTTGAAATTTCAAATAACATTTTGCAGTTCAAACATTTTTGCTATGTGAAGGCTTTAAATGTGGACATTTTACCGGATCTAGTTAGAACACTATTGATACAAAATTGGCAATGACATTTCATAAAACATCAATTTTGAACTTATAAATATATAAAATATGAAAATTGCACTTGTAACTCCAAGAAAAAAATTGCAATTAAAATATGAGAACTTTAACAACGTGCTAGCTCTGCGTTTTGAAGCAAAATTAATGCAGGTATTCTAAAAGTAAAATTAGCATTTTGTTTCACGCTGAAGTGAGATCAAAAATGAAGTATTTTAGCTAAATATTTGTAAAATTCAGGAAAATATATAATACTTTTATTATTGGCGTTTTTAATAAAAAATGTTAACCAACATTTTTATGTAAAAAAATGTGTTCAAGTGTTGTTGGTAAGGCGATTTATTTTTATCGGAGTTATGTCTGGGTTAATAGCAATCGAACTGTTATAACGAAAGCCACATTGCGTTTGATCCGTAAAATTAAAAATCACCAGCGCGCAGCGCTATTTATACAATCTTATGGTGGCGTTTGACAGTTCACAAAATTGAAATCCGGCATCTAATTGGCATAAGGACGGGTGTGAAGAGGCGACTTCTGTCACTGTTCAAACGTCAAACTTGTTTGAGCAATCTTTATACATGGATGTTAAGTTGCACCCAATCAGATCGGATTTCGTGCGTGCACAAAGTAACATCTTTCGGTACAGTTGAAATACATTGACCCGGCCGTTTGATTGGTTTACGCCGTGGCGACTTCTGTCGCCACGTTCGAAATTTGTGAACGTCAAACGACCGTTTTCTAATTCGCCAAGACATAACGGAGACTACCACAACAGTGCAGCGGAAGCAGCAAAAAAATAGTGATCGTCAGGCGTTATTGGTAAATTTACGACCGGTTTAGCCGTGTCAACGTTTCATAAATGAGGTACGTGCGAGTTCCATGTGACTTACAAATGAGAAAGTTTTGAATCAATTGAATAATTAGGTCGTAAGTTTAATTTGAATTAGTTGTAGCATCGATTCATTAACAAAGTCGTATACGTGACATTTCTAATGAACTGTAACTCCACGCATCGTCTAATCTGGAAAATATATTTCGTTAACGTTTATTTATTAGAGGCTCCTCACAATTGATCGCGATTGGTTTTCTTTCATGGCTATCACTGTCACTAACTGTCAGATTTAGACGCAGGTTTCGTGAAACACACATTTTTCATTTTGGGATTATCGTCAGAGCAGCAGAAAGAATTTTAATCGTAATAGTACTCGTAGTATTGCTAGGAAACTTCGACTGAAGTCAAAAATGTCTTACTTACAAATTAATTGCCTAATACTCCAAACATTTGAAAAAAAAAACTACAACAAACAAGGACTACACTTAAAACTTAATTTAATTAATTAAGTAGTGCGTAACACTTTGTTAAAATTAGATGTAGCTTTGACAGATCAACTTCGTTTTTTAATCTTGGTTGGCATTCGTCAAACATACGTTTTTCAGGCAGAAACGATTTTACGAAAACTGCCAACAACAATAAACTAATAATTAACGGCATCTAAACGGTGAAGTACGTTAGTATTTATTTAGAGGCTTAGTTTTAAATGCAAGACACTATTCAAATAGTATACTCTGTAGAATAAATGCACCATAAATAACCTACTAAGTAGAATAGATGAAGCTATGATAACCCAATTGTAATTCGTGAAAACAAAATTTGCAAATGCGGAATCGAAACAACTTGGCTTGAAGAGAGAATGTTCCCAATTGCTGACGAATGCATATCGGCGAAAGTGAAGTTTTATTGACAGTTCATTATCATTCGCTTACATAACCTTGGCTTGAGCAAGATTTACATAAATAAATTATTGTTTTCCCACAATATTTTTTGATAGTTTTGTATCAGTTTTGTATCAGTTTTATATGTGCACTGTACTTTCAAAAGCAATGTCATCTTCGTCTTCAGTAGAACAATCTGTCTAATACATAAATAAATTAACAAATGACATAATAAGTTCCAACGAATATGATATGATTTCAGCAAGATGGAGCACCGCCCCATTACCAAACGAATGTCCGGTAGTACCTCAACCAAATATTTCCAAATCGGTGGATATGGAGGCGAGGTTCGATGGAATGGCCAGCACGATCCCCTGATCTGACATCATTAGACTTTTCCTTATGGGGATATATCAAAAGCATTGTATACAAAAATATACCCCTTGATTCAGCTGACTTGCAATTAGCTCGGTCACGCCTGGGATGTTAAGGAACGTTAGAAGAAATTTCTATTTAAGATTAAGATGTTGCCAGGACGTTCGCGGCGACCATTTTGAACATCTCCTACATTAATATTATGTTTTTTTTTTGTTTTTTTACATTATCAATAAATAAACAGTATTACTTATTAGTTTTTGTGTGTGTTGTAACGAATTTCTGTAATCAAATAATTTTCTTTTTTTAATGTTAATTTTTGCAATAAATTTACTTATAAGACTTAATATTTCCGAAACAGTTGGCGATAGGTATAGGACATCTAAAGAATCAAAAAATTGTATAATATACAGGGTGTTGCATTTGAAATAAGAAAGTTGGTATTGACCACTGTTACATGACACACCCTGCGTGAAAAGTTTTTATCGAAAAAAATGCGCAACTAAAAATACCAATTGACGTGTCCTTGGGTTTTTTCGAACACGTCCCCATTGATTTATTATCGAATTTATTACATTTGGCACAGTGTATATGTAAAAAGACAACATTTAACGCTTTTCACAGTCGCATACAATCTAGCGGCGTATTTTATATCAAATTGATTTCTGCACGCGGGCCTAATGACGTCACAAAATGCAATAATTACGATTTAATTAGGTTATTTTTAATGAGCGAAAATTAGTTGAAATTAATTGTAGCTTTAAATTGTTTACTTAAGATGACTCATCAGCAGATGATAAAACAGTAGTTTTTTAATTGAAAAAACTTTAATCATTGAAAAAACCGGACCACTCATAAACTTAACTTAGCTCAGCATTCTCGGTTAGAAACGCGTGCACCTATTAAGTTGAAAATTTGCACTGGCAAAGCTGCAGGAATGAAATAAATCATTGGAAAAAACTACCACAAACGGACCACTCATTCATAAAACTTAGTTGTAAAATAAAACACTGTATTGTTTAAAAATGCCAAAGCACAACATAGCTACGAACATTAACAACAATAGGTAATAAAAAACTGACATCCATTCAGCAGAATGTTACTAAGGATATCAAAATAACATCGGAGTAATTTTAGTTCAGAAAAATTTATTATCGCTTACATGTTGGGCCATTTCAGTTATCCATCAACATGATGTACTGACACATCATGTTTATGTGTCATATATAGAAAAAAGAATGTTCCTGAAAAGAGTTAATAGCAAAATCACTTTATCAAAATACAACGTATTTGATGTTTAATAGCTATCTCAGGATAGGACAATAGGATATTACAAAAATTAAGTGAATTCGTTGATATGCATAGAGCAATTAAGCGACTGCGACGCCCATTGACCATAATTTATTACAAATAACGATACACCATACACAATTAATCTGTGAAGCAAAATTTTACAACCCAACCCAAGTCAACCCAACGCCTTTCCTGTGATATTGTCAAATAAAAGCTGCACCCAAATGAGTATTTTCAATCAAATATTTTTTCATTTGATTCTATTAAGCATATCACACCAATAAAAAAATGGGGATCACGATTAAGAATAAATGTTATCGAATTAACTCTTACAAACATCTCGACATTAAAACTAAATATATCTAACGGCCGAATACGGAATTAAATGAAAGTACATTTTTATGTGTAATATGAAAAAATCTTTTGGCATTGAGGGTGAGTTAGTGGTTTATAATCTAGTACCATTCAATTTTGTTAATAATTAACAACGTCGTTATATCTATAGGATGAGTTCTATATTAGCGAGTTGGGCAAGAAAAATTGACGTGGATAACGTTGAGGAAATCAGACGAGTCTGCAATTATCGTCTTATTTGACGTGAATACCGTAAAAGATATATGTTTACGACGAATCAATTCGTATTTAATTTTATATTTAACTTAAAGAACGTTGATTATTCGACTTTCTTATAAGGATTGTTAAAAGGAACTTAAAACGTGTTACAGTTACGCAAGAACGTGTCACACGATAATAACAAACCAAAGATGTGAGACTGTAAAATAGAAGGGGAAAATGATGTAGAAGCTACAAGGATACATAACTATATATTTAGACCAAGAATAAGAATAGAAGAGTTTATAATGATGAGCTTAGGTATTAAATAGGAAATTAAACGAGTTAGAAACTACCTATCTTTGTCAATGTGAAAAAAACTCATATTTTTCGTTCTCAAAATGTATCTACAATATTATGTACAATAATTTATCCATTCAAAGTGAATGTGCGAGCAGTACTAAAATAATTATCACAAAGTATGGTAATTCTAAAAACAACTCGCTTGTAGTTAACTATCTACGACCAATTTAAATTGTAATAGTCAAACCATCGCCCATGGCAATGGAAGACGACTGTCTATGATTGATGTGTGTACAGGCGCCATGAAACAGTTAAGGTTGACATAATCACTTAATTGGGTACCGAAACGATAAAACATGAGATTGCAATCAACGTTATATAATTAAATTCGTGTTATTTTATGGCTATTGCGGCTAGAAAAATGCGTAACCCAGCGTGGGTCGCCTCTCGATCGTCGCCGTCGCATTCGCCCGCAAAAATCTTATCATAATTAAATTGCTCCAGATGACGAATTGGAGTCGGCCTAAACAATTACGATTGTGTGTGGACTTCATGAGCACAAAACCCGACGGCGTGAACAATAGAAGTGCTCAGAAGAAGACATTCACTGAACCTCGACCGGAGTGCATATAAGAAGCAGAATAAGAAGAGTCCGCCGGAGAATCCTGCGAAGCGGTGTCCGGTCGTTGGCCCCGGCATTGTGCTGCTCCTGGCGGCCATCACCTGCACTTCAACTAACAATTATTCATTATACCACTGCGGTTTGCTTAGATCTAAACAGAGAACTCCTTCCTTCATCTATGATTATCATCGATCGAAAAACGCTCTTATCTCTGCGCGGAATTGCCATTATAAGTATTGCGTGTACGTATTTTGCTCCGTAACCAGCATGTGGGATCTCGATTAATAAAATGTAAAGATTCTGGTTAGTTTGGTAACATTTTCGCTACCCAACCAGCTGTAAATAGCGTATTATTAGCATAATTATTGGAACGTAAAAGAGTTTTTTTTACACTTAAGGCTCTTTTTAAATTTTATGGCAAAAGTCTCATAAATTATGGCATGGTGTTGACTGATGTTCGGTGGTAAAATAATATGACACACGTCTGTCAAGATAACTTTGTTCTGCTATGCGAATAACATTGTTGTCGTTGTTTGTTTTCAAGTCAAAATGTGAATGCAAACCAAGTTGATTTTCATGGTGTACACACCATTGTGTATTTGTTGTTCTAAGTATAATATGTTTGGAGGAAGAATTAATCTATACTTGCATAGATTCTTCGGATAAAATTTGTCCTGACGATAATGATAATTCCTTTAAAGTTACACAAATCCTAAAAATTTAACAACAACGTAATTTTGAGATTTCCCGTTAAATGATTTTTAGAATGAACAAAAGTAGAAGAAGTTTTGGCCATCGACATTTAAGCACGAAAAAGTTAATTGATCAACGCCTGAGGTGAAATATAGAAGAATGACAAAATATTTTGAAATTGTTCTGAAGAATTTCAGTTATATTGGATTAATTCCAACACAACACAACAACATGTTGTGCAATTTGTCGAAGCTACAGTTGAGCATATGATTCGAATACCAGGAAGGAGTACCAATTTTTTAAAATGTTCGTGTTATTAAATTGTAATCTTACGGGCTAACTAAGAAAATACTGCTACCATTAATTGTGCTCATATGGAGAAAGTGATCAACGCAACCCAACCCAACCCAACACAACTCAACTGAACTCAACCCAACGGAACTTAATCTAACCCAACCCATATTGCAACTATAAAAATTGAAATAGAAATTTTAAGCATTAGTTTTACTTTTCGTAACACTATTTTCTCTATTATACAATTAATATTTCAATATCTACAAATTTAGATTGATTACCTAATGAAGGTAACGAAAAAAGAGCGAGAACGAACTATTAATCACATTATTTTGGTGAATATTTAGTATACACACGGTTTTAAATATATTTCGTTTTTAACTCATTACTTTACTACACAATAACCATTGTAAGACCAGAAAGACAAACGGTCCCATTTTTTAGCTATTCACAATAACTTTAATTGAATACTTTTATAAATGTTTAAATACGAAAAAATCATCTTAAATTTTTTAAATTAAGAATAAATAAATATTTGCATCTGCGAAGCAAATCAGTTTCAAGCAACGGAAACAATTAATTTAATTTCTGCAACAGTTTTGTCTATGCTAATGTTTTATCAACTTCCAATGCATATTGACTCAAATATTTATTTAAAATACCCACAATGCGCAAATGTTCGTTTAAATAGTTTTTTTTAAGATAAGCCAAAATGATTTTTGGCATAAAATCAAATATTTAAATTTTGCTAATATTCCATGAAAAGGACTGTAATTTTTTACGTTTGAATTTTTATTAGGATTGGTTTATAAATTATTTCAAAATTGCATTTCCATTAGAAACTTTGCATCAAAGTAGGGCTGAAAATGTCGAACCCCTCTATTGAAACTACGTGTATTGGATATTTCTTTCGTTGTAATTAAAATAATTTTGATGTACAACTCTGTGCTTGAATCGCTAATAGTATTTAAATAAATAAAGAGTTAGTTGTGGATAGCGGCGTCTTGCTTTTTTGCCTTCAGTGACAAATTGAAAAAAAAATATGTCGAGCGAGTATAATTTTGTAATAGTTTTCTATCAATTCAATATTAATGCAAGTAAATATTAAACTTATACGTGTTTTGAAACCTTCACCGAATCTACACTTCAGAGATGTCCAATTCATGGTATAAGCCATCGTCCAGCGACTAAAACGTAAACATGATCGCGTCCAAAATAATATGGAGCATAAACATCAGCCAAACAATGAACTTAACATTGGGCAGATAACAAACTAAAAATAAGCAAACAAAGTAATCAATGCTCAAGTCAAAATCAATGAGATTCTAAAACATCAACGCATTCTAAGCTGGTTCAAATCTCCAACATGCCTCACAAGTTGGATACCAAATTAAGTCGCCTTGAACAATTGAGGAATTTGTGTACGGATATTTTTTTAATTATTTGAGGCGCCAATAGTATGTTATGAAAGAGTGCAAATAATAGTTTAGATTAGATTATGGCAACTTGATACGATATTAACAACGGATGCCGCGAAATGTAAATAACTGTCTAACGTATAAATAATCATAGTATGACATAAAAATCAGAATAAGTAAAATTTAAAGAACGTCTCGATTGAGAATCGAGAAATTATACATTTATATAATTATGGGCATAAAACTACGTTTGTAAAATAAAACTAGTAATAAAATCAAAGTGATATGCGTCATTTCTTGGAAAACCTGTAAAATAATGTCATATTATGTGAATCATAACAAATGGTGCACCTAAATCATACATGAAGATTAAGTGCACGTTCTGTTGTATTTACCACACGTAGATAATGAAATTAAAAACACATCAGTGACGTCGAGGAATTAGCAGATATAGATATAACATAGACACATATGTAACAAAGACAAGGTGTAAGAACTAATGGAGATGTACATGAAAGCTCAAGTCAAACAATGACAGTGTGGAGGTAATAAACGCCGTTCAGCTACTTTGGTCCACCAACGTTCTACTAATAATTACATCTTAGTCAGCTTTCGTCAAACATTCAGCAACAAGTGTGATCAATGTACAAATCGAAATCAAGTGGACGATTTTCTGAGCTGGTTCAAATCTCTAATAGTAGCACTATTTACATATAATATGGCAAATAATTTGTAAGCATGATTGTAAATAAAGCTTCAGGTTAAATTAGGCTAAGTTTGGCAATATTTCAGAAACAAAAAAATTACAATTTAAAATAATAGTGAATTGGTTTACAATGAGCCATAAGACAATACGTGCTTGCAAAACGTTAAAATCAAAGTGATTTGTGACATTTCATGGAAAAACTGTAAATAACGTATGGTATAAGTTTTTACGAAAGTTTGATTTGAAATTTCTACTCGATTTTGATGTCTAATCTAGTAACCATGAAACTGATAAGCAAATCAGGTTTTGATGTAATTGAAAAAGTTCAAAATTTAGCATAAACTTGAAATTCGCAAGAGTATTTATCGCCTGAAGAATTCTGTCCAGAAACATTATCGAAAAAGAAGAAGGAAGTGTTCAAAATACACCCAGCTCGAACGAATATCTAGAAGTTGCAGAGCTCTAAGGTGAAAGCATTTTGTGAGGAAGTGAGTGACTATGAAAAATATTTCAAGCTGTCACAGGCCGTATTTTACGACTATGATATTGCAAGTTGCCCAAAAGAGCTAAAATTCAAAGCAAAAACGAAATTTGCTGACAAGTCTGGTGCGCGATTTCTGAGTCCCGGATTTATGCAACACTTTACAAAGTGTAGGGAAATTAGTTTTAAAAAATGACATAAAGGTTACCAATTGTGTGTCTGAATTTTAAGGAATCCGAACAATTGTTTTAAATGTCCAATATCAACGTAATTAACTATTGGTTTTGACAAAAAAGTTGATAAATTAAAATAAAAATTACACTTAAACAGACAAGAAATTGAAAAAGATAAAGAAACATGCACTTAAAAAATCAGAAAAACAAATTTCACAAAAATTTATAAAAATAATTAACTAATAACTGAAAATATATTGAAATAAAAAATACAAGTAATTCGAAAAAGTCCAAAACTAACTGATACATAAATTAAAGAAAACAAGTTTAAAAAATTATACAAAAATATTTAAATATATCGCAATGTATTAATTACATTGGATTCAGCAAAGGAAGTTGGATTCGTGAACGATAATTTCACTAGTACGCATTCCTGGACAAGAAGTACAACAAGTTACACACTATAACAAATGTTACGATACGAAAAAATAGATGAAAACTCGCCATTCCCATAGCTTGCCACTATACTGACAAAGCATCGTACAACCGAAACCGATAAATAATACAAACGGAGCTAAAATTGACTAAATGTGTAAACGAAATAATCCGATTAAATAACCTAATAACAATAACAGAAAAAAATATTTTGATGAACTGCGAAACTGGGTCAAATTGCCACAGTGTCCCATTGAAAGAAGAGAAGAGAAACAACCGAAACCAGTGGAATACAAACCGAGAGAAATAAAAAATGCACACAAATGACGTTGTTAGCTTGAGTTGTGTGTCATCTGTTCCTCCATATTTTAGGGGATATAACAGACATGAAAACAAATTAAAATTGAACGGGCATTGACCAAGAGTAAAGAAAAATAAATAAAAAAATAATTAGCAAAATATGGGAGTGAAAATGTTTTTATTTATTTATTTATTTATTGTGATGTAAAACCTCAACATCCGATAGATGAGTTAATTTCGGCCACCACCGGCTTACTAATTAACGTGCGGCTCACATTGTACCGTAAATATTGTGAATGTTATCCCGGAAATAAAAATCAAATACCCCCCCGGGGGATTTAAACCTGCGACCGTAGGATTAGTAACGTGTAACGACCATTACACGAGCAACCAAAATAATATAGTTCATAAAAAGAAATTAGAAATTTAAATAAAAACGAATAATTTGTATATTAAAAAGAAAAGTTATGCACAATTACAAGCAATAATAAAAATCCATAAAAAATCATGAAACCGAACCCTTTAAGCAGTGAAAATCGAAATGAAAATTAGAAGAAAATATATTTAAATTTTCTTTAAATATTGCATCTTATGCAATTGGAGAAAACAAAGTAATGTGAACAGGGTCACAAAATTCATATTAACTGCTAATTAATGACATCATAAAAAATCAAAGTAAATTATTAAAAAGTTCAAATAATTTAACAATAAATGTTTACGATTTTGCCGATGAGAGTTGAGAATTTTTATTGGATTAAAACTGTTTCGATTTTAGGGCGCAAATTAAATTATTATTAATATTTGCGTTTTTTAGTGTTGGAATGGGTAATCAGTTTTCGTTTTCCACGTTCCACTATTTGTAATTATGTTACACCTGTCAGAAATCACGCCGTTTATTTCACTACAGTTTAGTTTTATGATTATAAATTTTATTCCCCACAAAGAAACTACGCGCGTTGCACAATTTCAATTGCAAAGCACCTAATTCAACGCATGCTTGTCAATAAATTGATCAAAAAAATAAAAAATTCTCACATGACCTACAAGAATTTAATAATTCGTCACTTAAAAAGGGCAAAAATTAAATTTTTACTACACTGTGAACAAAGTTTACTACTTTTTCCGTAAATCACCCAAAACTTTTATGATCGTAATTGCCCAAATTTCCCCAAAGCTCGACAAATAGAAGAAATTTGATTTTCTTGTGTCGAAAGATGTATGGAAACTGTTGGCGCAAAATGAGCACGAATTCTTAGAAAAATTCGAGAAGTGGACCCAAAGAAAGATCCGACAAGTCTTAGCCAAATTACATGCCATCGAGAACAATGGTCGACTATTAGTTTGGTAGATTAGTTTTCATGGCATTAAAAAAATGTTAAATTAACTATTAATATTTACGTTTGAATACAATTTCGTTATGATAATTAATTCTGTTGCTTTATTAGATAGTCAGAAAATGAAAGAGTTCCAAATTTGCAATAAATAATACCAAAACTAAAATTCCTATCTAGGACAAGATTAAAGTCAAAGAACAGCCAGGTAAGGCTCGTTGTCATTGTAATGTAATCGATGTCTTTTATATTATTATATCAAATGTTTATTAACATAAAAAGCTTATCAATTATCAACGACCACAAATGTAACATTTCAATTTATCTTCAAAATCCCACAATTTACCGATTGGCAAATGTTGCCTGGCATTGAATTTATATTAAAATTTACTACTGGATGTGTCAAAGTATTCACACTTCCTGTATTCATCCCGAGCACGACTCTAATCCACGTTCGCACGCAAGTTCTTCGGTTCGTTTATTTCGTGAGCGACTTACCTCCGAAGCGCCTCGACTCGCAACAGACGAACTAATCAAAAAATGGTATCCGTGTCAACGCAAAATTTTCCCATCTCGGAAATGAAAACAAAACATCCCCACTGAAAAGTCGTCTCACATGGTGCTATTACGCGAAGAATGTCATAACATCAAACAAACTCGTCCATCGCCAGCGAGTCACGGTTCGCCGAGCCGAAGCGGAACCGGCAAGTCGCAATATTACATAGAGAATGTTGAGGAAGGTTATGTAAGTTAAGGTTACGTATCTAAGGATCATCCACACACACACGATTCGCGTCCACGTGCCGACGACAACGAGGGAGCACTGGCCTTCTTGATTCGGTACGAACGCGGCGCAATCATAGCGGCGCTCCAAGTCCGCTGATAAAGCACGACGAAAGGGGTCAAAAACAAAGCGACAATTTTGTGCTACGTTTTGTTATCGATGCTCACGATGTTTGTGGACATTGGTGGAATATTACATAAGTAAACAATGTGCGTTATCAATAATAATACATTAAAAGAAATACTGGGCTTGGTGTAAGCACAGAGTCGCAAAATGAAGACATCTCGCAGTCGTTTATCATTTGCATTTTATACGAGTTGAAAATAATCTTAATTAAAAAAATATTTACCTTGGTTTATATGAACGGCATCGACCATTTTTGGAACAGCAACAATGTTCAAAAACGTTCGTCATCATATAAACGTTTCAGTTTGTAAATTAGAAAATGTTCAATACGCGCGATTATTTCACGTATGTTTACACCGTCACACCGTAAACAATTACAACGCCCGTCAACAACTATATCCGCAAAATTAATCATTTGCTTGTTTGGATATGTCACAACGAACATCACTGATGCATCGATTTAACCGCAATAACACGCGAGTGATCTAATATACTTGTTTTTTGCCGACCATTTTTTCAAGTTTTTTGTGAACTAATGTACGGAGCGGGTAACAGATAAGAGTTTCTTTAGTTTAAATGACTACCGTGTCAAGTCGCACACTATAAAAACGATGTTCTCAATTGTTAAATATACGATAATGAAATATGGATTTTATTGGAATTTATTAAAATTGCCAACCAAAGAGAAAAAATTGAAAATGTTGTTGGAATTATTAAAGTGCGTTACTGTTGTGAGTGAGATCGCGAAATAGATCAAGAAATATCATTAGAAGCTGTTTATTCTAGGAGAAAAAATGACCACATTTGTGTAAAATCTGCAGTGGTCCCAACTGAACTTTATTATCCTTACACTAAATGTATCGAAAAACTTTTCAAATAAAAGTTGCTTAAAATTTCAATATCATAATTTTTTAATAGTTTAGGCGCTGGAGTGCCCTCAGACACACACATATGTCATGATTACTCCCTTACATAAAGTATTGGGAAGTAAACACCGCTTGTCACAAAAATATCATATTAGAATTATTATTTTGCAAACAAATGCAAATAGCCACAATACCATCTTGATGATATCTATTTTTATTTGACTGTGACACATAAATTATTAAAATGAAACAAACATAAGCTCAAACATCCAAACATTTAATTTGCATGACGATCTGTTCTTCGTGACTAAAACAAAAATGAAAAAACATTGAATCTGTGGATTATGTACATAAGCTACATCGACAGATTGTAGCTTTAAATCTGCAAGCAACACTTCAAAAAATGAGCCACACCTTCCGAAACAAGTTGGTTTATACTATCTTGTTCAAGATCAATATCATAACGACTAAAACAGTCTTTTCAACAGAAACACTAGAGTATCATTTTTTTCAAAAGAGACAACACAGGTTCACAAGTTCCCAACGAGAAAAATTTAGTTTTTGCAAGAATTCTGCTTCTGCAACAATTAGGGTTTCCTGAAGCACGAGACAGATGACGACTTTTGTAGACTCATCGAAAGCCAGAGTATCATTTTTTCGAAAAAGACAAGACGAGATCACAAGTTTCCAAAATCGAAATGGTAGTTCATTGCAATAATATTTCTTCTGCAAGAATTAGGGTTTCCTAAAGCAAAAAGATGGCGACTTTTGTAGATTCATAGGAAGTCAGATTGAAAGCTGTTTCGCCCAACAACGGCAACATACATTCCTCACTTCCTTTAGCATATGCAACAAATATGAAAGAGACTTATGGCATTTGTTGTGCTGACTATAAAATTATAGTCGTTTGGTGTGTTGGGTCCGATCATGACACGTTTCAAATCCAACAAATCGACAACGAAAAAATGTTTGTCATAACACCGGAAACTACGAAACAAATCGTACTAAAGTTGTAGCTATTACAAATAGATTACAGGGTTATATCACCATTATATAATGGTCATTTTGCAAAAGCGACGTACAAGAATGGTGATGGTTTTTTTTAAGTTTTTGTAGGTCTCCAAATTACAATGAAAAATGCGTTTATTAAGACAAAGCTAAACGAAGCAGAAAAAAGAACTTCGTTGGCCTTGATAACGTATGCCACAACGTACTGGTAAATAAAAGACATAGAACTATCAAGGTATTCAAGAACTTCTATTTTTTCAAAAATATTAAATGGAATATATCCCTCAAAATCCATTTCCTTCATTAGCACTTCAAGTCATTTCCAGACAATCATGGGAAAAGATTTCACATTTTGAAGAAAGATATAATGAGAAATTTGAGAAGCTATACTTCTGTTTCTGTTGGTTAATTTATCGAGAAATTACATCCAACAGTTACAGGACTATTTTACCATCCAATAAATAATAATAACTACGAAAAATATCTTCTTATTAAATATTCATAACAAACTCATAGAATTTAAAAAGATAGAATAAATACAAATCGCTATTACAGCAAACTATACGTGATATAATTTGAATTCAGAATCCCCAAATTAAAAACCTGAAAGGTAAGTTGCAGTCTACGTTAATCCCAGTAAAGGAATTGTTTTCCCGGACCTGTTCGTGTTGTCCCTTAACCACCATTATTGGGACCACAATGGCCATTTCTTATTTTCGGATTTTTTTTCACATAGTGATTTCATATTTGTCCTAAAATTATCAATAATCAACAATACCAGACTATAGTAGAATAAGTTAAAATACAGTATCTGCCTAGAACGTTAGACTCTAATGTCAAAAAATAAGAATTAAGAAATATTAATATTTATTGTTGTATTTTGAACATTAGAAATGTTAATTGAAGGATCAACATTTCAAAGGAACAAAAAACGACATTATTTTGTCTTCTTTACTATTTTCCCAAGAAATTCACGTTCGTCTCTTGATGTATTCTTTTGGCAATCGCAACATGGTTTTCCAAGAACACGTCGACGTAACTTTCTTCAATACTTGTGTATCGATGTGTTACCAAGCAGTTTTCTTAGCATTTCTTGCCAAACTATGAACTCCAATGGGTTGAATGTTACATTTTTATTTTCTGTAGCCAATAAATAAATGTTCACGGGGGTATGATGTAGCCTTGGGCATAAAGACTTTTTATACAACATATTTAGCTTATTTTCCTTTTGTTCCCATTTCCTCTTCTTTTTCTTCCTCAGCTACTCTTTGTTCTGCCGATCTTAATATTCTCTGACACCTTTTTTCCTTAAGCCACATTTGTTTTTACTGCAAGTTTTACTTGCTTTGAAACTCATTTATCTTTACACACCTGTCAATATTCTTGTGTACATATTTTTATATCTTTTAATGTTATTAATTAAATTTCGCACAATAATTTAGGCGATTTTCAGATGAATTAGAATATACTGAAGTTCAAATCCAGTTGCAACTTGTTATCATATCCACTGTAAAAATCGCACATTGAAAGGTATGCGATGTATAATAGATAAAACATGAAAATTACACACTATAAAAATCAACAAATTGTCTCCAAATATGTAAATAATTATACTGGTGGTTGTGTAATATATTTTTTTATATTAAAGGAAAATCAACCAGTCTTAATAAATGCTAGGTGTGCTGTTACAATATATCAACGTATTATTATATTAATTTGATCTGTCACAATTATTTATTAAGCCATCTATTTGATTTACTACATTTTTTTGTAAAAAGCAAAAAATGATAAATAATTATTTGGAACTTTCGAAGAATTTTCACAAAATACGTTTTCTTATAACGAAATAATACCATAATTCAAAAATTGATAAAAATTCGTTTACGTTCTCCGCAACTCAACCGGACATAATTACTACATAAAACGTGTTTTTCTTTCTAACGTTTAGTTACATTATTTTGACAGCTCACATCCACCCTCGATTTGTTTCATCTCTAAATGGGTGTGAACCTTGAACAGCGTCCCCTCCTCGGCAAACAAACGACTTTGATTTTTCAGCTTTTTAGCTTATAATTGCCAAATTATATAAAGAGATTTCCTGTTGGGTTTTCTCTCTTAATTTTCTTCCAATTAAAAAACCAACCCAATCAAACCCAACCCAATCCAATCGTTTTCAATTTTTTGCACAACTGCACACATAGCAACATAACATAACAACATAACGTTTTACTGTCACCTGCCACCTTAACTGCGGTAGTAATTTTTCGCATTGAAAAAAACCTAATGTTAGTTCCATGCCGTTGTGGGTAAAACGTTGAACGTACTTCAGGCCAGAAGTAGATTACGCCCTTAGCTCCTCCGCCAGGTTCAAAATTTGCGCCACTGGCGTAATCTTACTCTTCGGACATTTTATACGTAAATAATTATTAGCATATTACAACTTTTTCGGCTATAAAAAATATTTTTGATATGTATGAGACGACTCTTCAAATTCGATTAGTTGATACACTTTTTTATGTAAGGAAGCTAGTGAAGAATGTCGAACTCGCTCGCTTTCCAAGTTCCAATAGGAGAAAAGCTCTGTTCGTAGATATACTGGCGGTACTTTCATACATTTCCCCAAACCAAAACCCTATTGGCCTATAAACTGGTAAACTTTCAAGCAACTAGGGGCAGCACTTTTCTTATTTTTCGGATCTAAAGCTACCGGATGTAAATCAATTCTTGAAATTAACAAATTATACTTTGTAACTTGAAAGGGGTAGTTTAGCAGTGATTTGAAATCTATTTTTTTTTATTAGTTCACTACGTCGTAGAACGTCAATAGAACTTTGTGTTACATTCACGGCAATTATATACAGCACAATGTAATCTGCCAATCCAACCTGGGGTAACTCAAGTTTGTATGTATCATATATCACAATAATACATTGTAATCAATGGTACCGCTCAGTGACAAGAAATACAATACTGTACTTCAATCTAAATCTTATGCAAATAAATGATTCCAACTTTGTAGCACCGCATTCAGTAGTGTAGCGTAATTCTTATTAATTAAAATTGCTTTTGCGACTGGCGAAATTTTACCATATGTCGTTGATTTCTTACTAAGATTGGTTTTCGAATCGTCTAATGCAACAGGAGAAATTTTACGTGTCTCCATGAACTCTAATTAATTAATTAATATTGCTTTTCGAGTCTTCGTATATTGAAGGCGGCCTAGCAAACTTTTCGTCAATTCTTTATTAATTAAGATTATTTTTCCAAATCGTCTTGTGCGACCTGCTAAATTCTATCTTTCGTCTATTATGTTAATATATATTATATTAATTCATCTTCTACAACTCGTCATATTTTACACTTCTCGTCAATTCCCATATTTGGATTCTTATTATTTATACCCCCTTCCTTTAGGTCTGCCATGACAGCCTCCCGCCACATTTTCCTAAGTCCTCCCCTTCTGCCTCTCGTCTGTCATTTTTTCCATGTGACCTAGCCAATGCATTCTTCTTCCTTTTGTCATTGCTTCGATCGTCGGTTCCCTGAAGATCTCATATATCTCTTCTTTTGTGTTTCCTGTATTTTCTTGTTTCGCACCAATCCATACGTTGTTCTTGGTCAGGTATTATTTAATAAATTCTTAATTTTGTACTTCGTGACACCTGTTTTGGTCTTATTAGGTAGTAGCACATCAGTTTGCTTTACTTAGCCTCACATAGATTTCTTTTTCTTGTCCATTGTTCGTTATTTTTGCCCCCAGATACACAAACTCCTCTACTTCTTCAAATTTCATTTCGCCCAACTGTGTATTTACTTCTAATTGTGTGTTTGTGTCCTGGTCACCTCCTATTCTAATCAGTTTGCTTTTTCTTGAATTACTTGCAATCCCATATTGTATGCTGCTTCTGCTATTTTCCCTATTTTTCCCCTAGCTCTGCTTCATTTCTACTTACAGTGATCACGTCATCTGCATAACCTATCATTTGGTAACATTTGTACAGTATGTGCCTCTTTCTGTTCAGTTCTAGTGTTATGTTAAATAATAATGTGGAGAGGGTCTAAGTCCAATTCTGATTTCAAAGTCCTCTGATATTTGTTTCTTAAACCTTACCTTGCTGGTATTCTTTAGTGACATGTTCACTAATTTTTTCGTTGGTATGTCGAATTCTTCCACTATTTCCACCAGTCTACTTCTCTTCTCCGAATTCTCCGAATTCTTAAAATCTGTCGTAACAGGTTGCTAGTACTTATTTCAACAAAACATTTGATCGGTTGTGTCTCTGCCATTCCTGAATGCTGTTTGTAGATCGCGTCTAACAAAGATGTCCCTATGTTTCACCTTCTTTCTTAAGATTGATGTTATTATGGGATTTTCTCAGCTCATCGGCGTATCTTCTTCTCTACATATTGACAGTATTAATTCGAATGTTTGTTGTTTCATGTGCTCTCCGGCATATTTTATACTATCTGCCTTTATTTCGTTCTGTCCTGAGCGTTAGTTGTTTTTGAGCTTCCCTATGATTTCATCATTTATTCCTTTGTTGGCTCTGCGATTTGGTAGTTGTCCTTCCCACGTACTATTTGTTCCGTTTCGTACTGTTCCATGTCTTCATTTAGCATCGCGTGGAAATATTCTCTCCACCTTCCTCAGATTTTCTCGTCCTGACCTATCAAGTTTCCTTCTTTAACTTTGATATATACCTTTTTTACTCCCTAAAAAATTCGTTATTTCTTTCCTTTTGTAGTAGTTCTATACATAGACATACTGACATAGAATTTCTCTCAAGAGATTCATGATTTCTCACATTTTCTGGAATTTTAAGACTCAATTACGTCCAGCAATGGATACAAACTTCTAGCAGTATATTTAAAAAAGAACGCATTCAGTTCCTTTTTTGTCGATTGCACCCATTTCGTTAATTTGCTTAACCAGTTTGTTGATAACTTTTATGCATATTATTATTGTACAAATTTTTGGTTTTTAACAAACTCGTTTAACAAATTTAATAAAAAATGTCTAAACATAAATGGTCCTTTTCAAACGCTATTTTATCGATTTGGGTTGGGTATCCTATAATTTAGTTAAAAATCAAGATAATTATAAATTACTCTTCGAATGTGAGCGCAACTGCATGATGTCCGTACATCGTATAAGGAAAAACCGGCATCCCGTTGACTAAAAACAATTTCTATTGCAATATAAGTAACAATTAACAATTTGATAGTTCTAGTACTCACTGCTTGTTGCCGTTGTCATTAACGTATAGTTGAAACGGAAGAGGCATGTGGAGCAATTATCACCAATATAACAGACTTATATAACAGACATATTGCAAGAAGGAAAATGGGAAGATTGAAACTTACGTGTAACGGCAACACCCACAGGTTTCACGACAGGCTGGTGACAATGTAACATACTTCTAGTAGCCAGAGATAATATTAACATAATATTCACAGCAGCATAATTGTTTTATAATTTCCGCTCTGTTCACTTTATTCCTTTGCGTGGGATTTCATGATACATCTAAGTCTCCAACAGTTCATTCATTATACCATTAACGTAAACGATTGGGAAGAAATTGAAATAGAATAGAAATAAAAACTTACTTTCTATAAAATTAGTTCAATTTCATTGCTAATGTAATTTTTCATATTTTTTATAAATTTTCCTTTCCATTCAATAATTAGTCCTAGTCACGTAAGATTGGTTGGAACTTTACTTAAATTGCCAACGAAATGTATATCACGAATGCCAATAATAATTTTATTACGACTATTTAAATATAAACAGTTAACTTAATTTATTTTGCTACACATCTTGCTTGCTACTAATAATTATTGTATAACGTTTATTATTTTTCTGTATCTTCATAGCGAAGCAAGACGTTTAATTCCATCGAACTTATGAATTATGTGGGCAGTTTTTTGTGCGATTTTTACACTCGCCTTCCTTTTCCTGGTCGCACATGGCTTAGATGATTTTAGCCTTTATATCATCGTGTTTAAGGTCGGATAAGACACGACTTTCAAAAGTGTGTTTATGACCGCAACGTAATTATATTTACGGTAATGACCCGATAATATAAGTACCACTAACCACAATTACCAATAACTCACAATTTTTCTGCGGGAAAATTCGAAAAATACACGAGCGGCTAATGCGCACGGGCGTACCACTCCGAGAAACTCGTTAGTCCCGACGTTAAAACTAATTAAATTTCAACTTGTGTCTTTCAACATTAAAAATGACGCGGCTATCGAGGTTTAAATATTGAGTTGCTCGCGGCTCATTTCATGGGAGCGGTGGGGAATTGCGTTTGGGGTCAAAGTAATAATTTCGAAAATTTCTTAAAAACTTGGTGTTAAATAATTGGTAATTTTTACAAAGTTAACGGTAGTTAAGGTGTTCAATTTCTTTTTCAATTTGTAATATTTTTATTTAAGTTTAATTATTTTCATGACATGTTTACGTTATCAATATGTTTGAAAATATTATGGACAGTGAATATTTTATGAAATATAAATATAATTGGTGGCCGCTACTGAGAAAACTATTGACATGGCTAAAGAAATAATATTCCAAGAAAATAGCAAACAGAGCCCAACTCGAACAGCAGAAATCGAATGATAACAAAAAACTGCTATCACACTGGCACTGCTCAAAGAAATTAAAATGGAAACATCAAAGTTGAATGTGTGAATTTGAACAGAAAAGTATGGAAATCAAACTTGTTATCATTCATGACAACCAAATAATGTGAAAAATGTGCCAATCAATCTGAATCAAATGAAAAAAAAATATTGAAAAATACATTGGACAGGAGTCAACCAAACCCAACCCAAAAACCAATATTTAAATTAAAACATCAAGAGACTATAAACGGAAATGTAAAAACCACAGAAAACAACAAAAATTCACGAAGAGAACATGCTGTTTTACGTTAAGCAACTTACCGTCCACTAAATGGGTCCAGGTCCAGGTCCAATGAAAAGAAATTATAAAAAATGAAACATAACACTCAAAGCAAAAGAATCAACCCAAACGATGGAGTCAATTTTCGAGTAGGATTCGGGTTGTGTTAAAAACGAAAGAAAAGAATACTGGGAAAGCAACAAGAGTGTGTTGTTGTTTTTCGTTATTTTTCATTTTTATAATTACTTTCATATGAATTATCTGTTTATTATTATTCTTATGTTTTTTTCAGGTTGGATTGAGTTACGTTGGGTTGGTGTGTATGTTGCTGAGTTGGGTTTGGTTGGGTTGTGTTGGGTTGGGTCTTTTATTTTTCTATTATTCTACGTCTGCTTTACTTTAAATTTGTTTTTAAAATCGTTTTTCCATTTTTGTTTCAATTTGTTTGGATTTTTCTTTTATTGGGAATCAAAAATATTATAATAATATTTTGCTTTTTAACCCAAACCAATCCGATTACAAACAAAAAACGATTATCATTATCTTTGGGTTAATTTCTACGCTGGATTTCTCTTGGTTGTTTAAATTACATCGTTGCCTGACAATGACCCTAAAAAGTCGAAACTTAAGTCGTTAACATATATTTTTTAGTAATATATTTCTAACAATACTTTTACAAGTAAAAACCTAGTCAGTTGTTTTTATTTCGTTATTAATTTATACTTCCACTGTTCACTTCCACGTAAATTGTATACTTTCTCACCTTCCTTCGTTTGTTCGTCTCAAGTTACAAGTTCGTTTTTGTGATTTTCAAACGTTGTTTGTTCATAAAGTGCAGTTAATTCACAGATTATTGGTTTTTGTGAATTGTGTCTATTTGTTTGGTTTACATTTTCTCTTTTCGTTTTTATAATTTCATTTATTTGATATTGTGAAAATGCATTTTTTCTATTATGCTTTTGACATTTGTTTTATATATGGCATTTTAGTATTTAATTGATTCTTGTTCATTTTAACAAATACTGTAGTTCAAAGCGAACTAAATCGCATAAGGTTCGCCACTACGTGGTTCGATTGAAATTGCATCAAAAAACAAACACGGCCCGATTTTAATTAAATGTCAGCTAATGCAACGGCTGTTTCGTTATATGTGAGCTCATCAGATCACCACACATACATTCGCTGAATCGGGATGAGTGTCAAAATGTATGTTGTGTTTTATGTCGACAACTACGAAGTCGTTGTAAGTTTGGAAAGTGTCACAATAGTCGGTCTAAAGTCGTAACAGGCCTGAGTAATCACCTAGCGGCACGGGTGTGGGAATATTAACGTCTAGATGATGATCGGTTGGGTTGGGTTAGAACCTGGCGAAAAGAATTATGAATGTTTTAATTTCCGTATACAATCGACATTTATTTTTTTCGAACGAAAAGTATTTTAAAATAAGCGACCAATCCAAAAGTTAAACGATGCGGGCATTAGATTTAAAATTGCAATTCGTGCACCTACTTATTCGCTTCTATGTTTTATAGCTAGCTAGCTGGCCATAATAGTTGAGTTTCTATTCCTTTAGAACCTTCATTTACATTTAGGAAAATTCATGGGAAAAAAATTTACCCAACCCAACTCGACTCAACCCAACCCAATCCAATCCAGCCCAACCCAACTGAATTCAATTCAACCCAATCCAATCGAGCTCAACTCAACTCAACTCAACCCGATCCAACCCAAACCAACTCAACGTTAACTCCAGACGATGAATTTCACTTGACGATGAATTTTCAGCAGATTAATGTACATAAATTAAATTAATTTTAATAATTTCCACAATAATCGTCAAATTCATGTTACTGTAAAACGTGTTTCAGTTACATTTGACAGGGGGTTTGTATGCATCAAACGATGTAATGCATAATAATTAAACAGGTCTTTCGCAATCGACATGGCGGTATTTTAAATATCGTAAATATTTTAATTTATTAATATACTTATTTAAAATTTTACCCTTTTTATTAAACGGCTCCACAGACCTACAATTTCCCAAAAAAAACAATTTTTTCCATGAAGTCATACATTGATGAATTTCATGTAATACATAATCTATAAATGATAACGGATATAAAAAAAACAATTGATGTATTACGATGTTGACGCCTTTCTCTCTATCTTGAGCTCATCAGACCACCACAAATACAAGTGAATGATCTTGTCTGTAAATAGCGGGAAAAATGGAAGTTCGTTTGAGCGCTGAAGATATCGAAGTTGCTTGTAGAAATATTCCACCACTTAATTCAGAAAACGTCAATCAAAAGAAACAGGAGGTCATCTCTGTTAAACTTTATGCTGCTGGAAAGCGAGAAGAAATTCTCAAAAATTAGAAGGAAACAGTTCTAAACAGCGAAACAGTTGTGGGAGGGGAGATCGAGAGCATTCAGAAACCAATGGAACTTAGGTTGTACTTTTACGTTTTTATTTAAGGGTCCAAATAATTCCTTTAAGCCTTGTTCCCATATCAAGTACAATTGTAATAAGAAAGAGCACCATACAGCAACCGGAGAAATGTTTATGTATCTCTGCTGGTGGTCCAACGTCAATAAGAATTGAGAAGATCATCCAGTACATTATTCATATAGGAGAAATATTTTTATATGCATGATCCAACTAAACATAAAAGTCGTTATTTGTATTTATTAGTTTTCCATTTCATTGTAATTTTAATAGGTTTTGTAAATTTTTAGGCAGAAAAATGAAACATTCTGACACATGTTTGCATTTCAGTGATAATTTATAATACACATATGATACGATTATATATGGAAATCATTAATTGTTTCAAATCTCAGCTAATCCTAGACGCGATAGTTCAAATGTATTTAGACACGATCCCAAAATAGTTCCTGGTTAACGAAAATAAAACAGAATTGGTATAACTAACACGTATCCTACCGTTGCCAAGTACTATAGGCAAGAATCGTTTCGAAAAACAGCTGAGCAGTGCGCGGGCTTCAACCTCGCGGGGTGAACGACATCTGCGCGCTGCTCTCCTCTCCGTAAACTCTCTCGTTTCGATCCCCACCGCCCCACGATATTCGCGTCGAATTTTTGAATAGCGAACCATAGGAAAAAGTCGCACTAATTATTTTCGCAACGGGTATTTTAATTGGCCGAAGATCGAGCTGAAAAATATCGCTCTTTATCTCTCGAGTACGTGCATTTTTACGCGACGATTTATTTCATTCACGTCGTCTTCCTTTTGCGTACGCATTAGGAATTCCAGTCGTGCGAACCCCGCGGCGACCTTGCGGCAATTTATGCTCTGGGGTTGACCGGAATCGATTTTTTCTGCTAGGAATTCTACGCGAGTCAGTTACGGTCGGAATAAAAGTGAATAATTGGAAACCGAAAGTACTTTTACTCGGCTGTCGATGCACGTTCGTGAGGACTTAATTGACGCCTAAAATAATTGAATAATAAATTGTTTACGCGTTTCTTGGTAAATCGAAAGTTGAACGATTCAAAATGTAGTATGTTTATGTATATTTGCGTTTTGGTTCTATTCTTCAGTT
The DNA here is from genome assembly GCA_959613385.1 of Geotrupes spiniger. Classification (NCBI taxonomy): domain Eukaryota; kingdom Metazoa; phylum Arthropoda; class Insecta; order Coleoptera; family Geotrupidae; genus Geotrupes; species Geotrupes spiniger. The sequence continues at coordinate 12,687,359 of OY390735.1, read as the reverse complement.
GGTTCAATGACACAAGCGCATATCTTAGCGTACGTTCAAGGTACCAACATAAATACTGTTCATTAAGAATCACAATGTATTTATAAACTCAACGTACCACAATCAATCTAAAAAACAAATAAAATTACACCTGAACATTCATAAGTTCATAAGTCAACACTAAATGGTGATAAATGGTTCTATGTTATTCATGAATGGTAAGGGCCCACTGTACTACCCTGCTCCCTTGCCTTCTTCATAAATGTATCCCCAGGAAAAGTCAGTTCTATTTTTGACCTGTTCCGCTAGTTTTTGGGAAGAAAATTATTAGGTGATTTACATCTTTTCTTAGTCTGGATAAACTTCTACCTTGTTTATTTTTCCTGTACATATTTAGAAATTATGAACAAGTCCGTTAATATCGCAAATGACAAATATTTTATCGCCCCACTTATGTATATGGCATATTAGGTACATGCTCTTTGAAGCTTAAATGCCCCTTGAATGGCACCATTTACTCGTCGATACTAAGCATCCGCTGTTTCAGGAATTTTCAAAAATGTTGATTGCTCGTGATTGACTAATGGTCTGATTTTATTTGGCTTATCTCTTTGAGGGTCATTCTTGGATTATTCCTTAGCATGGTCATTCAAGTATAAACACTTTTTTTATTTCTTCACATCGACCTCTACTTATAATATCTGCAATCTGAATTATATGACATTTTTTGCCCAATACATACGCGATCTTGACAGTCCAAAAATAGACAATATGAATGACTTTCTTCAACAATGTCGCCTAAAATCACAACATCGAAAAAATTACGAAAATACCCAACTGGCGTTTTCAGTTCTTTCACTTCAGAAATATTACTAAACCAATCTAGCATGTACCCAGCACTTTCGTTTCTGGTCACATCCTTCCATAATTATTTGTTTCTAAGTCTAGAATCCATCGTCTATTTCTTCTTCATTCGTTCCATTTTCTGATGCTTCTTCACCCGTCTCATTTTACAATTCTTCGTCAACAGTCTCATTTTCTGATTCTTCATTATTTTCTTCCAAATCCATCTGTGACTGAAGTAACAGTGTTCGTTTTCATCTGGTATCTGTGTAGTTTGCAAGAAACCATGCTTCTTTTTTCCACAAAATGTCGAGGGATCCATAACCTGAGAATAATCGAAATATAAATAAATAATAAAATAAATGCACGATTAATGTTCCGAACATATATTTCATATATCTAGACCGTAACTATCGCCTGTTACCAATCAACAATAATGAAATAAATAAGTGAAAATAAAAATTTATGGTTTATTAAGATTAACTAAATGTAATTAATTAGACGTTGACTTGAAAACACTGGTTAAATTAAAGCTCGGCTGCTGGCTCGAAGTAATAACGTCTGGTTCGTAAACACACGATGTTTTCCACTAAATAAAATCCATAAGCGGAGGTGACGTTACTGACTTCTGGAACGATCTTAGACACACCAAAAAAATTGAAGTATAAACTTCACATAAACAACGCTAAACGTGAGGCATCACACCATGCAACCGATAAAGAAACCAAATCATCTTCAACCACGTAACGTTAGAAAATGACACATTTCAAAATGGTGTTTTAGGCGTCAATGGCTTGATGTTTAGAGCAGTTGAACAATGCCTGCAGCTTTATAAATTTCGTAAGCCTGGCTATTCACCATTTTAAATTTAATCCAAAAAACTTCAACCATATGAAATTATTTATTTATATACATTGAAACGTATAAAATTAGGATGGTAGCTACCTCAGAATTACCCATGGCCTTGGACTACTAATATAAACATGTAAATCGAGAGAAAAATAAATTAAAGGAAGGTTAAAAAAATTAAATATTTATGTACTTTTTGAATTTACCAATAAATATGATATGAAGGCCCACACGTGATGAGGAAGGTCCTCGAGAAGTTACGCTAGAAACATATATGTTTGATAGTTAAATAAAATAACTTATTGAGTTGCGATGTGTACAAGACTTGGGAATTATTTGATATCTCGTCTATCATAATTTTATTTCTTCCATTTCTAGTAATTTTAATATTAGAATCTTCAATTTTTAAATTTAAAGTTATTGAAAAATTTAACAACTGCACTAGTTTAATACGTAAATAAACACCAATTATTTTCCTGCTGTTTTAATTTCCAATTTGAACCAATGAGCAATAAATCCGCGCAATTAACATAATCTCACTTATGCGTGTTCAATACCAATATGCAATTTTATTGAACACGTTGCGTCAATTCCATACAAAGAAACTACAGAGCGATTTAAAAATGAAGGTCGCGTTTTGATCTTGGTACTACTTTGTTGGAGTATTCAGGTCAAAGTCTGTCCATTACTATAAACGTTAAAGTATAGTAGTGCTCAAGGCAGACATGCTTCACACCCACTTTTATTTAACTATCGAAATAACGTTCGCGTAGAATATCGAGTAATAAAACTCGATGGTTTAATCTTGTTTAGTATGGCCGACGAAAAATGGGTCAACACACCGACGCAATTCTTGCACGTTAGATGAAAAGATGGCATAATGTTGCGGATTTTACGTCCCATTGTTTTAGATATGGCACCAGCTTGTAGTTTTATATATGGAAATAAGTAAACCGTTAGTGTCATAATATATTGCACGTAAATTTATTCAATTCTCCTTCGGTGGATTTCAGTATAGGCCTTATACAAATATCGATTTGCAATCAAATTTTAATTCATTTAAAAGCCTAGCTCGCATAAATAAAATAAACAGTTTCAGTATTTATAGATACTAACAATGACATAACTGCCGCACTCCTATGGAGCGTTACAAGCTTCTGATCCGCGCACTTCGTAGTGCAAGTACTCGTACATACAACAAGTACACGTAATAAAATAATAATAATAAGGGAATAAATACAATATTGTGGTTGAAGCACTCGACGACTCGGTACGGAAATTAATTTGGCTAAGATTAACATATTTTTTTAGAAATAGTCCAACTCACTGATGTAATCCTACCCAACCCAGAATTTAACCGACAAAAAAATCATCAATAATTGATTTCAAGTCGATAAATAAAATTTCTTAGTACCTCAAAAACATTTTTTTACACACACTGATTGATACGCATCTATGCACAGCTATCGGTTCAAACTGTACTGTATAGTAGCTGCAAATACATCTTCATGGGTGAACATTCTAAGTTATTCCCGAATTATGATTGGTCCATTCTTTATTCGACGACAAACAAACAGTAAATTTTTAAAACTTATTTTGAAATTCAAAATAATCAGAATAAATAGAATTCCCTATCGATAAAAACTCAGTCAAGTACGTACGTCCCATTTTATGTTATATTAAAGAAAATTCAACTAGTTTCTTATTCGATTAATTCGATTATTGTTGTTTTACCTTTGAATATTGCACTTCAAACTTTGTTTGTTGGTCATCACTACTCATCGATTATAGTTGTTTAATAGCATGAACGAATAACGTTGTGTAAACGCATCAATAAATTGTGCGAGTTTATTCTCGCGAGGATCTAGTGTGTATGCAAGAAATTACGTTTCGTATTTATTTCGATTGGTTAAGTACTTAAGACCATATTCCATGGTCGATTCCACGCTAGATTTAAGCATGAGACATGAATATTTCTTTAATAGATTCTCGCGAATTTCACATATAATTCTCTGTAAATTGTTTGCGAGTGCAATGTACGGGGAAACAATATTAATGTCCATAAACCTAGTTGATACATATTTCTCCAAAACCGTTGTATATTTTTCCACAAAACATATGGTAATAAATCAATCTTAGAGTTCGAAGACCAAATTTAATGAAATAATCACAAAACAAGTACAGAACCAAAATTAAAGAACCATAGAAATAAAAACAAGTGTACGTGAATTGTTAATTTAAGTCTGTTAGATCTTGATCTGAAGATCAAGTTGTTCTGCGAGCAACTATGTCGCTAACCTGAAAAATTACTAGCCTAGAATTGAACGGTCATAATGTCAATATAAGACTATATATAAGATCACTACTAAGACATTCAGAACTCAAATCGTCGAGTTCTAAATATAATTTTTTTCGTGCTTGAAATTTATTCAATTGGCAAAGTGAAATTACCAGATTTTTGTACTTTTAGTCGAGATTAGACTTATCAATTAAAAAAACTCATGTAAATTCCCTATTCTAGGAAAAGAGAAGGTAAGATAAGAGAAGGGAGAAGTTGTGAAAACTTTGACGTACTAGATTCCTAGTACGTCCAAGTTTTCACAACATCTCCCTTCTCTTTTCTTCCCCTCTTGATCCTTTTTTGGTTCCAGTTATGCAACTGGTATAATAGAACTTCAGAACACCAACCGTGGCGTAACACTAGATCAAAGACCCAAGGCTGGTGTTTTCTGTATAATTAAAATGGCAAGTACAATAGCCAAATAAATGGGAATGCATCAATGAGAGAAAGCTAAAAATAGCACTACAAGACAAGAAATCCAAAGTAACAGTATATGGACCAAAGGAACTAATTTTGTCTGTAATTCTCAATAATAGTGACTAACCGTGAAGGAAAAAATTGTAATAGGAGATTTTGAGGGAATAGTTGGAACAAACCGATGATATGGTGAAGAAAAACAAAAATGATGTCAGGCTAATAGAATTTTGCCTACAAAATCAATTGATCATCAAATCATAGATTATGTAATAATAAAAAGAAGTAGTTGGATGAATGTTAGAGTTAAGAGAGGTCCAGAAATATATGTAGTGACCATGTTACGGTATCAGCCATAACTCAAAGCAGATAAGAGCAGGAGCAACCAAACCAAGAAACTATTGGAGCATGTAGAAATAGAAATAGAAAGTTATTTACCTATCTTTATATAGTACATACTTACAGTACGCATTTTTGAATATAATTTCTTATAGTAACTTTGGCATAAGGTATTGGAAAAATTACCAAACTCACAGAACTTAATTTCGTCCACTGAGTCAAATGCATGCAGAACTTTTTTAACATTTTTTCTGCATAAATTTGTTCACGTACGGTGATTATATTCGAATATAAAGCGCCACACCGATATAAAATATGGAGTTCCTTTACAATGCAAATACCGGTTTTCAACATTTAAGTCCTTGTTATGTCATGTGGCATGTCCGTGTTATTCATTTTTCTGTAATAATTCCTTTCAATGTTTATGAACAATTGATAATACCTCCAAAACGAAAAGTAAGTATAACGAGAATATTTTTCTCCTTGAATAAGGACCGGAAATGCTCTTTCCCAGATTTTCCACAAAAAACGTATTGCCCTTTTTGTACCTTACATACGGAGTTTATATTTTGCGCCGTTGAATATCCCCGAAATGCTATACCATATTTAAATGCTGTCAATACTTAGCCCCAAAAATATTTCATTTTTCACGCCATTTAATATGGTGTTTTCCAATAATTTAAAACCCAAATTATTTTTAATTAATTAATTTTAATTATTTTTAAGCTAAAAACAGAATCTTAGTTAAACACAAAAAAAAATTTCGTTATTTATAATATTCAGTAGTTCAGTGAAGTTGTTGTGGTGTCACGTAAAAGACGTATCATCTGCATTTATATTTATATTTATATTAGCAATGTCATTTATAAGAGGAATAGTGTTGGTCCCAGGATTAAGCCTTGGGGTAGGCCTGTATGTACGTCTCAATCTCAGGACGCATAACACTACCTTCAACGTTGATCACCGATCGCCGAAGTATGACGTAAACCAGTCATGAATGAGGCACTTTGAATGAGATTCTTTATTATTTATGTGTTCGTACACTGCTTTCAGGTGACCAAAAATTGCATCCGCAGTGCTTGCATCCATCCTGAAACGGAACTGAGCTATTGCAAGTTTATTCGTAAACTAATAAAATGAGTTATTCTTATGGAAACTAGTTTTTCGCTTATTTTTGGATAAAGTTGACAATAGAACATTTGGATGGGTGGTATTTGGCACCTCCTTCATGAATAGGGATAACTTTTGATATTTTCATAGAAATCTGGAAATTTTCTTCTGCGAAAGAACCGTTTATTATTTCACTAATAGTTTCTATACCTCTTGCGGATAAATTGTTCATATCTTCCAAGACAATATCGGCAGCTCCAGTTGAGCTTTCGTTTTTTAAACATTTAATCACTGACAAAATTTCCCTGAAACCAACAACTTTGATCATTTTGGATAATGCACGCTTATTTTCCATTCACACCTATCTTATATTTATTTTTTAGGTTTCATGGTTTCAACTAGAAACACCCTTTCAAAGATTTTCTTTAGTATAGCCATAAATTGCTCAAATTTGCTATCTACATTCAGTGTCTTACATATTTGCAAAATTATACAGCTGCACTGCTCACTAAACTTTAAAAAGTCCTAGTTTGGTTTCATTGAGTTCAAGAGGAAGAAAAAGTAAAAACTAAAAAAAAAACAACAGAGAAACTATCTCAACACAGAGGAAGCATGTACTATACAACGAGCAAATGCAAAAGAACGATTGCAAAGTGACTCATATCAAAAATAGAGATCAATCAGAGATAATAGAAAGAGTACTTCCAAGAATTATTCAAGTAAGAGAAGAAAGAAAAGCACAGAGTAAAGACAGCAATGGCATCGAAATAGAGGAAGTTGGACAAGCTACAACGAAACTAAAAAGCAAAAAACAAAAGGACATGGCAAGGCACGGACCGGAAATGATAACATTCATGGCAGAAAGCGGTAAGTGGTTGCTACCGTAGGAGTGCACATAGGCATGGAAACAAGGCAAGATACCAAAAGACAGGAAAATCGGAGTGATAATACCAACATTCCAACAAGAAAGGAGATAGCATAGAATACTATATAAGTACACGAACGACTTCTAGAAACAATACTGAAAACAGCCATTAAAGCCCAACTAGCGAAATCTTAGTGTTTTCAGAAAAATCTTATATTAAGAGTAAAGCAAATTATAGATCACTCTGATAAGGAATACAGAAGCAGACTTGGTATTTATCGATCCCAAAAACGCAGTCTTCCTAGTCCAAAGGAACTGTGTGTGGGAGAGTTTACAAAAGACAAATATAAAGAGAACTTAACAAAATCGACACAAAACTTTTATCAAATAAATCGAAATTACCTGAAAGAAGAAATATGCAATCCAAAAATTTGAACAGATGAAAGGTAAAGAAGGTAGTGTATTAACCCCCTAGTATTTATGTTGATAATGAACGACTTAATAAACGAATGCTGTGATAAAATAAAAAAGTTGTATATAGGCCCGTACAATTTTGGAAACAATCGGAATCACAGAATGGGCTTTTGCAGGCTTTTGCACGACAATGATTTCACAAATCACTCGACACAGGTTGAATTTGAAGCATGGGCAAGTTTTGTATCAGTTGTCAAAACGATTTTCTTTCAAACCCACCCCAACCCAACTCAAAAAGCTGCAGAATATTCAAAAATAGCCAAAATGCGATTTTTCGAAAATGTTGAAAATTTTGGTGGTAATATAAGTGTATTTTTTACAATTTGGATATATTTACAAATGACAATAATAAGACATGAAAAATTTTCATGTCTTTTCATTGAAAATGACTTATGTTGTGTTTGGTCTCTGAAGAAAGCGACACACGATGGAACGTAATGAACCCCAGATAATTTATACACCGATAATTAATTATCGGGAGAGAGTCGTTAACACGCAATTTAGAAATTGCTACGTAAGAGATCGAAATTTGATTCTAAGGAGATAATCACAGCGCTTGCTTGTGAGACGAAAACAACACATGAAGTAATTTGCCAGAAGGACGAAGGATAGCATTTGGCGCGTTATTCATCTAATTGCCGGCATATAAAAAATGTACTAGTACCAGGTAAGAAAAATGATAAATGGGTGAATAATTACATGAAAATTTACTGGAGAAATAAATTTTATTTTTTTTCTCGCCCTGAGCAAATTAAATTAACTTAATCCTACAGACAATACAAGTTACGATAGCGTGAGGAGAAAAATTTTGATTTATTAGTTCAACCAAATTTTGCAAAACGGATCAGCGTCAAGTCAAATGGGATTACTTAGTAACCTGACATGTTAACCATTCGTTAAATTAACTGTTAACTAAAAGTTAGCCCGCGAAAATATTTCGCTGACTAACATTGACCACCACTTCTGTCACAATCCAATGGGAACTGGCGGAAATGTAATAAACGATGAATCTAATTAAACCGTTCGATAAACGGACAACGCATTTTTAAATACTCAACGGTTGTGTTCACCGACCGCCGCCCATTTAACTTTCTCCCGCGCAAACAATTTGGTGCTCCACCTGTCACCTGCAAGTACAACTACTTGCACGAATCACAATCATAACAAATAACATAAAAATTATATGATTATCCATGCGCTTATTAAATAGAAAAATAGTTTTTTTCAACGACCTAAAACCCTTATTACTTAAACGAGCTATCTTCTTCACTTATTATTGCGTGGGCGATTGGTCGGTAGTTGCACAGTTTCCTTTAGAGTAACTATTTCTACTTTCGCTTGTCAGATGCCGCAGTTGAGCGTAAATATTTAATTAATCACTATTACTTTTAACCGCCGAAAGGGCGCTTATAGATAAATTGCACACATTTTTTAATTCGAAATATTTTGCAGTAAAACGTGACTCAATGTCATGTTAAAATGGATTTTCCCACAATCATCAGCTTGCTTAAAACTAAATTAATTGCTGCGCATTGTTTAAAACTAGTTTGAATTCACAGTAAGTGTTTACGAAGGCCAAATCATGCGTAAATATCGCCTAACTTACAATACGACGCATACGGAGAAACACACAGTTTGGAAACCCCATGTAATTATAGTTATATATATATATAATTTGTGTTAAATTACATTGATTTATCATCTCATCAAACATTAGGTTTAACCCAAAATAAAATAATGGTTTGAAAAATCCATGTTCGTTACTTGAGACACATGGACACATGAACAGATGGACCAAATAAAATAAAATACAGTCGAAATGGTATTTTAAGGTAAATGTGTAAAGAGTCGTTATTGCACGAACCGTTAGTGCTATGAAGAAACTTTTTGCAAGTGTGTCTTACGAGGTTTTATCTACGATCGTGCTTTTAAAGTAATATTTTGTACATGTTTGATTGCGTGCTGGTAATTATTTTTGGCTTAATGAAATCCTGATATATTTCCTGCAATGCATTGACGAATACGTTTCTTATGCTAAATTTGACATCTTCGTGCCCTAAAAATCTTAAACCATTAATGTTATACGTACTTTTACACAATTGTAAATAAAATATATTTCGATGTTATTATGTTAGTTTAAATTTTGTTAAATGTAAACCAATCAGACTAGCCATTTATTATTGAGTTTTCCAAATATTTATTTTATGCTTCTTTCGAAAAGGGGTTCATTTTTAAATCAAGGTTTAAAAATATTTTTTAATATTTGAAGAGAATTAATTATTGGCTATTCACATACGTACGTCATGTACGCACACAAAATATATTTATATATTTTTAATTAAACGTGATAATAATAACTATCGTTGAGTCGTTAAAATCCACCAAACAATCGGCTTCGAACGGTCCATTCTGTTTTCCCCGCTCAGTAGCGCTAAATGCACATGTTCGTCGCCTGCCTTTGACAATTTAATTACCCTAGTACAATAGAAAAAGCATTTATATGTTTTATTTATGCTTCTTTTCACTAATTGTTCAAAGTCCAATTACGCCGTTAAGTTGTCAAATTTAGCTCGCGACAAAAAAATTCCAAAAGTAGTCATAAGCTACCAATACTTGTTCTTCCTGTACCCCAAATTTTATAAAAATCTTTCTGTACTGATTCAAAAAATATTTTAATTTTATTAAGTAAGTAAAAAAAATGGACGAGAAAAGTTTACAACAAAAGTTTTAGTAGATAACGCTTCCACACATGAGGCCGATTGAGTAGGATTCTTAGTGAATTTTATCTCTGAAATAAAATTCTAATAGTTCTATATAAGATTTGAACCTGCTATCTTATGATGAACACCTTGTTGGTCTACGCCACCAAACAAGCAACCACATTGCAAGCATTCAGTTACAAAGTTGCGAATATTATTTATCAATAGCGACGACATTGTTCGCGTTAATTACGCCAATGTGAATAAAATAAAAAAATAATGTTGCTTGCATAACCGACAAAATAGATTAAAACGTGTTCAATTTCTAGTTCCAATGCGAGTAAATGATTATAAAATGTCGCGCCAGTAATAAAATATACAAACCATACACGCATTGCATACAAAACTAACAATAAGCATAATCTCATCCAATAACAATACACCTAACCATTAAACAAAGCATATAATATTGCGAGGGGATAATTACAATAAGATCGACGACATTAAGACAGTTTGCTTGTTCGTTAGGTAACCATAATGTACGAACTGGTGTTCGAACTTTCACATGCCAGTTTTCTCTTGACGAGATCCGCAGTTGTGGTTGTTATGCACCTGCAGGAAATAGTGTTTTAGTGTTTTATGCTGTTTAATATTAGGAATAATGACAAATACCAGTAAGTAATCATATTTAAACGTACTGGTGCACACTCGTATATAGCGATAAGTACTTTAGAAATCTTTAATGCCAAAACAAATTGAAGTCTACATTTATCGCCAAAATACATACCGACATTAACATTTATTGCTCTTACATGAAAAGCGTTTTTAAATTGATTGATTACATGTGCGAGTTTCCATTTTTCTTATATGTAATTACATGTCATTGAAATTATTTATAGTTGCAACTTTAATGCTATATTCGTTTGGTCTAAATTAAATTATAATGAGTGTCACGTTCTTACAGTCGTAACGAATTATAAACGAATTAAAGTTTATGAATGCATCATATAATTTAAATTCAAATTCTGAAAGTACGATATTATTATACGAAAAATTAAATATTATTTACGTAGAAAGTTGTATAAATATATGTAGATATTTTGAATGTAATGTGGGTCTGGTATTTGATTTAAAATATTTTAGTTTGCACGTAGTTTCTCAATTCGCTGGTTTATTATTATTATATTATAATATTGCTGTGAACTAAGGAGCCAACAATTGTGACCTACAAATTTGTTCCATTAAAAGAAATATTTTATCTTTCACGTAAATTAAATATGCGTCGATTAACTATAATTGAAATACACGAGCTTATATCTGAAGTTCAAAATTAAAAGTGTGCATATATGAATAGCTCAATAAAATTTAATTTAATTTATAGAAATGGCCTACTAAACATTCAGAAATGTCTTAAACTAAATTAAAATAATATGGGTGTCAAAGTAATAATACCTTAAATATTGCAAGAGGAATTTAAAAACTTAAATTTTAACCTGACCATTTTCAGTATTTTATATTCTTGATTAACGATTCCTTGATTGGTAATTTGGTGTTTCAGATGCTTTGTTTTTGCTTAGTTATCTTTAAACTCCGACAGAGTCATTGAAATTTAATTTGGATTATTTTCTATGTCGTAGGGTAACATTTCTGACTAACTTCTTTCTGTTAATCAAACTCACTGTGCAGAAAGCACTTCTCCGCTGCTTGCGGGCACTTCGTGATTGGATAGAAGAACTCTTTGTAAACTGATAATTTTACATGGTACAAAGGCGAGAGGATGATGGTACGACAGTTTTCAGAAACGATAGACAATTAAAAACATGTTGTTGCTACTCTTTAGCTAAGGAATGTTTTATCAGAAAATCAGTAAATGTACCTAAATATGTCCTAGAAGATCACATGCAAAGATAAGTAAGGGAGTCTTATAGGCGATGAAGAAGGAAAAATGAAGCGCTGGTCTGAACACTTCGAAAACTTATTAAATGAAAATGATATTTGCAATCTTCATAGTCGTCTTCTTCTAGACCCTTTCATTGCATCTTTTGGTATTGTGTCCAATTGACGGCTGGTCATCCTCTTTTCTTTTTCCTCGTGGAAGCCACCTTTCCTCTTCCACCCTTCAATCTTGTCCGCACCACCTTAATGCATGCATAGTGGTCTAATCTTTTTGCAATGTGTTCCTTTTACCTCCATATCTTTCCATATTATTTCTGTTATTATTTTGTCTCTACGAGTATACTTCTTTGTCTATAGTCTATCTCCATAGATGATTTTCTTAGTTCTTGGCCACATTTCTCATTCTTCGGTTATTATACTCTATATTTTAAAAATTTAAAAAAAATAGCGATAATATTTAACATCATTTTAAGTGAATGGTGTTATGATAGAAACCTCCGCCCATAAAGTACATTTCTTTAGGCACTGATGACGAGAGCACCATTTAACCAGCATATCTTCGGTACCAAATCTACCATTGCCGTGTCTAGGATCTGGTGAAGTACACGTCCCCAATTCTTCATCGATTCTTTTGCTCATTTTCTAAGAAAACTTTCACATTTATCATCAAACTGCAAAATGACACTTGATATTGCAAGTGGCATGTTTATTTAACTAATAATATTTTTCTTTATAATCATGGTTGTAGATAAATACGTATATGCCAACACCTGTGTGGAGTGCCATTGAAAAAGTCGTATGCGTTCAGCATTCGTATAGAATAATTTCTTTTAAATTTGAGTTTACTGTCTTGGTGAAGTGGTTCAATCAATTGCATAATCTATTTGCGAATTAGTTCCATGCGTTGCTTTCGTCGAACACTTATTTCATACAGAACGTGATCTTATATCCTTGGCACGATTTTAAATGACATGTATTCGAACGAGGCTAAAGTGGATAGTTATCGGCTTGGGAGTGAAAGACTTTTTCACTTTTCCCAACGTCTCTTCCAATCCAGAAGTGCAACTCAGGAAGGTCTGGAAAATACCCATTCACTGTTGTTACCACCTCTTCATTTGACTCAAAACGTTTTTCAGCCACAAATTTCTTTCGATTTGGGAACAGGTTGAAATTAGAAGGAGCCAAATCTTGTGAATAGGGTGGACAATTTGTACTTCAAATATATTATTTTGTACATCAGGTATATTGTCCTGATGAAAGATTTTTTCTTTCGCAATCCAGGCCCCTTCTCCACATTTTTTTGATGGTTCAATTGACTCAGAAGAGTTGCATATTATTGACCAGTTATGGTAATCAAGGAAATCAATCACAAGAATCCATTTTTCATCCCAGAAACACTGACTATGGCCTTTCCGGCAGATAAAATATTTTTTTGATGCTGAGCCACCGGCTCCCACCCACTGATTTGATTGCTGTTTCATTGCTGGCGTGTAGTGGTGGACCCATGTCTCATCCATCGGCGCATACAAACTTCTTCTTTTTAAAACGGTCCAAACATAGTTGAAAATATATATTTGCGTGTTTGCTTTTGGTCAGCATTTAACAAATGCCACCTTGCACCACATTGTACAAAGCATCCTCATATTTAATTCAACGGCCATAGCTATCTCACAGACCTTTAATGGCCGATCGTCCAATACCATATTGTGAACCTCCTCGATGCATTCTTCTGTCGTTAAAGTTTCTGGTCGACCTTCACGTGGATCATCTCCAAGAAATGTACGAACACATTTTAACCCCATTCCTTCACTCTTGAGACTTATGAGACTCATTATAAAACATTACCAACTTTGTATGAATTTCCGTTGGAGACAAATCGTCCCAAATGAAGAATTTTATAATGCAAATGATCAACTCTACTTACTGTACTAGACTCACGATTGATATCTACCACTTGTCTATATATTTTGTGATACATAACAAAAAATCTTCATTTCATGTTCTTGTATTAAAATAGATCATTTTGATTAATTGGCCTCAAAGAATCTCGACTACATTGAGTACTTTTACCTGTATTCGCAATGTTTTGCAAAACAAATGATCTGATATAATTAAATTTTTCCGGAAATAAATTGGCACTAATCGCCCTTGTTGAGAAAACCTCATTGCCAAAGCAAAAAACCACTTATTAAAAACACAAAACAATAAAACAATCCATTATTTCCGGCTTATTGGGCTACTTGTATGTTTAGTTGTACCATTTTGTTAGACCTGTGGTTCTCCAACTATCCCAAAATCTCGATAAAGACAATTTCCGGGTTCCCTTTTCTTTTACAACGGACCGTACAAGGTTCCTCGTGACAATTTGAACAATTTTTCCTGGGGGTATCGTTGAGGAACGAAGTATATGATGTGCTTGAAATGGCGGTGCCATATATAGAATGAAATGCAGTAAACAAGTGAAATAGATAGTTTGCAGATTACGACCCCTCCCGGCGATCATAAACGTTTGCAAGGCGCGGCAGATGTAATAACAGTCATCGCGAATGATTATACAAAAATAATTAGCGATAACCAAACAAGAGCAAAAACTGTACAAGACGTAACGAAAAAAGCCTTAAATAAGCATATAATTTTTAAAATAATTATTGTAATTATAATTCAAAAAATGTAAATATTGTTGAAATGATTGAAAACGCGTTGGGATTATAAAATTATTAAAATTGTGTACAATGGAAATATGTGTCAAAATGTACAAAAAAATATATCAAATTATATGAATGATAATCACGACTAAAGAACAACACCGATACTTTCGTCAAAATAAAAATCGTATGTTATGTATACCATCAATCGTACTCCCATGAGCCCTTAGCTTTTATTTAAAGTACAATTACAGTACATATTAATGTTCCTTCATATGTTTTAGACACTTTTCTCCCGAGTTCGAATAAACCACCAGACTTTCTACAAGCAACCATAGGCGATTTTGGACGATGGCAGTGCAGAATATCGCTACTGATGGCCTTTTTGAAATTCCCCATCGCGTGGTTTCAATTAGGAATCGTGTTCTTAGCACCGGCCACTGAATTCTGGTGCAGGCAACCGGAGGACTTCAAACTGAAATCAACTGCACAATGGATTAAAGAAATAACCCCTCACGCCAACACAACCATGGTAAAACCAGCACTCATCAATAACGTTCACGCCACTTGCCATTTTCAGGGGGTTGGCTGTCACATGTTAAACATCGAAGTTGATGGCATCCACAGAAATAAAACAATGCCCTGCAGGTGGGGATACGATTATGACAGAAGCATCGTCCACTCGTCAATCATTTCAGAATGGAATCTCGTTTGCGGTAGAGAACGTTTGGTTGACATTGTCCAAATAACGTTCATGTTAGGTGTTCTATTAGGTAAGACGAAAGCACATGTTTATGTATTATAAAAACGAATTTTTAAGGTAACATAGCGTTTGGTGTAGCGGCTGATAGATACGGGAGGAAGAAAACGTTGATGATATGCATAATCACCCAATCTATTTTTGGGATATTAGCTGCGTGGGCTCCCTGGTACACCGCCTTTGTGGTTCTAAGATTTATTGTGGCGATTGCCAATGGTGGAACTGTTATCATATCTTTCGTCATGTGCATGGAAGTCGTTAGCGGAAAGTGGAGAACGATCATTCCCATATTGTACCAAATCCCATTTGGAATTGGAAATTCTGTAATGGCTGTTTTAGCTTATTACATACGAGAATGGAGGGAACTACAGTTGGTGCTTTCTGGAATCAGTACAGTGTTCATATTTTATTATTGGTGAGTTTTTTTTTTGTTCATGACAAAATATTAAGTAAAACCAACCATGAATCGTAAATATTTTGTCTTATTAACTAAGGTTGGTCATTTGAAATCAAAAGTCATTTGAAAAATTACAACATTTTTAGGTTCCTACCAGAATCACCACGATGGTTAATTGCAACTAAGAGAAAAAACAAAGCCATCTTGGTATTAGAAAAGGCAGCACGATTTAACAGACTTGACGAGACCAACGTCCACATAGCTTTACAAAAATACGGCGTTGAAGGCAAGAGAGAAAATCCAAAGTTTTCGGCTTTATTTAAAACAGCATCTCTACGACTACGAACGATCTTGTTGTGCATAAATTGGTACGTTGTAATCAACGAATAAACACATCTCTCATCAATTTTTTTAGGTTCATATGTGGAATTATCTTCTTTGCTTTCTCGCAATACATAGGCCAAATTGGAAAAAACATTTACTTTAACGTGTTCATAGGAGGATTGATATCAATTCCAGGAACTTTCGCATGCATTCTTGTAGTTAATCGTTTCGGGAGGAGATGTACCATAACAATCGCCCACGTATTCACAGGAATCTGTTTGTTTGGAATCTCGGTAATACCAATTGGGATGTTCGCCGAAGACTGGCCACGGATTCTCTTTGCGGGATTAGGCATAATCGGCTTATCAGTAAGTTTTGGTAATGTGGCAAGTTATTTGGTATCGATTTGTGTTGTTTTAGGTATCCATGCCTGCGTTGTATCTGTACACCGGAGAATTATTCCCCACGATTCTCAGAAACGCTGGGGTCGGTGGTTGCGTGATGTTTTCTAAAGTTGGCTCAGTGTTGGCACCTTTGGTTATATCGTTACAAGAAGTTTTCCAATTCTTGCCCTTGGTCATATTGGGATTTCTCGCCATATTGGAAGCCGTTTTAATTTTACCACTTCCTGAATCGAAAGAGTTGGATTTACCTGACACGATAAATGATATTGAATTAAGGTAGTGATTTGTTTATAAATATTTATAAAGGGTGATCTCTTTTGGTAATATGATCAATGATTCAATATGATCGCCAAATGATTAAATAACTTGCATTATTAATTTCGCAACTCTATTTATAAAACTGAAATGTTTACTAAAATTCAACCAAATTAGGTTAATGAATAAATGCTACCTTTACTTCACATCATCTGTTTACATATAGCATGTTACTATATCGTACTTTAATACTTAATCGTACAAATGCATTTCAGGATATTGGAAAACGGAAACCACTTATCAGAGCCGAATTTATGCAATGATGACTATGCAGATTACCTCGATGAAGGTGACGATAAATCGTAACATAATAACAAACGATGAATGCGTTAGAGAAAACTGGAAGCTTTAAAACCCAAAGAAAATTTTTGGAGAGGATTATTGTCTGGTGCTTACTTAATGCGGGATAACATTAGTACTAGTAATCAACATTTCGTTCTGCTTGTGGGACCACTCGTTGCATAAATAACTATTTCCGATTATTTGCGAAATTTACCTTACAAATAAATTATTCCAATTCATTTAATTTATTTAATCCAATTTATGCAATGTATTATCACATACGTAATTTCCAAATAAAAATTACAATAATTAGGATATCGTACGTTGTTTTATTGGTTCAAAAGAATTCTGAAAACCTTACCTTTGATATAAGCTTAATATAAAATTTTGCTATTAAAAATGCAACAGGAAATTGAACCAAAGGACGATATTTAAATATATTATGAGCGACATCTGTAATTTTAAAACAATTTGCATGCGGAAATGCGTATGCATGATCAAGTTAAAGGTAAGTGGAAGATTGTTTCGATATATGTGTACAGTCGACTTACAATGGACCACAATAGAATCGAAATACTTCAGGTGCCTCGAAAAATTATGAGTTTTCTTTTCAAGACTCCAGGACAGGACAACAAATATGATGGTTTGGAGGTTTTGATATATATAACACTGTTCTTAACGTTTAGTACGTCGCTCGTTCCCTGCACTTTGCATTTCGTTCACAACAAAAGTAAGTAAATTATATGTGTGCTGTAAAAGTTGTTCAAAGTGTTAAGTTCGCTTGACATCTATTCAAAAATTATTGTAAGAATGTGAACGCAAATATAGTATCCTTTGCTTGAATAAACCAAGTGTACCTCGCAAAGGTAAAACAACTAACTAACGGTTTGTATTTTTAGGCGAAAACACTATAAGTCTAAACGAAGGTGTCGAAGATTTAACAGACATGATAGCTATATCCAGCTTATACATCATCATATTTTATTTCCTTTACAATAACCAGAAGATAACAAAGTTTTTCGACGACTTAAGAAACTTTAACAACTCCGAAAGCGTGCCGCAATTGCAAAGCACGAACCGCATAATAAACATGTTGTGTATTGCGTACATTGCTTTTGGAATGATAGGGACGGTCTTTTACTACATTTTGAAGACGATTCTCGACAAAAGCTGCCAAGAAAACAACGTCAAATACAACAAAAATGATTTGTGCGGCTATATCACACCCACCTGGCTGCCGTTCACTGTAAAGCCGCCCTTCAACGTTGTCCTGGCGGTGCTTCAAATTTATTCGGTAGCTGCTCCTGCGGGCATCACGTGCACTACTTTGATTTTTAGCATAGGATGCAGCGAATTTATCATTCTCCGTATACGGCATCTCAATGGTCTTCTGGCGCACGTGTTCGTGGATGGCGATTTGCAAGCATCTGAAAGAAACATGAATTGGTGCATCAAATACCATAGGGATATAATTTCGTAAGTTTCCTTAATTTTCCAAATTTGGAAATTAAAGATTTTTTTATAGGCTAGCTGATAGATTTAACGACTGCTTCTCGTTGTTTTACTTCTTTTATTGTGCAGATACTGGCTCAATAATCTCAATGACTGGGTTTAGCTTTATAGTGGTAAGTATTGATAATTATTGATGTAAAAAAATCCATTTATTTAAATTTATTCATTATGGTATGTTTTAGAAACCAAGTATACCAACATTGTTACTTCTTTTTGGCTGGGCATTGGGCATATTCCTCCTAACAGTGTCTGGTCAGAGACTCATCGACGAAGTAAACCACAATCAATATGAAGTTTCAGTCGTTCACAATGTTATCATTTTTAGAGTTTATCAATATGTGATGCAGCGTATTACACCAACTGGTATGACTTTAACAAATCGACCCAGATGAGCATAAAATTGATTATTCTGAAAGCTCAAAGTCCACTGCGTCAGCATGCATGGAAATTCACAGAGATGTCTTTTAATACATTGAAAGAGGTAACTTTCGTAAACTTTCAATAATATCTGTCGAAAATTGTTTATAAGAAACTTAGTTGCGGCAGTACAAACAATAAATGATATTGTTGGAATGCAAGATTTTCCAGTTAAAAAAGTTTTATTTTTATTTCAGATTTTCAAAACATCATATTCGATGTTAGCTCTTCTCAATAGAGTATACAACACTGAGGAATAAAATATATGTATGCACCTAGACAAATGGGACTTTCCTATTAGTATTAATTGTAGTTTAAAGTATTAGGTTGTAATAAAATAATATACAAGTAACTAATATTCATATTTGTTTTCATTTTTCCCAATAAAACTTTTATTTGGCGCGTAATATATTTCAATTCATTTTCCTATTATCATTTATTTCTTTCCATTTCTTCCCAATTCTTCTTCCCAAATTTGAAGCGCTGTCAAACCGGATGTGGATAGGAAATTAAGAAGAATTCATGGCAGCGACGGGGGGGGGGGGTAGACATAGACATATGGAAAACAATGAGAACGGAAGAATCTTGTAAAATTTGCGCTGGAAAACTACATGAAAATAGCAAAAACAGTGCCTAAACTACAACAAGAAATTGCAGAAAACTAGGAAGAGAAACCTACCACGAAAATGTACAAGAGGAATGGAAAAACAATTATGAATGAAACAACCGAAAGAGTACTAAGAGAGAAAACAGTAGGAAAAGGAATTCATCTCAAAAGGATCTGCAGAAAGAAAAGAAAATGAGTACATGGAGGAAGAACTACAGAAAATAAAAGAATAGAAGAACATAAGAAACCAAGAGATGTAACCCCATACCTAAAATTCGGCGACGATCGTCTAGTAGGAGACAAAATGGAGAAGGTGGAATTGTTTGCCACATTGTTAAACACCGGTGGCGGTATAAATGGAGAAGGAGGCACGAGGCAGACGAAGAAGAGTTACTAGAGGGGGAAGATATTAAAAATACCGGTAATTGAAAAAATTAAAGGCTATATCAAACAGGTGAAGAACAACAACAAGGTCCGGGAAGAAATAATTTTCCACCGGAAATTCTGAATTCTAGCAAGCTCATCGTGCCCCAAACCACTCGTGCGACAATATACTATTCTACTTTGCGTTTATAACAACTTCATTTGAGTCTGGTATAATTTTGTTTCTTTATGTTGGTAGCGGTTTGGCAGCGTATAACGTCAAAGAAATGTCAGTTGTAATCTATTTAAGAGCAAGATTAAAAAATAGAAATTACCTATGTAAAATAGACCTCCATCCTCCGTGACGCTTTATAGTCAATAAGTCGCCACCTTTGTTGCGTTTGATCTTCGGAAACAATCTCCTGTAAAAAGTTCTGGGTTTGGCAATCTAAGAAAGACTGCAATTTCTTTAGAAATGTTTGCCATTGTGTTGATACCAATAGGGCTTTTGACACACTGACCATTCCGATAAGGTTTAAAAAATCTCTTATGTGTGACTTTACTAGGTCTTAAAATTGCATATTTTTTAATGTCTATCCATTATCTGTGTTATTAAAAACTGTCGAGGAACATTATTTTTTGTATTCAGGCGCGGATACAAGGGGGGGCAATGGGGGGCAATTGCCCCACCCTGACTTACGACCGACGCGCTTTATTACGACCAAATTTAAAATTTTAAAATCGTCATAAGGACATCACTACCTGTTTACAAGATTTTTTTTTAACAGATTAATTATTCAGATTTATTACATGGATAACAAACTAAAATGTTTTTTAATTTAAAACGAATTTTCTGAAATATAAGTAAAACCACACAAAATGCCCCCCCCCCCCGCCGGAATAAAAGTCCTGTATCCGCGCCTGTTTGACATACATGATCGAATCAGATGTATACTGAAGATCCTGTATAGACATGGTGGTTAATTATTCCCTACAACACGCACCATTGCAGCCTATAATTAAAATGACCTAAAATGAATACCATTAAATTTGAAGTTACTATCTAAATTACATTTATACAAACTTTCATTGCTACCTAGGTATGTTTTATCGTCCGCCTCTGGAATAAATTTCTTTATGTCAGTTTCCTCCAAAATTTGGGATTTTTCCGGCGTATAACCTTCCGATGCTCTCTATATTCAGGCGACCTTAACATGGAATAGGTGCTCCACATGGTGGATGATTTACACTTCTGTCGTTGACATTCAAAATATGCAAGCATAACATTTTCACTAATAATCGTTGCATTGTTTTCGTTGCACCATTCTTCGAAATGTTTATATTTTTCTTCGTATTGCGAACGCGACTTGTTCGGAAGTAAATTCCCAATCGTAGTTTGTGAAATTTCCCGTATTTCGGGTGGAGTACATTGCAGCAAGTCTTCGTAACTCATATTCCGTCAAAGAAAACTGACGTTTCATATTAAATTTTCCACCGCCTCCTTATTTAATTTCACAAAAACCTTACCAACCCGCGCAAATATTCCTAAATGTTGAAATACTTAACAAAGGTTAATTTTTCACGTAAAAAGGGCGCAAAGTAGAAAAATAGTATAAAATACTCGTACAGAAGGCTGTAACTTGTTTCTTAATATACTATTATGGGCTTTATTATCGCACTACAGTATTCCTGGAAAACTTTATGGGAATTTTGAATTGTCCAAATGTGGTCCGATGTGTCCCCTATTAATACATATAAATTATTGTATCACACAAACCAGCGTTTCATTACGTTAGATTTCACAATGTCACATAAAAACTGCATATAAAACAAATAATTACATCAAAATGGTATATGGCAACCCAACGTGCAAGAAATCAAACTTAAATAGTGCTCATTTTGATATTCAAGATCACCACTATATTTTTTATTTTTTTTATATATATTTTATTTAAAATTAGCTGCAACAAAATTTAATCTGCCGCTGAAAACCCTATTGACTTAGCAACTAAATCTCTTTGACAAGTTGCCCTCCAAATCTGAATTTTGTAAAGAAAATAAATGTGCCCTTCTGGGCTCATCAGACCACCAAAGATACATTCTTCTCCTAAAGCTTCCTAAGGCATTTTATAAACACTTCAACAAATATCACATTGTTTTTTAACAAGTTCAAAACATTATGCTAAACTGGAAAAACTGCAGTATTTTTTATTACTATTAAATCTATTATATTTATTTCATTAGTGCTAGTTGGTGGGGAATTTAGTATAGGCATGTTGACACCCACGCGATGTAGGGGAAATTGGTTTTATCAAGTAGGAAATTTTCATCCTACGATATTACCATCTCAGTCTTATTCTTGCCTTGTTGTTGTTCGGTTCGTTTATTAGATTTTCTATGATTATTACTATAATACTATAGTATATAGTACTATCATAATATTCCTTAATTTCACAAGATGGAGGGTGAATTACTGCAATGTTACAATCGAGGTTGCGGGCAAAAATTCAAAGCTGATGACAACAATGACGGTAAGACATAAGTAAGGTTATGTTAATTTCTAGAATTTTCTCTTATACTGCGTTTTCTTACACAGATACTTGTTGCCATCACCCCGGTGCACCTGTTTTCCACGACGCGTACAAAGG
Organism: Geotrupes spiniger; assembly: GCA_959613385.1. Lineage (NCBI taxonomy): Eukaryota > Metazoa > Arthropoda > Insecta > Coleoptera > Geotrupidae > Geotrupes > Geotrupes spiniger. The sequence continues at coordinate 12,664,876 of OY390735.1, read as the reverse complement.
CTGGTCCTGTTGCAACAAAAAATGCACCGATTTTACCGAGTTTCTAAACATCAAGGGCTGCACCTTGTCGAAACATTCAAATGTCAAGCCGCCAGAACCCCAGAAGCCTGTCGTCGACGCGCCAATTCCCGACACAAACATCACAAAACCGACGAAACCCACGCAGGCAATTAAACGACCACCTTATAATACACCTTTGATTTCAATGACGCCAATTATAGCTCAGTCCTTGAAGCAACAGATCGTATCAGACACGACGATGTCTAAGATCAAGCAGGATGGTGCGGAAATCGCCATCGGAACTATATGCAAAAATTCCGGATGCAACAAATCTTACGAGGGGCCGGAAAGTGAAGGCGGGCCTTGCTTGCACCATCCGGGCTCTCCTATTTTCCACGAAGGACTGAAATATTGGTCGTGCTGCCAGAAACGCACGACGGACTTCAACGTGTTCTTGAATCAAGTCGGTTGCGTAACCGGGAAGCACGTGTGGAAGAAGGAAAGCGACGATTCTAAAAGTGTCGACTGCCGTTGGGATTTTCATCAGACTGGGACCCATGTGATTATATCGATCTATGCTAAACAGTACTGTCCGTATTCCAGTGTCGTTAAATTGAATCCTATTAGATTATTTGCAACTGTTGTCTTTCCTCAACAGTCTAATGCTACGTTCGTCAAAGATATTGAATTATGTGGTGTAAGTATGATTTTCAAACAGTACAGGCTGCTGTAATTTGTGTAGAAGCTTCAAAATTGTTTTGTCTGCATAAAATTATAAGGAGACAGCGATAATTATTTCCATTAATATTTCAAACGCGAGAACAAATTATAATGTTTTTGTTAATTTCAGTCATTGGCATGTCTATTTACATATCCAGTAGATTACTTGACTAAGGATTGCTTATCACAGTTGATAATTATTATCAAAGAAGTGATACAATTGAACATTGGCTATTTTATCATTTATTTTGAAATCCAATGAGGATATTAAGTTTCAGCTGTTTGTTATCAATACGCATGTAGCAGAGACTTAAATTTAATTTATTTGTAGACAATTTTAATATAATCTTAATTTACAGGTTGTTGATGTTAATGAAAGTGTAGTTAACATGTATGGATCTAAGATCGAAATTAAATTGCGGAAAGCCGAGCCCGGAAGCTGGAAAAATGTAGACGTACCCAGACGCAATGGCACTCAAGAAACTAAACCATCTGCTAACGACTTGTCTCCAAAGGTCGAGACTGTAGACCTAAGCGATCTATGATTATAAAGTATAATTTAGTTGAATGATCATCTATGGTATATATATTTACTTTTGTATGACATACATTTTTCGAATGTTTTTAAGTTTGAATATTAAAATATTTTAGAACATGTTCTTTTAATCGTATACTAAATAATAAATATGTTTGTATAATTACAAATATTTTTGTAAACAAGGATGCATGCAATAGAAATTAGACACGAGACAAGTTGATTTATTCCCTTGGACCAAGTTCTATTCGTAATTGAATTGTGCAAGTTGCATTGTTCAGTTTTAAAAATTATCGGTCGATGTATTTATAATTACTATATGAGCTCGATATTTATATCGATGTTCAACACAATTATCAAATAACATTTATTGACTATGTACTCAGAGAAATCTGTATTTAATATTTTTTTTTGAGACCATCTTGCCAAATAGGCTGAATTTTTGAGATTAGATTCAAAGTAAATAAACTAAATATTAATAATTATGATCTTTCTCATCTGCTTTAACCAATCATTCTGTTATACCAGTCATAATTTTTCCATGAGTGTTTTGATTCCAACCAAAATATCCTGAACCTTGGGAGGGGCATAAGGGGCACATTACATTATGTTGTGGTGAATTATACATTTATTGAGCCAACCAGAAGAAGCACTGAATGTAAAATGTCTCAGAGGCTTTTTTCTATTTTACTATTTTTTTGCCTTGCATCTTATTAGCGGACCTGAAAAAAAATTAAAAATAAGTTTTTTTGAATTTTTGTCCACAAGCCTTTCAATGAAGGAGCCATTTAACCTCCAACTACACGTAACTACGGAATTAATTTTTATTGAGCACTTGATAAAATGTTTCAAGTCTATAATAAATGTGTAAAAAAAACTAATTTAACAAATATTAATATTATATTAGTATTTTTCAACTTTTTTCATTGAATGACACCCTTGACTGGAAAATAAAAAATCATGGAACCGTTGATCAGCGGAGAATCTGAATAAAATGGTGCTAATGTGCCAGTTGAATTTTTGAAAAAATGAATATCACGCGCAACCCTGGGGTTGGGTCCGTGGTGAAGACTTCCCCTAGGGGAGGGAAGACATTTTTTTAAATTGACTGTTCAAAATCAAAATTTAAGGCCATAGAATTTTATTAAAATACCTACATCCCGAAATTCGCTATTGTTTTTAAATCTAATTTTATTATTAAATCTATCAAATTACACAGATGCGTAAATACGTAAATTTTAACAATTTTAATTAATGCGAGATCGGAGCAATTTTTTTTTTAATTTTGGCGGCTTATTCGAGATGAAGACTCATTTATTTTTTGATCGTTTGCAAACGTTCTCTTTTCTTATTTTTGATGGACGTAAAAGCCGAAAATCTAAATTCAGGCAAATATGAAGTCGAGAATTGCAATAATATTGTTTTAGATAACTGTTAAATATTTCAGTTTTAAATTGCCATCATACTTTAAATCAATTAGTGCAATTAGTTACTTCATTAAAGTCCACATGAATGGATTTGTTATCCAATCGTAATCCTGAATACGTAAAGAAGGAAAGTGTTGACTTATATTATTGAGAAAGATTTGTATATGTTCTTCTTTTACTTCCCTTAACCATACATTTAATTTATCTTGCAAACTAATCATTTTGATATTGAAGACAGAATATTTTCTTCTTAGCCCTGCATACTTGTATGTGCCGTATTCAATATTTGAAATATGGGTTCAAATTTGCTGCACCAATCACGACTAGCTTTATATTCCGATTACCAATAACACCCATTACGTGTGCCCCTAAGTATATTTCTTCAATGGGTTTCAAATATCGTGGATTTTTGAATTCTATATTATCGATTTTTGTTCTTTGAATGTATTTATCTTGCATGTATTCTAACGGAGTTCGTACTAACTCAATGTTGTTACATAAAGCATGAATTAAAATTTTTGTTGATCGCATTTCTAAGTTAAGGTCAACAAAAAGGGTAAAACAAAATCCAAAAACTGATAATATAGTTTAATAGAAGGACCTTGCAAAGCTTCCTAAATAGCACTAATCACAAATCTAAGTTTGATAACTTTTATAAATATGCGCGCTTTTCAGTTTTTTTTTTAATTGTTTGCTTAAATGAGTGAAGAAATGCTTTGAAATATTTGAGAGACCCATCTTAGTGGTAATTTATGCAAATGATATGACTTGAACCAATTAATGCACAAAGATTTAATTCATAACTTAAGTTGATTGTGGAAATGTAAATTGTGTCGAAACGTTGGTCCAATAATCGTAATTATGTTCTGGTATCGTGCAAGACCTGCGTTCGTCACCATTTAGGAAAGAAAAAGCCAAATCAGGTTTTTGTCAATATCGTTTATGCTAGTTTTACAAAACTGCATATCAAACAAAATTTTATTTTCCATAAATGTCCGAAAACTTATTTTTGATATGATGGTTATTACCAGAATTATTGCCACATATGAAGTCATTTTTAATAAATATGTAATTTTTATATTCTTCGAACGGCACATCATTTTACACGAGATTGCATAATAAAAATTCTAATGATTCTAATTAAATTTTAAGCGGAAATTTAAGACACACATATTATTGAAAGTAAATGTTTTAGTGCACACAGACCGCACATGCCATTTAAACTCACTAAAAATAGCTCCTAGTAAACCGCAAATGACACGACTCCATCGGCAACAGTTTGGAAGGACGTCAATTTGTTTAATTTTAATGAAAACGCGACGCTCAACTATTAATTTTAAAAACTTTGCCATGTTATTAGGCACGTCGCCGTCGCCGTAAAAGTATTTTAATTAATAATTGTAATTCGAGTTTTAAGTATGAAGTCTTACTTTCAACATTTTACGGTAACCACGTAATTAACAGCACGCGACATATGTAAACGAACCACAATTAACTTTTGCCCCTCCCATGGCGTATTTAAAAATGGCGAAAATTCAATTCCAACACAAAATGTTGTTATATTTGGATGTATTACAATGTGGTGAAGTTTTTCACTTTTTATAATAATGCGAAAAATAATCTAATGCATTACCAACTTACACTTGACAATGCACAAACAAAAGATTTATATATAATAGTTATTTATTCACCAAGGGTGAAAATGCACTTTTATAGGGTATTATCGGACAGGAAACTGGCGAGTACTTAAAAAAAAATTTGGAAACTAAAATTATACACGTGGAACGACGAATTCAAATCCAACTGACGTCTTCGATATATAAAATGAATTGCAAGCTTAGAGGCCTTGAAGTATTTACAGACAAAAACATGAAATGCTTACATAAAAGCTCATTTTATAAGTTAAGGTAGATGGAAAAAGATAACAATGGTAACAAAAAGATACGAATGTCTAAAACTATGATGACATCAAATATTTACCATACAATTGATTTTAAACATTTCTATCACTTCAACTTCAGAGCAAAAAATATACGTTGCCTATTTGTTTTTTACTTGTTATATTCATGTGGGCACAAACACATGCTTCAGTTTTACGGGTAATAATTAGACGTTTGCATTTATGTTTCAAACCATTAATTTTTCGTTCGCAATACCGGTATTTAAGTTTGGCACGTTTCTGAAACTGTTTTGTCTTTTACTATCTACCAATATATAATTTAGATCGGCTAAAGACATTAAGTCCGTAGCAATGAAACGGTGTAAGAGTTTGCTGTATCGTATTTGCAATCTAGCCGAATAATTTCTAAATTTATTTGCACTTATTACACGACTTTAATATCATTAAAATTAATTTGTTTTAATTTAAGGAAATTAATTTAAAATTTTAATTATTGCGTTTGCAAATAAATAAGGACATATGTAACGAATGAAGATCTAGATTCTAAATCAGATTATCAATGGTTTCAAAAATAGGGAAATCAAAACTCTGACCAAGTTTAGCAACCTCGTCAATCGATTTACATTACAAGATGCAATCTACATCACATGCTGGGTAATAGTTTAGTATCAAAAGTAACACATAAATCTTTAATATATGAACAACGTTGGAGCAGATAACCATTAATATGGTAATCGAAGATTATTGGCTGTACTTGCGATAGAAAGATACTATATAACATTTAGATAAGTTCATACTTAAATTGTTTTTGGAACATGAAGTTATTAATGTTCAACTGCCGATGCAGAGATATACAATTATCAATTGTTTTTGTTTGTTCAAAATGCTTGAGATCATTCGGAAAAAGGAGTGTGTTACATTGAAGCTATTGTCACATAAATCATTTATGAATATGAGAAACAATAAAGGACCCAAGTCGCTACCCTGAAGAACCCCGAAAGTCAGTGCGGAAAACTTGGATAAATACTCCAGCATTCCAGCATTCGAGAAAGGTATTACTGGACAAAGATAAATTTATAAGGTAGCATAAAGGAGTTGAAAATGCATAAGCACAATCCCATATTACGTAACTAGGGATGCAGTCAGTTTTTGAAGTGCTTTAACGACATAGATTCATCAAAAGTTAAAACATTAACAAGTCAACCATTCACAGGGAATGTTCGTCATTTCAATATCAACATCAACAATGGACTATTCAACATAACTCAATTAAAGTTTGTCGTTGAATTAGGCATTCCTGATTTTTTTTTTCATCGTAGATACAAATGACCAGAAGAACTTCTGAAGCCTTAATTATCATTATACAATTATGCCTTCTAGGAATTATATATCCTATGAAGGTATACAACATTTTCTTATTTCCCCAAACAACTCAAATTGCTAATAATTGTTTAATTTGCCCTTCACAAAACATCCCCATCGGAGTTAAATTTGCCTAAATTTAAATATTTCGAAGCCAACCCTGAAGTATCTCTAAATACTTAAAAACTTCGACCGCCATCTGTTATTTTGCATATAAGTAATAAGCGAGTCCGTTCTTTGTCAGTAATTACCACACTCACCTAGTAATTTACGAAAACAATCATTTCGTTGATGATTAGTCTCTCACGTTCTTTTTTAATTTTATCCAGTCACTATATAAATAAAGCCATCCGAAAATTTTCCAATTCGTCGACGACGCTTCAAAATGGACATTGAAAACAACAACTTTTTTCACGTGAATGTTATTATTTTGAAGTGGGCCGGCATCTGGATACCCACCAGAGAAATCAGCACCAAACTTAAGATTTGGTACATAATGTACAATTCGTTCTGGATAACGTATTCTTGCATAATATTCACTCCCTTCGAGTTGCTGTCGTTCGGAAGAACTTTCAGCAATCTGACCGAATTTGTGAGAAACGTCAACATGGGGATGACGCATTTGCTGGCGCTCATAAAGATTTCGTTGTGGTTTTATCGCCGCAATGACATCTTGAAAATTGTGCGAGTACTCGGCGATTACTCGAGCATTTACGAGTCGTACGGCATTTTCGACTTCAATGGAATCATCGCGAAGGAGCGAGTTTTTAAAGATGTCGCCACGAAAGGTTTCCTAACGTCGGCGTTATCAGTTTCTGTTACAGCGTGTCTGGCGGCCCTTAAAAGTTTGCTTGTGGATACGGAAAAGGCCGATTCGTATGGGATTGGAAATGGAACGGAATTGGTCGCCCAGAATTTACCCTATCATAGTTTGATACCGTTCAGTTATACGACCAGCAAGTTTGGATTTGCGTTGGCTATTTTATATCAGTGTTTTGGGGTTTTTAATTTCGGATGGATAATTGTTGGTAAGTGGATGATTGATATGGCAACACCAAATAATTGCTTGTATTATTTATAATTTTAATTACTTCCAAACAAAATTAACGAATTCGATAACAAGATCTTTATCTTATTATTCTTATTATTTCGACCAATTCACATTTTGCATGACATTATTTACTATAGCTCGTTACTGCCTATTACGTAATATATATCATATTTTATATACAATTTATTTTAGGCTTAGACACCCTTTACGTGGCAATGTTGAGTTACATAAGTGCCCATTTACAAATTATCCAAGGCGCATTCAAAACCATCAGGCCGAGGTGCTTGAGACGATTGGGACTGCCACACGTTGAAGTTTTGCACGATTCCAATTTCGTCAACGACGAAATGATCTTTGAAATGAACAAGATCACGAGGCATTTACAAGTTATACTGAAGTACCTATGTGGAATAATAATTTCAGTAAATTTTAATGTTAACGTGTTTTAGTGTTTGTAAGGAAGTTGAAAATATCTATACGTACGTGACACTGGCACAAGTGTTAATATCTTTAGTGGTATACTGCACGTGCTTGTACATGGTGTCTTCCGTAAGTACTCAATTGTTTTTCTTTTTTGAGAAATTACCCATTCGTTGTTTTAGATACCAATTTCGAGCGCTGACTTTGCTACGCATTTCATCTATTTGCTTGCTATTCAGTGTCAGTTGGGCATTTATTGCTTCTTTGGAAACAGAGTTGCGTTAAGTGTAAGTCAGTGTATATACATTGTCCTTTACTACTTAAATTAACGAACTCCTATTGCTAATGATTCTAGTCTAGTAACAATTTGATTTAAGAACTAGATGCTTATGCCACTCAACGTTTTCTCGAACCATCAGGTCACTGCTCACAGGCTTGTACAAAATTTTCAACTTTCTTTTGAGTAAATTTTTGTGGCTTGTCTGAAAACTTTACAGACAAGCCACAAAAAAGAATCGTTTTTACTCCATCAAAAACTGTACTATTCCACAGTTTGACGGTAATTATTGTAGCAAAAATATTGTTCGTAGTAGAAAAAAATATTGTTCTCGGCCAAGGCATAGTCAAAAAGACATTCTCAGACACAGGCATACAAAAATATCAAGCGTAACAAACATATAATAATTGCTGACGAAAATCATTATTATTACGGGCACCTTGTTCTTTTTTGTTAGTAGGTATTGTGATAAAATATTTTAATAAAATAATTCATTTCAGAGTGCTGGTATACCGTTGGCTTTATATGAAGGCGATTGGTTATCCACGAGTAATTCATTTAAGAAAAGCATGATAATAACAATGTGTCGGATGTTATTACCAATCCATTTCACAATGGGAAAATTTTCACCCTTAACTTTGTCAACTTTTGTTACAGTAAGATTTTGGATTATTTTTGCTTCAGTTTGCGTTATTATTCTCGTAACATACATATATTTTAAATTTCATTAGACGTGACTACATTACCAACATTCAAACATATCCTCATTCTAAAAAAATACTTTGCTTATCAGCATATAATCCATATGGTACAAATAAAATCAACATTATCTTTACCTATGCTTTCTCGTTAAACATTACTCTTCTCCCTCTCTTTCTCTCCTTTTCAAATAAATTTATTATTGACCTTTTTATTCCATTCACAAACCCCGTCTACTTTCCAACCTGAGGTGTGTGTGTGTGTTTTTCCATACCGTACCTGAGATTTTTTATTGAGGATTATTCGATTTTCAATATACCTTCTCTTATTGTCATTGTAATAGAATAGCTTATTGAGTATCGTTGGGATCCATCGAATGTGGGACTATAGGAAAATATGTTCAATTATGACCACCTTGATTTTTTTCGATGAGGTCTTGCATCCGTTGAGGCCGTGCCTTTAATTTCAAGATTTTGCTACCTTCATGTTCCACAACTGGCACCACTCTAGACTTCGATTGTTAATAAAAAAATCCAATTTTGTTGCTACCTAGAAATACATATTTAATTAGTTAGGAATCTGTAAATAGCATTAAGTTCATCTTCCTTTATTTGTATTTAAATAAACATTTGTGGTTAAGTTTATTCATTAATTGTCATCACTTCGTTCGATTAGCAAAACAAGCAAGATTTAATTTGTTCCGGTGTATGGAGTACATTTTGTTTATGTGTAGTGAAAATTATCGTTGTGGCGGATATACACCTATCGGCGATAAAAGATTGCAATTTCTATCACTGTGATGATTTTTGAAACTATTGATCGATTATCTACTATCGCCATTTTCCGGCTTCGTTGACTTAAAACCAGAAGCCGATTATTACCATAAGGTAGAAAATATTTCCATTTCTAACTTGTACCAATACTTGATGGCTACTACTTGATGGCGTTTTAGTATTTAGGGTTCATTTATTTTTATTAAAGCCTCACCAATGTCTAATCCCTAAAAATGCTCGTTCATTTGACTTGTTTGTCGTCCTTGACTAGGAGTGATAATTGTGTGAACTTTCTTGACATATCCAACTCATGTTAAATCGAAGTGTAGTGTGAAAAAGAAATTATGGAAAGAAGCTAATGACAGGACTGGTAATGATCTTGTAACTGTCATCAACTATGTTCACTTTAAACCAAATTTAGAATTGAACAGTGTTAACTCTAGAAGTGACACACTAGATTTCTTATTTACATGAAATTTTGCCAGTTCATTGGTGGTTAGTGTTTTACCCCTGCAATATTTTTATTTTTATTAAAATTTTATACGCTGAAAACGCCACCTCTCGCTGTAGCTAATTGTATATAATTTATGTCAACGTAGAGCAATTTAAATTATTCAATATATATTATGTAATATGTTAGATATTTGATCCCGCATTTTTTTATATTTTTACATCTTTGCGAACATCCATGTAAAATTCAAATATTTTATTGCCCTTTTGTTAATTCTCTTGGTTTTCATTAGACTCTTCACGACAACGTTTACTTCAACTTTTTTATGTTTATATGAGTCCAAGGTCGACCGAAGCAAAAATTATGCCATTAATTAATTTCTCATTAATCAATAATCGAGCAATATTTCTAGTACTTTTGTATAAAAATGCGGTTGCGATTGTTAATAATACTTTTTTATAATCATGGTTATTAAATTGCAGATCACTGGAATTTCCGGATAGCTAAAATATGTTAAAATCGTCTGTTTAACTTTTAGTCTGTTTAGATGTGGCCACGGTAATTGAAATCAAAAAATAATACATTCGTCTTTAGAAAATCTTCTAGATTTTCATACTCCATCATTTTATCCTAACCCATTTAAAAAGTTCTCGCACTTACGACTCGCATGATGTCTATATTCACATAGAACATGAAAATATATTATTGCGAAAGTGTTTAAAATTGCGTAGAAGTTGTGTGTACGGTTGGGTTGGGTTGGGTTGGATTGTTGGATTGTTCATGATTGATCTTGCTTCAAACTTCTTACATCTTTTGCAATATTTTTTTTTTTATGTTTGACGAATTTTTTTGCAGCACATGCGTAACACGTTTTTGTTTTCAGATAAGTAGAGGATCATATTCCTTCTTTACCGTTCTCAAAAACTCCGAGAGGTTTAATTAGAATTAATTCTTCATGGGCATTATTTGAAATTCAACAGTATCGCCGAGTTAGAATGACGTAATAAGGTAGATGAGAGCATATTTAAGGGAAAGAATGAATAGCCACAATATAGGCACTGAGTAATTAGAGGGCACTAACATTTTTCAAGCCATGTACCCTTTGGCTTTTTTACAAGTGCACAACATTTTTTATGTTATTGTACAAATAAAAGAATTAATGTAATTGTTTTTTATTTCAAGTCTTTAAAAATATTAAGTCCTACTCCTCCACATTTCTGATCCTTAATGAGATAGTTTGTTAAATTTCTCGCTGAGGCAAAATAACTGCACAAACACATACAAAGAGAGAGAAAGAAGGAGAGTTGTTTAATTTTTACATATTATTGCATTCCGACATTCTATGCATGGAGATGTACATCCCGTTGCCGGCCGGTATTAGTCACGGGCAGGGCGTGACTAATCTAAAAACTGTCTTGGAATAGAAAACACCCCATCTTAAACCACTTTACAAACCGTAGAATTCTTAATACATAAATGCTGGAAAATGCTAGAAACTGTCTTGGGCTCAATTAAAAATCTATGGACTGTCTTGAAATGGAGAGCATCAACTAAATCCAATATAAATCACGTTGGCTTGGATTCAAATCCTTTTGACTATGTTGAAGTAATCATCCAACTTAATCGGATTCACGTTAAGTTACGAATTTATTTGTTACCTTTATTTGCTGGAAAATCGATAACAAATAACAGAAAATCCTGAAAACTATCATGAGTTTATTTTAAAATTGTAAAATCAAACCAACCTAAATCACTTTACGTTATCAAATATAATTTGTATTCGATTTGAGGAGATAGGTCTAGAGCGTGGGTAAACATTGTTATTAAAAACTGGAAAATCTTAGAACCTGTCTTTGGTGCAGTTTAAAGGATCTATAAACCGTCTTTAAATATAGAACATCAACCCAACCAAATCTTATACAAATCACGTTACGACGAAGATTTAATTTGAAACCAAAGTGTGAGGTAAATTCTAGAAATTATTTGTTACAGGCAAGCTGTAAAATCCTAGAAACAGACAAGATGGATTATTCCATGAACTGTTTTGAAATGTAAACGCAATCCAACTTATGGCATGTGACGATAGAAACAATATTTTTACAGAAATATTGGAAAAGTGCTCCGTAGTAACCTTTGTAATTGTGTAACATCCACCGTCATTACCTACGAGCGTCGCTTAATTGCTAATGTGCATCCCAGCAATTTGTTTCATACCGTTCAGATGTAAAATTTTATTTAATTTTTATTCAACCAATTCAAGTGAAGTAAGCAACTACCGTGTGGTATGTGGTTTTTATAATATGTTACACTACTTGCTATTCAGTAGAATCCATTAATCAGTGCAGTAAAATTCCTATATGATCATGATTTCGTTTAATCGTTTGCCTAGCCCTAGTCTGGTGCCCATTCATGTGTTTCTGAAAAACAACTTTTGATTAATCTTTCATAATCAAGTCGGAATACTTTTTCAATGAATTCGACAGCAAACAATGTTAAATATGGTAAACAAGAATTCAAAGATAATAAAACGACTATTTAAATACTTGTTCAATATATTTCCATGTTATTGGTTAACCTAGCACGAACATTGAGACATTTTAGGAAAAATTTAACAATTTCAAAGGTGTAAATAATATTTGTAAATATTTTAAGTAGATTAATACTAGTTAGTATAAGGTGGCCAATCGTTATAAATAAATATTTATGAAGCATATCAATTTGAGGAAGTATATAAACAATTTCAATTTCGAATTAATGGTTCACTCACAATACAAATAAATTGTGATCAGAACTCAAATTGTTAATGTTGGTCTTGTGGGTATTAATCAGCAAAGAGCATCGCTGGCATAAGACGTGTGCGTGTCCAATTCGTCCAAGGAAGCTCGGGAAATTATAAAAGCAATTTCGATTTGCTAATGAAAAATAATTAGAGAAAATAAATGGGTAGGATTACGTAAGAATAAGTTTTATGTTGCTGTTGAATTACGTAAATAAAATTGGCGATTATTGCAAGATTCTTGCATTAGTCATGCCAGCAGTCTTAATACGTAGTGGGGTACAATCCGGAACAGATAGTAACGAAACCTCATCATTATGGGGCTGCAGACTGGGCGTGGAACGAATATGGACGAATATGAAGACAAAACCACAACCACAAGTAGAACCAGCTGCGCTTCAATAACCAGAGGGTGACCGCTAACAAGGAATAATTTTTAATATTCATACTTTATTATTATATTATTATTAAACAATTTACAAAATAGATATTTCCCGCAACGGTTGAGACCGTCAGATAATTAGTTTATAAATAATTTACAAAATGTAAATTTCTCGCTTCGTTTGTGATGCTACAGAAAAGAAAAAAATTATAAAATATATGTAATGTAAAAATTTCTAGCAAGATAACAATTAGTCTATGTAGGAACGATAGTGCCTGTTAGACACAATAAAAATGAACATGAACTTTGCTAGAAATTCATAAGCAATATGATTTTCTCCACCGAGCAACTGCTTGAAATATACAAAATATACAAAACGTGTGAACGATGTGTATATTGTATAGTGTATAGTGTAAAATAATTCTAACTGAAAACTTTTTCAAAGTCGTAAAACTAAAAAGTCAAATAATAGTAAAATAGTGCCAATCGATTCATCAGGAAAATTTTAAATCAAAGTGGCTTTAAAAAGTTTAGTCCTTCCTAGAGTTTTTTTTTTAAATAAACAATCGTTCCACCTAAACCCTGAACCCATTCAACCTAAAATAATAATATACCCTTTCTGATCTAAAAATACTTATTTTAAAATTATGATTTAGCTAACGATGATATCCCAACCCATACGGATGATTTAGACTATTTACGTGTTACACATTTTTCGTAGGTTTCGTACCTATCATATCGTTGGATGGCATGAGTCATCAGTTGTAGCTCTGGTACCTTATTTATTAACCTTGCTTTTATTTACTCTTCTAAAACTTTCTAAAATTTCATGTCAATAATTACTATACATTCTGGAACAAGTTGTAAAACATTGAATAACAGTTTTTTTAAACACAAATAATTAAAATATTATTTTAAAAATTCCATTGGTACTTCGACATTGACTGGGTTTTTCCACGGCTCCCCTCGCGAAGTAAATAAACTAAATCAACTTACTTCTACGGTCGAAGTACACAAAGCAATTTAGATTAGATGACTGCCAGCTAATTATTTTCAACGCGCTATTTAATGTGTTTGATGATTAGTTTGGTCCGCATTGACCACATTTGAAAACAATACAAAGCAATTAATTCATTGACGCAAATGCTCCAGGCGAAAGTAACACATTTTCAACTTTTATTGTGAACGTAATTGTCGCCGTGATTAAGATGACATTAGTTTCGATTGCTAAACATAGAAAACCAGAAAAAAACTCACGTGCCTTGAAAAATCTCTGTTAAAGTTACATTCAAACACCAGACCATCATTCATGTCAAGGTATTGAAGGAGTCAACATGTGTCTTAGTGTGGTTGCTCTTTGCATGCTGTTCACCTTTACGCATGGATCTGTGTTACGTAAGAGATTGTTGAAATTCACGTTAACATTTTGCTCTTATTATAAATCGCCCAAATATTTTTATAATTAATTTTACATGTAATTTTTTTCTTTAAATAACGATGAAAAAAATATTTTTAATTTAATTTGTATTATATTCAAATTACACAAAGTATTATAACGTGTTTAATTAAATATCAGGCCAATATTTTCCGTCAACTTAATTTATGTGAGTACCTGTATGAAGATTAATTAACAGTTGAAGAGATTTCAATAAATATTATGGCATCTATTATAGCTTGGGATGTTGTCGATCCAATTATTTAGTAGTAGACAAATTGTTCTCGTTATAAGACTTACAGACATTTCCTTTTCACGAGTACCTGTATGAAAATTAATTAACACTTGAAGAGATTTCAATAAATATTATGCGACCTTGTCATAAAAACATAATAACTATTTTTTGCAATTGCTCTGTTTGAATTGTAAACAGGAAAAGTAAATATGTTTACAATTTTACAGGAAATTTAACTTTGTATAAACGAGGCTATAATTGATTAGGCAAATTAAAAAAAAATCCAATTGTTAGTTTGATATTTTCTTTAAAAAATACGAATAATCGTCAGATGTTTATGGCTTTAATTAATTTTTATGGGTATTTATTTTAACATAGCTCTTGACACCTTTTATTATGACTGCATTAATTATTACTGCTCAGACGTAGTCATTATTTATCTTTGTCAAGATCCGTATAATTGAAACCCTGGCACATATTATGCATGGCTGGCCATTAATTATTGCAATTTTGAATCTCGACGTTTACCCACATTTACATTTGTATCGTCCTTACAGCTGACTACATTAAACGATGCGAACGTAACAGTCCTGATCTGAACAAGTGCGTGCTTGCAAATGGAAGAGATGCGTTGCCATTTATTTTAAAAGGTAAATAATGTCATACACTTCAATATGCATCCAGTGATGTGGTTCAATAATATTAATATAAAATTTCATTACACATGTCTCATTAATATTTTCTTAGGCGATAGGAAATTTAAAATTCCCCCGCTCAATCCGTTGAATCTACCGAAGATATCGTTGGAGCCGAGCAGAAACTTGAAAATTAGCATCAGTGATTTAACGATTGATGGCATCCAAACCGCGAATTTGAAAGATTTGGAGTACGTACTTATTATTTATTTCTTATGTTATTTAATGCACATTGGTACAATTGGTGGTTTTTGTAGTAAAATATTTTTTTTTGTAATTAACACCATACGTTCAAAATCTAAAACTATTTCAAATATGTAATAATACCTTAAAATTTGTACGAAGATTGACTCGACTTACCTATCGTCCATCATGATCTTTTATAACAATAAATTGAGTAAAGCTTCATAATTATAAATGCACCAATTAATCCCTAAAATAAATTTATCCATTCATTTGATATATTATATTATATTCTCTACATTGTTAAAAATATTTAAAACTTCTTCATATAAATCTGCGAATGTAAATTAATTTCAAAGTATGAAATTAAAATGTTCAAAATATACATTGACTACCTTAAATTTTTAAATTCATTTTATATCACATCTATATACCAGTTTTTGATTGGAAAACTTAAATTAAAGTAAAATTGTCAAATAGACAAGCAATTGCCAAATGTTATATAAAAGAAATTCGCAAACTTGTATGAACTTTAATTGGCTTTAATTGTTGACCGAGGGTGTTCTCAGTTCGTTTGAATTTTAACAAAATACGAATTTCACTGTTCATGTTTACCAACCCAACCCAGCCCAACCCAACCCAACCCAACTCACATACAAATTAAAACAGTGATCTAAATTATTCATTATTCACAAATTTACTTCATATTAAAATATAATATGTATGTTTGTTCTTATAGAAGTTTCGTAGCTAAACACTTGACTTAAGGTTGAATAATTATAGCATCTATTATAGCTTGGAATGTTGTCGAATCATTCTACTAGACAAAATTGTTCTCGTTATAGGACTTACAGATATTTCCACTTCGTAGACAGGAATATTTTTAATTGTCGTTATCTAATTATACGTATGTGCTATCCATTGACCAGCGTAACTGCTTGCAGTTATACTGTTACGTGATCTGTGCGTGCACACATCCATCCAAATATAACTTGATCTTATTTCTCTGCTAGTTCAATATTAAATTGTTCGCGTAATTGTTGACATAAAATTATCATCATGAGCATAAAATAATTATATAGGCTTCGTACTTGTTGCCACCTACTAAAATAAAAGTAAGTTTGAATGGATATATTTGCAAAACGATTTTATTACATTGCTTACTAATAAATACGAAAAGACTTAATGACAGTCATGTGTGATGTCACATCAGTCCAACTGTATATTTCAATGCATTACAATAAAGTGTACGGATAGGTATAAAACTGGACAATTAGCATAATAGTATTTTAACAGGTAATTTTCATGGCCTTATTCAGATTTGTTTTAGAAGAGACGTCCATGGTGAAAACACCAAACCAAACACTTATGTATTCGAATACTCTACAACCCAACCCAACCCAAATCAACCACTTATGCATTTGCTTGCTTATCATACCAACCTCAACCAAATGTCCAGCATTATTTTCAGATATTCTAAAACCCAACCCAACCCAAACTAACCACTTATACATTTGCTTGTTTATCATACCAACCCCAACCAAACGTCCAACATTAATTTTGGATACTGTGAAACACAACCCATCCCAAACAAAATACTTATGCATTTGGTTGTTTATCATTCGAACCACAACCAAACGTCCGACATTAGTTTCGGACAACCCAACCCAACCCAAATCAGATACATTTGCATTTGCTTGTATATCATACCAACCCCAACCAAACGTCCAGCTAAACTGTCAGGTAATCTACAACGCAACCCAACCCAAACCAAATACTTATGCATTTGGCTGTTTATTATACCAACCCCAACCAAACGTCCAACATTAATTTCTGATATTTTACAACTCAACTCAATCCAAACCAAATGCTTATGCATTTGTTGGCTTATGATACCAACCCCAACCAAACGGCCAACATTAATTTTGGATTCTCTTCAACGCAATCCAATCTAAATCAAATACGTATGCATTTGCTAGTTTGTCATCCCAATTCCAATCGAATGTCATATATCACTTTCGAATATGTTTGTGTTTTGAGCCCCAAACTCGTTTCCCCAGCAAGATTGGACTTAAAGCTTGTCTTCATCCTAGCATTTAAGAAAATTCAAACCAATCGAAATTGCTCCAACACAAACCCAATTGGTCGAGTTTAAATATGACGTGACTCCAATGGCGATATTGTTTCGAAATTGGTCTAAGGTGAAGGTGTGTGACCCCCCTACAATGTATATATTGGTTATATGTATCATCTCGTATTTAATAACATCGGTGTCCCAAGTTTCCTACAATAAATTAACTACCACATTCTAATCAATTAACCAGTTACCCGTCAAATCCATATTTATATAAATTTTCGTCGACCATTATGTCTAGTCCCCAATTTAGTGTGTTCAATACTCAAGAAGCATTGACAATTCTGTATTGGTATATTCATTACATCTACTGCTGCGTATGTTGGGTTGGTGCTAAAATTAATTTGTTGTACTGTCGTGACGCGCTTTGTCTTTGACATAGACGCCGTTATCTCTACCATGGTGTGTGGTTGTCGTTCAACATTTTCCTCGTTAAAACGAATGTAAGTGGACTTACATTCGTTTTAATACATTTAATACAATTGCATTTTGTGTCGTCTCAAGTTCTTGAAAAATAATCACGATGCTTTAATTTTCAGTATTGATTTTAAAGCGAATAAGATAAATGCTGATATTGATTTAAAATTCTTGAATGTAATTGGTCAGTATACCATGGAAGGACGACTATTAGTACCTATACAAGGATTTGGACCGTGCAACATTACTCTAAGTAAGTTTAACCACGTGTTTATGGTATAATAAAAAATATCATCGACTTGGGCATTTATTTACTGGTTGACTGCACCTACTTATTCTTTTTTTTTTCGTCATAACTAGGTATTTTAAAGGCCCAACTGCAGTGAAGATGGTGTGTTTATATGGGTACCATTCATAAAAATTCTGTGCACTCGAAACTCAACGTTGCTTAACAGTAGAAATTTTTACAAAATAGCAAAATGAATTTTCAAGGAAGTAACAACAAAAAAGTTGGTCATTAGAGAAGCTGGAAAATAATGACACACATTTTCCGAAATTAGAAATCGGGACATTCTTGCATCCTTTAGTGATGACTTTTTCTTTTTATGTTGAAAAATATAGTCAACTAAATACTATGATTAGCCAAGTCGATGAATGCATTGTTCTTTGAAATATCTATCATATTAAATGTGTTAATTACTACAAATTTATTTCCTTTCAGCTGGCGTAAATGTAAAATATGGATATAATTTTGAAATTATTAAAAAATCCGGTAAGGAATATATGGTGCCCCTTAACGACGAATTGAAATTTAACAGTGCAATCACGCATTACCAATTTGATAACCTAATCAACGGAAACAAATTGCTAAGTAAGTACACTATACGATACTAGTTTTAATTACATCAGCATATTACATTTTAATATAATTTATGAATAGATTAATATGCAAAAAAATTTGCCTTGCAGGTGACGAAACAAACAAAGTCTTAAATGATAATACCCGTGAGGTAGGAACAGAACTGAACAGCCCCGTTGCCGAGATTATTAGGAGCATCGTGACGGAAATTATCAAAAATTATATAACATCAGTTTCGCTGAATGATCTGTTTTTGTAAAGTAGGTGAACATACATCTGTATGTATTTGATGTATATTATCACGTTTTATATGAATAGATTTTCTTATTAATCATTTTTAACATTTTTACTTTCCAGTTTTGCGTTATTTATGTCGTATTACTATTTTTGCATTTCCTTCATGTACTTTCCGCAGTACCTGTAGAAACTTACTGTTTATCCCTTGTATTGCATTGATGTCACCCTAGCAGGCGTCCTCACCATGATATAATTTTATTCTCCTCTCAACTCATTCAATATTGCCCGTTTTTTAATTCTAATCTACACCAATCTTTCTCACAATCATTCGCTCTCGTACCATCAGCATCCTCTTAAGCACTGTATCCCATTTAACCTCCCATAGTTCACGCCGTTAAATCAACACAACATAATGCCTTTATTAACTTCCTTTATACGTACTTCGCGTATTCTTGGTGACTTTTTCAAACTCCGAGCCACCATCTTAAACTGCGTTCTCTCCCTTACACATTCCTTCCCCACCAGAAGTTAATCACAACATCTTCTCATTCAACAACTATACTACCTTGCCCTGTCCCACACTGAATGTGATTACAGTTCTCACTCTAATCAACGTCACCAACCAACCAATGAACGAATACTAGTTATATCTTCCAATTATTCGAATGGGAGAGAACACCACGAATCTGATACACATACAAGAACTGGAAGCACACCATTCTAGAGCTTACGGATATTATAAATATAAATTGGCAAATTAGAAGAACCAACCAACTAAGTGTCTTGATCAAAATTCCAGTACCTTTATGGTGGAATTTTTTACAGTCGCTAGCTATTCGTCCGGTTAATCAATATTGTTCAGCCCAGATTTACTTGTTGAATTTTGGTGAGAGATCTTATTGCTTAAATTTGATTCAGTACTTTCGCTTGCCATTATAATTTTGTAATTCTTATACTATTGTTATCATGCACATAATAGTATTTCATGTACCAAGAGCACGAACTTTATGTTTATGTTTGTTTTGAAAATCATCAAGGACAACATCAATAAAATTCTAATATTCCAAGATAATTTTAACACCACGAGATGCATGTTTCAATTTAAAATTATCAAATGTAATATTTTTTATTAACTACGACTAATGAGTGTAACCTTGCCAGGCAATTACCCACTAATTTAAAAACATTTAAAAAGCTATTTACGCACCAATTAAAAGTAACTAAAATTGATTTAATTAGTTTATTACCTAACTCAAAACATTATTATTTGTTCGGAAATTTTACCTAACATAATAATTTATAATTTATGACTCAATTAATTAATCATCAAGCATTCAGAGCGTTGTTTCATTATAGC
This sequence comes from Geotrupes spiniger, assembly GCA_959613385.1. NCBI lineage: Eukaryota > Metazoa > Arthropoda > Insecta > Coleoptera > Geotrupidae > Geotrupes > Geotrupes spiniger. The sequence continues at coordinate 12,644,551 of OY390735.1, read as the reverse complement.
CGACTTTATTTCATAATTAATGTAATAAAAGCTCACGCCGATTGGAAGTCATGTGGTGATAAATGAAAGCAAAGCTGTGAAAATCATCAAAATGGAAAGTAGTTCAGCCGAGACTCTCAAGAAAAATTGATTGGAGCCAAGGATTTTTGAGCCATGTCATTTGAATTTTTATCTTCATTCAAGTGTTAAATATGAAATCCAGACGCCCCTGAAAAAAAATATTTGACACAATTTATTCTCACATAAAACAGTCTTATTAAACGTGCAATCATCATAGAAACAGATCCTCGAGTGCACGAATAATGTAAACACTTTGTAAATTTAAACAAACCCTACCACACATTAATCTAAATACGTATTTCGGCAACTACCGACGAATTACTTGGCTTGTAGGTACATTTATTTTAAATTTCTGGAAGTGAGTTATTAATTGTGGGCAATTCTTTATTCTTTATAGTTTCCCTGATCATCCTATGTGGTGGATTTTTCATTAATTCTCTATACATGTCAGACTGATTCACGACAAGGATCTTTCATAGAACGATCATTGTTTAATTTATCCTTCGATTTTGGACACAATTGAAATTTTGGGATTAAATTACAAACTTTGTTCTTAAATTTATGATCTACACTTTCTTTGGAAGCGACCAATCCTCAAATTATATAATTCTAATTCTAACTTCTTTTACTATGCCGATAATGTCTGAACTGAGCCATTTACTTTTTGCGAAGAAAATTATTCTAATACTAATTTGGATAAATTTGAATAAATTTAGGAAAAACTTTGTGATTTTTGCATCGTTTCAAGAAATCTTATACCGGGTCAAGTCATGATAACAATCATAAATTGACGGTGGCTGTGGTTTTTAAATATGAACATAATTTATAAATAAAAAATCATAACTTTGACAAACCCTACCACACATTATTGTGGACAAAGACGATTATAGGTCATATATATAGAGTCAAACATTTAATACCATAGGGGCCTCATGCAGAATTAAAGAAAATCCACCACTAAGGATGATCAAAGAAACTAAAGAGAATAAGGAACTGTCCAAAATTAATAACTCACTCCCAGATTGATATTGTTTACCTAAAACACATAAGCCAGGTACTTCATTGAAACCTTTTGTTTCAGGTAATTAACTCATACTCATATAACATACTTACTTGCTTTCTAAATGTTTAGTAGATAAATTCAAGAATTTACCCAAACAACCAGATAGTTTCTCAATTTAGAATTCGTTGGAATTCATTGAAAAATTTAAAGATTGCAGACTGGATAAAGCTGAAATTTGATGAGTCTCATTTGATGTAACATCGTTAGCTATTCCTGCAACTTTGAAATATCTTATTGGTTTACGTAATAAAATAAGATTTACTCCGCAAAAATGCTTGAAGTTGACAACTCTATGACTTCTATGAACAACAACAAGTTACAACTATGGGGAACTCGTTTTCTCCATTTGTAGTCAATTTATGAACAATTTTGAAATAGATTTTAAAAGAAATGCTAGATGATATTTTCGCGATTTTTGATACTAATAATTACAATTCAGATGCATTGTTAAGCCAATTAAATTCGCAAACCATTAAAGTTACTTCGGAAAAGGAAAGAAAATGAACGTTTGCCATTTTTAAATAAATTAGTAATTAGGAATAACAACATAATTTTCCGGAAAAAATAATGTGAATACATTTATAACCGCCGTATTATGTCATAGATTTCAGCATAAAATGTCATCATCGAACTCGGTCTTACTAAAATATCGCGATTAACAATGGTTTCGACACGGAAATAATAAATAACGTTATTAAAAAAAACAAACGTAGGAGCACAATTTCAAATTCCACATGTCTACCACCTCAAAGAGATCAAGGCAATCAATTTGTTTGTTTACCCTATCATTCGGGTTCCAGAAACTTAAATAACATCTTCAAAAATCTTGAGGTCGCGTTTAAATCTAGTAACTCTTTGAAAACCCCCTTAGGCAATGCCAAAAATAAAATTGAGATAGATCAGAAATCTGGAATATATGAGATAGAGTAAGGTTTGTACTCAGAAACGCACATAACACATTTTAGACTCAAGACTCAGTTTTCATCAGAACGTATATTTGTGACCATACGCAATTATTTTTATCTATATTTGGTGTTCAATTATTTATTAAATAGTTAACACATTTCTTTTATTTAAAAATTTTCTCTAAAATGCAAAATTCTAATATTAAAAAAAAACGGTAAATTCTCATAGCTCTACGCTCAATTAGAAATTTTTAAAGCTATGGTCGAACGTGGGCCCTGCTGAACTGGATTTGTTCACTCGGAAACACGCCGTATCTATTGCGCTTGTCATCGAAGGTGGCCCACAGCTGAACACTCCAACTTTTCGCTCCTGCAACATCGCAACAAGTAAATATGGATGCACTCCATGTTGATAAATCAGATATTAAAACTTATTTATGCTAGTTTATGATATTCTACTAAATGATTAATTAATATTAAATTCCGTTTTTCCTGATTTGTAATTATTTTTTGTTACGAAAACGTAATTTAATAAAAAAAAAACACTCACGTCTTCGTGTAATGACTGCAAGGTTTTGAAGAATTCCGGAAAACTGGGCCGGCCAAAGTGCGTAACGGCGTGCAGATTGGTGAAGAGGGACTTTTGGGCGATCTTCTGATAGTGCCGTTCGCATATGTAAAGCAATATCGTCCTAAAATCGTACTTCTCGTAAAACTGAGTTATAAATATATGCGAACTGACGACGTTCTTCTTGTCGCTCGCCTCCAAATCCCTAATTATGTCGACCATCCATTCGAATTGCTTCTGGGTCCTCGACACCCATATGAAGTACACCTTAAATCCACGATTTATGAAACGATGCACGATCGCTACACTGTGTACACTGTTACCTTTTTGCATTTCAATTTGTAGTTGGTGTTCGCTTTGAATACGATGTCTTTTAATATGCTGGCGAATGGAGTGACACCAATCCCACCACCTACCAACACTGACACGTCGTACTGGTACCAATCTTGATGGCTTTCGCCATATGGCCCATCTAAATATATCTGTAAAGACACATTGTATAATTTGGTTATCTTTGCAGTACATGACAAAGCAGGTTAATTTTATAGAAGGAATGCTACTGGAACTCTTGAAACATAGCGTTTCGCCTTTATTGTGAGTTTAGAATAAAAAACCAACAATGTTGGTAAACTAGATTGTCGAGGTAACTGATGATTAGTGACAAGCTAACAACCCCACACATGATAGTTACCATTGGTAAATGTACTTGTGACATTATGCTGTCATCATATAGTTGCCTTATATGTCTGGTCCACGGCCCGACGGCCCTAATATGCACAGTTAAGTTGTTTTCATCCGGACTTGACGACAAAGTGAAGGGGTGATATTCATTGGAGTTTAATCCCAGGCATGCAATACGAACCCATTGTCCTGACTTGTACACGAAATTCTCGGGCTTACTGAACTCTAACATTGTAACGCCTGTCAAATAACCAAAGTTAGTAGTCGTCAAATTAAAACGCGATAACTTACCTGATGGCAGTATCAAAGCCTTAATGACATGAATTTGTATCTTTTTCCTTCGCACGCTTATTATGGTGTCTATCGTAAATAAAACGACTGGTCCCAGGAAGAAGTAATGGAAAAATGGTTCCTGTAAAGGATAACATAACGTAAACACCAAATTAATGTGTAATGATAAATGACTTTCCTGAATGAGTCGTCCAGTTCCGTGCAAAATCATAAAAATGAAAAATAACGGGTACAGGCTGTGAGTGTACCAGAACCAGTTGTACAACTTTTGACGAACTATTGTTTGGGCGAATACAAAAATTAATGTACCAATCAATACTAGAACGATGCCCGTGAATCCTGTCATGGTCTGCCAGCACCAATAATGGAATTTGGGCAATACGTGGGTACTAAAATTAGTTAATGTTTATGTGGAAATTGATAATTGATGAAAACTCACGCGTGGAAGTAATTCCTGAACAAGCAGGTCAGATCATCCGCCGTTTGGGTCGAAATGTGGTAGAAATTAATCGCGTGGCCAATAATGTGCAACACTGGAAATTTATAAATATTTTCTTGAAAATAAATTTTATTAATTGGTACTTACAAGTGAAGAAGAGTGACCAATATGCTATATATTTGTGCAAATCTACCATTGAATCTAATGGCAGGAATTTACCGAGGGGTGTATCCCTCAAGTTACTTAATGTATTTCTGCACATGGTGACCAATAATGATGAATATGTAAACATCATGGCAGATGCAGCTCCACGGGTTACAGTCACACCATAACCAGCTATTCGCCTTAATCCAGAATGCTCAGCTTCTACAGAATAATCTAAGAAAAAAATTAGAGCGTTCTGGTTAACACCAGTAATCCCAATAATATTCTAAACACAACTTACAATAAGCTCGTTCTGCGAATATTGCAATCAGCACCAACGTGTACAGGCACAGCCAAAATATGTACACGGCTTTCTTCTCGATATATCGATATCCTGCAACGTATTTGGATGGCGGCACTTTATTTTCCTTGGCGATGATGTCCTCTTGAGCCTTGTCAATCACGCTGCTGTACTCTTGCTTGCCTTGAATTCGGGCTTGAATTTCGTCGTGACTCCTAAACGGTCGATCTGTCATTAACTTAATACCAAATTGACTTATATACATACTGGTAAATGTCTTCTATTGTTTGTCTCGCTTTATCCAAATAATGATCTTCTGGAACGCCCTTAAAACCAAGTTTGGCCTTGTTCAATTTCTTAATGTCTTCTCCGACGATCTTCTTGAAATCTCCGAAATCCAGTTTGCTCTGCAATTTAAACACTTTTCATTGGATCTCTTCTTTGTGGTCATATTAATTACATGAGACAAAATTCTTTCCGAAAAATACCGAGACCTCTGCTAAGCAATTTAACGTCGTGACGTATCTTTTAAACAAGATATTTATGTGATAAATTATTTCATTTAATATGACAAGTATGACAGTTGTTGTACGAACTGGAGCAACCATTTACGAAAGCTTATTTCCCCAACTGATTTTCGAGACACAATGACAATCCAAAATAATCGAAATAATTTATCATAAAGTTGACGTTATAATCAAAATCTACGTTAGTCTGCTATGGCCGCAAACTCTATTGCAAGAGATGAGCCGCAAAGTCGAGAATAGACGACCCTGATGAGAAAGTTTAAAGAATTAAATGTTCTTAGAAAAATTGAACCTATTCAGTGTAAAGCATTATTTATTCAGCATTTACCTTGTTTTGTAGGCCTGCAGATCTCAGCATAGTCCTTATGGTTTCTTCCAGGCGACTCTGTTCAACAGTTCCGCCCACTGTTTCCAAAAATGACCTGACGTAATAAAATGCAATTGAAATAAATTTTTAGTTTTATAGTAGAGGTTTAGATGCCATGAACGAAATAGAGGAAAATTTCAGAAGAAATGTCTGAGTAAAATTTCAAAAAAATATGGAAAACATGGACAATTCAGAATTCATCTCTAATTCGACCATTCTACTTACTTTATCATCGTGGTGAAATCGTCTTGCGTCAAATACCCGACGGCGTTTATGTCATACATGTCAAACAACAACTTTGCTTTCTGTTCCTCCGTTCCGTTCGCGAAAATGATCAGCAAATCTGTAAACTCCCTGAACGATATGAATCCGTTCTTGTCCTTGTCGATAAGGCAGAACATCCTGTTGACAAATTCCGCCTGCGGAAGCATGCCCAAAACATCTGCGAATTCGTTGAGGGTGATCTCCAGATGTGCTATTTCGCGCGCCATGCTTGTGTCGACGTTCAGCAGTTCTTGCGCGGAGTGTTTTATTTTGAATGCCTGCGCGAAGACAACTCGGAAGAACATGTCCAATTTTTTCTTCCGATCCTCGCACGTTACGGCCGTCGCGAGGAGGTTCGAATTTTGATTGTCGATTATTTGGTGGTCGCCGTCAGTGCGCGCGAGGAAATCCTTTAGCGGCGTGAAGAACATATTGCGTAGGTAGTCACTTTCAAATTCCAAAACCTGGAAAATGGGTCATTTTCCAACAATGAAATAATCAAAAATAGGTGGAGAGAGAAACAGATTATTACAATAACAAGTAGAAACAAATTTAGTTTTACTAAAAGTGTTCCATTGATTATTTCAATACTCTTCTGTCCCAACCCAACCCAACCCAACCCAACCCAACCCACACAAGTATAAGTATGGTGCATTTTTCACAAATTCAGTAAATGGACATCCGGTATAGCATGCAGTTAATGCAGACTTACCAGATCATAGTCGTGATTGGGTCTTATCAGGAGATAAGGTTTGTCAGTTATATCATAAACCGTAAGTATTTTACTCTTGCTGTTCAGGTCGATGGTACGCAATAGTGAACCCTTGTACGTAAGGACATTGATGTGGTTTGTATCGGTGAGCTTCAAGACTACCGGTTTTGATATGAATTTTCGACCACGCCATTCTTTTGCTGAAAGTAAAAAAAAAATATTATTATTTTCACGAGTTAGCGATGACTATATTTATTATGTATTACTTACATACCTGTATAAATATGCGTATTATCCACTCCAACCTTCTGCAGGTTGTTCTGAAACTTATTCGCCATTTTCATTTCGTGCATTTTGTTTTCCCTTTCTTTCAACACAATCAGCAAGTAAACCATCCCGAGTGTGCCAGCGATGAAGGCTCCCACTGCAGTGAACGTCAAAATGTAGGAAATCGGACTGGATTCAAAGTAATCGTACGAAGTTCCTTCCACGCAACTTTCATTGAGCCGAGCAGCATCCAACTGAGGCAGATGGTAGCAAGAATAATTTGAAATCGGTGCAGAGAATCTTCTACTACAATTCGAATGTTCCAACTTCCCTCTACAGGCCAAATGGATTAGGGAAAGATCTGCAATTTTTTCAGCTAGTTAAAAATTCCTCAAAAGACTCCAACAATTTGGTGCAACGTAAAGTGAAATCCACTACTAACCTCTCGGTACACCAAAAACAGTCGGCTGTATGTCATCAGAATCCAGTTTTGTAACGGCCATAATTATGTCGTAAAGGGTCAGCCGTTTCAATCTGGCTATTTCTTGTGTTGTGAATAGGCTACGTATTGGAAAAAAATGTCATATTAATGCCAGATGAAACAGAAAAGTTTTGTTGTATTACTTGTTCTTTGTGTTTTCGTACCAGAAACGATCGCCATCCCTAATTCTCCGGAATTGGTCCAGGATGACTGTTTCGAATAACTCTCCCGGGCCGTCACCCGTCTCCAGAATTCCACCTACCCATGGGTCGATATTGTTCAATGACCCGTTATATAAACCGCTAAGGGTTTGTTGAATCTCAAATTAATGTAATTATTTCACTACGTCACCAAAAATCACTCTCTTTTCGAGAATGCCACTTACCTCTGTTGTCGCGTGCACAAAATGAGTAAAGCTTGTAATTCTAGGCAAGCCGTACGCTTCTCTCGCCGAGTTAAAATCAGGTAGGCCATGATCCCTACCGCGTTGTATGTTCACCGCCATTAAGTCCCTCCTTGGAAACTCAAGAGGTCCGAAGACATTTCCGCGCAAATCTTCCACAATTTTGTGGTCCTCCTCCTCACAGAGCTGAACGGCAAGTCCCATGAGAACCCGGTCGATATCGACCAATTCGTTGTCGCTGACTTTTGTTTTGATGGCATCCTGCGGACGCCAAAATGAGTTGCACGTTCGTACGGCAGCTTTACCCCAGGCATTTATTTTGGGGCTACACCTATTGCGACCGTAATCCCTAAGGTAAACCCCGGGTACGACTAAAGTGTGGCCAAATCTGAAAGCGGCTGCCTGGAAGAATTGATCGATTTGCGGATTAATGGTGGGGTCGTAGCCGTTGTACGCTGGAAGAGGAGTATTGACCCAAGAAGGCAGCCACTCATCCAAGACGATGTGCTGTTGCGTGGCTATCGTCCACTTTCGGGCTTCGTTGAACACTTTTTCGCTGGTCCATTCGGGATGCTGACGTCTGATGGATCGGGCCAAGTAATTATGCCAGCGAAACCACAAAACGCCGAATGTCAATAGGAAGGTGTTTTCGTTGCCTCGGGGATTTCCCAGCACTACGATAATTTAAGTTACGTTTCATAGTTTCTAATTACTTATTACTTACTGAAGAATCTGTCCACTTTTGCGATTTCGTGTTGTTTAATGAACTCCGCATGATGGAATGGAGGCGGCGGATTCGCTAGTGGGAGTCTTTGCGTGTTGTATTCAGGGAAAAGACCGTCGTGCGAATAGGCCAGCAATCCGTCGGGGTCCACGGTGCCATTGGCATAGGTGCGAAGTTGATCCGACCATTGTTTCGTAATTCCGTACATCAGACCGCCATCCAAGTACGGCGTTATCTCGTTGAGCTGTTGCCTGGGATTGTTGGGGGTGTAGCCAGTTCTTTGGTCGTAGCGGGACCTCAAAAAGGGCATTTCGCTGTGGTACTTTTTGAACTTGTGGTAGTCAGGTATGGGAATGTTGAAGTACTCTGGTGGACACGCGGCCCGCTGTGCATCCAGAATTTCCTCAACAACTTGCTGACCTACACATCATAAATGTTTAGGGGGATTCACAATCGACTATGTGAATTTACCAAAGAAAACCAAAAGGGCATTCTTTCCGGTTCTGGAAGAACTGCCAATTGGCCCGGCCAGCAAATCATCGCTTAGTTGGAACGGATTTGGACGCGTCGATCCTGAAGGGGCGTAAGTTCCGTCTTCGTACGCCGCTGGCCAACGTCTCAATAGATGACCATCTGTTACGAACATATACTTTATTAGCATGGAGATTATCAAATCATTAAAGTCATCATGACTTCAACAACACAGACCACAAACTAGTGTACAATCCCCTCCTCCTCCTCCTTCGTACGTCCCTTCACTTTCCTGTTCCACCATAAAAAAATCAAAAATTCAAGTTTGCAATTTTATTAATTATGCACAACCGATACTTCCAAGTATTTTGTGTCTTTACCAACCCATAGTGATATATTATCTTTACAAATTTCTCACTAAATATTCTTCTTTTCCAGTCGTCAGATCTTCTCTTTAAGATTGTAATAGTGTTCGTTTATAATATAAGTTCTGAGGTAGGTTTAAATGTACACTGTCTAAATATGCTGCTAAAGCTACACCTATTTGTTTTACCTATGGCTCCCGAGTCCGGTCGATCCAAGTTGTTATACCATCCGTCGTAGCCTGGTAATTCTGCATCGGTTGATGAAACGGTCGTATTACAATTATCCGCCCAACAACCAGACGTTAACCATTTTCCTAATAAATGCCTCTCGTTCTTGCCGCCGTTATAATTTCCATACAAATTTTGCCTGTTTGTGAAGTCCGGGTCTGTAAATGAAGTAAGAGACATCAGAAATTATCGAACTTCCTGCCCCGAATAATATTTCTTTTAATTTATAAAATGCTGTCGCGTTTTACAATTCACATTCAACCCATAAAATGCTTCGATAGTTCTCTTGCATTACCATTTAAATTGTGGAAAAATATCGTTCATAAGGTTGAATTGCAAATAAATAACAGTAGCCCCTCACGAACATAAATTTGTAATTATTATTACATTGCAACGTTTTGAAAACGATGTTATAATAACGCAATTATATTTATCCATTGATTAAATATGCATCAAAACGTTATTCCGAGGTTAGTTAATATTTATTAAAAGTACTTTATTTTATCTGAATTCACTTTGAACCTATTTTGGGCTCATTTTTTGGCTTTTAAAATGTAATGGTATTGTGTTACTTTTTATTCAACAAATAAAATTGTCTTAAAATAGTATATAATAGTAATACAAATTTAGTGGTACAAATGAAAAGTATTGGACCTAATATAGAACCTTGGGGAACTTCTTTTCCCCTATTACCATTGTAGCGAAAGTTGATAATCGTTTTAAAGATCTCTATAGATCAAGCAACACACACTGTGCAAATATTGTTTCGGTAGAATTCACCGTTTAGGTGTAAGATTTTGATACGACGTATTTTAAATATTTTTTAATGGATATACTGAACGTATAATTAATATAATGTTTTTTTTTGTATGAGTCATAAATAAAAATTAGGTCTAATGAATTACACATCACATTAACTTATGACAAATATGACAAAATAATTCAAATATGAATCGTTAAAAAAAGAGTATAAAGAAAGTATGGGCTCTAGATTCAGAATGTATTAAATAATAAATAAACCGCATTGTCAAATCATTTCAGACTAATACGTCAGTACCACCAAGCAGGCGTATATTAAATACGATTTGTTCTCCTCTCATTTCTCTCTCTAATTGTTCCCTTATATTGCATTTTTATTAAGTGGTTATTTAAAAATGGTTATGATATTCCTCTACTCAACATTTTAAAACAACTTACCCTGAGCCTCTGCGCAAAATAACAGAAAAAACACCGAGTAGAATTTTTCCATTTTGGAAACAAATTTACTTTCTAATCATTAACGCATGATGCACTGATGGACTCTGTGGTATCCAAATGATTTAATGAAACTTTATCAATATACTCCAGGAAACGGATGTGTTGATAATGTATCAAAGCGGTGGTATTACCAATGTTTACTCAAATTTGCATGTTTAACTTTTGCAATAAAATGTACGGTGAGTAAATGTAACACGATGACATGTTTATAAATATAATAAAAAGATACGTTATCAGCAGGAAAGAATGTTAAATTCACACGAACCCACTTAAAATCCATTGCGGTGTTTTAAATTATTCGACGATTTTGATTTACACCTAAAATTATTACAAATAATACACCGGCCATTAGATCGCCAGTCAGTTACGGAGGTGTTGTCTGGGATTGTTAGGTGTGTAGCCAATTTGTTTGCGAAACTCGTAAAGGTATGGGAACGTTGAAGTACTCTTTCGGGCAACAATTTGCCGTCCTACATTTATTACTAATGTTTAGGATGTACAAAATTAGCGACGTGAATTTATCCAAAATAAATCCAAAATCGCGCTTTTTGCATTTTAAAAAAATTAATCCTTGTCCATACCTCTTTCCATCCTTATCTGTTATGTGCCCTCCATTCAATTCCTCTGTTTTCTGCTGCCTTTTACACTTCTTTCTCGGTCCTCCTCTCCCACCCTCATCTTTGTTTTCCCCTACATTTTCCCAAATAATCTCATTTCTGCACTTTTCATTTGAGTTCTTTGTCTCTCCTATAAGGGAATTGGAACTTCCTTTCTGAAAATTTGCACAGGTATCTGTTTTGGAATTCTCTTCTTGGTTATGAACGTGTTCGTTCCATCTATTTATATTTCATGTGTACTATCTGTATTGCTTATTTTCATTGTCTCTGGCTTTGTCCAGGTCAGTTGTATATGTTTAGGTTCTCGTTGAAGGTTTTCTTGTTTTTAGTAATCAAGGCCATATCTACATATGCAAGTTATTAATACACCCTGTACCTCTTCGTTTGTGGATTAGCTTCCATAACTCCCTTGTATAACATTACTGCCTATACTACCCTATGGCTTTCTCTCCTATTTATCTAAAGATAAGGCTAAAGCTAGCATCCGTGAGTTCTTGGTTTGGTCTTGCTTGGTATTGCTAATCCTCCAACGTTAGTTCTAATATTCTTCTAAGATTTGTCTCTATAGATACTACAGTACCTTGCATTTCTTATTTAGTAAGTTGGAGCAATTATCCCTATCTTCTGGTACCGAGCCTGTCCCTAACAGTTTGTTCAACATACCTTTTAAGTACTTACTAAGGAACACGAATTCAAATAGTGCTTCGGTCAATGTAGATACCTATAAATACAAATTATTATTCAAAAGAATTACAAAATCAGTTAAAGTAATCTAAACGGTATTTGAATATGAAAGTAACTTAATCAATACAATTTTAATCACACCACTCCAATTCCATTCGTCAAAACTAAAAATCTATAAAATTGTGCTACTTTCCATTATGTGTTCTCCGTTATAATAAACATCGTGTAATATTTTGAGTCAGAGTTTCATTCTCCGCCAGTACAACACGTTCCGGCGGCAAAAGAACCGATCGAGAATTGTAAGTCAACATGAAGTTTGTGAATAAAATCACAAGGCAAATTCGACAGGACAGGAAATAATCATAATAAAATTCTCTACACTATTTGTAAACATTTTAAGGTTGTATTACATCAAATTCAAAATATCCATTTTGTTTATTTTCGTAGTTAATTTGGGCACATAGCTTAAAATAAAATAAATAGCAAAATACTACTTTAAATTTTTATTTCATAGTTTTCAACGCTTCTTACTTTCTTAGTCGAGTTGGATACCTAGCTTAGGGACGTCCCAAAAATTTAATTTTTATTTCATGATTTTAAAAAATTTTCTAGTTTTTGTTTATCTTCGTAGTTGGGTTGGTCTCTTAAGGATACTCCAAAAATTAAATTTTAATTTCATAATTTTCAAAATTTGTTAAGTTTTGGTTTATTTTCGTAGTTGGGTTGCGAATACTCCAAAAATTTAAATTTTTATTTCATAATTTTCAAATTTCTTTAGTTTTGTTTATTTTCGTAGTTTGATTGCTCACCTAACTTGGGGATACTCAAAAATATGAAAAAAAATCAATCGGTTCAAGATCATTAACGATTTGGCTCCCAATTATGTATTTTTCTCCAACAAAAGAGCAATTTAATTGGATCCATTATATTTATGGTAACACCAGATAATAGTTCACAGTAGTCTCATCTGGTTTAGTACATTTAATGCCACGATCAAAAATTAATTGTAGCCACCCTGACGTTCATATTCATTAATTTGAAGGAGTTAGCATAATCCCCATATTTATATTTTCATATACTTATTACATATATATTAAATACGAATTACTTTCCGAGTATAAAATTGTATACGATAAAACTAATGTGTTTTCAATGCACTTTAAAACAGTTCAATGAAATGCTTAGTACAAATTGCAGCTATTTATAAGTATAAGTATAAGAAAATAACTTGAGTTCTTGGAGTTCACTGCGTACAAACGTCCCGAAAGTATTTTGAACAATTACTTTATACAGCAATTTGACGCTTATTCAAGATTATACTTAATTAATAGGTAATTTTAATTTTAATTCATATTATAAACTTCTCTTAGAAACGTTTAAGGTGCAAATTACATAAGTCATGTTTTAATCAAATAGAGGAACACAAATTTAAATTAATTTTTCGGCAAGAAAGTGAAAATGATCAACTTATCAAAACAATTACAAAGAAAACAACAATGAGACAACCCAATACGTAGCAAGAGTTAGTGGTAAAAATCCACAAAAAAAAATTCCAGGCTCCATACAGAAAAACAAGAAAGTAGACCGAGATGTGAAACTAACGAATATCCTAGAGAAATTTTTGTAGAAGTAGACGAGAACCAGAATTTCTAAAACGAAGACACACATGGCACATAAATTAAATCGGGGACGACAACTTGGTGGAATGTTTGGAAAAGGTAACTAAAATGTATCCTGAGACGACTGAAACAAGGCTAATAATATGAGACATTGCACCTTAAACGACACAAAAATTGAATCACGATTCTAAACAAGTTATTTTTTAGTGATGTTCCAAAACAAACGACTCGACATCAGATACATGGAACGATTGCATTTTTTCACAGACATTTTTGGGTTATCGTCTTTTCGCGGTTCTTGTAATGAAAATCCAACACGAAAATGTTGGTTGCCATTTTCACGCATCTTACGGAAATTATATGCAATATTTTGCATTGCCTTAATCATTATATTAAACGTAAAGTTTTCATACAATAAATTTGTTTCGATCTTTACAAGTCGTTCGACAACGATCATCGTCATGGATCAAATAATGGTGGCAACCTTACTGCTGACTAACGTAACGTCCATTTTAAGTTTGAACTTCGTCAACGCGCGCAATTACAATAAATACGTCACGCTGTTGCTTGAAATAGACCAAAAATTATCTGATTTTGAAGCCGTACGTAAGCAAAGACCAATTTGCTTATACATACCTCTGTTAATTAAACATCTTATGATTATCGGTCTGATTGCATACGAGTTTGCTCTGTGGCACTCCATCGTGCCCATATCAGAACATCTCCCGCGTACCATTTATTCGTTCCAGAAATACCAACTTGCTGTGTGCGCCTCTTTAATGAGTTATTTTATTAAGTCAATACGCGATAGGTACACAATCTTAAATTCGTTGATATTTAAAGTTGTCAATCGTAAACTAAGAACGTCGAGTAAGTTGTTTTCAGCCCAAGCGCAGCTCGTGCAGCTGAGCAAAATCTACATGAATATCTGCAACGCTGTAACAATGTTCAACGATATATTTGGAGGGACCATATTCTTTTTCGTTATGTACATTTTATCAAGAGTATTGTACGATATAATTTATTTGATCGACATATCAAGATTACAGTTCGGTACATTCGAGATGCGCTATATGGTATTTAGTATGTACGCATCATTTATTGCGATCGTAAGTAGTGGTTATTGATCTATTAGTATTTTAGACGACATTTTTTCCCTAGGAAGAATCTCAGTGCAAAACTATTACATTCGGTTGTTAATTGTTCAATATTCAATTAAACCTTCCTTGGATTATTACGAAGCTCTTTCGATTTTGATTAATTACAATATTTTTCAAATAGGTTTCATCAAATTCCTTTATATTCTTGTCGTGTTTTTACGCCAACTTTTCAAGAAACAAAGTTATATAAAATAATCAAAGTAAAGATGCAGTTTTTCATTTTAGCTAATGACAGTCATCATGGCTAGTTACGCGGAAAGAGCAATAGCGGAAGCAAGTCGAACAGAAACAATATGTATTAGAGCAGCGAGATTATTCCACCATTCCAATCACTGCGCTGACTATACAAGTGAAAAAGACATTTTGTTACAACTAGCCGGACAAATCAGCAAGAATGTACCACGTTTTACAGCAGCTGGATTTTTCGACGTAGATCATCAGATGCTCTTTTCTATAGGCACCATGTTTACGTCTTACCTCTTCGTACTTGTACAATTTCGAAGTTAAATGAATTATTTTGAGTGAGCAAAGATGAATAAAAATATCAATCCTTTTGAGAATTTATTTCATTTATTTCATTTTGCATGTAAACCTTAATTAATAAGATATTTAAGAAACCGATCAATCAGAACGGCTTTACCGTAAAACATAAAAATGTTTAAAATAAGATAAGAAATCAAAAACAAAAATATCTTAAATGATATTTTGAAGCAGCCATTGATTTTCAGTCATTAGGTTTCAATTTTTTAAATATTTGCAAAATTGAATGAAAAAAAGGTGAGAAGTATTTATGAGTATAACGTAGAAGGTAGTCAAAAAAAACCATGAAGCTTATGATGACGATAGACCGTCTGCGCATACCATTAGAAAGCGGTTCGGTCTATTCAGAACTGGTGTAGTCAGATAGGCCTCGTTCCGGACGATCTCAAGGAATTAACGATGACCTGGTGAAGCAGCTCATCGTCAAGGATGCCCGGATTCCGCAGCAGGAAGTAGCTTCGATAGTAGACCTTGTTCAGGCCATATTCAGGTAAAGCAGCTAAAAATGGGTACTACATAATAATATTAATAATAACGTGTCACACAAAATAGATTTACTAAGACAATGCAACTGCTAGTGTAAACGCTCTTTAAGTAACAGGAAAGTACTGCTTTGGGTGTTCTGGGATCGTCGAGGAATAATTTACCATCACTACATAGTATCTGGCAAAACGATCGATACAACATTTACTGTACTCAGAGGGCGTAACCTTGAAATAAGGACTACCAACGATGGACAAAAAGAATGAATCTGGTTGAGAGAATAAAAACGGATATAAGGACGAATACGAAAGACAATGAGAACTGAATTGGAGGCAAAATAAGAGAAAAGGAAGAGCTATGGAAGGTGGAAACGGAACAACTCACTGCAAAGATAAAAATGTTGAAGGGATATATCGGCAGGATAGATCAAACAGCAAGTAAATGTAACGCAGTGGTAAAGGGCACAATCTTCAAGGAGGACAGGAAAGATGAAACTTAAACGTTCGAAAGCAAATTAGGACGAAAAGGCGGATTAAGGAAGTACACACAATGAAAAAGTTAGTAGAACGTGATTAATGTCGTGGAGTTGCCAAACTAAACAATGTAAATCAAAAGGAAAATATTTTATGAATAACTAGGCGGATGAAGGGAATTTTTTTATCGGGATCTAGAATGTAATGGGCACTTTTCCATCTGGAAGTCTTAAAGAATTAATAAGGGAAATTAAATAAAATAGAAACAACAGTTTGACAAGAAACAAAACAATTATGGCTAGATATTGTAGATATAGAAGATGTGACATTTTTAAAAGTGATGGAAAAGACAGTCCAAGTCCAGGAACTTCCTGCATGGTACAAACATGTATAAAGATAAGAAGAAGAATACAAGGACATATTTTACGAGCAGTTAGAAGAATAATATGAAAAATTATCGAAATGTCAAAATTGATGGTGAGTGGTTGGAGATTACAACGCAAAGATTAGGAAAGAAGAAATGTATCGATCAACAATAGCAAAAAGTGAAAAATAAATAAAGTAAGGCTAGAGATAATCAAGGGATTAAGAATGACGACTGGATCAACCAACATAAATGCATTTGGGCGGAACAATTTATGGAATTACTAACCTAGTCAGTAGACAAGTAGACAGCAGACAAGGAGCTGGAGAAGAGAAGACAACGCAAGAAAAATGTTGAAAAAATGTTGATGGTGATGATTAGTAGTTGCTCGACAGGATATACAAACTCAAGAAAAATAAGAAGAAATTAATGAAGAATGGCGAACAAAGCAGAACTATACATAAATAATGTTATCAACGAGAATGCAAGACCAGCAGAGGTCGCCCGCTTCTGAATCATGAAAAATTTTAAATTATAATACAAACCGATTGGTTAATTCCTAGAAAGACAAACTAAGTCAATATCACAGATAATACTCATCATTAATAAGTTAAGCAGATGAAAATGTTATATAAATAGATTTGGATGTCGGCAGGCATTTGATTCCCTTCACATGAAAGAACTTATATTAGCTATGGGGGCTATAGGTTGACGACAAAGAAAACAAGTTTACTAATGCAAAAGGGAGGGACATAAATTGTTCCAGGTAATGAAGGAATAAGACATGACGCATAGTTAGTAACATTATTTAACCTATCATTATAGTACGTTATAAGAACGTAAATGAAAGAAAATCTAGGACAGGAGGACGACTGATTACATAGGTTGACGATGACATTATAAATAATGAAATACAATGAAAACACAGAGAGTGAAATGGCTGGGAATGGTCTAAAATAAGAATAATGATAATAATAATAATAATATATTTAATACCCAAGAGATTTTACAATCTAATAATTGGGCAAAACAAGATATACACAGAGGAAAGGTTCGTAATCTGAGCACTATATATTTAATTAAACGTTCCAAAAACCAATATGTTACAATGTATTCTTAAATGATATTTAAGATATATGGTAATGAACTGAAGTGAATATGTCCATTACCAGTTTCAAGGCATCAATGAAATTGCTCAGGAGATTGAATAAAAATATGATGTCAACCCGGCTTCTCGAGCTGCTTGAACGTGTCTGAGTCTGACAGAATAGCATAGACTTGCTTATTACTTGGAATTATATTTTTTTTACTATTACGTCGGTAGTGATAACAAGTTCATAAAATTTACTTCAGTGCCATTTCTTACTTTTTAAATGTAAGTACACTATAATTAAACAGTTGTTTAGATTACCAAAAATGGCCCCAATTGGGAAAAGGAGAAAATGTAAGAAATGCTATGAAGAGGTAAATGGCGAAATTAATTCATGAAATTTATTTCATTTACTATAGGCATATTTTATTTTTGATAACAGGCCATGTAAATTTAATTACAATTTTTATTTACTTTGCTGATGAGCTCGAAGCAAAACAACTGTGAAAAACAACAAACAATTTTCTTTCCCAATTCAGTAAAACTTAGAAATTATTGCATTATTTTAGAAATTAAGAACAATGTATTGTAGTAATTTGTGTATTAACTTTATTGATGAAATCATTATTCCTAAACCATAGGGGTAATTGGAGCAATAAAACTTTCGTTTAAATAATGATACTTGAAAAGAACTTGTCGACTGAAAAACGACAACTATTTCCGTTTAAAAGATAATTACCCAAATGAAAAATTCAACTAGATTAACGCGTTGACGTAAATACGTTACACCCAATCGAACAGCAACAGTAACTAGAATGTTGTGCGATAAATTGTACGAGAAACATACCAAAAGCGATCAAAAATACATGAAACCTTTGCTGTGCATCGCCAAATATCTAGCTATAATATGGCCTCATAAATACAGCTCTAATAAACACAACCGCTCATGTTACCGCGTAATGTACTCCACGTTGGTTTTCGTGACAATTTCAGCCATTTTTTTGGCATCATTTTGGGGCAGGATTACTTACGTCCATCCTCTCATGACAGCAACGATATCCAGCATGGATACCGTATATTACTGCAGCGAGTACATCACCGTCGCATGGTCAATTCTCCGATTAAATTTGTGCAACGGGAACAAAATTACAGTTTTTTTGCAAAAATTCTCTCAACTCGATAGAAAATTTCGAAAGTTCGGTAACTTTTCGCCATATTCGGTCCGGAATATTTACTGGAGATTACTTCTAAGTCACGCACTTCTATTGTGTACGTATTCCTATGATATGTACGGTCGGATTCATCTGTACAGTACCCAAAAGCATCTATATTTTTTGCCCGAGTATTTCTTCAGATACCATTTGCACATACTCGTTCTTTTGATTTGCAGTTTCATCTGCTCGATTGATTACAGGTTCAAGCGCTTGAACCGAATTTTAAGAGACTATAACTTACGGGCTGAAGCTGGATGTAGAGTTGTTTTTATACGTATTGGAAATGACGCTCGGAGTAACGTCGAATTCAAACAAGATCAGAGTGTTAAATGTTTAATTTCGTTGCACTCGGATTTGTGCGATTTGGTAGATACGTTCAACCAAATATTTGGTTGGTTAATATTTCTTTTGATAATTAATAGCTTGACAACAATTCTGTCGTATGTCAACTATATAATAAGGCTGTCCGCGAAAAAGTTGACAAAATATGATACAACAGCAACTGAATTTGACTGTACGCTCATCATGATTATGTGGGCAAGTTTGGGAGCGGTAAGTGAAGCTATGCAATTAATTTAGAACAATATTTTCTTACATTTCATTCTAATTCGTTGGTCATTTTGATTCCGCAAGTCTACCATCGACTTTTCCACATGTAAAACCTTTGAGTCAATTTACTTACCTAGAGTCCTTGGATATTTATATTTCTGATTGTAACATAAGACGACATATCGCTGACTTTGGATAAATATTATACGACCATTTACGAATCATTTTTTTTTCATCTTTTTCTTACATGCTCAATAGGTGGGTTGTACCCTTCTTCCACCTCTCACCTAAGTACTTCATATATTTTCTTTAGTTTTAGATAATTGAGATGTATAATCAATTACATGCTCGTTGGTCATGAAAGATCAGAAGTTAATTCTTAACATTATATTTCTGTTACAGGTGTGTGGCGCCCAAATTGCCAGATACTCGCAGAACATCACGAACGAGGGCCACAAAACCAACGCAATCGCTTTGAAGTTAATGCACCAAGTGCCCAGTTTTTCCGAATTGGCACGTCATCGTTCGCTTCGGCGAGAATTGGCTTTGCTCGCGCATCAAAGCTGCCACCGCAGGCCACGCATTTCAGCGGCAGGATTTTTTGACGTGAACTACGCCACAGTTTTCAAACTGTCGACCGCAATAACGTCCTATCTCGTTGTTTTAATACAGTTCCACTAACTTGATATATTCTTATTCTTATTCTTATTCTTATTGTCCCAAGGTATTATTTCTTATCCTATTTTTAGTACGCCCTTCTCTATATCAATGATCATTTTCAGGTCCTCAATCACATACATTCCAATTATACTTAGTCTGTACTTAAATCATTTTCCATTATTTATATTTCTGCTCTCTATTAAAGCTTCTAAACAAATTATCCTGAATTCGCAATTTTATGTCTGCTAACAGTTTTATGATAATTGTCCTCATTCTCTCGGATTGATTTTTCTAAAAATGCTGTGGCGTTTGGTGTACATCCACAGTAATCCTATTTTCCTCTATATTCCTATTTTTTCGTTCATTTTTTTATCATTATGATTGACGCTTCTCTCCGGGGTTCTCGTGTCTCTGTTTATGCTATTGTTGTTGTCGTTGTGGTTTTTTGTGTAACACCTGTTGTCGTAGTAGTTTCTGTTATTTCTGTAGTAACAATTCTTTTTGATTTCTGCTGAATTTGATTTGTTAAAATCAAGTGTGGTAGGGTTTATTAAATTTATAAATTTATTTATTTATTTATAAATTATTTTCATTACCTGTATGTTTGCATGATCCAATCTTCGTACGAGTTCGATTATACCCTGAAGTGCCTCTTCGACGTTGTTGTCAAAATGTCGAGCCAACTGGACTAATGTGACCTTCGGTCATCATTGGCCTGATATATTTTAATGCAGAATATTCGTTTATATCATAATTAGTTAACTTATGTTTGCGCGACGTGAACAAAGGGACTCGACTCGTGGCGAGTTGTAAGGTCGACGAGAATTTCGAGTACGTCTCTCGCTCACGGAATTACGCTACTGATATGCGCCGCTATTGTCTGGGCTTTAGTATATCGTTCGAAGGCCTGCTACAGAATAAACTCCTTTAACTTTGTACTGTGTGGTGAAAATGAAATACCCCCACTTTGGTGCAAGGCGGTATTAGACGAAACACTCGTCATGATTGGGCAGAAATTGGCAAGAATTTAATTCTGACGAAGGAATGGATGTTTTGCCCGACATTTGGTTCACCGTTTCTAAACGGATTAGAAAATCTAAATTTCCGAGAGTGCCTACCATATAATAATTTAAATTACGATGTTTAATGGCTTATTTACAACCGCAGGGTTGAATGATGAAGTGATGAATTTAGCAATCGTAAAATGACGGTTTTTGTAAAAGGGGATTTATGCGATAAATGCCAAGCCGAAATTGTGTTGCAATAGAAGGTTTTGTACGTGACCGTACAAACCTTGTTTATTTTATTACATAAAAGTTCATTTCCTTTAAGCAACATTGATTTGTATATTTGTATTTATATATCTAGTTGACATAGTAAAAAATGATTTACGTATGTGCAGTTCGATCCTGTTTGTTGGCTCTTCATGTTTTCAATAGTTTGCTTCTTATGGGTAGTGAGTATAAGAATAATAATGGATTAATTACTATTCATTATTTACGTAGATATCTTATCAATTTCCTATATGTGAATATTGAAAAACTTATTAAATGAATATTGTATAGATTTAATGTAGTGAATTATTTGAACATGGCATGTGATTTAATAATTAAAAAAAAAGAAAAAATTATAATATAACATACTATTAAATTAAAAAAACAGATAATACAATTTACTTTCTACAGCAAAAACTACGCAGCCCAAAATGTTGGTGGACAATTTTTGCCATTTCTGCTAATAAATAAATGTTTCCACACATTTTGTTATTTGTGTTCCATGGTTTATAAGATCGAGTATGACCTTAAATGATATGTTTTTGTATTCACTCTTTTCGACGATGTAAATTGGGAGAAGATGAGAAGTCAGAATATAACCAATTTTTAATTAAATGATAATTGTTCAAAGTAAATGTTGACAGCAGTTCCGAAGAGAAATTTAGAAGGAAGAGGTATCAACTGGTGATAAGAATTAATAAGAATATGAAGCTAGTGAGGGGTAAAATCAATGTGCAAAATAATAGAAATTCAAATTCACATGGTCTTGTGTCAGTGAAATGAAACCAAAACAAAACCATTCTGCCACCACATTTTTTGCTTCCACGAGTAGAAGATTGTGATATTCGAAAGCAGTATTCGATGTACTAAAAGATAATACACGAATGCTTTTTGTACAATTTGGGACAGTTATTATAGAAATTATTTATAATTTTTAAATATTCATTATTCGTTTTATATTAGATACATAAATCAGAAAATAGCCACAAATAAGTCCCCATCAGATTCGACTACGTTCTGCGAAATTGGCCAAGAACCAAAATAATACGCCTACAATACTTGAGTACAAAATAAACAAAATATTCATTACTAGAAACGATCGTAAAATGTTTACGATTTGGACACATATCTTATAGGAAATCGTTTCCAATATATTACGTTTTTCTAAGAGAAGTGTCTCATTAAGCAAAAACTATTCTGAATAAAATTCACAATCGAACATGTATTGCGTAATCAAATCGATTGTTGATGTTTGAACTCATTTGCATTTTAATTTTTTTTTATCAACTGTGCCTAGAGGATGAACAGGAGAAAATTATTAAAATTAGACGACGCCAAGTTAGTGTTTCACCTTTAAGATTTATACCGTTTCATTACCTTCTACTCTTGTTTTATTGTTGTTTCCTTTCATTTCCACTGCATATCCATTTAAATTAAGATTCCATTTGTATTTTATTTTAATTCAATTATTCTGCTGGATAAATAAAAATAAAATAAAAAAAAACGCTGCTGATCAATAAATACATGGTATGTGATATGGGAAATTAAAAGGCGAGAGCAATCCAGTCGGAAATTGTTCGTTATAGTGGCTCACCTTTCATGGCAAATATTAATAATCGACAAATATGATTCATCTTAATTAAAATCGTTTCACTAATCCACTAATTCACCGATATACAAAATTACAATAACACGAAAAAAACAAGAGATATTTTTATCGGAAAATGCTTTTATTGCATTTTAATTTCCAAATAAATCAATTATCAAAAATTTCACTTGATAAAATGTAATTAATTATAAATAATATATAAATAATAAAATAATTAACTAAGATATATAAAAAAAAAATTAAAAATGATAAATTAGAAGTGGCGATTTATTCCATTCACAACCCATTGTGTTGTCCGCACATACTTTATGCATGAAATATATCTCAACGATTCTTGGAACGGAACGACCTTCATCTAAAAAAATTGTAGTAAAAAAAACTACAAGTTTTTGTGAGGAGACACGACGTGCGTTCAATTTTTCTAGGAAATTAGAGGCGCCGGCTGATCTATTAATAGAATACGTTATTTCGGTGTGTATACGAAGTCAATCCCGACGATTCGTGGAAAAAAAAGTCGCTTCAAATCGCAATGAACATATTTATGAATGAAATCCTCACCCGTTGCTTTTATTCGACCTTGAGCGAACGCAAGTCCGGAGCCTTCTCGGAAATGGCCCGAGATGGGTCAGCGCTGCCCAAACGGTCGCTACTCAACGATTCATTTAATAATTTTATTATTTAGACTGCTCGCATATTGAAAATCAAATTTCAAAGCCGATAACTAAGTGCATTAATATAGAGTGTTATACATGCTAATTGAAGTAATTAATCGACGTTGCAGTGTATCCAGGGAAAAGTTTTGAGAAGCACTGCGTTGCGGAGACACGAATGTCGACGGTAAAAAATTTAAAAAATCATTTCGGGGAATTATTTTACTACCGGCATTGGAAACGACCTTTAGCGTAAATGTAGTAAACATATCGTAAGGAATCATGAATGAAACTTTGCAGTATTGATAATTAATGAAAAAAAATAGCTTTTGCGGATTTTTTTATTAGTTTATTTTTTTAATTATTAACTTTATTTAAAGTTTGTATTTCAGACAATTTTTTTTAAAATACAGTAAGCGGAACGGTTTGCACCTTTGATAGGCGCTATATGATGGGCAATAAAATGAATTCCAACGATGGCAGCGCAAAGGTTAACAATGCCATTTTTTACTGACATCGTTCCATTTCTTTCCCTCTCACTATTAAGCTAATATCCTGGCAATTGCTGAATATGTACTCTACTATTTTGGGATTAACACTGCTAACTTTTAATGCAATTTCCCCACCCGCACCGAGTTTTTGACAACTCTTGCATTTTTTGACAATTTATGCCGATTTATTTTTGACGATAATAGCAATTTTGTTAATTAGTTAATTGTATGTAAGACAATATTTCAATTTAGCCGATTCTTTGTTCATAAACTTAAGCCAACGTTGAATATTTCATTAGTATTGAAATGTTCATAAAACGTAAATAATTTGATTCTTTATAAACCACATTGAAAATTATTTATTAATTATTTTATTCAGTATCTTGTTTCAAATAACATTACAATTGCCATTATTTTGAATAATAATTTTAATAAATTGCAACACATAATAAAATGCCCATTTAAGAAAATTGCATTGCGACCGTAATATAAGACACAACTAAATTAAAAATTAGATAATACAATGTACTATCGATGGGAAAAACTTGCGCTGCGGAAAATTTTGGTGGACAATTCTTTGCTATTTCTGCTAATAAATAAATGTTTTCGTACATTTCTTTGTTCCTCGTCGACGTCTTATCGTCTGAAAGATGGAGAAGTTCCGTATACGCTATATCTGCAGTTCTTTCCCCTTCATTTGATGCTTTGACACAAGCATTGACTATCATTATAAGCATATACTGAAACAGACGCAATTAGATTTCAATATCGGGGACGTTTAGGAAACAGGGTCATGCGGAGGGTTAGACTTTACTAAGAGTGGTAAGAGATAGATCAAATAGGCTGTGAAGCTATGAGGAAATTATATGAAGTTATATGACAGAATTTGTGAAAGTATGACTGACCGTCTCATTTTTGTTTGTTTTTAGAAAGAAGTATAACAGGGGCATGTTAAGTATACTCACAAATCAACATGACACATCTATTGTTACAACCTCAGGCTAAAAATTAACCAAAAATAGAAGACTGAGTTCATCTGATGAAAAATGAAGGAAATAACTCATAAAAAACATAGATAAAAACATATATTAATATACGCACAATTCTCCATATTATCCACAAAACCAGTCCCAGGTATTCCATGATTATTTCGCTTCCAAACAATAAATGCAATCCGCCTCTTGCGTACGCCATCGCGGAAACTGTAAGAAACGGTAAAATTCCACATATGCTATTAATACTTATCAGCACCATTTCCCATCCAAATATCACGTTATAGTAGACAACAATATTATGCAAACGTAGGTACAGATCATATATAATTGTTATGTCATAAGAAACCGTTTGATTATTATCTGCAACGAATAGATTACATTACTACATTTAACATTTTCAGGAAGTAACATCGATGTGCATTCTAAGTACTTGGTTTAGAAAACGATTAAGAATCTAACAGAAAATCAATTGATGAATTTGGGTGAAAAGCTTTACCGAAAATGAAAATTAGAGGACGCAAAAATCTCCATTTTTCTCCATTCCACAAGACTTATACGTGATATATTGAACTGAATAACTGATTGATTCACTGAGTAGTCTTGGTGACCGTACATACACAATTTCGACTAAGATTAAGAAGTTTTCCATACTATACCTTCATTTTTATAATCTTCAAGTACACTGATTATAAGTTGATTTAAAAGACTGTATCTGTAGAATATAGCCAATGCTGAATATTTCATTAGTATTGCCAATAAATGCATTTGATAATGTGGTAGATTACTCAGCAAGATAACCACTATATTATAATTCCCAATGCTATTGTAGGTCTGAAAACCAAGAACCACTGCAAATATCATCTGATTCCAAATATAGTTCATTCGATGTTTCCTCATCGTTGCACTTTTCGTCTTCGCGAACGGCAACAGCTCCTCATCAATTTGTTCGAACTGGTGGAAAAATTTCTTCCAGGTGAAGAAGTTAGAAAAATTGGACCTGGCAATGATCGATGTATTGGTTATCGTCGTTAATAATAGCATAACCAACTCTACGACTCCGTTTACGTCTTGTCGGGCTATGGTCAAGTAACTGATAACCACAAAAATACCGAAGGTGAATGTGAATGTTCCGACTATAAATGCGTAAATTTGCCAGATGAATTTTAAGTTGACGTTTCGAATTGGCTGTATTGCTAATAGCGTTGATATTGAAAATTTTGGAGTAAATAATATTGTGTTCGTTGTTTCGACTGCATTCATATTGGAACCAGTGCTATGTACAATATGAAAGATAGTTAATGCAAACACTTCGATCGATAGATCCTCGTATCGATATGAATGCTATTAAATATTAATATGCATGCTAACAGGTTACAATTATGTTAATAAAGCACGCAACATTTTGATATGATTTAAAGCACATACTTTAGAAACGAACTAAAAATGAAAATTAAGGTCAATCAAATGGCAATGAAAAAAGTTTCATAATATTATAATTGATTTCTTGCATTTTCGACATGCGCGGAAAATGATTACAAGCGAGAATATCCAAACGCGCAAGTTAAGACCATCGGGTAGTCTATGTACAAGATCGCAACGTACGTTGCGATCTTAAATATTGCTAATTAAAATGTTAATTTCTACCTTGCTTGCTGCCTTGCTACTTGCTTCACTTTTTCCCGGTACCTTTAGTGGTGTAAGCATTGAGGAGTCTCCTTGGATCTGTCCCTGTCACCTATTTCGATGGTGTACCATATGCGTCAACCTTCTACGTTGCCTATGTATTTCACTTTCTCTGGCCACTAATGCGTTCTCTTGATGTTTCTATTTAAAATGTGTGCTACACCACAACTACAGTATCCCTGTCTCCATTTGTGGTTCTTACCTTTTCACATTCATTTCATAAGTACCACTCAATACCCTCGTTGTTATTGTCAACTGTTCCATTGTGGTCCCCCATTATCACTATCTATCACACAATTTTAATTGTGTATTTTTACTATTAATAGTAAGAAAAAAATAAATGTCAGTTTCTTTGACGGTCGAAAACTGCGATTTTTTCCAAGGGTTCAGAAAATTTATTTTTTCAAAAATGTTTTCCTTTAAATTGCGAAATTATTTTACAATTAGCTAAAATGGTGTATTCTGACTAATAACAGTAAGAAAAAAGTAAATGTCACTGTTTTTTTTTTGACTGTTTTTTTTTTTGACAGTCGAAAACTGCGATTTTTTCCAAAAGGTACCCCCTTTGTATAGAAAAGGTGATTTTTCAATTTTTTTTTCTAGAAACGGCGAGACATTGTACAATTAGCGTCGCTGGGAGTAAAATAGTATATTCTGGCTATTAGAAGTAAGAAAAAATATATATATCATTGTTTTTCTGGAGGGTCAATAATATAAATGTATATAAAAATAATGTATTATGACTATTATAAGTAAGAAACAAAATAAATATCGAAAACTGCGTTTTTTCCAAAGGGTACCCCCTTTGTATAAAAAAAGTTATTTTTTCAAAAAAAAAATTCTAGAAACCGCAAAACATTGTACAATA
Source organism: Geotrupes spiniger (assembly GCA_959613385.1). NCBI lineage: Eukaryota > Metazoa > Arthropoda > Insecta > Coleoptera > Geotrupidae > Geotrupes > Geotrupes spiniger. Next base: position 12,617,010 of record OY390735.1, on the reverse strand, counting down.
AGCGTTGCTGGGAGTAAAATAGTGTATTCTGATCATTAGTAGTAAGAAAAATAATAAATATCATTGTTTTTTTGGAGGGTCGAAAACTGCGTTTTTCCCAGAGGGGGTTCCTCTGTATAAAAAAAAACTTTTTTCAAAAAAATTTTTTCTAGAAACCGCGAAAAATTGTACAATTGCAACTGCAACATCCAGAAGTCAATAAAAAATAAAAACGATTATTTTAACAATAATTATTGTTGCAAAATTATGCCCGACTTTAATTCAAATTTTTCCATGATCCGCCTGTTGAGTCAAGTGTACAGTCGGCCGTTACATTCGTCGAATCGGAGCGTCGATACTTATGACTAATATGTTTTGACCGGTTACGTAAATTCCTAATCGTGTGTCTCATATTTCGGTTAATAATAAAGGTGCGGTCGGTGCGTGGAACATCTAAAATTCGCGATCAAATTTTAACGCGCGGATAGGGTTTCGGGCGGTGTTTGACTTTCCGATGGTGATGGGAACGGGGCGAGGGGTGCTTCTTTGTGTGAACATTTAAAATTCGCGATTAAATTTTTACGCGCGGTTAGTGATTCGGGCGGTGTTTGACTTTCGGATGGTGATGGGTACATTTCCATGGGTCCACGGCGATGGTGCTTCGATGTGTGAACATTTAAAATTCGCGATTAAATTTTAAGGTGCTAATAGTGTTTCGGGCGGTGTTTGACTTTCCGATGGTGATGGGTACGCGGCGATGGTACATCGTGCCCCAACGCAGAAAAGTAAGATTTTATAATTTTTGCACGGTTCTTGTCGCGATTTATGGTCCAGTATGTGTGTCATTATTTGTTGAAAAATTCTAACGAAAGGACAACGCCTTGTTTAACAGTTAGGTAATGCTAGGTAATCTGCGCCAGATGACATCATGCGTTGCGTAAATCATATCGTTTGTTTATAAAGATGCGATAAAATTTTCTCCGTACATTTTTCGCTTCGAATAATAATAATATTAATAATAAACGTAGTTGTCTTGCATCGTGAGCAATAAGTCGGCGAACGAAACACTTTTAGAAGTATTAAAGTTTATTGCGACACACTTGTTTGCAATAAACAAGTACTGTATTGTATTGTAATGAACACATATATTGCACCCTTGGGATTTTATTGCATTTAATATTAATTTGATTTGTCTTAGTCACTGGTTTTCAATTATTTATATTTGAACTGACTTAGTTCATTTATTTCTCCAGTATTCAATTTCAACCCAACCCAACATAATTTTTTAATTTTTATTTTTAATAAGTTTCATTTTTTAATTTTCCTATTAACTATCCTTCATATTTACGTAAAACGCAGACCTAGACCCAATACAATGTGTCGTTTATAATTTAATTAATTATAATAAATTTGAATTATTGTTCTTTTGTGTTCATATTTGACTTATTTTTGATGGTGAGGTTTGTTACTACGTGATCCAAACCCAACAGAACTTTTGCTGTTCTGTTGTTGTATGTAATAGATTTTCGTTGGGTCTTTTCCATTTTGTTTCATCCATGTATTTTAATTTGTACTGTGAAGCTAATTTTCCCAACATGTTGTTGTTGTTATTGCTTCAATGTCCAAGATACCTTTTACATCTTCGAAAATTCTGATTGTTTCCGTTCCTCAGATTAAACAATTCTTACATTAAGTGACAATTTAAATTTAACAATTTTTTTTTAAATGAATCTCGATCAACCGATGTAGTAGCCGAATTAAACCTAACGTTTTTAATTTTTTAATTTTTTTTTAATTTTATAAGATTTATTTCTTGGTGTGTGTGCAAAATCTTACATCAAATAAAATGTATTTAAATTCATTAATCGGTCACTAAACCTTTTTCAATTTGATTGCATTGTTTATTTAATTTTAATTTATCATTCAATTTTATGTTATTTATATTTATTATTCATTTATTTTGCATTGAATCAATCCCAATTAATGCAAGGCCACACCACCTACCTTAATATTTGCAATGATTTGTTATTGGTTTTAATTTAATTTTAATCTTCAACAACTTCGGGTTCCATTGGTAACATTTTAAGATAAGAAGATCGTTTAGTTCGTCAACCCGTTAGGTTGAGTGAAATTTAAAAACACCTTGTCGGTCTACTTGGTAGTTTGTGTGGTTGATTTGTTGGAAGTTTTAATTAAGAAATGCATAATTCTGTTATGACCATATAATAGGGTGAATATGTAGCTTTTAAGGGACAACATAAGCAATCTATACACATTAAGTTACAAATCCAATTGTTCAACTCAACCGATTTACAATAAACATATTTCGGAGTATACATCAAAATATTAAATACGTTAAATGTTTCTTTCAGATGCAACGAGATCGTCGAAGCAACACCCCTAGAAACAGCGTTGAGATGAAGACAGATGAGTTATAGGAAATAAGCAAAAATGCTTGTAATTGTAATGTCATTTATTAGTATAGCAAAATCAGTTATTAACTGTCATGTCACTTTGTTTTACGAGACCAAGTCTCGCAGTCGACTTTTATCCGCACGATTACACGCTCCGGTATCAGGTATCGGTAATCCGGGTGTACAAAGCTTGTTGTTATCTGTACGGAGTTAGGTATATCCAGTGTTTTCGTATGTTTGTTAACACCAGCAAACACGATCAGGGAAAATTGTTGCCGGTCTAGGATCTACGATCCAAGACTTTGGCTATCAAAGAACTGTTCAACTTCATTACTTCATTATTTCCTACGTTTGAATTTGCTTTGCTAATAGTAACATTTATAATTATTTGCGTTTTTATTTTATGTAAGCCGGTGCCGAGCGGGATTGCGCCTCACACTCTTATACAGGGGTGTTAGGAGTTTAGATTTAGATTTTTAGAAGCCGATAGCCGGCAACTTGGACAATCTAAGTCATAGGCACAATCGAAATATTTATAATTTATATTAAACGCTTTAGAAGTAGGGACGGCTATCATATGAACTAAAAGGTAAAGCGAAATTTTTAAGCAAGCGGCAACTGTACTCGCTCAAACTCTCACCAGTACAGTGTTTACTATAATAACATAATACACAATGTGTAACATTGATAACGGTGACATCGAGTCACAATTATACCAACGAATTTCGCTTAGGGATTTTGTCGAAGCAGTCGTGATAATTACGTAGAAAATTTATAGTAAAATATAGAATTTCAGTCATATATTAGGAGATCTATGATCTAGTAACTTTTAGAAATATTAGCGTTTTGGTTGACGGCACCGGCTTCCGCATGTTATTGCGCCCCACACTCTTATACAGGCTGTCACAATTGACTACATATATTTAACATTGCACATCGCAAACGATACATATGCGATGAATAGTTTAGCTGTTCGTTCAAAAAACGAATTAATATTAATTATGTCGCTGATCGCAATCCCGGATTTATTTCAAGTTTAGCAAACTTGAGCTGTACACCGTAGTAACCGTCAAATAAGATAAGACATGTGTGCGATCTAAATATTTATAATTTATTAAATAATGTATATGTGACAAATATTAATTGTGTCGAAATTCACAATGTAGTCCCTTAAGAATTGGGGACGATTTTCATATCGCTTTAGAGGGTAAAGCGAAATTTTTAATAAGCTTCAACTGTACCCTTATTGGTAGTATTGAATATAATGCTATAATAGATATCGGTAACATCGACTCAGAAGCCGATGACCTGGCCATATTATGCCAAGTAATTTCCCTTAAGGATATTATCAAAAACGATCAAGTTAATTATAAAAAAAGTGCAGTAAAATAAACAATGACAGTCGTATATTAGGAGTTTTAGTTACATTTTTAATAGCTAACTTTCAAATATATTTTTGTTGGATTCAATTTTATATATTGAAACCATTTGTTTACACATATTTAACATTGCCCATCGCAAACGATACATACGCGATGAATAGTTTAGCAGTTGCGCAAAAAACGAATTTATATTAATTGTGTCGCTGATCGCAATCCTGAATGTATTTCAAATTTAGCAAACTTGAGCTGCACACCGTAGTAACCGTCAAAGAAGGTAAGACATGTGTACGATCTAAATATTTATAATTTGTTAAATAATGTTTATGTGACAAATATTAATTTCGTCGAAATTCACAATATACTAGTCCCTTAAAAATTAGGGATGGCTTTCATATCGCTTTAGAGGGTAAAGCGAGATTTTTAATAAGTTTCAACTGTACCCTTATTAGTAATTTTGAATATAACGCTGCAATACATATCGGTAACATCGGCTCAGAAGCTGATGACCTAGCCATATGTTGTCATTTATGCCAAGTAATTTCCCTTAAGGACATTATAAAAGGCAATCGTGTTAATTAAAAAAAATACAGTAAAATAAATAATGTCAGTCATATATCAGGAGTTTTAGTTACATTTTTTATAGCTAACTTTAAAATATATTTTTGTTGGATCCAGTTTTCTGTATTGAAACCATTTAATTTTCAGCCAGTTTAGCGATCCCTCATCAACTTTATTTTTGTTGATGACAATTTAATGAATAAAATATGATCGCAGTGTAAATTTAGTTCACTTAACTTTCCAGTAATATGTAATTCATATGAAATAATTTTTTTTAATTGTAACGTCATTCTTTATTGTCAAGCATACGAAGTGTTTTTGCAATTTATATGCACTTTGTTTTCGTGGGGGTTGATACTTTAACAGCGAAGGTGAAGTACCAACTGGTAATCGTAATCCTCGTGTGCAAAGCTACTTGTTACCTGCATGGAGTTAGGTAAAGTAAACATGATCAGGGGAAATTGTCGCCGAATATGCTACGAAAGAACTGCTTGGGTATGCCTGCGCTGAATAATTTCCATTCATTTAAATTTGCTTTGTAACTTTGGCAATTAATAGCATGTGTGTGAATGTGATTACTCCCCACGCTCATTTACAGAAGTGTTATATTTGGCTAGACACATTTAAGCTTGCCCATTGCCAATCATTTTCAATTCAAATTTGTTCGGCTTCAGGAATTAATTTTTATAATGTGTCAGGGTATACGTTCCAGTTTAGTATAATAAGTAATAAGTAGCTTTGTCATCATAAAATGTGATAAGTTATATCTCCATTTTTTTTAATTATAGATTTTTACGGTTGGTGATAAAATGTTGCATGCGCCACGTCAGCAAAATGTCTTTATCGACTTCGCCTGTTACTGGCTTCACTTGCCCGGGTCATAATCTCAAAGAATCACTTTACTGACCTGACACATAAATAACTAATAAAAGTTGGTTTTAAATGTAGTCATGCATTCAAGCTTATTTTAGGTGGATACAACGAACATAATTTGCGAATGCTGCATCACATTAACATAAACATTGAACATACTATCAATAGAATTGTGGCACCTGTAGCGCAGATATTTTTTATAGAAATGCATATTTTCAATATTTAATTACATTCGTAAATGCACATGAATGCACATAGGTTTGAATGGAAGGGTGTATTCTAAAGCTATAACAAAGGTGTTGCGTGAGATGTAGAGAATGGTGTTAGTTTTTGGGACAGTTGCTAATGTTGCTAATGGTACGCGAACTTAACCAGTTGGTGGGTGTGGAATTATGAGTTGTGCGAAACGATAGTGAGGCAAATCTTGGAGAACGATATTAAGGCAAATGCAGAGTTGGTGAGATAGTGTTGACTAGCTGTTACATGTATTGTTATATGCAATGTTGTGAGACAGTCACCTTTGTGGTGAGTGTGGTGAGTCGAGTGGCCTGTCGAGTGACGAGTCCAAGTTGAACATACTACCAATAAAATTGTCGCACCTGTAGCGCAAATATTTTTATAAAAATGCATATTTTCAATATTTAATTATATTCCTAAATGCATATGAATACACATAGGTTTGTCTGTTTTATTGTATAAGGGTTGAGTGGAAGGGCGCCGTCTAAAGCGATAACAAAGATATTGCACGAGATACAGAGAGGAGTGTTAGTTTTAGGGACAGTTGCTAATGTGGTACGCGAACTAGTATATGCACGTGTAGACAATATCAGTGTAGAAAGCAGTGGCGTAGTTAGCGGGTGCGAAGTTTTGAGTTGTGCGAAACGCTAGTCAAGCAAATCTTAGCGAACAATATTATTATTAGTTGGTGCGATAATGTTGACTAGCTGTTATGTATATTGTTATATGCAATGTTGTGAGACAGTCACCTTTGTGGTGGTTGTGGCGAGTCGAGTGGCGTGTCGAGTGGCTGATCCTTTAGTCAAAATCGAATGGCATGTCATTTTTCTTAGTGAACCGGTAACAGGCGTGATCATCGGCGAGCGTCGACCTGTCCCCAAAGTAGTAGGTGATCAGTGATTCTCGAATCGTATATCCAGAAGGAGATATGCTAACATCCAAAGTTGGCTGTTGAGTACGCCCATGCGATTCTTGAGCGTGGAATGGAGCTGGCGCCCATTGGTGCTCCCATAACTCCACGGTGGAGCAACTAACACGCCAAGTGCAATATTTTAGATACACCAGCATGCGAAGATATCCGGAAAATGGTAAAAGTGTCCAAAGCTTATAACAGGACAGATTCAAGGATAGCTACTAGAGGTAACGTGGTACCAGGCGGCCCCCCGAAAGGGGTTCTGTAAGTAACTCTATGTATCGTATCGTATTGTAAAAGATGCTATTTACATTTTCATGTGTTGCCATTGTTGCCATTGCTTTTGCCATTGTTTTTGCCCTTGCATTCGCCCTTGTTGTCACCATGGTGTGTTCTTATTGCTTTTAGATTGTGCTGCCGCTGAATCGAATAGGAATATCTCTCTAATATTTTATTTGACGAGGTGATCAGTTTGGTGATAAACAGTGAGTCGACGATTATTCTGTTTCAACCCATTAATTAATATTAATTAATTAAGTAATCGAAATAATAAACGCCACACCAATATTTTTCTTTCAAAATACACCGCCAGCTGAAACACATAATTTATTTATGAAATACCATTGCCTTTTGACTTTAAACTTGTTCTGTATGTTTTATATGTATTGGAGGCGGTGCCCAATTTTTTCTTTGAAAACTTTTTAAACTTGACATGCGCCAAATAAATAAATTGTATAAAATGTCGACGAACAGGGAGATATCTCCGAAATTATTCTTATGTACGCATTTTGCTTTGTTGCGCCAACCAAAACAGTCTCTCAGACTGACGTCTCGCATCAATTCTGGCAAATCTGTGCCCGTTATTGAATGATGTAGAGACAATTCCGTATACATTTTACTCTTCGTAAATTGTTTATTGTGTTTTATAACACCGATATTTTGGTGTTGTTTTCGTGATTTTGTTGTCAATACAATGTGTTAATCGCATCGCCGTTTTATTTTGGTAAGTTATTCGTGAAAATCCATTTCTCCATCCAAAGATGGACAATTTTAATTAACTTACCACCAATTAACTACATAGAAAAAATAAATATTAATTTTATTTAATTGGTAAAACTGGTGCTTATCAGTTTTACTAGACGCAAATATTTGATATATGACATCCGCCAGAAGATTTTAGATTTTAACACATGAAGCATGAACAAGTTGTTTTAATGCTTTTAGTTGTATTAAAAATTATTTCAATCGCTACTTGCTTATTCAAAAATACTAATATTCCAAATGCGGCCGATTTGGAATATTAATATTTTTTTTTGAATAACCAAGTGTTATTCTTTCTCATTAAGATTCCATATAGTCGCTGTGCGATTTAAATTTTTACGAACTTTTGTTCATCCAACTGACCAGAATAAATTTTGGGAACACTTATTTTATAAAAGTCGACAACTGTATTTTATATTAACGAAAGCCACGTTACTGTTTGGCTTCGAACTATTTGTTTTTGAAGCTAGTTTTTCGTCTCTCGTTATAAGTATTATGCCTTTTGTTATTTGAATGTATTTGTACCTTTTTCCTGAAGTAGAAACCTATTACGCCATATTGAAATACAACCAATTGAGTTTCGTATAATAAAAATGTGATAATTTACTATGTAATATGTGCAATTCAATCACAAATCGTAATTTGTGATTTTTTTAAAACTGTATAACGGCATTCTTTTCCCGGAATGGTGCGGTATTAAATTCCGGTCGCCCCGAAAACAAGGTCGTTTGAATTTATTTTTCGTGAATTTGTTGCTTTTGAGCAATAACAAATTCGTTTTTTTGTACTTTTCCTGCAGACAGTTCTGCAGCTAGGTGTTCATATCCCCCAATTGAGCCCATTTTTCCTTACTTTCCGTTTATGGATCGTATCATAAACAGTTGTTATGTTACGAAACATGGTGACGGAAAGTTCTTATTTTAATTCCAAAATGCAAATTTATAGCTAGGAATTAATTCGCCAACTTCTTCGAAAAATGAATTTTATTACAATAGTAAATCGGAGTTTTATTAGTTCATTATACAAACATTTGTATTGTTTTGTTTGTCGCGTCATCGTTGTACGATATTATTGTGTAGTCGCCCGCTCCGAATATAAAATGGAGTGCGCTAGCTCGCTGGCGTTAATCAGATGGATAGTCGATGCACAGGTTAAAGGGAGATGGGAATTCCTTTTGGACGATCTTCGGGATCTGGTTAAACCACCCCAAGTAATTGTCATATACTATCGTTCATTTGAATTGGATATCTGCAACGGTAATTCTAGAAGACCCGATGGATTTGAAGCTAGAGGTGGTTGGCCGTTTTCGTTGTATTTGCTCAATGAAATCGTCCGGTTCGAAGTAAGTGTAATTTTAATGAACCTTTGAGCGTGACGTTCACGATTTTTGTTTCGTATTTTAGGGTTTTTCAAGTTTTTAGCTAGCGTCCAAGACTCATCCTAGAGTTTACGCACCTACTTATTTGTCTTAGTAATCTTCGTATTCTTCGTACTTCGTTATTATCTTGATTCCTGTTCGAGTCCATGTCTCCGTTTATGCGACATTATAAGGAGTACGTTATTGTGAGGTCGTCGTTGGACAAGATTGGACCACCTTGGAAGTGCGATCCAAGTGATGCTACCGCCACGGTATTAATTCTAGAAGATTCGGAATTCCAGTCGCATCGGAAGATGGTCGTTTTTGTTGTATTTGTCCGACGAACTCATCTGGTTAGATGTAAGTGTATTTTAATCAACCTTTGGGCACGATGTTCATGATTTTTATTTGGTATTTTAGGATGTTTCCATTCCAAGTATTATCCTAGACCTCACGTACCTACTTCTTTGTCTTCGTTTTCTTCGTTATTATCTTGATTCCTGCTGGAGCCCGTGTCTCGGTTTATGCGACATTAATGAGTACGTTATTGTAAGGTGGTCGCTGGATAACTTTGAGCCATGTTGGAAGTGAATACAAGTGTTTTTTCTATTTTTCATTGCTTAGTGCAAATCAAAGAAAGCAATTTGTTGTAACTTACAAAATGAAACTTAAATCTAATTTAATAAATGAAGTTTTATAGTACATAATGTGTTTTAATTAAATGTAATTTCCTCATCGGATGAATGATCACCAGTATTACATGTACTTGAACGAATGTGAATGTATATATGAGAAGATTTTTGAAGTACGAGGGAAGTAAGCACAACCCAACGGTAGTTTGATTCTCAGACTATTAACACTTATCACTTGCCTCAAAGCAAAATCAAATCAAAATGACCTCTGATACTAATATACATTCTTAACAGCATGTAATACACTTTGATTTGATGTGCGACATTAACTTTATGGGTTTAATTCACGAAATTTTGTGAGGTGGATTTTTAAAAAACGGACAATTGACAACATGTCGAAATATCAACATTGTCCAGTCCTTGAATTTCTCGTAGCCAGTTCATATTTTGCCTTCGGTTTTTGAGGCAATAAAGTCTCGAATGGTAGTACAGTCCATAGATTCGTCATCACTAGAACCGCTAATTTTTGTAATTTTAAACTAAATTTACTACAATAAACTTGCCACCATTTCTTTGAAGACAGTCACATTCGGATGGAGGTTTCTACTCTTATTCTTACACGTTTCTTTACATAACTCTAACAAGTGGTAACTCTGCGTTTCAAATTGATTTGAGGACTTTTTCGTATCTACTACTTAGATTCGTTTTATTATATAAGGCTCTATTACAGTTACATGTAGTACACCGTTTATTCTGCTATAGAAATTGTTCGTATCTTCATTAACTAGATCTATCTGTTAATGCTTTGCCTTTAGGTTGTCAATTTTGTTACAACTAAAATATTTCACGTTTGGCCCCGCCTTACAGTTCTACAATTCTATTTGTAAATTTTGCTGGGTATAGTCAATCGAATGAACTTTGAGAAGGGTTTGTGGCGATTATGAGGTTTTGAATGCTTTTGAAAGTGTGTCTGTGTGTATGTGTGTGTGTATATGTGTGTTTGTACGCCTTCTTACACTCACATTGCTTAAGCTAATGTTATGAAATTTTAAAGTTAAGGCTTCCATTTTTTAAAACAATATCTCCACCGGAAATGAAAGTAAGCTATTGAAACTTTAAAACAATTTTCATTTGAAAAGGATGCGTTCACGATTTCATGATAGCGACTGCACCAGTTTGCTGGAACTTATCATAAGAAAGTTCAACGTGAACCACTGCAATTTTTTATTATTATTTATTGTACCTACGGAATAATTTCGTCGACTACATTAGAATAACCTAACTTTTTCACTGACTATAGTTTATGAGTATATTTAGTAGAGTGATTTGATTAACTGTATTATACCAAATTCAATTCGTATTCGATTTAATTTTATTTAGACGAAAGGTGAAAAAGGTCTAGCATAAGACGAATACGATTCCTAAAAAATGCATGTTGCTAAGTTAAAACTCCAAGGTTGATAATTCGTAGTTAAAGCGCAAAAAACACTATTCTTTTGTTGAATACACTACATTCATTTTTATGTTTTTATGTTATGCGAATGTTTATTCACTTTAAAGTTTGGGTCTACGATTTATTTGAACTACTAGTTCGCATTAAAATAATAAAATTGGCATTGACCCAAGCCGTTGATTAAATCTAAACCGATTAAAATTTAAAACCGTAATAATGTAGGGAAAAAGTCGTAGAAAATTTCAACAACCCACACGTTCACTTCAGGTGGTAACACGAGATTTCATTTTGAGTTGGCTGGTCTTTATTCATTTGCGTAGTTCCTTGCGCAGTATAACCGTTTTTTACTCTACATTACTATTATTGGCTATCGCTGGGTTAAAAAACTTGTTTTGGACAAACGAATAGCCCGAATTTCGACCTTACAGCAACATAAAATAACGCACGGCATAGGTTCAGCAAAAGTATCCATCCAATGACAATCGAGCATGCATGACGGGAACTAAGTAAAAAACTCGTACCTGCAAAATTTCGATAGCAGTCAAGAGCGCTCATTGAACGATTTTGCGCAGTATTACCGTTTTTTACTCTAAATTACTCTTACTGGTTATCCTACAGATAAAAAAACATGTTTTCGACAATACACACAAAAACCTCGAATTTCGACGTTAACGCAATGCAAAATAAGACCATGCACGGCATAGGTTCAGGAAAAGTATCCATCCAATGATTAACCTTGCGGACGCGCACGTTAAAGTTACATTGATAATAAAATGGTGTGCCGACATACCTTCAGCGAGTGTTTACGTACACTTTAAAGTTTGGCCTACGATTTATTTGAACTAGTTCGCATTTAAATAATAAAATTGGCATTGAACCAAGCGCCGTTGATTTCATCTAAACCGATTAAAATTAAAAACAGTAATAATGTAGGGGAAAAAATCGTAGAAAATTTCAAGAACGAACACGTTCACTTCAGATGGTAACACGACATTTCATTTTGAGTTGGCTATGCAAAATAGGTGATACGCAGAAGTGCAAACAGTTCTTGAGTTTGATTTCAATTATTCATTCATAATTACCATTAAATAAATTTACTAACTTAAATGGTACTTACATTGTTGATATTAAATTAAAAATCTCTATTTTAAACGGTCCGAAAATTTGAAGACGAAACGTCGATAGCAATTGAAGTTAAGCACAAAACTTGCTATCCTTTCTCACAGTGGTGTTTTTGTTGTTAGTTTAGGTAACCAACAGGTGTCTATGGTAAAAGAACTAATGTGGTCTCAATGAATTTTTTTTGTCAGGTAGATGATTTCCATCGGACGTAAACTGATTCACTGGTTCTTAAATAAATTAAATGTTTGAAATTTGTATTAAATATATTTTTCGCCACCTTGTTATAAAATATATATATATCACATGTCAACTTCGCATAACATCATTTAAATATTTTCTTAAAGAAGTGTGGCATTAAAATCTTTAAAACTTATAACAGCATCGAACTATAACATAAAAATTCACATGTGACATTCACACATAAAATGAAATTGGTGACATAATCTATACAAGTATTTTAATTGAATTTATCCAATTTGACACAGAATGAATAATTCGATTTTTTTTACCTTAACAATAAGCTTAGCACGTACTTATACATATGTACATATGTTTAAATTAGGTCATATTTTGATATCATATCTATTACCGTCTCACAATTATAAAATACGTACTTGAAATAAAACAATAAACAAATATTATTTATCAAATTGTTTATCCAAATTTAAACACCTACTCTCGGTACAAATATTAACCTGACTAATCGTTTTACTTTGCGATCAATATTAGATGCACCTAAAAGCATCTTTTTCAATTCTTCTGTATGAAAGACTAAATGTAAATGTTATAAAAAGTGCCATCTTAGTATCTGCGTTTGGCCTGCCTTTGCAGCTTGCTACATATTACTTCCTTTTGATCCATTAGAACGATACCATCTGTTGATTTCTTGTATTCTAACATTATGTTTGGTTTCTGTTGGCATCATTTAGGGCCTTAGCAATATCGTCTTGGATCTGGCCATTATCTAGGTTTTTTCTTTCAGATAATTAACCATAGGAAAGTAACTTCCGCCACTCCGAATTTTAAGTGCCTTCTAATCTATTGTGTCTTTTATTTTGACACAAGATTCCCATAGTGGTAGTTTTTTCTAACAAATAGGTGACCAATGGAACGCTTGTACAAATTCTTTGTAGTAAGATTTCTGTGTTATGGGCACTTTGTACCATTTTTTCACAATACCAAATCCCAAATTCTTGTGGATGTCTTTACGTCCAACATAAATTAGTCCATAGAAAACATCCAGAAGCAAACTGACACAGTCAACATATTTTTAGGCGACATTGTCCTGGCTTACTTGGGATATACTAGAAAATGTGCATCATCATAGGATTAAAATTTGCTCATCTTATGATACTTTTTTCCTGGAGTCTAATTTCTCTGCAGTTATATATAAAAACCTGTAACTGATATCATAGCAAAGATATCACTTTCCTCACTTGCGAATTTGTCGCCAAACCTCACCAGTAAACTACGATTCATAACAACCGGACCATTATTTAATAAGTATGTTACCCCGAAATGCTCATAATTCCTAGAAATATCATCAAGAATCGAACCTGGACTAACACAACGACTTCAAAGCATTTGATATGCCATCCATCTTTCTATGATGATGTGTTCATTGTAAACCACGTACCATACTTAAGCAATAAGGCTTCTTTGAATAAAAACAAGAACACGCGATCGCTTACATGTACTTTCAAGGCTATCGTCAGGTTCTGATTTGTATCAACGCGTTATTGATCTTAATTAAAAGATTGTGGTTCGTTCGATAATAAAACTTAAAGGTGCTCCAGTCTAACAATAGACCATCTTATATACATCAATTGTATTAGAGTTATTAAAAAAATCACTAAGCATAAACAAACAATTACTACGTATCGTCGACATTGGCTGCATTTAATAGGTCAAGGTAACGTCAATTGCATCAAATGCTCAGTAACATCACCGTACTCGGAGGCTCGGCTTTCGACCCAGGCCATAAAAATTGAGTTACTAGGTTAGCCAAATTGAGAAGTAATAGTGTTCGTTTAGTTAGTTGTGATATGCTACTGCTTGTAAAGTAATGAATTAAAAATGAAATATAGTTCAAAAATGCTTTAGTCTTTATTAAAATATATATTTTCTTTAATATAATGAATATCGGTGAATTATGTACTGGGCTGTGAAGTTTTTTCACGTTCATATTGTTCGTTTATCCACTAAACCTCTTTGAAGCGCAATCACATTTCGTGACATTGTTCTATGTGATGTTTTTTTTTGACTTGAGTTAATATAAATTTCGCAAATTAAGTGTTGGGAATTGAAACATAGACAACGGACCAAAATTTTACGACATTGTCAAGATATACAGTACAAAAATGATTAAATGTCTTTGTTTCATAAAAAAATAGGATTTCTGATCTAGCTGATTTAGTTCATCCCTTCTTCAGCTTCCATCATCAGGTTGTAGACCAATATTGATAGTAGCTCCTCTGGTTAATTTAAAAAAACCGTGGAAAATCAACTCTGACATATATTAAATCAAAAATTGTCCAAAATCGTCATCTGGTGAACAATAATTAAATAGTTATTCCGTTAAAACTTCTGATTTGAATGATTCAGAAATAGACATGTTCGGTTGACGTTGTATAGAAATTGTATGTAATCAAAATACAGCGTGGCAAAATAACTGCATGCGTTGGGAAATGTATGAAAATAAATCAGAACATACACCAACAAGACCGCGTGACGAATAACCGTTCGTTCTAATTTGTTATCTCCGTTAAAAAAGAGAGTTTACTTGTTAAGTGAGTCATGTTCAACTGTAAACTTCAAACGTTTGCACTTTTAACAACAATTACTGAAAGTATTAACCTCGACGTTTGGACAGCAAAAGCCCTTTATGGATAGCCGTTTATTCCAATTTGTTATCTTCGTTGAAAAGGTGTGTTTGCTTGTTAAGTGAGTATATGTACGTGAAATCATCACCCAATCCCATTGGAGTAGTTACGACAATATCGACGAAAAATGTTCTTTATTCACAATCGACACAATTGCATCAAACGTTTGTCACGTCCAACTGTTATGTCGATGTATAAACAACTAAACCCAAAAGTGTTCCTGTCTAAAATAATTAAATAAATAATCTACCTCTATGGTTGCAAATTTTTATCAACAATTACATCAAGGATTAACCTCGATGTTTGTACATTTATTTTTTTAAGCGTACACAGTGAATCATTTTAAGGCCATCTAAGGGCTGATTACATTCCATATGAAGATTAGATAGGTATTATTGAGCTACCGGATTGGATTTAACTGATTTACATTGACAAACTAGGATTTCTTCATAATGATTCATTAAAGCCTTCATTTATTGATGTGACTCCTTTATGGTTAGTGTACATGGCCATGTCCCCTTTTATGGGGTGGGTTTTGTTCGTTATCTTGTACTACTTTCTTTCTCTAAACATGCACTATAAATGCCCCCGTTCTGCATGTAGTCAACAGGTATGACATCGCTGCATTTAGTCTTGGATTTCATGATAATTCCGAGTCTACAATATTGCTCTCTCTTCTAAACTCAACTTAAACCAAGTTCTCTAGGCGACAGTGGCCCAAACGTTGACTAATTTATATTTAATCCAATTATTTCTGTCTATCTGATTCTCAACATATGAACTCAATCCTTTAAGCTTATGGTATTATTGATATGGATTAAACTTTCAGGAAAATAATAATTAATTCCAATTAAACGGCGAAGTCGCAATATTAAGGCTTCTGCAGGAGAAACGATTTTGAATTTTTGCTGCGACTGGCTGTTTAAATTATTATGGTTTCTTTACTAAAAATTAGCCAGTTAGTAAATTCAATTGCTTTTGTCATTCAATCTAAATTATTTAGTTTGTTAATTATAATATTAATTATATTACAATATTCAAAGTGATTTTATTTAGTTTTATTCAGTCAGCATTCTAAGTAATGAAGCTTTCTCTAATCTGGAAGCGAATGAAAAGAGAAAATTACCAACGATGTTCTAAACTCGTCAACAGCGCAGGAACTGGTTATCTCAACACTCGGCATTTTTTAAGTACACGAAATAATCTAAGAGTATATATTTGTTTTTCAATTAAGTAAGATTCTTGATTGAAGTCGGTTTTATCTGCTCTAGTTTTATTAAGATATGACAGAGTAGAAATTGCATATTATTTACTGGTTTTGAAATACGATGTAAAAATACGGAACATACACAATTTGACGAATAATTTTAATGAAGGAAAATATTCTTTATATTGACAAATGATTTCCTGTTATTTAATACCACAGCAACAGCATAGCAAAATGTGTTTCCAAACATCACATTTCATATGACGCCAAATTGTTCAGAACAAACTTCCTCATTAAAACAGCTAAAATTTATGACATTGCTAAGACGATATGTATCACGATTCGTATGTCATGTGTCTTTCACTTTATTGCTACCGAACTCGTATCGTTAAGTTGTCCCAAAATGCATTCTTTTGTCATTTTTAAATTGTCCACGTTAACGCCACCATTTAACCAGTGAAACATGAACATTCAATTTTTGTTCAACACGTCTAACAGATTTCTATCATGACATTAATACTAATTAAAAGATTAGTCGAACTGTTGGCCCATTCGATAATCAAATTTAAGTCCTCGAATCTAACAATTGACAATCTGATACACGTCGATTATATAAGAAACCAGAAAAAAAATCACTAAGCATTCGCAAACATGATTCCTCTACTACGTTTCGTCGTCTTCGCCGTGGTTGTGCACCAGTCATTGGCCGTTTATAAAAATCTAACAGTTGATGAAGGTACGTATACATCAATCGCGTCGAAAATGCTCACTAAAATCCAAAAATTCAGCGGCGCGGCTACAGGCATGGACGGAGGACAGCGAGCAGAAAATGTGGGAACTTAGTGGACAAGTCGAAGGTGACATGCTTTTGACCCCGAACCAAAGAAACGGAGTAATCAACACTAGACTACGTTGGCCGAATCGCGTGATTCCATACGAAATTGACTCATCTTTCAGTAAGTTTGATGTATGTGTAGTTTATGTACTCTAACGTTATTTTTATGCCATAGCTGCCGCGCAAGTGACCGCTATTGATAGGGGCGCAGCAGAGTTTGCCCGTAGGACGTGTGTCACGGTAAGACGCAGGAGGGCAGGTGAAAACGACTTTGTACGCGTGACTGTGAGTAAAACAATAAAATAAAACCGCAAGCATAATAATGCCAATGAAATGTTGTAGGGTGCAAATTCTGGCTGCTGGTCTTGGGTAGGAAGAACGGGCGGAAGGCAAGATTTGAACCTTCAAAGGAATGGATGCGTGTGGCACGATATCATAGTACATGAATTTTTACACGCCGCAGGTTTTTACCACGAACAGAGTAGAACAGACAGGGACAACTATGTGACAATTCTGTGGAATAATATCCAAAGAGGTAATCGCGATGTCAATTTTAAAAATGCTTTGAATCCATTTTTGTGTTTCGTATTGAGGAAACTGACCTTAATGGTTTGCAGGAATGGAACACAATTTTGATCGACTTGGTGCCAATGTAATAACAGGTTTTGGACAACCGTACGATTATGGGAGCATTTTGCATTACTCTGCATTTGCCTTCTCAGCAAACGGACAAAGGACAATTCAAACAAGGGTAAGGATTTTAACATGACGTGTAGAATATGCATAATTTGCCCATAATTTTTAGGTTCCCAATGTGGTTATAGGACAGGCACCCGAAATGAGTGCAATCGATGCTAGAAAACTTAATTTGATGTACAATTGCTAAGAATAAAGAAACATAAATAAATAGTTACTATTAAGATTTTTTATCATTTACTACATAAATAAACAAAAAAAATTCCACGCCAAAAAATTGTAAAAATTATAATGTTAACCCATTTAATTTTTGATCTTCAATATTTACCAAAGGAATTAATATTGCTCGAGTCGTTAGAAAAAAGCACTAACTATGACTAGAATCTGAAATATGTCAATGCTGATATATTACTCTTGCCAGCAATAACCCCAGATGTCCAAAGGCGTATGCCATATGTCTGCATACACTGCTTTTAAGTAACTGTTTATTCAGCTGTATTTTATTATATCTCCCAAGGAGCCATCACATTTTTTTATTTCGTTCCCGTTTCCCATCATTTCCAACAAATATCCAGATATTTTGCTGAATTAGCAATTAGCAATTGGCATATGATATATGGGTATGACTTGTGGCTTATGGCCCATTACTTATTTCGTTAAGAAAATTTTCTACTTTATTTGCAACGTCTTCGTAGTCTTTAATACAGCTAAGAGGACAGTATCA
The DNA here is from genome assembly GCA_959613385.1 of Geotrupes spiniger. Taxonomy (NCBI): domain Eukaryota; kingdom Metazoa; phylum Arthropoda; class Insecta; order Coleoptera; family Geotrupidae; genus Geotrupes; species Geotrupes spiniger. The sequence continues at coordinate 12,598,705 of OY390735.1, read as the reverse complement.
TCTGCAAAAGTGACTATCGCCTCATGTTTCAATTTAGGAGCATCACTGGTATATATTTGATACAACACGGGTGCCAAAGAACTATCTTGTGGTACACCTATTCCAATTGCTTTTACTTCAGAATATGAAATAAAATGTTTGAGTATCAGTTTATACTTAAGTGATTTCTGAACATATGTGAAAGAGTCTCACAAATAAAACAATGTATATGTTCTCTATATCTTGTACTGTCTACAATTTTTACTGATATTTCAGGAGCCCAGTGGCATTACTGTTTTATAAAAAAAAAACAATGAATCAAATTCTGAACAACTCTTTCCAAAAAGTGGCTTTGAATCAAAAAGAGAAGTATAAGGTCACCAGAGATCAGAGATCAGAATAAATTTGCCACTTGCATCCATTTCTAGAAATGGTCATATGCTACGTCATATAAACACATGGAAGTACCATAATAACAATGATACATGGGTACATGTTCGCTTAATTAAATTAACATTTTAAAATATCTCTAAAATTGCTTGTATAATAGCAAAATAATGTTAACTAGTTATACATGTGGAGTACCCCAGAGCTTACTATTTGGACCCATACCATTTCTTATATGTTATTATTTGCTAATAACATCGCATAGATTTACAATCAAACGCCAAATATGGCTTTTATTCTTGAGAAAGACAATAGAATTTTGGGTTCCATTATCGTTCTAATTCCCTTCAAATATTCTACACTGCTCTTCGACTTTTTGTGAAGTGTGTGTGTTTACTAATGCGTATGTTAGAGTTGGTCTAATAGTTGTTTTAAATTCAACAACTGCTTGCTTGTGTAAGACAGTTTAGATTACGCCTCCTTAATGTATATTCTTTCAGTATTTATGAAGATAACTTTCGCTTCTGCAAAATTCTATTTTACTTGTATAAGGCTTCCTTCTTTCTCTACTACAATAAATTGTTCCTTATTGTTCCAATTTAAAAACATTGTATATTTGCAAGTCCATCACTTGATTTCGAGCAAATATTTCCAACAACAACGTAAAGTATTTCTGAATTATCGCCAAAATTCAACTTAAAACAACGAGATAATACGCTGTTATGAGTTCTAATATTATTGACATTGCCTAAACATTTTCCTCTCGCTCAACTGGTTACTTTGAATGAGATACAATCTTTGGAAATGGAGCTATAATAACGCAACATAAACGCACGCAGGTGCATTAGAAGGTAAACTTTTTGCAAGAAATGTAGAAACCAAACCCAACCCAACCAAACTTCAAATCCCAGTCGAAAAAATCTATCACATACACAACTAACATAACTTCAATATTATTACAATACACATCCTTTCTCTTTCTAATCCCAAAAGTAGCGGTAAGAGGGTTTACATAGTGTTTATATATAAAAAATAAAACTATTGACTTCTAATAATAGAAGTATCCAGTTATTTACATTCTGACATAGCGGCTAAATAACTTAATTTGTCTTTAACGCAGAATTTTATTATTTTGAGGCCGAACACTTATTTCTCCTTTATGGCTGATTGACCTCTTCGCGGGCGATACCGATGATCTTAACTCGTCCTGGGTTCATCGTTAAGTTTTTTTTTAAGTTAACTTTATTCTGGACGAGCACCGAGGCTTCGCTCGTCCATTGAATCGACTTCTTTTTATTTGTTGACATGTGCCGATGATGACTCGTTCCGACTCGATATGGTCCAATTCGGGCTCTCGTTACGTTGAAATAATATTGGCGACGCAAATTACTGTTCTTCAATTGTTTATTCCGCAGGCCTTATACTATTATAGAACTCCTGCCGAGAAACATTTTTGGATGCAGTTCTTTGTTCTTTTTCAAACCGGCTAGTCATCGATTCACTATCAGTACGCGAGATGTTTCTTCAATTGCTTCCGACTCATCTAAAACAAATACAAGCTAATTGTACCAGGTAAACTTAGCGAAGGAGGTGGGATCGAACGAAACCTTTAAACGAATTGTCACATCAAATTTGCTGACTACATAATCGTAATTTAACAGGGATTAAAAATTCGTCTTAGAAATATATCATCAAATATTCAACTCAACTTTCTATTAAATCAGAATCGTCCAGATGTAATTAAATGCATCAAAAATTTCTATTATAATTAAATAATTGTTATCTGCAATGTAGGTACTAATTGTATATCGCGGAGATTGTACATACATTTGCGTTGAAGGTTTTATAAAATGATTATTCTCATTTCTCTCTTTAGCTGTAATTAATCAATTAATTTTAATTTTACTTTGACGGTGGCCACGTCCACTAAAAATCTTGATTCCTTGTTTAAATTGATAATATTCTTGAGGATATAATATCACTCAGTGGAAAGTCTTTGATTCATTAAGAGATATCGAACTTGTCGATTTAATCAAGGTTTGGACGAAATTTTTAATTACTGATAAACAAATTTTATTTGGCAATGGGTACAATCGTGTACCTATATATACAGGCAAAAACACTTACTGAAACAGTCAACAACCATGTTTCGCGTGTTACGATTTTTCGTGCTTGCCCTAGCCTTGCAGCAGACATTGGCAGGGTACAAAAAACTCACCGATGAAGAAAGTAAGTACGCTTCGTCGATCATATAGAGCATAACTTAACTTAACATTATGATGCGTAGCCGCACGTTTGAAATCATGGACGGTACACGATAAACAGAAGATGTGGGAACTGAGTGGGCAACTTGAGGGAGACATGCTTCTGAACTATACGCAAAGAAATGGCATCATTGACGGCAACATGCGTTGGCCAAATAACATAATTCCGTACGAAATCGACGGAGTCTTTTGTAAGGTTGTGAAAATCGTTTCGTATTTGCGTTTTAATGTTTCATGTTGACAGCCGATGCACAAATTCGTCAAATCGACGATTCTCTACAGGAATACGCTCGGAAGTCGTGTGTTACTGTTCGACGCAGGCAAGGGGAATATGATTACGTATACGTAACAGTGAGTTTCGCAATTTTTTTGCGGTAACGAAAATTTATTAAATTTTTTTTAATTAAGGGTGATAATAGCGGTTGTTGGTCGTGGGTTGGACGAATGGGCGGCAGGCAAGAGTTGAACCTCCAGACTAATGGCTGCGTTTGGCACGATACAATCGTCCATGAATTTTTACACGCGGCCGGATTCTTCCACCAACAAAGTGCGACTGAACGGGATGATTACGTAGACATTTTGTGGGGAAATATCCAAGCAGGTATGTAGAATCTTCAACTCATATATTTTTTCTTTTAATCCACTTGCTTCTTCATCAATTTCGTTCACACATTCTTGATTCTTCACAGGAACTGAGCACAATTTTGACAAATTCGACGCAAGCTACATAACTAGTTTCGGTCAAAGATACGACTACGGCAGTGTAATGCACTACGGGCCATATGCCTTCTCAGCGAATGGGCAGAAAACAATTCAAACAAGGGTAAACTTTCTTCTCGGAATGTGAAACCACGAATTCTCATCATTGTTATTTTTTCAGGATCCGTACGCCGTCATTGGGGAAGCGCCTGAAATGAGCGAAATCGACGCAATAAAACTCAACTTAATGTACAATTGCTGGTAATAGAAATAAACGAGGTTCTGTTAGTTTACCTGCCTTTGTGTTATACTCCAATTAAAGAAAAATATTTTATAAACAACAGCAATATGCATTACGGCTAATTTTATTGTGTATTCTTCAAATTTTTGACAAAAAATTTTATTATGGTGCTATATTATTGCTTATGAAATATTTTTTACGCCACATTGATCTTAATACCTTTTCATGGCCGACATTCTACATACTTCAACGTATATAAACTAGGGACACCATTTAAAAATATTTAATGCAATAATAATATTAACCTAAAGAACTAATATAGAAGTTTAACTTGAATTAATTCAAAGATTATATAAAATAAAATATCACATCGATTGATAATGATGCAGGAAAAAATGTTTACTTGCGGTTTAATGCAATTATATTAACACTAGCTTTAATTATTTAATGGAATATTCATCGATACATTCATTTTTGATTAGACTGTTATCTTCACTCAGTTATTTAGATTAATAATAATCTACTTCTTAATGTATTATTGGAAAAAATTAAAAAACGAAGGAATGTAATTAATATTTAAAATTATTATTTCCTAACCATAAAATGTTTGAAGAAATCACACAAGGAAAAGGAAGCAAAATTACCGAAGAGTGTTTAGTTCAACGCTGCGACTGAAAGATAGTTATGGAGAGTGGTAAAGTCTCATAATTAAGAAGTACTTTTCGAGTACAGCATACAATTGTTCCACAAAATATTTTATTCATGAATAAAAATTCAGGAAAGTAAAACTGGTTTACTGCAATCATGTGTATTAGTGTTTAATAAAAACATGTTTAATTTGTAATAGTTGTATTATTGAAATTAATATAATTCATTGCCCGTGAAGCACAACTTGTTTCCCATTAGATTGATGTTCGTGTTTGATAAACGACAGGCTTATTTTTTATTATTGATAAGTAATCACTATATATTTTCCTCTTATGGCCGAACATGCTAAGGACGTATTTCCCAGCGAGACTGGTTTCTTGTTTCATAACCAACGAGGTTTCTGTAAGAGGAATAATAAAAAAAGGACATGGACACTTGGTTAAAATTTCACATAATTTTTTAATTTAATTAATAAGTAGTCGTCTGGAAATTTATCTTTGTGGCGCCCATATAAATGCCGATTATTGTCTTGAACATTTGTAGAAGAAATATACCATCTTCACTGCGTGGTCGGTGTATTCAAATATTTTAGTTAGTTTAATATTCTAGTATTAGCCGTGATAGCAATATTGCTAAACAAAACAAAATTTATGAAAATGTTTGTACCAAGTACTTTTCGAGTAGAATACATACAAACTACAAAGGGCGTTGGAAAGAATTCAACCTATAACTATCACCAGGAGAAACCCATCTTCCCTTGCAGCATACAATAACCCAAGAAATGCGAAGAGCAGAATAAGTAAAGACTAGTTGTTGCAGTTAATTTATTCATAAATAATAAATATTTGCCGCAATTTATATGGGTTCATGGTTAATAATCGACAATTTTAGTTTGATACCAAAGTGCATTAATAAAGTTTGTGTTGATTTAAGATTTAGGTTTAATTTAAGTCTCAAAATGAATTACTGAGCTTCACATAATTATGTGTTCATAAAGCAGAACTTATTTGCTTTAATTTACATTGATGTTCGTGTTTGATGAACGACAGACTTTTTTATTACTCATATTAAATGTAATGTCCAGTGAGGCCGATTTGTTCAGTATATAAGAATCGAGTTATAATTGTTTATCTTTTACGACGACGTCAGCCATCTCTTAATCGCCCTTCTGACTAAATAATTTTTAATCGAATCTACTTTGAATATGTGTTTTTCATAACCATTCTAAAAAAAATCCTTTTTATTGTGGATTTGTTTATCTAAGGTAAATTGTATGTTTTATTATAATTATTGAATTGGGTGCGCCTACATATCTTTTAAAAATTGATAGTTTTATGTTTAGTTTATTTTTAAGGACTTTCAATATCTTCTTCTAAAACCGGTTGTGTAGCGCTAGCTGAAATAGTTGTTCCCATTCCTAGAACATCAATTTATGGATAACATTTATATATCAAAGTGGAAATTTAGGGTAAAATCAATAGTAGCTAAAAATTCGTGGCTCCTGTCATTAATGAGAACCCAACCCAACCCAACCAAATTTTAAAAAGGTGCTGTTTTAATACGACAAAAAGAAGGCAACATTTTGAATTTTTCAGAAAAATTATATGATTAGCAAAGATCAGTTAAAAATGTGGATTTTTAGAATTTAATTTAACGTTATCAATCAAGTTCGTGTAGCATTAACCATACCGACGGGATTACCAATAGGTAAGGAGCTAAAAGAAAAAGTGAAAAATGTTTCTTAAACAATAAGAAGCAGGATTGCGGGACAGTTTAAATTGCCAGATACAGCGTATTCAAAATAATATGGGTAGACGCCTTAAAAGAGTTCCGGAAAACAATCCATGGAAGCCATGCACCACAAATCATAGCAGAAATTAATTCCAGAAGCTACTACAATTCAGAGGAGGGTGGTTGCAGCGAAGCTTTTCAGCTAAGAAATTCCTTATTTCGGAAAGAAATATCATCGCCAAACTTTTATTCGCAAGAGAATAATTGAATTGGACAGTACAGGACTGGAAAAAAGTTTTGTTTAGCGACGAAACTCTATACAAATTATTTAATTCTGATTGAATCAACGTGTGAGACGACCAATCAACGCCACACTCAATCCCAAGTAGGCTACACCTACGATAAAACATGGCCAAGGTAGCGTTTTCCTATGTTTTTCATGGAGTCTATTAAACTGTATTGATGGTAATATGGGAAATGCGCCTTCGTTTTTCAACAAGATAATGACCCAAAGCACACTTCATGATGAGTCAACTAATAGTTTCGTAATGAAGTTCCAGTTTTACAATGAGCAGTCCAATCACCAAACCTGAACCCAATTGACAGCTTGTGAGAATAGATTTCCAAAGAAACAATCTTTAATAGACAAACTCAATGAAGTGTGGTAACGTAATTCAAAACTTGTTTTCTTCAATTCCCCGACGCCGTTAAAAAACGAATATTCCATAAGTTATTGGTCATGTATTTAATTTTAGTTGTTCCTTTATTTATTTTCAGTGTTAAGACTTGCGCTACTTTTGTCGTTTTAGATTGAGCTTTTTTAAGCTTCAGTAATAATACCTAATGAATACATATGTTTACAAAACAAATGATAATGAGACTCAAAGTTACCCCCGACTAAATTAAGGAAGAGAGAGAGCTGCAATAATAACTGAACAGAGCCCCAGCCGACAAAATATTTCGACAAATGAACAATTCCATACCAAGTCCACGTTCATGCTCAAGAGCTCAGATAAATACATTTGCGTGCAGTTACAATTCTACAAAGGAAATGTTAAACAGGTGGCAGATAAATTAGTACGATATAAGGTGAACTTGCAAAGCCGAACTAATAGCTAAATGTTTTTCGACTGAACAGCTCAAAAAATACCTTTGCTTGCAGTTACAATTCTGCAAAGGAAAAATATCTAACAGGTGGAAAATCAAATTATTATAATATAAAGTTATCCTGCAAAGCCAATAAAATAAATCCGAACACAAATCAAAAAATTATATAGTTTAGGTGATATTGACAAAATTATCATTCATTATCAATATTGAAAGTTTGCCTTTCCTTGTTTTTAATAAAAAAAATATTTATCACACTTATCGTACATCGTGCAATCAAACTTCTAACTTTTTTAATAGTCAATAGAATTGAGTATATAAGCTCACAAAAGCATTTGCTCAAATAGTAGACAACCATGTTTCGTTTGCTAAGATTTTTCGTCCTTGCCGTCGCCTTGCAGCAGACATTGGCGGGTTATAAGAAACTCTCTGATGAAGAAGGTACGTATATTAAATTGACACTGTTAAATATAACTTTACGTTACTATACTTAGCCGCTCGCTTGCAATCATGGACCGGCAACGAGAAACAAAAAATGTGGGAAATAAGTGGGCAAGTGGAAGGCGACATGCTCTTGCGTCCGGGACAAAGGAATGGCATCATCGGCGATTCGTATCGGTGGCCAAATAACGTAATCCCCTACGAAATCGATTCCATCTTTTGTAAGTTTACGGAGACAATTGGGCGATATAATTTTAATTTTGCCTCGTGTTGATAGCTGCCGCCCAAATCCGTATAATTGACGAGTCGCTCCAGGAGTACGCGCAAAAATCGTGCGTTACTGTTAGGCGCAGGCAAGGGGAAAGCGACTACGTATACGTAACGGTGAGTAAAACAATGTTTGTAATTATTGAAGACTTCAACGGTGCATTTCACTTTAGGGCGAAAACACCGGTTGCTGGTCTTGGGTTGGACGATTGGGAGGCAAGCAAGAATTAAACCTCCAGACGAATGGCTGTATTTGGCACGACACAATCGTTCATGAATTTTTACACGCAGCTGGTTTCTACCATCAACAAAGTGCAACTGAGAGGGACGATTACGTTGATATTATGTGGGAAAACATCATGGAAGGTACGAAGTAAATGCAAGTCTTGTATAAATAGACCTTGCGGGGTATAAAGTCCAATTAGGAATTTTTACTTTTCCATTGGTGTTTGGGTCTTATTCCAAATTGACCCCCGATAACGTTTCTTGTTGCACGTCCTTCCATCAACCGCTGATTACCATAACTTCTCGCATCTCCATCCGTGTTTTACCCAAATTCTTTCCCTATCCATCTTTTCAACTTTACAGATCAATCCTCCATTGATTTAGTCTCATGACTAACTGTTCTCCTATTTATTTTAATGGATTAATTTAATAGGATACCACGGTGTGATTTATATGTAATAAATCTTGTTACTGATTTACAGGGCTTGAACATAATTTCGACAAATACAGTACAGATTATATAACTAGTTTTGGTCAAATATACGACTACTACAGCGTCATGCACTATTCGGCGTACGCTTTCTCTTCAAATGGAGAAAAAACAATTGTCGCGAAGGTAAACAAACATTCATTTTGAGATATGAAAAGACATTTTACAATTGTGAACTTTTCAGGATCCATCGGTAGTTCTTGGAGAAGCGCCAGAAATGAGCGAAATTGACGCCATAAAACTCAACATAATGTACAATTGCTAAATGATGTAAATAAACGAATTTCTAACAAGCAATTTTTTTAAATCTAGATCCAAGCCAACCCATCACAATTAATAAACAAACTTAATAGAATCAACAGCACAATCACCACTCACCCAAGCATGCGCTAGATTACAAATTAAAAGTAACAAATTAAACTGTTTGTAATTTATTTCTATATTAAGCAATTAATAGTTATTTATGCATTAAGTAAGTAAGGTAATACTATTTTTCACGAGTAGAGAAACTTTGGCAAATATCTACAAGTGAGAAAAAGATGCTTTGCTTTCATTAAAAATATCTACCTTTGTTGCTTTAAATAAATTAACTAAATTACTATATCGTATTTTGACCTTACTTCCTCTTTCCCTCTCGTTTTTTTCCATTGGTGCTAATTGTCTTTGTTTTCTCTTTCCTCGTTAAATGCTCACATCATTTCTTGTAGATTTCACAATTTCACGTTGTACTTCATTATTGTCTGTTTTCCATTCCAACCTCTCTTTCTAACACATCGTGTGTAGTTCTTCTATCCTTCGCCATTTATAGATTCTTATATCCTTATATCTTTATATTTCATTTCATCGCTCTCTCGGTACACCCTTTGCTTACATCATCGATAAATAAAATGAAAAGCAGATGGCTGTATCCTCCTCCCTGTCCAAGTCCTTCCTTAATCATAAACTCCAGATTACAAAATTACTATTCCTTTATTTTATTGTTTTCAAATTTGTTTCTCTTCTTTGTGATTATTTCTTTATTTCTATGAATGTAACTGGGGCTTCCTTGTTCTGCGGTAGTACTTTTTCCATTACTTGCTTTAGTATGAAAATGTTGCCCTGGCTACTTCATCGCTCTATGTGTCTTTTAATGTTTCTTAAATTTTTGCTCCTATTCTGTTGTCCAGTTCGTATTTCTTCTCTTACATTTTCTATATATTAGATAGGTTGGCATCCTTATTTTTATCCAGTCATCCTTCTTTCCTTGCGTAACTAGTTCCTTGGCACGTTTTCTGAATTTCTTGTATACTTCGTTATCATTGCTTATAATTCTATTTAGCAATATTTTTAATTTTTAATTTTAACTATTCTGTAACCTCTCACTCTTCCATTGCTGCCTCCGTATAGCCTCTTTAAATATCTTGCGTGACTCTTCTACGTGTTGATCCTTTTTACATTTACTTCCAGTTTTAACTCGACTAAGTTCTTAAAATTGATAAATGTTCGTCCCTTCATCTAACATTTTTGATAGTTTCATATTCTCTTTTTTTTTAGTTTCTTATTTTTTTCCTTTGCCTTTTTCTTCTTTAAGTTTTGTCGCCAGTAGGTAATGGTCTTAAATTTAAATAAATTTAAATAAATTTATAATTAAATATGTTTATACATCTGTATATTTACGTCACATCCTGCTGTTTTAAGTAATAAATTTTTTGTATTTTGTCAGGATATTTATATATAGCAGATACTTGTAACGTGTTGAATTTTGCAATTATTGATTTGACATAACTAGAGTGTCTGATATCTCATTCAATCGCATTGCGATTTTTTATGATTACATGGCGTAACATAACACTTCAGATTATCGCAAATTGTTCAATTGAAAAATTTTAACGAGATTCTGATGCACACGACACCACATCAAAATTCAAGTGTCACTATAATTGTTACACAAAACATTGTGTTATCTAGAAATATTTATTTCCTATAAATAATCCAAATATATTATTAATGTACAAATATTATATTAAAAATAATTTAAAGATTGGATATGAACATATGGACATGAATGTTGACTACTTCCATATTTCTTTATAAATTAACATCAAACGTCATATCATTTCATTGAAACCGAACCAGTTGGTCCAATATCTACAATATTTGGGATCGAGAGTATAGATTTTGAATTAGCGATTAAATGCTTTGGGGTCGAGAATCAATTTTTAATTAGAGAGTGTATTCGTTATGTTTTACGTTTATTCCTCATTTTGTCGGTTGCAATGAGGGCAAATTACTTGGTGACGTGAATTGAAAAAAAAAATTGTATAACATCATAGTGCAAACAATCTGAAAATAAAAGATTTAATAGGAATAGATCAATAGATCAATAATTAAAATTGAATAGCCAATGATGCCCAAATTTACAATTATGAAAAAAAAATAATAAAATTGAAAATATTAACAATTGTTTAAAGAAAGATATAAATTGATAAAACTGAAAAATTCAATAAACGTAAAAAATATCGAAAAGTCAAAATTGTGACGATGCAAACATTGCCGAAAATGCAAAAAAAATATCAAGTCGTCAAGAATTTTATTGTTTTATGTTTTATTCTCGAAACCGCAAACAAATAAAAATTGTCGAAAATGTAAAAATGCCACAATTGAATAAAAGCAAAATATTTAAAATATCAAATTGACAATACTGTCAAAAGAAATACCACTGTCTAAGATGCAATGATTGTAAAAAATGTCGAAATATAAAAACTGCAAATGAACCCAAAAAATCAAATTATGGCAATTATAAAAATTTAAAAAATGCCGAATTTACAAAGTTACAATTTTATCTAAACTTTAAAAAATGTATAACAACAAAACTGTTTAAAAGCAAATTTGCAGTCAAAATGCAATAAAATATTAAACAAGTTTGTTGAGATACAAAAAATAAAATATTCGATTGCAATTAATGTAAAAACATTATCAAAACTGTCAAAAAACGTCCGAACCACAAAATTCTTCTGGTATGCAATTTTTGGTACTTGGTTATTTTGTCATTTTCATAATTTTAAGTTTTTTCTTTTTTGTATTTTTTTATGCATTTTAGATAATTTTCACTGTAAAGAATCCAAATTGCTGCAATTTACAATATTGTCTAAAATGCAAAAGATAAAATTGTCAAAGTGCAAAAATTACCTTCTTGCCTTTCTAGAAAAGTTAGGGTTGGGTTGGGTTGAGTTGTAAAAAAATTATTACATCCTAAAATTCAAAAGTTGAGAAAATGTCAAAATATAGTGCCATATAAAATAATTAATATAAAATATTCAAAATTCCAAAACTTAGTTAAAAATATTGGGTTGGGCTTGGTTGGGCGGGTTTTGGTTAGGTTGGGTATCAAACATTTGAAACTGTCAAAAGTGCAATAAAATGTAAAAAAGTCTAAATTGCCTACCATGCAAAAGATTACTAAACTGGAAAAAACTGGAAAAACTAACAATAATACGAACAAATATAAAAATTGATAATACTGTAAAATACAATGAATACAAAAACCACCGAAATGACAACAAAAAAATTGACAAGATTTTTTTTGCATGTTATCTAAAATGCAAAAAATTAGAATTGTCGAAATGTAATAATACTATAATTAAAAGTAAAATCTTTAAATATATAATTTATAAAACTGTCGCAACAAATCTGAAAAAAAATCGAAATATAAAAATCTGGAAATAATGGGTTGATTGTCAAAACGTCAAAAATTATCAAGTTGCGTTGCAATTGTTGATTTGTCAAAAATTGAGAAAAAAAGGCAAAATCTAAATTTTGGAAATGGTAGTAGACACAAAACAAAAAAGATGTGAAAGTCAAAATTATAAAATATAAAAATTCGTCGATGCATTAATGTAAAAAAAATTGTCGAAAAGGTCAAAAAATGTCCCAACCACACATCAATCTGGTAATCTTTTAAAAATAATTTTACACATTTTACTACAACTGTATTTTAAATAATATATCATAACTGTAACAGGATCCAAATTGCTGAAACTTAATAATAAAATTATAATAAATAAAAATGATAAAAAATATATGTGGATCCAGCTCAGTTGTGTTGAGTTGGGTTAAACTAAAAAAATTTCTAAAATGTAATAAATATTAAAAATGTCGAAATTTCAAAAGTTGAGTAAAATGTAAAATTTACGTTGTACATAATGGACAGGAATTATTATTATTATATTATTTTCTGCCCTTATTTTATGAAGAACTGGAGTTTATGAAGATTTGCATTACATTGCCATGAGAAGACTTGTTAGACGGCAATTTTGTGGGTGTGTGTGGATCGCCATGTAACAGTTGTAATAAAATGAAGTAAAGCGAAGCTATGTAATTTATTATTTTCGATCTAATATCATCTGTAGTTGGTGTTGATAGACTGTGCGAAGGTGACTGCACAAGGCTGATTTACATGTTGTGTATAATCAACGTGCTTACGTAATCGTTGACTCTACTTATCTCCGTTCACATTACTGTTTAGTCCGCATAGTCTGACATATTTGATAAGTGTGGTAGAAACATCCCCCAAATAATTAATATATTTACACTTCCATAAATATATATAAATATAATAGGAGTACAAATCTTAATAATATAAAAGCCAAGTAAAATATGTATATTAGTTTTTATCCACAATTATAAACATTAAACGCATTCATACATCGTTTTAAGTTTAATTATGTCAATATCACTCAAGCCATCTCTTTGTCCAATAACTGCATCCGGATCCTGGAATATATCGCAAGTAGTTTTAAACAAATTAATCATTAATCAACATATTAAACTGTAAGCATAAAGACACCACTTCAACGGATTACCTTCGTCACGATGGTCTTTTCACCATTTTTCGAAAACGCATAGGCCGAATAATGCATCACACTTCCATAATCATACGGCTGCCCAAAGCTAGTGATGATATCGTCGCCATATTTTTCGAAATTTTGCTCGGTATCTGGAAATTAAAAATGTGTATCTCACACAATTCCTCATCCTCAGTCCACGAAGATAGTCGAGTAGCTGCATTTTTGACGTATAAAATATAATACATTTTAACTTACCTATGTACAAACCTTGCTTTTCTGTTAATTGACGCACATATTCTGATTGGGCAAATGTCGCTGGGCTAAAGCATGCCCATAATAGGATAGGAATAAGTGTCTTCATGTTATATGTCACACAGTGAAATACAATAACAAATATATTTCGATAATTATTGCTATGACATCTCTTATCTTACTCATGTAAAATTGTATCTAATTGATACGATAAAGTTAATTAAAAATCGATATTGTTTCACAAACGAATTATGAAACACATTTTCATTATTTAACGAATGTGCGAAGGAATACGTGTCACATCAAAATATTTGTATTACCCGCTGCCAATGTTTTCTAAAATAAACACGTAAACGATAACAACTGGATTGTGCTCAAATGTCCGTTCCTCTTCTCCTTGGCTTGTTCGTCTTAGCTTTCTTCGAGATATTTTTTAATTGGATCTTGTCGGACGATTTCCTTTTCAAATTCCTCACCCTGCCAACCGCCAGGCCGCCTCCTTAAGGTCACACACCATGTTGTCCTTTCGGTTCCAGTATCAATAGTCATTCCCTATATATGTTTTTCCAATTCTCCATCTTCCACCTTCGTCTTGCATTCAGCCATGGATTTCACCGTAAACTATTCTAACTTTGATCTCGTTTCTAGTAAAAAGATTGATGTTTCACAATAGTAAATTTAATCGGTTTGCTCATGCAGTTTAAATGGCTTTTGAATAAATTCCCATCCAGGTAGCGTTCGTGTAATATTTTCTTCCCTATCCCTCATTGATTTGAGGGTGGAAAATCACTGCTTTAGTATAAAAATCTTAAACGAACCACACAATGAATTCTTAAATGAATTGAATTGAATCAACGAAAGTTTTCAATTTTGTGATTGCCGTTCATAAAATTCAATGTTCTATGTGCGCATTTCAGCAATTTAAAAATACCCTCATTTATTTTAACGAGGCTGATATGAAAATTCTCCTCTACGATTTTTTTTATTATTTTGCAGGTCTAGATTTGGATTAATTCGTAATTTCGATTCACAGCGTCGTAATCTTCCAATGGTAAATGCCATCCTGCTATCATTTTAAGTAAAATTGCGACAATTGGCGAAGCTTTTATTTATATAAACATAAATCTAAGGACATTCATACATTTTGTTAACTTTGTTGACGTCGATTTCGCTCATTTCTATTCTTTGCCCGAGTTCCGCGTTAGGATCCTAAAATAGAATTGCATGCCAGTTAGCACATAAAACTGCATGTCAACTTAATACCTTCGGAACGATCGTCATTTCGTTATTTGAGGAAAACGCATAAGCAGAATAGTGCATGACGCTGCCATAATCGTACGTTTCTCCAAAACTTGTTATATCCGTGTCGGTGTACTTGTCGAAATTATGCTCCTTTCCTGTTAAAAGAAATACTTGTTAGGTTTCTATTCAATGCCTTTCAACACTAAACAAAATGCACTATTTCTATTTCAATAGACGTATAATTTGTTGATTTTGTTGTGTTGCCAACCGCTCTGTGGAGTTGATGTTTAGGCCCAATGCTAAAGGATTGTGTGTGATAACAAGTTTTGTGGATTAAAACGAACAAAACGTGAACAAATAACAGAACAATTAGCAATATGAAACATTCTGGACTAATAATATAAAATCAAGCGACGAAAATGTAAATTAACATGAAAAAATACGTAAGCAAAAAAATTTATAGTAAACAAATAACTACAAATAAAGAAATACAGCGAGAGGAAACCAGTACACAACTTATAATTGAAAATTGAAAATTATAATTGAAACAGAGTAAAAGTGAATTAAACGTAAAACAGACGAAAAAACCAAAAAGCAAGAAAAATCAAAGCATAAGTAAAATTAATGTAAATGAAAAATAAATATAATCGAAAAAATATAATTTCCTGATAAAAAAACAATAAAAATGCAAAAGACACAATGCTAAATGAAGCTAGAATGCGAACACAGAAAACATACATGTGTACAAAGAAGAAAAAATGAAAAATAAAAATATATGTTCAATAATTTGGTTGGTTGGATAAATGTTTGCTATTTCTTGCCGAGGAGCTGAGATAAGGACGAAAAATCGCACATGAATGCAAACTCTCTTTTTGCAACTCCAACAGGTACCATTAACGAAAATAACTCATTTTTGTAGTCAAAACGATGGCAAACGAAAGGCTCAATTAAAACCCGCTATAAAGAGCACATAGCACAGTTTAGACTCAACATACAAGAACAAGAAACAGAAATAATTTAATTAATTCTGACAATGGAGCTATACTTCAGTCAAGTCATTTGAATTACTTGACTTATGGTAGATTAGTTTTGCAACGCTGACTATGTGAACGTGACACTGCACGCTTCATTGCGTTTGCTAATAAATTTAGAAGTATAAGTTAAGGTAATTTTTAATTTCAACTGGTAATCTAGTGAATCTTCAAAAGTTATTTAAATACTTTAAATAAATAGTTTAACATTTTTCTTTTTTAGCTTTCTGCTGGAGATGACCACATGGAGATGACGAAATGCTTATATAGATTTATTAAAATAAAGTGTGGTCAGTTTAGTAAATTTTTTTATATACCATTAATTGAAAATTGGCGGAGCCTGTGGTTTTACTATAAAGAAAAAATAGAAAACTTATAATAACAATTATAAGATAAAAACCCCTTACCACACTTGATTTTTACAAATCTAAATACGTATTTCGGCAACTACGTTGCCATCTTCAGTAGAATCTGAACGGAAGAGTGTTAAACATAGTATTTCTAGTTAAGGTAAAAACCTTTGAAGATATATGAAGATATCTTCACTAGATCACCAGTGGGATAACACGGAAGTCAAAATAAAATTTAAAAAAATTAAAAAACCCTATATTTATACTCTTAACCCTAAAGGAAATGTAAAGAGGGATGTAGTGTACCGTACTCCTTGTTGCCATGAGTGCTAACTGCGGGGAAAACCTAAAACTAATCAAGCAATTCAAATAAGATGGACTACGGTATCGGTCCGTTGTGGGAATTCATTAAATTGTTTTTGTACCTGTGTATGAAAATTCTTTCGTAGCTGTCTAATTCTCTACAATTGTGTACATCTTTAATTAATTTAAGCGAATCTAGTGGTAATGCGTGGCCTGTTTCTAAAATATGCTGGGCTACGCTTGATTTTTCGGGTCTGTTGAATCTAAAATGTGCTATATGTTCTTTATAGCGAGTTTTAATTGAACGTTTAGTTTGCCCAACATATTTTTGATTACAGTCCTTGCAATTTATTTCGTATATTCCACTTTCTGGTCTACCTCAATTTTGTCTTTGGCGTTCCCTAAGTTAAGAGTATAAATATAAGGTTTTTTAATTTTAATTTGACTTCAGTGTTATCCCACTGGTGATCTAGTGAAGAGAATATCTTCAAAGGTTTTTACCTTAACTAGAAATACTATGTTTAACACTCTTCTGTTCAGATTCTACTGAAGATGGCAACGTAGTTGCCGAAATACGTATTTAGATTTGTAAATGTAAAGTGTGGTAAGGGGTTTTTATCTTATAATTGTTATTATAAGTTTTCTCTTTTTTCTTTATACCATTAATGTTCGAAATATTTTATGCGTGACTAACTATGGATGGAGAGAGTACACTTAAGTGATTGTGAATAAAGGATATGGAAGGAAAAAGCAAAGTATCCGAGATGAAATTATCATTGAAGGTGCTAACATAAAGGATTGTATTAAAGGAAACATGGGGAATATATGATAAAGGATAGTCGTAGATATAATGGTAAGGATGTGGGCTATGAGGATTTGTCGCAATACTTATAGAATAGGAGAAAACATGTTTGATGTGTGACTGAATGACGATAGTTGAGAATATTAGAGGAACAATGGAAGAGGGGCAAGACTGTGTCTTCATGTCGCTTAGACTCACCGGCTCTTCATATGGTCCGTGTGATTGTGATTCACTTTACTCGAATTTCGAGGTCAATAAAAATGTTCAATACAAAGCATTGAATTACTTACATTATAAGTGTAAACTCATACCTCGAATATTCATTATAGTCATCTGCCCATGACATTATTCCAATCAGAACTGTATGCGTTTAAACTATACCTGCTAAAATATTTTCCCAAATAATATCGACGTATTCGTCCCGTTCGGTCGCGCTTTGCTGGTGGTAGAAACCGGCAGCGTGTAAAAATTCGTGAACGATAGTCCCATGTCGAAAACAGCCACTGCCTGGGGTGCTTTTTTGAAGATTCAATTCTTGCTTACCGCCCAGACGTCCCACATACGACCAGCAACCGCTATCTTCGCCCTAACCAAATCAAATCCAATATTTATAATGACTGCAAATGTTCTTAAGAATGCAGCAAGATATCAAACAATGTTTATCAGCGTGTTCTTTATTTCTTATAACTTTCCTATAATTTAGAAGAAGAATAGAAATAAGAAAGGCACCGTATACCACATCGGGACAATACCATAAAACCATGTTATTAGTGTAACATTTTTAAAACTTCCTACAAATTTGGAAAAGTCTAAATTAGGTGCGCGAAGACATTCCTAGGAAGATACGATTGTCATCAACAATTTGAAATGAAATAATTATTAAATCAATCAGTTACATTTGCACGTGGGTCATAATAAAGGTCTATATTTTAACACGTAAACGAAACATCCAATTTCTTCCAAGGTATATTTTTTTTGTTGACTCCGTGTTATGATCGGTGAGATATTAAATACCGTACTCACAGTTACATAAACGTAATCGACATCGCTACTTGTTCTCGGCCTAACAGTAACACATGTCTTTTCAACGTATTCGTCCAAACATTTAGCAATCCATGCGACTTCTTCTTCATCTATAAAAATGATTGTGTAGAATGGCATGTTGAAGCCATCTACAAACTAACTTACTAAAGGTCGGGTCTAATTCATAAGGTATTTCGTTATTTGGCCATCGGTAGCTCGTATCGATTAATCCGTTGCGCTGGCCTGGAAGCAATACCATATCACCTTCAGTCTGGCCACTCAATTCCCATATATTTTGCTTATCGGGCTCGGTCCAAGAGGCCAATCGGGACACTGAAATAGAAAAATGTTAGAAAATGTAATGTTAATTGCAGCAAATACAGCACAAAATGATTAATACTACACACAAGTGACCCAAATATATATGTTTTACATATTATTACAAGTTGTCAGTAGAGCACGCCCATTCTGTAAAATCAATTTTGAGAAAAATATGTTGCAAGAGCCAGTTAGTATATATTCAAAAAATTCTGATCAGGTAATCCAACATTAATTAAAAAGCCGCCACGTCCAAATTTCAAAATACTTTAAACTATAACAAAAAAAGCAATAATCTATTCCCACGTACCTTGTTCTTCATTGAGCTGTTTAACAAAGGGCCCATGTGCAATTGTTTGATGCAAAAGAATCGCAAAAATCACACAATACTTTAACCTGAACATGGCTGATAAATAAAATCAAAATCGCAATTAACTTTACCCGTATATATAGGCACCGATTTATATTAAAAGGGTTTTTTTTTATTATTATCATAAATCAATTGACCTTCAAATCTGCCAAGTCATATAAGGCAATAATATCAGATTTATTTCTAGTACCGCAAATATCTAGATTGTATCTATCGAAGTGATTAGATTCAATTTATAAATAAACTTGTTACATTACTAAAAAAAACTCCGAAAAGCCGATGAAACATTTTTTTTTTGTCAAGCTGAGTATTAAATTGTAACGAGTTTTTATTATAATTTTCGTTAGATTTAATTTATTTGTTGTTTTTCCCGGACATTACATATATTCTATAAATAAACAAAAATTTCAATATCCAAAAACATTAAGGACTATAAGCCAACAGTACTATAATGTTTTATTACAACTTCATTAGAACGTTATACATATGTTATACATAACTTTCATAATTTTCTTTTCATTATGCTCGCCTAGTATTATCACGCTCACTAAGGGACGCGACCCACAAGTTATTAATCAACTGAAACGTGGGGTAATTGTGGACAAAACGTGCTTTAGTGGACAAGGGTATTTTTAAGAAGTGATCGCAATTATGAAAACAAATTCTGGTCAAAATAATATCTTAAATGAGTCTGTTTAGGTCGTATTTGTATGTATGTGTAAAATTTGTAAAAAATTACAAATAAACTAACTATCCTTCAAATTCAACAATAAAACAAAACCAAAAGGGTTTCTTTCCCATTTCCTTAATTAAATAAACGTTTTAGATTAGAATAACAGTAAATATACTTTTAAGCAATAATTGTGTTCTATAATTCCTAATAATTCCTCTAAAAATATTTGGTGCATCCAACATTATTTTAATTTCTTCAAGTTATACAATAGCTATGTCTGCCACCTCTGGAAAAACGAATGTATAATTTTTCCATCTGTATGGTCGCATACAATGGACTTCATACTCAACCAAAATAAGCTTCTTCATACAAGCAGCAAAGTGTTTTTTCTTCTAACTACCTTCATAAAAAATTCTACGACTGTATAACACCCAATTTTTATTTGATTATGTGTTGTTTTTTTTTTGTTTTTAGTATCAGTCTTTTTTTAGACACTGATTTAGTTTCCTGTTTATCATTAGCATCGACATATGTCCTCATTTTCGAATTCACTTTCCAAGATCCTCTCCGTTTCGGATCTTGAAGATGACGACGAATACTATGCTTGTCTGTACTTTTCTGTGAGATCCTTGTTTTTTATTGCATTTTTTTGTTTCTTAAATGTTAAAACATCTACATTATCAGACAATCTTTTTCTTTTCTGTGTGGAGCTTTTTTCTTAAATTTTCAGTCAGTTTCAGTCTCATAAATTTTCCAAAGTCACTTGATCGAGACTGATGATCATTTAAATCATTTGATCATGGTTGCTTTTTGAATATTTTCAATTTAAATATGTCAAATGCTTCTTCAAGAAATTTATAAAAGTCCACATGAAAAATCCCTGTGGGGACTTAAATGCGAGTTCTCAAAAAAAATTTTATGCGTTTGGAAAATTCCTCATTTGGTAGAATCCTGTCAGGAATGTTGCGATTAAATTTTAGCATTTCCTCATTCTATTTGGTTATAAGAATTCTTTTGACAAGCGCTAGCATGTAATGTAACGTATGTAACAAAAGTTTTATGAAAATTTTTAAAATATAATTATTCAAACTATAATTGTTTTATTTAATTTGATTCGATTCGGCGAAGCTTTAGCTATAATTATAATGTATCACATAGCAGCTAAATGGGTTACAATGGTTCGCAATTTGGTGCGAATGCCTCTCATTAGCCTTTAGACGGTAAGTGGGTTAAACTCTCGAATCTTTTATAGATTCATCGTCGTAGTTTTTCTTCATTTTGGGCTTCCCACCCACCGTCGTAATATTTAGAGGTACAACATCTATCAATATTTGGAAGATTTAATTTGTTTACCGAACTTGATAATAATATCGTAGAAGACGTATTTGATTCTTACGATTTATTTAGAAATTCAGAATGTGCCTCGGATGCTCTGGTGTTTGTTTCACTTCAGTTTTCATTGTCAGCATTAAACATCGACATTTAATCATCATACAATAAAATGTATGTGAAATCTTACTCGACAAAATAAATATAAAGATTTATAATTCGATATACCCCACAATCACTGATATAATATTTGTTTTGTAATAAATGCAGCGATTGTAGCAGTTAAAAAACATATGTTTTCAATTATACACAGATAAGACTTTCAAATCACTTCTATAAATACTCAATTGAAGTTGTTATTTCCGGTAATTTTCAGTCCATTATAAAATCTTTGGCAACTGAATAATTATAAACATGGGTTCTAAGGGCACTCCATGATTTGAGGTTGAGAAGGTTGATGAGTAAGAATTTCAAGATCCGTAAATCAAAACGCCACCGCCTCACGTGTGAATATATTCTTAGCATTGGGGAGACGAGCGAGTTTCGTTGGGTGCGAAAATGAGAAGTTTCTAAAATTACGTTCAGATGAGAAATAAGCAGCAAGATAGGCGCGAACGTTTCGGGCGAAACGTGAATTTTTATACGAGCAACTAAATTCAATGAAAAGTCACCTGACCATGACTTAACATTAAATTCTTCAAACATATTTCGATGCTTGCGAAACTTCTTACACTACCGTAAATTTCACCTCAATTCTTCTTGGAATTACCAAACCATTAGTGTGTAGTAATGAAATAATGGAATCGATGCAAATATTCATTATTTTTGGGTTTAAATAATAAAATTACAATCATTGGTGAAGTTTTTATTCGTAAATTTAAATATAAATCTAAGCACAGCCGTACATTGCATTAATTTTGTTGACGTCGATTTCGCTCATTTCTATCCTTTGTCCAATCTCCGCGTCGGGGTCCTAAAATAAAATTGCACGCTACTTATCGCAGAAAAATTCATATTTTATGACATACCTTCGGAACGATCGTCGGTTGGTCATTCACGGTAAACGCATATGCCCCATAGTGCATGACGCTGCCATAATCGTAGGGCTCACCAAAACTTGTTATGACATTGGCGGCGTGTTTCACAAAATTATTTTCCTTTCCTATCAAAACAAATATTAGTTATCTTTATAAGAGTACACGAGCTTATCATTTCGTATTTTTATGATTTTATTTTATATGACATGCAATTCAAAACGAACCTTGATATAAAATATTGAATTAAATCACGTTCTGTAATGATAATTAGAATGGAACTAAAATGTATATAAATTTAGACACGGATGAGAAACATTATAAGATTTTCCGTGTTATTTACATTTAATTGTCACATTTAAATGAAACTTATTTTGAAATGGTTTGTCTACCGAAATCTTTCAACAAATTTATACGAAAATTGGTGAAATTGGCTAAAATTTATGAATTAATCGTTTAAACGTCACCTGGTGAAATATTATCCCACAAAATTTCGACGTATTCGTCCCGTTCGGTAGCACTTTGCTGGTGGTAGAACCCGGCAGCGTGTAAAAATTCGTGGACGATGGTCCCATGTCGAAAACAGCCATTGCCCGGGTAGCTTCTTTGAAGGTTCAACTCTTGTCTGCCTCCAGAGCGACCTACATAGGACCAACAACCACTATCTGCGCCCTAAACAATTCAAATTCTATATTTATGTCGTATGTACGTAAATGTTTTCAGGAATGCAAGGAAATATCAAAGAATGTTTTCTTTTATAACTTAAAGAAGAGGTGCTAGTCAAATCTAAAATGGAGTACAAAATCTCGTTCTAATATATTTGCCATACATATTAGAACGAAAGAGTTTGAGATCATATTTTTAATGTGTAACATTTTTAAGGCTATCCTATCCTGCTGTTTTGATGAAGTCCAGGTAAAGTATTTCATGCGAAATGAAAGTGAAGGCGGTGGTGACTGATTGCACTTAAGCACTTAAATTATTTTAAAAAACATACTTACAGTTACATAAACGTAATCGACGTCACCACTTCTTCTAGGCCTGACTGTGACACATGTCTTTTCAACGTATTCGTCGAGACTTTTCACAACCCATGCAACTTCTTCCTCATCTATAAAAATGAGTTGTTAACATGTACACGTCACACATCTTTAAACCAACTTACTGAAGATTGAGTCTAGTTGATAAGGTATTTCGTTATTTGCCCATCGATACCTGGTATTGATTAGTCCGTTGCGCTGGCCTGGTAGCAATACCATATCACCTTCAGTCTGCCCACTCAATTCCCAAATGTTTTGCTTGTCGGATTCGTTCCATGACGCCAATCGGGACACTAAAAGAAAAATGTTGGAAATCGTAATGAAAATTCAATCCCAACGGGATAATTGATACAAATAAAAGTTGTATATTGATCATTTTCTTGTATTAATACAGCGTACTTTAAATGCAAATGATTGATGATTTATTAATTACAAGTCGTCAGTGAGCAACACCCATTATGTGTACCCATTCTGTGTGATCAATCTATTGTGCATGAACCAGTCCGTATACCCTGTTCGCACAATTCGTACCAACTAATTATTTATGATAAATCATTTTCAACAGGAAATCAAACTGAACAATATTAATAGTGTCTCTTCTTTGAAAATCGAATTTGCCCTTTGATGAGATTGATTAATTGCAATTAATTTTATGTAATTGTAATGATCAAAGGTGTCATTTAATTCAAGATTGTTCCCACTGGTTTCCGACACTGATCATATGACTCTTTGTCTTGGCCCTTGTAAACTAAAAATTCTACTTTTGTCAGATTATACTCCGTACATTTCGTTTGTTAAGAATTTTGCGAAGTTCATTTTCGTATTTCTTTACACCCTAATTATTCTCTTTGTATATAAATGCACCAATGAAGTTAAAAATATTTAAACAATTATTGAAAATTAGCGCAGAATTTGTAATTTTTATCAAAAAATACTAACTAAATGTACATCTAAATGTCATCGGATGACCCAACCGGAAAATAGGAACATTGTAAGTCATATTTTTTTGCAAATAGTGCAAATAATGTAGACAGAGTTTAAATAGGCAAGAAATCAGAACAAATATCAAATGGAGCTTAGCTAGATTTGATAATGAAGACGGGAGAAAAATATGTAATAAAACTTGAAACTATCAGATCAGTGCAAGGGGGGAAGTGTGGATGTTGAATGGAGTAAAATAAAAAAGAATATAGAAAAAAATTGCAGAGAAACGAATGGAAAAAATCAAAGGCAAAGAAGGAAAGTTACAATGAGAGTTGTGCGAAAATTCTAGAGAAAGTTAAAGTTTATCATGGAGTCTAATAGAGCAGAGGATGAAGTCGAATTCAAATTCGAAGATAAAGATAAATGCTCAGAAAGATAAAAGAAAATGGATAGGAAATAATAGCAGACATTGACAAAAAAATTAAAGAAAAGATACAATGCAATTTTTTTGAACAGTATCATCAAGAGACTAAGTAAGAAATACTGGTATTAAGAATTATGACTGAAAAGTAGTGGGAACATCAAACAAGATAAATCCATTTGTATTTTTATTGAATTACTAACCCAGTCAGGTCCATACAGGAAGCTGGAATGGAAGAAATGACCTCAAATTATGGCGATGATCCTTCAATTATGAGATTCAGCGCGGTGACATGAGTATTAGTAGGAAAAATCGTGGAAACTTGTGACAAAAGTTTGTATGACTTGATATTGTTAATAATTTGTGGCTAGGCTACAGACATTTCTTACTTAGATTCTACTGCTTGATTATCAATGTTATGTTATGTTACGTTATATGTTTCTTTCTTTTTTTTTAATTTAAGAAAACAAATACTATATATTTGCACATACCTTGTTCTTCAGTGAGCTGTTTAACATACGGCACATCTGCAATTGTTTGATGCAAAACAATTGCAAAAATCACACCGTACTTGAACTGAAACATGGCTAACAAATAGAATCAGAATCGCAATGAAGATCGGCCATATATATATATATAGATGCCAATTTATATCAAAAAGTGTTAATTATAATCACAAATCAATTAACCTTCAAATATGCCAACTCATAAAAAAACAATAATATCAGATTTTTTGTAGTACAGCAAATATTGAGATTAAATCTGCTGGGGATGATTAGATTCAGACATTTTTTTATAAATAGACATGTTAAATATGATTGATACACATTATTAAGGAACTCAAAAAGACGAGAAATATTTTTATTATCTACTTTATGATGAAACTTAGTAGTTTATTGATTGATATTGATATTTATTTCTTGTTAGGTTTTATATTGATTTTCGTTTGATTTTAATTTAGTTTATACTCGTAATTTTTATTTCGACTTTTTCGTTCATTTCGAAGCGATTTTAAGAAACAATTTTGCTAAAGAAAATATGTTTACACAATCCCTTTATATAGGTGTGTAATTGTTACGGTATTTGTATAATATCGTAATATTGCTTATCCAATGCTTACAAATTATAATATGTTCCAAGATCCCAATACGCAACGTAAATGTATGTAACCTTTGATAAATCAAAGATTGAATTTTAAACCCCATATATTTTACTACTTACAACGGCTCCATAACCTAATCTTTAAAACAAATAACGAAAATTGAAATATAATTTCTGCCATGTTTAGAGCTTCAATAATATGAATAATAATAATTATATCATATAATTGATCATAAAATAATTCGAGAGATCAGAGCCAAGATGGCACAGTGAAGACGTCGTGCGCTTATATCAATATTGCAGGGCGCCACAGAATAGCAAAGAATATCGCCTAATCCAGTAATAAAATTTCTTTACCAATAATGAAATTAAGTGAATAATTTTAATGGTAAATTGATTTTACGAGTTTTAAAGCGAAAATATTTACATTCTCGTTGCTTGCAATTTTAATGCCAACCTTATCTCATCATACACAATCTAATGCATAAAATGTTTCAAAAATCATTGTTCAAGATAAAAATAAATTTACGACAATTTTTGATCTTTCCCTTGAAAATTTAATAGTTGAAATAAAATTTAAATTGTCGCAAGATTAGATAATTTATATTACTCCCTTGAAAAAAAAAATATTCGACTATAAAAACCGCGAATTACGAAAATTTCTCATTGAAACACAATGAAGCTAATCATCGTAGTTGCACTTGCTTTTCGGGGAATAATTGGAGACAACATTAGAAATCTAACGCAAAGCGAAGGTGTTTATTTTAATGTTTTGAATATTGTTAATTAATGCAAGATAATCTTGCAGCCGGTCGTTTGAAAGCATGGACAGAATCCGACAAGCAACAAATGTGGGAATTGAGCGGACAGACAGAAGGGGATATGGTATTAGTGCCTGCACAACGGAACGGTTTGTTTGGATATTACCATCTTTGGAACAAAAACGTAATTCCGTACGAAATTGACCCGATTTTTAGTAAGTTATCGTTGATCGTTTTATTTTATGTTTAAAATTGTTATGTGTAGCTAGTTCGCAAGCAGCAGTTATCCACGAAGCCGTCAAAGAAATCGCTCAGAAATCTTGCATGAGCGTAAGACCCAAGAGAATGTTTGACAGAGATTACGTCTATGTAACTGTAAGTTTAATACTTTAACACCATTTTCTTGATTTCCAATTCTTATGACATCTGCTTTGCATAGTACCAATTTGCTTTGTCGCTGATCATATTTATAAGTGCATTTTGATTGTTTCCATATTTTGTACTTCCTACCCATCCTTTATTTATTGTCAATTATCAAGATAAACTTTTCACTTTAACAACTCTTTTAAATACTGCATACTTCATCCCTATTTCTGCCAAATCCTACCAAGTCTACATCAATACATTTTACTGTTATCAAATATTAGCAACATACATTAGTGTTAAAATTAGGTGTCTTGTTCTAGTAAAAATATAGGGGAAAAGTCCTAGAAAATTGTTAAAAACAATAATTGTAAATAATGTAATAAAAATTAATAAGTAATGCACTATAATTGTTATGTATGAGTTTCAAATATTTTTAAGTATTTAGGGTATTAATAACGGCTGCTATTCAAATCTTGGATATCTGGGTGGAAAACAACTTTTGAATCTTCAACCTAACGGTTGCTTGTACAAGCAAATCATCGTACATGAATTCCTACACACCGCTGGGTTTTTTCACCAACAGAGTGCATCAGATAGGGATAGCTACATCGATATTATGTGGAATAATATTGAATATGGTATGTGCTGCATACATCAAATATAAGAATTAAAACTCAAACCATTCTTTACAGGAATGGAAGGAAATTTCGTCAAGTATGATTCACCATACACGACAAGTTTTGGCCAAAAATACGACTACGGCAGTATAATGCATTACTCAGGCTATGCCTTTTCAAAAAACGGAGAGAAAACTATCATTCCAAAGGTAATACAGATCACTAAATTCAAAAGTATACTAATAGAAGATCAAAACAACGTATTTTATAATATTTCACGTTGTTGTAATTTTAATTATTTAAATGTGAATGTAATGCTTTTTTTACGATAATTTATTTCAGGACCACAATGCAGTTATTGGAGAAGCGACTGAAATGAGTAAAATCGATGCAATTAAATTAAATCGCATGTATAATTGTTTCAAATGCATTGGTATTTTTAAATTATTATTTCCAAGGCTCTGTTATTAGAAAAATAGATAATCCATATTTTATTTCGATTTAAATTTATACAAACATTAGTATTATTATGGAGTTTTATTTTAAATACATAAAATAAATCACGTCTCTACACATATGCTGTAAAGTCACAATTGAATTTCCAATCCTAAAGATCACGAGGGGAAAAAATCCAATCCCATTTATCACCACACTTCTGCTTTCATCAAATTTAAGTGGACGACAAGGAAGATACCATACAGGTGTGTCACCTTAAAAGTAGATCATATAAAGATATAATATATTGAAAAATAGAATTATTAAAAAAATCATATACATACCGTCTGGAATTAATCATTACAGCCAAATTTACTTATTTTATAAGTGTAAGGTGTGTTTTAAAAAAACGCTATTTAACATCTATACAATATTTATTAAATTGCCATTTAATTTCAGTTAACAATACATGTAAAAAGTATCATACACTAAAATTTTTACAAATCAATTAATAATTAATAAATCTCGATTACACTTAATAGTTTATATATAAATAAGTCGACAAAAAAAAATTAAAAAAAGATAAATAGCAAATCCAAATACTTTTTCCAATCATGAATCCTAGAGAATTCAAATAGAAATAATTTTGCTCCACGATACGAACAAAACGAACTTAATTAGACCACTTACAGTTATAATTATCAAAGATGAAGTGAATTGTATTTGCAAACTTTGCACACTTATGCCAACATTTTCTCAGTGAATAATAACATCAATTCGAATTAATAAAATAATGATTCACTAAAGGATTACGTATACAGAGTTAAGAAAATCATATCTTTTATTTAATTCGTTGTAAAAATTATAATTGTGTGCATAAATGTCTCTACTTTTGAACAACATTTATTTATTTCAATGACCGGTGTAAAAAATCTTCAATTTCACCGACAAAAACTTTTTCACGTGATAAATCACAAAATTAATTTTATAGGACTTGTTACATGTTTTTCATGATCGCTTATGCACTTAATTAATATAAAATAATTTATAATAAACCTAATATAATGTAAAAAAGGCATTTAATAAAATGACAACAATTATTAATAGGCTAATATTATTATTAGGGGTAAGTAAAAAAATAATTGACGATTTCTGTATAAAAACAATCTATACAAAATCACACATGCAATTGTCATTCAAGAGTAACTGTAACTCAAAATTAAATTAAATCGTTTTTTTGAGATTGCAATCGTCGAAACTCTGTATAAATAATACAACGAATATAATTCAACACATCTTCAAATAAAAAAAAACAATTCCGACACCGATTTAACGTTAGCATAAAAGACAATGTCAACCAAAAAACAACTTCGCTCGAATAAAAAGAATATACTTACCTCGCTCACCAGTCCGCTTTCGATTTTTTGTAAACAGCTCCTCGATAAAAAAATAAATAAAATACAAATGGCATTTACATGGGGCATTCCGATTTGCCGGGATAAAAATTACTTCGGCAGAAAATTAATTGTATAGGTAAATTGTAAACGAAATAAAACTCATTCTCTTATCACAAGGACAAATAAACTGTTACGTACGATGAAATCAAACCGAATGAAAAATTGTAAACTTTGCGCCTGTTACTGTCATTTTAGTTCAACCTCTGCGTCGCCGGTATACGCTTCCTCCTGCGCCTGGATTGCGTCGCCAACCAGTGTTCGTAGTGCCGTTCGTTGGCCAACCAGTCTTGGTATTTGTACCACCATTCTTCCCATTTGACGTAGTCGTCTAGAGACAGGTCTCTTAGATAACCGAGATCCTTGTAATACTGATAGCGTACGCGGACGTCGTCCCAAGCTGCCAATCTTGAAGGACCAGAAGGCAATAATTCGTCAGGGTAATGTCCTGCCGGTACTGGTGACAAACTAAAAAAATAAGAAAATTATATCAGAAATATAAATTTCTTGTTTTCAATCATTTCTTCAAATATTGTACAGTGTAAAGAAAATCATTTAAGAATCTACACTTTTACATACTTATCATTTTTAGCAATTAATCAGTGATTTATATTGATTTTTATTCATTTACTAACATCAATGAATAAAGATCATATCATAGTCATCATAGTTATTACATCCAATTATATGACAAACATTTCTTAAAAATATTAACTGGTCTTTTCACCACAACTGCCGCTGCTACATACAACATCTGTATTAATAATTACGTTCAATGCCCCTTCTTGATTTAATTAACATACTAAAATTCTTTTCTTCTATACAAGAAAAAACTACAAAATTCTTGTAGAATTCGTAAACGAGGCGTTTTCAAATTCACAAGACTTACTTTTCCTAAAATATACACTAACCTGTACCTACGAGGTGGTGTACCATAAAGATAATCGTCTTGTTCGATCATAACTTTGAGATCCCCTCCAGTCTTAGTGATGCGCATGTTTTCGATGTCTCTTCGTTCCCTGTCGACACTCCACTGTGCCATTTTGCCGAATCTCTCCGACAAGGTGAGTCGAGTCGTTGCGACGATAGGCGAAGTGGACGAATTTGAACTGTCGTCGGATGCCGACGACTCGCCACCCGGAGATCCCGGCCTCTTTTTGGTCCTTTCCTTTTTTATTTTAGTCAGTAGGACCTGTCAAGTTTCAGAATATACAGAAACACATTCACAACAGTAACATTGAAGTATTAAAATTTCATAAAAATTCTAATACAATTGCAAACATAAACCTTGAGTACATTGGTCAGTGATTAGATTATCGAAACCCTATCCTTTTGCTATTCTAACAAACAATAGTCATTTAGTAATGTAGTGATATGTTTTTTTTATAGGAAATAAATATCATTTACAACCAATGCAATTTTTTCAAGACAGTGGCAACACGCTCTGTTTAAGTTTTATGGACAGGCATAGTGTTGATGCACCAGCGAAGCTTTAAAAATACTGGTATCCAACTTTCAGCACATTTACTATTAGTAGTCAAATAATTCTCACTTACTGGTTCAGATCCTTTTTCCTTTGTTTTACGTGGTATCATCTTAGCACTAGGAGGTGGTGGCTTCACCCCAGTGAGATTAATCACCTCTCCGGTACTGTTGCGAGGGCGCGGCGGTGGCGGAGGTCGACGTCGTGGGTCCGTCGGTTTGTCTGAAGCGGCGCTCGTCTTGACAGGACGTCGCGCCGCTGGAGGTGGTGTCATTGGTCTCGGCATCCGCCTTGGAGGCGGAGATGGCGACGGTGATGGGGGCCGTGGACGAGAGCGAGTCTTTGGAGGCGGCGGGCTGGCCTTGGCGTTGTTGTTTTTGGCCCGCGATCGTGGCGCAGAGAAAGATCTCGATCTGGATTAGGGTGTTAAAAATAATTGATAATAAACACAAGTTTTGTACACAAGTGGACGATATATATTACATATTAAGTAAGAAGCCGACAGGAAGGGAAAAAGCGGAAATATTCCTTGTGGGATATAAACAATTTTGTAGTCCTCAGTTAGCAATTTAATTTGAGAAACATGTAGATGGATCAAGAGATTCAAAATGACTGAAGCTGCTTAATAGAATATAAGACTTTCCACCAACAGTGCATCTTGAGCGTAACGAGCAAAAAAAAATTATTTCTCAAAAATAAAGAAATATCCAACCGCCTGATAGATGTCATATTTATCGTCAGCTTCAATCATTCAAGATATTCCAATACAAATATGATTAATAAATTGTTCGGGTGAACTATTTTGTTGATCATTTTGCAGTACTCACCTTGAACGAGCGTGTCGATGATGCTTCGGCGAGCAAACCGAGCACGAATCATCCGAGCAGCTGCTGACGGAACTTGCCGAAGGGGACCGGCGACAGTTAGTCCTGTGCGGCGGCGGCGAACGAGGACGCGCGGGTCGCGACGACCGATTGGCAGTTGGGGGCGGCGAGCGGCGACCGATCGGTGACCGACGCGAGATAGGCGACGACCGACGACCGATTGGCGAGCGACGCGACGGAGGTGGCGGCGAACGCGGTGAGCGGCGACCTCCGCCTGCCGGCGATCTCCTTGAAGAGGAGGGCGGGGGCGACCTCGGCGACCGGCGACCGCCCGGCGCTGAACGCGAACGACTGCGTCGACTAGGCGAGGACGGCGAAGAAGAACCGTCAATGTACAACGACTTATAGCCGCTGTGTCTCCACCTTCAACAAATTTTCAAGAAAAAATACAAATTACCATAAATGTCATTCTCGACTAAATAGTAAGAAATTGTAAAAAAAAAATCAAGATATGTGAATGAAGAGTTGGTTATACCTTATCACCGGTGGTTCGAAGTAGGAGATATCCCAAAATTTACAGGATGTGTCGTACACTGCCCTAACTTAATTTAATTGCATAATTTACAGGATTCAGTTTGTACAATTTCACGACTCATCTATTTTTCGAAAGATAAACTTTTGATGGGTCGTATAGTGACTTAATTTATTTGTGTGTTGTGTTGGCTTATAGAGCAAATACAAGCGTTCTCTGTAAATTTGACATAAATAAAAATCAGTTAAAATCGCCCCAATAGACTTGTTCTATTTGGCAGTTCGAACCAGTTCACAATACAATGGGTCCGTCCAGCATAGTTAAATTGACACAATTGAGTAATGAAAACAAGTAAAATAGACAATTTATATATAACCAAAGTTAATTATCATATATTCTATGCCATAGTTGTTCTTTTACGAAATGCTAATTGTTTGGATGGGTCACGTCGTGTGTTAACATAACCAAATGTTTCAACAAGTATTTGTGTATGTTTTTTTATTTATTATTAAAATGGAGCCCGGTTTTGAGAAAGCATCATCTGAAAATTTACCAACTGTACCAACAGGACGGGTCCATTGTTGCGGTAAATTTAGGCCAATCAAATCAATTTTAACGAATTAGTTCTAGAACCAAGTTCAAACTGCAAAGTAGAATTGATTCTCGTGTTAATTTTAATAACAAATAAAATTAAAATTGGATACATGCGCCACAGATAGCAAGAAATTAAAACTTACCGATTAGGATCCTTAGCTTCGACTTCCAAGAGCTTTTTGTCCCAATAGGCATTCGAATTGGGTGAAGCACGAGCTTTTTTCATTACGTTGTCTATTTCCCGCCTACGACCTGCAGGTAAACTTGGATCTGTGAAATAAAGTGAAGATACAGTTTGCACCACTACAAATAATTAAGGACAATAAATACATCTCAACGAGATATAATTATGAAAACTCACCTGTAATTCGAGGTGTTTGAGGTTTACTATCCATTCGAAGTTTCGAAGTCCCACTCTTGAGCCTTTCCTTGCTCCTGCTTCTTCTTCTGGAAGACATCCTGCCACAAAATGATCGTTAGGCAACCGAGAGGCACAAAAAAAATCACCGCACCTTTTCAACTGTTGTTGCTTTACTCCAAAGTATCGATATGCCTTCTCGCGGACAGATTGCAGTCCAAGTCAATGGAAAGACACGATCGCGAGACGGCGGTCTGTTCGCGACACTAGAATCACGATACGCGAGATCAGGTACCGGTACCAACGTTACGCACCACATGGTGAATGCGACCACCGTCACCATGTGGTTTATAACGTACACACGGTCGAATATCATTAGGTGGTATAGTTCAAATATCCCACTGAAACACGCATGATCATTCAAACTGGCATGTGTCATGGCACGAAATTACATCAAATACGGACCAAAAAGGAAATTTTAAAGGCACAAAAACACACATTCACTTACAAACTGAACAAGTATGGAAAATAGCCACTGATATCACCAAATCTTTTTCTCTATCTCGGGGATTCCACTAAAAATCTATTTTAATGACAACTTTTATGTTCTTTAATGATAAATCACTTAAATGAATTGACATTAATTTCTTTATTATTGTTATTATTGACCAAGACAAAAAGCAGTGGAATCCCCGTAATTTTATATTTCGAATACATGACCTTAAATATCACAAGTTTATCTATGTCGCAGTCCTTAGATATAAAGTCCATGCAACTAAAAAGTTGTAATACTACGGAATCGATTTTCGCGCCGTTTTTCAAATTCACATCTTTGCGAAGAACAAAGGACGTTCGTTTTCGCACTTCCTGGAGACGCGAACGCGACGGCGAAAAGCAATAAATGTCAAAAGTAAACACATCAAACAAAATGGCAAGCTCGGAAGAAGACGGACGAGTCGGTGAGATCACGAAACCGTGTAGCAAAATATAGGCCATGCGTACTCTATCCGGGGGACTTTCCGCACAAGTCCCGCACCGCCGTTTCCGTACATCAACTGTCTCTCCGAACCACTCCGCCGGAACACCGAAAAGATGGGCCCGCGTCGCGCCGTCCGGCGTCGCGACGGTTTGAAATTCGCGCTTGCAACGCGACGGGTCGTTGATCTCGCGATCGATACACACATAATTGGGCGTCCTATAAACTAAACATACACTTACATTAATATAACGAAAATATTACATTCGCAATTCCCGTTTAATGAACGACGTATCGCTTATATAAAATTCTAGTTAATGCGTTGAATTATGGCGAAATTATCGAAACATTTCGAAGAACGTTAACCATCACCAACTAGAAGCCATTACGTGCTTCGTACAGTGTTGCTACAGGCAAAAAATAAATTGTATTAGATTTTATTGTAAATTATAGTTAGATCGCAATAATTTCTCGAACAATTATAATAGAATTATAATATCTGTAAAGGACTGTTTTATATTTTATGTTGCAAAACAACGAAAACATTAGTTAATACATTGTGCCAACGTGAGTTTCAAAAATGTTAATAAACATAATTTATATTCAAAATTTATTTATGAATACATAATGCTAACATTCTGGAAATATTGTAACTAACTTAAAAACAAATCGTCTGTATTTAATTCATATCTGAAAATTCAAATGCAGAACATAAATCATCCCCTAGTAATTGTTTTGTGAAAGTTAATCAACGGCATCTATCAACAAATCTAAGAAATCTATTTCGTTTTTATTAAATTTAATTGTGATCGTATTCTCTCGACAGAAGCCGATTAATTGTTTTAGCGTTGGGGACATTTATTTACAATTCTTCAAAAATATATCCTTCCGCTTCATTAGAAAGCATTTTCAGACGCACGTTTAATACACAATACATTTGTATTTTTCGTAAACGTGTCGAAACCTACTTCACAGGATTTAACATGCTTTGATGGATTACTTGCGCTCACACAAAAAGAGAACATTAGTCGCTTTTTCTCTAAAATATGGTAGCCCTGCTCAGATACTTCATATGTTTTGAGGGAGGAGTTTATATGTTTATCATCATTATTCTCGTGGCGTGGGTTCTTGAACTGTCAAAATTTGCATTTAAAATTCGTTCCATTGACGCAACAGTTTGCACATGATTTTGACAGTTCAACAACATTCCACGCTAGAAGGAAAGCAGATATAAAGTTTATGAATGCATCAATTTCGCACAAAAAGAATTACCAACCGCGTGAAATATTTCAATCCATAAAAACAAATGACCTCTAATTCGTATCAGACGGACTTTACACATTCATTTCGTTGTTGAGTAGAATGCCGCAGCCGAATTCGTTCTTTCGAATCAATTAGTTTGTTATAATGTCGTCGCAAAAATTCCGGGCAGAAATCACGGACATCAAAATGGTATATAATGTCCTTAAAGCGATCGCCTTTAAAGAAGTACGTTAACGACCCAAAATTTCGCAATATTCAAAACAAATGTTTTCAGTTCGCTATCATACACCCCATGAAAGAAGGCTTAAAAATAACCATAGAAGAGATGAAATGCGTAGAAACGTCCGCGTATTTATCCGCAGAGATGTTCAGTTCCTATCACGTCGATCCAACCGACGACTTAAAGTTCAAAATAAGCCTGAAGGCTTTGACGGAATGCCTCCATATATACGGCGACGATGGTAACCCTAGCCTCAAGCTATCGTACAAGGCGTTGGGCTCTCCGTTGAGTTTAGTCATAAAACACAACGAAGAAAATATAACGGTCGATTGTGAAATTCAAACGATGGACGCCGACGAATTTAACGACTTAAGTTTAGCCGATGAGTGTACCAATAACAAAGTTGTCGTAAATGCAGGTCCGTTCGTCGACGTGTTAATGGACCTCGATCAGATGTCGGACGATTTTGAATTATTGTTAGGCCCCGAGCCACCTTACTTCAGGATTACGACGAGTAGTGTGACGGTGCGTAATCTCACTTCACTTCACTTATTTTTAATTAATTTTATGATTTTAGGGCACTTCGGTTATAGACATATCGAAACATTACGATATGGTGACGTTATTTCAGTGCGATAAGACTTGTAAATACGAATATGCCTTCAGCTACATTAAGCAGATATTGAAAGTGATGAGTTACGCCAGTAAAGTGTTGATTTCGACCGGTGACACAGGATTATTGGGATTTCAGCTCGTCGTTAACGGGTTTGAGAACCAAATGCACGTTGAGTATTACGTAACTTCTTTATTTGGTAATGATTAACACTGTAACATATTTTTGTGTTTGTAATAAAACGTTTTTGTCAAATATTATTATTAAGTTGACCTATAACCTGACACCTTAACAAATGTTATTATAATTAGCCATTTAATTAGGTATGACATCATTGTATCATACATTAAAGCTGATATGCATGCATTAACTTATTGTTCGTTGTTCAAAAAGATGATGTTGTCAGTCAGATGTAAAATCCCTTGATGTAACCTCGACGTATGTCACTAACGAACTTTTTAATTTCATAAGTTTTCGCAAAGAAATTGTGATTGATTGTAAACCGACTGTCACACAAATCAATAACGACATAACCTCAATACGAAAGTTTTATTATTTTGTGTACAGGTTTTTTTTTGACTGGCATAAAGCAATAGTATAATAGGTAAGTAATTCGTTAATGTAAATTTAATCTCTCACTCGTTACAAAGAGTTTTAGATATGGGCGACTCAAAGATAAAAAATAAAATTGGTTTCATAGGAGGAGGAAATATGGCTAAGGCAATAAGCGAAGGCATAGTACGAAAAGGTAAAGAAAATGATACGAACGCACTAAGTTTTTGAACGCCGTTCTTCCTTAGGGTTGATGCCGTACTCGCAAATGTACGTGTCTGGTCCGCATCTAGAAAATTTGGACGATTGGAAACAACGTGGTGCTCACGTAACCACTCTTAATGGCAAAGTGGCCGAAGAAGTAGACGTTATATTTCTTGCCGTTAAGCCACATATTTTACCAGCCGCAATCGCAAATATGTATGATACAATGGGCACACCCAGTAAAGTAGCGAATAAATTGTTTGTATCTATATTGGCTGGTATTAAACTGGAAGCTCTGGAACATGTTAGTATTATGTTTTAAATCCTTGAAGTTTACACACTAGAGCTGCTGTTTTAGTAACACAAATTATTATTTAATGAACTGGCTTTTTAAGTTATTATAATATATCCTTTTTGTAAGATTTTATCAGGGTTTGAAGGTTTCCGTGTGATACGCGTGATGCCGAACACACCGATGATGGTGGGAGAAGGATGCACTGTTTATTGTCCCGGCCAACAAGCCACAGAATCTGATATATCTCTCGTCAAAAGTATTCTCGAAGTATCTGGCATTTGCCAACTGGTTCCCGAATCGATGATCGATGCAATAGGCGCATTGGCGGGTTGCGGTCCTGCTTTCGTTAGTAACCCAACAATAAACATTCCACTGTACGTAAACGTTTAATTTTTAGATATATTTGATAATCGAGGCCATGTCGGATGGCGGATTAAAGATGGGCATCCCGAGGGCAATGGCGACGAATTTTGCCGCACAGACGGTCCTCGGCGCCGCTAAAATGGTTTTGGAATCTGGCAAACACACCGGGATTCTGAAAGATGAGGTGTGTTCGCCCGGCGGTACGACCATCGCTGGCATTCATGTTTTGGAAAAGGGTGGCGTTAGGTACGTTTTAACGTTTCACGATGTAGAAATGCATGCACCTTTTAATCGTTTTCATGTAATTTAAGATCCGCGCTGATGGATGCAATCGAAGCTTCCGCGAAAAAATCTGCCGAATTGGGAAGTAAGAAGTAATAATTTTCTATAGGTTTAAGGTGTATGTTCGCTGTGGATTAAAGTATTAACCAAATAAAAATTTGTTATGTTGTATTGGTATTTTGTCTGTTCATTTCCTCTCACAGTAATTTTATTACGACTTCTAAATGTCATCGTCAGTACCTCTAGAATGAAAAGCGAGTATATGATTAGTTTTTTGCTGCGTACAAACAGATTTCTGCAATGAACCCTGCCTGACTTTCCATGCAGGAGTCGAATTGCTCTCTTTTGTATCATAAATATACGATTTAGGTTTTCTTTCATTGTAGAACCCCAGAAGCATATACAATATTTTAGATGTGATTTTAAACTTTTCCAGGTGTGAATAAACTGTTCTGATTGCGAAACACGCGGAAGACAATTTAGGTATCAAGCGGTGCACATGTTCCGACCAGCCTGGCTCATTGTGTTTGTTTGTGTATAAATGTTAATAATCGCGTTTTATACTGATTTTATTTGCATTGAACCATGACTTTACTATTGCCATCTCTATGTTTATATTTGCTTCTAATGTTTCGAGATTTTTACTGTGCCAGGTTAAAGATGTGTCATCGGCAAACAAAGTAATTTTACATTTTAAATTTAATTGGGCCAGATCGTTTATGAACACCAAGAACAGTATCGGGCCAAGAATGGAACCCTGTGGGACCCCACAAGTGACATTCTCTATATCAGAATTAACATATGTTTCATCTGCATCAGCAATAAGAACAGATTGTTTACGATCCGTAAGATTGGACCGAAACCATCTAATCGCCTTGTCACGAAAACCATATTTTGTAATTTGTTTAAGAGAATAACGCAGTCAAAAGCTTTCCGTAAATCACAGAAAATCGTACCTATTATATCCTTAATATTTATGTTGCTATAGACTTCATCCAGATAATCACGGCGTCGCTTGTATTAGTATTTGCTCTAAATCCATATTGCGAATCCGATAACAAATTTTGCGATTCTATGAAATTGAGCATTCTTTTTTAAACTAGATATTCTATGATTTTATAGAATGATGATAGCAACGAGATCGGTCTAAAATTGGAAGGATGATACACAATACCACCTTTATGTAACGGTACAACTTTGGACAGTTTTAATCGAGTCGGAAATGGCCCACTGAAGAAAGATTCATTTGTCAAGTCTGTAAGATATTTAATAGTATTTAGAGGTAAACCTCTAATAATCATAACAGAAAAACCGTTTATTTTTTAATATTTTTATCTTTGCTTGTATGTTTAACAAATGACATTGGATCTATTTGAGAGTTTATTGCATATGTAAGCGTCTCCGCAATTGAACAAAATAAGTTATTGAGTCTATTTCCAACAATATATGGATCCACTGTCGTTTTATTGTTATCAGTTATAAATGATTTCTAAATTTACGTTCGGTAGATGACATTTCATGGACAAGTTTCCAAGTTTCTTTGGTGATACTTCTGTGGCCAGTGTTATTTAATGTTATTGCGATTTGTGTCTGTGTAAGATGTTCTTTGTATGTCGACTTGTGTGCATGTGTGTGTATTAGGTGTGTCTAAAGTTATAAAACTTTAAACTTGATTTGTATATATATCGGGGAAGAAAACGTCTTTTCTTGAAAGCAATATCTCAACCAAAAGTGACGGTTTATTTTATCACCTTTTCCATATGTTGAAAACGGTACATGTTATCGAAATTTTTTTTTATAAAAGATAAAGGTATTGAAATGTTAACAACTTTTATTTGAAAAATCTTTTAAAAAATGTGCTTGTCATTGCGACTGCGCCAGTTTGCTGTGAATTTATCTAAGTATGAGAAAGTTCAGTGCAGATTTTTTTTGTTGGTCATAATAACGACATCCTCTAACTTAAATAATCAGAAAGCACAGACTATTCTACACATCTCTGAGCTGATGTCATATATACAAATATATCTATTCTACATTTGCGACAGTTTATAAATTTAAAATTGTTGCCCCAGTTGTAGTTTTCATAATTTCCAGGCTTCGAAAAAAACATAAACCAAAAATGAAAAATACCAACGAAACTCACTGAAACAGACGCAAACGCAGTAACTTTCAGTCTGTTTTAAAATGACAAAATATATACATTTTTTATCAGGATTCGCATCCAGATGCAGACGAGTTGCGAAACCGCAAAATTTTGTACTAAATTTCCATCTATATTTGGTTTTTTCCGTACAGTGCTTATTTATAATTAACGGTGCGCGTCCGTAAATCGTTCAGTGACATTAGTGCCAATAAAAATGCTCAATTGTTTAATGTTTAGCAACCATTTAGCACCTATATATTAGTTAGTAATGAATAATTTAAAGATATGTTATCTAGGAAGTAATTCAATTATATGGTAAGTACCAATCATTTTTATTATTTACGAACCCATACCTTTTATTTGAATTTAAATTGTTAATTATTTCAACTGGAATTTTCCAGTTCTATTTAAAACCATTCGTACATTTCCATGAGGTCCTGAGGTATGTTCAGTGGCGTAATCAAGAATGCGTGACCTTTACCAATTCTATTTTCCCTACATTTTTTATTTTCTATAAAAACGTAATGGCACTTCTTGGCCCCCTAAAGTGTCACGTTCGTTGAATTCGATCAAAGAACGTAAAATTAAAAGTGTTTATTATGCATTAATTTATATTTTGGTTTTATTTGTAGTAATCAATTTCGATCGTTTACGTTAAGCCATTGCCATAAGCAGAAGGGGATGGCGATTTCGAAAATAACGCAAAAAATTGGGTTTATTGGGGACGGAAATATGGCCAAAGCAATATGCTCAGGAATTATTAACAAAGGTAAGTCCGCAATTATTAAAACGTGGATTATAGAAAATTCACTTTATTTAAAGTCAGTGGTGTTTATTTTCATAAAATCCAGGTAAAGATTGGTCTAAAAAATATAAGGCACATTGATCTATAATATAATTTCACTAATAATAATATTAAATAAGTTAATTTATTTAAATGGCACACCCAATATTTTTTAGCCCTATTACATCCAGCATACCACAAAAAATTGGAGACAAACCTGTATGGTACTTAAGTAATAGTCGATGTTTTATTATACTAAGGTGTCCAGGACGTCCCCGTGAAAATATTTTACTAATGCTACTTTTTTGACTTTGTCTTCCTTCACATCCAATATCAGACCATGTGCATTTTCAATTAATAACTGAATTTGCGCACAGAAAATTAATTTTAAACTTACAGGCCTTATAACCTACCAACAAGTACACGTGTCCAGTCCCTACGCAAAAAGTCTAAATGCGTGGAAGGAATTCGGCGCACATACAACAAACGATAACAGCGAAGTTGCAGCAAAATCAGACATCATATTCCTAGCCGTAAAACCGCACATCATCTCAGATGCTTTGAACAACATACGTGAAAGTAATAACTACAGCAAAATTAAAGGGAAGCTTTTCGTCTCGATATTGGCAGGGTTTACCATACAAAAGCTAGAAAGTGTAAGCAACGTCGTCGAACTACGAATGCAGATAACTACGAAAGAAATT
The DNA here is from genome assembly GCA_959613385.1 of Geotrupes spiniger. Classification (NCBI taxonomy): domain Eukaryota; kingdom Metazoa; phylum Arthropoda; class Insecta; order Coleoptera; family Geotrupidae; genus Geotrupes; species Geotrupes spiniger. Next base: position 12,557,364 of record OY390735.1, on the reverse strand, counting down.
TCAGATATTATCGAACTTCGACGGGTCGAGGGTGATTCGCATAATGCCCAACACTCCAATGATGGTCGGTGAGGGATGCACCGTTTATTGTTCAGGAAGTAACGTCACGCCCGAGGATATATCAATAGTGAAAAGTATGCTATCAGTTTCTGGGATGTGCGAAAAAGTGCCGGAGAATATGGTGAACGCCGCTGGGGCTTTAGCTGGCAGTGGACCAGCCTATGTAAGTTCGCAAAATTTTAATCTTGTTTCTTTGCCCAGACAATCGTTTATCAAATAAGCCAGATGCAGACAAGGTGGGACGTTGGCACATGCATTAAAAACTAAATTTAGTGCCAATAGTCTATAAACACATATTATTTATTCTAATCAAATTTATTCAAATAGTATTATTCATACAAATGAATGCACAACATATGTGCATTATTTGTGTAAATCGACAAGATTCAAAATTATCATAATAAAAAGTCGTCGACATGTCAGCGCAATCGAAACATTTTTAATTTCAAGCTGACACCAATGAGTCGCTCATCTCACGTTACATTTATGATGATATTGAATTAAATTCTTTAGGTTTTCTTACTAATTGAAGCCTTGTCAGATGGCGGTGTTAAGATGGGTCTTCCTAGAGACGTTGCAACTAAATTCGCCGCACAAACTGTACTAGGTGCTGCCAAAATGGTATTAAAAACTGGTTTCCACACCGGTGAACTCAAAGATCAAGTGTGTTCAGCAGGTGGTTCGACGATTGCTGGACTGCACGAGTTGGAAAAGGCTGGTCTAAGGTGGGTGTATTTTCTTATTGCACATGAAATTTTAAAATTCGATGTTTCAGAGGGGCTCTCATGAACGCAGTTGAAGCAGCGACGAAAAGGGCAGGGGCGTTGGGGTTGCAGAAGTAATTTTTCTATTAAACTATTAAGTGTTATTCCTCATGTTGGCTTTAAATATATATGTGAAATAAAATAAATATATGCAATGTTGAATTTGATTTCATTTGCTTGGATGTTGATAATTTTCTATTAAGGTAACAATCTTATGAATACAAACGTATATTATCTTAAGAACTGAAGAATTAACAATAACTACATGGAGGCAAAGTATGGAAAAGTTTTAAATGAAAATTATTTCGAATGAGTTTTAACAGTGATAGGCGATATTTTCAAGAAATAGCTTGTGAACGAATATAAGGACAGGCGTTCAAAGAAATGCAGCAGAAGCAAAACTCTAATAAAGCGAGCAGTCTGTTTTGAAATTAAACAATTACTGGCTCTTCTATTATGGTGCGCGTCTGGATGCCGCAGACGGGTTACGAAACACGCACGCGCAATTTGGACACACGTTTAGATGTCGTCCAAAACCGTTCAATACTTTTGCCCGCGTATGTGAATATATACAACCTCGTGAAACGTGTTGCCTATCAAAATTATATTATTGCACTTTTCTCTAATTTTCGAACAAACCAATTTCCATGTTTGATTCTTTCGGTGGTGTGCTTCTTTATAATTAACTGTGCACGTCCCTAAATCGTTTAGTGACATAAGTGCAAATAAAAATGCTTAATTGTTTAATATTCAAGAAGACGAACTATACATTCGTTTATAATGAATCATTTGAAGACGTTACTTCCGAGGCACAATTCAATTATATGGTAAGTATTTCTATTATTTATAAACCCATGCCTTTTATTATAACATTGCATCATTGCATTATTCAAATGGAATGTTTCAGTTCTATTTAAAACCATTCGTATATTTCCGCTCTGTTATATATTCAGTGGCGTAATCAAGAATGTGCGACCTTTACCAATTCTATTATTTTTCATTCATTCATTGTACAGATGCATTGCATTTGATCTCTCTGTTCAAGTTTTTTGAATTCGTACCTTAAAAAATAAAATTATATTTTAAAATGTGTCTACGAGGTTAATAAAATTGATCCTTAATTTATATTTCGATTTTCTTCGTAGTAGTCAATTTCGATCGTTCACTTTAAGCCTTTGCCATATGCAGAATGAGTTGGAAATTTCGAAAATTACACAAAAAATTGGTTTCATCGGGGACGGAAATATGGCCAAAGCAATATGCAGAGGAATTGTTAACAAAGGTAAGTTCATATTTATTCAAATTCTAGTTTTAAGTTTAATTATTAATTTGTTTAAAATATACGAGGCATTTACAGTAATAAATTAGAATTAAAACACATGGTTAAGTTTCACAAGTTTTTTACTTAAAATTTCTTTTGCAGCTGTTTCAAAACAGCTGTATGGGAAATTGTGACACTTTAACCAAATGTTCTAACTTTATTATTTTTTTTACAAAGTCCCCAATGGACTGTCAATCTCAATGGTTGTTGATTTACAATATAATATTGTGTATTTTCAATTAATAATTGATTGATTTGAGCACAGAATTAATTTTAAAATTACAGGTCTTATAACATACCAACAAGTACACGTCTCCAGTCCTTACATAAAGAATCTAAACGTGTGGAAGGAATTCGGCGCACACGTAACAACCGACAACAGCGAAGTTACAGCAGAATCCGACATCATATTCCTGGCCGTAAAACCGCACATCGTCTCGGAAGCTCTGAACGCCATACGTGAAAGTAATAACTACAGCAGAATTAAAGACAAGCTTTTCGTCTCGATATTAGCAGGGTTTACGATACAAAAGCTAGAAAGTGTAAGCAACGTCGTCGAACTATGAATGCAAGTTACTACGAAAGGAATTTCAGATGCTATCGCAATTTGAGGGGGCACGGGTTATTCGCATAATGCCGAACACTCCAATGATGGTCTGTGAGGGATGCACCGTGTATTGTCCAGGAAGTAATGTCACGCCCGAGGATGTTTGTGTAGTGAAAACTATGCTCGAAGTTTCCGGGATGTGCGAAAAAGTGCCGGAGCATATGGTGAACGCCGCTGGGGCTCTATCAGGCAGTGGACCAGCCTTTGTAAGTTTACAAAAAAATTTTGTTTGCTTGCCCAGATCGTCGTATAAATAAGAAAGATGAGACGGTGAGACTTTGATCTGCAACTTAGTGTAAATAATCGATAAATTGATATTATTTTATTTTAATCCGCATATCCAAGTAGGAACATAACATGGAATTTAAACATCGACAAAATACCAGTGCGATCGAAAATTTTTTGACGCAAATGAGTTACAAATCTCGAGTTGCATTTATAGTAATACCAAACTAAATTATTTCAGGTTTTCTTACTTATTGAAGCCTTGTCAGATGGCGGTGTTAAGATGGGTCTGCATCGAGACATGGCAACTAAATTCGCCGCGCAAACAGTTTTAGGGGCTGCCAAAATGGTATTAAAAACCGGTTGCCATACCGGTGAACTCAAAGATCAAGTGTGTTCAGCGGGTGGTTCAACGATTGCTGGAATGCACGAGTTGGAAAAGGCTGGTGTAAGGTGAGTTTATTTTCTTATTTTATAGGAAATTTAAAAATTCGACGTTTCAGAGGGGCTCTCATGAACGCAGTTGAAGCATCGACCAAAAGGGCAGCTGAATTGGGATTGCAGAAGTAATTTTTCTATTAAAGTATTAAATATTGTTTGATATTTCCTATATTAATTTAATTATACAAGTAAAATAAAATAAATATACATAATGTTGAATTTGATTTCATTTGCTCGGATAGTTAATAATAATTTCATAAGGCATGATTTTAAGCAACTAATAAAGTAATAAGGGACGACTTATGAAACAATTACAACCCCCAAGATTTCTAAAACAACTGGAAGTTCTAGTCAGTTCCATTGATCTCATATATAAGTTATAATTTTTGTGAGGATATGGCCTATTTAAAGTGCATTTTTACGGACATTTGCTTGGGAATTGTGAAATGGATGAAACAATCAAGTTGCAAATTAATCACAATTATTATCAAATAAATACAAATGCAAGTTATCTTAAGAACTGAAACACGTGGGATTTTGTGGCGTTCCGAATGCGGCGTATTCGACACATCGCGAAGGATCGGTCGGAAAATAATCCTGACATTTCGTCATTAATCTCTTCAAGCCTTGGATATATTTTCGTTGGGTTTCGTCGTTCATTACGTGCGCCACGTTTTTGGAAAAGATTTTTTCGCGACCTGTACGTGCGTGGATGCCAACCATGGTCACACCAATGGGCCAAGGGGCATTGCCGATTGCCATCTGGAGATACGCGTCACTTGCCTGCAATAAATTATAACTTGATTATTGAACTTCGAATAAATCATGTAATAGATACGTAATTATTTAAATTTGTTTTATTTTGATGGCTTACGAGCATGTAAGTATATTTTTAAATAATAGCAAAGGAAATAATTTTAAATAATTGTTTACCTTTAAATAATTTCTGTTTAGGAGATGTTCCACAATTTCCGTTAAGCTATCCGATATGTCTTCAGGTAAAGTGTACGTTTTCAATTTTCTCAATAGAGGTTTCAAGTACACTTTTGTTTGGGCGTATGTGGCGCCAGCCACTTTCCCCTTTGTCCCCATTTTCTCATCTGATGGTCTGATTTGCAACTGGTCATTCCACATTTTTAACAGCAACTGAAATAAAGTATAAATATTTCACAAACATTTCAAGTGTGCATAATTGACTTAATTTTATCAAACTACCAGAAGTATCAAGTATGGGGTATTAATAGCTCATATGTGATGTGAAATTAACAAATATTATGTTGACATAACTTGCTGACTACGGATAATGTTAAGCTATAAATTATTGATGGGAATGAAATCTTATATCATCTCATCTTTAGACATTTTCTATGCATTAGATTTAGTTAAAATATATCGAAATTGAGTTTTAAATTGCACGTCGTCAACGGCGCATCTAAGTCTATTTCTTGGTTGGTAATTTAGACGAATGATTTTAATTTTCCATATTGCTTGCATCGAACAATAAGCGCGCCTCTAAATTCAAATGTCGAAAAGCTGAGATGTGCATGATTTATACAAAGCGATGCAGAGCAGAAATTGGCGAATGTAGGTAAATAGCCCATTTGACCGTTTTTCCGATTCGCAATTTGGGACAATATAGGCGCTCGTCTCTTCAACCAAATCTGAAAAGATTGGCTTGGAAATACATCGCTTTGATTTGCGTCAACGTTTTATCGTTTTACGACACGAAATACGGGTATTTTATTGGGGAAAGCTTATGTAATCACTACGTTTGCACATTTGCCGAATAAACAGAACGTCATATGTGGAATTTTTAAAATTTTGCTTCGACTATATTATGAATCACGCTAATATTGGTTGTAAATATTAACCACCATCGCCCCATTACAATACGTAACGGTAATTTGAATAACGAATTGTGGTTCAATTATTAAATACGTAATTATTTTATTTCGACTTTTCGACGATATATGTCTTCTCATTAGATACTTATATTTTTTATTCTAAATTTGTTTTTATCACATTTGCGTTTGCCCTTTCGTGAGACCATTTACATGTTTTTATTTAATATTTTTTTCAAATGTTCTCTTTTATATTCTTCATACAAATTTTTATTTCGTTTTCTTTTAATTTGATTAATTTTTTTTTCTTGATCATGCGTTTTTAGTTTCAGTTTGCAATTCCGGGGCTGGTATGAGCGCATCTGCATAATGGTATAAATTTAACACCAGCTTTGGTTGGCCACTATTTTCAGCAGATTTAGAACTGATTTTGATACTTTTTGGTGTGAAAATTTTATACGACCCTCGTATATGCACACACGCACATCGTTATCATCGTATCTGCTCATCACTGATAAAGTAGTAATCGATTTGAGACGAGACGATGTAGATCGCACCGGAGAGCCAAAAGATACTGAAAACACGCGCGACCATGAGCCTTATATTGCTGGTACCTGTATTCGTTCTAGCTTTCATGGTGACGATGACGCTTATGGCATTTGAAGTGAGAAAACGAAGAATACGAAAATTTATGAGAGAAGGTAAATATCGTCACATTTTTTATTACTATTTTAAAATAAGGTTAACAAAAATGTATATGGTGTAGAATTCACTTTCATATTTTTCATTTGCTCATTTTGCTGATTTGATAAGAGTAATTTAAGTATTACAGTTTATTAATATCTGAACGATTTCGACAACGTAAGTGTGTGCAGTGTTTGGACGCATGTATATATGGCATTAATTCTTGATCCATGATTAATTTTATGTTGACTCTTCTTCAGTTAGTTAAGCTAAGCTTAGCTTGCTATGTCATAGCAAGGGCCTAAGTTTGCCATGACGTAAACTGTCGACGCCGTTCCCATTTAAATCATTTAAATGAAAACTAATTGAAAAATGTAAACAGCGTTTCAATTCAGTAAAATACAGTAAAATTCGTATCTGGGAAACAAAAGTATGGACATAATAAATAACTGTCGTGTTACTGTGACAGATTAAATTTGTAACAAGTCGAAGTAAATCACAATTATAGAAATGTTAAACGTGCATTCGATGACCGCTTTGAAGAGTGGCGTAAAATATTTCAGTACAACCGGAATCAACAATCTCAAAGTGTGCGTGATCGGTGCTGCGGGTGGTATCGGTCAACCCCTATCTATGCTTCTGAAGCAAAATTCGGCCATTTCCGAACTCAGTATGTACGACATCGCCAAACATACCCACGGCGTGGCAGCGGACGTTTCACACATGGATTATCCTGCCAAGGTGACGTCTTTCATCGGTCCAGAACAAATCAAAGACGCGCTTAGAGATGCGGCAGCCGTCGTCATTCCCGCCGGCATACCCAGAAAACCCGGCATGACCAGAGATGATCTGTTCGCCTCGAACGCCAGGCTCGTGAGAGACGTGGCCATCGCCACTGCGGAAGTGTGCGCGAAAGCTTTGGTGACGATCATCACCAATCCGATAAATTCCGTCGTGCCGATCTTCTGCGAGACCATGAACAAAACGGGGAAGCTGGACCCATGCCGCATATTCGGATGCTCGTCGCTGGACCTGGTGCGTTCCGCCAAGTTCATCGGCGACCTGAAGAAACTGGATCCGACGAAAATTAAAATAACGTGCATCGGCGGCCATTCTGGCGACACGATCATCCCGCTGATTTCGCAGTGCAAGCCCGCGGTGGAGTTCCCGCCCGACGAGCTCGCGAAGTTGACGAAACGAATTCAGGGAGCTGGTTCGGAGGTCGTCAAAGCCAAGGTTGGCACCGGTTCGGCCACCCTTTCCATGGCGCACGCCGGGGCGAGATTCGTCGGGAATTTGATCAAAGGGTTGAACGGCGAATCCGGCGTCGTCGACTGCGCGTACGTTATGTCGGACGTGGCGGGCACGAAATACTTTTCGACGCCCTTGGAATTGGGCAAGAACGGCGTGCAGAAAAATCTGGGCATGGGCACGTTGAACGACTTTGAGAAGCAACTGCTAAAGAAGGCTATTCCAGAAATACAGAAGAACGTCTCGAAAGGGGAGAAGTTCGTTAAATGAACGCATCTACTATGAAATAATTCTTACAGATATACAACTATTGAGTTATTTATTGTAGGCTGTTTTGAAAATAAAACGCTTGGCAGTTGATATTTTCATTGTGATTAGACACCAATACGAGGTATATGTTAAATAAGGTAACACGGACACAAGCAAATGACAAAATGAAGTACTAGGTCAATTTCTAGTGGCAGAAGGGAATGGGCGTTGACCCACACATGTTGAGGAGAGCAGTGTTTGCCCTATAGTTAATGTGTAACCTCTGATTGTTACAAAACTTTTGCATCCTCCATAATCTTACTAATAAGATGCAGGAAAATTGGGAAAATCCCATGTCGCACATATAAGATGAAACAAATGGTAATAATACCTTTAGAGCTGCATCAGACATTTTATATTCATTTTGAACTTTAAGCCAAAGATTACTGCAAGCTCTTCGTAAACAAATTTTAATTCTTCATCAGATGATAACTCTTGAACATAGCCCTTGGTTCATCATCTTCAATACACACTGAACCATATTTTATAAACTCATTGTCAAATATTCTAATGTGATTTTGTTTGATGTAAATTTTATTGAAATGTTTTTCCTTTTGCACAGCTGGTACTATATTTATATTCGTTCCAGGTTATACGTTCGTCTGCAGTCCACGTGGACGAATAATATCAATGATTCCACCAGGTTCTAACCAGTATTATGGTAATTACAAAATGATTATGTTAAACTGCAGATTGTGTGCAATTCACTAAATCAAATCACGACGGTAAAATTAAGTTAAACCTTTCGTGAACTAAATTAAAGTAAAAGAATTTAAAACAACATACTTCTCAACATTTTCTTTGGATGTTTCGTCAATTGTGATTATATTTTTTCATTTCACTTTTAGGACATTTTCGACGTTCTGTTAATTTAAAAATTAGACAATTATTACATTTTTGCAATGCATTAATGACAATTTCGCGGTTCCAGTCGTGAACTTATATCACATTATTAATTTTAAGTTACACTGGAAAAGAATAAAAAATGAGCAACTGTCACATTTCGATAACGATAAAATAAATATTAAAGTCACAATTTATTCTAATACAAATTCTGAACGTACCACACCGCGATAATAAAGAATTCGCCAATAAACAAATTTTGCAAACGTTGGAACTACGTCTGAATCTCGGAATTGGCAACGATGCGAAAATTAGCGATTGGCGTTTTTTGACTGGTTGATGAGTCGCCTCGTTGCTTTAAGTGTTATTGCGTTTGAACAGCATTGACATTAGTACTTTAACGTAGTTTCATTTTCAGGACCAGCACTCCGATTCTAAAAGACGCGGCGGATTATTACAGATATACTTGATATACTCACACAACAAACAATAAGATCCACTTTAAAGTAAATATGTTTAAACAATAACAAATGTTTTATACAAATTTACCAAATAAACAAAAATAACACAGTGAATCAGTATTTTATTTGCGTTAATTTCTCGATTTTTTTTTTTTTGTATGCAGATCTTCTATTCCACAAAGTCACAATAAAATATTGCAAGTTACAAGAGATCGAATTTGAACTCGTTACTCACGAAATTATGAAGTAGCGAATTTTGAATGTTATCAGATCGGTATAAATCACTACTATAAGTAACACTGTTGATTGATAACATTGCTTACATATTACTCATATGCAGGACCTTGATGTGTGCATAGAATGCAAGAGAAAAAATCAACTTCAAATACTAGGTAGGACATAGAAACATGAATTTGGTAAAAATAAAGGCACAGATGTTATAGTATTCGTTACTGCAGCAGATAGAGAAGAGGCTTTGAGCAATATTTAAACATCTGGATATAAAAAGTATATAAATTGAGGGAAGAAAAGTAATAAGTAGAAATATAAATATAGTAATGCTAAACAAGAGAGGAACACGGGAAGATAAAAACGGAAGTAAAATCAAATCAGATAAAAAAGAAATAACAACAAAATTACAATATTCCTTCAAATACTAAAGTGCGGTGCAGAGATCTGGGTATTAAATGGGTCTTAAAAATGTATAATATGTAAGGTAGTAGGGGCCAAGAGAATCGTAAAAAGACGAAATGAAGACAAGCCACTTAATATAGAACCATTAGGAAATAGATAAGAAAGTAATTATAGATGTAAAAAAATAAGTCAAATTACTACGTTTTGTTTTGCATCCAGTCCCCATTGTTTTGCACCAGCCCCTGTATATGAACCAATACATGGAATCATCAGATAGGTAAATTATCACAACAAGACAACAATTTTTGATTAGATAAAATCGTTCGACTGAAAAACCTTAATCAGTATGATGAATTTAACAAGCTCAATACAACCTGCCTGGTCTAATTAAAAAAGAAAACATGGGTTCAATGACAGTGGTGTATGTACTGGCCCCTATTGTAGGAATGTATCTTATTGCTGCGGTAACGTACATGGTAATTGAATCGAGGAAACTACAAGCAGACTTAATAAGAAGCGGTATGAATTGTAATTTTAAACACAAGTGGTACTTAATTAAACATTTTTAGGTCAAGTTGTATCATCTATCCCCGTTATAGTAGCTGTTCAAAGTATGCCGATGCACGTGATAGATCATGAGAATTTACGATCGCCAGTTACAGGTACGTAACAAATATATATATATATATATATATATATATATATATATATATATATATATATCATAAGTGGCTTCCAAACCGTTTCCATCTACTGTATGCGTTTCAAATTATTCACTCTGAAACAACATACAGATTGCAACAACTGTTGGGGTTGAATACCAATTGAACGAACTTACATTGCCGCCATTCCACTTTAGATTAGGTGAAGTATGTTAAAAAAAAAACAGTATTTGATGCTTGCTTTTCTCTATTTGCAATATTTATATATTTCCACAAATATACAAGTCTCCGAGGTTTGAATTTTGGAATGTACAACATTGTGGCAGAATATTATTCAATTTTATGAGCCAATTGGAGGCGTTTATTGACATTTAACGACATTGAATATGATGCATCCTGTACAGGTTTTCTGCCAACAGATTAAATTGTTGTACATTAAACATAAATCAAAATTTTTGTAAAGTAATACTAATCAAAATAATTCAACTAAATGCATAACATCTTGTACACAACTACATACAAAACATTCAGCCAGCATGAAATCAATTTTGATGTTTCTTTCTAAAACGAACAAAGCTGAGAAGCCTGATATATATAATAAACTCCAACAATGCAGGTGATTTTGGCATTATTTCCACAACAGAAAATACTGATAATAAATGATCAAAAACAATTATTTTAATTGCAGGTCTGCCACCACCACCAGCCTATTCGATACTACCGACCTATCCACAACGTTTGTAATTTGTAACATTTGTAAATAAACAAAAATATGATGTTTTAATATCGTACTTACCTCAATAAATTTCGTAATAACATTCATGTCGTGGTCCCTATCTCCACATCCCATTTTCTTCGCCATTTCCTTTATTTCATCGTAGGTAATGTCCGGCTCCTGATCCAACTTAACGTCGTTTTCAGATACGCTTTTATTCGCGCCCGCCGACGTCAGCAACTCGTCCAAATAGGCCTGGTCCACCTTGTCCATGGCTTCTTGAAAATCATTACGGAATCCCTACAAAAGATTCGCATCAAGACCGCGTTTGGAACAAAACGCATGCCTACCCTATTAATTTCAGGCTCTAAAATTTCGCAGTGCCGCAATCGCTTAAACGAATCAATGTCCGATTCTCCGTACAACAGGATCGGTTCGCCGCGTTCCCTCAATCTAGAAATGACCTCGTTTCTCGGTAGGATGTGATCGACTGCCTCGTTTTCCAAAACGTTTTCTGCAATTAAGTTTGACGTAAATTCAATTATCGTTGTAATGTCTGAAACGTACCTTCGAGGACTTTGCATGACTTTTCAGACTCTTCGTGGAGTATTTTTCCGTATTTTAGGGTGTACTCCTCTATTTCCTTTGCCACCAAATCGGCTCTTTTGAAGTATTTCTTGTTGGAGTTCTGCGAACGAAACCTATGCAATTGTTGTGTACTGAAATGTGTGTTACTTACAAGAAGTTGCTTGTCTTCTAGTTGCTTGCGTTTCTTCGCAATTTCTGCCTTCAAAATCTCCATATTTTGAGACTTTTAAACGACAAATAAATTTCTCAGTTATTTGACATAATAAACTTCATATTTGACGTTTTCAATTTTAAGCATTGTTGCCAATGGTAAGTTAATTTAATCCCCTAAATTACCTAGAAAATTAAAAATTAATATTGAAATTACAACTATAAATATATAGAGTAGTGATCGATTGTAAAGTCTTAGCTATGAAAGAAAATATTTACCTACTCTCCTAAAAATTATTTCTTAAACAAATCATAACATTTTGTAATCATTTTTCGTAATTACAAGGCACAAGAACAGGCCAGACGTCACGGAATGCTTTTTTACTAGACGAGAGTAATGCAAAATACAACAACAAAGGAATACATACTCAAAATCTGTCAACTACTGTCTACAAATTGTTAACTTTTACTTTTGATTCGGAATGTACCAAACCAATATACTTGAGCGTGATTGGTTGAATATTTTCCCGCTCAAAATATTTTAAATAAAATTTTAGTAGTTCGCATATTTTCCGACTCTCATGTTTGCTATGCACAGCTGTACATGCACTGGTATTTATACTTTTAAAATACAACAAAGTATCACAAAGATTATAACGTGTGAGCAACGGAATTGTGATTCAGGGAGGGCTTTGTAAGTTTTCGCGTATGTCTTAGATTAATTTTGTGTAGTAGAACTACTCGCCGTTACTAACAGGTGTACCAACCCTTTTCCAGGTAACTTAAATTTAGATTAAATCAAACTGCAGGCAAAGCTGTAAAAACTGAGGTTATGTTGAAAATAAAATTTTAAATAATACAATTTAATCATAACAACCAATAGTAATTGTCAAATAGGATGAGTTATATGGCCACCACCGACATCTCTACACAATGTAACTCTTCTTTTAACGGAATCAACAGCATTATGAAGTATCCAAGTGAGTGTTATTAATTTCTTCAATTGCGTTAGTAATTCGTTCTTGTAGATCGCCTAGATCAGCAACAGTAGTTTTGAAAATAGTGTTTTTCTAATGTGGCCATTAGAAAATGTCACAGGGGGTGATATCACATGACTTCGAAGACCAAATTGTCTCTGTTTTTAAACTAATGATGCGATATCCAAAGAATTGCCTGAGAAAACTAATGTTTTCAAAAGTCGTGTGTGCACGGGCGCCATCTTACTGGAAATAACTTTGCCGTAGTTCGTCGTCGTGCAACATGTTCACAAATGGTGTTAAAATTTCATTAAAAACTGTTTTACAATACTTCAAAAAGTGACAGTTTAAATGAACTATTTTATTGGAATAAAATTACACATTCATGGTGTCTCTCTTCCAGGGCCAACTCCAGAACATAATTCCGTTGCTCTCACGTTATGTGTATCATATAAGAAAGATAAACAAATATGAAACTAGAAAAGAGAAACTTTTTTGAAAGTATACACCGCTTTTTATTTTTTATTTTTTTTATTTCTTGTATCTGCCAGCATTTAAATTATCGCTTTTAAATTAAATAATTCACAATGGTGTTTGAAATTTCATGAACAACATAAATGATACAGTTCATCGCTTTATTAGAATTTAATTGACAAATAAGTATCCAAAGGCACATTAAATAGTGTGATAAATTTCTTCAACGCGTTTGTAAATAACGTCCTTGCTCTTCGGAAAAAAATCCAGCAAGTACTCCCATTCGCTGAGCTTTAATACAACTACGTCGACAATGGTAAGCGCTCGGAACGAAAAATGATGCGGTATTTCTTTAAATAAACCCTGCACGATTCCGAACACCTCCGACTTATGCAAAACTTCGTGAACCGTTTCGCTCTTGTTAACAGTCAATATTTCGACCTAAAAAGCGAATAACTGTTACCGCAAGGACATTTATATCAACGATTACATCTCCGTAGTGAATGAAATACATGGAAGAATCAGCGTCGCCATCTCTGACGATGTAATTGCCCGGAAAATAAGTCGTCTGTTTGAGGAAGAGGGTGAGCTGCCTTATAAAATCGAATTCCGTCTGGCAAAATATGTAAGAGTCTTTCAAGAGTTGGCCGTAAACTTCGGATGTCAGTTCAATGCGAATCGTTTTGGGCAACTCGGCAAATAAGACTGGTGCCTTAAAACATATATTTTGGGTAGACATTCGGATGAATTATTTCAGTTACCTGTAAGCCTCGTTTTTTCTTCCACAAGAGACACAAGTAGTTCCAAATGTGGTTGAGTTGTTTCTTTTTTAGGCCCATGTTCAAAAAATAAGTTTTTATGTCTTTCATTACGGCTTCGTATTTGAACAAACTTGTGGCATTGCAATGTAACATTGTTATAAACTGACCAATAAAATATCCTACGCATCAAAATAGAATTAGTAATTAAATATAAGTAAACTATGAATGTCTCAATTTTCAATTTTATATAAACAAGCACAATCTATTTCAATAAAGCTAATGAACCTCACCCAGAAATATTTTTGATATAATCATATAAGAAGTTACAACAGCCACTTGTTGAGTTGTCTCTAGAATGATATCACCTGTGCCAGTATTGGTGAAAATACCGACGATAAAGTATAAAACAGTTGTGTATATCTCCACCGGATTCTAGAAGTAAACAAACTTAAATACAATAATGAATAATCATAGCACTTACGTCCTTCTTAATATTTGAAGACCAGGTTAAATCCTTGCATATTTTGAATGGACAAATGAACATGTACCACAGACATGCAAACCAATGGCAGATTAATGTAGAACTAACAAAGAGTATGCTGAAAAGTAACTGTCTTTAAACAGTTTCATAAGTATAATTGCAATTCAGGTCGAAGATAGGCATTTGGAAAAGGATGACATAATAGTTGTGATTAATTTTATGGGAACTCCAAACTCTTAAAACAACGCTTGTAGTTTTAGATGCAGAATTAGGTTAAAGAACTAAATTGATCAATTATAGAGCACAAATAAACATAACATTACAATTATTGTCCCTATTCAACAGGTTTTCTTATTCATAATAATTGACTAAATTACCACAGATCCAAACAAAATCGTTGAGTAATAAGTTCGTTCTTGTGCGTCTGAAAGAATTGCAAAATGTAATACAGTCGCAACATCGTCACCATTCTCCAAATTGAGAAGTAAAAGTTTGCATTGTCGTCCGAAATAAAGGGCACGAAAAGTAAAGAATAGCTGAAAGGTAGATTTGCGATGAAATCCAATGTCCTGTTCCACTTGCACCTTAAACATCTGAAATTTTATTTTAGTTGCAATCATCGTGCGTATCAATGAACAGTAGACATACCTGTCGTACCAATTCGAATCATTGGGCGAACTGACATACGGTGAATTAATTTCCATGCAAAATTTCAGCAAAAATATCACGTCGATTATGATGGCCATGATTAATAGGTAATTGCAGAAATGTTGAAAACTAAACTGATACGTCGTGAGGAGACAGTTAAGATAAGCTGCCATCATTGTGAGGCAACCTACAATGAAATAATTTGATTGCAAGTATTTTAATTAAAATTCAGGTATAGTCAAGAAAGAGTACATGAAGGAAATTTATAGGTTTAGAAGAGATTTTCGGAAAGTTTATATTTAATGCGTTAAAAGTTTCCAGTTTCCATAGTTGAGTGAGTGCCAAGCAATAATCAGAGTTATCATAAATAAAGGTATACTTATTATCGATAGGCCAATAATTTGATTGTAAGTGATTATTACTTAAAAGTATAGTCTGCATTGAAAGGTGGCTGTTCTCACTATTTCTATGAAGTGGCAGGTACACGCACTGCATAGTAACAAATTAATAAGCAGAGACCTATCTTGACATTTTGAAGTACAGTTTATCTGTGCGCTATTTAGCATAAATTATTCTTCATTGGCAGTATTAATACAACATGATCGATGGTAGATAATTTTAAATAAGCTGTACTTACTAAATATATTAAATATGTGTAAGTTCCAAGTAAAAGAATTACGGCATGTTCCAAAAAACGATTTCTTGTTGGGTAAATTAATTGCCTGACGTGTTGCCCAATATATATTCTGAAAATGAAGTTTAATATAATAAGTCAGAACTGAGCAGATGTAAATTGTGTTTGTTGCTGTGTGAGTGAACTGAATGTATTGATAATGCGACTGAGCTATGAGGTACGATTACCATAAAAGTGCATAAAAACGCCTGCTCATTGAAATTTATAACATAAATGGTAGCAGAAACGCTTGCACAGTTACCGGATTCATATAAGATCCACTTGCATTAACAAAACTGGTAGGAATTGCAAAATGCCGGTGTCCATCATTTTGGGTAAACACTGCTAATTTCTTCTGTATAAATGGATAATTCTGCAAGAAAATGTATTACACTTATATTACACATAATGTCACGAGATAAAATTTCTAATTTGATAAAAATTTGTTACTTACTTTCAACATATTGCGAAATGTTATTACATTCATGCACAGCACGTCCAAGTTTCTCATCGCGCGGACCTTGATGGCACAAAGAGACACATTGGTCTTGAAGACGTTTCCGAAAACACCACCTATCCCCATGACCACAGGTATGGTGTTGAAAGGCGACGACACTTCAACCTGGCACGTTCCAAAAATAATCATTCTCCAACCACGTTAATTCTTACCTATTACCGTTCCTTTGTGAATAATGAATATGTCGTCAACGATGTCGTTTATTTTCAGCACGGTCTGTCCTTCCAAGTAATACTCTTCTCTCAGTTCCTTGCCAAAAACTCTGAAGAACGAGTGATCCATGTTTTCAAACATGGGCACATGGCGTAGGGTGTCTTCGTATAATTGTAGCATTGTGTCCTCATGCAAGGCAGGGTTCAGTAAAGAGATTATGCCGTGCACCTAGAAAGGACGTTTAATGAACGATCGGGTCCATTTTACCACCAAATTAAATGACCTACGTCATAATTCCTAACTCTGGTCCACTTGTACTGAATGTAGTGCTTAATTTTTGTTTTGAGCGCTGTGCTGACGTTTTCCTGATTTAAATAATACATCAGGCTTAAAAATTGAGATTCATAGCTCAAAAGTGTCGTTTGGAAGCAAACGTCATCACTTATAATTTTCGCCAAAATGTACCTAAAACAAGAAAATTATTATTAAGTAAATTAAATAAAATTGTTCTTGCGAATTTATGTCATAAATAAAGAAATCAACATGGGTACACAATAAATACACAAATCAAAATACGAAAAATAATCTAATTTGAATGTATTCGGCGAGTTTGCAAAAATAAATAAAATTAATTGCGTCATTGATATGCTTGATGGATGTTATTAATAATTAAACCGATTTATAGAAAATGAAGTTAGCCAGTCCAGAATTGTAAGCTACAAAATAAATGAGCACCTCTAATAATTTAAAATAATATTCACCCAAAATACAACACTCCGGTTGCAGTCATCAACAAGGACATAATAACTTCCTTCTGGTTTTGAGCGACGACATCTCCAAAGCCGACCCAAGCCATATTAGACGTTGTCCAGTACGCTGCAAAGACGTAAACATCCATAATAGTGGAATAATTTCGAAATCTAGATCTACGAACAAAGCGTTAACACAAGTACGTTACACCAAATCTGTCTCACTTAGCAAGCCAAGTGTTTTCTCTGCAAAACAAATTCAAATCACTTGTGACCATGGGGATCATCCCAGGCACTTTCGTCACATTGTACGCAATGTCCGAGTAATTTAAATCCCTCTTGTGCATGTACTTGCATGTGTTAGCTAATACGAAGATGGACCACCCGTGTATCAGTAATAACATGTAAAGCACGTATTTAAAAAAACTGAATATTTTACCCTTGAAACGAAAAATGTCAGTGTAATTTAAGAATGCAACGGTAACTTACGCGTTGAAGTTTTTCTTCAAGGTAGTTGAAAGCGCACGGCAACCTGTAGACATCTAGAACTTTTATTAAAAGTACAGAGCAGTGAAACAAGTGTGGGCTGAAACTGTGCGCGAAATCGCTATGTTTTTCGTTGTGGCTGCTGTCCATTAGTTTTATGAGCCCGGCGAACGGGAACCAAATAATAAAATCAAAGACAAACGACCCTTTCATGTAATGTTCCGCTGTTGACCAAGGATGCACAATTAGCTGTTTAGTGTTTCCATAATACCCGACATGAAACATCAGGTAAATGTCGACGTAAGCGAATATATCCAATATGAACATGGCGTAATGCAGTTCGCTTCTGTATGGCGATATGATATATTGCAACGGCATGCCGAACACGACGACGAGAGTGACAACGAGTCTCAGAGCTATCCAGCATTTTAGAAAGGGTCCCGATGGCAATATGGTTATCGGCATTAAGAGATATTTGAGGAAACAAATTTTCGAAGGCTTATTCGAAAGTTTACTATAGCTTTCTCCATTGTACACACAGTATTTGTATGTGTTGAGAAACGATTCTGAAATGACATATTCGATTACCCATCAATGAAATACTACATTTACGTACTGTTAGTTATGATTTTCTGATTCAATTTTTTATATTTCATCTTCAACATTTTCTTTTTAACAGCATAGTGGGGATTTTCAATCATTTTTACTTCAAAGTTGCCGTGATACTTCCCCAATATAAATTGACGCGTTTTGTAAACTAGCTTGAACAAACCAGGAGAGCTCAGAAGCGCAAGATTGAACACTTTGACGTCAATATATATCATGAGACTATGCGATAAAGTGTAAATGTTGCTGAGGGATGGCAAACCGAATAAGAGAGATGGGAATCCAAGAGCACACCCCGGTCCAATTGTCTTATATATGTTTTTCTCTGCAAAATTCACGATTATTAATATTCACCGAACGTTTCGTGTTTACCTGTCTGTTGTAAGCAGTACCCCTTGTATATTACGTACATTTCGCGATTGATACTGCCCAAATATGTCACGGTTTCGTTTGGAGGCATGATAATCATCCGCGAATGAACGACGAGAAATTTAATAAAAGAATCGTCAAATTCTGAAAAAATGTTCACCTTCCTTAACGTATAGAAACGTTCTTCTTTCAAAATTTCACAATGCAAAAATTGAGGTGCGTTGTGGAGGAGCACTTTTTTATGCAAAATATACTCTGCTTCGTTGTGCTGCCACTGAATGTCCATATATTTAATAACTCGCTTTTCCAATTTGGCTGGGATGGATCGGTACAATGCATAAAAATTTAAAACATGAATGATTTCTTCCATTTTTCTCAAATTTGTCAGCTTCAAAGTTAAAAGAGCAGCCATCTCAGAGAGATAATATCCAAAAATTAATTTACCTGAAATATTCATTATTGTACTATTGATGTACAATTCGAGTGTTTTTAGTGAATATATTAAAGGAATAGTGTATTCAATTTATGATCAGGAAATTTATCAAAATTACAAAAACGTAACTCACCAATTAATATTCCTCCAATGACACACATTATATCCTGCATATTTGAAGGTAATATATCGCCGATACCAATGGATAAAGTATTAGAAGATCCAAAATAAATTGACATTAAAAATTTCCCGTGTACGTTGAAAGTCAGTATTCTTGACTGCACGTCATTGTAGATCTTGGTAATAAACCAGCCATTGTAGGTGCAAGAATCGAAATAACAAGTCTCAATGTACATAAAAATACCGAAACAATAAGCAAATGCCAAAACAAATACGGCGTACTTCACGAAAGGGACCACGATTGTATTCGGCAACAAAGTGTCTTGGAAACGATCACACAAAGTAGATATTCTGTATATCTTCAGCAATCGGTTTAGCTTCAGTAGGTAATAAAGCCTATCCACGTCTTCTGCTAAATAAGCATATACCTCAATGTAAAACGCCGCGAAGACATCCAAGTAAAATCCGAACATGTCCATGCGTTCATCTAAAATTTTCTTCATGGAATTCAAAGCAGAGCCGTCTTTAACAATGGCTGTTGTTAGCAAAACGTAAATGTCAATGACGAATATCACATGGATAATATCCGCGATAGTCTCAAACCAGGGAGGAAATTTATGTTTGAAGCTCACGTAATAGGGATAAAAAATCAAGACAACTAGAGCACTTAGAGCAATGATAATTTCCCAAATCAACATCGCACCGGTATTTCTGTTCAAGATCCACGGAAATGACCGAAAAGATCGATAAACCTTATCCTTGGCATCTTCGTATGTGTACAAGTAAAGCAGTTGCGTGTACATGTTAGAAGCTACCGGTACTGGTGGATTCCCTCCGAGGAATTTCTTCAAATCCTTGAGCAAATTCTTGTTTTCCCTGTCGCTAATCACCGCCCTGTATATCCTCTTAAAGAACATGGTGCGTACATCGGTGAAAATTTCTGGATAATTTATAGAAATGCGGTAAAAGTCTTTCGAGTATAGCACCTTGACAAAAAGCAAACGCAAATAAATTAAACATGTGAAAATAAAAATATTACTAGAGCTTCGACGTAAGTTGCCGCCTTCACGGTTACTTTTGCAGTCAAACAAATAATAAGAGAAATTTCTCCTAGGCAAGTTCCTGGGCCAAAGGACATCATCGGAGTTTCAGAGTCTTCTTCAGAGAGAATATCGATAGTCCCAGACTTTATAATTACCTACAGACAAACAATATATAATCGATTATTTTTTTAACATCCTATTTAAAATTACATAAAGAATATAACTCACCATTTTGGATTTGAATTCATTCTCCGTGAAAATATTCGTACCCACCAGATAAAATTCGTGGTTGAGGAAGTGTGACAGATTTCTCAAGTACATTTCGGGCTTGTTTTTAAACACGTCGGAACATCTAAGCAAATTGCAGTTAGCATACAGGCTCATCTGCATGTTTATCTCTCCGGGAATGTACTCTAATTGTGGTTTGGCGATTCCTGACTTTTTTATCCAAAACATCTCGTAATAATTTTTTATGTTGTAGGTTATTTCGTCGTGTGCTCTTATAAATTTCAAGTGCTTGAGTATAGATTTCACCTGATTTTGCAACTTGTATTTTTTAATTCTTCTCCTCAGAAACAACAACGTCAGGCAGCTTATGTAAAATGACCATATTATTATGCCGGTACTCATCACTACGACTACAATAAATTGACGTTAATTTTCAAATTAGTGTAAACTGTAATGATATAATATTGTTAATGGAAATAAAGAGACATACTTGCAGCTATTTTTTCACGAGAATTTGTTGGTAAAATATCTCCAAATCCACAATTCGTTAGGCCAGTAATAGATAGATACATGCTAATGAAATACCATTCGCGTGTGTTCTTCGGATAATAATTCGTATCATTTAGTCTTCTGCTCCAATATCCAGGTGCGTTTTGTCCTATTGGATAAGCCAGCAAGTACCATAAAAATGTAGCGCAGTGTAGTATCACAGAAAAATAGCAAACGAATTTCACGAAAAATATAAACCATCTATACAACGTAACTGAATTTTCGCATTGATTAAAATACGCAATTAAACGGTACATTCTCATAAATGTTATGCACCGTAGAAAGAGGAACGTGAAAGATTTCGTGTTCGGATCCAACGCCAGGCACACAGTCGAATACGGGAAAGACATAAACAAATCAACTATCGACAGAAGAATGTTCCTCGGATTTTCCACAGCGTTTGGTCGTATTTTCTTGTTGAAGTAAATGGTTCCGGCCAGAATCACGTCGAGTAGATAGAAGGCGTCAAACACAGTTATCAAGTAGAACGGCCACGTGAATACGTCTTTGGAGCGAATGAAGAAATACAGGTAGCTAATTAGAAAGTAGTTGAGATAGACGGAGATTATAGTGAACGTGTGCCAAGGTAGAGCGTGCAATGTGAAATACGAAGCTACCTGATTGAACGACGTTTTACTTTTGGGTTTCTGTATCACCAAATAGTCGATGCTGTCGTCGTGCTGGGTTCTCAGCGACACCCAGCTGGTAGCGTTCTGTGACGGATGAAACGCAAGAGGGTACAATTGCATTTCACTGATTTTTCTCTGGGCACTGCTTTTACTCATTTTGAATAGTTTTAATAGACGTTTTATGCACTGTCAGTTTATATTTGTGTATGCGGTTGCTACAGTGATATCTTTAATTTATTGTATAGGGCTATACATGGTCACTTATAATCTATATGATTGACAATAAGGGTACGTAACACAAATGTATCTACAGGTTTATTTTGAATGTAAATAAATGTAAACTAAACTCAGTGAAGCAGTTATTGCATCTTAATTCATTGCTTGATTATATATCATTCTGCTATAAGTTATCAAACTGAGAAAAGAATACCGAAAACCCAAAACCCGTTTTTGATACTCAATTATGGTATAAGGAAATTTGATCATATATCACATAGGATGTTGATTGGTCAAATCCTCAGTTTGCATAATTGTTTTATTTATTATTTAAAAGTAGAAAATTAGATACCGTTAAAATGTACAGTCGACACAACCCAAATGTGAACACTGTTTGGTTGTCGTGGAATTTTTTACTGAAATTGATTCCTATAACTCTGGCTTTATCCAGTGGTATTATAAAGTGAGGGGAGAATATCAAGAACAAAAGTATAATACTTTCATTAGTACCGTTTTGTGAAAGTGGTATTATCTATAAGAACAGGTGTAAAGAAAAAATTAAAAGAATATAGGTACAAAAAAGTTCATTTATTAAAAAATTAAATTAGGAATGTGTTATTAATATTTTATTGCTGTGCCATTGGCTCTCACAACACTTAACATTTTCCAATCTTCTTTGATGAAATTAAATATCGCATGTCGTAGGAATCCACGAGCTCTTCCCAAGTAAGGACATGACTACCTGCGTACAAAAATCGTTATTAACTCATCACTACCCAAGAAGATTACATCAATTGATCAAGTGTATTTTATTTGTAATTAATCATAATCCACTCAACCAGCATCAATTTTTTTATTGAACAAAATCCTGAAAATCCTGCCTGGTTCAGTCTGTTAATGTGAGGATTCACTCCATTTGCTATGATTGTAAACAATGATTGGGTTGGGTTGGGTTAACGAATTAATCAAATAATTTTGAAGCTTTTTTATTGTCATTAAAAAGTTTTCTTGCACTTTACATACGTTACATTTCTCAAATAATAACAATTAAGTAAATATTTTTAGTCAATAAAAATACAAACAAATATATCATTTCCTTTTAAACATAAACTAAGTTGTTACTAAGAAATTATTAGTCATTTAATGTCTTTTCCAACTGCGTCTATTACATTACTGTACTTATCAGCAATTAAAAGTTCGAGTAATTCTTTCTTAACAGTTTCAACGACTGGCGGCCCCTCGTAAATTAAAGAAGTATATAACTGGACTGCCGTTGCTCCTGCTTTGATTTTTTCATAAGCATCGAGTCCACTGGATATGCCACCCACACCTATTAATTTATTTTTACCAATGTAAAATGAAAGATAATTAAATCAGAGTTTACCTATGATAGTCATTCCATCAGTGAACCTATACATGTCCGATATCATTTGCGTAGACATGTCTTTAAGTGGCTTACCACTTAATCCTCCACTTTGATCCTTATCGTCACTTTGCAGTGTATTAGGCCTTGCAATTGTGGTATTACTGATAATAAGTCCGTCGACTCTGCATTCCTCGTCTTTCAGGACATCTGCGATGTCTTTTCTTTCAATATACGTCAAGTCTGGCGCCAATTTTAAAAACAAAAATGGTTTAGTTGCAAGCGGTAATTCATTTCGTGTGCGAACCAATACTGTAAGCAATTCCTTCAATGGAGCTTTTGCCTGTGACTTACGCAAATCAGGCGTATTTGGGCTAAATATCACAGCATTTATAAACATTTAACCTTTAATCTGTAAGCAACCTTACCTACTAATATTTATAACGAGGTAATCGGCAATAGGACCGAATTTCTTAATTCCCTCGACGTAATCACCTACCAAATCGTCAGAATCTTTATTTTTACCTAAATTTATCCCAAGTATTGCGTTTAATTCCTTATTACATTTTACATCTTCCAATCTTTTGTACACGACATCGTGTCCATCACTGTTGAAACCGTACCTAAAAATATGAACGATACACAAAAAAACGAAAGCATTACAACACAAACCTGTTTATGCACGCCTCGTCATTTTTCAATCGGAAGACTCGTGGCTGTGCATTTCCAGGTTGAGGCACGGGCGTCACCGAGCCTATTTCGATGAAACCGAAACCTAAGTCTTGCAACCCCAAAACGGCTTCACCTTGCTTATCGAAACCTGCCGCCAGTCCAATCGGGTTTGAAAAGCGTTTTCCGAAGATTTCTACACTCTACAACGGAACCTGACAGTAACGATACAACTCAATTAAAGTCGTTCTTTTCTCACAAGCAGATCCGAATCGGTGTATTTGCTTTTAGGAACGAGGCGATATTTTGCGGCGAGCACCGCGAGTTTATGGGCGCTTTCTGGATCCAAGAGGTGGAAGATTGGCATAACATAATTCTTGTAAAATTTCGGATTGCCTTTGTAAATATTTATTGCCCCGAACACACCGATACCGCTCGCAGTTACGAACAAGAGCGATTTTATTTTTTGCTGAAACATAGTGTTTATGTGCGCTTTTTATCACAAAGATGAAAAAGTTACGTACAGTTGTTAAACGTCTACTCATTTTTAAAAATCGTAAGTTTTGAGGTTATAATGTGCCTTGCCGGTGGCGATATTATTGATGACAGTGTTCCCAAATCCCAGATGGTATTTCAATACTTCCCTAGATTTTCTCCGAGAACATGTCAAAAATTGTCTCCAATTCATTACCCTTCCGATTAGGCTCCCCCATTAAGGCCAACTTAAAATAGTCAAGAGGTCCGCAGGGACCTATGTATAACAAAGTGTATGGTATTTTGCTGTGTTTTGATGGTTTGGTTAATTACTTTCTTATACATTATGTATAAGTAATCATGAACATTTCCTATTATCCTATTCCTAATTTCAGTTATAAATAATATCCTATGGACTCTTAAAATGCCTCTAGGAACACGATCAAATTCGGAAAAGTGTGACGACCTTAATAGTGTACATTTATGAAGAGTGCAGGATTTACCGATTACAAAATTACTTCACAACGTAATTGATGTGTTAAAAACTGAAGTTACTGTACTGCGTTAGTCTTACACCGATCTAGTGCACCTATTAACAAAGAAAAATATGCAAATATATAAGCAAATGATGGGTCAAGTTGGAAAATTAATCAATTCAACAAAGCTCATTAGCGATTTCTTCTAATAATAAGTACTAAACCTGAATAAAATGTAAACTGTTGCTTGTATCATTTCAAAACCAATTCAGCACACTTTTTTCTTCGAATACATGTATGGTTCGGGTATTCAACCCATACAACGTTAAGGAGTTGTGAGAGTTTAAAAATCAAAAACGTCCCCAGGGACCTTCTAACAAACACAAACTGTGAATAAAATGCCGAAAATTAAATTAAACATTTTTATTTGCATATATATAACAGAGTCTATACATTTATAATAATGAATCGATTTAGTGCACTTCATTTAAATCTGTAATTACATAAATGTGATCATCTCCTGCTCGACAGTTTTACAATTATCGAGCAAGACCAACCAGTAAAATGCACATAATCAACCAATCACTGAACATAATATAACAATTACTTATTTGGTATCGAAAAAAATAAATATTAAAATAACAAAAATTAATATCGGTTGAAAGTGTTACATTTCAACGGGTCGTTCTTTTAGGTACTCGTAAGCTTCTTCATAAGACATATTGAAAACGTCCATGAAAATCTTCATACACAGTTCAGGCATCAACACTTTAAAGTAATTGTCATTGTTTTGGCCAAACTTCTTATACAACAAATAGGACAAAACCTGTTTCTGTTCGTTAGTAAATACTATCATGCTTACAATTCTCGAGACATTTCCTTTCGAAATGTTTCTCAAATTCATGTCCAGAATTCTTTTATGCGTTTGCGACTCAATTTGTCCGTCATTGACGCGTGAAATATAGTCAATGTTATCCTTGAACGCTTGCTCGATTTGGGCCAATGATAAATGTGTGCAATCGACGAAACTGCTTAGATCCTCGACTCCTAATTCAGTAATATCAGGCAGTTGCTTCAACCCACCATACACTATGCTCCGCAAACATTTTTTGCCCTGTTCGTTGATCATAATTTCTTCCAGAAGCTCCTCGTACGTCTCCGTACCATGTTCTTTACTAGAACAAAGTTTACCTTCAGTCTCCGGGGTATTTAAGTCAGTTGCGTGTGCCTCGGTTGTCATCTTTTTCGTACTTTCATCTACTTTCCTCGTTTGATTATCACATAATCGATTGTAGTCATTTCGATTTTCGACGTTATCCTTTCGGCTACCCATGTTTAACCAACCCAGACTTGTTATTTTCTTGTTTGAAACATTTGACAGCTTCTTTGCATGTTTTTGTCTTCTGAGCTGAATGTTTTTCTTAGTATCCTTTGGAATGATTGATCCTGGCGAGTTGGACCAGTATTTATCTAAAGAGGATTGTTTTAACTTTGGCGGCGTGATGTTTTTGGAAAAAAGCGCGTTTATAAGCATGTCGGTGGCTTTTCTATCACTTTTGTCTTGTTTATAATTTGAACTGAGCTTATTCTCCATTCTTCCCAAAAATAACTCACTTCACATGTAACAACACATTTGCAGTAAATAAACACCAACAGCTGGTTGTGGCTGCGTTGCCGGGGTACGTTTGTCATCTCATAATCTATGGTTTGTCGTTTGTCATCTCAGCTTTGTCATGTCCAAAAATAAAATACAGCAAAAATATTCTATGGTTCCGAGCGGTTGGAATCACAGAACAATCATTAGGTTGGAATGCGCCGAAAACGTTATTTTATGAACTGATTGCGTAGAATTTCAGTCGCTTACTCAGTAGCGTAACGGTGGGGTGGAATGTGAAATTTATATTTATTAAATACGATTTTATTAAAAATATCGGGAAGTTGCCGTAAAAGACTCGTGATATATATTATGTAAAACAAAGTTCAGTTTTCTAAGAAAGAAGCGACACCAAATGCCTCATGTTACGGATCTTCCGGAACACGAAATGAACCGTCGAATAGCGCGCGTAGAAATATTTCAGTCGTACCAATTTGTACAAATTGTACAATTTTTTGTTATAGATAGAGTAAAAATGTTAAAACAATATAATTTAGTAGAATTTTATAAAAGAATATATTTAGTGAAGCCACGACTGATTATAATATGTTGGCAACAAGTACCATTGCATTACAATTTGCAAATTAAAACTAAAGTAATGGAAAGGACTCATGAGTTGTTTTTATTATTGATTGTTTGACATGTTATCAAGTTTATGATAAATATAACATAACTTCATAATCAGATTATATAATGCTTGTTTCCAAAAGTCTACATATACATAATCTTATTTAAAACCTGATACTTAGGACGGCACATACAAGAAAATTTCAACATTGTAGTTAGATAGTATCTAGGAAATTTTTTAATTTTATTTATCGTATCGATTAAAATTTATGCCATGAAGGAAATTTTAGACAATAGAAAAAATTTATTGGCATTTCTTACATTTCATTCCTCTATACTATTCGCCTCCGTCTCTTTCTCCTTCCTCCTGTAGCCGGTTTCTGTTTCCTTGGTTCTTTCTTCCTCCTGTTGTTCCAATACCCTCTTTTTCATGCTCTCTTCCTTCTTCCCCATTATTTTGTCTAACATCTCTAGTCCCCGTCCGTCTTCTCCCATATTCCTTCTCCAGTCTTTTCATATCTTCTTTTGGTCTTCATTCAGTTTTATTTCCTTACACTCTCCTCCCAATGATTCCATCCTTCTCCACAAAAATTACACCGCCTGTACCTCTCTTCCATCCAATACTTGTTGGCCTTCTCTTCACTTCCGCGCATGAACCTTGCTATTGTTCTTTCTTCATCTAACGATCTCCCTCCCGCTAAGTATGATTGTAATCTCCACTGTACTTTTAGACTTTTGTATTTGGCGTTGTACCTCGCACTCCTGATTTTGCTTTCCCTTTCCTGCGCTTCTACCATCTTCCACCTCTCCACTATCTACCTCTCTGCTTGCTTCCCATCTCTTCTTCTCCTTTCTGCCTCTTCTGTTGCTAGTCCTGCCTTTTCATACATTTTACGTCTCCACTCTTCCCAGTTTGTTAGTCTTGTTCCCTTACTTTCCCTTTTCCTTAGCTCCTCTATTACCAAACTTTGAAGCAACAGCAAATTAATGTGCTCCATATGCAGAAAGAAGACATAAACTTACCGATTTCTACAGGCACCATCATCGTCCACAACAAAAACAATCGTAGAGCTGTGGCGGACTGTTAGTATTATTCATTCACACACACACAGTATGAATAATTATTTCATTATTTCAGTATTGATAAAATAAACTATTCAATTTTTAAATCAAGTATCAACTTATTTTTGTTCTTTAATTTTACTATTATGTGCTTAATAGGTCTAATTAGCAGAATACCATAATGATTTATATGTCGAAAACTTTCATAGTAATAAAGAGCCAGTTGGACAGCTTCTCTTAGTAGCAGTCCGAATAGCATTTGATAAGATTATTTATTGAATAACATTTAGGTTACTACTCACTTTTGACAAAAAAATATTTAAGAATGAGTAAATTTAATAGACAGAGCATTGATAGCAAAGAAAGGATTGAACGAATGATAAGCAAAGTTTATAACGTATTAATTTAATGAGAAATTGCTACATCAAATATACACAGCCATGTGTGAAGAAAGTAAATATACAAATAGAATAATACAAATAAGTTATGCCATACACTATCATAGTTACATCCTACTTTTTAATATAGAAAGTAAAAATACGTCGAACAGTCGGCAAAAACCATGAACAAAAAGATTAATCTAAATAATCACAATAACTTAAACAATAGGATAACTAGCTTGCGTTGCAATACCACATTGATTGTCTTTGTTCCTTGCCATCTTAACGTAGCCCTTATCGCCCCAACTGGCACCCCACGAATTCTTGACTATCCAGTAATCCTGTCCGTTGTCGTCGGTGCCATAACCAACTGCCAACACGCCGTGATCCAACTCTATGGGGCTACATTCTGGTTCGATATAAACACCTTCGGAGTAAAACTGGAAAGATTCGTGGCCGGCATCAATGGCAACCGAAATTGGACCCACCGTGGCGACAGCGGCTCTAAGATCGTCTTCACTACCAGATTTTATGTCGGAAAATCCCTGGTCGGTCGCACCTGAATTTTTAGGATTGTATCTGCATTTGTCATCTTCGCCTTCGTACGGATAAGATTTTTCGGTGTCCAAACCGTGATTGTCCTTTATGTACCTGAACGCGTTGTCCATAAGACCGCCGTTGCAGCCGTTGTTACCGTATTTTCCAGAACAATCGACTAAATTTTGTTCACTGAGCGAAACGAGTTTTCCCGTCTGTCGGAAATGTTGGCCTTCCAACGCACCAGTCTGTAAACAAAAAGAACGACGATAGAGATTAGGTAATTGATGTTGTAATGAAATGAATAGAAAAATGAGACAAGTCGCAAAACACTTACAGCGCTGAAACTCCAGCACGATCCGCAATGACCCTGATCTTTTACAGGCGTGACCGCTCCTTGCTCCCTCCAATCGACGCTTTCGGGGAATTGAACGTTAGCGGGTGGTATAAAAGTGGCGCCGTCGTTATCGTCGGCAAACATGGCGCTTTTCAATCCAGCGGTGCGGTTGAAACCGTTTACGGTGTGTATGAATTCATGGTGGAGCATATCGGCCCATTTGTTCAGCTTCAATTTGTAAGAAACTAGACCCTGTTCGTAGAGCTGGTTGTGTCTTGCGATTTTGTGGGAATTTTCCATGAAGATCTTCATGCGGAATTTCTCCTCAGTCTGACTTTCATACTGCTTACTATGCGCTAACTATTAAAAGAAAATTAATTATTAAAAATGCAATAAAAATAATAAATCTAAACGAAGCCAAAAATTTAATTTGGTATTAGACTTCGTATAGCGCGGATTGAAACGACGCGTTATACGAGATTCGTATTACTTAGTTTTGTTGTTGTTATTTAACATTCATAAACACTTGCATATAAAATTCAAAAAAATTAAATTATATAATTTATGGAAGTTAAAATAAATATAAAAATAAATTGAGTTTGTCAAATATTTTTCATGTCGTATGTCATTATTTCACTTAATTAAATTATTCCGTAGCAGCTTAACATTTTAATGGAACGTTTTATTTGAAATATTACTAATATTTATCATTGTATGTATTTTAACGATTTCAGGAAGAATATGAAGTGCACATGGGCGCCAAATTCCTTTTATCACTCGTATTTATTTACATAACATGATAAAAATCGAACTTTGGCGCCTAGATACATAAATAAATATTAACCGCGTCCCCTTTTCTCTGCGACTCGATAATAGAGGCTACGTAATCGATTGTGATCGATCATTTAAAAAAATTGCAAACGATATTTATACAAGTATTCGTTGCGGAAATTCAGCAAATTTCCACGACTATGTAAATTTCCATAATTGAATAGGTTGTGATAGATCAAACATGAAAATAATTTTATTTTAGATTTATCAACATCACGTTGTAATATTGCCATAAAATTTCTAAATTTAAATACGTTGAAATATTGCAATTCGATTATAATTATCAGTTTCTCCATATTTTCACAAATCAATGTTTATAGTTTAGAACCCTGCGTAACAAAACGAGTTTAGAATTAAGGTGCATTGGGGTAAATCCGCACCAGGGACTTATTTATTCGAATATACGTTGCATTGTACCAACTGTAAGGTAGACATCTTCCTTTGGTTAGTTTTCAATGAACAACATAGGTGGCCGCCATGTATTCTGTGATTCCCTCGTTTAACTCGTTCGAGAAAGTTCATGGTGTTTCCAGGTTCAGAGCAAATATTTGAGTTAAGTATTATAAAACGGTAATTTAAGTAATAGTTTACAAATCTTCGATAGGCATAAAGTATAGTAAAGTAAGTTTCCTTTATAGTAATAAAATATATCACTTCTTTTATATTTTTAGATTTAACTTAAAAAGAATTAAATACATTGAAGTGTATGGACGTTGGAAATTACCATTATAAAAAATAATGAAATAGAATTAAAAACATAAAATATATGACGTGTTTAGATGAATTATAATTATGCCAGCGTGGCTTTTTAGTACATCATTTTGTGGCAAAATTCATCATCATAACAGTTAAAAAGAAATCGCGACAATCAGTTTTAGCTCTTAAAAAAAAATCTCGTAAACGAACAGACCCAATTTATCATACTTTCAGTTTAAACTTTCACAAACATTCAAAAATAAAATTATCTATTTAGACTGCGTTGTTTGTTGTGACGCGTGATTCACCTTTAATTAATATAAACGAGCAGTTACGGCCTTATCAACTAATCAACTTCTTTGTTCAAATAGTTATTTTTAAACTATGCAAAATTTGATCGATCAAAATTTTAATAAACAAACATCACAGCCATTGACAATGTTTACGTAAAAACAGCAAAAAAAACTTACCTTGAAAGCGCCCCATTGTTCCCGTACAAGGTCGAAAAATGAAACTGCGCTAGTGCCTAATATAACTACGGATAGAACTAGTAAAATCTTCATGTTTACTACCTGCAAGAACAAAGGTAGACATAAAACACCTGCGCAATTCTACCTACGTAAGCAACAAATCGATTGAATTTGTATGGAATTTATTATCCGTGCATATTTAACACATAAAAAAAACATTACGAAATACGCTTTGAATTGCAAAAAAATCCATGAAATTAACAAGCCATCGAAATTATTGGATGTGGGGAATTAATTGATTTTAAAACGCGTGCTTACTTACCTAATTACTAATATGAACACTAAATTATTTCTCGGAGCCACCAAATACGTTCAAAACAAACTCCAAACGTACTAATCGTTGCAACAACCACGGAACCAATATTTATGCTTACAATTGTTATTAGTCAGAACTCTGTCATGTGATGCCTAATTTCCCCCACCCATTTTCCTTTGGAGATTCGGCAACGTTTCGTCATGTGTTCAAAGTAAATTTGGGTTGCAAGTTGAATGACAGTGGCGTAGCGTTGTCTGGGTCACAAGGTGTAAAATGCAAGTTCGCGTTATTTTAATTATAAAATTTTTAATTATAAAAATAATAACATAACACTATTAATAAATAAAACGCATATATTTCGCATATCATCTCTTTTGTTTTTTTATTCAAATGTATTTTGTTCGTCATATGTAAATTTCATTTACTCACATTTTTTAAAATTTCCCCTTGTTTTTGTTATTAATAAAAAAAAATGTTCTTGTATGCGTTAATTGTGATCCCCTTTAATAATTTTTTGTTCATTGATTATATTTTCATTTTCATGTAAAAATGTGATAGCGGAAGAAGGGCTGAAAGACAGCCTGTGGGGAAAGAGGAAAGGCGGATTCAATTTGCAATATTTGTGCAAGGAACATAATGATGTATGGGGTCGAAGTTTAGGGGGTAAAAGAGCAAAAAATACTAGAGAGGGCTTATATAGGGCAGATGAAAATTAGAGAAGGAAGTCGACACCAGATTAAATTGTGGGACAGTTAGGGAGAAATTGTACGTAGAGGCGGTCAGAAGGGTGGCAAAGTACGAAGAAATGATAAAGGGAGAGAGATGCAATAGTTTATGGAAAAAAGTGATGGAAGAAGTGGAAGGGCGCGGAAGACGGGAGGGATTTATCAAACTGGGAAGAATGTAGAAGGAAAATGTATGAAAAAGCGGGCTTCTCAATAGAGGAGGTAGAAAGAAGGAGCAGGGAGGTTAGGGCAGTTGAGAGGGAGGTAGTGGAGAGGTTAAAGAAGGTGTAAGCACAGGAAAGGGACGGGAAGATAAGGAGTTCAAGATACAATGAAAAGAATAAAGATATAAGGGCACACGGAAGAAGCCCAAAACATCTGTAAGTGGGAAAGACGGAGGAAGAGGAAAGAAGTTTAGCGAGATGTAGATGCGGAAACGAAGAAGAGAAGAACACATACTGGATGGGAGAGGAGTATCAAAAGTGTGAGACTTGTGGTGGCGGTAGGGATGAGTGGAAGCATTGGTGGGAGGAATGTGTCCCCACATATGGATGAAGCAAGGAGGCGAAGGAAAGAGATTGGAGGAAAGAGATATTCGAGATATTGAAAAAACTAAAGGAGAAGAAGGAAGAGGGAAGGCAAAGGCGGGTGAATAACATACATTTGGATGTTGCAGATAATATGGAATAGGAGAGAGATGTGCCCGGAGGGGTGGTAACAGGAGGCGAAGGAGAGGGTGCTGGACAAGGTACAGAAAGGAAACAGATACAAGGAGTAGGGGGGAAATGGAAGTAAAATTGGGTTCTTTAATTTGCATGGTAATGTTGCAAACTTGTAGAGTAGTTATATAGATAGTTATAGGCAATTCATTTACATATAAATTTTTATTTTTATCTTTCATATTATGTAACCTTATTCAGACTGAATATTCTACGCCTATGTGGCCACAGATTAAAATTTGTAGAAAAATGTCTTCACGTGCAATAGTAAAGTGCGGCACGTCTCCGATCGACTAGCGCACGCTAGACACGTTACGCGTGACGTGTGGGAACAACTCTCGAATTGTCAGTTTCGTAAAAATGGTGCAGCAATTTGACGTAACCGCGGAGCATCGCAAAATATTAGAAGAAAAGGCGAAACGGAGAGTTGCGTTACGCGCCGAATTTTTAAAGCAGGCCAGCAACCCCTACCGCCATGCTACGGGTGAAGGAGGCACAGTGGTAAGTGATGAAACGCATTTTTCGCGTATTGCAAAAGTGTACATAACCTATACCCTCTCGAGAAGTTTCGGCGTTGCCAAATCTTCCGATCTATACGGTTCAACGTGCGTCCTTTTCTATTTGTTCGTAGCCCGAAGATATCGAGGTTAGGTAATGATGTAACTTGTTGTCGCGATTTCCTGAAATTGTTGCAGATAAACTCGTTGTAAACAACGTTTATTTGGAACTGTATTCACGTGCCAATTTTTGCTTTGTTTGTTTTTATGTATTAAACGATTTACATGCGTATTATTTATTGGTTTATTTATAAAGTATTTTAATGAATGGGTAATTTTGAGTTTTATATTATACAAAAAATTGGACAATGGGGTTTGTCAAAAAATAATCGTACTTGTCGCATACTGTGCAGTAAATTTTACATGGCACTTACAAGTAAACAAATAGAGAAAAACATATTAAAAAACACGTGGCAATGGAAATGGATTTGACATCAAGTGTCAAATCCGATGTTAAAATTTGAGCATTTAATTAATTAAGTCTGCAGATTTGGGTTCGAATAATGTGAATGTGAGGCCTTAGAACAATGTATTAGTTCATGATTATGAAAGAAATTTACGTTGCAACAAATTCTGTCATATATGTTTAATTTAAGTTACTCCGATACTATTAATTAAGGTTTTAGTTTATATAATTGCAAACATTGCCAAGATTACGGTAAATCCAGTAGTTAGCTTTATGACAATTTATGTAAATCGTCGTGCAGTATAGTGAATGTATTCATTTCATTGTGCAAAGAACAGGGGATCTTTTAATGCACATATACGTAATTTGTAGTTGTGGTATACAATTTGTGAAGCATTATATTGTAGGCCGTGTACCTCGTAGAACAATTGTGATCAAAATAACCGTCAATTTCTATATTAAGTGTTAAGAATTGAATTGACTTTAAATTTATTTTTTATTTTATTTTTTATTCCTTAGTTAATTTACAAATCCAATTTTCGCGGGTGCAAATAACCACATACGATAAGTTCATTGTCGCGTATTAACACTGTCAATATGCCACTTTCATTTTTTTTGAAAATAATTCTATATTTTCGATAATTTTTGCAAATTAATATTTTTCGTTCTGTTTTTGGGCACAAATTGATTCTTGTAATTTGACTAGACATTTAAAAGTATTTTAGAATTGTCTTAATTGGTGTAATCTTCAAAAATATGTAAAGAAAAATACGAAAAAGTATCGAAAATATTTTGTCAAAATTGTTATAAATAAGAATATATTAATTTTTACAATGGAAAAGTACAGTTTTGTTTTTATAAGTCTCGACAAGATTTTCAAAATTAAAATAAATGCAACGTTGTTAAAATTGCAAAAATCTAAACGTACTTAGAAGATTATAAGACACGACAACAACACAACACATAACAATGACACTCGGTGCAAAAATACAACCCCTTAGACATGAAGGTGTAGATTTAATTAGAAAAGGTGTTCGAAATACTTATTTATGCTACAAAGTACCAAAGCAAAGTCAATATTTTAGGTTTAAAATAGTGCAAAATGGACATAACGAGTATAATTAGATGTAATATGTAATGGGTGTTTTTTACGTGACTGTTGGGTTGGGTTGGGTTGCGCTGTGGCTAGTGTTACTAGGATTTTGGTGAAACAACATTATTTAAAAAAGAAAGGGATTTTTGTGGGTATATTTTAATACCATTCGGACATTTTTGACATTGAATACCCAGAGAACTGCATGGGCGACATATCACGTGGTGATTTTGACCATTGAGACTGGCGAATTTTCTTGAAAACCGCCCGTTATTAAGGGCAATCAGTCTATTATAATTTAATAATCATCCAGACACATGTCTCTTTGAGTTTGAGAATGACAATTCTGCGGCACAAGATTGCTTCTTTAAATAAAAATACACATAATTGTCAGTTCGCTGGAAGTTTAAATAAGTATAAGAAAGTTCAGTGCAGATTTTTTTATTAAATATCAGCGAAACCTGTACACTTTTACTCACGTTTGTATAATTTTAATACAGTGTGGTGATGAAAACAAATTACAACGTTGTTCTTAATCTTAATTCATAGAATTATTATGTCAATAAAACGTGCTGCGGTGAATAAAGTTTGCAATTTCCACCAACAGTTGCAAAGTGCAGTGTGAATGAATAATGCGTGACGTTTGAACTGCGGTCAAATTCTCACAACTGACTTGTTGATTTATGAGTAGGAGGAAAAGTATCGTGTATTTCACTCGCAGTTTAACAGCAGCATCCAATGCACGTCTGGTCGATGTGTTAATTATTTATTGCACTTCCGTCAGCCAAAACACTGCATTTCGCTCGTTTGCAATAATAAGAGTTTTTATAACCTGATTTTTTAAATTTATTCATACGTGTCACGTGTGGATTCATAATATCAAACGGAAGTAGAAAAGTATAGTATGCAACACGTAACGTAAATGTGTCATTATTTCACTTGCATGATTTCACAACGAGCGGGTGCAATTCACATGTTTGATAGATCATCCTCATTTCTGTTATTAGTTACAATACTTGTATTTTATTCGTGATCAGAATAAGAAAATTGAATCAACTCGTTGAGTATTTCTCAATTAAATTCGTGATTTTTCCTTGAAAACCATGGAAGGTAAAGGATTTCACGTGTTACATCAATATTAGATGAAATCAAGTGAGAAGAACAATTAAAGAAAGTGATAGACGATAGAAAAATATAATTTTTTCACGACGTTTAAACTACTTCAAACGATTGTCCTGTTCGACATAAAATGACAAAAAATGAAGCAACAAATCCGTCGTAATGTTTTTCTTTATTTGTGTTTATATAACTTTTGTACAATTGTAATACGCACGCTGCTCGGAAAACACTGTCCAAAATGTGCTAAACGAGTGGATAGAAAGCCGACGTGGCGATGCCGCAGTGATTGTTGACGTCCTTGGCAATTTTGACGTAGCCTCCGTTACCCCAGTCGGGACCGTACGAATTCTTCACGATCCAGTACTTGACGCCGTTCCCTTCGGCCCCGTAGCCGACGACTAGGACGGCGTGGTTCAATTCGGACCCTTTGTTCTTGCAATTTTCGTCGAAGTAGACTCCGTCGGCGTAATGTTGGAATGTGCCGAGAGAGGCGTCTATCGCGACCGACACCGGACCGTGGTTCGCGACCGCTGTGGCCAGTGCTTCTTCGTCGCCTTCAGGCAGCGAGACGAAACCTGCGAAAATTTTGGTTTTAAAAAATGCATACCAGTTCAATGGAATTCTCAAAACGCAATACGAACGAAGTAAATTATGTTCGAATCCAATGCACATACTGTTCGTAATGTTTCATGGCTTATAAACGAAGATTTTGATTTGTTTTTTCACAGCTAGGTCGTTTTTGAAATTTCATTGAGGTTTACGGGTATTGGTATTTTTATACGGACCCGTTTTTGGGTTACTTGTTACCTGTTACGTTGGCTCCGATATTCTCAGCATCGAAATGACACTGTTCGTCCGCCGCTTTGTACGGATACACACTTTCGACGTTAATTCCTGGATTGTTCTTGATGTATTGGAACGCCTCGTCTACATAACCGCCACTGCATCCGACATTGGAGTACGTGTCGGGTTTGGCGCAGTCGATGATATTCTGAGGACTGAGGTCCACCAGATCGCCGGTTTTGCGGAAGTGGTGTCCTTCTACGGCAGCGGTCTGAAAGCAGTTCAATGAGAAATATAAGTCGCTTCATCCCGAAGTTGTTTAGACGAATAAATGTAAGAGGGGAGATCAGTATTAACGGTCCCTAACATAGAAGGAAACAAATAGAAGAAATAATTTTTCTACATAATCTCCCTGAACGTCGACGCAAAACTTTGATTCCTCTGAAAAAAAAAAGAATTCTTTCGGTTGCTCTTCCAACCAGTCCTTTACGGCCGTCATCACTTCATTATCTTCGTAATATCTGATCCCCCGAAGATCTGTTAATTTTGGAAATAAAAAGAAATCACCAGGTCTGGTGAATATGCGAGATGTTTAAACAATTCAAATCCTGCACATCAATTTAATTACTTGAACAAACTGGTTCATAATATAAAGGTTGTGTCCAAATTTAATTTACCGATCTAGGCTAGTGTTGATGAAAACACAAAAATGTCAACATTAAATGGTCGAGTTTGCATAAGACATTAAAGACACTTATAACATACAGTTAATTGGGCATTAACGGTGGTGGATATGTAAACAAACAGAATTGCCGAATATGGGCTGAGGAAAATCCAAAATACCAGAGAAACGACTGTATCCAGAAAAAGAAGAAAAAGTCGGCGGTGTGGGCTTTGATTGGGAGTCATAATTGATTTTGTTTATAGATTTATTTTAGTTCTTTTTGAAAAACTTCAAATCAGCAAAAATGTGTTTTTCTCACCCATGTATGTGTAAGAAGAAAAAAAATAACATAAATGATAACTTACCGCACTGAAAGCGTAGCAACTGGCGCAACCGCCGCTTCCGCTTTGGTCTTTAACTGAAGTGACAGCACCCAGTTCCCTCCAGTCGACGCTGGACGGCAACGTGGTGCTGGCGCTAGGAATGTAGGTGGACGCTGGTGGCTCAGTCTTGCGCTCCGCCCGCATATCTTTCGTCCTGCCGAAGCCGTTGAACAGCGAATTGAACTCGTTCGTCAGCAGATCGGCCAGCGGAGTCAGCTTCTCGACGAAACTCGAAAGGCCGAAGGAGAAATCCTGGTTGAATTTCGTGATTTTGTTTCGATTTTCGATGAAGACCTCCTTGCGGAATTTCTCCTCTTCGGGCGTTGCGTAGTTTTTGTTAAATTCCACCTGGAATCATTTACGTTATGTAACTACTGCGACCCAGAAATCAATGAGTACCTTGAACGTATCGAATTCTTCGTTGTATAGTTGCTCGTCATCCTGCGGCGTCTTTCTGTCGACGTTGGGGTGTTTTCCACCGGTGACAAGTAATTTGGTGGTGGGGGTCAGTTGACCAAGATTTAATTCTGCTTTGCCCAAGGGGCCGGCGTTTAATCGTAACGAGGGCCCGCGTCGGTGTCCCCCTCTTCGTAGTGACGCGAATGGTATCTGGCTGCTTGCGAACGCGACTAACGTTGCCAAAATTACTAACTTCATTTCACCTAAATTGAAGATTCATAAGTGATTTAGTCCACGATTGTGTGATCGAGGTTATGCAAGTTCAGATTACCAAAAGCTAAACTTAAAGAACATTGAATTATTTATGACGACTTATCGGAAAGCACAATGGCCATGCGAAGCACGAGCGAGTGAAGAAGATAGAGGAACGATACGAGTAGAGGAAGGAAACATAATGATGGGATGGAACAGCCTCTAGAAGAAGCATTAGAAAAATACAAAAAATGAAATGGTTCGATTAAACTTCAATTCCAGTTATAAGAACAATATAATTTTATTAAAGTTGAACCAACTTTACAAATATTGTAAAAAATTACTCCAAATACCAACTTCCTATTTTAGAAGAACAATAATTATTGCGAATTTATTACAAAGAATTTTGTTACAACAAATCGTGTTAGGAGTCAATGGTCTTTTATGATATTTTAACGTGACATAAAAATAAATTGGACTGACACTGATTGGCGACAGATAGTAAAGAATAACCGGCACTACGATGCTGTAATAAATTTTGGTTAAAGAAGCAAAGGACCATCTATTGAATACATTAATTGTGAAATGTTGATTTAAAATTCATAAATTTGTTACGAGAATCATGTAATATGTTTTATAATTTTTTTATTGCTCGATATTTTAGGTATTAATGAAAAGTACTCGTTACAGAAAATATTACTTTCGCAATAAAAAATTATTATTAACAGGCCTTAAAGATTAATCGTTTCAAATTAGCATTAAAAAGTGGATTTTTGTTGTGTCACATTGGAAAGTAAACAAAAATGAAGATTATGTTATGATACCAAACGACTTATAAGAAACATTATTTATAAGACTCGATGTGAAACGTGATTAGTTACAATTATTCGAGAGTTGATCTTTCGCACAGTTTTACATAATTGATGATTTTTTCCCGTCTGATAGAATAATGAAAATGTATAAGGAAAGCAAATGGAATGCTTGATATAAAAATTGCGTTTAATAATCACCAGTTATTGTTATAAACCTCAAGTAGTAGCCTCGATCAAATCCGATCACTTGCACAGTTGGTAATCACCGTTCTTAATTATCACTCAATTACCATTTATTATTAGTGTACAGGTGAAGATGCGACCGTACAATGATTCAAATGCAGCCGAGTCCTCTGCTTTTAAAAACCTCCCAGATACCACCGAAGCAGCCAGGTGATGTAACGTTTCAAGATGTCGTTACATCAAGTGGTTTGTGCATCAGTGGTTAATTTATTATTATTTGGTAATGTCACTGATCGTAATCAAGTCGGATATTTTTCGTGAATTTCAGTTTTTGTAAGTAGGAAAATATGTGATTTTCCACTATAGCTTAATGTAAAAATGTATTATTACCAAATATTGTCAGTTAGAGTCAGTTAATACAAACGGACGAGCTGCGAACTGTGAAAATGATTTAAGGACTTGCTTTTGTATAAAATGAAAAACATTTAGAAAAATTCGAAAAATTTAAAAAAAAATCGAATTTCTCAAATTTGTGTTTCTTCACCTTATACAAAAGTTATTAAATCATGTTTGGTTCGCAGCTCGTCTGTATTTAGTCTCATAATTTTTGCTATCGAAAATCTGTATCAAACCATCTCTTTGAAGAACAAAAAATATGAGTTCAGGCTGACAAAGACTAGATAGTACCGATTGCGATTAGACTGAGATCGGATCGTCCTTATTATGTTCTATTCATGGCAATCAAGTCTGATAATAATATCTGAAATTTCTAGTTTGTGGGGGATTGATTCGAAATAAAATTGACGAGTAATAAAATTCAGTAACATTTTTGTATCTGCGGTTTACAAATGTTTATCCGTCCATCAGAATGACACATACTAATGGCACATACTAGTAAACAAATGATAAAATTTGTCGAGTGACGAATGCCAAGAAACTATAAATGGATTATATGACGGTCATATAATCTATGTAGCGAATCTTCAACTTGTTCGAAAGTGTATGTCAATTCCGGAAAATAGTCAATTGGATTTAATAATATGCGTGGAAGTTTAATGACGTAACGTTAATAGTAAATAGGTAAGTTAAAAGCAATA
The DNA here is from genome assembly GCA_959613385.1 of Geotrupes spiniger. Taxonomy (NCBI): domain Eukaryota; kingdom Metazoa; phylum Arthropoda; class Insecta; order Coleoptera; family Geotrupidae; genus Geotrupes; species Geotrupes spiniger. The sequence goes on along the minus strand of OY390735.1, from coordinate 12,516,673 downwards.
AAGACTTAACTATTTGACTTTATTTGACAAATTATTCGTTAAAACCAGAATTTAAAAATGCATCCATCAATCATAAGCGATAGCTCTGTTGTTGTTGTTGTTGTCTTGCTGGTGTTACATGTGACAACATATTAATTGTTCCAGAGGAGGAGAACAATATTTATAAATAGGATGTTGAACTGATTAAAAGTTGATCCCATTGGGAGTACTTTCAATAGGCAAAAAGTTACGAGAAGAACAGTAACACATTACACCGACTGGTTGGAAGAGCAACTGAAAGATTTTTTCCAAATGAATCAAAGGTTTGGAGCATCGTTGGACCAAATGTAGAAAAATAAATGTTTGATATTTCTTCAATTTGTTTCCGTCTATGTTAGGGACCGTAAATACTGATCACCCCTCGTAATCTTTAACCTAAAGAAATATTTTATAAATTAGGACATCAATTGAATTATGTGTTAACGATTATATAACCGTTTGTTGTCTACCATGTATGGAAATAATTAAGTTCTGAGGTCGTTAATTATCACATACAATACGTTAAGAATTCTCGAACTCTGTTCTCAGAACAATGTTACATTTGCAGATAATCCAACAATAAAACGTGAATATGCATTTAATTAATTTTCTTTCGTGCTGTTTGATAATGCATGAGAATTCGGAATTGCATAATTTAATTTAAGTTCATTATTTATATTCATCGCAATTATGTAGGTTATAATATGGTTCATATGCTTTCTTTTAGTTTAAAATCGGAGGTATCCAACCTGTTAGATTATTGATGCCTCATATAATCTGGGTTTCATTTAGACCACTCGATGATAGCGTTAAAAGGGGATTTTTCGATTTTCGAAAAATGTTTCAAGACCATAAAAAATTAAGAATGGCATCGATTGTTTGTAGTTCGTCGAATTGCGAGAATGGTCTTGACCTTTCAGCGTAGCCTGTCGAAATCACTTCACTTAAAAACTTGTCTAATAAATATCGGTGCCCTATTCATAAACCAAGTAGGTGTACATTCACATTAAAAACGTAAATTGTGTCTCGCAACTGTGTGATTTAATTCGATGAAATTGCTCAAGATTACCATTCACATGATTCGTTGTTTTATAATTTTTCTCACTGAACGCGATAAACAGTGTGTAGAGTGAACAATTTGTAAAATATTTTATTATGTATGTATGCACGGAATGTGCGTGCAATTCCCATAGAAATATTTTAAATAAAGTGCCCACCGTTCCATTTGATGTCAACATATTCATATTCAATAATTGTACTAAAACTTAGATGATATTAAAGTTACAAGGAAAATAAGTTATTGTTTCCGTTGTTTTTAGATGGAAACATTAATAATATGAAGGATGAAATTTCGGACGAGCTGCACATTTTTAGAAAGAATGTGTCAAGGTTGGAAGTTCAAAGGTGTTTAGATGTGTGTTGTTCTATTGATTGTACGCAAACTTGGTAAATTTTCTTCAATTCTCCAATATAATTTTGGATGTAGGTCAAGTTCATGCCAATGTGTTCAGATGTCAGAGAATGAGCTTACAGATGCAGTACATTAGCCCGACATTTACTATTAGTGTGTAGGTTAGGGTGGGTGTCGCTTCGTCTTAATTAATAAATAATATTTATGGACAGAGACATGTCCACGTTAACCCCTGTATTCAGGAAAAGGACGTTGCGTATATTTCTCACTTATACCGCAAAACGAAATTTTGAAAATCATAAACGTCTGGGCAGGGCGCCACAAAGATTAAATTGACCACACGACCTGCGCTATTCATACAGAACTATGATGAAAGAACAACATTCGGAAGAGTACGAGAAAATGATGGCCACATAATAGTGAAGAACTTGTTTAATTAAATATTTTGCTTTTGCTGTCAAAAATAGCTGACATTTTCCACTCCATCGTCTTTTTTCGCCTCCCTCTCACAGTCCTCTTTTCTTTATATTTTCCCGTTCAGCTTTCCAAACTGATAAATGGCAATGATTTTTCAAAAAATGGCCGCAGTTAACTTTGGCAGCCATGAAAGGGCTGCATATTTAAAAAAAAATACTTTCTGCCACATGTTTACGTTTGAGGTATTCCGAGATTTTTCAGCAAAGGAATCGAACAGGTTTTCAAAAAGGAATCGTTATGTTTAGGTAGTTTGTATTCCCTTAAATAATACAACTCTATTACTAATTGGAAAACCTGCCTTGAGTAGAACTCGACGGCTGGCCCTTAAGGCATCGAACTGCTTGTTCGGTTGCCATGGCAACGGGCGACGACGGTTAAGGTCAGCTCAAACTTCAATTTAACTATTTCGCTGTAGTGCAATAGGGAAAGTTTCCGAACAATTTTTTTCTTTTCATATATTTTCGAACATATACGAAGACTTAGACTGGGTCTTTCAAGATAGTTAATTGTCTTTATCAACTGATGAAAAACATGAGAAAAGAACCCGGCATACAGTACATGAAATACAAAGAAAACACGAGATTAGAATTTAAGTGTATTTAGATTCAGTATCGGATTGACTTTTGCTAATCTTACAATTATTTAAATTGAGAGCTTTCGTACAACTTTAACAAAGAATGATTTTTTTCGTAATTAATAATTTAATTGTTGACATATTTAATTATAAAAAACCAAAATATTTCTGTATTACGATAACTTGTTGGCCTCCCAAGGAGCAAACATTTGTTTATATTATTGGAATAATGAAAAAAACATCTTTCATGACATTTAAATCCATTTTGGATTCAGTTTATGGTATTATTCGAATAGTTTCTGACTCGGAGTGACCTTGGAATGTCCTGAAATGCAAGAAGTTGGACGTGGAAAATAATAATCCACTTCACGTGTTTATTATATTTATTACAACCTTTAACTTTGTGATAAGCCGTTACTTAATACTTGGTTAATACACATCGTATATTGAGTAACACAGTTTAATTTGCATAATCGGTTTGTTGCTGCTGTGTGCAAACATCTGCGATTTATGCCAGATGTAATAATAATATTCACCAGTTGCAGACTTAGGCGTCATTCATCCGTCGCCAGTAAAAGATTTACGCCCCCCAAGACAATTGATCCGCAAGCAAAGTAACCAATGCAATTTCAACACAGATTTGATGACTACCTGAAAAGGTGAATGATCTAAAATGACGCGTCCTTCCTATTTTTAGGTGTGAGCAAAGTTTTCGTACTGGAAATAATTCAATTCGCAATCCGAAGTTCATTGTCGATCCTGTTCACTGAACTGAAATTTAACAATAAACACGTAAATTCCCTTCGCGCAAAGTGGCATTCGTAGGAGTTTGACCTACCACAAACATTTATATGTACTGGTGTTTGGTCATAATACGCCTACAATGTAATTTGTTACTACGCTATTGCATGCTTTCGATATCATTATTTATATCATAATTAGTGCACATATCAGCGGAAGTAACGAGTACAAGCTCATTATGAATGCGTCGCAAGGCCTTGCTAATAAACTAATTGCCATTACATTATTTAAATTCTAACACATTCTAATTAATAGTAGAATACGAATATTCGTTTAGTAAAAACTGTTTGTTATAATTATGAGTATTTTCCCTTAATTTTTTTATTGGATTTTCTAGACACCATTTGAATTCTAAATTCGCTGAAATTATTGTTTAAATAATTTTACTATTTCGCATGTTTCGACCTCGACCATTATTACTAATTTTATACATTGATTAAAATTGCTATTCACCATTTTCTACCTTTCGGCAATTTACACGACATAATTATTAATATTTGTGTGACTTTATTCAAATGCTTCTTGATGTCCTGTAGAACATTTAATTAAACCCATAAAACGTTACCAGTTTAACTAATCATCATCCGAAGTGCCATCGAAGTGGACGCTATGAAACAACTTTTCCTGTTAGCAGACCTTGACTGGTCAATATGTCAGCGAAGAGCGTGCGTAAGGTCAGATAAATAATTTCAAGCGAAATAATTATGTTCATAAGGAACGAGACGGGGAGCGGGCGTTTTCAAATATGATTATATTTATCTATAAACATTTTAAGACAATTGGCGACTGTCTTCAAATTCTATGGATGATGTAATCTAATTACAATTTTACGTTATTAAATATTATGGTTTACAACAAATTGTAAATTATAGATGAAATATCATTGCAGAAAATGAAGTGTAGCAGACAATAAGTATGTAAGAACTTAAATTTTGTTTTAAGTGTCAAATCGTATGATAGTAACCATATACCTGCGAAACAGCAATGGTTTGCGACGAGTAGCCACAGTTTTGCACAAACATTACTTGTCATTCAAGGAACGAGAGTACGCAAGAATATCCGAACTGAATTTCCGGACAAGATCGAGAAATTTCTGTCATTGATTTGAGAGGTGCCAGCGTTTCAACTTGCATTTACCATTTCATTTAAAACAATTGATAACAGGTTGTTTGTGCCTTCGAATACAAACCAAGATGTGATAATAAGTCAAGGTGATTGTAAAAAATAAATAGTTTACTGCATGGAGATCGTGAAACTTATTAATTCAAAATTTTAAATCGAACTAAAGTTCTCTTAGTTAAGATATTGACAGTTTGATCGGTGACCAAATACAGATTGAACAGACGGTTTACTAGAAACCCTCTCGTTCAAATTTCCATTGAAATAGTTTACGTATTTTATTTGCAATATGATAATGATAATGAGACAATTCTAAAATGCCTTAGGTTGGTATTGGATCACAGATAGGCACTACTCGTAGGTGTAGTTATTTATGCAGTTATGAGTAGGACAGTAAAAGAGGTTTTCTCAATCTTTTACAAAACTTGACGATTTTGCATTTCGTTTTACTTTGATAACCGGGCAGTTTACTGGACGGTTCATAAATATATTGTAATGCAGATTTGAACAGTTATGAAGTTCTGATTTAAAATCGACGACTAAATTAACTAAAATACATTCCATGAATAGTTTCTCGTGTATCATACGAAACCCAACCAAAAATAATTAAGTAAAAGTACGAAAAAATGCATGCTAAGTTGGCTTGGATTTGATTTATTTTTTGCTAAAATAATACGAATCAAACGATTGGCTGAAATGACAAACAAATTCGTGTTGGGTTGGGTTGGGTGTGGTTTGGTTTGCTTTTGTTAAAATAATACGAATCAAATGTGACCCAAACCAAAATGGTTGGCTGAAATGACAAACGAATTCGTGTTGGGTTGGGTTGTGACCCAAACCAAAATAATCATTTAAAAAATTAAGACTCATATAGTGATAGTAGACGTATTACTGGATGGTTCAGCGATGAATTATTAGTAGAAATTAACTTATTTTTAATGAATTGTATAAAAAATATAGACATATGAAAAATTACTCTCAATACAGTTAAAATACATGTAACATACATAGGTTGCCCAATGAAACAATTTTGTGATCAATTCAAGACAACAGTGTTAACCAATAGTTTGAAAAAACAGGTCATCATACAAGTTAAAATTTTCAATCATACACCAATTGCATATAAAACAATATGTTTGGGAAAATTTCGTTTCATATTCAGTTAGTACTGAACGCTCTATACACAGTGAGATAGTTCACCGGACAGTTTACGAGGATCCGTGGTTCTTCTAATAGAAGTAGAACTGTGGACATGCACAGTATTCAGATTAAGTCGACGACGTTGGATTGGATTGGTATAATTTCAAAGAAAAAAAAACAATAAATTAAGTTCGGTTATGTAGGGTTGCAATTATGCCTTTTTTGCGTTGGGTATTTGGTATTTATTGACAAGTTTGTTGGCATAATTTGCTGCCTGACAAATAAAAAACCCAACCCAACAAGAGAAGAAGCCAACGCCACGAACCGACAGCGTGGCGTTGGCTTCTTCTCTGTCTACCGGATCCAGGGTTCTTTGTGTCAGCAGTATGGTAATTATATATATGCTTACTGACCACTGCCATAGGGTGTTAAAAAGTGTAATTAGTCATCGATTGCGTTAGCAAGATGACCGCAGGAACACCGATTCCGAGAGCAAGTACATTAAGACTAATAAATTTACTCGCATTGCTTCGTTTTATTACATGGCGATCCAGACCCATGTGTTATACTTATATAACAATGAAAGTGGCAACTGTTATTTGGAAATTGAAGAAAATAAAACTGGCAACTTGGGGAACACAGATTAGTGGAATAAATGAAATCAGCATAAACGATAAAATACAATGTTTAAGTAATTTTGTGTTTGTAAAATAAAGTTTGTGTTTTCGTATTTAAAATTGTCTATTATTTCATTAATTAAGGCAATTTAGAACAAATTTAATAATAAATTAAACTAAATTAAACGAATGCCTTTGTGGAGTGTACAACAATGTCAAACGAAATGACATAAGTTCTCATAAGTGTTTTTCTCCGTTTCCAAATAAATAAATTATAAATATAAGATATCTTTATCTCATTTTCAATGTTTAGGAATGATAATGCGTAGACATTTAATAATGTGCAAAAATCGGGACTGCATTTGAAACTTTCATAATTCGCAATTATATAAATATATTTTTTTCAGAAACAGGTAAGTGGCATCTGCTTCTTGTTCTTGCACAATTTAACGTGGGACTCAAGTCATTTACCCGCCCACTAAAAGTTACTAAATGATTTATAATTATCTGGATAATGCTCAACGCATTCGCTATAGCTTCGTGGAACATACACTCGTAATCACTGAAAATTGAAAATGATTGTGTGTTACGTGAATATATTAGATACGGTGTATCTATTGTAACGATATTAGTTAGTATAATGCACTAAAATCGTCTAGCACACACTTGCACAAAATGTTCATAGCCGGAAATTTCAATTTGGGCGCCAAAAAGCTTAATACCCAGATTATTGCGCAGTTTAGTCGAAGAGTTTTGATTTGTTTGATGAAAAAATATATACAGGAACACTTCCAGTATGACTTAACTGACATTAATCGTTTTTACAACAATAGTACGGAAAATGTACCATTACCGATTGTTTGAGAGATTAATAGAAAGTGGAAAAATTCGTGCAGTGCATTGTAAACAAATTTTATCGGTTCTATCTATGTATATGATACACAAACGACTTAACATTTAAAGGCCGCATTTTAACCTTTGATCGGGCCGAACACAAACGAAATAAGAAATTAATTTAATTTAATTTAAGTCGTTTATCTTTGACGTTAATTGTGTTTCCTTTTCTTTCAGTTTGACCCGGCCATTCAGCGGTTTATGGCCATGCGTGTCAGCACTTACGAGCACTGGAGACCCACCGCTGCTAACTTGGGCATCGGCATGTTCACCGTCTTCATCCCATTGTTCACCTACGCATATTACATAAAAACTACTCGTGACAATAAAGAAGCTACAATGCGCCGAGGCGAAGTGGCCTACAAAGATCGCTTATTCAAGTTTGTCTAGTCGACGCGTCGATCCCTTTATGATATTTAAAAAATGTAAATATGCGGATGCACGCGCGTTAAATCTAGTTAAAAGTCTTGATGTTACTTGATTAGAAAACTTCATGTATGATTTGTGAAATAAAATGTCAAGGGCGAAATTTGCTTTATTACTTGTGCTGGTACATTTGCTTGTAAATCAACGCAGGTGAGATAGGTGCGATCGATGTCGATTAAGCTACTGTTCTACCGAAACGTGGGTAGATTAAAGCGTCGATGATGGATCAGGTAAAACGCTATTTATCGATTAGCCGTCAAACAAGTTTTAAAAAATCGTACTACTGTAGCTCCTGAATTTGTATAGAACATTAATTATATACAAGATATTTTTATTTGATTACCAAATGTACAAACTACTTGAATCAACATCACGCGTGCGTGAAAACGACGGTAAAATCTTATAAATGAAATAAAATGTCATTGGTAATTGGATGTTTGATTGGCGTGACATTTTGGGTTACCAATACTTATTCGTTTTTTTTTAAGTCCACTGCTAGCTGCAGTGTTTCAGCGCACTTTGATTGAAATCTCCACCTTATCTCTGAAATAAAATTCCAATGACCTTACCTTAGATTCGAACCTGTTACCTTAAGACTACTAACTTGACGATCTATACCATCCCATCTGCAATCCCATATGAAAGAATGTCGTTTACTAGACCAATTTATTTGGCACTCAAGAAAATCAGTTACATGAAAACGATGAATGTACAGTAATCTGTATATTTTCATAATAATTTCGTAACTTTCGATTTCGTTTATTGAAATTTGATACCGTGTACGAAAAATAAAATTGCAAATATAAATAATATGTTTATTCAATCAAATACAAATATTTGTTTATAACAGATAATTAACCAATCTAAAAAATTCATCTTGGGTATTACAAAACCTCGATGAAATTTGATGTACGGCGCTTCACCAGTGTAAATAAATAATCAACAAATGCTATGAGGTCATACAAAACGAAAGTAACAAACAGCCCCATCACCTCTTGCACATGTCACTTATCGCTCTTCCAACTGTTTATCTCTTGCGATGACGGATTCTTCGAATTTGACCATGTACGTGGTTCCTTTGTGCCAGTGAGCTGTCACTTTAGCAGGCTGCAATAAAAGAAATATACGATGTAATTAACCGTCAGTAAGCATCATATCGATATCAGTGTTGTAATACATGGTGCTATTGTCCTGCGTGGCCATCAATTAACAATGTGTCGAAACTATTACGTAATTGTGATACGTAATAAAGTTCAAAATCGTCGCCGTTGTTAACCACAATTTTGCAAAGGCGCAACTAATGTCGATGAAGCGATTTACGATAAATCAAATAACGCAAACTTAACTTGCGATTCAAGGTATTGGGCGTTTAAACGGCTATAACTTGATGGTGATGAGATTTTCAAATTATAAAAATATCAGTTAATTATTAAATATAAAGCCATGTGATTTTAAAATTGCGATAATGTGTTAGGAAATACTGCCTGGCTTTTACACATTTTTTTAACATCAAGGCTGATTTTGCAGAATTTGTGTGGCCTACTGAGGATCTCAAACGAGCAATCAAGTACACGGTCTCATCATAGAAAGCATTATCGACTTATCATTTAATTTTTGCTGCATTTAATAAACGAACATTATTCTTGGAATAATTATATGACCTTTGTATATGTAATTACATGCACCTAAAAATACCTTTCATAACCGATTAAAAATTGAATTAAATTGAATGGACTAAGAAATTTATAAAGTTGAAGAATGTTTAAGTTTAATATTAATTGCAGTAGCATTCAGTTTTTACCTACCATATAATTAGATCAAAATTATTTTTAAAAAGCTTTTAAATTAGTAATGTCATGCAAGTTTTTTGACTTGCATTTGCAAACATTGCAATATAGTTTAATCTTTAGCTGAGCAATCTGGCGTCCAACGTGGGGCTACAGTGATTGATACGATCACATTAGAATTTATATATAATAACTAAATTGTTAATCCAGTAATCAATTCCAAAGTCTTCTTCATAGCATTACTGTAAATAACAATGGTAACATTATGACAGCAATTAATCTGATAATTTTTATGATAATGTAACGCGATTAGCACACAATCGTTACGACTATATTAAACAGTGAGCAAAATGAAGCAAACTTGTACAAAACAAAAATAGTTATTTAAATTAGGGCCCGTATTTGAGACAGATTATGTCGATACCACTGTTTTTTTGTGCCTACTATTTAATATAATTTTCTGTAATATTTTTATGGATTTATCGTACATGGTAAAATCTAAGCACATTTATATGAGAGACACCAAAATGATTATTAATTATAATTATTTTAATTATATTATAATAATTGTATTATAATATAATTAAAATAAGGTAAGTCCATCTGAAATGATAAATCGGATAATTTAACATTTAAATGATTTACGACGTGTCCTTGGGGAAATCATTAAAACAATTAACGTGACAAGTTAAGATCATGATCATTGATTGGTCTAACTTGGCCGACAGTTTGTATCTTATGTTCGTAATTTAACACTAGAGCAGCCAGGTTGATTAACGACTACACCTTATTAGACGGATAGACAAGTTACGATCATAAACCATAACCTGTCCAATAAAGTGCACTCGTTAATCAAGTTCACTGCTCCATTTTTAAACAACGAACAGAAGATACAAACTATCGATAGAACAATCAAACGTTAGGAAACGTGGAGAGTTAACAACTTCAAACGCCTAACACCTAACTCAATCTAATCGAGCAATAAATTATTTCCGGGACAAGAACAAGAAATAATTCGGTCCCGAAACAAACTTACCGAAAAAATCTTCAAAGTGCAAATCAAACAACCACAACTGCTTTAAAACTCAATGACGCTGAGCTACTTCTGCCCACAGAAGTAGGTACAACATTGCAGCGATGTCTTTTTTTAGAGAATACGATTTGACTTGAAATTTTGTTTATGTGATATCGGATTGTATATTGCCTTTTGGTTACGTTCATGTTATACGTAAATCATTGTGTTATTTTTTTGAAAATATAGATTAATTTGTATATTCAGCTGATAACGAGACATCGATCTGGTTTTATTCGCGGAATAAATTTCAAGTTTTGCGTCAATTTATACTCGTGTGTGTCTTGATAAGACAATATAATAATTTACAAATATGTTTATTCATATTTTCATAGTTTCATAGTTTTCAATATAAACAACATATCTTATTCATAGTAACGCCGTTGATTCAAATACTTGAATGCACAAGATGTAATTTACGCAACAACATTGGTACGGAGGAAAGACGATGTCGAAGAGTATTTCAAATTTGCTTTGGTAAATTTTGACATTAGTTAGTAGAATGGGAAGGAGATACGTTCAATGTCGGTAATATAATAAATAATAAACGTCAACGTCAACAAGAAAGTCGTTTTAAAATAAGGAGATAAACAACGTGGATTCAAGGAGTTTGCTTGTGGCAATTTCAGACGAATAAAATTCCTTCAATCCACCTTACAACATGTTGGTACTCGTGCGGCTGAAATCTGTGCTTTTCTGTTCTCGAAGTTGAAAAATTTGAATAAATTACTTAGAAAAATTGCCTACACATAAATACTTTAAACTGAGAAAATTTATATATGGATTCAGTTAGAAAATGTTCAGACTTTTAAAGCAAATATATGCCATAAATTAAAAATATATGAAGTAATGCAGTTAGATTTTGTAACCGAGAATAGGTTGTCTTTGTCGATCCCTTCGCATTGCGGCCATTTTATTGTGCCCCTTGGTATGTTTAGCTATACCGCTTTGCTAGGTTGGTGGTAGGTACACTGGACAAATCCAGAATCTTGCTAAAGGCAATGGAAGTTAGTTCTTTTAGTTACCCTGCTCACTCATACAATGTGACTGTGGACGTTCATGAGAGTGGGGAGATGGGGTGGTAATATTTTTTAAAATTGCAGTGACCACTCAATCATTACCCAGACTGGTCACATTTTGTTTGAGTGTGGGGTTGAAAGCTATGAAATGCTTCATCCCTATCTGTTTTTCTATCACTTTATGTGGTGCAGTTTATGTTGACATTTTAGTACGGTCTTTATCATTCCACAAGGAATCCCACCAGTTGGTTCAGATCCAGTGAGTGGATTTTCATAGGCACTTCTCACCAGTAGATCCGATTTGAAATTTCCCTCCAAATTCTGATTCCCTGCGTCCCAGGTAATAACTCATGTAGCATCAGTACCTTCAATTTTATGGCACTTTAACGCTCTTAGATTTGAACTGCATGGAGGGCCAAGTAGATTATAAACACCAACTTGAAATTAAATCAAGGATCTGCTTATGTCAGTCTCGAAGCCATATATTACCTTTAAAAATTGTAATAATCGATTTAAGCGAGAGCCCCAAATTGTAAAGTTCGAATCACGAAAAAGTTGTAAAAGGATCTTCAGATATATAGCAATTTGATAATAAGTGTAAATTAAACGATTTCTGCGTTTACTTAAGGTTTTAGACGAGTTAATTAGCAAAACATGTAAATTTTGTGAAAATTTACCATTACCATTAAATGATTGTAAAAGACCGGTGAATTTGATGCACGTATTGAAAGTGTGTATTTAAATTTCGTGTATCTAATTTGTGCCCAAAATTTGGTAATTTTTATATAAATTGAATCGAATAATAGGTAGTTGAACTTATAACAATTCCGTTCGGTGAGAGTCATCTCAATTTCAATTCATTTCAAAATCAGCGTTTATATATATCGTATATCGTCCTATCGGTTTTGTCAATTTTAAGGGTAGTCAGTTGGAAAAGTGCTAATAAGGGAAGCACCATATTTTCTGTGACGACACACCACTATGAAAGTATAGTGGCCGTCCGGTGTTATTTCTGACATGTATAACGTAACCTTACGCAAGAAGTGAAACGTCAAAGGTTTGTCGTTCTGTCACCTGAAAACGCAAGTATTAATTATAATTTATTTGACTGCTCCTTTAAACTGAAAAGACCCACAAAAATTGAACTCTATAAGACTCGCTATGTTCATTCGAAAATCGAAATCAGTTAAGTTCCCCAATTTCTCGTGCAGTTTAAAATATAAATGAAATTTAACGATCCGACGTTTCGGTTTGACGAAACCGTGATTTGATAGAATATTTATTTAATTATCATAATTTCGACGATAAATTATCCATATGATCAGAATGCAACAAAATTCTGAATAGAAGATACAGGACACAGTACATGGTATAATAATTTACTCAAATTAATATATTTCGTTACATTTAAATAAATTCATTATTTTTCCTATATCGTCCTATATCGAAGAAAATAACCAACAAAATAGGAAATAGGAAAAAAGTGCACCGAGGACAAGAGAAAATACTAAATATTTATAAATCGTTTCGGTAATTGTTAATCATTTCGGCTTAAAAATAACCTAAATGCGTCACTGGTTGTTGATTAAATTAGTCGGAAAAATATTGCAAATGAACAAATTAACATATTACCTACTCCTATATAAGATCCATCTTGACCTTTCAGTGTTGTAAAACATAACATTTCAACATAACGTGTGTCTTACAAAATAATAATATCAGATATGATTTGTTTACTTGGCCTTGAATTTGTATTATATTTTGGATTATTGGTTATGGGAAATTTAATAGCACACGATATCACTTAATACTTTTACTTAATTAATCACTACCGTTCTTGTTCAAAATTTCGCCCCATCAACGACAGTATTCGCTGATAAAGATGTGTATTTTTTTAAAAATATTTATATTTTTATTTAAGGTTCGTTTGGACACGTTTTGAAACTTTGACTTTGACACTACTTTATATTAAAAACATTTTATGTTTGAATGTCACGTTATACTCTCCAATCATTTTCGTCACTCGGTTTGAATTATTAGGGGATGGATGGGTCCGGCGCATCAACTCAAATTTTTCCATAATTGATTTTTTAAATTATTTAATGCAATTATGAAAAATTGTACATTGACGTAAATAATGAAACTGATTGTGTGCGATGAAGATCTGAATATATTGAAATAAATAATAACTTTGCTACAAGGCGCAGAACATACTGATTCATTAATTATTCATTTATTACGTGTTAAAAAAAATGTCAGAAATATTTTTACGTTTAATAACTAGTTGTAATAGTAACTTTTACTTGCGCACATTATGTCTTATATAGCAACATTTTTGTCGTTGTCTGGGTGAGTTTGTCATCATTTTCCTCGTTGCATTGCAATGTCGATTGATCTCCTCCTTATTTAATTATTTCCATTGCAGAAACTTACGGTTTGACTTCTTCCTTAATCTTGGCACAAATTCTCTACTAATTTGCCCCAAACGATGAAAAAAATAAGTAATAAGTAATTGTGTAACCATTGTTGCAGTCTAAAGACCCTATTAAAAATATCCATGACCTTTCATGCATAAAACGTCACTTTAATAAAAAAAAAATCAAAATTCTTTGACAATTAGAACATCGTTATTTGTTTGCATCGATACTCGAAATATTCAAACGTATGCAAATGATACGCACTCAGTGTCCTGTTTTGGCCAATAGTGGTTTTCGATATCATCACTGCTTACATTGTACAAAATCGTGTGTTAATAACTCGCTTCAACGATAGAAAGGTCACGTGCTGTTTCTTAAGAAAATTAATTTTAAAAATTCGTATACGATAACATTTATGAACGTAGCACGCAATACAAAATCCATAAAAAATAATCTAAATACGTACAACCGACTGCCCATGAACCTTCGATAACAATATCGACGATTCAGAATTAAATGCAACGTAGATGCGCAACGATTCTTGCAAAAGTGCACCAAGAACCTTCTGACGCACGACATTAAAAATGCGAGCACAAGACGTCTAGCAGCGTTATCGGAACAGGAAGCGCAAGGTCAACAGAATGCGTAATTGTGCATGCATCAAACGCAACCCGGCCACGTAATTGCGTAAGCTGAATCACCAACATTTTTCGGCCACGTTTGATAGACCCGACGACTCTGTCAATATTTATGTACGATACTATCTGCCCCTAAATTTGACAAATACACAAAAACTATTTACGCGTCGGCGGCAATTCAAGCGAACTGTTATCTACAGCACGTGAATGACATTCCAAGAGAAATATTGATAGGTTAGATGTGGGTTGTGTTGGGGTTCAAAGTGTAAAGATTGTATAGTGTTCGATTGAGTTAATTGCGCCACATTGAAATATATTTTTAGCATGTAAACATTTCGTAATTAGGCTACGATTCGTTTCCTTATTGCATTGTCATCAAATTTAGTTTAGATTATTTGAATTTACTTATTGATTGGTACTTTTGTATTTGTTTCAATTCATAATTTGTTTTGAACTTATTTTCCATTAATTTTTATTTAACCGCATCTACAGGGTTCTATTTCATCATCACTTTATTCTTTGTGGTTATGACGTCTTTATTAAGATTGTACACCTCGATCTATAAACTACGCACACCAGTTACACACATAATCTATGGATATTCTAAGAATACTTGTACAGGGTGAACAGAGCTATATAAAAAACTGATTTGGTGATCATAACATAATATAGAAGAGTTCTGCAGGCCTAGTGGGCCTTGGCTTCGAGATCTTCCAAGTAGTTCCATAATTTATTGAATAGTTCTTCCGCAAATTTAATGCGCCCGTAGCTTGTTTTTAAAATTTCCCTTTCCCATACTTCGGGTTTGGGTACTAAACCATTTATCAAAACAAGCAGAAAATGTCCCAGTTTTGTGTTACACTGCCCGAGAGAAGGGCATAAGAGATGACTGGTGGATAACAGAAGATACCAATATGGAATATGCAGTGAATTCACGGAACCCGCAGTACATATGCAAATAAATAATCTGCGAATAAAATAGGCCTAAAAAATATTCTAATAAAGTCTAGAAGTAAGAAGAAATGCAGAGGGGGTAGATGCATATAATTTTAAAAAGCAATTCAAGATTGCGATTAGGGCAACTGTGATTTTCTGTGAAGGATGGAGTTTAAAGAAGGGTAGCCAAGAACGAAGATAAATATGGGAAAAGAAAGTACGAACCCTTTTTTTGGAAAACTAAGGACAATTAGTATAGATCAATGATCATGGAAGAAAGAAATAGAGTAATATATAAGAAAACCAAACATCGCATCGTTGAAGGAAATATGTGAAGAAACAATTTATAAATATATATACATTTCTTCCCATTGTTACTGACTGCGTAATATTTTATTTGTGTTATGCATAAGTTACATTGGGGAAGTTTACTCGTAACAAATACCTTCAAGCCACCAACTTAGTCACACTGCCCATGTCTCCGCTTACATAGTAACTTTTGGATTTAAATTTACTGGTCTATTGCCTAATGCAATTTAAGTATTACTCACCGACTATTACCGATGTTTGTTGCCAGTTAATTTGGTTATGAATTATATTTTTAGCACCAGTCTTCAACACACGTTTTTGAAAATGAGGTTCTATGCTTTCAATGTAAATCACTGGAGTACAACATAATGAAAACAACCATAGTTTTATAATTTTCCAATCCCCATAAAGTATTGTCTTTCAAATCTATTTCTCCTGAATCTGTTCTACATATTTAATTCCTTCGTCATATCAATTGTTTAAGTTCTTTAGCGAAAGTAATTGAAGGAAATTTAGCCATTGGACTAACGCAGACGTCCTTAAATCCTTCCCCATATCAATTTTAGCCAATTAGAGCAGTCGAAGTGTCATATAAACAATAACCAAGATAGAATTAAGATCATCATTATATTATCATTGTATATATTCAATTATTATTATATCCGGTCAAACATTCAGTGATCATCTCATTCAATAATCTACAAATACAAAATGTTTTATTTCAACTAACAAGGACCAGGGCGATTGAAGACAATGTTGACACATAACATGTGAAAAATTTTATTACGAATAAATACTATTTATTTCAATATTGAATCCATAAGAAATATTTATAATAACACGAAATTTTATTTTGTCATTACTTGACTTATATGTCCATCATCATTCAATGTACTTGCATACTCATAATCTGAATGTGATCGTATATTAAATACGAAAGTGAGCTTTACGGAAAATATATTAGAAATTTCTTGATTTGTGTAGCTAGTAACTTTTTTTGCATGTTTTGATTAATTAATTTGACAATTGCAAAAATAAACTGTATGTCAATAAATGTAAAATTAAACTAATTCGCTTTTTACAAACATTGAATATGTTATATAGAAAACAATATGACAACAAGAAGATTTGATGCTTTTGTGTGTATGTTGTAGCATTCCATTCCACTGGTGGGATCTATTAGAATAAACAAATATTATAATCTGCTCTAAATTTATTAAACCCAACTACCAGTTCCTAAAAGAGTTTTAACTCACACAAAATTAAAAAAAAACCTATAGTATATACATAAATATGGCGAAAAACTAAAAAAAAAAAAACGTTTAAAAGCAATCATTAAAGAAGTGCAAAAAGTACGATTTTAGAGATTGTAGTCGATGGTCATTTTGTGTGTGTAACTTCGACTGAACGTAGTCCTTCATATCGAGCCCTGGTGGATATATTTACTTTTTAAATATTTAATGTACTTTTTTGGAATCTTGAGTTATTGTCTACTCTGTTATCTCAATAATTAGATGTACGAAAGCGGGGTACAGTACAATGGAATTCTCAAATTATGTTTATCCCGACCAATATAGTAAAATTAAAATTTACCAAGTATTTAATTTTTGACAGCGAGTTAAAATTGCATTTTTTTGTCTTTGAAGCATTTACGACATCCTTCTGAAAATCCACCAATATGTAAAATAATTACCATTTGTCCTGCACCTGATGACCGCTTTATACCGCTTCTATAACCTTACTGGTTGAACTCCACCATAATATTGGTATCCCTATTTTCTGGATTTACCTTTTCAACCCATCCAAACAACCGAGCATGACCGAGCACCACACCAGGTTTCGTCCGTATATATAGGAGATTTTCCATCCGATATTTCTTTGAAGAGAAATCAAGAAATTACATCTTTGAACAGCAACGTGAGGGTGTTTCATTGACAACACTGGTTTATTATTTAATTTTCTGAATGAAAAATTCATGTCTTTTAACCACGTGTACAATGTCCTCTGGGAAAATTTTGGCAAATCTGGCACTTCTTATTTAAGAGTACAATTCTTTTACAGTTGGAAATTTTCTTTTCATATAGTTAACAATCTTAACCTAACCCCTTGCAAAAATCATCTACTCTATCTTCACTTCAGTGTTCATTCCTTACTCTTTCAACAGTTCTTCTGGAGACTTCAACAACTTTAATCGTTCTTTCTACGAGTTTCTTTACTTCAATAGTTGGCCTATTGTTATCTTTTTCTTCTTGAACATATTGTCTAATCTTTGTAATGACTTGCTTGTCTTCTATGGTACAATGCCTCGGCATTTTTGTGTAAATAAAAACAATAATAAATATTTTAAATGAACGTATTTGTGACTAGCAAATAAATAAAATTCCGGGCTTTTATATGAATATATTACCATTATCTACCTCCATAGATATTCATTATCGTCTATGCGGTCGTGCGATTAAAATTTGTTTACTTGGGTATTGTTTTTCATTATTCCATAATTCGATAATTAAGACTTATTTATTAGTGAAAAACCACAGCAGATTGGGTAGCTACACGTGCATCCTAAGTGCGGGTCGTCATCGAGACAGGCGGGACTTACCTGCGGAGTCGGAGGAAATTATACGAAGATTTAACTTGTCTTAACTCCAATTATTTTTACGAACGGTGTAGGAGAGAAATGGAAATGGGGTAATTTTTTTGCATATCTAATGATTGCTTTTAAACGTTAAATGGACAGAAACAAATTGAACTTACAGTATGTTAGGAGGAAATGATTGATAATTTTGTCGTTACGTTCCTAAATCTTTTTTTTTCTTTCCCCAAACGTTTTCTCTGTTTTCACTGCTTATTTGTGTCGTGGGCATAAACTTGCAATAAATTCGTTGCCTTCGCTTTGTTACTAATTTTGCAAAACCAAAGTGATAAAAGCAGCTCAAGTAGTAGCGTTAATTAAAAAAGTTTCTAGCACTTGTTTACTACTCACTTCAAAATCTAAAGTAGTACACAGTACATAGTACTTAATAAATAGTTATAATCAAATACGATCGGCGTTTTGTCCGATGCGATAATAAAACCGCCTAGCACCGATTACAGCAACAAAGATAAAATGACTCACTATCACGAGTTTACTGATATCGTAAACAGAATTGGATATCCAAATACGTATTCGACGTTATACGAATGCAATAGTTATTTTAAAGTTTCGTGTACTTTATTTTTGCACCATTTCTAAACTAATTTATGCGAATAAATTTAAAAATTCAAGGTTCACTGTTATTATCGAACCAATAAATTTACATGGCGGGCAACCTACGAATAGCCTAAGCCAATATGGCACATTTTCGAGGTAGAACAATAGTTATTATAATAGTAAATTGGAGACTGTGGTTGGCAAATAAAATGAAACTTACCCTTACTAGTAATACTATGTGGTGAGGGCAAGTTTGTGTCAAGCATTTATTACACTGCAAGGTGAAATACTTTTATCTAGATTTAGAAGACTATGAAATTATTTATTGGTAAATTTATGTTGGCAGGTTAAGGTACTTAATATAATGTAACCTACACAGTTTTGAGAGAATCATACCGAACACAAAGTATGTAGTTTTGAAACCTCTACATTTACTAAAAGCCTACAACAACGTACAGTGAAAAATGATGTGTATGGAAAATGCAGGAAACAAGTTTGAATATTTGCTGTATTGTTTTTGTTATTAAAACATAGCTATATCCACAATTATTGCTCTATCTTACGACGTGCCTATTTAAAGATAAAATGCTTGAAAATTATAAATGTTGTGTCCACTCGACGTTATTTTCAAACATATAAGCTGTTCCATGTAATTCATATATACATATTCATATTGATATATACAGATTACTTCGCCTGTATTTTGTTTGTCGAATGAAGAAATAAAAGACTATTTACAGTGTAAATTTACAGATATTCACGTTAGTATAATGAACACTAATTTGATTGAAAAAAACAATACAGTTAATTCGTAGAACTAATGAATAAATTTTACGCAATGACGCAAAACAAATTCTTAATTTTACCACAGGAAGAAATATCGTGCAAAACGTTTCTTCTTATTTATTCATGTCCAGGTTTAAAAAAACTGTAAAGCTCATATTGGTGAGACATTGTAGTCTATCTGGTTGAGCTTTTTCAAGCACGAAACAATTATCCATCACTAACAACAGGGTTTCGTGCAAATATGCTTTCTATAAAATGTAATAATTTTTGCATGTATTTTTGAAATGCTCTGGGGGTCCCCGGTTTCATAAACGCCCTATCTCAAGTGATCGCGACCTTGCCAATCAATACGACCTGATAAAATATCGCAAAAATTACCCAACAGAATCGTCAAGGTTAGTAACCGACTAACGACAAATGTTTCAATAGAGTTTTTTTTACAGTCGCCTATATTTTATAACACGCTGATGTATTTATAAATTATGGTTTTGTATTAATTTTTATGGGAAATATGGTTTAATGCGGCAATAATTAGATATATGCATGGTTGCCATATTGCAGTATTTCGCAAAGTTTCGGTCGCGACCACCCCCTGCGGGGTTGTGGTGACGTACTAAACACGTTGTTAATCATCATCATGTATTTTTATTTTAATAACGTAAATAAAAATATAACAATTAGTTATCAAATGAAACATAAAACAAAATATTAACAAGTCCGTAAAAATAAAAGAGAACAATAAAGTAAAATATTTTAATGTTAATGGGACCCATGCGCCTGTTTTGCTGAAACCAGTCTTACAAATCTAGGGTTTGTATTTGAGGCCCGGAACTTTAGCTGTCCGTTTAATAGCAAATATATTTTTCACTTGTGTTTTGATGAGAAAGTTAACGCATATGATGTTACAAATGGAACCAAACTTTTATAAGCTCATTCGCAACTGAGGGTATTCCTGCATCCTTTTGATCCAAAATTCGTTCGGGTTCTGGGACAAATTGAAGCTTCGACATTGATACAACACTTGATATTTTAATAAGTTTCTCTTTCATGTTTATTGGTATTTCGACATGTTGAAACGAATCACAGAGCTTTTGTTCTAAATTGAACAAAGCAACTTGGATGCCTGCAAAAACTTGTTCAAAATTTGTGACACTATAATTGGACACATCTTCCATAGTTTCCTGAATGCACTGGAATAAACCGAACTGCTTCTTTCCAATTGAAGTCGACCATAAATCATTTTTTCTTACAAATCCCTTAATTTTATTTGTGGCTGTAATTATATTAACGTCGCGACTGTTCAAAATATTGAATATCAGCAAGGAAGCCTAGCTTCAAAAGCCAAACAGGATCGGAAAATTGACTTTTATGTGGGGACTTCACATCTTACAAATATATTAAAAGCTCTGCTCTTAAGTGAAATACCCTTTTTAAGACATTGCCCCTTGAAAGCCTCCTTACTTCGGTGTGATGAAGAAGATTTTCAAATAAAGCATCCATGTCTTCGCAGATTTTTCGAAAAATGCGGGTCTGTCTACTTCAGGTGATAAAACTTTTGACGCAAAAGCTTCTCAATTTAAAAAATCTGCAGTGGTCTGCACCGAACTTTCTTATACTTACTTATACTCCATTTGTCGAAAGAACTTTTCAATTGAAAATTTCAATATTTTTCAAACTTTTAAAAGAACACTTTTTTGTGATAACGAGATATGCAAAACGATGATAGGAGTAAATCATCAGTTTGACATATCACTTTCAAATGTGAAGCTTTCTTCCACGCTCTATACAAAACTTAAGTTTAAAGTGTCATAGTGTTATCTTCAATAGTTTGGGCGTAAGATCGCGCAAAGCCACACATATTTTTAGCCGCCCGATCGTAACAGTAAAAATCTGCAGTGTCCCGCATTGAACTTTCTTATACTTAGATAAATTTCCTTATACATTAAGTATAAGAAAGTAATAAATGGTTGAATATGAACAGCAATGCTCCTTTTTAAGAATCAAAATGTTTTAACAAAACAATCTAACATTTCTTCTGGTGATTCACGCAATGTTGGCAGCATTCGTCCAAAAATATTGCACACATGTTCGCAACAATGTTGAGATCAATCGAACTCAACGAGTTAATCCGAAGACGGAACGAAGCAAACCGGCGAGTCAAAAAGTTTCAATTTTTTGCAAGAAATACCTTAGATAATTGTTGCGAACGATTTGATAAGTAGTTCGATGACGCATGTCAGCCTTGTGCGACGACCTTCACGTGCGGGTGGCGTCGTCTCGCTTCGATTAATTTCTTTCAATTTCATTTTATTACCTACGAATTTAAACGGTGCTTTACGCGGAGTGGAACAGCGCGTTTTCACATACGATTTGAGGTGAGAGTTTCGGGATGTGTTATAAACTTTTGGACGGACGTCGTGACGGAGGACTACGGGAAAAGGTGGCCTGACGAATGTAAGTCGGTTTTAATACTTTCGTGGTGTTTTCTTTTCGATGAAATCGTAGACTGTGTTACAACTACGCCACTGACTTCTCAAAGACGAGCCATTTTCTAGTCAATTGATCGCATGTGTGTAGTAAAAAATATTTATCAATGTTAATAAAATCTCTATATATGCAATGAAGTGGTTTTTGACATTGGCGCTTTAAAATGTTCAGTATATCGCGTTCCGAAACTTCGGCCAGTTTCATAAACACCAGATTTCTTTAAGGGATGGATTTTATCTTTAGCATTAAATAAAATATTTGATAGTTTGCAACTTGGTCTGAACGCGATTTGTTGATTTTGTTTTCGAAGTATGCGCGTTACGGTTTTGGTGGTTTTTCCAAAATAGGTTAATGTTGTGGATTGATCTTTATTTAAATTTGAAAAATCATTCATATGTCATGGATATAATTTTATTCGGTTCCACATTAAGATATTGATGTGACAATGGAATTGAAAACGCTCTATTGGTAGGTTCTCTGAATATATTGAATTCTATTTTGTTATTGTTGCGAATTATGCTTACGTCTAAATAAAATATTTGATTATTTTCCCAGTGTAAATTTAATTTTGAGGTGTATGCTGTTAATTTTATTTTAAAATTGACCAAATTGACGTGATGTGCAGTTAAAACACCCAATTGATGACCTGTCATAGCTTTAACGTCATCTGTACACACAGCAATGCATTTCCCCCAGTCAATATCATATTTACTTGTGCGTTTCGCAAAAGTGTCAAAGAAACAATTTCCGGTGGAATTGGTCTCCAATGGGGAACGAAATAAAATATCTTCTTTAATCCCATTATTTGTCATATCTTACAAAACGTACAAACGTAATAAATTGGGCACAGTTAGATATAACTGGATTCGTCAATTTGTAGAGGGAACTACGTCCATTTATTAAGATTTTCCACAACTTGTTTTTGAATATCTTCTGCCATATCACTAATTCTTCTTTGGATAGTATTATTTGACAGAGGTATTGTTTTTAAAGTTGCAGAATCTTCTTCACCAAACATCATTATATGTATCATTTCAACAGCTGCTGGCAAAATAAGTTTTTCAACAATTGTGTGCGGGTTATTGCTTTTGGCAACGCGATAAGCAGCTTCATAACGTGATAATAATGCTTTTTCATTAGAAGTGGTTATCAATGAAAAAGTATCTTGTTGCTTGTGAAGAAAGTTCAGCTTTCTTTCAAAAAATTCCATGGGTTTGGTTTTTTATCTGGGTGTCTGGTATCACATTGCGGTTTATTGGAAGTGTAAAGTCTGTTTTTCTTTTTATTGCTGCCACTTTCAGACTTAGATGTGCCAAGAGTGCCATATAATAGCGCGTAGAGCTTCAACATTAAGAATCAAAGGGTTGCAGCAGATGGATTGTCAATTCTTCGCTTATTGTATGTTTCAATACCACCCCTTTAACACAACTTACAGATTCATACAAAGCTACACACAATTCTATGTTCACATCTTTTTAACTGCGAGTGCTTACAGATATACTTTTGGATGGAAGTCCAAGTTCAACTGTGTCCTTTCTTAGTCTCCTTTATAATTTAAACGACCCCCTACTCAACCCTAAATCGATTGGTGATACAAAACTGTGCACATTTATATGCATTTTAGGGAATTCAAATAATACGCTAAAATATGTATTTCTGCAAAAATAGCTCTGCTACACGATGCTAGATTAGTAGATTAACAACAAATAAGGACACTGTTGGGTTTGGGCAGGAAAGACCTGCGCACTCTAACAGCACTGGCTACTGGACATAGCCGACTAAGGCATCACATGCATAGGTTGGGAGTGGCTGAGGACACCGAGTGCCGACTATGCCTTGAAACTGATGAGACAGCAGAGTTCATAGTCTTTGGTGAGACAAAACTTGAGCTGGGCGAACTTGATAAAATCTCCCACTCTAAAATCCTTCTATATCTAAAGAGAATGGGAATTAAGGGAGAACTATAAATTGTTGTGAGCAACAATAGATCATTGCGGTCGCAGAGGAGGGGCGATGAAACGCCCCACTCAATATAACAAAACTAAACCAAACTAACTAACTTAATTCGAATCATTACAATGCAATTCTCATTTGTATTGATGCCAATTACACATTTTTATAATAGATTAAACAGATATTCTGTTTTGTACCCAGTATCGAAGTATACGATAATTGTTTATATAAATACAATACATAAAAATATGAATGTTCGAGGAGAAAGATTTGATTGGCAGTTAACATATCTGTCATGCATACAGTTGTAACTCGGACAAGTCTCGAAATTTTTGAACCTTATTGTACATGCAAACTGATTTCGCGACCCTCTTTCTAAGTCTAACTTAGATCAATTCATTATTATTATAATTAATTAAAACTTTTAATAAAGCAGAGATTTTATGCTTTACATCCACTGTCTCAGTACTGTGCAGTAATTGATCACCGACGCATTACTTGCTGTATTTAGTTGTAATATATAAAAAAACTTACAAAACCAGTTCCAGTCAGCACAGCTTCTATAATACCAGCGACGAACACAGCGCAATTTAAACTGCCCTTATCACGAGGTACGGAAATGAAGCGATTAACGAGCGGTTCCTTCTCCATCAAATAATAAGTGTTCTCGTCATCGTTTGAATGTTCTAATTTATCGGCCTCCCTTCCAAACAGCGACTAAAATAACATAACGATAACAAATCAACGATTGCTCCCAACATTCGACCATTTTTACCTTCCAAAACGTGGACTTTACGAACAGCAAAATGTTCAACAGCTTTATTTCTCGCTTGCAGTTGCGTTCTCGCACGAAGTACAAATCGATCAGTTTCGATCCTACGCTGCGACCCAAGTCGTGCAGCCTGCAATATTACGTAATTAAGGATGTGTTTGGGGACGTTCGATATAACGCGTTATACCTAGTTTGCAGATCTGGGACCGTATGGGACTTGTTTTGACAATACTGGACCACTTCTGAGAATAGCAGTGCAAAACAACTCAGCGAGACTTCGCCTTTACCACGACTGAGCGGTTTGTCTAAAATGCTTGAACGATTACGATTAGTTAGACTCATCGTATTATTAATTATAAGTTGATTTTAAATGTCCTGTAGCAAACTTTTGACAGTTCGGGAAGAGGTTAGGGTACGTTACAACTTATTTATAATGTCATTCGATAGAGTATTCATTCAATAGAATATTATTTTATACGAAATAGACATTCATATATAAGTCGATTTTTGATAATAATAAAGAACATTATCTTATACCAGTTGAC
Source organism: Geotrupes spiniger (assembly GCA_959613385.1). NCBI lineage: Eukaryota > Metazoa > Arthropoda > Insecta > Coleoptera > Geotrupidae > Geotrupes > Geotrupes spiniger. Next base: position 12,491,285 of record OY390735.1, on the reverse strand, counting down.
CAATATACTAAAATAGTTATATAATAGTTGGAGAGGTCAATATCAATGATATCTAACTACTAGAAATAATTACGTACACAAAATTACAATGATGTCAAGCATGTATAAAATGCAATGAACATTAAAGGATTTGCAAAAGGAATATTGCAATTATGTGTTTGTCCTAAATCATTTTTATTTCTTTTGAGATGTACCTTACATTTAGATATGAATACATTACAAAAAAGCGCAAATTTGCATCCTTGGACGGTCGTATTGTTCTCTTCCTTCTCTTATGGCTTCCCTGAAGGCATATTGTTCGTCCTGAACAATCTCCTCTCTCAATCTTGCCAGTATAACTCTTTCTGAAACTTTACCCAAGAAGGGCAACAGGCTTATAGGTCGATAGGTTTGTGGTATGGCATGATCGTTTCCTGGCTTGGGTATCATCACCACTACTGCAGTTTTCCAGCCTGAGAGTGGGGTTGATGTAAGATGTGACTGTGATGTGGCACTAATAACTTTTTTTCGGCGAGTTTCTTATCGCCTCATTTGTGATTTGGTTGGGACTCTGTGCCTTGTCTTTCTTTAGGGCAGGAATTATTTGTATCAACTCCTTAGACAACTCTGGGCGTAGGGGAACTCATTTGCTCTCCAGGGCACTTCCCTTACAGTTTTTTTCTAATGTATCCGTGAATATGTCGACTATATGCGAGCCCATTTTCGCCATTGATAGGAGCGTTTTGATTTCCGCTATGTAAGGAATTTTTTCTGTTTCCTTCACTGCTTTTCAAACTCTTCATTTTATCGCTCTATTTGGAGTTTTGAAGTTTTCAGCTTTCCCTATCCTGTTCAAAGGAACGAGTATCCTTGTTTCTTTATGTGAGGGGGTGTAAAGGGCCTGATGATGGTTGCTACTTCAATTGCTTTCGCAACTTCGCCCAGCTCGTCAACTGTCATGTTGTCGTGTGTTGTTTTAAATTTCGGTATTTTTCATGTTTGTTTTTTTCCAAGGTGAGAATCAGGAAACCAATGATTGTTCTCACGGGCATCTCAAAATTTTTATAATTTATTTGGCCAGATTCAGGCACATAAAAGCTTGCGATGGCTGCAGGTTCATTAGGGCTGTTGTAATTTATTACGATTTGTTATTGAAGTTTATCAACATAGGTAATTGGTTAACAAATTTAAGCAAAATCATCAAAGATATTTTCTCAGTATTGTTCAAACCTACTTTGAGGAATTATTTTAACAAATCTTTTAATACTTCTATTTACATATAAAATAATTACGCATTTTATAAAATAATCATTATCTTAACTGAAAACTCTCACATTACGTACTCTTTTGGTTTAAATGTATTTCAACAACTTTAATATTTACTTCAGTAACAACAATGTCAAACAAAACCAATCTTGACTTACTAGGAATCAATAAAAAATGGTATTTACAAAAGATAAATCATTAAGAAACGTAGTTGTTAACCGGGTAATATTCCTTGTGCTTTTCAACGTGGTTTTTCATTTCGTTCAGTTGTTTCCTAAAATGAAATCGTGTCGTTACATAAAGACAAAGTTTGAGGATAAAAATAACTTACGTTAGGTGAGGCGGTCTATTTTTATAGACGTCGTTGAACATTTCGTGCCAATTAGGCTTTTGAACTTTTTCGGCGTCCGCAAAAGCGGCGAGGATCATTTTCTTCGCTTCTTCGATCCACGCGTTCTCTTTTTCTTCATTCCAAAGGGCGTTACTTTCCATATACATTCTTAACTTGTTAATTGGAGAATCGAATTGTCTCCACGAATTAACTTCGTCTTTTGATCGGTATGCTGTGCTGTCATCAGACGTTGAGTGATGACCTAATCTATATTAACATTTTTTTTAACTATTATTGACAATGATAACAACAATAATGAGATTGATTTCATGTAGGTTACAAAAGTGAAACACATTGTTATCTATTTTTTTTTAGTTAGTTCAACAGTAACTATTATAAGTTTTGGCCAATTAAACGGTTTCATTTTCAAAACTAGTTCTAAAAATATTATTGATTGCAGGTAATAAAATTGAAGAATACCTGTAAGTTAAAGCTTCTATAAGAACAGGTTTATTTTGTTTAAGGGCGTATTCCTTTGCTTTTTTCGTTCCATTAAATACAGCAAACACATCGTTACCATCGACTCTTATCGTGTTGATACCATAACCAGGTCCCCTTGCTGCGATCCCATCACCTCTATATTGATCTCTAATCGGCGTCGAAATTGCATATCCGTTATTTCTGCAGAAAAATATAACCGGACATTCTAAAGTAGCGGCGAAGTTGAACGCGGCGTGCGCATCGCCTTCTGAAGCAGCACCCTCGCCGAAATAACAAATAACGACCTTGTTCTTTCCTTTCAAGGCGTAAGCGGCCCCTGCGGCCTGAGGAATCTGAGTGCTCAACGGGCTGGATATGGTCACGAAGTTAATTTTCTTCGAACCGTAATGCACCGGCATTTGTCGCCCTTTGCCCAAATCGTCGGCGTTTCCGTAACACTGATTCATAAATTCCGGCAGCGTAAAGCCTCGCCAAACCAAGACACCTGCTTCACGATACTGTCCGTACACCAAATCGTCCATGTCCAGTGCGGCCGCGCTTCCTATGTGCGCGGCTTCCTCGCCGTAGTTCGTCATGTAAAACGAGATTCTGCCTTGCCGCTGAGATTCGTACAGGATCTTATCCATCGTGTTTAACAGCGTCATATCCTTGTACATTTTCTCAATGACGTCGTTACTTAATTTTGGGTCTTCCGACGATTTGATGATTTTTCCTTTCCGATCCATGACGCGGTACACGGGTATCGGGGCATATGTATGAGAACCGGTAAACTCCAATTTTTCTGTCCATGACGTTCGGGCGCCGGGAAATAGAGGAGGTTCATTTGCAAATGCCTAAAAAATAATTTAACTTAAATTCAAGTTTTATTTCTATAGTACATATGTTCCAAAATACATTGTGCAATTAAAGATCAATGGACCTAAACTATTTAAAACTTTTAATACCAAATACCTAACCAAACTTATAAGAAATTGTTGATAAAAACTTACTCGTGTGTTTATTTTCTGCCTTAGCAGATGCTTACAAATTGTGCTAATATATTTGGTTGTGGCCATTTTAAAACGCTAATTGTGAAATAAGTGTTGTTTTAAGTTGTGACCTTCTAAGATCACGCGAATGTATTTTTACCAATTTCACCTTTGATACCATTTTAAAATTGTTTTCATGGTTTACAGTGATTGATTGATTGATGGTTGTTTTGTTGGTAAATAAATAGGATTGGTGCAATGAATATGGCCAGGGTCAGCAAAGAAATTTCATCATTGTTATTACCGTTTAAGATTACTTTGCTATTTTTTTAGATTTTTAAATCAAGCAGAATGGGGCTGCTGTATAGGATATGCAATTATTTCCTTGTTTAGAAATTTTGCTATTAAAAAATGCAGGGGTGAAGTTGAGAAGTATTCGGAGATTAAAGGTGTTTACTTATATTCTACTTAAAAAAATGTAATCGTTTTGCTTTTTGTGTACAAACAATATGTGATCAATGCTATGAATTATGATCAACAAGAAATATGAAGAGTATGAATGAGTAAGCAAGAAGTTAGTTAGTTCATTTTAGTTTTGTATCAGAGAACCATAATCGTTAAGAGGTATCAATTGATTCAGGGGAATTAATTTACTTGTATCGAAACTGACATATTTCTCATCTTTATTTTGTATCCAAAAGGCACACACACAGTCTAATGCCATCACCTAAATCCGAGATCACAGGATTCATTGCTTATGAAAAGCAAGTGACGCTTGGAGATAATGAATTAAAGCATATATAACATTTTTTTAATACCTGGTAATTATATGCCTCAATTTTCAAGAAGGATATTCCATCTGTAAGAAACACCGACATTTTGTCCAATAACGCATATAACATTTGCAGTTTTAAAAAATCACTTGTATTGTATAGTTAGTTTAGTTACATTGAGTGGGACGTTTAATCGCCCTCCACTGCGACTACAAGGATCAAATTTTGTCTCACCAAAGACTGTGAACCTGATTTGGTCCCCCGCGGGGCAGGCACACATAACATGCTCTGCTGCCTGCATCAGTTTCAAGGCATAGTCGGCACTCGGTTGCCTCAGCCACTCCCAACCTATGCATGTGATGCATAGGTTGGGCAGTAGATGGGTCCTTCAGTACTATCTTGGAATGTCTTATTCCCTGGCACTCCTGTCAGTATTCAAGTACCTTGCGCTCCATCCAGCTCTTATTTGAGCTTCTCGCCAAGGGCTCTTGTAATCCCAAGAGCCAATTCTGGCTATTATCGGCTAGAGTATAAAATTTTAGCTCTACACACTCGATTTAGTATCAGGGGAGTAGAAACGTAAGAAGGCAACGATAAATCCGGAGCAACATTCTTTGTGTTGAGAAATGTTATTTTTGATTTTCTATCTGGACAACAAAAACTCAAAGAGGTATATACAGTATCTCTAGAAACGAATGCAACTTCTTTTCTTAGTTTAATATCAGGAATGCAACAAAGTTTTAATGTTCAGAGTATTCAGGGCATACTATTCTGACTTGAGCGTATTAAGGAAATATAATTGTAAAGAGGTATTAACAATTTTTTTATGGAATACGTGTGTGGCTAAAGGCACCACAGGTAATTTAATTTATTTACCAAAATCGCAAACCTAACGTTTCTTGCTTTACGATCAAGGTAACATAAATCAAAGGTGGTATAAAAAAGTATATCTGAAACTAGCTCCAGTAATATCCCTTCCTCCGAGTAAAATATTTTGGATTTGATATATATTAACGATCTCTGATAGTTGCTAATTGGTGACATTAATTAATAATGATACAGCAAAGTCTTTACGGGTGGGTGAATATTTTTAAACACAAACTATATTTGTGTTCTAATAGGTAAACATGACTATTTTTTACTTTTAATCATATATTTACAGCCAAGGTACAACTTACACGATGTATAAGTGGTAGAGACATTAAAGAGAAACAAACGGATTGTTATCTTAAAATATTGTAAAAAAAATCGCATTCACCAGTTTGATAGTTACTGTTTGTAAAACAAAAAAATTTGGGGACAGGATTACGTAGTAAAGAACGTACAAGAAAATACGCTTGCATTTTTTATTTTACATAGAAGATATGTTAGGATATGGTACAGTTACAACAATAAAATTAGTAAATGTAAAATATCTATATAAAAAAATCTGTAAATAAATTATTTCCAACAAATATCAATAAAAAAATCAATGTATTAGGTGTACACAGAATATATGAACAAATATTGTCTTTTTTGAGATTGTAAAACTATATTGAAATGGCTGTTGAAAAAGTAGTCGGCATTTAGATTATATGATTTTTTAATTGTGTTTTTTTAAAATTTAATTAATTAAGGTAATAAATTTCTATTGGAAATAATGTTAATGCGTCTGCCCAACTAGAAAATTTCAACAATAACAGTAAAATATTTCGAATATCAAAGCTGTTTCAACAGCCACAATTATAAACAGCAAATTTGAAAAATGGACTATCATCAGTTACAAATATTAGTGGACAGAATCTCTGCATGTTTCCCCTCTCTTAAATGATAATGAACGAATATACCTAATATACAGTTAACGTCTGCGTTAACAACAGACCCGTCTTTAAAACGAACGATATAATACATTATCACATAGTTAAGAGTATTAATAACAATTCAGACTTTTGCATTAATATATATTGCATATTAAATATGCCATTTCTTATTTGGTCATGGTATTTGATTGCATACTACCCTACATACGTTATTAAAAGAAATTATTATGACTAGAAATTAATAACAAAGAGGTACCCAATTGTACTTATATTAATATGACACCGCCGAAAAGCTTAATGAATTTTGTAATTTCTTAAAAAGTATATAACTTATCGTTTAGCTTCATAAAGTAAGTGAATATCAAATTCAACAATTATAGCTTTTTAGTATTAGTTGTTTAAGCAGAGTCGAAATTATGCAGGCCCGACCAATCCCATAGCACCGAGCGTAGAAACAATTTAATTTACTATTTCCAACATTGAGTTACTCGATGTACATTTCCTATACTCCCGAAAAATTCCGTAATATAACATATTACGATATAACAAACATCGCAGCGATTTGAAAAAATTTGTTTTTGCTTTGAAAATGCACACTCAAAATATTTCGATAATTTCATCACAGTATCAAAAAATAATCCTCAATGTAGTTCTCATTCACAGTACCTGATTTCGTCCCTGCTATTAACAAAGTGTTATGTTCAAAAATGTATCTCAATTATGTAGTTAATTATTAATCAGCTATCGACTTAAATTAAAATGCAGTGTCTGTAATACCATAGTTTATCGAATATGGTAGTGGTAATACATTCGTATTAATATAATGTATAATACTCGTAAACATATAATTTGAGCTAATACATAAACAAATACATATAGTATTCAAAACATTGATAATAAACTATGAAATCGGTAACTACAACTCTAATAAAAACTATAAAATCTATCTATTAAAACCTATGTACATACAACTAAGGTGAAAACACTCTTAAACTTCGCAAAAGCGTGGTTAAAACGTTCGCCAGACTTTCGGCTTCGGCTGCGAGGTGCTCTTCGATTTTCGCTTGCGTCGAACGATCTATGTTGGATGTTATCAAGTGACGGAATGCTGCGGTGACGTCGTAAACCTTCAATATCAGGTTTCGTGTTTGTAACGGAGCCGTTGTGTGGTTGGATAAATCCTGGCAGAGTTCGGTGAGCCGTCGCAGTATGGTCAGGCAAATTGCCAGGTTTTCCGGGAGATCGGGCAAAGAAGGATCCGACATCGCGATGACTAACATTTTACTTGAGTGGACTAACTGTAGCGATTGGGTCGTCAATTCGTCCTTGGCAATCTGAAAAGAAAAATTGGAGGAACAATTGTGTCGGTTGTGTGGGTGAATCGTTAATGCTATTTACCTGAAACTTTTCTTCACACATTAGTCGACCGCCTCCGTGAACTTGAGCGGCGTTGCATTGCGCAGCAACCTGATCTAATCTAACTAGCAAACTAGCCATAGCTACGTCAGTTTTTGCTAAGAGATTTTCTCGCGTCGACATACAACCGTTTCTAACAGGGGAACCACAATTACCATTTCTTTGAACGCACTCCAACTGCTCCTTAGATCTGATGTTTTTCGGAGAGGTTTTATCCCTGTAGATGGTTTCGGAGTAGCTCCGGACGTGACCGCTGCAAGAAGGCGGCGCTGGAGGCATAGGAATATCATTGTGGTAGATGTTTGATCCGTCTGGTGATTGAATTGGTATCGCTACCAGTTGTGATCCTCTTCCTGAATTCAGATAGAGACTATTTATTATTATAAACAAATTTTGCTTTAGTAACGACCTGGTTTTTTAGGCACTGCAAAATGTTACTTGCATGATACATTAGGAAATTTGTATGCAATCAACGTTGATTGATCAGTTACAGTTTTAGCAATACAAATACTATGCTGAGAAATATGTCAAACTTGCAAGAACATTTGGTTAACTGATTGACTGATTAACTGATGAGTTTTAAAAGGATTTGGACATTAATGGGAATTATTTATGAAGGTATTTTTGAGTTTAATAGAAGCCAGGTTGGCTGTAGCTTGTTCAGAAATTGAGAGTATATATTTGCAAGATTGAATTTACTTGACCAAAATAGCATCAAACAAGTACTAAACAATTTATGACTACGGTGTTCTGGCCATCACCAATAGGTTGACTTACAATTAGAACTATCAAGGTTGTATGTTATGTAGTTGTATATTGAGAGCTCTCTAACTCAGGTGATAGTTTCTCGGTATAAACCAATCATTTACTTAATTAAATTATAGAAAACACTAATTTTACCTAAATGAGGTGATGTTGGTGTACTAATAGCTGTTGATTGCACAACACTTAGTTGTTTATCTTCCGAGTTTCCAAATTTCGAGTCCAAATCGTTATACATATTTTTATTCCTTTGCAAATGTGGGGAACCAATCCCGGCAGTCCTGACTTCCGGGTTGACTTTCGGCTGGGGAGAAATATTCTTTCTACTTCTCAGAACTTCCAGTGACGGTACCGGCGGCAGCGGAGGCTTCTTGGGCGGCAGAAAAATATGAGACGGCGCCAGATGGTTCGTTTCTCCTTTGGGAGGTAATTTCGGCGGAAAATCCAAATTGTCGCGATTAAACTGCGACGTCAGGGACTGCGAACGTTGGCGTTCTTGGGGCACGACAGTTTTGGGTGGTCTTTGCGGCGGTTTTTCGTCGGAAGATCTCCGAGGTGGCGGCTGGATTGTTTCGACTTCGTTCGATTTGTTGTGCTTGTCCTTGTTTTTAGCGCAGCACGAAAACGCTCCCTTCCTGTCAACGGTGGCATATTCGATCACGTTCGACTTGACGCTAGAATTGCTGTTGCGTCTTTTGACACCGACACCGCAATGCTGATTGCTTTCCAGATTTGTTTTGTTCGAGTAAGACGGCGAAGCATCGGCGCAGTCTTCTTTTATTGTCAAATTTTCCAAGCTACCACGAACGGCGGGTGGTGGGGGAATTATGTACGACATTATTTCCTCAGGGGTCAATTCTACAGCCGGGGTTACTTTCTGAGTGGGAGGCGGTATTGTTACACTGGCCAGGAAAGCTTCCAAATCTAAATTCTCGTGTAAAATACCCAACTTGTTGAGTTTCTCAACTGAATCTGCGAAGGAACTCGGTGGGAGGTTTATTGGAGTCGGTAAGGCACAGTCCAACTCGTCGGGCGTCGCAGGTGGTGGAAGTAAAGTCAAGTCGATTATGTCAGGATCGAAAACGTACAAATCCGATATATTTTCTATTTCTTTGCTTATTTCTTCGCAATTATTCTTCCCAACTTTAAGTTGTTGCAAATACGATTTTAAATCCTGAGTTTCGGTGTTGGGGTTGTCGGGGCTGTGTAAACCGAAGCTGACTCGCACACTCCTATTAACGCATTCAAAATTCACCTGCTTGTGCTTCGGCGAGTTATGGGGAGTATATATGGAATCGTTATCGCTCTCTGATTGGTTCAGTTCTGAGCGTAACATTTCTATGGCGGCGTTCGTGAAGGAGTGTTTCGATTCTGAAGTCAAATTAACGCCTTTCGTGAGGAGCAATAAGGAATCACTATGTTTCAGGGTTCCAGGAGTGTCATCAGCATAAATGCTATCACCGTCGCTTTCAATGTCAACGCTAGTCTCTTGCCATTCAGCTGCGGAATTCAAACGTTCGAGCTGTTCTTGTTCGGTCAGGTACTTTTCCGAATTTTCGACCAGTTGCTGCATTTCCTGCACCCTTCTCAGCACGTCATCGTTTCTTGACTCGTTATTGCCGCTTTCTAGAATTTCCATCGACATGACACTCTGAAAATCGTACGTATGCGTATTGTCGAAACTGTTAAATTCTCCTTTGAATTGGTGATTTCGGTTAGACATGGAACTGTTCATATTGCTGTCTAAACTTAAACCACCGCACAGTGGCAGTTTGCTTTGCCTTCCCATCGTGTTGTACAAGCCGTTGGTTTTTCGATTGATGTTTTGGTACATCGGTTGCATGGCGAAGCATATCGTCTTTACTTGCTGCTGATTCGTGTAACTCCACTTTTCTGGTATGACTTTGTGCTGTGACAGGTATGGTGGAGCCAAGTCTTCCAGTGGCGGAGCTTCGTCTTTGTCGATTGATAACGCTTGGCCGGTGGATAATCGGAAATAACCTTTCAGTACCAATACAAGTTCGTTTGCGTCCCTTTCTTCAAGCGAAATTGAAATTGCTTGGTCGTTCTTCAGCTTGACCAAGACCGTTCGACTTAATTCGTCCTCTGTTCGTACTTCTATCCGTCGCATTTCATCTAGATTGGCAATCGGCACCGGCTGAAAATAGCAAAAAAATTTATTGGCGTTAACATTTCTAAATTTCGAAGTATATTTGCGGCGGTCTTTGGGAATGTCATTTATTTATCAATGAATTGGACGGTCGACGAAGAACGGATTACTTAATTGATATCAGAAACATAAATATTTAAATCGATTAATCAACAGGAATGTGGGTGGTACGAGATTGCAATAAAATGTGCTCTCTATGATAAACTGAGAACTTTCACGAAGTACGCGACCGAGTTTGAAGGAAAAATGTTCATGTGAGTCGATTCGAACTGTCAATTATCGGCGTGGGCAAAAATTTAGACATTGTTTTGGCGAACAATTGGTAGAAAAAGAAGCCATAATAGTTCGACATAAGCTATATTTGAAGACTGGGCTAAAATAACTCGGTTGTGAAACAAGAAATTGTACAGTGTCAAGGTTTAAATTGGATATTAACTAATTATTATCAGTGTTGAGCTACAAATCGTCGCAAAGTCGTCAAGCAACCCCCGAGTGTAAGGAAATCTGTGTTGAAGTTGGAAAGAATGAAAGGACTGAGGGAATGAGGGATAATTTATTCGATTTTTTGCAACCAACAGCATAATCAAATTAGTTCGAATTTATAAAGTAAAAGTAAATTAAGATTTTGTGAATTTTCTAAGACAATTCCAATAATTATTTCTATGCCATTTGTTTCTTTTAAATATATATTAGTACATTATTTCTGTATATAAGTTATTTGTTTTTTTTTGCATTAATTATTTTGTTATATTAAAAACAGCATTCTATTTAGTTATTAAGTAGCGGTCCGAATAATCCCTCAAAAGTCTTGTTCGCATCAAGGGTGTGTGTCCAATAAGAAAGAGCGCCGCAGAATAAAAGGAAAAGCTTTCCGTAGTACCTAAATTTAGAAATCAATTTAGTTTGTTACTTTCTCCGTATTTAGTATGAAATAGAAGGGGTAAATTGATCGCCCCTTTCGCCGCGAATGAAAAGAAACAAACTGATGATAGTCAAGGAACTGAATGTCTTCTCCTTTCGATTTATTTACATCTTCGCTAGTCTAGTGGCAGCAAAAATTATCAAGATCACATGTATTTATTCGAACATTTCGTAACTAATTAGAATGATGACTTCCTCTCAAGATCACGGCAGTCGCTACCCCTAATAAGATATTCCCAGACATCTATTCCAACCTCAGATCGTTAAATACCACTTCCAGCCCCTCGCCTTCTATCCGACGATTAGCATTTTCATCCCACATTTACTCAAGTGCTGAAGCCCTCCCACTTCCCTTATGTGCGAAGGAAGTTTACGCGTCGAGTTAATCCTAAACCATTCACATTCACATTAATTCAACATCTAAACGTAAATACAGAAGTGCAATTCCGAACTTCGGTAAATACTTGTCGAATGAGAATTAAATTTGTATTAAGTGGGAACAGGAAATGTACCAATTAGCGAAGCAAGGAAATCGCGAATAAAATCGGGGAGTCTCGTGGGGAATTCGAAAATTGAATAGCGCGAGAACACGGCGCGAAGGCTTTAATACAGATGTCCGAGTGATGGGGTTAACCTGGGGAATAAGACAGGCGAGTTGTCGGTAAAATTACGAACTAGAGAATAGGTAAGCCCTCGGGGCCGGTCTCAAAAGGTGGCGAGCTCTCGCTGCTCATCAATATCAATATTTGTATTAAGTTAACACGATGCGTATAAAAAGCACAGTGGGGAAAACAAGGGAAAGCTTCGTTATTTTTTTCATACAAATGAATCTGGTAAAAGTTTGTAATGAGAAGTTTTATACGACTTAGTCCCCAGGACACGATTTATCATCTCCCTTCGGTTGTTTAAAATTTTGTTCTAAGGACGATTAAAATTTTAAGAAATGTTATTATTGACTATGGATGGAATATTGATGAAAAAAGAGCGAGAAATTTAAACCATGCAAATATACGAACTGACCAGACTAGCTACAGAGCAATAGCGAGGGAAACACCGGCATAAAGCCTCGCGGCAAAACAATGTTAGCCTCGGCAATGATTACGACAGAGTCGATCACGGGAGTTGCAACAACTCGAACGTAAAGTGTCGGTGCAGGCGCCATAGACAAATTTACTCTGCACGCAGCCTCGGGCGGGCTGAGCGCAATCAAACGGGACAAGGGATGAAGTTTAGCGAAGCCCGGTACCGGTGCAGTAAAAATAACTGAGCCCGCAAGTGGGTTCGGAGAAGTGAATCTCGAAATACGAATAATTACCTTAACAAACGTGGACTGAATTCTGCGTCTAGGGTCGATATCCTCTAAAGGATTGACGAACGAGGAAATATAAAATTTTCCGGGAACTTTTGTATTCTCCGGATCCACGCAATTGTAGGTAATAGAATAAAACGATTACTATCGTCTGTAAGGTATGTTTGAGCGCAATAAATCCAATGTGAATTTTTAAGTTGGACATTTAAACGTCGATTAAGTAAAACGAGAAAATTGATATTTATTTTATATCGTGATACAAACTTGAACTTACTTTTACTACGATTACGTGTTTACATTGTGAATTAAATATTTTTGGTTACGTTACACTGGCGTTTACACAACACTTTGTTTCTTATCGTGCCTTTTTAGGCTGTTTATATAGATTTTATGTTAACAAGAGTATCTGATTTAGTTGTCCACCCCCTTTGTTAAAAACGGATCATGTGAATTTGCTAACATAATAATGAACTTGTTCAATCAAAATAAATGTTCACAACTTTCTAAACGAACATTATAAATAAATTATAAAGGTAACAGCACCTACAATTATTCGAACGAGATTCATAGCAATTGACAATATTATTTACTAATTTTCCGGAAAAAATCCAATGCAAATGTTTACGATACGATACAATAACGCCAAACTATTAACATTATGTGGAACAAAATATTTTTTCTTACCACTGAATTTCTCGTTCCAGTAATCTGACTAATTCCAAATTTCGGACTAACTAGAATAACCCTCTCCATGGTGTCAGCCTTCGGACCTGCGGAGAAACACTTGGCGCCGTAACTTGGCAATTGACCGACAATGTCCAGGTAGTGGAGTTTCGCTTGGAGAGACGTAAGTTGTTTTCCTGGGCCGGCCATGTTTGCGTGCAACTTCAGGAAATGCCCCACCAGTTTACGCACTTCTTTCCGCTTCATTTTCTCTAGAAGAGAAGCGGGAACGAACCGCTCCAATCCAAATTCTCTCCTGCAATGATCGCTTGAAGAAATAACAGTGAACGGAATATATATAACACAACATTGTGAAGAGGGAGATAGATAAAAGCAGGTAGAAGCGCAGGAAACGGAAAGTAAAATCGTAAATGCGAGACAACGAAATGTACAAAAGAATTACAGCAGACGAGAGGAAGCCAAGATATTGAAGTGAAGAAATATAAGATGTGTGACTTCTGTGGAAAAGGTTCGCATGAATTGTTGGGAGATAAGCTTGAAAGAAAAAAGGAAAGAGAGAAAAAGTTTGAGAGAGAACGGAGAGGGGCTTGAAATCTTAGGGAAAATAAAAGGGATGAAGAAGGAATGTAGGAAAATTGAAAAGTAGGATGAAGAAAAAATACAGAAAAGAAAGTGAGGAGGTAGGCGTAGATGGAAGAAGAAAGGGGATCAGCCGAAGGGAGGTGTTGGAAGGAAACGAGATAAAGAATTGTTAGAAAGTGAATATGCCAACAAAGGCTATGTATGGTATGGTATGTATATTACCGGCCAAACTCGATTGCAGGCCAAACTAGTTTGTTCAAGGCCAAACCGGTTTATCCTAAGCGTATCAGGATATACTAGTTTAGTCCAGGACAATCTAAATCTAAATACATCATAATTAACTAGTTTGGTTTATGCCGAAATGATTGAATCACTGCGACAAAATAAACACGTTGGAATCAGTTAACGCGGGGATGCCCTTCCAGCGCTCCTTTCTATTATGCTTTCGTTTCGTTTATTATCATTATCATATTATTGGCTGGGGGAAGACATATTTAAAATATGCGAATGTCACAAAACAGATGATTAACCTGTATTTATCTCTGTGTGTAACATGTCAAGAAAAGAAGACGAATAAAATAGAGGTTTAGTTCTAAGCCAAGTTTACATTCTGAAATGAACAGTAGGTGCCAAGTAGATCTCATTAATTTTTATACTCAACCTGAAAATTTTAATTTATCATGGTCGCCCAAGACCACTTGACCAAGTTTGTTTTGCTCCGTGCTTTGGAAGCTAATGGAGCTAAAGAAGTAGCCTACCATTTAAATGACATGTTTTTGACGATAGATGGCCTATGCATTTTGTGGTGTACCAAAAACTGTACTACAAATAGGTGCCAGTGTAAAAAAATGATTTTGTGTAATTCGAATGCCACCACAGTACACCCTTGGGTTAATAAAAAATACAAACTGAGAAGTGCCGATTAGCTTATTTTTATTTTATAGTTTTGTACAATTCTTTTGTCACTTCTAATCAATACTGTTTTTTTATAATTAAGTAAATTATGTTTGAATAAATATTGTTCATCTAATTGAGTGCCTTTTAATTTTAACCCTTAATTTACTTGAATAATAATTCAAAATCAGTTCGGCTTAGGTCAAAGTAGTTTGGCCTAAAGTATTTAGGCCAAAGTAGATTATCCTGGGCTTGACACGCGTAGGATAAATCGGTTTGGTGAGAATCGAGTTTGGTTATACACATACTCACTACACCTGCACATCAGGTCAGTCTTACGATCATCGAAAAATAAAATTTAAGTTATAAACAATTAAAGACCCTTAAAGACAAAACTGTGCATTTATTTCACAGCATTTACGTATCGCCCGATGTAATCCTACGTCAGGCTGCATAATTAATTTTGTTTTGCTTTACTTACTCGACGGTCTTGACGGTTAGTTTTGCCGCGGGCATGTTATTCGCCAGGGCGTGTTGATATATGTGCAGGGCGGCTAGTCGCAGAGCGGTGTCGTAATGAAGTTCGGGCGCAAATCTCTCTTGGATTACGTCGTTGCAGCACTGAATGAACAGGTAATCTAATGCGGCCAGATCGGTTTGCGCGAGGTCGGCCGCCGATGTAGGTACGAAAGCCACACGATACAAACACCGCAGTTTGTGGGCGCCAGGTCTCGACGCTATCTGCAAACCAAGTTTCAAATCAAAGCGCTTTGTTACGGCTGACGCATGTGAATAAATTGAGTGTTTGTGGCGAACGAAATAAAGGAATGGAATTCTTGCGCGCGGAAGAAATGAGGTGTTAGATGATACGAATCGATATGAGACAAGTTTAAGTATTTTTAATAATTTCTGCATTATCCAATTGGTTCAGTGGAGTTTATTTTATTAATCATACTGTATCATTAGCAGCACTTAGGAATAACGTATCCTAAGCATGCAGCAGAATCGATTAAGGTAAGAAGGCCAAGCTGGTACTTTCAAGGCATGGGTGAGCTCATTCGTTTTCATGTCTCTACCCCAAAGCTGCGAGCAATGTTTTCCAAACTTATCAAAACTGCGACAGCTTTTTGCTAAAAAAAATGTTCGTGACCCCCCATTTCCTCCTACCCCTCACTCAAACCAAAATAGCGACAAAAATAGCCTAATTTAATTACAAGTAACTGATGATCTTTATCACACCGAAGTAAGGTGGCTTTCAAGGGGCAATGTCTTAACAAGAGTATTTCACTTAATAGCAGAGCTTTTAATATATTTGCAAGATGTGCAGTCCCGATATGAAAATCAATATTTCGATCCTCTTTGGCTTCTGAAGCTAGGCATCCTTGCTGATATTTCCGAACAATTCAATATTTTGAACAGTGTGCAAGTCGTGACGTTAATATAATTACAGCCACAGATAAAATTAAGGAATTTATAAGAAAAATGGATTTATGGTCGACTTCAATTGGCAAAAATTTATTCCAGTGGATTCGGGAAATTATGGAAGATGCATCCAGTTACAGTGTTACAAATTTTCAAGAAGTCTTTGCAGGCATGCAAGTTGCTTTGCTCAATTTAAAACAAAAGCTCTGTGATTATTTCCAGAAGAAATTCAAAATAGTTGCGACAGTTACAGATGGATACTGTATCAGTTTTTAGAAGATTCCTTTCAACACGTCGAAACACCAACAAACACGAAGGAAAAACTTATTGAAATATCAAGTGATGGAATGTTGAAGCTTGAATTTGTTTCTCAGAACCCACACGAATTTTTGACCAAAAGGATTCAGAAATATCTTCAGTTGGCGAATGAAGCTATTAAATGTTTGGTTCCATTTAAGGAACGGTGTGAGGTGAAAAACTAAAATTCTGTCGCACATACGTAGAAAATTGAAAATTGAAACAATACGATATGAACAAGACATGTGTCCAATAATTATTTTTCGATAAACAAGGAAATGACCTAAAAGTGTATTTAATGTCAGCCTCAAAAATGCGCCATATAAGCTACCGAAAGTCATCTTTCAAATATTCAAGTGCCTTGAACATAAAAACTCTTCGTATTTGGTAATACATGGACACAGGTAGAGAAGACTGGTTCTACGATTTCAAACCAAGGCACACAGATTTATCAATTTGTTCGCCAGAAATTTGTTTCAACAAATCAACTAGTTTTATTTAGTCAATTTAGTCAACGGAAAATCCATTTTCCAACGATATCGAATATTTATTGCTGGCGAGACAGCCTCAACCAATGTACACAAACCAGTTAATGTTGGTCAGAGATAAATGAAACAACCCAACCCAACCCAACCCAACCACATCGAATATTTAATTCAAATGGAAAGATGGAAGCAGATAGAAGCTCAAGGAAGAGAACGAAAAAGAGAAATGCTAGGTATGTAGATATTTGCATATGAGGGTAGTCCAGAATATCTGAAAGGGGGAAGGTCAGAGATGGAGGAAAAATGATAGTGAGGTTCAGGTGCGGAAGTGAAGAGAGAAACAACAAATATTGGATGGACGAGGTGTATAGAAGGGGGCAAAGATGAGTGGAAGCACTGGATAGAGGAGTGTGAGGACCTAGAATGGAGTAGGGAGGACAAAATAAAGGGAAGAAACTGGAAAAAGACTTTGGACGTGACAGGAGGTGGATTGGCGATAATGAAGAAAATAAAGAAATGGAGGGAGGAGAAAAGAGAAAAGGAGAGAACAGAAGAGCAACAGGGGTGCGTAAGATAAAGGGACAAGCACAGGAAATGTAAATAATGAAATAGAAATGTATAGAGAATGCCAATAAAGGTTTTTTTTTTATTTAATTCAGACGAGATAGCCTGTACCACTGTACACAAACCACTTGTTGGTTATAGATGAATGAAACAACCCGACCCAACCCAACCCAACCCAACATAATAGTTGCATTTCGTTTGTGGCCATTTGTAGATTTTTTCTAGTGACTTGTGTTTCTGATAATGGAAAAAATAATAAAATAAAATTTCTCACAAAAGAAGGAAATAGTCGTCCAATGGAAATAAAAAAGCCCTTATCTGCTGTTTACGACAAACGTTTCCACCACACTGTTCCCACCGACTTCAACCACTCGGTGTAACTGTTTATGTTCCATTAAGAAGAGATACGACACCGCACTCAACAAATGGATGTTATGTATACCTAATCAAGGTCGCCCAATTATATATTACCAAATAGCGAAATTAGTGAATGTTGCTTTCTTGGAATCGCTTACTCCAAAGAATATCAAGGCTGGTTTTCAAAACAGTTGTATTTACCCATTTAATGACGAGATGGGGCAAAACATAGGCCTTCGGCTCTAAACAAAGCATAGCGTTACGAAAAAGTTTGGGAAACTTTGAAATTTAGACATTTGTTTTAAATTTTTCAGGTTTCTCACACTTTTGAAAATACAAAAAAATATTTATGACATTTACGTTTTTTTTTAATTTGTCTTTCATTCTTCTAATATTGAATTTAGTATTTTTGAAAACTTTACAATTAATTATTTTTTATATTGTGTGCATTTTTGGCAATTTGTAATTTCTTATTTTTTTAGCAATATATATATATATATTTGGATAGTATTACAGTTAATCCAATTTTTGACCATTTTTTTTTCAATATTGATATTCTTCACTTCTAAAGGCATTTTAAAAAATTCTTACTTTTGACAAATTTGAGAATCTTGACAGTTTATCATTTTTCATAATTCTCACTTGTGTCACTTTTGCTATTATATTATTCAGTATTCTATTTAAAGACGCTGTAAATTTTGTCCATATTTACTTCTTAAGTAATTTTTAAAAATTCAATTCTGTCGTTTGGTGAACTTTTTTACCATTTAAATAATTTTTGCATTTGTAACAATTCATTTAAACATTTTTTGATGATTATGGGAAAGTTGTATTTACATCCTAAGTAATTTCAAAAATATTTTGCGCTGTCGTCAAATTTGACATTCAGACAATTTTTAGATTTTATGCGTATTTGAAAATTGGTGATCTCGCATACCTACTGGTAGTTGCTTGACTGATGTAACTCCAGGAACTCCAAGACTTTTCATAAAAGCTCATTGAAAAGCAAAAAACGTTGAAAAACTAGAATTCTGACTAAATTTCCAGAGAACAATAGAATATGAGCAAATGAATGAAATTTCAAAAATAGTAGCTACAAAAAAATTGAATTACAACAAAAAGGAACAATAAATAACGCAATATAAAAGAAAAGAAGCAATAGAAGAAAAAATTAAAGGGACTGACTCTCACATATTATTGATTATACGATTCATAACCTTTTAACAAGTAACAAGAAATAGTTCACCATGTGACTGAAATTAATTTTTTGACCATGTTTTGAAGTTTCAATGTAGAATAAATGATTTTTTTATAATTATTTATATAATGACTTCTTATTGAATATTTTTCAAACAGTTCCTTGCAATGTTCAGTTAAATTCCAAAGAGAGGGCATAATAATCTTAAGCTACTGGTGCAGTATGGGCGGATAGCTAAGATAGTATTCTAATAATTACAATTCTAAATATAATTCTAATAAATTCGTAAATACAACTTTCCCTGTATAGTATTCTAATAAATACAATTCTAAATAATACAATTCTTTCTTTCTTCTTTTCCTTATGCTATATCTTCCATATCTTCTATTAGTCTCTATTCCTTACCATCTCCTTCGTTTCCTCTATAGAAATCCTCTTTGATCTATTTATTCTATCCTATCATCCCAATTCCCTCGTGCGGTCCTCGATGTTCACTTCTAGCTCGTGCATGTCCCCCCCCCCCATTGTGTGCCCAACCCACCCCATCTGGTTCTCTTCTAATATCATTGTTATTTTTTTCCCGCTCCAGTCTTCCAATTATCCATAAATTTCATTTTCTATTCCGGGTCATTACTCTTACTATTTCCTCATTACTTTTACTTCAATTGGAGTATTTTTTTCCGTTCTTGAACAATGAAGCATTATGTGAATCATTACTTGAACCTGAATTAAAGAATCTGCTGGATTCGACGGAAATATTGTTAGACGAAATCGTTGTGTTTGCATTGCAATATGAACATATTCGTGAATAGTAGTGCAGTGTTATTGACCGTAAAATAGTCTTTTGATCTAGTTTAATTACACGTGTAATTTAATACAAACATAAAGGATAAAAACTAATTGCTATTTTGTCGTTCAGTTGTTTACTTACCCTAGCTAAGGTATCGGTTGGATCCAGTAACGTCAGTTTGTTACGTTTCAACGACTTTATATGCTCAACGACTAGACTAAAATGTTCGGTGGCTGTAAGACACAATTTGGTTTGAAGGGAGGTAACGACGTCCTGAACAGAAGTCCACGCGTCGTACTTGAACGACTTCGTCTGACCGTTCTCCAGGAAAACCTTGAGTACGTTCGCCATCGGTGGAACACACAGGTCACCGAGGGAGAATGCTGATGGCTGAAACGCAACATTTTATGAAACATGACGTGTAATCGGATTACGTACTTTGAAGCTCTCGGCCATCATAATCTAAACTGATGTTGTGTTTTTGCGATTTTATTTATATAGCGTGTAAATAGGCGAGGGTTCGGACGATATGGACGGTGGCAATTTTTTTGATTTATGATGCAGAAAATGTGTTAGATTTGAAGAATTTTTGTTAACAAAATCGATATTTACAACAAATCGATCAAAAATTAATTTAGCATTTACAACAAAACCAGTTTGTAACTAATTGAATTTCGTATTTATTAGATATTTTAAAAAGAAAATGTTTCATGCTAATTCGATTTTACCAATGTAATCACTAAAATATTTTATTCATACAACGGACATACAAATCGAATCGTCCCCAACTAAAACTCGGACGTTGGAATTGTTCTCTTTCGTGTAAACGTGCAACAACTTCGCAATAAAACGCGATCGCCGTATCTAACTGTATGTTATGCAACACTTACTGGGAATAAAGGGGCTCCATTAACGCAGACGCTCTCCGCGAAGCGGACCCGCGATGGCTTGCTTTTTAGCCGGGCCCTTTTGCTCGCTGATAGCAAAGTGGACTTTCTGGCTCCGTGCTGTTCCGCCGGCTGACAGACTACTAAATTCACCGTCTCGGTGCAGGCTCTAACTAATTGAATTACGTGTTCCCTGGGCGCTTTTTTCACATCTTCTCCATTCACGGACCAAATTTGATCACCCGGCAGTAACTGCAACAGGGGAATTGGACGCGGTTAGAACATTTTTAATTAAATTTCAGTTATTTATAATCGAGGCAGGCCACTTAGTTCGGAGCACGGAACCGTATTTTACACGGTGTTTAATTAGTATACAAAGTGATTTAAAAGGGGACTTACGGTTTCATGAAAGCGACAAATCATTTTTATTAAAGAACAACTGAATACATTAAAATTTTTTTAAAACATTTTTAACAAGAAATAGGTACGTAGAACTAAATAGGTAGATAAATTTGATTTTTATATTTTTAACTATTATGAAACATTTGCATTACAGAGTTTGGTCTTTAAGATTAAATAATCATACCTCTAATTGTCATGAGGACTGGATATGTTAAAAGGACATGGTTTTGATTTTTTATATGATTTTATTGTTTTTGACATTTACGTAATTAATATCGCTTACCTCACACAATTATATTTTAATTTTACTCACTTTCTCGACACTAGGACCGCCTTCAGTAACGAATCGCACTATGACGGGTTTTTCAGAGCCCGCGACGAAACCAAACCCCAATGCAGAAGACCGCCCAAGCGTGACTGACCGGGGCTCGGGCGCGCACATGGGTCCTGAGCTTTTGGCGACCGGAGTTTCATACGTCGTAGTTTTGTTCACATGGCTGGAAAAAATGCACTATATTTGTATATAGATGTCATATTTGTAATAATTTGCGATAACATCAAAGCGATGTTGCAATACACGCCGATATAAGAGGCACTGAATTGGAGTGGCGATAAATATGCGCGCGCGATCACCATATTGTCAATAGCTTCATTGCACGGAATTTATTCGAATGATAAATCAAGCCGGTTTATGTTTATTTTTGCGTTCAATGTTGGATGTTTCGTCGACAAAGCGTTCGCAATTTTCCAATTATTGCAGCAGCTTGACTAATTAGGAAAATTAAACATGTGATATCCAAATAAATACACATTGTTTTCAACTTTGATGATTGCGGACATAATTGTTGAATGGTTATGGTTTATTTTGTGGTTATTGTAACAATTACCAGTGTTTTATTAGAGTATTATGGGTTTAATATTGCATTAAAATCGAAAATTTAGAAGAGGCGACAAACGTTTATTGACATCACTAGTTTGAATAGAATTTGTTTTAGAAAATGTCACTGGAGTCACTGAGTCTTAACTCTGGTTTTTTAATAAAATTTTATTGTGAAAATTACCTACAAGGAATGTACTCCAGCGAGAATACAACTAGATGTAACGAAATCATACTAAAATGTTTCGTTATAATTTGTATTGTGCTTTTCACGAATTCTAATATATTTTGTTGACAGGAGATATATTATCGGATATTGCTGCACCTTTGCAGTCATGTGTAGGAGCATGGTAAGATAAAACAGGGCACGATGTCACAGACACAAAAATTGGCCAAGTGTTCTTACGACGGTTCAAACCTGCAAATACTATCAAAGTAATCTAAACAGATCAAAGTTATATTTGCGATTTTCTGGTTGGTCCTCTCGGTAGTAGTGATCTTTATATACTGCACTTTTTTTCCATGCATCAGGAACCGAGTAATAATAAACGAATAGTTCTTTTATAGGACTACAACCGAGATGACCAACCTGAATATGGCAAATCTGACTCTGCCGAAAAATGTGGTAACGTTTAAAGAATAGGAGAATTGGAGCAGATTTCAAGGGGTTATTGGAAACGAAGCGCAAACTATAATACAGGAAAGACAACGAAAGAGTGGTATGATAAAGAATCTATGGAGAAAAACAACAACAAAAAAAATCGAGAATCAATGAAATATTACAGAAAATATAACGGATAGTAGAATACAGTATATGATGAACAGGAAGGATTCAAAGAAAATATACAGGAGGAGAAAGAGAGAACATATGGATAACCGGTTGAAATAAATAGAAATTAACTATGTAATGAAACAAGTAAGAGAATTTTATAAAAAAATACGAAAACAAAATAAAAGGTATCAACAGAAAGTCATCTTTATTCAACACAAACATGAAGGGCTTGTAGGAGATCAATAAGTAAGTGAATGTCAGCTTATCGAAAATAAAACTTCTGCAGTGGTCCGCACTGAACTTTCTTATACTTAATTATACTCCATTTTTCGAAAGAACTTTTCAAATAAAAGTTGTTTAGACTGTCAGTATCTTTAAGAACTATTTTTCGTTTTCGAGATAGGAAAGTAGGTGTTAACCATCATTTCCGGTTGAGATACTGCTTTCGGAATATGACGTTTTCTATGTTGCTATATACAAATCCTTAGTTTAAAGTTTCAGCTTTAATGGTGGAAAAAGAAAAATACGAAGCACAAGAAAAGAACCATACAGATTATAAACAAAATTAAAAAAAGTTCAAAGTACAAAAAAAAACAAGTTGACGCGTTATCCACGTATAACCGAAGTTACTTGAGAAAGAATTTGGAAATATTTTCGAGGTATACACATACAGAAAAACAAAAGTCGATGTACAACAAACGTTAACACAAAATATCCATAAATATCAAAGTAGTTATTAAACTCACAATAGAACACTAAATGGTAGAAACGAAAGATTAACAGAACAGTCAGAACAAGAGGAACAGAAGTGTATGAGTATCATACTTTACTGACAGACTTTTATCAATTAATGCATTACTCGTATAGAGCTGAACCAGTTGAGATTTTGTAGAGTTCAGTATGTTACTAGGTGGTAATTTCATTAACTGCCCATTAGCCTTTTCGGATAATCCATCTATGGTCGACGCCTTTATAATTACATTGGTATGGTCCACATGCATGAATGTATTCTTGTTCTTAGACTCGTTGCTATAATTCGGAAGGTCATTAATCACGACACTGAGGCACTCCGGAATTAATGTCTCTGAATTATGACAATACCTCATTTACTGCCACTTGCTGAGTTCGACCACTTATCGACGAATCCATTATTTGCTATATCCCTAATTCCCAGTGCTTCTAGTTTCTTAAGTAAAAGAGAGTGTGAAACGGTGTCGAGTACCCTTGTCATATTTAGAAAAATAGCTAGAATTTTATCCTTCACAGTTAAGCCTTCAAGAATGTTTTAATTACTTTTTCAACTTATGGTATATTTTCCTCGTCTATATCCGAATCGACACGTTGATAATAAGTTATATTGCTCTAGATGTTTATATAGTCTTATATGAAAACATTGGAGTGATATGGAATATAGATTTTTGAAGATTGACACCACTTTCGAGGTTTTTAGCATGTCTGGATAAATGCCTTCCGGGAACGATTTGTTAATTTGGGCCTCTAGAGGTTGCTTATGCGCTGCTGAATAGTTTTGAGCAATTTTCCTGGGATTCCATCGACACCCGTCGAAGGTTTCGAAAACGATTTATTAAGTATCGTCTGTACCTCTTCAACAGTCACAGGATATAAGGATATACTGTTTCCTTTCTCTTTCCCATTTATGCTCTATTAGTAGGAATGGGTGCATTGTCTGAAAGATTGGCAAAATAATCATTAAATACATTGGCGACCTCTGTTTCATTCCTTGCAAGATTTTCACGAGTTATCCTGCTAATGGAAGGCCTTTCATACTTCGTTGATAATTTTCCAGCATCCTTTGTTTATGTCAGAGCTATGCTTGAGTCTGCTAGCATTGTGGGTATGTTTTGCATTTCTTAAAGATGTTTTATGTAGTTGCCTCAATGATACATACTGTTGATTATATAGTTCATATCCTTTCATTAATTGGAGACATTTCAACCAGCCTTGTTGAGGTTCGTTTTAATTCCGTGGTTATCCACGTTTTTTTTAATTTCCTCTTTGTCACACGAAGAGGAAAGATGTCTTCAGAAGTCTCAGATATAACATTCATGAAACACTCATACATTGGTTAGATTATCTGTGGAATTAAGGATATTTGGCCATTTAATTTTTCCTATTTATTCAACAACGGGAGATCGTTATTACTTGGTAAGCATGATCAGAGAGATGATTGTTAATTACTTGTAATTATATCACATATATTGTCGGTTACGCGTGTAGGTGTCATGTTGAATTCATTTAGGTCTCCGCATAAGATATAGTCATGAGCTGGTCCGAAGGTCTTATGCAATGGTATCAGTTCCTTGAAAATATGTCAACACCAGACGTGTTATATACAAACAAAATCGAAAAGCTTTCTATTTTTCATTTCAATCTTTACTCTACATATTTCAAAATGCAATTTGACACTAGAAGTCTTGATTGGCGATATATTGAGATGGTGTTGATCTTTAGTTAAAAATTTTGTTACCATATCGACTTGGTTTTAGCCTTGATTCAGTGCATGGTTATCTGCAACTGATTTTGTTCCAATTATCGAATGTGTATTTCTGCGTTCTTTATTTTTTCCATCAAAGTCTTTTCTGTTTCAGGGGTACTTGTCTCCCTGGGTTCCTTTTTTGCTGTGTGCAATATAATGGACTAAGAACTAATTTTAACAGAACCAAGCAGTAGGACCTTAGTAAGTTGATAACCACGTTTATTTTGTTACATCAAATATAAACATCACTAACAGCGTAATAGGAATATTTATATTAACCAACTTTTACATCACGGGAGTTTTGTGGCTTCCTTGTGGTGGGTGAGTCTGATATTCTTCTTCCTTACGTCATACAGATCTTATCTCTGAAATAAAATTGTAATACCCTTATATTTGAACCTAGAACTTATATACTTATGATCTTATGTCAAATTTAATTTTTATTTATCGCCGCATTCAAGGAGCGCTGACATTATTTTTAACTCCTCAGTATACGAGCGTGGTAATATAAGATGTCAAGAGCAAAGTACCACTGCTCATAAAAAGAAAGAAAAAAAAAACGATTAAAAATAAACGAAAACAGATCATTTGCCTCTATAACGACGTCAGGCATTATGCGACCCTTTCGGAGCAATTTTGAATAAAAACGACCGATAAAAATATTTTTTTCCATTTGCTATTAAATTTTTTAGCGGAGCGCACGTCAAAAATGAAAATTTAATTTTAATAGCGATTGTTCGTGGCACAATTGCAAAAGTTATTAGCTGTTGGTAAAATTGACGCCGAAATATAGTTCGCAATGATGAATTTACGGCAGCATCGCCGACACAATTTAAAGCGAACCGAATTGCGCAATTTGAATTTGTGTTTTACTTCAATTGTTAATGTAAATCCGAACGGCCCAAATCTGAACGAAATTGCCGATTATTCAAATGAAATATTTTATTGCGCGTAATCGGATTGAATAATGTAAAATTTTTAAAAATGTCGCCGCTGTATGGGAGGCAAACAATGCAATAATGCGGCTGCCGAACGTTTCTTCTTTTTGCGGCCGCCTATTGTGTTATTGTCGACTATAAATTCTCTATTGTGGTCGTCCTGTTGTTGGAAATTATCAGGTGTATTAGCGATATTTATTCCGTTTTGTCGTTAAAATTTTAGAAACGTGTTGTTTCATTTATTAAAAAAGTTACACGGTTTTGCTTGCATCCGATAATTGATCATTGTATATTTAAAATTCGATTAAAATGCCAATCGCTTATTGAATTTCCAAACGAATAAATGGTTTTAAATGACAAGAACCTAAAGTATAACGAAATAATAAAATAGTCTGTTTTAATAAATTTAATAAATTAACACCCATCATAAACAAATACAAATTCAACAACCGAAAGCTCTTACTCTATATATTTACTCTGATGATTATGATTTGAGTAAAACGCACAACAAGTTATTGCTTTTAAAATAATTTTAACCATATTTTTTCTAAACAATATAATAAAGATAATTGAGAAACTTTTTGCGATATATCATTGAATTTTTACTTCATAGCGAACTGCAAAGTACGCCCAGTAACGGAGAGCCAGCATCCATTACGTTCTAAGTCTGTCTAAATCACGCTCCTAGACAGATTAAGATAAATCAATATCACTCGGATAGAACTAATCTGATTTTTTTTCTTCAAAAGTGACACTAATGTGAACCCTCTTTCATGACACATAAGTGAGAAAGATGGCACGTGCACTACGAATAATGAGTTTACTAAACTTCCACATCATTCATTATTCAGTAATCTTAGACCTTTTTCGCTTAAAATTTTCATTCGTTATTATATATTGTACCGATGAAACCAAATGATTAATTGAAAATTAAATCTAAATAACTAACCAATGAAAAACTGAGAAATGTAAAAGTTTGTTATGGTAATTTTTGTTAGTAACAGTTTTTGTTATTGTGATCGTGATGATCTAATAATAAGAATGAAATTATTGTCCAAGAATCGAAATTCCCTAGTATTTCTATGCATTTTTACTAATGTAGGGTGGATGATTCAATTCCGTGAATTGTGAACAAGAACATATCTGAAATTCAGGAATGTCCAAAACTTCAAATTTTTCAAAATAATTATAAAAATTTGTCAAAATATTATTAATCCAAATGGCTATAATAACAAAATTGTTAAAAAATTCCAATGTCATAAATTTCGTAAATTGCAAACAACCCAAATCTGTTAAAATAATTGTTCACAAAATTAGTCAAAATATTATTCCCAATTGCTAACTCCTACAAAATTGAGATGATCACAAATTACAAATATAATGTATTTGTAATTTCTGTTTTCCAAAAGCTCTCTTAGTGCTAAAAATGAGGAAAAAATCTTTTTAAATTCGAAATAATTTCGTGAAATTGAAAATTTTGTATAAGTAGCTAAATTAAAAAGCAACGTTCTGCAAAAGAATTTAAGAAACGTCGTAAGTTGACAAACATTTTTGGATGCAACTGTACTCAAAAAATGGATTGGTTTGGATTGTGATTTTTTTATAAATTGTCAAAAAAGAAAATACGAAGTAATTAAATAAAATGTAACAACATATTGTACGAAAATTGCGATCTCTAAGTAAAAAACAACAATCTGAAACAATAAAGAACGTGATAAAAATATGAAAGAAATGTGGGAGGAAAATATGGACGAACAAAAAAAACAATTAATTCTGAAAATAAAAACAAGACTGAGACAACAATTACTCAGCGAAAATTACAGAGGCATGGGAATTTGTCTTTGCCATTGACTTTGGTTTTGATTTAAGTTTTAATTTGGTTTTTTTGTGTTAGTTTTGATTTTTGTCTTTAACTCTGGTTTTTGACTTTGACAATTGTTTTGGTTTTGGTTATTTTTGGTTAGGATTTGTGTTTTTGGACAAACCCAACCAAAGATCAAAATCAACACTAGAGGTTTTGATTTTAGTTTTGATTTTGGTCTCTATCTTTGAATGTTGCCTGGTCTTTGGGTTCGATATTTTGTATTGGTTTTTGTATTGTGAAAAGTAACACTTTTTTGTGTTGGACTGAAACCGTTAACTTCATCTTAAATTATAAATGAAAAAGTGTTGTGTTACTTGTGAAATATGACTTTTGAAACTCTGGTTAGGTGTGATACTCAATTGTATCCAAAATCATTTAATGCACGTGGCTGAAAAATTACCTTTTTAAAGGTACGAAATAATTTCGTAAAAAATGAAATCAAAATCTGCGCCAGTAGTTAAATTACAAAGTCACATTTTTCAACAAAATAATTTCGGAAATTAAATTAAGTAAATATATTTTGGACACAACCCAATCCAACACAACTCAACCCAACCCAACCCAAACATTGGATTCGGTTGGGTTGTGATTTTTTTATAAATTGTCAAAAGAAATACAAAGTAGTTAAATAAAATTCAACTAAAACGTGCAATGTCATTCAAAAGTAGAATTTCAATTCTTATTTTCCTTTCTGTTTTTCCATTATGGTCTGTTACAATTTGCGTAAAATATCACCATAATAGTTACTCTTCATCGTGGTATTTGTGGCAAGTAGTCTATTAGTAAACATTGCCAGTCGAATGTTGGACCTCAAACTTCTTTGGCGGTGGCGAATCTTTGTGTTTCCATTTCATCAACTCCTGTTTGCTTTCTATATCGTAGTGATGATTCCGCATTTTCTCAATAATTAAGTCCGTGGTCCCATATTTTTGGAAATGCCGCCAGAACCGTTCAAGATATGAAAATTATATGTCGAGAATTAAATTTGCTAACAGAATCGAAGCAACGACATACACTATCTATAACGGTTTCACAGCAGGAGCTGGGAAAAGTTTTTTGCGAAAGCCAGAGTCTCGAATTTGAACTCTTCCCGTTTCTAAACAGAAAAAGATGGACATATTCTCGCGCACTTTATTTTGGTGAATTCGACACCGGCATCGTTTCGAAAAAACGTATCGTCGCCCTCGTTAGCGTTTAGTCACAACCAATTTAAACCCCAGCCGAACACAACTCAATAGAACCCAATCCAATTAAATTAAATTAATGCACGATACAGATTTATTTTTTTTATAAAAATTTTCATTGTTATATAAAAATTTAAACAGATCTACGCGACACGTCGGTAATGTCATCAAACATATCATTTTTCAAGTTTCAAGATATATTTGAAAGTCGTCGTTAAAACAATGAACTTGTTTTCCATTGTTATTAATAACCCAAACAGCCTATCAATCAAAATTAGACCTGATCTACAGGACGCTTATTTTTTAGTATCATAACGTCTGGGTCGCTCATATTTTAGACAAAATCTGAAAATTTTTAGGAAACACATTGTTTCTGTTTTTTGTTTCAAATCGAAATGATGTTTAGCATAGGCCATTGGTAGGATTCTAAGCACCACTGCGATGAAACTCGTTCAGCTGCTTCACAATAGATATAATAATTATCGCTCCTTTTCTTCTTCGCCATTGGAGTCGCATTATTTTGTCTCTGATATATCCATTATATCCATTGCGAGTACTGTGAAATTATTTGGTTCTTAGTAAGTTGCTGTTTATTGTGGAAATTTCGTATAGACAATTATCGAACTGCCTGAGTTTGTATCTGGTTGGCTCGAGTAAAATCACGCCGTGTATAGGATTACTTCTCTGTGTCGCTGAACACAATTGCAGCGTAGCTGGTCAAAGTGCTTTGTTTCGAGATTCCACATAACCCCTGTATCGACCACAAAGCTATAATGCATGATTTAATTACTTCAGTCCCTTATCCTTAATTGGCTTCCTTATTTCCAAAGTCGATTGCTGGCGTGTAATTAAAGATATTACTGGAAGAGAGTTTTCTAAGAACATTTTTTCTTTTCCACGTATCGTGCCATCCCGTCTATTGGTGGTCGAGTGGCTAGAGCGTGGTGCCACTAATCCACTTTTTGTACTTGTACTCATCATCTTATATTATTAACGACCTTCTTTCCAAATTACAATACTTAAAGCTGTTTACAAATCGTAATTCCAAAAGGCCTTTACTTCACAAGCAGTCTGTTGCGAAACGTAATTTTACGATGTCAATATTTAAATTCGCCGTCTTGGCGCTTCGATACGATACGATCCGAAATTAATTTAATGAAAACCGCCGCGAGAGCGCAATAACGAAAGTAATAAATTCAGAACGGTCGCCTGAAAAAAGGGTGCGCGCTCGCAATATCCGAAAGTGGCGAGTATTCCGATGCACAATAAAACCGCACCCGAAGCTCCTCGACGCTGGATTAATTTCGATCTTCATAATCGATCTCGGGCTACCCCGCGTGGCCTGGCAATAAACGCATTTGAATCCTATCAGATACATTCGGAGCGGACGGATTTATTAAACCAATACAGTTGACTGTCTGGCGTGCCCGGCTCGCGTGTACTCGCAGGATTACACGGCGCACTTGTTATCGCCGTACGGCAGGTTTCCGCAGTTTGAACGGTAGCCATGTTTCATCATCCGAACGTGTTTAATATCTGCACGACCAATTTCACATGTCAGCACGTTTCAATTGCCATTAGGACATGTTTTTTTACGATTCGAGTTCACTTGAAATTAAATTATTTGGAATTTAGGGGTATTTGGATCATATTGGACCGCACTTGACTTTTTCTTTCATCTATTTTTGGTCTTGCCCAACCGTTACTGATTATTGTTACTCCAAGATTGTTGAAATTTTCAGTCTATTAATTTTGTATTGCAATTTGTTTTTCGTTACAAATACCAGATTTCTTTCTCGATTTTCAATTTGCTTGCCATTACCATATGTTTCGTTTTCTGTTCGTTTATCTTTGATCCCTGTTTTTCCACAATTTTAACAGCTTCTACCAGATTATCCTTTGTCCTTGCCAAAATTACTGTGTCATCCGCATATGCCAGTACATGCACCATTTGATTGTATATCGTCCCTTTTTGTTTTTATCCCCATCGCTCTTACCACCGTTTCCAACACTATATTAAGTAGGGTGGTTGATAATGGTAATGATAATAAATACCATGCACAGAGACAGATTCTGATCTATGCTATCGGCCATGACCTGTTTTATTATAAAAATTTGGTCCATCACCCATCAATTTTTCTTAAAACCGCATTTATGTTCTCCTATTTTTAACTCTGTCATTTCTCTTCTTTACTGCGACTGCAACTATTTTGTAGACCATGTCCCCTATAACTTTCACAGTTGTTATGGTTGCCTTTTTTATGTATTGGACAAATTAGAGCTTCTTTCCATGCACTTGGCATTTTTTCTTGCTCCCATACTTTTGTTTTTTGCTTCTTTTATAATGTTGTACATATCATTTCCAACTTCTCACCTCCTACTTTAAACATTTCTGCATTAATTCCGTTCTACGTTGGTGCCTTGTTATTCTTAAACGCTTTAACTAGATTTTTATTTATTTATTTTCTGGTTCTTTCTCTTTTCATGCCTCCTATTGTTGCACATTCCTAGTTTATGGATATTTTTCGTCATATACCTCTTTGAAATATCCAGCCCTGTTTAAGCTTTCACTTATCCCTCCCTACTAATTGTTCATTCTTGTCCCGACAAAATAGAGCTTTGTTTTTGTAATCCTTTTTACAGTTTTTTGTACTTCTTGGTAAAACTATCTTTGTTCGTTTCGCCACGTACCTTGACCTCATATCTGCATTTTTTTTTATAATATTCACTATTACCGGTGGAATTACATTTTCATTCTTGCTCTTTAGTATAATTTCTTGACATTCGTCATCAAACAATTTTTATTTGGCGTTGTGCACATTTCAATTTTTGGGCCCCCTCTCCTATTATTTTTATCAAATTCCGCCCACATCTCTTCTATGTTGTTGTTATTGCTAAATTTTTCCTGCCCCAGTTTTTTCACTGAATACTTTTTCTTCACTGTTTTGACATTTTTCAGTATATGTGGTTTTCTATATTTTACTTGCGCTTTTACTAGTATGTGATCACTATCAGCATCTGCGACCCGGAAACTTCTTGCATCTGTTATATTCTTTAAATGCTTCCCCTTTGGTTAACAGTTTTCCCATTACGTGTTACCCATGTTCCTTTATGTATTTCTCGATGCTGAAAATAGGTTGTTGCTATTTGTAACTACCTACCCATTGCGAACTCTACTAATTTCTTACAATTTTTATTGGTTTCCAAATGTTTATTGTCTTCCAATAGTTGGCTCGTATACTTTTTCTGTCTCTATTTTCGCATTGAAATAGCCCATAATTATCTTCACTTCGTATCTTGGAATTTCGTTCGCGCCTTTGTTCTAGTTCTTCATAAACAGCATATTTTTCTTGTTCTCATCTTTTATTCTTCTGCTAGTTAAAAATTCAGTTCCTAATTTCTTGTTTGTACCCCCACTATAGAAGGATACATAGTCTCCTACTTCCACAATTGCATTTCCTTGTTGTCTCGTCTCTTGCATATTGCCATTCTAGCGACTGTAATATTTCATTATTTTAGTCAACCTGATTAATGCTCTTTCATTATATGTTCCTCTGATATTCCACGTTGCTATATAGGCGTCTTGTTTTTACCTTTTCTGTGAGGCACTTTTGTCCTTTTATTAGTCTGATCTGAATCCATTTTCCTATCCTGATTATACATACTGTGTTAGTTTTTTGACATTTTTTTCCAAATTTTATTTTTTTCTATTCCGTCTATAGTCAGCTTATAGCCTATCTTCAAAATTTTGCCCTTTCCTCTATCTTCTTCTGCCCGCAATCTTATGTGTTTTGCTGTCCTTTTTCTTTCCTCGTCAGGTCGTTGTCAATAAATATTCTTTTTGGTCTCAGGTCTTTCAGTTTTGATTTGATATGCATCACTTTTTTGATTTGTCCTTTCCATTTTCAAGTTCTATCAAACATGATGTTTCTCATATTCTGCTTGCTGCCTTCATCGTTACATCAATCTCCTTTATGAAATTATTTACTCCTTCTTGCAGCGCTTCTGAATCTTTTGCATCCATTAACAATCCCTTCATTATGACATTTTTTCCTTTTGTCTTTTTGCATCCCCTCAATATTGTTTTTAATGGTGAGTAATTCTCCATTTATCTCTTTGATTTCCTTCTTAATTTCCTTATTTTCTTTTGTCTAGCTTTCGTTCTCATTTTTTAGTTTATTTATTTCCTTCTTAAACTCTTTTTGTTGTACCCTAATTTGATGTACTTTTTTTGTTACCTTCTGAGCAATTTTCATATCCTTAATGATATTTTATATTAAATCTAACTCATCTTCGTCCTTATTTTGCTACTTTGTTGGCGTTCGTTGGGGTTATTAACTTCTATAGAAGTACCCTTCTATTTATTTTGTTGCTCTTATTTTTCTCTCGCAGTCGTCAATCGAATAACTATCACTCTCCATTGTGTATTTCTTTTCCTTTAAACGTAGTTATTTACTTCTCAGTATTTGAACAGTTCTGAGTATGGGCATGTCCGTTGTTTATTCGTCTGGTTAATGTAAACTCATTCCTCTTGGTTTATGGATTTATCTTTAATTCTGTAAACGATTTCGTATGCTTTTCATTCCGTTAAGAACAAATATTTTTCTTTGTAAGTGTCCTTAAAGGCGAGGTTAAAGTAGATACATTTTGACCAAATTTGCTCACATTTGTAATCATTCCTACAAAACGCTGAACATCTTTTTTGCTTTGGGGAACTGGTAATTGCAATTATTTTATTATTCGGTTCTAAATCAAATTTGGTGCTTTTACGACCGAAAAATTAAATAAAAACTCCGGAGAAGATTTGACTCCATGAGGTAAACGCAAAAATTATATTTCAAGCTCGTGGCTAGCTTAATATAATTAATAAAACAATTATAAGTTCGTTTGGTTCACGTGCGTTTAAGTTTCAGTTTCCATTCACATCAACAGGCATTAGAGCCATAATAGTAAGCTGTACTAAGCCGCGACACATTGAAACACATAGTATATGTAATTGCCACGTTCCGACATCAACACTCTGATGACTGGACTTGGTATTCTGCGCGCGTAGTACAAATCTGGGTCAAATTTCACATTGCAAACTAATTACAACTTGCGACCCTTTTTTTGAATGTTTGTCGGCTTCAAAGGCAAAGTTCGTCGCTGACGATTCCTTACAAACACTATTAAGCAGTTTTGAGCAATTCTTAAAATTGTTTCGCATATTTTATTACGTTACGCAACTGTTGAAGTCTTATATTTTACATATGATTTATTACGTAAATAAGGACAGGGTATAATAGAAAAGAACATCATCGTTGAAGTCCTATAAACCAACTAATAAAATAACTTTAAATAATAAAAGTAGTAGTAAATTAATAAGCCGTTAAAAATTCCATTCAACTTATTCAGATTAAACACACGCCAGGTAATGCTGGTGATATTGTGTTAAATAATTTTCGATTACTTTCATTTGAAAAGTTTTTTCGAAAAATGTAGCATAACTAAGTATAAGGAAGTTCAGTAACGCGTTCTTGAACACTCTGTGGTACTAGTTGCACTTCTAGATAGCCAATAATGTAATTTATACTATTCGGGCGGTAAGCTGTATCGAACGAGTTCGTTTATCGGACATAAACCAGGGACGAGCTATTTCATTCGCGCAGGAGTATGGACCATGTGTTTAGTATTTCTACGTTGTTTAATTATTTATTTGGAGCTTCAATCTCGTGCAATTTCGAATTTTGTCGTCGGTGGTTGCAATTGCTGGAATTCCGCAAATGCGTCTGTTCCATAGCAATATGGAATGACATTTTCAATAATTACTTTCGCATAAATAAACTCGGAAATGCCATTCAGTGGCTGCGAAATTCCCGCTAATACTTGTAAGCGCAGGAGGCGCATGCAATCGATCACTGTCTAATTCAGGTCATTTAATTCACGGAGATAATTACCAACAAAAATTATCTGTAAAACAGGCTTGAACTGTGACCGATATATTTCCTAGTCGTAAATAATATAGCCGTTAGTGATATGTGTAACCGGACGTATGACGTCTGAATTTTACTCAAAGATTTGATTCCACCTACGACGTTCGGCGATGAAAGATTCGAAGCTTTAAGATAATTATGGAATGAAAGTTACGGTTCGTTAAACATTTCCGGGCAAATTTACGCATGACGATTTCTGTGAATAAAGTAGAGCGATCTCATCTCTTGAATGGGTAAGTTCGTTACTCGGGATTGTGGAAGAATTATTTGTATAAAGTTTCTATAATTTAGCTTTCATACCACCATTTTAGTTGTTTAGTTTACGGCATCCTGTGTCTTGTTTTGGTGCCAGTGCAAACGTTCATGTTGATATAAAAAGAAATATAACCATTACTATTTATTTCACTTATAAATTAACTTTTATATACGTCTTAATAGCTTGAATCAATATTTGGAGCATTAAAGTTTAACTGCAACAATTCTGACTTTCTGCATAAACAAAAATGTAACATTTAAAAATCCACGGAATCAAAGCCTGCGATGCAGAATCCAATGTGGGAGGAATTCTTGAAGACTACTCACTACTAAGCTCTTCAACAATTTTTATTATTTCATCCCGTTGATCTAACAAATGAAGAAAATAGCGAATAGGAAAGACATAGGTCCGTTTCATTTATTTAAACAGTTTGTAGTCATTAAAACCAGCACGCAACAAGATTATGTTGTAGCGGAAAACATCATTTACTTCAACTATTTCTTATTATTAAGCAACAACATTAAGTTCTAGCGGACATTAAACCTCATTTATATTAAACAATTTTTCATTATTAAGAAACCAGTACCCAACCAAATTATGTTGTAGCGGAAATTAAACCTAATTTATTTAAACAATTTCTGATTATTAAGAAACCAACACGCAACAAGATTAAGTTGTAATGGAAATTAAACCTAATTTATATTAAATAATTTTTGATTATTAAGGAACCAGCACGGAGTGAGACTAGGTGTAAGGGGATTTTTTAAAATTTTAATAGAGTAATACTAGTAATTAACATACAATTGATTATCAATATCTGATTTTGAGTCACGACAACCCAACCTAAGCCAACCCAACTCAGGTCAATTGAATAAAATTCGTGAGGCACCCAACCTTAATTCAATTAAATTGGTGAGTTACTCTCCAAGTTAAAGATATTATATAAATGAAATAAATTAGCAAAAAATCTAAAAAATGCCAATAATTTAAAAAAAAATGTTATATTATTATATAATATAATTATATAATTATCGCTTACGTCAAACCTCAAAAAATACGACCTTTAACATTTGATAAAAGTTCTATTTGTAAAGTTCCAGACTTTACACAATTATTTGGAATTCGTTAAAAATAAACTTGTACTTGTATTTTGCAACATTACATAAACTATTAACGAACAGAGCGAGATAAAACACGTTCATCTAAAAACAAATACAATATCTGCGAGTATAAATGAAATAGAAATATTATAGATTCAGACAGAGGAAAAGAATGTGTGGAAAGAAACCTCACCGTGATCAACAAAAATCGTTCGTTCACCGACGGTAAATGACTATAAAAGGTAAATCAGGTTCAATTTGATGAATTTTTATGTGTTTCATATGGTCTCATATCTCGATATATGATTGGTACAGGGGGTTGAGGTGATACAAATATGTTGAAGACTTATTTCTGTTTACTTAAACTCAAACTCTTCAATTGCTCTGGCAACCTTCTGGCTTCTGCTCGTAAGCGTGATCAATCGCATTATATGGTTCTGCAAGGGCGGAAACAAAGTTCTCATGGCAACCTTCTTGAAAATGATTTCAATCTTGAAACATGTCTGGATGTGCAACTTGTGCAAGAACTGCATAATTGTTGTTGTCCTTTTCATATGCTTTTTTTAATATCCTCGTCAAATGATAATAAATATCGTAGTTGTTATAGGATCGTAGATCTGGTAAATGCGCAAGTATTTTATTTTTAGTCTAGTGCTGTGAACTTTAGAATCAAGATTGACTCAAAACTTTCCAATCTCGTGATATATAGTTGGACTAGATCAGTTAATTTAAATACCTTTCTGCTTATTTGTCTCCTGATATCTTATTGCGCCAGTTTGTTCCACACTGTGCGGTCTTGACAGCTCTTGCCCGATTGTATAAGCTTACTAAACATTTATTGTGATATTTCGCTTCCAAAGTAACCGTGTCCTCTGCACCCATTGGAGCCAGGAGTTTTGTGTCCTCAACTAATGTTGCACGTCTGTGCAACAGCAAAAAGTCGAAGCTTCATGAAGTATTTCCTGATTTTCAACAGAAAAAGTTTTTGGGGTAATATTCTCAAAGTGTGTCATTGTGACATTAGGTTTGATCCTAATAACTTTTGAACATTTTGAACAAGGTTTTCTCCTTTTCTCGTTTTTGCTCTTTGAAGCTTTGTATTGTTGTATTTTAGACTGGTGCCACTTAGCTTTATTATTATTAAAAAGAGACCTTTCAATACCTTCACCATTACTTAATCGATTCAAATGAAATTGCTTCGGCAGGGAATATAGTTCAACAAATTTGATAAGATTTTCAGCCAATAATTTGTAACTGGACCCAATGTCTTTTGTCTTTGATCAATTTGAATTTTGTTACTCCCAATTTGTCGCCGTCGGTTGTTGTTCGATGTTGAAGGGTCTTTGAGTACAAACTTCTTAGATATGCTTAAATTATGATATTTTTATGCTTTTATCACCAAATGCACAATTGTTACACACTGTCATAGCATTATGTGTTACTGCACAGGACATAAAATCGAGATGGGGAGAAATGAAAAGAGGGATTCCGCAGGAATCAATACTCGGGCCTTTTCTTTTTCGGCTGTGCGCTACTCACACACCCAACACCATGAGATGAATCTACTTGTGTCCCGGAAGATGAACTTAAAACTCAAATCTTTGCCATAATTGAAACCTTAAAAATCACAGTGAAACAAGAAATACAATGATATTTTTATATAATGTAAAATATAATGACAAAAGTGAAATATAAGTCTCAGAATGTAAGCTGACACCTAAATGTAACAATGTTCAGCAGAACAGGTGGATTAAAGAAAAATCCGTTATTAAAATTTGAAGTGCATAAAAATTCATAAAATGATTTAATTTTCAAATTGTTATTTCTCTTCCTCTTATATATAGGTTTAAAAATATTGTTAGTTTTAAAAAGATACTTTCAACTTCGATTACGATTACGTGCTTGATATTTATGCGGTTTGAACGACGCCAATTCAGTTCAGAATGGACATCCTCGTTTTCGATTATCACGCGCGCGTGATGCAATTTGTGAAGGAATCCATTTCAAAGAAGGGGTTCAAAAAGAGCGGCGAGTCCAATTATGATTTATCCGACTCACTTCACCCGTTGACATTTTTATCTAGCAATCTGCATATATTGGGGCTAATTTAAATTTCAATGTGGTAGCGAGAAGTGGTATCAAATACACGCCAAGTAGACCTAGTGCGGCTGATGCTGACGTATATTATTGATAAAACTCGTAAAATATTAGAATCTTTCCCGTTTAGTCATTATTTTGTTCGACAGAAAGTAAATATGTCCGAGGTGTGCGTTAACTCATTCAGTTGACTCCACTTGATGTCGAGATAAATTTTTAACGTGTTGCATTTGAAATCGCTATAGCCATCTAGCGTTGAGCGATTTTTAAATTAATTCGTCGTCATTTAGTCCATCTGTGGACAAATTCATTGCATCGTGTGGAGTATGATTACATCCACATTCATAAATTATTCCATTGATTACTTAATTTGCCGTTACATAACAACAGTATAAACACTATCGTCCCAACAACCGGCGTAAGAATCGTCCGAAAAATAACGCTTTACTACTTACGTTTCAACAAATATAAATTGTTGTAAAGATACAAGGCTTGTAAATTGAGACGTTGATTTTATTTGTAAACTATTTTTGTAGATTAAAGTTTTATAGCTGCAAATGATGTAATTTAACATGGACGGCTATTAAAAGGGAAACTAATAACTATTACCCATTTATTTTGATCATGCCTGGACGATTTCATAGATAAGACAAGTTCAACTTTGAAAAGCAATTATTGTAATTGTCCCATTTCGTTTTATGAGCACAAGTTACATTTCCATCGCTACATACAATTCCGCCGCTTCACATACACAATTCACTTATTTAAATTGTTTTTGCCCATTTAATTTAATTGTTTGACGTGATACCTGAAGCGAACAAACGCTAATAAAATCGCGATTGTTATCCCGTCTCTAATGGCATAACTTAATTGCGCCTCCTTTCGGAGTGAAAACTTCGCGCAAGAAAACAGACGAAACTTTTCGCTCCATCGTGCCCATCCGTAACAAAAGCAAGCGGCTGAAAATCGAATCGCGCCCGCCCGGTCTGGCGAAAGGCTTCAAACGCGACGCATTTCGAGCATTTCGAAATGTTGGCAAATTTGCATATGCATGGCGTTAAGTGTACTCACTTTATGTAGTAAGGCCTGCCGGTGTCGTCTATTGCGCGCTCCCAGCCGTAAGGGAGGGAATCTTCCCCGGACTTCCAGGCTTCGGCCGGGGGCAGCCAGCATGCCGTGCGAGTTACATGACTGAAAGAAAAATGCAATAATTAATGTGGATCAAACAACGTATTGTGTGAGGTACATACGCATAGAAAAGTACAACTTCGTTGAAATTAAAAAAGAATTAAAGAAATCATAATTACGAACTCAAAAAAATATTATATACAAATCGTCGTAGGCAGGCAACGGAAAACCGTTTTATTGCATTCTTCCCAATGCAATAAAATGAATTTCCGTATTTTGATCATATGGTCAGTTGAAGTAAATTTACGTAACCACAACTAAATAAAAATAAATATGCATATATTCGTAATAAAAAGTATAAAAAAATCGAAACTTGATTGGAAATATTTTGTTACTGTTAATTAATAGGATAAAAATACCAGCAGGACCAACAGGATCTTTTAAATAAAAAATATAATAATAGTCGAAACAAACACTGGGTTAATGGACAGCTAGGATTTGCACGACTGGGGAGGTTTTGACTAAATCTCGGAGCTTATGATCAGAGCGAAACGATCATCTACGAATCCATGTTATTTTTGAAGATCCAACCAGTTTAATTAGTGTTCATAGCATATTAATGCATGATTAACATGAATTAAGTTCTTTTTAGAGAATAATAAAATTTGTGCCTCCTAGTTAATTAACGCCAAAAAATCTCCAATTTTCGTAATCGTTTATATTATTTTATTAGTTCTATTTTATAGAGCAACCTAATTTTTTTGTAATGGAAATGTTGTCCCAATGATTCAGTTGGAAAAAGAGCAATTGCAAGAAAATTTTTGAATTAAAATATTTCACAACAGATGTGAAATTAAAATTGCAAGGAAAATAAAAATAGAAATGGAATAAAAATTTTAATGAACGATGTGTTTGTCAGTGGAAATGAAACAAATGTAAATATATTTAAATAGAAAGTTTTAACAATTTTGAATTTATTGCTAACTTTGAAGTCTTTGCTCCGTTTATTTTTTAGTTTTTACATTTTTTTTTAATTTATACCAACCTGACAATTTTATCGATTTTGAGAATTTTTGCTTTACTTGCAGACAATATTGCTATATCAATAAATTTTCGAACTCGATATTTTAACGGAAATAAATGTTTTGACAGACAGTGTGTCTGTGTGTGTCTGTACGCCCATACCATTCAAGCTAACATTTTTTTACGGAAGAAAGGAGAAAGGAAACGTCCCATTTTGAGGGCAATCTCTCAACCGGAAGTGATGGTTCACTCTTATTACATTTTCCATATCTCGAAAACGATTAGAGAATCGCAAATATTGCAAAGTTAAAGAAATATTTGAAAAACATTTTGTGTTAACAATAAAATTTATGTTTTCTAACATTCGATTGTCATTTACTCAAAATTTTTCTAGATGTAAGATGGCAACATTTTCATACTGTCATTTCGGCAATGAAAATGGGGATTGCTGTTAAAAAGCAAAAAATTATCGACCTGTGATTTCTCCCGACAAAATTTTTCATTTCGCTTTCACTGAATTAATTCGATATTTTAGGGGCGTATTTTTTACGATATTTCGCGGAAGCAGCTGGAATATAAATCAAATAATTTTGTTGTGAGGAAAGAAAAACCGTCGATCGTTTGGTCGCAAATCATATCTGCGGGTTTGTGTGACACAGGAAAGTACAACTTGCGACAAAAGCTTTTTGCTATAAATCACCGTTTACGATTTGCGACGTTTACGATCACGCAAACCAGGAATACAGGGCCAACAAGATGATGGCACGTGAAGCTAATAACTAGTGCTGCGATTTGATCGATTATTTTGATTCTCTAGGTCACCAAATAATTTTTTTCAATTTATGATGATACATATATTACTAATAAAATTTTGACAGACACGGTCCCTGGACTTGCTAATCATGGATTATTTCATTTCCCACAAATTAAAAATACAGTCTGTATATAGTAAATCGTCCTAACACACTCAAAGAACTTCACTAAAGCAATTCAGAATGTTTGTGAATTTGTGTGTATCGTGTCTGGAAAATTGAGAAAATCGCATAGACCACTTGCAGTAGTTATCAAAAATTTTAGTTGATTACGAATATTACCTTAAACTGGCAGATGTACACCGCTGTTGTTTATTTTTCATGTAGTGTCATCAAGTAAAAAAGAAATGTTTCACAACCTTATAATATTTGATCTGTAATATGATATAAGCGAGTGACGCAATTACCTACGTCCATAGGACTTTAAATTAAAATAAAAAAATAACTATAAAAATAACACTCCCTGCAATTTCTCATAATTAACTAAGGGTCCCTAGAAATTTTTTTTTAAACATAATCTCATGTCAATAATTTTTTAAAAACTCTGATACTCTGATATTACTTACATTTTGGAAACTGTTTATTTTCAGACATTTTAGTTGCTGTTTGATTTCGAACAACAAATAATTTGTATGTGTTTGGCATATCCAATAAATATTTGAAGCTAATTTGTGCAATA
This sequence comes from Geotrupes spiniger, assembly GCA_959613385.1. Taxonomy (NCBI): domain Eukaryota; kingdom Metazoa; phylum Arthropoda; class Insecta; order Coleoptera; family Geotrupidae; genus Geotrupes; species Geotrupes spiniger. The sequence goes on along the minus strand of OY390735.1, from coordinate 12,449,329 downwards.
AATTCTTTATATTTAATTATATTTGATAGTTTTGTTATATCAAACACACATTCATGTGCAAATTTCGATACAATACCAAATAATTCGCAAAATATTTGTAAAAAAGTTTTCGAACTTCGTATAGAAATACGTTGAATAATTTTAATAAATAATCAATAATTGCCTAAGTTCATATTTGGAGCTAAAGTCAGTACACACTATGGGCGTTCAACGTGAGACATTTTATTGAATTTGACATACTCAATCATGTCACACCATAATAATATATCACGAATATAAAAGTAGACCCGCACAATCTATCACACTATAACTCCGAACGAAAGTAGACGCAAGGAGTTGAGGTAAAACGTTTTTAGCGAGCACCTAATGATATTAGTTTGGTGGTACAAAGTACGAGTATTACATGACTTTAAGCCACCAATAAAAATAATTGATAAATTTATAACAAACATGTATAAAAAATGCAGTAAAAGTAAAAGCGAGATTGAAATAAATTGAAATTTACTCCTTTAATATTGTTGAATTGGCAAGTAAAAACTGCCAGATTAAGAGCAGGGTAGTGGAATGCGAAATTTTTTTACCATCCAGGATGTGTGAGTAAGTATAAAGTGTATAATATAGGAATCAAGAGTTGGTGCCATGTAATGGTCCACTTGAGAAATTCGGTGCAGATGAAGAAGTAACGAGGGCACCGACTCCGACAGCAGATGGTGGCAGAGAACGATTGGTGTCAACTGGATCTATTGATGTAAGCCGAGGTAAGAGTTCATTGGTAATTGTTGACAAGAAAATTGATTGGTTGATGAGGACAGTGAAGGTACGGAGGCAGATAGAAGAATTGAAAAGAATGATGCAAGGGGAATATACGCTGTTATAACTGTTGGAGTATAGATTTTAACAATATGTCTCGGTGAAGTCGTTCTGCAAAAAGAAATTAATATCAGTCTAGGAAACAGTATGTCAATAAGCCAACGAGAATAACGTAGGACAGTAGAATAACTATAGATCTCGTATTTCCGAATAGAAACGTACAGTTGGAACTAAATAAATCTAGGAATTACAGTAAAATATACTAAAGAATTTATAGAACGGTTATAACGGAACTGTGGATAAAGAACTACTACTAGAAAAATTATATCAATGTGGAATAAGGGGAAAGGTGTGGGAATGGTTCACATGGTACTTCAACGAGGAATTCTCCGAAATTTTAACAACAAAATACGGAGTACCACAAGTATTCATATTAGGACCTCTGCTTTTCGATATATATAAATAAATATTGGCGATATCTGTGCGGAAGATTATGCAATAAAATTATTTGCTGACGACATATTAATATATGTAACTGGAGATAGTAGCGCGGAGGTGGAAAGTATGATGCTCCCTAATCATAGTTGAGAGATGGATGAATAGGAACAAGCTGGAAATTAATGTGGAAAACAACACCAAATGTATGATTATAGGGAGTGTGAAGAAATAAGTGAAGGGGAATATTGTACTAAAATGTATGAACGGAACTGAAATGGAGCGAGTGGAAAAAATGAATTACTTAGGTGTAATAATTGATGATAAATTACGACTTAAAGACCAATATGATTGTGTTGGCAAAGATAGGAAAGGACGCGAGCTTCCTGTACGGGACAGGGCAATGCTTAACAGCATACAGTACTTAGATGGGTCGTATACAGGTTAACACTATGGCGTTAGAATGTATAACGCTTTGCCTGCAGTGATGAAAGTGTGAAAATTTGACTACGTTCAAAATACTGTTGAGAGAACTACTATATAAATTATTATTGGAGCATTTGGAGTATTTCCATTAATTTGGATAACTTGTTGGTGCCTTCAATTTTATTATAGAATGATATAAGCGTATGAATTTTATTCATACGCTTTGTGTCTAATAACTGTCATAAAATTGTATGAAGACAACAGACAACATACGCTGATCTAAATTTCGTTTGTAACTATTGGTATTAAGTATGTGTTTTAGAGTAAAATTTCATCAATCCTAGATCTGACTTCCCTGAAGCCCCATATCTTTTATTGTCCTTGATACTACCTCGTAAGTAACATTTCTGGCATATTTTCATAACTCATAATTGTTTTTTGTAAAATAAATCGTGTCTTGCAAGACCACTCCCCTTCTTTTAGTATCTCGGCCGAAATTCATTTTCTCTACCACTTTGACATTATTCCCAATAGAATATGTTGCTCTAGTTCATTCGAAACGCTCATCTTGTCGGTTGCTTCTTTTGTTCTTACTTACTTCGTTGGAGAGTTCCTCATAACACTATATCCATAATTTTAATCCCCCCTCCATATCTCCAACCAAATTTTCTTCTTCCTATCAGGATGTTATCAATCCTGGACCTGCTTGCTTACTCTTTTTCATCTCATGGTACAGTTTCCTTATTTTTTAATGTAATTTCAATGTCTTTATACACTTTTCTATCATTAACGTTTCTTTTTCTGTATATGCTTTTCGCTTCCTTCATCTTTTCATAAATTATTGTCACATATGTCATATACATTTGTATAAGTATCGAGGTCATGCTTTTATTCAAATTTATTACAGTGTCAGGAACGCCGATGTCTTCGTCCATTTAATTTACTACAACTTCCTCCCATAAATATTTTTTACAATATTCGCATAGGTGACCGAATGATAGCACATATAACTGATTTTGCATATTCAAGTTAAAACTTCAATGATTATATCAAAATTTCACACATTCTTCAAAATGCAGTTTGCATTATATATTTTCGCCTCATGTTTTCTCTTTTGCTTACATAGGCTTATAAGCATATGAACATCGTTCTAACCTTCATGTGCTTACAGATCAAAACTAACAGCACAGGGGGAACAGGGGAACAAGACATTGATAGTTTCTACCTGAATTCATTAGGGACCTATTCTACACGTCCATTAGGGAAGCAACCCCATACTATACCAACCAACAATAATCTAGAGAACTAAACAAAATGACCCAACAATGTCGTTATAACTCTTTGAGTTAATGCAATAAAAAATAATTGTCGTAGTGATTGGAATCCTTAATTTGAAGTAGCAATTTCATGGCGAAATTGGATGTAATATAAACTTAAATTGAGCACCAATCTATTCACAAGCAACGAGACTAAATCCATAAATTAGTTTGAGATCATGATTGAGAGGGAACGGGGTGTGCAGTAGAAATTGCTAGAACGTTTTAAAGGGCACCACGGATTCCACTTAGGATATCAGGTGCGATTGATCAATTTTACGGCTTCTCTAAGCGGCACACTTCAATTTTCCTTAATCAGGTAACCTGTTGGACGTTTTAGTGTAAGATTTTACGTTATTAGGCGATTTTATACAATCAAACGTCCAATGGCATAATTCACAAAGACTCTAGAGTAGACATTCTAATGCTAGTTAACTAGACGTTTTGAAAATGTATTATTTGGATAAATAAAAGTTTGGTTACTGTACTAAGTAAAACTACTATTGGTGATTATTTTCCGCACTTGATGCGTAGTCAAAAAAATGCAAGGAGTATGGGTCTAGTATCACAAGTAATGTGCATAGTGAATATGAGATAATATGATACGAATAAGAAGCGTAAGTACGAAATTTGTTATACTAATATATCTTGTGAAGTCAGAACGAACTAGTGAACTAGATAAAAGTTCACCTGAACTATGTCACCAAAATGAACTAGAATTACGATATATCATGAATGTATACATTTATTTAAAATATATATATGGAGGCAATACAACGTACATATAAACCAGGCCGAACAATGGGCCCCGTTGGGGACAGATAATGTGCCGACGACACTTCGACAATCGCCCCAACAAGTTCTCAATTATCGGAGAAAAACTTGCGCCCTGTGACTATGTGACGCATATGACAATAGGATTTGGGGAATTGATTCCTCGCGTGGATTTCCGCGGAGGGATCGAATCTGACATTCGCTTTTAAGTTGTAACAGTAAAGCTCATGCACTCGTACGGGATTACGGAGACACGTCTTCAAACGTTGCAACGTAGATTACACCAAGATCATCCCCAGAAACAAAGATACGTAAGGCTGATAATAAAACTTCGCACCGGCAGTAAAAATATTAATAAATTCTTAATACGATCGTAGAAGGCAACGGAGCTGCAATTCTTGATCAATATAGCGTGCAAGACAACGAACGCGCTGAATAAAATTTAAAGCTCCTAAAAGTTCCCCAACTGATTAAAAACTCCACTAATTATGCGCCGGGGCGTCTGCGTGACCTCTCGAGACTACGGCGCCGCAATCGGATTTCAGCAATGCTCCGAATACACCGGTCCGTTTTCGGAGCCCGTCTTTTGCATTCATTCCGCCGGCGAACTTGGGAAGTTCCGGCCATAGGGATTAAATGCTAACTTCGTAACTCAGTCTCGGAATGATATTGCACATCCGAGATTACGCCATTAATAATGCCACGGTTGCGGGGCTTCCCGACGGCAAATGTGCCAATAATGCAGAGAGGGGAATGTGGATTTTGAATCGCGGACGTGTTGTGCATTCGCGAGGTTAACCGAAGTGCAACGTTGTTGCAATATTAACTTTGCCGTCCAATGTGTGGCACATCATTAAAATTCATACGTCTGACATTATAACCAAAATGTGTGTTATGTATTGCATATTAATTAATGTAATCCAATAATTTCCCTTTACATTTCCCTCTTGTCTCCAAAATTTTTAATTGTCTCCAGTTCTTTAGGAAGCAAAAAAATATTATTAGTTGTATTCGATACAACCAAGGGATTTATTTCTCTCTCACATTCGAAATTTCAGCTGTTACTGAAATATTATTTAAGGATACATTAACATCATCCGTGTGTTTTTAATGCAGTTATAAATATTTATTGTAACTGAACGTTAACAAGAGATAAGTAATCGCGTTACAATTTCCAGCTCGAAATAAATTCAAAATCGATATTAATAAATTTCAAGTTACATGGCCTAATTAGTGTCATACATGCACTTAACTAAATAGCTCTTACGAAACACGTCTACACTTCTTCTATCCCCCCGGTGCAATATCAAACAAATGCGTACGAGAGGATACACAAACGCACCATTAGTTGCACAAACTGTACATTAGAGTAATTGGCTTGGACAGAATTTACGTCAAGATAGTCACACCGCTTCTCTGCAACTCCAGTGCAAAGAGTGGGCATAAAATCAAATAATTATATAAATTGGTTTAAATTCTAGAATTCGCGCAAACTGATGCGACAAAACGTCGTGTTGTCACTCTAATTACCCAATTCGTTCGAGTTTGCTAGACAAATTCGTCGGATTTGTCCGGAGACGAATCACCCGCCTTTGTCTTAAATAATTGGATTTCATTCGTTGCACTCTACTCGAGATGCAAGTTTTTTAGGTGCAATTAAATTTCAGGGAGTAGGTAAAAAAGTGCATCTTCGAAAATTAAGGGACCTGCTAGCACTTAATTTAATTAAGTATTAAATACGTGTCATCAACTTGTAGTCTTGTGATGTAAATGGGCTGTTATGACACATTTGCATCAGAGAAGGAATACGTTTAAACACCCGAGACGTCAGTAATGGTACATCAAAGTCAAGGAACGAAATTATGCATTGGCATTAATATTGTGGTCGACTCTCAAGTCATAGAAAATAAATGCTCAATTACAACGGTCATGATACGAAGTGAACAAATTACACCAACTATGAAAAAAATATATTGGGTTGTTAATCCCCAATCGATTATGGTGCGATATCAACCATTTAATTTTTGTGTATTCACATTTCGCTTTGCTGAAGGACTAGTTGTGTCCGACTTTAACTTTACAATCTCAATATATTTTTTAATAAATTTGGCTAAATTGTTTAAAGCCAGAACGCGCCTTATTTATTACATCTCGCTCGGAGACCTATACATTTTATATCGGATGGTGTCTTAAAAGTTATTGTGACCTGTCCACACTTTCCATATATCGACATGTGAGGTCTTAAATACCCATACAATTATCAAATTGAACCCCATTTACCTTTTAGAGTCGTTTACCGTCGATAAACCAAACGATTCTTTTTGAAATACAAACATTTACTTCGATACAAGATTTTTATTCCAATCGAAGAAACGTTTATGGCTCATGTCTAATTGTCTATTTCAGATATTTATCGTATTTTTTATAATTCACGTTCAACATATTTTACGATTTATGCGTTTAATAAATTTGGCTTTAGTTATATTTTATTAAACCCATCGCCGCTCTGATTTAACGCTTCGCTGGAAGGCTTACGCTATCCCGATTTGGAACCGCCGGATGTGGAAACCTGTCTGGATTTGTACATATTTATTGGAAATTCTACCGCCCGTTTGAAAACCAAGATTTGATCGTCGTCGCCGTTGCATTACGTGAATTTTCCAGTCACGTTCGCCTCGTGTTATATTCATTGACCTGGCTCTTTCACAAAAAATATATATATATATCGGCGTAGCGTCTGCAACTTTGACGTCATGTGATGGTAACGAGAAGTTCGCAATTATCATTTATTTCGTAAGTTCAAACGGTTTGAAGCTCATACAATATACGAGATATTTGAATTCGAATATTTTTTAGTATTGCCAGTTTATACTAGAAATTGAAATGTGTACTTAACCAAATGCTTCATAATGCGTGCACACGATTATAATTAAGAGATTTCCAATCCATGCCCGTTCATAAAAATAAAACTTGGATTGAACATTGTTAACTGTATACTGGATCCACTCACTAGATTGCCCATTTGTCAAATTGTCGCATAGATATCAAGATTGCTTTCTGTTATGAAAATTATTGTATACAGTGGTTTGAACGTATGAAAATTAATTTAAGGGAAAGAACGAATACAAAATTCCGGAAGGGTGGGTTCGGTATTTTAATTTGCAAACATTGGCGATTTATTTTTCATAAAAAACTACAGAATTTGTACTAAGGCTAAAATGATTGACCGATTGATGACAATTGTTAATATCCCAACCACCTCCAACCTGATGTAGTTTGTGCTACAAACAGAGACCAAAACGATGTTGATGTCCTTATTTAGAAAATAAGGCAATTTTTCTGTATTAATAAAATTGTGTAGAAATGTTATATATATTATATATATTTCGCAAAAATTTTAATAGGGGAAATTAATTTTCGTTTATGGGCAGGACATATTTTTGTATTTCAAGAACGAGTGGATATGAAAATATCTAATTTTATTTCTATTGTTCACCATATCTTATGTTATATTGTTAAATTAATAACCATAATTAAATATTTTTGAATTAAAAGACTAATTAATTCTTTATATCTGAGTTGAACCAATAACATCTTTACGTCTATTTGGTGTCTAGTAAGAGTAATGCGAAAACGTGTTACGTAACAACAAGCAATCGTATTTCAATATCTTTGCTTGCCTGGTGGCAGCAACAAAACTAAAAATTACAAGTATACTCGTATTTATTTAAACGGTTCGGTAAAAATTGGAAAGGGTTTTCTCAATATCGACGAAATATCATTATTTAATTAAAATATCATTGACGTAAATTTGTATTTTATAATTCGCGTGACCCACGTTGGGCGTGATTGGTGTATATATTTATATTTTTATCATCTACGCGACTTTGACTTTAAAAGTAATGTTCTAGTTTTGAATTTAGTTACGGAATTTGATTAGCTTTGTCGTTGTAATTGCCCATAGGTTGTTGTTCAACATAACAAGAGCTTTTTTTGTGGCAAATTTAAAATTATGGCCGTCGATAAACTGTTCATTAATTGGTGTTTTATGGCAATTTTTATAGTTTGTTGGTTTTTACCCCACCTTTATTTTTTTATAAATTACGTATTAACATGGTTTTCGTCATTACTAAGAAACGATTATTTAAATTAAAACGTAAAAACTACGATTTTATATTTTTATTGGAACAAATTGAAAATGCATATATTTCAAACGACTGAGCTGGAGGTCGATTGTTGCTTGGAGAACCAATTTTTCTTTTGTGTTTCACTGTGTTGATTTATTTTTGGTGACTACTTTGGTTGGGTTGGGTATGTTTGGGTTGGGTAGGTTTGGTTTAGGTTGGATTGCATTGGGTTGGGTTCCTTGGATTATTACTCATTCCATGGACACGACGATGACGAAGCAATGATGAATTGAGAGATAAAAATCAACCAACCCAACCCAAACCGACCCAACTTAACCCAACCGAACCAATTTCCTTGCTGTCGCAACAAAGAGAGTGCATGCATCACTCATACATGACAGCCCCACAGTAGAAATACAGCAAATCTGTACGTTTTGATATTTCTCTTCCTTGCAATGCACAAAAATCGAGTGCGGTTATTAGCTCTTCGTAATTTTTTCCCACAAAGGAACAAGGTTCACTTGGAATCGATCGCTGGTCCTGCACCATGCAGGACATTCAGTGCAGGGCTCATAAATTATGTATTAATTAATTCAATCATTTATACCAGTAATATAAAATTGTCCGTTGCCGCTCCACCTGCCACTTATCATTTTCATTAACTCGTAGCCTTTCATTTACATTAATATGATACATAGGCATGTGCTAATGACGAGAATCAGAACACGTTTGAAAGTTATACTCGTATTACACCAAATCGTCACCACTCCAGCTGCTACCTATCATTTTCTTCAGCTACAGATTCATCTAGCAATTCATCATTGCTTCGTCTTTTAGTATTTTCTTTTTTGTTGTTGCGTTCTTGCTTTTCATTTTCTCCTCTATTCCAGTCGATACTTGAAAATAGTATCGTCTTCTGGTAATTTTCATGTTATGTCTTGCTTGGAATAATGTCCCTTCAACATATTCCGTTTTGGTTGTTTCCCCCTATATTATATTTTCATTCATTTCTTTGTTTCTTTTTTGTTCACTCTTAATTACATGATATATATAAAAATGTGACCAAGAAGAGGTACCTGAAGATGGTAGATGAGAACCTAAGTACAGATTTCAGGCGACAGAATATATATGTTTGTCGTGTCACTCTTACATATATTTTTCAATTATTTCTTTTTACTCTGTAATTGTCTTTCATATAATTAGTTTATTTTCTTTGTATCTGTCATTTCGTAATGTTAAGGCTGATAGGGTAAGATGTAGGTGCTAAGTAGATACTCGTACATTAAAAATCACTTAATTTTCAAAACTGGGCTCAGTTTAATTTGACAACTTTGGTACGAAAAAAAAATATGAAAATTATTAGTTAATAGTTTTTTAATAATCGATTCATATCTAATTGTCTATTGAACTAAAAATCCGAGTGCCCAATTTAAACATAAATCAATCGATAGCTTTTTATTACTTACACTTTGCCAAGATATAAATTTTATACAAAATTGCTGGCGTTTTCATAAGATAATTCAGCAAAACTCTGACAGTAAATATCTTAAAACGAATGCAATGAATGAAACCTAACCCAACCCAACATAACCCAACCCAACCTAACCATTCGATCAGTGGGAGCTGATCGAGCAACACGTGTTTTTCCGCTGTCCAGGAAAAAACACATCGCGACTAAGTCTTTTTCAAGACTCCTCGAGATGGAGTATTCATCGGAATCGGAGACACGCTGATGATGTATGGGACGGAGGGTACTTATCCAAAGACGTCAGGCACTTTTGGAAAAACCGCCCCATGTTCGACACCGATGAGGACTACTTGAACTGGCTGAGGCGCTTCAAGAACAAACAGATTACAAAAACTTCGCCCTCTTCGCCGTGGCCAAAGAGGACGAAGACACCGGCAACAACATACAGAGTATAACTTGGCAACGTGCATTAAAAAAACTATCGATCGATGTGGATACGTTTAAATTGGTGGTCTAGATTCTCAAATCAATTAACTTAAAAACAAGTCTATGATTAAATATTACAACGAGCCAATAAAATCGAAGTGATTTAGAGCATTTTGTGGAAAGTTCAAAAACAAACAATTAATGTCCCATAATATTGACTCGGGCGACTTTTGATTTGTTTCTTTTTTAATGCCACCTAGTCTACGATGTTGGCCACTGATATCTACATATGCCATTTTAAGATATTTGCAAACTATTTTTGGGAATTAGTTAAATAGATTAAAATGATTAATTACGCGATAACTAATAACGTTGTAGAAATTTTCGTCGGACAAGTTTAAAATAATAAATTTTTATGCATGTATAATAAACAAATTTAATTAAAACTTTGAAAATGCTTTCGTATATATTTTATTCAATTTTCGATGCCACACTTCAAACGCCGAGCTCCTAAAAACCACCACCTCATTATTTACGAGTTAGTTTCGTTGATCGTGCTGTTTTAAATTAATTTTACGATGTTGTAAAACGAGGATTTTAAATGCGTCTGTGGATAGATACGAAACTTGCATTAAATAATTGCCCCGTTTTAGCAAACTTGAACAAAGTATATATTTATACATGCCCATGTACACAATCCATTAAAAAGGATTTAATGTGTACCGGCACATTTATTTACAGGTCGTCGAGGAAATCGCAAATAACGTACATACGTGCACATATGCAGTCGGTAATTCACTGCAAATATTAAAGTAATGGGCGCTTTTTCGAAAAGCAAATAAAAAATCACGAGATCTCAATATTTACGGTTGAAAGTTGGCAAACGTGGCTCTAAATCTGCATACGTAACTGCTCACGGATTTACGTAGGTGAACGCCGTAAATTCCGTCGCGAAAACACGATGTAACGCAAAGTTTGGTTTTCGGTACTGCATATGAAGGCGGAGGGCTTATATATAAGGGCCGCGCGCGCCAACTTTAATAACGTAATGCGCGGATTTTACGATTCGTACCGACGTCGCTGTAAACTAGATTTTCGAAGTAATAAAACCGAATTGGCCGGAAATGCAAACGAAAAGAAAACAGCTACAGTTTACCGTGGCCGTAAACTCGAAATATGCTGATAATTTCGCATAAGTTTAGAGTAAGTTGCGCGACGCGCACGCGGTGCAATGGATAAGGGAATTTGCTGAACTCAAAAAATTAAAAATTCCATCCGATCTTTATTTCAACGGAGAAGCTTGAGACACAAATGTTGGTGTAATATTTTTTCCTGTAATTTAATATAGCAATTTTCCACTCTCAGATATAACCCATGAGTGAAGCACATCATTTATATTTTCTTAGTGTTAAAAGGTTACAGCTCCTAGGGTTATTGTTGACCTGGCCTATGCTAATTTAAAAACAAACAATGTCATTAAAATATGGGTTTAATAACCTTTTAGATGTTAAAAATGCGTTGCTATTTAGCTCTGACAAGTTTATTGTTGTCTGTAGGGAACGTACGTGCTTCGATTTGGTAAGTTATTGGGACATAGATAAAGTACACGTACATAAGTGCAATTTATTTCCTAAGTATTTGTGAAGAAAAAATTAAATTTTTAACAATATTTTATGAAGCAAAGTTTCTAGTAACTTTGTTCTTTTCCGTACAAAATTTAAGTGCACTATAAGCCGGAGATCCTTTGTATAAAATGCATAAGAGGATCGCATTAGATGTACTAGTCGATGCGCCGAACAGACAGAAACACAAATAAGGGACATGTTAATCACCGCGCCCCAATCTGCCGTTCGTTGTAAACGGACGTTAAGTATGATTTAAGAGCGCAATTTTACGCCCGTTATGTTCAAAAATATTTACTTGCTTCTGGCTTCCTGCAATTTTAAAGTTCTTAATCACTCGACGAAGATTAACAAAGTAAATTTTGAAAGTGCACCATAATACGTTATAATCGCCTTTTCAGTCAAGGTATTTATTATAATTCCTCGAATAAAATAACGCAAACACAGTGTAGGCGATTAATGTATCATATGATTGCAAGTCATAGCATCGCAAAAATCTAGAAACTAATAGAAACAATCTTAACTAACAGTTTCATGACTCGACCAATCGAGCGGGTGTATCAGATTTCGTACTAGTTTATTACAAAAGAAAATTCATACAATTCATTTCGATTCGACGTTGATTATTAAATGGAATATTACTAGTAAATAAATCATTTAGGCCATGTTTCCCAAACTTATATAAAGCGTGAGCCATTTTTGCTAAAAAAAATTGTTCGTGGCACCTATTTCCTCCTACTCCTCATTCAAACCAAAATAGCGATAAACATATCCTAACTAAATTACAAGTAATTGATTGTTTCTTCAAATTTTATTTTACATTGCTGTTCAAGATTAAATTAAATAAATTAAAAATTAAATTCAACAGTTATTTTAATTGCTATCTGGTCGGCTAGTTGCAAGTAACATCTACCGGACTATCATTTACGATCAAAATAAATAATAAAAACATCGATTGCACATTGTACATCGCGATATCTTTGTTTGTGTCTATAATACTGGATTTTTCCATGATATTCGCCAGAGCACTACTGGCTACTACATGGCACTCTGGAACGTCCTCGAAGGCTCAGTTTGGGTATATAGTTATAAGCAGCGAAGTGCAATGAGACTTCAGTCCCGAACAGTGCGTTGTGTTGATTGTAGTACAAATTATGGATATGGTTTTAAAATTGAAGTGTGGAACCATCTACGTCTAAAGGAAAAACAGACAGAAAGACAAACATTTTTTTTTTAAGGAAAGCTGAACTTTCGTCGCAAGCAAGATACTTTAGGCATAGTAAATTTATACCGATTGAGTTAGAAAACTATCTAAGTAGCTAGAACAATGTGTTGGGTTGGGTTGGGTTGGGTTACATGATATTACAGCAAAAAATGGGTTAAAATATCTACTCGAAATCAAATGATGGAAGCAAATATATAAAAATCATTTAGGTTGCATGAATCGAATTAACAAGAAGTAATTTAGTGGCCAATAGAAATACAATGTCAGTAAATCATTTGAACTGTATTGGCATATTTGGAAAAATATGTGTATTTTGTTAAAAATTCACGGTTTGCAACTTAACGAACTATTGAAATCGACCCAACTAAACCCAACCTAATTCAACCGAACCTAACCCAATCGTACTCAATGATAAGTTTGTTCAATTTTGTTCAAATTTGTTATAATTTCTTAGTCTGTCATGGGGCGACGTTGCTCAATGAAATTGGGGGACTCCAAGTTCAGTAGCTATCATCGTCAATCTATAAATATCACGAATTTCGCTGTCAAGCACGATATTCGTCAAAAAATCTACAAACGACATGTAAACGTATTGCTTGTGGATATATAATAAATATTCATCGTGGCAAGCGAATTGAGAAGTTAGTATAAACATCTCTGTTATTCATGGATTTGGTGCCGTTTAATCCTTGTTGGGGTTAACAATCATCTAATAAGCCGTACATATTCAACCCGAGATGTTCAAACTATTTTGATAGAAATTATAGCCAGTAACTAACCACTTGCGCAGCATGCCACTAACCATCAAACTAACAAATCACCACATTGCTAAGAATGAAAACTAAAAAAAACGTAAGCTCTGGGATTTATGTAGATTGAATGGCATGCCGACGTACCCGGGATTAATTTTGATTTTTGGCGCTGTGGATATTTGATTCATAACAATGTGCGTTTTTTCGGTTTTGGTCAATCCTCGTGTCACATTAGTACGCAAGTGGTAACTTCTATCGCAATTTGTTAAACATCTAGTACAACCATTGCACGATGAGTCCTTTTGCGTGAACCTGCATTTTTATAGTTCACTTCGTTTACATTACACCAATGTATTATTTATTAGGGTGATTTTATATATGACAATAAGCGATTATAATGCCCAATTGTATACAGAGTGTTAAAAAAGTTTCACAAATTGTCACACTTTGGGGGCTGATAGTATGATATTCGTACTCTTTCCAAAAGACCTACAGTGACTCGGATTCGGTGGCATCCTTGATATACTCGTTACTCGTTGTTCCGGGAGCGTACACTAACATTTTCAAATATCCCTAAAAATAGAAATCAAGGGGATTTAAAGCGGGCGATCTTGCAAGTCATGATACAGCCCCCCCCCCCCCCCTCCAGCGAATCTTCGTCCGAAAGTTCCGTGTAAATACTCTCGGCAATCGAAAAATGCGCCGGAGCACCACATTTGTTACCTTGGTTCAAAATCTCATCTAAAAGATGCATATTGTGAAAATAAAAAAAATCGTATCTCCGAAACCGTCCATTTGCGGGCCCATGTTCATTAAGACTTTTCGGCATATCTTGGGCCATAGTATCAGCCCTCAAAGTTTGTGAAACTTTTTTTAACACCCTGTATACGATCATAATACAGATAATTATTTTTTTCGTTTTGAATATGATTTTTAAATATAGTTAAATATGAGAAATAGGGACAACACTGCTCCATATGGCAATCGATATCGCTTTAACCGTATCGCAAAAATAAGGTAGATATGGTATTACCTTTTTCAGTATCAATTCGAACTCTATGTCAGTAAATTGAATACAATTAAACATTAAATGAATGAATGTGGACGAGATGAAAACATAACTGCCAGATAATTAGACACAACTCTAAATAAAACGAAAACTCATAAATGAGAAACATAAATCAAGTAATTAAAAATGGAAAAATGTTGTTTCGATTTTGATCAAAATTTACAATTACAACGAACCAAATGCAAGTAAAAGATATAGAATAATGAATAAAGAAAAACCAAATTGATAAAAAGAAAACTAAAAAGAAAAAATTAATGTGAGAAACTGAAAATCTATTAATGAAATGTAAAAAGTAAAAGAGGCGAAGAAGTAAAACAATGTATTAAAAGTTAAATTACTACTGCACATCACCTACTAGGGACAGTAACTAATTATATCTGATCGACTGTTAAATACTGTTGTATTAGCATATTTAGAGAAATATGTGTATTTTGTTAAACATTCACGGTTAACATCTTAATGAATATGATATATGTATCGAAATCGATTGAACCAAACCCAACCCTACCAAACCCAATCCAAACCAACCCTAGCCAATGCAAACCAACCCAACCCAACCCATCCCAACCTAAACCAGTCGAACTCAATGGTAGGTTTGTTCTATTTTGTTGGTAGTCTGTCATGTGACTATTTTGTTCAATGAAAATGGAGGACTCTTCTTCTGTATTGCGAAGAATAAGTTCATAAAAATTTAGTCACACAGTGTAACCATATCCTTAAATCGTCGAACGACAAAAGGCAGTCCGTTCTGACACGCAAGTATTAAATATAATTTAATTTGATTGCTCCCTAAAATTGAAACTGATTCACGATTTTTTTAATTAATCAAATACAATCATCACGAAATGGATCAACTATTGTTTCAACGCAAAGTGTCGGTACATTTATCCTACGTCATCACACTTCGGCATCCAACTTATTGGAATTGACTAAACGTTATCATAAGAAATAGGCACCCGAGGTGCGGTTGAATTTAATAAGAGCAAACTACACATTACCTACTTAGGAGCGTAACTAATTACATCTGATCGAGTCTCCAATACTGGATTAAATTCTAAAGTTGTAGCATACTCGTATACATCCCTTTCAATTAATTATTCAGCTAGCGCTGCAATCATTCTTATTTACTTTCATAGTGATAGTAATAGATAATTAGGACGGTCTACTTACTAACCATTCGACTATTTAAGTCTTTCGCCCAAATATGTCTGCTGTAGTGGTTAACTTAAACAGGTTGCCAATGTTGTTCTTATATATGGTAATTAAATAGCCTCGTGTATTCGGAGTGTGTCGTTTTATATTTCTATGTTAGACGTATATTTGTATTTTTACACGGAATTACACAAATTGCGTTTTCTTCTCCAGCTGGTGTTTGAATTAATTCACTTGCGTAATCACGTCATCTTTTTTATATTAATATTTGTGATTGGTCAGTAGCGTGGTTTAATATACTGGCGGGGCCATTTTATCTTTTAACGATGCATACACGGTAGTTTACTGACTAACTGATCAGTCATGCTCAAATGATAATATCTGTCCATGCTCTATGCCTTTTATCTTACAACTTGCCACTTTTAATCATTTATTTTAATTATTAATTTGTTTTTAGGTGCAATTAACTGTTCGTCGTTATATCATTACGTAATAGGCATAACGTTATTTTTGTTTAAAACATTAATCCGATGGCGTGCCAAGTATTTTAGATTCAATGAGCTTAAAGTTTACGTGGCCGTATAAAGCGCAAACAATTTTCCACGTCGTACGTTTACGTTTGAGAGTATTCGCAAACTTCTGAGATGAGTTGGGCCCCAAAAGGTATGTGATACATTCGTCGGTCTGCGATTACTTTGTGTCGCTTAATTTACTCGTCAAAACTCGCGAGAAACTTCGAACGTTGCGCATTAGTTTCGAGAGGTAATATTCATTCATCAAAGCTAATAAGCTGTTGCCGAGATTACAGTTTAAGTTATTAAAGTTTAAGGTATCGTTAGGGTTTTGTAAAAATGTAATATAATTTGTGTCGGCTGAGAACTACTATGTGACATGAGGGAATTCAGTTCGAGAAAATTAATTCGAGTATTACGGATATTCTGTAAGTAACAACCTAACTTCGGCCGTTCATTTAATTGGAAAACGTTTTATATACTCAGTGACATATAAACTGCACCACCTAGAAAGGGTGGGAATTTTTTGACCAAATTTGGCAGGAATAGTGGACTAGTCCAGGGAAATAGTTGATTAAAATTTGAAACCCAATCATCAAGTAGTCATGGGATTTTTGACGTTTGTGTCATTTTTTAGAGGTGGTGATAGACAAGCAATTATCGTCATTTTTTGAATTTGTTCCACTTTTTCCGATCCCGTTCTTTAGTTTAAAGTGTTTCAAGTGTTTAATGATGCCTAGAGGAAGGAGACTTCAACTTTACCAGCAGTTGAGTGACTTTGACCGAGGGCGGATTGTTGGTTTACGAGAAGCAGGTATTTCGTTTAGAGAAATCGGCAACCGTTTGGGACGGCACCACTCAACAATAATGCGTGTTTATCAAGCGTGGTCTGAACATGGGGTTGAACGTCGGAGAAGAGGCACTGGGGCTCAAAGACGAACCAATGAACGTCAAGATCGCCGCTTAAGACTAATGGCCTTGAGAGACCGATTCTATACAACTAGATCAATAGCTGATCAATGGTTAGGTGAACAAGGTCGTCCGATAGGCTTGCGAACAGTTTATCGTCGAATAAGAACCTTTGGCTTGCTGTCTTACCGCCCACATCTTGTGCTACCCCTCACTGCTCAACATCGCCAGGAACGTTTGGCCTGGTGCACGGAAAGACTTCAATGGAACTTGGAGTGGCATCGAGTTGTCTTTAGTGACGAATCGCGATTTTGTTTAGGAATTCTTGATGGTCGGATGACTGTTAGACGAAGACGTGGAGAAAGGCGCAATCCTGATTTTTCGATTACGAGGCATGTTCACCGAACTGTGGGGTTGATGGTGTGGGGTGCTATTGCTTACGGCAGTAGGTCACCCTTGCTCTTCATTCGGGGCAGTATGACCGCCCGATGCTACATTGACGAAGTGGTAGAACCACATGTTCTTCCATATCTTCGAGGGCTGGAAGACCCACTTTTCCAGCAAGATAATGCACGACCTCACGTAGCAAGGGTTTCTCTTGACTTCTTTGAAGAGGCAAATGTTAATCTTTTGCCTTGGCCTGCAAGATCTCCCGATTTATCGGCCATTGAGCACGTGTGGGACATGATGGGTAGAAGATTGAGGAATCTACCGAACCCACCGTTGACAATAGAAGCTCTACGGCATGAAGTACAGGCTGCTTGGGATGCCATACCTCAAGAAGACATTGATCACCTGCTGGAATCAATACCAAGGCGGATCAATGAGTGTATCAGAAATAGGGGCGGACCAACACATTATTAAAGAAAAATCAAAAAGATGAAGTGTTTTCTTTATCAAATTTTAATCAATTGTTACCTTAGACTAGTCCAATGTTTCTGCCAAATTTGGTCCAAAAATTCCCACCCCTTCTAGGTGGTGCGGTTTATATGTCACTGAGTATATATAAAAAACATGGTGTGTCAACTCCTTGATATTATTATCAAATTTAAACGGTGTTCAAGTTCCATTTTGATAAAATTATCATTTTATTGAAGTGAATAAGTTATAAAACTTTACAATCTCGGAAAAATAATTTCTCCACAATGTGACAAAATTTGTTTGCCTTGTACTCAATGAACAGTAGTTTCTACGTCCATATTTTGATACAAAAGCGTGAAGCGAAATACAATATCGGAAAGTGTTGCACAAGTGCATTTTCCGTGCCTTAATCTAGTACCTGAAATTTGTGGATACCGGGGATTAAACATGCACTTTGAATAATACATGGGTTCAGTCTCTCGCAGAGATTAAACGTTCTATGGTTTGTAAGCGACATGAATATTAGTGTAACGCTAGTGTGCACTATACTTTTAATTAAAACAAGATTTATAGCTGGAGCGAATCCTTTTTATTCTCCCGTATATGTGTTTGCGAATGCAAATCGTCTCTACTACTTACGTAGGTGTATTCTTGCCAAGTTTATAAATAATATATTTTTTCGAAAACAGAAACGTTCACACTAAATTATGTGTTAAAAAATTTTGTGTTTATAAAGCATTGCTTTGCACGTTAGTTTTGCTCAACGTTTTTTCCCGGCATTTGCCATGGGAATTGGGTAAATTTTGTGGCGCCTATTATTAGAGACACGTAGGCGAACTCGCACCCACTTTCACTTGAGCTCGGCAGGACCAATGCTTTACAAGATAACTTTGAATGAACTTGCAGCCCTTCTTGAAACTAATCTAAACTTGACTTAAAATAAAAATTGCTTATCGATTGCTATTCACGTGAAATATGTCTCAAATAAGTATTGCGTTACGAATAAATGAACCGCTTTGAATAACTTCTGCAAACGCAAAAAAAAACTATTCCGTTCCACGTAAAATGTCTATATCGCCATCAACATTTACTTACATCACGTTATACAACTGCCGCCATAAATTACACGTTGTCGATATGTGTTAAACGCTGTAATCCGGTTAAACCAGCGTTCGAAACCCGCCCAGCAGGTACATTATTCAGTTCCTCCGGCAATATCCAACCCCGTCCGCAAATCTCTGTCCGAGATTATCGGATTTATCTCACGCCTATACAACTAATCTCCCCCGCCGCATAAACCGACCAAAACGTTTAAATCCATTATAGCAAACGTAGGGGATGGATGTCCAAAGGCCACAATGCAAGGTATTTTATTGCGCCGATGTGCGATAGGGGTTTACATCGGGGGTCGTAATTCAGTAGTAACGAGCGCATTACAATAATAGCGGAGGTCGACTATTCGGATAAAATGATTCCAGGGCGTGGTATGTTGAATGTTGCTTGGGGGCATTGAGAACTGGGGGAGAAATAAATATGAATCTAATAAACAGGAGAACAAATGTGGTGATTTGTCACTTTTACTCGCCACTATTATTTATTTTAAGTAATATGTTATTCTAAATATTTTATGGATAAAATATGTTGTTATCGTCGGGGTCTTTTCAGTACCTAACATGCAAACAATCACCGAATTAATTGAAGTGGAGAAAGTGGGGCATCTTTATCATCAAGTGTGAATGTATAAAAGTATGGGCGGGGATCGAACCCACAGTAACGTAAATAAATATGATTGAAAGGTTAAGATAACGAAAATACAATCCCCAAGGATATACCATAACCAGATTAACTCGACAGCAGTTTCCAAAGATTCCAAATATTACCAAGGAAGTTATAATTTGCCAACCCACAGATCACTTGATAAGACGAGGATGAGTACTGAGCCCGACACTATTCAATGTAGTTCGAGGGGATGTAATAAAAGGAACAAAGAGAAAAGTAAAGAAAACGAAAATTAATTGCAAGGGAACTTAGACTTCTGGAAGGTAGCACTAGGAAAAGAAATATAAAAATAAACATGGAGAAAACTAAACTAATGACATTAGGAAAACATGAAAGAACGTCACAATAAAAATAGAAAGGAAGGAACAGCACAAATAGAAACATTGAAATTTATGGTAGTAAGGATGAAAAAGAAGATGCAGAGATTAACAACGAATAGAAAATACAAGAAAACTATTCTATACCCTGATCAACACGTATCTAAGAAAAAAGTGATATCCAAGAAAAGAAAAATTACAGCTTACAAAACAATATATAAACCAATCCTGACATATGGATATGAAAGTTAGGTATTAAACAACCAAATGAAGAAATATAATTCGGGACCAACAGGTGAAATACTTGAGAGCAGTCAAGAGAATCACTCGAAGAGAAAAAATACGAAACGAGATAGCCAGAAAAGAATGCAAAGAAGAACTAGTGTTGAAAACATAGAGAAACAACACATCAAGTGGTTTGGGCATGTAGTATGCATAGAGGATAAGAGGCAAACGAAGAGCTTCCGCCAAGCTAAAATATAGAAAAAAGATATAGAAGAAGATCGAGGAAGGAACGTGGGGAACGGAGAGTATCCTGGATGGAGGGGATGAGCATGGCAGAAGCCAAGAAAAAATAGATTAAATTTTGTTATTAATGAAATTTGTTATCTCGATTAATTGTACTGGGCCTTATTCTAATTTAAAGAAGTTATAACAAACAATTATACCATAGTTTTTGCTTTTATTATTTTTTTCGCATTTCCTATTCTGCCGATGCTGCCGTTGCAGTTTTCGTCGAACTTTTCTACAACTGCCAGTGATCGTCCGTTCTGCCCTTGCCCGTAACGTTGCCTAACATTACAAACCCACCCACTCACAACATGTGGCTGTTCTGATTTGCTCTTTTCATTCATATAGTTTATTTTTTAAAATATGATTTTATTTTTATTTATTATATTGCTAATACTGAATTTATTTTATATTTTGGAAACCAGAAAGAGGTGTATTTTAGATGTTTATACGACAAACCCGCACTTTCTCATATTGAGCGCAATAAACGAATTAATGGTATGGTGCTTGTAAAATTACAAAAGAGGACGTTTTATTGAAGATTTAGTTTAGTTTAGATTTAGTTTTGAATTTTCGTGTAAATGTTTTTGAAATTTATTGTTTGATTTGACTGTGTAATTAATTAGTTAAATCAAAATTTGGTTCGTGCCAAAATTTATGTAATAATTAATAGTTAAGGAATATTAAGTCTTTCTGCGCCCCGCTCTTTCTGTAATGAGATTTTTATAATAAAAAAATTTATAGAAAAAATATTGCGGTCATAAATTTAAATTTTACTGTTAAGGTTTCATTATACATTATACATAAAAAATAATCACTGAACTGCATAAAATAAAATAAATATCCCCCTTACCACACAGCACATTATTTAATCTGAATGTACACTTCGACTATGTTGTAATCTTCAACAGAACAACTGATTTTCTTATTTTATATTTTTCCAACCACAGTCGATTTATTATTACTGTGTCCCGTGTAATATAAGAGGGCAATTTAAACCAAAGGTAATCATTTTATTGAAGATTTAGTTTTTCAAAAACCCGAAACAAAAGACTCGGTCAGACACAAATTAACTCGACAATAATTGCAGCCTAACTCAACCCTATACGAATAAAAATAATTGGATTTCGTTATGTAATATTTTTTGACGAACAAATTGCGTTGAGTTGGGTTGGGTTGGCTACGTTAATATTTTTGAAATGAATTTGAAAATGAAAGTCGACCTTAAGCCAAACATCCAGTCCAAATAAAAAAATGGGTTTCTGTATTTTCTTAAATGATTTTTTAAATGTTACATAACCCATTTTCAACCCAATTTTTGTTTAAGTTTGGGTTGAGATTGGGTTAAGCAATATTTTTTTAAACGATTTTAAAAATTATTGCATAAACCATATCCAATGTGTTTATGTTAAATGTTTTGTTAAAAGCAAAATTTTATTCAGAACATGTAGATTGGTAGTATGGTGTACATTTAAAAGCAATTAATAATATAATATATAATAATAATAGTTTTAATCATGTCCACCTTTTCAATTATCTCTATGTATAACAAAATTTGGTTATGAGTGATCGCTAACACAATAGAACGATTTTCACTCACAATACAATCTCAGGCAACTTTAATAACATATGAGAAGTAATTATAAGTATTATTCCAGTCCAACCTAACCCAACACAACGCAATGCCAACACAAATTACGTTGCTCAGGTTAAGGTATGTAACATTTCGTAGTTTCAGATTGATTTTAGCACCAAATTGTGTTACAGAAATCGAGACGTTAATCGGTTACAGCGCCGTATTTAGTTTTAACTCCAAGTTAAACCTATTTAAAAGTATACAATCCAATACAAATATAAATCGGTTGGATTAGTATGTAGTTATTGAAATTATTCATACATTTAACATTTATGATTTTGAGTTAGCATTATTATGAATGCAGCGTGTAGGGCTGATATTAATTTCTGAATTTCAACCAGGATGTGAATGGAAGCTGAATCGAAATATAAATCATTTTTGTATTAATATATAAATGAAGTTATGGTAAGATCGGACTTTATACAAATATGATATTTAAATTCCAAATCCAATTGCAATCAAATATACCCCTACTAGTAATTGCATTTGCGTTAAATGTCACTCGGTTTGTTTGCACTACATTTTGTACTTTTCGAGTGTACGTAACAGGCAACTTACGACTACTTTCCGGTGCGATCACTATAAACGTTACTGCACCGCGGCTCACAAAATGCAGAAGTGTCATCGTAACTACTCAGATATGCATCCGGATAACACTCTTTGACGTTTCGGCGCACTTTACGGTCCTTTATGGCTGAGAATGTCGCGAAATTGAATTCTTTAAAATCGCCCGAGGTGTATTACACCGACAACGACGCATTTACCGCTCAATTTGAGTTTAGATCAAAACATGACCTTTTATCGCCCGCAGACTCGGGGATTTCGCAGCTTATCCACCTATAAATTGCGCTTTCGCGGATTAGTTTCTTATTGTGCCGTCGAAGAAATTTATTTCCAATGTGTGCACACAAAACGTCAGTGATTTTTAGATACTAGGCCACAAAATGCGTCAATGCGATTTGTATTAAATGTCGAGTTCTTCGAGAACGTTTTTAAGTTATGGTACATTCAAGCAGTGAAACGACTAGATTTTTTTTGGCTTATATTGATTTTCAAATCTGCAGATTCAGAGGATTTTTTTTAGGGCATTTTTGGACAAGGAAATACAACTTTCATAGAGTGGGCTTATGAGAAATCAGTGTTTCATCCTTTCTTACCAAAAACGTCCAAGGTTTAACTCATATGAGAAGCTGCTTAACGGGCCAGAAGTTCATATACGTCTGTGTATATATGGTTGCCGTCCCAAATTCCACTGGTGGTGTTCTACGCTACACTTGATGTTGCTAACTTAATCGATATCGATGGTATATCGTTGTAGTAAATGAAAAACGTGTATCCGATACTGTTCATTACGCGATTATTTCACTCTACACTTAATCATAAATAAATTTTCATCAGAAATTTTTAATCTGCACATTATATTTAATGCATGTAATTAAATTAAAGTCCTTTAAACACTTTATCGACGGTTACATTCTAAAATTAAAGTTTTCTTTAACATAATATAACAAAAACAACAACAATTACATCATCGCTGAGTTTGCAAAACTTGGCAGGTATCGTAATTAAACTGAGGGAAAACAAAGTTAACAAGAAGGTTGGAAATGAAGTTTATAATTGGCATACAAAAATGAGGTAATGCGGTTCTTGACATAACCGTCACGAAATCTTTGCGCCTCTGGCAATCGTCGTAACTTACGTTTAATTTACGATAACGCGCACGAAAAAAAAACTCTCACGCCATTATGGAACTTTCGGGGAGACGTTACATTTTATTTCGCTGCGATTATATTTACGACGGGCATTCATCAAGCGCGTGTGCAACCTAGGGCGCCTTCGTCAGGCTATACAAAAGGAAACATTAATACATTTCCGTTTGTTGCGAATTTTGCAATTGAGCAAATTCCGTTTGCCTCAAATTATATCGTTCAAATTTGGATGTTGTTGTATTTTTATTTTATTCGCAGATTCGTTCTGGCATTTGATTGCAGTATTTCGTTAGTATTGAAATCACTGCGTGAATTTCAAAAAAATTACTTATATCATTATTATATTTATAAACATCGAGGTGCATATCAGCTCATGGTGCGTGGTTCACTAATCGAATTACAGCCGGAATATTATGTTATTATGTGTCAGTTCTGTTTAACTTGATTGATATTGAATTTTTGTTCATCTGAACTTTTTGTTGCAACTTGAAACGAAGAAAATGCTTTAGAGTAGAAACCTCCAGCATTGATTTCGCTGTAATAGGTGGGGGGTTTACTAACCGTTATAGGTAACGTATGTAGCAAACGTTTTGACAAAAATACGATTAAGGATTGTGAGCAAGGAATTCCTTGCATAAACTTACCAACGAGTGGTCGCCCAAGAGTTTTGCCCCCAGCAGCGGTCAACAGAATGCTAGAAAGTGCAAGTGAGTTGGAACCCCAGCAAGAAAGTATATGAACATCAGTAGAGAAATTGCTAGAAATTGTTTGAAATTTCGTAAACGATAAAAATACCCTAAATATACGATGAACAGTCGCAAAGGATTCCGCGATGTTGTCGAATGTAAGGGCAGTTCACTTTGCAAACAACAAAGTGATTATTAAGGACGACGAAAAGTATTTTACTTCGGTGAGCGCAGAAATGATAGGAAATGATGGATTTTATATCGATATCGAGAACACTCCATAATGTCAGATTAAATGTAAGGCAAAATTCGCCAACGAAATCTTAGTATGGTGTGCGATTTCTGTAGCTGGTGTCTGACGTCCCTATGTCGGATATGTCAGGGGCGAAGCTGTAGATGCCAATGTATATACGCGAAGATGTCACCCAAAATTATTAAATTTTATTAGGACACATCATGATGGAAACGAAATCATGTTCTGGCCAAATCTGACATGTTGTTCTTATGCCCTAATAACAAGGGAATAGTTGGCTACCAATCAGATACCTTTTGTACCAAAACAAGACAATCTTCCACAAGCATGACCTATCGAAGAATTTTGGAGTCTGCTTAGTAGAAAAGTCTATGACAATGGTTGGGAAGTCCAAAACGAGGAGCAGTTGCGAAGGCGCATTTATCAAAAAGAGAAACTTCAATGTATCAGAAAAACTGACCGCCCATATTTCCAAAACCAATACAGCTAAAATTTTTAAAAAATGTGTTTTCGAAAAATTAGTAATAAACAATGTGAAATAAATTTATTTATGCGGTTGGAAAAATGACTTATAAAAAGTGTTATGGAAAATTATATACTGGATACTAATTATAGATAATTCTGATAATGATTTTTATATTGTGTTATTGTTTTGTATTTTTGAAAACGTGGCAAAAAAGTAGCCAACGTTGTCCACGTTTGTCAATTTTTCTATATATATTTTAATATTTTAACAATTTTGGCAGTTTTTGAAACATTGACATATTAAATAATATTGATGCATTATGCAGCTTTTACATTTTTAATTTTTTTTCCAAATTTGGGATTTTAGACACTTTGCATTTAAACACTTTTTTCAATGTAGCAAATGTTATATTATTTATTTATTTGCTTACACAATGTTGAGATAATTACATTACGACATACTCTTTTAGACTTCTTAAAAATTGTGATTTTTGTCTCAATTTTAAACACTGCGATTGTTAATATTTCAAAATCGTCAAAACCTGAACAAAGTCTAAATGAAAGAAAATTGTAATATTTGCAAAAACATTTAAATATGATAATTTTATCATTTTGACACTGAGATTTTTTTACAATTTTGATAATTTGGCATTGTTTGAATGTTTTTGTTTTAATGAAAATCACTGCAAATAACTATACAGTAATGTATAAATAGTTATAATTACTATAATAACTAATAGTAAATTGAAAAATGAAGTGGATTCAGGCTAACGAAAAATCATATCAAGGCAGCCGTTTAAAATGCATTATAATAAGTACTTTAACGAATTTTTACGGGCACTGAAAAGAGGCGTAATAGAACCTAAATTGGTCTTCTATGTTTAAAGTAATCATAAATCAATCATACTATTGTATAAATCGGATACAAAACAACATATAGCAAATATTCTTTCAGCCAAAGGTTATGAATCAATCGAATTTGATACCTTTACTACATGCGACTGCAAGGAAACGAAGGCACGCGAGAGCATCCGAATAAGCACTTTTATTTATTTCAAAAATTTCAACGATCCTACACACGTTTCTGCGTTTCAACTTTAAAATAAATTCATTATAATGTAGAAATATTTGTAAATAACTCATTGACAAGATTTTTTGATTTAAGTTTTTAGTAGTAATTCGGCGTAAATCAAAAAACTAAAATGTTATTCATTCCGACCCTGTTTATACAAAGTATATTTGCCCAACTAAAGCAAGTTACAAAGTAACCTAGCGGGAAAGTTTACAATATATTTACCGATGCAATAAAAGAAGTTAAAGGGAAAATGTGTGATTTGCTTAATGTTCGGCTGGGTGGTCCTGATATCGAACTGATTTAATAATGAACCGAGGGCACACGAAACGTAATTATTTTCAGGCTGGAAATGCTATATTTATATAAGATTAAATGCTGACTTTTCGTTCCCAGCTAGTAAGACAGCGAAAACATCGAAAATATCATAGGCGGTGGATCGAAAGATACTGGACTACCAATCCACGAGGATTAAAAGATAAAGAAAGTCATGAATGGGGAGCCAAATTTCTCACGCTTCGGGAGGGTGATAAAAATATGATTTTGCGAAATTAATCTGCAGTTTGCGAGCTCGTCAAGAGTGACGACTTAACATCGGGACAGTTGAAGTCATTAGAAGCATTTTGCTTTCTCGGGTCGTATTATAAAATAATTAGCCCAAGGAAATAAAGACGATATTACCTGTTCCCAACTTATTTCGACAAGAGAGACAGGTAGAGAAGGACGCTTCGTTAAATGAAAGAATTTAAAGGGAAACGTAAGAAATGAAGTTTTATTTATAAAAACTTCGGCAATTATGTTGGTTCTGGAAATTAACAAATTAAATTAACCGGAGAACTATATTAAAAAGTGATTAAGGGCAGGTTTTCATTTCCCGTTTGATGTTTAGTGTTTAATATCAATGATTTTGAGTTTGATGAAAACGTTTTGTAACTTTTATATGTTTTATTTAATTGTTTTAAAGTAACTGGTCGTTTTTTTATTGATCTTAAAAGTTTTAATTTAACCTAAACGAAGTAAAGGTTCGATTGTGAGCTGGTGGCAGCGCAATAAATATAAATTTGCTCGCAAGTGGACGTCGTGGGGTTTTGTGTGATTATCCGCGTGAACCTGACGAAAATGAAGAAGAGAACAAAAAATCATCCATGAATCGACCATGTCATCCCACTGGAAAAAAAATCCTGTGTATTTGAAGGAAGGACTTCTGGTGACTGTATCCCTGGATCAAAATTAACTTGCATACCTTTGTTTAGTTTTATCGAACAATTCAAATATTTCAACGATTTATACAAACTGGCGTCGTAAAATATTACACCCAAAAGAACTAATTTGAGCTTACGGTAACCAAAGACACACGACGTACAGTTGCCTGCTTAAAGGTGGTGTGCACCACAAAATTGTTTCCAACTAAATATTTTTTACAGTTTCTACAAAATAGAAAATTATATATTCCTAGTTATTAGTCGCACGAAATTCTTAGTAGTTTTTAATATAACCAACAATGCAATTACTTTATAACAACTCATTAAATCAACAGCGTTTAAACTGCGTGTAAAAATTAGGTAAATATTTGTGTGTAAGTTTAATTTCGAATTCAATTTGCACAAACGAAACAACGAGCACAACAAAAACTAGATATGCAAATGTGCGCATAAGTGATAACGTGGAAAGTGTGCACACAGTCGTTATACCCACAGGACGTTTAACTGCACACAAAACGAAATTTATTTCAAATGGTAACGATAACATACAGTTGACATAAATTGAAAGGAATGCAGTATTGATGTGGTATAAACACACAGTCCCGAACATGTAAATAATCTGCGTAAACATTGTACGTAATTGCAAAATAGCATGTTTATTTACAATTCGTTATATACTTTAAAATACGTATTGTAATGATCGGTTATATAAGAAATTGTTTAGAAAAATCTGAAATGTATAAAAGTATGTGTTGAAGACATTTCCAGAAAAAATATATAAGTGACAAATTAACATATATTAATTTATTGTAAGTAGGGGGACTAGGTCATCAAAATCGTTCACAGTAAACTCACGATATCACGTGTTCGTTGTGGCCATCGTGGGTATGGTGTCGATCAAATATAAATAGGCGAAGAAGCTCGGACGTTGAAAAAAATAGTTTACCAACAATCGTTTAATATATAAATATAAATATATAAAACCTGTGGACCACGTTAATTAATTTGATATAGCAAGGGCTGTTACTCTAACGGTGACACAAGAAAATCTTCTTTCAAGGCGAACGAAAAATCAGATTCAGGCTATGTTCTATTAATTTAAAATAAAATGTTAATTTCTGAATTGTATTTGACAAATTATTTAATACCAAAGATTAGAAATATTATGTTTTAATGTAAAATATCATTTTAGCTGCATTATTGCAACCTTATTGTAAGCTTCCTGAGCACTTTTGTATAATTTCTCTTGATGGCATACTTCCTATTTAGGTTAAACTTATTACTTCGTGGTGTATGATTCGTTTGTGCAATAGTTACAGGTATGGGTGATTTGTGAGTCTCCAGAATTCTCACAGCAATGTGTGACCATCTATTTATTTACCAGAATCGAATAAAGCAAATGAAACAACTAATAATACTAGTAACAATTTTTTCTTAACAAAAGCTGATTTTGTACAAAATAGGGTAACGAAAAATATCAAACTATTACAATAAGAACTAACTAACTTTAATTGATCACAAACTACGTTTATTTAAAAATTCAAATTGGCAAATTTCGGAATGGCTCAAACTGGAACAATTGGAAGCCCGGAACTGATCTAAGGGGATGGGACGGGCGCGCGAACTGATTTAAAGGCGCCTCGAACAAATCAGGCGAAAAGTCGAGAAAACAGCGATAACTTGCTCGGGAGCCGAGGGGCCGTGGATCCGTGCCAATATTCCGGTGGAGTGGCGAAAGCAAACCCCGGATTTATTATAAGGGTATTCAGAGCCAGTCGGAGCTCGCGCTCGCGAAATCTCGAATTCCATCGAATAAAATATCAACTCCGGGGAATAATTTCGCGATACGAATACAGCGAAAGGGCACAACATATTGTCGCATGCAGACGACGTCTAACCTGTGGAAGTGTTCCATTCAGAATATATTTCTTTCGGCGTTTGTACAGATGATGTGCAATTTTCTTTTTATTTAATAATAAAACGCGACGTTGCTCGCGCAGACTTTATCGAAACGTGTTTTATCGACATATGTTAATAACTGAAACTGATTGCAAATAACTTTATAGTAATGTTCTTGTAAAATAAAATAATTTGGAAATAAGAAATTCGATTTAAAATCAGAGCGCCCATGTCTTAATGTTTAGTTTGAAATTAACAAAGAACAATTGCCACGTCAAGACATGAATCAAATATATTTTTATTGGGCATCTATAATTATAACGTCAAAATCAAACAAGTGGTATTCACAAATCATTAGTGACGGCTCTATTGTAGACAAGATGACTGGTACTGACAGTGTTACATTCGTCACACAGCTATAACTAGTCCTGGACTCGACGATAAGTATTAGAAGCTGAGGGCGGGCTTGCTTTATAGGAGGAGACAAAACCGATTTTATATATTAATAGAGTTGACTCCAAGCTGCAAGTTGCGAAACAATTCTACAGGAACGAGTTATTCAAGGGGAAAACATTAGTTAGTTAAATTTTGTTACGAATTACAGACAACGAATTTGATTCCATACCACGAGAAATTAATTCCTGGCGAAGCTATTCCCTAGGATTTGAAATCTTACAATTTTTTTTTGAATTCTTGTTCTTAATGAAAATTTAATATACATTTTATGATAATACAATGTTTGCTATGTTTAAGACGAAAATATTTATTTCTTTTAATATTTTTCTACCAACACACTTTAAGCGAATCCCACACAAATTGAGGTTGGTATGGGTTTCCTTCGCTGACCTAAATTTTCTGGCATGTGTACTTTGTTTGAGTGGAAAACCAGTTGCAGTTTGTCGACTGAAATGGCTTCGGTCTAATCCCAAGCCAAGAGACAAGAAACTTTTAATCGAAACAAAATGAAAATAGAATGTCATGTCTTACTATGTGTTGACTTATCCACAATTGTTATTGGCATCATTTGCAATGAATTGCATGAATTTGCGATTTTTACATTTTCACCTCTGTTGTCATTCTCGAAAAGTTCACGTTCTTCAATTATTATTTTATTTTATTTTTCGTCAAGATATAAATGACTCTCAACAAACAACAAACTCAACGTTAGGTTGGGTTGGGTTGGGTTGATTTTTTATTTTTAAATTGAAGAACTGTTCAACAGCAACAACGTCAGAAACTCAAGCGAACTTATTATTATTATTTTTGACCAATTACCAAAGACGGAAGATGAAGATATCTGGGGCATTGTGGTATGAAATTAATAATTTTGGTGAATAAATTTATTCATTGATGTGTGGAAACAACTGACAATTCCAGGAAGCGAACAGCCAAGTGAAAAACAAAATTTGTAAGTTTGACCAATTACCAGAAAAAGGTGGCACAGAATCGCGGTAAATAAATAAGCGATGGGCAACCACAATGAACGAAATTTCCCATAATTATATTCCACGAAAAATGTCTAAAAGTTGATGTCCGTCATTATTGGATATGGTACAGTAAACGGGAACGAAATGAACGAAATTTTCCACCACTACGTTCACTACGTAATTGGTAATTCCATGAAAAAATGTCTAGAATTAAAATTCGCATTCGTTACCACAATTTTGGACACCCCAAGTAGGCCAACCTTGATTATCCATGAATAACCATTTTTCTTACTCTACGAAGAAATTTACAGGGATTTATCAAGATTTAAAACAAAAGTCAAAGGCAAAGTAAAATTGTAAATTTGAAATGTCTGAAATCATTTAAAATGAAGATGGCCTCAGCATTCGAGCTACATTATCAAAATTAGTTGTAGGTTAATGACATATTGCTTGTGACAATAATTAACATTCGGTATTGGATTGCCTTTTGACTATTTTACTTTTAATTTAATATTTAATAAACAATTCATGTCCAATTTTAAAGATTTCTGTAATATGAGAAAATCTACAAATTATGTGACTTAATTGCTTTTGAGGAGGAAGTTTATTATCGTTAATCGGAGCATTTATTCGTTAATTGGTCGCAAAAGTTTTGGAATGCGTTCATACTTTGCAATATTTTGCACAATTGTTCAATAAGTTAGAATTGGAGGGCGTTAACCCGCGTAATAAATGTATGTTGTATAAAAATACAAAAATGAAGATTGAACATTTATTATTATTTAATTGGATAGAAAACGTAATGTTTTTATTCGCAGTTAATAACTATAATAAATTTTTGATTCCATAGAAATTGCAGTACAAAAAATACAAATTCTCTGACGAAAAATGTAGTAAATTTTAACAATAAATACATTAACATTAAAAAAATAAAAACTATTATAATTACAATTCAATTACGATGAAAAGCGCTTCAATGATACATTGCCAAACACATAATAAAAATACTCTGCATTAAATCAAAGTTCATTAATACACAGTCATTAAATAAACAAAACGAGTGTTTATGCAGATGGCGTCGAGGAGTTCGTTTATAAAGTTTGTAGGTCAAGTTTTTAATTTTAACCGGCGCGACCAGTTGTAAATTTTTATTGCTCGCGTCTCTACATTTTGTCGTTACGCCGTCAATGATGCGCATGGTTGGGGTAAACATTTGAATCGCACGTGTGGAAAACTTCAATCAATGTATTTTTTTTGGATAATATTTACGTTGAAAAGTTCCCCTTTGCAACTTTTGTACGAAAATTGCACATCAACACTTTTTCACAAAAAAAAATTCGCAATTTACGAAAGCCTACCTTGTCTTGATTTATGTACGTTGCGATTGTCCGTGGTACTTAACTGAATGGAGCTATTTTTGAAATGTATTTTCATGCGTGATATTTAACGTATCATTTCCTGTAAATGAGAATTTTTGTAGTATTGTCTTTCGACATTTAACTTAACATTGTTTCACCTACTAAGCCATATTTCCTACTGCGAATGAGTCAATAGTTACGTTTTTAATTATTGCAGTAGAAATGGCAATGGTCCCGACTTGAATATTGATCCCTGTAGTACACCATAATCATGACGTTATTTTGTATAAGGTGGTACGGTCAGCTATCGTGATTTGTTTATGTTGATGTAACCGAACGAATGAATTAAATATTAACTTGTCACTTCATCCAAAAAACATTTTATGTCATTGCATTTATTTTCATGTTATTGTAAATGGACAGATTGTGGAAGTTAATGTTTATGGTTGCTAGAAAGTTCACGATGAATGGAATCACAAATTAAAGATTATTACTACTGTAACATTGTATGTAACATCACCTTCAGGAATTGTAAAGAAAACAGGAGTTGTTAGGGTTTAATGTTCATTTACAACATTAAGACACTTTTTAACCTAACGTCTGTACGATTGAATTTCATTGCAAACAATTTGCTCGGTAGTTCAAATGTATGTACTCAGTAGGAGCAAAAAGTAGTATCATGTAAACGACTTGTAGAAATAGTGCAAGCGACCCCAATTCTTGTGTCGATTGCTCGTGAAGTGAACACGTGTATGCACATGGATTATTCGAAATTTTATTTTCCACAATGTTTGAAGTAATATTTTCCATCCGATAGATCGTTTATAAGATAAATGCGAAAAAAGAAAACGAGGGAGAGGATTGTAACATAAATATGAATTCTGAATTATATATTTACATCTTGCAGTTTCTGTTTATCCTTCATTGATTAAGATAAGAAAGGATTGACCAACAACAGTAATTAACTATCCTATCGTTGGATTTTATGTGAAAAATGCAATTTTTTTATTTTAACAAGTGCGGTGCGCGTGAATTTTAATCGAATTTGCATGTTTTTATTAATTAAATAATCTAAAACTTTCATTCGGTTATAACATAAATTTTTGACATTATTTGATTAGCACTTAGGTATTTCCAATTTGAAAATTATTTTGGTTTTATTTGAAAATGTGTTTAGAAACAAGTCTGTAGTTAGATAGTCCTATTTGGTGTCTGATCTAATAGTGTACTGGTCTGAAATTTTATCAATTCGGATTAACTGGGAGAAGAAGCACTTAGGAGGTTATGTACGCTTTCATAAATAACTTTTCGAATAGACCAAATTCTGTATGAAGTATGGTATTTTGGATTTGAAGAAATTATCTCGCGAAGTTTATCTCGGCTTCATTTCGTTATCGTTACATGTACCGAAAAGAATTAAGTCATGGGCGTATTAAACGATTTCTTTGTTTTCTTTTCCTTCGTAGTTTTTATTTTACACAAATTATTTCTTTTTCCAATAAAGTTTCCAAATCCAAACCAGCAGAAATCAACCCAACAACACATCAAATCACACAAATTACAGCAAATGTTACCTGATGTTCAAACCTATGGAAGCTGCAACCAAAAACTGCTAATATCAAACCCATCCCAACAATGTATAACCCACGCAAGGATTTTTCATTAGACTTTGTCATGTGCAATCTAATCCCATAAAATTTGGACCAACCTATTTCAGTAATATAAAATCCAATTGAAAAAACCTCATCCAAACCCAACAGAGTCGGACCTGACGGCAATTTTCTTTTCTTCCATAATTTTTATTTTACGTAAATTTTACGTAAACAGCCAAACTGACAAAATCAAACCCAACCCAACGGTATATAACTCAGGCAAAGGTCTTCCATTAGACTTTTTCATATGCAATCTAGTCCCATAGAAATTGCTCCGACATATCCCAGCAATATAAAACTCAATTGATAAAACTGCACCCCAACCCAGCAAAACATAACCTGACGGGGATTTCATGTTCATTTTATTTTTTATTTTCGTTTTTTTATATTTATGTTCTTCTATTCACTCCCTTTTGTCGTAGACTGTTTTCGTTTGTTGCATTTCTATAAATATTCTATTTTAATTTTTTCACTTTTCACTTTTGTAGGTATGTTTTTGCGATATTTATTATTGTTATTATTATTATTATTATTATGTTGCCTGTTTGAGTGTAACTTGGTGTTTTTTGGTTTTCGATTCAAACGATATATAGAAAATAATTTGATAAATATATAAATAGATTTGGTTGTGTTGGGTTGAGTTGGTTAAATACTGTTTGTAGATAAAATGATTTAATTTTAGTTATATGTAAATTATGAGGTTCAATTATAGCAAACTACTTACATTTTTTCATCTCTGAACTAATACTTAAGGTTGCATTTGTCAGAAGTTTTGTTTTCTAATTATAACGATTTAGAGGTAATATCCTTATTTCATATCCTTGTGTACGATACACCATTGATTTCATTAAAAAATCAACAAATTCACAACCAGAATTATGGAATTAATAAAAATGCAGGCAATTAAATTGAGGATTGTTGTTCGAATGTTTATACATGTTTACGTTTGCTACAATTTGTATTTAGCTACTTTAGTTTAGTGATTTTAGTCACTGCGAACACAAATAAACGTGCGTCGCCTTAGCAACCAAATTTACGACTGATTGCACCAGAAATCCAACATATCCAATCACGAATTCCACCATTTGCTACAAATTCTCAACTGTCACTACTGAAATCGAAAAATGTCAAACGATTACAACCGCCAAACTATAAAAAAGCAGTTTAGTTTTAACCAAAATTTGTCCTGAAATCAATTTTCACTTGTTCGTCAATGAAGAACTGCATCAACTGCGAAAAACGTTGCTGGGTATACAATTCAGACGACTGTTCACAAAAGCTCTCAAAAATAAATGCAGATTATTTTAGTCGAGAAAATATTAATTGATGATTTTCTGCTACTCTTACCAAAATGATAATAATGAAGATAGTTACTTTATAAGCAAATGTAGCAGAAAAAGTTCTCGATATTTATGCGACGGTTAGAAAACTTTCGTAATATAAACAATGGAAATCAACAATTCAATATAATAATAAAATTCTGTTTCCTTTATTTGGCCCAGGAACAACTTTGTTACGTTAGAATTTATTTGCATAATTAACGTAATTGCACCGTCGATCAAGTCGTGTAGTTCGTGCCAGTAAACTCAAACCAAATTACCACAACTTTGTGTAGAAAAAGTGTACGATTAATGCACACAATTTTCGAATGGAATAGAATAGAAAACTAAACATACCCTACAAAAACTATGTTAAATTTGTAAATTGATTTGCGTTATCTTTGCAAGGCTTGTCATTTACCATACAAATTAAAGTTTCTGTCTGACTTTGCACATAATCATTGGATTTACCTTTGTGGTGCTCCCATTTTAATTTTGACTATACTGTCAAAAAATATACGAATATAACAACAAACGTTTTGCTAAAATTATTGCGTTTGTTGAATATTGATTCCACTTGTTATACTACAGTGCATTGTATTTCTTTCGCACAAACGAACTAGAAAATAACCACCTCTGGGTATTTAGATGAACGCTCGTTCAGGGCTCCGAGCTAAATGTGATGCCCCCATCCCGGTGACTATCTCATCGACTAACTTCATTAACAGGTCCCGTTGTACATAATCTACAATTGCTTAGCAATGATAACATTAACAAGTTTATCGTCCGCTGCAGTACCGTACAAACTGTGCACGAACATTTCAGCTCCAAATCAATGGTAGCGAGACAAAGAGATGCCGAGTTGTAATTGAAACTACGTTTTTGCGAAAACAATTCAGGACTTTCTGCGAACGTGTTTAATTAGAACTAATGCACGGGAAGGTTATTTATAAAGCAATTCACCATTAGCTCCGCTATATAATTAGAAAATGCAGTGCAGTTACAAGAAGTTTCGTTTTACGCATAGGTTAAATTAACTTTAAAAACTCGGACGGGGTGTTTCGGACCAAATAACAGAAAAGTGATTGACGTTGCTAACATTTGCCTTTCTCGCTGTAGTGCGAATAACGTCCAAACGCAAACATTATTTTGTTGTAGTCATAAAATTTGTACATATTTATGAGTAGTAAATGTAGAAAATAAATTTAACACGGATGGAAACAGTGAAACTTTATATACGTGACCGGGAAACTGAGAAGCCGAATCGTATTTTCGTAAAGAGGAAAAGCGTAACGTATTTTAGTTTATGTTAAAAGTTCGCTCTAGAGCCATATATTTAAATATTGACAATTTTAAGTTAGAAAAGTTTCCGCATCGCTTGATATTTATAGAAGATTGTAAGGTATACATTTTTTTAAAATTTATTTATTAAATAAAACTAAGCAAGATATGTATTGATATTTTACGTGGAGAAACCAAGTGATCGTTTTTACCAATGCGAGTGGAGCATGATAGCACATTGTTGATTATTCGTTTTTTATATAGACTCACGTCTTTGGGGCTTCAAGAGTAGGATTTATAGCTTGCTCAGAAACAGGACGGGAGTTGAAATGATACATGGAACCAATGACATTCTTAGTCATGTTAAAAATAGAACAACGAAATATGCAGGCAAAAATTAACAGAGATAACAGGAAAAGTTGGAAGAAATGATCCAGGGATAGATGAAGTACCAGGAAAGTACGGACAAGACATAAGAAACGATCTTTTGGATTTCTGTTTACTTCAAAATATGATTATAGCTAACTTGGTTCAAGCACAAGATAAGATGGTCACCCATATAAAAGAAATATGACAGGTAGGGGAGAAAAAATCAAAATAAGCTATGCAATAGTATGAAAAACAATATGAAATATGTGGCAAACACGAACGTAGGTCGAGGACCCGAGATTGGGAGCGGCCATTACCTTCTGGCACAAATCTTGAAGAAGTTAAAGACGGAGGAAGAACAGAAATTAAGGAACTAAAAATAGAATCGAAACCATTAAACATTTTAGATTCAGGGACGAAGAAACATTTGTCAATTTTGAGAACTCAGTAGAGCTAAAAGTGGAGACGAAGAAATAACTGAAAGACAACTTAGTACAATTGGCTGCAAATATAAAAAGGGTCAAAATGTCGAACAGCTATGAAAAATATTTAAGGAGGCTATACTAGAGGCAGCAAATGAACCATGTAGGATTTGCTGAATCGTTAAAAATAAACATCAACCATCGTGATGGACTGACATTATAAAAGATTTCAAAAAGGAAAAACCAGCAGAAATACCTCACAAGTAGAACCAAAGATATTAATGAAGTATACAAGAACTAGTTACGCAGTGGAAGAAGGGTAGCTGGATGGAATTTGGAAATAAATTGGGGCAAGTTGGGTGATCAGAAACTATTTTATAAAGATCTAAAATCGCACAGAACCTATCTATATATAAAAATATGAGAAGAAATATTACTTGACAAAGAAGAAATAATGATACGATGGAGAGAATACTTCCAAGAATTATTGCATGGTACGGATGTAGAAAGTGAATTTTGGAATATTAGATAACAACAACATGCTAGAAATAAGTAAGGAAGAACTAACGAAGCTATGAAATGGCTCAAGAATGAAAAAGCACAGGATATGATACGGAATTTCAAAACATATGGGGAAAAAGGAAATGTAGAGGGAATGTTAATGATACTACTGAGTTTCAAAAAGGGAAACAAAAAATGATGCACAAAACCTGCGTTAAGTGCACACATTAATTATTGGAAAAAGTATTGGACCACAGGTTAAGAGCGAATAGAAGAAACGACACACAGAGAGTGTTCCGCAACGAATAAGTATCCAGGATCACGTGTTGACAGTAAAGCAAGTAG
Organism: Geotrupes spiniger; assembly: GCA_959613385.1. Lineage (NCBI taxonomy): Eukaryota > Metazoa > Arthropoda > Insecta > Coleoptera > Geotrupidae > Geotrupes > Geotrupes spiniger. Next base: position 12,411,243 of record OY390735.1, on the reverse strand, counting down.
CGGAAAAAGAACATAGAACAAGATCGCCTCAATTGCATTCATTGACTTAGAAAAGGCCTTGGATAAAGCACCAAGAGATACGGTGGAATCATTGTGCCTAACGACTAAGACAGGGTTGAGACAGGCAGAAGGATTAAGCCATCTGCTTTTCATTTTGTGGACGATATAATCATACATAGTACCTATCAATAACAACTATTTACTGTAACGTCGGATAGACAATTATAGTTCGCATGAAATCCTAAATCATGCATTGTATTGTATTATTTCCAGGAAATTACCAGGAAATTGCCTGGGAAATTACCCTGTTTAAAACAATTCGTAAATCAATCATACTATTGTGTAAAACAGGAGCAAGAGCATATTATATCTCAATGATTCTATTCGACGCAATACGTAGCGGTCGCTTTATGTAAACTACCAACAACTGCTATGATAATGAAATATTGCGGAGTAATTAACAAAAATTTGAATAACCAAAATTTCAATGAGTACCCCAGTAAATACAGACGTCAGTATTCACGTATTTACGACTTGCTATGCATTAAAATATAATCGCTTTCATCGACTTCAGAAAATGTCGAACTAATCGTCTCGCTGTTATTTATCCTCAATTTGATCGTTTCTGCATTTCGTTGTTTTTACGATTACACAAAATTTTTAATTAATCCTTCCGCTATTCTCTAATACAATTCGATATTTATTTTTATATATTTTATCGTTTTCACGATTAGAAAATTAATCTTAGTCGATTACTAGTTTTAGAACTTTTTTCATTTAATAATATTTTCATTTTAATTTATAGCATGGTCCCAATTATTTCTCACACCGACACTTTGTCTTGATGACAAGTTGGGTTGGGGTAGATTGGGTTGGATTACACTGAACGCATCAATTTTAGTAGGAGGCGTTCTATAAATATTTTGATGACTATACATTTTATTTTTCAGCCGTTTGAGATTTTGGGTCACATTAACCATGACATTGATTTTTTCAGCCGTTTAAGATTTTGTGTGACATTAACCATTATATTGATTTATTATTAATATCAAATTCGATGAACTTATAGTTAAGTTTTCAGGTCCCACTTTCTATGCAAACGTTGGCTTCCATAATTCCTCTGAAGTAGCGATTTTATTAGTCTCACACCGACACTTTGTCGTGATGACAAGTTGGGTTGGTGTAGATTGGGTTGGATTACACTGAACGCTTCAATTTTAGTAGGAGGCTTTTTAAAAATAATTTGATGACTATACATTTTATTTTACAACCGTTTTTGCGTCACATTAACCATGACTTTGATTTTTTCAGCCGTTTGAGATTTTGCGTCACATTAACCATTACATTGATTTATTATTGATATCAAATTTGATGTTGTACTTAGAGTTAAGCTCTCAGTCCCCACTTTCTATGAAAACGTTGCATTTCATAATTCCTCTGAAGTAGCGATGTGGGGTTTACATAAAATAATCTGCGGAGCTTACGTCCTGGATGACTTTGAAAAGTATGTCAGCGCAAGCAAGGATTTAGACCAAAATATTAATATGTCAAAGAGCTGCCGGGATGGGATTGATACGAGGAAATGAAGGGACGCCGAACAGCAATACGATTCCAAATGGAAAATGCATATAGAAGCACGCGATAAAGATAGTATACACCCGACGTAATATCCAAATGGGCCGATGAGAAAAATACACAACACTCAACACGTATTCATCCCACGAGAGATAGCAAATATGCACGTTGCATGATACTGATAAACGCGCTCTTTCAACGAGTGAATAATAATGAAATATCTAACCGAATAAGAATCACTTGAAATTAATTATTACACAATTCTACATAACGTGTAGCGAATTACATCGAAAGTTACAACTTGCACGTACTTTAATCCCAACTCGTTAAAATTTAGAAACCGTTTTAAGTTGGAAATTAAAAGTTGCAAGCGGCAGTAAAGTGCGATAATTTGAATTAATTTGCCGTTTAATTTACACGAAAACGGGCAGAAGGGTGCAGCGCCATCCACGAGAGCTTCGCCATTTAATCGATTAACGCGAGATTAATGTGAAGTTATTTAATCAGCTTTTGACTTACTTACGCGACGCAGAATTACCGATTCGCCGAAGAAAACTCCATTCCAGTAACGAATCTATTGTAATTGGACCTTAATTAAGAAACTTTCCAAGTCAACGCGACGAAGTCGTTAGGAAAAAGTAGTTAAATTATCGCAGAAGAGAGATTGGTGTTATTTACACGAAAGTTCATAAATGGAAAAGGAGTCGAGCAAAATCGCAATGCATGCCTAAAGTGGGACGCGCCGTAACCGATACTTGAAAGTAGGCTATTGATTTAACAAGGTGATGAAAGCCGTGGACATAATACGATCGATGGGGATGGCTCGCGGTGATAACTTTGATGAGTTAGGTCGTTAAAGTGAATATAAATTTTAAATAATAAGTAGTAACATTCAATAACTGTGTAGTATTTGGTGTCGAGGCAGGCTTTTATGCCAGCACTTAATTAATAATACGCCTATTATTCACATCGTATAATTGTATGTTCTATGAAAATAAAATAAATATCCCACTTACCATACAATTATTTTTATTTTTCCAATCACAGTCTCTGATTTATTATAAGCATAATAGTAAATCGGAAATTTATAACGAAGTTTGTCCATAATTGAAAATGTAGTAATATCAAAAAATTATGTGATAAATATCTGGTCCAAATCAGATTACGAAGTTGCAAATCATTAGTTGGAACAAGTTATAAGAAAAAAAGATATTCTAGTTGGGCCTGGGTTGACAAATAGATCTGTTTTTTTTTATTTTGTTGTTGTTTGTTTGAACTCAGTGAATCTCCATCATTGTTGAATTCTCGTATTCTCGTAGACTGGTAAATTGTTTAATTGTCCTGAATTATCTTTGATTGTGGTTTGGTTTTATTTTTATTACATCGAATGCAATAAAAAATTATATTATGTGCGTTATGACCGGTTTGAATATCTTTATAATTACTCCACAAAATGTGTGAAGACACACTCAAATATAATTTGTTCGTCCCACTTGTCTCCCATTTTTTTAATTTTTTCCTTGACATGAACAATGAAGGAAATTATTGTGGTTAGTAGCGCGTGTTTGCAACAAAGGATGTTCTAAGCCTTGCACCAAGTTTTCTAATTCTAGTCTACTCGTATATTTGACGATGGAATAATATGAATAGACGTACCATCGACTTAAAGGAAATGGAGCAGGTTAAAAACAATTTAATTTCACATTGATAATAATGGATTTGACAAAAAATTTACTCAACTGACCAATTTTATAATCAAGCTTAATAGTTTTATAATTAGATTAAACGTGGTCATAATTTCTAAATTAAAAAAAAAAACACTTTGAAACTACATTGTATTTTAATTCTTATATTGCAAAAAAGTTTAGTTGTTATGTGTATATTAATAACATATTTTTGTGAGCGACTGAAAAGCTCATTCGGCCTAATAAATAAAAATAGAAACCAAACTAGGATTCATTATTAATACGTAGCTAAACCTCTGTCGTCCAAAAAGTTCGGTGAATACGTTTATATTGCGAACGGATTGTTGGCTTACTTGAAGCAGCAGTTACTGCCCTTCGAATTAATCACTGTGAACGGTAATGCACTTTTGGGAACGGCTCCACAAGTCGTGGAAACTCCTAATGTAGTCGTCATTAGGGATAGCGTTCACTTGGGTCCTAACATTACGTTGGATGTCCGAAATGTCCGAAAACTTCTGGCCCTTCAAGGCTGATTTCAATTTTAAGGAATAAAAAGAAGTTCTGGGAAGACAACTCTGGGGAGTAGGGTGAGTGACACAAACCAGCTGTTGGCCAAGAACTGATGCATCAAACATGACCCAACTGAAGGCTATCGCTAAAGATGACTACGCCATGAGTTTTCAGGATTTGTACAGCCGCTCCCAGAAATGCATTACCATCGAGGGGAATAACTTCGAAGTACAGCAACTGCTGTTTCAGGTAAGCCAACAGTTTTACGAGTTGGGTTGAGTTGGACTGGGTAGGGTAGTCGATTGCGGTCGCAGAACAATATTTTTGGAATGAAATATTCCAGAACAACAATTTCCTGAATTGTATATGTATATCCAGAATTTTTGCTGAGTTTCCAGAACAGTATAGGTCCTGCTTGGATTGTCGACAATTCTGTAAGTTTCTAGAACCAAAAAACTTCTCCTTCATCATTGTAGCTGGACTGCATCTTGGGAACCTATCTCGTACAGACTTTGCGGCACTGAACCCTGACACTAACGATAGTATAGACTGACCTTGAAATTTCGGGAAACGAATCACTCAACACAGAAATTGTGAACAGGATCATCGGTTGACACTCGCGTCCTTTCCGGACCGCTTGCATCATGAACGTCTGTACGTCCTGCTTCAAAATTCCTGGACCATTCCCGCAGTTTACTGTCGTGAAATTTTCACCATACACTTTACTCATTCGTCGATGTTACATTAGGTTACATTGTACCCCTAAGACTTGGCGGGAGATTTTATTGTCGTGCGTGAGTAGAACTGGCAAGTGCGACATAACGAGATTGACGGGCATACTAGAGACACTGCACAATACATTTGCGCAAAGCTTAATCGAATTTTCACTGTGGTCTTAATTTCGCGACCGACCGCACTCGTAGTGTTTTTCTTGCAACATGTGCTTAGAACGAATGAATGAAATAATCAAAAGCAATGCTGGATGACTGGAAATAAGGTCGTGAAGGTGTAGTCCGAGAAGAAAATCGATGGATGCTTTAAAGGTTGACCTAAATAGAATGATGGAAATAAATGAAAAACCAAAAGTATAGCTATTTATTCATAATTGACCAGGTCCAAGTTCTTCAGCACAGTAGTGCCAGTAAAGGACGGACGTTGATGAATATGAAACAATTTATTTGATCCATACAATTGCAATACTAACAAGGTTTGCCACAAGGCGGTGTGCTTGGGCCCATTCTATACCTACTATATACTAGCGACTTACCACTGTTAGAAGAAGTAGTCATTGCTACATTCGCTGATGATACTGCTCTTCTCGCAGTGGATCAAGACCAGGAAAGATCTGTTAGTAAGCTCCAGACAGCAAGCAATGTGATAGTTGATTGGATCAGACAATGGAGGATCAAACTTAATGAGCTTAAATCTGTATAGGTAAACTACACTAACAAGAAAATAGCAGACCCACATCTGAAAGATATTAATGGAACAACTATACCACACTCGACTAATGTATACCTCGGCATGAATCTAGACGTCCAACTTAGATGGAAGGAGCATGTAAAGAAGGAAAGAAATGAACTAAACCTGAAATACAAACAGCACTATTGGTTGATTGGAAGAAACTCAAAACTCTCATGCCCGGTTTCACAAACGATTGTCAAATGGTGAACTAGTTAACAAGCCCTTAACGACTCGTTATTTTTTGTGAAATCGAAACAATGGTAATTTTTCTTTTAACGGTTCGTCAATGTAATCAATCGTCAAATATTTGATGATTGATTAAAGACTCGTTAACGAAACGTCATACTTTTGACGATTCGTTAACAAGCTGTTAGCGATTGATTAGTGTTTGGGAAACCGGGCATCAATTTCCAACAAAGTATTAATCTACAACCAGATTTTAAAACCAGTGTGGTTATACGGTATTCAGCTTTGGGGCAGTGCCTGTGACTCTTAATGTTAAGTCTATACAAACATTCCAGTCCATAGTGGACGCCCCTTGGTATGTACGCAACTCTGACATCCACATAGATCTTCGGATCTCAACTGTCAAAGAAGAGATGAAAAGGTTTGCTGGAAAGCATGGCGATAGGCTCCATCTTCACGTCAATCCAGAAGTTCTACAACTATTGGACACCATGTCCGAAGACTAAAGAGGAAAAAAACCTACTGACCTTGTGTACAGGGTTGAGTAAAAGCAGAGCACAGTGCGTGAAGTAAAGTGTAAATAGTTCAGAAGAAACCTAGAAGATGTCATTAGATGAATTCTAGTAGATAAGTACTTAGTTAGTAATTATTATAAGGTGCAGCAAATTATTTTTGTATATTTAATTATAAAAAGTTGCTGGTATAGTTGTCTATATTACAGGTTTGAAATCAAAATCGAATCTCACTTAGGACCACTTGAATTTTTTTTCAAGTGTTTACAATAACGTGACGAACCGACAGATTATTTAGCTGTGAAAAATTTCATATGGAAATGTGGGAAATCATTTCCTTAATCCATTACAGTGAATGATTGAGTAGTTTTAATAACTGTTAGTTACTCATATCGTTTTAATAACAAATAAATGAAATAAAAAATAACATAAATGGGTGCAATTTTAAGTTACAAACTACGAGCTCCGCGTAATTAATTAGCCCGTAGCAAAACGATAAATACTAACCAATTTAAGTCCGCAATTTCTTGTCTAGTTTCTAGGCATTAAATCACATTTTCGGGGAACGAAGATAAATCAACTGTCGCGCCGTGACATCCAGCAGGTCTGGATATCCGACAATAAACAGAGGCGCCAATAAAACTGCTATGCAAGAGACCCGCAATGAATTCGTTCGCCTTGTTCGGGTTCCGCTCTTCGGCGACGGCGGTCGCATAAATTAAAACATAATTTGTCAATTTAGTTGTGTAATTGGCAAATTCGTCCGTTCGAGCTCCGCGTTCATTGTCGAAAATTAAATTTTTTCGCCGGCGACCGGGAGTTGCGCCCATTTATGCCGCCCCCCCATCATTATGCATCAAACAGTGCGGCCCCGCCGCTTTATGACGAAATGAAAAATGTTGCGTGACTCGATTTGGAAAATTCGTTTTGCGCGAAATTTAATCCGCCTCGTCGTAATTCAAATGAACTGTGCTTTGAAATAATGATTGATTCGCTTTAAAAGGAAACACGGCCGATGTGTGCGCAAATGTTAAATCGATAGTTGTGAGGGTTTGAGAACGCTTCGTACAGCAATGGATAATACACATATAATCTTAGATTGTAGTGGTGATCCTTGATCACTATGATCACTGATCATACATGAAAATTATGCCAGATGGGGTGAGCCAAGTTTGTTTACGTCCTTGTGTCCATTGTGCCATGTGTTCTGGTTTCATATGTCAAACTTTTTGTGTCTTTACTTTCATTCGATTATATATACGAGCATAAATAAAGATTTAAAATCTTATAGTATTTTTTATTAGGTTACATCAAATGTTTGTAGTGATGCTTTAGCCTTCGCTGTCATTGTATTATGTTGGTGATTGTTTGGTTGTTCGGTACAATAAAAGTATTATTTCTGGCTGATTTTTCGGAAGGATCGCCCGTTTAAATAGCCAACCTACTAGGAGCTTTTAATTTTAAAAACTTTTAATTGACCCGAAACTGTATATTTTTTGTTTTGAATAGTGAAACAGTATATGGAGGACTGAATAAATAACTATAGAAAGGAATAGTTATGTAACGCATCCGTATAATATACAACTTACAAATTTCAAGAAGACGTTGTAACTGAAGTTATTTTTGTTTTCTTTTATTTTTGTATGGGGGTAAGGAAGATTTAGTACTATGAAATGCACGTAAGCTGTATATATCATATTAGTCGTCTACATTTTTATTTACATACATCAACGTCAAAATGTAATATTGTAAAAGAAAAAATGGTGAGTTATACACATAACCGAAACGCATAACCCTAATGCGATTCAAGCGCGCTACGAGGGTTTAGGATGAAGTGTGACATATTGCAGTATCTTCTCTATATTAGAACGGATCCGTTTCAAATATATTTCCGTCGCTGTCGCGATTTCATGCGGTATTTCATTGCCATTGTTGATGCTAATCAAATGGATGATAAATCGCATGACGTGACCAGTAATTATCGTAAATTGGTCCGATTTGATAACAGTTTTCATATTAAACGATTCGTCATGTTATAGCTACATTAAAATTGCGTAAAACGGATTATCATCTCTATCATTATGAATGCAATCGTATAATAAAAATGTGTGAGTTAATTTGTCAAATTAGATATTTGTATGGTCTACATTAACTAATTCGTCGTTTCTTTTTTATTTCCTGCACCATTCATAGTTTGTAAAGCTTTTATTATTTAAATATTTTTGCTATCCAATTCGTCTATCGTGTTATCCTCTTAATCAAACTGTGCAGTTTATTTTTGTCTGTATCAGTACAGCTATGGTTTGCTTTCTCGAATTTCAATAATTATTTTTTCATTTCTATTAGGATATTTCGTTGTGTATTCCTCTGTGCTTGTTTAACATCCTTGCTATTTTACCAATGACGTTCATTTTCTCTATTTTTCCATCAGTTGCCATCCACATAGTTTTCCTTCATCTACTTGAATTAATGCTACAAGTTGTTCCCAAAATATGCCTTCAATCCTTTTCTTCTCCTCTTCGTTTCGGCCATACACTGTTAGTGTAGTCCTTATGTTTGTTCTTTTCTTTAGTTAATCACTTCCCATTTATTACGTGTATTCTTAGTTTTCTTGTGTGAACACATATTTTTCCTGCTGTCATCCTTTTTTCAAGTTTAGCTCTATTCTATATTAACAAGTACTCATTTTTTAGTTCGGTAGTTTAACATCCTCTTCTTTTTCGTTTCCGGTATAATAATATGTCTACATTTACTGTTGTCGTTTGCTTAGTTCTGGTTTTGCCAGTGATGCTTGTAATGTTCTAATGTTTGCAACTTCACAGTCATTGTAACCGATCTGTTATTAGCTTATTTCTCGTTGTTCTAATGTCGATATCAACACCGGGATCCTTTTTCCCTAAGCTTCATAATTTTGATCCCCTTTTGTGCCCATCTTGAGACCGAGTTCCTCAATCATGTGTATATTGTTTATTCAGCCATAACACATCTGTAGGAGATGTCAATTGGGGTTCCTCCATAAACACAACAATACGTTCCATATTTTTTCTATTCTTTCAATAAATAATATTAACAGTAATTGGAAGCTTTTAATTGCCATAGTTTTCCCTCTACATTCTTTTTTAAAAGGCTCTCCCACACCTAACTTTTCAGGACACTGTCGATGATTTTTTCCAAGTAACCAGTATACTTGCACACATGCGTTGGACCCTTAAACTTAAATTGATGTAATTTGTAAACGAGAAAAAGAGCAAGAGCAACATATAATATGTTGAAGTTGAAGAAAATATCCCAACTAACTATTTTTTGTTTTAAATATATTCCACTATTATTCATAGATATTTTGGTTTATTTTTGTGCCTAACAATAATAAAATATTTTGAACTGCAATCATATTCAGAAGAGGTAAATATCTCTTATTATATTATTTCGTATCTGAGTAGGGCGTGGTGTTATAAAAATGTTAGAGGGTATGCGTTAGCAAAATGGGTTGTGTAAGACACCCTAGTTAATATGTTTGCAAAAATATTTAACATCGAAGAAACAACTAAGTTAGTGACGTAATATTTTACGATCTAATTACAGCGTTTGTACAAACACATACAGCGTTTACAGTTGTCATTGAAAACTAAGAATTTTTGCACCTAAAGATTGTTAATAACGACGAAGTTAGAACCTTAGCCATTAATAATTAAACTTATGTAAATTAACAGTTGATGTCTTAAATGTCCAAATCCGAAGCCTATGTATATGATATATTTGATGTAAACACTTACAGTGCGTTTCATAAGTTTTGTAAATTTCTTCCATCTCGATATAAGCACATAATTGCGTATAACCAGGATAGGTGTTGATACATTTTCAGAGCTACTTACCTGAAAATAAAAGAAATAATACATGAGTATACATAATTTAGAAGAAATATCAAATTAAATAATTTTAGCAATGGATTCAATAATTCAGTGATACTTATATTTATAATATTGTTATTTAATTTGCTCCGGAAAGACATTTATACACAATTCTAAGGGGAAATTTCGACTAGGAAACTTCCGAGAAACTTGGATTCCATTGCAAACAGTTGCAGAGTAATTACAATATATGTGTTTTGGTAAACATACGCTTACCGCAAACTGTGCTTAACAATTATTATTGATTAACACTTGATTAAAGACGAATCTGTCGCTGTATTCAGTAATCCTGATGTTAAAAAAAGGTGTCAAAATAATATAAATTGTGAAATATTAGAATTTAGAACAATCATTAACTTCAATTTTAAATAAATCTGTAGGTAGTACATGCCACTGTGTCACGTGATATGCAACCAAAACAATAGAAATATAAAAAAATAAACAGTCAAATTAAAATTATTTAAATGAAAGCAAATGTAAATGGGATGAAAATAAACTAGCAAAGAACAGTAATAGGAAATTTTATTAAAAGAAAATCGATTGTTTTGTTTTCTTGTGATTCTACTTATTTTACTTTCTTGAGGTTTTTCTATTTTACTTGCTCGATTTTAGTTGCATTTCTTTAATCTTTTGATTTATATTTGCCGCTCTATTGTCGTTGTTTAAGTAACTTTTTCATTGTTACATCTTTCATAATAATTTCTTGGATTTGTATTAGTGTTGTTGTCATTAACTTAACTTTCTTTTATTTTAATTAATTAATTTTAAAATTGTAGTGTAGTTTGCGTTTTAGACAACGCAAGTTCATTTGCAAACCAGCTTTTTATAGTTTTCAGCATGTGTATTATCCTTAGTATTGTTTTTATATCACTTCCTGGATTTAATTGGCACACCTGTCATTCATTTAAACGACACGTTTTTAATCGCAGAATTAAATTGATACACTTTTTCGACTTCAAGTTGAAATGTTTCACATTTCAAAATGAGATGGTTGTACATTCATTCTCAGTTTATCCATCATCATCATTGGAATCATCTCATCAATCAGTACCAAGGATTTTCGAGCTGTTAGTATTGGACCGTTTTCATCAGGATATTATTGCGCCCCATTATTTGACAGGGAAGCATATCTATTGCAATACTTTTTTTTTAATTCCAGTAACGTCTCTCCAACTGGTACACAGAAGTTTTACCCATCATTTCCGAGTAATGTACATTTTGAACATATGTTTTTATAAAATTGAAATAAAAAAAATGCTCGAAGTAATCGTTATGTAAATGTAGCAATTTTTATATGGATATATACGTAATAAAGTGTACGTGTAGATCATGCGAAAGCCCTGTGGTTAGATGATGTTGGTGATTACGTATGAAGATTATACGATGAGGGCGCTTGGATCATGAAAGCTTTATGACGAAGCAGAGATAAAAGCACGTCGAGGAACGCGTTGTTACGATTTGCAGCTAACTAAATCATCATTGAAGACGTATGCTCTACAATTAAATTCTTTAAGTCCAAAACGACTGATAGATAATTTCAAGCTTGCAATTAAATAACTTCTACACAAACTTAAAATAAAATGTCCAGACAATAATGTCACGAAAGTTCGAAACGATTTATAAACAAATCCAGACCTATTGCTTGACACGAATATTTGAAAATGGGCTATTCATACTAAAGCAAATTTTTGGAAAAATGTTGAGGAATGTTTAAAACCACGTATTGTTTTGTCTTCGTTAATGATGTCTTTGGATGGTTCAGATAGGCATTTGCAGTCAGTCGTGTATAATACCGGTGAATGAGTTCGTGTTGTTAAAGACAGTCTCTATAGTGTCTCTTTGCGAATAGTGCACATTCCAAGACGTAGAGTCCTATCAAGGTATGTATTCCTTTTGTAATAGATATTGTTTTACGTGATTCTTTAATTAATAATGTCAACACTATTTCCCCACGAAATTACTCTATAACACAAACAAGCATTTACGAAAGCATGGTAGGCACTTAGTCCAGCTTCTTGATTCATGGACGTTACAGCAATTGTTGTCTGTAGTGCATAACTGAACGGAGCTATTTTTGGAAATTAGATATTCTGCAGGTGCTCTCCAATTGTGTATCTATTTTCTCCCTAAGAACAAGTATCCGCTGATGAGATGAGTGGTTTATTCTCAAACATGATATCTAAGCTATCATTTCCTGTAAATGAGGATTTAATAGAGTAACTTTATCCACATTTAGCCTTAGATTGTTTGATGTGAACCATGCTTCTGCCGATGTAAGTGAGTCTATAGTTTCTTGCTTTAACTTATAAATTTGTTGCATTGAGTACCTCCGAGGTGTCGTCGGCAAACAATGTTGTAAAACTTGACTGACTTTTTGGTAGATCGTTGGTATACAAAAGAAATAACGGTGGACCCAATATTGATCCTTGTGGTACACTTTTGTCAATAATTCCCGATGACAATGATATTTTGTAACGTGCGCAATTGTTATTTGTTTACATTGATAGAATTGATTACGATCGAATTAAGTTTAAGATTGTACCATGGAAGCTCATTGTGTCGATTTTCTACAAAAGCATTTCATGGTACACACTATGAAATGATTTTTTATAGTCCACAAACAATCCCAGTGTGAGGTTTTTATTATTAAGCGCTCCTAATGGTAAATTGTTGTTGATGTTGATTTTCATTTTTAGTAGCCACGTTACTTAGTATTTTATGTTTTTCTATGAAAGTTGTTAATCTTAAAATATTTTTGTCAAAAATTTTAAGATATTTTAAGAAATTTTTCAGAGGTTTTTAGATAATTAGGGCTGTAGGTCTATAATTTAAGATGTTGGTATTGTCTCTCTTTTTATAAATTGCAGTGATTTTAAGCTTTTCGGTGACAATGTCTACCTTAAATGACAGGCATTTGAAGTAATGAAGTTGATTATGTGACATAAAGGTTCTGCAATGCTGACTTGACTGCTGAATGTATCAACACCGGTATTTCATCATGCCCAGCTCTTGTAAGTTTTTTAGTGACAGTATAGTATTAACCACTTCTGTCGGAGTAGTAGGCCACAGGAAACATACGCTGTTACAACGTTTAACATGATCAAGTGTTAGATGAGCTTGATTGTCGAAATTTTCACATTCGATTACATAAATAATTATTTATTGTGAGTGTCCTTGTCATTATGCAAGCCGCCATTTGTTTCAATGCTTGTAAAATAAGTTTTTCTCGATTGGCTCTTGTAAGCAAGGAATTCTTTAACAATTACCAGCTCGCGCTGGATTTGCTATGAGAATTAAGAATCTATTGCGAATTTCGTTAAATTTTAGGTGTTTTTATTACTTTCTGAACATGGGAACAATATTCCCTGCCATGCCAGCTTACTGCACCTGTAAGCATAGCTTCGCGAATCTGTCTTTTAATACTAATTTGCTTATTAGTTCCGGAGTAATCCATTTGTTTTTATTGTTGGGGTTTCCTTTTATAGTTTTTATCGGGCATACCTCGTCGAGTATTTTGTAGATACTATTGTGAAAGTTATTACAACAATAATTTATATCATCATTTTCCAACAACACCAGTCTAACTTTTTAATTATTTCTGTGATTATATTCACAGTAGCTTGTGTGAAGTTCCCTTTTTGTTGAATTGTACTGATTGGTTGTTTTGTTTATTTGAGTTGTATGGAAATTTTCTCTACAATTATATTCCTTTTATTTACAAAATTATTGTCTTTTAATGTCGATGATACATACGTTACTGTTGTATGTTTTTCAACTGTTGAATATAAGTCTAACTAACTAACTAACTAACTACTCATTAAGTCTAGCATGCACTTTACGTTTTTGTTTGTTTCATTTAAGAAATTCATATTAAAGTCACCAGTGATGTATGTTGAGTATTGCTTATGCTTGTATGTCACAGTCTGAAGCATATTTTCAAATATTTCAAAGATAGAAATTATATCTCCCAATGGTAGTCTGTATATGTTTATTATTATTATTTTCAATATTTGCGACTTTATAGCGCTGCACTCATTGTTTCACTCTTCTTCCCATCTTATAGGTCGCCAAATTGATGAATATTATCGTGGATAGTTAGAACAAATACCTATTTTGTTCCTAATATTTTGTATATTTTGATGAACAACTGTAAAATCTATAAGTTTCTTGCGGTTAACTTTTGCATCGGATAAAAAAATTTCGAAGAAGAGCCTCGTGACGCTCTTCTTCTAAAATATTTATATGGTCTGACAATCCTGTTCATCGGCCCTAAATCTTTTGGACTAATTTTATTTTCTAATAGGTAATTTTTAACATCCACTGTTGTTGTATTTTCCAACTGAGAAACAAATATCAATTTTAAATCTTGTGTAATATAATATAAGTAACCGAATATACATTGAATATTTATATAACAAATGACACCTCAAAATAATTGTTAAATAAGTATCTATAAATAGCATATTAGCGTCTGAACAATATTCAAAGTAAATCTATTTAATACGACGACTAAAACCCCAAACGACGCAAATTAAAATTATTATATTTGTAAATAAGCTATGGAAATTTATACAAAACGAGTTAGCAACTTCGCCAGAGTTGGAAAAACAAACAGCTTCCGAGCTTCTGGCCTTCACGGTCGGATTATCGCTTAGATTTCGAGTAAAAACAAACACACACCTGCGGTGTTTACTCGCGCCGTCGTCGAAATAACGAAACGATTAAATAAATAACAATTAGCGCTAAGGCACCGCCGCCGCTGCCTCAATTGAAACTTTTAGGCAAATAACGGCGATACGTATTATTTCGGTAACCGCCGTTTTGATTTACTCGCCTGGTAATTGCGTTACGTCGAATCAAGTTTAATTACACGTGCCCAGCTAATTGAATTAAGTCGTGAATTGGCCTGAATGTTCGGTTATTAATAATAAATTAAATCGAGGGATAAATATTGGAAATTCTGCATGAATGCTGACGGACGATCGGTGAATTTATAGCGAGACGAGGAAATTAAATTCCGTCTTGTATTCATTTTACTCGATACGAGAGTAGTAACGTATAATGGAATAAATTATCGTCGAGTTAACTCGGTTTAAATGCGAATCATTGGAAAATATATACATGACATAAGATATATTTTTATTTAGTTAGTATATAAGTTATTTACGAAAGTTATATAAAGGTAGGTTTTGCTATAGTTTCAAAAAATTGTTGCCACGTCCACTTGTGGGTGCGGTATCAATGGCATCGCTCATGATTCAATGAGAGGGTGTCGAGTACTGATGAGTGTATGGTCTAGTTATCCTACTAAATGCATTGCAAAAGTATTATGATGTGTTGATCATTGAACATTTTGTCATCTCTAGTTCAACCCGTTGATTATTAACATTACTTACGTAGTCGAATTAATCGCCCACATATATAGACATACTCATAAAAAATGTCATATTAAAATATGGCCTCAGTTTACTAACAACTTCAGAGAACTTTTAATGATCTACATTCAGTTCGTGGAATCTTTAATCTTGAACTTATATCAAAACATAAAATGATAGGAGGTGGGTCATGTGCGCTTGGCAAGAAATCCAATTTTCCACACTGTGGCGAAAAAGCACGCATTAAACAAGACGACTCTTGTCCGGGCGTCGTTTAGAAAATTCCCATTGTGTCCCGAAGACCGTGTCAAATGGCGGGCGAATAAAGAGTTTATCCCGAATAATATATTTCGGAATCCGGCAACACAAAAAAAAACGAAGGAAAAACGTTGAATGGAAGAAAATCCGACGGTTCTGGTCCCTCACTCGGAGCTTTTAAATAATATGAAGCCGTTATTTATATAAGCCGCTTTATTTCATTATAATGGAAACGGATGTAGCGAAGTTCTGAAGTGTTGGTAATATTTTATCGCGGAGAGCAGGAAAACGTACGTTTGTGTGCATCTGAATAATGGCCGCGAGAAAATGCGACGAATACGTAACGAAATTCAACTAAATATTCAGTGTTTCCGTTAATACCTTGATCTTGATATATCTTTTTTTGGTTGTTTCCCAAAATTCTATTAATATTATTAAAATGGTTGTAATTCAATTAAGCCTGACACGTGAGTCTATTTTTGTTTAGAGGAGCAATTTTGTGTGTAAGGATTGACAATTCTATTAAATTCTTAGGTCACGAATTTTAAGGAGATTGATACAAAGAGACATGTTGTCTGGGTGATTATTGAATTATAGAACGGGCGGCAGCCATGTTCACTGTGATGGAGCCGCGGGTTAATCTCAACAAGAAACAATGTTATCCAGCCGGTTTAAGTATCATTTTCACACCCCCATCATAAAAGGATAACAGCGTTTAATACGACATTAAAAAAAAACAGAAATTAAATTAGAATTATTTTCAAAATTATGTCAAACCATGCAAATCTATTATTGTGACGCAATACATGAGTATTTAACTTTTGTTCCTTAATCATCGTGTAACGTTTGTGTGTTGTTAACGCGAACGTGTTAATCTCATAAGTGTATTTACAGGGGCATGTTTCGCTCGGCTGGCTATCGTATCAAGTTTATTGGAGGGCTTAATGCACGAGCAGT
The DNA here is from genome assembly GCA_959613385.1 of Geotrupes spiniger. Taxonomy (NCBI): domain Eukaryota; kingdom Metazoa; phylum Arthropoda; class Insecta; order Coleoptera; family Geotrupidae; genus Geotrupes; species Geotrupes spiniger. The sequence continues at coordinate 12,394,813 of OY390735.1, read as the reverse complement.
TCTAATAGGAAGTGGCCAAAATGCCCGCTCAGATTAAAAATCTAACGGCCCATGACTAATACGACTCCGGGATTAACTCCGTCAGCGAGATATTAAATCAATAACGTGAACTTTGTCTACTCTACGAATCAATTTACGGAACTAATTGGCTCGTCGTCGATTCGATAACCTACAACGTTGACGTACAACAGAAAAAAAACGCGCTTTTAGTTAAGATAACGGATTTAATCTTGTTTTGTAAGCTGCGATTAAATTATTAAATTGTTAATGGGGTAGTTAAAGCACCGTCGACAAGAAATAACGAAGACCTGGATCTTATCGACGAAACGAAGTGCAGGCAATAATTTGTAGGTGAGGTGGGAGTGAGTGATTGTATCTATATATCTATTATTACGCTCCGTAATAAATAATAAAATGATTTGACTTAGGACGATAGACGATGGTTTTCTAGAATTTCGTTCAAACATTTGACGTTTAAAATTTTTCTGATGTTGTGATGATATCAATTGGAAATATTTCAGATTGTAGTGGCTATTAATCTTAACGAAAACAATCAAAGTAATAATAAGCTCAACCCAACCCAACTCAAACCTAACATGAATGTAGTAAAATAAGTTGTTGGTGACACTTTATGACTTATGGTGTTCGGCATCAGTGTTCGGCTGTCATTTAATGACAGAGTTAATGGTTTAAAATTAAGACAATGTAGACATTTGAACCAGATTTCCGATTTTGAAAGAGGTCGAATTATCCGTGTGAAAGAAGATGGACTTTTTTCGCGAAATTGGTAATAGGGTAAATCAATATCACACTACAGTTGCACGAATATGGTCTGCTTGGTAAGAAGTAGCTGTTAAGCTGTTCAGGGACATCGTCCAGCTGGTAGACCACCACATAGATGCAATGTTCGTGAAGATCGACTTCTTCAAAGAATACACGAGACCTCTTTAAAAACAAGGGATCTTGCTGAAGACTGGATGCGAGCACCACCGCGTATTAATGGCAACAGTCTACAGAAGAATCAACTGTTCCCTTTAACTGTACATGACAAAGCTGTTAGGATTGCTTGAATCAAGATTTTGTTTGTGGGCAACTGATGTCGATATCGAGGAGAAAGAAGAAACCTAAAGTTTGTTGAAAGACGCCAAACAGCTTTGACACCTGGAAGTATGATTTGGGGTGCGATTTGTTTCGGTAGAAGATCACCTCACCCCACCTCATCCCAGGCACTGTAAATGCCCATCGCTATATTCATAACGTTCTGGAACCGGTGTTAGTGCAATGCATGCAGACGGTACCAAGCTGCCAAGCTTCCACATGCTGCAAATATTATCAGAAGGTACTCAAACAAACACAATTGCAAAAGTTGCCTTGGCCTGCACAATCAGCGGACTTATCGGCGATCGAATATTATCTCTAAGGAAGATAGTCCGAAAGTAATCTAATACAACTCAACAAGTCATTTGATTTTCGAAACTTCAGAATTTAAGCTTTGTATCCGAAAATATTAAAAAAAGAAAATAAATTAATGAAGACACAATAAAAATCGAAATCTTGAGTAATCACATAGTTAGTGAGTCTTGAAACATATTCTATTGAAAGTCAGCTTCAAATGAAGAGACAATAGTCATCCTTCAATGGAAATCAAAGCTTTGAACGTGATTAACGTAAAGCTGGTCGCGTTGAACTCTCTATTGAAGTCACCTTCAAATGACGACATTGTGTGTTCATTTGAAGAGGAATAGAACGCAAATTCGACAAACGCGTTCAACTTGATTTTATTAAAGGTCGCCTTCAATATATCCCGAATAATCCGTACATATCAAATAATTATAATTTGTCGACCTTCCATCCAGACTCTTAACTTCGATTGATAACATTATCCTTCAGCTGACTAATTCTATAACTCTTCACTCTAATAGAGTTAATAACGGGGTCCACTGAAAATGAATGATTACATTTCGTCCTTCAGTGTAATTGACGAGGTGTCGTTGACCATCGCCTAACATTTTTAGCGTAAAAATTGGTGATTTATAGAATTTATTTGGAATTAGTTTGTATTCAGGATTAAGTCGTGGGCTTCGCAGAATGAAATTCGAATTGGTGACCTTCAGTTAAACAATTGGACATCCAATTCAATCGATTAATTTACTCCAACTTCCACCTTTAACGCTCACGTTCGTATATTTACTAAGGCGTCCAAGAAATAGCGTTCAACTCCAGAACTTTTAGAATTTTGGGACATGATAAACCAGCGACTGAGGTTATTGCCAAGAGCTCCTAACAAGTTAGACCAGCTGAGGCACCCACTTGAGGTTGTGCAGAACGAGATACCCCAGGAGAACATGGACCACTTGATAGAAAGCATGCCACGACGAGTAAATGCTTGCATTGCTGTCCATGGCGATGTTACACATTATTAATTTTGTTTTCGTTGTTGTTATTATTTTCTTATAATTGCTAATCAATTTTATGAAAACCCTATACGTATACGCAAAAAATATTATTTCAGCAAAGTTTCAAACCCATAGCTTCATTGTTAATGGGTCGTTCATTTCATGTGAAATTGAGTGACAAGGAGTTGTTCACAGACAAAATATGTGAGAAACTGGAGTGCAAAGCTCAAAAACTTATACCAAATGTCATCAGAGTTGGACAGAGTTGGGTTTTACCAGCAAATAGAGTCCAAAAACAAATTTGAAAGGTCACAATCGGGTTGTGTACCCAACCCAACATAAGTCTGAGTTGGGTTGGGTTGGATTCTTTTTATCTCCAAACAACGAGCTCTTGTCAGATAAAATCTGCAAGCAATCAGTCCAGCTGCAATAAATTGGGAAGACCACAGTTAGGTTGGGTTGTATTAGAAAAAAACTCACATTTACAACGATGTCAAGCAGGATAGCCATCTAATAACGCGTTAAAGAAAATATCAAGATTTACAAACATTAGTTCCGTAACTTTTATTTAATTAATTAATTGATTTTTGACTACGTATTTCTCACCAGACTTTGAAGCATGTTTATTCAAAACATTCATAACATGATAAGCACTTATGGAAAAAGAAAATTTTACAATATTTGATCAAGCGATATGGAACAAGCGATTAAGGTGTGAATCATTTTTTCTTGGCTATAATATTTTTGTAATAAAATTTCTCGAGAGAAATATAACGCAGAACAATCAGCGTGCGAAGTCTAGGCAGGTATACATCGATAAATGGAGTGCACTTATAAAAGACCTCTATCGTATTAGGGATATGCAGGCGGCGTGCATAGGTCAGCTGCCCAATAGATTGAAGTTATGAAAAACGTTAGAAGCAGTGCGTAGGAAGTAATCGCGATTGGGGCGAAGCCTATTACAACCTCAGACATTGGACCGATCGAATTCATGTTCAATACGAAGGGTTAATGAAACAATCCAGAAATGTGTGTTACATTATCGACAGTGGCGAAAATGTTATGCTAAACTTATACTAAAGGTTGGGTTGGGTTGGGTTGGATTTTGCCAACAAACAAAGTCCAGAAAGAAATTCGAAAAATCATAACACTTACGTTGGGTTGGGTTGGTTTCTTTTTATTACCAAGCTCCAGCTGCAATAAATTTAAAGGATCATAGTTGGGTTGGGTGGTATTAAAAAAATGCATTTACAACTATGTCACTGCTGAAACAAACTTTCTAGATAACAAGGACAAGAACTCGAGTGGTGGACAACGACAAACGAATACTAACAATACGTGAGGTTGAAACGTTGAATATCTTTGAAACACAAGAGGTGCGAAAAATTATAGCCTAAGAGAGGGGAAATTAAATTGAATGTGACCACTATTACCAAATGGAAGAAATAAAAAGTAATAAAAATTACGTTTATTTAGACACATAAAACAGAGACAGGAAATGACCGTAGTAACGGAATGGAACCTCTAAAGTGAGTGGAAGGAAGTGGAGGAGAATTTAAAATAATTAAATATACTGCAATCAGAAAAGCAACATACACCCGATGCTTTCCAAGTAGGAAGAAGAAAAGGACCAAATCACCAAGGAACATAGTTAAAAATCAGTTTCCTTATCTTATGCTTTCCAAGTCCGTGTCATTCCAGGTTCCATTACGCGCTACAGCTGTGAAATGATACCCCTTTTAATAATATAGCATTAATGTTACATTTAAACGTTATTTCAGTAACTTATGCAACACATATGGAAAAAGAACATTTTAGAATAATTGAGCTGTGGCCACAAAGCGATCGAGGTGTGAATTATTTATTCCTGGTTATATATAATATTTTTGTAATAAACTTAGGTAACAAGAATAATAAATCGTATCTCTTTAAAATACATGGCCTGCATAAACTTCCTTGTCTAAATTCAAAGAGTTCGTGTTTGCATCACGACGCGATTCTATTGTCGCCACTTTTAATTAAAGCTTGAAATAAGATAACGCAAAAGATTGCATGTAATGAATACGTTGTCTCAAACTGGAATTACATCATATTTATTAAAGGAAGAAATGTAATTCAAAATTTTTAATATAACATGAATTGAAATAATATGTACTCGATATATTATTTCTAAATCAGAAAATACATTTTAATTAACTATTTATACTTTTACTTTTAGATAGATTTGGTATTTGCACTTGAGCTTAGTTACGTTCGAATCAAATCCAAATTGCGACTATATTTGAACGACCAATTTATTCTCGACTTCGTCAATATTCATAATATTTTAAATAAGTGTCATATGACATACAAATATTGGTCGAAGTTCACGTATTAAAACGAATGCCCTTTACCGCCTAAATGCGATCGATTCTCACTTTATATATGAAATTGTGTCACCGAAATACATCCAACACAATCAGCACGCGAGTTGGACAACACGGGCGATGCCTTTATGACACAATTATATCATGCAAATGCGTATGACAGTTAAACATTCACGTGACATATATTGCAGATAGAACACTGATACGTTTATGAAGAGTAGCGCATAACAAATGAGATTGTACGTCATCGCTGAAATATGGGATACTATGACGTTACGTTCGAACAATGGACATATTTACGGGGCTCTACGTTAAATGACATATTTTCACCGACTTCGCTAGGAAACTGCATCAGTAACCTTACAATAAATCAAAGACGATTTTAATGAGTTTAAATCGACGATAATTAAATTTATTACGGGCCATTTTAAAGAGTTTTCATTGGAAGCGTTTAATGTAAAGTGTAATTGAAAGTACAATTGAACGTTAACTCGTTTCCAGTGAGTGATTTGGTTGGTGAAAAGGTTTGCATGGGGAATGTGAAAGTTTGTATAATCAATAGTTTCCTCTAAAACATCTGCCTGGTTGCCACATGTTTGCTGTAAACTTTGAGCCAAGTTGCACAGAAACACAATTTTAGGTATGCAAACATACCACGTGATAAAACAATATGATATACGATAACATAAATAAAACACAAAATAGTATATTGTAACAGAATTGGGCGGCTACATTAAAAATTTAAGTTCTTGAATTATTAATCCTTTATCCTTCATTGCCTTATTATTATAATTCCATGAATTTGTACATCAATTACATTTTATTGCTTTCTCATCAATTATTGTTTTTTTTTTTAATTTAACGTACACGTAGCAAATTTTTTAGAAATTTCGATAAATAATGATTTTTAATTTTTTATATCATGTAAACAAAGACAAAATCGATTGATAGTTTGAGTTTTCTATTGTTAGATTTAATGAAAAGTCGTAAAAGTCAAGGAAATGCGGGTGTGTGAAAGTTTGTTATATTCGTATATATCGACTATGCGTGTTAAGAACTATGCATCGATATGGGAATAAATTTGAAAATAACTTCACTTTATAATAATTTTCGAGAGTAATTTTCTTGACAAGTCAATTTCGAAGAAAATTAATTATTTTCCAGACGAAAAATTATTTCCGGAACAGTTCACTTCCGCAATCTTAGGAGGGAGAATTAAGCAGCAGTTAGTAGGCGGTAGGAAATACAATGATGGGAAACGGCATCTAAAACAACAAGACAAATTGGTAACGACGCCAAGAGGGCACGACCACCTAAACATGAAGGGGGAAATAGTCAGGTTAAAATTCATGTTTCATTAGCATTATTTAGCATCGAATTAACGTTGACTTCATTTGAAATCGATTAAATTACGCTTTCATGTATATTCCAATAAATGTATGAATGGATGTATATTTGGTGATAATTTATATAAAGTTAATTAAATCATCACTTTTTTATATTTGATCTCCGCGATTAAAAATTATTTAAATATTTTACAACTAGAAGAAAAATACGAAACATTAACGAAATATGATAAAAAATAGTGATTGGAGATTACAACTCAAAGATTGGGAAAGAAGGCTATCAACAACAGGAGTATTTTCGGAGTACACACGAAATATCTAATGATAATGGACACCGAGTAATTAGTAATTTCAATAGAAAAAAACATGGTGGTGAGAAGTATGCAACTGGAACGGAAAGAAATATATAAAGGGGCATGGCAGGGTGCGCAATTAAATTGAATATGTATTGGTAGAAAGAAAACATAAGAGCTTAATTACTAGCGTGAGAAGTATGAGAGAAGCAGACAGGATCCGAACATTTCTTAGTAAGGATAAGCTGCAAAAAGTTGCAAAACAGGTGGAAAAATGCTGCCAAACTAAACAAGAAGAAATGACAAGAAGAAAGATGCCGACAAACAGGATTGAAAAAAGATTGGTTCGATAAGGAGTGTGTAGAAATAGCAGAGGAGAAAAAGAAAATAACACAAGAATTACTGAATAACAATACAATATGGAACAGAAAAAATATAATAACATAATGAAGCATCGAAGAGCATGTATAGGAAGAAAACCAGATTGTACAATGAGAAAAAATCATAAGCATGGAGGAAAAAATTTCAGAATAAGAAAATCCGACCATTTTACCAAGAAACAAACAGAAAAAGGGTACCGTAGCTGAAATAGATATTTTAAAAACCAGGAAGAAGTCTTACCGAAGGCACCCGACGGGAATAATAGAAAGATGGAACATTTTGATGAACTCCTAAATACGTGAATTAAGGAAGACCAAGAAGAAAGAATTTACAATGCTAGAGAGGTCGAAGAAGATAGTAGTACCAACGAAAGATGAAGTCACAAAAATAATCAAAGACCTAAAAAAATAGTAAAAATCCAGAGGAAAACGTAGAATTAGCAGAACTTATTAAAGTAGGAGGAGTTCACTTAACTGAAAGAATATACGAGCTTTTATAGCTACCATGGAAGAAAGAACAAATGCCCGAAGAATGGACAACCGCACTGATACGCCCTATGCATAAAAATGTGACAAATGTTTATCTGAAGATTATAGAGGTATTGTATTACTGGACACAACTTATAAAGTATTGGCAACACTTGTTAAGGAAAGATTAAGCAATCACAGAAGGTGCCCTGGGGGAATATTAGGCAAGTTATAGGAGAAACAGTTTGGTAAATGGTCATATTTTTACTCTCAAAGACACCCAACTAACCTGCTACATATGTAAATTAACTCTGCAGGTGCTATTCATTGATTTCAAACAAGCCTATGACAGAGTAAATGCGAAGACCAAAAATACCCGAAAAACTTATAATGCCAACAGGACATGAGGAGAAGGAAAGAGAAGTCAGAATTGCGAAAGGTGACAAGAAGTGCGGAATGATGAAAAGATTAATGAAATCAAAGTATACTTCAAGAAGAATGAAGATAAGAATTTATAAAACGGTTATAAGGCCAACACTAAAGAAAGCAGATCATGATGCCTTTGATAGATGGGAAAGAAAAATATTAAGACTATACACCGTGGAATTAACAGAGAACACGGCTGGCGATGAAGAACAAATAAGAAACTAGATATTATGTACAAAGAAGCAAAGATACACCCGTCATAAATAGATTACCAAAAATGGCCCAAAACAGAGTCCTAGCCGGAAAAATGAGAAAAGGGACACCATGGAAGTGGTGTCTGGAAAGTGTCGAGCAAGATCAAGTATGAAGATCCAAAATTGGATGGACAAAACGAGAAACAGATAAATTGCTCGACAAGTCCAAGGCCTTCACGGGCTGTAGTGCATATATACTGACTTTCAATAATGAGTTGCTCTTCCACGATTTACTACGCACTCATTTAGAGTCAAGTGAACAATATCAATTGCCTTCTGAACATTTACAAGATTGCAAAGAGTTCGTCAACGTGTTGGGACTTTCGCTTAAAGATATTGCTGGCTATGTAAATCGTGATGTTGTTTGTCCAGATGGCCCTAAGAAGGGGATAAACAACGTAGGCCTAGATCTGGACGTCCCCGGGGGAGTACAGATCGTGAGCAACATCGTTTAAGACTTTTGGCCATAAGGGCCACATTTTCCACAACTTGGTCAAATGACTGGATGGGAGGTGTAGAACACATAATGTCAATGTCTTCAGTTTATCGCCGGATAAAATCTTATGGGCTGCATTATCCTGCCCGTAGGCTAGCATGGAGCTACGCAAGAGCGTATTGGGCACAAGGTTGGCATCAAATTGTGTTTAATGACGAGTCTCGAATTTATTTGTGGGCCCACGACGTGAAGGGCAAGGCGGATGTGGGGGAGAACGTAAAATTTCAACCATTTCCGTGTAACGCAACACATCCCTCACACAAGGAGTGATAATATGGGGTTATGGTAACAGATCGCCGCTTGTCTTCATTGGCGGCAATTTAAAGGCATGCCGGTTACATTGCCAATGTAGTAGAGCATGTTGCACTCATTTTCCAACAAGATAATACACGCCCTCATACCGTAAGGGCTACAACATGATTTTTGGAAGAAGCTAACATTGTCTGACTTGTCAACAATTGAGGATGGATGGGATGTGATAAGTAGACGGCTGAGTAAATTACCACACCGTCCAGTCAACTTGACCTTCGACTGTTGATTCAGGAAGCGTGGAATGATATAACATAGGCCGGTATTGATCATTTGATTGACAGCATACCACGCCTTATAAATGAGTGCAAGGAAATCGTATTTTTCTGCTCTTTTGTTTTCAAATTTTAGTCGTTTGTAGTACGGAATTACATTGTTTGTAAAAATTTCAATAAAGTCGCTCAACTAATTGTGTTGCCTTTTTTATGGAAGGCAGTATACATAAACAAGAGGCATAAAAGTAGAAAATTACGAAGTTAAGCTTGCTGGTCGCTTGTTGGAATAAGCCAACAAATATAAAAGCAGCAATTAAAAGGGAAAAAATTGGTAAATACTACAAAAAATCCGGAATTACCGGAAATTACAATAAAACGAACCACACTCAAAAGAAAGTTATAAGAGCATTATTAGCTAATTAGTTAAGATTTGTATGTAAGCTTGGAAAATTTCTGACTTGGCCTAGAGCACTAATGAAATTGGTGAATCGCGACACAAATATATGTATCGTAAATTTCGTTAAAGGTTACCAGGATAATTTCTGTACTTCTTTAGATGCCAAGGGTTCCATATTGACTCGTTTAATGAAAAAGCTAACCTGTAAAAATCGATTCGTGTTGCATACTATAATTAACCTGATACACTAAAACCAGTTTAAATAATTGCAAATAATTTTACCGATGTGTTACTTCTAATGGGATTTTCGACGTTTTATTCAAAATTTTTACACTTTCACACTTTCTGGACCCAATTTTTACTCTATGCACCAGTATTAGACTAAAAACGCTTGATTTCACTCTGAAATTTGCATAGTTCAATTTTAATTATTTCCAATTTTATATTCGTTTTCAATGCTTGCTCAGACACTTTATAATAATGCTTTTAGTCGTGCTCTAATCGTTTCAATCTATTCTACTAATTAAAATGGCCTGAACATTCCAGTTACGATATCGGGAACACATCAAGTACCGTTTATTTTTGATGGCTTAATGTCGAGATTTTAAATACTGATCTAATACTTAGTTCTTTTCATCGTTTCACAATTATGTCTTTCGAAATTTGCAAGTTTAAACTCGCTATAAAATCAACATGTTTGATTCAAATAATAATTTATGTATTGTATAAGTGTGAAGGGTATATATTTTGTTTTGTCATAATTGATTGTTAATGAATTAAAATCAAACCAATTCTTAATCATTTTCGAATCATCTAGCACAGTGGTGTCGCTAAAGTTATTAATCTTCAACTTTTGCCAAATATGTCCGTAATAGAAACATATTTGTGAATGTAAACAATTGTTGTGAAAAAAATCCTTAACCCACAAAACATCGTGAACTTTTAGAAACTAACTTTATTGTGATTTTGAAATGTCTTGAAAATTATTTTGTGTGGTAAGTATCTCCTAATATCTCCTCATCTCCACATTAATATTAAAAAAGATATGGTTGAAAAATATTGTCGACAATGAAGACAGATAATTCAGATTTTCCAAAAAGAACAAGTACGAGTGATCTCTATACAAGAATAGATATATAGAAGCTAATTTTTTTTGAAGGTTGGTCGTATTAGTATAATTTAATAAAAATAGAATATTCGCGATTTGAAAATATTACAATTCATATGATTACCCAGCTACATGCTACTTTATTTATAGTTGGATGGTGGTAGACTCCAATCTTCGTCCCTTAGCACATAAAAACTTACAGACTATCTAGAATATCATGAATATAATTTAATTGTAATGTCGAGACGCAGTTAGACAGAAGCACGTCGAAACAGAGCTCGATTAAGCGGGCCAAGATATGGCAGCTTGTTACCCAATTAGTTTGAGGTATCTTTCACGCCAAGCCAAGATAACGACGCAAACAGTTGCGAACTGAAATTCCGCACCAACGGACATTACAGGGGGAAACCGGAACCGGTTGACATGCAATTGTGATCCAATTACACTTAGCGTCGTCATAATTTACAGCATCAGACGTAATTTGATTTAAAGGACATGAGAGCAAATTCGAATTTAAGAGTAAAGCTGTGCTCCTGTAGTCGGACGAAGTTTATTGCCCGACCGAAAGTACTTTTATTGTTAATATCCCTCGAGTAGAAAGATTTATGGTTACGTTGCGATCCCACCGCGAATAATTTAGTTACTTAAGATTTAATTCTCGTCGTTTTAAACGTTTTTGAGTTACCCGACGATTCCTTTTACGAGTTTGCACATTTATTGATGTATTTTCAGCATCGAGAGATTTTTATTGTCGATTCATTTCCCGTTAAACAAATTTGTACGTATGATTGCGTGGTAATAAATTTGAATTTAAAATAAATTTTTGCTTGAATTAAATCGCGTTATTATATTCGAATTGCGTTCCGCCGGATGATTTATAATAACCATTTTTTCAATCGCCCACAGGATGCTGGTCGCCATTACTGCCCCATTTCAACAAAATACCGCTAATTTATCACTTGTGCCAGGCTGGCGTTTTGCTCCATTGTGTTTGAATTGCGATTTCTGTGCTAAATCGACCCCGATAACCCGAACTACTCCACGGGAATAAAACACTGGTTATCGCCGGTTTAACGAAAGCTGAGTAAAAGAAAGCGGAAAATGAATTTCATTTATCTTGTGGCTTCGGATAATTCGCAGATATAAGGCGCGAAATGTATAATAAACCATAAATAAATAAAGATAAATTATTTACACAGTGCTTCAATTGAGTCGACGGGAAAGGGTAATAAATACGCGGGAATAAAGAATCTTGTCTGGCTATTTATATAAAGGAAACTAGAAGCAGAAACAATTTATAGGGCTATTTTCTCCCGCTGTAATCGCCGTAGGCAGGTTAAACGTTTATAGTGATTTATTGAGCTTTGACGTGCTCTTACAATTAGGTTAAACGTTACACATTTATTTTCGGTTTTCTGGGCCATATGCAAATGTGAAGTTTGATAAAATCAATTCTTAATGTTCATTGTTATATAAAATGCAGGTTTCCAAGTTATAGGAACTTGTCTGCGAGTCTGCGCTTCTCGAAGGGAAATTTATACATAAGAAAAGGCCGAATAACATCTCAAGGTAGACCACGTTCTTTATGTAACGATTCGGTTATTTCCGGGGCTCATTTTTGGCTTTCTAGGATTGTCAGTTTATGCCTAAGTTTGCTGTTAGTATTGCGATTTCTTAGATTAAAATTGTGTTTTATATTATTTTAAAATTTGTGTTGTCATATGGGTTTCAGATATAGATCAAATATTGTTATAAATTGCATTTAGATTATGCGTATCTGGGATTTTTTATGTGTATCATTTCTTTGACAATTCTTTTGTTGTAGTGTTTTTCAACCTATAGTATTTCGGGTTGTCGGTGTCAAAGGAATGTTGGTTTTCTTTAGCATGTTTTGATAAAAATTTTGTATCTCCTATTGTGTAATTTGTAATTGTGTAATTGTAATTTTTGTTAATCGATGTTAAAATGATAAAAAGTTATTCTATATATTTCCGTATTTTTTAATATTTCGTACACATTATATTCTTGACATTTCCACTCGTAAATCTGCGCCAATAAATTTTCATTCTAAACGTACATCCCTAGCATTGATGAAATTTCCTGACCTTTACCCGTACATCAATTTGTCGGATCCAATAACTTCTTTTTGCTTCTCTAGCACCCATTTTGTTTGCTCGCGTTACTTCATTGTCATATTTTGTTTGTTGCAAAGGCTAAGATACCCAAGTGCTATTTTGATTGTTGATATTTATTTATGGCGATAATCAAGTATTTATTTTGGAATCATTTAATTAACTACTATTAGAAATAAATATGCATACAAATTGCGTACCGAAAATTTACAAACTATAAGTAATTCCCTATTTTACCAAAAAATAAACATTTTTAGGTTTTTTCCTGCTAAAAAGTAGTCGAAATAAAATCGTTGTGAAATTGATGTCAGTTCTATTTTTTTAACTACTTTATGCGTACCATGTTTAAATGACACTTTAATTAATTTGCAGATTTTCGCAGTTATTATAGTCGAACGAATTTCATCTCATAGAGTTGCTTCTATCTACCTTGTAGCATTTTTAAGCCCATGACTTTCGAATATATGTTAACGTTTCCAAAACGATCGAAAGACATCCAATTGTGTCGTTTAGTTAGAATAGCAGGATTGAAGGTGACATGTTTGCGGAATTGTATGTTTTAATATAACATTCTTCGCGTTAAATTTCTTGACAGGTTTTAGGCTGTAATAATTCACCGTTACAGATAATTTTATGACCAGTTTCCAAATCAAATATTCTCTTTGCATATTTTTGCTTTTTCACATTTTTAATTATAAAAATCCTACTTAATTGTATTCAAAATTGAATCACACTGACCAAACAGCAGTCATGGGTAATTGATATTAACTAAATACCTAGAATATAATAGCTTAAATACTACAAATCGAATTGATCTTTGAAGTTAATTTTGTATACGTTGGAGTAAAAGCAAAACTATTAATAATATTCTGCGATCTAATATTTGTGTGGTCATTCTATTTTAATTACAATTCGGTACAATCTAACCCAACCCAATCAAAATTAGTTTATTTTAATACACATTGTGATATTTTAATTCATGACTAATTATTTTCACTTACAATTCTCTAAGGAATGGAAGCGTTGAATTATGTCAATGTTGCTTTCATTGACACATTTCCATAGTTGACAGCCATATAACCAGACAGGTCGTTCCTTCGGAATTACAATTTCGTATCTAATATTTTTTTTTAATTGTGGGATATTGCAGATTAAAAACTGTGTATGCGATTTTGTTTAATTACTTCGTTTAATTAAACAATAATAACACCGGATATCATTGACTTAAAAATACAGGACGTGTATATCACAAAGGCCTACCAAATTTTATATCGGTATCGGTAAAAATAACTTTGTTACTCCAAACTTTTTCGCTCAGTTTATTTATGAAAGATACAACTTTGCGATTTTTTAAATTAATAACAGATTTCTAACTTCTTCATTTGATTCGGTCATTTATTTCTACTGAGATTGTTTTGTGTTTCTGTCGTGTTCCTCTCTTTTAATTATTCGAGTAAATTAAGTTGGGGTGAATTTGAATTTGAATGTTGCTATCTACTGGCTTAACATTAGGTTATTTAGTTGCCTTTGTCGATTTGGTCAAATATCTCTTGTAGTACTTTTCCAATGACTTCCTTTATTTGATTCGCCTGGTCCATGATGCCACGTTTGTGTCTCAATCCAAATTGACGGCCAGGAATCTTTTTTATCGAGGATCAGTTTTAGTCCCTTCAGAAATAATTTCTCGCACAACTTGGAGATTATTGGAAATAGTGAAATTGGTCTATAGGAAATTATTTCTTTAACAGGATTTGGGATCGTTATGACTTCTTCTACTTTCCAGCACATTTACTAGGTCGGCCAGCTTGACGATTCCTCTTCCTGATAGTTGTTATAGGACTTCTCCGGGGATAAGGTCATGTCGTGGTGTTTCCTAGGATTTAGGCTAATTTTGAGTCCATGCGTTGCTAAATTAGTGTTGACGCCATTTATGTTGGGTTTGGTTGAATCAAGTTCAGGTTCATCTTCAATGTCGTTTCGTTGGAAAGTTTATCTTTGTTATTTCTCGTCCAATCTTCAGTTATTTTTAGTGTTGTTAATGATGTTAATTATTTTTTTCTTGTAGCTTTCCTGACACAGTAATCTACTTCTTTCAAATAAGTCAACTCGTTGAGGTACACTTTAAATGTCTCTTCCTTAATCTTCTGATTTTCACGCCTCAATTGGTTTTTGTCCTCCGTCATTCTTTATTTGCTTTTCTGTTCTAAGACACAAGTCCTGTAATTTCCATTGGATAATTCTGTCCTGCAGTTTTTCTTTTGATTGTTTCTGTATTGGACCAAATTGCCTGTTGGATATGCTCTATCACTTTTTATATTTGTACGTCTCATTCTTCAGGTGTTTTAGTCTGACTTTTATCTTATTCTAGATCTGCTCTCAAACTGTCCTAGTCAGTTTTCATATTGGCTAATATTGGGATCCCTTTTTTAATTATGACTTGTTTACTCAAAGTCATTATTATTCACGAATGATCAGTGAATAGTTCGAGTCCTTGAATCCTTGATTTTTCTTGAGATAATATCTATTATTTTTTTTAAATTTACAATCATTCGACGTTTAGAAAAGATTCACTTTCAAATTATAAGTGCCAATACGAGAAAACTAAGCAAGGAAGTAAGTTTGAACATAAACGTACTTCCTTGTTTCTCTGTTGACATTTGTCGTTTGAAACTAGATCTGTCGTATAAATAGCCGAGTTTGGTTCTGATTCGGAGACATTTTGTTTGCAAGTTATGTTTTATTTTGTCATTATAGGAAACTATAGATTTGTATTTAAGGTTCTTCAATCGTGATCTCCTGCGTAGATAGCCGAGATATAATCTACATTGAACAAATAACACTTATATCTTAAATTTGTAAATAAATCTATTCTCTCGGCTTGCGAACCATATTTTCTTTCTGAAATGCTCGATTTGTCTTATAGTCTTACTATGTTTTTTTTAAATTAATTTGCACAAGTTCATTTTTGAATTATAAAATTACTACTTAACTAATCTTTACGCAGTCACGATGTAGAGCGTAATTGTTATTCACCAGAGCCTTACTCGTTTCGTTCTCAAATACTGCAAATTTAATGGAAACGCGGATACGGCTACAAATATCCTGCGGACGAAGATTATTTTATTTTTCATTCTTAAATTAATTTTTATATTCGCAAAACCGTTAGCGTTGGATCGCATCGTTTTGTTAACCGTTTTGCTTTAAATATTTTAATATCATCTCTTGTGTTCTTTTAATGCATAGTATAGTAATACATAGTAATATTTATGTTATAGACTTGTAGGTCAGGAGTGATAATTTATATTAAATTTGATCTTTGGCTGGGTTTTTTTGGGCGGTGGTTGGCGTTTGAAAGCTTCAGAGTTTTGCACAAAACTTATTTAACAAGACAAGGTTGGCTTGTAATGTTTAGTATAGTGTGTCGATGAGCCACGATAAGAGCGAAACGGCCTTTCAATAATCAAAATCGTGTGGCTTGGAGGTGCATCCTATTTAATTAACGTTCATTGCATTTTATTGCATAAGTAACAAACAATGACGTAATATTTTTTATAGTTTATATTCATTAACTAGGCGAATAACCATTATTGGAATAAATTTTATATAGAGTAATAAAATAAAATAAAATTATCCTTACCATATATTTTATTTTATTACATAACCACATTCGCCGATTTACTATTTTTTGTATAGATTGTTTAATAACAATTGCTTACTACTTTTATCCTTGCTTGCTCAGAGTTCATACTAACGATCGTTCAATACTTCAAGACTTCAAACCGTGTTTTATTTTGATACTCCAAGATATTTGTGGTTTTTAACACATGGTAAAATAATTATGTAATAACTAATCATATCCATTGTGCTCTCACTTCGTCCTTTATAATGAATGTTGTTATAGTCGCTAACTGGTGGTCCTTTTACAATATTTCATCGATTCTCAATAGCCAGCAGATCAAACGAATTGCAATATAATGAACAAAATTGTTCGCCGTTTGTCATATTTACAATGCCACAAATAAAATAAAAACACTACACGAAAGTTTGCTTCTATAATCCAATTTCCCATCCGCCTAGTCGAAAGATATTTGCTGAAATTCAGTTACCCATATATGTGCAGCAAACATGCAAAACCAAGTGCATTTAATTTAAAATTTTTCTACACAAAGTTCAAGCGTATGTCTGTCTAAAAAATATTTAAAGCATACCAAAATTGTTTTATTTTAAACATCAATCGAATTTTAATTTTGTGCATAAGATTAATAATTAACATTGAAGATGATGTAATATTCGCAAATTCCAGTATTTTGTCATGTTAGGCTATACATTTGATTACGTCGAAAATATCAATATATAACATACCCCAACAAATAATATTCGATGATATTTGTCGAAAATAATTCTCAATGGACAGTTGAAAATAATGTGCGAGATAGTGCAACAATAAAACACTTTCGAGTAGAGACTGCTTAATCGGTAGGAGTCATATATCGAATGAGTACCCGGAAAAATTTATTATTCAATAATAGCTTTTAACAATTTAATTTCTAATCGGTCACCAAAGTTAATAAATGCATGTCGATCCATCTCATATAGGTGGGCAGTAAATTAGACATTTTAAATCCGGCAAATTCCCTTGTGGCATTTGGAACGGCGATATCTTGGCCGTAAATTACGTCTTGTGAAGCTAATGACAATACGATGTTCGACGAGTTTAAGCAGGAAGTGACTGCTGCGTATCGGTACGATTCAGCATGGCGCGCTGTAACACACACATTGTTTCCGTGTGCGGTTACGGTCGTCAAATCGTTATTGACACTTGCTACCGTTACAGATACGCTCCCGACTGCCATATATTAGCACCCGCACGCAATTACGCCTTAGATCGACGTAACAGAATGGCACTTCAAAGTTTACTTTTGGAATCATCATTGACTTTGATATGCCGACAAATGATCGTCGGTGTTTTGCATACAAATAACGCTAACGACGACGTCGTTTTTCTCAAAGGGGGGTAAATTTGGTACATTGAAACGTCACAAATGGAAAACGGCCTTTTATTAATATAATATAAAGGCAAAGTAAAACTGGCGATTATTATAATTTAAAAGATTCGTTGTAAATATGCGATATGGTATATCAACAAATTAAATAGATTGCCGCACATGCTAGTTTAATGCGACACGATGATATTATTTCTTTAGATCGAGTATGGAGTTACGATCACGGTTTTATTTGTAGCTGTGCATATATGTAGACTCCTATTCGATCATCAATCAAATAGCATTGTTATGTAGATCGTCATATTTGTCTAGGTTCATATATATACTCACTACATATAAACTGCACCACCTAGAAGGGGTTGGAATTTTTGGACCAAATTTGGCAGAAACATTGGACTAGTCTAAGGTAACAATTGATTAAAATTTGATAAAGAAAACACTTCATCTTCTTGATTTTTCTTTAATAATGTGTTGGTCCGCCCCTATTTCTGATACACTCATTGACCCGCCTTGGCATTGATTCCAGCAGGTGATCAATGTCTTCTTGGGGTATGGCATCCCAAGCAGCATGTACTTCATGCCGTAGAGCTTCTATTGTCAACGGTGGGTTCGGTAGATTCCTCAATCTTCTACCCATCATGTCCCACACGTGCTCAATGGGCGACAAATCGGGAGATCTTGGCGGCCAAGGCAAAAGATTAACATTGGCCTCTTCAAAGAAGTCAAGAGAAACCCTTGCTACGTGAGGTCGTGCATTATCTTGCTGGAAAAGTGGGTCCTCCAGCCTTCGAAGATATGGAAGAACATGTGGTTCTACCACTTCGTCAATGTAGCGTCGGGCGGTCATACTGCCCCGAATGAAGAGCAAGGGTGACCTACTGCCGTAAGCAATAGCACCCCACACCATCAACCCCACAGTTCGGTGAACATGCCTCGCAATCGAAAAATCAGGATTGCGCCTTTCTCCACGTCTTCGTCTAACAGTCATCCGACCATCATGCATTCCTAAACAAAATCGCGATTCGTCACTAAAGATAACTCGATGCCACTCCAAGTTCCATTGAAGTCTTTCCGTGCACCAGGCCAAACGTTCCTGGCGATGTTGAGCAGTGAGGGGTAGCACAAGATGTGGGCGGACAGCAAGCCAAAGGTTCTTATTCGACGATAAACTGTTCGCAAGCCTGTCGGACGACCTTGTTCACCTAACCATTGATCAGCTATTGATCTAGTTGTAGAGAATCGGTCTCTCAAGGCCATTAGTCTTAACCGGCGATCTTGACGTTCATTGGTTCGTCTTTGAGCCCCAGTGCCTCTTCTCCGACGTTCAACCCCATGTTCAGACCACGCTTGATAAACACGCATTATTGTTGAGTGGTGCCGTCCCAAACGGTTGCCGATTTCTCTAAACGAAAAACCTGCTTCTCGTAAACCAACAATCCGCCCTCGGTCCAAGTCACTCAACTGCTGGTAAACTTGAGGTCTCCTTCTCTAGGCATCATTAAACACTGGAAACACTTTAAACTAAAGAACGGGATCCGAAAAAGTGGAACAAATTCAAAAAATGACTCGATAATTGCTTGTCTATCACCACCTCTAAAAAATGACACAAACGTCAAAAATCCCATGACTACTTGATGATTGGGTTTCAAATTTTAATAAACTATTCCCCTGGACTAGTCCACTATTCCTGCCAAATTTGGTCCAAAAATTCCCACCCCTTCTAGGTGGTGCAGTTTATATATCACTAAGTATATTTGAGTACAAATAACGTCAAACGAAACGTCATCAAAAAACATTGGAATATGTGCTTAAAATAATATTGGACCTAAAATAACACCATGAGGAACACCAATGATTTTACGTCGATTCTACATAATGAAGGCGCAAACTTTATGCCAGCTTAAGACTTGTCATTTTTAAACTGCTTGTTTTCAGAAAGTTATTGATTAACGGATAACAGCAAATAACGAATGGACTCAGGATTTTAAACCACCTTTGTTAATTGGAACAACGTTCTCTGTTCACTACTACTACTAAATTTTATTAGCTTTATAATTTATTTAAATGTTCTTTATTTATTGCACATTTACATGCCACCTTCTATGTGTGTACGTTTAAATCGTTCTGCTAATTATGGTAGGTTGCCAGTTCACTTGAACTTTATATCAACACTTGCTTGCATCGTAATTAATTAAACACTTGATGTTGGAACGTGAGTTCGGCGAAAATTTGCAGAGTAATGTGTAACAAACGCTCTTATCAACTAAACCGAGACTGAAATCAAACCCTACCATTAGACTAGATACGTTTTTAATACTATTAATTAAGTGATTAAATAATTGCATTATATATATTATTATGGTCCAAACCTTGACGGTGTTGAAAGTGTTTATAAAGCTATAAAAATACCATACGTTCGGGAATATTTTTGTAGTGATATTTATTTAATTAAATCTAACGTATACAACTAAGTTGTCAAACGTGTATGTTTGAAAGAATTAATAATGATGAGATTATTAAAATGAATAACTGAATACAAACTTATTTTAAAATAAAGAAATTTAAAGTCCAAAGAATATAAAGCTCAAATACAAATTAAAACAGTGATGTATATCATCAACAAATCTACTTTCTATTAAAATATAACATTTTGAACAGTTTTACAGATCAAATTGCAAGTTATATTAAAAGAAAAACGTCCTTCGAATTTGTATCATTCAGTTGAAATTAAATCCCTCTGCATTGACGTTGATGTTTTGTAAGTGGTAAGTGTACATCTTAGCTTTGAACTATATTTGCATTTACTTCAATAATATTAAGCTTCTACATTGAAATTTGGCAATAGCATCTCGGCTTAATTTTAAATAAATATTTCTACAAACCATTTGGCGCCAACATCACGCATTTGTATTATTAAAAACAAGGTTTAAGCTACCGAAGCCCAGACTATGAAAATGTCTGCTATAAATCGCTGATTCGATAACTTGTGTTAATCCCACACTATTATTTAAATCTGTGTTCAGTGTTTCCAAACATGTTAGTTATATGTTCATAAAGTAATTAATTCCGATGATAGCGGGTGTGTTAAAACAACACACTAATGATCAGAACAATTTAAAATGTAAATATAGAATAAACAAACAACTAATAAATAACACATAAAACTAGTAATATATCATATCTAGTAGTAAATGTGAATAGATAGCGGTATTCTAATTAAGAAAAGATGATTAAGATGACCAGCCGTTACAGAAATCTTAATAAACAAGGTGTTTTAAACCACTCGCTCGTTTTACAACGCATTAATAAATATATTTATGAAAACAATTAAAATGGCAGCAACCACATCAGTGAATAACCATTAACTTAAATGGTACAAAACGACAGAATTTGACAATAATTGGATACATAACAATAATTATAAACAAATTTAGTCACAATCGACATAACTTACAAAATAAACAAATAAGACTGAGCAAAAATGTGACAACGGAAGCAACTATACAATCGGCAGAAAAATAAAATATTGAAATAGAAGCAACGGGGCAAAAAATGAAAGATCCGACCAAAAGAGATTCGTAGAACTATGCGAAAATCAAAGGAATTAAGATATAAAGAGAAATAAAGACTTCAACCGATGTTACGGGAAAAGTAGAGCGAAATTTAAAAGAAGAATAACGCAACAATTTAAGACAAAACAATTAAGAAATCAATAAAAATATAAAAATAGACAAAATTTGAAAAATTGTCGCATAATTATGAACGGTGAATCAAAAATATAGTAAAGACGAAATTTTTGCAGAGAATAAAAATAAGCTACTTTAAACATTTATATTAACGAGAAATTTGTGTGAGTGTACCAACGCCATCTAGACATCAACAGCCTTACTCGAGCTGCTATATGATCACAGAGGTCTACTATGACCGACTTCGCAGTCGTCAGAAAGATCGCTTTGATGAAAATAAGTTTCGGCGGATATATCAGATGATGGCAGGTGTCCTACAGGACTCCCCAGATCACCAACGATACGATGAGGTACATGTAGTCATGCAAACATGGGTTATGAGGAATTTACATGAGTGTACTATCGCCATCTAGACGTGAATATCATCACACACTAACTGCCATATGTTCAAAAAGGTCTACATGATAAATAAACTGTAAAATGCACCATATGCAAAGCATAGTAAAATCTAATAAAAGGATAATATGGAAAAAATAACGTAAAGACCCAATTCAAAAACTTTTTTTTTTTAATGAATATCAATCCTAACCAAGAGTATGGTAGGATTTAATTCTGGGGCACAATTTGCGAATACGCCAAATTAAACTGAACATTTTAAGACCTGTGGGAGGAATTCACGATCAAACAGGAGGAAAGCAAATAAGAAAGACGAGTGACTAAAAAGAAGAACTCAAAAAAGCAAAAAATAAACACCAGGCCATCCTTCTTACCGATTCTACTACCAATCTTTTTCTGCCTGTCACCTGGAACGATGTACCCTGGTATTGAGTTTTCGATTAGTATCATCGTTTTTAGCATACCTACCCATCTTGAATAGATACAGCATTTTTCGTAACACCACATCTGGTTCGAAGCAATATATGGGTCAAACACTTATTTCTGAAAGTCTATTATAACTTCAATACATATAAAACAACTAGTGATTGAATACCAATAAGTTTTATATTATATTTAAATTAATTAAGACAACATTGTCTTACAAAGCCCGATGCATTCATGTTTTCTAATTTTCGATTTACCTGATTTGTTAAAATTTCATAAATATATCAAACTATTATTTATATTCCATATTTTTAATCAATGATATTTACAGAATTCATACAATCACAACTGACGCAAATATCAAACAGACCATGTTTGATTGTCAATCAGTTTTCAATACAACTATTGAGAAATTCTTATATATTTCCGAGAGTTAATTGTTTTAGGGAAGCTGACATAGTTTCTCTAAAACAATTAACTCGAAGAAATATATCAGGTTAACCATATTTTAAAACTGACAATCAAAAATGCCCTGCTTAATATTTGTTTAACTTGTGATTGTATGAATTCTGTAAATATAATTGTTTAAAAATATGAAATATAAATAATACTTTAATTTAGTTGTTAAATTTTAACAAATAATGAAGAAACATTCTCTTTGCCCATGAGTTGGGAACTGTATCGAGAACGCATCAAGTCGCAAGTGTCGGATTTGTGAACTTCCGTTTACAGTTATACTGGTAAGTACTGGTTTCATGGAAAGAAATAAAAATTTTAATTATTCGATGTATTTTGGGCGCGCCCACATACGTCTTACGTGCATGTACGCTAGTAATCAAATTTATCGAAATACTAGTATATCACTAAATTTTAATAGTTTTAATAGATACTTTACATCGCTTACAATTTTTTTACCTATCAGAATAACGGGCATCATTCATTTAATGTATCGCTTCTACGATTAAATGGAGGTAACTTAATAAGATTTTACTTTTGATTATGACGTTTACATGAGGCGAAACCTCAACATTTAGAACATCACCACGTCACTTTGTGCAATGCCAGTTGGTTACTATCAGCAAAACTTAATTTGCACTTTAATGGCCCGTTTCAATTAATTCTAATTGTTGGATAAATAGGATCTCGACGTTTGATTAACGAGCTGGAAACACGTGGACATCTCTATATACGAATGATATAATCATATCAACTCTAACTCGGTTTTACTTTGAATTAATAACGGACAAATACGTCGCAATATAACTATGCGTACATAAAAGTTGCAATAATTATAATTTCAGATTTAACTGATTACCATTTTGCAATTTATGACTCATTTATTGAAATACGACCAGTTATAGCAGTTCCATTCATTAGTTCATGATTAAAGTTGCAGAAGAATTTCATAAAAAAATCTCACATCGAGTGCCATTACTGGAAACTTCCACGCATATACTTTACGGCTATCTGGCGTTTTGCTGCGTCCTGAACTTAGTTGGTAAGATATGCGGAAGAATCACTTCGACTTCATAAAATACCTGAACTGGGAACTTTTTGCGAACGATACTTCTGAGCCAGTGGTTCGGAAGTTTCGCAAAGTTCCGCGTTTTGACGGAAGCGAATTGGAATTCATTTATTCTGCGCGTTTTAATGTCAACTAGATTTCGAAACTATGTTTACAAATACCATAGAGACAACACGATGTCCATGTCACTGGCTGATGGTTTGATATCGAACGAACAGTTTTACTTTACTTCAAAATATATTAGGACAATGATCATCGCGTTCAAGACGATTAATTGGTGAAGTGTTCCACCTAAAGTGAAACGATGCGAATATTGTACTCCATGACGGGCGCACACTACTCCGAACATATACGCGGAAACTACACTCCAAAACAGAAACGTTCAATATTGGTGGTTAACTAACTCGTTAAGAATATGTTATGCTCTCTATCGTCGACGACAGAAATATTGCCACATTGCATGTCGCTAACAATTATAACGATAATTGTGATAGGTCGAGGCCCACGCAAAAAGATAATTATCACCCAAACGAAAAAAAATCATTATCTTTATTTACATCGTAAGTACTGCAATACCAATGAATTGGTTCCTGTCTTCAAAAAGTTACTTTTCTTTGGACGATAGAAGTAAACAAGGCTGCTTTGTGGTTTGTTTGTCTAGGTGATACGCAATCATAGAAATCAATATTGGGTTAAATTTAATAGTAAATTATTTAGTATGATCACACGTTTGTATATAATAGGAACGATTATATATGTAATATTATCAAAGCAGGTTACCGCGATTGTTCCTCCTGGTAGAATTTAATGTACTAGGCCAGCTACACGGTGGAGAGGAGGCAGAAAAGAAAACAGAAGAACGTTATATTCACCAATTCATTGCAATGCAAGCTGTAAATTCTGCATCTTTTCTTAAAGGCTTGCAAATAAAAATATCCGAAGGATATGAGTATTCGATTACAGTATTCCCTAATTGGCTTAAATAGTTACAACTTAAATTCATAACTCCAAATAACGGGGGGGGGGGGGGGGGGGGTATCGTTGGATTGGGTTGGGTTGGAATGGATAACTCCCGGATCGGGAATTTAATGAAGAAAATGGGGTAAATTCTAAAAACAATGTTTCAAACAGAAATATGAATCCATGAGCAGAGAGGAAGAATTTAATAATATTTACTTGGTATCAATCTTTGTGAAATAATTTCTTAAATTTGTTTATAACAAGTATGATGATTGTACTCGTATATTGATCACCAAACTAATTTTCCCCACAAGTGAATAAACTTCAAAATTCAAACACTACCTTACATTAAGAGCAGTAATTGAACTTCTCTTTTATACAAACGACCAAGTAAATTTGCAACAAAACATGCCAGTTACAATACAATGAAATTATAGTACATTATTCAACGAGCAGTAATGATTGCTTTTACTAAAGATGATTAAGTTGTAAATTAGTAAATAGTAGAACAAATTCCCTAGCACATTCGCTAAAATAACTAACAAACAGGGAATAAAATGAAAATCAAAGAATTATTATTTCACGTACAAGGATGTGAAACTAGAGGTCTCATAACATATGACTCGTTCAGATGGAAAACGAAGAACAAAAAAGAACTAAGCTGAGGAAGCAGAAATATATTTTCAAACATTACGATTAATCTGGATTTGAATCGTTCATGCGCATAGCACACGGTGATATACTCAACTTTGTTTCCCCTAAGGCAATGAGATGCGATGAGAAAGCGTCGATATTTATTCAACCACTTCCTGTCTGACCTTTGTGATTATCACAAGTACGTTATATATCAGAAGTTAAAATATGTATAAAATTTACCATTCATCATCATCATCATCATCGTTTATTTCCCCACAGATGTTACGCAGAAACATTGATATTTATTGTCAGCATATTTCAAAAAATATACTCGTAGTAATAATATAAATATGGTCACTCTAATTCTGATTGTCATAAAGAAAAAGTTCATTAAAGTCATACAGAGCTATCTTTATAAAATATTATTTCAGTGCTCGTTTATTGTTTATGCACTGCTATTTTCTTTTAAGTAACGAGGGAGACCGTAAATGCTTTTATGGCGCTAAAGTGCGGCCATTTCCCACTTAAACTTGAATTATGTAGTCATAGCTTGAGAAATATCTCTATTGCAAGCTCACTAGAGCAGGGGCAGCCTGAGCATAGTGCGAAGGATACGATTCTGCAGAGTGAATAATATATCATACGATAATCGAGATTGAATATAATAATTTATCGGGGCAAAGGTCGCAGACAAGTCAAGTCAAATAAATCCCCCGACTTTATTCCCTTTGTCTAGACACAGCAATACATAATTAATACGTTCAAATATTGCACCTTCACAAGAATGTTCTGGTAGAAAGCCAACTTAATTTTCACTTATAAAGTAATTTAAAGACACGCCCACTTTACCAAAAAAAAATTTAACCTAACACACAACCTAAATTTCAAATTCATTATCACGATCGTCCTTATAGTATACATAGTTTTAAAATTTACGGTGATGAATGCATATAAATTAAGATAATTCGATCATCTTTCCTGCGATATCGTGCATAAACAGTTTGTTCACGTACCACAAGGTGTGTAAATATTTAAACTTTAAAGATTTTTTTCCTCCTAAAGCATCACTTGCTACTCCGTACAGATACACGGAAACAACATTCCAAATCGAAAAAGGACCAGTATTCGCGAATATCCTCTACATGGTTAAAAAAAGATGGGACACAAATTGAGACAATGTGGATATATTAAGATGAATGGAAATGGAGAGAACACGTAGAGGAAGAGCCACTAGCACATGGAGAGGACACCTACAGCAGTAATGGAGAAGTTTTCAAAGAATCTTCAATTTGAAAAAAAACTCGATACAGAAACGAGCTTTACCATTCGAAATCTATAAATATTTGATGCTTAATGACATATGTGTTAAATTTTCAATTTTTCAATTGGTACACTCTGTTGTCTACATCCTGTACATAAAAACTATATAAATAAAGCTTTTAAATTAAAACCTGTAAAGGTATGTTGGACATTTGAGGATTTTCTCAGGGATTTAAAAGAAGTAAAAAACGTTTACATGTACATACGAAGTAAACATCAAAATTTCTAGGCCTGGCGTAATATCGAAACGGGACAAAATTTTTCATAGACATTGGTTCAAGTCTTTTGTTTTTCCTAAGGCTAATGCCTTAGCAAAATTAAAAGTAGATGCCAATTTGCTTTTAACAGATTCGTTCACAACGATGATGAAAAAATCTTATTCTGTGGTAAAGGATTTCTTGGAAAATTTAAGAACATAAAGGACGGTGGAAGTGGGTATGGATAACAAGTTGCCCTTGAAGGTGAGAGAACAATTAAACAAATACAAGTAAATAGTTTTGTTTGAATCCCTATAATTATTTGGGCAAGCTGGGTCCCGAAACATCACTTCAGCGCCAGCAATTGTGCCCAATCTTTTTGAAGGTCTGTGGAGAAAGCCTTGTGGACGTGTTGAGGACAATGGTCACTATCGTTCTTTATTATGGTATTTTGTCCCCAAAATCGATTGAGTGTAAAGGAGAAGCATCGTCAAGAAGGTCTGTCAATTGACAAAAACGTGATGACTACGATTTCTGATAATATGGCATTATTTTTTTTTCCGCGGTTTCAAACTAATCGATCACCCTCCATATAGTCCAGATATGGCCCGTCGTGACTATTACCTGTCACCTGGAAGGAACATCGCGGGAGCCATTTTAGTGACGACGAAGAGTTGAATGCTGTAGCTTGGGGCACAGTCTGGTGACAAATCCATGGAATATTTTTTATGAGTGCTGAATTGAAGTGCTTTGATGTCAGGGGGATATATTGAACAATAAATTTCATTATGAGTACGTCGTGTCTTCAGCCAGGCCGAGAAATTTTCGCGGCTACCTCGTATATGTTTATATTTTCCGTTATAAAGATACAATAATTCTTTATTTGCAAAAGTACAATTAAGTAATTTTCTATTGAAAACTAATGGCTAATGACTAATGACTAATTTTTTTATATAGGCTACTTCGACGTCTCATTTCATTTTTTTTGATTCCTGTGCACTTAGTTATTTATCTCTGTCTATCTAAATGTATACACTTATGAAGAATGAAGGATTTTCGAGCGACTTCGACAATCGCTTTAGCAATAACAATACAATGCACAAATAATAATAATTGGAAAATTTCTCAAAATTACATTACATTATCAAAATCATGAATTTGTTGTAAAATATGATTCATTTTTTTATAACCTAAATAAATGCGAACTCATGTGACTATTATTACTGTGTTTTATACAAAATATTTTAGCAAATAATGCAAATACCAACTCGCAACATTTACAAAGAACATACTTAAAAACTGCAATGGAGTAAAATATTGCAATATTGAAGGTTCCAATGCAGCCAGTGGAAATGTTCCAAATATTTCGTAACAAAATAAATTGTTTGGCTACGCTCGCGTTTCATGCTTTCTTTATTTCGCTTTGTTTAACTGATTCGGGCCGGTTGTTTACTAAATCATGACCAGGGCGTTTGATAGATGAAACTACAAACTATTACGTGTACTGATTGCTTGTCCATATGCACATACAAAGTTCACTCGCTATTCAACATTCTTCGTGCTTTTTAACTTAAAATGTCCGTTGCAATACAAAACACGTAACCATTGTAATGTTAACTATCCACCAGTGATTGTCGCGATTAGTTCCATATTTTGTTTAAGTTAGTTCGTTGTAAGTCCGCACAAAGCAAACGAACGACGAGTAAACACCCACGATCGAAAGTTCGTGGAAATAAATATAGGCG
The DNA here is from genome assembly GCA_959613385.1 of Geotrupes spiniger. NCBI lineage: Eukaryota > Metazoa > Arthropoda > Insecta > Coleoptera > Geotrupidae > Geotrupes > Geotrupes spiniger. The sequence continues at coordinate 12,366,333 of OY390735.1, read as the reverse complement.
CGCTGGAAATGAAATCGATTGTACAGTAATTGCAATTAAATGTCGTCAAATATGGTTATACATCAGCCTGCTAACAATGAAATAAAAAGACAAGTGTGAATAAACTCAAAAAGAAGAGTAGGCGATGAAAACTTTCACTGGTCGCATAAAACGACGCAAAAAACTATCATAATTAATAAGAAATTGATCAACGATGTAAAACCAGAAATGTCAAAATTTGTGAAAATATCGAAATTGTGAAAAAATTGTAAAAACACAAAAATTATGTGAAATGACAATGCCAAATTGGTCAGATTTCAACACTTTACATGCAGCAAATTGAAAATATTAAACAATGGCAAATTGTGAAAAAAATTGTCAAAAAATGGCCGAAAATAATAAAATAGTGCATGAACTACTAATTGTGAAATGAATAAGAAATTGTAAAATATATTCACCCAACTTGTCAGCAAAGGCCAAACCAAAGTGGTTTGTTGCTGAAAAGTTGGCTAATTGCGAAAAAAAATATTTGGCACTACTTTTATTTTGTTTACTGTCTCGTTTTGAAGTTCATTTAAGTTTTTTGAAGCTGTTTCAGATTTATTGTACTTGTCGAACAGAACACTATTCGCAGCAATAAAACTTTATATTTAAAAATTTATTGCAAAAATGGTAACGTGATAAATTATTATTTTTCGAGAAAACTTTAATATATGGGTTTTCTCTTTTAAAGAAAAATTAACCCAACCTAAACGTGACATTAGCACACGATTTAAATTTTTCAGTTATTGATCTATTATTTGTCAAGTGGATGTCTCAATTAACTTTATTTGTTAATATATAAAATTCCATGAATTCCTAACAAAATACTAATGCAAACTATCAATGAGTTCTGTCAAATTATTTTATGTTTAAAAACCTATAACGGAAATTCGACGTGGAATTTACGTAAATGACCTTTAACATAAACCTAGATGGTGAGTTTTTTTGTGATTATTAACGCCTTCTAGACGTCAATCAACGTCAATTATTTGCACTGCTACGTATGTATCGACGGACTACGCTAGTCTCAGCCAGTCCCATCCCTTGCAACTACTTCGTAGTCGTACGCTTTCTTAAAAAATAAAATTGAGGGAATGTATCCAAGGTGAAGTAGCTGGAAGTCTGGACAATACCGGCTTAGTTGGTCGATAAAGACTACTGTAATTACGTAACAGAACAAGTGTGGAAGTATTGACGTCTCGATGGCGTTAATACTCACACACAAACTTTTACTCATAGTTGCATTCCTTGATGCGCATTTGGTGGATGTATATGTGGCGGTATGATCAGCTAAGAGAAAACGAAACGATTCTCATCACCTTGATACACTCCCTGAAATTTATTTTCAACCCGCAATTTCAATCTGAGTTATCTGAGCAAACTTCACTTAGACATTCCGCCAAACACAAACGTCCTTTCTGACGGATCGTATTAAATTAGTCAACAAAATGCAACAATTCGTGCAACCCAAACTAAACGAATTTAATAGCAATGTTGCCGTTCGTATTACATAATTACGGTAAATGGCACAAACGCCAGATTAAATTATGCCGGGGCTATCTGCGTCATTTTCTGGCCAACTAATTCCAAAGTACTTAATTAAAACCAGACGTACTCACGCCAACAGTTGAAATGCGCGCCCTCCACTAATGTTAGTTTGCAGCGAGTTTATCAATTGTTATCGGATTTAATTGCTCCATGCAATGTTTCCGAAATTTTCTGTGAAATATCGAGCTTTGGCGTTTTGCATTAAAAGGTATTGGTTTGCGGTTATCTGGAGCGGATGCGCCGCTGACAGGATAATTTATACATTACAGTTAAATTGATGCGGCTTTATCGAAAATACACTGCGGGAGATGTTTGCTTGAAATAGTGCGGCGCAGAAATTGACAGGAATACGCATTTGGTGTGGGGCGGATTTCCCGGATTTTGTCGCCTCGATATATTAGACCAAGAGAGATATATTCCTATAGTGTACTTATATATAAACATAATAATAATACATAACATAACCGGTGTCCTATTATTATTATCCAACGTTGAATTAAACCCAGTCTATTGTAACCAAAAGGTCGATTCTTAACTGCATTCAACGCAGACTTATAGTTAGGACGTAGTTCACGACGAATTAATTACGCGTGAATTATGAGGAAAGCTTTAAATTTAAAATTGACGTCACAGGTTGCCAGGGCCATTATTATAAATTATACGTTGCAAGCCGTGACTCGGAGCCCGTACGGGAATTTTTTAATATAAATTAAAAGATTAGGTATTTAAAGCCCCCCCCCCCCCCCTCCATAGGTGGGTGCTAAAAATTCTTTAATGTGATAAGTCTTGTATAACTGTTCTCGACTTATAAATAGTTTTAATACCGAACCCTGAATATTGAGAAAGTTGCAAAAATATCTTAACCTTTAAACCCATCTTTCAAAACCGTTGCTTGGTGTGTGGTAACTTCTCATTGACTTTTTCATCGCTGCTCTTTAGAAATTAGTATCTGAATTAAATATATTTGTCCCTGCGAAAAATCGAAATCTAGTTTACTGGCGAACCGAAACACTTTCCTAGAATAATGTAATCGCTGTCTGTATCCAGAAACTTTCTTGAAATAACAAATGTGTCAACATTCGCATTTGTGTTATTCTCTGCCCTTCCACTCAATTAATATCCCCACTGTTTTGAATGATCCGTGTTATTTGAAACCAAGGAAAAATCTACAGCTACATTCACTTATTTTCAGGCTTGCTTAATTATCAATATAAGGAAAATTGAAAATAAATTTCAGCGAATGCATTAAGGTGATGACAGCTGTTTCGCCCTCTATGAGATGATCAGACCACTACACATACATTTGCTGAAGATGTATCAAGTCACGCAAACATGAGTGACCACAACAACGACACATACAACAAAGCTGTCTTTATTGCACGTAAATGCGTAAATGCACGTTATTTTATAGTACCAACGTTGTTGGTTGGAAAAATCTCTGTGATTCACTCTTTGTCATCAGGAAACCTAACCAAATCGACAAATCCCGAATACGTAAAGATATATCAGAGCAATAGTTAACTGACGAGCCCATAATTAGCAAATCTATACTTTCCCTGAAATACATTGATCATAAATTATGTGACCAAATATATTATCACAAAGTCTGGTCGGTGGGTATGCAACTGAATGTAATGAAAAGATTTGTTGGAAAACTTCTTTCGATTGTAAGGTCGATTTCACTCTAAAATTATACACTTTTATTTGTATACTAACACAAATATTGTCTTCACACAAAAATGAATAATAACGCATGAATTTCTACTACACTTACGATAGAAATATTCATTAATTTTTTAAATGATTCTATGATTACAAAAATATATATTTTTTCTTATCCAAATCTAATACTAATACATATTTTGTTATAAACTGTACGACCTAGTAAACACTGGAAATAACTTGACTCACGTCTCACTTAGTCATTAATTAATGCAAATTAATTTTACATTACAATTAACAATAATTATGTTCCATTACATTACTTAACATTATGTGTAACAATGTGGGCAGATCAAACCTATATTTAATCTGTATCTTGAATTAACCAACGCATAGTTTTAAACTCCAATGCTTTATTTTATTCTATTTAGTTTTAAAGAGCATCTGGTGCATTTGAAACAATCTGCAGCTAAGAGAAAGGAAACTCGTGACTTAGCTTCGCCAAAACTTGTCCTTTTTACGCCACATTGCCCGTCAATCTTCGATAAAATTCTTAAATGCAGCACAGAACGTACGTACTAGAAAATACCAGTTGAAATGTTTCCTCATAGCACCCACTCAACACACCACATTATCTGGAAAATTGTACAAACGTGCAATAATTTGCTAAAATTAAATATTTACAATGTTCTGTCAAAAAATTTCATAAATTAAAGTTAATGTCGAAAATATAAAAACTGCCATTATGCAAATTGTAGAAATGTTCAAAGTTACCAAACTATCATAATGTTCGAAATGCAAGAAATGAACTATTGTGCAAAATACTGCAAAATTTCCCAAAACGAAGAAAGGTAAACATTACAAACATTGTGAAAAATTTAAAACTGAGCGATCAACATCCGGTGAATATATTAGAACAGGTTGATTTACGACTTCGCAAAATAATTCGTCGTTTCATCATTTCTCCACTAAATGGTAGTAAGTCAAGTAGTTTGAATAAGGTTTTATTTATTTTCAAATGCACCTAGTTCCTTAAAGCTCGATTACCGCCAAAACTATTTTTTTTTCAAAACGGATTAATTTGTTTATAATCTAATAACGTTGTAATACACTCATCTCTTATAATTCATACAAAACTATTTTCATATTCGAAGACGTGTGTTTACGATGTCGGTCGTGTCCATATATTCTAAAATTAAAATAGCTATTCATAAATCAAGCGGTAAAATGTAGTAAATTTTATAACGAGTCGTGAAGACATATTCCGCGTGTTTTACACATTTTCAATCCACAAGGCTAAATAATTTCGATTTCGATTGCAATTTTTCCAAATTTTGACACAACGTAATTATAATAATATTTTAATTACTATTATTATTATTCATTGTAAAATCAATGTCAATAATTTGATGTTCGCCTTTGACATTTGATCGTGGGCGGTTATAATAAGAACGAAATGATCGTCCAAGAATCCCAAATACTTTATTTCTTCCTACTTGTTTGTTTAAAAACGTGAATTCCGACTTACGGCAAGTTTAAAAAAAATTAGGTACTGACGACAAAGACTTTAAACTAAAATAAAACGCAGTTTAAATCAAATAATATTACTAATAAAAGTAATTAACGATGTGCAATAAATGCATAAAACAATAACAATAAATAGAAACGTATTGAGAATATTTCTGATGGGTTGGGTTGTGTCCTTTCTTACTGTACTGTACTGGTGTTAAAACTATGCATAAAAAATAAAAAAGAAGGCGATTGGATCCTTGGACGATATCGTTTCGTTTACCTTTGAACTTTTCAAAATAATTAGAATAATTTTAATAGCATGGATTAGAGATTTCCTAATACTGCACAAATAATAAAAAGATGATTATTATATAATATATAATTAATATTATATAAGTCTGCAAGAAGAACGGGGGTAAATCCTTGGATACTATCATTCCGCTCATTAAGCTTGTCAAGCATAGAAATTAAATGTCGTACTTATGAAATTAATTGATATAACTTATGATTGACGGCGACCGGAAGGACGTTTCGCTAACATTTGTGCAATTATTTACAAATTCACTGTGCTACCGGTAAGTTTTTACAATCCTTCGTATTACATATTTCATATTAACCAATAAATATGTAAGTGGTACTCGTTGTTAACAAGCTGTACAAAAAGTGTAATAATAAAATTAATAATCATAATAAAGTCTATAGGTAAAAGCAAGCAATCTGTGAAAGAATATAAACTAACGAAATGATTAAAATTGAAAAAACGCCAGTTAAGCTAAACGAATGGAAATTAAAAAATCACGGGAGGTCTGTATTACTTCATCTTAGCTGGTTAATGATCATTACGACTTAAATCGCTGCTCAAAACAGGTTATTAATAATTTAAGATAAGCCAAACGTTACTCGCAACTACAAACGCAAACTATCAGAGCTAATTATTTTATATTAATGTTTAAAATTTGCCAAATCGCCAACAGGATTATTGTAATTTTAAGTGTTGAAGAAAAACCAAAATCTATGACTTACGTAAGAGCATTTTTTTCTTAATAGATTTTGAGAATAACTAAATTGCTTGTTGTCTTATCTTTAAACAAGACACCAAACGGTAGTAAATCGCTAATATAAACTGCTAGAACCAGTAAAATCTAATGGTTCAGTCATTAACGTTGTTCTGTAAAATAGTTAATAGTTAGCAATACGTAAACTTTATGGATTAAAATAAATGTCATTCAACGTAAGTGGGCACGTGGATGCGTTAATATTGATAATTGTAAAATTCGAAAATGTACATTAAACTCATAAAATCGTGTAATTTAAAAAGAATTGATATTAAAAAATATAGTAATAATTATTCTAGCTCACATAGTTGCTCAGTTCAAAACGTGAACTACAAATGCTATTTTGATATTGTAAAAATTAAATAATTCACTTAAATGAGATTTTACTGTTGCTAAACGTAATTAAGTCGTAACAGTAAGATAAAAGTGAATACTTCAAAAGTCAGCTATTGTGCAGCTATATAAGAATTCATCCTATGTATAAAATATAGGTGAATCATTGTATTAATAGAGTGTGAGACTATTAATAGACAAGATGGGGCATTTGATATCATATAATATTGCAGAAACGTCGATGTTCTGTTTGTATTAATTTAGAGGTTTATTGAAATCAAAAGTTCACGACACCCTTTAATTTAAATGCTCGACTCCTATTGACACTTCATTATTTGCCTCCTAGGTATTTTTACAATTTAAACTTAAAACTTACTTCGAAACCCAGATCTGATTATTTCCTTTTAGTTCTTTATTTCGTTACGTAATTGATTTTGTATAATTAAATCGTTAAAATTAATGTAACATACTAAATTTGCATAGCACAGATTAATCTTTTTAATTATATAATTCTTTCTTCGAGCGTGTAAGTTATTGCATTAATTTGATTTTATGGGCAATTATGTGTAAATAATTATACACAACAGCCTAAATTATATACATTTATTTCATTTTGATATCTGGTAACCCATTTAAATCGTTTTAAATATGTTTTTCCTCGCATAATTTTTCTACCGGTATTGACGTATCGACTAAAATAATTGTGACCTGTTCTGTTATATCAAGCAAGTCAAGTATTTTCAATTTTACGTCTCAATTCGTTTTAGAACCACGTTCGATGACATTGTTCGAATACCTTTAATCATATTCTGATTATTTTGATAAAAACTAAGTATTTAAATGCAATAAACATTCAAATTTTGACGAGAGATTGGATTATGTTGAAATGATGTTATTAATTACGCAACCTCAAGATGTGAAATGCTGTGAAGATCAACCTAGGTGACGTAGCGGGTAGTTCATATGTATCAAGTATATTTGTATATTTATCTATTTTAAGGTGCAATTAAGTCGTAAGAGCCAGGAATAACAGTGCAATCGAATAACTTTTGTGACACTATTGTATTCGAGGTGCCAAAAAACGTTCCCATGTTAATTAAGTAGCCAAGGTGGACGTTTGCAATAAAAAAAGGATATTTGTTCTCTCAAGACACTGCGTTTTTATCGACAAGTTTAGCAAGTTTTCTTATCAATACACCTGAGTTAAAAGTAGGGTAACTTTATAAATTCAATACGTGCACAAAGTTAAGGAAAATAGAAATCAGAAATTTGTCTAACAATATCGTGTCTACAGATCGTAATACGACGACGACAAAAAGTGTTCGGAATTCGACATACGTAACATATTTGAGATATTCGCTAAACAGGGCACGTTCTACTCGTTCGCAAGTTATAAATATAATGCGTTCGTAAAAATGCGACATTCCGCATACTTGTATGGAATATCTCGTCCGAAAACATTCCCTGTGTAGTTAGGCACGCACGACATGAAAGGGCGTGTATGCATTCGGCTATGCAAGAGCTGGTTGCAGTCAACCAAAATGATCTGCTCGGTGAAGCCGTCCTCGATGATAGGACTTTGTTGTATTGATTATGAGAGAGCTCGAGCTGGGCACATAGCTCGGATCCTTCACCCCCGACCGCACCGTAATACTCTTTGCATTAAACACAGGCAAAGATAATGCACCCTAATCTCAATAAGCGCCGTCATAACAATCGCAAATTGTTTCCGCGGGACTTAGCTTGCTAATAATTCAATTCGCGGCAATCGTTTTACGCACAATGCCGACGGAAATACACTCATTATGTAGGTCATTAAAATAAACGTCATAGTTCCATTTGAATTGCTCATTTAATTGCAGAGTGCAAGAGATTTATTTGGTGTTTATTTCCTGTGGCTTGCACGTATATGAGTTTCTTTATTGACGCAAGACAATGCTAAGAAAATTATGAAATTTGCATCGAAGTTGTTGCAATATATCGAAAGGATGATTAATAATGAAGCTCTATATGTGCATAATTTTGGATGTCAAATATCCAATAAAAATATTACAAATAAAACCAGCTACTTCTAAAATTGATCGAAGTGTATATGCAACAAAATTAAACTTTTTATGGATTGCTTTTCATAGGACGACGCTCCTCGAGGAATGAACAAACACGAAGTAAACTATTTGAGACAACTCCACTTTAACATCACACAGGCGACACCAATTTATTCTAAACGCAATATAAACAAATTATACCATATTATTTGTACGCTTCGATGTGCGGAACACTTTATAACGTTTATCCCTCTAACTAGTTTACTAGGGAAGTATAATCGAGTAAACATCGCTTAATATTTCCCAAACTTACCAGGCGTGTGTGCTGTAGATTAAAATACTCCAGTGTCGTGTTTAATTTATTACTGCTTCTCTACATAATAATAAACCCACCATAACAAACTTCCACAGAAAGTTGCGTTCCAGACATCGTTACCATCGCAGAAAGCCGTTAATGAACGTCTTAATCATTTTGCAGTGTTTTTACGCCAGTGATTGAAAATTGACGAGGCGTCAGGTTCTTAGCACAATAGCGCGGCGAAGAACCCGTTAGCCGCGTAAAAATTTTATGATCGTAATTGCGATTTAAATCGGGTTTATTGCGATGTAACACGAATGATAATAAAGGTTTGCTCGTAGCATATTGTCGAATCGTTTTAAAATCGAATTCCTCGGCTCGGTGTCGGTTATATTTCATCATTATTTCGCGACATGGTCAGTTAATGTTTTAAATTACAATCTTATTGTTAATTATTTAACTCTTCCTTTTGTCATCATAACCGTATGTTGTTCCACACGTGGCTACGTAAATCAGTTTTGTCTATTTCGATAGTATTTTCATGTAGCACAGCTATCTAGTACATTGCTTGGCGTTGAGCGAGTTATCCAATTAAAGATAAATGGTGACTTGACTTGATTATTAATATTAATTAAATAACCAAATTAAACACCTAACACAAGTACACAATCACACCGAAAATAATCAATAAAACAATTTGAAGCACATTGCACTTGAAAGCAGCCCCAAAGTTTACTTGCACCATGATCCGCTTTAATACCATTACGAAGTAGTTCAGTTCTAGTCTTAAAAGCAAGCTCAACTACAGGCTTTTGTGTTCCGGGCGGTCCCCTTCTCGCTTTGTAATCGCGTGTACGTTCATACGTGAGCTGACATAGCAAGGAAATGTATTTGTAATTACAATAGGGAACTTAAATCGCTTTTAAAATGTTGGATAAAACTTCGTTGACATGCAAAGCTTGCATTATTATTAATTACTTGAATGTGCGTTTGTGTGGTGGAATCTCAAAACGAATTAAAATTAAAGTAGTATATAAATTAGATTTTTTTTGTGTGTGTTTTGTAATCACGGATACGTTACGTCGAACGGAGAAAGTTCATTGGGGGACTGAATATATACCGGGAGATGTCGCACGAACGCCTTTAATAAATCCTCGCCGAACCTTTAAACCCCGAAGGCCCAAAACACCTACTCCCGTGGGTGGTTAATGATTGAATTCACCCACTATCGCTAACCCTCATCCAAATGATTAATGGTCCCGCGAAAACAAAAGTAAATGGCGAATTTATCTAACGGACAGCTCACATGCTCCACGGCATCGTAGTCGTTCAATACCTAACACAGAACTTGCGATTTCTTAAATTATTACTTAGTTGCATGTCGCCAAGTAATGGATGAGTTATTGCTGTTATTTCGTTGTGTTTCTCTGCGTGGGGGTGTTATAATCAAGAGATTTATCAATTTCACTTTCAAAAGCGGCAATTAAATGCGTACAGAATAATAAGAATTATTGTAATCACAATAATTAATTATTATGGGAATCCAATGTATGATAATAATTATTGAAGCCACAATTGAAAAAATGTTGCTCCTTTATGGAAGAACGTCCATCGTTCCCAAAATACTAGTTTTCGTTCATATCCTTCTCCAAACAAAAAGGCATTGACACCAAGACTTGTTTGGTATTTCTCCACTCATCAACAATGCTTCAAAAATCCGCAATCATTCATTTTTTGTATAGTGGACCAAATAATATAACCTGATAACCTAAACATCCATAATCAAAGTGAAATTCGAAATAGGTACTAGTGCCAAATGAACATAAGCAACAGGACAATAAATGAAGAACACTCAGTGCAAGCACTTACCTTGTTGTTCACTATGACCTAAAAAACAGTCGGCTACCAGTACCTTAGAGAACAAATACTATTGCACAATGTAACCCAACAACGTTGACATATTTGCATTAAGTGCAAGAACTCACGCCAGGTGAAGGAAACTTTACATTCCAAATAAAGGTATTGAGAAAAAAATATGTGCGGTACATCAACATAACGAATCCATTTAATAATCATGAACCTGCTTTGACCAAGAATAAGAAAAATCTATTTAGTAGTTTTGAAGCTTTTAATTAGTGACATGGTCATTCTTTTTATTACTGTGTCATGTTTATGGCTCTCCGGAAAGCTTTTCGATACGAAGGTAACAGAATTATTTATCATATTCAAGTCAATGAGTCAATAGTTGTAGAGGAAACCGTCAACGATCGAAGCACACCATCTAAGGGCAACAGTAAGGATATTTGAGGCATTAGGATCGCTTTTTATGAAAAAAATTCATTGAAAGAGGGTAACGAAGTAACACAAAGTAAAGATTTGGAAAACGAAAAGGGGCAAATATAAAATTATAACGAAGGGAGAAGAAGCTACAACAGAAATGAAATACGGAAGAGCACGGGGCGAAGATGACACAACAGATGATTTTAGAACACCTCTACCACACAGTGAAGAATCAATAAGTACATCGATTTCAAGTTCCTGAACTTTCCTTGTCAGTTATTCCAGCCAAACCATAATTCGACCTAACTACGTGATTTCGAAATGGCTCTTATATAGTAAGTGCCAAATCTATACTAATAAGTATGATCCTCCACATAATCTCTTTGCATGAACCCATTCACTGCTATGCAACTCTTCTCCAGACTTCGTTGACTAGAGATGTTTCAGATCACTCTTATTGTATCTGTACATAATGTTCATTTTCAATCCTCAATCTAATTCGGTTCCATGAGAATAATCCTTGGAAATATAAGCCATGTGTTCTCTGATAACGAGCGCTGCAACTTCTTCACAGTATTCATGAACAAAATTCAGTCTAATCATATCACTAACAAATCTACCATATATCGTTGAAAACAGCACACTTCCAGTATTACTTCCTGTTGGGTTGGATTGGGTTAGGATTTCAAGTTTGCGAACTTCCCTTGTCAGTTACTCCAGCCATATCATAATTCGAGCTGACTACTTGATTTCAAAATTCTTCTTCTATAAATAAGTACCAGATCTATTATAGTCTCAAAACAAATTTCTAAACATTTAATATCCTCCACCTAATGGATCTCTTTGCATGAAACAATAGCTCCAATGCAACTCTTCGCATCTTCTCCAGACATTCTCACGTTCATTAGAGAATTTCCAAGATCACTCTTATTGTATCTGTAAACAATGTTCATTTCCAATCCTCCAATTCCCAATTCCATTTGAATCGTGGTTTTCAATTACGAGCTCTGTGTCTTCTGATAAGTATCGATATAACCATCTTCGAGAACAAAATCCAGTCTAACCATCATTCTAACAAGTTTGCCACATATCGTTGAGAATATCACATATCCAGCTTAAGGTCGTATTACTTGTTGGGTTGGGTTGGATTAAGTTGAATTGGGTTAGATTGAGTTGGGTTGGATTGGGTTGGGTTAGGTTGGGTTACATTGGGTTAGATTAGGTTGGATTCAATTTCTGTTGGGTTAATTTACTTGATATACCCATGTATAACTTTAAGAACACAATAATGAACTCGACACCAATTCCAAATAAATTTAACTTTTCAATATTGCTGATAACCAGTAGATATTTGATAAGTTGTTATATTAATAATGTAATATAATCCAAAGCTAACCGAGAACGTTATACATTTATAGTGATACTGGTACTAAAAACAAATCAACGTAAGTTAACAAAGTTAATATACACTTTGTCTAGGAGTGTATAACAACCAACTTATAAAACCAAGATCCACCATACAGTTCACATTAAACACCAGAAACAACGATTCATGAGGTCATTTTATACAGATGGGGCTGAGAAGCAGTTGAAAGTCCCCATTGTAGCGCTTTGGTTCCTTAAAGGGACAAGAACTTTGACGGTGACTTTCGACTGTGTCAAAAACTGTGCAAAGTTTACCGGCGCCATTCTAACAAACCAACACCGTAATTGATACAAATTAATGATAAATGTTATTTTGTATTTTAGATCGATTCGTCATATTGAAATATTTAGCTAACTAGACCTCTATATGTAATAGTTGACGTCAGCCAACTCGTACATACAAACACGAGTAGATTAACGCCGCATATATCCCAATTAGATAACATAATGATTTCTGAACTTTAGCGGCGGTGTTTGGAAGTTGATGGTTAATGTATTAAAAAAGTTGTCATCTGTCGTTTTACAGAAATATCTTTAACACGGTAAACATGACAAGACATCATGTTGACAAAACTTTCCTACAACGACGTCGTACACCAGTGGCTGCCACGATCATGCATTGTAAATAATTAATTTTACCTGCAAAATATAAGTATAAAAGCAATGCTAGCAGTTTTATTTATGTTTTACATTTACGTCGTAATCTGGGACTAAACAAATGTAAAACTATAACCAGAGACACTGTCTCATATATTTGCAGCATAAATAGATTTTGTCAATTCAAAATCAATGCATATTGCTATGATATTGGCAACAACTATGCCCCTGGAGAGTTTAGTTCAAACTATCCACGGTGACAATTAATAATTTTATTCGGTGCTCAAATCTCTCGAAAGCAGTTCGATGTTGCGATATTAAACCTTGATTGGTTCTATTATATTTCCAGGATTAACACAAACGACGTTCAAAGCCAATTAATATAAGTTTCGCGTTCAAAACTTCACGTAATTACAGATAATTCGCCAATATTGCTTATTGTATGCCTGATCAGAATAGCAATGTTTGTTAATAGTTAAGTGACCACTTCGAATCAAATATATAGTGAACGGTCATAGGGCAAGGTTATCTATATAGTCGATGTAGAAAAAATAATTTTCTTTTTCAGTTTAGTGGGATTGTAAACACAATGTTTGCATAAATTTAATTGTTCAGTTTGTTCGAAAAACGCTACTAGTTGATCAAAACCTTACAAACGCCAATAGAGTTATGCCACAAAGCTGGTTTTCTTTCTCCATCCAATCCTGTCTACAATCCCGGTAAAGTACCACAACACAAATATATTTCAACGACAGAGAAAACTGAAAAAATCTACATCGATTACAACAGTCAAAAAACAATGATATTTATTTTATTCTTTTTTATTTTTTTTGTTACTTCTAATAGTCAGAATACACCATTTTATTCCCAGCAATGCTAATTGAACAATTTCTCGCGGTTTCTAGAAAAAAAAATTGAAAAAATCACTTTTTTTATACAAAGGGAGTACCCTTAAGAAATAACGCAATTTTCGACCGTCAAAAAAACAATGATATTTATTTTTTTTCTTACTTCTAATAGTCAGAATACACTATTTTAGTCCCAGCAACGTTAATTCTACAATTTTTCGCGGGTTGTAGAAATTTTTTTTTGAAAAAATCACTTTTTTTATACAAAGGGGATACCCTTAAGAAATAACGCAGTTTTCAACCGTCAAAAAAACAATGATATTTATTTTTTTCTTACTTCTAATAGTCAGAATAAACTATTTTAGTCCCAGCAACGCTAATTCTACTATTTTTCGCGGGTTCTAGAAATTTTTTTTTTGAAAAAATCACTTTTTTTTATACAAAGGGGGTACCCTTAAGAAATAACGCAATTTTCGACCGTCAAAAAAACAATGATATTTATTTTTTTCTTACTTCTAATAGTCAGAATACACTATTTTAGTCCCAGCACCGCTAATTGTACAATTTTTCGCGGTTTCTAGAAAAAAATATTTACCTTTGAAATCAAAAATAATCACCAAATAAATTTTCTATAAATGATGCCATTTCATCACCTCAACAATATTAGAAATATGTGGTGCACTAAACCCACATAGTCGATATTTACATTTCAATTCCATACAACCTCTGTCGCAAAAAAAATCTGTTACTATAAGCCTCGCCGACCATGCCATTAATTTAACACAGCCCACAACACCTCATTACAAAAGCCAAACAAACCTTAATTAATAATAATTGCCCATCACATCTCATAAACAAAATTCTTAAGCAACGCATAAGAGACCCCGACAACGAAATTGGGTATACTGAGGAAGGTACTAATAGAAATAAGTGATGTAAAAGAGTTTGTAAAAAGCAAAAAGTGAGTAAATCAAAGGAGACTAAATGCTGTAACAAGCACGTAATAGACGAAAAAAGGGAAAAAAGGAGGACGCCGACTAGAGGATCTAAATTAAAAAGCCAACTAACGGAACGAAAAGAAATATCAAATACGAATTCGGGGCCAACAAGAAAATAATAGGTTGTTTGAAAACCAATCAAAAGAAAATAATGAAAACGGATGTGGAATAAGGGATTAGTTGAAAATAGATACAACAGGAATATTTGAAGCATGGAGAGCAATCTTCGAGAAAAAAAACTAATAGAAATAGGATAAAGAAGCAACACAAGTAAACACAAGTAAAATAATATATAAATATTATAAATATATAAAGGGGGGAGAGGTAGAAGAAGCTATAACAGAACTAAAATATGGAAGAACTATGGGAAAATATTGTATATCACTATAGATGATTTTAATGGGGAATTTAAATAGTAAAGGAATGGACATAGCTCACATATAAGGAAGCAATGAAGGAGGAAACCATATTAAACAAACGTGAAGAGAACCTACTTGGACACAATAATGGAAAGAAAATTTACAAGCCGATATGTCTTCAAAGCATTAAAAATATAATCACTGAATACTCTAAAAGAGGTTAACAATAGATTTAGAAGGAAAGCAACATAGCAGCATACATAGAAAGGGGGAAAATACTAAATTGTAGAAGTACATTATGGAATGCAATGGAAAATAGAATAGAGATATGAGACAAGTTTGACATTTATAAACCAAAAATGTTCTACTGTTAATAAGTAACAAATATGGAGGATCCTAACGAAAAGAGGCCTCATAAAATAATCAATGTAATTAAGTATTGTAGAACAGTAGTGAGGATAGTAATAATGAAGGGACTGAAATTAAGGAAATTTGAAATCCCTGAAGCAGAGGGATAGTCTAAGACAACTTTCATAGTATATATAGATGAAATATCAACAAAATTCTAAAGTGCTAATATGGGGAGCAAGTGGTTCCAAGGAAGTAACGAACGTGTATGTATACAAAAATATGAAGCCTATTAATTTAGGGAGTATGGAACATACAGACGACATAGTGCTGCCAAAAATAACCACAATGGGAAGAATAATTATGTGAAAAATACTTTGTCTACCGAAGAGGGATATGAAGAGAAATGAAAGGGTAATCGAACGACAGGGGCAAGATAAATAACAACAAAATTAGAAGACAACCGGTTGAGTTGGTTTGGGCAGGTGAAGCATTTGGGAAAAGACGACACGAAGGATACTGGAAGCAAGAAACAATTAATAAGAATCGTTGGAAGGCCAGGAAAGAAATGGAAGGCTGGGATAAAGGGACGAGTGAGAATTAAGTGGAAAAATTGGCAAAACAGAAAAAATAGTTTGGTATATATTTTAATAATTATATACAGTGGGTGATTATTTACTTTGCTTAAAATTTAGATTTAGTTATTAATTTATAGTAAATTACCTATACATTTCGTCTATGAAACGAACACACAGTTCGATCACGATGCGTATCGGCATTTGCCATTTTCAAGTTTTTTCAAATTGTTGAGGTTGTTGTTTCAGATTTTATTGTTGGATTGACTGTTAATTTGTGTGTTGATAATGTGGTTTTTTGGTTTTGCTTTTTCTTTAAATATTTCCATTATGTTCAATTTTGGTGCCTTCTTGTGTAGACTTCCTGTATATGCTCTATTCTAGTTTCTGTGTTCTTCTTTGGATGGTGAGGTCCAAGTTTTTATTTTGTAGGTCGTTTGGTATTTTTCCACCATGTTTTCTTCCAGGTGTTAAACTTCGGACAAAATTCCACATAGGGGACCTCCCATAGGGAATCCCTCGGTTTGACGGTAAAATTCGTTATTGTAGCGAGAGTAATTTTGCGGGGTTAATATCCACAAAATTTTAACTTTTCTTAGTTATCTAAGTTTTAACAACCACCTTTACGTTCGTTTAATAATAAAAAAAAAATTCAGTATTGAAAAAGGAGCTGATTAATATAGAAACGTCTACGAACCATAAAACCACAAATCGTGACATATTGTGCTTGGTGTGTAATCAAACTCGCAAAAAATATTTACGTTAGCTTAAATACTTACATTGCGATCAAAAATATTGCACCAAAACAATAAATAGTACAATAGTTAAAACGCTCCTATAGGTAAAAATATAGAAATCATAAAAAGTTCGATTAAAAGATTTCTCAAACCGATTCAAACCAACCACACTTCCAATAACACCGTTTACTCGGTTACAAATTCGTTCCACCGACAAAGACAAAAAGGCCACGAGATGTGGAGCAGAAGTCTTTTTCTGCGTAAACAACCCTCGAGCGGCGTCCCAACGCGAATTTGTAATCCGAAATCAAATAACCGTCGGTTTTGGAAGTCTGGCGACGAGTTTTTACTGCTCCTAAAATCCGGCCACTAAACACGAACCTATTTCTTGCAAACGTTCCCCTTGCTGTAGTTACGGCTTCAGCCCCCGAGGCATTGTTATCGCTCTGCGTAAAAAAGTGTCAAACGGTCAAAGTTCATGACCAATGCCCGAGTCCCTTGGTAGCAAACACATTATGATAGCTCACGATACAAACCTTTAGTGGGGCGTCTTTTTATAATTTCTTTATTTACGCGCGAAAAAATCGAGGAAAATGTATGATTTCAGAAATACGTTCTTTATTCATTTTTTTCTTTGATGCTTGTTATAAGCATGGGTTTCATATTTGAGAAAGTGGTAGCCGGCTATAAATAATGATTTAAAGGATTTCGAAAGAAATTAATGGTCGAAAATAAATTTTCAACAGCATGTTTTAATGTGAGCACTGATTTAAGATTATTTCTAGTTTTCTGTGTTCTGTTTCATTTCCATTTATATCGTAACTATACGTTTGTGTTTCAGTGTTTCTTGCTGAGAATTGTACAAGTTTTGATAATTTTTTGTCCCATAACTTATTTTTCATTTATTTCTTTATTTCCTTATAGAAAATCAGGCGAGGGCGAATGTGTACGTAACATCCTTGTTATTCTAACTTTAGTATATTGCATGATATTTACTGTGCCATTTTAGTTTCACGGTTTAATGAATTTTGGAAAATCATGCTTTTTTAATATTCATTACTTAATTTAAAGATAACGAGACATCAGAGCTCTAGGTAATTAACTTACGCTCAAGATACTTTGCAACGGTATATTATTAACTCCAAAATGTAAATTTGTGTTCCAAGTTAACGCATTAAGAGCACATACAATCTACAAAGTTAACGTCGGTTTTATGGGTAATTTATTCCACTACTGTTTTAACAATAGCATGCTGGAAAAGAGTTGGCTTTGGCGCGCGTCGGAGCGCACTCAGCAGTAACGCCGAAAATCTACGGTCGGATATGAATTTTGAAGTTAAAGTAAATGTGCATTTCGGGAGAATGAAGGAATTGCCACAATATATCTCCGAAAATTACTACCTTGTTTTAAATTAGGCAAAATGCCATGATCTTCATTTATATGGGTTGGGATATTTGGACAAATGTTTCGTTGTTTTACGAGCTCAGTAGGTACAAAATATATTGATTTAATATAACATGAGCTGTTAAATAACTGGTGGGTTTTAAGGAGCATTAACAGCAACATAGTAAGTTTTATTTTGTTGGTAAATTTTTCTCGATATAATTGTCGTGCTTGAAATTTGCAATCTACATTCCTTCAAGTACGTTTTGGACTCCGATTCAGTGAAGTCATATATTCTAGTAGCCTACTTTGGACCATGCTGTTTTTTCTACATTCGTTTTATGACTTTGAAGAAATTCTTGTTTGTATATGGGAATGTCTCTATCAGCCCTTAGTTGGGGTATGGCTCTACTTAACATGGTTTCCCATGCTTTGAAGGCACCGTCTACAGATCTCACCTTACGATCATCTGGCTGTCCCCATTTCAGATTTCTCTTGATACAAAAATTATATCTAATATTTATGCATTTTATACATTATTTACTACGCTAGTACTGGTTATCTTAGATACTTAGATTAACTGGACAGGTTGAATACCCCTTTCGGAATCGGAATGCATTATATACCACACAAACAAGGAGGATACCCCCAATTATCCAATAAAGTTCACCGGCACGCCATTAATCTCGAAATTACATGTTGCCCGTCCTTGTAGTGCATTACAGCGCTGATACACAAGTTTCCTTTTTGTGTGAACTGTTTCGCACAAAAAGAGCGCTTGTTGCGAGTGTGACGTTGAAACAACCCTTCGAACAAAAAGGCCTGTACTACAAACATTGCTGACGCGCCGACAGTGAATTTAGTTAGGTACAATCCTAATTGAATTTGCCGGTATTGTTGCATGTTAATCGATATGTCACCATCGTTTATTATACATGAACGGCTTGTAACAGTACTAATGCAATCTACAACTATGTAAACTGTTGCATATGTGAATAGTCTTGCACAAATACAGTCGAGTAAATGAATGAACTTTAACGCAATTATTTGTTTAGTCAACCGGGAAGCTTAATTATTATAATTTTAATAATAGATTTTAATAATGTTTCAGAGAAACTCGTCAACTCATCAACTGGTTCAGCGTGCTTTCACCGATTAAATGATTAAACAACTAACTATAAAGACTAGACGAAGAAGTTTTTTTAATGATAATTAACGAATTGAACCAAATTATTTCGGGTTGTTTTTCAATTATTATTGGTTTATTAGATATGGATGTGGCAACAGTTTAATTGATTTAGTGAGCTCGCTGATTTTTAATCATTGACTTGTGTTTTGTGTCGTGATTAATGTAACGGAATTTAATCGCGAGTCCTAGTTAACGTATTTGTGTTCGTATCTTATTTCGTTTATGTTGTATCACCAAAGGTCACTTAAAGGAAAAGACACGCGTAGAGGACACCAAGTGTGGCTGTTTTATTTGTGCCCGGTAAGATGTATAGACTTAAAAAAATAAATGTCAGTGAATGTATTAAGGATTCGATCTCTATGCGCTCATCAGACCACCTTACACACATTCGCTGCAGTTACATCAGGAATCAGGTCATGCAAACGTGGTTTTCTCGACCAACGTGCTAGTACTAGAGAAGTAAATTTATTATTTATTATTGTTCTAATATTGATTAAAAATGTTTAAAATACTGTACCAATAACGAACAATTCCTATTAAGAATAAATCAAAAAAACTTTTTTATACGTAGATAAATTTCCAGCATACTACGCTAGTCGCTATGACAAGTACATTTTTCGATTTTTTTTTAAGTTGTCAATATCTTTACATATCTACAGATATAGAAAAGGTGATAAGACAAAGTAAAATAAAATTTTTGAGGGTAAAATAATTGTATTGCTTTTCAATTCCAATATAAATCAATTATCGACAATTTAAGTTTACCAAACTCAATTTTTTTTAAATTATAAATAGCGTAAATCTACTAATTATCAAAAATATTCAAAGTGATAAAAACAATTACAAAAAATTATGATTTATTCCATTCATTGCCCAGTTTGGTGTTCGTGTGAATATAATCAAGATGAACGAAATAAGTCTCGACGATTCTTAGAATAGTTTTTCTTGGTAAAAAAAGCCACAACCTTGACCGAGAAAATGGATTTGTGGTGAAAATTTAACTAGGGTTTTTATATGATGATGGACGATGCGACGAAGCTATTAATAGAACCCATTATTTTCATGCAAATATGAATTACAAATATGAATTAAATCAATCGCGATTGATTTTTTCTTAAACGACAGCGCCCCGACTGATCTATTAATGAACTCATTTTGTTCGCGTGGATATAAAAACATGAATTAAATTAATTTCGACGATTCGTTGGAATTAACGAGTTATGAATGGGATTTAGGGAGTGGGAAATGTGATTATAATATTTTTTCATTAATTATTTGCAAATATTTTAATCAACGCAAAAATAAGTTAACGAAGTTTTGGATGAATTTAAGAAGGTTCGTAATTTATAATTCCCGTTCTACTCTTCTGGCACACGAATTATATATTTTTTTTCTCCCTCAATAAGCTTGATGCTTGAGCTCACACAGCAGCAACTCGACGTGGAACGAAGAGTAGCAACCCAAAAATCGCAAAAATTAAATGTCCCAGAGGCTTTTATCCATCCTATTTATATCCACCCAACCTGTTTACACAGTACTCGAATCTCCTAAATTCCAAATAAATCCAATATTATTATCTTCCACTAGTTCGTTGAGTTATATCGTGATTCACTGATTTTGCATTATTTTCATGTATCTCTTCCTGCATCGGTCTATATAATATCTTCATTTTCACATCAATACACAATTCGTTTGCATACATTTTCATCTTTTCCTCTCATCTCGATATATTGCTTCCCTTAACCAACATGTAACTCCCACAGCTTCATCCTTAACAAACTTTGTATTCCTCATCCTCGCAATTAATATTATTCACAACGCCTCACTGCCGCCATTTTTTCGTTTCCGCTTCCTATCAGCTTCATGTATTCCCGCCTTCACCTTTTATGCCCTCGTGTAGATTTTTCACCACCACATTTCCACTTCATGCATCAATATGATCCTCACTCACGTCTTCCATAAAACCACAAACCCACTTTTACGCCCTGTTACTGTTCGAACTTTTCCTCAAATATTCCTCCTCATTTCTCGCATACATAGTTCTTACAAGTTCTTGCAAGTACTTACCAAAATTATGAAATTATTTCATCTCTTTCATTTCGTCACATCAGTTCTAGATATTTTATTTACTTTTAGCCCTATTCTGTTCAATCTTTAAGCCACATTTTTTACACCTTCCTCAGGCTCTGCTAATATGACTGTGTTATCCGCAAAAGTTAGTGATCGTATTTTTGTGTTTGCTAATGCTACTCGTCCATCCTGATATCTTCTTGACACTTCACGTTGATCCGCTGTGATGTTGTAAATCACTCTGATAATGAGTTACTCACCCTCACCTCTTGTGAATATCCAAATTATTACAATTGTCTCCACAGGTTTATTTTAAAAACCTTAACAAAACCTGATATAAAATTTGCAAACATGTTGTATAATTTTCTTAGTCACTTGCCTCCCCACCAAATCATTTTGTTACCAGACTCAATTCTTCATATAATCTCTACTTCCTCTCCAATTTGACTTCCATTATCCCTGTACACAACTTACATGCTATATTATCGCGAAATAGTTTTCCCATTTCCACTATTGTTAACATTATAGCTTTCCTCCACCCTTCCACTGGTTTCTTCTTTCTCAACACTTTCTTGCAATACCTGTGGTGCATACAACCAACTCTTTTCATATGCATATTTACATTGTTTTTCGTTCTTTACAGCTCAAGTTTAGTTAGGTATACTTTTCTCAGTCTTCTTCTCCCTCGGTCAGGCTTCGTCATTCTTCTTTAATTCCCCCTTCATCTACTAATTTCCTAAAGTGCCGTCTCCATATCAATGGACTCCTTTGCTTTAACGTTTCTCTCATATTTCCTTCTTCCTTTGCAAAACATGATAACTGAATAACTATGTTTTAAAGTCATTTCACGGAAGCGGAAAATTACTTTATATTTCAGCACAAAAATGTTGCAGAAAACTTATTAGCTACTAAAGTACCATACTACGATTTTCATGGAAAACACGATTTGCTTTAAGTGCGACCGATCGAAACAAATTCTTAGATCACGTGTCATTCTTGACATGGGTTATTTACGCGATGCTTATAATTCTTTAATATAAATTTTATTTTACGATAGGATCACGTAACTGCGGCAATTATTTTAAATTGCTTCTATTTTTAACACCGCGTGCATTAGTATCAGATGGTGGGTATTGATTGTACGAGTTTAATCGTAAACTATTTTTAATCGCGATAATTAGCGCGCTTAATTGTTTAAGCAAGGCAGTTCTATTGCAAAACGTACATATTTCCTGCTGCATATTTTTAAAAGCGGCGTAGCGATCAAGAAGGAAAACATTAAAAATTTAATTTAAATGTCTCGTGTGGGAACCAAATGAAAGGGAACAGTAAATTAATTAAATGTCACGAGCGTTTTTAGGAAATAAAGTCATGAATAATACTTCTTTAATAATAATTTATAAATGAGTATAAATGTATTTCAATTTGAATTAAAATTACAATAAATATGAAACAGGGCGCAATTGACACAAATCTTATTGAAAAGTTAAGGAAACATTAAAATTACTTGCAATATATGTACATTTCGAAGACCCGACTTTACTCAAGCCACCCATAACCAATAAATTTAACAATTGTCTAAAAATTATCATACAGGCTCTGCCCTACACCACCCTCCATTTATTTCTTAGATGGCATATGACAAATATCAAGCAATATATATAATAAATGTTAACAAAATATATTTCGTCAAAACATTCAGTTCAATAGTGCATACGATATTGTTACCATTATAAAAATATTAACCACAAGAGCAACGAGTTAACCTATATCGACAAGAGAAGCCATAGCAAAAGCAAAGCGTGACAAAAGTTCAACCTCAATACGGATTCAAATTAAGCTCAAACGGTGTTTTTAAGCTGTCGACGCTTTTTACGTTTTATGAATCGCTGAATAAATTTTAATTATACCACAACCGGCTCGTTTTATTTCAGAATTCGCGTCCCTATGTATTTGTGTATTTGTGTATTTATAGGATCGCCTTCGACGCGAAATAAATACTACAAAACGTTGTAGTAAATCAATATCGTTTTGCGCGTCGGAATTAAAGGGCAATTCGATAAAAGTATTTGTCTTTTACGGTTTATTAAATTTCAGGTATTTAAATGGATGGTAGGATCTTTCAACGAAATGTTGGATTCGTTTCGTTTCATTCTGAATTATTTAAACGATGATTTACCACGAAATTGACTGCCTATCCCCAAAAATAATAAATTCACATCAACACAATGAGTACTTCAATTTGACGTTAAAATTAATTATGAATTTTTTTGGGCTGATATTTTAGTATTATTTGTAACATAAATTTCGTCTGCGATGTGCGCGAGCACATTTTTACAATTTATGGTCCATTTACATTAAAACGATGAAATTAAACTTTGTTACAACAAACTACAGCTTTCAACGCTACGTACTGGATAATTTACTGCAAATTTGCAATTTCGAGTATTTACGTTAACTAAACAGTCAAAATTAAACATGCTTTTCCACTAGAATTATAAATTGAACCGTGCTTTTCAAATTATCGTTTCGGTAAATTTTGCAAAAAAAAACTATAAACATTTATTTGCAATATGCACATTTAAATCGTTTTTCTATTATCTTGCATTTTCATAAACCGTCTTTATTTCACTAGTCGGCTCCAAGGCAGCCGACTGTTTCGCAAATATTCGTTAAGTGGTCATTAGCTTTGATGGCACGCTTTTTTATATTATTAGATCCCTCAGTCTTGCTGTGAAGTCGGCAAACTTTGACGACATCATGGGTAGTGTGAAATTCTCCCCTTTGCAATTTCGATTCGGGATTTTTAGCGTCGGTCGATTTAACTGAAATAACAAAGCTCCATCCAATGCTCCCTATTGCCCTACATTTTCGTTTCAAATCCATACAGTCGACGTATCTTTTTCATTAAAAGGAATTCACAAGCAATATTTGTATCACCAGCATTGATCTTTTTAGTATTCTTATCAAGTATCTCCCGTTTAACTCTTTTTGCTTTCCTAAATGCATATTTTGGAAATTTAGCATTTTTTTCTTCAAATTTTATCGACAAAATTTTAGACAAAATTTGCAAACAATTTTAATTTTTTTTGTTTGTTTATGTAATTTTGATCAATTGTTATTTTCTGATTTTTAGTTTTGCAAAGTTTAACAACTTTATCTCTACATTTTAGTAGTTAATGGTTGTAATTTTGTGTGAACAACTTTTTAAATGTTGAACATTTTATTTTGAGCATTTTCCTTTGACTCGTCAAAAATTATAAAAATATCAAATTTTAATCATTTGGGATTTTCACAAATTTTAGAAATGCAACATACATCTCATAGTCAACTTTGGCAGGTTTGACGATTAGACTTATTCATTTTTAAATTTCTTTAATTTTGATCGTTTTAAAATTTTACATTTTCACGATTTTTCGTTTGCAAATGTTACCAGTTGCATTTTAAACAATTTCAGAATTTTTGAAAAAAAAATATTTTACTTACTTTTTTACAATTTAGCATTTAAAAATTTGGATATTTTTAAGCATTACTATCGACATTTTTTGCAAGTTTATTATACGAATAAATTGCAGCGAATATATCAGGTGACGACGTCTCTCTGGATTCATCAGATCACCAACGATGGTTCCTGTGGTCATGCAAATATGATGTGAAGTACGAAAAGTTTGTATCAGTTTATAGACACCCTAGATTTTTTCGTAACCTATTTGAATTTTTTGGATTCACAATTTTTTAATTTTTGTTTTTTTTCCACTTTTGAATTTTTGATAGTATTTACAACTTTTTCCATTTTTAACGAATTGAATTGTTTTTATAAATTGTAACGACTTTGCATTTTATACGATTTACGACTTTTTGGCAAATTTTCTATTCTTAACATCAGAGGTTTTGATGATTACAATTTTTAGATTTTCTATATTTGTCACTGTTCAATTTTGTAATCTGAATACCTCCGTTTGAATAAAATGTTTGGACTGATAGAGGTCTGCTGCGATTTATTTTTAACACGACGGTATCTCATGTCGACGGCTACAAAGTAGTTACACATCTAGACAGTACCTATTTATTCGACGTAACTGCTTAGCAGTATGAGTGAGGTATTCACTGTAGATGGGCGTTAATACTCACACACACACACACATCAAAACTTCAGCGAATGCATGTGTGGTGATCTGGTGGGTACATGGAAGGCGAAACGATCATCGTCACATTATTTTATTTTATTATTTTATTATTTGGCTATTTTCATATGTTCTTTCCTTTCGCAATTTTGACAATTTTGCAAATTTTATCAACTACATTTTGTCGGTTCTCTATTTTATTCTCTCTCTGGACAGTTTGTGATGATTTGATGAACTAAATATTTTGGAATGTCAACAATTTTGATAAAATAAGTAGATAATTGATAATATCATATTGATTTAGGAAAAATAAAATAATGACACTTCCTTCCCTTTATCTCTACGAATGTGATTTATTTGCAGGGAGAAACCTCGATTCATTCACTCTTAATCGATATATCAATAAAGAGTATGAGACACGTTAGGCAAAAAAAAATCAGTGTTCCCAAGCATAGAACCTCACTGTACGAGTGAAGCCCCTATTATTAGTGTTTCAAAGTTTTCAATGGCTTGCCTACAGAGATAATTGAAGTGCCTGAAATAAAAATTATAAAAAAGCTCTTAAACTGTATTTTACGTCTGGCTGTTTTATTCAGTCAAATCTTTTTTTTAGTAATTGTCGTTGTAACTGTCGTTTCTGGTTGTTTGTCGTCTTCTTGTATAGTTACAATTTCAGTTGTTTCCTCCTCATCATTGTTTCATCCTCACCTTTAGGATTCTTATAAACGCGCTTTTTAACGGTTTTCCTTTTTCTTTCTTCTTTAGTAACCACTTCAGTAACTTGAACATCTTCAGGAAGTTCTTCAACAACTTCAGCAACTTCAGGCTTTCGAGGCAAGAATTCGTCTAGTTTATCTTCAGGCACGTCTATTTCTTCTATTGTGACGGTAGTCACTGGCGCTTTATCGCCTTCTTCGACTGTTTCAATTTCAGTAATTTCTTCCTTCACGCTATCGTATGATTCGTTTCCTTACAACTTTCTTGATGGGCCTACCTTCCTCGGTAGTAACTTCAGTCACTTTGACTTCTTCTGGTAGATGTGTAAACAGTAACAGTCGTATGGGGCTGTTTGTCATCTTTTTGTATCGTGACAATTTCGGTTTTCTTCCTCATCGTCCTCTTTAGGTTTTCAATGGC
Organism: Geotrupes spiniger; assembly: GCA_959613385.1. Lineage (NCBI taxonomy): Eukaryota > Metazoa > Arthropoda > Insecta > Coleoptera > Geotrupidae > Geotrupes > Geotrupes spiniger. The sequence goes on along the minus strand of OY390735.1, from coordinate 12,339,789 downwards.
TTACCTACAGAGGGGAGGTTTTTTTTACGCATTACACAAATAGTCGAGCGACCTTCCCTTGTTGGGATTTCGAAAGAAGATCAAAAGATCCGGCTACACCTTTCTCAAATATCTTTGAGAAAGAATTTAGAATTGCAATGAGCATGTAATTGTTAATATTACTGGGGTTGCTTTCTTTAAATAACGGAATTATGGAAGATATTTTAAGGGCATCGCAAAATTGACTAATATTTAATCGAATGGTCCATAAGATCAGATTGATTATTATATTGTATACATAAAGTGCAGCTTGGGTTGGGTTGGGTTGCTGGAATGATCCTTCACATTATCGTTGACAATGGACGAAAAATGTTGTGTGTGTTGACAATAATTTAAGATCGGTGGTTGATATCCACCCTCAATTTAGAGACCATTTGAGTTGTTTTGTCTTCCAAGGTTCCCATTTACATAATATTCTGTCACTATTTGAATTGGTCACTTGCTTAGAATAATGTTTTTGTCTTTTAGTCGACATAACGTTTTAATTTTTTTTTCGTTATTTTATATTCGTTATCGCAAGATTTTCTTAAATTCTTAAAAGATTTTAATGTAGGACTAATTTATGATTTCAGACGTAATCCATGGTTTCCTGTCATGTGTATTTAACTTCTATGCAAAATTATATGTATTGGAACTCAATCTTGCTCGGTTATCTGCATAGGTATTTGTAAAAATTATTTAATTGATCCATGTCCGGTTTGTAACCCTCCGTTCAAAATTTGAAAAGTATATCATACAATAGTGACTTGTGACGTAATCACCAAAGGCAGATCTTTACAGTTAATTGATTTTTGGTACTTAGTTGTTCTTCTTGCCCCATTTCCCCTTCAATTATCCATTCCAAATCCATTCTCCGACAATCATTAATTTTAATAAATATCGTCTCCATCCTCATGCTAAATTAAATTGATGGCGTGTTTAAATTTGCTGCCTCTTATAAAATAAAACGTTATGTAAATCCAAAAAGTACATCGTATATGGAGCGAGTAGTGGTGAAGAGGTGCTGAGAAATGAAAGAAATGGAGAGTGGGTTCAGAGAGATATGATTTAATGAAATATTGTAGAAACTTTACAGATTTGCGAGAAATTTCATATAGTTGATGATCGTTGGATGAATGAAGAGTGGTATAGTTGGAATAAGATTACAAAAATGAAACATAAATATTGGAAGAGATTCTAGAATTAATGACAGTGAGGAAGCTAAAGAGGCTAAACGAAGATCGAATACGAGGAGTAAGGTACATGAGTTATGTTAGAAAATAGGAATCTTTATGAAGGCTGTTGTTCTTTTTCGACTAATTTGTTATCCAGCAACACGATGTTGAACAAGTTAATCCTTTCTGTAGTCGTATGTAAAATTTTTTTTATAAAATGTAAACATCAAATTCAAAATATGTAATTAAAAATTTCGTCTGCATTTCTACGTAAATGTAACTTTCGCGTTTCCGACTGACGCAATACGAAAAAAAACAGCGTTAACATTAACTCTTTGAAGGTGCTAATTATAGCCCGTTTACCATTTCACGAACGCGGTTGTAAACGCGTGGAAATTGGGGCTAAAAATAGGTGTCAACCGGAAATATCAACGACCTCGACGCACAAGTCAAACGGAGAAGTCGTCGCGTTCGTAAATAAACAATCGTGCAATGATGGGGTAATAATTCGACGATTTTCCACGTAACTGTGTCAATTAGACCTGAACGGCAGAAACCAGTAGCGGCGGGCATCTGTCGCAAGCACATGCATACATATCATCGCAACTGCAATCGCTGCCCGGCTTCGTTCCAATGCCGAATCCAAAACACGACCTTATTGCGAAACGTTCGCTTCCATCTGCGACATCTTCGACTTATTGGAGTATGCGGACGTCAGGTAAAAGTAAATCAAACGTTTAATACGAAGCGATTCTTGTAAACCACGAAAATGTTTTCAATAACATGTACGTTATGGATTATAATATTGTATGTCTCAGCACTCGGTTATGATGGTGTTATTAATAATTCTATGTAATTCAATTAATGACAGCTTCATTCAATTATAATCGATTTATATTAAGTGAAGAGCTGTTGAAGAGCGCATGGCGGCGAAAAGTCATGCAAACGAATGAAAATTACCGCAATCATAATATTAATTCAAGTGCTCGCATACATAATTATATGTTAATTCATACAGAGATAAATAATCACTTTTTGAAGTTTCCTTAGTAATACATATCTAGTGCCGAAAAATCACAAATTACGACTGCAGCAACAAAAAAAGTAAGACAAATATTAGTACAGTTAATTCAAGTGAAATAAAAAATTAACAGAACGAAAATAATTAAGAAAACAACACCAGCATAAGTGGAGTGAACTAATCAACGCCAAAAATACCAGTTAGGTGTTCGAACATCAGCAAATACAAATAGAGGTCTCGCCCTAGATTTTGGATACAATGGACTTGTGGACTCAGGAAAGGAAGATATCTTCGGTTTGTCTGATTTTATTACAGCAAGAAATCAACTGGCTAACTGTTATTTATAACTTTTCGCAGAATCAGACATTTAAAAAGTGACTGTTAGATCGTAAATCGTGCTATTTAAGAACTGCATAAGAAACCACAATTGTTGTTTTTTATTATTATTTTTACACTAACAATCAATTACTATTTAATCAAGTGTATAAAGTGTATAAAAATTTAATGCTGAGTATTATATCCTATGTCTAAAAAAATCTGTTTCTGTATAAAAAAAATGTCGTTGTATTCCACTTACTTCGTACGAACATCTACGAAGGAGCAAGAAATTAATTTCAAATTTTATAATTAATTTGTAATTAATTTGTAATGCCAAAAAATTCAAATTCAAACAAACATACAGCAGTACGTGCAGTAAGAGATGGAAATGTACAAACATAACATATCGAGCAAAGAAATGGGTAATAAGGTAATGGCTATCATCAAAAGTCTATGGAATCTAACGAATAAACAATGAGAACATGTGTTAGTAGTTTGGCAACTACAGTCAGAAAGGATGAGATTTCCATTAGTGTTATACGTGTCAGGAAATATTAAAGAAATTTGTATATATTGTAAACATAGATACCTGTCCATTCAATATTAACGCAGTAGTTGTTGCTAAAGACATTGAAATTCAAAACTTTATACAACATCAATACTTGAGAGAGCTAAAACAATGTATTAGGTCTAGGTTTTAAGTCAAATTTAAATATCAACGATATTACGTTTAACATGAATATATTAATTTTCTGAAATTAGATGTAAATGTAGCTGTAAATTTACAACACCCAACCCTATCCCACCCAAACCCAACCCAACTCATCCCAACCCAACTCAACCCAACCCAAACACAACCTCGATTAATATTCACTACAAATCACTTTGCATACATTTTAATAACAGGTTCAATCCACATGTTGCTAAAGATCGTACACCGAGTAGTTTGATCACATAATAGTTTATATAGACAGTAGTTTAAGACTCAACCCAATCCAATTCAATTGCACCCAACCCTATTCAAACCCAACCCAAACCAGCTCAACTCAATCCAAACATAACCTCGATTAATATTCACTACAAATCACGGAGCCATACAATTTATTAAGAGCTTCAATCCACATGTTGCCAAATGGTCTGAACGCATAGTAGTTTACATAAACAGTAGTTCACATGAATAATGTTACCGTATTTCATTAAACTTTGGTCACAATTAAATCAATCGTATAAGTCGTCGCAAAAATTTGATTGCGCATAGAAAATAGATTAAATGCACACAATAAGTAGATTAAAGTATAAAGTAGTTTAGTGTGTAAATCAATATGTTTGTATTGCAGTATTTTGTCGCATGTGGTTCCAATATTTAAAATCCTCAATTTTACGTAGTTCTCGCAAATAGTAGTTCAAATGTACAATTGCAAGTTTGATATAGTTGAATTGATCATCGATGTCCATGCGATAGTATTGTAATCAACGCAATCGTTGATGATATATCGAATCTTCAAAAAGAATAGTTCGAATGCACACAATAATTATATTAATGTACAAAGTAGTTTACAATGTTATCGATTATGTCACTTCATTTTCTGTTTCATGTGCTGCGTTGGGGTGGGTTGGGTTTGGTTGAGGCGGGTTGGGTTTGGTTTGGTTGGGTGAGTTGGGTTGGGTTGGGTTGGTTGGTACGTAAGAATAATTTCTTTGGATTTTGTGGATGAGAAAAATTTCTGACAAAATTGTCGATGCGTTAAATCATTAATTAGTTAGGAAAAATCGGTTCGGAACTTTTCTAAACATAAATAATTAAATTTAGAATTTTGTCGATGAGAGTGGAGAAAGTTTAAAAATTAGAATTTCAAACACATTGAGCTTCAACTTTGGTGTTACGTTTTCAGCTGCACAATGTACACATTTTCTTTTTATTAAATTTGAAATTATTATCTTCTCTTTTTCTCTGTTTCTCTAGGCAGGCAAAATTACACAGCAAACTCATCGAAATCATAATGTATGGGCGCGATCTTTGACAAATGTGTAAATTATTTGTTAGTTGTCATATTCAAACCAAGTAGAGTTTATTTAAATTATTTCGATATTGTTGTTAATTTTATTATCAATTAATTATTTTACGCCAGTTCTCATTTTAATTATAGCTTCAAAGCCTTATCTTGATATCTAATGGATTATTTAATCTTTAATTAAATATCTCATACATATAAGTATCATTATACGTAGCAATATTTGACACTTCTTGCTGATGCTGCTTGATATTGCAAAACCGACCCATTTAATTAAAGTCATTACAATATTAACAACAATTTTGTAACAAATTACCAATAACTTTATTAAATCAAATATTGAAAATTTGTTTACCCAAACCATGATGTGTCAATAAAATGAACATTAATTTAATACATTCGAATGACATATTGCCGGACAACTATTTATATATTAATCGAATTTACCTCAATTTCGAACAATATTTACGAGCGGATTGACGTAGAACACACGAGAGCGCTTACAATATAATTTTATTAATAATTTCGACGTAAACGCATTAGATATTTCAATTACGAAAATGCCATAAAGTATGCCAATAAATAGGACCGGTTTTATCGTTTTATTTTGATTTTGTTGTTTTCAATGATGTAACCGTCATTCTTAAATTAAATCGGTTTTGGTTTATGTTTATCGTCAGAGCTATTTTCGTTCTAGTGTAAGTTCTACTTTTATACACGTTTTTGTATTCTTGTTCTATCTATTTATGGGTGGTATAATTTTATTATTTTCTGTTTACTTTACATTCGTTTTTCATTGGGTTCGCTATGGTTGGAGTTTTAACTGGGTTTCTAGATTTCCCCTCGTCACTTTTCCTCATTTCTTTAAGTATGCTTTTAACTGGATTTCCTTCTTGACTAATTCGGTATTTTCATTCTGTTTTTAAATCGAAGCAAAAAAATAATATCAATGAATGTACTATTAGCTGTCAACATTGTAATTTTTTTACATCAAACTAGTCTTTAATAATAAAAATTGTGTTGAATGCAGCATCAATATATTGATTTCAGTATTATAATTTAGTTATATCGTAAAATGTACAAATCGCACTTCTAAAAATAAGGTAAATTAATATTCAGCTATAAGATTTATACCATCAAAAATATATGTTCTACCATAATATCTTAATTGTGTCATTAACTGAACTACTTTCAAAGGGAGATTTTCGGGTCTACCAAAAGTCGTCGAGATGATTACCTTTAAGTTACTGCTTCCGCGAAATGCATTTTAAACTGTTCATCATTTTCGTTTACTACCATTACACAGTAGTATTCAAGTATTCTAGCAGAGATACATATTTTGTGTCCGCATCTTTAAAACGAACTGAATCCAATCAATTCAATTATTTTAGAATTTGTTGTTTTTATTATGGTATCTTCTTCAAGAGAATATAAAGAAATGTAATTATCAAAATAACATTTCTTCTCTTATGGGGATATTTGGTATTGGATATAACGCAACAAAATTGAGCTTTCGTTTAAAATTGGTTTAAAAGCTGTACTTCTGCATAATGGAAATAAATTTCCATCGGTACTTCTGGCTCACTCTGCTAGTATGAAAGAAATATATGAAAGCTTCAAATTTGTTTTGGAAAGCATCAATATGCGGTGTATAAATAGAATATTTGTGGTAATTTTTCTTGGTCTGCAGCTTGGTTATACAAACTACTGCTTTTCTGAGTTTCTGGGATAACAGGGATACATAAAATGTGTAAATTACCATTGCCAACGATCTTATAACACAAAAGTATGGGTTATATAGTATGTCCTCAAAAGTACATTTTCTGCACTCGCACCTAGATTTCTTCTCGGAAAATATTGGCGCAGTGAGCGATGAACACGAGGAATATTTTCACAAGCTATGGAAAAGAAATATCAAGGCAAATAGAATCCTAATATGCTGGCCGATTACTCTTGGACCATCAACATGGATGCTCCACAGGCGAAATATAGCAGGAGATAGTAATTTCTTATTTTCTAGGTGACTCAGAATATTTAAATATTGTGTAGTTAAGAATGTAGAACGTATTGAAAATTTTGAAATTATAAATGCATGTCTTTCGGAAACCTTTCGTGATGTACAAATACGCCATGCTCGGTTGGCATTTACTATTAAATTCTTTTCAATTCAATATTATTATTTGCACGAATTTTTTAAATTGAAATGTTCCAAAATTGTTATACTTGTTCTACTTATACTATTAATTAATTAAATAAACAGGCTTGATCTGAAAAAAGAGCGAGATGTAGGTTTGTAGGTTGGGCTGGTCTGAGTTTGGTTGGGTTGGAATGGGATAGGTAGGTCATGCAGGGACGATTGTTTTCTTGAGAAATTATAATCAAAAAAATTAAATCTGCAGTGGTCCGCACTGAACTTTCTTGTACTTGGTTATAATATATTATTAGAAAAACTTTTCAAAATTTCAATATCTACATATATCTTTTATTAGAATAATTTTTTCGACACTCGTACCGACTGAACTAAACCTATACAAAATATGTTTTATGGTTTTTGATATAAAATTTTCTTAAGCATTCTGGCATACTTGGTTACCTTGTTCCGAACATGGGATTAATTTTGATTTTTCACCTAATTATTTTTGTTTTTATTTTGACATTATGCCATAGTTATCAGAATCTAAGATACTGATTTGATCCTAGTCGTGAACCTTTTCGTACAATTTTCATGACTAATCCTTTTTCTAAATCAAAATACATTTTTTCTAACTTTCTAATCAACATTATTATTTTTATTTTAAACCAATATCCAAAGAGCGCAAAATAACCCCCATTTTATTTTACGAGGGGGGACCCAAAAAAAAACGGGAAATTCGTCGTAACGTCTTCATTTCTTAATATTTTTACACCAAATTTTGATCACTTTCAAAGTATTCTCCGTTGAACACAACGCACTTCTTCAAAGCAGGTTTTAAATTCACTTATCGGGATGTTCTTTATGCCTTCCAGCGATTTTTGTTTTACCGCCTCCACAGGGACCAAACGCTTTCCTTCCATGTCCCTTTTCATGTCTGGGGAATAAAATGAAATCATAGGGAGCTAGATCCGGTGAACAAGGGGGGTGCACAATCGGTTGCATGTCGTTTTGGGTCAAAAAATGCTTTACGAAGAGGATGGTGTGGGCCGGCGCGTTGTCATGATGTAAGAACCATTCGCCTGTGCGCCAAAGATCTGCCCTTTTCTTCCGGATATTCTCTTCAGGGTCCTCTTTAAGCTCATTTTGAAGCTCAAAACATGCCTGAAGTCGACGCTCCCTTTGCTCGTCTGTAAGAAGGCGAGGGGCAAATTTGGCTGCAACCATTCTCATGTGCAAATCTTGGGATAAAATCCTCTGAATTAAACTCCATGATATTCCAGACATCTCACAGAGTTGTTCAATCGTTCGGCGACAGTCTTCACGAACGAGGGCATTGATTTTGTCGACGTTTTCGTCACTTCTTGAACTTGAGGGGCGCCTTGAACGGGGTTGGTCTTCAATTGACATTTTTCCATCTTGAAAACGTGAAAACCACTCGTAGACTCTGGTTTTATTTATGGTAGCATCTCTATAAATAGTCTTAAGCATTGCAATAGTTTCCGCGGCCAATTTCCCCAAAAAGAACCAAAATTTGACAACGTTGCTCTCGACAATCTGCCATCACATTATCGCCGAAATAGAAAAAATTGGTTTACTAAAAAAACTCTCAAGGGCGAACCGATGCACTGACAGCGACACACCGACCCACTCTCCCTCCCCACTGCAGCCCAATTCCCGCTACATTTGGGCCCCCCTCGTATATTTCCTTTTGTTAAAATCTTTTAATTATTATACCCCATTTACACGTTTAGTTTTTTTCCCATTGCCATAATTGCAGAACTTACTTAACAATAAGTTTTCCACGCTGGAAACGCTATCGCATACGTCAAATCTTATGTAAAAATGTAGGAACAAATGCGATAAAAGTAAAAATCTAACGTGTATAACAAGGTGCGGAAAATAATTTGAATGGGCTGCCCGCAGCCACTGCAAATGCAGAGACAGATCCAAGCCACGATAAAATATATACATAATACCAGGAGCACGACACGGAGAACGCTCGAAAGCGGCACGTTTAATACTATTTGCGAAGCACTTCGGATTCTAAAATTCCATAGCAGGAAAAATTGCCAGACAAAGTGTGATACTCATTTAAATTTTAAAAACCGATATTTCGCCGTAGAATGGAACTCTCCTGCGCAAAAGAATCGCTTCGCGATATACACTTTTAACGCCGTTAAGTGAAATAATGTAATAAAATGTAATTATCCGAGAGTGCAGAAGCATGAATTAACATTTAGATGGCAGTTTTATCGATTCGTAGTTTCAAAAACCCGACGCTTTAGAACGACGTCAGAACAAAAATTCCACCACTACACAATATTTAACTTACTCAGGTTCAATCATTGTGATATATTTAACAACGATAGTAACTAATCCACGTTACAAAATCAAGGAAAGAATGGCGAAGATTTAAAAAAATTACGAATGTTTTATTCCCAATAGAAACAAAGCAATGTATTGTAAGTCATACACTACATGCTTTTGCATAAATCATTACGGTTGTAAACGCTATTATTACATCATGTCTTCGAGCATAATACGCTTGAAAGATAATCAACTTTTCGGAAAAGAGACACTTGGTTAATTACGATATTGATCAAAGCACGAAAGTACGATCATATTTAACCATACTTCATTAATCAAAGCTTTGTATGCGAAAGTTTCAAAAGAAAACTGGATTATCGTTGCGAAACAGTGCCGCCGTTGTTCTTTGTAGCACAGCTATAGGAATAGGTGGTTTAAACTGATGGATACAGGTTATACATATTTAAATACAAGCGCGAAATTTTCACTTTAAATGTACATACAAATTATTTGATAAAATGGTGAATCTTTCTAGTTGAAACAATTTGATCGCACTGAGCGATTTTTATTACAAGTACGCTCTCTTATATCATATCAGCAGAACGAATTTAATATTACAATAAAATAGAAACTGTTTTGCATTGGTAAACGTGTAAAATAACGTTTCATTAAAAATGTAAATATTAAACTAACCATAGTACACATGAACCAGATAAAATAAAACGCCCCGAAATAAATTGAAGTTAAAATCAATAATAATATGCTAATTTCGGCGAAATTTATAATTGAAATTGCGATTGAAACGGAACACTTGGAAATAATGCAGTGTTTTAGTTCAGCGGAGCTTTGAGCTTTGAGTGCATTTGTTTCAATATTAAAATATCAGGCACGAAGAACTCGGATATGCGCGCTGCGGTGAAATTAATCATTTAACGTATCGCCAACCCACACGCAAATTTAATTACGTTACGTAACACATTTGGCTTTCTAGAAACGCGGCTTATTGAAAACGCAGTTGGCGGGCAAAATATAATTTATGTTTTGATGCACAGTGCGAATTTGAATCGAATAAATCATGTTGGTAATGTGGTTAGCGCTTAACGTAAAGATGGTCGTGTCTGCCAGTGAAGTCGGTGATTATAAATCACCTGAACGGTGGTCAGTGACACTAACAACGTATTTAATTAACATAGATTTGACTCAGTCAACAATTGCATTGAAATACACGTACTAATGCGTTAGTTGTTATTGGGCTCGACGAAGGGGTTATTCTCATTTGGCTTTACGACTCTTTGGGTACACCGTGAAATGAGCCACTTACAAACCAACGCTGTCGAAAACACCGCACATGTGTAACAACATAGAAGTTCAAGACTGCGTTTCATTCGACCTTCCGCATTATTATGATTGGTTATCCAACACAATGTTCTATGTAAATAACAAAAGTACGAGGTAAGGATTTACGTTTGAAAATCGCAACTTATTAGTGACTGGCAGACTGTGAACAACGAATTTCGTTAGGCGAGCTCCATGATAACCAGAACTAGAGGAACAGTTCTTTGATCAGTACGACCGAGCATTGAATTGTGAATTTAAGCCAGCGCCGACATACGTCTGTCTGTTATAGTTTAGAAATGGTAAGCGTTCAAAGTCGAACCTGTGCTTTTTTAATATTTTCTTCATTTAATTTACCGATGTGTGTGAGCCAAATCAATCTGTGGTAGCGTGCCATGTGACGTCACAAAGCATAAAGCATGATGTGTGTGTATGTGACACTTTACATGATCCTCGAGTTTCGAACTGAAGTTCAATTCCAAACTTAACCATCAAAATTAATTCAGTTAATATCACTTCATGCTGACATCAATAATAATTCGAAATTGTTTAAATAAATACCAATTTTTCCGCTACAGTCTACTCTTGCAGCGTGCTGGTGTTACTAATAATTAAAATGTTTAAATAATTAAAATTTTCCGATACAATCTAATCTCGCTGCGTGCTGGCATTAATAATTAGGAATTATTAATGAATAAAATGAATTCCTTACCTACACATTTTCTATTGGTTATTTTTGGACGGGATAAATTTTCTAATTGGTTGGTAGTGGAGAGCTGACTCATGGATAGTCTTCCAATAGAGTTATTCGAAGATAGCAAATATGTGCTGCGCATTTGCCTAAATATCAGCTTCCCTTTCCAAAAATTATCTTTCTTTTACTTTATGTTTGTTAAAGGAATTAAAATACAATAACAAAGTAACAACTTCTCGAATGTGGGAAGAGCGGTAATGATGTCGCACAATAAATATATAAAAATGGTAGACTAATTTGTAGTTTATCTAATGTAGAATTGAGAAATTTATATAACACGATGGAGGCTACGATTGATATTGGATAGCCCATCGATGTCCCAAAACATTGATGGACTATCCAATGATTGTCATGATTTCTATCTTAAACTAGAATTTATTTATTTGTTTATCTTTGGTTTTTGTAAAATTATTTCCATATAAATTTTTAAAAGTCTATATCGTTCAAGGTATCAGCAGGTAACAGAGTAGATAAAGCGTGTTACAAACTTTGTAATTAATTATTTTTGTAGCATCGTAATGTACCAAAACGTTATATGTCTAAATTTAATTCTTTGTGGCAAAATGATCATATTGAAAATTGGTGCATAAACTAGTTTACCGTATATGGATCACGTTGTGTGATGTTACAAACGCAATCAAAACTATGTAAATCCAACAGGGTCATATAATGAAATAAACGCGACGGTTTGCAAAAGTAAGGTAAGTACCAATCGCGCCGACGATGCGTGCTGACACCGTTCACGTGCGTATCAACGGCCTTGCTGGATCAGCAAGTTATTTTTTTTATTAAAATAATCAGTATGGGCGCTACAAGCGCATTTAACAGGTTCCGATTATTTTCGTCGGTTTACTTCACCTTCACTCAGAACAATAATGAGTGTTTCACATCAATAAGAAACATGTCACTTTCTAAGACATCGCGAAAATTTGGCGAATAAATTTGCAATATTTACAATTTAGAAATTCGACACTTACTTGCAATAATACAGCCTTCCTTCCTTAGTGGAATGTACGGTCCAGCCCGGAGCAGGAGCATAATCCAGCATGTGAGTATGCGAATCCGAATCCTTCAGCGCAGGTCTCATCTGCTCATCGGGTTTGGACCCAGCATCCATACCGGCAGGCGTTGCTTGTAGTAACATCGCCACTTAACTTCCGAGACATGCGCACCTGAAATACCACATGCAAAATAAAAAAGTATGAAAAAATATGCTTAAACATGAGAACATTCTCTAGAATTAGTATCTAAATAAAAATCTGCAAAAATCAAATTTCTTTTAATTTTTACGTAAAATGAATATTATTATATTATAACATGACACAGTTTTAAAGAAGATAATATATAGATAGCAATAGTAATATTCGAAAGCAATTTAAATCATATTCTTTAACGAAAGATGTGTAGTTCATATCACATGTCAAAATAACATGGACATTCCATAATAAAATGGTAATTTAAGTTTGTGCTGGCCATGGCAATACGTATGATATAAATGTCATATCATAGTCAACCACTTCTGGTACGAGCTAACCATGTGTTATGCGAGTAAAGAGTGCACGCCCAACAAACGCATTAATACAAAGAACAACTTTCACCATATATCACCAATTACAAAAATAAATTACTAGAGAACTTTAATAAAGCTAGTTTGTATTATAATTTTAGGACTATAATGAGTTTGGCGTATAAACGCAAAGATGTTGGATAAATTTTAAATTCTAAAAAAGTTGTCTGCAAGACCCATAATTTTAATCCATTGGCGAAAAACGCACCCAAAATTTTTATTCCCTTGTCAGTAAACGAAACATTAACGTGGTCGAGCTGGGTGCATTACTGCATAAATCACAAATTTAGCTCCAGCGAAAATGATTTGAAATAAAAAGGGTCTTGTATCATTTTATTCCAAATTTAGTACCAACAAAACATTATGAAAAAAATAGACGTTGAATTGGAGCTGGGTTAGGTTGGGGTTATTTTTTCCAGCAAATAAACCATGAACGATGCATTTATTGTAAAATTATCCTAAAACCGTAAATGGCTTCCTCAGTTGGATTGTGTTTATTATTTGTGAATCCAATAATTTTCGTTGCGACAAAAATAAATAAAAATTTGTTTGGTCAATTTCGTAAAACCCATAATTTTAATGATGGCAACTTCTCTTCAAAAATATTTTCTGAATTCAACTGTAAATTTTTTTCTGTAGAAAGGAGTATAATCAAATGACAAATATTTCATCAGCAGCCTTGGTTTGCATGTTAATGATTTGACAGAGAACCGATACAGGGGTAATAATTTACATAGGTATGCGATTATCTGGCCTGACATCTAACATCGCGTAAGCAAAAACGATGTCGGGTTTAACACATCAGAAATGCAATAGGCAATAAGTGCTCTCATTTAAATACGTAAAGTATCTCAGATCGAAGCCTTCGTGTGGCCTTTTTACTAACATATTCTGCATTATCAATGACTTATTGCTCCCATGTAGTACGAGTTTATCACTTGTTCAGATTTGTTCTCCATCATAGATTTAACTGATTTAACCCGACAATACCCTACAAAGTTATTCTTCAAATTTACTGTACATTTTGTCAAGGGGCCCTTAAATTTGACATATACAAGAAGTGGTGCAATATGTGTTAATGTTAAGTGCAACTTAATTTCAAATTGCTGTTACATAAGTAGCAATTCTAAGAGCAATTAGTGGAAACGAACATTAACGAACAAAATTAATGGGTATATAAGTTTTAATTTTTAATTTTTACACAATTATTAATTCGAGTTTTATACCTGAAAGTGCTATCCATGACCAGGCCCAAAGTATTTGCTTAATTTCGAATTAAAATTTTTACACATCTAGTCATAGAGGAATGTGCTGTTAAAATGCATTACGGTCAGCAAAATTACAAAGTATCATCGGAACACATAACACACATGAATTTTCGAAAATCTGAGGTGTAATAAATGATATAGAACACGGATTCCAAGGAGATAAAACAATACATTGAACCCTGTCCTGATCATGGCATTTGTAAGATTGAGCATCATATTGTTCAATCAACCAATTTGAAAGTCAATGATTCTTTTAAGTTATATGATATTTGTATGCTAGTGGCTGGGAAATATCAGGGTCTTCAGCACATTTCCAACATGATGAAAATGTGCTTGTTTATTTTATTATTTTTATATTTTGCAATGTAAATAAAACCGCGTTGCAAATCTAACAAACGAAGTAAAAATGCATTAAAAAAAATTTATTGCCTTGTTAGAAGAATTTAAATCAAATTTACTTGCAATCTGAATTTGTCATCAATGATAAATGTATTTTACTCAGGAAGCAAATTGATAATTATACGACATTAATGATTAATTAATTACATAAACGTAAGCGTCCCTAAATTTACAAACAAATCAAATCAACTTTAAAAATTCATTCATTAATTGCAAACTTCGTCGTCATTAATGATTCACCCAGATATATTTACGATTTATTTCTTTTTAAACAAGGTCGTCTTGCGGCCTACGAAATTCGTGGAAGGCGCCTCGGCAATTACGCCCCGACTACTCAAGGTCGATATTTCTACCCAGCAAAAAATTTCGTAAAAAAAATCATTCGTTGCATCTCACATTCGAAGCTCGTCCATGCCGGCGCTTCCCAATAATGGTGTCCGCAAGCCGTTTGTTGTGAACTAATCAATTTAACGAGCGCTTAATTCACTCCAAATATTTTTTTTTTGCTTAATTAAATTTATATCTAATTTTATAAACACGATTTTTCTAAGATTTAAATTAATAAAAATGTTGCGAAAGTCGCGAACGTTTGGGAAACGCCGATGGGTACTGGCAGGCGAAATTTAATGGCATTTCCGAGAAGCGTCCATTGATAATTCACCCGGAAATATTTACGATTTACTACATAGTTTTTTTTAAGCAAGGTCGTCTGTTTTACGGCCGTATATATTCCTGGAAAATACTCGTTCCGTCGCTGGCGCCAGTACTTTCTAGGTCAAGGTCGTTGTTTTTACCCTGCAAAAAAATATTAAAAGAAATTCATTTATTGCGTCTCACATTCGAGCTCGTTCATGCCCAGCGCTTCCCAATAATAATGCCCGCAAGCCGTTTCTTGTGAACTAATTAATTTAACGAGCGCTTAATTCACTCCAAATAATTTTTTTTGCTTAATTAAATTCATATCTAATTTTATAGACACGATTTTTCGGAGATTTAAATTAATAAAAATGTTGCGAAAGTCGCGAACGTTTGGGAAACGCCGATGGGTACCGGCAGGCGAGGTTTAATGTCATTTCCAAGAAGCCTTCATTGGGAATTCGCCCCGAAATATTTACGACTATTTACTACATAGTTTTTTTAAGCAAGGTCGTTTGTTTAAGGCCGTGATGTTTCCTGGAAAAGACTCGCCAATTGCGCTCGCACTATTCTAGGTCAAGGTCGTTGTTTTTACTCTGCAAAAAAGTTCATTCGTGCAGGGCGCACGGCGTTTGAAGTCATTTCCGAGAAATCATCGGTGATTTAGTAATAATCGTCGAGGTCATTCATAAACGTGGTTTGGTTTATTCTTGTATTATTTTATATCATTTGATTGTTTACCTTGTAATGATAATTTGATTTTAATGAAACAACTAAACTAAAAATATATTTTTTTTTTACTGGAACGTACGTTTACAAATTTAGCAATTGAAAAATATAAATAATTAAACTAGGTTTAAACAATTTTAATTCAGATGACATCAAGAGCGCACCTGAATATATTTTTTAGACATTTAAATTATCTGCCAAAAATATCTACGAGTAGCATAAATACCTTAATACATTTATGCTACTCGTAGATGTAGTGGGGGATCCTGCTTTAGGAGGCTCAATAAAAAAAATTTTTTATTGCTCAAATCTATGCCTAATATATCTAAGAATATGTATAAAAAGTTATAGCGGCTAATTCGCAATATTTTGAAAGATACAGCACTAAACACAGTGAGGTGTCGAGCAAAAAATATACGAACGCATGAACGCTCGGACAAACGAAACGCGCCCCCTCCCCGCAATAACATAACACCGAACTATGTACTGAAAAAAGTTCAATCGATCGTTCGAAACAATAATATTTTGAGTTCGTAAGAGGTATAGTAGGATTATAACGAGATATTCCGTAAGTAATCGAAAATTAACATTTTTCCTCATCGTAAACTTTAGAGCGCGTTTTCTCGAGTTTTCGTTTTTACGATTTTTCTAAACTGGTGGGCGTGATTGCGAGAAAACTAGACAAGCAATCAAAACGAAACAAAACTTTTCTTAGCTTTAGTAGCATTCTCTTCGATTTGAACTATTAATGAAAAAAAAATTCTAAACAACTTTTTTAGCAAGTTGAAATGATTTTCTCTTCCTGCAAAGAGCACATTTATTTTCAAACCTGAGAAAAATCTTGAATTTCAAAATTTTGGGTTTTTTTTTAGTTCACATAGAAGAAAATATACGAGAATCACAATTTTCTTTGTTTTTTTTTTGTTTCAGACAAAAATTACGAGCTACATCTTTCCCACCGATTGTAGACTGCAATTGAAAGGTGTTGCACAAATGTGCATAAAAATCGGTTCCGTTTAAATATTTTTCTCTCGAAATATTTTTTCTTTAATGCTCAAATATGTAATAAAATGCTCTAAAAAGTTCACTAAACTTCCCCCAAAAACGATATTTTAAGTCTGCCTAAAGCAGGATCCCCCCTTAAAGGACGACAATGAACCCATGTGAAAGCCTACTAAGACCTCATACGAAACTTGCTTGAATAATTCGCAAAATTGACCCAAAGTATTGGCAACCAAAATACACGTATTAGTTGAGTATTGCGGATCCAAACAAGTTACAACTGTTATTAATACAGACAGTTCGTAGCTGCTAGGATTAATTATTTATTAGTATGTTCGCCGAAACTATTTACATTGAAATCGTTGGTAATAAATAACGCAGTATTAGTTTACACAACTAAATTAACAAACTCATTAAAATTCAATTATGTAACTTTATAAACTGGTACTTTTATGTTAACTCAAATTTTAATTCAATTGCGAACATCGTTGCCACTACAGAAGTTTAAAACAATCTGAAAGTTTATTTCTATAACCTTTTCAGCAGCGTTCGTTATTTCGCCACTGAATTGACGCAAAGTAAAACACGTATTAATGTGAAAAGAAAATGAGTTGAAATTCAATCTGATTCGAATTCATCGAGTCGCTCTTACCGGTTGTTATGCTTAGTTGGAACCAAGGGCCAATTAGTACTACGCCTTTGTTACACAATGAAAATTACAATTAAGGAATTATTAATGCAGTGTAATAATCTGATGTAGCTATAGAAATGTTGCACAAAAACATAAATCACCGATGGTATAGTTTTAGTTCTAATTGATCACGCAATTAATTATATCGATCTGATTGGTCAAACACATGTTATCATGAGAATGCGAGCGAGTTCTCTTGCCTTGGGTTGAGCGAAACGCCCGCATTTTATTGAAACAGATTCATTCACCCTGTAGTGACATGTATTGGAAATGTACTCCTCCATCGTTACCATTGATTAATCTGACGAGCAAATGATCCATAAATATTTTCCTGTTCGACTGTCTCAGGTAACTGAGACTGCTACTGTGAATATTCTCAATTGTCTTTGTCTTTCAATTATTGATTTATTATCAAGGTGGATGGAGGTTTTGATATCAGGTTCCCCTAAGGTTTGAGGTAATTTTGCAGAGAATCCATAACATGTAGTTGAGGGTTTTTAATACGAATAGGTTTAAAAATGCAGAATCTCTTCTTCAAAAAGAATGTATGATTTTTTTATCCTCCTACGTCTATTGGAAACGTATTCTCACCAGGATTCACTCTCCTATGTATATCAGTTAAAAATGTTTAAATATTCGACTGCAAGAGTCTTTCATATGTGATTTGATTGTATTCGGTATTTTCTGTGTAGTTCTGAGTTTATCACCCAAATATTATCTGAATTCTGGAGTTTATTAGCAGTAAAAGTTTTCTTTTCTTCTTCGAGCTGTTTCGTCTATAGGATTGTCTGTAGTTATTAATTTTTTTTTGCGAAATCCAATTCTTGATAACATCTTACCGTGTCCCTCATTAATAACATTGTTCCTTTCATTTATCTCAATTCAGCTGTGCACGAGCCATCTATTGCATGTGGTTCATTTTTAAGTGGAAAGAACAGTTTAATGCAGAGTATGGTTCACACCTTTATTATATGGTAATCCACATTAATGCATAAATTGAAAAATATTTAAAGATGTTTTAAAATATCAACGCACAATTGTCTCAATTCTCCATGTTCATTGATCAAAGCGATCACCTGGTATCATGATATACAATTTACATTATTTTACATTTTAATTCAACCATAACCTTTGATATATATATAAATATAGTGAAAGGGTCTAGGAAATACATAATTCATTTAATTTGATAATCTACAACCCACATCCATAGCCTACATATTAAATGCCTTCTTAATCCTCTTTAATCTTTTTTCATATTACATTAGCTAAACTAAGCTAATGTTTCCAAGTACTGGACGATTTTTTTTTTTACTTTTTATATATTTAATATTAATGACTATAATACATCATTTCTTTGACGATAACATATATTTTATGATAAACTATGATATGGTTTTCTAATAATTTAATCTTTGATTAAATTAGCAATGCATCTTTGCTGGTCTATCCAATCCCGTTTATCATTTTGTCCCCGTGGATTGGTTTCTTTGAGATTGCAACGCCGAGCTACGAAAATGAGACCAGGGAATCGATACCCATCTTGCGGACAATGTTGAACACGATACATCAAACAAGATAGCTTTTTTGCGATAAATTATTTGAGACAGGTTTGCGAGGAAATTGCTTTTATCTAAAACACTAAATTGAAACAAAGTCCCAATTTTAAAAACTTATATTTTCCTTTTAGACTGGAATTTATTTATTTTATTTGTATAAATTTAAACGCTGCAGCTCATAAACCAAATAAAATACGAGAAGATAAAAATAAACATTTTTGATTCAATTTCTTTGATCCTCTCCGCCCTATTCATGCGACGCAACTTTAAATATGATAATTGCGACCGACGTATGCTAATCGCCGCGAACACAATTGCGCAGGTTTTTTTTCGCTTAGCTTATTGCGCCAATTACGATTTTATTGAGATTAATTATAGGCCAAATGAATGACGTAATTGCATAAACAAATTACCGCCGCAAAAAAGCGCCATAATCAGGGCACAAATGGTACTTGTAAAAAAGTTTGTAACCCGCGCAGTTGAACACACAAGGTCGTCTGCTGTTCAGATTAACATTAATTCGCTTTTCTACGGTCGTTAATTTCGTCGACTTTCTCTTTTTAACACACGCTTCAAGAATTCCCCTCTTCCTGTATATCCGTTACATATATTATGCACACTTTACGCTGTACTACATTTACTTTCAATTTTTAACATCACGATGTGGTTGAGCAATTTGAACGAGGCACATGCACGGATTGAAGGAAGGTCTTGCCAATTTAATTTGTTTTAATTGTGACGTCTATAACTGCATGAATTATTACAAAAAATGTCATAAATGACTTCATCTATAAGTCTACCCTTATTTTCTTTTAGATGTATATTTCATTACAATTTCATCCTAAGCCTTAGTCCTGCAAACAAGCAGGACATCATGACGTAATAACAAACCCAACACAACGTAACCATTATATTTGGATTGGGTCAGGTTGTAGTTATATCCTCAGATAATGTGGTATTTATGAAAAAATGTCAAAACAAGTGAAATTACAAATATAGGCAATAGTAATCATTGGGAACTTGCAGGTTGTAAACCTTAAGAGAAAACACGTCCTGGTTTCTAAAAATATTCAATACACTCGACGAAATAAATTCAAACTTGGGAACTTCCAAATTAATGCAAAATGTTCACAACATTTGCACCTAACCAAAGAAATACACTATCTTGAAACTTAGATTGTTGAATTGAAACATGCCAGGAAATATTGGGCACGTGCCCTTTACATTGTAACATAAAATGCAGGGAATCGATCGTTGGAGATGTTCAGAATTTTCAAGCCAAGATTTTAAATTGCAAACAGCTTCAGTCCTGAAATTCGACAGAGGGCAGTACAACTGGGCTAATAAAACACGAACCTGATAAGGAAATAGCAGATTTTATTGCACAAACAATGGAGTGAATCCATTGAATATTGATGACCTAATCATAGAATCCTAGTTAGATTTAGCTGAATTATAAAGAGTGTAGTGAATATATTTCATGTAAGTTACCACTCAAACGGAGCTTTATTGCCAAGCAGTCTTATGTTGAATTCAAATTCCTTGGAGGAAAAAATGGATTTGATAAATATGGTGCCAAGGATAACAGTCAAACGTTGATCCCTTGAGAAGAGAACAGAAATCAAAGAAAAGTAATCGAGAGCAAGACCAGAAATTAATTAAAGTTCAAAATGATTTGAAAAACATGTACCTCACCAAAACACAATTATTGGGAAAATAAATATCCACATCCACAAGTTTTTCTTTCATGCAAGAAATTCATTGGGAACACCGACAGAAGTACAATATCCCAAAATTTATTAGCAGGCATGGTGCTGATAAGCAATGTATAGCAATAGAATGAAATCGGAAAAAGATAAAAAAAACTAATGAAATCAATAAAATGAGATACGACGGCAAAAAGAAAGTATGGAATGGACTATGGGCATAATCAGTAATTGATCATTAACTGTAAACTTGGCATTGGGAAAAAGAAGAAGAAGTCCTGAAGCCATAAAAAATGAGCAGTCTACATGATGAAACATGGATTAAAATGTTTCCAAAAACAAGAACGCTTTTTCTCGGCCTCTATCTAACACAGTCATTTTTATCGAATTTGCTTACATTGAAATTTATTTATATTAATTAATTAAATACAATAAATTATAAGATATACGAAATAAAGATTTGGGTTGGGTTGGGTTGGGTTGGGTTGGGTTGGGTTGGGTTGGGTTGGGTTGGGTTGGGTTGGGTTGGGTTGGGTTGGGTTGGGTTGGGTTGGGTTGGGTTGGGTTGGGTTGGGTTGGGTTGGGTTGGGTTGGGTTGTTTACGACCTAACATTGGTAAATTTGTTTCCTTATTTGTGGGGGTGTTATATGTCTAATTTTTGCTGCGATTGCGTTAATATTTATTAATTTATTGACGTGTGAGTCTAATTTTTAATTTTGATATATTTCCAGTCCTAAGTGGTTTGTTTCCTTTCATTGATTGTAAGTAGGTTTTCATGGAACGAGTTTTCCATAGATACATGTATTACCTTCATGACTTTCAGCACAATGTCGTCTTTTAATTTTTGTCTTATTTTTCAATACCCGATATAATAATGTTGGTTTTATTTTTTTCTTTTTCTTGGCTATTGCTTATTCTATCACGTTGGAATATATTCGATAAACTAACACAAGTAGAACATAAAATCTGATGCGTTGTACAATTGCTTATAATATTTAAATTATTATACCTACCTATCTCGGTATTTCGGGCATTTTCGTAATTCGAACGTCGTCATTTAAAGTGCTGGTTCAGAATCCATCTCTTAGAACACCACTTATTAGGCTAGCTTATATTTTCCACAGAACGTCGATAAAAAATATAACGATAAAAAAGATTTGTGCCGTACAAGAAAATCGACGAAATATTTCCTTTATTATTGGAACACCTCTTGGAAATTGTAACTGACAGCTGCGGAATAAAACGAAGCAATATCGACCCGACTCTCGACTTCACGCCAGGTACTGTTTTAATAGAATTTTTGTTGCGTATTTTTTAGTTTTCATACTTTTCCTAAAGTGCTCCGTTAAAGTTTTGAATTTACAATGCAGTTTCAAACTAAACTGAAAAGGTACGTGGAATCGATTTATCATTTTTAATTATTTTTGCACCTCTCTCGAAGACAAAGGGGCGATATTAATCACAATTATTTCGTATTGCTATGCGTAATGCAGATCCAGGCAAGAGAAATTCAAAATTCTTTAAATACGTAATTATTAGTAGCGTTTTAAATCCTTACTTAAGGAATCATAAAATGTTTCAAAAATCAAGAACTAAATAAATGGAGTGACGGAGATGTCCGTTTCGTCGCCGGGTCGCAATTAGCAGGTGGGACCATTATACTATTACGCGCAGAATCAAACGAAAGTCTAGGACAGTAACATCAACTTAATCCTGGTTAAGGCACGTGCACAAGTATCTCGACGAGAGCAATACAAATACAAATATCTATTTTAAATTCAATATTAATTACCATGTTAGACATGTACAGATAATGAAAGCTGCAAGTAAATATTTATTGGTAAGGTCGGTTGTGCAAATCACTAAAATGATGAAATAAATTATAAAATAATCATTGATAAGTAAGTTTGCGGATATCCTGAAAATTGTGAGGAACTAATCATAAGTCATATTATTCAAATCGGGCGAAAACTGTCAGAAGATTAATACTTAGAAGTTGTGAAAATGAAAATTATTATTTATATCATTGTTATTATTTATATTATTTACAAGTTAGTTTATCCAAGTCGTGAAAATAAGGTAGCGATATAAATGTGTTTTAGTATCATTGGTTAAGTCGTTGAATTGATAATATAAATTGTTCAATAGTTTATAGAAATGATTGGTATAATAATTTAGATATTTTTTGCAAAAAGACGTACAAGATTTATTTAAATTTTTATGGTAATGAGTATATGGAGTTTACTGTCAACTATTGTTGGCGGATGTTGGCAAATATAACCGTTTAGGTCAACAGAGATAAATGCCATAGTCTCAGAAAATGGGTAGTGTTTACTATTCTTTTAATTCCATCAGCGTACGTCACAATCTCTATTGACCTACGTTTACAGTTTTCCACATCCATCATCAAAAAATTATTGCGAATCGCGCACCACAACAACTACAATAATAATGTGCATTTCATATCAACGAAAATAATTTTTGTTACGAGATACGAAGCAATACATTGTAAGAGCAAACATAAATATACACTGCTCAAAAGAATTTCCAATAAATCTCTAAATTAACGACGCGGTTTTTCGTAGTAAATTTTTAATAATATCTTAGTAAATGTCAAGTTTTTTCGTTTACCATTTGTATGCCAGTTTCATCTAAAACTTATGAAGATGCAAACATTTTTTTTTCTTATAACATAAATGAAATTTTAAACTAATTAATTCAGCGTATAAATAATTCGCAGATATTCTCATTCTGTTATTATTCGTATATGTATGATTGTTAATGGTTAATGTCGAGTAAGTTTAGTATATATGTGTTGCTGTTATTACAGCACACAATCTCGTTTTGTAAACGAATAAAATTTTAAACGAATGTGCTTCCACAACGCGCGTTCAGAGCCTGCTTTTAATAAAATGCTTTATAAAAATACATTTCAACTTGAAATTGTTTTGAATTTGTTTTGATATTTGGCAGCGAATTCGGGATTTTTCATGTAAAAATACGAGTGTACTGGGACGAGAACAACATAAAATATTTTAAGTGATATACTTAAAAAAATTGTTTATGTAATTTTTATTGTTGCAAATGCTCCAGGTGATGACACTTGAAGCATCTGGTGCTACTGGTTCAAAATAATGAATCTTGATTTATTAGTACTGGTACAATGATATTTATTAATTAGTAAATTTAGTAATGATCCTTAGAGAGGATTGAAATCATTACCAAGTTTTCACAATCTTACTTAAAATCTCATGGTTTATTTAAGATAAATATATTTAAATTAGAATCACGTGTGATAAGATTGACCGAATATTATGGCACTTAATGTTCCAAAGTTCATTTTTTAAAAATAATACTGATATATTATAACTTACGGTTGATTATTTTGGATGCAGTTTCAATCAAAACGATTCTTCGTCTGAACTATTAAAAAATAATAATCCACTTCAGCATTAAATGCTTTTACACTTTAAAATTATTATATTTATTTCTCACTCACAATGATTTCAACTTTCAGAAAACTAAGTGACGTGTACTTGCGCCGGGAGAGTTTATTTTTGACTGATTTACGTTTCTTACTCACAATGATTTCAACTTTAACTGACTTGTACAGCTCCGAGAGAGTTAATTTTTGATTGATTTACTGAGTACTAATGAGTCAACCTGTGAAGTGAACATTCAAAAAGCTAGAGAATGAATGGAAAATCTAAATTCTGACTATTCCTAGTTTATATAAGTCAAACCTTTATGAAGACGATATTGGACATTTATATTGATATGCTGCAGCAATATGGGGAATGAGGAAACCAATTAAAGAATTCACTGCGTCAAGGTCACCCAAACAGGGTTAATTAAGAACACGAAACGCCAATATTATAATGTCCACATGATGTGGGATATAATCAAGAACCAAATAAATGAAAACAACAAAAATAATAGAACAATAGAAAAAAAATAAAAAGGAAATGGCAACACAACAAATAACTAAAAGGAAATAGCAAAGGAAATATTATAGATTAGGAAAAAAGTTAGCTGAAACACAAATAAAAAACAATAATATAAAACCGAGAACTGCAACAACAAAAAAGACATATATGACAAATTCCAAAAAACAAGCTCGGAAGAACTAAAAAAAAATAATAAACGATATAAATCCTCACAAAGCACCAGGCTTCGATAAACTTACTTACGATACTATAAAAAGTAATATATATCCAATATACATGAAATAAATAATAATCATCCCCGAATTCAAAAATGGACAACCAAAAAACAGAGAACTATCAACAAATATCACTAATGTCAACATAAATAAAATATTAGAAAAAACTTCCTACAAGCAAAATATGGCATACCGCAAGGACGAAATTTACGCCTGATTCTATATATATTATACCCCTCCCCTCCCCCTCACGCGACTTCGACGGTTGTATGCGTATGAAAAATATTACAAGATAAATTCATTTGTAAATATTCAATAAACCAAAGACAATCATGAATTCTAATGCTGAAAAATTAAAAGTCATGATTAACTTCAAATGATTTTAGACCAGTAACAAGAACAAACGAACATACTTACTTGAAGTAATATTGAAAGACCAAGTAAAATTTCCATACCAAACCCAACCCAACGAAATGCAACCGTTGTCCAGACGTTACCAATCAAACTCTAAACCATACCCTAATAATGCAAATTCAGAAAACAGGTTATCGAGGTGCCTTTGCACTAAATTTTATTTGGCAAAAATTATGAGAATTAGGTCATATAAATTGTCAGCTGTCAATAGGTACAAAACGACCTACTATTAAATACCAGGTTTCTTGATATTTTTTTACGTACTTTGCTGAGCACATTAATCGAATACGAAAAACATGATATATGTTATTATAACATTTGTATTTACTTATTGTTTACTTTATTGTAATTCAAACATAGAGCTTTTATCGACTTTTTATGCAGAATTACAGTTATTATACTTTGCATTGTGCATAAATATAAATAAACTGTTAAAAATTCAAAATGGCAGAGTAGGTTATTTATTTACATTATATTCCATTATTATGAAGATCACAAAATATTAACGAATAATTTAAACCGTTAGTAAGTTTCATAAAAAAAATTTCAAATGAAGAATAGAATCTACTAATTATAGGGGAAGTTAGATATAAATATCAGGTGAAAACATTTCATTATTTTGTCGTCGTTAAAACGATTTTGCTTTGATTTTAATGCCCAGTATGCGTTACAAGAAGCTGAATTTATATGTGAATAGTCTTGGCCTAAATCCTAAACGCACCCTTGTTTCACCTCGTTTATAAATAATTAACGTATTTCGAGGTTTCACCGCTCAATATTTATGGTTCCATTATTCAAAGGCGCTTCGTTCAATAAGATTAGATCATACGAATTTCAATAAACATGTGCACAGGTTACATGAAAATTACCATTGATTTCATTTACAATAATTTAATTAATAGTCACACACATGCAACGGATTGGCACAGCTTAAAAGGGTACAACAGTCCCTGCGCTTAATCCGATTCTACCATGTAATAAAAAAAACACACTCCATGTTATTCAGTTATTTTTAATTGCATGCGCGTAATTGCAGGTGAAATTTATGCACCGACCATTCTCGGTCGCATTTCTGGATTTGGTAGTGCGACAACTGCGACTACATCATTGTAGCTGTTGAACACCCACCACCGCAACGGCGGTGGTTTATACACCGCGTTAAGCGACGAAGCTTTGAATTTAAACATTCTGGTCTAATTCCCGGAAATATCCTATCGACGCCGTTTACAATTTTCATGGCGAGGTTTGATGGCTAAACTCCCCCGATTTCACCAGAAATAACTTTGAAACGCTTTGACAATAAATGTATTATAAGCAGGAACGACAGCTGAGAGGATCATTTATTTCGATTATATCTAAATTACCGGGCATTCGATACAGTCATATAAATGAATGTGAACACAATACATTACAATGCAGAGTGGATCCGGATCGGTATTTATTTACTTTTAGAATTTCAAGCACGTATTTTATATTCTGTTATCTTTTTACAGTTTATTTTCATCAATAGAATTTGAATAAGTAAGAAATATAGTCGCTTCTTGAATGTGAAAAAGGGTGCATTGGTATACAATGTACGGAGTCTCTGAAGGACGTGATAAATGTGACTTGGCATGTATTACTTATATTAATACAGAAAATGGAATTTTGCAAAATCATTTGGGTAATTTAATTAAAATAATGATAAACGCTTAAAATTAAAACCTTTAGTGGGAGGCTTCTTTTATTGTGAGATAAAAGTACTTTGCTAAAAATTCAAATTAAAACCTTTAGTGTGAGGCTTCTTTTATTGTGAGATAAAAGAACTTTGCTAAAAATTTAAAAAAAAATATATTTTAAATTATATATCATATATCATATATAACACGTTGCCAAACAGACTAAATTCCTCCATTCATTTCAAATTTTTCTGAATTTTGTGTCTCCGCCAACTTTTTTCTGTTTTCCCATTCCTTGTAATTTTGCAATTTCTTCCACTACACCGCATCTTCAATGTCATGTTTTCCAACTCATAACCTCCCATTTGATTGATCGTCTAACATTCCGTCTACCTTCGCGTTATAACTTTCGTTCTTTCTCTTTTTGCTAACTTTCCCCTTTCACCTCAAACCTCCATTTGCAAAGCTCCATTTTACAGAATCGTAGAATCAATTTTAGGAGAACGTCCTTAATTTACTTCAAGTAATACTTTGTCTCTTAATTAAAATACGATACACATTTTAAAATGTTATAACATATCTCTAACATATCTCTTGAAAAATTTGGTGACACTTTTGGACTTCTTCAACCAATGCTACGTAGGGCTAAATAAAAGTTGACCAAATACATTTAAAAATATATTTAAATAAATCAATTATTTTTCCTTAGGAAACCTTAGTCTTAATTAAATACAAAACACATTAAGTGTTATAAAATTTGCATCTTTGACAGAACTCTGTCTTCTTCTATACCTTTTCTACGTTCAATTTTCCTTATCGCTTCTTCGACCTCTTCAATCGTTATATCTATCGCTTTTCTTCGCTATTACCCCATTCTTCAGTACACGTTACTTATTTAACCCCTTCGGTTCAGTGAAATTATCAAAATAGCCCCACCATTCATCGAATATCCCCACTAGTTTCAGTTGACTTTTTATATTGCATTTCCATTGCCTTTTTCTCCATTGAATGTATTACACATCTTTGAAACACGTTCCCATTTGGTTCCTCACAGCTTCTCATTTTCGCTTACAGAAGCGTAAGTAACAGTACTATGTTCTCTGTCTCGTTTCTTCCGCAATTTCTTTCACCTCTGCTCCTTTCGTTTTTAATTCTTCCTTGAACTTCCTCAATTTTCTTCATTCCAACTTGATTTTTCTTAATTTAAATTTTCAATTGTCTTTCGTATTTCTTCAATTTCCTCTTTGTTTTTGCTATTTTGGCCTTGGCCATTACAAATCTATGATATACGTAGAAAAGAAACCATAGAAGATTTAAATCGTAATTACTTTCATTTCCATTCAAAGAGTCAGATCGGTCTTTATAATAGAAGATCTGAGCTTCTTAATTCCATATTAATGAGGAACATTTACAAAAAGTTATTTTCAAACAAAAATTTATTCAAGACGATTTATAAATATATAAATGTTTTTCTAAGATTGGTCATCGGTCCACAAGAAATTGTATTGGTTTTTCAAGAATTCAGTTGGCTCTATTTTACCACATAAACTTAAAGAGGAACATATATTTATTTTGGTTAATTTCTAAGGGAAACCTATAAACCTTCAATGGTGGCTCAAACTGTATTGTTTTCTTAACACATTTACTACCAAGACTCAAAATGAATAATTTTTCCTACTTCCCAACATACTTGGCATACAAATTTTTCAATTTTGTCTGATATGATAATTCGTAATTTTTAGGAAGAATATAGAAAAGAAGAACTAGGCTTCAAGGATTCCGTCATCTCGGTAATCCTGCGATTATGTTCATTGAACGCTCAATAACGTCTGCTGTACACGTTGCTGCCTATCCTCACGTATTTCATCAACCACCTCAAAACCATTCTATTCGAATAAGAGTATTATGATACACATCCTTTGCTGTATTGTGCTGTCATTTTTTGTTAATTTCGAATTTCGGTTTTACCAATTCTCAAAAATAAATCACGTTGGTCACGTTCAATTGTGAAGTGCTGCTATACACTACGACAGCTAGTGACAGTTCATTCGAAACACCTGGACGTTACAACCATATTGTCCTAACTCCTAAATCCTTGAAATCCTCTCCAAAAACTTGTGACATAGCTTGTAATGGGTGCTATCACCAACATTGACAACAAAGCTACTTTTTCATATACAAATATAGTGACATAACGTCGCTTTATTTATATAACACGAAAATAAACATATTTTACAACCCAACCCAATCCAACCCAACAGTCTCAATCATTGTTTCTGGAAAGCGTTTCAAGTCTTGAATTGGTTTGGTTTCAATAAGTTAATTTCTTAACGTCGACCTGAACTAATGCTGATTTCCAATAGCCAAAAAATACGACAATCCAATCTATAAAACACGTTTCCTTGACCAACTAAGTCGGTACTGTCGGTACTGCCGGTACCTCGCAACCGTTGGCACGAAATACAGCTTTGTTGAAAATAAATTTCAATCTATGTGTCAGGCGATGACACCTGTTTCGTGCATCAGGACTCATCAGATCACCAACGATACATCCGCTGACGCGCAAGCAGTCATGTAAACATGAGTTGCGAAATACAGGTATTGACGTCGAACGTTTCGTGACCAGATCCACCTCAGTGGATATATCGTTGGTGACCTGACGATTCTGACACAAAACAACCGTTATCACCTCATACATCCGCTGAAATTTATTTTCAACAACGCGGTGTTTCGTGCTGACCGCTGAGAAGTATTTACAAGTCTGGGCAGTGCCGACGTAGTAGATCAAAGTATAATTGTATGATCAAATAGCATGTGCTTGCACGCCAAGATGGCGTTGATGCACTCACACAAACTTCGTAACTCATATTTTCATGCACCTCAGCGATGAGTCCCGAAGGACGAAACAGCTGTCATCAACCATGAGCTGAAATTTATTTTCAACGTTACATTCCATTAAGTTGTTTAAAAAAATACATAAAACTTGATAATCAAAACTACAAGGACTCCAACTGATCAAATATTTTCCACGTATCTTAAAATTTACTTTTTTCAATTTTCTTTGCACAACTGATTTGTCTTTAAGAACTTGTTACTCGTCAAAGCATGGTTTATATTTGTTTCTTTAAATATACGATTTTATAAAAAAAAATAATACTCAACGCTAACACAAATAATGTGATTCATTAGTAAAATGTTAAGGTAGTGTGAGATGTATACATTTATTTGAGTCCAACAAAAAAACCTTGTCTCGGTTATTTTAAAAGTAAATTATGACAACACTAATTCATAACACAAACCTGGCATTTTCGTTTCTAAAATTAAAACCAAGAATAAAATTTTCGACGTGTAATTTTTTGTGACACTCACTTTACATAACAAGGAGCGTAGACAGCGATGAAATTTTTACGTAAACGGCCGAGATTTACTGCCGTGAAATGGACGGGATTAAATTAAAGTAAATTACTACAACTAACGGCCCACTAATTTTAAAATAGAAACGTTCTGTATACACTCGCGGTTCGTATTGGCTTAAAGTGCGGACAGAATTATTTCGGTACTTTAGACACTCCGGGAGTTCCAACAATTCGTGAAATATCGCCTATTTTCAACACAACGCGCGGCGTAATAAACCCAGCATTGCAGGATGTCTCTCAACGTTATTACGTTATTGAGGCGCTTATGTTTGAATAAATAAATCCGTCGAAAATCGAATAAAGTGGTTGTGTGGATTTGTACAAATGGAAATTAGAATACCAATGCGAGGCTATTAAAGAGAAAACTAATAATAAAATGTAAAATTTAAATTCCAATCAGAATTTTTTTTAGTTAGATGAGCACATTAAACAATGTTAATAAATCAAAAATGTTAATAATAATAATAATAAATAAATAATGTACACAAAGTAGTCAACAATATCAAATATAAACTACGATAATTATAATTTTAGGGGACCATTGAAGTTAGTTTTCATAATAATACATGAAACGACAAGTGGTGCCAATTGTGGAAGTCGACACTAAAAAACTATGAAATTAATATTTTGAATTGAGTTGAGTTGAGTTGAATTTAACTAAATTCAAATCTACTAGTGTATATTATTTTCCTCCATTTATTAATTAAAAACTTTATGAAATATGTTGGAACGCTTTTATATACTCAGTGACATATAAACTGCACCACCTAGAAGGGGTGGGAATTTTTGGACCAAATTTGGCAGAAACATTGGACTAGTCTAAGGTAACAATTGATTAAAATTTGATAAAGAAAACACTTCATCTTTTTTATTTTACTTTAATAATGTTTGGTCCGCCCCTATTTCTGATACACTCATTGACCCGCCTTGGCATTGATTCCAGCAGGTGATCAATGTCTTCTTGGGGTATGGCATCCCAAGCAGCCTGTACTTCATGGCGTAGAGCTTCTATTGTCAACGGTGGGTTCGGTAGATTCATCAATCTTCTACCCATCATGTTCCACACGTGCTCAATGGGCGACAAATCGGGAGATCTTGGCGGCCAAGGCAAAAGATTAACATTGGCCACTTCAAAGAAGTCAAGAGAAACCTTTGCTACGTGAGGTCGTGCGTTATCTTGCTGGAAAAGTGGGTCTTCCAGCCCTCGAAGATATGGTTCTACCACTTCGTCAATGTAGCGTCGGGCGGTCATACTGCCCCGAATGAAGAGCAAGGGTGACCTACTGCCGTAAGCAATAGCACCCCACACCATCAACCCCACAGTTCGGTGAACATGCCTCGCAATCAAAAAATCGGGATTGCGCCTTTCTCCACGTCTTCGTCTAACAGTCATCCGACCATCATGCATTCCTAAACAAAATCGCGATTCGTCACTAAAGACAACTTGATGCCACTCCAAGTTCCATTGAAGTATTTCCGTGCACCAGGCCAAACGTTCCTGGCGATGTTGAGCAGTAAGGGGTAGCACAAGATGTGGGCGGTAAGACAGCAATCCAAAGGTTCCTATTCGACGATAAACTGTTCGCAAGCCTATTGGACGACCTTGTTCATCTAACCATTGATCAGCTATTGATCTAGTTGTAGAGAATCGGTCTGTCAAGGCCATTAGTCTTAAGCGGCGATCTTGACGTTCATTGGTTTGTCTTTGAGCCCCAGTGCCTCTTCTCCGACGTTCAACCCCATCTTCAGACCACGCTTGATAACCACGTATTATTGTTGAGTGGTGCCGTCCCAAACGGTTGCCGATTTCTCTAAACGCAAAACCTGCTTCTGGTAAACCAACAATCCGCCCTCGGTCAAAGTCACTCAACTGCTGGTAAACTTGAGGTCTCCTTCCTCTATGCATCATTAAACACTTGAAACACTTTAAACTAAAGAACGGGATCCGAAAAAGTGGAACAAATTCAAAAAATGACTCGATAATTGCTTGTCTATCACCACCTATAAAAAATGACACAAACGTCAAAAATCCCATGTCTACTTGATGATTAGGTTTCAAATTTTAATCAACTATTTCCCTGGACTAGTCCACTATTCCTGCCAAATTTGGTCCAAAAATTTCCACCCCTTCTAGGTGGTGCAGTTTATATGTCACTGAGTATATATTCTATTCAATGTATGATGTATTAAATTGATGGGCATCAATAACATCAACTTATGGATTCCTATACATTTATTTTTACGTTTCTTATTTGTAAAAATAAATATGTCAGAGCGCCTATATTATTCGTATAAACGTCAATAATAAAATCTGCTACCGACTTTTAAATTCCACCTACTCACCCCTCGCGTTCGTCTTTTTATGCCACTTTGAGCCACCCTTCAGCCTACTTTGTCAATCTTGTAGGTTCGAAGCTTCATCAATTCACCATGGCAACTTGCAAATGCAATGTATCTATTGTGTAGCCCGACGCCGCATTTCCTCAACCTGACACACAACAAATATGCACGGCGAGATTTTTACCACCGATCAATACCCGTTCAATGCAAACAGCACCGTATTTTAATTAAGATCCATTATTTACCACGGCGGATTGTGAACTCTATTTAACGGTCGGGACATTTATCGCAGATAATGAACAGCAGCGGCTCGGTTATTTCTACATTCGCGCGA
Source organism: Geotrupes spiniger (assembly GCA_959613385.1). Taxonomy (NCBI): domain Eukaryota; kingdom Metazoa; phylum Arthropoda; class Insecta; order Coleoptera; family Geotrupidae; genus Geotrupes; species Geotrupes spiniger. The sequence continues at coordinate 12,306,833 of OY390735.1, read as the reverse complement.
AACTGCGTTACCACTTAAAACTCTCCCAATTAATTTTCATTAATATTTACCAGCATTAAATTTTAGTGCGTAGTAAACATGTCCCCGTTTATTTATTATCAATTTTATGTGTCGCATTAATTATTGAAGCACACGCACGGTAATTTAAAGCGGCAATCAAGACATTAAAATAATTAAAATAATTAAATTTAAATAAGAATCGACGTGCGTTATATTTGTACACAACGGTGTGCATATTTCATAGATGAAACAAAAGTAGGTCGTGAATTGTAAAAATGACAATTAATTTTGTCACCGTACAAAAAAATATATTGCAAAAAATTCAACCGGGTGCGTTGAATTTGCATTTTATTTTTCTTCGTATTTTCGCGAGATGGGAGAAATCTAGAGCGCATTTATTTTTGTATGACGGGTTTTATAATTCAGGTCCCGGACCGTTTTAACTGTCGAGAATTTGTCATTGTAAAACGAAATGGAAATTTCATCGATTGGCGTGGAATAAAAAACGCAGCTAAGTACGTATTTTCTCGTGTGAATGAACGAATTCATCCTACATGGTGATTTTTTAATTTCGAGATCGACGTTGACCCATTGAAATAAATTATAAAAAACAATTTCGCCTACTAATTACTTTGAATTTATATCCGCATTTTCTGTTAGAAATATAAGAAAAAAAACAGTAGTAAACTAAGAATGCCGAAAAGATTTGGTTAAATTTAGTTTAATTATTGCGAATGTTTTTTATCAAAAAAAAAACTATTTATGCATAATTACCAGAATTAATATTCGCTGTAATTAATTTGATCTATAATTTGATAAGACTAATTTAATTGGTGTCAAATTCAGGCAACTATAATTGGATTAAATATTAGTCGATAAAATCAGTAAGCTAATTATTTTTCTTATTTAAAGTTCAAGTTCGAGTTCATAAATTTTACATATCGTATTTATTTCATGTCAATATAATGGATTGTTCAAATAAATTAATTTTGAATATCCACGGCAACTTGACATTTTATTCTGCTGCTTACGAGATTAATCGTTATAATTAAATAGTGTCCTTTTTTTATTTTTTGTACGTTGACATCCCCTGAATTAATTATGAGATCTAGTCGGAGTAGTGTTCTGTTGGAACTTCGTGGTACCCTTAACTCTCAACATGAAAATCACTGTGCACACCGTTCAGCTAGCAGATCGACAGTCTTGGGGATTCCCTCTTCGTCATTGTCCATCTGGTTTATATTGCTTTATTTTTCGTTCACTCGTTTCCTCAACACGTCCCAGCTATGCTATACTTTTAATAATAAATAAAACTTTCTTCCGTATTTTGCGGTGGTCTTCGATTACTCGACGTTTCCCTGGCTATGCTGCTAGCTTCTTCAGGATTTAAAGTCTGTAGAGAACTTCTAATGAAGCTGGTAGCAACATGGAAAAAATTCTTCTATAAAAAATCTCCTGAAATTTCATTTATTCACGAATCCAATTTCTTTCATATACATTTTGTCTCGTTTGCAACTGGGTTCGCGTTAAGCGTCTAGCGTATTTCCATCCCGTTCTAAATGTACCATTTAACTTCAGCAACGTGAATTTAACAGGCGTGCCTCCGTTCCCGCCTCTTACTCGCACCAAAATTAGTATATCAATTATGACTTGCACTATTGAATTAAAAAACAACTTCATGCTCACACGAACAAAATTGTGTAGCTTTTGTTTTGATTTCTTTTATGTCAAATTTCGTTTAATTCTATAAATATTAAACCTAGGCACGTCGCTTAACTCACCGTAAATAATGCCACATGATAAATATTTCGATTTCAATTTTGGAAATATTTGCAGGAATTTGTTTGCTACGGATATTGATGATATTATAAGGAAACTGCAATCAATTCAGCTCCACTATGGTATCTTCGTAAATACTGTAAAAACTATCTCCAGAAAACAGGGAAATACAGAATTATATACCACACCTTAATATTCAATATATTGGATAAGACAAATATATAGCACGTTATAACAACGAGACTGGAATATGCAGACAGAAGTGACAAAATTTAATTAGGAAACGTCGACATAATACGTTCAAGCAGACGGCAAATAATAAAATTGAAGTCGAAAAGACCAACAGTGTCCACCCCAGTCACCGCTAATCAAATGACTCAACTTACTATAAACGGAAAATCAGGCAAGAGCAAAAGTGTTAAAGTCGTGCACATAGAGAATGAACAAGAGAATACTAGCAACATATTTCTTTGTCGATAATATCCTAGGGCATTTGCATTTTCATACATTTTCAACTCTCTAATGGATGACAATATAAGTTTATGGACATGATTCGTATCAATCTGTCTTCTGCATACAATAATAGTCTATTCTAAAACAAAAATGTTAAACTTGATACCAGAACGTTGTCGTACAAGTCAATTATCTGCCAATTTCGTCTCAAAATAAGGACCATCGCATTATCCACCGACTATCAAAATAAATGTCAAACTAAGTTCTAATAAAATAACACTATATTCATTTCCGCAGCACCCCAACCTACGTTGACGTAACACTCTAGGGACAGACAAACAACTGAAACTCGCGTGATATTTCAGAAAATTATGGCGATGAGTTTTCCAGTAGGACCATATGCGGCAAGTCTTAGTAGCGTTCTTATCACGCAAGGAAATTTTAATCTGCCCCCAATCTAACTTGCCAGATCATTACAGTACCAACCAATTCCAACCACTCTGTTGACTCGCCCCTCGTGGTATAAAAAGAACTGAATCATGAATGATTAAGAGATTAATGATTATGATGAAGTAGTAGAACAGACTCAACACATCAAATTTCTAAACAATGTCCAAAGACCAGCGATTACCATTCGAGAAACCCACTCCAGGCATATAAAAATACAGCACCAGTCATTATTGAAAAAAACAGCTACGGGCCAGGAGAAACCCTACCACGTAGTAAAAACTGGGAAGCATGGACATTCCTTAATTGTCTAAAAACACATTTTAGACCAACCAGATACGTGACGTACTACTCAACCCAACCCAACCCAATGAATAAAATTTATTCCACATTTTATTACCTTGTTTTTGGTTGAGCTGGGTTGGGTTCGGTTCCTCCCAAATTTGAATGAATACGGTGAACCAAACTCAATCAAATTTATAATAAAAAAAAACAACCAAACCCAACCCAACCCAACCCAACCCAATTGGGGCCCAAGCCAACCCAACCCAACCCAAGGCAACGAAATTAGTTTAATTTCAATGCAAAACATCAGTCCCAATTGAAAATAATTTTATTCTAGTTTAGTTGGACTCGTTCGAGATTTGGATGCCCTGAAACTATCATAAAGTTCGTTGGGTCCAACACATATTTAGTTGAATTGGGTTGGGTTCGTCTCGCATTTTGTAGAAGTCATATGCTACGTAATTTAAAACGAACTACACCTAATTAAATCAAATTTTTGTAAATCCAAATCAGTTCAGACAAATATATAATGAAGTCAGTCCAAGACACCTAATTTGTTGTATGAATAAAGGCAACAAAGTTTAAGGTGAATGAATGCAACCCAATTTGTGACAAACCCAAAACAATTCGTTAACATCGAAAACAACGAAGAAAAACTGTTGATTGGTTAAAGTCAACAAAATTAAAAGCAAACACAATTCAATTTCTGATTAATCCAATCCAATTCGTTTGAGTTACCCATGAGGCGAACCCAATTGAATGCAATAGCAACTGTGAGAAACGTTATGCATAATTAAATTTATTTCAACTATATTTGCTTCATTAGGGCTTTGGATGAACTGATTTAATGTTCTTCGTATTGGGTTGGGTTGGGTTCCTGAAAATGTTGAATGAATCGGTCTGGGTTGGTTTGGGTAAATAACTAAAATGACAACGAAATATAGTGCTGGGTTATAGGAAACCAAATTTCGAAAGGAAAATCACCAAAAAGACCTACAGTTACCGATATTTAAGACAATGAATGGAGCAAAGCCCTAAAAAAATTGTCAAGATTGTCTGTAGAATCTGATGTACCATACAGCACAGCAACGTTCAAACCAGATGACATGATTCAGTTGGTGCCGCAATGATTATAAATGTAAGGGACCTGGACATGTGTTTCTATCTCGTAAGATGTGGTCAGTTAGCCATGCATACTACACATATTATATTATTACGGTTGGTGTTAAAAATAATCATTATTCAAAAACCAATCAGTATTCCCTGTTTACGTAATTCGTACCAACTAATTATTCATCCAAATTAATTATTTTCAATATTAAAGCGAACCGTGCCTTCACGTTCGAGCTCGATGAACGTACTCTCGAGAAGAATTATACCCAGTAAATGGATGAAAGCAAAAATTGTTCAAAAATTTTAAATTGATAGGACAAGTCACGTCAACGATGACAGATTTATTTGTTATTTACAGTGCCAGAATGTGTTTTCAATGCCTTTGTGTAGCAGACTCGGCGAATTGATGCCCGGATCGTTAAAGCAACCTTTGTAGTCAAGCCCGAATTATTAATTTTGTAAACGCAATTCATGATTTTTTCTTTTTTTAAAGTGAAAGCGTGCAAACTGTTCGCGAATCATTTCAGCCATGTTCGAAATGCGTACTATTGAATCACACGCGTCAATATCAAAGCCGTAATTACCTACATTTTATCTACTAGTGGCGTTAAACATAATTAAATTGCACGTTGATTCCGTCGCATTTGCCGGGGATTAATGATGTTTCGAACGGTGTTACGTGTAATAGGGGAACACCACAGTATTTACGATTTTCATGTTATCACCCGTATAGTTTTCCGCTCTGTAAAATGTGTGTGCGAAAGTTTTCATGCGCAACTCATAATAATGATAATTACATTTTGCCAGTATCTGTGACAAAAGTTATAAACATTTCCACAAAGTCGAGTACTTTTTCAGCCAGGCTTTTTCAAACTAAAACCTTTGTGACAGGAAATTTCAACAAAACGACAAAGACGTTTCCAGCGCCAGTCTCTACGTAAATAATTCATTTTAATTATACACATAAATTAAATTTAATGTTTGACTTATTTAAATCGGTTTATTCGGATTTACTTATCATGATAAAATATGTTATGTTAATATTTATAAACAAATACCAGAACAATGTCTAAATTAAATCTAATTATATTAGATCTAATTAAGATTTGTACCAATTATTATAATATTTCTTGGCTGCAATGGTACTGATCTGGTTTCTTGAAAAGGTGTCGTAATAAATTTCAATATTGGAAATAGTATTTTGTGTATCTAGGCCAAAAAGTACTGTTTTTTTCGTCCGAGTTTTCTTTACGACCGAGGCGTAGCCGAGGTCGGAAAGCAAACGAGGACGAAAAAACACTTTTTGGCCGTGGTGCACACAAAATTTTTTAGGCGACCCTCATAAAATTTTCAAATTTATTGCAACATTTACTTACAATTTATTGACATAGTCATTTATGACAACTGAACAATTGTACATATTTGTGACACCTTCAGACATGTTTATGTTTTCTTTGTCTACATTCGAAGTTATTTCGGCTTTATAAACAATAATTACCCAATAATAAGTTAAAAAGTCTATCACCAACACGTATTTACTAACGTAAACAAGATGTACAGTTTGACACTGACGGCAATGTGGTTATTTTTATACAATTTCGGTAACTGTCGGTAGATGGCGCCACCCTATTGCGGACGAAAAATGAAAGCGGACGAAAAACGATTACTTTTCGTCCGCGTTTGACGACTGAAATTTCAATTTTTCGTGTCGGTCGCCTAAAAACGTATTTTATTCGAACGACTGAACGGGTGAAATCCCCTATAAATTACGTTGTATGATACCAGACAGAAATGTTAAATGTTGGAAAACGAAATGAATAATTAATTAAGTTTGAGCCAACTGCTTATTACGAAGATCAAATTTTTATCGATAGTATTGTCTGTAAATGGCGAGGTTTGCAAAATGGCATTTAATTCCAAACTCAAAGAATGGTTCGAAAATAACGCTCGACAATTCAGGAAATATGTAACAAAAACATCCCCATTGATATATGCGATTCATTTTCGGTTTCTTCAATCTTGAATTTATAATTTTTTTTCAACTTATAAGTTATTTGTTTTTTTTACATTGATTTTATTTGGTTCACTGTGTTCTTCTATTTATTATATTAATTAAAATTAAACTCATATTGCAGTGGTATTAAATCCATAAATGGAATTTACAATAAAAAGGAATCACACCTGAAAAAAAGAAACGACAGGCTCACCGGAAGGACGACAACGCTCAAACATGAACATGTTGAAGTATTTTAGTTGGTAATTAATTTTAAATATTGTTTGTGATAAGTTATCATATCTGAATATAGTTTTGGTAGTAAATTAAGGTTTCTAGTTCATAATTTCAACGGACAATCAGTTATTTAAATAAATAAATAATTCATTTTAATATTATTTGGCTATTTCATCTGCTGATGTTGGTTGCGATGACAAAGACAAGTGTAATTAACATTGTTATAAGTGTGTTCCCCAAAGCAATTTGACCCAGCACAACCTAACCCGGCACAGCCTGACCGAACCTAACCGCATCCAACCCAACCCGATCTTATCCAACCCGACCCCATCCAACCCAACCTGATCTTATCCAAAACGACCCAACCCACCCCAACCCAACTCAACCCAACCCATCCAACTGAGGAAAAAACACAACATACATCGCATAAAAAGAATTATGCAAATGTTGCAAATTGTTGAAATTGGTGAAAAAAGTCATCAAAAATTCAAAAAATAATAGTGACTGAAAATTGAACAATTGAACAAAAACTATGTAAATTTTAAAAATCGAAAATAAATTGTGAAAAATCGTTAAAAATCATTGCGATTCCTAAAAAATCTAAAATAAGTCGAAACATTAATTGTATGAATCGTCGTAAATTAAAAAAATCAAATTAGGCGTAAAGATTTGATAAAATTCGTAAAAATATTGTAAGACTGAAAAAATTGAAGAAATCGTTATAAATTATTAAAGAATTGTCATTGATACAAAAATCGACAAAAAATCGTTATAACTTGTAAAACAAAAACAAAAAAATCGGAAAAAATATAAAAAATCGAAAATAATCATACAAAACCATAAAAACAAGAAACGTCGAAAAATGCTTTAATTGTATTCTGTTCGACTGGGTTTCGTTCGTTTAAATTCGCATTGGGTTTAGTCACGATTTCGTTATATTGGGCCGCGTTCGCTTTGGATAGATTACGTTGGGTTGAGTTGAATTAGATTCTATTGGATTTGGTTGAGTTTTGTTGGGATGGGTTGGCTTGAATTTGATTGGGATGGTTCGTCCATCGATCCTATTCCATTGAGATTGATTGAATTGGCTGGGGTTCTATTGATTTAATATCATTCTATTGGATACTAGTGGGCTGGATCGAGTTTATTGGAGTTGGATTGGATTCTATTGGATTGGGTTGGATGCAACTGGATTTTATTTCGCTGGATTCGATTGGATTCTATTGCGTTGGGTTGAGTTGGATTAGATTGTGTCAGGCTGGGTTGAGTTCGATTTGATTGGGTTGGGTTTAATTGGATTCCATTGTGTTGGGTTTAGTTCGTTAAAAATTATATTGCATCGCGTTGAGTGTTTTGTTTCTATTATGTTGATTTGGGTTCATTTTGATTCTATTGTATTGATTTGGGTTCATTTTGATTCTATTGCATTGGGTTGACCTCGTTTTGTTGAGTTTGATCAAATTCTAATGGACTCGGTTGAGTTTTGTTCGGTTTAAGTTGAGTTTGCAATATTTTCAATAAATTCTTGACGTCATCTCAGACTCAAATGTTAGCATCACATATTGATCGTATTATGTAATATTACACACAACCAAATCTAATCCAACAAGGCCATATAATGAAGTGAGGACATTACAACACCTCTGTATCACCATTACGATGTACTATTTATTTCGAATGCAATGGATGCAAGGTAAAGTTCCATTAGACAGATCATACACGCAGTTGACTTAGATCAAGTAAGGTCAGTGCCAATCGTGTCGACGATGCTTGGCCATTGAATAGCGTGCTGACATCGTCCACGGCCATGCTGGATCAGCAAATTAATTTACTATTATATCAACACGGAGACGCGAATTAAACCACAGCAATCTACGTCGCGTACACAATCCCGACGTAAAGCAATAGTTTACTTCTCTTTGATGATATTTCCCATTCAGCTAATTTCTTAGTAAAATAGTGTATTATATATAGCATAAAATATACCAACGAAACAATAGAAATAGCTCTTGATTGAAAGGCTTTATGTATGATTTTTATCACATAGTTTATAAATCATTTACTATTTTACTACTGTTTAACGATTGATTTCTCTACTCATTTAATAAACAAGGAAAGAACACATTTTGCGAAGACGCAAAATAAACGCATAAAAACATAAACAAGTGGCCATATTAAAATTCAAAACATGCCCAACCATCGTTACGAAGCTATATAAGCCAGAAGCTATTTTAAAAATTGTAGTTTAACGATCAGTGTGTTCGCAGAAAAGAATTTGCGTGGTACAAAGACAGACAATTGAAATGCCACATCCATGAATGAACATGTTATAAATGTTTGGCAGCCCATTTTATTTACAAAAATATTATAAACTTATGTATGTTATTAAAGGATGAATAGCAAGGTTCAAAATAACTGTTGACTGTGACTTTCATCGAGGCATTAATACGACGATATAAAATTAAAAATAAAATAAATAATGTTTTCACATTTTTGAAGTTGAAATTATGGATACATTCGCCGAGATCTAATAATCGTTAAACAAACATCATATATGTTTACAGTTAAAAGGCAATAGTCAATCCGATATAACTAATTAATATACAATGCAATTATTTACAAACATTAACTAAACTTAAAGGTCAAGAGACAATAGTCAATCCGCTATTAATTTGTTCTGAAGTAGTTTGATATGACTTTTTCACGACCTCACGTCACACAAATCTGTATCTAATCCCCAGTTCGTTGTTTCTTCTTACTTTTATGTAGCTCGGAGAATAACCTGTTTACTATACACGTACACGGAAAACTTGTCACGTGATATGCGAGTGCACTTGTATAGCATTTTCGTCTTGATCTAGATATCGATATAATTCAACGCTTCGAATTGTTTTCAAGTTCATAGACATTGAACTTTTTGATTACTTTAGGTAAAAGCCAAGTAGTTTTTGTGATCAACATGAAAATCGTGAACAAGAATTTTACATTGGTATGGGTCTGACATCGAAAATTGCATAATCGGCTTACCATCCACAACAATCAAACAACAATCCGAAAAAGTCGTTCCAATTCTAATGACTTGATCAAATTGTATTTGCAAGCAGCGATACATTTGCGGCCGCCACAGCTTCGACATTTTTTTTAATCAACACATAATTCGTTGCGTCCCCATATAATGAAGTTATTGTGAAATCGAATGAAAACAAATTTGTTAAAATTTCAAGTTCGTTCCGATGTACGTACACGTGCGACGAAAATAGGTCAATCAAAACGTGTCGCAATATGCAAATATGTGCGGAAGGAGATGTGTGGGAGTGCACCATTCGATAAATTAGTCAATCCGTGCATAATCGACCCTGCAACAAATATGCAAATGAGCCGCGAATTTGACAATTGCCACAATGAATCTTAAATCGCATTAACAACAGGATTGATTTATATTATAATCATATTCGGGTTGTCATTGCCGCCATGTGGAATTTTACTCTCTGGATGCAGACGTGCAAGCACTGAATATTAAATCAGTAACATCAATATGTTATTTAGTCGGGAAACAAACGTCTTACATTCAAAACGTTCGTATATGTTATTATTTATTAACGTAGGAAATATATTTTTTAATTGCTCCACGTTGGTGGCAACAAATTTGTTCTGTTATATTAATTTTGTTTCAAATACTTTTTAATTAAATAAAAGAATTGAAATTTTTGAACAAAATACGAAATTTCATTTAAAACGTTTAACGTTTTTGAAATTTCCTTAAAAGGCTCAATATTTGATACTCAAATTTTTATTTAAATTATATTACTCGTGAGCTCGTGTGCGGAATTTATTGAATTGAAATTTATTTAAAGTTCTTCTTTATTTTTATTAGCGTTCAGATGTACGGTACTTGAAATGCGTATCAATTTTATTTGTCAATTTATAGTTACGTGCACTATAGAACAGATAAAATGACACCACTTCCGAATAGTTTTAATTAGTGAACATATCCTGGAAGTGCAAAATAATTATAACACCGATTTAAGCTGCCAACTTTGTATACATTTCCGAAAGAATGATTGTTTTAATGTGCAAAATAAGAAAGGTTAGAGGATCCCGATCATTTCAAAACGAAATACGACGCTCGGAACAAAAATATTGCGTCCAATAAGGAAGCGTTTCAGCGAGGGTAATGACATAGCTGGACTAGTCGAATGTAGGCTTTCACTGCCATTTTTCCATAATGATGTATCTTCCGGGTGTTGCCGTGGTTCTTGAAATAAATTTTACAATTCGCTGATCATGCTTCTTCAAATTTTTTTTCGTCATAAACGAAGTATCTGGAGTATTACAAATTTTTATTAGCAAATTTTAATAGGATTCATATATGGAGCCGTTTGTAGATTCAACGATGCCATAATAACTATCAACCCCGGAACCGAAAACTAAAAGTCCCTAGGACAGTATGTACTATGTCGCCTGTAATTATTTCTTATTCCACGAAAAGACATATCACAAATGTTCTTTTATATTTGCTAAACATACGACAAAGTTGCAATATTTTTGTTACGTTCAAAACAAGTGTAGCGTATTTTTGTAACTAAAATATTCCAGTCGCCTGTCTCTTAATTATTTATAACCTCGTTCTTCTACTTTGTGTTTTTCTTTGGGATTCAGTTCATCCATCACCATGTGTGTGTTAAACTCCATCGATACTTCTCCTGTTCTCCACATTTTAAATCATTCCGGTTTTTCTATGGTGGATTTGAAGGCGTTAATAACGTTCCGAATATTTTTGTTTACTATTTTGTGGTTCTAACTGCTGTCACGTTTTATTGTCTCCATCAACACCACAAATTTTCTTGAAGTAGTTAATTCAGTATAACACTTGCGCGTTCAGTGGGCGCTATCTATGTCTCTGACTGTGTGTTTTCTCACATAATGCCATAACGTCGGTGTCATCCCCTGATCGATTTGTATTCGATTCATTCGTTGCAGCTGTAATTATAACTGTCAACGTTGATTTATCCAAAGTTGACCCGTTTTACGACTTGTATCCGGTGTATACAATAGAATCGAATGATTTGCCATCAGTTTCAATTGTTAAATTCCACGAAAAGTCACAAATTACAATATTTTTCTCGTTCTTACATATTTATTGGACACGTGGGCAACATTTCGATATTTTGAATACGACACCACTTCGATGAACTTGTAGGAGTGTACCACAATTTCAGAGTCAGGCGTTGCTTCATTTTTTCCAACATTTAATCAGTCATAATATTTTACATATTTTCGACCACTTAACTTTGTCATTCTTCATAGTTGATTGCATTGATATGCATTGAAGAATCGATTGCATATCCCTAAAGGATGTGATTTAGCCCTTCCATCAACCTCGATTGGAGCTACGTGCCATCTTAATGGTTTTACTTTTAAATCATTCCTTTCATTCGAAGCTTGTTTGTATGGTGCTGATAACATTGATAATGTAAGTTAGTCTTGTGGGATGAACTATAACGGCTGATCACGCAAAAGTGATCTTCACTAGGACTATTATCAACATACATTTTTCTTTCATTCGGTGTGAATATATTTTGATTTAATGTACTAATTCAGAATTTAATATCTACAAATTAGTATGGAATAAATTTCGAACGGTCTTAGGTTGGGCTGGGTTTGATTAAGATTTTAAAAATTTTAGGAAAATTCAGTTCTTAGTATGGGGTAGTCTAGTGTTGTATTTCGTTGATCGCTGCTTGTACAGAGTTCTTTAGCATGTTATGTCAGCCTATTGTTGGTTTCGATATTGCCAGGTTTGTATCTTCGTCATATTGCTATATTATTAAAGCCAATAGGCATGTTTCGGACAGGTCGTCAATCATTACAATGAACAAGAGCGGTCCAAAGCTTGCAACTTGCGGCATCCCCTCGTCATCGATCGTATTTTTCATTATTGTTCATTTAGCCATGAGAACGAGACCTTCCGGAGATTTGTTCAAGTTAATTGCACTTCCCTTTGTATCCTTCCTAATAAGTAATCGATGATCGGTCGAGTCGAATGCTCTTCTCATATTTCAAAGTCGAATATTAATAAAGTAATTGCATGGGGAGTTAATCAACAAACCACAATTCGTGCAAATATAACCCTCTGGTCAAAGAACAAAATTTTATCTTCGATAAGTGACGTCTGAGGCTCCCAACCTGCCTTCACATTATATACATTCATAAGATAAAAAACCAAACACGAAGCAAGGTCACTTATCACACCTAAATCAATATTAGTTACGGACTTTCCTATTGTACGAAATAAAACTAAGGCACTTAATGGCAGATCGATAAATCAAAACGAGTAATGTACTTTTCCATTGTAAGACGCAATTAATGCATTAAAGTCAGTGCAAAAGGAAGTTGAACATAAATCATTTGTAAAAGACTTTTCGTATCGACGGACAACTAAGTGCAAATAAATGCACGTGGCCACACGTAATCCGAAGAGGGTGGGTAAAACGGGGGATGTGTGATCGAAGGAGGGGAAAACGTCAGAGGCGAAAAAAATTTCAATCGAAAATTACCTATAAGTCTATAACTTGTTTTTAATTTGAAATAATTGTGTAAAATACTTTTAATACAAATTTAATTAATGGCGATTTTATTTGAAAGTTATAATTTGCCCACCTTAAGATATTCACAGATTCTTAGCTCGATTAGCAACCGTTAAACATTTTAAATCGATCCACCAAGGTGGTATTTGAAATCACTAACCATCCATCGCGATGCATTTCGTCATAACGGATTGACTTTTAACTTTTATTTACGTTTAGTTTACTCGAAGCTTTTACTTGTATGTAAGTAAAAGCTTCGAGTAAACTAAACGTAACTAAACTTGTATGTAAGTAAAAGCTTCGAGTAAACTAAACGTAAATAAAAGTTAAAAGTCAATCCGTTATGACGAAATGCATCGCGATGGATGGTTAGTGATTTCAAATACCACCTTGGTGGATCGAAGTAGTTCAAGAGCGTTTTTTTATTTTGGTCCAGACTATTATTCGATTTCATTCCTCGAATCGTTAATTCAAATAGATTACACAAAGCAAATTTCTGAGAAATATCTCGGCGCATGTGGGGCTTTGTATATGTATACGTAAGTAATTCCAAATAACAATATTCCACACTTGCGCGTATAATAAACGATACTTAATACATCATTATTTTCTATAGCCATCTTCAACATGGAACATCTACGTAATTAACCACATCACAAAAGACCTGCGTGGCACACGCTTGTATAACACAATGTATAATTTGCATGAGACGTGTAATCCCCCGAAATGATTGCAGTATTTACGACGAGCAGAATGATATAAGGAGTATTAAAGCGTCTCAAAGGTAGCGAGCGCTGTGCCGATGAAATTACCAAAAACGACTGCCACTCGCGAGCGTCGTCGAAATTATGCTGCACAAGCGCATTATAATTTATTGCCGGGGCGTACGTAACATCGAGCCGCGTATTTTCTGCCTAGGAGAGCACCAAGTTGCTGGCAAAGAAAGAAGGCGTGGTACTTTCTATTCAATGCGGTTTCTGTGCCGCAATGAAATTAGACGCCTGGTAAAACGGAGCGGCAGAGAGAAATCACCTCTGCACGATATATCGCGCACCTTTCGAATTTCACATATCGGGTGTCTTTGCTACGTGCACGCGTTAATATTCAAGGTGTCGTTCGTATATTTGGAGCTAAGGATGTATTTAAACTTGAGTTTTTTAACAACACAAAGCTTCAAAATAAAATACTAAAAAGCAACTTTCTGAGGGCGACATGAAAAACACAAATACAAAAGACAATTAAAACCAAAATATTGCAAAAGCCAACAAACAAATAAAACGTAAAAACGAATATTAATTACAATTTCAAATGAAAATGCAACAAAAGTTGCCCCGAATAACTCTGATTAACGTTAACAGTCATTTAATTTTATATGCAAATTAAAACATTGAAGTTGCTCATTTACAATTTTAATGTATGTATGGCATCAGAAATAATTAACACAAACACTCGCGTTATCTTAATTGTATGAGTAGTCGAACATGTAACATCGGAAATTAGTGCTCTGTGGAAAGTTTCAAGTTGTCACTGAATTATGGAGTATTTTATTGTCTCGTAATTGATCGGGTTGAATCTGGTGATAATAAGGTACATTTTAAAATCTAGTTTATGTAAAATAATTATGGTTTTGTGAGAGATGCTAATCAGGGGACTGTCATGGTGACGTTAATCCTGTCGATGCAAAAGAAAAAAAATAATTTTAATTCGATTATTGAACTAATTTATACAAAACCCAGTTCAAGTACATTATAAGCCAAACGGAAAAAGGGTAAATCTCAAATACTGGTGGATAAAAAATTAATTATTAAAAAGTTTGGAGTTTAGTAAATCCGCCTTAAAAAATATAGTTGTTTTTGTTTACACCAGGGGTAGCATGAACAAAGTAAGATCAATAAATTCTAAATTCTCACGAAAGTCGTTACTAACAGACCGTGTGCCCACAATTGCATCAATAGAAATCGGCTACAAGAAGAAGAACAACTAGAAGACAAAAAGTTAATTTTTAAGAGAAGCAGACAAATTGTTAGGTTTCCTTTTAACAAAACAGGCTCGGATTGTATAACAAAGACCGATAAGGAAGAAAAGCAAGAGAAAGAAAATATGGAGGAATTACACACAAATCCATGAAAGTGTGAAAGAAGACGAAATAACAAGCAGTATAGATGAGCTGAAAGAAGACGTAAGAAGAAATTTTGAGATTACAGAAAAATGAATGAAAATGGAATTGATTGAAGAAAAAAAATTAAGAAAAGAAGCAAAGATGGAAAGTAGAGAAAATATATAAGACGAACATCTGGATAGGATAGTACAAGATACAAAACAAATGAAGAAAAACATAATTATCAAAGGATCATATATGATTAAGAAACTACATCATTTTTCTTTAGCAAAAACTAAAGGTACAGTAATAGAAATCAGGAAAAAATAATAAATCAGTTCTGCTAGTGGAGATGGGAAAATGAACGAGAATGTTACAGATACGAGGAAACCAAAATAGACCAAAGAGGAAAAATATATGCATCGAAGATGATGATGTCGAGAGAATACATGATTCGTTGTAAAGCTTGAAAAGAGGAAACAATTAAAAGCAGTGAAAATCGATTACCAACAGTTTATCGTGAACAATAAATGTTACATTTTTCACGAAGATAAAACGTACCAAATGGCTACTGAGCCAGTAAACATTAATAAGGCAAAAAATCCAAATAAGTAGGCGACAAGATTTGCAATAAGTTACGATCATGACAAAGGGTAGCAGTAAGCAAAATATCAAAAGAAGTACGAAAAAATCCGAAAGAGGAAAAATATGCATATCTTGTAACTAAAAATTTATTTATATCAGAACTATGCTGGATGAGAAACAAGGACAGAGTGTGGTCGCCTCCTTAATACGAGGAAATACAAGAAATATCATAATTGGCACAATGGCTATATAATAATGAATGAATCCAGATATAAGAAGAACGGAAGAGAGAAGGTCAGGCATATTGCAGGACTAAGTTGAAGGAAACACTAGAACATATAGACACAAAGGACAAAATAAATAACATAATAAGAGGTTTAAGAGTAGAAAATAGAAAATAGAACAAATCGCGAAGTGGCTCAGGAAGGAAATACAGGCTGAGACAGAAGTTGGGGTGGTATATAATGGTGTGAAGGACCGACAAAGATGATGAATAAGCGAAGTTAAGAAGTAGAAAGTGTATATTGATCATGATCTGACGGAAAATGAAAGGTATGTGCAGAAGGAAAATACGCAGAAAAGTAGAAGTGAATCATGAAACGGGGGGGGGGGTCAAGAAGTGGAAGTGGTGGAGGGAAATTCGAAAGTTCTGGATACAGGTGGGCGAAGGGGCACATAGCAATAATTAGGACTATTTGGAACTATTCGGTTGCGTAGGATTGACGTGACCATGGATTGAGGCAGAAACATGGTAGAAATAAAAAAGGAGAACACGCCCGAGGGATTTCGATGGGTGAAATCAGGGGGCAGATGAAGAAAAATAAAAAGGGATGTGAAGGGGGACGTCGAGTTTAGAGAATACGACAGAGTAGACTTATTAGGAAGTGGTGGCGGATTTACACGACAGCGAGAAGAAAAGGTCAAGGGATGAGGTTGTGTGTATGTATAAGAGTAAATAATAACGTATATGCTCCAACTTAATAAGCGGAGGGCGAAAATCAAAAATGTTGGAAGACCTAGAATTGGAACAGAAAATCGTTGGAGGTCAGTAGCAGCAAATGGCTAGCACAAAATTTCAGGTAACATGAAAGATATCATAAAACACAAATAGCAACCAACTAGACCACGTATTAGTAACAAAAAATAGCAACACGAGAAGGAATGAAATGAACGAGTGGTAGTATGATGATGTGCAGAAGGTATGGCTGGCAAGAAGGATAATAGGACATATGTATAAAGCAGATACACTGTAAGAAGGGTAACGGAGAAGTGGGTGGAGACGATGATTAAAGAGATTGAGAGATTGAAGAAGAGGGACGCAATTTAATTTTTTTTATATACCAAATTACCAACAAACATAGGAACAAAAAGCAGATAAATGTGGGCAATATCAAGAATAAAAGGGCAACAAATGAAAAGTAAACAGCAAATGGAAGATGTGCGGAGGGTACATTTAAGGGAATGGGTAGTAAAATAACGCCGCACGAGGAATGACCTGAACGAAGATTTGTAGTAGTCTAATTACCAACGAAGAAGGAAAAGATGAAAATAATAAAGAAGAGTAAACATGGAAAAGGTCCTTGAACCAATGGGATAATCATGGAATTTATTAAATACGATGGCGAAGCTATACAAGATGAAAGTTATAAATGAATAAAGAAGAATATCAGCAGAGTGGGAAATAGGGGTAATAGTAACAATACACAAGAAGGGCGACAAGGCAGTATGTGATAGTTATAGAGACATCAGACTCTTAAATACGTTATGCAAGATTGTGTTCACAATAATCCAAACAAGGATAACAAACATAAGTCCATTAATACGAGAATGCCAGTATGGGTTTATTGAAAGGGCGGGTTACTGTGGATGTAATACACTTTGTGAAACAGATAGAGAAAGTAAATTAATTCGATATGGGATTAGAAGTATTATTTATAAATTTCCAACAATCCTTTGATTCAGTCAGCAGAAAGCACTTAATAAAGTACTAAAGTAAATGAATATCCCAGCAACACTAATTAGGCTTATGATGGGAGTAACCAACATAGGCGAAAGTAAGAGCAAACGTCGGAAAACCAGAAGAATGTATGATTAAATAGTACCGCAGGGCGGTACTATTTAATATAGCAGTAGAACATATAACGAAGCAAAAAAATATTGAAGGAAGCTCGTAAGTTCATCAAACTTGTTATTTGCCTGCGCTTGTAAAATTGTCATTCTTTAAGTAAATTGAGTAGGGTTGGGTTCAAGCCAACTCAATTTACTCAAACACAATTTTAGAAACACATATAACAATTACTCAAAACACTGTTGTATACCATTATATGTAAAAATTAACTGAATAAAATATAATATAATAAATTGAACACAAATTTAAACTAATTTTAATATAAAATTAAATGGAAGGATTAAAATTTCAGTTCGTTTTCAATATTAAAATAATTAAACAGGGCTTTAACTTTCAAAAATGATTGCATTACGTATAATAAATTTGCAGATTGATTCGATTATTTTTCGATATTGTATAAAAGTCATTACGCAGGCCGTATCGATATCGTTTGCATCGCAATTGCATTAAACCGCCAATTATAAAACATGTAATCGGTAATTGCATCAAATTTCGGTCGAAAATGATCCTTCCAAGTTGCGTTTGCTTTTCATTTAATTTGCTCGCTCACATAACGGAGCAGAGATATATAAGTGGGTTTCGACGAACCAATTCCCGTATAAAAACCTTATCAGACATTTCCTGCACTCATTGTCTAACGCTGGAAGAAATGCTCGTGTTCGTGGCACCTTACGTAAATGCAATTTCCTTGCCGAGGTACATTATTTTTCCATTCCATTATACCGCAGTTTTCGCTTCGTCGTCGTTCCTTCCATCTTGTCGGAATTTTTTAATAGCATATTCGCCCTTTAATGGAATTTTTCACATTCTATTAAACTGGCCCATAACGCAATGCGCTTGTAACAATTACGCGTTTAAATTAAGTGAAATTTTTCGGAATGAAACTGAACATAAAAATAATTAATTTATAATATAATATTAATTTGTGACTAACGTTGCCATGCGTGTGACGAATAAATATTATCTGCAACGGAAAATTATCCTATTTGTCTGCAGAATTGCAAATCCCTATCTAATAAATTAAGGAAGCGGAAATGTACCGTCACGTGCCGCCAATTTTTACGACATAATTGATAATAGATATGTGCACGATAAAAAATGGGAAATACTAATTCCTAAAAAAAAATCGAGTCCATGGGTATTGCTCATTTATTATGGATGAGGTTGATTGAAGTTCCTGTTATATTAATTTCCTTTTAAAATGGGCTAAAATATTGCAATTTAAGCAAAAAAGTCTTAACGAAGTTGAAGCTCAAATTCTACAAATTGATATTTTTCACAGTTTCAGAGTTTCATATTAGTATTAGAATACTCGAAAAAATATTTTAATATTGTATTATTAACTCTGAAAAGTGTTCATACAACGTAATGTTATTTTCACTTTTATGATTAGAAAATGTGTCAACTAACTATGACTGAAATGCACACGAATTTGTTTATCTCGAATACAAATTAAAACATTTACACGGGCCATTATTTTCTTTCCTTTACTATGCATTAAATAAATGGTCAATACTCAAAAATCAATCCGCTATTGAACATTGATTAAGGTTGAAAACGTGAATATAGTCATAAATTTTACTTTGCTATTAACTTGATGTTAAATCAAATCTCTGAGAATTATTATTTTAATAAAAAAAAAACTTTGCCGCTGAATAAAATTCTCGTATATTGTATAATTCTCTTATTTGAAATTTCGATGCCTGCTAAGAAATGACTCTCATCCTGCATTTATACAGTAGTCTACTATCCATGAATCAATTAAGTTGTCAGTGATCACTTGATCACTGATCGTAGGCATTTATTATGATTACAATGTACATGTCACTAATACTGTCGATAGAATCGCTCCAAAAATCAACAAATTCGAATATATGTTTGACTTATGTCTCGGCTTGACATGTTATTGTTTCGTTTCTATTATTTTTAATCGAATTGACTATCTTACAATTTTTTTATATATAATCTTATTTACGTTAAGGGCTTGAGTTATTAAGTCTTTACACCATTGGCCCTAAGAACAATATTTTGACAGCTGACCCTGAATTCAAAGTAAATTTTAAAGAAATATTCAATTTGGTGAAGAAAACTGCCGACCTTTATATAAAAACTGTTGCACGGAAAAATAACTCGTCACAATTGTTTTGCGTTTAATAAATTCGAATCCGTAATAATTCTTCGTTACACATAACCTTGCAATGTTCTATTGTGTTATACATTTTATTTTATTAATCCAACCCAAATAAACCCAACCCAAACCAACTCAAACCAACCCAACCCAACCCAACCAAACCCAACCTGGTCCAACACAACCCCACCTACAAAAGTTACATATATTAAATTTTAATACATATACAACAAAATACAAAACATAAACACGCACTTTAAATTTGCTCATAACTTTATACGTACTGAAAACAAACAAAAAAAATTTTTTGGTGTACCGGACCAATAATTAAACTCTTGACGATATATAAACTGTTTGTACTTTTGAAAACTGTTAATACATCAACGTTGCAACTAATTAGAAATCAAGTGCTATAACCACGACAAATAATTGATGGCCGTGATACGAGATGTCAAAAAGTTTCAGAATTTCCCGATGTTTCCAGATTGGGTCACAAGCAATTAACATGCCTGTTATTATTTCATGCCTAAAACTACAACCGAAAAAACAAGATTTGCGCTATATCAGAGTATAAGTTGATTTATTATTATAGACTCGAATGACATCGATGACGTAAAGCTCTTTCTAAAGGCCTAAATTAGACTACACGGTGTCTGCACGCTTCTCAATTATATAACTGGCATGAGCATATATATTCGGATGCTCTCGCGTACCCTTTAATTCAGAGATATACGTTGTGCAATTTTACGGCGTCTATCTAATGATATTTATTAACTTTTGTTGATTAACGACATTCAGTTAATCTCTTAAGGGCTATATCATAGTGAGCTGCCAGTAAACTACAAAAGAATTAACGATTCATAAGTCTTTTCGTATTTTGTCGCATTTTCTCAAAAATATATAATAAATTGATTGATTTACGAATTCGATTGTCTGTATTTGTATTCTGTATTTTAAAATTATCCTACAACCACTGAATTTTATTTTTACTGACCGAGTTAAAATATGAATCCTTACAATGAAAAATATGCAGCAAGGAAGTTGATGTCCGCTCGTTGAAATATATGTGTTGATTTAGAAAATGGGAGATGGTTAACTTTTATTTAAGTATGTTATAATACAGAACAGGACATCTGCCATTTTCGGTTGTGTCAAAATAAATAATGAGATGGTGATGAAATTTATTGTTTTGTTTTCATGAAAACCCAAAATACTTCTCGATGTAATTCAAAATACAAAGTTAGTGATAATACTTCAGATACATCGATTCCTATTAATATTTATTTATCATTATTATCACCCTGGTGACAACATCGCGACAATAAATCTCGTCCTAATTATTAATTATACGCACGGGAATTATTTTGCATGAAAAAGTTGGCCTCGGGGATGGAAATAAGGCGGAAGTGAGTCTTGATGTAGAGACGTATACGATACCAATACATATCCAGATTAAATAACCCAGAACACCAAAAGACTAAGAGCAATTGGACCAGTATCGGCAGGAGCATGGAACAACGTGCGGTTTCAATTTTTTCTGACAGCTTACAAGTGACTTGACAACAAGACTGATAAGATTCTTAGTAAATTATGGATTGTGGCAGCAACAGAATCAAAATTCGAACCTCCAAAATGTTTTGAGAAGCTGTGAAGGAAAAGACGTGAGCAAATAGAATAATCAATGCTTCTGTATACCGAAGCTACCAATATATTTTCGTCAGTCCTCGGCTTTTACAACCAAAAAAAAAAAAAATTAAAAATTATCAGTCTGATTGAGCTTCTGGATTTACTATTGCATTTTTGTACAGGAACAATGAGGGGCCAATCAAAATTTCTTTGAATTCGACTGTCGACTCATTTTTCATCGATAGAAACAAAATTTTAAATACAATACAAGTCGTTATTGTTGTCATGATGAGATGGACGTAATGAGAATTCTCCAATTCCATGCCACCCTTGCTACGAAGAATTCCACGACATCTTTGTAAAGTTATTAAAATATTAGTTTTATAACAGAACATATGTATGTCATTTTGTCGAAAACGTGCTTTTTGTGGGATTTCATGATAATTATATGTCTGTACTGTTTAATTTTGAAGTATATGCGGTAACACATAGTGAAGTCAAACGAAAGTTTCCTTTGGTTTCAATGTATTACTGTGATGTACAATTGCTCCACACAAGGTGGACTCATTACATACCTAGTCGTTCTGAATCCCTACGACTCAAATTTAACAAAAATCATACAATCGTATATATTTAATTAAGGAAATATCCGTCGCAATAGTTCCAATCAGTAATTTTTGATATCACTACAAACCTGGTACATTTTTCTTTGCTCTGCATTTCCCATTGCATCCATTGTCGATTTATTAATTATATTGAATTGTAATGTTCACAGTTATTATTTTATTGTATTCGAACAAATTTACTTTAATTTAAAATTATGTGAGATTATCATTCCAATCGTAATTACAATTGAATGGCCAATCAAATCTATAAAATTTACTTAGTTTACGTAAGATCGATATTGCAATTATAACTTAAACAATTGATGAAAACCGCAACTGAATCACTATTAATAATTTAATCCCCACTGGTTTATTAAATGTTGTTTGGTGCGTTGGAAATATTTCGACGTGCCATTAAAACATTGCAAAAATTCTAGGCGATTAATATCGAAATATCTAAACAAATTACCAAGTTTATAATTATAAACTGGGATACACAGTCAGAACAAAAAATCAAACTCGAAAATCTATTGGGGGAAACAATTCTTCTATTAGAAACTTATACAAGTAACGGAACTTAACGTCCCTTGACGATACTGACAGATTTGCCATGTAATCAGAGTTAGGACAACTATAATCTTTCATCCTTTTACATCGCGACACAAAATTTATGTCTCAAGGTTTCGCTCAAATAAAAAAAAAAAAACGTCATGTCCAAAAATACTTTGTTTGCTTCCTTACATCATATTCCCACCCATGAAATATTATTTCGCAGTAAAATGCGAATTGCTAAATGCAATAATTGAATTTGTTGCAAAGTGTTTCGTAAAAAGATTTAACCGAAGAATATTTTCAGATGAAAGATTTAATTTACAATTTAGTTTGCACTAGCAAAGTAAACGCTTTAACCCACATTCGCAGGAAACGAATAAAACAATTGTTAGAAAA
The DNA here is from genome assembly GCA_959613385.1 of Geotrupes spiniger. NCBI lineage: Eukaryota > Metazoa > Arthropoda > Insecta > Coleoptera > Geotrupidae > Geotrupes > Geotrupes spiniger. The sequence goes on along the minus strand of OY390735.1, from coordinate 12,283,821 downwards.
TGTTCACATACTTACATAACTTTTCTATTGTTTTCACGACGCATCTTCACCAAACATAACCACCGCATCCACATGACTCACCAATCTGCAATAATAACCATGAATCATTACGCATAAGCGCTGTTGCATCGCATTAGCATAATAATTTTTGAATCACACTTAATAAAAAATATATAGGGGCAAATTCTAAGGTAACAATCAGGGTAGATGTCTTTAACCATTTAAAATTTTGCATCTGTTAAGGGTGATTTATAAAGTTAAAATATTTGGAAAAATTCTTGCAACCAAATAAATATGAAAATGTTGTAAATAGTTATGTACTTGGGAGTCCATTTAAATTGTTAAAAAATATATATTTCCTTAAAATGATACTTATTTAGTTTTTCTAACATTCAAACGTCAAATAACATGCAGCTAATTTAAATAGTACAGAATAGAACTGTGTTGATCGTTTGACGAAAGCAGAAGTATTCGAGTGGGCGTTAAGACACGCTTATTTCAAGCGAATAAGCCAGAAATTCCACTGTTAGTAATAAAATTAGTCGAAATAAAATTTAATGAAATGATAGTAATATAAGAGCACAATACAAAGCAGTCAGGTTTCTGTTGCTACATGATTTCCTATTCGCCTTTTCATGAATCTTCTTCAAAGTTGTTATCCCTCATGCTTTGACAAAATTTCCTCTTAATCCCTCTAAAATTTATGAAAATATCAAATTCGCCACCCGATTCCTTGGTTTAATTGCTTTTTATATATTTTGATTCAGATTTACAAGTCGGCATAAGTTTCAAGTCAGAATGAAGAACTACATTCACACATCAGTATAAGGCAAGGGAAGTATCCTGAGTTTGCGCTGGGTTTAATATTTCTTTTCTTAAATCATATAACTGTTTCACTGCATCTCATATTTCTTCTGTTTCCAAAAGACTGCAAGGTTTCAATAAAAAAAAAAACGTCTTCAGTCTTGATTTCACCTTCTGGTACGTTTGTGAATATTGTGGTTGGTGTCCGAAAAATTAATATATTTGAGGATCATTGATGTACAGTACAAGCTTTGATTCGAACTAATTCTTGCAAGGACGTAAACGAATTATCGAATTTTTCGAATTATCGAGAAAAATGAGACATAACATAAAATAAATTAAAAAAAACATGTATTAAGAATTTTTTATACTTTGGTAGCGGATGTTTTGGTAATATTGGTATTGTATATGTATAAGAGATGAATTGTTAATGTTCAACATGTTATTCAAATTCAAGCTGCTAAGAAGATTTCTTTTATACAGTCTGCTGTTTTGCTTCATGCAAATCTTAATCCAACCCAATCCAAGTTGTATATTCCGGTTGGGTTTTTTTTTGTTTATTAGAGAGAAAGTAAATTCGACAAAACATTGAAGGATAATTAAAATTTAATATGCATGTTCATGACTAGCGTGAGTCGCATTCATAGCAAAATTTCTACAATGTAGTTAAACTCAATGAGGGTAAATACAACGGAAGATGTGATGAATATAATTGACGTTGAGCTGAGTAAGCCTGAGTAAGGCTTGCCGAGCTCACACGATGATATATGAAGTTCATTTAGAAATGAAGAGGTGTCAAAGACCGCTGGGAAAAAGTTCGTGGCGTTTTTTAAAAATTCAACAGGTTTTCGTATAATGTGAAAATTAATTTATTTAAACCAAATATGTTGCATTATTATCAACAATATTTCGAGTAGAATCATGATGACATCGTTGAAGAACTTCTGTGGTTTCTGGTTGAAAAATTGAATCAAGTGGTTTTCATTCACAGGCTTCTATCGAAGTCAGCTTAATTCCATTAAGAGAGTTCTGCAGAGACCGGAACAAGTGATAGTCAGATGATGCTATGTCTGGACTATACGGTGGATGCTTCAAAAGGTCCCAATCCAGCTCTCGCAATTTTTGACGGATCATCAAAGAAGTGTGTGGTCGACCGTTGCCATGATGGTAGACAATAACTTTCTATTATACAATTCGGACGGTTTTCATTCAATTGCCTGGCGTTATCTCTCCAGTTGTCCACAGTAGAGTTGAGAATCAATCGTCTGGACCAACTAGAAGTAGCTCATGATGGACGATTCCCTTCCAGCTCCACCACACACACAACATCACCTTTTTCAGCGTCATGGCTTCGCACACGCTTGTGACGGCTCGCCATCCCTTGTCCGCGATATTTAGCGGTTCCAATTGTCGTACGTAACCCATTTTTCAACGCAGGTTATGGCTCGTTTCAGAAATGGCTCGATTTCATTGCATTTCAACAGTGCATCACAGATGTTAATTCGGTATGTCATGTTTTCGTGCGAAATTCATGATGAACCCATACATCGGGGTTCCTTTTGTAGCCAGCCTTGTGTGAATGGTTCAAAACAGTTTTGTGGCCAATGCCTGTGTACTGCGAAATTGTCCCATGCTGCATCTATAAGTGCAAGGGTTTTTCCTGGCAACGATGGCACGAGATAGATATAGATGTAACTCCTTTAACCAAAGTTTCTTCTCCTAAGGAGATAAAGCCTCAACGTCCAATCAGCGGTCTTGGAACAGATAGTAAAGCAACAACTTCATCGGTTTGTTAATTGTCCCAACATAATTAATAAAACTCCATCTGGCTTCACCACTGGCTGTACAATAACTTTATTAAATGTTACTGACGATATTTGCAGAATTGTTGACCGTGAGGGTTTACGTTTGTTGAATTTACTAGACTTTTCCATGGCCTTTGATACAATTGACCATGAAATATTTATGCATATTAATATGGACCACACTTGAACTTTTTTCCAGATTAATTAATCGAAGATATCAAAACATCGTATTAATGCCAGCGCGCCGGCAGCTCAGCTGGTAGAATCAAGGGTTCCGCGAGGATCAATTTTGAGTCCGTTAATTTACTGTATCTAACACCACTTGTTTAGAGCAATATTAATATTGCTCTAAACAACCCAATGGTGATTTTCAAACAACATACTCAACACATTTAACTTAATATAATACTTTAAGTTAAACATTTAAATTTTGTCGCCTAGGGTGGGTAATATTTTAAATAAACTGTTAAATTTTATCGCTTTAAAATCATTTCCGTTCTCATAGGATGATTGGAAATGTTATGTTTGCGACTGACGTGGGTTGTAAGTTTACGACTTACCCTTACAAATAGCTTTTATGATTATATGTTACAAGTATCCTATATTATATATAAAGGTGGAGGATCGGAGATCACCGGTTTGCTTAGACGTGCTTTAAAGTTTCTAGTAGTTTTTTTAATTAATAAAAAAGTGTACTTATATTGTGTCGCGAGCAGTCAGCCGGCGAATGAAACGGCAATATTAAATTTTATTGCGACACCTTTTTTGCAATAAACATTAATATGACAAATTACATTATTATATTATTTAATGTCATTTGTTATATTAATATTTATTGTTTGATAAGGGTTTCTGAAACAAGAAAAGATGTTGCAATAAACTATTATAAATAAAGTAATAAACTAAAATATTGCTAAAAATGTTTCAATCGCCGACTGACTGCTCACGACACAACGATTCATTCTACGCGATTTACAATCGTGAATTTTTACTTAATACCATGATGTATGTACCCTGGTTTAAACCAAACCTCACTCGTTGAAATGTTTTAATGTCTAAAAATGCCATGGTCTACTTGCCAGCCAGGCAGCCGTAAACAAATCTTTCCGAAGCGGAAAACGTAAGTACTTTAAACAGCGTGCGCCTCCCGTACATCTTTTAATTGCGTTATCTAAACGACACATGAAAGCGTTTTAAGTTCGCGTATTCGCTGTGCGTTTCCCAACCAGGATGAAAGGGACGCGCGGAACGAATTTAATTTAAATTTACATTTATCCAATCCATTGGCAAATATAAGTACGTGCCCGAAAATACTTTAATCCGGGAGCGGAAAAGTCGGTTGAATTATGCGACGATAATCGCTCGTCGTCAGGTGTACATCCCGGATTCGGCTTCGTTTAATTGGAATGCACCGAATGCGACGGTTTGCAAGAGAAATATCCGGCACGCCAAGATATGTCGAATTTAAATTTAACGGAGGTGCTCAAATTCCGAACGGTTCGGTTCGATTTGTAATATTGATTTTGACGGCGCATTAAAGTGACAAGTTAAATTATTATGTTTGATTTCGGAGTTTATCGTATTTGCAGGGGTTTGTTTGTGGGTTAAGTTTATACTACACCCTGAGTAGTCAATATGTACAAACGTACTTACGGTGATATAATTATTGCATGCGTCGTAAACAATGATTTAGTGTTGTTTTGTTGTTGGATTTAATTTGGTGGAAATTTTTAATTAATTCTAAAAATAACCAATTGGATTACCTAGAGGAGTGCATTTTATTTCGGGTTTCTATAACGTGTGGATCATCGCTAGGTGACTGAAATTTTGTTTCGGTTATCCCAAATTCAACTGCGCACTGGATAGACGCATTCGCTGTACAAACTGGTTAAAACACGGACGTTATCGAAGATTTGGGGCCTTGTGTACTAAACTAATGTTGTCTAATTTCCTTTTGTGTGTTCGAAGATGAGGTCCTCATTGTGAATAATTGGATGCCAGGATTTCGGTATTGCGTTCTCCGTATTGATTGATCAAATTCGAATCCGTTGTGTGGCCAGATTATGAACGTGTCGTCCACATATCTTAGCCACACCTTCGGTTTCTTCGGGCTTGTGTGGAACACTTTTTCTTCAAAATGTTCCGGTGAGAGTTTCCCATTGGTGCTCCTTCAGTTTATATATAAAGTACGTGCTGTCCAGGCAGTGTCTGATTAAATCGGTGATATATGCGGGTGGTTTGCACTTTTCTGTTATGATCGTTACTGCTTCTTTTGTTGTAACTTGGGTAACAATGATGTCCCGCCGAAGCTTACTAGAATGTCCACAGGTTGTAATTTGATATCCTTGACCAATTTCCGTATATGGTTGCAGTTGTTGTGCTAAATGCCTTGAAAGGGCTTACACTTGCACCGTATAGTTTCGGACATCGTGATGATTTTTCTCGTGGTATGGTGCGTTTTTGCATTTCAGGTGCGATTGCTGATGCCTTGATTTTATTTCAAAATAAAAATACTGATATCAATTTACTAAAATTATAATTAGAGCGATTTGAAATTTCAGTCAAATATCAAGACAGTATTTGCCGAATTACGTAAAAATTACACAATAACAACAGATGTAGAAGTGTTATAATTTTAACGCCAAGTTAATTCTTACATGGCTACTTTGTTTTTATTAAAACTTATATCTATTGATTGTATTGTATTTTTATTTTAAAACTTTAAAAGTAATTATAAAAATGCAATATTAATTTTTTAACATTATTTCGTCTTAGAATTTCATGCTCTTTCAAAATTCATAAACTATTGTTTCCATTAAAGAAATATATCGCTAACGTCATAATTCAAAGGAGCGGTAACGAGGAACTGCAAAATTCTCCAACGCAACCGTATAGTGCGTTTGTTCCTGTACATCTGTCTATGAGGCGCTATCGGCATGGGCTTTGATATAATTGCTGTAAATATTCAGTGCTTAAATAGTTACGAAACCATAGTATTAGAATATGCAACGACCGTTTAAGGTCACGTTAACTTTATTTGTTTAACTGAAACCTGGTGTACAAATCAATCTGTAAAATCTTTCATTTCAATAATTTTCAAGTTTGTACACTGCATTAAGGGTTAGGAATGATGTGAAACGCATTCCTCTTGATCTTCAAAATTTTAGTAATGAACATAACATTGAGACATGTTTGGTTCGCAAGCAATATAAAAATCTATTTTTTCTTGCTATAGACCTCCTACAGGTGATTTAAATATATTCTTCCAAGCACTTAACAATTTACTGGATAAATTTTATCGCGAGGGCTGTCAAATTATTTTGTCCGGTGATTTTAATTTTTTTAATTATCAGACATAAAATCAGTGCGGTATATAAAGAATGTCCTGAAATCTTAAAATAATATATATAACAATATACAAGTGCCGACTCTTGTCGTTCAACGCTCTCGAACTCGTATTCATTAGACTCAGGGTTGACGATATATTAACCTGGACGCGACACTGTATAAATTTAATTTGTAAATTAAACTCAATTTGTTTCCAGATCGTTTCCTTAAATACGCCATAAGTCATAGGTATTTGCTGTCATATTTCGCTAGTGTTCATTGTAGATGGACATATTGAAAAGAATAATACAATATATGATATACATCAAGCAACAGGAATCATGTAAACCATATTTTAAAAATTCAATATATTGCCTGTCTCGTATTTTTATATTAGAATCTGTCATTAATATTTATAACAATCAGCACACATTTTAAAGAGTTGCAAAAACACATTTTCACAACACAAAGAATATTTCCGAATCCCCCAGCATTCAACTTTGGCATCAAAAAATTCTACTCATAACTTAGGCGCGAGACTTTCCGCAAAATATCAAATCGTTAGCCAACCTGACTATTCAAACGACGAAGTGAATATACTGCTGTTAAAGAAATGATGTTACTCGGTGCGGGATTATTTCAATAGTATCCCATGACGAGCATGACGACTTCTTGCCGTCGTGTTATGCTTCGTATCAAATTAGCTATCACATCTTGAGGGAACTCTTCCCATTCCTTCTGAAAGGCATTTTCTCTGTGTCGAATACGTCTTCCTAGTTCATCCCATATATGCTTTATCGAATTCATATCCGAACTTCTTGCTGGCCATGCTAATCTAGGTACAGTAACTTCATTTAAATATCTGATTCCGGCCGTGTGCAGACGGGCATTGTCCTGTATAAAAATTAAATTTTCGCCTATAAACTCTGCATGTGGGGCAACATGGTCTTGTAAACAATATGTTATGTATTTCCATCTCTGTACGAGCTTCTACAGAAATTCCTCACCACACCATAACTCCCCCCGTGTTCGTGGAGAGATGCAGCAAGCGGCGTAACGTTCTCTATTTCTCGACCATCTGGATATCTTAACATAAATCGCTACTCATCCGTAAAGAGAAAATTTCCCCATCGTTCCCCTGTCCAATTTCTATGCTCTCTGTCTCTTCGATGATGCAGAAGTAGAAACCGACCTGTCACAGGTTTTCTAGATGTAAGGCTAAGTCTTCGATCTTCTTCAAACCGTACGCGAAGAAACATTTGTTTGCTGAGCATTTATTAGACGCTGTGCAACAAGATTAGATCTCGCAAAACAAACATAAGCATAAACCCAGCATCTCGGTCGTTAGTAGACCTGTTTGAACCTGATCTGGGCTTTCGCTTGTAAGAGCCTGTCTGGTGAAATCGTCTAAAAACTTTATAGACGGTACTATGTGGGAAACCTAGAGCTCCAGAAATATGTCGCACGTTCCGTCCATCTTCCGAAAGACCAACTGCTTTTCCGACCTTCTCAGATCCTATTTTTAATGAAAATAACTTTACACTTGCACCAAATGACGACACAAGAAATTCTGGCAGTTATCGTAAAATAAATAAAATTTCTTTCACAGCAGATGTTTTTAAACAATGTCATTATTACCAAGGCAGTTTTCTTGGCTCTGTTTGCTTGAAAAGGTACTTTATTGTTATTGAATCATTCAAAAATACAGTTTTTATTCTAAAATCTGAATGTCCCAAATTTCGTGTCCAGCAGTGTATATAATGTTATTATTATTATTTTCGTAAGTTCGGACATCAAAGATTAATTCCGGGTACCCCATTAACGCATTCACACAGATTGAGATGGGGAAATTCCTCTTACACCGCGACATCGTATGAGAGATTCGCGCACCAATGCAGTTATTTATTTTAAATGCAGTGATCAGTCAATTAGATACGATATATTAGAAGAATGATGACTGATGGCCACGTTTGCAGTTTCACGCATCTTCTCCGAGGACGAAGTGAGTAAATTTATCAAAATAAATAATAATTTTTGTAACCGTTCGGTATGTGTACACTAGTGTCCTAGAACTAATTAAACAAATCACTAGGTACATTAAATACAGGCATAATGCCTCTGTTTACAGGCATTACAGATACAAACTCAAAACCACATATCAAGCTGATAGGGGTGCATTAGATAAATTCGTTATTCGGAAATATCTGTTTGCATTTTCCTGTGAAAACCAGCTAGCATTGAAATCGTGTAAATGTTGACTACATACAATTCCCTCGTAGTTAATTGGAAATCAAATTCAGAAAATCAATTAATTACAGTTTCATCCTAAAACGTTGAAACCGTTTCCAGGATTAACGCGTTGTTAAGTTTATAAATTGTTGAAAAACAATAAAAGTTTCAAAAGAATTTTCATGTTGTATGTGTTGATGGAGATGAAGACGATTCCCTAATTTGCGTAGCTAAAAATTACAATTATTTTAATTTTATATATTAAGACATCTCGACTAACTTGAACTGATATCAAGAAAAAAAGTCAATCCAATTTCACTCTTCGCGTTTTTAATATTGTTTTTAATTCGACGTGGCTTTCTTTTATTTTCAATTTATTTTCATTAAGATCCCTAAGATATATCAGATTTAATAATTTATAATTTTTTATTTTATCTTACCATAGTAATAATTAATAATGGTCTTGCGTTAATTGCAATGGATTAAGACATTACGTTCCAAATTGCTTTATCTCCGTGATGAACACACAGCGAATAATTCGCCTCGTTGATTGATAATACACATCTTATACCATTTAGGACAGTAATGCGGCGACCCGGTGACACCTGACGTTCGAGCACTGCAACCGTTGTCCTGGAAGGGTCAAAACCGGCCAAGCAGAACCACATAAATCCTTTGACACTTGACAAAGCACAAATGGCATAGAATATTCCGCAAGAGCGACAAACGACAAGCAGCTCGCAGTAATGAACCAGGACGATTAGCAAGGAAATTTCGACCAATGGTCAATATATAGCTCCAAGCTGGGGTGGAAAATCGTTAAATCGATTTTATTGCTTGAGCGATATTTTTGTTTCATTCCAATTTAAAAAATACTGCAACGTAATTTTTATTAAAGTAAATGGATTTCGTTTACGTTTTTCGTATCGAAACGTCGCGATAAAGACTCTTGCAATTATCTTCGCAGCTTCCTTTGTCAGTAATAGCGCAATTTTAAGTTTCATTCGGCGGAAAAATGCACGTGAAAAAACGACCCACTTGGGCTTTTTTAATGGACAGTTCACAGAGATAGAAAATTGTTTCAGAATTCCGGTGCAAGTTTGCTCCCCCTAATGTGTTTTTAATGCTGTTACACTTCCAACCCTAACGTTGGGAGGTGTGCACAACGAAATTTTATACTCTGACATTTGTTACCGGTTGCGTCGGTAGAAAGTTTGCTTTTATGGTTAGAATAAAATAAAAATCGATTCATTGTAAATGCTAAGTACTCGTGTTAATATCGTGTAATGCAACAATAATGATAAATTAATGTAGGTAATTAAATACACAGAAAGAATTGCGTGTGAAATTGTAACATGATTTTTCAATCAACCTTGTCAAGACGGTTACTTGTGTGGCAACGGCTATTGTCTAGGATGAAATTATGCAGATAATGATCTTTAAAATAGGTCATGCAAACGCCGTATCGACAATACTAATGGGCGTATGCGATATAACCTTTAAAATACCGCACATGTACTTGTAGACTTGTACAGGATGCGAATCAAACATCTTCATTAATTCAATCAAATTGAAAAAAAATCGTACGGCTGATTTTATGCCAAACAACCGTTGACAAATATTGATTTGATATTAAACGAATAATTTCACACAATAAAAATAATTGCAGTATAGAAATTTAGATGAGATTAAGAAAAGTCAATTTCGAATAGTAAACGAAAATAACAAGACAGGCCAAAATAATAATTGTGGAAAATGCGAAAAGAAACAATTGTAACTTTAGGGTAGCAAATTAGTTCGTTTATATTGTATCCATCGGAAATAGGTCGTGAAAATTAAAAGCACACATCAATCAAATCTAACAGCTCTATTGTTTGAGTTTCGGCCAACTACGCCCTATGAAGCGAGCGACTGGGTGACATCGAAACAGATATTCCAAACGATGTCCTTCCCAGTCACTATACTTGATGGGTAAATCAAACCTACATCGGGATCTCAGTCAATAAATCCAATAATAGTGGTTGCAAAACCTTGATTTGCTTAGTGATTTTAATCAAGTTCACCATAGTTGTTAATAACATTTATTTTTTTATATAATTTTATTATTATTATTACTTCATAACGTTTGCAACACCATCGGATATTAAATATGTTATAATAAATAGTTTCATTTAAATTGATCACCTCATTAATTCACATTCGCAAATACAAAACGCAAACGTTCGAAAATAATAAGTCGCTGAATCGAGAAAGTCTCTCGCGCATAGAATTTCCAGACACAATAAACTCGAATAAAAGCGCGCCATATGGCATCGAACGCGTTCTGGAACAACCACTGACATGTATAGAAAATAATATGAAAGTTTCCCCGTAATATGCAATCGTCGCTTTGGGTATCTCGAGTGCACTTACCAGGCGAATTATTGGTCGACGCGCGCCGCGTTCGTTAATTGCGTGCGCGAAACGCGATCGAAAAATCCGAATCGCGCGGCGGATTTTCTTCGAAACCGGCGAAACGGAAAATGTAAAAGTTTCGGCGCGAATTAATTAGGCTAATAGGCTTAGGCAGTCGCAACGCTTTGGGTAACGTGCATGGGAACGTTCCGCGCAGCGTTTCATTATTTCGTCGCTTCAATTGTTATTTCACGATTGCCGTTGAAAAATGTTTGCACGTACCAGCCACTTTTCCTAATTGGCTCTTTGATTTGCATGTTATATGAAGCGATAAATGTTATCTTGTACAATGTAGGTACTTAACACAGATAAACGTACATACATATGTGGATTTTACGATTGGTTGATGTAATAGAATGCAATGGATATGGAACTAAAATCGTTAATAAAATAAATATTTAAGTTTCGACATATTGTCCTACACCAGTTACAATCAAATCACAATATCAAAACTGTAAAGATACACATTATAGTTTGTATATATAACCGACAATAAAACTTTATGATTTGGAATGAAACTCGAACACCTAAATTATGATGCAAAATTATGGAGACGCTACAACTGCAAATTTAACAAATTTACCAAAAATAATCAATAGCCAGAGTATGCAATTTGAAACCAATAATTCTATACTGCAGAACAAATTTAAACGAAACTTTAAGATAATAGGTTGTGATGCCATAATCTCGTTAAATATAGCAAACGCTACAATAACTGAACTATCTGTAACGAGGACACCATTACAGCATAAAATTTAAATTCGATGCTTACACTTAACGAATCAATTGGACTAGGTCTTGCTATCGTTGTAAACACATGTGGAGCTATCGAATAATAAAGCTTAGCAAAGTTATTCCACAACCATTAACGCTAGAAGACAAATAATAACTTTACCCGGATAACCAACGGTCTGAAAGAATACACCAAATGGCACCTGAAAAAATGATAGTTCAACCAGGACGACGGAGCCGGAAGCGGTGGTTTAGCTTACAATTGTCAGAATTATCTGTAACGACGACATTACACTGTCTCACTTTCAAATTCGTTATTTCAAATAAAATTAATTAATTAATTGGACGTCCTATGATCTTGCAGATACAAAACACGTGCCGCAAACTCAATGAACAGATATTCATAATTTAATATTAAAATAACTGTTCCCAATGTGACGATGATGATGGAGTCGGTTGCAGTAGCTACGAATGAATTACATGTCTTAGGATTTTTCTAGTTACACATAACAACGCATGCGTGGATCACGATCTGCCTTAAAGTATATGGTGCCGGAAACCAATCATAAAATCTAGATATTACGTTTGCCGATACCATGATGGTACAAATTTGATTTTTAGATTCGTTTATAGAAATGAATGTTCCAATAATCGCAAATTTTACTATTAATTTATTAGTTTGTTTGAATTATTGATTTTTTCGAAATCATTTCATCAATTCAGTTCAGTGTTAGTTTCCTGAAGACGTCTTCCCCATTCAAATCCGATACAAAGTATATGAAAGTTTTTTAAAGTTATTTTTCAGTTTTAATCAAAATTATGAAAACTCTTCCCTTAGACCTAATCCCACAAACAATATCACTTCACTGCCGATTATAATTTTTATTACTTCTTCGCAAAAATAACTATTTCCTATATCTCATATCTAAGTGCTCAAATGTTTAATGGTTTAGGTTGGTCGGATTGGGTTGGGTTGGGTTGGGTTGGGTTGGGTTGGGTTGAATTAATTTGGGTTGGATTGGAGTAGTTTGGGTTGGCTTGGATTAGTTTGGGTTGGATTGGATTAGTTTGGGTTGGATTGGATTAGTTTGGATTGGTTTGTAACTTTTTCGACTATTTCCGAAAAATAACTATTTCCTATCTCATGTCAAAGTGCTCAAATGTTTTAATGGTTTGGTGTGGATTATGTCGGATTATGTTGTGTTGGGTTGTTCCTGTTTTGGAATATTTCAGAAAAATAACTATTTCCTACATCTACATCTCATACCAAAGGGCTAAAATTGGGTTCGCTAAATTCCACATTCACATAGAGTTTAATTTTTTTTTTCTTTCGATACTTTAAGGAGTCATATCTTCCATTCGTATCATGTCGTTCCTTGCAACATTTCAATTCTCTTCTGTCTATTTTTCCATTATCATCTCCTCTCTCATAAGCACAACATCTCCAAACCAACCAAACTAATTTTTTTTTTGTTATTTTGTCCTGCTCCAGTCTTTAAATCACTCATTAATTCGTCTTCATCCCCCTCTTGATTACTTTCATTACTCCCTGTCCCAGATTTTCATTATGGTAAGTTTACCTTAATGTTTCTTTTCCAATACCCAAGTTTCGCTACCCTACAGTATCATTGGTACCATTATTGTCTTACATACTTCATCGTTTATCTCCTTCTACAACGCGATGTAAACATTTAAACATGTTTTCGACGGATTTTCGAATGTGCCAATCAAATATTTGGGCGAAGATTTGTACGACTTGCGACATCAAAAATATTACATATAAAATAAATTAAAAATGTCAAAATGACAAAAAAAATAATTATATTTGCTTGAGAATTGATGAAATGATATAAAAATAAATAATTAAACATTTTTTTTATTTATTAGCAAAATGCATTTCTTTATACTACTATTGATTCTTTAATTAATTTTATAATTATGATAGTTGGGTGTGTATTTCGTTACAGTTTTGCTTAGATTTCTTTAACTTTTTTTAATTATTTAAACATTTATGATGGTTGGGTGAGTTTTTCATTTGGTTTTTTTTAAACAGTCGGCAATGTTTTTGATCGTTCTTTAAGTATTGTAAATATTGTGACAGTTGTGTGATTTTTTCGCTCGCTTTGAAGTTTTCTTCGATTTTGGACTGTTCTTTAATTAATTTAACAATTATGACAGTTGGGTTGGGTTGGGTTGGGTTATTTTGTTACGTGTTTGCAGTTGGGTTTTTTAACAGTTTTTTTTTAATATTTAGTAATAACTTTTAACGTACATAAAAAATAACTAACCCTTACTTAATTAACAAATTTTTGGAATACTACGTAAATATCACATTATTCTATTAAAAAAAAAAACAAACGACATGTCTCATGATATAAAAATGTAAATAAACCTAATAAAATCTAATTTTATTTTTATGGTATATTAAAGTACCCATAAACCAATGAAAAGAAACTTTATTTTAAAGGTTGAAGGGATGCACAAAATCGATCCCTGAATGCATAATATTGTAGACGGTGCAGTCCAATTTTATCATACCCTCGCGATTTCGTATTCTAATTTGCCGACACCTGCGTCCAACTACCGTTCCCGTAATAAATTGCAATTTTATTAATATTAATATCGAACCAGCTACAACTGCTTCAGTGAAAAGACGTAAGTTTCAACGTAATATGGAAATTATTTAATTAGAATTTCTACCGGAATACGTGCCCTTAATGTTAACATCTATTGTTAAGTTCCGCGCTTTTGTGGAACTACCACGAAGAAGACTATGTATACATTAGCGCCATCTAGACGCGTCTATTGTTTTAAAAAATAAGTTCTACACGACGAAAATTAAATCATATATCAATATATTATTCTGAACACGAAACAAGACTAACCCAACAACAATTTATTTTAATTTAATTTATTTTTATACAATATTTTTTTAAAATTATTAACGTTATAGTAATAATTTAATACAATTTTGTACTTGTACTTTACTGACAAAACGCTACCAGTCAAGTTCACACTACTAACAGTAGTAGTAGTAGCTAGTACTAGCTGTTAGCACCACAACCCAACCTAACCCAACCCAACGCAACCCGACCCTACCCAACCCAACCCAACCTGCTCTGGGACAGTCTAACAAACACTCACACAACAGCATTGTGTTAGATCATCTTCTCTGATGGGCCTCTGACCATACAAAATGTGAAGGGGATCAGCACAAGTCGGGTACGTCATATCTCTTTATTCTTATTTGATGTTTTTTTCCTACCTTTTTGATCTAGTTTTTATTTGATGTTTAACGTTGCATAGTTAACTTTCTCACATCGCTCCACCACAATTTGTTTGGTCTAAAAATTATTTAGTTAATTATTTTGATTTTCTTGTTTGTAATTAACGTACTATCTGGTGTTCATTTGTTTATGTTATATTGGCTACACCTTATTTGTGTCAACCCAACCCAACCCAAAACAACACATCTGATAGAGTCTAACAAACACCCACGCAACAGCATTGTGTCTCTGATGGGCAGGGAGGCGTTACCTACAAAATGTGGAGTCGTGACGTGTATCGTCATATCACTTTCTTCTTATTTCTTTTCTCCTATCCTTTTGTTATAGTTTTTATTTCACGTTATTCGATTTTATCGAATTTTTATCGGCATATTTCCTCCCGTTGTTCTCCCAAATTTATTGCACTTGCAATCTTTTTATTTTGCTGCATTGTGGGTATTGGATCTTTTTTCGATATCGTTTATTTTTCGTTACTTGCCATGTTTATTTTCCTATCATGATCTCTTTGCTTTTGATTCCATTTCTTCGAATCATTTGTTTGATCTAAGCATTATTTTGATTTTCTTGTTTATTTCCATTTTAGTTAGTTTTTTATTATGTACTTTGAGTTATATTTACCGTACTAGCCAGTGTTCATTTGTTTTTATGTTATGTTTGCTACATCTCGTTTACTTTCTTTATTATTTCCTTCTTATTTGATACCTCATTTAATTTTCTTTAATTTAATTTAATTTTTCTATATCTTTTTTTGGTATTCTAATTTATTTTGTAGTGGTTCTTATTTATCGCAAATAAAAACAACAACAAAATTATAAACAACTGGTATAAGTAAAAAAAGCAATTTTAAACAAACATTAACACAAACGAAAATGAGTCTCTAATAAAACAAATAAAACAACTTAATTAAATGGACGAACACGACCAAATGAAATAACAAAAGAAATTGACAAAATATTGGCATTTTAAAGATTTTTAAACATTAAAGTATTTTAAATGTCAATGTGTCCCTCGACGGCCATAAATATCATGAAAATATGTTATTATTTCACTCAAAATGTCACGTCCAAATAATAAGTTGGTCGCTCACTAGCGCGAACAAGTTTCGTTAGATATCCTGGTTTAACTTTAAGACATACGCATTTAGAATATATATTAAGCGTACTCGGCCTCCACGTACGCAGGACATTGACATTGGTGACATAATTGTCCACTTCATGAAACATTGCTCCTGTATCACGTCCAATAGAGTGAAGTGCGCTCGGTGGAACTCTTTTATTTTATTGTACGAAATATGGAAATTATTCAGAAAAAGAAATGCGATAACGCAATTATAAAAGCGGCGCGACGGCGACGCTGGCGTTGGATAATTTAAGTCGGATCTTAAAACGGGCTAATTAAAAATTAAATCCTGTGATTTTATAAATCACTCGCGATCGCGATTTTTCTTTAAATATTTTTTATCATTGTTTACTATTATCCCCAGTAAATTCGAACAAGAAGCGAAGAAATTTAATACCGCTGCGGCTCATTTCCAAATTAGACCGGGTGGTCTAAATTTATTTTTAACAGCCCTTTGAGAAAGAGTTACTTAGCACCACAGGTGTTACTGCGACCTCGTACATACGTATGTCACACAGAAGGGCGATGCTAATTCTGTCGGAAGATGTTTTAAAATAAGTGAATTGGGATGGAGGGAGGGCAGGTTTATTTCAAAGTGAAATAAATAAGCACAACTCGTGAAATTAAAAAAAAAGATCGATCTCCAATACAAAATTACATCGCCTAAATTCCCAGGCCTGTTGAACCTTGAATTTCTTCAACGTGCATTTTATTTCAAGCTTTCGGAGCTTTTTCGTTGAAATTGTAACAAACGAAAATGCACGAAGGTCACAAAGTGGGATTGGGTTGAATGATCATTATTTTGAGCTAGCGGACTCTTTATATCAAATGCAAAAAAAAATATTCATATCCAGTTTTACTTCTTTAACTGAATTTCCAAAAAATTGCAAAAAAATCAGGTGTTAATAAACGTTTTGCACTAAAGTTAATCAACGGACATTAAAAGCCTGGATACAATTACAAAGCAGCGAAAAGTTCAATGTTAATTAATTAGATATTATATTCTGTAAATCACCCCTTCAACCTCCACTCGCTAAAATAATTGTTACTGTGGCAAGTACAATGAATTAGCGTGCCATGCTAATTCCTTTCCCTAAAAATTCTACCCTTTCAGTTACAATTTTAACACAATTGTCCAACACAGTGATTTACCTAAAAAACACCCTTAAGACTAAATTTTTTTATTGATCTTGCCGCTGCTATATAACACTTATGCCTATATATAGAAATGTATATGTTGTGGGATTGTTTTAATTAACCGCGACACATTTGCGGGTCTAACTGTCTAATTGTTATAATAAGGGTGCTTTATTTATAGCATTACACGCTAGGTGGCAAATGTTACAAGAGGGGTCTTTCAACAAAGCCTGACACGCTGGGTATCAAGTGTTGCGGTAAAGGGTGCTTTAAAATAAAACGCTTTAAATTAATTACTGAAAATCGTTAAACCGTCAAATAAAAAACAACAGAGTGCACGGGAAATGTATTTTTATTTTTACACGATGTTATGTGGGAATTACGGTGGTTCGATTTGCTATTACATTGTGAAGTTTTACAAACGAATTACGAATTGATATTTTGAATGTGTGGGTCTTGAATTTATAATATGAGTTAAATTAATGAATACTTCTTCTTTACAATTTCAAAAACGGTTCTAAATTTACTTGGTTATGTTTTGATACGACGTTAACGTAGCACAACATAAGCTTTCTAAGTTTTGTTTTTACTAAACAAGAAAGTGGGACTGAATTTGTCGTTGCAACCGCCAGGCTTTTTAAATAAACGGCTGTGAACTTAATTCTCCATGTTCATTGGTCAAACGCGATCATCTTGTGTCAGAGCCAAACTTTGCAAGTCATAATTATTACAAAGATTTCAAAAATACACCGACCTAGCGTCGACGGGCAGTAGAAAATGGTTGTTTAATTAATTGAATTATGGTGTTGGGTCGAACGCGGTTAAATTAAATTTTTAAGATACCATGTAATTATTTGTGTCCGAGTTATTAATAATTATTGTACTTTCGTCCTTAATTTTTCATTATTTTATTGTGGGCTAATAGTTACTTCATTTACGCTTCTTAATGCACTTTGCATATTGAAAAATTCATATCAAAATGAAACGAAAACAAATGCTGTGTTTACATAGAACGTTGCTTCAGATTTTTGCATATTGCTCATCGTTCGTTCATATTCTCCTTGATAGTTGATTATGGTGTATCGGCCTTTATTAAGTTCTTCGTAACCACAAGGAATAATCAGTTTCTTTGTAATCCGTTAGCTTTCCCAGTTTCATGGAAGTATTTTTAATTTCTAATATTTTCTTTTCGGATGGGTTAGGTCTGTTTGTTCCCGTGGTTTCTTTTTTAGTCTCTGAGCTGAGTTGTTAGTGATATTTTTACTCTACATGTTTCATCTGCTATTTCTCACTTTCCTTTTTTCGATACCAACTCAAAAATTTCTTTGCGATACTTATTGATTTTTTTGTTTTTTTAATGTAGCCCAAGCAGCCTGAGGGAATCTGGGGAAGTTATCAACTTATGCGTCGAGTTTCCTTAGTTGTCACTCGTTTCTAATTACAAATAAAACTTTTAAAACAGTCGATTTAATGCTAGTTTAGTCAACCTGACGTATCTTGTGTTTCATGACTGAATTTTTTGGTCAAATTTAATCACAAAGCAAAAGCTTAAATGGTGATATTCCTTTAATTTATTCACTCGACGTTTTTATCCAACATCGCAAACAGCCAATTGTTTCAACTTCGTGGCGCCCATTTTTTACATATCATATGGGAACGTATCCTACTTCACTCACTTACTGGGTGTAATTACGATTTCATGACATAGCAAAAATTCTCATCACTAAAGCTTAATAATGCAATTCTTTTCGCGTAGTTGAGCACATACAAAAAAAAATTGCTTTCGTCAAAAATAACTAAATTCAATATTCACACGATTGTCGATTTTCAATTAGCCGCATGTAATAATTTACACAAAGCCCAATTTAATACAAACATATACATATATCCATATTAATTGCTACGTGTATTTTGTTTCGCTAAATTTTAATTTAATTGAATTGTTTCGTGTACAATTTATTAATCGGAATATTTTGTAAAAATTCATCGAATGTTTGCAGCTTCCGGCGAATTACTCTAATTATTTTGTTTTGAAAACGCCTGGAAATGAATGTAGGGTTTTTTCGCGATACAATTAAATTAGATCATGTTTGATGTAATGAAAATAATAATTGAATTGGATTTTAAAAATTGCATCATCAAATCGCAATATAAATAAACAAGTTGCGCAAACGAACATCTCGTTTTAAATACAAATCCGCAAAGGACTCGTCGACAAATTTACACGACGTTCATAATGAAAAATGTTATTAAAACCTCCACGACAATAAAATCTGAATACGTACGATGTGTTTTTGACTACAGACTCGGAAAATAAGAAGAAATGTAAGAAAAATTTTATATTTGTAAAATTTAATTAAATGCTCGTAAAGTATGAGGGAAGTATAATAAATATAAACGGGGACTTATGACTTCACTAACATGCCATTTGGCAAAGCAAGCGATCTTGGATTTTATGGTTTTTAATTATTAATTTTAATACTACTATTTTTATAGATTGTGCACGTCGTGAAAGCAGCCAGATAATTAGTTTGTGCATAAATTAAATGGTCAACCGGCAAGGAATTATTTATAATTATTTCACGCAAGTCGTAAAAACTAGGAAATAATTAGTTTATCACAAATTAGATTGTCCAAGCCGTTTACTAATTGCTATGAAATTGTTTAGTCAACCTGTTAAAACAATAATTGACCAAGTAATTTGATAAAGAATATAATATAATAATATGGCAATATTTGCATCATTCACGATGTATAAATGATTTCTTTTTAATTTAATGAGAATTATAAATAAAAATTGTAGTCATAACGCATCAACAAAATTCGGATACTTTGAAAGTAATGCATGAGACAATATGAAATAAAACATTCACCACGTGGGCGAATAATTTAAATTTGTAAATTAAATAGAGAAATTAAACAGAAAATTAATCATGGAGATGTCCATTTCGTCGACAGCTGCCAGTCAAATGGTGGGTCGCTGTTAGGCAATGGATCAGAAAAATCTCCAGCGTTAATTAGCATAATTAGGTTGTAGAGTCCGTAATTTCACTTATTGAACTAAATAAGGTAATTAAATAAGGAACGCGATCTCGTCCGCCAGTTTTAAGGACAGCTTCATGTTAAAGTTTTTGATGCTAGAAAAACTTCCTTTCAAGCTTATCATGTACGATAGTAAATAGCTTTCCAAATAGGAAGAGGTTTTGTGAGATAGTTCTTTTGTTGTTTGTAAAAATTTGCAATAAATTAGTAATAAAACAAACAAAAATTACAAAAAATATAATTATCAAAAATCACAAATTGTATAAATGCAGAAAAATAAAAAACTGAAATGGTAAAGAATTGTGAAATAATTTTAGTAAATTATTATTATTGTTATCATGATTTCTAAGTGTTATTGTTATTGTTAAATCTAGTAAATGTTGTCAAGTACTATCAGAGTTTGCTTTATTTCCAGTTTTTATGAACTAGCAATTAAATTGATTGGCCTACTGCATAAATAAATATAATCAATGGATACAAGTGATTTATTTACACATTTTAATTCTTTGTAGTGATGAAAAATATATGAAAATTACACATTGTTGCAATCAGGAAACAAATCCCTAACCAAGATAGAAATAACAAATGTAGGTAGCCATTTGATAAAAAGACGTACAAAAATTGAAAAATATAGATTTTAATACATTTCGAAATATGTCAATTTTTCAACATCGAATGAGAAATAATGAATACGGTCGTGAAAATAGGCAGATAAATCACTTATTATAAATTAGAGTATCCAAGGCGAGCGGCAAACAATTTGTTTATAATTCATTATGTGCAAGTCGTGAGAACAGCCAGGTAATTAGTTTACTTATAAACCAGATTACTCAAAACGGGTGGTGATGACATAGAAATTATTTAGTTATAACTTAGCCTGCGAGACAATTATTTGTTGTCTGTCTGTGTTATGAAAAAGTACTCACCTCGGGAGACAGGTATATTTCATACACACGATTACAATTAACATTAACATTAACGATAACAATTTGTACCATCGTTGTTCTATGCATCACAAGTGAACGTGAATCAAAAACCGAAAAAATATTATTTCACACTGTACGTCACATTTCAATATATATTTATCCTCCGTCGCTGCATCAACAATTACAAAGTGAAGGCTATTGTACTGATATAAATTTTCTTGTATTAAATTATTCAAATGAATATAAGAATTATTTTCCAGTTATTTAGGCGAGAAATGCTATATATTGCGATTTTATTTTAATCCATAAGCACGACCAGTTTTTAACGAAAATCGATTTGAATTTCACTCAGCTTTCAATAGACTACGCAATTACATTAATTCGACAATTTTTCAATCCAAACAAATATATATAAAGGACGAGTTTAAATTTTACTCCATATTATATGACGGAAAATCCGTTGAGAGGAAATTAATCCGTCACAACAACAATTTCGGCCAGTAACAGATTATCACTAATCCTGCATGAAAGGGTACTGTGTACTTTCCTAGTTTCAGAGGTCGCGATCTCCTCCGCAATAAAATTGTCGAATCGTGGAAGCCCATGGCGACCTTCATCGTTCAAACCAGAGTTTTTCGCATTTTGAAATTTTCACTAAAATTTCTTTTAGTAATATTTGATAAATGTTGCAAACGTACGGGAGTTTTTAGATTGTCTTTCAATCGATTCGACACGTTTTTCATTTCATAGAATTCGTAGAATCACACTGTGTATATTGTTATATTGGAATTTTGTTTTTATTATCACCAAATGTTTTCCAACTAGTTTTCAGGCATGTCATTTTTTTAGTGGATTAAAATGTAGTCGCTTTATTTTAATTTTCTTTCAAGGAGGTTGTGATGATTATGTGAGAATGGCCGAACAGGTGCTACATTTTATAAAATTCTTTACTTATATCGTCCGAAGATCATTTGAAGATGTTCTTTTATTACACGAAGTTTATATTGTTATATTGGAATTCTGTTTTTATTATCACCAAATGTTTTCCAAATAGTTTTCAGGCATGTCATTTTTTAGTGGATTAAAATGTAGTCGCTTTATTTTAATTTAATTTCAACAAAGTTGTGATGATTATGTGAGAATGGCCGAACAGGTGCTACATTTTATAAAATTCTTTACTTATATCGTCATATCATCATTTGAAGGGGTTCTTTTATTACACGAAGTTTCTAGGTTGGGTCGGGTTGGGTTGGGTTGAGTTGGGTTAGGTTGGGTTGAGTTGAGTCGGGTTGGGTTGAGTTGAGTCGGGTTGGATGTAAATTGTGGTGGGTTTCACTCACTTATCATCACTATATCTCGAATGCTCGACATTGCTGACCCACACTGATATGCTGTACGTTTTATTTAAATAAAACTCGAATTTAATTTACAATTTTAACTGTTGCACATCAAATTATTATTTGCTTTAATTTTTGCGACAATTTCGTTATGTATATTTATTTATTTATTTGCAAATTCGTAATAATTCTTAAGCTTATGAATTTGTAACTTTCCAATTAGTTGTCACACAAATGATTTTTTATTCGATAGGGGGGATGTGAATTTAGTGTGGCTACGATGAAAATGGCCGAGTAGGTACTTTTTTAACTGAAATAATGCATTTTGCACTGATTTTTGATTATTATTAATTACAAATTATTGAAGACGTGTTACACACTTTACTTTACACAAACTATTTTTTTCATATTCATTGTTTTAGTTATGTATTGCATGCCCCCCTTGCCAAATCATAATTTACATGAAACTAAATGTTACAGTAAATTGGATTGTGAAGTTGGCGTTTATTTGACAGTTGATTCTATAATAAATTAACGGAGTCATTGTATCTAAGTTGTTACGTATTAATAATTAATTAATTTTCATAAATCTACTAAATATAAAGCAAATTAATCATAGAAATTTCTAACAAAAATTCATTTATTTGCCAATTCAGTCAATTTAGTTCAATTTTTAGCTCAATTCGATTTAGTTTACTATATTTTTGCACAAATTTGAAAATTTACAAAAATAACAAAATTGAGATGAAATATAAATTAAGACATTTAATTTCTGGTAATATTACAACTGCCAAAAATGTATGTAGACGTCGATAACAAAAACTCGGTCTGCTAAGTAATTACAGAGGTCTGCTTAGACCGATTTTTTTCGGTACTGTCCGAACTTGCAACTACTTCGTCGGCACGAAACCTCATGTTGTTGAAAATTACTAGTCAATGTAAAAAAATATGCGAGCAAAAATGACACAATTGTTAATGAAATGGAAAAAGATGAAAAAAAATTGTCAACACTGTAAAAATTTACAAATAATTCAGTTTTTCAAAATATCGATATCGATAGTCGATTTCTATTATAAAACTTGACGTACTCACAACATTGACAAATTAACTAATTAGTTTATCTTTGCAATTTTGAATTATTTCACAATGTTTCAAAATTGTAAAAATGGTTCAAATTGTCAAGAACGCATAAAACGTGCACCAATATATCAAAATTGTAAATTAAAAAAAAAACAAAATTAAGTAAAAAAAAAACAAGTATATGAACACAATTAATTAAAACTGTGTTTGTAATGAGAACTAAAGCCATCTAGACGTCTATACCCTCACACTCGAACCCCATTGACAAACATAAAGCATATGGCCTAATAGGCGCTAAAGTTTTAATGCATTTGTTAACGTTTCTATAGATCTTATTGCTAAAATATTTATCTATTTACGAAGTTTGCTAAATTCAACATTATAATAGAAGATAAGAATTATAAAATATTAAAGAATATTTTTTAATATTCTCTCTATCTATCTATATATATCTGTAACCGGAATAACCGAATAACCGATGCAGACTCAAAATAGCCCCCTTCCCTTGACTCTAAGGAAATTATTACAATTCATCTCTAACCGTTACGACACTAATAATTAATTAATTAATAATTAACTAATTTTTTGTGTGCCCTATAAGAAAAATATTTTATATATTTTCTATATCAAGTCCGTACTTAACGTTCCATCATAAGTTTTAATTGATTAATTGACAGAGTACTGCATGAAACATTCGCCAGGACCTTCCACCCACATCACTGCAGACGTTCTTTCATTGATATCAGTTTTGCTACCGTAAAATTCTTTCGTTGCGATTTTATTTTTAGCAAACTTCCGCGTCTCCTGAACTTTTGGCGTTCTTCTCATGAACAATGAAATTGCGCAGCCTAGCAATCCAGCAAGTTTAATTGCATTTACGGGCTGATAATTTTCAAATTAAGCGATTTCTTCAACGGAAATGCTTCCACAACTAATCTCTAACAAAACCGATAAATAATGTTCCACTTAATTAATTCAACAACTGAGAGATTTCTATTTGTACGAGCTATACCATTACTCGCAAGAAAGAAAAACGTAGACAAATGCGTTAAACATTAAACTGATGTTGACAATATATCTACGTAGATAATTAACTACTGTTACTTTATTATCACAAAGAGATTTAAAAAACTATGCCTGCTTCCAGTTTCCACCTTCGTAATTTCAAGCCGGGAGAGCTCGAACGGATTCGAACAATGGAAACAAAAAGAATGAAAGGCATTCTTCCTGACTTGCCACTTCTAGACTACAGAGATGTAAGAGGAACGGTACGTTCAAAACTAATATGAAATCGATATTTTACTATAGAGCAGACATGTGGATTTTTTTTTATTAATATTTACTCAGTTATTTATGCTTCACTGATACAGTTGCAATAATTTTTTGCTTTATTTCGGTCTTTATGTCTGTCTGTTATGTCAAGTAAGACAGAAAAGTAAAATATATAAAAAAAAAACATTAAACGTATAGTTGTTTGCCAGAGAAGCTCATACGAGTTGCGATTAAATTGCGCCTTAAACAAAAATATAATTAAATTGGTCGCATTATTGCACTTTATATCCTGGAACAGTGTAATAAAAATAATCAAATCAGTAGTTATAAATAAAAAAATTTCAGTAATAATTTTCCAGATTCTTCGAACAAAAATTTATATTTTGTAATTAAAATTAATTAATTAATTAAGATTTTTATTTTCTCCGCCAACAGACTTAAGTGGCCTTAAAATCGAAATTTAATAACATAACACTTTTAACACTTTCTAAACATGGGGCTTTGCGAAAATTTATCAAGCAGTTGTTGAACATTGCAAAACTTTTACCTTCTAATTCACTTTAAATAATTGTAGGCGATGGTAATTAAATATGAAAAATGATGTGTATTGGCCGCTTGCAAAATCCGATTGTTAGTATTAATCAAGCTGCGCATTAATTTTTCGCGGTAACGTTTCTGGGAACGAAGTTTCGCTAAATAATTCGCTGAATTTAATTAGCTGCGCGAATTGTACAACTTCGTAATAAACAAGACAAAAAATACCAATGTTGTTGTCTGTTCAACAAATGTCAGTCAAAATATGTAATGGTCCCCACCCATCCCACATAAATCCCTAGACAGCGTGTCATCGCTTCATTGCACAATCAAACGTTTTTATGGGCGACAAAAAAAAACTCTGATAAGGTGCAAAATGCAACCTAATCTAAATACATAAAAAAATATTTCTTATATCCAGTTCGCCAATTACGACCTAATAACGACGTCAACTAAGAATGAAAATATATCTGAACTGAAAAACTTCGGATAACGTGTAGGTTCTTAAGTTACGTATTACATTATTAATGAGAATAATGACCAACAATTCGCTAAAGAAATGAATTGTTAGTTACCCTTTTCAATTATGTATCTAGTTGCGTGCTATATACAACCATGCCAAACCGCACAGTTTTAAGTGAAAGTGCGGATCGTAAACTACCATAAAAACGACTAACGCAAACGACTAAATAAAAAAGGGAAACTCATAACTAAATACTAATATACTACCTGATTAAAAAAACATTCAATACATTTCCGCAACGCTAAATCATGTGGGTGGATGTAAACAAATAATATTACCTCACTGTAAACACACAACACACACGCTCGAAAACTCATATGTTTCTATATTTAAATGTGCGCGCAAGAAATGGGTCCGTCTGCGCGATTATGCCACCGAAATTCGTCCAGCAGGATCAAAAGACACAATACGCGAAATCTCATTCATCATAGTTTTTAGAAAAAGTTGCAATGGAACGCGCGAGCGATCTTGTCCACTTTCGCGACAACTGAGACGAGCGGTAATCGCCGACTGATTCGTCGAAATCACTACACATGTTCTTTGGCATTTAAATCAGTAGAGATCGGAACCAATTTGATGTGTAACCTCATGTTACTGCCGGTAGATGCCGCATAATGATTTCTATTTAAAACAAAATTAAAATTAATTTCAACGTGGACTAACAGATGGCTCTGCAAACCTGGTGGCCAACTTGGTAACCAAAAAGGTAATCACTGAATTTTGAATTTTTCATTTTTAACCAATAGTCTTTTTAAGGCAATTGTACCTATTGTGTCAATATTTGTATTGAAAAATAAATAAACATTCGCCTGGGGGAGGAAGAAGGAGAAATAATAACGCAGGTGAGGGAGTGGGCATACTTAGGATACGTAATGTGTTAGAACAAATGTAGTGAGACACACATAAGGCACGTTAGTAAAAAGGCAAAGAAGGCTAATTTATGGGGGAAGAGGAAAGGGAAATTCGAAGAGACAACGAGGATCTGGAATGTATGTGTATAATGATGCATGGGGCTGAAGTATGGAGTGTCAAGGAAATAAAAAGAGTATAGAGAGAACACATAGGACAATTAAAACATTACAACTGGAAAAATCTACACCGGACTACATCGTGTGACAGGAGACAGGAAGCGAGTGGATCGCGATGGAGGCGGGGAGGAGAGCAGCAAAGTATGAGATGGGGGTGAAAGGGAGGGTAGAATTTGGGGAAAGTAAGTGATGGAGGAGCTAGAGAAGGAGTTAAGCCGGAAAGACTTATCAATATGGTGACAAGAAGAAGACCATACGAGAAGGCGGGGATGTCGGTGGGGGAGGTAGAAAGGAGAAGAAAATAAGGGCGACGGGTGGAAAGACAGTTGGTAGAGAGGTGGACTCAGGTAGAAGCCCAGGAGAGGGAAGGAAAGATAAGGAGAACGAGATACAATAAAAGATACAAGAAGTTGCAGGTACACAATAGGAGGCTGGAATATCTGGGAGGAAAGAAAACAGCTGAAGAGGAAAGGATAATGGTTAGATTCCGATGTGGAAACAAGGAGAGAAAGAACAAGTATTGGATGGGAGAGGAGTACAAGTATGTGGAAGAGGATCAGATGAATGGAAACACTAAAGAGGAAGAGAAGTTAGTTCGGGACTGGAGAATGATGCTAGGAGAGAAAGGGGAGTTGTTGGGAAAGTTAAAGAAGAGAAAAGATGTAGGAGGGAGAGAAATATATTACAAAATTTGTTATAGATACAAGGACAGGATGAGAGATAGAAGAGAAGGGAGCCCCCAGAAGAGAATGGAACCGAGGATCCAGGAAGGAGCAATATGTTTTAGGTTTTAGTCGAGCAGAATGAAGTTTATATTTATATAAAATATGTTGTTTGTCAGAATTATGAGAGTCAATATGCCAATAAAGGTTGTTACTACTACTACTGCTACGTTTACTTAAGTCACTTGACTATATAAATTAGAAATATCGTAAAACTAGTAACTATGAACAGAAGAAGAGGACATTCTTAATGAACTTTATTAACAACGTGATAACATAAAAAAATAAATGACCTACATATATAAATCTAGACGATCATTCCTAACTCTAGTAAAATTATGCAAAACACACGTTGCAGATACCAACAGCGTGGCAATGTTCGGACTCAACGAATCCATACTCGTCAGCCTTGGAAATCTGTTTTCCAAGCAGCTGAACGTTTTCTCAACCGTATACATCACCGAGTTGTGAAGTTCGTTAAATTTGGTCTGCTGTTCGCTCAAATTTTCACCCTTGTACGGCGTAAGCAACGTCTTCAACTGAGGATGTTCTGTTCCCCCCAGCAAGTGTTTATTATTTTTCACCAAGTATTCGTCTTCGTCGGTTAATTTCGCATACAACGGACTAGATTTAAGGATGGTGTCTATGGTTTTACCACCGGGGCAGCCAGCACAAACGTCCCTGAGAAACAAATAATTATCGCAAACTACCTGCAAAACAATGGTGTGTCGTTTAGTTTCTGTGCTGTAATAATCCGACTGTTTGCTATTGGAGAAAACGCTGATATGCAAACTGCCTATTACGCCGATGACGCCTGGAAAACCGTATTCGGCGACGAAGCCACTTTCGATCAACAGGGCTTCGTCGTCATCCGGCCAACATAGGTACATGTCACCCAGCAAAGTTATCTTTTTAAAGTACTTCAACAGCACTGCTTCTACATCTTTTTCTATTGAAAATAAATGCGTAGCTTCGGAAAATGGTTGGGAATTTCCCAGTATCCATAAACTAGCGAGTAGTAAATTGTCAGTCTCTTCGTTGTCTATGTCCTCTAAGTTATCAAGTTCTGCTTGCAAACTTGTAAATGACGTGCGCGACATACGGAATGTCACTTGAAATTCATCGTCGGTTAATATATTCCACCAATCAGTGTTCAATGATACATCTACTAAAATATCTTCTTCCATTATTGAACGTATTAAAATATAAGGAAACGGTAAACATAGTTAATAATTTGTAGGTTATATAATTGCCAACCTGTAATTTTACAGCTTCAAAATGTCCCTAAATGTTGAAACATTTCCACACTTCAAGAATATAGTGGGTAGCGACAGAGACAGCTTTAAGACGTAACTGATAATTAATGTTAATTTATGAACAAAGATGATGACTTGCCCTGAGAATGTTATTTCATAACGCATTCTTGAAAAAAATATGACAGATCAACCAATAACTGTTCTATGAAATGACAGGTTTCATTGCAGTTCACTGTGGTATTTAAAAGTATATGAAAATTTGTTTATGATTACTATTTATTGTTTTTAGGAGCTGGACATCACAGAGAAGACAATTATAAAAAGTACAAAAAACTGGCAAGGTTGGCATGTAAAGCTGGAGCTCGAGTTTTAAAAAATGGTGGTGCTGCTACTGATGCTGTAAGGGCTGCTGTTGTAGGTACATAAATGATCTATAAAGCAATGTCCTGTGTATTAACGTATCAAAACATGTTATAACAAAACGATTTATGAAATTGGTGGTAATTATCAATTTTAGTCTTGGAAAACGACCCTTTAACCAATGCCGGATATGGGTCCAACTTGACATCTACTGGAAATGTAGAAACAGATGCGTCAATAATGGACGGTAAAACACTTTTGTATGGAGGTTGTGGAGCAATACAAAAGGTGAAAAATCCCATCGAATTGGCCTATAACTTGTGCATGGAACAGTCCAAAAATTTACCCCTGGGATTAGTTCCCCCTTCGTTATTGGTTGGAGATGGTGCGTTACATCACGCCACGAGTGTAGGGTTGAAGGTAGTGACCAACAATGATTTAATAAGTTTAAAGTCTCTTAGACAATTTAAGAAGTACACGAACCTTCTACATGAGCAGTTGCGGAAACGGCGACTTGATACAGTTGGTGCTGTGTGTGTTGACGACAATGGTCATGTTGCCTCCGCTTGTAGTTCTGGTAAGTCGCTAATAATTTGTGATCAATATGAATTATTTTGATATACTGTGCTGAAGTCAATGGAAAATATGCTTGTTTGTTTATTAGGTGGAATTTTAATGAAGAAACCTGGAAGAGTGGGACAAGCCGCATTATATGCTAGTGGTGTTTGGGCCGATAGTTTCAGTCCCGATACAGAACCATCAATAGCCGTTTGCACAACCGGCTGTGGAGAACACTTGGTACAAACACAACTAGCGAAGGAAATAGGTGCCGATCTCAAAACATGTTCGTGTCCCACTACTGGCCTTTACAAGAGCATGACGGAAAAATTCTTAAGTACGTTGAGATGTATATTTCGGCATTATATCTCACTTACTCAATTGCAGACTCGAGATACTTACGTAACGTAAAACTTAAATTAGGGGGCGCGTTAGTATTGCACTTATCAAAAACGGGGGAAGGTGCAATTTTGTGGGGTCACAGTACCGAGTCCATGAGCATTGGTTATATGAAATCGACCGACAAAACCGCAAAAGTAGGTAGAAATTTATCGTTCGTGCAAATGGATCAATTAACGTTGTTTTCAGAGCATGATATCGCAATTGCCAAAGGACATTGAAATTGGAACTAACATAAATGTAGGAGGAGCTCACTTTTACCTTAGAAAGTGATTCATAGCAATATCAACTATTTACTAATGACCGTTTATTAATTATCATGATTGACTTCATTTCATACAAAGGAAAATGTTTATACCTCAAGTTGACAAAAACTACTGTATATAAATAATTTATTTTACATTTTTGAATAAAGTTTTTTTTACGTGTGCATTTTTGATTTATTTTGAATGGGTAGCCTCCTGGAGCTCTATGCAGTCTTATGCAAGTTAACATATTAAAATACGATTGCAATGCATGTGCTTCCTACGACTATTTTTATAAATACAAACACCATTTAAATTTAATCAACTTATAATGTATATTATATAAAGTAGATTCATACCAATGGTTTTCTAGTGCAATAAATTAAATTATACTTTTAAACATAGAAAGTACATCAGAATAGTTCACAATTATTAATGTAAATACAAAGTACCCACAATATAATAAACCATACCTAAATATAAATAATTTAAACTGCTATATAAATGTCTATTTTAATCACTTTAAATAAAATCACAAACAATATAAAATTTAATATAAATAATTCGATGTCTTAATATTAGGACCGATTTTTCCATCTCCAGCTTTGCTTTTACATTTCAGTTAGATTTAATTGATTGCGACATGCAGTTTGGAAGTCGATAATTTGTGCTAATGATATGTGTGAGAACAGATTAATTCATAATTAATCTAAAACTGACAAGATTTTAACAACTGATGGAAAATCCGGCGCTCGATAGAAAAATAGAAACATGGTAATGATTAAAAATGTGCAGGTGGCCACAACGATCACGTTGCAGTTTCGAGTTATTGAATAAGCAAATGGTTCAATCGTACCAAAATTATATGTCACGTTTTCATCACAACGTTTATATATCAAATTAAAAATCACAAAATACGTTATCGGGTTGAATGCTAATTTAAAATGAAACATAAAAGTTCATCGAGTCTGATTAATTAATCTTACAAACTTGTTAATTGGATGATGTATGTCTGTAGAAACAATGAATATGATGGTAACTATAATTATATCACATACGTAATTATTCCATTTTAAGTTAGAATTCAGTGGACTTACACAATACATTATAAAAAAAAATTTAGTGAAACACATTACTTCACCCCTTGAAAATTACCTGCTTTGTTAGAAATAAAAATCTAATTGTAAAAATAAATAAATAATATATATAATAGGCACAACTAGGCAACGTTTAGGTATTTAAGGCAAGAATAATCAGCAAACAAGTACAAGATAAGACTGGACGAAGTTTTAAATAATGGTAATAGCGTAATAAATATATTTTAGATACTTTCTCAAAGAAAGAAAAAATAATGAGGTAGCTTCCAATCTAAAGACTACAGGAATAATAATGTCATCAAAATTTGGTCAATTTTAGACACACCCATATTCGTACCAAATTGCATTTTCTTTGGCAGCATCACTTTTCTTTTTATCGTTGCTGCTTGGGATATCTTGTTCTTTGACGGGTTCTTCAGTAGCAACCGGTTGATTCGTAGGACGTGTTTCACCGATTACAGTCGATATTCGATTAAACACCAGCAGTGGTGGTGCATTTTGATTTACTGGCGGTGTTGCCGGTGGTGGTTCGTCTTCGGATAAATAAACAGTTCTTCTTGTGCCCACAGATCCCAAACTTAAAGCACTTCCTGGCTCACGAGAATACAGTTGATCACCTAAGACAAGAAAATTATAAAAATCTTAAATAAAGTTGACGTCATAACAACCAATCACCTACTCATATTAAGCATAGAAATTTAAATAATTTTGAAAAAGTAGCATAAATACCTTTCACGCAATGAATATGATTATTGTGAATGATGCGGAAGATAAGTTTGTTATAGACGAGCAGGTTTAACTGTGAGTGAAACAAAATACATAGAATCAAGAACTATAAAGACGAATTGGAACGATTATTTATTAATTAATTTTTTTTCGTTATTGCAATGAAATATGCACAAGGGAAAATAATTACTAACCAGCAACACTATTTCGATGTGATGATAAATCTCGGTGTGAC
The DNA here is from genome assembly GCA_959613385.1 of Geotrupes spiniger. NCBI lineage: Eukaryota > Metazoa > Arthropoda > Insecta > Coleoptera > Geotrupidae > Geotrupes > Geotrupes spiniger. Next base: position 12,251,587 of record OY390735.1, on the reverse strand, counting down.
TTTTTTAAAGCAATTTCATCTCTAGGTTTCTGGCCGTGGAGACTGCCTGCTGCTCTCTTAACAGGTTCAGATCGATGAGTCGGATCTTCTACACTATTATCCGAATCATTGTTGGCAGATTCACCGGAGCCACCCCCTAAAGTGAATTGTGACTGCGTAAGTCTGCCATCATCTTGCCATGATCTTCGATTCTAATTATGATAAAATAATTAATTATGACCTGTTTGTATTAGAACATAATACACACCCTACTAGTCTTATTAATTATATCTGATCCAGCCTTCCTTACTCTTCTAACCAAGGTGGCACCAAAACTTTTCCTATAGAAAATATTATTATTGCAAATATTTAATAATTTATCACCGACATATACTTTTTTGCAGATGCATTGTCTAATTTTCGGTAGTGCTCCATGATTTTCTCCTCCAATTTTTCCTTTTGTCGACACAAATTATTAAGTTTATCGGTGAATAATTTCTCCTCTAGATGATAATGTTGCTTGTCTTCCAATGAATGAGTCAACAAGGAATGATACTGAGAAAGTAATTGTGAAACATGGTCCATTAACGCTCGCCTGTCGGCATCCAAGGAATGATTCATTTCGAACAACATCTATTAAAAAAATTAAGTTTATTTCATTTATTATTATTATTATTATTTAATTTACTGACATCACATCTTTGTTGAAGTTTCGCGTTATCCAATTGGAGCCCCGTGACCAAATCCGATCTGGAATTGAGCTCTCCTTGCATTTCCGTATTGCCGAGGCGCAACCTTCCAGTTTCCGCCCTCAAACTTCGGTACTCTTCCTGCAGACCCCTATAGTCCGTTTTTAATCTCTCGTTTGCGGTAAATAGATTCCGAAAATCGTCCTGCAATTAAAAATAAATCACTTTTTGAAGCAAAACAATCGATGTGCCACCTTAAGCTTGGAGTGTTCCGCTCGTAAATTACCGAGACTCTTGGATTCGTTCTTTAACGCTTCCTTCTCTTGCTCCAAGTTACTTGTCCTTTTCTCCAGTGAAACGTTCGTCTCTCTCAACGAGCGAACTTCAGATCGCACGTCTCGGTTCAGTTTCTTGAGGGATTCTTGCTCCAATTTTAAGTCTTCGTATTCCGCGGATAATTGTTCGTGCAAAGTTCTTATTGTGACTTGATCGAATAATAACGTGTCGTGTTGGGTGTTCTGGATTCTTTGCTTTTCAGACAACTGGAAAAATAAATATGTTTAAATTTATTATATAAATAAGATGTCTTATATATATCATAAATACAGCAAAATGACAGTGATGGGAAAAGATTGGGAATCATAATTTTATTCTTTACCTCTTCTTTTTCAGCGACGAGTTGACTGTTTGCCAATTGCAAGGCAGTGTGTTGCGTAGATAAGGAATTGACTTGAGACGTCAGCGTCGCAATATCGACTTGCATCTTCGCATTTTCAGTCTGCAATTGCTTAGTTATTTGTTGCTCACTGGCAAGTTCAGAGCACAACTTCTCGCATTGCTTATTCCATTCGGCGGTTATCGAAGACACCACTTGCTCAGTTTGCGACAACAAATCCGATTCCAAAGTATCCAGCGTGCCCAAACACCTGACGCATGGATTTTCGCTCTCCTTGGAATCTTGCTTCAATTTATCTTTTAGAAGCATCGTCGCGCTGTTGACTATGTCCGGATTGTCAAACATTTTCTCGACGATCACGTTTATGTCGTTATCCAAGACGTCCAAGTTCAAACCCAGCTTGTCCATGCTCGCACGTAGTTTCTCGTGGTTCACCTTCTCGGAGATCAAGTCCCTTTGCAAAGTTGAAATGGTCTCGGTGTAGACCACGGTTTGCGATGACAATTCTTGAGCTTTAATTTCACATTCGTGTAGTTTTTCTATTTGGATGTTAGCGCTATCTTTTTCTTGGTTTAATTTCGATATTTCTTTTTGTAGTTTTTCGCAGTTTTCTGTGAGTTGATCAAGACTTACATCTTTTGTCTGTAAGACGAGAAATATTTTAATTATAATACTTACTTCCGAATACGGAAATTAATTAACTAAATCATAAATCATACGCCAAAAATTAAAATTCAGGTAGTAATGACATGTTAAACCCAGCCCAATAACATTGATATAATAAAACCATTGTAATAAAATTTGCAATAATTATTATAAGTAGACAAAAATTATTAGAAGAAACATAGCATTAGAAGTAGAGTAGTTGTTTTTACTTGTATGTACCTCGATGATTTCTTTCAATTTAATAATATCCTTTTGCATTCCAGAATTTTCCTTTTCTAATCCATTAACTTTTACGATCAAATCGTCGCCCAATATTTTGAATCCTTTACCTCGATCGGCTTCAACCTGAACATCTTGCAATTGTTCGTTGACTTGATTCAGAGATTTCTCGGCATCATCCGCCCTCTTACGGATAGTATCGCATAAACTTTGAACCCTCTGTTTTTCTTTAGTTAATGTGTCGATGTTCTTTTCTAATTCAGTTATCTTCGTGCGCTCGTTCTGCAAGTCCTGTTGATGTCGATCCGAAATTACTTTATTCGAATCAATCGTTTCTTGCAACTTCCTGTTCTCCTGAAGCGCGTTCTTAAATAAATTCTCCAATTCCGTGTTTTGTTGCGTTAACCGCTCGCAGTTTTCCTGCAGCTGATCGAACTTGAGCGCAAGCTTTTTCTTTTCTTTGTCTAGTTCTAAAATCTTTTTTGAACTCTCGTGAAAATTTTGCTCTTTCAACGAATCGATTACGGAAAGCAGGCGTCGATTCTCTAATTCCAATTTTAAGGCACGTGTTTGCGCGTTGTTTGTCAGCTGTTCCGAGAGACTGTTATCGCCGGAATTTATTTCATCTGGATCCGAATCGATGGTTAAGTTTAACGTACTCGTTTCTTGTAAGGCGTCCTTCGTCACTTGTTGAAGTTGGATGTTCTCTTCGATCAGTTCTTGAATTTTTTCTCTAGCTGCGTCTCTTTCCTGAAATTTAAATTTTTATCAAAGTTGTTGATCAAAACACATAAATGAAAAAGTGCGTAGGCTTCGATTTATTACTAAATAAAATAAGAACTTACCAAAGCAATGTCGTTGATAGTTTGCTTTATACCAATGAGTTCAGCTTCGAGTTCTAGGATACGATCTGAACGTTGCCTGGCCCTGGCTAATTGAGATTCCAGCATTTCGCGAGTCTCCAAAAGTACGCGGTTGTCCTCTCTTAACTCGTCGACTCTAACTTTGTAAAATTCTGCGTCCGCAAGCCTTTCCCTGTATCGTTGCGTTTCAGCTTCCAATTTATCGGCCCTTTCTGCCCGTTCACGCATCGCGTCGACTTCATCTCGGTACACTTTTGCCTTTCTAGCCTCTACCATTAAATCGGCATTCTACAATTAATACAAATAGATAGATTTACGTATGTGTTAAATTGTTTTAAGTACCTCGGCTTTTAATTTCGTCGTTAGAAGATTTGAATGTTCCAATTCTTCTCTGCATTCTGCAAGTACTTCGGTTTTTTCCTCCCTGTAATAAACATAATGTGATGACATTTTCTACAACCGTACGTTGTACTCAAACTTCTTACTCAAATAAATGATAAGATAATATAGAAATGATGCATACAATTTATAGCACTGTTATAAGCAAATAATAAAAATCCATTATCAAAGTATTTACCTATGACCAATAAATATTTGTGACCTTAAATAATAATAATAATAATAATAATAATCAGTGGCGTTTCAAGGACTGCCAGCAAAATTAAACTAAGTTCTAACATTGAGTTTTTCATATTTCAGTTTACAAACATTGTGTTTATTCATCCCCCAAATTCATGTATAGTTAGAACACCCGTGATAAATGAAAAATTGAGAAAATATCCAAATAAAAACAAATCTTTTCTGAAAAATTAAACTATTAATTAATTAACTCACAATTCTTGTCTTTGTTTTCTAAGCCTTGCTTTCCAATCAGCTAATTCAACTGCCAAATGATTTGACTGTACGCCTTCAGCAGAACTTCCATTAACGCTAGGCGTTTCTTGACCCAAGTCGACTATCCAATTATGAAACAACCCGTCCCTTTCAATAGCTAGCGAACGTAAATGTGCGTATAACTTTTCAGCCGACTGTCCGGCGAAATCTTGCGTTAAAACAAAGCATTGATCATCAGTCACCTACAATAAAATATAATGAAAAATAAATTTATTTTGTAACCGCACCGTCCACTGACCTGTTTAATACATTCGACTATGTCATGTTGTGCGTCGAGTGATAATTCTTTAATGCGAGTGATAAAAAGCTCTTTAGTTGGCCCTTGCACGGCACATCCTAGGAGAAGCAGAACAAGCAATCGTAATTGCTCGAGAGATTGTTTCGATCCCGGTGACCGCCCTAATAATACGCAATCTGGTAAAGCAACTACTAACTGGCCGAGCTCTTCCTGTAAACAATTAATAAAATTACGTTTTTGAATAAGTAAATAAACGAAACCAACCTCGTAGATGTTCTTGATGTTCTTTATAATCGAATGAAATATTTTAATTCTCGTAACAATGATGCCCAAACCTTGCAAGTGCACTGTGGTCGGTATGGGTTGTGAAGGTTCGGGATCAATTAGCAACAGAACTTCATTTATTGGACTACCGTCGAAAAACGTCTCGTAAACTTGCAGTGTCTCCGGCTTTTTCACACAGGTACTCAACTAAAATTTGCAAAATAGAACATATTTCAAGGCAACAAAGCTACATACCCATGTAACAAGAGGACCTGATAAGAATTCTTCAATATCAGCTGCAGAAGCTGCCATTGTATTAACAGTTATCGTTTTAATTCACATTATTTAGATAGTAATCTCAAGGCATATCTTATACAAAGATCTTTTCAACAGTTTTGACAGCAAGTATGTTTATAACCGCTGTTAAAAGAAATTCCGCACAATTCAAATTTTCCTCACTGAATCTTATTGTGTCTAATATTATTTTAATATGCCATCCCGTTTCTTTTCACATATGGCATGTCTTTTTTTTAATTTAAATTCTCACGCTGATTTGAAAGTAATCTAGGCACGACATAATGAAAACAAAGATGGTAGAATCCCAAGAGACATTCTCGACAATACAGCGAGATACTTTATTTTAAAAATTGTATATTTAATCATTTTGTTTGTTTAATTACAATTTAACTTCGTTAAAGAAATTACCGGTAAGTTAGTTTCAAGTTCAGAAGAATCTTAATATGTGTATTTTAATTTTCTTCTTGCGACGTAGTAATAAATTTATGGCATTGTTTGTACACTAAAAGCATTGAAATTCATTAGCGTATATTAACATAAGCGAAGACATGAAAATAATTTTATTCTACATTCGGTCGTAAGCGTGCGTACATATATAAATATTGCATTACAAATTAATAAATCTCAGTAAAGATTACTTCTCATAGTTGAGTAACGAGGGACGTTTTAGACCTGATGACGTCTTCAATCTATTCAATAAATTTAGGTTCCGGTAAAGCGATAATATACCATTAAAATCCTACATCTTTATAAATTGAATATTAATGATATTTTCAATGTCGTTTTTTTAAACAATTTTGACAAGTTTTGCAATTGACAGTTAGCATGTGTACTTGTTGTCAACATGATTATATTTGACATTTGACAGTACAATGTCGATCATTCGACATTTCCTGAACATTTTTAGTATTTTTTTTCATTTAATAAAATTATTCTATAAATTGGTTTTAAATGTTTTTTTTTTAATTTTCAACACCAAGTCAATCTTTTTATTATTTCAATCACGACTTTGGAAGCAAATAAACAACCGTCTTCTTTTTTTATATCTTTATTATTTCAATCACAACTTTAACTTATGTAATCTGCTTTAACACTAAGTATTTCAATTCCTCTTCCATAGATAACAATTTTAACATTACCTTCCACGTCCAAACATTCAAGGCCTTGCGCATCACAAATAGTCGTGTTGTAACCACTCAAATACTCTGCATTTAATTTATTCCCTGACAAACACCATTTGAAAAGTAATATTCTCTGGTCAATCGACGAAGTAATAAAATAGTTTTTATGTATCAATGTGCCGGTTATTTGGGCGCAATGTAATGCTTCGTTAGAATAAGTTGCAAGGGTGTTTATTTTCAATTCATCGCTCGCAATAAATTCGATACAATTTAAACTAATGGCATTGTCATCTCCACCTGTTAAAAGTAATACAGTGGTATCATTAATTTTTGAGAAGCAATAACTATTTATACCCGACTTGTGGGCTTTTATTAAACTCGTCGGGTTTAAACTAAAATTTTTGAAAATGTGTTCCTCTAACTTAAGGTTATTTATGTTTTTAATTAAATCATTTAAATTCCAAAACGCTATGTTACCATCAGTCGCCATTGTAATAAGAACTTTAAAATTATTAATTTCCAAACACGTTACTTTCAAAATGCATTTCAATTTATAATTAAAATTCGTTAGAATCGATAATTGTTTCGGTTCGTTGTCCAAGTCGACGACGAACGTTTTTATCGATCCATTCGAACACGCCGCAAACAAAATTAAACTATCACGCGATCTCAACGAACATAAATCCATAATCCTTGTTTCGGAATCGTCTTTACTTAACGATTCGTAATACGAATGCTTTTCACTACAAACTATTTTTTCGATCGAATTATTCGAGTAAACGACTAATAATTCCCACAGGATAATTTGCGCCCTGCCACCTGCGGAGAAAACCAAGTAACTTGCACGATTTTCGTTATTTTCGCAAGTTTCATCGATTTTAACCGTCGTTATCGCCCTTATGCTGGACAAATGCGATTTTAAGGCGTTTAGATTTTGCAAGTTGTTAAGGTCGTCGTGGAAGTTGATCGAAGACAGCCGTAAAGTAGTGTCTTCACCGCCAGATATTAACAAAAATTTTAACGGGGTGTTTGATAATTTGAGTCCTTTTAGAGCGTTTATTTCTTTGATGTGATATCCCTCGCACACGTCCGTAGGCTGCAAGTTCGATCTTTTGCACGATATTAAATTGACGTTTTTGTCTTTGATGTAACAGAAAGAAATTTCGTTGTTGGTTACGTTGAGATCCCACGACCTGTGGCCACCGCCGCAATAATCGTCTAGCAGCACCCTCCTTGCTTTGTAATCCCATATGATCAAATTAGTTCCAGAAAATGCAAATAGTAATGGTGGGCTCGTTTCCTGATGCAAGGCTCCTAACCAAGTAAACGGTACCTTATCTGAAGATATAAGCGTAAGTTTTTCTTGTTTGGCGTCGAACGTATATTTATTTATAATAGAATTTCGACCTGAAAAATATAATTGTAAGACACAATAATAAATAAAGACATTGATTACATAGTGTACACAACAAATATAAGAAAAGTGCAAATAGAGAGAAATCAAATGATACGTACCCAATGATATGACTTCATCATTCTTAAAATACAAATTTGTTATTCCTAGATAATTGTGAGCTTTCTTCAAAGTTTGTACAGGATTAACGGACTCAAACGAATACAAATAAATATTGCCTCGCCTATCTCCGATTAAAATGTTATTGAAACCACACAAGCAAGCCGCCGTTGTCCATCTTTCCTTAGTCAACGGCAACTGGAAAAAGTAAACTGGGATTAATCGATCCTTTACTACCCACATGGTTAACATCCCGTCTCGCCCACACGTTAAGATGCTCTTGCAGGACAACCAATGTGCGGAAAAGATCCGTCCCTCGTTTTTAATTTCAAATGAAAACACATGCAACAGGTCATTCGCGGTGTGCTTATAAATGTGCACATTCCCGTGATATCCGGCGAGAGCTACGGACGTCCCACATGGAGATTTCTCCAACAATGCGTATGATTTTAAATCGGCATGCTTGGAAATATCCACGAATTGTCGTTTGAGGCTATTGTAGTAAATTAACGTGCCGTCTTCAGTAATCGTCAACAAGTTATTGTTAGGAAAAATCAGCAGTTTTTTATGAGTCGAATTTTCTATTTTCAGTTGTTCTTTCGTAACGAACAGATTTAAATTGAATATCGTAACACCACAGTCGCCTCCACCGGTGACTATAATGTTAGTATCTTCACGACAATCTAACGTCCATATACAACCGCCTTGATGTCCGTCAATTCTCCTCATTAAAGTGCCCTCGATGTTCCAGACGTTTACAATTGAGTCCTCACCAGCAGTTAAAATGTAGTTATCTAATAATTTGCATCTAAACACCCGTGCGCTGTGTCCATATAACGTACTCTTTAATGATATGGTCACTGGTGATTTCGTTAACTCCGTTAATAAATCACGATTTTTAATCGACCACAATGACGTTGTTCGATCATCAGATGTGGAACATATCAGACCCAGTTTCAAGCTGTAATCTAGCGAAAATATCACTCCTTTGTGACCTTTAAGTCTGCATAAGACTGGACAGAAATCTTCGATATTATTCGAGGGCCACCAAATTAAAATTTGACTGAAAACTGTTCCAGATAACACTGTTACATTTTCCCAAGTATCATTAGCAATATAAGCGCTGTACAATATACATCTCTCCTCACAAACAACGCTTTTCATTTCTTGCAAGTTGATATTCCATTGTGTCACGACATTGTGCATAAAAACTGTCGCTATATTTGCATCGTTGTCTATAAACCTTGCAGTCAAGATCCAATCATTACACTTACAAGATTGTAATTCGATGAGTTCCAGAATTTGATCGTTGTACGAAAATACCTTTAACTTATTACCGCCGAACACCAATACTTTATTTGCATTTGCGTTAAGTTCAATTCCGAATAACTGTTCTTCAAATATGTGTATTTTCTTGAGTTGCTTCGACGATTTATTGTCATATATGTGAAGATAATTTCCTACACCTATAAAAAAACGTGATCATAACCCCAACTTGTCCATTCCAAATAAACTTACCCACTAAACATGTATCATTTACTAATTTAACAGCGGTTACATCTGTTTTGATTGCATTGCTTACAAAATAGTCCTTCATTTTCAGCTAGTAAACTTATATTTCCTTATCAAGCAAAAAATCTGACATAAACATTGCAATTTGTGGTAATTGTGAAAATATTTTAACAAAATTTTAAATAATCAAATTAATAATTAAAACCAATACATAAACAAGTTATTTAATAGTAATAATTTATACAATTTTTTTGTATTAATCTTTAGATAAATGTTTCTTCTTCGTCGGTGGTTCGCCAATGTTGTCACAGTTTGTGTTTGGGTTAGTACCATGCTTAATAAATCGTTTAGCGACATCCAGTTGAATCCTAGGTCTTATCGTATTCCTTTCGTGGGCCTACAAATCGTCTCAATATATTAAAACAATCCAATTGTAAAAGAAGCATACGTACTTGTTTCGCTTTCACCATGTGTTCTTTAATCCTACCCAGTTCATTTTTAACGTCGTTGTTGTTCGGATCAATGCCCTTTGAACGTAGGTACATCCAATATAAAGTATTTAAGGCGTAGGTAAGGAATAAGTCGTAGTTTATTTTATCTTTGATGTCCAGACTTGTGTAGTCGACACCGTTTAAGACCGTCTCCAATGTGGACTCGATTTTGTCTATGCTACAGTGAAAATTTGACAGCATTTCTTGCATTTTCTTGTCGTCTTTTAACTCTTCGAAATCCATCGGGACGAGATTTTAAAATTGTTAAAACACAGTTTGAAACTTAACCTAATTTAAATGTTGATGTTTTGACGATATCTTTCAAGTCTATGCCAACATGTGGGTATTAAAAATTCCTGCAAATTATTCCTAATTGTTAAAAAAGGTTGTGACATAATTTCCATTTTGCAACTAACTCCTAATAATAATAAATTATACCTAAAAATTATAAATAGACAAATTAAACTAATGAGTCACATTGTAGGATTTGTTGGTGTTGATTTGATTATAATGTTGGCAACAGTTAAACCATAGGACATTTTGTTATTGTAATCAAGCTGTTGAACTGCCAACTGCAGCTTTGATTTTCTAAATCTACTATAATTTCATCTATTGTAGTTAATTTACGTGTAGTAGTTTACAAGTCCAAGAAACACGGCACATTTCGGGTTATTTTTAACATTTCAAACTCCCTATCCCAATTTCTAGAAACGCCACTGTACATGTGACGGGTAAGCAGGGGCCGATATTATCGATGTGGTGTCGTAACGCTACGATGATACCCGATAACGTTACATCGACTCACGTATATTTTTACAATAACATAACGATTCATATGTGGTTTTAATAAACGAACAGTTTTAATTCCGAATTTACAAACGTGAACAGTTACTGAATGTGTATATTTTTCGTTATTTCGTGAAATGTAAGTATACTGTAATTTCCTAACGTCGACGTACACATAACCTATTTGTATTGTATTATCATCATTATGGTGCACCAATGAACTAAATTCTAAATCTGGAAATTGTATTATGAACGCAGTGGCGGAATTTTCGAACAGGGAGGGTTAACAATTTTTTCATTTTTTTTTTAATAATAAAATTTATTGTCAATTGATCTCATTAGATATAGACATTGTCAAAATACTCTCAAGCCATTCCTATCACACCAATTTGACATAACCGAAGCAAAAGTTGAACCACACGTTGAAAGTTCGTTCATATTCAACCCAGATATGATAACTGAGGTATCATCTGCAAACTGGGTGATATCTTCTGAGCTAAAGGATGATGCCAAGTCATTAACAAAAAGCACGAATAAGAGGGGGCCCAAAACGGACCCCTGTGGCACTCCATGCACGATTGTAACTGGTTCTGAGAGGCCCGTAATACCATTCTGCGTGATACTAACAACCTGTGAACGATCTTCTAAATAAGATTGAATCCATTTAAGACACATACCACGAATTCCATATGATGGAAGTTTCCGCAACAGCATTGAATGACTCACCATGTCAAAAGCTTGAGATAGGTAAAAAAAACAGCACCAACATGTATTTTGTCGTCTACTAATTTGTAGATGCGGTTTAAAGAATTATAGATAGCGTCATTAGTCGATTTTGACTGAACGAAACCGAATTGACACGGAACTATCACGCTATTACTGTTCAAGAACAAAGTTATTCGTTTATGGTAAGCCTTTTCGAAAACTTTTGAAAAACATGACGATGGCAAGCACTAAAAGAATATGTGGATAGGGAAAAATAAATACAGGGATGAAAAGAACTAGATGGTGGACAAGGGAAGCTGAAGAGGCAAAAATAAATATATACGAAGGATCTAAAGGACAAGGAAACCTATGATAAGAAGAAAATGGAAGCAGAAGTGCTTGCCAAGAAAGCCAACGGATAATATAGACATGAGAAGACAACTGATAAAAGGAAGGGCAGTGTTTGCAAAAATGGAAAAACTGAAGATGGAAATTAATGTGTGCAAAAAGGTACATCCAGAAGAAGTGACCATAGTGGATTGCCTTGGAATTATTATAGAAAACAATGGGAAAATAGACCACGAAATAGAAAAGGGAATTAAGAAGGTAAACACTAAATAAAACAATCTATGGGAAAAAAGAAATAAATGAACAACAAGATATATAATACAAGAGATACTTCAATGTTCCTATATGGAAGCGAAACCTGGACATTACAACAGAAACACGACACACAAAACGGATAGCAGCAGAAATGAAATTTTTTGGTCAGAAACAGACTACTGAAAAAAGTAATGGAAACCAAAGGAACGAGGAAACGGAAAAGAGGAAGACAGAGACTCATCTGGACGAAATTTGCAACTTTAATAATATCACGAATTGCAAAGCTCTTTGAGTTGATGACAACACGTCATAAGCAATTGAAAATAAAGTCAAATTGTGTGAAGCAATGTAAAGCTGAAAAACTAAAAGTACATGCGGAGCTGGGTTGTGTTATATTCTAAGTTGAAACGAAAGTTGAGAAGTGGGATTAGATTTGTGGATGGGAGCAAATCTAGAGTCAGCGTCAAAAGCACGTGAACACGAAAGCAAAATGTACCAACGTGAATTTGAAGAGGATGCAGGTTGAACAGGTTGCGAGAAACTCAAAAATAGGTTGACATGGATTGGGACGTGTTCAGAAATAGAAAGGACTGTCTGGAGTTGAACGAACTGTTGAATGTTATAAATAACGCGATAGATTGTCAAAGGTGCGAAAGTTTAATAGTTTTTGAATAGAGTTGAACGATTATTGGGAGTTTGAAATAAGGCGTTTCTAAAGAAACTTATAAACGTCCCGATTGTTGAGAAAAGAGTTGCGAAAAGTCCGGAGTCAAACAGGTCATTATGATTCAAAGCAGGTCGGTTCGGTAGGTGAATTGAAGTTGAAGTTAAAAATAATATGCCGTTAAAATTTTTGAAAAAGCACTGTCGATAAATAAAATCGCCAGGGGTTGACATTAATATTGCGTAGAGCTATAACTTTGTCTGAATTGAAGAAAATGGAGTTGTAAATAGCGCCTGGAGTTAAAATTCAATAAAAAGAATATCATGTCCAAATGGAACAGTTGGCGACGATCTAAAAAATCTGCAGTGGTCCGCACTGAACTTTCTTATACTCAGTTATACTACATTTTTCGAAAAAAACTTTTCAAATGAAAGTTGTTTAATATATCAATATCTATGTAAAAGTATTTTTTCCGTAACGTGTACCGTTTTCGAGATATGAAAAAAGGTGATAAGAGTAAACCATCACTTCCGGTTGAGAGATGGCGTTCAATAGGACGTTTTCCTCCTTGTTACATACAAATGTTAAGTTTAAAGTTTCAGAGCTCTAGATATAATCGTTTGTACGTTGGAGCGCGCGCACACATACACACACACAGTAACACAGACACACGTCATTACGAAAATAGTCAGAAACGATTCAGGAGACCTCAAAACGTGTATATCCGTTGAAATCTCGAGTTCTAAAATTTTCATGATTCCTATACTTATACATAATGTATAAGAAATTAAAAAGTGATTTATCGATATCGTGAAGCGCTTGTCATTGGCGGCTCAAAAGGAAAAAAAAAATTACATGCAATTGGTAGCCAAACTGTAGGAAGGGTCAAGTATGAGAATAAGGCTCCAGTACTGATCGAAAATTTACTCCCACCTTCCGGAGATATCGTTTGAAGCTGCAGCAAAAAATAGCGCATGTAGTCCAGTTGAATTAGACCAACAAAGGTACCGCCCTGAAAAAGTTGTAAGTGCGGTTTTCCTTCGCGAATCGGCGATGGGAGAGGGGTTACTGGCAGTTCGGTATTAGAGAATCGAATACCTACTTTTTATGCCATCGTACGATTCGCTGAGGTTTCCTAATCGCTTCTATTTACGCTTTTTTGTTTTTACCTTACCGGTCCCCGGTCCCCCTCTTCCCACACCACGGCCGCGATAACATACGTACATACAAGACGTACCAGCAGTTGGCTGTAGTATCAAGCCGATGCTAGGGAGTGGGGGTGGAAGTAAACTAATCGTTACAAATGCCGATCCAGCACCAGAATGTTTGCTGAAGACAATTAGGAAAAACTCCCTCCTAAAATGATTGGTTAATCAGGAACATCAGAGGCTTAGTGATCGATGTGCTTAATTATATTTACGGAGTTTCGGGGCAGAGACGTTTTTTTGTTTCTGTTTTTTTTTTTTAAATACAGTCTTAATTCTATATTAGTGTACCTTTTAATTATGTCTATCAAACGTGCTAATCTCGAGAAACATCCATCATACTTTCAAGCGGTTTGGCAATGCTATAGAAGATATCTAGATCGTTTACACTACCAACGCCATTGGAGGTATATTACGATGATGTATGTTAACCGTTAAGTTCTACAAAAAAGTTTAAAAGATAGACCCAACCCATAATAATAAGCGTTTCAGGTTATCTTTGCTTCCGTTCGAAGTCAAACGATGTCGCTATTAATAAGACATGTATATGTTAGTTTGTGCAAATCTTGAGAACGACGAGGAAACATTATTTACATGTTAGTTTATGTAAATCGTGAAATCGGCGAGGATATCGTTATATGTTTATTGTTTATATCGTATAAGCGATGATAATAATAAAATAATAATATAATAATAATTGTTTCCTCTTGTCAGTTGAGGACAATGTGATATAACTGGATTCTGTTGTTATCAATAGTTGCAAGTTAAATAATGATATAATACATGTTAAATAAAAATCGTCTTGGAAAATAAAACTTTAACTTCTGGCCTTGCGTGAACCTGGCTCTCAGCCCTTATGAGAAGGGGTTGAATTTTCGGTTTGACAGCATCTCGTTGATTTAAAGCCAGCCCTTAGAAATAATGCACTGGGTGATTTAATTGGGACCCGAAGATATAGTTGTACAAATTTTTGTTTTACGAGACTTTACTTAGATTTTACACTGAGATAGAAACAAGGCGCTGATGAATTCGGACCCCTAGTTAATATCGAATTAAAAAATTAAAAGTAAATATAATCAAAAATTCTTCTGTCCGATTGTAATGATTCCCTTAAAATCTCTTAACCACCACTGAGTCTGGTTAATTAATTAATTTTGTTTTGCGTGGTGTGATTTCACTCGTTTTCGTAAGCTTTTCTTTGTCACTCATTAGGTCATTACGTAAGTACATTTTCATTTAAACATTACTTCATGTAAATATTGATTCTCAGTTGGGCCACAAATAACTTCACACTTCACACACACACACCTCAAGTCTGAATGGAAGATTCCTCATTCCTTTCTTTCGTGTCCATAATTAAAATAATTTTTATTTAAAATTTGTAAGGTTTCTTTAATAGTCAGAGTTAATGGGCAGGTATTGTTAGGAAATTCCTTAGCACTCTTAGTCAAAATTGGAAAAAATACGTAAATTACCTACAGCTTTGGGCCTGATGCTATTGGCATATTTGTGTCTTTAGAGGCTTATCGAAACTCGACTGCTGAATGCCTCATTCAGGCCTTCCTCATATAACTGGAAATATATTTAAAAGTTCAATTGAGTTCCATTTTAAATCATTCACATTTTGGTGAACTCATATATCAAGACATTTACCGGATGTCGATTCTAGAGTCGACGAGAAGAACTTATTAAAAAAAAAAACGGGGATGTAAATTCTTTTCAACTGTCTCGCTCTCCTCCATTCATATCTCCATCAGTCTGCATGCAGTACGTAATTCTGCTACATTGACTTTCATCCAGAATTAGATTTTCTTGTAAACCTTTCGTCTCCATTTGGTCCGTATACAATTATTATGGTTGTATTTCGTTTTTCTCTTCTTCTCAATCTATAAAATTATTTCTGTGAAACCTCTCCATTAAACAATACAACCAATATTTTTCTTTTAAGTATCCACTGCCATCCTTAGCTCGTCTCTTCTTTACGTTGAAACATTAAGTGGCCATTTTCCGTTTGTATTTTCCCGTGCCAGCAACGTTCGGCGATGTAATAAACTAGGTGGCCGGAGAGACAATATGCATTTTTTGAGACTTTCACTTTAAAATCGTATAGTTGGTTCACTTTGTATGTGTTTGGGATTTAGGAGAGTTTTATGGTGTCAAATTGACTATGAATACTACGATTTCAGTATTGCTTTCGCGTATTGTTTACGGATCAAGAAACTCGACAAAGTTAAGTATCTATTCCACTCCTTCTTTGGCACGGCATTCCTTCTTTACGCCGAACTATATTAAGTGACCATTTTCTAAAATAACAAAATTTAAAAAAATTTAAAATTTAATTGGCAGCATTAACGAATTTAACATGTTTCGACCATTGATATGAATCCTTGAGTGTAAAGTTTATTCCATTGCTGTATATACGCCCAGCTGATGTTGTCCATCTGATCTGTTGATACAAACATTTCCGCTTTATAGAATGCCACGACAACGAAATCAACTCGTACGAAAATATTTCACCCATGACGCAATCAGCGATACAAACGCTTGCAACATCGAGGGGTGCAATCGAAACATCAAAGGAAACCACGCGGGAAATATGCTGAAACATTTGCAAATTTACCACACCGAAGATTACAACCTAGTGGCGAGCGACAAAAAACGAAAATTCGTCCTCATTTCCGATTCCGAGCCGGCAAACGCGGACAAGAAGCAAAACAAAGTGCACTTCGGCGGCTTTCCGGGCAAAGCGAAAAGTGACGCTGTTCTGGTGAACGTTTCCGCAGAGGCAATTAAAAGTGCGTGCGTCGAAATGGTGACAGCTAACGGGAGGCCGTTCGCATCAGTCGACGACTCCGGATTTCGGAAAATCCTCGATCCCATCGTGCAAGCGATTAACTCGACGCCAACTGGGCCATATTTAACGATCAATCGAGCGAGCACGGAGTTTCTGGTGCAAGAGGAGGCGAACGACTTCAAAATAAAAGTTAGAGAAGAAGTGAAGGATAAAGTTCTGTCGTTGAAGCTCGACTGCGCAACCAGATCGAAACGATCGGTGCTGGTGATAAACGTCCAGTTTGTTGAGAACGCGGCGATCGTTGTCCGAAGCTTGGCGGTGATGGAACTGACCGAGAAACACACCGGGGATTATTTGACTTGCAAAATTATCGACGTTCTCGAAAACTACGAGATAAATATTCGTATGATTTACACGATAACCAGCGATAATGGAGCAAATATTTTAGAAACAACTAATCATGAACGATCCGGCGACGAATGTCTCGAAAATGATTGGAGCGATTCTCAAATCGCAAATGATTATTTTCAATCCGTATTGGATGACGCGACGCAAAACTTGAAGTTATACGTCACTGAAACTGAAGACGCCGACGAAGGCAACGTGCATATATTCGGCGCCACGTGTGCGGCTCATGCACTTCAACTCGCCGTTAATGACAGCCTAAAAGATCAAGAAATATGGTTGCGTACAGTACGCGCTTTGGTTGAAACAATGACAACTCCACCAACGATGCGTATTTTAAATCAGAAAAATTTATCCATCCCGCCGATAGATTGCGCGACGAGATGGCCGGAAACATACAACATGATTGAAATTCTGCTGAAATCTAAATCTTCGTATCTCGGGATACCGAACATACCCATCCAATCAATTAATTGGGAAAAGGTTAAGGAAATCGTGGAAGCGTTGGCGCCAGCGGCCCGTGCTGCGAAAATATTCCAATTACAACAACTGACCATGACGGACTTTTACGTCGAATGGCTTAAATGCAAGTTAGCTACGTCGAAGTTAAAAACCCAATTCGCGAAAGTAGTCATGGAAAACTTAAAGAAACGCGAAGAAGGGTTTCTGGAAAACGTCGCGACGAAATCTGCGATTTTTCTCGATCCTCGACTCCAGGCAACGTTATCCGAGGAAAATCGCAGACACGCCAAAACGCATTTGAAAAACATTTGGGAAAGTCTAAGCGACGCTGACAAAAGACGCGGTGAAATGTGCGGACTGCGCAACGAAGCACAATCGAGTAATATGGACGAATTTGCTGAATACATAACCGAAATATCGACTGGTCGTCCGATTAAAGCCGAGGTTTTGTCCCCAGACAGAGAGGTGAATATAGACGAGCTTTTGGACGCTTTCGACCTCGCGCCTCGGATTGACCATGAAATTTCGATTTTGGACTTTTGGGAGCAAACAAAATTAGATTCTCCAGCGTTGTATGCAATTTCCCAGGTGGTTTTCGGTGTACCAGCCGGGCAAGTGACCGTGGAGAGGGTACTTTCGTCACTGGAATTTATTTTATCATCGAAAGACAATTTAAATGAACAAATGCTTGAGAATGTATTACTTGTGAGATTAAATAAATTATTTTAATATACAGATTTCCGCATTTTTTTGGAAACATTAATGAGAGCAGCAAGGACTGTGGGAAATAAATAACTGTGGGAGATAAATAAATGATCTATCCTGTTATGAATGGTCCTGTTTTATTTAACATTGCAGGAATAATAGTTGCGTTAGCAATAGATAAAAGTAACACAAATTGTTTTTAGTTTCAAATATATTGTAGACACTACATGTTTCGCCAACACTGTGGCTTCATCACACACCTGACGGACATATATAGTGTCTACAATGTATTTGAAACTAAAAACAGTTTCAACAATAACTTCACAATCAATCAATTATGGTTGCAATACGAATTGAATTGGTGACATAAACCCATTTAATTATTGTTAATGGTTGTACTCACGTGCTTCTTATGTTTCCAAATAAATTGCAACAATCACAACATTACAGCAATTCTTCTGTATGTGCGGTATATACATTTATATCATTTTCATATTAAAATAAAATTATAATATAAATACATCGATTAATTTTCAATACTCCTAAGTTTATTTGATAGTCATTAAAGTAATTGTAAAACAAGCTATCCCCCTTTAGGACGGGCGCTTATGATTTCGGGCAAACTCTACAACCTCTGTCCAGAAAGTTCGGTGAATGACGTCATAAGAGGGAAAGGAAATGAAGGAGATGGTACAAATGGAAGATATAGACGAACAAACCAAATGCTACGTCGTAAATTGTCAAAAAAGAAAAGGAACGAAAGAAACTCCAACAACCTAACTGTACTTATTTCGGTTGCGAACTACTGTCCATGCATTGATATTGGATTGGGTTTAGCGTTTAAATGTATAAAGATTGCCTTTGATTGGGTTTATAGTAACTGCTGATTGCAATCGACTTGGTTTAGGGTTGGTGAAAAATTTGGGCATGATTTGGATTGCGTTGAGAAATAATTGTCGCAACGAATTCGACCTTTAGTAACATTGTGTTCACATTAGGTTTGGGTTTACTTAGATGTTGTTTTCTTTCCGTACGTACGACTTGTAAACCCAATTTGTAATTGCAATGTTTGAGGCACGGTACATTAGACTGCAAATTTTGATTTGGTTATATGTGCACGGTGTAATTGAGTAAATGAACTTTAGCCCGCTTATTTGGGTTTTGATAAGATAAGATGTTCTTAGAGTAATTTGAATGGGATCGTTTATGATGGCTCTACTTAAATACGACAACTACTACTAAAGATAGGGTGCACGATTCCGTTGTCATCATCCCAGCCAAACTCAATCCAATAGGCAGAAAATTGCAAGCATCGAACCCAATACGGTCGAAAACCCAACTCAAATGTAAATTACCAGATTTAGAATTGATTTTAGTGAGGGCGGTTGGGTTAGAGCAATCTACCACAGCAAATAATACGATTTTAGTAAACTTTTCAAAGTTTCTCAGAATTTTTCTTAGGAAACTTACAAAGAATAGCGTCAGTCTCCATTTCATCTGGCGTCCTACCGTTAAGATTATGTAATTTTTTGCTGTTAATAAACACATATGGCATATACGTTTGAAAAACAAATTCGTCAACCGATTTGAATTGCTTTTTAGCTCGGTGAGGTTGCTTTGAGAGAACTGTTGCCGATTTCCGTCAAAATTATTTTTTAAGTCTGATACTAATTTTGAACTGAGCCTAACTTTAGCGTTTTCTGATAATCGCGTCTTTTTTAAAACATAATGAATAAACATTTTTTGATCCTCCTGACTCAACATACTCGCGTATAATTCAATAGAATCTATCAGTCGTTTCATTATGTCCTCGTTTCGACCCCTTGACGGTAAAAGACTGCCTGCAGTTTTAAGGTTGAAAGTTTCAGCCATTTTGACCTGCAGCCTGTCTTTTAGGACGAACGTGGGAAAAAAGTTTCTCTAAACTAGCTATGTATTGTTTAACATTAAATATTTGCTCTTCGGTTGTAACATTAGCCCGCGCACTTAATTTTAACTTATCATATTTATTTGAATATTGTTCTAATTCACTTCATTTTTGCGTTAATTGTTCATTAGCTCGCCTGATTGTCTTTGTTAATATTATTTTTAGATAACCTTACTTGTTTTAGAATTGTATCGAAGTCTTCCTCGTAGTCCTCCATTGCCGTCACAACGTCTGTGGATGATGTATGTCGTTAACAGGACTCCTATATTATTATCGCGACTTCTCCCAGCGTGAAGGTGTGTTATCAATTATCACTTCTTTCTCCTCTTTCGACTGGAAAATAAAAAATTTAAAAACGTAAAAGAATTCTAGACTATTTTTGGACAAATTAAAATCGCAAGTATATTTTAAATCAAGTTGAAATAATCTTCAATTAAAAGTTAAAAATTTTAATATTCTTCTCGCAGGATTTAACTTGTCTTATTTAATTTCTTGGGTAAAATTTAATTTTAATAAATTGGTTGAGGCGGTTTTGAGGATTTCGTTCTTCGTTTCGCTTTCCACCTTAGTCGCATGAAAAGTCAAATAACTGTATGTGTTCAATGTCCAGTCGTCGTTTCATATTTTCAGGTGAACGGTGTAGGAGTAAAAAATATGAAGATGACTGTCGGACAGTAACCGTTAAACTTCGGTGGTTTATTTCACTTCTCTAATGATTGGCTTTAAACAGAGAGCCAAAAATATTTAAACTAACAACAATATGACTAAGACATGATTGATGGTCGTAATTTGCAAACAAATAAACAAACACACCCGCCTATTACTTTTGCTCTGATGACCAATATCAACAGAAATAGGGCAGGGAATGTCAGTAAGAGAGGGGAACTTTGAAAGATACAAAGGCAATGGATTATCGAGCTATTTGTGACGAACAAAATTAAACTGCGAACAATTCATCGCATTATTTAAAACGGACATAAAATCGGTCTCACCAAATCTCGGTGGTGAGACGAACACGCATTGCCATGTGCGAATTTTAACAAACGCGTAAACATTATTAAAAGTGTTAGGTCATCAAAAACACGCAAGTCATCAACGTGAACATAATTGAATTTACAGCCTAAAATTATAATTAACGCGATAAAGCGGTTATTTTCATTTAAGGATTTACTTTAATACATGAGTAACAATTGTGGTTAATTTATTAGATTTTTTCAAGTGAAACATAAACAATTTTGTTCGAAGTGGGTAAAAATTAGGATACGTGCATACGTGGGAAAGATTCAATTTGTCGTTATTTCTAAGTCTATTGTTTGTTTTGTGTCAGTTTCGTTTAAAAATATTGTATTTTCACCACAATTTGTGTTATATTAAAAACAGAATTGTATCTCATTATTAAGGTCCGAATTTTTCCTTACAGCCTAGTTCCCATGCCAAGTGTAAGCCTAATAGGAACGAGCGCCATAAATCAAAAATCTATATAACTTTTAAAATATATCGCACAACAAAAAATAGTCATATTTCAACCTTTTTATCGTCAATCCGATGAATACATTTTCAGCCCCATCATCATCAGGGCTGAAGCCGCTACTTATACGGCCGTGAGGTTGCGTAGCAAAACCGACCCTGGCTACACCTACACTATAATTAAAAACTCATTTGAATATTTAAAGCAATCGATATAATCGATAACAAATTATAGGTCGGAATTCCAATCCCGAATTTATTTATGTAAAATAGAATGATGAAACTGTTTACAATTATTATTCAACACGTTGCCGCTTAAATTTATGAAATGTATAATATATGATTGTCAATCGTATCTATAAAAATATTCTTAAATTGCAAATAATTACTTGCCATTGATGTGTTAATTTATAAAAATATAAAAAGCACAACAAAGACGTGTCTATAATCGAAATGTACATATTGCATCATCTTTTGTTAAAGCATCGAGCGCCGTATAAGCTTTAGTCAGTCGACAGATACCCACATTTCGCTCGTAAATACACGCCTTGCTTGAAGGGACCTTTTCAAGTGCTATTTGCCCAGTGATATTTGTGAATTTAATGAAATATCGAAACGAAGGCTATATATAAATTAAAGACGCGCGCTTGTTTGCAATTTTTAATACATAAATAATTTATTAATATCTTTGAACCGTGATCCGTGACGTTCGTAGTAAAAACCTATCAACAAAGGCAAATCATATTATGTTCGTTTCAACAACTATGAGCGTTATCGACCATTCAAATTACAGCCGAAGAACAATTAACTGTGCAAGAAAAACGACGCCGCTCCACAAAAACGTTTTTTTGTTCGGTCACGTTAAAGTAAATAAATTTTGGATTTGCACTTGGATGTGTTGCTCCGGGAGAAAGATGTAAGTATTTTTTTTATTATTTATTAAAGTCCGATACAAATAATATTTCCTGTTCATGTTACGATTATGTGTATTCGCGCATTTTTTTCGAGATTGTAAATTTACATGGAATAATTGCAATAGAGCTACACATTGATTTTCTAAAAATCGTCTTCGATTCTAATACATTATTTTTGATTGCGTTGCGTTTCAATCTCGCTGTAATCGGTTTTCGAATCGGCTATAATTAAAACTTGTTATTTCATCATGACTAAGTCGAGTTGCGTGCCCAACTTTCTTTTCGGCGAATTGTTTTCGATTTAACTGAATTATCTAGCAAACATTTTATTTAATTTATCGAACATGCATTAATTGCGATTGGCGTCGACGAGTTTTATAGCACTATTTTTCTGATTCATTAGATGCCATCGATCTTATCTTGAAATCGACGAAAAAAATAAAATTGCGCAACAATTAATTAAATTGTGCAACGTCATTCTTGGTAATTCCGTTCTAAAAATAAACGGCACCAACAAAACAACAAAAAAACAGTTATGTAGCTGTGCTTCGCAAACATAACACATGTTATACGACAATTCAATACGTGTATCTGAAAAACCGAATGGTTTGAATTGAAATAAATTTTCCTGGAAAACACTGAATCATGCGTCATGTGATTTACATTTCTATCATAGGATGAACATGACACAGCTTTCGCCAATAGGTGGATACACCGCATCGCGCCGCCGTACAGATTGCCCGGTGTGTGTGAGTGGGAACGAGACGGGTATATACGCGTGGGGACCACGAAAATCCTTGACTTGTTCGTTTCGCGTCACACATTACAATTTCACAAGCTGTCGAAATAAGACGTGTTTTTCAATCGTGGTCTTTAAAAATATTGGGCGCTTATCCCAAGTGTGCGAAGCCATATTAGTGAAATTGAAATAATAAAGTGACGTTTATAGGCACGATCAATTTTTCTTTTGTGGGTCCAGAGAAAAACAGAACGTTTGCGAAGAGCTTCCGTAAAATATTTGAGTAAGTGGTACATTTATTGAGTCGTTTAAATTCCGCTTTTGCACAAAGCCTCGCTGGCGTTATCTTGCTTAGTAACAAAATCTATTGTTACCTAACTTATTTTTATCTTGATTACCTGCAATTAACGTAACGTATAATTCAGATCTATTGATCGCGACGTTTTATCAGTCGTGTACGTTTCGCGGTGTCTGGCGACCTTCATCGAACACGAACAAGTCTCGACTTGTCTGAAATTGACGTCACGAGTACGTTTTTGGATTTCCCCATCGGTGGTTACTTTATTTTTAACTTTATAACTGTATTGTATTATTTTACGATGCGTTGTTATTTGTTAATTATTTAAATAAAAGCGAAATATATATTTATAAAATATAATTGAAATAAATTTTATCGCAGGGCAATCTACGTCATTAACCACGCCCATTATTTATAGGTTATAAAATATCGATTTTTTACCTGCAGTACTGCCACAATAAGAATTATTTATGGATTTTTTAGAATTGTCTAACACTGGCGATATTTTTTTTTTATTCGATTTATGAATAGAACAGTTATACGAACGAATTCTATGAATCGTTTGTATAACTAAGTAGTAATGGGTATTTGATTTATTTATTACCTGACAAGCGTTATAAAAAGCGTATTACTCAGGTCTACAAAAATAATTCGGTGCCGCATTTATTCGTCCCATTTAATAAAAATAATTCTTAATTATTTATAACGAAGTGAAGATGGTTTCATTTGATTTAACAGTTTGTTACAGTTTTAGTTCATTTCAGTTACGCTAGGCGGTGTCAGAGCTGCCGCTGAAAATTTTTCGGATATGCCAACAAAATGAAAGAAAATGTACTAACTTGTACTAAACGGTAGAAATTGAAATGCCCGAATTTTTTAAAACAGTAACTTTAGAATTTTTATTATACAACGGAAAAAATTGGTTTACAAGTAGGTACATTTACATAAACAATTTAAATGTGTTTATTAAAATATAAATATATACATAAGAACAGTTTAATATAAAAATAAAGTTTAAAATGAAAAATAAAAGCACATTACCATAAAAAACAATATTATACTAAAATGACTTATTTTTAAGGATAAACTTATAAACATAGTACATGAGTATAGCATACATAATACCATATTTATTTTTCCTACATCATGTTTCATACCTAGTATACCGATACATGTTATTTTCCTTCCTTCCCCTTCTCATCTCTTCCTTGATGTCGTCTCCTGCCTGCATTTCCCTCACCATCCTTCTCCTGTCCTTCATTAATTGCATTTTCTGGACAATCATGACCAGTTCTTCGTCCAATACCACATTGCACATAAGTGGGGGCATTTCATTCCCACCAGTGGTACAAGCGAACTTTATTATTTAAGGAACGTTTTTACCAACCAGTGTCTCATCATCATTGAAGACAACACTAGAAGTGAAACATCATCACTATTCAAGAATAGCCAAAGACAACAGTCGAAGTGTACCATCATTATTTAAGACAACAGTCGAAGAGTGTCATTCAAGAGAACAGTCGAAGTATCACATCATTATTCACGACAACTTGAGTAGTAACACAACAGTGTTATTAATAATCATAAATTATAAATAATGCTAATAAATAGTGTATATAGTTAAAGGACTTTATCTGCAACAAGCCTTCGAACGTTAAAATAAAGCCCAGACGATAGCGACGCACATCAGTGGCTTAAAGTAATAACTGCACGGTTTCTACTCAAGCATCGAAATAAATCCTATTAAGTGTAAATTTCTTTATATAGGTGAAGTCATGTAAAGTCTTTCAAATTCAATGAAATATAAAAGTACTTATTCCTTTTCTTTTCAATTTCAGGTTGGGGGTCAAAGACACTCAACTCTTCTCCTGTTGAGAAACCTCAAGGGCAACCATTTCTAAAGAAGCCAACGGCGAATTTTATGTGAGTCATTTTATTTCCAAGTGGTTAAATCTTATTATGCGAGTACGTTGAACGAATCATTTTTCAGTCCCGTTTGACATGGAACCGAGTATTGAGCAACTTGCACAATGTGCATCATGGCGAGAACACCCACAAGAAAACCACTCCTATGCTCCAGGACGCAGCGACACAAGATCCTCACGAGAGATCAAAGCCCAGCATAAGTTTGACGATTTGCAAGGAAGAGGACAGCTTCAATCAGGACTGTTCACTCGAAAGTTACATGGAAGGCATAGACTTCCTCAGCAATCCAATAGACATATTGGTGAGTTAAATTAAATTAAGTTAAAAACAGTAGTTTTGACAACTTCTTATGTAACATAGGGCACCAGCTTCGCTTTGACTCGAGGCGAGACCGCATCAAGTGGTGCATTTTACGAACTCAGCGCAGATACCTGCATCAAGTCGGAAGAATGTATAAATCTCAACCCGTTATTATCCAACACTTTGGATGAATTTAGCAATAGTAAGGGTATTTGTTTTTTAACATTTTTTTTTAATCAATGTATTAAATAATGCATAATATTAATTCAGTATTTTTTCCGACAGGTTTAAGTAATGTTGAAACACCTTGCGATATAAACATAAAGAATACAACAACTCTTGCTCGTAATTATAAGAATGATAATACAAGATATTCGGAAAATCAATTTCAATCGATCTTAAACATGGGGAGCCCTAATATTAGTAGCATTGTCGATGATTATCTTATTTTAAATCCAGGAGACGAATTGATCGATATGCTCAATGGCGTTGACGAGAAGTCTGTAGCTTTAAGTCCCGATACTAATAATATTATATTTAATGAATTAAATAACGAAACTGTCTTCAACGACAACAGCATGGATTACCAGGGCTACTATACTCCTGCGAACAGTTTAAGCCCTCCTCCTAGTATATCTAGGCGCAAGAACGTTGCCCCAACGATAACACTGGACGTGTCGAACTTTATTAATACAACAAATGAACTTAGTACACCAAATATAATTGATTACATAGATGACATGTTTGATAGAACTGAAACCATGGATGATGTGGTAAGCAACTTAACTTGACTCTTTCAACCATACCATTAAAATAATTTTATCCATCGTCTAATCTTTTTATTTAATTATAGGAAACTCGAGCTTCAACCCCAACTGAATGTAGTTCCTCATTGTCGGACATTTGTCAATTACCGACAACAAATTCGGTTCCATCGAACAGCTCGTGTGGAAGTTCAAACGCAAGCGGAAGAGCCACATCGTCCATTAAAAGCGGCAGGAGGAAAAAAATCGTCGTCGATTCCGACTACGAATACGACTCCGACCAGGACTACGTTCCTCCCTTGAAATCAAAGAGATCGAGCGCTGGAACGTCCGCATCGCAATCGCAAAACGGGATTAAATTCACGAAACGGGGCCGCCCGCCGAAACGAAACAAGTCTATTTCTTCAGACGATTACAGCCAGCTGGACCCCAACGAGGCGAAGTATAGGGAGATGCGCGATAGAAATAACGAGTCATCGAGGAAGTCTCGCTACAAGCGTAAGCAGACTGAGCACACTATGTCACATGAACTGGATATTTTAGAAAACGAAAACATTAGGCTTAAGACGCAAGTGGAAGAACTACAAAAAACCGTCGATGGTTACAGGGACAATCTGATGAAAGTTATGTTGCACAAGAAGTAGTGATTTCATGATACTTTTGTTACTTATTTTGGTGTATTAATTTCTATGTATTGTTTGATGTGTACATATATTTTAGATATTTTAAGGCAGATTGTAACATTTTTAAACTTATGTTTTATCTTGTGGAGAGGAAATGTTTTTAGGAGTAATATTTTACATTAAAATATTAAACTGTTTGTACCTTTATATGATTTCTACTGGTTTATGCATTTATGTAGTTAATTATCTAATCACTTAGTTGCATTTTTATTATAGAAAAGTTCAACAAATGTTGATTTTCTAATGATAAATTCTATTAGTGTACAATGTATTTTATTTCGGTTTGGAAAATATAAGCTTGATAGTTATTAGAGTTTTAATTCCTGTATACCCTGGAAGTTAGATTGTTCACTTTTGAATAACTAACAGAAGAAATCAATAGTTCAATAGCTTCGATTAATGCAAGAAAATTGCATGGAATACGAAGAGGACGAAATTGTTAAAACTGAAAAGAAGTTAATTTTCTCCTTTCTGTTCCTTTGTCAAAATACTGAAAATCTGATACAAAACCACTGAAAGCAACGTGAAGTCTGAAGTCTGAATTAAAAGTGGTAGTGGAACGAAAATTAAATTTGCACAGATCAAGATATTGTATATCGTAAACGGGTAGTTAAAGTATAAAAATTGAAACGGTAGACAACAATGGGAGTGAATACACACTTAGTAAAAATAACAGATGGCAAAGAGGAGCTGGAGCCCTCAGGAAAAGTAAAATAGAATTGAAAAATGCATGAAAAAACCTGGAAGTGATCAAAGTTTGATCAAAGATGTTTGAAATAATTATGAAATATATATAAAGGGCAACGAAAGAAATATGAAGAGAAAATTGAAGAAATATTGAAAGAATAGAAAGAGCTGGTGAATAAAACGAATAGTTTTGAAGAAAATTGAAATACTAGAATAGAATAAAAATCTGCAGTGGTCCGCACTGAACTTTCTTATACATTGCATATAAAAATTGTTTGTTTAACTTTTGTGAGAATAAGTTTTTCGATAACATGTGCCGTTTTCGAGATATGGAAAAATGTGATAAGAGTAAACCATCACATCCGGTTGAGATATTGCTTTCAAAATAGGACACACAGACGTCATTCCGGAAATAGTCAGAATCGATACAGGAGACCTCAAAACGCGTATATGAGTTAAAATCTCGAGTTCGAAAATTCATGATTACTATACTTATACATAAAGTATAAGAAAGTAAAAAAACATAAGAGGTTTACGAATAATAAATTAATATGTAATTTATTTTAAATAGTAATTAGTACATAAGCAACCGATGAAGAGACAATCTTAGCTTCTAATTGTCGCCCGCACACATATAAAAAACACTCTATAATTACTTCCCCGAAAAAAAATGCAAAGATAACGTCGCTTAGATGCAATGGGCAGTTTTTGCGCAAAAAACGCGATTATACGCCGGTGACTCATCATTGCGACGCTCTTCGTGTCATTTTTGAACGCGCGTTGCCAGTTTTCGGACGTTTGTTTCGCGGTTACATTAAAATGTGACTTTCCGTCGCGCCGATAAACAACCCGAGAAAGTTTAAACGCGACCGTTTGGTGCGTGCAAAATTGCCTTTGTGTTTCACGATAAATTAAATCGCAATTCATTGATGAACTGAGAAACTTTAAAACGTTTGTTTAGTGAACCGACTTTTTGGATGGCGGCGTCGATCTTGCATCCAAATGAACGGAGTCGTGTCGGAGGAGGCGACTGTTGGGGTGAGTTCTTTAATTTCTTAAATCGCACTGGGAGTGGAAATAACGGTCTTATAATTAATGGCATGCATGTCATGGAAAAATTGAATTGTTTAATTCCGTAGCAAGAAATCTAATAATTAAGAATTTAAGTGTTTATAATCTGGGGTTTCTTAGGATTTGTTCAAAAATTCCCCTAATTGATTCAAACATGAAATAAAAATTTCGTACAATTTGCAAACTTTTTTAGTGGCGCTTATTTGAGCTTTTGGTGTTAGTTTTTTTACAAAGGGTGTGAAAATCGTAAGTTTAAAGTTTTGTACCTATAGCTTTCGTCGTTTGGGCGGTAGAATGCGCACAGACACACAACTCGCAGACACACAGACACAGAAATTTTTCATGATTCCTATCCTTACATATACATAAAGTATACGAAAGTAAAAATAGTGCATATAAAAAACAAATAAATATACTATTATGATATGATTATAGATAAGAATATTCATAAGTAATGATCTAACAGAAAAAGCAAAAGAAATACACCAGGTACATGATCAAAAAGAGAGAAAACGAAGTCAAAAGTAAGGGAAGAATAAGACTGCGTAGAATAAAATCATAAATGCCATTCAATGGATATAGTACTAAGGGAAACATAATTTGATATAAAACTGATAGTCAAAAAATAATGAAATCATTTACATGACTAGGAAGAAAGGTGACCTGCCAAGAATTGAGAGTTCATGACCATATTTGCGAAATAAGTATGAGAAATACCAATAGCAAATACCATTGAAAGGTATAAGGTAGAGGGAATAAAAAAAACTAAATGAAAATTAAGAACAATATGATAAGTTGAGAATGGGAAAGTGGAATGCAAGAAGTATAGCAGGGAAAAAACGAGAATTCGTGGAGAGAAAGATAGAGGAGATGTTTAAACTAGGATACTGGCAAATGAAGCAAACTAGGATAAGCGCACTGTGGATGATATGACTATAAGACAGACAAAAAAATACAGTTATTAGAAACAGAAATAAACACAATGGACATGAATTTCAAGTTGTTGAAAAATAAAAAGCATAATAGTGGCAAGGGAAAATAAAATACATAATGTACGACTGCAAGAGACACAAATAGAAATAGAAAATTAAAAAAATAGAACCTATTATTGAGAGTAATGGCAAAATAGACAAAACAGGAAAGATTTCAACATCTTTTGTGGTTTTTGTAATTTTATCAAATTATCAATATTATCAATATCAAAATTGAAACAAGAACTGTTATAACATACCTCTGTAAGAAAGGTTTATCACCTCAAGAAATTCATAAGGACATGACTGAAGTAATGGGTGATTCTGCTCCTTCATACCATGTAATGAAAAATTGAAGATTTCAAACTAGGGAGAGAGTCATGTGAACACGCGCCAGGTGCAAGACCACCAAAAACTGGCTGATAGAAGAATTACCGTCAGATTCATAGCGGAGATATGTGGCACTGCAACAGGCCAATATTACGCAGATTTAATACCAAAATTCGACAAGCAATCAAGGAAAAGAGAAGAGGAAAATTTAGACGAGGTGTGCTGATTCATCAGGACAACGCTCCGGCCCACAAAAGCCGTGTATCATGGCTGCCATTCGTAACGCTGGGTTGGAAATTTTTGAACAATCTCCCTATTCGTCAGATTTGCCCCTAGCAACTATTTTCTGTTTCCAAAATTAAAAGAACATATTCGGGGAACCCATTTTAATGAGAGGCTGGCGGAATAAAATACAGATTTTTTTTTCAAAGGCATTCCAGCACTTTCAGCAGCGATACTTAAAATGTATTAACCTGTCAGGGGATTATGTTGAAAAATAAATTTGTTGACTGGGATCTGTTTTCGAAATATGCATCGAACTAGTAATTTCCAATTGTGTGAGTCATAATTATGAATGTATGTTTCGAGGCCGAACGTGAAGAACGGTACAGCCGTTCAGCTTTGCCGTATGTGCGGACGTTTGTTCGGCAGTTGGTCGAGGCCGAAGAAGCCGAAAGCCGAGCCGAATATGAATGCAATTCCGAAGTTGATTGAAATGTGTGGAGCTCATCTGCCGCTTTGGTTCATTTGTTTTTCGACGAATTAACATATTGTTTATTCATATTTATTTTTATATACGTAAATAATTGCTGGTAATGTTAAATGTATGTACGAAGTTGTGTGCAATTTTGTGGTCTCACTTAACCGACATATACATTAATCGTCAACAATAGTAACAATGGAAACAAAATTCGTTTTCGATTAGTTTATTGAAAATTCCATAAAAAAATTGAAACAAGTTTATTTCAGATATATTCTATATTTTATTATAAATCACATATTCAAACATTTATTTATTTATTATTTATTATAAATCACATATTTCAAGTGAATCTTACATATTGTATGTACGAACATTGGGTTTAAATCTAGGCTAGAACATAGACGGTGAATACCATTAGCGTTAAATCATTCGCTCAGTAAATGAGCTTGATGAATTAAGCAATTATCTTGCTGAGAGTTGTCTACATGTATATCTTATTTATGTAGTACCTTGTATTTTTATTATGTCACAGTCTCCTTGTGGTGCCTGTGACATTTGTTTAATGTTGTTATATGTATGTGTTTGTCGGCAGACTCCAGTGAGAAGTCTGGGCACAAACTTTACTGCCACTCTACGCATTCCCATTACGATTAATCGAATCTGATATTTCTGGGTTGATAGCCACGAATTTTTCAGTTATAACTGAACTGAACAGTTTTCTCATCACTGAAGGAAGATATCCTTTCGTCGTATGTTGTGAAGCATATCAAAGTTTTTTTATACTGCTGGATGAGATAGGGTTGCGTTACCCTATCTGTTTAACACGCCAGTTCGACTTGACCCAGGAAACTTTATATCTTCTACAGCCTGCATCTCAGCTGAAAATAAATTCCATCTTAACATATTCCCTAAAGCCAAATTTTGTTTGGGAGTTGAAATTCTTTTACGTCTTTTTTATTTCCTTTGCATGTCGAATGCCTAATAGATTGCTAATAAATCTTTAATAGCAATAATTCTTGCTTTATCAACAATATTAACAACAATTATATTGTTTGAAGTCCGCATCGTCAGCTTCACAAGTACTGAAGGTAGAGTTTGGTTCATCATTGAATTTATTGTGATTTATATAATGTAAACGTTGGGTCTTGTCAAAAATGCACTATCATAACATGTTTCCAGAAAATGCTTAGTATGTGTAGTTCAAGGAATTGCCATCGGTTAATTTAATCTTATGATGATTATAGGATGTCATTCAACGTGTGCTTCAACGTAAGAAATTACTGAACACATTAAGATCTGTCAGGTTTCTCTATGATATAGTGTTGTTCGTGTTGAATTGCGTAGTATAAGACATTCGATTTGAATGCTCGTATATAATGTATAGTTATATTGTATAGTTTTAGTCGACAAAAATAACGGCTTATGTTCCAAATTCAAGAAATTAATTCCTTTTTGATCACAGCTAAATAATATCTTTTTATTTCTCCTTATACACCACGAGGAAAATTTATGAAGTGGTCGAAATAAATAAAAAGCAACTCCTTTAAATAATGTTTATTAGACTTCCATTATATATTTACCACCACCTGACATAAAATCGTTTCGACTTGGTGAACACAAACACATGAGAAGTAATTACACATATTAGGTAATATAAAATTTCTGAAAAAATCATTTCAATATATCGATGTATATTTTGCTCAATATTGTCTCAATGGATATGTATAAATAAACGCAACAACCCCAAGGAACCTGTCGATATATTAAAACGGTTACAGAGCCATCGAAAACGGTAGACAATCAGCGAAATAGACTTTTTAAAATATTATGTCGCTAACGATACATGTTTATATACCTCTTAAGATATGTAACAGCAAGGAAACGCAACAGTTAAATCTATAGTTAAAGTTTTAGTTATCAATAGGAAAGGAGAAATGTTGAGTTGTATTTCAGGAGGTTAGAATGAGGTTTTTCCAAAAATAAAGTTGCCGGGCTCGGATGGATTCTCGGCGACGAAGAACTGCTTCCACAAGGTTTGGAACTGCGGGTAGGTGACCTCTTTTTTACCCTGGAAAGTTAAACGAACAATGTTTGCGTGCGATGTTTGCGATTAAAGGAAAATATTAAGCGGAAACCCTTGTTCGTAACACGATTCGCAAAAAAATGCTTACCGAAGACATCTTTTGAAACGCTTCTTTGCACTCGGAACTCTGAAGTCCGTAGCAAGAGCAAACACTCGTGAATTCATCTACATCGATTGATCCGTCGCCGCTGGCATCTTCGAGATCGAACATAAACTTCATGTATTGCGTTTGCCATTCGAGGGCGTTGTTTGGATTCTTGGCGTATTCATCCCACATTTGAGACCATTCATCGACGCTTACCTACAACGCGTAAAAAAATTTTACAATATCGACGATTTGATTTTTTTTTCAATTTAATTAACATTAAAAAAAATGATATTTCCGTTAGATCCTCGCTGTCGAAAATGATTGGAATCGAGGCAAGGAATCGTAGTTTCCTTCCCTACACGTTCTGGAATAACGTTTGCGTTTTGAACTCTAGGCGTGGAAGTTGACAGTATTTATTTACTTCAGTCATTTAGTTTCTATTGCGTAATCGTAATGTTTATAGATTTGAAGAAGGTATACGACTCAGTAAAAAGAAGTAGACTGGTGGAAATAATGGAAGAATTTAGCATACCGACGAAGTTGAGAAAATTATTGACATGACACTAAAGAAAACCACAAGCAAGGTACAGTACAAAAAATAAATATCAGAGGACGTTGAAATCAAAACCAGACTTAGGCAAGGCGACCCTTTTCACATTATTATTTAACATTTACTAGAAACAATTATGAGAGAAAGAAACTTGAAGTGATGGTCATTGTAAGTGGAAATGAAGCAGCACTATAGGAAGCAAGAAGGAAGAAAAATCACAATGATGAATAGGAGGAGACCAGGCACAAACACACAATTAAAAGTGAATACACAAATGGGCAAATGAAATTTAAGAAGTAGAAGAGTTTGTGCAACTGAGCGCAAGAATAACAAGCAAGTGTGAGGAAGAAAAGAGATCGACGCAAGGGTAAGTAAGACAAACAGATGCGTGGGAAAGATGAGCTACCTAATAAGAGCAAAACAGGTGTCATGAAGTACAAAATTAAGAATTTACAAAACAATACTGAGACCAGCAGCAACGTATGGATGCGAGACATGGGTGCTAAACAGGAAAACACATGAAACACTAATGAGATGGGAAAGGAAGGTAATTAGAAGGATGTTGACAGGAAAGAAGGCGGAAGGTCAAATGAAGGGATGTATGATATCTTCAGGGAGCCGACTTTCGACGCAGTGATAAAAGAAAGAAGAATGCAGTCACATGCTAGGTCACATGGAAAGAATGACAGACGAGATGACAGTAAAGGAAATACCCTGGAGACTACTAGCGTACAAGAAGAGCCTAGAAGACCTAGGAAAAGGTGGCGAGAGGCTGTCATTACATACCTAAAGGAAAATGGTTTAGAGAACTGGGGACCCAAAGCAAGAAATATTAAGATATGGAAACAAATAACAAAGCTATGGGCCT
Organism: Geotrupes spiniger; assembly: GCA_959613385.1. NCBI lineage: Eukaryota > Metazoa > Arthropoda > Insecta > Coleoptera > Geotrupidae > Geotrupes > Geotrupes spiniger. The sequence continues at coordinate 12,217,467 of OY390735.1, read as the reverse complement.
AATGGGCCTTTCATAGAAAAACTTTAGTTTTATTAAAATATGGCTAAGCAATTGACTTTTGATTTAATTGACAATCATCGTTAGCAAGTCACGGTTGTTACTGTTTCAACAGGTTGGTGTTGGTTGGTTAAATTTGTGGCGTCCTTTTAGATTACATCAAAAGATTTGAGTGCTGGCAATTACCAATTACCAGCATTTAAACCATGTTGAATATAAATTGAGGATTTATTTTCCTACTCACTTGGCCGTCTTGGTTCGAATCAGCTCGCTGTCTAAGACCGTCCCATATTTGTATCATGCTGTCGAACGTCTTCTTGTATTGCGGTGTGTCAGATGACCATCCTCTCAGAGTGCAAATTTTCTATAAAAGAAATAACTTGTTATAAAAGAATTTTGGATTTGTGATAATTAAAACATGCATTCAAATAAACAACTATTAATAAACATTTTATGATAAATAATATAATTTTAGTTTTTTACCTCGATAGCTAATTCAAAATCCTTCCTGTCAATTGTACCACTCTGGTTTACATCTGAAAAAGTTATATGTTAGTAAAATAGATATCCATTATTGAGAATATAATAATAGTATACAATATCTAAATCACCAAGAGATCTTGATGAAGATCGGAACATTTAATAGGTAATTTTCTTTGCCATGTTCAAAGTATATTTTTTGTTTTCAAAAAATCTCATGGGTTGGGTTGGGTTGAAATGCCAATGAACGATATAAAATGAGTTGGGTGGGGTTTAGTTGGTTCGCTTGGATCCTTAGACAATGCAAACGTTTGTTAAGATTCCAGTATAGTTCAGTAACATTTATAAACGACACGAATGCATATTTTCGGAGAATTCTCCCAAAAATGTTTAAAATGTTTAATTTATCTTTTGGTTTCATTGTGGTTGGATCTTATGGAGATTAAAAAAAGGTGGGTGTTATAGGATCTATTCGTTGGAGATTGTTTTTGACTTTGTCTTCGAAATCTTGTTGCTAGTAGATCATAAATGTTGTACTTCAGTACCTTAATTCCTTTTATGTAGGAGAAAGGTATTTGAAAATTATGTGCCTCGAATTTTTTAACGGCGTCCTGTTTTTCAAATTCTTTTTCAAATTCTGATGAAGGTGATTTTTAGAAGTTAGTTTCTGGGTTTGCATAAGCTACATCTACATTTGTCCAATAATTTTTCTTCGCTTATTAGAATCAGAGTTATTTTCCTTATTTATTTCTAATGTGAGAAGTCTTTCTCGATGTCCTTGCACAAAAAAAATATTATTTGGGCAATTAAACTGTTCTGGGCAGATCTTCGTTTTTTCTTTCAATTAGTCCAACACCCGTGTTTTTAAGGGAAAATATTTCCCACACATTGCTTCTCACTTTTCCTTAATTTTTCGCTACCACTTTTTTCGTTTTAGTTTAATATTCCGAACATTCCGACATTGTTATTGACATTTTACAGTTTTTGTATTTTTCAAAATGTTCAAATTTCTGATTATTCGGCCATTTGTATATTTTGCAATTTCTAACATTTTTTGCAGTTCATTGTTAAAATTAAGGGAATTCAAAAAAAAATAAATTTTATCATTTTATCAATGTTTGACGTGTGAATTTTTGCAATTTTATAATTATTTGAAATTTGCATTAAACAACTTTGCCTTTTTTTATTTTGTAAGTTTTTACATTTTCTGCAACATTTGTTTTTTGATATCTATTGACTGTATGTTGTCCATTGCGTGTATGGTGCATTTTCTGTTGTGTATTATGTAGTGTGTGTTGTATGTTGTATGTTTGTTGATCGTTAATGTTGTAGATTGTTTGTTTTATGCTGTGTGTTGAGGGTTGTATATTTTACGTTGTGTATGTTGCGTTTTGTATGTTGTATTAGCATCCACTATGATGTACGTTGTTTGTTGTATACAATTTTGAAAGGTATCCAATTTTCAATGTTTTGCAGTTGTCCATACGAAATGAGGGTTAACAATTGTTGGACAATTTTGTAATTATTAATTTTTCTATTTGCATTAAACAAGTCTTTTTTATTTTGTAATTTTTGCATTTTACAATTGAATGGTTTGCACATGTTGTACGCTGTGTATTATATGTTGTACATTTGTTGATTGTTGATGTTGTATGATGTGTGTTGTGTATTGTATGTTGTATGTAATATGTATATATGTTGTATGAAATTCTCAATTAGTCCCATATTTTAAAATTTTATGAAAATAATTTATTTAGTTATTATTTAATTGGTTCTAATTGAATAAATGTTTTTGCTTTCTTTAAATGTTTCTTTTGTAAAATGTAATAGCTATAATTGTGCGGGAACTCGCTTCGATCGTCCGGAAAATATCGCACTCGTTACGCAAAATGAACTGGTTGCATAAATATCTATTGCATTATTCATAGCTTTAAAAATAGTTGAAATCCTCAGCAAGCTGTCATGATTTAATGATCATTTACGAATATTAGCAATCAATTGCCCTGATTTAACAAAGGCTTTCGAAACTCTGCAAAAACGGCCATACTCATCATTTGAACGAAAATCTATTGAGTATTGGTTATAATTTGAAGATAATCAAAGTACGCAATTAAAATTTATCATTCGTTACCGAATGTTTTGTATTTTGACAGCGATTTTCAACTTCAAATAAATCCACGTGTTGATTCGTTTTATATTAAAGACGATTTTTAATTAATTCGAACACTTGAAACCCAATTAAAAATGATAATCGTGTTAGCTAAATAATAGTAGAAAATTGAAATCACTTGTTCCTTGTCTACTAACTGAATGGAACATATTTTTGTCGCATTTTCGCCAATGTCCATTTTTTTTGTTAATTTTGCTGTCACACTATTTTTTGTTTGTGCTGAAATAACATTTTTGATTAAGTCATATCAACAAGAGCTCCGTTGCGGTTCAGACTACACATATGACTTGGAGACGTTTCACGTTGTATTAGTTTAATTATAATTCGGACCTGCAATCATTTGGTTTCATTTTTTTCCTTCGTATCAGTTTCTAATATATACAAACAATACACTTGTGTGTAAGATTAGAAGACACTTTAAATTATCCGTATGTTGGATTTCAAATTATGATTTACGGAATTGAGAAGAAATGTCCAGGTTTTTTACTAATGAAAGCGGGAAATTAATGATTATAATTTAAAAATAAATAAAAAACAATTAGTTGAAATGACCGGTAATTTTTTGCTGTCATATTTTATCAACATTTTGGTTATTTTTTTACTATTTGATAGCTCGACGAATTATATTCACGTCCCATGATAGTTTTGTAACGTCAATTAAATTTGGAAAATCGCACGTAACATAAATTAACATAAATTGTTTTATTTATTGTATTTATTTTCGTAATCTGGTTGTAGTGTGCTGTTACATCGATTTGTCAATTATTAACTTTGTTTATTCTTATATAGCAGATCCGTTCATGTATAATAACATCACATATTTCATTTTCTACTTTGGATGTTGTATCTTCGTCTGCGCTCCAGGTTCCTCGCTTCAGCAATTTTCTCCCAAAATTCTCATTCATGCATTACGTATATTTTTTCCAAATGTTTCTGTTCTCCTATATTACATCGTCAACCTCATATTCTGTCGCCCAATTCCTTTCCCATGAAACATTAAATGCTGCCGGTTTCCGTCAAGGCGAGTATCGACTCCACCATCAAAGCTATTTCCCAATCTTTCCCAATTCTCATCCAGCCCGTTCCATAGTCTTTATACTAAACTAAAAAGTCTTAAATACAACATGCAATAAAAAATCGCCTTTCCCATCGAAAAACCAACTCCATTGCCTTTTCCTCCTTCTCATCAAAATTCTATTAATTATTTCCTCATCTTTATTTTATTTTTCTTCGAGGTATAAAACGACCCATCATCTCCGTAGACTTGTTCATCTTAGTTTCGTTTCAACATGTTCCCATTTCGGTAACAGAGGCAGGACTAAGACATAAAGCAGAGCGGTTTGAGATGTTCATATATATAATACAGCTCCGTTTAAATACTGACAAAATTAATATAATGGTATTTAGGAAAGGGGTGGATATTGGAGGCCGAGGGTGAAATGGTAGCGAGGGATGATTGAAGAAGCGAAGGGCACATGATGTATGTGTGCGGAAAAGCAGGAAAGGCAGAAGAAGCGTGAATGAGACAGAATGTACGTTTGAGGAGATGATGATAGTATGAAAGACGAGACATATTTGATATGACGTTGCAGTGGGGTTGAAGAGGGCGTTGTATCTGGCAAGGTAGTGTTGCAATACGCGGGGTATGAAAGGTTAGTAGTGGATGTAACGAGAAGGTTGGTATATGAATTGAAAGCGGCAAAATGGGGGGAGCAGAATGTAGTAAAGAAAGCGATGGGGAAGTTGAAGAAAGGGGGAAAAATACTCTATGGAATATGTTCGTATTGTGACGTTCGGTATTCAACCTTCGTATCTCATGAAATTCTCGTTTATCTTGTTTTCTCATTTTGGCTCCGCACATTTGTTTAAATTCTTAACTTAATTTCACGCCCAATTCTGGAATCCCTCTTTGCATTTCTTTATGCAGTTTCGTAATTTATTTGTTGCCAGTGTGCATTATCCATCGTACTACCATCTTTTCCACCTATCCATGTAGTGTATCGTCATATGTGTTGTTCTTCTTATAAATTGTGTGAACTGTTTGATGACTATTTTTATCTATTTTAGTTCTTTCAAATTTTCAAATTTTAAATCAAAACATCAATTAGACTTTCGGTCACAAATAACTATATTATTTCACAACGAATGACTGTCAAGAGGGCGAGAATTGTACGAGTGCTTTGAGCGATAACCTCCATAGTGGTTAATGATCGTATTTGACATCTCGTGAAAATCAAAATCATCAATCGACAATTTTTAAACTGCCAGTATGATGACTATGTTTCATATTTGTCACTCAGTTTATTACCGGGCGCAAGGGAGAGATCAGTTCATGATGCACCCGCTGTTATCGTATTTGCATTTGAAGTTATATTGCTCGCTCTAGTAAATCCATTAAAATGAGTATGTTATATAACAGGGTAGAGTACACATTTCATCAATCTCGTGGCTACGCTTAAATTAATGCGGGCTTAACTTCCGCAACATCACAAAGCGAAATAAATAAACACACGAACTTTTGTACACAGTCGTTTTAAGTAAAACGCGGATAGGTCGATGGTATGGAGAATATGTAATAGTTGCAAAATTTTATAATTAAATTAATTCTGTGACTCGTAGAGAATTTAATTAGGTGAAAAATTACAGAAAGTTTCGTGTCTATTAAATTCCACCCCACTAACGAAACTATTTAAATTAATTCTTAGATGTGTCGTACAAAATAACAAAATATATCAACCGCTGTACCCTTAACAAATTAACAGTAATGTTTTCTTCATCCCTGCACCCTATCTCTTATAGCCATAACACCATTTTGCCGTACGAAGTTTATAAATTACAAAGAGTATTTTAACGTGGCGCTTTGGAAGATTAAATGGGCAATAAATGTGATATATGTGAGTTTTTTTACAGAGAGATTACGAAACCGGCGATAAAGATTTGTGCAACTTTTACAGCCTTAAAACGAACGTCTTTTACTATATGCATGTTAACCACAATAAAATGTGTAATAACGCCACACGGTATAATAATAAATCAAAAATACTTACCGAAAAATACGTTGAAAACGTACAGCAGCTTCTTTTTGCGGAAATCGGAGATCGGCATCTTGATTTGTGAATCTGAAACGATCAATACGTCAATTCATATTCAAATGCGTTACATTAAAAAAATGTAATTGTTAATTATTTAAAAAAATTAAAATTTAGATTTATATCTGTCGGCCGGGTGAGGAAATTTAACCAAAAACTTAATTGCCTCGGCTAGATTCCATCCCACATCGGACAATTTCAGCAGGTAATGAAAAATTCTTTTAACAAAAAGGTTTCGCTTTAAATTGAATTAAGAGTCAGAATCTGAAATTTCGTTGTTCCATTTTTGAATGAGACTCTGCGTGCCGGAATTAAATTTTTATCGCCGCATCTGTTGAAAGTTGTGACAGGTTTTACGCGACGAATTCAATTTAGATGAATCGCCCCTGGCAGTAAGCGGGCTTTTATTGCAATACTCCGGTAATAATTTACGATTTGTTTTTATATCGAGGTAATCAGCTTTAAATATTCATCGCATATTGGAATTACGTTTACCTTTGGATGTTGCATTAATGCAAACGTTTGAATTTTGTTTCACGTTGTTTAGTTTAGTAATTAAGGATGGTCACAAAGTGTGATAAGAAGAGAAGACGATTAATGCATTCGTGGGAGTTCAGTTGAAAAAAAAAACTCTAGAACGAGGGCGTTAATGAATTGGACTGATTGTGGTGCTGAGAACGGAAATGGGATCGCTGCAGGATTTGAAGGGTGGTGATTGTTTTTTAGGGGAATAACAAGAGAAATTCGTGGTAAAGTTGTTCGCCCAATAATAATATGTAGTCTTATTGCGCCTGTTGAAATGGCCAATGGAATAGGAGCTAACAGTAGCCAACGCAGCACAAAATAGTGCTCGAAACATAGCAAAATAATCACAACGCATTAACAACAGCGCTTTTTAGTTGTTTCGTTGTTTGTATTATCAGTTAATCGATGCTTTTCAAGTCATTAATATTTACAAGACAAAGGCATTTGTGCAGTTGCATGTGCGAGTACTTTGCTGCATTATTTATTGATTGGAACAATCAGGCTAATTTGAATCGTTAAACGAAGATAATCAATACGCTGGTCATAGGTTAGAGAAACTAAAGAATATACGCCCCTTTAGCTACTACATAGTGTGGGAAGGTAATAAATTGGCACCAAACGTGTGGCCATTAAGTACAGTCGTTCCTGTACTTTACCACGTGAAAATATGCAGTTAGTTGTAAAGTAGGGATAAAGAGACCGGATAATTTCTACTTTAAAAACCATGAAGTAACAAATATTAATTATACTTATAATTAGCAAGTTTCCATGTCGATTGTTAGTGAATAGCTTTCGGTGCAAATAATGCTATCTGCATTACCACACCTTCCTGCTGGAGATGTTTAGGTAGCCAGCACAATAGTCAAGTTAATTGAATATTGTATCGATGATAACAATCTAATTGCGAATTGTTCATTACGCAGCAATGGTTAACTATGTGGTGTCGCTTTACTATTTAATTATTTTTAATCATGTTAACGAACTTAATTGTTTACTAAATTGACTAGGTACACTGGCGTAGTAAATTTCGCGCGAGAGATAATTAGAAATACCGCCGCGCACGTTACAAATGGCGACGAAATCGTGTGTGATGCTCTGTAAAGTAATTATAACTTTCAGCGGCAGACGTCGATATTTCATTTAAACTCCTCGCGAAACGATAAAAACTGCAATACATTTTAATGTATCGGTATGGGGTGTCCAGTTGCATGAAATATAACTGTTGCAATTTATCGTTCGGCAAAAGAAATGTTTCACGAACGTGTGATTTGTGTCGTTTTAGGTGGCTGTGGATTACTTGACTTGGTGAAGTTAATTTGATTTATTTTGAATAACCATACGTGCTGTTTGACACGTATGGACCACGTGGTTGGGGTGACGTGGCAGTGGCGACGTGGCTTCTGTTGGCAATACAATGAAAAAATGGTTTTTAGTTGATTTTATTAAATTATTATGTTGTCGTATTACCGATGAAAATTGCGGTAGAAATTTATTTTAGCTAAAGCAGGGGTATACTGCTGAAGATGACCACTTAGTTAGTGTTAATAAAATATTGTGTGGTAAATTTGTTTCAATTTATTTGCCAACCACAATCTCCAACTTGCTATTAAAGTAGGGGCATTTTTGATAAGACGATTCTTCAATTCGCTTGCTAAAAATTATGCCAATCCACTTTGTGCACCCAGCGAATATCGGCGAGGGTCGTTCATAAATATGTGCACATATTTGCATACAGTGCTTATGCACAATAATGTGTCTGGCAATGCACAACGAATAATTAATGAAACGAAATAATAATAAATAGGTACAAAACAACTCTAATGCGTTTATTAAATAATTCACAAAGAAGCAGGAACATTATTTATTAAACATTATAATGAAATCGAGAAATAATTGGCCATATTTATGTGGCGTGTTCGTATAATTGCATAGTTAACATAAATAAATCATATTGACTAAAAATAACAAAATATATATAGTAGTAGCACTCGCCGCAGCCCAAATTTAGAAATAAACTGTACCACTAAAGTTGGTTAATGTATCGATGTTCATTTTTTGTGCAATTGTCTTATTTTGCTCCCCCCCACACTCATCCTCCTCCTTGCCCTCCTCCAAACCCAAATGGCACAATTACAACTTTTTTCGATATTTTTCGTTTTAAATATTTATTAATATTATAAAATATTTTGAATGGGAAAAGTGCAAAGATTTTATCAACTGCGATTTCAATAGCTATTTTCCACTAAATGGTAGATTTTTCGAAAGGACTTTTCATGCCAAAGTAATTTAACGATCTTTAACTTTTATGAGGATAACTTTTTCGAAACTCGTACCGTTTTCCAGATGTGGAAAAAATGATTGATATATTGCTTTCAAAAACAGGTTTTCGTCAGAGCCAGTCACAAATCTTAAGTTTTAATTTCCATAATCTTAACTTCATTAGATTCAGCCCACCCACCCCACCCCAACCCAACCCAACCTAACCCAACCCAAACCAATCACAATTTTAATTCCGTAACTGGATATTTTTAATCTTGAGCGGTGTGCATCTTCTGATATCTGTGAAAATCTCGCGATATTTACGTCCTATTCCATTTTCTATGCAGCTGTGAATAGATTGCAGGACTCTCTGTTCCTATTTTCGCTAGGTCCTTACGCCGATGATATGTATATGTATAGGATTGCTATTTATTATTATATTATTAATCGTATTATCATACGATTTTCATTTTGTTAAATTTGGCAGCCGTGGTAAGGCAAGCTTTTTTTCAAATATTTATTTAAAAATTTAGCAGCAATTATAGAATTTGCAATTGGATAATATCACAGCCACAGAGTTTCGATAAAATGACGCATTATTATATTAATTAGTAAAACAAAACAAGATATTTCCACACGACAAACAAACTTTTAAACAAAAATTATTTTGTACATTTCAAAAAGTTTTAATTTTATTGTTGGGTTTTTTGACAGCTACATAACTTTACAAATTTCATAATTTTGATTCTATATTTAATGTTTCGAAATATTTTTGTTGGATTTGCCTCACCGTTGATTTAGCTGGCTTCGCACTTTGATGATTAATCGATTAATTTTATTTAACCGACCTTGCTATTTCGCAGATGTGTGGTTACTACCATACGATTTGTCGCTTTGTAAACTGTTTTCATGGTTTTGCTAGGTTCACACACCGATGATTAATATGATTTTTTTTAGTTATGTTTAATTAATATAAAGCAATTTATCGTCAATTGTTATTTTGTAGCAATTATGTGGTTATATCATACGATTTGTTGCTTTTAAAACTTTCGTTAATGAACTGAATTTAATTTATTATTAATCTATTCGTCGCAAATCGTTGCTATTTCGCCGGTACGTGCCTGCTATCACAGCATTTGTCGCTTTTTTAATTGTCTTTAAGATTTCGTTAGCTTCCTATGATCAGTGTCGTCCACAAAACGTACACATCCATTAAAACCTCAACGTCGAAAATGTTCATGATTCCTATATTGGCCTATACATAAAGTATAAGAAAGTAAAAATATTAAAGTTATTCAGAGCCATGTTTGTAAAATATGTTTTTAATGCTGGCTCATAGTTAATGAACTTCATTAATTAATTCGCTTTTAAATCTTAAATTTTCTACCAGTTGCTTCATAATTCAACGCGATCCATTTTACGTTGGGTTGGGTTCGGTTGGATTGCATTCTTCCCGTCGCTGCAGTTAATTATGGAAGCAGCCACCGCAGATCCGCAACGTTCTATCCTCTCTTTAGTATAAAGTATTATCGTCTGAGATTTTGAGTTCACAAAAGCACATTAAATATTTGGCTCGTTAATGATCGTTTGTCTATAAATTTCATCGTTTGTATACAAATGAATATAATCAGATTTTGAAGTTGTTTGCTCAAAAATTGCGATGGTAGACCATGCTCTGTTTCGGATTGGAGGATTTATCTCACTCAGATGAAATTTGTAATTTATTTAATTATAAATAAAATGTTATTGATTTTGTTGAATTTCATTCCGCTGTGGTCATCATCATAGCACTTTAGAAGTTTCTGTTTGGGTACTTCAAGAAAAAAAGGTGTAGAAGATAACTACAAGTTCATTATCATAAATTATTACAATTGAAGGAAACGTCGTATTTTTCGACTTGGTCGTTTTTTGGAATTCGACTTCTGCTTTTTCAGGAATATTGTTCCGTCCTGACTTATCAATTTCTCGTTCATTCAATAATTGGGTTGGGTTGGGTTGGGTTACCCTTACAACCATTATTATTATCTTAATTTTAATTATTTTACTACAATTATTCACAATATCGTTGCTCAAGTTTTGTTTAGTTTTGCAAAACTAAAATTTCGAGAAGCCCATGGAAGCCCGAACCCATTAATAAAATGTGAATTATGACAATTCTAAGAAACAATTCAAGTGGTATAAACACAATATTTACAGCAAATAGGATCGCAATTGATTTAAATCATCACACGTCGTATATTAGTCATAGATAGATAAATAGATTAAACGAATTCGGGCAGCAACCCAACATGCATAGCGGAATATGTAACGAATGTGTACAAAAATGGGTAGTGCCTACCGCAACAAGAGAGAACACGTTCTATGAAAGGATTCTTCGATGAATTCTTAACGATTCGATAATCCAATAAAATCCGTTCCCAACGGCGATAATTCTGAATAAATTAAAACAAAACACAAATACATAGTTACTGCATATGCGGTATTCAAGTTAATAAATTTAGAAGAAGCAGCATATATGACGATTGACGTAAATCGAAAATCAGGAGAGAGGAAGAGAAACAGGACGACATACAGATAAGACGCCCTGTAACAGCAACCCAACGTACACAACAGTATATGCAAATCCAAACGATCAAAGCAACTCAGCGAATCGAAAGTGAAATATTAAAAGGTTTCGAAATAAAGGAATTGCAGAAGCGATAAATAACCAACAGCAACTATTAAAATATCGTGTTAATGACTCCATGATTATAAGAAGGGAAACTATTCACCTTCCTGCGTTTGAATCCAGTAGCGTAGACCCAAACTTCATTAATAAGATCTCAACCGTAACCTACAATATTTTCTGGAATTATTATCAAAATTTTTTACCGATATCACATACTCTTTCTCCTCTAACCTAAAGTTTTTCGCAGAATTCAAACAACAAAGTGTGCGACGTGACGTTGCAAAAAAATGTTTTCAACTACATTTTATTGATTTCTGCTGAACGTTTATTAAGAGCGCGAGGGCACTTAAATAACTTACCCCGAATAATACACGCACACACACACAATCCTGACATTTCGTTCCACTGGAGTTTTATCACACGTTTCGAAACTATTTTCCTTCACAAGAGTTTTCTGTGTATTATTACTTTAGGTGGTGGGTAATGATTGATATTGCTGCGTAGTGCTGTGATTGATGATCACACAGGCTACACTCCAAGGGGGATAACAAGCGAGCATTGCGAATTTTCCTTTGTTGTCTAAACAATACGCGTATAATAGTATTCCATTTAGAAAGTGAAATCGATTTCGTGCAATTCGAGTTTGTGTCCTCGATGAACTTCCAGCTTAAAATACCAGTCGGATCCATCGATTCATTCACGGATGGTAAATTTGAAATGAAAATATGGAACACTCGCAGTGTCAGCGAGAATGAATTCAACGTTTTAACGGAGTGCCGCTGCCTTCTTTAAGTTCGCGAAGAAAAACGAGCAAAAATTGATTAATTAATGAGCCAAGTAACCCCGGGCGCAGCAGCGCCATCACCCTAATGTAAAGAGAATGTTGCGTTATATGGGCTCGCTTAATTCCTTCACCTAAAAGGACTCGTTAAATAAATCATGCCGGCAGATTGTTACTTCGAATTAAATTTGTGGGAAAGTTTCGATTTCCCTCGGTACTCGTTATCACCGTCTTCTGTTTATTACTGGTGAGGTAATAGAGTACAAACATTAAACGAGTCTTTCACACGATCAAAGAGTGCATTGCCTCCAAATGCCGAGGAGTTTATAAATTAATTGACTTCAGAATAGCAATTATAAATGACTATTTATTATATAATATGGACAAATATAGAACGCTTAGAACTGTGTTAATTATTTAAATTCGGTGGTAAAATTGAAATTTAAAAATAACAATGGGCGATACACAATCACAAAATATCGAGCTTTACGTGAAACGATTCGAAGCATCGCAAGGGCTACAGACCAGCAGGGTGTTCGATTTGCACATCCAGAGGGAGTGAGTAAATTTACTCTAAATCTAGGTTAAATGCTAACATGATTGTTTATCCGTACAGGATAACTTAGTCTTTGTAGTCGAATTCATGGTACTTGCTAGGTGTAATTATAGACCAATGGAACTCCAAAGAAATATTTATGTTTGGTGTTTATGGTTAATTCATAATATATAATAATAAATGCTAATAATATTTTAATTATATTGGAAAAAAAACGTGACACTGTAAAGGGATAAACAAGAAATGAGAAATAGATCGCAGAGACGAACAACAAGCAGCGATGGAGGGTATGGAAAATAATAGAAACAGTCTGTTGTTCTCATGTGATTACAGTACTGACAAAAATATCTGGATAATAATATGCTGATACTGAGGAAACTATATAAAGTGGAACAATGCACTTAGCTTATTTATTACCACAAATTTGTTCGTCGTCATCAAAAGAACGCGACAGGAATCAATCAGCGACAGAGCGGCTGAAATGATCCCGGACATACACGGCGAACATATTCATTTCTATACCCCGGACAAATCGATCAAAGTAAATAAGGAAATACAAATTAGGTTAAGAAAATGAGTTGGTAGGATTGAAAAATATTAGGAAATATGCAATTAATGTTATCATATACAATTTAGACATTTTATGTTTGATGATTCGAAATTTGTTGCTTCACAATTTTAACATTGTCTGGTATTTTTGGCAGTGTTTGCCAAAGTTCTACAACTTACCTCGTGGATTCATTCAATCTTCAATTCTTCAGTTCAATTTTTTTTGCAATTTGTATGTCAAATTTTGTTTCTCTTACCATTATGACATCACCAAATAATAACAATGTAAAAGCAAACTCAAGCATGTATCAAAATAAAATCAATCACAAATCTGAAATACGAGGGTGGATCCCTATGCTCCGCCCGTGACCTATCGCTAAGTAGTTGCTTGATTAATGTTTTTGACAGTTAGTGACATTGTAGATCATTTCTACAAAATATCAACTTTGTATCCCAAAGCGTTGTTGTGCTGTGGGTAATTGTTGAACTGTGTGTCGTGATTGTTCATAAAAATGGATAAAATACCTCCAGAAAAAGTGCATGACGCCAACTCAAATTCATGAAGACATTGTGGCTACTATTGGGGTTTGCAGACTCCCCAATAGTAGCCACAATGTCTTCATGAATTTGAGTTGGCGTCATGCACTTTTTCTGGAGGTATTTTATCCATTTTTATGAACAATCACGACACACAGTTCAACAATTACCCACAGCACAACAATTTACCCACAGCATTAACACTTATGACAGTCAAACGCTGGTGTCGAGATTTTAAATGCGGAAGAACATTCTGTGAAAACCAACATGCCGGTGGTTCTCCCATAACGGTGACAAGAGACAAAAACATTAAAAAAGTACACGATATCGTACTGCAAGACCGACGAGTACGCATCAGAGACATTGTGGAAGATACAGGCTTATCATATCATGTGGTGCACCACATACTGACTAGAGAATTAGATATGGAAAAGATGAGTGCAAGGTGGATGCCCCGAATGTTAACCATTGATCAAACAAGAAATCGGGTGTTGATTTGTGGGCGTATTTTGGAAAGGTACCAAGTAACAAAGACAACTTTCTTAGTCGGTATGTGACTATGGACGAATCATGGGTGCACCACTATGATCCCGAGACCAATTTTTTTTCCCAATAATGATGAAGTGAGGCAAGCTGTAGAGAGGTGGTTTGCAGAGGTCGGACAAAAATTTTTCCAGGAGGCTGTTGAGATGTTGGAGCACCGATGGACCAAGTGCATTAGTGTAGAGGGAGACTATGTCGAAAAATAAAAAATATAATGCCACTGTAGTTTTACTGTAAGGGGGCCAGGGGTGCAGCATATGGATATGCTATGTTTAATTTTTGTGTATTAACATTTTTTGATAATACTAGAACGTCAATCTCTTGAATATTGTATTGCATTTTCCTCCATTTCGACGTTTCGTAATGCATTTTATACCATGTTGGTATGCATTTTGTCATTTTCAGATAATTTTTTCGATAAATTGTCGGTAAATTTTGCATTTCTTACTACTATGTTTTTTTATGGAACCAAGCAATAACCGTAACATTGAATTTTTGATAATTTTGATTTTTTTCATTATCATTTGTGTGGTATTTTTTAGGTAAAAAATTTATGTTGGAAAATATTGATATTTCACCGAAGTTACGATTTTACAATTTTTTGAACCATTTGATATTCTCTTCAACTACTACATTTTGACAATTTTTATACTTCTAGATTGCAAATTTGATATAATATAGTAGTATTTGTTTATCTTTACAATTTTGATATTTTCAACAATTTGTTCATTAGTAGTATTTCTACCAAAAATGTTTATTTTTATTTTGTTCACAGTCACATGTCTGACAATTATTTTATTCTCTCAATTTTGTCATTTTTACCAATTTTGATATTTCAACGTTTTTTCCCTTTGTAATAATTTAACACGTTTGAGAAATGGTAATATTTGACAATTTTGAATTTCAAACATAGACTTTTGGCATATTCCATAATTTAAAAAATGTAGTCTTTTGCTATTTTTCAAATATTTGTGTCTTGGAAATTGCTGGCGTGTTCTATAATTTTAACAGTTTTTAGTTTGATGTTCTTGCTATTAATTCAATTCTAATGTTTTGTATTTTCAAATTCAATTTTGTTATGTTTTTTTGTGAAATTTAACATAGTTTTGCCTTTTCGATAATGAAATATTTATAAAGTTTATAAAGGGTAATTGTCTTTGAATTTAGTTAATTTTCCAATTTATCGTGGAAATGATCAACATTGTCAATAAGGCAAATCAAAATGGTCGGCAATCTTATAAAAAACCATTACATATGTTTATAAAGTCTCTTTTATAAAATTAATTTTTCGAAGTATTGTGGTGTGAGACAAAAAAAAACTGTTGCATGTATAATGGGTTTAATGTAATAATATATTAAACGAAGTATCAGTGCGCGAATAATATTTATAAATTATGAATAAAATTGTAATTATGCAACAACATTCATACCTAAAACGATACAAACTTGTGACCTTTTAGTTGTTTTAATTTCAATTATTATTTTAGACCCCTTTATCAATTTTCAATATATTTTTAAATAATTTTGTAAAATAATACATATAAATACTTTCAAGGGGGTCTGAGATTCACATTTTCGGCAATTACTATATTTTGACACTAAATTTAACTAATTACATAAATTCCTGTTTCGAAAATTCAAGAATAATAAAGAAATGCTGTCATTTATTGCAATTTTATTAATTTTTTGAAGTTTTGTAAAGTTTACATTGTAGACATGTTTGAGAACCTATTTAGGCAAATGTTTATGATCTTCACATTCATATTTTTTTGTTATAGTTGTCGGCATTGCTTACAATATTATCAACTTTCAATATTTTATTAATTAATATTATTATATCAAAATATATTTGTAAAATAAATAAAAATGAAATTCTCACATAAATATATAAAGGTGAAAGTGTTTTTGCATTTTTGAAAATTTTAACATGCGTGGGAATTTTTGTTGTTTCAGTTTTCAAAAATATTATCAAACTTTAGCAAATATGAAAATTTTTAGTATTGTGTATTTTGCATCCTAGTCGTCAATTTTTGTTATTTTTGCCAATTTCGAATTTATTGCATTTTAGACATTCGCTATGTTCTTGTATTTATTTGCCTTATAGACAAATGCTTTTGCAAATAAAATTTTTCGCAGTTTGATGTTTTTGTATTTTTTGCAAATTTCGTTTACAAGTTTGATTTTGACTATTTTCCTAGGTTGTACAATTGACTATTTCCATAAGTTGATAGATAATTATAATAAATATATGACACAAAATAGTTTAGTATTAATTTAAAACTTGAAGACATGAAGAAGGTCTTCAAATAATTATTATTATTAAAAGTAAGTTAGAAATTATTTAACGTTGTAAATTTGTTGGCGAATCAATTCCATGCAGAAACTAGTCAGTATTCCCTGTGTATGGTTCTTTTACATTTCAGTTTACGTTTTTGTTTTAATTTGGTTCTTTTATTGTGTTAATTTTGCTATTTGTCGCCTGACAATTTCAAACGAGAAGGAAATACGTATACAGGTCTCTTTGTGCGCATCAGAATTTATTACATGAAATAACACCAATATAGTAATTTTAAATAAATTCGTTTACATTTTCAAAAAGCAGATTGGATATTTGTCGACGCATTGAGAATCTATAGTAAAACACTGCCGAACAATACGTCTGCGTCAAAGCGGCAACGCAAACGCCACACTGTAATAAAACTCTAAGTGCCGTTTCAGATGAGGCGTAGGATGCGCCCTACGTCCTACGCTTGAAAATCAGTTGGCATTGTGTTAAATGTAGAATTTCACATAAGAGCGTTTGAATCGGCGTACGCGCGACGTAAAATTTACAGCGCGGGCATACGCTTGGCCCGCACGCCTCGCGTAGCTACGTCTGGCGTAGGACGTATCCTACGCCTCATCTGAAACGGCACTAAAAGCTTCCCGATCGTTTGTTACACGCCTTTCAATAAAATTTCAATGTCTTAAACACTGCCCGTCGCTGTAAACACGAAATAAACCCGTATCACTTTAGAGAGATTGTTCGCCGAAATACATAAATTGTCGCAGGCGACGAAACTCCCCACTTCGGCGATTTACTTAACCGCGGCCTTCCCCATCTTCCGCTTTGTTCGTAAATATTTACGGCGAAATTTATTCCGATGTAATCACGATTCGAACGCAATTAATTTCGGTAATTAATATCCGAACACGGAACCGAGCGCGCGGGCTGGTTGGGGTAGCGATTAAAATTTATGGAATTGGAACCGACGACTATTGAAGCAACATTTGTATAAGTAAATACGCGACGCCGAAAGCTATTCGTGCGTATTTCGGAGGAAAATAAATTTAATTAATATTATTGGTGTTGTCGAAGCGGGGACTTCTTTCCGAAGAAATTTAAATCGGGTGAATAACGACTGGGACAGGAAATTAAAAAATGAATAAATAGCGAGGAAGAGATTGCTTGGTGAAGTATTTCACGGTTTAAGAAAATGGATGCGTGGAGAGCGATGATAAGTTCGGACCTTTTCGGATTACCGGCCGATCATAGGTGGAATTGTAGATGAATCATGTTACAACGATCGTACATATGTATGTCAACTGATTTGCGACGGTTATAAATTATGATAACGGTGTCACCGTTTACTTAGATTTAACGTTGTTATAGCCATCGTTATGGACGTCGCAAAAAAGAGAATTTGTTAGCACCTGGATAATTTTTTGAAACAGTTCTAGCCTAGTATTTGTTCAAGTATTCGAGTTTCTATTGCCCTTTGAGTGGAGAATTTGTCGCCCAATGTTCTTATGCGCCTATATTTTATTTCCCAAATGACGTCCCTTACGAGGATTGTGTGACGAATATTATCGGGTTAAGGGAACCCATCAACGAAGCAATAAAATGGCTATTTATCCCGAGACCACTGTTATTTACGAGGGCTCAAATTAAATTTCTTTAGAAGAATAAATCGCAAAAAAGAAATACGCCTTTGTTATTACTAACATCGGGTTAATATTTTAGTTTTCAATTTCAATAAATAGATATTTTTTAGCATAACAAATTAAAAAAATACAAACATGTTCAAACTAACGATCAAATTTACTAAACACAAGTTGCAACGTATTTACAAATATATAGAACTCCAGTAAATTCTTACGTTTCGTGTTTATTTTCGATGTAACGAGATTTGTCGATTCAGATCACGACTTGCATCCAATTTTTCGTCCTTTCGAATCAGCACACGGAATCTTTTTATGAGCAAGCGTTGATCTTGTCTGCTTCGCTTGAGTGCAACTGTAAATGTTAAGCAAACGTTCGTTTATATATCCCACATGCAAAACTATATCTGCAATTCAAATAGGATCTCCGCTGTTTAAGTTTAGTGTTATTGCCCCTAGTGACGATATCAATTTGAAATATGTCGCGGTGTATTGTCAACAAGGCAAAAGAAACAAAAGAGAATTTGAAATTTGGTTATTTTCTCATAAAATATATATACTTCGTTGTAACAATTTAAATAAATCTTACAACATATGGTAACAAATCAGTGATGATTATGCTGAAGGGTTAATTCCGGATGCAATGAATGACAATACCAGGTTCAGGGGCGTTGTTAATTCATGTTAGGTATGTAGAACATTCACAACATTTTTACTTTTTAAAAGTTTTATTTAAATTGCCAAACTCAACTCAACCCAACCTAACAAAACCGAACCCAACACAACCTAGTTTTGCACCTTGTTTTATTTTAACCGATTTACTATTTCAAATAAATAAAACCAACGCAACTCAAGTCAACCCAACCCAATACAATACAAATCCTGAATTTAAGTTAATATTTTTGGAATCCAAACATTTCGTATACATTTAATTAATTGTCTTGATATTTTATATTGCGATGTATCAAAAGAACTTTAGTTTCAAATGTTCTGCAAATTTATTGACAAATTGGGTTGGGTTGGGTTGGATTGGGTTATGTTGTGTGGGAACTTCCTTCTACATTTAAATGCATTGCACATTTATTGACAAATAGGGACGTAACTCATAGTGTACTTTTAAATAATTTTGAACTCGACTTGTAACTGCTTTGCAATTAAATTGGAGGTATGTGGAAAAAGAACGTCGCTGATGGTGATAACACCAAATGATACGAAACGAAGACAATTGTGAATATAAGCTGAGTCAGAAAGAGAAGAAGGAGAAGAAGTAAAAATAGGCTGCAATAGAGCAATTGTAAGTGGAGGGAAATGGTAATGGAATGATAAACCAGAGAAACTTGAAAGATAATATCAAATAACCAGAAAATATAAAACATCGGTGGAATACGTTTCAACTGATTAAAATATTTTTTTCATACACGAAGAGGAAAACGTGAATTTAGATTTTAAAGACGTGGAAAACCCAACCTAAGCCAACCCAACACAACCCAACCAAACTCACCCTAATCAAACCCACCAAACACAAAGAAATGTTTATAAATTTGGAAATATATGTCAAGAACAAAGTAAATAAATGCTAAAAATATTGCAATGCAAATAAACGAGTTTTTCCCAAATGTCGTCTCTGGCGTACTTTAAAAACGAAAGAAATAAATATTAGTAGAACGAGTAATTGAATAAATCAAACCACCACAACAACAATGTTCTTAAATGTCATATTTTAAATTGTATGAAAATGCTTAAAATATAACAAATTTAAAAAGAGATAAAAATAAAACCGAAAGTCGTATTATTTTGGCAAAAATTGTCGACAAAATTACACATATCCCCTTCCACATGGGAAAATAAAAAAAAAATTGTCAAGTATCTTTAACCCCGCAAATATTAAGTGGCAGAAAATCAACATATTTGAAAACAATAAAACATTTTTTTAATGGCGAACAAACCAAAACCATTTTCTCCTGTTGCACTTGCACTTGCACTGAAAACGTTTTTGTAAAATAATTCATAGTAAACAAAGCTTTTGTGTGTCAAATCTTACAGAATTTACATAGTTGAAGACAAATGAAATTGATCATTTTTTCGGTTATTTGATTTGTATGCTTTGTATGTAAAGCTCCAGTGTTTCTGAATTCGACGCAAATGCTCCTTATTTTCTTATGCAATACGATGACGTCCCAAACGTGCTTATATTACTATTATTTTTGTTGTTTTTGCACAATAGTGTATATGGCCTTTTTACTAATTGATAGATACAATAGAAAAATATTTGACGTACAAAATTGATATAAAAGACTCGTAGAAATAAGAAATGAATGTAAAGAATTGTCACGTCGCTGGCTTTAATTCATATTCACCCTTCCCTTTCGATTATATTTATAACCATAATTTAGCTCATTTCGTAATTTACCTCTCGTCAAATTAACTTTATGATGATTAAAAATGTTCATGGAGCGCGTTATTTAAACTGTGATAATTAGGGCATTTTCCAAACTGGTGTTAATATCACGTGAACGCAACTGCCAAAATGTGTTACATTGTTTACAATCCGAGGTTAAATATTTTATTAAAGCATACAAAGTCTGACGATTATGTTCAGGTTAGAGGAAGGAGTGTTTCATAACTGATCAACACGTATAGTACTCGGACCGTTTCCGTTATTTTAATTCAGATGGTTCGTCGATTCAATTCTAAGAACATAAGCAGTGGAAGGATGGTTATATTTTTGAGCTTATCTGTGCGATATTTTTAAGAAAATTTTTCCTTAGCACTGTGGTTCGCCAAAATTAATACTTATTCTCACATGGTGAGATGCAGACAAAGTTGT
Source organism: Geotrupes spiniger (assembly GCA_959613385.1). Lineage (NCBI taxonomy): Eukaryota > Metazoa > Arthropoda > Insecta > Coleoptera > Geotrupidae > Geotrupes > Geotrupes spiniger. The sequence continues at coordinate 12,196,565 of OY390735.1, read as the reverse complement.
TCTGTATTTATACAACGATCATTCTGAGCTATCCCAATATTAACCATATTTTATATTAAGTCCACACATTCGATAAAAAACACAAAAACTGTCGTCTATCTTTTATTACATTATCTGAGATTAGCATTATACATTTAGATTGGTCTAATGCTGTTGATCTCGAGGACGTTAACGAAGTTTTTAATTGTTTATATGAAATATTTTTAATGTGTGTTTTCCATTGGTTAAATGTTATTCACAATTTAAGGAATTATATCGATTAGCTAAGAAGGTTAAGCACAACAGTTTCATAAAAAGTACAAAAAGGAATTATTATCAAAATAAAATATGTACATCTGAAAATCCTGGTAAAGCATCTTGGAATCTAATTTCGGGATTGACGAATAATAAACAGACAAGTCTGAAAAATATTAATTTTTTACAAAATGATCGGGTCGTTTAAAACTCTATTGAGATTTCCAATAATTTTAACAAACTTTTTAAAGTGCCCTCAATATACCCAAACGATCAAAAATTGCCAGTTCTACAATTGCAAGAAATTTAAGCTCTATGTTTTTGAATACTGAACTGTAAATAAAAAGGTACCATTCGTCTAGAGTGTATTTTGACAAACCCATTTTTTCTGAGTTCGCTTATATCGTTACTAGCTTATTTTCCAAACAGAAAAATGGAAGCAGATCCTTATCACTGTTACGATAAAATGTAATAACGTATGGAACTAAAGTTTTGAGAAAAATTTTGGGGCTAAATTAACGAAATTAAACTACGCGATATCACGTTGCCATTGATGTCAAACATTCGCTCAACATCGCAGTTTATATTGACACCTCTAATTTTCCGATCTCTTGTGTAAAATGTCTTACAAACTTGAGATACGAAAAAGCATTTTTGCACTGGTTGGACGATGTCTGATAATCGATGTTTTACAAAATTGGTCCATGTCATTAATGAACATCATCCAGACGATGAAATAATATTTCGGCCAGATTTAGCTTCGGCTCATTATGCCAGGGCAATAACAGAATGGTTGACTGCAAACAACATACCATTCGTTGCAAAAAATGATAACCCACCTAATGTTCCCGAGGCAAGGCCTATCGAAAAAAATTCTGGAGTTTGCTGTCGCATAGGGTGTACGACAATGGGTGGGAAGCCTAAAGTGAAGCTTCGCCGTCCAGAAGATTAATGAAATTGATTTCGAAATTGTCCAACAAAACGATGGACCATTATCCATTATCTAAATTGTGTTCCGTAGTTAGGATATATGTAGTATTATTATTATTAATAAGAAAACAATTGCATAGTTAACTGTGAATAAAATATTTAGCCCCAACAATTTTCTTAAAACTTTAGTTCCATACGTTATTAGAACCTGGGTAAAAAATATTATTTTCATTTAATCTGGAGTCAAGTCATTCGGAAGACTCCTTTGAATGATTCAGGTATCTAATTATATCATTATTGTTGATTGAAACTTGACGAATCCACGTCAGAATCGTTGTGGTTTACTGATTGCATACATAGAACTTCATCAGACATTGATCGTTCTCTATTACCTTCCCGGAGTCTAGGTAGATTGCTGAACGATGGAATTGGTATTTCTTCAGAATGCAGTATATGTTTCTTTGTTGAATCTAGATCAGAATATGTCCATTTATGTCTATTATTCCGATTGATGCCTTTGATATTTATTAGACAAAAATATCAGTCATGGTTTCTTAGTTCCCTCCAAACAATTGGTAATCCAAATTTCAGGCCAGTGTCATAAATGTTCAACACGAAATGTGGCCTAAGATTTATTCTCGTCTCCCAATTCAACGCCCAAATAGGTCAGATAATTCATTTTCATAAAGTGTTATATTACTAAAGAAGACCGAAAACTCAATGGTAAACTGAACCAGTAAGGCACTGGTAGAGACGAAGTAATATGGGCCTATTATATTCTAATTTTAGGTACGAAATTTCAGTCGTGGCTTATAAAGATATCATTAATTCATAATTATATATAATATAAAAAATAAATGGTCTTCCGGAGCAGACATCGTCCCACTTTGTTTAGTGTACATTATTGATTGTGGTGTAAATTACGAAATTGTGACTATTATCCTACGGAACACGTGAACCAAAGTTACCGCGTCGCGTGAACATGTTAATCGTCATGAAGTTATTTTTTTCACGGAAACGGCTCTTAAATTTGAATTTGAATTGAATATACCATAAATTTATTTAGAGAATTTAGATACCTGGCGGAGTATCAAGCTGACAACCACTCTGTCATCACGCAGAAGTTAGTTGTGAGAGATGTTTAAGGGAATAAATGTTGTATTAGAGACACATAAGGTTACGCCAGTCAAAGAAAATTGTCAACTTGAATCAACCACTCAATCCATTTTCCATAAGTCACAGTGTTTAGTAATTTAAACTTAGTAATTTTTTCGTTGTTGTGTACGCCAAGATAATAAAATACGTTAAATTTAGAATATTTTGATTTTTCCATTTAATAGGGTAAACTGCTTATTAGGACCTACTCTCGAAAAATTAATAAAATACTTTTTGAATATTAATTTAAAATAGGAGTAAAAAACATGCAATAAAAATAAATTTATTTCTCCATTTGAATTAAATTAAATAGGGGTATTTCGAATACCAACATTTGATGATTTGAATACATGTTACAATAAAAAAAAAATACTCGTCGGTAGTTCGAGATCTAGTTCATTCTAATCCATAACTCAAAATTCCATTTTTATTATATTTTTAGTTCACAGTAATTCGCTTCATATCGTCGACACCGTCATAATCGTTAACCGTCAAAATAACTTCATGACGATTAAAATGTTTTTACTAACTTCGTTCCAGTTGTTTCGTCGGCTGATAATCTCATTTGCGTACTTACTCCAGAAACAATAATGTAGAACAAAAATAGGTCAACTGCAAACAATTAAAGTAATTATTTATTGATGATTTTTTTGCAACTGCTTCGTATAAAAATAATTTTATATTCGAGCTATAAAAAGTGCTCTTGTACATTCGCATCGAGATTAGATTATACTTTAACGATACTTTTATTATGATTAAGTAGCTGACGAAGAAATAAAATTCGTAATGAAATGATCGCTGTGATATAAAATATAAATTGGCGTAGGATGTAAACCGTGTTGGTAAAATATACTGGCGCAAACACTCTATGAAACCGTTAATGGCGAAAAATAATATATACGAGTAGTACAATATTTATATTCTAATTTTTAAAAATGATATTATATGGACTATGACGGTCACTGCAATGGATATTGTTAATATTTTATGGAAGACATACCAATTGTTTTCAATGCAATAGATTTGTCACAAGTTTTTCATGACTTTTACGACTTAATTGCTCTTAACAATAGAATTTAATCACTTTCCATTATATTCATACGTTCGTCGATGTGTTTCAACAACAGCTGTTGTTTTAAAAACACAAGCCCAACCTGTGAATATAATTGAAAGTACTATTGTTATAAGCAAGTTTGTCGTAAAAGTTATGATACAATTTTGACAGATCTATTGCATTGATGACAATAAGATGTGTATGTTTGGCGCAGCTGCGTTAGTCAAACAATCGTCCGATGTGAGTAGATAACGGGGAACATCAAGCTCTGTGATTGGGTCCAAACTCAAGCTTGCAATTGTTAGTGGTGATAAAAATAATGGATGGAGGCATTTTGAAGGGTCTTTAATATTCTATATGAAGCCAGCGACGTAGGTGTACAACGAAAGTTGCTTTGCGTGCTAATTTCGAAGAAACAAATTCGGTTAAAGTGTATGAAGATTAAATTAAAAAAGCGAAGTTTTTATATGTTTATTTTTGACTTTCATCGACAATACTCAGGATCGGATTGACTTCCATTAAAAATTTAATAATAATTTAAAATTTCGTAATTTTTCATGTAAGTTAAATATTTTTTAAGCTTTCTGTCGTGTCTGCGTTATAAAATAAAATTTGTGAACGATAATTAATGTTAAACAATATTTATTATAAATAATTTTATTTTTTAAATAAAATTTTTGTACCATTTACTTAAATTTGTGGGAATAATCAGCGCTGCAGTTTCTTATCAATGCTGCGCGCTAACGTGATAAGAATTTGGATTCCGCAATGTAACAATATTCCATCAACGTGTCTGGAAAATACGTGGTCACAGGGGTGTAATTTGGAGTATACGACTGCAGAGGTCGTCTTCTACAATCGACATTTTTCGCCGGAGATAAAAGCCAATCAGGATAAAACAACACCAACATGTGAGTGAAATTATTACTTAATCTGACTTTAGTTGAGGGAACGCGACCATATCGCCGCGCCACCACTATCAGTAATAGGTTCTTTATCATTAGATGCCATATAATTTATAATGTCGATTAACAGTTGATTTACAATGTAAGATATCATTTTCTGAAATTTTTATTCGTTGTTACTGAAGGAATTATTTTTAAATCTATATTTAATTAATATAATTAAATAATAATAAACTACTAATAAATTATGCACATTCATTGAATGTTAACATTTGGGATCGGTTTGATCCCAAATCAAAACTTGTCCATTTTAATAAAAATATCGAAGAATCTGGGCGATTTTGTTATTATTTTATCATTATACGCATTTTATACTTAAACTCCGATAAAAAAACCGATTGAATTCCAGCGCGAATTTACTGAAAAAATTCGGGACGACCAGTAAGCCATGTAACAGGCCTTCATCGGAAAGTAATAAAATGTTTACGGTGTGGTCGTTCGGGGGTGTTTTTATATCTATTGTTTTGTAGGAATCGCCCCTAAAAATATATTTACGCCCCGCCATAATATAAACCTGCCCTTAAAAATATAATAATAACCCCGAATGTTTGTTTTATTAAATTCCATAAAAGAACACATCCGGCGAGTTACGGGTATTTTATGATGATTCGGGATGATTTTTACGATACACGGCATATTGATTAAAATTTATAAATTTGAAAAGCGCATTTGAAATACAGAACTAAAGTGTAATAAAATTGTAGCGACGCACAGCCGCATTATTATTTTAATTAATTTTGCTTATCATCGTACATACGTTGATGTCGAATATAATATCGGTCGTGTGGTTTTATGCGGTTGGGTTTGAAATTTTATGTTATTTTATTTATAATTGGAATTTATTGCTTGATTTTTTATTATTTGTGCCAGAAACTACTTTTATGCTATTTAGCAAGTTCGTTGATTGTGTTTTTAAAACCTACTTAAACTTTGTGGATTATATCGGTGAGTTAAAACTACCTGCACCTTACACTCATAAGTCCTTAATTTTTGATGGGACAATATTTACGTTCAAACTTCGCATAATTTCGAGAACTGCTATTTTTTTTTATTAATTTAATAATAATTTAATATTCAACTCGCTAACCAAAGAATATTAAAGGTATTGATATTTTTGTAAATCGTTTTTCTCGTCGTCGAACTTTTTAAATCAGATATTATACTTTGGATTAAAATATTTTAAGCGTAAATTTTGCTCACGAAAACGTTAATAAGGTATGAATAGGATTATATTAACTTTAATAAAGTGTCTCGTCATGTATATGGCATATTTAAGATGAAAATGCTTCAGATACAAGTGCAGCAAACTTGACTTAATTTTAAACTTGAAATGACGTCCCTGAAAGTTGCGGTTGTTGGGATAGAGGCACACTTGCAGTAAGCTCTCCAACCTGAACGCTCGAATGGTAATGAAAAGTAGAACAATTTTCTGAAGAAGTTTAAAAAGTGTGATATTTCGTGTAGGGGTAAGCTCCTTAGATTTCAAACTTTGGCATATGAGAAAAGATATTAAATTAAACTACATAATATAGGTGTCGATTAATTATATATTTAGATATTTTTTTCCTGTCTAAAATATGTTTTGAAGTTAATCGAGATCATTCTTTACTGCTATAAGAATAAGACTATAATTACATTAAAAAATAAATCCTTTCACAAACGTAATTTCGTAAAATAGGGGTCGGAGTGGGGTGAGCCTTAAAAATCATTGTGTGGGTTGTGTAGATACAATACAAATATATATATATATTGATAACTTGTGTATTTTTTGTTCACCCAAATCTTACTACTGCAATTTTTAATTTTATGCTTTGAAATTATTTATTTCAGCATCATTTCAGTAATAATTTAACTAGTAGTCGTAACACTAAAACAATTTATAATTTCATTTAATTATAATTTATTTGGATCCAGTAACTTCATAGCAAATTAAATAATTGGATGTTATTGTGATCTTTCTTTGAAGATAATTTAAGTGCTACAGGTTTACAGAAGTTCTTCAATAACTCACCACCTTTTCAAGTATAAGAATGTATGAATATTGCGGTGCCAATTAATAAAAATTTTATAGAGTGATTGCCAAATATGTTAATATTTTTTACATTTATTGTTAAATAAAATATTCTAACATGTCTAAAATATTCTAACATGTATAAAAAAATATGATTTAAAAATTTTCAGAGACAAACTATGCTGGATGGCAAAAGTTCTCACTGATATCGAAAAAAATAAAGAAATAATCACCACTTCTAACATTCTTCATTCGTTCATCAAACTCTGGACTATGTATTGTAAGCACTTATATATACACCATAGAGGTGCCGCGTATGATTTATGGGAACCGATGTTTAATTGCCCTAATACTAATAATTGTATAAAATTGTACTTCACAGTTCACACAGTTCAATTGCCCCAATGTTATTTGTCAAGAAAATCAAAAAATGTTGATTTGATGTATCTATAGACACCTGTAGGGTCCATTGAAAGATTTTTCCACAAGATGAGTTTATCCAGCAATTTAGAGGCAATATTTTCGCCTTAAAACTATCGACATTAACTACAAATATTTTTTTGACATCAGAAACAAGTTTATTGGACGAATATATGATTGCTTATAGGTCGAACCAATTTCCAAAAAATCCTGGTGGGGTTTGAATAAAGAAATCAGCAAGAGAATTTCAACTATTCATCTAAATCGACTAAACGACAATTTCGAACGTCGAACTACATTTTATCGCATATACTAGTTTGAGGTTATTGTTTCCGCAACTTTTAATTAATATTTAGGATCGGATTGACTTTTGATTGAATACAATAATTTAATGTTAAATTATAAACAAGAGACATTATTTCTTGCATATTTAGGTGTCGTTTCGCAGCTTCTGAATTGGGAATACATTAACACTTTATACAAATTTATGTGAAAATATACATTCACAGGTTTTTGTTTTATAAAATATATAAAAATCTATTAATTTGACTGTTAAAGTGAACCCCTAGTCAATATCAGTTCGAATTTACCAATGACACAAACCCTAACCTGGCCATATTATTCCTTCATGTCTTCTGAAAATTCATATCTGTACTTCCCGAGACAATCATTCTTTAATTTTGTGACAAATTCCACATTAATTTCGTCGCAAATCAATAACTTTTTTGACATGGCGATCAATTCTACATCATAATTGCACCTAATATAATTGATCCGTTACACAAAAGATTTATCATTCGCACATTTTCTTGTCTATTACGACTTAATTGCGCGCAGCAATGGTAAATAAATCATTTTGATTTACGTTTCAACTTGACATTTAAGTGACTTATTTTGCGTTCGAAATGGAAAATGTGCGTAAATCATTTTAATTTACGGCTCGCATAAAATAAAACATCACTCTTGTTTCGTTTAGCGTTAATGGGCAAGTCATTCGTCATTATTTCACGTCGCATCCTATTTTCATCACATATTTCCCCAATCGTGTCAAATTTCTTACGCACTGTAATTATCTTCGTTGCTTCGTTTCCTTCTCGTTATTATCAAAAAATACCTCCTTCATTGTTCATTAACTTCGTTTAATTAAAAGTAATTATTTCTGTTTAATTTCTTGATTTATTATGTTCGCAATATACATTTTTTTTAATAAATTGGCCGGGTGTCGTTTTCAATTTCGTTCGAAACGATAATGAATTATTTCCCTTTGCTTTAATTATTTTTGATTAAATTGTTTGACTACAGTTTTACATAATTTACTTTTATTTAGTTGGTTAGTTATTTAAAATTTGAATCACTTTCGTGATAAACAAATATGAAGCACACGTTGAGTACAATATGAAAGGACTTTCCAATAATTCATTTTTTTAATTAATTCAATTGATTGATTGAAAACTTTCCCCAAATTCTCGCCATCTGGGTGATTTGTATTTATTAAAAAGCCATTTCTCACATTGTCAACGCGTCCATTAATCACGAAGCAAAACATCAATATGTTTGCGTCACTTAATATGGCAGTAGAAACATCGTACTTGGAAAATGAGCTTGAAATATCTGTAGGTATAAATTCTCCAGTTATACCTAACGAGCGACGATCCATCTTACTTTTAAATTGTCATATGCAAGCATTACATAAGGAGATGTTTAAAATAGTAATGTGTGTGTTTTGCGTTTTGCGTGCGATTCGAATTTTGGGACGGTATTTTCTAGGATCCGGGCGCACGCAATAAATCGACCGTTCCATTTAAATTCCGCCGTCGTAGTATTGTTTCGAATTTATTTGGCGATGTAAATGCGCCAAGTGTACATATGGAGACATTTTAATGAAGAGCTTTAAGTGAACGTGCATATTTAATGGGAGCTTTTGCGTGGTTTAGTTATCACGATAATGTTTTTTCTAATTTCGTAGGAGTGCACGCAGGTTGCACCGCAATTTTCTTTGTTATTATTCCAAGTTTTTTAATTATTTAAAAACACGTCTCCTTCTGGTGTAAGGAAATATCCAAGTTGTTGGAACTGTTTAGACTATATTACTTATATATTAACATCAACATTTACATCAATTACGTGGCATGCAATAATAAAATAGGTCTCACAGAAACTTTATGCATCTGACTATCGTTTTTATTTTAGACGACAGGAGTGAACGAATAAAATAATAAAATATAAAATCTCGTATCCGAGTTCTTTTCCCAGATGGAAGGGAGCGAACTTCAAAAACCAATCTAAACTTTATGGCGTAGCCGAATTACGCATCTCCAGCGATAATCGACTATGTATATAGTAACACCCCAGTTACGTAACACGCGTGAAAGTGAACGTTACATTTAAGTGATTTACTGTACTTAGTTACTGCAAACTAACAAACGTAAAGGGGACCCATAATGTTCCAAACGAGCTTATCGTGAAGGAAATATTTATTGGATACAACACCTAAACTACCGTTCATCTACGACAATAAATTTCATTTGCAGATTTAATGTCGACTAATTAACATCGATGGTTAAAATATCTAAAACATGACTCAATTGTCATCATGTTTTTTCAATCACGTTTGATGGTATGGTTATTGCTTTGCAATGGAGTTGACCTTGTAGCATGCAACAGATAAATGAGAATGTTATTAGTCCGTACATTTCGTCAACTCACACTAAATGATAGGCAGATGTACCCTTATTCAGTTATCCTCCACTCCATCATTTATTGCATCCATTAAATATTTGGCTATTGGGTGTATTGCTAAATGAAATGATGAAAAAAATTACGGTTGTAGGTAATAACAGGGCCAGAGAAGGATTAAGGAGTTAGGAATACTTGAAAGTTCCGAAAATAATCGGATTGAAAGAAATATACATTGTAAGCTTACTATTATTAGTATATATTATTATTAACTTTTGAAGCTAATACATTGTTAATAAGAAGGGAAATGGCAAGGGGGTTGGATCTCAACACAAATAAAACAAAAGTGATGGTGTTTAGAAAACGAGAAGGAAAGAGGATGGCAGTACTGGTGAAATGGAATGGGAAAGGGGTAGAAGAGGCGAGGGAATGGATGTATTTATGGCATGTAGTGATTGAGAACAACATATGGGCAGAAAACCGAAGAGAGCGGAGGGGGCATTGAGGAAGAGCCTGTGGGGAAACATTAAAAGAGGAAAGGGAAATCCGACGAAACAATGATGATATGGAACACATGCATCAAGAGTATCGTGATGTATGGAGGGGAAGTGTGATGATGAAAAGAACTAAGGTGAGTGTAAAGAGCGTTAAAATCGTAATACTGAAAACATTATAAATAGAATTATATGAGAGGCGGAAAGGAGGATAAGTGAGGGGAAACATATGGAGAGGAAATAGTAGACAGATGGAAGCAGGTAGAAGCGCAGGAAAGGAAAGTAAAATCAGAAATTTGACTTAGAACGTAATATACAAAAGAATTGAAGCAGATGGGAGGAAGCCGAGATATTTAAGAGGAGAGAGATCGGCAGAAGAAGAAATAGTGTTAGCAAGGTTCAGATGTTGAAGCGAGGAGGAAGCCAAAAAAATATTGGATAAAAAAGAAATATAAGAGATACTAGTTATGTGTAAAAGGTTGTGGTGAATGGGAACATAGTTTGGGAGATTGTGAAGAGATAAGCTTCAAAGAAGACGAAAGGAAAGAAGTTTGGGGCAGAAGGGAGAGGGGCTAGAAATTTTAGGGAAAATAAAAGAGATGAAGGAGAAGCGTAGGAAAGAGAGGTAAACGAATTGGGAATTTCACTCTCTTTACGAGTGAAAATGATGAATAGGTCAAGAATATAATAAAGCATAACGAATTTAATAATAATCTAAGAGTTTATTCAGAATAAATAACACGTTATGTAGTTTAAAATGGCATCCATATTAGAACTGAGAGATTTTAGCTAAGTTATATACAAAATTAAAACGGGGCCATATTAAATATTTTAGGGGCGTGTGATATATTACATAATAATACAAAAAAAAATAATGGAAGACGAAATTTATACAGGAAAAGTGGAAAGCTGAAGATTTATTATTTTGGGTTAGAAAATGTTCTTTGATTTTTACCGACCATAAGAAAATAACCAAAACAATATAATGGATTTCAGTTTTCAATGAAATTCATGGTACAATGTTAAAATACTATTGGACCACAGAATTTGAATTAACGCTGATCAGAACAAGAAAATGTGCATGAAAATATCTTTAAAGACAAAAATGATCGTGTTTGGCCTGAAATAAGATTCTGGACAGAACGAATGTAAAACTTCGTTGGGCACAAATCCTAGACGACGTAAATGTGTAACAGACAAAAATTAAGAATTAAGTAGTCAAAGTTTTGGCAACAAATTTATAATATAATGAACGTAGTATAAATATTTAAAACTTGTAGGGTTTAACTACCGAAAGCACCGCTCGTTGAACTGTCAAATTTGAACATTAACCTGAAAATTATTTTAAATGCCAAAGCTGTCTGATGTAATTAATATGAGTGGTTGGAAGTCCCCGACAACACGTATTAGAAATAGATAATTCCACATTTTGAATACAAAAGTGAACGAAAGGTAATGTAAATATTTTCGTGATAGACGCAAGGGGCAGGTTTTGTTAATGAGTCTGTTTCAAATCTGCTTAACTACTGACAGCATCGATCGTTGAACCGTCAAATTTGAACATTTACCTGAAAATTATTTTAAATGCCAAAGTAATTAAATGCTATCAAGCTTTAAATTTTGACTAAATTAGTTACTACTCTGTTAAATTATTAAATCAATTGCGTGTGCGAATTAAATGAACTGGGTTTGTGTGCCCTGGAAATTTTATTTCCACTTGCTTAGTACGAGGTCTACGGTGACACTCAATAAAGAGAAACACACGAATTGCTAAAGTGACAAGTGTATGATTATTACAGCTGAAATTGACACTCAACTCACACTCAGAATTGTATGACTTGATGCAACTTCAATGAATATGTGTGTGGTGGTCGGATGAACCTATAGAGGCCGAAACAACTCTCATGAAATTTATTTTCTGAAAAGTGTTTAAAAACTCTACTTATAACCTCCACTTATACCCTCCAGAACTGTATCGATAGAAATTTTATAAATTCTGAACGCACTCAGTACTCCAGTTTGGTACACATAATTGTCTCCGAAATTGAAATATTACACGTTAGATAAGATTAGAAATATCTGCAAATATTTAACGAGAAACAATCAAACGCTGAATGAATTAATCATCGATGAGTCAGCAGATGTTGCGGGGATTAGGATAAGACGGAAGTGATTTTAAGCAGACAAGGCGCGAGAGAAGATTATATACTCGCAGACTTGGCTTGTAGGACTAAAAATAATTCCTGTTCGTAAATGTCGACACGGGAGACGAATTACCAACTAACTGGCGAGCGACGGGGGAACATCGAGACGCAACAGCGTGTCCAACTGTGCGTTACTAAATCGCCGTTAAAACTTTTACGAAAAGTGTGCGAAGTTTTCGCGCGTAATTTTGCATTTTTGATCGATCCCAAAGTTTCATGTTAAATAATGTTGTAGTAGATGCACGGAAACACTTGTACAGGGTTAAGCATGAATTAGAGTAATAATTAATCTCAAAAATCGAACGGTGGATCAACAATGAAGCAGTGAAGGGATTTTCTCTTTACCCGAAAAGAAAAGGGAATAAATCGTGTTCAGAAAAACTTGTGGGCAATGAATATTTGGAATTTGTTTGGGAATTCATTTGGATTAGATTTAGAATTACAGTAATTTAAAATTTAAATGGGACAATAAACTTTCGTTGGCATTTCTAGCGCAGAGCGATTCACATGCCTTTACCCTAAACATCATGTTGCTCGATTAATCAATCTTTGCTTTATGCTATTATTGTTAAATGAATTATTACCCGAACGCAAAAAGGATTGAATCGGTTTCAGAAAATTTGGCGGGCAAGGAATATTTGGAATTTCAATCGATTAATTTTAGATTAGTTATGAATTGGGGCACTGAATTTTCGTTACTATTTCACGTGCAGAGCGATTCACATGAAATGTTATTGCAATTTTTTTTGAACATTTTATATTGAGTGTTTTCTTTGTTTCGTTTTGTTGATCCGTATTTCGAACCACGAATCCATCTGGGAATATTTTAACATCTCTGCTTGTCAATTGACAAGGCTCTTGCTGTAATTAGAAACATTTTTAAAATCCATATATTTAAGGGCTGCAAAGGACGTTGAACAACCTATTATAATGTAGACAATATTTCGTTCGTTAACTTGGGTTGGTGGGTTGGGTTAGGTTGTTAAGAAATTGACTTTTTATAACAACCTAATCCAACCCAACACACCCCAACCTAACCCAGCTCTATGTTAATATATTACTCTATGTAATTATATTCTCCGTTTTCATTGGTCAAAGCTATCACCGAATTCTCGCCCCTAATCGCCAGGCCATATGGGTCAAAAATTACCCACATGTATATGTATTAGTAATATTTTTTATTGTCCAACCTTTGTGAATTTTTATACGTTGTCGAAATGTTTTTATGGAACAATATAATACTAATTAATAAATTTCATTCTGATGAAACAACTCGACCTGTCCAAAAGGACAAATCTAGTTTCATGCTAAATGTCAATTTAAAAAATTGAAAATGATGTTTAGCATCAATATAAATTGGAAATCACAAAACGGAATATGTGTAAATGCCATGGGTGTAATTAAATATGTAGGATCTACAAAAGGCATTGATTGGATTCTTCGATCGTACGTTTGCTTAAACATTGCTTAATAACGACGAACTTATAATAAGAGCGGAAGGATAATCCAATGATCCGCAAAAAGTCAAATGACTCCAGAAATTTTTGCCTTTTTGGTTTAAGTAAAACTACCAATAGATAAACGATGTTGTGTCTCATATGAAAGATCTTTCCAAGAAGAAGTCACAAATTTCTGAAAAATTTGTACTTTTTTTTCTATGTGCGATGTTGGGTTTCAAATTAAAGACCTTTCCAAGTAAAAGTCAAAAATAACAAACAGTATCGTATTTTAATTTGTTCCTCTTTGGTTGTTTAAGTGAAACTGCTTGTAGATATGCGATGTTGTTTTATTTTCAGTACTTCTGGAATCGCTTGGATTTATTCCATTCTTCCACTTTTACGATTTTTATTTCATTTTAATCCGTTTCGTCTTGTCGTTTTCATTTATTGGACCTAGGCAGATGGTTTGACCATCCAATGCCGCTCCAACCCAACCATTTATGGCCAGTTTGGGTTGGGTTGGGTTGGGTTGGGTTGAATTGAGTTACGTTGAATTATTTTACCCAAAATTTCGATTCGATTTTGATGTATTTTTTTGACTATTTACCTATTTTTTATAGATTAATTTACTGTTTATGCCTACATTGCATTAATATCCTCTGTTCGGTTATGTTTTGTCCTTATATCATTTGATTCGTTCAATATTATGCGTTCAGTATTTGGTTTGATGTAGACGTCTTGGTTTTATTTGTTACGTTAATTATAAGCCTCCGGCATTCACATTTTATTTCATGGGTAGAAATGTTCAGATTTTTACTTTGATAATTAACGGGTACATGAAAATTACGTCGCAATTTCAGACCTGAAAAATTGAGGTAAAAGTACATTTTGGTGTTAATCTTGAAATAAATACAACGATATTTAAGAAAAAAATTGAAAACACCTGTATTCATTTCATTGTCGTTTGAAATCATCAGCAAGTAATGTCTAGCCTACTCAATCAACTTTGATATTTTCCCTGTTCGCAGAGTTAAGAACAAACAATTATTTAATACAAGACACTTAGTAATAAATCCAAATCGTTTAAGAACAACAACACACTAAAAAAATATAAAAATTAAACATTCAAAGGAGAGCAAAGCTCGTATATGTCTTCTATTATGAATTCTAAACATTCCCATTTAAAATTCAATGCATTTATTGCAAGATTGAATCGTATTTTTGCAAAGTTTTCATTGTTGATATATATAATCATTTTACAATTTTTTTTTAATATTTATAATTTTGTTGTGCCGAGCTTAATTTCAAAGCGAACAGGCTTGGTATCTCCGACCTAGTTAAAGTTCTTACAAACTAGTTCAACATTCGAACACCCGGCCACGTCCACGTCAAAGTATAATTACTTACAAAACTTTTCTCTTTAAGATTTGAACCTTTAACCTCAGCGTCGCAATGTGCACGATTTAACTGACCCGTCCAGTTCCCTTCCTGCACAACTGCATCTCAATATATTCATTGAAACAATTTCGCCGAAAAACTAAGCGAGTCAAATTACGCAAATTCCTCGGCAAATTAATTTGCTTCATGCAAAATTCAGACCTCGAGAATATTCGGCGTTAAATCGGGGCGCAAGACTTGCGGATTATCGCAGACAAGAAAGAGAATAATGTAACCCAGCCGAGCCCACGACGTGCGTTTGCGTAAAACGAGCAATGGAAAATTAAAATTTTAATTAAAAATAAGCAATCTTTGCCGTTTGAATTCCAGCCACGCGCGCAGATAAAAAACACCGAAGTCGCGAACTGTTCCCGTAAAGTTTAAATTGCATCGGGTTCGAAAAGAGTCGGCCGCAATGGCGAACGTTCGAAACTGTGACGTCGGCAGTAAATTACGCCGTTCCGTTTGGCAACTTTAAATTATCGGTGTTTAATCAACAGCCGAGTTTGTCAAATATTGCGTTTGCGATTGTGCATTATGTTGATTACTGCAAGTGCAGGTGTAATCGATATGTGATACAACATGTAGGTGATGCACATTACAATTCCCACATTAAATATACAAATTTGTATTAATTCGACTGAAAACATGTGTAGTTTCTCAGTACTCGTTTGAATTTCTGCGTATGTACTTTTTTGTTAATTTTGTGACACATTTAATTTTTATGAGTTGAATAGAGTAATTTCGGTCTCTGTTGTAAGATGTAATTAAATCGTAAAAGACAAGAGAAATGTGGGTTTGGTCGTAAATTTTCTATGGTATTTATTATTTTGGGGACACTGATTGTAAATGGAAAGCGCTCGAAGTGCTTGTAGCATAGTGAGGAATAACAGCGCCACCTAATGAACATAAAACCACCAACGCGAGCAATCGAGTTGACTATAGAGACACCCCTCTGTTTTTATCGACGAAGAATCGATTTCTGTCCCGCGATTTTTTTTACCATCGGGACATATATCCTGGACACTTATTTAAAGTTAACTTCAACAAATATAATGTTGGAGCTGTATATTTTATTATTTGTAAAAAGTAGGTTTGAATTCTTGTTAAGAATACAATACTTTGTAACTAATTCAAATCGTAAAAAACATGGGGTCGTGTTGTAAGTATTTTAAGATTTATTTTAAATATTGAAAGATTAAAATGTGCTTCTAATTCATCGTATCATCATCATCATATTAATATTTCGTTTATGATGGTTATTTGGACAATAATGCCCCAGAGCAAACATAAATAGTCCTTTAATAAGCCATCTTATAAATAGTGGATTTCAGAGTTCCAAAGGGAATATATCCAAAGATTCATAACTAAATACCTTTCGATACGCCAGTGGGAGGATTATAGATATTTATTTATAGATCCGGTGCACACATTGATATCCCCATCTCCCAATATATTCCACAAGAAAGTACGTTTAACGATGTCCGCTATTTAAATATGAAAGCACTTTATTTTGTATAATACGCAATATTCTTGAAAATTGCCGATAAAGGCATTAAAATGATCGGTTTTACATTTGGTTAAAGTGTGTGTAATGCAGTTTTTATAAAATTAAATTTAATTCGCACTTTATTGTGCTAAATAATGTATTATGTAAGAGCAAAGAGCTTTTTCGTGTTATTTACGGTTATGTATTAATACGTTGCATAACCGTTATATATTATGACGACGTAAATGCGCAAAGAAATTTCATAATTGACGACGCTTGCTTAGCAATGAATTTTGCCGCAAAGTTGGTGGCATTTCAAAAGTTTAAATTGCAGGAGACGCGAATATTCAGCGCCAGTTTAGTGACTTCCACTGCGAATTTTACGATCGCACGATACATAAATACACGTTTATCCGATATTTTCACAAGTCGATTAGCAGGATTTTATTATGTATTATTTTATTATTATCATTATTATCATTTTTATCAAATTAGTGGCCATTTTCTGAATACAACTAATTATATAGGTTCCATTGGGAGATCCAAACTGATGATCCCCTATGTGTGTCATAATTTATAAAATACGTGGCCGTTTTGATTCGTTTGAATGTCTAAAATTGATTACGTTATAATTAAAATTGTTATATCAAAGATGCAAGTGTTCCTTAAAACTGAGTTACTGCTTCGTCAAAATACATGGGTATTTTTCTTTGTTTATTTAAGCCCCTTTTGTTTACGCTATAAAGTCCATATATTTTTAAACTTTTAATTTTATCCCATATTTGGTTATATACAATAAAATAATTTCTTGATCTGTGAAAATGACTTTTTAATTTAGTAAGCAAAACGGAAACCTCAATGTATGGTATAAACGAATTAGAAGAATAAACTTTGTCCGAAGAAGGATTAATAAAAATGTTGTCGTTTCTGGAGAAATATTGGCGATATTGTCTTCGAATCCATAATTTGCTTCAATAATACGTTGCAGATAACATGCTCGCCAAAGAGAACACTAGAGTTTGAACTGCAGTAGTTAGGAAATTTGCAGAAAACTTGTAATACTTGGCAAGTAGAGCGCTCTGAAAGTAGGTCAAGCATTCATTTGGTGGAATGTCGTAGTTACTTGAAGACGTTTAAATTGAGTAATGTACAGTAGGAGGCTCTATCGCACCTACATTTACAAAACACTAGCGAACGTGAGCTGGTTAAACAATGGGCATACCCAATCAGACGAATCTCAAATGTACATTTCAGGTCAGTTTTGGAATGTGTAGTGGTCTCGAGTGGTTGCGATTTTAGTGGTTTGTCAGATTTCAACGCAGATTTACTCAAGCGTACAATCGGTAGACATCGTAAATCTAACAAAAATAACGTGAAAAATTACCGAAAAAGGAGCAACGAAAATTAAATTAAAAAAATATGCGTTAATTAAGAAAAATCAGAAATAGCTCAAAAATACAAAACTCAAAAAGTGCATCAAATCAAAAAATGTCAAGAAAATTAAATATTTTTCAATAATAATTCTGAAAATAGATATCTTTTAAAGATCAAAACATCTGCAGTGGTCCACGTTGGACTTTCTTATACTTAGATAAATTTTCAACAAATTGAACTCGCTAACGTTTCGTGAATACGATGATTTTTCCAAAGAACTTCTCAAACCAAAGTTGCTAAAAAATAGGAGGTATTTTTCAGAGCCACATACAAATCTTAAGTTTTAAGTTACATAATCCTAACTTCAATAGTTAACGTTTGAACTCGCACACACACATACACACACACACACAGGTCGAAAATTTTCATGATGATATACTTTCTTACATAAAGTATAAGAAAGTAATAATTGAGAAGGTCAAAATTTGAATAAAACTAAATATTTTCAAAAACGCAAATCTCAAAATCCCCCAAACTATTCAATTTTTCAAAAATATAAACGAAAAAATTTAACACGTAATTGAAAACAATCCGAAAGAAAACAATAAAAATAATTGCAATAAAACGTCAAAATAACGTCAAAATCAAAACCAAATTTTTTTTTTTTTGATTTTCACATCATTTCGTTTCGTATCGTCCTGTGCCTAATTTTTTCAATTTTCATTTTGTCCATTTGAATTCCCATTCGTGTTACCATTTACTCGTATGTCAAGTTCAACCCCCTCAACTCAACTCAAACCCCTTGACAATATAAATCTTTAATCCAACTCAACCCAAACAAATCCAACAATTTACTGAATTTTCGTATTAAAAAAAATGTCAGTTGGTTAGGTTGGGTGACTGCAGCCAATATTCACTTGAACCTGAATAGTACAGGTCCTTGCAATCAATCAATGTGCACCCAATACTCAGTTAGTCTGTTGAACCTGAATATTACAGGTCCCTGCAATCTAATCAATGCGTTTAAATCCAAATCGAAATTATAAGTCAAGTACATTAGCATCAAGATGGTGTTAATAATCATGTTGGTAATTATACCACACACCAGCAAGGGTTGGCTACGTATAAAAAGTTTGATGAAATACCACGAAACGATCGATCCCCATAATCTGTTAAAACAATAGTGCACTTAGATGGTGCACTCCCAGTTTAAACATACATTCCCAACCCGACCAATTCAAAATCCAGCAAGGTACCCATGTCGGCAATACAGAAATCAATCCAAGTCAGCAGTATTGAAGTAAGAGACCACGTAATATTTCTTATCTATTAGTCTTCATTGATTAAAAATATAACAATAATAAACCTTTATTGGCATCCTAACTACCTTATTTAAATCTTTATAAATTATAAATTATCTTTATATGTTATCTGGTTCTTTTACACCCCCGTTAATAACATCTTTCCCGCTCTTCCGTATCTTCATGTCTCGCTTGGCCATCTTGCCTGTAACATATATACCTTTATCTCTTTACATTTTCCCTCATTTTCCCCTCTTCTCTCCTCATTTTTCATCTTCCCTAATAACTCTGCTTCTTTTGCATTCTCCTCATCACCCTTCTCAAATCTCTCCCCATTTTTCCTACTTCCCTGCTCCACCTTATTACCTCGAACTCCTCCTACTAATGTTGTTACCTCTTATGCTCTTCCTCCATCCGATATTTGCTTGTCCTCTCTTCGTTGCCACATTTAAACCTCGCTATGATCTTCCTCCGCCGTTTTTACTCCTGCCAGATGCTTTGGCCTCCTTCTATACGCCTGTAACATCTTGCACTTAACATTGTACCTTGACCTTCCTATTTTTCCGCTTCTTTCATGTGCTTCCACTAGTTTCCATCTCTCATCTTTCACGTTTCATTCCTTACCGACATCCTTGCTTTCTCGTACATTTTAGTCATTGTCGATTTTTTCAAGTGTATAGCAATTTTCAACTGTCATCTACAATCGTTTTGAATATATACTGCATGTGCCCCTCCCTAATATTGTTTTCTCTCAGTATCATTCACGTAGCCTAGGTACATCCATTCTCTCACGTGCTATATTTCCTCTCCTTTTCATTTCACCTGCACTTTCCTTCTTTTTCCTCCACCTTTCCCGAGACCATCCTATTTGTCTTCTTCATGTTGAGTTCTAATGCTGTCCTCTGCAAGAAACATTCGAACGTTTTGTCATCTCTTTAAGCCCTTTCTCCGTATCCGCCAGGATGATCACGTCATCTGTAAAGCCAATGACCATATCTTTTTCTTCCCTAGTTTCATCGTGTCTTTGTACCTCATCTAGCTTTGCTATATGGAAATTAAATAGTTGCCGGTTCAGTGGACACCCCTGCATCAATCATCTGCCAACTCCTTACCCACTTTCACCCTCCACCACGTAATCACCATTTCGTATTCTTTCCCCCTGGTACAATATTGGTTGGAGACATTTATTGCGTCATTATTCAATGCACATGTTATTATATTTTTTGAATCGTCCACATTCCTTTGCGACATCGTCAAAGTTTAGCGTACGTTTATGATCTAAAAAAAATCAAACGACAAATCATTGGTTTCAAATTTCATTTAATTTTCGATGGACGAGGTGTTTGCAAATTTGTCTCGGGCACAACATATTTCTCTTAAAATGCTACATTCCTTACTAGGACAAAATGTATCTGAAGTAATTTGTGTTACAAACTAGAAGCATTAATTTGACATTATTGTCTAGATGTTCACAATCAGTTACATTGGAGCACATTAAAGTTTATTACAAACCATCAACCCTTGAGTAATAATTTATGAAATGTGAAGATGGCAACGGGCGTCGTAAAATGAACGAGGTTCGAAGTTTTCTTGTTGCAGCATCGCTTATGTAAATACGAATTAATCCAATGATGACCAAATTATTTACAATATACCCAGAGCTGGATGAAAAATTCAATCGGTTTCTAAATTGCAACGAAATTTAAATTTAGTTAACTTTGTCTCTTAAAAAGTTGGTCAGCTAATCAAACAAGGTTCTAAATCATTGTTCACATTCTATGCTGGGGTTAAGAGAATTGTTAAACGACTCGACTCTAATTGCTGATCTGGGTAATGTTTACTAGCGTCGTACTCGTTGCAATGTTGTTCAATTTTTTTTTTAAAACACTGGAAAAACGTGCTGATAATTCTCGATAAAAATGTGCCTCATAATATGGAGTTCAAATAATAAAATTATTTTACATATTTCCAACAGGTTTGATAATTCCTTAGCGTTTGTAACATCGTACTGGCTCTAATTCCACAAGTTTATTGTACAGTTGTCTTGTGGTACAATATGCGACCATGTAAAATAGAAATATATTTATTGTTTGTATTTCGGGGACAGCTATATTATAATGAAATCGATTTGCTTAACTTACATTAGTTTGATACACATACTTTTATTTGTAAGTATCATTGTAAAATCTACCATCGCAGAATTCATAAATGTTTCAAATAGTTCCCTTTATAAGGAAAATACATTTTATTCGGTGACCCGAAAAGAAACATTTGCATAAGGTATTTGGCTTGGATTGTTGTGTATCCATACATTTTGCATTCGCTGTTATTACTTTCCTTCGGTATTGATCCAATACATGCATTTTCGCGATTTGCATCAAAATTTTCATCGCGTGCACTTCAAAGGATGACAATTACGGTCGCAAAGTGCAATTGCGTACGATTAAATTAGCTTACCATTTCGGAAAAGTGCACCGTGCGCGTTTCGTTGCTTTCCTACTCGGCATTAATTTATTTGCCAGGTGCATTCACGCCGGCAAACCTCGACTTCGAAATTAATGCGTTCCCCAGGCAGAGCCAGTAAATTATATTAATGCATTAACCCGATCCAGTTAAACGTAGTTTTGTTATAAAACAGCCCCATTGCGTTTACAATCGGGGCAATATAATCCTAAAAGTTTTATTTGTCGCATAAATCAGCGTTAGTTAGCAAATATTCTTGTCGGAAAAAGACAAGCGAGCAATTTTTAATTTGCGCGTTTGAAAATAGAAACTGGCGATTAAAAATGTACGAAACACACTTCTAAGATTTGATTAATTAAAAATTTTAATTAATTCTGATGATGACCAGCTCAATATTAACGTTGTTAAGCTATTAATTACTGCATGTTAATTGGATAAAACAAAGTCTGTTGTGTTCTCATTATCGCGGGTTGTATGTGATTACTATTCATGTGCGAACTTTTGCAACAAATATGATACAAATAGATAACATGCGATGGTTTCCATTACGTTGGCGATAATGGCAGTAATTCGTTGGATTAAATAATGTATGGAGGATTGTTGATGTCGAAACGATAAATTGGGTAAATAATTAAGCATCGGCTCAGAAATTGTAGAATTGTCTTAGAGGCAATTTTATTTTAAATATACTACAAAGTATAAACAATTGACAAGAACATAATTATAACTAGTAAGCATTGCAAACAACGTTCATTGCACAATGGTTGACGGCCAAGGAGGCGACAGGATTAAATTTCAGTGTGACGATTTTTAGAAACAAGTTTCAAGACCTACAATCAGTTGATGCGGAGCAATAGTGTAGTATTTAGTAGGGCGCATTTATACGTACTGAGAACGTATTGAAAATGAGAACATATTATACACGTAAACTAGAAGGCAACAACGAACAGGGTCGCCATTATAATTGATCACACCGCCTAATTTCTTTATATGAATAGCCTTATATAGATATATTTATGTCTAGTCGTAAAGAATGTCAGTGTAATTGCGACTCAACGAAGTAACGCTGGGGTACTTGTCGATTAAAAGCATATTATAAGACCACTAATTTTATTAAGTTAGCCTAACACAGTGACCCAGTTGCATTAGATTCATCACACATCGACCAAAACATCGAAGGCACAGTACAACGAAATGGTCGAAAAGTTTTGTATTGTACAAAGTTTTTTTAGATTTTTGAGAATTTCATCACATTTTGACATTTTTTGCATATTTGAAAGTGTTTACGATACTGTATGTTTGATTCAACTTCAAATTGTAAAATTCAGTATAATGACGAAATACCAAAATTTTCTGAAATGACAAAATTGAAAATTGGTGTGTAAAACAATTTGTTAAAATTGTCAAAGAAGTTCATTTGTAAAAATAATTTATGGCTTTAGCTCTAAGGATATAACTTTGCAAATCTTGACGTTATAGATTAACTAATCATAACTAATTATCAATCAATGTTAAATAATAATGAAAAAAATCAATTGAATATGTATTGTTAACAATATTTCCAATATTCCATGCAAATGGTCAAAATAGAAAGTTGAATGTAAATTATTAAATCGATCGTTGCAAAATTCAGTTAGATTTATTGCAAAAAGCTTCAATGGAAATTAATTTTTAAGTTTTATGAAAAGTTACCTCATTGAATTTTAAGCTTGAAGCTTGAAAATTATGCGTCACAACGTCACAACGTACAAATATAATCTTAATGTTAAAAATCGAGTATAAAAGTTTCGAGCTCGTAGTCAATCCGCCATCAACAATTAAATAACAAATAATTACATCGAACTTGTGCAAGGCTCTGCATTTTCTTAAAGCTATTATTATGTATTCTTAAGATTTTTATAATTGTAGGCTGGACTGTGTCTATCAGTCCGATGTTCAAAATGATGGATTTCACCGTTGTGTACATGGATTTATGCATTAATCCGTTTTGTGGATTAATTTCTTTAAAAGTCAACCCAACCCAACTATCCTTAGATCGATCCAAGGTTTGAAGAATTACTGAAATGAAGCCAATATTTTCAGTCATATTTTATTCATGTTCGTCATATTGGCCATTAATTTAGTCTTTGACTATTTCGATAATTTTTGCAGTTTCATAATTCTTTTTGTATCTTCTAAAATTTTTGAACTTTGTCTTTTTCACATTTTAAGCAATTATTGTTAATTAAACATTTGGACATTTTTGTCAATTTTATTATTCTTCCAAATTTTATTATTTAAATGTTTCAATTTGTTATCCTGTGTCAAATTTGACCATTTTCGACAATTTTGGGATTTCGTCAATTTCGTTTTTCAGTTATTTTATTTCAGTTCCCATTTTTCTTTTTCAGAAACTTTTAACCAACTTTCGATTGAGTTGGGTTGTGTAGATTAATTTTGAAAGCTTTGGGAATTTGGAGAGGTTGGGCATTGATAGATAGATTTTGATGATTACCATAATTTTTGTATTTTTGTATTGCAAACAACTATTGATAATTTTTGCGAACTTGACCATTTTTGACAATGTTGTCATTCTTGGAAATGTTCTCCTATTTTCTTGAGGCAGTTTTTATCAAATAATAAATGTTCGAAAATGTTGTGAATTCTCCTGTTATTTAACATCGTCACATTTTTCTTTGGCATTTTTTCTCGTTTCAAAATTGTAAGAATTACTAATTGTGTAAGTTTCTACAATCACTTTTTTAAACTGTTTTTTTCTTCGTAATTTCTTTTCTATTCAACTCAAAAAAATAACCCAACCCAACCAGACCTGGCCTTGCATGCACTTCGTAATATTGTCAATCGATCGATCAAATCCGATTGGTGAGTGAGATTGGTGAGATATGCTCTCTCTCACGATGTCTTCTTTTAATAACTCCAATGTTTGCATCTTGATTTCTTTCTTTGTTTCTAGACGTTGCCTAGAATTACGTATTTCATGAGTAAAGGTTTTGCTGCTGTTATCCTCTAAGTTGAGTGTCCATTTCTGAAAATTTTCCTCAAAGCAGCCAGATATCCACGAAACATTTCTATTCATTTAATTCCCATTTCATTGGTTTCACGTGCCCAGAATATCGTAAAAATTTTATCATGTGTTCGTCCAACCGAACCCAGCTCAACCCAAGACTACCCAACCCTACCCAACACAACCCAACCCAAACCAATCCAACCCAACCCATGCCAACCCAACCCATCCCAACCCAACCCTACCCAACCCAACCAAACCGAATTCAATGGCATTTTTAACTCTGCACGATGAATTTTCCAGGCGATGGATTTTACCTCACGAGAAATTTTCTCACGGTTCATTTTCCTTTAATTATCTGGATGAGTTTTCTAGGGACTTTTAATTCTTGTAGACAATATTTACCTTTCTATCGAATCTAAAATATAAAGAGTTTAAATAAATGTAGAAAGAAAAAAATATTTATATGGAAAATTAGTAGAAATCTTAAGAGACAAGATTAATCTAGAAAATATTCAAATATAAAATAATAAAGCTCGGCAATAAAACTTGCACGCAATTATGTTTTTATTATTGTGTAAGGAGAAAACAGGATAAATGGCTGCACGAATTTATGAAGATGACGACGGAACTCCGTAAAATTTTAGGGCACATTAATTCATTGTATTGTTTAATTATCGTCTGGTTTGCATAACATGAATTTAGTTTATAACCTATTCATATAAATTTATAATTATACAAGTTGCTTATCTTGTCTCGTGAGCTGACGATTTAATTTCAGCAACTAACATTGATAAACGTATTTAATTCAACAGCTCACGGTGCAAGATAAGGGGTTTCATAAATGTTTTACACTCGAGAATGTTCAAAATGATATAAATTTATTCGTAGTTGTTAATTTTATTGTTGAACTCGGTTGCGTGCCAAGGACGTGCATTTAGTTCACAAGCTGTTCAGCACATATTTATACATAATTAAGTTATTTAATAAGAAATCACATTTAAAACATTGGTTCATTGTTTTATTGTTTAAAATGATTTAGTTTAAAATTTTCACGTAAATATACAACCAGGTACGTTATTTAATATTAAATTAATTTGAAACACGGTCTGGTTATTTAATTTGTTAAAAATCGTTCGTGCAAGGACTTTTAAGCTATTGACATCAATTTGAGCGCAATTAATTTATTTAACATTAATTTCATTGACAACTTTGTTTGATTTTTTCGGCTATATTGATATATTGAATGATTATTGTAGTTGTTGACAGAAATTTTTTTATGACTTGTTTAATTATTATTTATTTAATATTAATTTAATTTAAAATATTGTTTGATTATTTTATTTATTTAAAGTCGGTGATTTGGTAAGAATATTATTTCAGCTTATAGCTCTATACAATAAATTTGCTCATAGTTTCGTGGCATGATTTTACCCAAACAGTTGCATACAACTGCTTACAAGCGTTGAGCTTTGATAATTTTTTTTCGATAGATCAATGTGATAAAGAATGATTCTATGTTTAGCGTGTTCTTTTGTCAAATGGTTCGTTAGACTAATGAAAGGCCAATAAAAATTAAAGTAGACAACTTGGAGGAGAAATAATAGAAATACTTAACAATATATACGAATAAAAATAATTTGTTATTCACCTGGGTATGGGAACATTTTCTTTTAATTCACAAGTCCAGTGAATTGAACTTCAAAGATTTTTTTATTACATCTTATAATATAAATACGTCCTAATATTGTGAAATGTCATGTTCTCCAGCTTGGGAAATACGGATTGAGTTAGCAAAAACCCCCAACTAATTAATTACTCATGGGCAAGTAACAAGTTATCATTAGGGGATCGGCTGCCAAATGCGGAAGCTCAAACCGAGCGAGGGGGAATCGCCTTAAATTAATTACGGAGTGCAGTGATCAACGATTGCGTCAAATGATTGTGATCCATTGTCAACTTAATAACAGAAAAGATCTCATGTCTTTTTTTATTATTATTTCAAAGTAATATAGTACTTAAATTCAACATGGGGACATATTTTTTAAAGCATTTCAAACGCAAACATTTACATCGAATTCCCTAAATGACACATAAATGTACCCTTATTTTATTTCTAATTTAAATATGATTTCGGCCTTAATTTAGACATAAAATGTCATCCATGAGTTATGATGGGCCTATTAAAATTAGACCGTTTCGAACAGAACTACCGAATTAAATAAAATATTTTCGTGAGCCATTTCAACGCCCTTAAAAAGTTAACCTAATTGGATCGTCATGAAATAATTATATCTTAACGCCCGTCCTGGCGTTGTTAAATTGCGTTTGCCACGAACCACTTATTTATTTAGCAACGTAAATATTTTGCACGCTCGTATTTTAAGTCAATAATTCAATATTGTCTACCCGCGGTCTTCCGTGTAAACCTTATGGGTGGATAATAAATTATTTATGGCAATACAGCGTAACGTTTTATTTAGGCGATCGTAAAACTGCAACGTCTAATATTTGCAATTCCGCCGATTTTTTTTAAAGTAATTTGCTGCGTTATTTAACTTTCAATGCAGGCTTGTACTCTAGAGGATAACGTCGAATGGATTTAGTTTCTAATTTGAAATTAGCTTTGGCAAATGTGTTTAGGAAAAAGCTCACGCTCGTAAGTTGCAAGCGCAAACATTCCGAATCGGAGGAAGTTTGTTATTATTTTTGAAACTTCGTTCGTTCGTTAGTATCATTGAAGCTACACGATTGAGAAAGCAATTGGTCAGTTTGTTTAGGTATAAATCATATCGTTCCAGTTACGTCATATTGCAGATAAGGGTGGAAATCAATTCGTGTCGACAACTAGATACTAACATTTTTTTGTAAATTAACAATCTATTTAGCCCGACATTTGTTAACATTTATACATTTTTATCACTTGACTGACAGTTTGATTACAACAAATAACTGTTTCTGTCATTAACGTTACGAGCTACCCAATTCATAACATTTGACACCAACCTTGATTTATTACAATTTAAAATCCAATTATAATAATACTTCATTCATACCATACACAATATAAAACAGCCATTGTTGACGGTGAATAAAGCTAATTTAAAAGTTTCCTATATTCATTTTCCCGTTCACCGCATAAACGAACATTATCGTAAACATTTCATTCGCACCGCTTCGGTAATCAGTTTTTAATTGAAATATTACCATAATTAGCAAATCAATTAAACTCGGAAACGCGATTAAAACTTCGTAATCGTCGTTTCGGTGAATCAGGCTATTTATACCAGTTAATCCCGCTGAAAGATTATCTGGATTTGTTTTGCCTGAGTTTACTTAAGTTATGTATTTATGCAATGTATTGATATGCTATTAATATCACGATTTTAACGTGGGAAGGTGGGAAATGTATAAAAATATTTCGATGCAATGTCAGTTTGAATAAAGCGTGAGTTACAAGTCATATTGATTTATGTACATTTTAAGGACTTTGCGTCGTGAACAAGGATAACGTTTCGAATTTTTTATCCGTGTTTTGATGGGGATAAAATACGCCCCTATACGTACGTCAATCATGTCGAATCATAAAAAAGGTAGAATGATGTAACAACGTACTTAAACATTTTTGTGGTGCAAAAAAAATGCAAAAAAATTCGTACAGGATCACTTAGGTTATTTTCTAACTAAATTAACGATAGCATTGATCCCAAATTTTCAACATACCTTGGTATTTGTAAAATATG
The DNA here is from genome assembly GCA_959613385.1 of Geotrupes spiniger. NCBI lineage: Eukaryota > Metazoa > Arthropoda > Insecta > Coleoptera > Geotrupidae > Geotrupes > Geotrupes spiniger. Next base: position 12,168,172 of record OY390735.1, on the reverse strand, counting down.
AGAAAAGTTAAAATGAGAAGTTTCATCATTATGTTGATTTTATGTGCATGTAAAGTAAAAATACTGATTTTCTAAACTTTTAGATACATAAGAGCTTATAACTTTAAAATTATGCAATTTTCATGACATTAGATATGCAGTGATTTTTTTTAAACATTCGACTAACTTTGCAGGTATTTTTAAATCGAACATAATCTAAGTTCCATATATGAACATGCACTTGCAAGGTATATTGAAATTTTTCCCCACTGTCATCATTAGTATAGTGTGAAGAACTATGATTATATTGTTTAAAAAAATGTTAAGCTCAGGATCAATAAATATGCATATATTTTAAATTGGTATAGCACTGGTATAGACTGGCAGGGAATCTTTTCTTCTTGTCACAAAACGACTGATGTATTTTCATTACATTAAAGGCAGCAGGAGTCGCAGGAATTTCAGTATAAAAAATTAGTATGTGTTGTGCTTGCTGGTTCTAAATATAACAGATAGTGGTTAGGAAGTAATAATTTGTGAAGACATATTGAAGAAATAGTGTAAACATTATTTTGGAATTTTATGTAATTTTTAACTCATTACTTTACAATAAGTAATCCTGATTTATTTTAATTTGTGACTTCGTACTATAATAATAAGAATTCTCATTGAAAAAAAATTGGATCTACAATTGGATAAAATTTGTATTAGCGGCATTTATATGAAATCAATGTAAATAAGTCTGTATAAAATGTTAGTTCATTGTGAAATTGTGTTACGTAATTCCTCTAATCCCCAAGCGTTTTAAATGTGCTTAAAACAATTTCACAATCGTATTTTTCGGTTTATGGAATGTAAAGCTTTTTTGTCCTAATGTTTAAATAAGATAACAAATCAAAATGAAATCATGTGAGTGAACTTCCATATCAATCTGATTCCGATAATAAAATTATATGTCGGCAGTGATCTTCATGGGAAAAATATTAGCTTTTTATTCAACGTTTCAGTTTCCATTTTTAGCTTTAACTTTGAAATCAATGACAACATTTAACACGTTGTATATAGAAATTGTTTGTAAGTAAACTAGGTATTATTTATTTAAAACAACAAAAATTTTATTTGGACAACTTCCAGACTAGAGAAGATGTTCAAAATGGCGACCATCGTTTAAAATAAACACGTTTGCTATGCGAATCCAATTATCTGGAATATTGTTCATAAGTTGGTGATTTTGACCAATCTGTCAACTGGGGTGGCATGCACCAGAACTAGATGCTTCAAGTGACCCCACAAAAGGCCATAAGATAGGTCCGTTACGATCAATTTTTAAATCAGAAAAATTCTAATTTAAAGAAAAACATATGTAAATGGACACTGATATGCTATTTGCTTTTATGAGAAATACACTATTCTCTAAACGAAGAGTCTTTTGAACATTTCCAATGAAACTTATGAAATGTATTTTATTAGTAGTACGCCGTATAGTACGGAGGCAAGTCAAATAAGCAAGTAGATTACGTCACGTTACCACGTTACTTGTCGTGTGCAATCATCCACCTACATCGTTATTGATTTCAAAAGTTGCTATAATTTATAATATAATATGTATAATAATATTTATAGACACCCGTATAACTTTTCAAATAATTTGTATATGCCTGGGCAACTATTATTAAAAATAAGCAGGTAAGCAAAATAATTAAATTTCCTGCCAATTTATGAAATGATCAGAAAAAATTCAAAAAGATGAAATTAATGCTAAAAACATTTATAAGGTTTCAGATATTTTGAATATTTTTGTGAAGTTTGTTTTAAATTTACATAGCATTTGCATGGAAAACATACTTCCATTGGATTAATTTATCTAATTATATTTAAATTTAATAAATAATCCAAAGAAATATTTTTAAATGCATATTGAATGCTTATTTGCGTGTATTTGAAAATTCATTCCTTTAAACGATTCTTTAAATCGTAGTTTTGACTGCAATAGCCATTGAGGTAACTGGTTTTGAACACATATAGATCGAAAGAAATACTTTTTATTATACTGCGGCATTATTTATGAACTCGATAGCACTTAAATGGTCGATGTTTTGCTTTAAACAAAAATTTAAAAAAAAATGTACAAGTGAATTAAGTGGATACATGCATCCAAATGATTCATATAATTTTCTATTTTAAGACACAATTACGTCGTAAAAGTCAAGGAGATATAGATACTCTGAGGAGCGTACCATTTGTACGTTTTTATCTGAATTAATAATTTACTAGTTGATTCCCTCATCGAAGAAGTTAGTTCATAGTTTTTTTATTCGACGATGAATCAAAGAGTGTACAAAAAGGTTTTCCACGACACGTTAATTTGGAAGAGAAAATATTCGTAGTTGCGAGCAGTACTTAAGATACATAATTTCAGAAGAACTTGTTGATGAAAACCTATTAACAAATCTATTGCTAATAATAAAACAACAAAGTAATTGAAAATTTTAATTTTAGTGAGTTTGAGTTTTTGAAGAAGTTGTTAGAAAACTGATAGCAAAAAATTCCACAACGTGTACAACAACGACTGAATGTAGACGAAAATGAAGAGTAGTTTCTTGCAATTTTATTTAAGTTAAATAAATTAAAAGTCCATATTTGGTGTGAAGTAAATCAAATTTGTATTGAGCTGCAGGTTTTGTAAAATTTATTTTCTAGAATAAAAATGATTAAGTTCAATTATATTTACGCGATTTTATTTAAACAAGAGAAACTAAAACAATATTTCATGTAAATAAAATCTTTCGTATTATTCAAACAATTAAGTAATAAAATGAACTGAAACGCTTTCAAATAATTTTGTCTTACACTCTTAGCACAATATGTTATTTAGAATTGTGGTATTTTATTTATATTTTTACATTAAAAATTTACAATTACATTGGTTGATTGTAATCAAATCGTAAGGCATTTATATACGTGCAGTAAAACCAAAAAGTTTTTGTATAATTTTATCTAATTATTGTACTAATGTTGCTAAATTATTTACATTAATTTATAAATTAACTTTAATATTAAGTAGGTCAATGTATATTTTAACCAAAGCACTAAATATAAAACAGGAATAAACGAGCAACTGAAAATCGAACTAGACGGAATTTAAGCTTAAGATCGTTATGATATACGTAACCCGTACACGACCTCGATTGCACAAACCATTACAATAGAAGTACAACATAAACAAGAAGAATTATAATAATGCCCAGGGTAAGTCGAATGAAGTGTAAATCGAATCGAGGACGACGTTAGCAGGCTGACCAAACAAATTCGTACATAAGGGTTGTGTAATCTAAAGTCTCATAGTACATCGACACCGACATCAACTTAAATTTGATCAAGACGGTTCATTAGGAGGATCACATGACGATTAAGACCCACAGACTTGCATGTTACAAGTCTTCACACAGTGAATGAAAAGCAAACAAGCGAAATGAAACGTATGCACAAGTTGTGATAGCTGTTTCGTCCTTCAGGACTCACCAGATATATTGATCTATTTTTAGACCACTATGATTACAGCAGCTCGAGTGTGAGGGTGCTGACGCCAGATGGCTCACACAAATTTCTCGCAATGAAACAAGTGAATATATAGAAATGAATAATTCAAATCAAAACAATAACATTGAAATGAAAGCAACCAAAAGATTTATTAAATAAATATAAATTAAGACGAGAAGCACGAAAATCACATAAATTAATAAAAATCAAGGGATTGAAGTCTAAACGAAATGAAAACAACAAAACCCAACCAAAAGAAACAACCAGCGAATGAATTAATGATATAAACGTCAAAATAAAAAGTGTGAGGTAAGGGAAATAAAATAAATAACAACTAAACAATAGGCAGTTAAACTCAGCACGAAAAGAAAATTCTCACACAAAATTAAATCCAAATATAAATTAATGAAAACGAAGCGAAGGACCGCCAAACGAAACAAGTGAAAACCTTATAAACGAAGCTGAAGATGTTTTGGAAGGATCGAAACGCAACAATTAAATAACTCGAACGAAGACGAAACCGAACTTACAGATGGCAAATAAAAACTAAATGCTCAAAAACAAGTCATGTCGTAATTAGATAAATAATCTAAATTCGTTATAAATCACATCTCAAGATCACATCCTTATCAGCTGTGACGATTATTAAAATTATTTGAACGTGCATGCGCATGTGTATTTGCGTTGCCTAGTCCTAGGCGTCACGCAGACTCCAAGTCCTGCATCAACTACCAGTATTTTATTGTCATAAATGAAAGTGTTTGGCTCGCATTTACTGGACGTTTGCGGTGTAAAATAGTGTGGTTTCGACGCGTTACAATACAGAGAATCTCCACATGTAAGTAACTATGTCGTTGTGTACTCGTTTCGCGAGTTAATTTATTTGTCAATTCGACGAAAACATAACCTAAGACTTCGTGTGCCTTATTGTTATTTTTTTAGTCATTTAGCGATGGACGATGAAGCGGTTATGGCAACAAACGACGATGCGAGTGAATGTAAAAGAGGCGCCGTTCAACAAGGTTACTGGCAGGACAATTACATAGGTTATTTCATAAAGCAATCGGTGCGAAGGGCCCCGGAGATAAACAGGGGCTATTACGCCCGAGTTAAAGGAGTCGAAAAATTCGTGGAGCAGTTCCTGGCGAAGGCCGGCAGTAACGCGCAGATAATCAACCTAGGATGCGGTTTCGATACGTTATATTGGAGACTAAGAGATCAAGACATCAAAGTGGCGACCTTCGTCGAAATAGATTTTCCATCGGTGACCGCTCGCAAGTGCTACCTGATCAAGCGCAACAAGCAGCTGCTGCAGAGGATCCACGACAAGGACGGCGAGGTGAAGCTTAGCTCGACCGACTTGCACGCCGGATCGTACCACTGCATAGGAACGGACCTGAGGAACATTTCGGAGCTGGAGAACAAACTGCAGCAGGCGGAGATAAATTTTTCGAACCCCACGTTGTTCATAGCGGAGTGCGTTTTAGTGTACATAGAGGACGATTGCGTGAATCGTTTGTTGTCGTGGATCACGTCGAAGTTTCCTAGGGCGTTTTTCGTTAACTACGAGATGTGCAACATGAACGATAATTTTGGTAACATACTGTTGGAGAATATGCGCACGAGGGGTTGCAACTTGGCCGGGATTTTGTCGTGTAAAAATTTAGAGACTCAGAAGAATCGATTTTTGGCTAATAACTGGCAGGGTTCCAAGGCTTGGGATATGGTGTCGGTTTATTACGCCCTGCCCACTTTGGAGAGGCAGAGGATAGAAAAACTCGAATTTCTCGATGAGCAGGAGCTGCTTATTCAGTTGTTCCAGCATTATTGCTTTTGCGTGGGGTGGTTGGGGTCCGATTTTTCCGATTGTGATTTCGACGCGGATGTTATGTAAAGATGGTAACTTTGTGATTTGGAAACTGTACATATTAAAATTCACAACAAAATGTTGTGCGTTATTATACTTGTGGGTGCATTTGATTGATATAAAATATTATTGTTTGAATATGTATCGCAAACTCACAGTTTTAATGTAATATTGTGTACTGGTTTTATCCCCATTTCGTAAATGAACTACTGTATTATCTTGTAAGGCTTAATACGAACTATAATAAAATTGTTTTGTCAGAATTTGTTTTTTTTTCTTTATATACGTCCATTACAACAATATTTACTTATTTATTACGTAAAGGAGTAAACATTACCTTGTGCCAATTAATGAAAAAATCTAAATGTGACGTAAACAAATATATATAGCACACGAACATTGATAATAACTGCTTTTCTCAATTCATGTAAAATTTTTAATTTTTAATATGAGTTATTGTCACTCATTAATTTTCTTTTTGAATTGCTAATAATCAAAATTTTATTTTGGTAAGGTGGGATTGTTCGAGGCTTTCAAAAATGAAGGACGACGTATCCTTCAACTTATGATTGTAATAAAACAGTTACTTTGACTCTTTTATTTATTTTGTCAAATCAGAGCTGTACTTCCCCCATTTCAATTTCAATCTTTTTCAGTAATTTGGCCTTATTCACAATCTCGACCCAACCCAACCCAAACCCAAAAATGATTAATTTTACAGCTTTTGTACTTTGGCCTCTTTGTTACCTCAATTCATTTTTTATAATTTAATCTTTCTTAAACTTGATATTTTTGAAAATATTAAAAGAGTAATATTTTTTGGCAATTTTGACAAATATCTACGTGTTTTTAATGTGACTTATGAGTCACAACCTGACGTTGTTTTAAATGTTTACATTATTGACTGAAACTAAACTAATGATTAAAGATACACCCAGTTTTACTTGACTTTTACGACTTAATTGCTCCTAGCGATAGAATAGTTCATATGTCGTGTTAGTGCATATTTTTACTAGGTTTTAAGTATGTCGTTTGTTACGTTTTGGAATTGTGTTCTAAGAACATGCATCTTTTTGTATACGATTAATTGAATCATAATTAAAAATTATACTATATATAATTTAAGTAAATGCAAACATTTTTCGAAAATTACGTCTTCTAGAACGTCCACAAAAATAAAATTCAAAGCAACTACATTTTCCTCAAAGTGATGCGTAAAAATTATTAGAAAATAAGCTTAATAAAATATATATTATTTATATTTTGTTTGGTTGGGGCGTTACTCTATTCGATCTGGTTTCCTCATGGTAAAATCTGTGCCAATGTGGCGATTGCAACTACAATCGTGACCGTGGGGCATTTTCTGCGAAAGAAAAATTACAGGGACATACAAGTATTTTAAACGATGCGCACGAAATGAATTTCCGTTCGCGCAATAAAGAATTGATGATACCTACAATCTGAGCCATTGTATTAAACCTTATTCGTAATTATTCAATCCAACAAGACAGTTTAGAAAATCGGAAGTACTTTTAGTTTTCTTTTATCTAGAAGTACGTGTACGTTACTGATGAATTTATTTAAAAAAAAAACTCAGGCAAAATGACTAATAGATGACACAATTGTTGTTTGTAATAATCGCTACTTTGACAGATTGGCGTTTGCCTATTTCATTTTATTTATATCGCAAAGCAAGCATCGCAATTCAAGCAGAACCGAATGCAATTATTAGACATTTAACATATTTTTTGAATTCTTAACATTTTTAACGATCCCAACCCAATATTTTTTTGTCGATAACATTGACACTGTTTAAATTAATCTTTAATTTTGGTTAACATTTTTTGTCAACAACGTCCACCTAACGTATTTATTAAAATTATTATATTTTTTGAATTTTATTTTTGAAACGACTCCGCAACTCTAACATTTACGATAATTTAACATTTTTTAAATTTTACCCACTATGTAAATTTGTATCTTTTGTTATTTTTCAGAATTTCTATTTCGTGAATTTTGTTATTTCTATAAAACATATATTTGGCAGTTTTAACTTAAAACTGACTCATCGAACGTATTTTTCGAAAGCCAGGTAAAAGTTCAAAGTAATTATTTCTACGTGCTTTGGCACTGTTCACATTCCTCGCATTTTCGACAATATGTAAATCGAGGTACTTACGCCGACTAATGCACGGGCCGGGCGTTCCGTTTTAAGTTGGTTTCACCAAAAATGCAAAAGTGTAGATTTTATTTAGGAATATCATGAATTAACATAATAATTATTGTCATCAACATATAATAACAAAATACAAACAGAATTACACTAAAATATACTATAATATAAATTAAATATACAAAATGTTTAAATAAATTTAGCTTGTCTTTTTTTAAACCGAATCTGATACAATAAGATCCCATACATTTATTTCTTCAGAAATTTCCTACTTCATACTTAATGATGGATAAATCTGAACGCCTTCTTGAACCATTGTGACAGGTTAATGTTAAAAAAAATTACGCCAGTCGCTAAGTTTGGAAACAGATAGATGAGGTTATTTGTAAATACGTACTGAATCACATCTAATACGCCCTTCTCGGGGGAAATATATGTTGCGATATTTCCAATTTCATCGCATAAATCTTGAGAAGATATTTTTCATTTTAGATGGATCATGTAACATATTCTCTAGAGATTTATATTTTATGGACCGACTTTCTTTATCCATGCGAAGAAAATAAATCGTTGAGAAAATCGAAAATTATGAATATTATTTAAAATAATCATAATTATTAATTAATAATTATTATTTAAAATAAATAATATTATTGAAAAATAAAAAATAATGATATGATCCAAAGGAGTCTCATCCGTACTATCATAGTCAAATAATTGCAGTAGATGAAAAGCATTGGAATGCAGGGTCATTATATATTATATCATGTAATAATTGAACAAATAAACTTAAATGATTTAATTTTTTAAATTAATGAATCTCCACATTTCTAGTTTCAGAATTGCTTGTAGTATCAGAATAGTGGGTTGATATTTTTTCTAAGTTATGCATAAGAACTGCTTTCTGCGTTCCCACCGAAAGAGATTTTAATGTCAAAGCAGGGATTTAAGCTTTTAAGACTTGTCAACGTTTAGTCGATGCGGAGAAAACGTAAAGCAAAAATTCTGTACTGCTCGTTTTTAAGTCACATTAATAATTAATTTAATTTTTGTAACGTATTGCGACCATTATTTTAAATCAAAATAAATTAAATTAAACAAATGATTTGCAAACCAACCGTACCCAACCCAACTCAGTAGAATTTTATTGGAAACAGATTCATCTTCCTTAAAATTTTTGTTCAATGATTTGGTTGAGTCCAGTGAACTTCAAAATACTATTGAAAACACTATTTTAATTGGGATTAACTCCATGAGATGATTTTGTTAACAGATTGCATCCATTACGTTGTTCGGTGTTCATCCAAATAGGGTTGAATGTGGTTGGTTTGGGTTTCGTTAGATTTGATTGGGTTGGATCGGGTCGGGTTGGGTTCGGATGGGTTGGGTTGGGTAGGGTTGGGTTGAAACATCACAAATACAATGTTATGAAACTATTAGCAAAATAATTATGTATGAAATGTATTAGCAGGGCGACCTGCTTCCATTATACAGGTAGAGTGAGCGACTGTTGCCAGTAGAACTAGGTGAAGGGCAAACATAAAATAAGAATAATAGCAATACATAGACCCAATCTGAATGACACCGTAGGAAATTAGCATAATTTTGGAAAGAGTTGGTGATATTATCATAATGTATTTTATACGGCGACCTTTTTACAAACTCTCCCATTAAGAGTTTGTGGAAGAGAGGATAGCACCGAAGACATTATGTAAAGTCGGTGAATTATCGTCAACAACAAAAGGTTTTATGAACATGCTAATTTCTGTTCACCAGAGTATAGCAACGTACTATACGATTAACGGGCGCGATCGCATGGGCAGATGCAATTAACCTATGTGGACGTATTCGCCATAAATTTATAAATATAAGAAAGTTCAGTGCGGACCACTGGAGATCTATAACAAAAAATAGGTGACATAAATACCTTTTGTAATGTAAGAGTTAGTAAGTGCTTATAAACTTGTAAACATTACCCCACAAAATAAACTATTACGTGTCTACTTTAATTGTTCTCAACATTTATTCATATTTCATTTGAAAATCAGTTTTTCCTTCGGTATAATTTGTTTTATATCTCATCACACATGTACACCTCATCCTTGATGATTATCATTATTATCATTATCATTATCACTTACAAATATATACAAATCAAATGATAACAATTTTATATTAATTATTCTAATAGTAAATATTTTTGCTATAGCTATAGTGGATTAAAAAAAAAACTTTTTAATTTTTATATAACGTTCTCCGCACACACGCAACTAGACATTTAACACTATTTTATGATTTTTATATAGCCTTAATAATTATACGTTTACTTAAATAAAATCGTGGACTGATCGCGATTACTACATGCAAACAACGACAGTTGTGTGGTAATAAGTAAACTTATTACATGTGAACTGGGCAACTGGTGTCAAAAATGATGGCAGCCCCGACTTCCATTTGCGATTACACGTAGTAATAAATCTGAGTTTTCTTCAATTTAGATATTTCATATGGACCTAGGTCAGTAAATAACAATGTATAACGTCGACTGTAAACAAATCTTCGACTATATTTAGTGATCGATGAATTTTTTTGCAAGAATTTAAAACTAAGCGTGTAAACTTTACAAAATTTATTTTTCTCCTTACTTTTCGCTTCACAATTTGTATTCATGACGACACAAAATTGTCGAAAACCATTCAAAGCGCTCGAAGATGGTTCTTAGACGTGATCAAGGCTCTAAAGGATTATTCGCTTTTCGCTTATTTAATAATCAAATAAAATTATAAATCCTAAATATTCATCTTCAGTAGGAAGATTCGATACATATACTGTTTAGATGTTTTGATGATGCTCGGAATTTTGACGCATAATCGAAGTCGTATCTATTTCTAGACGATTCATTGTGAGTTGTTATCGACTGCACGATACTAATTATTAAATATATTAAGTCTAAGAAATTACATTGGCAAGACGAAACTATATTTAGAGGAAATCGAGGACGGAAAAGGAAAGCAGCAGCATCAACAAACGGACAACGCATGGGCATCGAAAATGCTGGACATTATAATATAGCCCCATATTTATGAATTTGTGCAGTGTTACAAAAACCATTATACGTAAAAAACTTATGAATGGACGTGAAAGAATGTTTAATTTGGTACATAACTGGGTAAGCTAATATTGGTAACCTCGCTGTGATTTTTAATTCGCCTGAAAATTGTTTTGTGTAAGTGTCAGCGTTATAGTTTCAATTATGTCCCCACTTTGAACATATGTAGTTTATATCACGTAAGCAATTCCTTCAAAGTAAAGTTTTTCATTATCGGATGAATAAATCTGATAATTTTTATTTGTTCCGCATTGTTGGTAAAACTGCTATAAATTGTAAATCGTTTCAAAAGATTTTTGCGAATTTTTCCTTTAGAAGCCTTTGTGTATTTGGGCTCTATAACATTATTTGTGCTTAAAACTGTACATTGGACATTGTATAACTTTTGTTAGTCGGATATAAGGAATTGCCAACTTCGGTGGTATCTACTAACACTAAATGTATTGCATCATCAATTGTTGAGCTTTACATTTATTGAATATTTTTTCCCACCCTCTTATATAATTGAACACACATTTAATTAAATGTTAAATTTTAATACTTATTTGTTATGGTGAACGTTTTTATATAAATAAATTGCTTTCTGTTCTCATTAAAAACACATTTCATAAATATTTATATAAAGGACGAAGGATCGTTCGGTTGGTGCCGGTGAATCTATTATGATGCAGTGGACACGGAAATATAAACAGCGTATATAGTAATAGGTGATATTACTGGTCCTTTAAAATTTAACTTTTACGATGCCACATAAAACATAAATTTTACCGCTGTGGAGCTTTGAGCAAATAAACAAATAAATATGTATGACGCGCTTGACCCAACGTATTTTTATTTATGCCGTTAAAATTGACTGGAACTGGGTTTATTTTTTAACCTAAAAAGCTACGTAAAAACGTCACCATTGTTGATAACACGAATCCCTAAAACAAGTCATTGCAAGCAAAGTGTTCCGGGTTGGATTTAAGGCTGAAGCACAAGCTTGGTGCACGTTCACTTTTCTAGTATTTCTCGTGATTACCTCGCACATGGTGTAAATTAAAATGCAATTAACATTACATCGATGTAAGGCCTGTTGGCGTTTTTTCTTCCCTAACTACTTTCCACCCACTTTTGTCGTTCGTCCTATTTCGCTTCCAGCCACTTGACTTAATCCTGGAGCCATTTCGTGATGTAAGACCTGTTGGAGTATTTTGTTCCGCATCTATTTTCCAACCACTTTTGTCTTTCATCCTGTTTTGCTTCCTGCCACTTGATTTAATCCTTTTACTTTCTTAACGTAACGCTTGTTGGAGTTTTTCTTCCATAACTATTTTCCACCTATTTCTCTCTTACGTCCTGTTTCGCGTCCTGCCACTGTCCCGATTCTCAACCACTATTATGATTTCTTCTGCCTGATGTTTTCGTTGTTTCTTGTTTCATTTTTTATATAGATTTACTTCCTATACATGTTTTACTATCCTACTCATCTCCATTCCAATTGTGCGAATAAACAAATAAATATGTACGGTGTTTGATCCAACGTATTTTCATTTATGTCCTTAAATCCGACAATTTATTTTTTAAAAATGTCACCATCGGCGTTAACACGAATCCTTAAAACAAATCACTATTTCGAATAAAGTGATTTGGGCAATTTTCAACACATTGGACGCCTTTAAAATTGTAATCTGACTTTCGTAACTCATAACTTGTGAAATTGTGGCAATGCGGTACGCGAAGATGGATAACGCGATGGTTGACGTGAGATATTGCACACTTTGAAAGCTTTCGAGGTTCCGCAAGAACGTTCTCTTGAGATTGAACCCGTGCTGAATATGCACGGACGTATTGATGTCGAGATTGCATATTCTTATCGCGCGACGGGAATTGAATTTAATTCATGCACAAGTCGAGTCGATATGACGGCCAGACTCTTATGATATCAATCTTGATGGCGTTGTCGCGGCGCATTATGAATTTATTCAGATGAAATTTAGCGTTTTGCGGATATTGCTTCCGGTGATGTACGACGTAAACGAAATGTATCGCAATGAGCGTTTCGTTGTTTGTGATTTGCTTTTTATGTTTCGACATTTCGTATTTGCACGCGGATCGTTTTATAATAAACATGAACTTCTTGCACTGGCGAGTTTAAATCTTGTCCTATCGTTGGTGCAATTTAGTGACCCACTAAATTGCACCTTTGTGACAGTATTTAAATTTGGTTGGGGCGATATCCTTAACTAGATTCTCGGCAACTATTTATTGCGCTCATATGATACCCTATCTTCTTTCTGATCTGATTGTTCCCAGAGAAGCGTCCGGTGGGGAAAGAACTTTTAGATTAAATTAGTCTAGCCGTGAGACATGCGCATTTTTATTTTATTACAGCATATTACAGTGAGTATGACAAGAATGTAAAGGTGGACAAAAACTACTAAATATGTGGTTTTGTATTTGTACAAGCCAGAAACTTTTTATTTAGCATTCTAATTCTAAGATACGTATTTTTACTTCATACTGAACTAATATGCAGTATAATACAAAATATAAAATTGCAATACGACAAGGCTTTAATTTCACAACAAAATGTATTATTGAATTTTGGCTCATAAAAGATTAAGTTTCATAAAAATTTTTCGTAAAGGGTATTTTTGTCTATTGTTCTATGGGTGGTCGTTGAAGGAAGGGTTTAATTAATAACAAAGTTTTTGAATTACATTAATTACGTTTATTAAATGATTTGTCTGGTTGGCCTTAAACGTTGTAAATTGATTGGTTTGCATGGATAAGATTGATTTTATACGTCTAGCTGAAATAAAGCACGAGATTGCCTTATTTTACGATTTAGTGATCGGCTCTTGTCAGCACGCAAACAGAGACATAACTTTACGAATTGGCCAGTAATTAATCGCGGAAATTAAGCAGATTTATCGGATGGAATTATTTATGTCAGAAAGTTAATCCAAATAATGGACAACAAGAAATGAAATATAGAAGATGAAATTATAATACCAACTAAATAGTAATTGCAGCGACTTGATAATAAATAATTTGGGAATATTTTGATCTCTTAAATTTAGACAATTTAAATAAATTTTTTGATTACATTTTTTGATTTCATTTTTTATGTATATTTTTATGTTCAGTTTGAGTAAAAGCATATTTGCTTGTCTGGTGGCAGCAACAAGATAACAATTTTTCAAGTTCTTCTGTAAGAAATGTTGCCAATAACCCGAAGGATCATGATTTCTAGAACTATAACGCTTGCAGGACACGTGAAGGATATATATTATACAATTAAGTTACTCAGTCCATCTAAAGGATGTCTAGGTTTTTTCCCAACATTCATTCCAGTGATAATATATGCAGATAGCTGTAACATATCCGACTTCTGACAATACTATAAATGTTATCGATAGAATAGACAGAATATATCGTTACATTGCATTTGCATTGCATATTAAGTAGTGTTCATTAAATTCAAAACTTTTATCTAGTTTAGAAAATTTACATATGAACATTATAACAACTTTCTGACTAAATGAAACACTGATCTAGTGATTAATCGTTGTACCAGCAAGTGATAAAAAATTTTAAGGCTTCGAATTCCTCTAATGTGTGTCTGTGCGCGCTCTACGGCCCAAACGATTAAAGCTAGAGCTTAACATTTTGAAAATTTTGAACGGAATCTCTCAACCGGAAGTGATGGTTTACTCTTATCACCTTTTTCGATATCTCGAAAACGGCACACGTTACGGAAAAAATATTCTTACATAAATTATAGATATTTTAAACAACTTTCATTACAAAAGTTTTTTCGAAAAATGTAGTATAACTGAGTATAAGAAAGTTCAGTGCGGACCACTGCAGATTTTTTTTCTGGCGTTATATAAAGTTGCTGTATTGCCATACAAATGTGCCTTTTAATTTTATTTCCACGATCATCATTTCCAGGACATGTCGAACGCTTTTTAATTATATCCCATTACAATTATTTTAAATCATCTGATACTTACTTTGGTTATATTTGGAAAGTTGTGATATACAAGTTTCCTTTTCGCTTTTTCCCCACGTCGCCTATTCAACTTTTTTTCTTTGTTTAGTCTATACCATTGTATTTGTATCGAGTCGTTTCTGCATTTCCTGTCAGTTTCTTATTTCTGTTCATCAATTTATCTTAGTCGTTCATATTTACACATTCATCAATCTTTTTCCACTTTTACAATTTTTTCTACTATACCGATTCCCTCTTTCCCTATTACTCGCATTTCAATTTACTGGAAGCTGTTAACCTTAATAGCATCTGTCTCTTTGAGGGCGGTGCAAGTTGGAGTTGGTAATTACACCTGTGATACCTACTTTTAAAAATGTATCAATCTGTATCAATGAACCTGTGATACCTACTTTTAAAATAGAAATGTATCAATCTGTATCAATGAATGCATCAAAATACTTTTCAGTTATGAGGCACACATTTTTGCTTATAAAAGAATCGCCTATTGTTCCCATTTCATTCGGCAACTCCAGTAGCTTTGCATGCATACTAGGAGATGTGGTCTCGTGAATGCAAGGATGCCAGTTTCAAATCAGTCGAATTTTTTTACTACGAAACTTGCAAGGTGAAAGGTCTACCGTAGACTACTTCCTAATAACCGGAGTGAAATATGAGATAAGAGGGAGAAAACAATGGGAGATAACGACCATTTTTACTGCCTATGGAATGGTAGGATAGAACGACAATAAAAGAAGCAAAAAAGAGAATATTAATAAAAAATAGGAAGCAACAGCTAATAAGACAGAAGTATAGAACAACATTAGACTAAAGAATATAAGACAGAGAACCAGGCAGATCAGTAGAAGAAAAATGGGAAAAACTGAAGAGGGACAAATACAGAACATCAAAAGTAAGCTGCGGGGTAAGCACAGTAAGCAACAATAAGAGATAAAGAGAACGAGAGAGTAAAAGATCAAATAAAAAAGAATAAAACAAGAAGAAATACCTAGAAGCGATTGGAACAATTGAATCCAATGATATATTTAGCTATATTTGATCTAATTTTATATTTAAAATTATGAATATCATCTTTTCGACTTGGAGGTCAATTTCTGCATCCAGATGGAAAGTTTTCCCACCATGGGTGATAAATACTATTTCATAAATGTACCAGTTCTGTTGTTCCCATATTCCCTGTTGAGTGTTCTCCATTTGGTTTCATTTTTATGGCATATTTTGGACATAGTTCCCGCTATTATTTTTTTCTGGTTTCTTTTTGTCTTTATAGGACTCACACATTAAGTCTAATGTTTACTTTATTTGGGTTCAGTGACAATCCATATAGATGAGAGATTCTTCCGTCTGAAGCTTTTCAGTGTACGAGGAAAATTGGCTCCGTAATGCAGTTACGTAAGTGACTACTTAAGCGTACGTTTCTAGTTTCTAGATCATTAGCATTTTACTCGGGAGAAATGCTTGAATTATTATTTTACAATTTTTTTTTTACTAATTCAAACTAGCTATGTCTGACTTCAAGAAAGTGGCACTGCCATCAACAATATATGCCAGAGAGTTGTGGGTTACATCCGACGGAAGATTAAACTGAACGCCTTGGAAATGAGATTTCGCAGAAAAATAGAAGGAAAATCAAAGAGTGTCAGAATCCGGAATGAAGTGTACACAGAGACACTAAAATAACATCCAAGAACACAAAATACAAAGTGGACTAAGCTGGTTAGTACACGTAAACAAAATGGGAGATGAGTGACAACCCATACAAATTTATAAGAAGAGGAAGGCATAGGAAGACTTAGCAAATTGAATTAAGAAATGCTGCAGAAAAAGGGAACGGTATGGAGTAATATAACGGAATCGACATCCGACCGAAAAAAACAGAAAAAGATAACTGTGTTGTATAATATCGAAAAAAAGTGGATAATTATACGTTGTTTTAAATTGGAATCAATTACATAAACGATTATTCTCATCGTTGCCCATATTAGTACAATAAAGTTTGCAAATAAATTGTTTTGGCGATAACAGATGTTTATTAGTTCAGCGGGCTACGACAAACTTTGCACCCACTGGTTATATAATATGTTAAGTTCCAAATATACGACAATATGGTGCGCTTGTACACTACGGGACGTTACTCTAGCACACTTCAATGGCGCTAAATCGACCATTAGATAGAAAGTCTCTGGTTCGATAAAGAGGCCAGCTAGGTCATAAAATTAAATCCGAACGGGATGTTTTGCGCTGATTTTGAGATGAGATGAGGATTAACAGATGAAACGTTATACGCACATATTAGATTAAAATTGCGGAATATTGCATGCACGCAATATATGAAATTGGAAACGATTAATTATTATTTGAAGTTGTTAAAAAAACTTAATTCAGCACAAATTAAACGATAAAAAATTCTCCTCGCAAACATTGCAATCGTACTCCGTGAACGGTTTGTTTAAGGGTGATTTTGTGAGTGCTCTTGACGGCAATTTAATGAAAACCGATGCTGATGCTGGTGCATCATTAGGAGCTATCGGTGAATCTGTTGCCATTGACTTAAAAACCTCGGAATCAGCGGATGCTGTTTTCAACGGAAATCGGTCCTCGATGTTTCCAAGTAAGTTGTAAAAGGAAATACATTGGCCAGCCGGTACATTTTTGGGCGTAATATCGATGGACCTCGGCCTAATGTGTCCGCATAAACTTGGAGCAGGTGTTGAAATCGTTTGAGGAAATAAGTTATGGGAACGAATTTTTTATCAAAGTTTTTTTTTTGTAAATTTGTATTGTATTGTACATTAACTTGTGTAGTTCATACCTTTTATTATATCATAAATTAAATTCTTTTGTAAATAGAATATCTTGGATAAACACAAACGTTAGCTTGCAATTAAACATATATTTGTTTCACTTCATTAATCGTAGATAAATATTTTCGACGTTTAAGGTATAACATGTTAGTGTTTGTACTATTTGTGGTTTAAAATTCAATATGACAGTTGGAATGAATAAATTTAATAATAATCCGTGAGCTAGAAAGGAACTTAAAATGAATTATATTTTGTTTTTAACTCATTACTTTACAGTATTCAAATTACATTTACAGCATGTAAAATTTAATGAAAACGTTACATTCATATAGACAAATATACGTACACACACACACACACACACACATCCATATATATGTATATCTTTATATAATTTGTGCTCGAGCTTAGTGAACAATTGTAATATTGTATGGTGATCCCGAAATCACGTACTAGGTATGAAGACGTCCAGATAGTAGATGTTCCCACGCGACAACTAAGTTGTAGATTTGCCGCCCTGTTTGCATCGTGTAAAGGAAACGGATACTATTAGTATCCATTGTGTAAGCCAGCGGTGTATTGGGTATATGATATTATGTCGTAGCAAGGCAATAAATTTACGTCAACATAAATTTTGCAAGCATGTGTCAAATGATTGTCATGAATAATTCAGTCAATACGTTGGAAACTAATATAGATGAAATCTGTCATGAAATTGCAACGTTGCTCTCAAGTTGAATAATTTTTTTTTATTTTTTTATTTCCCTTAAATTCACTTAGATACATACATACCGATTAAAATTATCAGAATTTACAAAAACTATGCATAATGTTGTTTTTAGGAAATTATGCATTTTTCAGCAAGAAAAACATTTATAAGGAGTTGCTTACATTTAAATAAAGGCAAGAATTTGTGCTGCAAGTATAAGGTTTTCGTCTTACACACAGTAAACGTTATTTTATAGCATTTATAAGAACATGGTTTCATTGACATAAAATAATAATATATATTTATGGAACAAGTTACAAAATGTATTGTTTCCATCACGAGGCCTCATCTGAGATGAATAACACGTCGAACGTTAAGAGACACATATTAGGACGATTTTTTGCAATTCAGATAAAAACTGTAAATAGTAAATATTTTGCGTTTTTCTTCGACTTGAAATAATTGCGTCACCGCGATTAAAAATACTGTACATTTGCATGCGTTATAAAAATCACAACTTGTCGCAACTAATATCAACGTAATACGAATTAAGATGAAAAATATATTTTCCTGCGATTGGTAAATTCCATTAAACGAATAGAGGTATTTTAAATTCTATGACCACGTGAACAGTACCACGTTAATCAAATGGGGTTACCGTAAAGTGATGAATTAAAATCGAAATATAACTGTCTCAGATATATGTTAATTTCAATATCACATATTATTATTAACTAACTGATTCATTTTATTATCAGATTATGTTTTAAACTAAAAGCAGTACAAACAGTAACTTTTACACTTCATGGGGTTGAGTTGACTCAGTTTCTTTGATTAATTGCTTTGGTCCTCTTATTTTATTTGGTTTGATATAATTTAAATTACATTATTGCTTTTTGAATTTCTTTTATTTAGTTTTTGGTTCAATGTTTCATTTTTTTTTCATTTTTATATTGCACTTGGATTGCTTGTCTTTGGCCGGGTTGGGTTAGGTTGGGGTTAATTCATTTCATAATTTTGTATTAAAAATGATATTTTGTTTAATTTTTTTCTTTGATTTATTTGGTGTTAGTTGTACGTTTTAATTTGAGTCCTTTTCAATCATTTTATTTATTTGATTTTGTTTGCTTTATATTCATTCCGTAGTCGTTCGTGTCATGTTTTTAAATTTATTGTATTTTTTGTTACAATCTGTTTTCTCTCATTATATTATTGTTTTGCGTTGGGTTACATTGAGTTTCAAAATGTGAAAGATTCACTTTATTTCATGTTTTTAATAAATTGTCGTATTGAACTAATTTTGAGAAAAAAAAGAAAAAATTCAAAAATTAAAAAATGCAAAAATTGGGTAACGCTATACACCGCAAAATCATAAAATGACAAAAAAAGTTAGCATAAATGACTTATTTGCCAAAAATCAACACAATGCCAAAACGGTACACAATGCAATATAAAATAACAAAATATATGCAATAATGCAAAAAAATTTACTTGCACATAAATTATCAAAAATAACTTAATTTATAGAGAAGTAGGTGTAATCTAAAACGAGAAAATTGTGTGAGAACTAAAAAAAAATCTAAAATTGTCAATATCAACAAAATTCGTCAAACGCAAAACTAACAAAAATAATGCAGAAATGACAAAGATGTCCAACGTGAAATAAAAATTTGAGAAAAGTACCAACAATAAGTTTTTTTCGAAGTTAATTTATATCGATTCTTTAATAATTTTTATCTATTTTCCAATCAGTAAATTTTGATGCAAATTGCCTGTAGTATCATCACCGATTTGAATATAGAAGTAATTAATTTTAAGCGTATCGCATACTTCGTTAAGTGTACGCGCATTATCGTTATGATGAGCTTTTGTCTCTACTTTTGTCATTATGCGACTAATTCAAATAATTTTAATTTTTTATGATATATAGCTGCCCTTCTAGTTGCAAGCGAAATTACTTGTGATGAAACCTGAAATTATAAAGTCGAAATTTCAGGACAATGTTAAGTCCTAATATGTGTTCTTATGTAACACTTCTAGACTTTTTAGAAAAAATAAAAAATATGCGACTGAAAAGTCGTTTAAAGATATTTTGCGTCAAGAAAAAATACTTTAACCACATTTCTTTACTGCAAGTAAAATTATTGCAATGTAATTTAATGTTATTAATTTGTTTACAGAAATTTCTTATTGCTGATTGAATGTAATCATCATTCGTATTGAGAAGAAAAAGGCTTTTGTCTGAAACACAGTATATGTTACACGAATTTAAAATTTGCGATGAATTTTAATTAAGAACAAGGTCACATTGAAGGAAAATAATTATATTTGCTTACAATTAATGAGAAAGAAAAAATAAATCCAGAAATATGCATCTTTAATTGTGTTTATCTGAAAGAATAGAAAGTTATGAATAAAGGTCCCTATGTAGGGTTTATCCAACCGGCTTTACTTAAATCATACAGATCAACATGTCCAACGTTTAGAGCGGATTTCAGATTTTATTATTATTATTATTTAGTATAATTGGTGCATTTTGGTCGTATTGGTTTTCATTTAGTTTTCTAATTGGTTCACAGTTGTTGTTGAATATGGATTGCCCAGCTTATTTATTTGCAGATTTCTGGTGATGTTAAAGTTTTCTTATAATTATTATAGTATTATTATGGTTACACCGACAAAGTGTGAATTGATATTGTAAAGCATCCTATAACATCCTAATCATAATATTCATATCCTTTGAGAAATAGTAGAAACTATATTATTATAAATTGCTGGTAATTTCATTGTTACCCCTAAGTATTTGATCCCATCAAATGTCACTCGCAATTATGAGAATTATCAAAAAACTTTACCAAACATGATATTTGATGCAGAACTACACGATAAGTGTAGTTCATAAAATTCCACAGACTTCAATTTATTATTATTTGACTGGTATGAGAAGGAAGAAGAGTAAAACTATTTTTATTGGTCCTCCGACCAACAGTTATGACCAGTGACATAAAACATATGGAAAATCGAGATTATAACAAGAATGGAGCTGAAAAATATGGAATATTAACAAGCAATAATATAAAAGAAACTTTTAAAGGAAATATTCCTGGAGGTGAATGGGTTCAAAGTTTAAAAACAGGGCACAACCTCAACTTGCATAGTGCGAGTAAAAAAATGATCGAAGCCTTCGTTATATATAAATATTTTACAATTTTAAAGATGACTATGAATGAGAAGTTTGTATTTTTTAAGAATATTCAATAGAAATGGACTTCCTCAAAACATGCATAATGCATTGCTTGAACTAAAAAATATATATTCTACTAATTTCTAGAGTTTTTGACGTTTAAAGTTGAATTAATAATATTTGCATTCACACTTCCTCGCATCGAGTTTGATTTATGTACAATGCTTTACATGTTATTGTCTTATTTATTTAAAATCTCTATATGCAAAACATATTTTTTGGTTACTTGGCATGACTTAATTATTAAATCTATTCGATTTTGTCGCAAGAGAATTATTTAACATTCAACCTTTTATCAAATTATTATTTTTCAACCACAATAGTAATTCCAAGAAAAAATGCGATAACGGAAGTTTAAATTTTTGTAATCAAACGATTGGTCATGGTCATGGTTAAAGTCAATGGTCATGGTTAAAGTTTATTTCGGACCCTGAAACACTAGTTATGAAGTAATTTCGATAAGAAACCATTAACGTTCTGACTTGAGGCAATTAGTAAACAATGTAAATAAAATGCATTTCGAATGAACGCCAAGAAAATCATGAATTGAGGTGTTAAACGGCCAATGGATTATAACTTGGATTTAAAAAAACCGTTGGTAAATAATATTAAAGTAATGGGAACTCGGCAATTATTCGTTGAAAGGACTTTTGATTACGGAAATAGAAAAGTTCCCCAGGCGAATAAACTTTCGTTAATGTACTTCAAGCGCAAACGATCCACTGGGGATTCCTCAAATGTTTCGTTAATTAACCCACGTCCAATTTAGTGTCAACATTTAAATCTGTTTTATGTTATTTTTATAGGATTTTAGCAGCCCTTTCCCGTTTTATGAGCGCAATAATATATTTCGATTTTATGCAAGGAACTAATGGCACATACGATCATCATTAAAATATTTTAATAAAACTGATTTAGTGCAGCGCCGCAATGAAAATTCTACGAGCTATATGACCCTAAGTACTACTCTTATATGAAACATAACGAATATACGACTAGATATGTGATTTTGTGCAATAATCAATCTGGTTACAACATCGCCATAATCCTATGCATATATGGAATTTTACGTGTGGAATAAAATAAATCGCATCATTAACGGTGAAATCGATGCTCTCCATCAAAAGTGTCAATCAAAGTCTCAAATTGCACCCTCCGGGCATAAAAATAGGCGTATAGATAGGAGTATTTATAGTAAGCCCTGTTTTATTAACACGTACGTAACGTTCAGCTCCGGATTTTATTTCATGCATTTTATCCAAGTGCGAGTTAAAGTTTTCCTTGAACGCGGATTCTAAAAATAGGAAGAGCTTTTAACGGCGTGTTGTGTTTGGCGAAGGACGCATACGTAATTTAAGATGAATTTTTTTAGTCCAATTGAACCGAATTAAATTGCTTCATTTCGTTTAAATTGAATATAATTTTCGTCAAGATGTTATTATTTACAATCTTTTACGGACTAGATACAGGCAAGTAACCTTGCGAAATTCTTTTATTAAAACGCGTTCTTTACGACGCCAATATTTCATTTATTAATGCGAGTTCGCCGGCGAATGGACACCTTCACTGGTAACGTGGCCTTAATGAACGCTTTTCTGATGACTCGATGTAAGAGCTCATTACCGAAAGACACTTTTACTGGCAACTGACTTAAAATTGCAATTACGTCATATTTATTAACCATAGATGACACTGGAGGTCTGCTTATTGAACACATTATTCAACGGTGAACCATCTTTAGGAAAGAGGCTTTTAAAACGTTGTAAATTGGTTGCTACGTGTGTAGTTAGATAAAATGTGTTTCAATTAAGTGATTTCTATGCAAATAGTTACGGTTTTAGGCGATTTGAACGGAAAAATATGTAAATTTCTTAAAACATTAAAACAT
This sequence comes from Geotrupes spiniger, assembly GCA_959613385.1. Lineage (NCBI taxonomy): Eukaryota > Metazoa > Arthropoda > Insecta > Coleoptera > Geotrupidae > Geotrupes > Geotrupes spiniger. Next base: position 12,144,862 of record OY390735.1, on the reverse strand, counting down.
CGGTGTTATCTTTTGTAATTTTGGTTGAAACTAAACCATTTCGTTGTGTTTATATTGATACAATGAGAATATTTTAGAAGGAAAAAATATTGTGATTTTGTATTTTGTCCATATGATACAGTTTTGATGGTTATTTGTCAAGTACACATATTCTTATTTAATGCCAATCAGAGTTGAGAACTCACAGAGTATCACATAAAATAGTAATGCAAATGAGAATTTTTCGGTCCACCTCATTTCCTGTCCGGAGTAAAATAAACCATTTCTTAAGTCTAATGAATACAAGTGGACACTGTGACAGTTGGTAACGTAACACAAAATCGAGTGGTGAACGTTAATAACGAAGAGGGCTATCTACACTGGAACAAATAAACACAAGTTCTTATTATATACACTTTTTTGTTGCATCGTTGTTCAAATTTATAAGAATGTTTAGCCTCCTTCTTCTTTCGACAATTTCTGATAACTGTCGTGCCTACTTTTGGTTTTCGCCTCTTTGGTCGTTTTTCATTTTCACTCAGTTTTCTCTTAATGAGTCTAGTGGTTTTATATAATTCCCTGAAATTACTTGAAGCAAAAAATAGAGCTTGTGTTAAATTTAATTTTCTATTTCCTCTCTTTTATTGTCTTCTATGTTTCTTATCTTCCAAATCTTTCTGTCCCAGTACCTTTTCTACCACAGGATGCATTATGCTTGTTATTTATTTGCCCCCCCCCCCCCCCTATATTTCGCTTTCCTTTTGATAGTTTTGATTTTTTATACCCCTATGGACCAATCGATATGTAACAAAGATAAGTTTTGTTCGAAGCTTCACATTTTCTGTAATTCCTTACGTCTACAGACATTTCGTTTCCATTAGCCCTCAATGAGCAAATCAATTCTCCAGGAATCCGATCATTAAAGTTTGGGTAATTCATAGAATTTTCAGTTGAAATTAATGTTCTTGAGCAAACTTTATGGCGTACTTCTTGCTCTCGATAAAAAACTTAACAATATTTGTATGACAGGGTTGAGTTTGATTGGACTGGGTTGCTATTATGATTTGCTTCTCCCTGGTATCTTTGATAGTTTCAATGTTCGTAATGATCACTGGAAAAATCCCATAATCTTAATTTAAAATCAATTATACTTTGAATTTTCTTGAATTGGGTTCTTTTGAATTACATTGGGTTGTTATCGATATCTTTGATAATTGAATCGAGAAAATGGCAAAATTAATCTAAACTAAAGTGCACCGAGGTGGATTGGGCTGGGCTAGATTCACTTGGATTCGTTCTTGGATTTGTTTCATTTGGGCATCTTTGACAAAGGTTTTTACAAAACATGTCTTTAGTGAGATCTCGGTGTAGTGTTTGATTCATTGTTAGGTGTAGGCTATAAGTTACGATCATCCAGAAGACAATATGTGTGTATCTGGGTCGTGTTTATTAAATTGTATGACCTGAACAATTAATGAAATGTGTGATGTGATATCTCACAGCTAGAATCTAACGTAAAAAAGATGATAGTAAATATAATAAAAAGACCCGAGTTTCGATATCCGCAACCGCAAGTATTAATTATATATTTTGATTACTCCTCGAGGTAAAGTATTTATTGTTTTTTTTTCATTTTTCATACCTAACTTTTTCATCGAACCATATTTGGAAATTAGTAAAAATGTGTAAAATTGTATAACCAATTAGAATAGTCAATTAGATTTAAAAGTAAATCCGTTGGTTTTTAAAAGAGTCTAAAACAATATTTATTTAAAATGAAGAAATCCATTCAAAATCGATGATCTCTGACATTAAAAAAAAAACAATGAAACAATTAAAATGCTAGTTATACATATCGAAGGAGCTATAATTATGATGAAGTAAAATATTTGTATTTGCATTTATTGCATGTTTATGTTATCTTTCCGTTGGTTGGTACGATACATTAATAAAATAAATGCTGTTGGAAACTGATGCATGGTGTGTTGATTTTACAATCTTTCAAAAAAGTCCGTAGTCAATCCGATTCTACATGTTTATTATCGTTACCAAATAATTCAATTAGAACTCATTATGAAACTAAAAGTAGGTTTGTTGAACAAGTATCATACATATCAACGTATCAATTTCATTTCTGAATGCAAAAAACTATGCGATTAATGGTGCAGTGGAATTGGTCATAAATGTCTCAAACGTAAGATTTTCCGCATTTCTCACCTGTCGATGCTTTGCACTGTATATGCAAGTTTAGGTTGAAGATATGTCAGCTTACCTGTAACAAAAATAAATTCATTAGTAATATTAAAAGTTTTCTTGGAGATAATAATGAATAACAATAACTCATACAACCCGCGTGAATGTGGTGACTACTTATAAAACGTGACATGTGCATCATTTACATCTTTAGATGTCGTATTCCGTTTCTTAATTTGTGCTTAAAGTTAATAATCTTGGGATATATAAAACTAGTTAAGGTAGTACGTTGAAACATCAAGGGTAGTTTTATTCCAAACTCAATAACGTTACGGGGGTTCCACAAATATCGTGTATTCGGTTGCATTATGAACAGGTTATTCACAAAAAAGTTCTAAAATTTTATTATTTCCTTTTGGTTAATTTTTAAGAAAGGAGCAACTGAATATTGTCTCCACTTGGTTGTGATTTAACGATTTTTCAGTTGTTTATTTATATATGTATATAGTACATTAATTTATCTTCGTTTTTTTCACTATTAGATATTTTTGGGGCACATTTAATAATGGAATTACAAATAAGTTGTCTTTTCTTAAAAATATAAGCGCGAGCAAAATAAATGTAAAGAATGTGTAATTGAAGCTCTTAGTCGCCTGGAAGAAAGTAATTGCTTTTGCCGAGCCTTTGTGTAGCCCTGGTAGCCCTGTCCATTACTATATCTTGTATTATATCTGATTTGTTGAACAGTTGACGATGACGTTGGCCCATTCCGAGGGTGATGCTATCTACACCACGTTTATATTTAGCTAACGTTTCCCACCACTGCCTACGACGAAGTAAAACTGTCCAAAATTTTCACCATATAATCATAAGTATTAATACACATCCCCTCTTGTGCTTGCTTAAAACGAAATATATATATTTTCGAAATAAACGAAAAACGACGCACAATGCGCCGCACGGAACTATTCACGTCAGATTCGTACATCATAAATAATAAGATCCAGGCTAATATGCGAACATAAAAATCCCCATCCGCATTTAATCCAGTTAAAATAACGTCGATACGGCAGTACATCTTCAAAGCTCCCGGCGGAAACTCGATAAAATTGCAATTCCGCTCGAAAAACTAAGTTTAGCATATTTAAGCCGCATTCCCATTATGCGGCGAAATTACAATTTGAAATAAAAATTCAGTTCTATTCTGCCCGCAGGCGAAACAATGAAATAATTATAAAGCTCCGCAGCGCTCCAGATTTGCGTTTGATCGGACCATAACATCTCGAGTGCGATTGCGAATAATTAATTCCGGGATTGTGCCGCTAATTGTTAGCCGGTAGGTCCGAAGCGACAAATTAATAGGAATGCGGCTTCGGCTAAAAATGATTAGTTTCGAATTTGGGTGAGTTACAAAAAGTGCGGTTTGCACATTTTTAACCACAATGTTATTATGCTACAGAAATGTATAAATATTACATATTTTACGAGTTAATAAAATTGTTTCTAACAACGATTAGCTAATAGACAAATTCGTAAATGCGTAGGAAAAATCTCCAAAGGTAACCAGGACTAGAGCACAGAACCAATTGTCTACAAAAATTTTATTTATGGAGCAGTTTTTTTTTACGCGTTAAAATTAGTTGCGAGAAGGCTAAATGAAATGGATATTATATACAAAAAATTTTTTTTCCGATGAAATAACGAAAGAATAATTTCGCGAATAATTGGAGATCTTAATCATTAATTCAGTAATCTTAGCAATTCAATGTGATAAGTGTGATAAGCCACCACAAATTTTACATTCTTCAGTGAATTTATGGGTCCTGGGATTCTAGAGAACCACGACAGTAAACCTAACAATCAGGGACAAAATTTCAATTTCAGAGCTGATATACACAATTATGGTATCATAGATTTCGACCTGACGCAAACTCGGAGCAGGTTATTCAAATAGGGTATAACTAACTAAAAAAATGATATTAATGTAGACTTAAGCATATATGAAATATTGTAGAAAATTATTTGGAAAATGATGTAAGAAGTCATAAATTTTACTATATGTGCGGCGTAAATATTTTGAGCAAACATGTATCGATTTGATTAAAAAAATGTTTAAGGGTCACAGAAAACGTCTTATAATTTTGAAGCGAATTTAGGCCATAAGTTAAATATACACTGCCCTTGGCAAGGGGTGAAATGTCACAAAGAGCGTAGGTAAAAAAACACGGGGTTGACAGAAATCATTTAAGTTGTATCAAAAAAGTTATTTGATATTCAATACGTGTGTCTAGCTTCAAAAATTGCAATAGTAGATGTAATTATAAATTAAGCGATTTATATCTGTTTAATTAAGGTTTTAGACGATTTAATGGGAAAAATTAGTAACCTTTGTTGACAATGTAGTTAGTATTGAATGTTTGTCTCATTCTATGTATAAGCGATGAATAATTAAATTGTAAGTCATGTGAAAATTTCGATGTGTTAAGAATTCAATGCTCGATACCAGTATACCTCCCCCCCTGAGAACAAATTTCACGTATGTAAATATTCTTTTTTTAACGAATGCCCAAAAACGTTTTTTCAGGAGATGTTTTCAGGGTGGGCGTGCTCATCACCTCCATGATCTGTTTGAAGGAACTTCAATTTCAAAAAAACAATTGTTGTGTTCGTACTTCGACCATTGCTTGAAGCTTAATTTGGCTTTAAGTTATTTTCATTTCATTTGTCCTTGCAATTTAATGCGCCTCGTATTTATGCGAAGTCTGAGTGGATCTCTTCATATATCAGGTTTTATTAACCTAGATATATTAGCAGTTCCAGTGGGTTGGATTTTGTGCAAAATCTGACCTCCACATAATCATGACGGTAAGATGATATAGCTCCGTTGGGTTGGGTTGGATTGGGTTGGGCAGAGTAATGTGAAGACATGTATGCAATGAAAACAACTAACGTAATAATTAGATATCAACTGAGAGAAGATGAAGAGAAATATTAAGTATAAGATGGTTGGATGACATAGAGGAGGATATAAGGGTCATTGGTTGGTTGAGAGGGTGTAGTGAGAAAAGGGAATGAAAAACCTGGGATGTGAAGCCGAAATAAGAACCTTTCGGCTTAACACATAACAGTTAATTATATGACGAAAACTGAAACAAATTAAATTCAATGAAAGATTGACAAGTACAACACCAAAACGTGTTCAAACCAACGTCAAATCAAACGAAAACACCGCCCACATGAAGCACTGAACCGAAAGAAAGAAACCAGGCGCATAAAAGAGAAACAAATGGAAAAACTGACATAAAAAAGGAAACAGAAATGAACGTTAAATTCCAGAAACAAACAAAAGTAAACAGGACATGCAGAAAGTTATTCGTTACATATCATTTTTACTTTTCTAACGATTAAAAATAACAATAGAATAAGAAAAATCGAAATCAATTTTAATGAATGTAGCAAATTTAAAATAAATCAGACAAAACACAAAAACAAACAGACGGAGTTAAAGCGAAGTCAAATAAAAATTTGAAAAAATATGCAAGGAATGACAAAACGAATAAAACAAACGACTTGTAATAATACACTAAAAGTATAAAACTGTGTGCGCAAGTACTGTCATTTCTGAACATAAGCAAACTACGGAATTAACATTGACACTATTTAAAAATCAGGAAAAATGCAAGTCCAGTTGGATAGAGTTAGTCGACCAATTTAAACCAACCCAAGCGAACGTAGGTAAACTAAAATCCTGGATAAAAATGACCAATATAGAAAATTACCTAAATCGAATAGAACATAAAAATTAATTGGCCGAATCGCTTTGAAGATGTGCAAAATTTGATAAAAAAACCATGTCCAATTATTACAGCAGTGAGCGTTCTCAAAAGTTTATTAAACATAAAATGTTGAGGGAACTACATCCCAAACAAACCGTACAAACCAAAATAAACCAAAATGAGCCGCTAGATAGCGAGCTTGCAGAAATCTACACGGTTGACACTATTCTAAGAATCTAAGACGGACGGTGCATGCATAAATCACATAATCACACAAATCAAGCTTCCACATTCCATCGACTTTATAGAAAATATATCACCAGATTTACACTCACGACCGAGATTTAAAAAACAGCAATCTCACTAGTCGAAGCAATTGCTCTATTGGTGAAAAAGCACTGGTAGAACCCGTCTGTTTTTGCAGAAAACACGACGACGAAATAGGCCAATTGATGAAGGAATTCTACGAATTCTATTTGACTTAATTTTGGATACTAGTCCATCGATTTAAATTGATTTATACAATTATAGTTTACTTTTTAATAATTAATAATTCATCAACGACATGATTAGATTGGGTTGGGTTGGATTGGGTCGCCTTGGGTTGGGTTAGGTGGAGTGGAGATTTATAAATCTTGTACTTTTCTTGCCACAAATTAATTTTCATAATTAATTCGGCGTAGACTTCTTATTTTTTATTTTAGATAAACCTTACTAGTTGATTGTGTTTAAATGTAGTAACTGTTTAATATAATTATATGTTAATTGTGGATAAAAATGCAATGAACATTTATTAAATGGGTTGGAGTTGTGTTAGTGACACGAACGTTTCTTTATACCAAACGAGTCGGTGAGTAATAAATAGATCGCCAAATTGACCAAAAAAAAAGCTGGATATGGATAATGCTGGATTTTTTGTGCACAATTAGTAAAAACGAATAACCGTTCACACAGTGGAGTAATTTTGAAAGACAGTTAAATGCCACATTTTGATAATTAGTTGGTACTGTGCATGTCATCCTTTTAAACTAACTCACACAAAAATTATATAAGTAGGGTTGATTTTGAACTAAGTGGCCACAGAAATTACAAAAATAGGTATTGAACTTTAAATTTTATAAATTTTTATTATTGATTCAACAGTGGCAATTAACTGCGGGAATTTTACAAAATTCTTTGTACATATCTTAAAAACAAAAACTTTCAAATTGCTCTCGAATCCAAATCTTGTTTGATTAATTACTTCAAAGCATTTTAAGAAATTTTATAAGATAAGCTTTAAACATCTTCAATGAAAAGGCGATTTTTTACAATAATTTTGATATTCAAATAAATATTTGACAAATCATCAAATTTAACCTGATTTACTTTTTAGAGCCTTTTGCCGTCGGCAAACGAACGATTCTTATTGATTCACAGTGATGTTTACTTCGACACATTGCATCAGATTTATCACTACTTATAGCTTCCATTAAGAGAGCGACAGCAGTTGGAAATATATTCAAAAACAAAAATTAAAGAATAAAAAAGCACTACAATCAAAAGTAAAACATAAAACAATAAAATAAAACCGAGAAGAACATGAGCTATCACCTAAGGTTAGCAGTATCAAAGAGCTAGCTAACTGGGAGAATACTCAGCAGGCGACATAATACAGGAAGAAATGGCTAGAAATATATAAGAGCACAAGCTAACATCTCAACGCCTTAATACTTTTCACCCGATAGTGTAGACAGTGAAAAGGATAAAGGAAGTAAATAAATATATAGTTACTAATAATACATAATAATATATAATGATGATATAGTTAATTAGAAAGGTTAATGAATTTTAACATTACCCCAGATACAATGACGGACGATGTACGCATATTGCATCAACAAATGCTTCTGTACATAAACAAATTTCCTCAATGCATATCTAAAAAATATTTTTCTTTCGCAACGTTTATGTAATACTTTATAATTATTTAGGTATATTGTATCATTCTTATAGTGGAAGAATTCTTTACTTATATTCGTATAAAAATTTCGTCAGGTGCATTCGTAAAACATGACTTAATATCGGGCCACTACGTCAGTTACCTCTCCATCTAGTGCAGTTTGGACATTTACGATTATTTCATAAATACATACAAAACTATACCACCATAAAATAATTATTGTTAGTCTGTGATCCGTTCAATTTTTCACGGTGCTGCCGCAAAGAAAATCAAACGAAAATACGCCAATGGAATTTTACGACCACGAAAGTTATTTTCAATGTTTTTAGCGGGGCCATTTTAATTGTCGGTGTGTAGCGAATCCGAGGTATTTTAACGGCAGTACTTAACTTTGTAATACTATTAACTTCGGCCCTGTGCATTACTAACTAAGTGTTAAACTAACATTTGCATCTGGAATGGGAGTTTTTACTTGCGGAAAAACGTTCGCGAAATGGCCATTGCGGGAAACAATGTTCGCCGCATTAATTAGAAGAATTATAAATGACTTGATTTTCAATTTACTCGCGTAACGTGGTAATCAGAATGATAAATACTGGTGATTCAACGGACCGGAGTACAAAGCATGTTCGAATTTACGAAACTGGAAAATTCGTCAGGAAATATTGCATATTTTATGAAACGAATGTAAATTCGCTTGAATTTTGGACATGATATAAATTGAAAGTAAAACAGACAATCGTAACGAATTATCTTACAATTAAGTATTCTGTGCGCACAGTCGGTGAATTTATACGCTCATATTATCTAATTAATTTGTCATGGAGAAAAACTCATGCTATGACTAATAATTTAAATTTTGATAAGATTTTGTAATATAGATATTTTATCGCATTTGTATGCGTTGATTTTGTGGACACTTTCAGTAAAAGTATATGTTTTATTAATTTTTTTCCTATCTTACCCCGTTGTGTAACTGGGAAGGGTAACTCCACTTAATTAATTAATTAAATTAAATATCAGCGAATCGACATCTTGTCATTTTATTTTTTGATCTGTGCATTTCTGTAGAACCAGAATCTGGTGCTTGAAATGTGTGTAGAAATTTAATTACGTACGTACGTTACAATTGACAACAGCTTTTTGAGCTTTTTGATGATACGATGGGGGCTACCTGGGTTAACGGGGAAGAGGAATGAGGCACAAAATATTTCAAGTTCGACGTTCAAAAATGGGTCATAGATTGACAAATTTGAACGTAAAAGTTGTATGATTTTGTTATGAAACCGGGCTTGGCATTTTCGAAAAGAGTGGTTATTGCAATCAATATAGGACACGTAATATACTGAAACGGACGATGCAACATAACATTTTTATTATGCTTTAAAATTACATGGAAAAGCGGAGTAATAAAGACAAATACTTTACTCGTATTTCGCAGTAATGTTCGCTTCCGACTTTTATGAATGTCATGGTTATTTATCCCTGTACACGCTTTTGAATTATATATAAAAAGGCGTCCTGGCTCGATCAAGGATAAACTTTTCCTTTTGTCGCGAATTATTTTTGTAATTCTTTACGCGTGGTTTTCATTGATTTTCTTGAACAATTACGTACGAACAATATCTTGATAAACTTCTGCTTGGCTCAAATAAGACCGAAAGAATATTGTTTAATTTTTCAGGTCCTTTTGTGGTTCGTGTCATTTGTGTGTGGGTGTCGAGTTCACCCAAATTTTCTAATTATAAATCTATTTGATATTTGAGATGAAATGAAGAACAAAGTGCCCAACACAACCCAATTAAATTGGAGTTATGAATTTTATCTAGACGTACAAATCCCAAAGACTTTCTATCGAAATATTCGACTGTTTTGCAATAATTCTTCTTAGCCTAATTTCATAAAATATTGAATAGAATCATTCGTGATGAAGAAGCAAGTGCTCAACCCAACCGAATCCGACACAACCCAATTGCGTTGGGTTCATAAATTTTATCTACACGTTTTGACTTTAAGACTCTATCAAAATATTTATAATATTTTTTTAACTTTGCCAAAATATCGACAAACCAAACCCAAGTCGCGGGGATTCTATGTCGTATTCTAAGGTTCTTGCATTCAATGATTAATTTTTACCTTTACACGTTGATTAATTTTTGAAGGATTTAGTTGGAATGGTTTCGGTTGGGTTGGGTTGGGTTTGGATTGGTTGTGCTGAGCTGGATTGGGTTGGGATGCATGGGTTTGATATTTAGACGACGGTGTCGTCGGACGTAGCCTACTCTACATTATATTTTCTTGTCTCGAAGACGACAAATAATTTTTCAGAGCATATAATGTTTGCCACTTAATAATCAAGTTAAAAATTATATATGTAACTATACTAAACGATTCCATCATAATTAAAACAATTTTGATCAGCCACGAACACCAAAAAAAAAAAAGAAAGTCGCGTACATGTAACTGAAAATATCGGTATGTGGTTGAAAAGAAAGGAACATGTTGGAAAGGATACAACTAGGACAAATAAAAAGTATACTGAACTTGAGGAGGTCACCACTAAATTAAATAGTTGTGACGAATGGTTGGGAGTAGAAGTAGGGAAAAGGGCAGTGAGGTACGAGATGACAGAGAAGGTAGAGGAGAAGCTAACAAAAAATCTATCGAAATGGGAAGAATGTAGTGTAAAAATATTGGAAAAGGCAGGATTATCAGTAGAAGGGTCAGAGGGAGACGAAGATACGGAAAACAAGTGGAGCGGGAGATAGTGGAGCTGGTAGATCGATTCAATTTTCAGGATCGATTAACTGTATAAAAAATGTTTTTTACAAGGAATATTGGGAATGTATTAAGATAAATATATATTTCTTACTTTATCAAGAAATAGAATATAGGAACTTATAAGGATGTTAAGCAAGATAACCAAGGAAAAGAAAAAATTACGTCAGATTGTTAAGATGAGGATAAAATTGTTGATGGCAAAATATTATCAATATCAATATCAATTCCCTATGTGCAGTTTAAAAATAAAATGAACCGATTGAAGATCCAACCAGAGTTACCTTCAATCTCCAACGAGTTTGTGTTAAGCCCAATTGTAAGAAGGGGCAAATTTTTATTTCTAAGTCTTTAGTGACTAAATATTTTTCACATTTCTTGCCATAGTGTTTCATTACCTGTGGTTTAACAAATATTATAATTTTCAAATTTAATTTGTAAAAATCCCGCGAACGTAACGGATATAGTGGAACATTATTTGTTTGTAAGATTTTATGAACATGTGCAACTATTAATGAACCAATTATTTGTTTAATTATTATTTTTGAGTTTGGTTGGATTCGGTTGGGAATGACGTGGAATGCATTTATTAAACTAATATATTAATTATACTTCTGACTGGTATGTTAGTCGGTTTGTATCTAATGTTGCTATGAACTAAATATGATAACAGTTGGAAACAATAATGCCGATGAAAACTTTACCGCGTCATGCAGTTGAGAATCAATCGATGTCGATGGTATCGAATGTTAGTTTCTTCGTGTCAAAACTTTACTGTTATCTTGCCGTCAATTACTCAATCGTGTAACTTTAATATTAAAAGATTGTGAGTAGAATTTAATTTAAGGTAGCAATGCAAATAAATTAATATTAATACCTGCGGTTTTAAGTGTTGGAACATATGTATTTTTTTGTTGTTGACTTTAATATTTACTGCTATTTTGGACAGTAACCACACCGTGTGTTCCAGAGAACGTTTAAGGTCTTCTTCACCACACATCAAATAAGTGTGGTCCACCTGCGTACGCATTTTCAAATACTCATGAAAATTGTCCGACGCAAATTCTGTTTCAACTACTACATTGTTTTTCGTGGATTTAACGGCTTTGACGGTTTACATAAAATCTTGAGAGACAATATTTTACAATAATTTTATTAATTTTATTTATGATTTATTAATTAAAATACATAGTTCGAATAAAATCACCTAAAACGCATTAAACACATAAAAGAATCTGGATTTACATCTATTTAATTGTTTATGACAACGTTTTAAACGGCGTATTGGATAAGTGATGCTAATCAAACCTTTTGATGTTTTCGCTAAAATCGATATATTGTAACAATATATTCCTTTGAATCACCATTACGATTTACTATTTGTATCGAATGTGATGGATGCAAGAGACATATAGTTCGAGTAACCAGACGTTGATTCAGATCAATCCGCTTGATCGCGTCGGTTCGCAGAACGAAGTAAGGTCAGTGCCAATCGCGTCGACGATGCCTGGCCATTGAATCGCGTACTGACATCGTTCACGTAGCTATCAGCGGCTTTGATGGCACACAATACCTCATATGTATTGGGTACCAAATCAATCCATATGCAGCATAAACGTTTTTTGTAAATTTGCACCCAATCATCAATTTGGATTAGATATTTCTAACTTAATTTTTTGTCAAAGCTTCCTTGCCAACCAACGCTTACATATAAAGCCCCTTTCACCGTTTTCAAACTGAATTAATCTAAATTTCAATGCGCATATTTGTACCCATCTTAAATAATCAAATTAAGATATTTCTTTAGTGAAAATATATTTCATATTTTAAAATTATATCGTTATGACTTTCCAACGTTTATGACATTATTTTCTAAATAATTTACCATTTAATCATTTCGAAAGGATTTTCATAAAGAGATTTTACATAAAATGTGATATTAAATCTGTCTTTTTAATTTAATTATTTTTGTATTATAAAAGCATAATATATATAATTGGAGCCTCACGGGGGTAATAATATGCTTTGTATAACGTTGCGTATTTAAATGATGACAAACATCGTTCATGTTTTTGTGTTCGTTTTCATACGAAAATTTACAAAATATACCTGCCTCGTCGCTGGTAAACCGGGAAATATATTTCTCTGCGGGAGTTATAAAATTGAAAATACGAGCTTGCGCTTGCCGTAGATACATGTTGTGGCAGTCGTTTATTGATGTGAGAATTGAAAACGGCCGGGACGTCTGACGTGACACCTCTATTTCATTATATTGTAAAAAAAATATTAAAAATTAACGTTTGGGATTTATCGTTATTTAGGGTAGTTGGACATTTCGTATTTTAAGAGGGATTCACAAAATATCTTCGTATTTTAACACATACTACTAATACTACACACACATATATACGAACAGCACGTTATCTTCACTGAGCTTTATGTCGGTCTTGCGCAAAGTATAATGTTGACAAGAAAATAATTCAATTTTCCAGATGGACACTTAACTTTTAAAAATATTAAAAGGAAACTACGCTACTTAAAAATAAATTATAAAATTAATTGTGTCATAGTATGTTCATGAATTGTTATTTGCACGTAAACCTTCCCTCCTTCTCCTAATCGACAACAACGTAGCATTTTCACACCCTCCCTTTTTTAGCAAATCGCCTATCGCGTATTTCTTTCCGAATATAAGTCCTACATTATCACCTCGTTTTGAAAATGCCCTCGATAAGTTCATTTTTATGGACTCTCGTCCTTTCTACCGCTCGGCTTCAATTAGGTGTCCATATCTGTTATCAAGGGCTTAGCCAAGAAAAGATTTTCACTGACGCCTCCTAATAAAAAAAATGCGAGGATTATGAGAACGACGAATTGGGCCGAAAATGTAAATGTGAGTGTCCCGAAGATGGCCTCATAATTGCAGATCACGACAGCCTAATAGAGAAAAAATTGGGCGATAAAGTATCAGATGGAAGGTAATAAGTTAATAAACGAATTTCGCGGCAAAATTGGAAACATGTTCCGACGCAATTCAAGGGCATAATACTCGTATTAACTTAATAGAAGGACGAGGCCGAAAATGACACGCGGGAGTAAATTTATTATAAATTATTGCGAGGGTGCGTTGTCGGATGGAATGGAATAATACAAAACGTGTTGTTGGGGTTATTCGACTTTATTGACCTAGTAATGTTTGTAAGGGCAGGTTCGACGTACTAGGCAGATAGTGTATGTTTGGATACTATGATGGGGTTTGAAGGAATTTTAATAAAAAGATAAATTTACTGTATTCATAAAATGTTGTAATTTTAGAAAAAAAATTTCAGGGTAAATTTAAAACAACGGTTTTACTGATTTTAGCTATGTTTTAAGCCTGGTTAAGTTATGATGACACTGACAGAATTGCAATATTTTCACTGCTATGTAAATCTAATTCCTTGCCCCTCCTTATTAATGAGTAAGCACTTACTATCCACTCATACAAACCAGTGAGTGAGAAAAAGGACAATTAATCATAACGCATTTAATAAAAAAACCTCAAACATGAAGGCTAATATTTAGTCATGAACTGAATTCTTCCCAAATATTTTGATCATCTTCCCATAATTCTTCTGAATTTGTTGGTCTAAAATTTTTCTTGTACATTTTTTACCATTACCTATACGTTGTAAATCCGGTTTAAATTTGGATCATTCGAGGGCCACGGTAAGACTTTAATATTATGGTCCCTAACCATTGTGTTATTATCATTGCCGTATGGATGGGGTTATCCTATCAGTTATCCTGTTGGAATATAAATCTATTATTTTCATAGATTTGTTGCACACAAGGAAGCATAATTTTAATAAAATAGTACGCTTATTTTCTTCAGTGAGCAATTTTTGTTGGCACTCGTCAAATTCTTCACTCGTGGACCACGATCCTGGGAAATTTGTTACGAATACATCGACTCTAATTGCATCAAATGAATTCTCCCGCAAATTATTTAAAAAAACATTATCCTTTTCATAATTTTAAATTTCAGGACGTCCTAAACGCGGATTTCTGGTTATGGTTCTTTCATCTCCCCACCTTTTCTTTACCTGTAAATGAGATTCAACCATAGTGGTTTGCAACTCGTCTTTTCGAATTTTGCAAGAATACAACACTGATTTAATGCAGCGAAACGTTTGACATCAAGTGTACTTTAGAGTAGCCTTTTCCTTACGATCGTTTTTCTTTACCACCTTTGCATCTGCATGGATTATCTTTCTTCCTTTACGGCTTTCAGTTTCTTTAATGTCTCCACCCCAACCTTTGACTCTCTTAGGCAACTCATTCAATCTTCACCCTTCTTCCTGTCCACACTCGTCCATCCAGAGATTCCATCTAATAATCTAATAATCTTCATCGATCCAATAATTGTTAATTTCTCCTCATTGCTGCATCTAAATAGTGATATAGTGCTTTTTTCCTCCCCTCAGATACTACGGCTGCCTTCTTACATCATATCTTGCTACTCTCGCTCTACCGCCCCTCTCCTGTCCACAATCTCCGGCGCCACATCTTTCCTTCATCGATTCCCTTGGCTTTTTCATACAGCATCGCCCTGTTATTTTCTCTCATCTCTCTCCTAGCGAACTAACACTCTTTTCGTAGAGGAAACGCAGCCCAATCGAACTATTTGAATTTTTTTACAAACCATAACCCGAAGTTTATTATAGTCAACAAAACAACATTGAAAATCATATATCAAATTGGAAAGACTTCACAAAACAAACGTATTTAAAAGTCTACGAACCTGACGACTTTGTTTGATGAAAAAAAAAACTAACGAAAATTTAATTGGGTTGGGTTAGGATTGTTCGCAAAACCCAAATAACAACACGTATTTATTTGGTTTGAGGTCGTTTTTGTCTCCAGCCCATCAGCAAAAAACTACAAGATCGACGATTGTTTGAACGAGTGCGAAAGAGAAGAAAACGTTCCTAAATTGCTGGGTTCGGTGAAGAAAATAATACATTTGTTTGACATTATGGTTTTCATGAAAGTCAACCTAATTTTTCTTCGTGGTGGTAACAACCAATGTAATCTGCGATGAAGAAAACAAAGTTCGTTTCGATTATACTGGGTTTTATAGAGGAAATAAATAATTCGTTTGTGTTGGGTTAGGTTTTGAATTAAAAATGCCATTAAGGTTATCAAAAATTAACTCACCAGCTTACCTGGCCATTGAGCACATTTACATCCTCTGTATGAGGTTGCGTAAGGCGTTTTGAGATTTTAATGTTACTATTTTCAAATGTTATTCGATTGGTAACGCGACCATTTGAATAAAAGTCTAGCACTATTTCCATGACACACACATTTCCATTGAAATCCAAAAGTAGATGAATGAGACAGATTGAAAACCATAGATAGTAATGATTTAAACTTATTTCTGAACCCATCCCAACCCTACATAATGCACTGCAACCCAACCAAATACGAGCTGTCGCATATTTTCTAAATTTGTATAGAAATGAGGCTATAACTTAATATTCAGGTACACTCATCAACGACTGTTTGCAATTTTAGTACAAAGAAAATCCGGTTTCGAAGTACACATAGTACGACTTGTTTTAGGATCTTTATCGATTGATCTTGTGACTACTATAACGAAAAATTATTTACTACATTAGGGCAAGTATTTACATTTTATAAATAATAATAATAAATTTTATCTGGTTTCAAACAGACCTGCCAAACTTTGAATGTGAATATTTAATTACCATAATTAGAACGGTAAAGATTAAAAGAAAAGCTAACAAAAGCGCTACAATTATATCTTTGTTCCAATAAAAAAAATAATACCCAATTACTTGGACTCAAAATGATTTGTAAATGATTTACCCAAATGTATTCGATGGCAAGCATATCTGTTATATAAATCTAATTCGAATAATAATGAATAAAAAATAGTACGTTTTGAAACAATTTGACAAATACAATCAAACTAGACTTAAGATCCTTAAATTCTTATGAATCACGTTGGAAACGTTACTATTTACTTTTTATTAAAAAATAATACTGTGCATCGCTTCCATCGATAATTTTATTTAAAACAAATTATTTTGTCCAACATCGCGAACGCCTAAAAAATAACTGATGGGTCTCGAGGGATCCGCATAGCGTATAGAATATCGATCGATTGGAAATGTGATTGATCACATGCGTACTTGGGACTGGAAACATAAAATCCCGGAGAGTTTTAATATTTGGTCCTATTAAATCCAAGGTAATTAGCATTCCCTTACAAATGATGTCATTAATATAAGCTTTAGATAATTCGAGGATGTGTTATTAAGGAGGGGCGCTTTCGAACACGATCGTAAATTTAGTTAATATGCATGGCATGCGTGTGCGTGAGTAATTAATTGCGAATAAAATCTCCATTTAAAATTGTGGGTATTAAAATGTCGTTTGGCGTCATTATTGACCGACGATGGTGATGAGGAAACAATTTTCACTGTACTAGTTAATTTTTGAATAAAATGCCGCCAAGGTATTGGTTCGTTCTGAAAATCTAATGGTATTTTCATAGTTCTCAGTTATACTTCTTCAATATTATCGTATTATGTAAAAAATGGTGTTAACTTGAGCTAGATCTTATCATGTGTTTTGTGTCTGAGGAAGAGAGAGAGAGAGAGATACAGAATGAAAGCATGTAGTTTTTTTTAGGATAGCATTTAATTTTATAAGATGCAACATATCCTATCATTTCGTAAGTAATAGTTTTAAATTCCAGTTGTGTTTGTGGCAGAAATTTTCCTTCTCGTCCTGCAACGTGTCCTATTACAGGACCACTCATGATTTGACAACTGTCGTTGAGAGAGTGTGTCAATTTTATGCATTCCGAATTATTTTCTACGTAACGTTAGTTTCTATAAATTTAGCTTGTTTAAAATAATTTGTAATAGCTATGCTTGCAATGAAATAAACCGTTAATATCGTAAACTCAAAATATTTTATTGAACTTATATGATCATAGCTATTTCTTTCAACTTTAAAAGGCTATATCGTCGTACACAATTAAATGCTATATTGAAGAACTAAGGATTTGCCAACGCAACCGAAAGTTTTGCTGACAAATTAAACGGATTGTTCTATACTGAAATAAAATTCGCCAACGCAACTGAAAGTTCCTTTGGGGAAAGTCTCGCGAAAATTGTCCGGCGGTCCGTAATCACCCCGCGGGTCGATTTATTTTAAACTGCTGGTCCTGACCATGTGCTTGAATGTCCGTAGCTTGTGCACACCTGATTATTTTTCTTATATCGTATGAATAAATATTGGCGAAATTTTATTGCGTATCCAAGAAAGCGGCGGCAATATATAAAGGGAGTCGTATATCAATTTTGCACAGGAAGTGACATTTTGAATATTTCACTTCGCGTAGAATCGTGGCAGGTGATATATGTGACTCGCTTACGTAATACTATAAAATTTGCGATTTGTGAGTCTCAAAGGTATTAATTTTATAGCAACAATCGAAACGGCGATTGTTGCTATATAATTTTGCACATATATAAGCAAATGGGCGAGAATGTGAAGATTGTTATTACGTGCAATGTTATGAGCAATTTGGTTTACACGTGCGGTAATATCAAAAGCTTGTTTGCACGGAGTCGGGTTTTATGGAGTTGCGCTTATATGGAATCTGTCGGAAACTTTGGTAATTGTGGGGTTATTGTTATTATAAGTACATTTAGATTAGATCTAGATGGTGCACGTTTTAATTCGATAAAGAGCTACGAAATATAAACTTTGAAAATTAAAATTGTTTCAGATAGGTGTAGAGTAAATAATTAAAAAATGCTTTAGTTTTCTTTTATGATTTTTTTAACAAAAGGTCTCATGAAAACTACATATAACCCGCTCTAATGCTCCCTGCTCAATGGATATTTAATTTGAACAGTTCAGATTTAGTGAGATGATTGACTGGGTGGCTTTGAGACTCGATGGTCGATGGTCAACGATTGTTGTTTTCCAGTTGATTTGTTTAAAATTTATTCCTCTTAGTTTAACTATTTCGTCATCGTTTGCTTCTCTTACTATTCGTTTACATTTATTTTCAACCCCTTTGCGGAATGTCAGGAACTCACCATTCGATAGCTGATGCACCTTCAGCGAATTTATGTATGGTGGTCTCATGAGCTAATACACCTGGCATCACCCTAATACATTCGCCGAAATTTATTTTCAAATCGAATCTAATAAAACAATAAAAAAATGATCTAAGATAGTTTAAAGCACACCAATTAAAGTGACCATAAAAGTAAATTACACAAATGCAATTTTATATTATGTTGAGGCAATGTGTCAAATTCCATTAATGAAATTGGTTGCAGACCAAGTCTCTTATTTCCTATTGGTTATTTTATCACTGTTGTTTTATAAGATTATCACGAACACATTTGGTGTATATGGAAAGCTATCCAAACTCCCCCATCTATACATTCACATCCAATGTTTTTTCCTTATTTATTATAAAAGTAGTAAAACACCAATATTATTAAAAATCTTTAAAAAGAGACTAAACGATAATTTCTAAGTTACATCCAAGTTGACATTCTTAGTATAAAAGCAATTTGCGACAGCTGCGAAAAAATAGTTTTTCGGAGTAAGTCCAAGACAGTCTGTCGAGGTCAATTGAATACGATCCAGCTATTTTAATTCGGGTTGGGTTGGGTTTTGTCGAGTTAGGTTGTACTGAGCTGGGTTGGGGTCGGTGGGTTTATTGGAAAAGAAAGTTAACAAAATTCAAGTCACTAACTAATCTTGCGTGATCAATTATATACATTATAACGAGGGGTGGGTTTAAACTGCAGTGAAGACCCCCCCCCCCCCCCCCCCGACAATCGCACTGCTTCAATAATTATTTAGACAAGACTATACCAATGTCCGCTGTTGTGGAGATCAATAATTTTGTAATTTTTATACGTAATATGTTAATATTCATTTTATCGTTAAACTATAATTTTTTTGTACATAACATAGTAACAGCTTTTTGCTTTTATTATGCAGCACATTTTCTCTAACCAACTCAAACCAACCCAATTCGACGTAACCCAACCCAACTTATTTCAAAAAGGTAAAAATATGAGGTCCATTGCAATATTTTGGTAGTAATATAAGAATAGATAAATTTCTTAACATTTCAATGTCTTTATCTTTTATAAGAACCATTTTTTGTGACTAGAGTACACCACCACTGTCGGTTGGATATTGTTTTAAGAATAGAATGATTTTTTCCTCGCTATATACAAATCTTAAGTTTAAAGTTTCAAAGTGTTGGGTTCAATAGTTTGGGCAGTAGAGTCAGAAGAGACACACTATTGTGATGATTTTTTTAAAAATCGTACATTGTATTTCTGAATAGTATCTTAAAGACTAATCAATTTTGAGTAAAATGCACCAAATGTTAAATTAATGTAATGAAATTTGTTGAAAAAGCCAAAAAATAATACATATAAAACTTTCAGTAGTCCTGTCAACTGCAAATTGTTCGAAAGCTTATTAAAGCTTATATGATTGATTCAAAAATCGTCGGGGTAGCCTTTTTTTCTTTAAGGATGTTGCTATTTCGGTTTCTGATGCACGTACTCGTATACATCGTGTTATTGCGTACAAGTCCAGATTTTCATTTAACGCCCGCGTTTATCTTAAATGGTGCTTGTTGTTTCAATAGCGTTTCATAACTTGGTGTAGCTTATTGGAGTTAATTTATTTAAAATATATTAGCAAAGTGCAATATAGATAAGCCTGACACGCAAAAAAATATTTAAAGTAAATTATTATCATAACAACATTAACTGTTTTTTGAGTTGCGAAATTTAAATTTCGATACTACAGATAGCTTAGCTCCAATCAAAATTTTAAATTAATTTAAAATCAGTAAAACCTGGATAATTGTCATTATGAAGCAAAATAAAACCGAATGTCAAATGACTTCTTTTTATCTTAACCGTGGATATAAAAATTTATTTTCATCAGCTTTCAAAATTTAAAAAAAATTGCCAATGAGTTCACTAACTTTACGCTTTACGCTACGTGTAGGGAATTTTGAATTCCTTTGTGATTTTGGGCTTGAAAACTTCTCTTGTGTTCGTTGTTGTACATGGTATTGCTAATCATATCATCTGCTAGTTGAACATCGGACAGAGATACATTATTTATCCATCACGTGTTTAACATTAACGGGTAGTGCTACGTTTTATTAAACTGCATGTTCTAAAAGGGCGTCATTATATTATTTACAGCGGAATATAAAGTGTATGAAGATCGGTCTTACCATTGAAAGAAAAGTATAAGAGAGATTTGAGAAGAAATCAACCTAAAGTATATGATTGACATTTTTTTTTAAATAAATACGAACATTTGAAGCAAGAAGGTAACATAACGTTGACTAAAGTAAAGATAACCAACTAGCCGCAAAGTTAAGGAAGAGGAAGAAAAATTAAAGAACGAAGAGGAAAAACAATCAGAGAGAATTGCGAGTAAAAAAATTACGTCCGGAGGTGAAGCTTCAGGGAAAAGAAAAAAACATAATTTACTGAAAATATTCAAAGAAACATGGAGAAATAAAATGCCAAAGGCTTGGGAAGGGGATCCCAATATAGTCCCAAGACACAAAAAATGGTTAGGAGTGTCATAACTACAGAGATGTATGTCGTGCCATGGTGGTGGTTAATATAAAGATAATAGAAGGTAAAATAAGGAGAACTGGAAAAGAAACAGTGTTCTATAAATGGAAGTTAAGCAATAAGCAATAATGAGTACCTTAATAGCAAAAAGGGGGTGTAAGTGCTATACATAACGTTAAGAGACCTGAAGTCGCCCTTCGATTCGGTAGAAAAAAGGAACAATAGGGAAAACAGGAAGAAGGTCTTTATTGGAAGGCATTTGAAACAGAAAAGGACATGGTAATCTCATATATCTTCTCGGAATAGTCATGGACAAAGTAATTAAGAAGAAATAGAAAAGAAAACCTACAAGATTCCAGAAAATTAAAACGAGACCGGGTGGTTTATTAGTTGATGACGTATTAGCAACAGACGTCCAAGGAAAAATGCATAAAAATTTGAATGCATCAAATGAAAATCAATTCAAGAAAGTGGTAATAAATATACATAAATTCAGATACGTAATCGGATTATGTTAAATGCATAAACTCAAAGAGGTGACAACATATGAATATTTTGGTGTTACGGTTACACATGAGGGAAAGTGTGACTGGAAGATAATAAACGCATTAAAAAGAAGAATACAAAGAAATACAGAAATATGATCAAATCGAGCTTTATTAAGGAAACGAAACTACTTTGGATACAAGAATGGAGGAGAAAACATTTGCAAGAGTGTTGGAGACAGAATGAGGGAAAATAAGAAGAAACAGAAGATTAAGGCATACCATCCCTGTACTACCATATAAGAAATATAAGCAAAAATCAGGGAATCAAATATATGGCCAGACATCGAAAGGTAAGGAAGAACTGGGTTAGATTCAAAATCATAATTAATTTTTTGTAACATATGTTTTATTCTCATCCTAAATATGTATATGCATGTTTATAATTACCTATTAGTTGTACAACAATGAAATATATTTTAATTCCTCAATCAAACTTGTAGCATTAAGCTTTTGTAGTAGGCATGGTAGTAATATTTGAACTATGATTTTGGTATTATTTATTAGGTCGTCCTTAATGAATTTTCTGTTAGTTCTCACATGTCAAAGTTATTGTTTGACGTCGCACATGCTCATTGGTATTTCAGCTTTGTGGCGCCCATACGTATCATCAAATAACGCACATCATCGTCACTGAGTCATGTTCAGTTTACAAGTAAACTTAGAGCAGGAGATTGAAGTGTCAAACTTCTTAAGAAGAAACGAGAAAAACGAGGAAATACATGGGATGGGGAAACAAAACAGTGGGAAATTATAAGGAAAAGTGTAAATTTGCGAGGGGGTGTGTAAGTGAAAAGTGGACCAAAGACGTGGAAGGGAATGGATGGGGTTTAGAGTTGAAGTTTAGAGAAGGTAGACAGAAAGCGTAAGTGCTGAAGATGCACTGAAAAAAATATAGAAGAGACAACGATTTACAGAGGATGAAACAGATGGAACGGCAGAAATTGTGTATATAGAATGAGCAAGATAAAAGAAGAAAGATAAAAATGTGGAGAATCTTGGAATTACGAAGAATAGTCGAAGAGAATAATGAAGATTATCGAAACAATAAGATGATCGTGCACAATATGGCATTTATGGAGGAAGCTAAAAAAATATCTTAAACCTGAATAGAAACAAATTCCAAAATAATCGACTTAACTTGTTGATTAACGTGATTTTTCTATCCTTATACTTGAAAACTTTCCTAACGTATATAATCAAACCCAACATCATTCAACAATAGTTCCATCCCGTCTTTTTTAGCATTCTTCGATATCTTTAGATTTCTTTAATTTTCAGCTAATAATTCAATTTATAATTTCTGACTTAATTTTGTGGCCTATGTTGTGCATCATTTTGCTGGTTATTACGAATAAAACTCCATTTGGCATAAAGTAGATTAAATTTTATAAAAATATTGATAAAATTTTGTTACTTAATAAAACGCTTCAATGGAAACATTTTGATACACATCAATAAAGTTCGGGAAAATATCCCTTTCATGCACAGCTCGCATTTTGCTCCTTTCACGAAAAATATTTTTGTAGGCGCGCCTATCGATATATAAAATCATTTATACTCATTTCCTAGTCTTTGTTATCTCCCAGTTCCTATTTGCGAGGGGCGAGCACAGTGAGCTTCGGTGTCCCTCCCAAAGGATGCACAATCTCAACTTCACATTTGAACACTGTCGCTGAAATGGAGCGCTCTCTCCTTTGAAAATAATTTATGCGTACTCAGCCATGTAGCAACGTTCTGCGTCGATTAAAGCGCTTACACGTTTATATTTAAAAAATTATTATACTTAAAAACCGATCCAAAGCATAATTTTAATTACAGAAAATGTTGGATTGTTTGGTTGGATTAACATTTTACTAAAAAAAAAAACGTATATAAGACATGAAGCAGGACGTCTAGTGATCGCGATTGATTGACGAACAAAGTGAGTCCACATTACCAATTGAGGAATAGAACAGCTGGGTATAAAACGAGATAATATAAGTGTGGTTGTTCAAGGAAAAAAGGTAGAATATCGAACAAAAAAAAAAAATAAACAGATAAAACCAGCTGAAGAAGGTAATGTTCGGCATCATTACAATTGCAAAATATGTCTTAATTGCACACAACCCATAATTATTTCCTCTTCTACAAGATAGCTACGTTAAATCTTAAACTAAACAAATTGAATAAATCTCATTATAACCAACTTACGTAATATTTAGATAAATTAAAATTAAAAAACAGTTTCCTTATAACATCTATATCCCTACAAAAACAGATAAATATACACCAATCAATAATTTATGTTGTCCTACGTGGCCTTCGAGATCTAAATTTGCATTGCTGCAAATATAAAATTGCTCGTTTTACGATTTCATTTTCCGGCAGATGCTCGTAATAATTATAGACAATGGTCCACTATAAATTTCCTAACGCGAAGAACGTTAAAATATCGCGCGCGAGCCTCTCGCGTGCCTTCGTTGAACTTTAGAACGTAACAAATGGAGTTTGTGAGCGAGTGCATCGGGTTTCATCTGAGATGAACGAACGTGGATTAGCAGAAACTGTAGCCGGGTTAATCATAAATCACCGGTTGGAAATCGAGATTTCCGCGAGTGGAACAACCCGCGTTAACTGAACGTATAAATCGCGCCTGATAAATTTAGAGGGACACCTCGCAGCAGTTTTGTTGCAATTGCAAAATTGGGTGGAAATACTGCTTACGAGATATAATTCATCTAAGATTCTTATATCAATTATGGAAACAATGTATGTAGTTTATGATATGAACGTCGTATTAGTCACATAATTTGCAGGATAGCAATTATTTTAATCCTCTAATGGACAAGTCTACGATTAAGCCAGAGATTCGTCATGTTAAATTTAGGTTGAAATTGTGTGAAATGGCTTACTATTTGTCAGCATTATTAAAAGAACAATGGCAGTCAAAATGGTAGCAACACAATGTATGAAGGTCTGTTCGTAACATAAATATAAATTGCTTCTATAATATGGAGTTTAAGAGAAGTAAAAAAATAAAGTTTCACTCACTTCTTTGGTGCAAAATGTTTTCATACATTTCAATCAATAATGAAAGATGTAATATTTTATTCACGAGACTTAGTGGTGGTAAAATTATTTTTTGTGATTATAAGGAGGAAGACATCGTGATTTTTGTCATTTCTTATCGACGTCTTCTACTTGAGATGGAAATCACATTCATCATATTCTTATCTAGTATTCCCTTTTTATTTTTAATTAAATCATTATTATTATAATTAATCATTTAAATTACATCTATCCTATTACTGCTTTACTTTCCTAAATTGAAAATTGAATCGCGACACCTTAAAAATCGACGACTCATCGTACAACATGCAATTATTAGATGATTTAATTTGATAACGAAACGAAGTTTTGTCCAAATCATACTAAAAGATGATGCCATCGAGGTATGAAATGCGACGTTCCAACTTCACTATTTACGAACATTGATTTCAGCTTCGACCAAGCGCTTTAATCATGAAATTTGCATTTACGTGCAAACGAATAACGACTTGAAAGGGAGCCAGTAGAGTCATCACAATTGATGTGAAAATTTAAATGGGATGTTTCTTAATTGATAATTAATACGTCACGGAATAGGGATAGGTAATTATGAATTCGTGAATTTTAGGCTGAGCTCCGTTTTAATTTTTGTTTGTTATTATTACTTCTAAGCGTCAATAATAAACCGATTCCACTCCTAGAGATACTTAGGCATGTGTATTGTCATACTCGTATAATATCGGGATGTTCAATTTTATTACGTCATTTTATGTATATTCAAACTGCGCACAAATCGTTTATGATCTCCGATATTTTTGTTTACTCAAACCACATGAATAACAACCAAGAAGGTTGTTTTTGATGTATATATAACATATATATATAATTAGATTACGTAATATGGAAGATATGGAAACAGCTGAAAATTTCGAATTAATAAATGTTTTTTAATGAGAGTTACAGTTTGAACTCCCTGTAGCTGTTTAATTTAATAGGCACAGAGAGGCAAAACAAACTTTAATTGTTAAGTTTTTTGGAGAATTAATCAGACACAGCCAACAACTAATTACCAACACCTTTGTGCAGAATTATCATAAATATGCAGCGCAACCACCAACTAAGTAATCATAAATCTCCAGCAAAGTGCGATTAATTCAAAGAGTCAGCATAAACAAATTAAGTAACAAAGTTCAAAAATTAGTTAAAAATGTGTCGCGAATCATGCTAAAGATATTTGCTTCCTAGATTGGTTTAATGTGAACATTTCTATGGAGGAATTATCCCTAAAATACCCCATGATCATATGCTTTAATCAGTTGGATTTGTAAAAGGAATACACATTGAATTCTTCTACAGTTGGTTCGCTCTACCAAAAGAATTTGTCAGGACAACTAGTTTTCATAATTCATTCTGTACGTGAAATTTAACTTCCTCTCTTGGTGAATTGATTTGTTAGAACGAAACAACTATAGAAATATTGAAACTTAATAATAATAATAATAATAATAATAAATCATTTACTGGTACATTTCATTGAGTTAACATTACATAATATTGTGTAAGAAAATGAAGAATAATAAGAATAAAAGAAAATGTATACCAAAAGGTTCATACTAGAGTAGGCTGCAGTAGCAGTGATCTGAACCACATGAACCTTACTAACAATTAATTGTTACTTACAAATAATGAAATTTTAATAAAGTAAAGAAAATTAAAAAAATAAAGACAGAGATACCACCACGAACTAAACTAAAAAAGCCACTTGAAACCCATAATATGACAAACCTACGAATGCGATAAATTGGAAATAATAATTGAACATAATATGTACAATTGAATATTATCGAAAATTTTCAAATAATTGTAAAATTGTCTATCAAGTCAAATTTTTCAGAAATACAACAATATAAAAATTGTGAAAGTGACGAAACTAGCAAAGTCAAAGTCTCCAGTAAATATTAAAATTGTACTTAAAAGAGAACTGAATGGGGTTTGTATCTTTTGCAATAAACTTTATAGGAACTGTTTTATTTCAAAGCACAAAACCACTAGGGGTCACCTGAATCATCTGAAGCTTCTTTCGTTGGGTGTTTTTTTTTTCATAATTATAGTAATTTTATTTGAATTAAATTAATGTGTTATTTATTTTTTGGGATGCATACCGTTATTTATTTGTAGTTTAGAAAGCTTGTAGATCAAGACTACCAATTTAGTCGAGGGGTAAATACAACTTATATATTTTGTTTGATTTAAAACTTGGAGAGGTGGATTTTTTGGTCGAACAACGAATATCTGAGATACGAAATTGAAAATAAAGTTGCATTATTATAGTAATAAACATAACTTTGGGTTGGATTGGGTTGGGCTGGGTTTAGCTGGGTTGAGTGGGGTCAGATTTATTATAAAATGTTTTGTTATGTTCATAAAAACACAAAACTCTTCAAAAGCTCGTAAGCTTCTATTTCTAAGTCTCAAGCCAATTAAATTTAAAAAGTTAACAGATGGGAATTTTTAATGAGGGTTATAGTTTGAACTCTCTATATCTGTTTCACTTAACTTTCGGCTTTTGACTTTTGTTTAATGTTAACTTTTTAGTCAAGTTCAACTTGAAAAAATTAAGAATATTTTGTTTGAATTCAAACTTGGAGAGGTTTTTTTTTTGGTCGAACAAAGAAATCAGTTTCGTTTCAAATACCTGAGACATAAAATTGAAAATAAAGTTGCATTGCATTATTATAAAAATAAACACAGCTGTTGGTCGAGTGAAAAATATTATCTATTCAATTACATTAATAATTATATAGTAACCATTTTAACAATTCAAAACCATAAAAATTGTCACCCAACTAGGGGTCGGGTTGGGTTTAGCTGGGTTGGGTTGGGTTGGGTCGGGTTGGTTTTGTTATAAATGTTCAGCTCTTTTGATCAAAATACAACTCTTCAAAAAGCGTATTGTTTGTAATTCATAATCTTAAGGTTTGTTAATTAAATGAAACTAAAGCGCAGATTTACTCCGATTGTACGGTGGACATAAAACTGTCAAAAAACATTATGGGAAAACAATAATTTTTAATAACGTGAAAATTTAAGAATTTGCAGAAAAAATTAACAATGAAAATTAAATTCAAAAATTGTTAAACATTGTTTAAAATTGTAAAGAAATAAAAATTAAGAAAAAACACGTTTCAAAAACAATTATAAAAAATGTATATCTTTTAAGGGTAGAAAAAATTTAATGGTTAAAATCAGAATAATATTAAAAAATTTCAAGACCTCCAATTTCAAAAACTATTCAACTGTTCGAAATGTGTGTAACAATTAATAAAAAACAAATCGGAAGAAAACAATAAAGGTAATTGTATCAAAATGTTAATAAAGCAATTTATGTTGAAATGTCAACACAAACAAGGAAAATCGTAAAAATACAAGAATTAAAAAATATGTTCAGCTAAGATAAATCGAAATTACGTAAACAATTGAATTAAATATTATTAAGATATGCAAAACAATTGCTAAAATTGTAAAAAAATTAAAAGAAAACAAGTTTTAATTGAATTTAATTCGCAGTTTCGCTGTCACGTTGTTTCAGTGTTTCATTTCCTATCGTTTCAGACACAAAAGGATTTTAGACAAAATTCGTTTTGTCCATTTTAAGCCCACTCGCCCACTCAACCGCCCCCTGATCATTAAATCTTTAATCCGACTCAGTGTTTCATTTCCTCTCGTTTCAGACACAAAACGATTTTAGTAAGGTTTTTCAATTTTCATTTTGTTCATTTTAATTCCCATTCGTGTTACCACTTATGTCAACTTCAAGCCAACTCAATCCCCCTGACATAATAAATCTTTATTCGAACTCAATCTAATGCAATCCAGGAGTGTATTGAATTTCCGTACTTAAAAAAATTGTCGGTTGGTTGAGTTGTGTTACGTTGGATTGGATTGGGTTGGGTTGGGCGATGTTGGGTTGGATTCCCCAATTTTGCCGACTTTCCAAATTTACGAAAAAAGTTAAAAAAATTCGAAATACAGAAATTTTTGCCTACATAATGTCCTCAATAATATTTTAATCAGTAAGAAATATTGCTGAATTTTTGATTAATTTTGTCACTTGATTTAATAAAAAAATCAAAACTATCTATAAAGAAAAAATCTGCAGTGGCCCGCATTGAAGTTTCTTATATCTGGATACATTTCTGACAAACTGACGAGATCACGATTGCCCGCCTCTGCGATCGCGCCAGGGAATATTTATCGTACGTTGCCAGGACTGCAAAGAATTTTTCAACAGTAATTTTCCAGTAAATGGTAGATTTTTCGAGACCACTTTTCAAAGAAAAGTTTAAAACTTCAGTATCTTTGTCTTTTAAGTTGACAGGTAATTGATAATAATTTACTTCATACAAAAATCTGACTCTTTGTTGTATTGGCGAATTCGTATGGTGAAATTAGTTTCACAGGTCAGTTTAAATGAGGACCACCAATAGCAGCAATACTTTGTCCAACTACTATTTAAAATTATATATTATTTTGAATGTTAATTCTGCCAAGTTTTTACTTGTGTTACACTTGAAATCACTGGCCTGGAATAATTAGGGATAAATGGATTTTTCATTGGCAATAGTTTATATAAAGGTTGCTTGTGGCGCTTTATTAGTTGATTATTAATATTGAAATATGCTCAATGAAGAATCGATTCGTAACTGTGCGATTATACATAAAAATACCAAGTATTCTTTATGTCGTGACTTTTATGGGGGAATTATCAAAACCCTCATCGCAATATCCTCGCCGAGACCCTATCTCTTTTACGAATTCAAATTGTGTATTTTGTCTATGTGCTTCACATCTCCACGAACTATAAATATCCTTCCTAAATAATTATATAACATTACTTTTCATGTACAAAGTAAACTAATAAATTCTAATATATAAATTTGCCAGAGACATTCAAATTTATCGTCACGAAACAAATAAAATATTGTTTCTCCTTGTTAGTTGATTAATCGCAATCGTTGTTTGCGCACACAAATAAAAGCCACGTAACTCCAAGATTTATGTGTCTAATATGCGAGTGAATCTATTGCAACACGTCAACTGCCACAGTTGCGAATTTGTATTATGCTCTAACAAGTACTTATAGAATTAAGTAACAATGCGACGAATAATGCCCGGAATGTCGCTCTTTATGATTTAATTTATTGTCCAGATTCGTCCCGATATCTCTATAGTATTTATTGAGTCGAGCTGCGTTTCTATCTTCATATTTCAATTTTATTTTTATTGGGTTGTTCACAAAAAAAATAACATTTGCACACCAAATATCAATTGATTTTATATGGTTTTTAATGTCACTGGGGTAATAGCCAACAATAAAAAAAACGGGCGAATCCCCCGAGGAAACAATACGTCGCGAAATTTTCATCATACGGATGTTTCGCTTATTTCGGTTGCGTAATTAACTCGATTGAAACGGTAATGTAATCGCGTCTCTAGCGAAACTGATTGTTCGGCACAGAAAAATCTCAACGTGTAACGTTCAACAATGTGTTGGTTAATATACTTAATTTAATGGCGGATCCATTAGAGTTAACCGGACGATTTAAATAAAACTTTATTGTCGACCGGCAATTAAATGCACTCGCAATTTACTTAACGATGGAGATTTGCTGAATTAAAAAAATGCACCAACTCGCGGGAGCATTAGGGCATATTGGACGAGAATGGACGAAAGAACGCTAACACTAGAATATAAAAACGACGTATTATTTTTATTGCGCATAAAAAAAGCGTACATATCCCCGAGGAACTGTAACAATGAATGGTGTGAATGTCTCTTATACAAGGATATAAGGACTATTTTTTTTAATGAATTTATTAGTGTATTTGTCGTAGGTGGGGGAACACTTAAATATATAACAAAAATTTGAATAATCGACGTAAAATACAAATAACATAAATTGTGCACATACAAAACGTTTTAATCAGGCAGGTGAAGTAACGTCCTTGCTCGTAAGAACAATAATCAAAGTACATTTTTCTCGGCTGGGTGGTTCCTTAAGATCCATATCCTTCCGTTCTTTACGTTACATATCCCCGGAGACATGTACGAATAATTTAGGCACTTTAATCCAACCCATTTTCAACAATTTCGAAGCTACGTTAAAATGAAAATTCATTCAAATATAGATTCTACAGTGCCTGTTAAAATGTCAGGGGTGGCGAATGATAAATGTAAAA
Source organism: Geotrupes spiniger (assembly GCA_959613385.1). Classification (NCBI taxonomy): domain Eukaryota; kingdom Metazoa; phylum Arthropoda; class Insecta; order Coleoptera; family Geotrupidae; genus Geotrupes; species Geotrupes spiniger. Next base: position 12,113,712 of record OY390735.1, on the reverse strand, counting down.
CATGTGTAATTCCAACTAGTAAGGGGAGGTAACAGATTTTACCTTGCCTGGAAAATATACTGTGTAGAAAATCATAAAATTAATGAATATGTAAATAATAACGATCTGTGTTTATGATGTTGGCGATTACAGTTACCCAATTGGCAGACCACCATTAATTCATTCTTAGAACACCTTGAGCATATCCAAGAAGGCCTTGATTGATAAAACGTTAGCCCCATTAGCACATGTTTTAAATGAATGACGAACATATTCAAAACTAATAATGGCATTAAATGATGCACCGAATGGAAACTCATTAAGTACATAACCATTAACGTGAAACTTTCCAACGAAATTTAAAATTCATTTCAATATCAAACAAATTAATAATGGAGAACACGCGGACGGTCATCATAGTTAAAATTGCCTTCGAGAGAAGTGGTATGAAGAAAATAAAGGGGAAAAGCATATCTAAGATTTCAATCAGAACTTTTTATGCAATCAGAAATTAATCGGGGAAGAAACGATACCCCGCTCATTAATTGCTTTTCTGAGCTCTAACAATCGATCGAAAGCAAAACGGAGACGCCATCTACAGATCGTTTACGTAATGTTCATGGTTTTGATGTATATATGTAGTTCATGCAAAATTTGTGTGTTTAGTTTGATGATCAAATATCAGACGATGTGACTGCAGGATTTATTGAAATTGAAAATTGCAGACATGTGTCGATATTTATGCCAGTCTTTCGTTGTTTTGTCAAACAAAGATTGACTCTTTACTCAATCTTTGATAATCCACTTATGCATTAATTTATAGGTATAGAGTAAGTAGATTATATTGTTTTTTAATACTGTTGACACAAATGCAAAACGTTCATGCGCGAATTAGAGAATTCACAGTTCGATCACAGGGCTAATAGCAAGACGGACGTGCTTAGACTCGCTCCCTTACACGATCGAACGTTGTTAATTTATGTACGAACATGTCACGTTAATGTTTTGTCACCGATTCGATCCAGGAACTATTTGTTTAAAAAATTTATATGTATATGATGTACAAATTAAAATTTATTTAGTGTAAGCAACGTACATAAAAGACATAATGAGTCAATTATTAATTTGTGTTTTATGTCATGTTGTATGAATTGAAAATGACAATCGTCTTAAAGCCTTTTCCATCATATTAATCAAGTGAAACTGTGTTCTCGAAATAAAAATAGTGGATAATGGATAGTGGACTAATGGATAACATATTTTTTTGTTTGGTGGCAGCAATAAAACTGAAAATTGGCACGTCGATATATATATATATATATATATATATATATATATATATATATATATATATATATATGGTCTAGTAATTAAGTTAAGTTAGTTAGTTAATTTATGTTGTCTACTTTGATAAATTAATTTGGCTGTAACTGCAATCCAATTAAATTTTTATTGTAAATTTGTCAGTTAATCAGATTTGTAGTTACATTTCATTTTAATTCAATTTATTCATCATTTCAATTAATTCAATAGTTACGAAATTATTATATTTTAGTTTAATTCGGTTGGGTGTCAAATTTATAAATTAATTTAAAAGTTTTGAGAGTCCATTTGATTTATTTGGCCATTTAAATTTAATCCAAGGCATATCTTATTATATTTTGAAAATTACGAAAATGATTTGTCGTATTGGGTTCAACTAAACTATTTGGATGAAAAATATGCATAGAAAATATGAAGATCCTGCGACTTGGAGAATTATCAGTAAGGAGATTGGTCGCGGGAGTACGAGCAAGACGGACGCGATGTCCTGGTATATAGACACCATAGATAATTTAACTCTGCCAGTCTTGGGCAGTGCAATCGATTGCAAATTTTCGAATGAAACTTGTGGTATTATAAAATTGTAGTCGAAAAATGGAATGATAGCATTTTTGATCGTATGGTATGTCGACTACTATTTTCAAACGAACGATTTCAATCAATTTTGTCGACGCCAAAGGTAACATTGACTGAACTATCAGAACATGAAACATTTTTATTACTATTCGCCGTAAATAAACAGTGGATTCTCACTTAATAAAAATTAAATTACGATGATCTTTGAATATTTCATGCTTACCGTTCGTAAATATGTACATGCACAAGTGCTGTAAAACAGACAAATGCTTCAGGTTGTCGATATAATACTTATTTGATATAAGAGAATGGTAATGAAACGAAACTAATGTAACGAATTTATAGAGTAGCAAAACACTATTGATTATTTACTACAAAATTAACTTAAAATTCTTGATTAAACATATTATAATTTCATTAGAAATGACTCATTTATATGAACGTGTTAAATTATTTTAATTAAATAAAACTAATATTAAGTACAATCATATACGCATATAATATTAACATTCAGCAAAATATTTATAATTGTTTCATCGCAATAAATATAATGAAATTAATTTAATTTCGAGTATAAATGGAGCGCAAAATTTATCGCGTCCATTTGCCCTTTTAATGGTCAGTAATGCGACACTCGGTGGACTCCAACTTATAAACTACAATAAAATGTTATTGTAGTTTATTACATGTAATCTACAAATATGTAGGTTACATGTAATAACATGGTTTAGGTGTATAAAGTTGAAACTTGTGCAAGCTCAAATGTGCTTGCTTTATTGGTTTAAAATATGAAGTCCTAATGAAACTATTTATATTAAACTTACACGAGATGGATGATTAGTTAAGAAATGGGATAATAAAAAAAGGGTGTGAATTTTTGACGTGGGACAAGATAATTATTATCAGTGATGGATGTAGAAGGTTTTATGATTGAGGTGCTGGAGAGCTGGGCAACAATGATGTCGTACAAGATAGTAGATGTAGACGACGTAGGAGGATGAATCAGGATTATTCGGCGCCTTAGTGAGAAACATGGTAGAGAAAATATACGAGATATGTTTAAATGAGTGAACGTCATGACATGGAAATCGTCAATATGAAGCCTTAAAACAGGACTTGGAGAAACGCAAGAAACCGCAGAATAACGGGACCGACGTCAAATTAGGAAACTTGCAATCGCAAAACTCGAATTTAATAAAAAAAGCTCGACGTCCTGATCCAGAAGTGCAAGAACTACGAAAGCGAGTTGATCTAGTTGGAACAATAGAGAGTCGAAATGGCGAACATGAACCAAATTATCGCGACTTAAGGAAATCGAACGAAGACATGAAACATGCCAATGACCTTTGCAAAACGTACTACGTGCATATCGAACTCGGAAAGGCGAACGAAGAAAATGCGAATCTACGAAAACGTTGTCGGAGGCAGAAGTGCTCAAACTCCAATTAGAAGACGTGCAATCGAAATATGAAGACATTTTCACAGAACTGCAACAGTTGCCGTCGATTGAAAACGACGTCCTTTGGAGTTGTTTTCTTCTTCGCTGTCCATCAGTTTAATGTAGGTGACTTTTCAAATTGTTGGAGACGTTAAGTTACGATGTGTAATGATCTATAAAGGAAATATGTCGGGTTGAAAAACAACCATGAATGTGCTAGCGTTATGCAAGAGTTGGCGATGCTTCAAAAATAAAACCAAGCACAACGATCATGTATCCACTTTGGAAAAACAATACGCACTAATGAAACAGCTCAATTTTAAAAAGAAACCAAGAGACTAACGGAAGAAATCTCGAAACTGGAAGTCGAAAATTCGTTACTGTTAAATTCTTCCAGCTGAAGATCGAGAGAAATATGGCCGATTTGATCGAATAATTTGCATGCTTTGGAGAAACAATTCAAGTCGATGTAAGAAAAATTAAACGCGAAAATCTTGGAAAAAGTCAAGCATTGCGACGTTATCGAAGCCGTCCTAATTTATAAATTACACTCAACACATTATAAGACTGAGTATTACGCATCAAAAATAAATGAAACCAACGTATTTATTTCAAATATTTCTTTTTGATTTAAAACTAAGCCAACCTACACATAAAATCTTCTTCAATCCCCATCAACTCAACCCAATCCAACCAAACCCAACCCATCCCAACCCAGTATAACTCATTTCAAATTCAAATGAACATGTTGAGTTAGGTTAGATTGGGCCGGGTTACTTTTAATAAAAAAAGAATAAAACGAATAAAAAATATTGCATTTTGTTGTCAGTTTTGTCTGAGGCCACAAATATCTAGACATTGATGTTAGACTGATTATTTTGTAATTTTGAAACTATTGGAACAATTCCCCAACACGAAACCTTCATTAATCTTCCAACATCCCAATCCAACCCAACCCATCCCATCCCAACCCAACCTAACACAAAATATTAAGATTTTACACATATGTGGATTTCTTGATTGGATTGGGTTTAGTTAAAAGAATGAAATCATAAAAGTGTTAAACTCACTTTTGGCTGCGGCCACAATATCTGACGTTGGTGTTCAGCTGATTAATTTGTTATGTTAAATCTGTTTAAACAATTTAAAATATTGAATCTGCCAATTTCTGATTGGATTGGGTTGAGTTGAATTGGCATGAGTCGGGTTCGTTTGAAACGTTTCAAAATTTAAAATATGTAAACTTATCTTATTATTGATGACATTTAGTTTTTTCAACATGTAATGACTTAGTTGTAAAAAATATTCGATGAAAACACTTGTTAGAAGGGGTTAGATAGATCTCGTTATACTAAAAAAAAACAAAGAAGGGAAATACTGAATGAGAAAGCTGCCAGACTGCAAGAATAAAGCAAGAACATGGAAGAATTTACAGAATTGAATAAGGGCAAAGTAAGGAGAGAGAAGCAGCTAGAAAGTAGACAGGTAGACGCTGCATAAGAAATGCAGGGGTATATAAAATTAGGGACATGTGGCTACGTAATAATGGCAATCAATCTTTAATTTACTTCTATTATTATTATTATATAAAAATAATTCCTGAATTTTCTTTCATACATTCTACATTTATACTCCTGACCTAGTATATTTTAATAGCCTTCCAATTCTTTTGATGCATTTTATTTTTATTTGTCAACACGATATGTCGTCGACGAATTATGCGATTAAATGAATAATGGAAGATTAAATATTTACGAAGCAAGTTTACGACGAGGACGCCGTTATAAATTGTAATGTACTTAGAGATGAGACAGATTTTATTTTCAAAGATTTAATAAAATTGTAAACAATGTGCAATAAAAATTGCAGATTGTTTTCTTGGATGAAAATTGACAATTTAGTTCGTAAATTTATATTTCAATCAGTCTCTTTCATGTAAGGACGAAAGCCAGTTTTTTGTTTTTTGTGTTTTTTGTTATGTGTTTTACTACATTTTATGGTTATGGTCTGTCAAAAATCAGCTTTGTGAGGTTATAAATTTAATCTACTCGATATATAGTAATTCTAATACTTTCCCTTGACGAGTAAAATTAAGACTAATTACGACGAAATCATTGCAAACGGCTTTATTTCCACAACCATTCAACTTTCAGAACTATAGATGTGAAGGTGAAGGTGAAGGTTACTTCATTAGTATTGGTCGAAATAGTCATCTGTTAAGCTAGAAGTAACAATGATCAAAATTACCAATAAATTTTACAACAAATTTCATTTATTGATGTTGTGTGTCTATGCCTTCAGTACAAAATACTTGTCGTTCTTCTTTGATTTATTTTTTACGAAAATCGCGAAAACGGCACCCTTGAATTTTAATAAAATTTGCATATTGTGTAAATAAATCGCTTAAAACTATAATTAGATGCAATAACAAGAGCATCCTAGAAGTATTCCGAGAACACTGGGGTGAAACAATTTTCTAAGATGATATTAGAGTATGAAATAACGGTCATAAACTATCCGCGGGCGGCAAAGGAAAATACACGCTCGTTGACAGCAATTCTCACTGGTCACTTCGGATTAAATGGGCACCTCTACAAAATAGGTCTGGTAGATACAACGGACTGCAGAGGTTGCGAGATTGAAGAAGAAATTTAGTAAAAAAAATCATACTTGTTACATAAAATATCCTTCATTAGTCATTCATTAATTAGTAAACAAGAATTTATTTGACGTTTACAAAGATGTTATCGCTAATTAATCGAAGCCAGGTTATTTCGACAGGAAAATGCGATTAGGATTAGGATTAATGTTGCAGATTATCGTGATATCAATGCGAAGCAATTTTTTTCGATGAAATGAACAGATTTCCGAACATGGGTTAGTAATACTTTCAGTGCCAGAGATTTGTTTGTAAACATGCATAGAAACCGGTCATTATCAACGTCATTACTACTAATTGAAGTAAAATCTGAGTGGCAAATGCTTAAGTTAATTCAATACGTGAAACTTGACAATTTATTTAAACTATCATCAATCAAGACTCCAGGACTCAATTAAACAATGAATCAAGTCAATAAACCAGAATTAGTAAATTTATTATCAATTCGAAAGGCGTTAATGAAACTTGTCCGCCATTTCACGCAACGTTTGCGACATTTGTCATTTTGCTGGTGCAAAATAACCGATATAGCAGCGCGTAATGAATATGAATGGACGGTTACAAATATTCATTTAATTTTGCTCAGTGTGTCCCGCGAATATACGCCGACATAACCTCGTGACGCGTCGCGAGGTAACCGGACGTGACAGTGTTTCATAAAAGGAGGAAAATGCCCCGCTTCTCGACGCAAGGATAATATATCAGGACCACTTGAATGGTATGCCAGGTGTTCGGCCGCGCTGGTTATATACTGCGAATAGTCAGCGCTGGGAATAATTTCATGTAACTTCTGAAATGAATTAAAGTTCTTTGCAACTTGTGAAGGTTCATTGAATAGAAGAAGAATATATATTTTTAATAAACACGATTGAAATATCGTCTGAAATTAATGATTTCATTTATGTAACTGTTAGGTGGGTTGCATAATAATTCAATGTATTTCAAAATTAATTTAACCCAAACCCCCCCAAATACGTAGGTTAGGAGTTGGGTACTACAACAACAAAGCTAACTTTAAAACGAACTCAAACGAATTTGTGATCCATAAAAATAACGGGAAATCTGCGATTTGGAGAGACCTCCGGCACACAACTAAACCTAATATGTCATCAAATAACATTAAACATTACAATCAACCTGAAACTTGATAACTTTTAGGTGGTGGCATTTCAATAAATAGTTGTTTATAAAACTTAAATTTTTTCAACGATTTTGAAAATAATGGCATTTTAAAGCCCCCCAATAAAATTACATAATTACATAGGACACAAATTATTTCATTTCAGTTGAATTAAAGTTCATGTAAAAAAGCTCATGTTGAAAAGTGGATAAGATGTAAAATCTCGAATAAATTAAAGAAAGAAGGTTCAAAGTTGAACTTAATTTAGATCAAATTGACTTCAATACAAATTTCAATCAATAAAAGATATCGAATGTTCATTGGGTTGGGAACGAAATCATGTTAAATGTGCTTAAATTAAATATAAAGTTTTACGATTTTACGATCGAGCTTTGCACACACGTGCTTGACGATTTGAATTAAAAAGCTCGAACAACTAACCTCAACCTAATACACGAAAATAATTGTATTTGTATTAAATTAAATAGCTCCGACAGATAATTCTACAAATAGTCATTTCGATGCAATCGTCAAACAGAATAAATTCATACACGAATGAAAGCTTCCGAGTTCGATTAAATTTATTTGCAATTCACTTCAAACACATTACTGAAATGGATTTAAACAGGAAAACTAAATTAATTTACCTAAATGTTCGTGGGGCCGGGTACGGTGTCATCTAAACTTCATTTAAAATTAAATCAAAAACTTGCCAATTTGAAATATTTACTTAATAAAATAAATGCTTCTGAGTTGAAGAAAGCAGATAGTGTTTTCCGATATGTACTCAACGTATTGAGCTTTGCACTCATATTTACACTTACGGATTTAAACTCAATATAAGAGAACTGAATGAATGCAAACACAAAAGCTCACATAACCAACATAATACACGAAATCGATTTAAAGTGAAAAATCAGTTTAGTATATTCAAAATCGTTTCATTAAATAAAAGCTCATACGATTAAGAAATTTCAGACTAGAAAGTTTTACTATACAAAGTACGTGTCTGGATATATGTGCTAAATATGCTTTGTATCCACGCCAATTTACCCTCAAAAGCTCACCACGAAGTTTATTCAAATGTATTTTAATTAGGTCAAAGTATATATCCCGGTGATGATTCAACAAATAAATAACTTGTGTTTTGTTGGATTTCGCAGTAATCTCCAAACTTCAGAAATAAGTTCACAAAAAAAGTTTTCCAATTTATATTAAACTTTGTTTAAATGTACCAGCAAAAAACGAAACGATTTAAACTGGAAGACTCAATTAGAATCAAATCATTTGAAATTCGTTTAAAATAAAGTGACACGTTTTCAAATTTCTACACATTGTTTAGGAAATTACGAAATAAAATCTTCAGAATTGACAGGCGAAAGGCGCATTTGGACACATACCACAAAGATGGAGCTTTGCTTGATCGTCTCGGACGACTGGCACTGAAAAGCTCGAACAGATAATCTCGACGCAATACATGAAAATGTTGATCAAACTAAATACAGTGGATGCGTTTGTAGCGAATGGTTAAGAATCTGCAAGTGAATGAATGCAAACTTAAACTCTCTGGCAGATAAGTAAATAACTTGATTGTGGTGTGCTGTCATTTTTATCGAAGTAAATTCAATATTTGATTAAATGCAAATAAACAAATAAACAAATAAACTTTAATGTGTAATACTGTGGAGCTTCGATGGATTGTGGTGAGTTGATTTCTGGTGTAATCTTCACACTCAAGAAATAAATACAAATAAAAACAAATGTTTTCGAGTTCCGACAAATTAAACTATGCAAATATAATTAGTTTTTCTTTTGGTTAAAGTTCAAAATCTGCACCTGAATGTATGCAAATTTAAAAGCTCCCTCAGGCGAATAAATATCTCGGATTGTTGTGTGGCCAGTCGGGTTGTATTAATCACATTGAAGAAATAAATACAAAAAAAGCTCGACAGATAAACACAATTTACTAGCAACTTACTTTAAAATTGGTTCAAATTTTACAATCAATAATTCATCTTTTATTAAGAGTTTTATTGTATGAAATAAAAGCTTCCTTGTTAAAAATGGACCATAATAATTAGATTTATAAGTAAAGGGTATATTACCCATGTTATTGAGAACTTGTAAACTACTGAAACCATAAAGCTTGAACAACTAAACTCGATGTAATAAATTTAAATGTCTCGAACCATTAAATTTCATAATCTGCACATGATTGAATTTAGCAATTTATTTAAAAATTTAATTAATGGCTTTAAAAAATAAGATGAGTTTAAACTCAAAACATTAAGTTTATCGTAAATGTGGTTTTGGGATGGTAAAATTTGTTTAAAATGAACTCAAAGAAAAGCTTACGATACATTTATTTAACGCAATAAAAATTTGTTGAGAAAGTTCATAGTATGGAGTACTTATTTAGGTATATTTTCCATATTTTGTATCCTTGTGACTTAATCTGCAAAGTTCGGTAAACTAGTACATGAAATAATACAAATTGTAATCAACAAAGGAAATAGAAGTGTTCGTTGGGTTGGGAACAAAACCATCTTAAATGTGCTTAAAATACTTCACCGTACTGTAAAAAAATCTTAAATTGTCCTTTACATCAGTATTCATTTTCGTCCTTTGATGTTTCGTTTCTTTTGATTCAATTGAAATATTTAGTACAATATTATTGTAATGGATTTTCAAGAGCTATTCATGTAAATAGCCCAATAAATAACCCAACCCAATCCACATATCACTCACCCTGTTTCCTCCTTTCTTCACCCCACCAAGTTTCTGATTTACGCAGTCCCTGGTCTAGCCATTTACGTTCTCCAACCACAACACAAGCCAACTCAACCCAAACAAATCCATTTCTTAATTTTCGCTTCTTACTCATTTTTAAAATCCTTACGGTTTTCACATCACCTCGCCCTTCGTAAAATTTCTCTATAAACATTCCATCGTAACCAACCTAATTAGTCTTCATTTTCATCTTAATCATTTTCGTACCTCGATTTCTTTACATTTTTCACATCCCTCCAGCCCATAGTTTGTGAGATGTTTGTGTCCATCATTCAGATTTTTACTTTTCATGGCCATGCTGTGTCAACCCAAGCCAAGTGGTCTTCATTCTCGTGCGTCAACTTGTTTGTGTGTCTTACGTCGTCCCTCACCTTAATATTTATTTCCACTATTCTCCAAGTCACCTCTTACATTTTGACAGCTTTACTGCATTCTACCCCCAATTTTACAGCTCAACTTTTCTACACTTCTCACGGTGTCTCCATAATAAGTTTCCACCCAGCCCATTATGTACGTTCTTAGTTGAATAAGCGCAAGTTTCACAAAAACGATGCCAATAAAGAAGTAAAAAAATTGGTTATTTACTAATGATTTACTATTACATCTTCTACAATCTTGAACAGATAAACAACGTACACCCATGAACCAGTCGGTAGAAGATAAAATTGTAGACGAAAAAGTATATGTTTTGATGATGAGAATTATGATGAGAATTTTGAGAGCAGTTAAGAGTGTATGGTAGGAACCAGTTATTAAGGAATCAGTGGATTAATAAGAAAATGATGTAGATGACGTTCACAATAGAACACCATACGATAGCCTATGGCAATAAGCATGTGGGCTTTTTACATTTTATTTGTCTTGCTGTCGCAAGATAAGCGACTTTCCTTAATTAGATTCCAGTTCTGTGCCTTAACTTATTTGCATTTCCGGTATCTCACTGTCTCTGGTCTCAGACTAGTTTGTTGACCAATTTAAGCGATGAGTACAATTTGAATAATGCAAGTAATTTTCATATTTAGCTTCGCACTCATATTTATACTTATGCATTGAAACTCAATATTGGTGAGCTGTAACTGAATTAGTAAATTAAAAGCTCCTGTAGATAATTTTACAAATGAAAAACGTGACGAATTGGGCTCAGTCGTAATACACATACTGAATAAATTAAAAAATTTCATTTGAAGTCAATTGTAATTTATTTTTAATTCAGTTCACGTTTTATCAAAATCCCATTGAATTGAAAAAGTCATTTAAAGTAACATAAATGTTGGTTGGTTGGTAAAATCGCTATAAATGTGCTCAAATTTAATTCGAATGCGTGCACTTTTAAAACATTTATTTAATGATATAAAATGTTCCGAATGTCGAAAGCTCAGAATGGGAAATTTTGCGGGAGGATGCCGCCCTTGTTGTATTTACATGAAAGGTTGAACTTTGTAGGCGTGTGTTTGGTGACTTAGACTCCAATCCTTCGCGTTTATCGCCGATTCTACGAATAAATAACTTCGGTTGCATCGTGTTAGGTTGTGTTAAATTGATTTAACACGTTTACAGTTGAACTATATTTATTTGAAATTTTGTTTTAATTTGTAAATGAACCAGCTAAATAAACTAAATCAGAGTACTATATTCAAAATCTTTAATATTGGGCACATTTATTTCATTAAATAAAAGCTCATATGATTAAGAAATTTCAGACCATGAAATATTACAGATACAAAGTATTGTTTTAGATATCGGGCTTTGTATCCACGTCCATGGCAATTTACCCTTAAAAGCTCAACACTGATATAATACGAATTTTATTCAAATGCATTGTAATAAAGTATATATCTCAGTGTTGATTCTACAAATCAATAACTTGTGTTTTATTGGATTTCGCGATAATTTTCAAACTTCACAAATAAATTAACGAAAAAGTTTTCCAATTTATATTAAACTTTTTTAAATGTTTTTAAGACTCAATTAGTATAAAATCATTTTAAATCGGTTTAAAATAAAGTCACACTTTTTCAAATTTCGACACATTGTTTAAGAAATTACGAAGTAAAATCTTCACAATTGACAGGCGCTCACACATACTAGAAAGATGGAGCTTCGCTCGAACGTCCCGAACGACTGGCACTCAAAAGCTCGAACAGATAATCTCGACGTAATGCATGAAAATTTTGGTCGAACTAAATACAGTGGAAACGTTAGTAGCTAATGGTTCAGAATCTGCATCTGAATGAATGCAAGCTAAAAAGCTCTCGCAGATAAGTAAATAACTGGATTGTGGTGAGTCGTCATTTGAACGTAATTCAATTGAAGTTTGATTTAAACATTTCGAATACTACTCGTATTAGCCAGCTTAATGAACGAAATCGGTTTAAAATAGAAAACGCAACTAGTGCGTTTAAAATGAACTTAAAAGGTTGCACGTTTGAGAAATTTATCTAATGGCATGAGAGCTTTTCGGTTAACGTTAGGTCAGAATGGAGTGTCGTGCTTTTCGATAAATACTAGAAAGATTGCGTCCACGTTGAAGCTTTAAAGTTAAAGTTAAACCAACAACCAAACTGAATATAATGTAAATTCAACAATAGATTAAAAACTTCAACATTTAATACTATGGAGCATAGATGGGTTGTGATGAGTTGGGTTCTGGTGTAATCTTCACACTATACAAATAAATACAAACAAAAACCAATGTTTTCGAGTTCGACAAAATTAAATATTAGAGTTTATTAAAAAACATCGAAGCTAGATAAACGTAATTCGTTTTTCTTTAGGTCAAACTTCAGAATCTGTAACTGAATGTGTTCGAATTAACAATTTGGATTATTGTGTGGTCGGCTAGGTTGGGATATTCAAACTGAACAAATAAATAAACGTTGAAAAGGTCCCCAGTTGAGTAAAATTGACTAATGACAATAAAAATTCTGAAGCTTGAACAATTAAACTCTATATAATACATAATTTAGGCACATCTGATTGACTGATACTATTGTAAATGATAAAACAATAAAAAAATAAAATAGAAAAGCTACGAGATGACTATGGTACAAAGCAGAAAGTAGACTATGCGAAAACCTAGAAGAGATGGAGAGAAGTGAATGGGGTGAAATATTTTTTTAAAATAAATTTCATTAAAAACAACAGAAGAAAGATGTGGAAGGAGAGGAATAAATGGAATCCGAAAAAGTAGTAGATACTGTGAAGTGAAAGCTAAAGTTAAAGTGGGATGAAGTGCTTTTTAACTGAAAAAGTGGACACAAATAACGGCGAAAAACTGTAGAATTGCCTAGAAGAATTAAAAGTAACGTAATCGCTTAGAGAAGAAAAGTCTAAGTACTCAATTGTTCAACCAACCCAACCCAATCTAACTCAACCCAATTGTGAGAAGTTTGAAATAATGTTACAGGGCAAAAAAAGTCAAGTCATGTCAAAGCATCTAATGAAAGTTAAAAGTTAAAATAGCTTTGTGACTGTGTCGGGCAAAGTAGACCTCTGTGATGACATAGTGTTACAGGGCATAAAAAAGCCAAGTCATGTAGAAGCATGTAATGGAAGTTAAAAGTTTAAATAGCTTTGTGACTCTGTCGGGCAAAGTAGACCTCTGTGATGACATAGCAGCGCGAATGTGAGCTGTCGAGGTTTAGATGGCGCACAAATTCCTTGTAATTTATGTTTGCAAGACTACAAGCACTTCAGTGGATGTATCGCTGGTGATATGAAGTGCTGTGTGCTGTAGGACGAAATCGTTGTCAAGTCTCGACGTTACGTCCAGTCAAAGTAGAACACAAAAGAAAATCAGTAAAATGAATTAATCTAAATCAAATTAACTTAATGTTAGAATTGTTCAAAATTGAAAAAAAATTACTAAAATATAATATAACTTTTTTCCTTATTCCCATTTACTCCATTGGATTTGGTGTCTTCATCCATGACCTGTATGCTTCTCTGCTCGTTGTCGTCTCCTTCATTTCATACATTTATTTGCCTCTTCTTATTTCCATTATACCATCCTCTTATTTCCGCCGTGACCTTCCACCTTTTCTTTTTCCAACTTTTCTTGCTTCCATTATCCTTCGTACAGTTCAGCCTTCATACATTAGGTGCCCTTTTAATTCCCTTGTTATTGATGTAGCAAAAATTTTTAATCCAACAAAATTGCATAAAAAAATTCAAAAATGTTAAAAAATCAATAAATGATGATGTTAATATTTTGGACAATTTGTCTTAATCGTAATTTTATGGCAATTGATTTGATTGTAAGTTTATAGCACTCCGGCCATTGTGGCAGCAATGGCATATTTGTGCACATCAAATAATTTTTGAATTTTTTATGAGGTGCCATTTTTGACATTGTTGTACATTGTGATCACCTGCGATTTCGACTAAGGAACACCACAGACGCGAACGAAATCAAATATATAATAAAAAAATCTAAGTACGGTACAGTGACACTCACACCCTTCCTCGTGCCCTCTAACGATTTAAAGGCTTTGAGGGTGGAATGTAGTGTGTGTGTGTGTGTGTGTGTGTGTGTGTGTGTGTGTGTGTGTGTGTGGGGGGGTATTTATGAGTTGGGTGACAATTTTGACTGTTTGCAATTTTTTAATTTGACAATTTCAATTTTTTTATATTTTTGTTGTTTGTAAACTTTTGCATGTTGAAAAATTTTACGGTTTTGAATTTAATACATTTTTGGTATCACCATGAATTCTAATGGAATTTTGAAAATGCTGATGTATTTTTTTGTATTTTCAAATATTTAGATCCTTAGTAATCTTAGCGATTTTTGAAATTCTTCTTAACTTGGATTTTTGATTCGACATAGTTGTGCAGGTGCATTGTCGTACTCAGCATAGAAACTCCCAAATTACCACAGTGCTAATTAAAATAGGTTTACCTGACGATAATAAAAAAATGTTTAATTAGTTGGTTGTTATCTCGTTGGAACAATCATTAAAATTGCCATTTTCGAAATGACAAAATTACCCAAATGCTTGTAACACACCGTAAAAATTCCATCACGAACGGTTCCTAAGTTCAAATCGATACTAATCGTTGCGAAGGTGCCGTGCTGCGAAATATTCAAATAAATGCCGTCCTCTAATCATCACGTCAATCGTGCATTTTTCTATTAATTCCCGCCGGCTTCCAGAGACGACTATTGATGTGAACACATTAAATGATCGATCCGGGCCGAGTTTCAGCGAACGAAAATTTGAATACCAAATCCGTTAAGCTAATAGAAACATTATTTATGCGAATGTTTCGCCGCGGCGTAACTTACTTTCGTAGTGTAGCCGGTACGGAGCACAAAAAGTTCAATTTGCATTTCGGGAAGACGGTTTAATTATTTGAACGTTTGTCTCGACGGCGAGTGGCCGAAATTCCGGATTAAAATTAATATTATGCTGGAAATAAATAAGAAGCCATTGTGAATACAAGTTAATTCCAACAAGTCTTTGAAGTAAACGTACAATCGGTAAATATCGTAAATTGATGTTGTGGTGCTTGGGCAACGTAAACAAACCTGAATAAATAAACGTTCTTGTGGTGAATCAGCAAAATGAATTGTCTGGTGAAGCCATAAAGATTCGAGGTGGAAGCTCTTGTAAATATCGGGGTGATGTTGAGTGGAGAAAAAAACAGTTATTATTTCAATAAATGTCAAACCAATACGATCTGTTTGTCGATCAGAAATTCCAGAGAATTGATCATTATCGATGTAGGGGAGCTAAATTGTTCAAGAACATAGCACACCATCTATCGTATTGTGTTCGAAGTTAGCAAAGTCATCAAAATAAATTTAAATAAAATTTTCTGCTATGAAAATTAATTATTTTCAAAACGTTCCTTTTCCTTCCGCCCATTTGTTTAAGGACGATTCTTCGGATGTCGGGGATACATTACACCTAAAACTTTCTTATACATTTAATTAAAGCAGTTTCAATTTAAGTAAGATTAAGTTATCGTAAATCTGCGTAATTCTCCGCCTATATTTCAACCCTTTTGTGCTCGATTTGACGATTTCGGGACCGACTTGATTGTGTAATTAAATTTATTTTCTCATTGTAATAAACGAAGCGCGCCGTACTTAATTATTTGCAATGCCGTCGATGCAGCCTCAGAAAATATACGTTACCTAGCGGAACACCTAAGCGCGTACATGTTGCGGAAATATTACTCTTGGGGGTAACGCGATAAAGTAATAATTACCCTCGTTACTTTGGTCTAAAATTAGTTCTCCCGCTGCGTTAAATAAATCAAACTTAATATTGGCATTAAAGCGAAGAAACGTAGGGGGAGATTATTCACACGCAGTGCAGACGCACTTTCATTATTAAATTGCTTCTCTTCTTATGTTTGTATTAAAATATTTAGATTTACTAGTTTTGATTCTTATTATCGTGTTGTATGCTTCGTTGTTTAGATTTTTTTTAAGCAAGGGATGATCATTTTCTAGTGGGAATTATGTATGTGGAAATGGCCGCAAAGGCGCTAATTATTTTGTCACTCCCAACTATATCTCTCTTACGTTCAATATATATATTTTTAAATTAAATATTGCATTAGTTGAGATACTAAAATTTATTCAACAAAAGTTCTGCTAAAGTCAATACATTAAAAAGTTTGTCGAGATTACACTTAAAACGAATGTAAACACAAACGTTCTTAAACTTTTTGCCATTTCTCGCTGCGAAATGCTTTTAATTGCTAATGTGTCATGCTTGTTGGACACCTTTAACGCCAGTCTAGTCAAACAGCGCAGATGGGGGTTTGCATACCGTTACTGCAATTCGTAAATGTCGTTTTGTTTAATTTAAAATATATTTCCACAGCGGAGGAAGGTTTAATTTCACTAAAAATTATCGCGGGATTTTGAGCGAGTTGTCTGTTAAACTCGCGTTAAAGAAAACACGATTAGCTTCTTCGTTTGAAGGGATGAAGTGTTAACACGAAACTTTATTACAAGAATTTTACCTCTTTATTTTCGACTATGCTGGTAAAATATGTTCTGTTATGTTATGATTGATCCGAGCCAATCTCAACCGTCATTTTCTTTTAAATTAATGTGTACTCAAGGTACTAATGACTAATCCATAGTTATCTAGATCTATGTACATAATTATAAATTTGGTAGATGAGTAGTATTGCAAATAAATCGAATAATTAATGTAGCTCCAGAAAAATAGTTAAATTTGTTTAATATTTTTTCGCGAAATGTACACTTAAATGTGTCGGCTATACTTAGTAAATCAACCATCCTATTGTGTAAACCGGATGCCCCATAACTAAAAAGTTGGGCGGTGCTGTTTATTTTTTCAGACACAACACATGAACAGCAATCAAATATGAAAGGTAAATGAAAGTAGAGCGGTTGCAGTCAAATGAAATTGAAGAGACGAACGTGTCATAAAGTAAATTAAAGCGAGTCATCCACCAGAATCGGCCTGGATTAGCCAACAGAAAATGCATTGTGTTCCATCAAGACAATTCTTTGGCCACACGACACAAACTTTTACAAATTGACTGGGACGTTTTGGTCCATCCACCATACTCTCCTGATATCGCACTCCCACACTACCATTTATTTAGATCGCTTCAAAGCAGCTTAGCTGGTAAAACTTTACTTCTTTGGAATAGTTGAAAAACACCTGGATCAGTTCTTTAGCCTTAAAGCTCAGAACTTCTATGAACGCGGGATTTGGAGTTACCGAAGAGGTAAAGAAAGGTCGTGGAACGGAACGACACATATTATATTGAACGTTGTAATTAGGATTGATACTTGTCTTTGTTATTGCTTCACATATTTTTTTGGTATTATTTACTTTATTGTTGTTTCTGATTTATTTTAAACACCCACCAAAATTGTAATTCATCGCCTGTCAAAGACAATTTTGCTCATTTAATGTACGACATGTCAACAATGAAAATGTGTATTTTCACGGTCACTTTGATATTTTTGTTAATTTTTCATCTCGTCTTTTCCATTTTTATACTTTCTTGTTTAGCTACATTGGCGAAATTGTACGAACCTACAGTTCCACTTGAAGCGAGTTTTCGCGACGAGCGATTTCTGCAAATGGCCGGAACTTTATCATAAAATTTGGGATATTTAATACCAGTACCACGCAACCCAAGTAAACCTAACCCAACCCAACCCAACCCAACTCAACCTAATTCAATCCAGTCCAATATAACCAAAACTACAAAAATTAACTGTCTAGATGATTGCAACTCTGGAACCGCTATTTCTTTTGTATTGGAACGAAACAAAAATCAATCAATTTTATGCAACAAAAATAAAATAAAAGCAAAAACGAAATAATGAAAACTTGCAGCAATTTACACAACAAAAGAAAAATTCTCCACTCCGGCCTTTTTCCATCAACAGTAAATTTCATTTTATTTCATCTTTTTTTCCTCAAAATACATAATAACTACAATCTCCACGTATTCACTTCACTTCACTTCACTCTACATATTAGAGTTATTTATAATTTTACTTAAAATATATTTGTACAATTTTCACGGATCTGACTTAGAAATTCTTTTCTGTGAATTTGATTTAATTCGGCTGTTATTATTATTATTGTCTAACTTATAGGCATTCAGAAAAATTAGGAAAAGTCATGTAAATGCGCTTAAAAGTTGCAACCCAGATCAGAAATTAATTCTCAATTGCATTGCGAATGATTTTATAACTAAATTTAAGCTTGTTGAACTCGTTGAATCGTAACCAACGTGGTTACGAAAATAAATGAACGGTTGAAATGATTTACGACGTTCCCTAGAAAAATGAAAAACGAGTAATTAACGTAACAAGTTTATACTTCTGTGAATACGGTTCTTAATACGTAGGCGATTCAAACAATCAAATAAAATCGAATTAAAACAAATAAAATTATACCCAATCAAATAAAAAAGGATATGATTCATTTCAGCAGAATTAATACACTTCGTGAAAATTAAGCATGGGACACTAACAGAATGAACTCTCTTAATAATAATAATAATAATAATAATAATAATAATTTATTTATTTAGTTTTATATAATTGAAAGGGAAAATAGTAGAGACGGGCCATTTACCGGTGGAGGTAGAAATGAGATGAATAGTAAAAGAAAGAGAGGTGATAAGGGAGAGGGAGAATAGTAAATATCTGGAATGAGGAATCGCGAATAGGATATCAAAAGACATCAAGGTAGGTAAAGTGGGAGGAGATAAAGAACATAGACGAATTAAGGGAGGGGATAATAGCCATAACAAAGAAGAAGATGATGGCGAGGAGGAGAAAAATCGTGATTTGTCGAAATATGCAGAAGACGAAAAAAGGAGCCGAGAAAAATTATGAAGAAGACAAGAGATGGACAGAGAACATGGGAGGAATTTGTGGAAGAAAAGGGAAAATAGAAAGAAGTATTTTGGAAGAAGGAGAACGAACAGAGACAAAGAGACTTGGAGGAAAAGAGAGTGCAGGGACTATATGGGGAGAAGGAAATATGTGCGTTACTCGGAAAGAAGAAGAAAAATGGCACGGAATAAGTAGGGAGTATTGAACAAAAAGAATGGGGCGGCATGAAAAGGGCGAAGAAGAGGGGAGCTAAATGAATTAAATGATATGTAGTTAATATGATATGATGAATATGCCAATAAAGGTTTTTTTTATACCTTTAATTGAACAAGAAATATCAATTTATCCCCCACACGAAATGTTCATTCCTATTAATTTGGTACTATGGGAACTTTATACTTATAACATCCTAGTACTTAAAAATATCATTTTAATCCAAACATAATTTAACCTAACATATGTATGGGATCATATGATTTCTAATCTACTCCCTATTTTTTGGTTTTAATATTGAATCAAGGGATAGGTGGGGGGTTACATCTTAAATAATGTAACAATATTTAATTGATTGTGGAAAACAAAATGCTTAGGAATTGGAAGTCTGATAATCAATCGAGACTTAATGAATTATTTTTTGCCACTTTTAGTGATGATTTGAACAGTGTTCAGAGTCTTATAAGATGTATTTTAATTAGTTGGAGTGGATGTTTCTCGAAAGGGAGCTTTGTGATTAATTACGAGTGGCTCAAGCTCAGGTATATTTTAAATAATTCCTTCAATTCTAGGGTTGGTTCAAATTAAAAAAAAATATTAAAAAAATATTTATAATTTTGTGATAATAATAAATGGGGCAGATTGTGAAATACCAGAAGAAAAACGACAAATGTATTAATTAAATATGTAAGTAATTGTAATTTATTTCGGTGAGTAATTTTGTAAATAAATAATAAGCGTAGGAATAATAAAGAATGCAATTGTTCGTATTAACATATTGTGGACTAAACTTACTATTGGATGAAGGGGCGGGGTAAATCAAGGTCATTGAAGTCAGTGGTTGAATTTCTTAATGTAATTTCAGGGACTACCTGAAAATTATACGAGCATATAAGAGAAAAATAATCTAATGAGTGAGGAATACAATATACCCTACGTTACATTGTATAGAGGTATTAAAAAGCTACATCGAGAGAATCCGGGTCATCGTACTGCATTGTCATATGATGGTGAAGAAAAAGCCCTTGTTAAAGTAATTTTTTCAGATTTGGGGCTTGGGAAGCGTTGGATGCAGAAGTTTCTATATCAGTACGAACAAGAAGACATTATATGTTTACCCACTATTCTCGTAACGTAGACTCGTAAACTTTATAAATCAATCATCCTATTGTATAAAACGGATGCAACTACATACAACTGAAATCTTAGTCAATTATCTCGTTTGTCGATGGTCATGAATCAATCATCTAATATCGACTTAATTATGATAAAATAATGCGACGAATTAATTTATTTAACTAAGGGTAGTCGTAATTGTGAGAAATTGACATTATATTTAGTTACCTGATATGTGTGACTTGTCACTCGAGATAAGTATGTACAAACAGTCGACGGGGATGGTTTCGCTTCTCATCAACTTTAAGTGACGTGATATTGAACACAAAATACTAAGTAATAGTAGCGATTTTATTAGCTCATTTCATGTGCAATTCAAAGAAAACGAATATAATTCTAAACTTAAGTAGACATTTCTATGAATTTTATCTTTTAATACTAGCCTTAGCACAGCTATTGATCTATTAAAAAATAAAAATAAATTCAAGTCCGGGTCAACCAGCACTTAGTGCATTGCGGACGTTGTGATTGGGAAGTTTGAGAATTCAAATTTGATGCGAGCTGCCAAATATTTTCCAAATTAAGTCGTTCGTAATACTACGACACAACTACAAATGTTTTATGTAATGGATTAAAAAATAAGGCGATGGATGCAATTGTTTGAAAAATAATCGAATTGTATTAAAAATATAAATAAACTTTCTATTAAATGTTTGAACATTAGACTTCAATGTCAATAGGCGCCACAAAGTTTACACTTTACATGTAATGGCGCATCCAGAGCAAGATTTTGGCCTCAGCTGGCGAACGTGAGAAATAAGGAAGCAATAAGATCAAAAATATGTTAATAAGTTGATAGTGTGATAGTATCCAAAGTATCCTACAGAAATATAATAAATGCACCTATTCGTAAATATAATAACAGCTATTTAATATAAATTCCCTCGCAAATAATTAGAAATACGTGATAATGATAATTTTTAGGATCGAGCTAGGACATATAAAGTTTAAAACGAAATAAACGACGGAGATCGCTGTAATTTAATTCAATGGGCGTACGTCCAATTATGTCTACAATTTACACTGAATTCAAATAAGTTACAATTACGAAGTAGGAAATTAAAATTAGAACTCGAAATAATGAATATTAAATTTACAAGAAAGTAAGTGAGTAAATTCGAATTTAATGCGGTACAATAAATTCGATCAATTATCGTGGGATGTACTACGTGCTTAGACGACGATAAAAGGTTACTATTACGAATAATAAATTATTATTATTCGTAATAATAATCAATGGTCACAAAAAGGACATTGATTGTAGATGGATTATGAGATAAAATTTGTTGTAGACTCGACAGTTATGGCTTTGATGAAATATAGAATTCTATGTGGAAGTATCCTAATTATGGGTTTTTATTATTTTCCCATAACAAATAAAATATTTTCGTCCATTACAATTTAATTGTTTTTTTTTTTTCATTAAATCAGTTAATGTGACGAAAAATATAGTTGAAGTCGAAGAGTAAAATTATAGGTCGAAATACAAAAATTAATTGCACATTAAAAACGACTTTATGGGATAAATTTTCCCACTAAAATCCGGCATCGGGACATCAAATTGGTGACATAAACAAAGTCGTAATTTAAAAGCGCAATTTGACTGTCCCATTTACGTGCTAAATATTTCATCACAATCTGATAATTATAATCATTGTAAATTATGCAGTCGCTCATGTGATATTTATCGCATCTCATTGTAAAGTTGTCCGCAAACGCGAGCGCGTTTCAACTTTATGCAGTTGCACAATATCGTACATACGTAGCGATAATGGTTAACTTGGTATTTCCATTTGCGTTGGCTACTGTGCGACCGTTCATTGTATCGTTTTCTGTTTCACTTCATCTGATATTTAATTTCGGGTCCAGTGTGGTAAATTTGCTTCATAATGATAACGATCGTAACATCCGCGTCTCTAGGACGCGCACCGTTCGCTTACTTTTTAATAACCCATTTAATTTGTGGATGACTCATGGTCATTGCTGTTTTTTTTATGTACACAAATGATTTGCGAAACTGCAAGTTTTGTGTTTAGTCTTCTTACGTAAAATAATCAAATAGATATTTCGAGGTAATAACTTTCTACGACAATCGAATATTAATTGAAGGTAATACACATTAAAAGATTTTTTTTAAGTAAAATCTGAGAATATTAATTGAAGGCAATAAGATTTTTAAAAATCTGATTAATCTAGAGTGTAAATCTTATGCAATAACTCTGTGGCAATTATCACCTTATCTAATTTAAACATGGTATAGTACAATGAAACCAAAAATTCCTAACTGGATTGTTTTTTTTTACTAAAATTAACGCTAATTATTATCATATTATTTTTAAATGCATTAGTTCTAAAAGTTCAAGATATGCTAGTAACCAAATTGCGATTCATGCTTACGTTCTCAATTAACGTCAGCGTCGATGCTAATAAAACTAATTACATCATAAAATTGTTTTCTTGGATGCAGGAAACTCGTCGAATCTTGTAATTATTTCAAGTCCCGTTCCTCTTGATTCCAACGATAACTATCAGTTATTTGGCTGAAGTGAGAATTAGAAACGATTGTTAAAAATCTCTTATGTATACAATTCATATTTAATTATCTGAGTGAAAGGGGAGCTTAACGAGACCGGTGAAGGGGTTCATATTTCGCATATGTGTTCCCGGCTGATAAAGAAAGTGGGAGAACGATTACTAAAAGAGCCACGACTTTAAACAAACAGAATATGGAATTAAACTCTGAATGGGTGTTTATCTAGCAGCAATAATATAATTAAATTAATTCAATTATCATTTTAAGCAAGTTGCAAACGCCTCGTCTCCCGCGGGTGGCGTAGTATATGCTTTGAATTTTCAAAGACGTTAATTTCGCAAATACAAGAGCGAAAATTAGTTGCCTCATTCCACATTAAGTAGTTATCGGTCGGCCAGAGAAAAACGTATGTCGTGAATTGGAACGAACTAGACAACTTTTTTAATAATCACTAATAAGCTCCGTGACTTATACGAAAGTATGGCTATGAATACGAATCTGGGTAAAGACGATGTTTGGAGCCATATTAATTAAATAGTTTATGTAGGGTTTAGTTTTTACCAAAATAAAAAAAAATGTCAAAAATAACATCATCAATATAGAAATGTGTTATACATGGCAGCAGCTGGCTGGTCTGTATTGGATAGAACTCGTCGGGCAAAATATTGAGGCAAAGGACATACTATGTAGTGTGAAAGACAAGGAAGACATGCAACTGAAACAATGTTTAGGGAAGATGGCAAAAAAATCATGCAGGGCAAAGAACGACATGGGAGGTGTATCTAGTGGGAATGGAATAGATATCATAATAAGAGATAGCATAGATCTGTTGCTTTGAGAGGTGATCACTGACGAGGCGAAGAGCGAGGTCATCAATTTCATCGTGGAGGAGAGGATCTGCCCACTGCCAGTCGAGGTGGTTGCAGAGTAACATACTAGAGGAAAGTAGAGAGAGGAAGCAGGACTCGTTACAGAAATTAAATATGGGAACATGATGAAGGCAAAGGACTTAACTACAGAAATGGGCAAGGCTCTATACAATAAGGGAGAACAAGTAAGTGCAATCGCGATTTGATAATGCACATTAAAGATGGAGAAGATTATAATGATTGAATGAAGATGTCCTGGAATAATAGAGAACCGGGTGTGGGATAGTTAAAATAGATGACAAGGACATACCAGTGTGGAGGAAGAAATTGAAGAGTTCATATGGAATGAGCTGCAACGAATGAAAATCAAACTAAAGTAATGTAAGTCGGTGTAAGAGGATGAGATTGACAGATAGCTCTGTAGCACCGGACGAGATTTGTTTAAAATTATATATGATGGCAAAAACGGA
This sequence comes from Geotrupes spiniger, assembly GCA_959613385.1. Taxonomy (NCBI): domain Eukaryota; kingdom Metazoa; phylum Arthropoda; class Insecta; order Coleoptera; family Geotrupidae; genus Geotrupes; species Geotrupes spiniger. Next base: position 12,089,214 of record OY390735.1, on the reverse strand, counting down.
GTTACTGGAGTGATTGTACCTATCTGAAAGAAAAGGGTAAGCTGCTAGGAAACTATAGGAAACCCTAATTAATATGATGCGCGAAGAATTTGTGTAAAAGTTAATCAATTCAAATCTGTATATCATGATGATGTAAATGACACAAAATGTATATAATAATGTCGTAAAATTTTTGTAAAATTGTAAAATCCTTTATATTAAAATAACGTTTAGATCAATCTTAAAAACGTGGGCGTTTTAAAACGCAAACTTGATTTTATTGCGCGGAACTGTTCGTGGAAAACTGAGCGCGAGATTTATATCGTTTGATTCTATTGTGTAAACCGGATGACAAACTGTTTAATCTAATCTGACGTTTACATGATAGAATATACAATTGTTACTTATGTTGTCTAAGTTCAGGCCTGCGTGCATTTTTAACAAAACAGACCTAATTGTAGTATATATCACTGCGAGATCATTGAGAAACAGTTTTAATAACAATGGCTAAGGACATTTTAAAATAGATTGGCAATCAAACATGTTTCGCGTGGTATTCGTTTAAATTGTAATTGTATGACTTGTGGAAATATCAAGTTTTAAAAATCAGAATCACTTTGTATAATTTGCATCGAGAGCAATGAACACAACGATAATAAACGTATCCAAATATTGACTAATTAACGTTTAACAAACGTATTTATGGATTAATTCGATAATTATTTGTTTTTAATCCGGTAATCAAATAGTTTTCGTTTTCTCTTAAAAAAATCTCTGAAAATAAATATTTATGTTTAAGAAATGACCCAATAATAATAAAGCAATCGTTAATAATTATCAAAAACATTAACAATGGAACAAAACTCATAAAAAATCATTAAAAATCGTAAAAATTGGAAAAATTATAAAAAGCGTATAAGGTTACAAAAATCGTTAAAACAATCCTTAAAAAATCATCACATAACGACAATGTCGAAAAAATTGGAAATATAGTTAAAAAAATCGTGAAAATTTGTAAAAAATCTAAAAAAAAAAAACTTGCAAGAATCGTTAAAAAATCGTTAGAATCGACAAAATGAGTCAGAAATGTTAAAAAAATTCAAAAGAAAAAATCTTTGACAATTTTTTAATAAATATCGCGTAAATCCTTAAAAAATCGTCGAAAAAATGGTTAATATTATTAAAACAATCCTTAAAAATCATTCGAAACTAGAACAAATTGTGAGAATTCGTAAAAACGCGGAAATCGACAAAATTGATAAAAAACAGCAAAAAAAAATTAAAAGACTGAAAAAAAATTGTTAACAATCGTAAAAATTCGTAAAAATCGTCAAAAATTGACGAATATCATTCAAATTATTCAAAAATTGCAACAAGACGATGATGATGTCGAAAAATAGTAGAGCATCGAATTTTGCGTTGCTACTTTCTGGTTGGTAAAAATATGGATGAAAGTAATTTTACAATTAATAGAGCAACGAATATTGGAAAGCAGATGACATAGACCTAGTTTCCCAATGGGACATATTTGTGAAGTTATTGATCGTCAAGTTTTTACTGATGACCTTTGATGTCTCTTGAATTTTTTACTTTAACAAGTCCTTAAAGTTAGAAATTTCAGCGTATCGCTCATTAGAGATTGGGTCAGAACGTAGAAGAATGGAAAAATGCTTTATTTGGGTGTATTGAAGTACATCAGGTTAACAAATTTAGAATTTTTATTTGTCGCTCATTAACACACTTATTGAATTGAAACGTAGAAGAAACAAAGAAATGCTTTACGGGAAAATTGTTCCAAATTATATTTGCAATACAGTAAAAAATAATGATCTAACATAAATTAGCAACTAAAATATTCATAAAATACATATAATAAATATAAATAAAATACTAATACTTGTATTTCCCAAAAGTTTGATTGGATCCTTAATCGAAAATATTACAAATTCACAATAGTTTATGGTCGAAGCATTGTAATCTAGAATGACTTTTTCGTTTACTGAGTGAAGTGCTGTTCTCGTTGCCGTCTAAAACTTACATCCGGCAAAGCTCAATTGAATAAATGATTTACGATCTTAAAAGTTAATCGTAATTATTCGATTTATGTGCAGGTTATACTGAGAAATTATGAATCAATGAGAAATAGCAATGTTAATGATATAAGTAGTAATAATATTTATAAAAATTGACTTGTACTACTTGTACTGTCTAAATTTTATACTGCATTCCTTGATCATTTCTGTCTTGTCTGGTGCAAATTTATAAATACCCTGAAAGATTCGCATGTTCTCTACTCGCATTTTGTGATAAAAACGAAGGTGTTATTTGTGTTGAGACACTTAAGGAATTAAATATTTGCTTTTAGTTCATGACATAGTAATTTATAGATTTGAATATGTGTAATGACTTTAATGTTGTTCAACAAACGTTTCGTATGTTTCATGTGATTACTCTATTATTACTATTAAATTATACCACTATAATGGTATAATTTGTGAGTTCACATCACATTAAAACACCAAATTTGTGAATGAATATACACCCAGTATTGTACGTCATCGAATATTAATAGTGCCTTAAAATGTATTAACATGAAGACTAAATTAATTTTAGTTGATAATTTTGAAATAAAAAGTAAAATGAAAGTATATTCCACGAATTACAGAAATCCAGAGGAAATGTTGAAAAAAATATATCATGCAAAATGTAGACTATTAGCGATTCAGAAAAACCGCAAGGGCGTTTAGGGACCACCTGCTGCATAACTCTGCGAATGCAAATAAATTCAAAACAATTCGGTTTGATTCCCGCACTCAATTGAAACTCATTGGGCAATTAGGGTCTAGATAAGGCAATTTCACCGGGGATGCTTCCCCTCCCTGGGGACATACGAGGAATTTTCAAAGGGGCGTGCAACAAATCAAGTTAGAGCATTACAAAAGAGCCGACGAAATAGTTTTGTAAATTGGCGAGGTTTTTTTTATTGCTTTTCGTGCCTATATGTGTCGTCGTTTTATCGTGTTCTGTCAACCGCATTTTCTAGGATCCAGATTTAAAAGGCTTCGCAATTTTAAGAACAAAAAAGTCTCGTGAAAGATTTTACTTAAGACTTATCAGTCACCATTAAAATAAAAATTATTATATTATTCGAATTATTGGCAGCGAATTAGGCCCCGGTTATAATGAATTAAAATATCAAATAGTTGCTGCGATGAAATTAAATGTAACAAATCGGTCCAAAATTTCCTGTTGGAAGTACACAAAAATGGAATCCAACAGAAGAAGTGAAAGAAAAGACATATTTGAAGTAATCAATGAACCAAGGTTGATATGTTGACCATGTAGTCCCGTTGGAAGTACATGAAGATGTGAAAAAAATAATAGCCCAGAAATTTGTAGAATAAGAGGTAGACTGGGAAGGAGGTAGAGAGAAACAAATGTGGAAGATCTAGATGAAAAACAAATCGAGGGTAGAAAATAAAATTCAGAAAAAATTGGAAAGTCGTAACACGAAAATTATGTGGAAATGTGTTGCATTGTCTTTAATCTGAAGGGTTATGTCTAGGTTTCAGAAAGATTATATTTGCCTTCTCAGGTTGGTCTTCTCGGTAGAGAAGAATGTCCTAGAGACTTCTCGAAGATCTCTAGGACCGAGAAGACTAAATCTTAATATTACAAAATTGACTTTATTGGAAATTGAAAATTTGGTAGCCAACAGTGCTGAACTGATTGACAAAGGCATATCCTTAAAAAATAATGACAGTTATAATAATCGTCTCAAATTATCCAACTATCGCAATTTATGCCCACAATCTGGATACGTATCGTCTGCATATGAAAGATTTATGACTGCATTATTAATATTTTTTGATTGAATGCCCTACAAAAAATGCGTTTAATTTATAGCTATTTGACTAGTTACTTGCATCGATTTAGTTCGAACAAAATAAAACTCTATTGTATTGAACTTGTTCATTACGTCTATAATTTTTGGAGTTTTTGGAATTTTGGAAAATATTTTAGGGGAAATGGCCAAGAAAAAAAACATAATATATATAAAATAAATAGGAATGGTTCATTATTAATTATTTTTTTAATGTCGTGATATTAAGTATGAGAACCATATAAAAGTTTTCCCGAATTTATTGACCAAACGAAGCTATCTTGACCATCCCGGGTAACTTGAGACCCACTAAAGAAGTTAGCCCTGCTCCACGCACTTCATAATTACCAACGGTGTATGTCGAACGGGCCCGTTAAGTGCATGACTTTTCCAACCCCCGAAGGCGTGTCAGTTACACCTGCTCCAGCACGGCGTTAATGTAACGATTTGAAATTACAGCGCCTGGAATAAAGGCACCGATGACCTACTTCCACGCACGTTCGCCCACCCAACAATCGAACCGCACCAACTTTCATAAAAATTAAACCCGAATTACATTTTCGAATTTCTTTCGCCGTTGAATACGATCTCAATAAATAGTTGCGGCCAATTATTCACAGTCGTGGAAGTTTCGCAAACTTTTTAACGAACATTTTACTTCAGATCCCCACAGCGCAGCGCCGCTTAAAATCTCGGTGAAACGAAAACTACGATCTATGTAAATTTTAAGAATCATTTTTAATGGCCTATTGATCATAGCTTACGTCGATCATAGCTTACGTCGATTTGTTTTACTGACCGTGACACGTACGATGTTATTTAATCAGAATTTAATTAAAATGTGTATCTCGTCCCAATAACGGAACTAATGCGCCCGATTGCAATAACTTGATCCGTTTTTCCGACGTAATTAAATGACTTTATTATCTCTTCCATTTGGAAAATTTAACGGATCAGTTGGTATCAATGCGTAGTTTTGCTGCGTAGCATTATATCATTTCGTATATGAAAATTTGTTATCAAGAGTTAAGCTTGTGTGCAGTGTGCGTGAATGTTGAGGATCAGTGCTAGGATATTCATGATCATGCGACTTATAACTAATTAATAAATTAAATAAATTAAATCAGGACATACTTTGATACTAAGGTGTTGATTTTATTGCGGGTGATTATAAAAGTATCGTGGTGAACGATATTCATTTTTGAATTGATTTAGATGGTTGGAGGGAAAAAATATGGAAGGCAGGAAGGGGTGCTATTGATAAATTATGATGTGCACTTGGAGTGAGACTAAATATTTCTCAGATTCACGCAATAAATTGGAGAAATCTGGTTCGTTTCAGATTTAACAGATCTTAATGTACGTTGTGAATAACTTTTAACGTGTTGAACATATTTATTATCACGTAATTGGTTTAAATTTAAAAATAGTTCCTGTTATGTTTCATTCACGTCTGGCACTGCTAAAACTTTTTAAAAATAAAAAAATGCATTTCATAGACCGTGTAAAACTGTGCATGAACGTGACTGGCGAAGCTAATTCAATGGAAAATAACCGAATAATGGGATAGGTGAAGTTTGGTTTAGAGGAAGATAAAGAGCCTAGAATTGGTGAATGTGCAATAATTGAAAATAAATTGGACAAAAGAAATGAGCTTATTGTTGGAAACATGATGGATAATGTACGACGCCAAACGAAAAATATTAAATTGAAATATAGAAGCGAAAAAAGTTAAAGTATAATTCATTCAGACGACATTTGTACGAAAAACACAAAAATAATGAAAATTTTTTTTATAAAGGCAACTAAATTAACTTCCAGTACAATAATTGCACAATTGTAGAAAATTATGAAAATTTCATTGTAAATTTTCCTGTTTAATTTTTTATCACATCCAAAATCTTTATGTATCCAGTAACCTCTAAATATAAATTAAGTTTGTTGCGTTTGTGCTCGAATGTAGACCTCTTGTCTTGAGGGTGAAAATTACTCAATTATCTATTCAAAAAATTCGCCAAGTGGCGACTTTGACGATCATTTGTCCTTAAACTGTCATAGTAGCTTCGCTTGTTAGGAATTTTCACCCTGCGTTCACAATTTCGTTGTTGAGAGTTTATTGGAGTCCCCAAATTTTCTTCAAATGTGGAGTCGAGCATATTCATTTAAGTAAGGTTCGAATCGATTCTTTGAAAATTTTGTTTGAAATTTGATAGACATTTTGAGCGGTTGTTTGGTATGTACGAAGAGAGAAAATGGGCTGGTTTCTAAACTAGGCACAATATATCACTAAGTGACGGTATGCGACCTGTCAAAATATACGGGGCAAGAGCCGACGGCGCAAGAATGAATCATATGTATAAACAATATGAATCATAAACATAATTCAACCCACCCCAACCCAACGCAGGCCACTCAAACCAACACAATCCAACCCAAACATTTATTTAAGCGCTTTAATTATTTCAGATATTGCAAGGCTCTATAAATTTGTTCGTTGATAAATGATGTCTGATAGCTGATGGCTAAAGGTCCATCACAGAATGCTATTGGATGTAACGATTTTAATTGACACAAACATATAATTGTGAGGAAGAGAGTTGTTAATTCTGGTCCCTCGTACTATATCTTCTTAATATCATCTAAAGTAAGTAATAAAAATGTTGGTTTTGATAATATTACTGCATTGGTTGGTCTGAGAACTCCGTTTACCAACACAACCTAAACCAAGTCAAGTTTCGATAGATTTTTTTTAAAAGAATGAAAATTTTAATTGACAAGACAAATATGTATTTTTGGAATTTGTGCATTGATTTCTTGAACAACGCATACAAGCACGTTGATGCAAGCTTTTTTGTCAAGAATCAATATTTAGATTGTAGGAAAAATAATTTTCTGTCTACGTTCGGAAACGGCTATCTTCGCCTTCAACGAATCCAACCCAACCGAACCCAACCCGACCCTATCCAAACCCAAGCCATCCCAACCCAACCCAATTCAATTTTTTATAAGAAATTTGAAATAATGACAATCGGTAAATTTGTATGAAAATCCCAACCTAACCATCTAAACCACTCAATTGCTCATTTTTTTGCTAACGATGAAAATGGTTAAAATTGCGAGAAAAATATTATTGTGTGATTTCTGCAAATGTTTTTTTATTACATATTCAAATATTGTCGTATTTTTTTAACTTTCCATTAAAAAAAATATTTCGATAGAATAATATTTTTTTTTGTAATTCTGCAAAGTGTTACTTAACTGCTTCAATGTGTCTTCTTTAATAAGAATGAAAAATGTGGATTTTGTAAGAAAAATATTTTCTCTGTGAATTTCTGCAAATTCAGTCAAACGTAATTGCGTTTTTACTACGAATTGAACATATCTTTTTAGTAATATTTAATTTTTTTGTAAATTTGCAACCGGTTTTTTTTATAATTTCAACTGACTTAACCTAATACAGTATGATCGAATAAAAAATTAGTCAAAGTTCACCATGAGCAAAAAAATGTCCTTCTTTTCCTAAAATTATTTGCGAGTGTCAATCTGACGTATTCTTTTAGAAGCATATTTTAGAAATGTCGAGTTGGAAAACGGTGAATGGCAAAATTCGTATGTTGCCTGTTATGAAGGGTTTCAGGAGCATTTTCCCGCCAAAGCAGCCAACCATTCGTATGACGATGTTTATCAAGTTATAAAGAAAACTGTGGAATTATTTAGAGAAAATGGAAGTGTTCAAAGAAAAACAGGTATTGGACCAAGAAACCTAACAGCTGAGGTGGTGAATAATTCGAGGGAAATCATGGAAGCAACTCCATCTACGTCCATTCGAAGACTGGGTCAAATTTATCATTTGGTACTATAGAGCTAATTTAAAAAAAAAATGATTTACAAGAGTATCCATATAAAGTTCAAGTCTACCATCAGATTCTACTTCGTAATTTTCAACCTAGAATAAATTATTGTAACTGACTTGTGGAGAATCTCAATGTGTTTGTTGAGGCGCCTCTTCATCCAGTTAAACTTGGACTTTGGGTTGCAATTTCAAGAAGGCGCATCATACCAATTTTTTTTTCATGAAAACTTTTATGCGAATCTTTACCTTAATCAAATTCTTACCCCATTTATAGAACAGTTGGACGATCAGGAAATACAAAATGGATTTCTCCAGCAGGATAACGCTACTGCTCATACAGCAAATATAACTTTGAATGTTTTAAATCGATTTTTTGGGGGAGATTAATTAGCAGAGATTTATGGCCATCTAGGTCTTCAGATTTAACAAGCCCCGATATTTTCTTGTTTTCTTATTTAAAAAATAATGTCTACGGGAACCGACCTCAAAATTTGCAAGAATTGGATAGTTGGAAGAAATCACACCTGAAATGCTTATCCGCGTTACGGAAAATATGATATGACTTTAAATAAAATACTGTAATTGTGTCACTTTCTTTATGCCAAAAATTATAACTTCAAGTTTGACTTATGAACTACGAAAAGACATGCGGCTTTTTTCCATGACCTATTTTGCCAATTTTTTTTCGATGTCGCCGTATATTAAATTACATAAAATTTTCTGTCTTAATGAGAAATCTGTTATAAAAAATAATTTCTTCTGTGAATTATTTAATCAACCTAACCCAATCTAGACTAACCCAACCTGGGACAGTGACGAGTAATAGTAAAGAAACGGTTGGCGTATTCGCTGAAAATATTTCCAAGATCTTTTTGCCTCTAATGACGCAGAATCAAATCAACAAATATTAGAATGTCTAAATAATTTATGAACTACAACTGAAAACAAATACTTCAGGAAGTCATAGCAGTATTGTAAGCTCTTTTCCTTCTATCTACATATTCAATCATTTAACCAAATTCTGGCCAAACAGGTCGCACGTCGTAGAAGTAATTATAATAACCAAGTTGTATTTCCAATTCATTGCGTAAATTCAGCTTAAAAGTGTGAAATAAAAGGCCTGACATTGGTTTCTTATTACTTCAGCATACATTTTCTATACACAAATAATTAAATTTAAATGCAATTTTGCACAAAAATGTGTCACATATTTGTAAATACGTGTTGCATCATTTTCTAGATAATGTACTATCATCGTCCCGCCATGAAAGTGTTAACATTGAAAAATGAATCAAAAATTAGTCGTTCTTCTACATCAACTCTATGCTAATGTCGAATCTTATCGAAGTTATTTAAACCCCATGTTGCTATGCTAGTTAAAACTCCGTAACAATATATTATAAAAAAACTTATATAATAATAACCCACGAAAAATATTTTGTTTTAATTCATCCTCGCAATTATTAGCCCCGGCATTCTACTGAAATGTATTATTATTTTCATAAAACGAAAACTAATAAGCATGTTTTTCATTGAGGAGTTGTTATGACACAAAGATAATTGAAGAACCTGAACTTAATACAATTTTAAGCAACACACAATTTTTGATTAAACTCTACTGAAAATATAAACGTAATTCCATTTTTGGTTTCTGAACAAACGGGAAGAGCATTCTGTCGACACCTTTGAAGTTTTAAAAATAATCTGCACAATGATTAGCTTTACTTTCTTTTTTCGTAATTTCTTTAATTTCTTTAATGATGGATTGAATTTTTACAAGATATTTAAAAAAGAATATATGGGAGGTACGTTTGCGTTGAGAGAAATGCATTTAATTAATTGGAATCCACAAATTCAACTAGCGCTGAAGATTATTTTTAGACAAGATATAATAAAAGAGTAATTGGGTGTATTTGTTTCAGTCTGAGAATAACAAATGCGACAACCGGATGTGATATAAGAAAAGTGGTATAATACATTAGCCAATCTAACATAACCAATCATTCTATGAGCTGGATTTTTATTTTTATATGGTGAACGAATTTGCAAAAGTTAACGTAAGATTTAGATTATGTTCGAAAATTTCAGTCATACTACCAACATTTTTTGTCAATCCGAAGATGAGATAAAATAATTGCAAAATACGTCATCCAACTCAACTCATATCTGCATTTAAATTGATTAAACATTTATTGACGTATTGGGTTGATAGAAAATCCAATACGAATTCTTCTAATCCCACCCAATGCATAATATATTCGATTTTTATTTAGGCACGACGCCTAAACCATTTTGCAATATTTCAATGTAATATCTCCAAAAATTTTCTGTTTAAAAAATCAAAAAAAGCGCAAATACAAGTTAGGTTCGAAGTTAGATTGACAAGGAAACGTAATACAATTAGGTCTAGACACGACAGCCAACCCATTCAATCGTTCCATGGGCTGAACTATTTCGATGACGAATTTTGAAAGTTGATAATTTTGGATTATCTTCGACAAATCTAAGTGCAGAGCTCGCTTGAAAATATAGCAACCGAAGCCAACCCAATGCAACACGTTGCAATTTATTTTTTCATTGGGTTGCGAGAAAACCCAATACGAAATATTATAAATGGACCGCCGTTCTCCACCCATCAGATTGAGTTTTCATTTCAAGATGAATCGTAAGAATTAATTTGCTAATTAAAAAAAAAAAACGTCTTGATTACCTTTTTGATTTGAACAAATTCCACCAAAATTTATATCCTAATTTGGGGTTCGAGGAACCAAATAGAATGCTAGATACGATAATCTATCCTACTAATCACGATGTTGATTAACCTTTAATTTTGATCCGATTAGCAAGATATACAGCCTATTTATGGCCGCGTAAACCAAGCACGAGCGTGTGAAACAAAGTCCTGCCTTAACGTTGACCCTTTAGATGCACACTGATATGCACAGGCAAGGAAATGAAAATCAATAAATCTGTGCAAAACAACGTAGGAATTAAAATTAAAAGCGACCATACTTTAGTATGCAGGGGCGATTTTATTCTAGTTGTTGCTAAAGTTACTTTCCATTAATTTGTGGAGCGTTGTGTTTAAGCTGCATACGTACATACAAAGTCATGATAAAAAATAAATTGGTCTCAAAACTATTTAAAATTAAAATTTACTCTAATACTAGTATTTCTCATTTTTATATAAAGCCACGATGTACTCAAATTAAGGTGGTGCTTCACCATTTTGACTAAGATAAAATGTGCCAAACGGGTCAACGTTTGTGAGCTTTATTAAAAAAACAATCGCAGAATAAATAATAGCATTATAATTTATTATGTTCTCTTTGTATTATAAATCTAAATTCATTTTATAATATTCTGTTTAAGTTCAGTTAAGTAAAAATAAAAAATATTTAAAATGTCCTAACTCAACCGTTCACCTAGAATGTAATTGCATATTTACTCTTAAGGCAAATTAAGTATCCATGTTGTCTTTATAATTGGAATTGAACTTGGAATTTCCTTTTATGAATTTTTTTATTGTTCGGTTTCCACATAAAAATATCCAGTCATGCGATAATTATAGACAATTACGACCAGAAATAACATCTAACACTAGAGCGTACATTTACATATCATTGTATGCTAAGCTTTATTTGATTTAATTTCTGATTAAATCAGTATCGTGATGTTTACCTCACGAGATTGCTTTTATCTCCTGATTGCATTCACAAATCCTAAATATGTTTGTTTCGCAAAGCATAAACCAATGTTGGAATTAAATATTTGCCCATATGTTTGACACAACGCGAGCTTACGAAGATTTTGCTAAAACGTGGTGAAGCTTTTAATCGATCCATTCAAGTTAATAATTCAATTTGATCCCGAATATGTTTTAATTAAGTTTAATGTAAGTTTGGTAGTAATGCTAAAGTTTCAATATTGTTCAATAATTATTCAAGAATGTTTTTGCATCACTCTATAAATAACTACTAATAAAAGTAACTAATACTTTTACGTTTACTACCAATATATATATATATAAATATACATCGAATTTTGTTGGCATTGCAGCACGAATATTATTACATTTTACCCAAATTCTTGTCATTGTTGTAAGTGAATTAATTGCAAATATGTAATAAACCAAATACATTAAAATTTATTATCTTATTTTATATGGTTACATCATCGAGATCATTTACGTAACTCTGGATCCTCGCGAGATAATAATTAATTTTAATCTGTAAATTATTACAATTACAATCTACAAATATTACGTCCAGGCGAACCGTCTGCAAACAATCTCATAAAGATATAGAAATAAAAATCAGAGCACTCCAGCGTGAAACTGCTAAAATTGATTGCGTTTTCTTAGCGAACTCGCTTCTTTAATCAAAATCAAGATAACATGACGTGACGCAAATGTGCCGACAACAAAATTTCTAATCTGTGTGTATCATCTGCATGAAAAGTTTCGCCTGCAGTATAATTTTTAATATAAATTCCATTTGTAACGTTACGTCTTTAATTTCTGCGCCATGCTGGACTCGAAGAATAAAGCGATACTAGGCGAGACGAAATCCGAAAGTGTTCAAGTTCGCTAAATGCCCCCCGACTTTGGCTGCAAATTAAATCGGATATTGATCGGCCATATTTTACGCATTAGGCGAAGTTTCGTCGAGAAAAACTCGCAGAGCAAGTCGGTCGGTTACCATACGTTACTAATAAATGTCACGTAAAATAATAAATGTGTTTCGTATTTGATGCGATTGACATCGCGAAGTTGCAGGTTCGCGTGACGCAAACTTAAATATTTTCCGACTGTGAAGCTGCAATAAGTCCCACAGGGGAATATTTCAAACTCGCGGTTCGATTTGATCATAACATACTCACGATGAACGGTAATTGAGTTTAGGTTGCAACGTTCGCGAAAGTTACATTTGCGGTCGCATAAATATTGTTGGATGGTTGAAATTACATGTTCGCGTCGTGTGTCAATGTTTCCAGGAACACTGACTTAATTAGACCGCACATAATTAATTATAATAATATTATATCATAATATATAATAACGTTACTAAATAAGGATTACTTATACAACGTAAGTCTGACACAAAATAATTTGTACGAAGTCCTTAATAACCGGGAAATGTATAAATAAAAAATGTAGTAATTACTTACCGGTTATGAAAGGGAAGTCCTTACAATAGTATCGGTACAAGAGAGGAGTAGCACAATCACAGTGAGCACTTGCGGAGGTGTGTGCTCCTATCTACTCGTCCTGTTTTATACCTCGTGCTTGGCCTGCGCTTTAAAACCACGGAGAAAATTCGTAGCTTCGGCACGTCACTTTGATGTGATGCATTAACAACGCGGACTTTTGCAACTTCGCACATACACATTTTCAGCATTTATGTGAACGCAGACGTGTAAAGGACAACTGAAAAACTGTCCCGTGTTTTTTGTATCTACACAGACTTTAAGAGAAATATTATTCATTGCTATAAAGGTTGATAAGCAGCGATATATCGAAAATAAAAAAATCATAAAATTACATCGTAATTGTTTGCGCAATGGCGTTACTACTTAAAATAATTGTAAACATTTTCTTACAATTGCGCATTGTATGAAATATGACTGTTTATTCGTATTTCTATATTTTTATTTATTCCTTTTTTACATTTTCTAGTCATAACAATGAGACTCAATAATTGGAACATTAGTTGCGCCAGTTTATATTAAATATAATAAAAAAATTTGAAAATCTGTATGATATATTATTCCTCTATTATTTAAAAATTTTCACTGCCACGACGTTTAATCCTACAATTCGCAAAACATCCACAAACTGAGTGAATGAATCACTCACCCCGAAGACTTCGTTCTACTACACAACATAGTCTATAAACGAGCAAAGTTAGTTGACACAAGTTTCAGTTGAAATTATTTATTACTACTAGGATTTTTTTTTAATATTTGCTTTCCATTGCATAATCAATTAATATTATTAACACAGATATGTTATAAATAGAAATATTAATTCGATTTTATCGTTCAAATTGTTTATACATGCGTCAACTGACTATGAATTGAAATGTGCTAAACTCCTTTTATCTCAGATGCAAGTTGGAAATCTGGGTGTAACTTATTAAGCATTTAATCTACTTTATCCAAATTATGCATGATATAGACATTCATTAAATTAATATTTGTTAATATTATACAAAAAATTTAAATGAATAATTAGAAATATAATCCGACCACGGGTACTCCGGAACAAACAAAAATTCTGATGCATGTAATCAATAATTTTTGGACTAAATACACATTTGCAAAGTTTGTGTACTTTTGTTTTATCGAAGTATTAAATTAGTCGGACCTTCCACATAAGTAATCGTCCATTGGCGGCATAGTATTTTCTTCTTCTTGATTTCATTAATTCTGCGAACCTTATCGAACTCTGGCGTAGGATTGTCAATACAAACATAGTAGACATGTATGGAAAAAAATAAATTAAACGTAGCTGCTCAGAAACGTTTATCAAATATAGATGCAATAAATCAATTATAAATATGTTAGATTTCTGTTTGGGTATCAACGATGCTATTGAAGTAGGAGTAACTAAATAAGGAATGTGCATGTGAATCACTCCAGTACTATAATCACTATTATTACTTATTATTAGTTAGAATAGTTAAATATTAAAAAAATGTAATTATAACAGTCAACCAACTGGTAAGTTTTGAAGTATTTCTACTTTAAGATTTTTCTCATTTAATTTCCAGATTCGTGCTCATGTTTGTAGCCGCCTTCTAACACTCTTCTGCTTCAATTTATGTATATTTTAATCCAGTTTCAGTGCTTCGATGCAGCCCTGTAATTCTTTTTTGTACTTTTCTCGTTGCTCCAAGTACCACTGATACAATGAACACGGAGTCCAGTCTCCACATTTATTGGATTTCGTCAGCTAATGGTTGGTATTTAGGCATCGTCTTCATATATGCGTTTCCCACGTTCGCTGCTATAGGTTTTGTTACGTCTATGGTGTACGCCGTCGTTAGGCCTTTAAGGGCGAGAAGGACGTCTGGCATGTTGTGGTGGATTGTTTTATCGGTCATTACCTTTCTATTCCGGCATATCATTTTGTTTTTGTTCTCCATCACTGACGCTGATCCCATAACAATTACTTTCTATATTCAAGTCACTATATGTTCTAAGGAGTGGCAAACCATGATACTGTACAGCTCATAGCACAATGTTGTCATACCATGAGACACATCACATCATAACAAATTGGGGTACCGGGTTGGACGTGATTCTCTTGGTCAAGAAAAATAATCTTTTTACTTCTTGCCCAAGAGTCCATTACCAAAATTACAAATAACACATTTTATTCTCTGCTATGGTATTATTATTGCTCTATACCTGCGTTTCTACCATTGGGTCATATTTTATTGTGGTCATTTGACAGGGCTTTATTTTGCTTTCTTCGGCTGCGCAGCGTTAGTTTCTTTCTCAAGAAAGTATTTTCGGAGTTTGTCGACCTGGGTTGGGTTGGGTTTGGTTGGGTGCCTTGTTTTAATACTAGGTATCCCTGCTCTTGGATAGATGTAATCTTTCCACTGCATTTTTTGGATGGTGGGCTCTCCGTTTTGCAAATTCTTTCCTGGTCTTTATGTGTATGTCCACTAGTTCCATGTCCATCCACTTTACCATATCAGTTGATTCGTGCTGCTGTATTCTTGTATTCGGGTTTCAAAACTAGTTGTATTCTTTTCAAATATGCCGCTCGCACTTCTTCTTTCGTTTTTCGGTGGTCGATTATGAAGATATCCAAAGTATTTGTATCTTTTTCCATTCCTATTATTTGTCCTTTGCCTTCCTCATATATGTACATACGTGTCTTGTCCATTTTCCCTTTATTATCGAGCTTGTGGGGCATTTGTCCAATTCGAAGTCCACATGTCCTTGCTAAACTTTTGAATACAGTCCAGCAAGACTTTTATGTGTTTTTGTTGACCTGTATATATTTTAACATCATCCATGTGTCACAGGTGGCTGACCTTTGTCCGGACGAAGTTATGCTGTATCCTTTCTTTTTGGCAAAACCATTTCTTACCTTCGCCAGTGATTAGTTTTAGGCCTCTTAATACGAGATTGGTGTTCCAAGTGAATATGGCAGTTTATCCTGCATTTCCAGTGCCTCTATTAGCCAGGAATGTTGCACATAATCAAATATTTTTTTGTAATCTATATAGTCGTTGTCGAGCGGTTCTTTCCTCTGCATTGATCGACCCGTTATTATCGCGTCTATTATAAATTTCTCTTTACATCCTAGTAATGCTTTCCTGTACTCCTTCTGGTCTTCATCAAGGAGCTTGCTTTCTGCTGGATTATCCGGACGGGTTTGCGTTTTCAGAAGCAGGTGCGTTGTTCCTGTGGTCACAAATAACCGAAGCTTCTTTAGTTCCTCAATTACTTTTGTCAACTCCCTCGTTAAGTGCTTGTGAGTAGTTTCAAACATCTTCACCAGATGTTTTGAATTTTGTCTAGTCCTGGCACTTACAAGTTCTTAGTCTTTCTTAAGACGCTTACTACCTTGTACCCATTGATTTTCCAGTCCAGCATAGTTTGAATTTCCATTTCTGCTCTTCATGTCATTGAGCCACGTACTTCTTTCAAATTTCAGTGATATGGTCCATATATTCGTCCAAAATTATCTCTTATTTGTACTTTCTTTAGTATTAATCCATCGCCTTCGCCCTGTTTTTCTAGAGATCTGGACAAAAGCTCTTGATTTTGTTTGAACATACTGTTTTGCTTCCGACTAATGTTACTTATTCTGTATCTCCTTAGCCTTTTCGCATATGCAGCCACTTTTTTCTTCAGCAAATGTCGCATCTCAGTCACGGTTTGGTTTTCCAGGTTTCGGTGTTTCTCTACTATTCTCTTCGATATAGATCGCGTTGACCTACGTTTACTGTCATAAATTGTCTAAGAGTCCCATTTTTTCTATATTCGTCAGAAGGTGGTACCTTGTTTCCTGGTTTCTGGACTCCCTCATTTTGTTCGTGGTTTAATCTTTGCCAATTTCGCTATCCTATATTCATTTTCTCTTTGTTGCCCTAATATATTTCATTACTCGCCATCATCCATTCATTATACTTAAAACCCTCTTGTGTTTCTTATCCATCGAATAGCACATATTTCTTTTAGATGCCTGTTCGACATCTCTTTCGCTTCTTCGCCATAGCATATTTGAAGGGTTTTCTTCCATAAGCACATATGGAACCACAGCCACATCTACACCATTTCAAAAGTACGTTACGAGATTTTCGGTAAAACACCGACATTTGTTAACAAACCAGTATCTAGTTGATTGTGAACGTGAACAAAAGCCATCGAATTAAAATATATCTATTGTTGAGACATCCTTAGCCTGTTCCCATGTAAGCAATTTAACGATGACAATTGATTATCCACGTCGAATAGATTTTTCCGAAACTGACATAGATTATCAATGATATTCCCGTTCCATTATCAGTGAAATTAATCACCGACTTGCGTTTTCTAATTTGCGTAATCTAATTCCTTACTTTAAAATAAATAAATAAATAGTAGTCTTAAACAATTATTCATACGTGAGTCGAAATTATTCAAAACGACGATGTTTTCCTTTGGTGACCATCTGAAGCAACGATGGATTTCTGGGAACGCGGGAAAAACATTTTTTTAACGTCATACTGAAAGTGAATTCGCTAACGTACGTAATTCGTTGTGTAGGACCCATCGTATTTATGTATATAATAATATAGTTTCCGTCTGGGATCAAGCATTTTGCGTGAAGTTGATATACAAAGGACGAGATGAGTCTCCGATGAAAAATGTATATGAACATATACCCTTCAATGTTAATTGAAGGGTATATATTGAGGCTTAAGCACTTTACATGCAAGCATTATTTATCCAGCACGAAGTATCCAAACTATTGATTTTATATCATATTTAGTAACATTGGAGTCGTTATATTTATTTACCATCCATGCATAACGCAGTTTGTAAAAATGTTTCTCCTTTCGACAAAATATAAAAATGCACACGTTTGGTTCATTTGGACAAATGTGCATCTACGCATAGGTGGTTTGAGCGTATCTATGAAGCGGGCAATTACCATTGGTTGAAAGATACAACGGCGCATTTCAATTCTGCTTCTCTAGCCTGTTTAAAGGCCACTTGCGTTAACTTTATAAATTGGATGAACGTGATACTTTTATATGCAAGTCGAGATGGAAAACTCAACGCTGTTTAACGACATGCACTTTGTATTTTATGGACAAAACCTCGTTCGCCTCCACTGTCTGATAATTTGTCGCCGGAGATTTGCGAATCATATTCATTTAATATATTGTTGTGTTATTGATATCGAAAGATGAATGTTATTTTATTTAATATTGTATTTCGTATAGCAATAGAAATGTGTGCCTTTGTTTTATTGCGAGCGAATTGTATATTTTATATTTTTTTAAGTTGAGTAAATTAAAAAATTGAATAAAGTTCAATAATTTGTGTGTATTTTTTGGACAATGTTTCTATGATTTTTTTGCAGCTTTTGTAAATTAAGTTGGCTGTAATTATACTTAATAAGCAGGACATTGTTTTCCTTCAAACCCAACTCAACCTAATCCAACCCAAATCAACTCAACAGAACCCAACACAACACAACTCAAACATTTTAGCCTGGTTGCAGAATTACAAAATCTTTTGGGAATCTATAAAAGTCTACAAAACATCGTTCTAATTTATTCTGACCGTTTCTGTGGTTTACCTTGTATGTCCACCTTCGAGTTCGTGAATAACAAATGTGATGGGAGAGGAGATAGAAAGCATCATGGAGAAGGATGGTGACGAGAAGTCTGATGTGATATCAATATGTTGTGTTGGGTTGGTTATATCATGCATTGATTTTCCTCCTCCAGTTCATTTTCAGCTATATACCATACATTTAATTTAAACTTCCAATTCCATTACACCGCGTCGCCAACTAACAAAACTCTGTAATATTATCTCAGTTTCTTGGATAATTTCACATTCGTTTTTTTCTAAACCATCTAGGTTGGTAGCAAATGACAATATTTTGTGAATCATCTATAAAACTTAGTTCTACATTGTTATTACCATTTCTTTGGTTTAGTAATTTTTGTAAATAAACGTCATGAGTATCCACCTTCGAGTTCATAGATAGAAAGTACAATGGAGCTGATTATGAGGAGTCTAAGGAGAGAATAATGGAGAAAATGTATTCAAGGAAATAAGAAGAAGAGATGTGAGATTGGGTGGGCTAATGTTCAACTTCGTTTTGTATCCACATTGAAAGAAATTCCGATCTCAAAGTTAAACCCCTTAATCGGAACAAATAAAGGAATTAATGAATTTTTCTATTTCTTATATTTATAAGAGTTTTAAATTAATAGTGATTTTGTTTGAATAAAAATAAAATTAATGCATCTTATACGTACGTTGATTGTAATTATATTTACGTGTCATTATTTTTTCTTTGCCGGAAAAACGGGGAACGTTCCCAGTACAATCTTTATCGATTCGGCACTGTGAACCAATGTGTCCGGCAGCAGGAAAGAACATTTGTTAGCGCGTAGATCGCGGCGGCTTTGGATAGTCATCGGAAAGCCGCACGAAAAACGCGACGTATGATATGATTGAAACAAAACAGAATATCTACGGAATGGAATATTCATATCCATCCGTGTGTTTGTAACAACATGTTGCAAAATATCATTCCGATGAATTTTATTTCAGTTGAGTATTATTTTATTCAGTTTGAAGGAAATCTATATTGTTTAAAAACTAATTGCGATTTCAACTGACGATCCAGGTGATCCGATTATCCAATTATTTGCAAAATTAAGTTATGCAATTTTAAAATCTAACAGTCTCTTCAATATGTCTACAAAATATAAAGCATTACGCACTGGAACCCTAAAATTTATTCTCGACCCCAAAGCATTTAATTTCTAAGACATATACTCGCGACCGTAAACCCTGCACCATGAAATTTCAGTTACATGTTTGCATTGGATCGAAATTGAAATAAATTATCCCTTTCACTGTACTTATCGATGATTTTCCTAATTCACAAAGCTAATATTTCGACCACGATGTTTTGATGATCAACGCGCGGAAACACGAAGTTAGAGCCCTTACAATAATAACCTGAGCCAACGCAATAGAACAAAGACGTTATTAACATGACGAGCAATTTTATTAGTTACGAGCGTCATAATTTGAACGAAATTTACTATAATTTTCAAACAACATAAAACATAACAGATCATAAATAATACGGAGATTCGTCACGGATAAATGCACAGTTCTGACTTGCAACTCTCACGTCGGATTCTTACTCTATACTTGCCACCTCACGGTTCATTTTGCTATTTCTCCGATGAAAGTTGAATGTAGGGAAGACGTAACTTAGGATGTAAATGGGGGAGTTATTCACGTAGCAAAAGCGATTTTTACATTGGCGACAACGATATAGAAGAAATAGGACTATATAGGATTCTGTTAAATTTGTCTTCGGTTGTAGTTTTAGTGGACGAGTTATGATTTCCTGTGTGGTTTCTCCTTACCATTCAAACATTGCACGCACCCAGTGCACTATCAATCATGCCGGTCTTAAATTGGATGGTCCTAGAGGCAAAGGATTTTATGTGATTTTTTTTGGTTTCGTGGCGTGTAAATTTGCTCATTTAGATGGTACTGAATAAAATCAAGATCAAACTTCAATAGTAATTAGAGTAAATTTCCAGAACAATGTGATATTGTGCCTCTCGTAGATAGACTGAAACTGTAAGATAAATACTTGTGATTGTCACTACCCGTTATCGGTGGTATACAATCATTAAATCCATGACATTATTACCGTAGGCCAATTACGTAACCATGAGGTTAACCATATACAGTTAACCATATACGTATGTAAAGCAAGATTTTCTTATATATTTGTTATGAAAGTCGATCGCTTTTTAATAAGGCTGGCAACTTGGGTACCAAATGTTATGAAAAGTTCGCTTTCAGATAAGTCCCGTTGGGTGCCACATTTTACGAAAGTTTTATAATTAAGCCGTCAGATTGTTAACGAATTTTATTTTATATATTGAAGACATTGGCCGTACTTATTTTTCGTCTTTCCTAAATAATTGTTTACATTACTGTTCTCTTTGAGAAGTCTTATGAATGATTTGCGAAATTGTTGTTGTAAATTAAGAGTTTGCATGCATACGAACGAATGTTGGATAATCAAAATCGGAGTCAAAGAAATTTTATGTTTTTTTAAACAAACTCAATGCCCACATTTAGATTATACGAATAATTATGTTTCATCGTTTGATTATGGCAATTGATAGTACTGTATTTACGTTGAAATTGCCACACTGCTGAAAACTATACAGGTAGTGATTATCTCACATTGGCAGTCTCGAAGCGTATATTTTCTACAATAAGTTCTACTATACTAATAATGATGATAATGTTATATTTAATGTTCAACAGATTTTATAATCTAATAATAGGACAAAACAAGATATGCATATAGAAAAGCTTTATAATCTAGGCACTATCTACTTAATTAAACGTTACTATATATAGCACTCTACAAATAGGCGACTTAGCATCATATTTGTTCTAACGGATAAATAATAAAACGTGCTCCGCAGCCGGCCAGGGTACTAACGCACAACGAATCAACGCAACAATAAAATTGTTAAGTAGATTGAAGTAGATTGAATTGACTTGACGTCCGCTTGGCTTCTGCGCAGTGACAAACAATTTGTTCCCAAGCTGGGAGAACTTTGTTATCACATCCCTGAGCAGGATACGTTCCTCACTGCTTGAAGTGAAGATATTTTAGGAATCTCCTCTGGACCTTTTCGAGTAAATCCGAATGATTGTCATATATCGACGGCCAAACAATCGATGCATATTCTAGTTTAGACCGGATGAAGGAAAAATAGAACAATTTGATTGGGTCAAGATTTGAAAAGTTACTAATATTATAAATCCCAACGATCTTACTGCAGCAGAGGTGAATGTTGGTTTAGCATCGAATGTGACGCACAAATCATTAATAGATGAACAACGTTGCAGCAACGTATCTTCAAAATGATAATTATAAATTATTGGGCGAACCTTTCGAGAAAAACTTATTATGAAACATTTCGGAGGATTCATACTTAATCTATTGTTAGAACACCAAGACGACAATATGTTCAATTGCTGCTGCAGATGTATAAAGTTACCAATAGTTTTTATTTGTGCGTAAAGCTTGAGATCATCCGCAAATAATGTAATAAACACATCGAAGCTGGTTACATAGGTCATTTATGAATATGACAAACATAAATTGTCCCAAGTTGCTTTAGGGGACACCAGAGCTCGTAAAAATAGAGACCGGTCTTGAGGAAAAACCAATCGACCCCAGTTTAAACAAGAGAGTAGAATGTTCGATGGTATAAAACGTAAAGTCTATATAATCTACATCAACCTGTGTGTTGTTATCAATATGCTCAGAAAGAAATTGTGTCAATACAGCAAGATTCGTTACTACTGATATCTAGTTCATTAAATCATGTTGGTCTTGGGAAATGAGCATTCTAATCTGAGGAAAAATGTTCACATAAAGGCACATTTCAGTTGTTGGTTGTAGCAATTGGCCTATAGTTTGAAATGGAAGCTCTCCCCCTTTTGTGCACTGGACACAAACGAGTAGTATTACAGCATTCAGGAAAGTATTGCTTGATAGAGATGAATTTCGGAAGATAAATAGTTGTTGAAAATACACAATCCCTAATTAAGAAACTAGGGATGGAATCATGGCCCATTTTATGACTATTCTGTAGATTTTAAAGTGCTCTATCAACGTCAGATTCATCAAGGACAACATTGCGATCAGTGAACCATTAATAGAGCTAGTAGTATTAATTCATTATCAGAAGATCTTTTGTACTTTGATGTCTTCAACTCAGCGCCAGTAGTATGATTTATTACATTTGGTATCAGAGAAGTATTTTTCATCGAGTGTACAAACGACCAGAAAAATTTGGGGTCATCCTTAATTCTAGTCGGAATGTTTGACAGATAATCTTTAAAAAGTATTGACGAGTTGATTTTGACAATTGTACGTAAGTGTTTGTATTATTATAGATTATAGGGATATTTATATTTTTAAACTTTAGACGATTCTTGCGCTTAATATATATTAATTGCGCTTAATATAACTGATATTGTTAAATTGCTCTTCGTAAACGAAACTGGGTAAGTCGTTTGGCGAATATTTTAATTTTTTAAGGAACTTGTATATCCAATTTGTCATAAACCTTAATATAAAATTCCGCTCAAGCCTCGTTAATATCTCTATAGCTACTAAAAAAAGACCATACAATTTTCAGAAAAGCATTGTGCAAATTAACGTAATCAGCATTCTTGAAGATATAGATCCTGAGATCATTATCTGGTAAAGGAATAGACTGATCACAACTAATAGAAATTCTGGTGGGTGGATGGTAGGGATCTCATGGTATCTTTATCTTTATCGACACTGACATTGTCTAAGTTCGTTATCATGCGTTGCACTCATGATTTCAAATAAGTTGAAAAATAACTAAAAATTTCTCAATGAGATGTCCGGAGGCACATATGCAACATAGATATGAGTTTTCGTTGTGTTTATGATTATTTTACAGCCAAGAATATCCACAAATGGCACAGATTTGAGTAGACAGCTCACGTCGATAACACGAATAGGAAAATGCGATGTACCCAACCCAACAATGTTAACCATGTCTTGGTAATTTCAATCCAGGGGCAGTAGGGCAGTAGCGCGATGTATGTTTTTTCAGGCAGCATTTTTCAATGCAAACCAATTTTGCCTGCATTCACAAATTTATTTTGATAATTTTTCTATGAAAGCATCCACAAGTTTTCCCCAGTAATTTTGCAACAATCCACCACTTACGATAAATTTCACGTTGTTGTACACCGCTAAGGTATACCGCCACACGATGCACACCATCTAAGTTTCTATTTTGACGCACGATACTATAACCCGATAGAAATAGTTTTCTGTGCCAACCCAACTCAATCTAAGCGAACCCATCCCAATACAATTCAACCCCCCGTAGTCACTTGTGTCTTGTGACACAAATTCCAGAGTAAACAGTTTCAAGTACCGTTACTAAATTTGTTAATTTTGATTCCACCCCGTATATCTGAACAAATGTGATTTTGAAAAAGTATAATATTTTAATAAGTTAAAACCAAAATCCAAGAAAAAAAAATCATTAAGGTCGAATCTTTAAGGAAGGTACTGTTACAGTCTCAGATATAACTGCTCGGGTTTTCTTAAATTTCCATGATTTTTAATCTTCATTAATTCAATATTTTTGACAAAATGATTCTCCATCATATTTAAATTCTCTTTTTGGATTACAGCTTGCTAAGCACTGTGTAAATAAATGAAGGCACACATTTTCAGGCTAAGTTTCTTCAGTTTTTCTTCTACGTTTTGAATGCTTGACATAATAAAAGTTTATCAAATTTTTATGATATACAACTTTGTGAGCCTCAGAACAATTTGATCCATCGGCATAAACATAACGAGTGTTATCCCATCTTCAGTTTTCAATTTCGCAAAAAATGTTTAACATACAATTTTCTCATAAATAATCATGAAAAAATACTTCTCACATCTGGAGATGTGAAGGGCCAATTAAAAAAGAATCTCTAGTCTCTTTGTATTCTTGAAAATAAAATTTTTGCAATTACTGAAACCTCGTGAATTTTTGATTTCCCAATAACAACTCCTTTCAACCAACCCCACCCAACAATGTTAACCACGTCTTGATAATTTTCACAAGTTCGGGTTGGGTTGTCCAGTTATTTTGTAACTATCCACCACTTACCATAAATTTCACATTGCTGGTGGATGTAAGATTGAATAAATGTTTTGTGTTTTTTTACTTTATGATTTTGCCAGTAACTGGTAAATGTTTGTGCAATGTTCAAGAAACCATTTACATAATTTATTTTCATATTCTCACACACGAAGTATTTTCAAGTGTACTTATTATATTTTAATGTATATATCGTGACATTTTTTAGTTTGGACCATTTTGCGTTTTAATACACTTAAATCTCACGAAACTTGACCTCACTAACGTCTGAACTGAACTACACCGTGAAGAGTAGGCACAAATACATAAGAAGTCCTTCCTTGCAGTTCATGTCATCGGTGTATCGTTGTTCATTATTGGAACAAAAAGTAATCGAAACTTTGAATGAAAAAATACTGGACTAGTAAAGGGCTAGTAAATGAGCAAACACAATCTGCACACGTATGTATTCGAGATAGAAACGTGGTCATCCATCTGTGTAATCAGGAGGTCGACCAGCATACGTTGTTCCTGAGGATCGTTGAGTACCGTTGGAAAGGACAATGACCTGATTCTTGAGTTTCTATTAGTCGAGCCCAATCCACATGAATTTTTCAAAGAGAACCTGCTCCAAAGAAGGGCAAAACTTTCCTATGAGCCGGAAAGGTATGGCTACGATTTTTGGATGAAAAGGGAATAGTCCACAGATTTTCAGGAAAATACACGTAATCATGGGGCAATACTATAGTGAATTATCATCAACGAGAAATTGTCACTGCCCCACTTGGCAAAGAAATGTGATGTTTCATCACGACAACAAACCAGCTCTCGTGGCAAAATTGCATGAATTTCTCTACGAATTGCTGCCGTATACATCGTACTCGCGCGCCCTGTTGCCAATGTTGCTTGCGGGAAAGCGACGGCTCAAATGAGGAAGATTGTGTACAAGTCAACAATTACAGTTTAAACTAAATCGTTTTTGTTGTTGAAATTATTTTACACTTTATCGAGCCTATTTTTATCCTGGCCAAGTATCCATATATTTTGTCGTTTAACCTTGCTATTATGTAAATAGTTATGCTACTCCTGTTGTTACAAAATCTCAATGATTTAATCTTAATTCCATAATCGAACTTATTTCGTACAATTTTCCACAATTTCAAGTATGTTAAATCTTATTTATGCTGTATCATTTACGTTATTATTCGACATTATTGGTCTTACAAAACATCGCGCAGCTAAAAGAAATATTACCCTCAATTTATGAACAGCGAGCTTTGGCCAAACAAACCGAGTTGGGGGAAACTGACATTAACCTTGTCTTGACACTTTTTGTAGGTTCCTTCGACTTTCCAAGTTGAACCAGTGAATATCTTATAATAAAATTTAAATTGTTTCATTTTGTTGAATTTATTTCGAATGTTTTGAATTCATCTCACAGCAAATGCGTATTTGGAGCAAACCCAGGTTTTGCTTAAATTGCAGTTTTTATTTTAACGTTTCGACTAAGAACTGTGCATTAAAATAAAATTATTAGGTATGTTAGATGCAAATTTTAATTAAGGCAAAGCGCTTTGCGCTAATATTATTTTCCAACGTGGGTTACAATTAATTTTATGACGAAATTTTGTAGTATATTGTATTAACGGATTATAAATAATATTAGCACCAACTCTGAACACTAGTAATTGTTATTAATGCATTGCTGCAATTTCCGGCAATACGCATTTGTGTGTAAGTAACATAAAGAGCGCCGGGGCTAAATAAGCGGAAAATGATAGTTCGACTAATTTGGCGAATAATGCACGAATGAATGGCAGTTTTCAAAACGAATCTATTAGACATGACACATCGCGTATTGATTTTAGCTGATGTACGACGTGCAATCAGGCCGCGATGAAAATTGTATTAATCATTCGTTGATCATTTACCCAATTATTTTTTCTGGATTTACAAATTCGTTGATTTACGATCTCTTGTTTGGATGTATCGTCGGAAAGCCCTAACGGAATTTTATTAAAATTTGCATCCGCTTATATACATTTAATAACGACGGCTCTGTGGCTAAACATAAATTAGTTCGGACTACTAATCTATACGTAACGCGGAAATTCTAATAAAGTTCGTATATCATAATATTAAATGAACCATAACAAGATTGATGTGTTTATGTATTCATACTAAAATGTGGTCACTGAGTTAATGACATCAGCGTCAGCATCAGTAGGAGATAATATACGTCCTTTTAAAGTCTGGCAAACAACCAATTTCACGAGTAAGTAAACAGTGCACACCCAACTAAATCCGGTTTCTTGCGCGATTTAAGGCATTTAAATGTGTTTCACCGAAAAGATTCCTTAGGGTGATTATGTGGTTATTAGCCATTGTTAATACATATTTCTTTCGTTTAAAGTAAGAATTGTTTTGCAAGTGGGTCTCATCGATTAAAAATTAAACGAAAGTAACCAAAACAAATACCACGTGATGCAAAGGGTTTGTTATTTTTAGAAATGTCATTAATTTTCATAAATATGAACAACTTTTCTATAATTGTCATAATTTATAAAATTTCAATACTGACTTTCTGTGAAAACGAATTACACTTCATTATTGTGCGGATCTAATAGATTTAAAGTAGAAATGTAGCTGAAACAGTGCATTTGATTTATTTCATTCGGACTCGCTTACATGACGGTCCCTAACCAAAAAATCCTATTATCCTAATTGCAAATATACCATTTCGTTTCGAGAAAAGGCAAAAATAAATGCTACAACATGATATCTAAAACTGAACTAAATAATTTAGTTTCGTCAAACGTAAAAGTTGATTCACGCAGTGCAGAAATGAGATTTTATTCGTAGATGAACATTTTTTATGTTTTCAATTGGTTTGCAAGTGTCATTCAAATTAAAAATTTATTTTAAATATTTTACTCATTCGATATTGTAAATGACGATTATTTTAGTTATGTAATCACAAAATTTATCAGCTAGTGCATACATTTCGTTATTTGTTGCACAAAAATTTCTTCCGAATTTCTAACGAAAGTATTTGCGTCGCTTTATTCTATGAAACGATAGTCATTGTCAACAATTGTGAAGTTGAAGAGTTTATAATAGAGACCAAAAATTGAACATCTGGTGGTCTCAGTCAGTCAGCAACCAGTCAATAATAACACGACACATTTCGCTACTGAAAGTTCCATATATTCTTTTATCATGTTTCGATTTACCCTACGAACTGAGGAAAAATGTTTTGCTGGGCTGCATGAGAAACTGCAATAGTGATGGCAATAATTGTGGTAATAATGCTTTAATGAATATCAACCAAAATAAAGAAGAACGCAGGACTCAAAGCGCAATAGGGATCCGAGTCAAAGAAGAGAAAGGCAAAGGGAAAATCGTTAAGGTTGGTTACAAAAAAACAAATTTTTGCCAACCAGGTGTGGATCTGGAATATCCAATTAAAGAAATTGGTCCATGAGGAAGAGGCTGAGTAGGCAAAAACCTAAACATTAGAAGGAACAATTTTAAGGATGGTTAGGACAAACGACACGGCAAAATATAATAAAACTCCTAAACAATTAAAGAAGGCCAAAGAAAGTATATATTTTTTATGGGCTTCTGGAATAGAGGGGGATTTTTGCACCAGGAAATCTTAAAGAATAAATAAGGGAAATTTAAAGATATAAGAGTCTAACAAGAAGCAAAATCATGTCACATTTTTAACAGTGTAATTGGCTACATGGTACAAAAGAATTTTAAAGATGAGGTGATAAGGTGTACGTTTACGAAGAGAGAAGTCTGTATAATCAATGTCCAGGCCCATAAGAAAAAAGGAGAGGAAGATCTTTTACGAACAACTAGAAGAAAAATATGAAAAATTACTTAATCAGCATACTCCTATTGCACACACACACACACAGTACACAGTAACCACGAATTTTCTGATGATAATGGACACCGAGTATTAATTGTGCAATAGAAATAAACATGGTGGTGAAGGGTACGCAATTGGAACGAAAAGAAATATATAAAGGGAGATGGACAACACCAGACCACCAACACCAGGGTGTGCAATCAAATTGATCATGTACTGGTAGAAAGAAAACATACAAACTTTATTACTAGCGTAAGAAGTATGAGCGGAGTTGATACAGGATCCTATCATTTCTTAGTAAGGATAAGCTGCAAAAAACATGCAAAAAAATTAAAAACTATATGATACGGAAACATTGCAGAATAGGGATGTTGAAAGGGAATATCAGGAAGAGATTGCAAACAACTGGAAAAATGCTACTAAATCACACAAGTTGAGGAGATATGGAAACAAACAAAAGAAGGAATTAAAGAAATTGCCAAAACGACGTTCTTGAAGAAAATAGAAAAATAGACAAACTGGAAAGATTGGTTCAATGAGGAGTGTGTAGACGTAGCAGAGGAGACAAAAAATAACATTAGAATTACTGTATAACAACACAATAGGAAACAGAAAAGTACATAAGAAAACAATATAAGAGCATGTAAGGGAAGAAAAAAGATTATGCCATGAGGAAAAACCTTTGAGGAAACATTTTAGGAAATGGAAATCCGAGCATTTTACCAAGAAATAAAAGAAACAGAAAATATTACCATAGTAAAAATAGCTATTTTAAAAACCAAGTACCAAGTACCAAGTTCCAACGAAAAATCAAGTCAGAAAAATAATCAAAGACAAAAAATAATAAAAGTGTGGGGGAAAAAGTATCAGCAGGAATGATTAAAGCAAGAGGAGTTCACTTAACTGAAAGAATATGCGAGCTTGTAAAACTTGTATGGGAGAAAGAACAAATGCCCGAAGAATGGAGAAACCGTGCTGATATGCCCTTTCTAGTCGATTTCTATGTCCGGCCAAGTTACCATGAAACCGGTGAACAAATCATGTCTTGTTCTAATAAACGTCAAACAGTAAACGTCAAATTTGTTCAATAAACAAGTCCAATATGTCGTACAAATTTTAAATTTGTCAGAGTATTTATCGCTGGGATTCGTTGGATGTTGGGTTGAATTGAATTGGTTTGGGCTGAATTCCATGTCTGACCAAGTAAACAAATCGTGTTTCGTTGTTATTGATAAACGTAAAATTTAAAATGTAAAGTTTAAAATGTACAAATGTGAAATTTGTAAGAGCTATATGCGACAGAAGACGGCTCGCGACAGAAGAATAGCTAAGGAACTAGACAAAACTACAAAGAAGGAAATATAACATCCGGCATAAAAGCGAAACGATTAGGGTGGTTAAGCCACATAGAAAGAATAGCCAGAAATAAATTACCAAAAATGGTCCTTAGCAGAGCCACAATTAGAAAAGTGAGAAAAGGGAAACACGGAAGAGGTGGCTGAAAAGTGTAGCGCAAGATCTAAAAATGATGAAGATCCAGAATTGGAAAGAGGAAACGAGAACAGCAAAAAATAAAATTGTTCAAGTCCAAGGCCCTGACGGTGTATATTTATATTAATAAATAATAGGTTAGTTATTTAGCACTCATTTCAGGATCTGTTATATAAAAAAACCAATACTTTGTTCTCTCGTATATTTCTATGTACGTCAATTTTATTTCATAACCCATTTCTTCTTCTATCATCTCACATATTCTTTGTGCCCTTTCTTTAATAGTTGCACCCTTTCGTTATCTTTTCCAGTACTTGGTCAATACTGCCATGCTCATATATGATATGGACTGTATACAACGCACTCCCTCTTTTACCTTCTCTTACGTCACCAAAACTTATATTAATTCAACTCATTGGATGAATGAGTTTTTTTTTAATTAATTTGCCCTTTTCCACAAAACCGAACTGTGCAATACATCCATCAAATATGTGTTAAATTTATTGTCGTCATCTAACAGCCATTCGGTTTTTATTGCCCGCCACCTACATCTTGTCGCTCCTGATTTAATATCGTGTTTCTGCATGTCGATAACCTGCCCTCCGCATTTCGATTACTTAGTCTCTTTTCTGTTAGGGTGGCGATAAATTGCAATGTCATATTTGTAATTGTTTACAATGTCGTTAGTGCAATGGGTACCTAGACGAACAATTAACTGTTATCCAGACTAGGACCCACTTTCCTGTGGAATTCTATATTTCAAAAAATACGTGATGGAATATTTTTTGTTGTTCCAGATCCAAAGTCATACACAGTACGCCAGTGGTCATTGAATAAGCAACTTGATAGCAGAAAACAAAAACGAATTAAAAAATTACTTGATAGGCCTAGTGAGCCATGGCATACAAAATATCTAATGTGCAAACATTTTATTTGAAGCATGCCATTTTGTTAAGGAATTTACTTATTATAAGTACAAAATTTTAAATAGGTTAAACAAACTGAAATAAAAATTAAGTTGACAGAGAATTGCTAAGAAACCTTTGAAACTCTAGTCGATTAATCGCGATCCTGAAATGGCGAATACAATTATTATTATTATTTATTTATAAGGAATTGTTGTGATCTGCTTCACATGTTACAATCTTGATTACATAGATTTTTAAGTAATGCTTATACGAATAATAAAAATGAAAAGCAGTAATTGCGATCATAAATTCTCGATTCTGATTGACAGAGATTTCTAAATTTTCTATACCGATATGAGTTATCAATGTTAGATAAATAACCAATTTCGATCTTCTATATTGTTACTAAACCGGTACATCTATTGACAGCAAAATCTTTGAATATTCCTCAATTTTTCAACAACGTTAATAACAATTACATTATCGGCCCTCATTTATAAAATATAATCATTTTTAACTAATTTACATCATATTTATGAATACATTTTAGGCTTAATATGTATTGATATATTATACATCTTCGATATTTTTAACACTAACCAGGTATTTTTATACAATCTCACTGAACGAATGAAAGCATCGGCTGTTCTTTACCATTTTGCTACCTTTATTCCACTCCGGTTGTGTGTATTCTCAGCAAAAATGCGATTTCCTCATCATGATTTCAGCTGAAGTAGATTAATAGTTTTCTTTATTTTGTATTTATATTCTCACCATTAGCTGCTTTCATGGCTTACGAGCACCCTTACAAATAATTCTCTTTTTACCGACTACTTATCTGAACTGAATTCTAGAAGATTAGCAGTTCATTCGATGTCGACTCGTCGACTTCTCGCCACTTAACGGCATTCTTTCGTACTTTTGTTACTTAGTCATTTTTAATAGGTTTTATAACTTGTGACAAGTTCGAAAAAAATTTATCAATAGCCGCTTTAAACTAAACAAAATAATTTTCAATGACGCCTGCACGGAGTAAATTTCTCGATTTGTATTTTATATTCCGGCGAGCTTTAATTTTTTTCTTTCGAATTGGCAATTGACACATATTTCATGAACGTTTTGTGTTTAACATTTATGCTAGTTACAATTGAATTTTTAATTTTTAACGACGTTGTCAACTACATGTCAACTACATGTCCACTGTTTTATTATTAGACTTAAATTGATTTTCTATAATTCTCGTATTATATTATAGTTGATGTTTATTTAGTTTAATTCGGTGCATTATAGTAAATTCTATTTATTTTTTATCCCTTTCAGCTAGCTCACCGAAATATTTCAATAATTGAAAAATATTGTTAAGCCTTCGAGTTTAAAATGAAATAAGCGGCGTTAAAAATACATATATTGCTGGAATTTTAACATATTCTCCTCTATTATGCAGTCATCTATTAGCCTGTCGTCAGCTTTTAAAGAAAAGCGGAACGCGTTGAAACGTTGAAAAGTTTTCCAAGTTCTTTTAGTGTGGGTGCACTCGTTTAGAATAATAAATGGAGAAATGGATTACTGGATGATCGACACACGTACACATTTTTGTGGTGCAAATTACTTACGTTGTCAAAAGGTCTGTCGCGATATTATATTTCAGTATATTTCAGACATGCACAAAACGATTTTCAGAAATGTAAATTATTTATGTCTGTGAGTATTTTATTGGTTTTGAATAGATGTAAGCTAGTTTGAGGTGTATAGTAAAACGATTAATTACAACTAATAATAATGATAATTCATTGATCTTTTCTTATGTGTATCATCAAATATTTCGCCATGTTAATTTTGGTCTATTTTCTTGCGGTGTATTTAGTTTTAATAAGTCATTCTTTTTTCTTTGCATGTGCCTAGCGAAATCAATTGTCATTTACTTCTTGTATGATTTTTTTGTTTGTATGCTTATTCTTATTATAGTTTGTATATTTCTTCTTCTGTCATTTTTGTGGGTCGCGATGTTGACCATAGATGGTCTGAAGTATTTTCCTCTCAAACCTTCTGATTATTTCAGTATCATGAACGATTGGAGTCCAGATTTCCAACGCATAAGTTAGTATTGGTCTTATTACTGTGTTATCGATGATGAATTTGCGGCTCCTGTGAGGTTTTTGGACTTTAATACGGATTGGAGTGCAAAGCATTGTTTGTTTCCTTCGCTGATGCAATTTCTCAGTTCTTCATGCATATTATTATCTGCTGTTATTACTGCTCTTATTTATTTATTTTATTTTATTTAAGCGACTAGATTGTGTGTGGGGTTTCTCGAACCTGAGGTTTCGCAATTTAATTTCAGGACTGCTACTATAAAAATCAACAAAATTCAATTAACACCGAAAAATTTATATCCATTCAAGTAATCTACAATTATATGAGTCTCTTATTACAATGTTCTAAAAGTTTTTGAAAACAGTCAGAAAATGTGGAATTTAATGTCTGAATGTCTTTTAAAATAATTTATCCTTTGAGAACAGTTGTCAGGAAAGAAAAAGTCTATTATCAGTGATAAATTTGGTGAGAAAGGTATTTCGACTTAGAATGCATTATTAACTGTTTGTGGAGCACAGCCTGTTTGTCGAAAGATTTTGGTTTTGAATGTCTGCAAACGAAACTTTTGGGTCTTGGTGGCGATTGTCAGTCCACTGAATCTCTTTCGTTTCGTATGATCGTATTGAAATACTCAACTCACCACCAGTGACACAGTTAAGAAAATACGCTTTGACATGACTCTGTGCCTGATGCAATGCTCCTCTGCTTTTGCTCATCAGTCAGATTGTGCAAGACAAACTTTGCACTTGATGTTCCTCTCTCCTAAATCTTATCCAAATTTTGTCGAATCGCCTCCTTATTAATATTCAACACACCTGCCATCATTCGGCGATCACATAACATCATCAAGACCTTC
Source organism: Geotrupes spiniger (assembly GCA_959613385.1). NCBI lineage: Eukaryota > Metazoa > Arthropoda > Insecta > Coleoptera > Geotrupidae > Geotrupes > Geotrupes spiniger. The sequence goes on along the minus strand of OY390735.1, from coordinate 12,055,336 downwards.
GAAACGTTTAAATCAATGAAACACAGTAGTAAGATCTAATTCATTGCTCCATCCATTACCACCGACAGAACTTTAGATCTACCGTCTCAGCTATTTGATGTCTCTATTAGTCAAGTTTTCTGGATAAAAGTGTCAACTAATGTCACGTATCTTTAGATCTGCTCACGTATCTGCAACGTCACTCGGGAATTACATTTCATAACCTCGTATTTAATTTTTTCTTATTCACATGAAATCCCATCTTGTTGGCTCTTTTTCTGCGTTTAGAAAGTTTTCATGTTCATTGTATCGCTCCCCAATGTGTCATCCGTATAAGCTAGTGGCAAACTATGTATTTTCGAACCAAATATATGGTATCGAGTCCTGACCATTCTTGTAGTATTTTACAGGGCAATGTCAAGAGGTATCGGTGATGAAGCGTTTGAGACCCGTGTTTATTGCAAAAATTTGTTTAACTCCCCATCAACGCTGTATCGAGACTCTACAATGCATGCATCTGCACCAACGTACTTGGAATCCTCAATTCATTGTCCCCCGAGTCGTATTCTGATATAAGAAGACAAACAAGTTATGGAGGTCTTTATTGAATTCCCAATATTTGTATAGAAGCTGGGAGTTGGGAAAAGCTAGTCTGATGCACTGATATTCGCGGATGATCTCTTCCGAATATGGGGAACGCCGAAGGATGGTATTAGGGATCTTATGGCCATTGTGTAGGAGCGCGAGGCCTTGGAAGTTGCTACTAAATGTTTTATCGAACTTTTTATTCTTTTGCAATGCATTCATCCTCCTACACGCGCACTGATCACCTGATGTTGGCGTTGTATCAGTGGTTCTCTGTTTAAACTCGCTGTGGATAGCCCACGTCGACTCTACCCGTCATTGTTTTTCAGCTATTTCTATAGCTGTTGACGTTCCTGTAAGCATTGATTGGTCTATAAAATATTCCATTATGTATATAGGTCTGTATCAGTTCATTTAGGACTTTTAAACAAGGTTTGTTTAAAAGAAGGTAGAAGAAGTGACCCGCGTACTGAGCCACGTACAGAACCTCAAATTATGCTTCATACTGTTGTAAGATATTTATTGTCGGGGCTTAATATGTCGCCTATTCGTTGGTAGAAATATCTCATTCCAGATTCGCGGCTTCTTCCAAAATTTTTTCGCTTTCAATTTTTCATTCTTTTGATCGTTTTTCGTAGAGGGGTTCACAGTTCATTGTAGTCGAATATTGGTTTGGAGAGGGCTTGGTAGTTTTATCAGTCTTGCGCTGGTCATATTTTGTTCAACTAACTCGCATCAAACTAGCACTTCATTCTCTGAGCTTTCCTGCGTCCTAGCCTAACTATGCATATGATGTTTTTTATTCGTGTCCACATTGTTTGTACTTAAGTCGTATCTATGGGATATTAGCTGACATTTCTTGTTTATTCTAATTTGTTTATTTACAGCTTTGCATATTCTGACTTTAGCTTTGACTGTTGTCCGAGTTAGCCTGCGCCTATTTACATTGTACAATAATGACATTACTAGTTTCTACCAATACGTGATCTGATTGTTTTCTCGTTGTTCATCCTTGGAAGTCGATGTCTGCTTATTAATTTGATTACTCTCAGATATGGTCGATTTTATTCGGGGCTCATTGGACGTGGTTAGATTCCAGGTCGTTGTCATTCGAGACATCATGAAAACTGTGAATTCTAATGGACGATTGGGCTGGGGGTTTCTTTCCAATTTGATTATCTGTTCAAATCACAAAAGGCGTTTTTTGTTGGGGCAAGGACCGAAATCAAGGCGATTGGTTACGTATTCTCAAGAAGTATATGACTTCGCAGACTGGCCATAATGTTAATTATTTGGGGTAGGAGTTTTTCTTTGAAGGCAAACCCTGATTAATCTTCGTCTGCGCCACTACAGAATATTATAAAATTTGCCAGTTTGATTCATCCTGAACCAGGCCATTGTAATATTTGGGTTGTCGTGATTTTTTATATTTGGTCATCAACACAATGCCACATTCTTAGCATTCCATGCACACTGACTATGTGCTTGGTTCGTTGTGAAATTTCGTTGCACTAAAACGATTAGTTTTTTAACAATCTGGATTGAAATCCGAAAATTTGATTGGCTTGCTTTTATTGCTACAAAAATTTCAATTAAAAAATTTTATTTGATTTTTTTGTTATTTTTTTTAATCCGCCAAATATTTAATTACTTTCTCACCAATTAAACTTTAAATCGGTTTTAACTGTCACAGAGAAGGTTATAGATTACATTTTATAAACAATAAAATTGGAAACCCCTTAAAGTCCAACGTAGCTCCTTCATGTCATTCGGAAATCGTGATAAAGTACCAGGCGGATGAATCCCGAGAAGAGTCGAATTTTGAAAATTTTTAAAACTAATTCATTTGGTATTAACCGGTTATCTACAAAACTCACTGTAGCATATTTCTTTTATAATTATGTCCAATTATACAAATTCTGTACGTTTGGTTTCCCATTTAATACCATATTTGTATCATGTGGTGCGCACAATGGGACGCTCATTCTTTTGTGAAATATATTAATCATAACCCATGAGGTACTCCCATGTATTTATTCAATGTGGTATGTGTTTACCATTTTGTGTACAGATTGACTATTGCATGGTCTTAAATTCGTTTTACTGGAGTTCTAATTTCTAATGCTTTGCCGTGCGACAGTGTCCCAGAAAACAAAAATGATTTTATTACATTGTATTCTCCCCATTTTTATTTCAACAATTTTTATTTAATTTCATTTGGAAAATATGAAAATTACGAATATATTTTAAACATAGTTATTTACATAACTAAAATACGAACACGCAAATTCATAATTCAAACAATTCATCGATTGCGTAATAACCATTTATTCGAGTTAAATACTTTTCGAGAGAGAAAACTTAATTCGCTAGCTTTGCCGTTCGCCACTTCAAATAAATGATGAGGTAACAAAACGAAAGAATGGTGCGCAATTACTCGAAGGACCTTGTTAATTTGACAAAAATTATCTGCATTGCAGTTATTATATAAGTTGGCCGATTAGATGCGGCGAGTGACGTCAAACTTAATCTTTCATCAAGTACCAAGAACGCTGTAACGCGTGTATTTGAATAGATTACTCATTTTTATCGCACTCGATGGATTCAATTACTTAAAATGCATTATTATTTTTTTACATAGTGTTATAAAGGCATATAAAGAAAGTATGTGCCCAACGTTGCATTTAAGTTAAAATTTGTGGATGATTTTAATAAATATTAGTGGTTTTAATTCTTCCTGTAAGTACTAAAAATATTAATGTAGCTAGGTCACAGATTTACATAATTAACCTTTAATACGAATTTGTATTCGCGTCAAATCGAGTTCCAAATTTAGTTACGTGTATTGTGTCGAATGCAATCAGTATGATACGAGGACTGTGACGCAATCACGAACCACAAAGCATGAATGCCCCAGAGGAATTTGACCGTTGACTGTTTGCCACGAGCGGAACAAAAACCCATCATCCATAGGGACTATTTGTATGTATGTGACCGCCAAATACCCCCAAATATGTAACTAACTTACTGACGAATTGCCACTAGAACTTGATAAGAAGTGTATGCAAGGAATAGCGTACTTATTTTATAGATTTCATGAAGTGTATTTATAAATAAATTTAATAAAATTTGATTAAAAGTATTAGATGAAAATTCTGAAGAAATATTCAGCTGAAGCAAGCGATAACAATGCTGCTAAGTAACAAAGATGCTCACACGATTTCATATTTTATTTTCGTATTTGGTGTGCCTTTGGCGAGAAATGCGAGAAGCGTACAATTTTGTTCGTCCCTATTTTTTCACCATTTCCGTTCTTTTTATTATGCTTTTAGATTACTGATAATTATCACTAGGGGTGGAGCATCCACGTTTCTGTAAACGTATGTGTGATCTGTACGACTGCTCTGCGTTCGCCATTTACTCGGGTAATTAATTCAGGAGCGCAGAATTGCCTCTTTTGTGGGTCGTTCATTATTGAGGTAGATGGATATTTTTGTAACGACTGTTTTTTTAAACGACAACAAAAATACACTAAACGCTATGAAACTTTATTTTGAAAGCATATATCAACCGGAAGTGATGGTTTAATTTTATCATCTTTTTAGATATCTCGAAAATAGAATGAGTTAATTAAAGTTAAAGATATAAATATAAGGGTGGTAAAACCACTATGGGATAATGGTAGTAAAAATTATATGTAGTATGTTATTACGATTAAATCTTTCAAAACAATTAACTGATTTGTTTACAAACTGAAGCGATCTACATCTTCTCGAAATTCATCTTCAGCAAGCCTTGTTTCCTGAATTTTTTTTTTATTTTAAAGGGTTTCGATTTCTATGTTGTTTTTCTCCCATGCTGTTCATTTTGCAGAATACCAATGAGCACTTAAGCAACTATAGCATAAACTGTTACAAATTCTATCAATAGATATCAAGCTGAAAGAAATATTTATCATGTGAAAAAAATGCCACCCTTCCTTGTTATATAATCTTTTACCAGTTGCGGGCGCTTTCTAGCATTGATAGACCCATCCTTTCCTTCTTAACTGTTGCCAATTATATGGGATCGTGATAATTCAATATGAAATGGATTCCTCTCTTGTCTCTTCATTTAACAGCTATAACTCATGTGCTAGTGGGGAGTCGCATGTCACTCTGATGTCCATGAATCTTTTGGTTGTCACTAGTGAAATGTTTTGAAAAGTCAATTCTATTTGGGTGACTTGTCTCGCTTTGTTAAATAAACTGCATAATATTTTCCAATCAAATTGTTCTCTTGGAAATACTGACAACTAATATGAAGGTTCCTCTGTTTCCATTAGACTAGTGAAATTATTAAATTCCTCTCTTTTTATTACGTCATGGTAAATATTATTCTAAAATTATTCCAAATAATACCTAACTGAAAGTGGTATATCGTAGTGGTCGACAGAGTAATTGGTAATACCACAAGCATCAGTCTCTTAATCAATTTGTTCAGGGTAATTAACTAGTTCAGTGAAACCTGAAGGGTTCACATCACCATGTTAATGTTTTCCGCACATTCACCTCCTCAACGATAGTTCTGAAGGTGTACAGGTTTTCTTGTTCATCTTCATACCGGAGCATGTTTTGCAATGAAGTCCGATGTCTTTTAATGCAAAGGATAATCAATGTGTTTTATCAGTCATTATCATAGTTAATGATATATTATATTTTCAATAATAATAACAACATTGTCAAGGTGAATACATTAGCCACTGTGTGATCAACCTTACTGATTGCTTTGATTTAATTGGCGGATTAAAGAAGGTTTGAAACCAATCAGTACGATGTATGTGCTGAAATAAGAACTACATGTGTTGCTACACAGTAGTAAGTATCAATGTATCAACAGGGAAGATTTTGCAGTATGCAAGGGGGCACTTAGCCTACCACAAAAACGCCGCTATATTTCAAAACAACATTTTATTTATTCAGCATGATATCCTTTAATACCAATACAATTGGCCGGACTTTCATAAAACAATTGGCTCGGTGTGCAAATCACTCCTCAGCGGCACGTTATTTATTTATTTGTCGAAAATTAATAATAATTTTAGGAGCAAGTAAGTCAGCATGTGCTAAATACATGATATGGTGGGTCAACCAATTGAAAATATTTTTTGTCAATTTTTTGAAGTGCATTAATCGCAGGAACGTGATCAACAATATTCAAATCGTTGATCGGTATTGAATTATCTTTGCTACAAAAACTATAATCCGTGGAACATTATAGTATTTGCCCGATGACAGGAAAGTTTCTTTCCAATAGTTCTGGCAGCCTGGGATTGTCATAGCAGTTAGGATTGACGTATTTTCCAACCACGAAATGGTTAGGACTCGATATGGCACAATATTGATTGTGATTTAAAAGTATTTGTCATAAATGACGACAATTTTGTCGTGCATTAATGAGTAATAAAATCATGGCAATATATATTTTCCAACTCAATTACAAATCGCCAACATTTTGACAGGATATTTTAATTGCAAGAGAACGCGTAAACTATTTACAAATTATATCTGACTTGAAAAAATCTATTTTGATTCTTCAATTTTAAAGAAGGTTCATTTAAAAAGGTTTTTTTCGAAAAATGGAGTATAAGTAAATACGAAAGGCCAGTGTGTACTTACATATTCTAAATGATCGCCAATCCATAGCCGGGTCCATAGCTATTCCCACGAACCGTGCTGTAATAGATGCACCAATATTAGAGTTATAACAGAAAATTGGCGGTTAAGAATTAAACGGTTGTAAAATTTATAATTAGAGTATATTTAAAATAGGGTCATTTTTAAAACAAAGTCTGAAAAATCACAGACCACCGTAGACAAAGTGGACATTAGACCATCTGGAGTAAGCGCAAACATTATTATTTTTTGTGCATTTATATAGTGTGGTATATTTATTAATTTATATAATTTACGTAATTATTATTTACAGTACAGTACAGACTCCTGAGGAACACCCACATTTACTTCACACTCAGAACACAGTACGTATGTTAACCTGTGATTTTCTAGCACTAAAACAAGAAGCCAAGCAAGAATAGTGCCCCCGATACCGAGATTGTAGAGTTTGTCAATCAACCTTTTGTGCAATTTTTTGATCGATTTTAACCCATATGTTACACTAGGAAAATGATCGGAAAAATTCTCAGCAATTTTTTCGGCTTGGATATCTAGTGTTGACAATTTGCCAGGTCTTTCCATTTTCGTTCGCGTTTCTAGGCAGCCGAAATATTTCTTCTAGTTTGTCGCAACATTTGAAAACACCAAATTGAACTTCGATTGTGCAGCATTCAAAGTTAAGTCTATCGGAGAACTAATGCATCGAAGCTCCTGGACCAAGGATAATAAGTGTGTATATATCTGCATCATATAGATACAGACTTCTTTCTGCGAAAAAACCTATTTAACTCAACATCACAGTAATCTTAAATGATGAGTACATTTCTGGTAATTTTGTATTTAGTTTTTCACAAACTACTTCATCACTACTTCATACCATAGAAGTTTTCTTTGAGAGTACACCATTTTAATTAAATGCTATTTTAGATTTTTTGTTCAATACTGGTGTATCATCATCTGTTGTACTAATAATACAATTAGAAGAATGTTTCGATGCATGTTGGGTGTTACCTCTATCACCATCGCTTGGCGTGGCGCTTCTAAAAATATAAAAGTTTGGGTACATGCAACGGAAGGTTTGGCTCAAATATTTTCTTGTTTGAAAATACTGTTGGGGAAATGTAAAGTTGCACTAATTACAGTGGAAGGTGGGGGCAGATTACATTTTCTTTTAACGCGCCACCCAATATAAATTTATACAGCTGTCGCCATATATATCTCAGAGTGCGTCGTATCGGAACGAGTTGTAATAATTAAAGCGCGTTCTAGCTTTAAACTGTTCACCACGTACATCTGGGTCCGGCCCAAAGGAAGGTAATGTTACATCAAAAATAAAAATAAAAGTAAAATAAACCCACTTCGTCCGGTATCCTGGATGAATAGCTAGTGGCGAAGACTTAAACGTCTCTTTAGGTTTGATTAATATTACAAATATTATAAACCCTACACAACCAAACATGACCCAACTCAATCAAACATTCCTTCTATCACTGACTGCGTTTATATTATTTTATAATTTTGTCATCTTGCGTTGCTTATTATTATTTACGTTACGGAAATTGGAGTCAAATTTCGTTGAATTTTCATATATTTGAATGCCTTACATGCTCTATTTTTCAACATAGCCTCCCTTGACAGCAATTACATCGTTTCAGCGTTTCAGTGCCTCTAAAAATATTCCTTCAGTTTCTTTTGAAAATGTGCCCAAACTGCAGCCTTCATATCTTCGTCGTCACTGAAATGGCGCCAGCGAAGGTAATTTTTCGTAGTTTGTGGAGGAGTGCCGACTAATATGCTCATTGACTGTTGTGTTCTTTAAACACTGTCAGAAACCCCACAATCCCAAAAAATCGTAACCATCACCTTTTTATCAAGCGATAGACTTTGAATTCTCTTCGCGGTGCTTCTCATTAGGCCTCCATTTCATCGCTCCCTTTTGCACCATCCCCTGTGGCAGTTGTCTTCAATACGTGCACAGGGTTTTCTTCACAGAGCTCCAAAAAGGATCGAGCACATTCAACACGACACTGACGCTGCACTGCCGAAAGATTTTTCGGGACCCAAATCGTCGATCGATTAATAAGAGATCCTCAACAATGAGCAGTCTTGTTGTCTGTCACCACTTCCGTAATCCTTCTTGTTACTGCGTCATTTTCCAAGGAGTCCTGGCCCACTCGAAATTATTTTGACCAATCTTTTACTAGAGAATAATATTGGAAACTTTCCCCATACACCCTGCCCATCCGATCTTTGGTGCTTTGAGTTGAAAGACCTTCTCGAGCAAGGAATTTAATAACTGCTCTATAATCAATTTTCGCGATTTCTGAAATCGTGATGAATGCCAGTTATAAGAAAACTAATTGACATAAAATCCATTTTTGTTTTTCCAAGACTAAAAGGGCTTGAACCAACGTCTAAAACTAAAACTTTGACCCATTTCCAGATATCTTAATTACATTTTCTTCGTTTCTTCAGTTCTTCAACTAGTTTGCTTTGTAACATACGATGTCATGCCATCATCAACGTACATACAGATATATCTTAACATGTTCCTTATTTATGACTATATTTATAACTTTGACATATATAATGTAGAGAACGGGACCCGATACAGAACCCTACGGCACGCCAAACTCAACGAGTGATTCCTTGATTCCTTAATAACCCATTGTTCGTACGTATATACTATTTGGTATGATTTAGTGATGTCTAGTTGACCTCTTCTTAAGTGTGATTGTTTACCCTGTTCAATGTTGTAGAGGGTCGGATCAAAAGCTTACTTAAATCGCAAGATTCATCATCCCCGATCTGGCAAGTAAATTATTACTTTTTTAAATAATTAAATATTAGCTGATAATATACATATAACTATGAACGTATTTTATAAACGAATATATATTATGAAACATGCAATTATTTTTTTTGTGCAGTCTTCGATAGCATTCATAATCGCGAAATTGTTACCCCTAAATGCGAATTTGCATAGCTTCCGTTTTCAAACCCAGTGATTTGCATTTGCAAAATATTTTCATGCATACATCAAATTGAACCACCGATCGAATTCTTGGAATTTAAGCGCTTATATTCGTAAAACAATTTGGAACTTCACTGAATGTATTCATTTCAATTCCGTTGCCATTCCAACGAACATGTTCAATATTTTATAATCTAATATTGGAACCTTATTTTCTCAGTAAAAGAAAATATAATGCCAACGCATTTTAAATTTTACTGAACGTAAAAGCTAAAAACATACGATAGTGAATTAATAAAATGCCGATTAAATTAAAATAATCAGCAAAGGATATATTGAAGTTGAAAATTATAGGCCATTTAAAAAAAAATATATTTAGGAGCTTTTTCTGATTTTTGCTTTTCATCAACAAATCATACTTTTACTTGATGATTTAGAATAAGTCTCGAACACATACTTGCATGTATAGTTGTACAGCTTTGGCTATCGATATCACATTGCAAGGATATTGTCTAAAGATATTAAAAGAATTATAACAAAGTTTAACGTAAACCGTCAAAAATATTTCTAAAAGTAACGAAAGATTTAATATTTTATTTCATCGCATTGTCGTCATAAATCATAATAAACAATTGCGGTGCGCCCATTAATTGAGACACACTTCGCAAAAACTGCGTGGATGCTAAATTTTTAGTTGGTCGAATGCATTTTTACAAAGACGAAATTTCGATTTAAATGTACCCTTTATTAATTCATTATGAATGACCTACTACAATGGCAGCGAATAAATTTTCGTGAAGCGTGTACCGCAACATATCGCACGGCGCGAAGCCCTGTAACCGCATTTAACCATTTATAACAAGTTGATTGTGCAAATTGTCTCTCAAATATAATTTAATTCAACTGGGTGAGAATGTCATTGTGTGGACTGATAAATATGTACATATTTTAAGTTTTTTTTGTGTGGCAATAAGTCACTAATGTTGCGGCATAGTTACATCTACAATGTTGCACAGTAAATCTGTGTCAGATTTAAGTGTCCATAGGTAAACACGTTGATAAGAATTGTGAAATTATTCACGAAATTGTTATCGTGTGTGTGCTACAATCAGAACGCGATAAAATTTGCCGGGTAAAATAAATACGACAAACGAGTGGAGATTGTCGTAAGAAGATAATTAATCCACGTTTGTTTAAAGTGCGTGCAAATTGTGCTGCATCACCACAAATTTTCCCAAAATCTACACGAGGATAGATTTTTAAGGTCATGTGATATTTGTTTATCGCTGATGAACCAGAAAGTATGTAGTTAGTCACTGGAATGAGCGTTTTGAACTTCTGTTTATTATTAAATTGTATGAAATAATCATTGAATATTGTCAAAGAAGCTGTATATGTATTTTTTCAACTTAAGATTTCTTTATTGTAATTAAAAAAAAATTGTAAATAATTCTCGTAGTATATTAGTATAATTAACTAGATCTGATTTAAAGATAAGCTAGAGATACATTAAAAACTAATTCAAATTATACTTGCAAAATGAACCGGCAAACACGTCCAAACGCAAACGTATTTATAGAGCGGTTAAGGCTAATGAAAAGCATGCGATATCACCTAGAATGATTGCATTCAAAGCAAACTAAAAGAGGTAATCTTATGCAATGTTGCGCTGGCCACAAATTAGTGGTCAAGTAATAAACGTGTGGTTGGAGCTAGACTTCCCCAGCGAACAAAAGCAAAAATGTGAGCTTGGCGGCGAAGTTTCGTAGAGGGAAATTGAGAGAAAGAGAAAGAAATGAAGGGCACATAAAGCCATTACAGTTACAATAAAAAGCAACGGCATAAACGTAATACGATATAAAAAACGGGATACGCAATTTAAACAAATGGCAAACATGAAAAATGGTATTAGGGTTTGTGAATTTAATACACGACGAAACAGCTGTTATAATACCTCGTGTACGTTGATCGTTGTTATTATTAGCCAATTAATTGCGTTACTAAGACATCTTCAAGTAGTGGGGTGGTTAATGTTTTAGTGATAAAAATTTAAAGGATCTATCGATGAATACATCAATGTTTTCAGTGAAAATTTTATGTAAATTGGTTGAAGCACCTTTTTATTGATCTATTTCCCGCATCAGAATTACAAGGAATTTAAGACTAACAAATACAAATAAACATAATACTCGTTTGGCAATCGGCTTGAAAATTATATCCTGTAATACTTCGATCTCGGTAGCGCGCTATAATCTGAATTTATTAACAGTAATATTTATTTCGAAAAAAAAAAAATACTTTCAAATAAATCTTGATTGTCGAAGATTTATAAATTGTTTAAATTTATAACATGTCCATATTCAAATATATGTTTATCAACACTCGATTTCTCAATTCTATTATATTACACTTAAGATGAGCCATATATTCTTTATAACGAATAAAAAAGGCACACTTCGATTGCCTACCATATATTTATGACATGTGTTGTGACTAATAACAGATTTTTGAAAAATTGTTGTAAACTCGATTAATTCGAAATAGCGCGAATGTGGTCAAAGCTGGAAGATTACATAGGCAAAAAATATTTTTAATTGATGTCTCTCGACCTTCAGATACATTTACGGGCGTAATTATGTTTTCATCGGAGAATCTGAGCTTTTTCTCGAAATCCAGAATCTATCACCAGGTTTAACAATGTCCATTGTCCCATAGTGGTCTATTTCGCTAGTCCGTGACGTCAGGCATAAAAGCTGCACTCATTGCTAATTTCATAAACATCGACTTTTACGTTTTGTGCTGAACACGACAATACTATTTCCACAGCTTCCAAACTAATGCATGTTTTACTAATTCAAGTCTCCACAACTTATAAATAAATAAATAAATAAAAGCTATTACTGGTTGTAGTTTGACATGAAACGATTCACGCAAGTATTAGGTCTTAACCTCGCTTGATGATTCTGCTGTCTGCATTTGAATGAGCAAAAAAATGAGATAGAATTAACCTCTGTTCAGAGCCAATTTTGAGCTTTTCTCTATATGGGGCGAAAAAGCTCAAATATCATGTAACTTATTACAACGTTCGTATTTTATTAATATATTCAGAGCCAAATACATCAAACAGTGTCAGCTTGAATTTACAATTGAAAATTATATTGATCATAAATGAAAAGTTTATAATCATTTCAAAATAATAATTCCTTTTATTTGATAAAACATTCAGGCTTGGGAATCAAATAAAGAAACCCACTTTAGACTTGGGAACCTAGGAAATGGCTCCAACTCCTCCATGGGATGTTCACACACTCATTCAACCTATTTTAGACTTGGGCTCCTAGGAAGCTGGGCCAGTATCTCGCTGTGTAAAATCAATCCCTATTGTAACTGGGTAATGCCTTAGAAGTGTTTCCAAAAACAATTGTGGGAAACTATATATACGAGCATGCATTTTGTCTTTAATATCTAAACCTTACATATATGAACCATTACAATTTTATACAACTTTAAACGTAAATTTGTTAAATAGTGGTAATCATGAAATGGTCTTCTTGCTGTGTAAAATTCCCCCTTGAATTGTCTCTGAATTTTATAATTCATAATTGGGGTTTATACCCCATTTTTCTGTTATGCTAAGCAATGCTCTCCGGAAGCAATTGTAGGAAACCATCTGTGCAGGCATTTTGTTCTTGAAATCCAAATATTGTGTAATTGAGCCACTAGAATTTTATATAGCCTTTAATGTAACATTCGATATGGAATTATGTTAATTGTGAAACGATTTTGCTGAGATAACTACTATTACGGTTAATGATTTAAATTTGTACAATATTCTGTTTATTTAATGTGGGACTCTTGTCATTGAGGTGTTATTTTTTTAGCAAATGCCTATTACTTTACTTAGTGCAGTTAGGTTTTTTTAAGATTGTTCAATTGTAATAATCAATAAAAATTAATAAAATAAGCTTTTTTGTAATTACCTATGGCAGTGGCGCAGTCTAGTGGAAGTATATATTTCACATTTTCAGGACAAAAACTGAAATTTCACTATTTGGTTAGATATCTCGGTTTGTGCAAAAATTGAAATTTAGGGACTTGCTACACAAATAACTATTATTTATAAATTATTAAATATTAATCCAAATATTTTACAGTTTTTGGTGGATAGAAAGTTTTGATAAGATTTAGATTTTATAATTGTATAAAGCACTCTGTATCTGAAAATACTTCAACGTCGTTAGAAAAGTAATAAAAAGCGTGTATATTCATGACATATAGAAGCACAGGATATAGGAAAGCGGATGGGGGGGGGGGATTAGTTAGTGCTAGTAGGCTTGTTGTCGCTGAGTAGATGTCTGCGTGTATGTTCTTTCTTATAGTCTTACAGCCCACCAAGTTTACTGCAAAATTAGTATTTTCGGTCAGTAATCTGTCCATTCTTATGGATTCAATTCGGATATAACTAGTATTATCATTTCTGTTAATGGGATAGTGGCATAATTGGCACAGGTGAGTGAATTTTTTATTCCGCGAAGTACTCTTTCAGGCAATTGTACTAGGTTCATTGCCAAAGGTTTTCCCACTCATATTTTGATTTGGCGTCACTAAATTCTCTGGTGATAACCATTCATTCGTCTTAAAGTCTCAAATAAAGGAGAACAAATACCGTATAAAGCAAAATAATCGATTAGTTATTATTTAATAGTTAAATATTTCTGCTTAATCGACTTTTGAAAATTGAATTAGATACAAAATCAGCGGCTGTAAATGTAATAAAGTACGTTTAATATGCAGTATAGCTCGGAACTGTATCTCCCGAACAGGGATAAAAAGGGCTAAATTACGTACCTCCCCCCCATATATGCAGAAACTTGGGAAACTATGCCTCCAACAATACTAAACGCGAAAATAGAAGAAAATAAGATATATCACATGAAAAATTCTTTCAGATCTTAGAAGAGCAAGACCAAGACACTGAAGAATGCCTTGAAAACATGACACGAATGGAAGCCACAGAAAAGAACTGAAAACTTAGGTTAGAGGAAAGCTGGCCAAGTCGATTCCGTTTTCTGTAGAGTTTTCTACAGAAGAAAACGAAATACCTGATTTCTCGCATATACCTTTCCAAAGTGTCACAATAAAAAAAATACATAAAAACGTACCTCATCTTACAGGAATCGTTACAAAAATGTATAAAACTTATAACTTTCATTTTCAACGCCCACATAATTTCGATCCTCGTCCCAGGGAAAAAAAACTATCGTACAGGCAAGAAACGTGCTACATATATTTCTAAAGTATGTGAAATTATTTCAAAATAGATAATAGAAGCGAAAATAGAGCAAGTGCACAGGATGGTCAATAAATATAAATACGAAGTAATAAACTAATGAAGATCTAAATTAATGAAAAATTGAGGGCCGAAATAAGAGGAAAGGAATAGCTATGGAAGGTAGAAAGGGAACAACTCACTGCAAGGACAGAAATTGTGGAAGGACATGTAGGCAGGACAGATTTAGCAGGAAGGAAATATAGCGTAGTGATAAAGATATCGACCTTCTTGGAGAACATGGAAAAGGAAGCTGAAATGTCCTTCGAAAGCAAATTAGGACTCACAATTGAGATTAAGGAAGTACGAGCAATGAAAAATTAACGCAACGTGATTGATGTGGCGGAATTGCCAAATTTCGAGGAGAAAAGATACATGGCATAATCAGGATCTAAGCTTAAGAAGAGAAAGGCAAAGGGAAGACGGTTAAGATAGTGTAAACAAAAGTAATTGTTGCCACCTAGGTGCTGATCTTGAATATGGAACTAAAGAAACTGGTCCATAAGGAAGAGGCTGACCAGGCAAAGAACTAAACAATGCACATCAGAGGGAATATATTTTAAGGACAGCCAGGCGGACAAAGGGCACAAATTTACTTAACAATTAAAGAAGTTCAAGGAAGAATATTTTTATGGGCATGAAAAGATTGCAGAATGAGGGCGTTAAAATAATATCAGGAGGAGATTGCAATACAACAGGGAAAATGCTGCCAAACTACACGAGCGAACTGACGCAAATAATAGGAAGATGGAAGGAGTGCTGATGAATTCTTCAAATACGGGAAATACCAAGAAGAAATAGTTTGCAATGCCAGAAAGGAAGAGGAATATATAGTAGTATCAACGAAAAGTGAAGTCACAAAATAATGTCAACAGAAATGATTAAAGCAGAAAGAGTTCACTTAACTGAACGAATATAAGAGCTTGTAAAACTAACATGGGAGAAAGAACAAGTGCCCGAAGAATGGACAACCGCCGATGTGCTCTTTGCATATCAGCACGTGAAGATTAGTTTTTATGAGTAAACTATAAACAATTTGTTTAAGGAAAGAATAAGTAATGTTACATAAAGTGTCCTGGGGGATATCCGGCACGTTTAAGAAGAACCATATCGGTAAATGCCCATATTCTTTATTTTCAAAGAAATCCAAGCAACTTGCTACGAATGTAAATTAGCTCTACAGGTGACCTGCACAACGAGCATCAACGAGCACATGCGAACGACCTTACACTCTTGGCAAAGACGAAAGCGGAATTAAAAATGATCACAAAAAAATTGGAAAACAGGAAAAGTTTTCGTAATACAAATAATTTGCAAATAACTACGAACGATGGAAGGGAATATGAGTTTGGCAAGAGTTCTTATACTTGGCGGTGATGATAAACGAAAAAGGGCAAGAGGAGCAGGAAATAAAAGTCAGAATTGCGAAAGGTAACGAGAAGTACGTTATGCTGAAAAGATTAATGATATCAAAGGATACGTCAAGAGGAATAAAATTTTTCAAAAATTGCTTGCTTCCGAAAAAGCTTGGCACCGAATAAAAATTAAACTAAATATGATCACTCGTTGTCTTCTAATTCTTGTGGGAGACACTTCTTCTCCTGAAGCAAACATTTTATTCTGATAGTGTAGTCAAACAAGAGAATGTACTCGGACCTACACTATGCGTACTATTCACCGCCAATGGCAAAGCTCAACGGGCTCGGGTCCAAGAAACGTGGAAGAAATTAATATAATTCAGGCAAGTGATGCCTAATCCAACCCAACCCCTATGGCATTTATAATGCATACATATCCACCAGTGATTTTCAACAACTGTCAAATTCCATACAATTCCGACATGCACTAATGACGTACATCAAAATATCAGTGGATCACAAAGTTCTACTATAAGATGCTATCTAGGAGTTTGTCTGAAATTAATGAATCCTAATTATGGGGCACTGCTAACAATTCTAATATTTCCATCCTACAGAGATTTCAAAGCAATATTTTGCATACCATCGCTGATGACGTGATGACCCGCATTACTGTTACTCATTAAGTTACCCCTGGAGTTCGTTAAAGAAGGCATATAATGTTAGCATTATTTTTTTATAGAGATACAAATGCACAGTTCGGCATTCCAATCATTACTACTTTACCGGACAACAAGGAGTAACTGTTAACAAGTGGATTTTTTATTGTTTACATTTACAAATTTGCGCTGATCATCTCTCCAACTTTGTTTCTAATTTCGCATATTTACTCCATAATTTCAGACACTTGCGCTCATTTCTAGCCGTTGTTGTTGTAATTCAATTTAAACCAATATAAGCCGAGCATAAACTCGATAAATTGAATTGATTTGTCGGCAAACTATACAAATGCACGCACATACATTGTACATATTTTGTAAGATGTGCGAAATTCGCAAAAGTCGTTGGTTATTACCAATAAAGTTATGACTATAACGAACATAAAATATTATCGCGCTTTTTTCCGACGATAAATTTTTCTAATTTCACTCCAGCTACAATCAATTTCCAGTGCCAGGCTTATTATAAATGAAACGGGTCAGGGCGACAGTGCTACTTGACATTTTGCCCATATCAAATAACCCAATCGTCGAATTTAATTATATCTAATGGACTTTACACACTGTGTAGTTCAATTCCGACTTTTGCCATTAGGATCTCGATTGTTAGATATGAGAGTATTAACTTAAATTACTAGAGTGGTGCGCGATTTAGTGGTAATTACATCCGAAGAAAATATTTATTTGTCGTTAACCCCCTTTGCGACATAACTTTTATACACTGTCTTAATAAAACTGTGTTGAGGAATTTTTAATATAAAATTTGTTAATTATAGTTAATAGCACACGAAAGAGAGAAGAAAATTATGAATAAATGGTTCGAATGATCGCAGCTATGAGCGAACGATATTCATTAAATCAAAATTACGAGTCATAAACTAAGCAATAAATGTAAGCGAAATTCAGAGCTGGGTTTACTGTCCAAATACTTTTATTAACATAATTGGTTTTCGAAAAGCTACGCCGATGAGTTACCGCGTTCATAATGATTTTACATTTAATTCAATATGTTGGCGTTGTTGGTCAAAAATAGGCGCGATATTAAAATGAATTGGTAACAAAGCTACTAATTAAACTAAATGGGAATTAACGGTATAACATGCGTAATAAATTGCACGATTGTGTTCGCAAAATCAACTGTTCTGTGCAATTTCGGTTTGTTTGTTATGAGGCAGCGTATTTG
The DNA here is from genome assembly GCA_959613385.1 of Geotrupes spiniger. Lineage (NCBI taxonomy): Eukaryota > Metazoa > Arthropoda > Insecta > Coleoptera > Geotrupidae > Geotrupes > Geotrupes spiniger. The sequence continues at coordinate 12,037,555 of OY390735.1, read as the reverse complement.
GCTCGCGTTTACGAACGTAGCCGCCGATGAATAAAATAGATTTCGTATCTATTATATGCACATCAATAACGTTCCGATTAATAACCGCAGAGAATATGGGCGGGCATTGCACGAATTGAATGTATGTGTGGAAATAGTTTGTAGAAAACCACATTAATTACTGAATTGTTGGTTTGTGTAGTTATCTTGTATATTCGATTTTCTATATTTAGGTTAGATTGTTTGGTCGATGTTGGTACGACATCCTGATTAGGATCAAAAAATGCTAAATTGTCAAAATCAAAAAATTGATAATCTAATTCTAATTATACACTAATGGTGAAAAATATCTCAAAAGTGTCAAATAAATAAAATTAACAATAATGCCAAGTAATTATAATAATAACCCAACCCAACCCAACACAACTCCTCCTTTACTCCTTGCTTGTCCCATAGGCTGCAGAGACACCAAAAAAGATTAAGAAATATATCATCCTCTTATAATTATTAATATTTTATTCCTTCAAAACGTACAAATAAATAGTTCAAGTAACTACGAACTCGCTCGACTAAAAGTTATTTAACAAAACCTGTACACAAATTTTAGACATTTAGATGATTTAGAGTAGTGAACGCATCCTCGACAATGCAGAACCCCTGATTGATATGGCATAGTCCAATATTGATTCTTTTTACCAATGTGTTAATATATTGTCTCCATTGGATGTTCTTGTCATTATTGACCCCAAGATACTTATGTGTCGTCACCTCTTCGATACGTCTATTGCAACTGTAGTTAATAGTGATGACAAATTCTTTGTCATGTAGATATTTTGTAAAATGGAATACAACTTGTAGTAGGTGACTGTTCCTTATAGTAGGCCCACATTGAAATTTGATGAATTTATTCTGCAGGATTGTTGGCGCTTTTTCCAGATTTTTATGGATGGAAACGATCGCGAAATCGTCTGCGTACAGCCAGTACACTTACAAGGATCGACACATCTACCAACATCATGAACGTAAAGTAGCATGGGTCCCAAAATACTACCCTGCGGGACCTCCTCTTCACGTGCACCTCATTTCCTATTGTTGATCCAACCTTAACCAAAAGGTCTTATCTTTCAAATAGACTTCGTACCAGTTGTAAATATTGCCCTTCACTCCGTATCTCTCCAAAAACGTTATTTTTAGTATCAAACGCCTGATAGGTCTACGAACATACAAATGACGTGTGTGAAACTTTCCAAGAGCGAAATTGTACCCTTGTTCTTTTGAAACTCATGATTCCCGTCCACTATTTTTCATTTTTTAAGTTTTTTCGCCAGATAACTTTAAATAAATCGGCCTGTAGTTGGAATATGCCCTATGCTTGCCTTGCTTGTATATTGGTCGTACAATGGCTTTCTTCATATTTTTCGGCACTCTTCCCAAACCCAGCGCTTAGTTGATGATATACAGCATCTGGGGCCAGAACCATTAAAAAAATCTTTGTTATCATGTTGTATTATGTTGTCAATTCCTGTATACTTCTTATCATCCATCCCCCGAACTAAGTCACCAAGCTCGTCCTGGGAAATCTCTCACATTGGCATCGATTGCATTTGACTCCTGTTATCTACCAGTGAAAGAGTATGTGCACAATGAAGTACTATATCATCCACCTGTTACTAGCCAGGTGGATGATATCGTCCGCAATCTCATTCTCGGGTTTCCTGATATTTTTTATTAAGAAATCGTCACCCTGTCTTCGTTTTTTTCTGCCTAAAATGTCGCTGATATTTGACGAGGTTTTCCTCGTGTCTATCCTTGAATTGTCCAACAGCTTTTTGTAATAATTTATTTTCGTTTGTTTTATTAATTTATTATCGTGATTTCTGGTATTGATATACGTTGATCTTATTCTTGCCTAATGTGTGTCGTTCATCCGTACTTGGAAAATCCTGTTCCTGTTCCATATTTCGTCACAAATCGTATGTGTGACGATATCGATTCTAATATGGACAAGACACAGGAGAAGGTACTGGAGAGACCATGTCGGAAGAATGGGAGAGGTCAGGATGGCGAAACAGGCGTCTACATCAAGACCGAACACAAAACGACCCCTCGGAAGGCCGCCCAAAAGCTGGACGTCAAAGTTGCAGGTGTAATTCCAAGGCCGAAAATATGGAAAAGACAAGGCGAAGCCCCACCAGAAGAAGAAGAAGAAGTTTTACAGAAAATTATTAACCTATATTAAACATATAGCTAGTATTACTTATTACAAATATTCAGGACGAACTCCAGTATAAGTATAATTCTAAAGTCATATATCTAAGTTGCAAATAAAGTTGATTTAAAAAATGGTAATTAAAATTATTCCACATTTCATACATACTTTAATGTTAAATAAACTATTCAAACATTTGAAATAATGGTTCCACTAAAATTTTGCAATAACAAAAGATTTGTCCAAGATACAATTTGAACAAATTGTGTAGCTCAAATAAACAAATTTAACAAACATATCAACAATTGCAATTTAAAATGTGAAACTTAAAAATTGACTATGAATTTGCTCGAACTTGCACATGGTCTTTCTAAAGTCATCTTTATTTCGATTATTTAATTGGATCGAAGCACATCGCATGGAATTTCTAAACCTATTGTTGTTTGATTTGAATAACGTTCGTTCGTATAATAGTAAAATAAAATAAATATTTCCCTTATCATGGTTTCCCTGGTTGGTAAGGGCACTATTTATTTTATCGTACAATTTAGTACGCTTTTGAGATTTGTGTGGTTTACAACAATTCAATATTTACATATCGAAAATTTGTTCAACAAAACTCCTAACTGGGAAAGTTTCAAATTTAAAATTAATTTTATTTACTACAAGTATGTAAGTCGTTACGATCTAATGCGCATATCTGCGATTTATTGCGTTCTTTCCATGCATGCAAAGCGCCATTTTACTCGCATGCGATGTTATTGCACGGAGGAAACGGTTGCACTAAAAAATCCATTAACTTTGAATCTATTACATGTTGTACACAAATAAACGAGAAATCCCGTACAGCGTTTCACAGTAAACATGAGCTTTGTACGATCGCTGCTTGTTATAGCCATCCAACTATATTTCACAGAAAATTTTCAGAGGGGATTTTCTCATTGCCATTGTGCCGTATTAATATGTAATATGGGCGAAAGCAATATATTGTCGTTATTTTCGATTTACGAAAATTCAATTTGCTCTTTAATAACTCCCGAGGTTTATAGTGTGGAATGTGAGTTTAGACTTTATAACTCAATCAATCATATCTCTGGGGTCCATCGACGCCAGAGTTTTATTAAACCAATTCTCGTCTCCCGAGGCCGTATACTTCAAGTTTTTAATTAACATGTGTATACGTACACGTAGGGAGTGCGTTCGACGATAAAGTTATTTTATGTTTAAGACGTTGGTTTCATATATATGAGTTTTAAGTAAGTTACTTCGCAAATAAATTTCCCATCGAAATATTCAACGGTTTGATTATTTATCACGAGTTTAATTTATATACATTTTTTCTTAATATGGACGCTGTATTAAACATGCTGTACAATCGATGAAAATAAATATTAATAGTATTTAATGTATCATACAATTATTAGATGAGTTACAATAAGTCACTGTTACTGTAAGACTGTCGAAAAATATTATTTTGGATAGTAATTTATAAATAAAATCGATTCGAAACTTTATATTAATGTTATGCAGACATCGAAAAAGTACTACAAAGCGGATTATCGTTATTGCCAGAAATTTAAGATATGTATCTCCACGATTGTTCATGGAATCAATAAAATTGAGGCTCGTTTCGCCGCACTGTGTCTTGGCTCGAAAATTGTAGAGATAAGACGTTTCGACTGTACATTATTGTCGTATACACAATAAAAGAAACGTAAACTTTGTGTCTTGCAAACTGGATTAGACAAACGCTGAAGTTTCACAAGCAAAGCTGGCTGCAACGAATTGTGGAAATACATGAAATTGTATGCGCCTATATTAACACAAATCAATGGCAATAAACATTTGCTTGCGTCGCTGATAACCGTTAAAAAGTATTTATTATACTATTAACTTTTATGTAACATTTTCGTGCCAATTTCCGTGTACTATTAAATTTACTACTGAATAAAAATAACAACTAAAGATCGGGCGAAATGATTTGCATAGTGAAATTGTTGCACTAAAATTAATGTGAGTTCACCATGAATATTATAAACATTATAGCTATGGTAAATCAGCACGTTTTTGTTAATGTGGTGATTGTCATTAACAGTACACCATTTGTACAGTGTACTAAGGCATTGTAAGGATTCTTCAAAAATAATTTCAGAATCGGCTGCTTCAATTGTTGCCATCGTAGAGCGGTTTAAAGTCAGTTCGCATTCCAGGAATGAAAATGGCCCCAGAATAGAACCTTGTAGCATCCTACATAACAAAAATGTTTCCAATTATTTGTCGGTATTGTTTGTTGCTTTCATATAAACACAATCTAAAAGTTTTTGTCCAGCTCACAAAACACCATTTAGTTTTATAAAATTTTGTGATCCCCAAAAAGCATTTTTAAGATTTTCCATTTTATCAAAGCTAATTTATTCTAATATCTAGGCTGTTTTGAAATCACATTAATAGGAAGGTTGTGTTCGTTTATAGTTGACTTTTTCTAAACATTAATCTTTTTGTTATCGCCTTTTAGTATGTTTTAAGAATCCAGCAATTGTTCCTGTTAAATGAGTAGTGGCGACGTACGTCCACCTTATTTTAGTGAAGACTGTCTTGTGCTTCTTTTCATTGCAATTAATATTTTTTAATGGGATACAAGTTATATTTACCTATAATACATTAATAGTAATTGACAGCAAGGTGATGTCAAATTTTTCGATTAGGTTGAGTCTACCACGTTTCCAAAACGGGCTCATGAAGTTCAATGGGAAATCACAAAACAAAAGTTTACGCTGGAACATACATTCGACTATATATAAACATAAAAAATAAATAAATTCCTACATTTTTTAAAAAATGAAACGTTGAATTTGAAACTATAGGAACAAATCAATTAAAAAATAATGCGATGCAACAAGGTTCGAACTGATAATAAATCAAGAAATAGAAAGAAAATAAAGTTTAAAAAGAAAATATAAAGCAGATATGGTGAACATTCAAAGACATAGTACTGACAGCTCTTAAAGGGATACTTGTCCAGATTTGACAAATCACAGATAACAATCAAAGTGGTGGACAGACGAAATTGCCAGTGAAATTCTAAAGCAAATGCGTTGCAAATGAACAAAATTGGTTTTGAAAATATGCAACCCATGCTGGAAGGAAGAAATAATAAGGAATGGGAGAATTAATAATGCTGATGCATAAGAATGGGGACTATAAAGACTGCAATAATTATCCAGGATCTGAACTCTATTAACCCATTTGTATCTACGGTATTTTTTCGTTAATTTTTGCCTTTTTTCTATATTTAGATTACTTTTATTATAAGAAAATGTGTGAGTGCAAGAATTTTCTAAAAAAATATATTCCAATTAAAAAAACGCATATGTACTCAAACGAGTACGAGTAGTTTCGAAGATAATAACTAAAAACATGACGTAAAAAAATTAATAAATCCATCTTTTGACTATTATTAGTCAGCGAATGAAGTCTCCACGCATTGACCAAAGCGGCATTCAACATATGTGTCCAAAGAGGCCAGCACCATTTCTTCCCTTGGATGGATATTCTATAATTATTGACCCCTTGATCTACAAATCTACACCTCCCATGCCCTCATTGTACTCTGCAGATAAATGCGGTTGATGTACATCCATTTTTGCTTTTTGTTCGTTTGACCATCTTTTTACTTTGCCTAAACGCTCTATGGAGTCATAATTCGTTATCGTTGTCACAAAATTATTGTCTTGTCATCTAACCAATAAAAACATATTGGAATGCAAAATAGCCACGATCTATTTTTCTGCCTTCAGATTTTGATGCATTTGTTTATTCTGTTGTCTCTATCAGTTCCACTAGCTCTGTAGTACGTATCTCTCAATTGTTTTAGAAGGAAGTGGCTACTAATATAGTTATCAAAAAATACAATGTGGTCACTTGGAGTAAAAATCACTTCAATTCAAGTCGGATGATGTCCATAAGACCTAATTTCATTTTCATGTACTGTAAAATTATGGTTGTTGTTTTGTTCTGCGTAATGATTAGTTTCCTCCATCAAATATTTGATTACATCTTCATCAAAAAGTGATTTTGCCGATCCTGAGAGCCGTTTGTATATTTCAAATTAATGTCGATTAGTCGACTTTGGTTCCTGTTCTTTGACTTTTTGTTTTTTGATTTTACTTTGAAGTTCCATCAAAGGCACGTTATCCTCGTCATCAGATTCTTCTTCTTCTGCAAAAACTTCAATTCCTCCAGGAACATCAGTAAAGTTTCTGTTTGTATTTCATCCTCATCCGTTTTATAGGCGGGGTTCGATTGAATAATTACAATATCAGCACTTTATTTAAATTAATTCTTTTAATGCAGACTGCAAATTTTTATATCTTCTACCATAAAAGACACAAGAGCTTGTTGGATTAGATTCCATTTTCTTGCATGCGGTACAAAAAAGATATATAAAATTCATCATATGATGTTATCACAAAATTTAACAACTAACTATTGATAATATTTCACTAGAAACAACGACGGTACAACGACGACTGGAACGTGCGATTGATCATAAACGGTGATCATAAACCATTTTATTAGTACGATTACCTGAACCCACGCCTGTTTGCCACGTTCATTTTATGAACTACCCCAGATGTGCTAAAAGTGCATTTTGGATGCTGTACACAAACAAGTACAGTGGGACAAAATGGGTTAAGCTTAGCACTAATAGCCTACTAACAGATAATAGATAAAAGGATAAAGTTGGATGTAGAACCAAAGTCAAAATCCCAAAGTTGTAGTGTATTCTACATCAACTTTCTAGAAATTGAGGTGCAGTCCTTTGGACCAATTGTGATTAATTTACTTAAGAGTTATTTTTGCATATTTTCGAATCTTTTAACCAATTATTCGTCCCCATCTTGGTATTACTTTGTTCCGTCGGAAACATTTTGAGCGATCTCTGTTCCTTTTTATTAAAATTTTAACTTAATGCTTGCTAAACAGGAAAGTTTCAAAATTTTTCCCGACAAATTTTCTATGATTTATATGGTCAATATTTTAATTGCATTCTTTGCTATTGCTCATAATTATTAGAATGCATAACTTTATAGTGATATCGTATCATACCCAACGAACAGTGTTGCATTGGGCTCACTCGATTACTTAAATAATCCTGTAATTTTAGATACGTCGCAGTAAAGGAATTACTGAAAATTAACTTATCTTAACCATGACTTAAAAGTTGCGTTGGGTTATTCATCTAACATGCAGGATTTTTTACAGTCAACCCGGCCGATCAATAGTGGTACTGGTGAGATATAACCGAGATTACTTTAACTATTTTTGTTGAAGTCTTCTGGGCTTAGGATAATGTGCAATAGTATTGTGTTTTTAGTTGAAAATTCATGGCGTATAGCAAAAGCTGTAGCGAGGAAATTTAAATCCTTTAAGACCAATTCCCTTAAAATGTAGGGAAGCATCCACGTCGCAAGTTTATTAAATATGAATGTGTACTATAACTACTTCTTATAGATTATACTGAATCACTGAGTCACCAAATATAATAGCGTGGCAAGAGGCGGGGAGCGAGAGGTCAGTGGTTGAGGAGAGTGGTGAAATACGAGCATTAAAAGGGTGACGGAAAGAGCAGTCTTGGGTGGTGGAAGAACCAGAGAAGAAAAAGTAGATGGGAAGAGGATTAGCATAATGGGAAGTACCAAGGATAAGAATGCATGAGAACGGGGACGTTCGTTGGGGAGGCGGAAAGTGGAGAAGTGGAGAAAGAGAGATGGTCGAATGATGGAAACAGGTGGAAAAGTAGGAGATAGAGAGGACAATAAGAAAGAAGGGCAAGATGCAGCAACAAATACATAGAGTTGCAGGTGTAAGGACGGAGGCCAAAGTATTTGGGAGGAGGCAAATCGGCAGAGAAACGGAAACGGGAAAGAAGGTTATAGCCAGTATTAGATTCAGAAATTAAAAGAAAACGAACAACTATTGGATGAAAGAAGAGTATAAGGTGTGTGAGACATGTGGAAAAGGAAGAGACGAATGGAATCACTGGAGGGCAAGGGGAAGGGCAGAGATTGCAGACGGATATTTGGAGAGCAGAGGGAGGGAGCAGAGTTATTAGGTGAGATAAAGGAGAAGAGAGAGGAAGGTAGGAAAAGGAAGGTTACAAAAGGGAGTTAAAGGTATATATATATATATTGCAAGCAAGGTGATCAGGAGAAGGCTGGAGAAATATGGGAGCGGCCAGGAGAGAGTACAAGACAGAGATGGAGAAGAAGCCAACAGTTGTCAAGAAGGGGGGGGGATGCACATAATATAGATAGAATGTATTTCGAATAGCGTTAATTAGCACAGTCAAGGTGGGGGTTAATGGAGGTAGTACTGTTTTTATAAAATTATAAACAGGAATATGCCAAATAAAGTTTTTTATATTAATTCTCAAATATGACGACTTTCCTGAGCTCAAATGTAATTCTTTCAGCACCATTGAAAAAGTGGTTTGAACGCAGACTTTGGTTGTATTTGGTGGCCTAATTATTGTGGGACATATGATTTTTCAAAGACTACTTTACACTGTTTCCAAAACCTTGCCTTGATCTTCAAGTCTCTTGGTTTATTCCAAAAAATATTCAAAACTTTTATTCTCACGAAAAATCACAATCTGGTACAAATGTAGGGAAGTTATTATTTGGCAACATGTCAGAGGTTGTGTCCTGCTACTGTGTCCATGACGTGCAATAGCACAAATGTTACATTTTTCAGCACCATTGTAATATTTGTTATCTTGCTTCATCGTAGTCTCATTAAAATGCTCAACAGATTCAAGGTCACTGTTCCCAACTGAATATTATGTTCTGAAATATTCCATAGCTTCATTTCTAGTGAAATATTTGTAAAGACAATGTTTCTCTCTATTTTGCTGATGCGAAACTAAATCCTTGTTACACAATGCGAGTTTAACGTGTACCTTAGCATCACTGGAGAAGGTTGCATTGCATTAATTATTTTATAAACAAGTTAAGCTAACTTTAAGTGCCAACTTAGCGTGAATGTATAAACTCGAACCATATACCTTACAAAGGGATCTGGAGCAACACAAAGTTTTGAAAGAAAAAGGGGCCATATGCAGTAACATCATAACTATTTTATTGCATTGGGAGCTAAACGCAAATATTACAAACGTTAAATTACAACATCTGTTGAAATTTCTTTTTTCATATTATTGAATAACTCAAAATGTATGATTTAGTTCCAGGGAAACGCATTAAAACTTTTATCCTGCCGGGTAGATTTTTTTTGTTAGTAAAAGTTTAAAACCTATAGGACCTTGCCGGAATTGGCGTTGTATTTTCCCCAAACGAAAAACTTTAGGGCCGGCACGGGGGAGCTGGCAATTTATATGAAAATAAAATTTGACTGAATGAACAAGACAAATATTTTCCTTGCCAATTTGTGCCGGGTTTTATTTAAAGATTTGTTTCCAATGCGAATTTTGAAAAGCAATACTCTTACATAAGTGAGCATAAATCGATACAATACAACGATTAGTAGTTGAATAATATTATTTTATACAAACTATTAATACAACTATTTTAGTGATTGAATTTGTGATTTATTAAGTTGCTCTATATATCATGTGAGGTTATTTGTTATCAGTTTACTACTTATAATGTATCTGCAAGTTTAAGGGGACTTGAAACACGAAGAAGTCGCGGCGAGCTGTCGAGAGCAACCACTTCGTTACTATAACAAAGCTACGAGTGTTGCGGTATGTCAAAAACTTTGATAAGCTACATACTCAAATATAATATATGACTTTGTGAAATTTATTAAATCAAATACCACAGTGCTGTGAAATTTGAAACATATCAGTTGCATTTAATTTTATTATTAAAAATACATACAAATTAAAATTAAAATTGCAACAATCAGCCAAATAACATTAAGTTATTGTAGCCAATATTAGTGTGTTATAAGTGATTATTATCTAGACCTATTGTCTTTATTGTACTTGGTGCATTTCTCTTTATTATTAATTTAAGTTTCCTCGTATGATAAACTACTGGAAGTTGAATGAAACAGTGTTAGTATGATATCATAATCGAGTTTGTATTGCGTTGAGTGGCGGTAAATTTTGGGTGAAAAAGTCGTCACGCAATATTTGAACAGGCTCTACCGTGTACTCAGCATCTATTAAACAAATTACCTGGCTAATTAACTAGCAATTAAGGGACAAATTAGTTTCAATTTCCAATTTAAGCAAAGTGACGCAGGTGCAATTTAGCGACTCTTACTCACTTTATGTGCGCTTGTTGTCGCACAAGAAACGATTTAGTGCACATTCAAGCTGGAAGAATAGAGAATATGCACCTCATGCATAATAAATTGGGTTAATTAATAATGTATGCGGGGTTTTATTATAAAAACATATATTAATCGCGTAAAATTTGGCAGTAGAGTTAGAGGGTTGAAATTGTCACATTTAAATAGTGACTAATTATAATTATACAAAAACAGTTGTCTTGTTTCAAATTTCTGCTAATATTCAATTTTGCTAAGCCGAACTTGATTGGAACACCAATATATTTTCAAATTTATGAAAAATTTAATTTCTGGCATTGGATTTGAACAAACAATTGAATATAGAACGCGATGCAATGCGGGATAACAAAGGGTCAATAAATATAGCTTGATTTATGTTTTCAATTTAAAATGCACGGATCTAATTTATTTTTTAGGATAACTTATCAACGTGACACAGACATTAATTTAATTATTTGGGTACATTTCCAAAGCAACTGGTTATAAAACCAATTCTGCCGCTATGCATAATTTACATAAAATGATTAGAAACAACAAGAAAATATCATTAAGGACAACAGGAGCACTGTATCTACGAATAATATTGAGGTCGCACTTTGAGACAACACGAGAATAAAAAGATGTGTTGCATGGTGATAGAAAGAAGAACTATCCCATGAATAAAGACACCTGCAGTGAACAGCACGAACTATTTTATCGAACATCTAGGGCACCGAAAGTTTAAATTAAATTGAACTTTTTCACTATTTAAAACTACAAAGACGTGCCATGTTCAGCATCTCATTTATTCCATTAATGTGTGTCTAGAAAAACCTGCAAAATGTGTGAAATTTTTATATACCTTATTTCTCAGTTAAAATTACGTTGGAATTATTTTCCTGCTTATGTATTATAATTGTCCTTGTCATTGAGTTTTTTTCCAAAATTTAATAATTAAATATATCGTAAATTTTGAAAAAATCCTATACGTTTATAGCCATCTAGCACCGGGTGAATTTTATCGTTTTGCTGCTTCTTGAAATAATGGTGAATTTAATTATCAACTTATAGAGATTAATATATACTAATCGTTTTTATTTTACTTCTAAAATTAGATGTGAATGTTCAATAAAAATGAATATGTTAATTAAAGGCGAAACTTATTATCAGTAGATATGTTTAATATTTATGTTTAATAGTTACTATGACATTGGGCATTAACGTTTCATGTCAATGCACTATTTGCTGGCTATCACTCGATTAGGTGTATACAGTGTTTGGGTTGGAGAACTGTCAAAATTGTTCCTCTAATCTCCCCTGTTCAGTTGTCGTAAATATCTTGCGCATTTGTAAGGATCGTGGAGACCGTTTCTAAAAGTGGTTTGCTATCTCGCTAAGTCAATTATTATCAATTACAATTAGAAGTAGACTTTTATAAAACGAGATTCACGAGCAAAACAAATATGAACGTATTACAAGAAAACTTGAATTGCGGACAATCCCAACTTGCCATGCAGTTACGGCTAAATACATCTTTACGAGAAAATAAGACATAAATATCTCCTTCTAGCTTCTAGCTTCTATCTGGCGTATCAACGAAGAACAAATGTGCATTGTTTCCGATTTATACGTGAAAACTCCCCTACAAACTAAGTCACAACAAATGCTACAAAAATAAAATCTGTGATCAAAGTCTACTGTGTACTGTATCTAATCTAATTTGTACAGTAAGAATTACACACTGCGATCGTTTAAATTAGGTTTCTAAACTTTGGATCCGAAACGTTTATGTGTGTGTTCACGCACATTAACGCGATGCCCCTTTGAAGTACCGACCAGCTGTGTGTGACGACCACTTGAAGGCAGAGGGGGCTCAACTGGAGCAAATTAACAAAGAGGAAAAAACCCTTTGCAAAAATATGCAATTACGGACGATACCAAAATAGGGTGTTCCGTGTGTGTAAACCGGACCAAAATACATATATGCAACATATTGCGATTTTTTTGAATTTCAATGTCTAGAAAAGAGGCCTTAAAAAATTTGAACTTTAAACAATAACAGCGCACTATGAATTGAAGGTCAAATAATATGCTTTTCCGTATAAAACCAGGAAACTGCCTTCCTTAATTAGAAATTTAGAATCTTTCGCCCCTCCCATCATGGACATGATATAATTAAATAAAAGCAATTAAAGTGCACTAGTAAAACGTTTTTCATCGATTATAACTGACCGATAACTATAAAATTCTACAAAACTCAGCGACGCCGGATTTTCATAATTTTTGTTATGGAAATTTTAACAATAGTAAGTAAAACAACGCCCAAATATATGGTTACAATTTTTAAATTTTTAACGTTATAGTTTCACCCCTATTTTTCAAACTGACGAAAGTGCTTTCTTATACAATTCAATTGGAAGAAACCTTAACTGAACTAACTCACTATTGGTTCATTCTAGGAATAGAACATTTTTATTCATATAAATGAATCTTATTTCATTCATTGGTTGCTATTGATCATAAGAAATATACTCAGTGACATATAAACTGCATCACCTAGAAGGGGTGTGAATTTTTGGACCAAATTTGGCAAGAATAGTGGACTAGTCCAGGGAAATAGTTGATTAAAATTTGAAACCCAATCATCAAGTAGTCATGGGATTTTGGACGTTTGTGTCATTTTTTAGAGGTGGTGATGGACAAGCAATTATCGAGTCATTTTTTGAATTTGTTCCACTTTTTCGGATCCCGTTCTTTAGTTTGAAGTGTTTCAAGTGTTTAATGATGCCTAGAGGAAGGTGACCTCAAGTTTACCAGCAGTTGAGTGACTTTAACCGAGGGCGGATTGTTGGTTTAGGAGAAGCAGGTTTTTCGTTTAGAGAAATCGGCAACCGTTTGGGACGGCACCACTCAACAATAATGCGTGTTTATCAAGCGTCGTCTGAACATGGGGTTGAACGTCGGAGAAGAGGCACTGGGGCTCAAAGACGAACCAATGAACGTCAAGATCGCCGCTTAAGACTAATGGCCGTGAGAGACCGATTCTCTACAACTAGATCAATAGCTGATCAATGATTAGGTGAACAAGGTCGTCCTATAGGCTTGCGAACAGTTTATCGTCGAATAAGAACCTTTGGATTGCTGTCTTACCGCCCACATCTTGTGCTACCCCTCACTGCTCAACATCGCCAGGAACGTTTGGCCGGGTGCACGGAAAGACTTCAATGGAACTTGGAATGGCATCGAGTTGTCTTTAGTGACGAATCACGATTTTGTTTAGGATGATGGTCGGATGACTGTTAGACGAAGACGTGGAGAAAGGCGTAATCCTGCGAGGAATGTTCACCGAACTGTGGGGTTGATGGTGTGGGGTGCTATTGCTTACGGCAGTAGGTCACCCTTGCTCTTCATTCGGGGCAGTATGACCGCCCGACGCTACATTGACGAAGTGGTAGAACCACATGTTCTTCCATATCTTCGAGGGCTGGAAGACCCACTTTTCCAGCAAGATAATGCACGACCTCACGTAGCAAGGGTTTCTCTTGACTTCTTTGAAGAGGCCAATGTTAATCTTTTGGTTTGGCCGCCAAGATCTCCCGATTTGTCGCCCATTGAGCACGTCTGGGACATGATGGGTAGAAGTTTGAGGTATCTACCGAACCCACCGTTGGCAATAGAAGCTCTACGGCATGAAGTACAGGCTGCTTGGGATGCCATACCCCAAGAAGACATTGATCACCTGCTGGAATCAATGCCAAGGCGGGTCAATGAGTGTATCAGAAATAGGGACCAACACACATTATTAAAGAAAAATCAAAAAGATGAAGTGTTTTCTGTATCAAATTTTAATCAATTGTTACCTTAGACTAGTCCACTATTCCTGCCAAAGTTGGTCCAAAAATTCCCACCCCTTCTAGGTGATGCAGTTAATCGTAAATTAAAGCAGCTCCAGTAACACTTTCAATAATAATTTTTAAATTAAATTACATGACTAGTTTTATTATTTAGTATTTACATCTGCTATCGTATATCAACTGTAGGGAAATTCATTTCAATGATAACATTACTAACGTAGGTTTCTGTTTAGATTGAACATAGGTTAGAGTTTCAAGAATCTGTACTCCTGAAAGGATACCCCGTTGTAAAAAAGCGTCCTTTTTGTGTATACAGTGTAAATATCACTCTGCAACAAACAGTTGTCCACTATATTTGACAGGGAATTTGTTCGCAGTGTTTAAATGTAGAGCGCTGTAAATTATTTCAGAGTCCAACCACTCCACTCAATCCTGAATCAATACGGTCAAATACGCGCGAAAATTTGAGGGGAATATACAATGAAATGTCTCAACTAATGTAAAATGACTATGAACATTATTATTTTTATATTCGTTATAGCTATATAAATAAAAATGTGTCTTACTTTGATAACTTTGTAAAAATTAATTGCCTTTTATGGTCGGGTTGCGTTAATATCCTCGAGGTTGAAGTTTGATTTTGCTTGAAGTTGATATGAATTACAATCTATACATAACATACATATTTTAAATTATTACAATAATTAAATTATCAATTTTCAAATATTTGAAATATTTTAACAACAAGGCACGACATGAAAAAAATAACTATTAGTTGTTAATAGCTGGAATGCTTTTATCGATTTTCATATGACACGTATCTACCTAACTCTGTAAATGCCTCGTCAGAGAGCTGATGAAGGACTCGATTACTGACGGTACATTTAAACCGTAACTAATGTATCGAGACGCACCAACAGACATCCCAATTGTTCGCCGTGTTAGACCCAACAGTGTCACGAAGCTGTAAACCAGTTATCCTCCACATTCACCAGTAACACGCTGATTTTTCATGGACGAACTGAAAATGATATAATTGTAAAACACGACCAAAACCGATATTTAGTCAGCTATGCAAGATAGATCGACAATGAAACTTAATTTCCCCAACGAAGTCCCAAGGAAAGATCTCAAAATGAAATTAAGGCGGATTATTTTGAAAATAAGCATTGATGCAGTAAATAATAATTAACGAATATTTACCAGATCGACATAAAATTAGAATTCAACGTCAAATTATATAATAAGGGACGTATCATTTTCACATCTGACATGGAAACTATCTTCCGAAGAAAAAATACCGAAAGATATATTCGATTGACTCGAAAAGTCGTTCGTGAATAAATGAAAATCTAGCAGTGCGGTCCTCTTAACGTGATAGAGGTGCTGTTCGATAAAATTTCATGGTATTTCAGTCGAGAATAATATAAACGTCACATAGTTAATTTATGTGAACAGATAATAAGAAATGTTGTGTTGGTTCAACAAAAATATTTAAATCCCAACAGCATTTTTATTTTAATGTAATTCTTATGAATTTTATGAATTTTATGAATTTTAAATCAACAAACAAAGTGTACGTGTTTCGTTTAAAACACCAAATATATTGGTTGCTACAATATCGATGCAGCTATGAAATCCCCAAAATTCCAGTCCAACCAACCAGTTTGATTTTGTGTAATTATTTATTATTAGGATGATTAATACAGATTTTCTTATTAGTACACCGATTAACTGAAACAAAAATACTGTCATATTTACAATCGAAAGGTGACAAAATAAAATTTATTGGAAGAAAGAATTTTAATTTATTGGTGACGTATAAAAAAGCTATAACAATGAGCCAAGCAAAGTGAGCCCTTAGTAGGATATTTTCAATAAGGTTTTCAATGTTCACGCCTGTACTTGCAACTTATGTTTACGAACAAAAATCGTTCCAGTCGTATGCATTTAAAATAAACTTAATTATTACTGAATCTTTAATTATCAAAACGGTGTCGATACCACTGACATAATAATTTGACAAAGAGGGTCTGATTTGATGTTGTGATTCGCTTTCCAGAAATTTCATAAAGATTTCATAGAAATTCACAGAAATTCGATGTTGTTATTACGAATACATAATCGACATACTACCCTAATAAATAATATTTTGTAAAACAAAGATGAAGACAAGTTTTATTATTAAGTGTCGACGTGTTCTCGTCCGAACGAAGTTGTACAGTCGTAGAGACAATAAAAAGATATTTACTGCAAATGCTCAAAATGTTGGCCTTGTTTTATAAGCAAATCATTGAAAACTTCGCGAAAATATTGAAAACATTTACTAAAATCTCAGCATTATTGCTGTTTGGATAAAATGATCCGGCGATAAAGTACCCGTATTTTTCCACTTCAAATATCAGACTGGAGCAATTTTACGCGCCGATCGGTAGTTGACTATTCAAATTGTATCTCCGTTTATTTAACTTTGAGATTGTGTACATTCAGGAATTACACGTTGCTGGCGTGTAGCATTTTGATCCATTCGGTTTTAAATGTGATTTATTCCATTACCCGTGGATTTATTTACCGAGACGACGCAATTATATTGAACTATTTGTGCAAGTATGTACATTGATTATAGGAATTGGTTATCCCAATTACTAATAATGCAAGCTGTTTACCTGAAACAGTGTGTAAATGCTGTTAATTCATAAATATTGATATACAGTGAGGAAATTCCATGATTTAACAAACAAGATTACAATGATTAAATACCCGCTATTGGTTTCAGTTCGATCAAGATGTTTTTGGACGATATCCCGGCACATGCATAATACCCAACTCCATTCGAGCCAGTCGGATCAACTTTTCACACTATGATATGGTAGTGAGACGTTAAATTTGCTAAACCAAATATTATTTATATATATTTTGAGAAATATTCAAAACTTGCATTATCATATCTTATACTCAGTGACATATAAACTGCACCACCTAGAAGGGGTGGGAATTTTTGGACCAAATTTGGCAGGAATAGTGGACTAGTCCAGGGAAATAGTTGATTAAAATTTGAAACCCAATCATCAAGTAGTCATAGGATTTTTGACGTTTGTATCATTTTTTGGAGGTGATGATAGACAAGCAATTATCGAGTCATTTTTTGAATTTATTCCACTTTTTCGGATCCCGTTCTTCAGTATAAAGTGTTTCAAGTGTTTAATGATGCCTAGAGGAAGGAGACCTCAAGTTTACCAGCAGTTGAGTGACTTTGACCGAGGGCGGATTGTTGGTTTACGAGAAGCAGGTTTTTCGTTTAGAGAAATCGGCAACCGTTTGGGACGGCACCACTCAACAATAATGCGTGTTTATCAAGCGTGGTCTGAACATGGGGTTGAACGTCGGAGAAGAGGCACTGGGGCTCAAAGACGAACCAATGAACGTCAAGATCGCCGCTTAAGACTAATGGCCTTGAGTGACCGATTCTCTACAACTAGATCAATACCTGATCAATGGTTAGGTGAAAAAGGTCGTCCGATAGGCTTGCGAACAGTTTATCGTCGAATAAGAACCTTTGGGTTGCTGTCTTACCGCCCACATCTTGTGCTACCCGTCATTGCTCAACATCGCCAGGAACGTTTGGCCTGGTGCACGGAAAGACTTCAATGGAACTTGGAGTGGCATCTAGTTGTCTTTAGTGACGAATCGCGATTTTGTTTAGGAATGCATGATGGTCGGATGACTGTTAGACGAAGACGTGGAGAAAGGCGCAATCCTGATTTTTCGATTGCGAGGCATGTTCACCGAACTGTGGGGTGCTACTGCTTGCGGCAGTAGGTCACCCTTGCTCTTCATTCGGGGCAGTATGACCGCCCGACGCTACATTGACGAAGTGGTAGTACCACATGTTCTTCCATATCTTCGAGGGCTGGAAGACCCACTTTTCCAGCAAGATAATGCACGACCTCACGTAGCAAGGTTTTCTCTTGACTTCTTTGAAGAGGCCTATGTTAATCTTCTGCCTTGGCCGCCAAGATCTCCCGATTTGTCGCCCATTGAGCACGTGTGGGACATGATGGGTAGAAGATTGAGGAATCTACCGAACCCACCGTTGACAATAGAATCTCTACGGCATGAAGTACAGGCTGCTTGGGATGCCATACCCCAAGAAGACATTGATCACCTTCTGGAATCAATGCCAAGGCGGGTCAATGAGTGTATCAGAAATAGGGGCGGACCAACACATTATTAAAGAAAAATCAAAAAGATGAAGTGTTTTCATTATCAAATTTTAATCAATTGTAACCTTAGACTAGTCCAATGTTTCTGCCAAATTTGGTCCAAAAATTCCCACCCCTTCTAGGTGGTGCAGTTTATATGCCACTGAGTGTATTTATCAACAACCTTAATGTTTATATTTAAGTTTTAAAATGTAGTTCTTAAATATAAGACTCCTTTTTCTTGTTTCATATACACGTATACTAATACAGTAATGCCTAGTTAATGTCGGCGTATTTATTTTCCAAATTGTATTTTTTTTATTTTAGGCTCAAACTTATTAAAAACATAAATTAATTAATTTCTTTCATTATCGCGTCGCGTAAATTATACGTAACGACGTTGGCCAAGACTAACTTACATATTTTTCTTCATTTAAAACCGACCGAAATTCTTGTTCCAGCAGAAAGCTCAAGATAATTAAAAGTCCACAACTTTTCGTACCTCACACGGTCTCATAACCAGAGTAGTATTTAATATCTTAGATGGCACGCCTTCGCATTGTAAAAGGGATCCTTTTGTGGCATCGCCACCGAAAATACGTCATTAACATTAGTATTTCACACGGATTGAAAAAAAATGATAAATATATTATAAACACACACAGTTATTACCATCACATAACACCTAACGTAAAAATATTTATGAGGGTTATTATAGAAATCACAAAATTTAGATAAATATATTAATCTAATGAACAATATTATTAGGGTGCCTTAATTTATTTGCGATTTTTTAATTTGAATTTAAGTTTAAAATATAAATTACAATTAACTTTGGTTTGATTAAGCAACTATTTACGTATGAACTATAACTATTACTATTAAGCAAGTCTTTCAATCTCAGTCAATGTCAAGGACTCATTGTTGCAAATAAACGTAACACAAATTGTTTGTTTGTTTGAAATTATTGAAATGATTGTAATTGTCATTTATTCATGAGTTGTCATCTTAAAAATATCTGGTGATCAAACAGGAAATTATATGTGGGACCTCATGAAGAAGAATTAAAGAACTACAGGTTCAAATTTTGGAAGGATATCTTTACCATATGAAATGAAATTATGGATGTGAGTCGCTAGTTCAATTTAAGCGGGCGTGGAATTCATTTAGATATGTTTGTAACAATTACTGGTTATATCGTCATATATGCAAAATAAAAAATATGTTTACATTGACAACACAATCAATCAATATTTATCTATTTTAAAGGACATTCTTGCTCCTTACAAACCCTCCACTTTCTGATCGAATTCTGCGACTTAATCAAAATATTATTAACCCAGTTCTTTCGTCGTAACAAGCGTCGCGAACGGCGAGAGCAAATACATAAACAAATGCAAATCCGTGAGGAACCGAACGCTTTCAAATACGCCAACTGTTAATGGAATTATAAATTGCAGGGAGAGTAGGGATGTTTGCCGTTCTTCTGTCAACAACCTGTTGTCATTCGCATTCATATTGCCGCGCGCTACGCCGCCATTAGATCGCGTTCTACAACTATATCCGAAAGAGAATTAGAGATTTAAATGCGGATGAAACGTATTTTTGCAATTGCATTCTCACTTCGACTCATTTGTTATAGATATTAATTTTAAAATATTGAAATTAAATCAGTAACTTTGCATAGAACAACTTTTAAGTTATTATAGCTTGATCAAGCACAGCAAAAAGCTTCACGTTTGAACGAGCTCATTTATAACATCAAAATACTGAGAATTAACTCTATTTATAAATTAGCGCAAAACATTGTTTTATGTAAGCTACCAGTTGCCCAATCATAAAATATTTTCGAATTTATAATCCAGCAGAAGGATAACGTTTCTATAATATATTAGATTTGCATTACACATATTTTAAGCCTGATATTTGGTTACGTTTAAATATTACTAATTTAATACAAACCATATTGTTTTTATAAACCAGATGTTTTATTTTAAAATAAAGAGCAATTCACTGAGTAGTTTTAATTGATGTTTGAATTTAAAAAAATTGCATATTTTAATGACCTATCCTTTACGTAGTAATTTCAACATCTCTTAAGCTTTATATACCTGGTTCTGAACATGCCTGCTATCAATGCATTTATAAATGCTTGAGGATGTACATACTTTATTGTATTTGCTTATGAGCCCTACTTGCGTGTCTGAGTTTAGGTGTTCAGCCACCTACATAAATACGTTTAAAATGTAAATAAAGATAATATTATTTATAATGCTTCCTGGGTGATTATATCTGTACGGGGTACTCGTTCTTGATATTCGTTTAATATTAATTTCCCCAATGTCTAAGAATAATATGTTGGCTCGTCTCGTCAGCGATTACAGAGGCGTTCATTTTATTTAGTGCTTAACTCACAATTTTATTTTCAACGTAACATATTTATTTAATGTGTGTCGATTTTGTCAACGTAATATATTTTCAGTGCCTTTTCTGGTAAATCTAATGCTGCAAAGATTCAAAAGAAGTGTTTGTCTATCATTTCAAACTTTGTACTATCAATTAATAAATATAGGAGCGAGTGTAAATTGATTGATTTCTAAACACTGCAACCAAAACCCAACCCAAGGAATGAACATTCCTCAACAACTATGACTAAATGCTTATATTTTACATCCCAACGTGACCTAACACACCCTAATCCATTCGTATTTATTTTGCTTTATATAATCATTTTAAAAATTAATGTTGTTTATATTTATACTAATTGGTAATTTTCAGTGTTTTCTTATTTTTTTTTAACATTGGTATAAATCGTTTTGAAATTTGTAAGAATGTTGTTATTGTTTCGTATTGTTTTTGGGTTGGGTTGGGCAAGCAATTACCATAAAATTAATAAAATTGTTCCACAATTATTTTTTTAATTCTATTATGAATTAAATAACCCGGTTTAATTAATTAATAATAAATAATTTCTTTAACAAAAATTAATTTTGTTATACATTGGATTGGTCTTAATTTGTGTTCCAGTCTGATATATGATTTTATGGATTTCATTGTTCATTTGATTTTGTCTGTAAAAAATAATTGTCAAACAATTTTGTTAATTTTATGCGAACTGTATGGCCTTGTTTCGATTGGCACTTTTCCAATTTAATTTGGTTTAGTTTTTGATTTTCTTTATCTCGTTGTGAATGCTTCTTGCATCGAATGATATTGATTTTTGTCCATAAAGTCAGTCCATTCCAAAAAAATTAAAACTAATCAAATTTAATATAAAAATTAGGTTGGTTTCATTCAAGAAATAAAATTACCCTTTATGACGCTTTCAAGTTTTTCCATTTTCGCTTGTTATTTTTTTTATTATTTGGTTGGGTTGGGTTGGGTAATTAATTATCTTACGTTAATTTAATCATAATTTCATCGATGCTGTTTTTATTTGCCTTCTACAAAATTTATTAAAAGAAATATTGTCTATATATAATTTAGGGCACACTTTATAAACTGTTTATTTGTTTACATATTCGTCAAGGGTTCCTAAAGTATAAAATTATTACAAAAGAATGACATGCCTGATGAAAAAATGTTTCAGGAAATTTTTTTTGCTATCTTAGTTGCATTTCCTGAACTTTCTGAATGAACACATTCATTTTCAATCCAGTCCTTTGCAATTTGTTTCAGAAAATATGAAAATTTAACTTTCTTTGCTGGATTCAGTATCATGTGTACCACACATGATTAAATAGAGCAGAATTTAACATAAATAAAAAGCCTTCTTGTCTATGTGACATTTTTTCTCATAATTGGATTATAAGCAAGGTATTGATTTGCCAAATAAACACCCTTCATATACATATTATATCCAAAATACTTTCAGGTTTTGTTATCAGTATTTAATTAAAAAATTTTTACGGAAATCATGTATTTTTCTTAACTTATTTTTTTTAGACCTTCAGATAATCCACGATTTCATTTTATTGTACCACAAATTATAATGTTTTTGGAAAGTAATTCTGCCAACTCAACACTATTATAATAATCGTCCATGTAAATATGGTGTCAAATATTTTCCAACCATCCAAAAGGTTTACGAGGAAATTTTGCAAATTTTCTCCATTGAAGCTGTATAATATAATTTATATATCAATACAGTATCAGAGATTCGCAAAAAATTCTCTCTGGGTTGTAGACACGGAAACTTAGTCGTTCTCTGTAAGGTAACATTGAAAGATTTTGTTTTGGTTTATAGACTTCATCAAATTTATCTATAAAATATTTTATTATTGACTCTACTTTGAAAAGTCGACATAGTATTTCTTCATTTTATTTATCTTTTATTCATCAGTTTTTCACGTATGCCATCATAATTTTCTGCAGCATTTTGTCCAATATAAATTCCGGAACCAAAGATATCTTTTTATAATACACTTTTAAAGTATGATATGGTTATAAATAAATTGCACACATTCAACACCTAGCCACACTTGTGTCAAAGTACTTATTGGTTTCTTACGAATTAGTATGTGTTTGCATATACCTGCAATTACTAAATGTATCCCTATCTGTAAAATACGTAATTTTTATTACGGAAATAAACGCAATTCAAGTAAACGCTTAGTAAACTTTGACTTATGGTACACAACGTATCCTTAGACAAATATATGTGACTGTTTCTATTTACCTTCCCGAAGAGAATTCGACGCTATTAACATATCTATGCTGAAGCAATTAAAACTACATAACATAAATTGTTTATTCTCAGCCAAATAACTAAAATTTAAGTGGGAGGTAATGAACAACTTTGTACTTTGCTGATTTCCACAGTAACAGAAATTAGTTATTATACTTGTTGACTTGTTGCTTATTATTGATATATTTATATAGAAAGTGAAGGGAAATGTGAATTTTTATCAATGCAAAGTGTATTCATAGTAACATCCCGCTCGGTATTGTTTAAGAGTTAACTTCGTGCCGCGGACTGGTTACAAAAAAATTGTCAATGTTTGAATAGGGGCAAAGAAATCCACAAAATTATACACATTATTCAGAATTTAATGATTAAAAACCGCGATTGATTTCATTTTAGTCATGAAAATTTTAGGTATTTGAGGTCAATGCAAAGGTTATATTATATATTCTTTATTGGTCCTGAGCCACATATAGACATAGACGAGACAAGTCAAAAAGTAGATAAATTAATCAAACAATAACATTACAAACAAACAATAAATTGGCGCAATTTACAAATACATATATACTCAGTGACATATAAACTGCACCACCTAGAAAGGGTGGGAATTTTTGGACCAAATTTGGCAGAAACATTGGACTAGTCTAAGGTAACAATTGATTAAAAATTGATATAGAAAACACTTAATCTTTTTGATTTTTCTTTAATAATGTGTTGGTCCGCCCCTATTTCTGATACACTCATTGACCCGCCTTGGCATTGATTCCAGCAGGTGATCAATGTCTTCTTGGGGTATGGCATCCCAAGCAGCCTGTACTTCATGCCGTAGAGCTTTTATTGTCAACGGTGGGTTCGGTAGATTCCTCAATCTTCTACCCATCATGTCCCACACGTGCTCAATGGGTGACAAACCGGGAGATCTTGGTGGCCAAGGCAAAAGATTAACATTGGCCTCTTCAAAGATGTTAAGAGAAACTCTTGCTACGTGAGGTCGTCCATTATCTTGCTGGAAAAGTGGGTCTTCCAGCCCTCGAAGATATGGAAGAACATGTGGTACTACCAATTCGTCAATGTAGCGTCGGGCGGTCATACTGCCCCGAATGAAGAGCAAGGGTGACCTACTGCCGTAAGCAATAGCACCCCACACCATCAACCCCACAGTTCGGTGAACATGCCCCGCAATCGAAAAATCAGGATTGCGCCTTTCTCCACCTCTTCGTCTAAAAGTCATCCTACAATTATGCATTCTTAAACAAAATCGCGATTCGTCTCTAAAGACAACTCGATGCCACTCCAAGTTCCATTGAAGTCTTTCCGTGCACCAGGCCAAACGTTCCTGGCGATGTTGAGCAGTGAGGGGTAGCACAAGATGTGGGCGGTAAGACAGCAAGCCAAAGGTTCTTATTCGACGATAAACTGTTCGCAAGCCTATCGGACGATCTTGTTCACCTAACCATTGATCAGCTATTGATCTAGTTGTAGAGAATCGGTCTCTCGAGGCCATTAGTCTTAAGCGGCGATCTTGACGTACATTGGTTCGTCTTTGAGCCCCAGTGCTTCTTCTCCGACGTTCAACCCCATGTTCAGACCACGCTTGATAAACACGCATTATTGTTGAGTGGTGCAGTCCCAAACGGTTGCCGATTTCTCTAAACGAAGAACCTGCTTCTCGTAAACCAACAATCCGCCCTCGGTCAAAGTCACTCAACTGCTGGTAAACTTGAGGTCTCCTTCCTCTAGGCATCATTAAACACTTGAAACACTTTAAACTAAAGAACGGGATCCGAAAGTGGTACAAATTCATAAAATGACTCGATAATTGCTTGTCTATCACCACCTTTAAAAAGTGACACAAACGTCAAAAATCCCATGACTACTTAATGATTGGGTTTCAAATTTTAATCAACTATTTCCCTGGACTAGTCCACTATTCCTGCCAAATTTGGTCCAAAATTCCCACCCCTTCTGGGTGGTGCAGTTTATATGTCACTGAATATATATCTAAACATTTTGTATACCGGATTCATAGTTGTGACGATAAAAAATGTCACATTACTTATGGGATCCTCAATATCCATATAATTCTAAAATAACCCAAGCAGCTTTACACACTTGCTCTGTGATACACGTCTGCTCACTTATTAAAAACCAAATTAAGCTTTCAAATAAAACAATATATATATTTATATATATTTATAGTAAACTGAACCAAATGATTATCAGAATGCCAACGTTTCAATAATGAAAAGGAAGTTATCTTAGTTATTCTTTAATAAACGAGATGGTTTGTGTAGGGCGAGTAATAACTGACACTTACCGGTATTATAACATCGTTATGTTCAATTTCGTCTAAAGTTATATAGCTAATTGAATTTGTTGTATATGGTGTTGGGAGATAAAACTAGCCTTCTTGAAATTACGTCCGCTTATTTGAGGCAATTAGCATTTTACGACTTAATAAGAATCGCAGATAAAATATTATTTAATCGACGTTGTACTCGGCACCCCCAATAGAATAGGTACCAATGTAACACAGTAATGACAAAGTTAAATAACGTATGTAACAACAGTTTTGGGAACATTTCGAAATATAATTATTCAAATGCATAATATAAATTTTGCTCCAAGTTTATTAATATAGTAATTTATTTTATTTATTAATATTTTACACGTACATATTTTATCTTCGACTATAACTATGACGTTGGTGATCTGAAGAGTCCTGAAGGACCTTATTCACCAGCTGAAATTTGTTTCCAAAAAAATCTTCCTTTCAAGTCATTAAGATACCTTACCGTGGAAGCAGCTTTGTTTATTTATATTTGCATACACATAGTATTTATTAGACAGTTGTTGCTAAAAAAAAATTTGGCTTGAAAAAGGCCTTGATTGCAATTTGTCTAAGTCGATTGTAGAACTCGTTTTCGTGATACTTTAAAATGTGAAGATTTGATGTTTTCAAATTATCAAAAGAGAATTATTTTATGCATAGTAGGAACCAGTTGAATTAAAAATTCTACGTCTCCAATTTTCCAACTAGTTATCATACTCGGTAGAATGGTAAGAAGTACCTATGTTCTAGATACGTGCCACAGGATAAAAACAACTTACGTACCCACTCACCCTATAATACGAGTTTTAGTTTTTAATTTGCAATTAGGTGTAAATATCTTGTAAATAAATACATAATACCTATAAAATAATGATAATATGTAAGTTAGAATTTATTTAACGTTACAATTGTATTTATTATTGAATGATTTAATTTGGGAACGTTTTCAATTGAAATTATTAATCAAATTTTATTGTTCGACAATAACATATAATAATATCTAATTTCGGGTAAATTTGTTAATAAAAAAATATTTTCAATTCACAGCAACTCGCCCACATATTTGAAAAAAGTGGAAGTTAATCCCAACATGTTTTATTATGATTTACTATTGCGTGATGTTTGTTTTAATACACAATATTTTTGCGTTAAAAGTTTTGAATTTTCTACATAAAATACATAACAATAAAACGCAAGTCTGCTGCAAAATATTGAAATCCCATTGATTTATGTTTCGTGTTGGCGTATTTTTATTATGACGTGACATATTTATGTAACACAAATTGAAATATATAATACTCCACACACTGCACTTGTGGGAAACTTCTTGGTACGCGTCCAAATGTATTACCATCTGAGACTTTTTTATAAGGATTAATGATAGATTTGTGGTGAATTAAAAAATATTTTTATTTGCACATTAAAAGTAATGTATGCAATGGAGCCACAGCGAGATACTTGACCAACAGATTTAATGAATTGAGTGGGAATCACCAATAGCTGAGGATTAGTTAGATAAAATTCTTTTATCATTAGTTATCATTAGTTTCATGGCAGTAAAATATAGTTCTAGTTGATTGATTTCTTGTATCCAAACGATTCAATAACATTAAAGAATATGAACAGGATTCATATTCTTTAATGTTATTGAATCGTTTGGATACAAGAAATCAATCAACTGGGTCTATTTTTTTATCTCCAATATAAACAGGCCCCAAATATATTATGAAAAGCAACCCAATACAATACAAAACAATAAAAATTAATGTGATAATATTCAATGAAACTTACTTATTGCTATAGCAAAATGACGAATTACATGAGTAATCATTGGATACTGCAGTAAGATCGACTACCACGAAGGATATTATTTTTATTATAATTGAAAGTATTGTATTAAATGTTTTACAAATAAATTTAAAAATGCAATATCCGTTCAAATACGCCCAAAAAATCACCCAAAACTTTGTGTGGGGAATTTTATTTGTTTGAAATGTAACATCAAATACAAATACTGGTTTCTTTATAATACAACGTAGCTTTAAAGTGTTCAATAAATATGCATGTAATTGCTTGTTCAAAATAAACACAAATTACACATTCCAATTCTAATTAACTTTATAATACTGTTTTGGGACGTTTAATTAATTCGTTACAATTCCAAACGTCTATCCGGAAATTTGTATGTACGCTACACAGTAAATAATTAACCAACGATAAACAGTCAATCAAATTCAATTGTCTATTCATTATATACGACTATGTTTAAAGTTTTTTAAATGACTTTTTAATTTTACCTCTGATTATACTAGTCGAATGATGGAATTTCGTTTCGATGAAAGCTGTGAAAATTAATTTTATTTAATTTATTTTATTACATCAAGACGAAGTGAAAATGTTGTAAAGCAGTTTTGAGACAGATATGTGGATTAAATTGGTTGATAGAATAGGGAATGTGTAACAGAGTTAGAAAGCCAAAAAGTAAGGAAGCTATTATGAAGAGGTGGCAAAAGAACAGAAGCTAGAAGATGGGTTGCGATAAAATTACTATAGAAGGAGAGGAATGCTGGTGGGATATATTCAAAGAGAAGCTGAAAAAAAACAAACAAATGCAATGAACAAACTGGTATTATGCAATACTGAGGGTAACCCAACTGTAATGGTAAGGACTCACTGTGAAAATGTGGAAATATATTGAAAAATGTGACAATGTAAAATTAAGAAATAGAGAGAAATATAGCAGCAACGCAGAAAACGAGGTGGGAAGGACAAAATAAAAGTTATTTTATATTCAGATACGCAGGGAATGGAAAACAAGGAATACATTGAGTTGCTTTCGTTATACTAGGTAATTTAAAGACTAAGGTAAATGAGTTTAAACCACCAAGCGAAAGAAATGCAGATTTGAAAATAGAGCCTGCAGTACTAAACATACCATTATTTATTATGTATGCAATAACGGAACGAGCAAATATAGAAGAGAAAGAGAGGAGAAATAGAAAGGATGCCAAAGGTGCCCTCCTTTGGCATTCTTCCTATTTGATGACCAATATTCTGATTTCTTTTGGTGACTTCAATGTACAAATAGAAAAAGTCTCTGGCATATGTAGCAGGAAAACAAACAATGCACCAATAAAGCAAATGATTATCGACCGAGACTACGCCACTTACATGAAAAGGCAAATATGAACTCAAGTAGCAAAAAGTTTAAACATTTAAAACATTAGGCAACATGAAACGCTGCAGTCAAATAGAACATATACTAATTAACAACAGAAAGTAAACACCAGTAAAGAACGTAACAAGGTGTAGGGGAGCATACGTAGACTCTCACCACCTCATGACTATTTGTGCGGAATAAGAGCAGGTGGAGTGGAAAGAAATAAAAATGTATAGAATAAGCAGCACATGACCATATGAGAAAAAGGAAGAAGGACCAATGAAATAATAGTACAGCGAGAAATGTCAGAAAACAATTAAAGCGAAGCTAATATCGATTGAGTCTAATAAAACAAAGGATAAAGACGAGTATAAATAAGTAAGGAATGGCTGTACATAAGAGAGGGCAAGAGAAAATGGACAGAAATAAATAAATAAATAAAATAGTAGAAATTCAAAGAGGAAGAAAGGACAAAAATACAAAGAGCTTCTTTAAGAGAATCAACGAATAAAATAAGATGTATAAAGGAAAGATAACTGATATAAATATCAATGATGGGAAAGGAGTAGAGGAAATCAATACAACCAGATTTGGACAAATGATTAAGGAATTACTGCCAGAGTTAGATACGGAGGAGGAATAGCAGCAGACAACATAAGAAATAAATAAGAAAGATACAATAGAGATACTAACAAAAAAAGAAGAAGAAATTATTAATAGAAGAAGGAACTGGAAAAGCACTAATGTATGGTATAAACTTAAACTGAGAAAATATATAAACTCATAAAAAATATGAAGGAAAGAAAAATGCCTGAACAATTGGAAAGTCGATAGAGGATAACTACACATAAAAAAGGCGACCAGAAGGAATGCAAGAACTGCAGATCTATTACATTGCTGACCATATCATACAACGTTGTCAACTATACAAAGATGGTTAATAAAAGCAAAGCTAGGGCAGTACTATTTACTAATCTCTCTACACCAGCTAGATCGACAATGGACGCAATTTACACTGTCAACCGGTAAAGAAACATATATTAGATTTGGATTTACTATCTGTATACTTTCGACACGAATTTATTTATTCCTTAAAAAGAAAAGAACTCACGGTAATAATGGGGGAACTAGTGATACATCAGAAGATGACTGATTCGAGACGAATAGTACTGACAATAATAAAGAAAAAAGATAAGTTATCACGTTGTGAGTAGGTTTACAAGAAAGTGAATCAAAGGGATCTAAGGACACTATGAAGACAATTAACTGCATATGCTGACGATATTGTTATAATAATAAAACAAAGAAATATACTGATAAACATACTAAAGGAAGTAATAATGAAAGAAGAGATGATGAGTATGAAATGAACGCAAAACAAATAAAAGGAAGATAGGGAAAAATTCCGAAAATGGAAAGGTCAAGATGGGAGTTATTTGGGAGTGAATTTGAAGTGAAGTGGAAAGAAAATTATAAAACGCAGATTACTTACGAAACTAACCATATCTTGGTTTTTAATGCATCTTAATTTTTTTTCGTTGATTAATATATTTTGTACGTATTTAATCGCCCTCTTCCATGAACTCATTTCATCAAAACAAAAAAACTTGACTTGAAATTGTGATGGAATTATTGAAGATGATGTTTTTCAATCCCAACCCAACTCAAATAAATTTAATAACAAACGCAGCTACATAATTTCAAAGATCCAATTGGTATATTTTTTATGGTTGTGTTTTGCTGAAGAATTGTAGCTTCGAACGACCGAAATAATTGTGCGACACTGAGTTAATGGACGACAATAATTTTCATAGAATGTAATAGGTGACGATAGATCAGTTTACCTTTCTGGGCTCATCACACCATCACTATAGTTATGCACCCGTTACCGACAGTATCGACACAGCGGCCTCTGTAACTGCGTAGCAACATGAGTATTGACTTCTAGGTGGGGTTAATACACTTACATAAACAATATGTGAGTTAAGCGACGGATGGTTTGATGTAAGTAATGGCACGTCCTGTAAATGTGGCACAGTTAACCGCCGTTGTACATGCCGTTAATGCATTTAGATCACCCAACTATCTCGTCTATTTGTTGACCATTCATTTGTCTATCAGCCTCCTAGTGTAATTTTGTTGGGTATAAATAACGCTTTTGAACATTTACACTATCGATCGTATGTTGTATGTGATCGGAATCGTATGCAGAGCGAGCGAGCGAGCGAGCGATGCCCAAATCTTTATTTAAGATGCTAGTTACTATTTTTATATAGTTTTATAATAGCTATTTATAGCTATTTATAAATTGGCTGCAAAATAAACGAGCTACCAAACTAAAACTCTCTGTATTCAACCGAATAAAATAAACTGAAAAATCAATTTGTCATCATTAGTTGCTTTTATGATATCGTATAATTTTTGTTGATAGCGTAGTTGGTGAATTCTAATCCCAGTTTGCATTTCAGGAAACATATGACACTCGGAAATGTGTATTTGGGGTTGTATGCCCATATTTTTTTCCGTGGCGAGGCTGGTGGTCTTGACGCACCTGATCTCACATTAAAGATTCGATTAAAAGTATTTATATATAACCGCGCGATTGTGGCGACCATTGCGACAGCTAGCGGAGGACAAACTTCTTTGTCGGTCGCATTCTCTCATCTTGTAGGAAATATAAGCGTATTGGCTCCTTTATGACGTACCATCGATGCTATTAGATAAACTAACTTTACAAGTACGAAATAGATATAAAACAGTGATAATAAAATTGTGTTTGCTTTTTAAACATTAATTAATTGCATGGCTTCGCAGTAAACTATAACAACAAAAATATGGGACGCACTGTAGCTGGTCCGTTCAAGTTTTACGACAAAACCTACGTAATTCATTAATAATAAAACGTAAACGATCTTGTAAGCGAAAATATCAAGTTTAATGTAGCGATTTTGCAAATCATAAATTTCATAAAGCCATCAGCTTTACGCAAAATTACCCAGCCGTTACTTTCGTTTATTTCCAGTTTTTAATTATCCACTCGGCACACTCGTTAAATGCATAATGATCTTCTTTCCCAGCACACACGAATCCACATGTCTGAATGAATATGTGGCACGTGAACCAGAAATGTACGTGCGGCGAGGTGCGTATACACGTCTCCATAGGAGAAACGAGGACGCAAAGCTCGGCGAATTCAGGCGGGTGAAATGGCCGGGGAATGTTCGTCGAAACGGTTGTTGAGCTTTTACATTATCTTTCATTGGTGGATCACTGCAAGATACTTTCTATATACGATCCCATGAATTGTTATTTGTCGCTTTAGTTATGCTCGATGATATGGAGCTTTATTATGATTGTTTTATTCACTAGAGTTGTTTAAATACGAAAGCAGGACCGGTGCAAGAGAATATATTCGATGAGTGGTGGACATATAGTAAATATTGTTAAAATATAAAGAAATTCAAAGTAAAACTCAAATGTTCTTTGTTAAACACGAAGTAAAAGTTAACGGAATTGTGAGGCTCACGAAAGAAATGCGAATCTCTGGGTACGTTTCCTAAACTTTTATTTTCCACCCACATACTGCTAAGGCAAATATGTAGCATTAATTTTTCACTTGAAAAGAAACGACTGCGTTGCTAACCAGGGAGGACACTTCAAACAGATTTACACCTGCTTTGTAAATTGTGCGGTTGGGTAATGGCTTCCGTTTAAGGTACGCTAGCCGGTAGTAAAGTACAGAAAAGTCGTCATATATATTTATTCCTATGATTAAATGATAGACGTATATCAATAATTTCATTAGCTTATAAAATGTTGGTACCTTGGCTTTAAGCACAATGGTACGTATGTTATTGAGCTAGTTGTATATAGTTTCTCCCACCACATACCGTCTAAAAATTTACGAAAATATACCTATCACAATCAGCACTATGGAAAAGTTTGTTGCGACCACTATATTAAATTCGTATAGTTATTCAAACATCTGAGTCATAATTACCGTTTTAGAAATGCAGTCTATGGCAGTAATATAATGTAAACATCACACTTCATTAAATACGATAAGCGTACAATTACACTTCGTTGTGAAAGATTAAAAGACTAACGTGGATCTATACAGCTTTGACTAATTTATCATTAACATCATACTTTACACGTAATGCAAGTTGCGCGTTGTATTAAGAAAGTTATAAAATTTTAAATATATAATTTTAACTAGTTGTAATTGTGGTAGGGTGAAGTAAAAGTGTTCTAAATGGAACATGTCCAATTTGTGTTAAAACTCTGCGTTTGTGAGAACTGGAAATCAAGATTTTCCAATATTATATTTTTTCGAAGTAGTCTTTATTTTCATTTAATTATCTTTGGTGTTTGTCCGAATTATGCTCGACTACATCGCACGGAAATACCTCCCGGCCAATAAAGCTATTCATTTTTGCTTGGTATCTTAGCAAAATGTTTAATTTGTCAAAAAATTTCCCTCTTTGTTGAGTTTATTGTGTAAATGCAATATTTTGCTCGAAAAGGGTTTGGTCCATAGCTTCCTGGGTTTTCGATCAAGTCGAGTCACATCACGTGTAGGTTGTCCTTAAATGAAAACACGGGGTTGTTCCTAATTATTGAAAAATATTATAACCTTTACATACGTATGAACAACTTTTAAAAATAATCTCCATTGAATTAATGTAACCCAGGCGTATTATGTTATAGAAAAATTGCAGAAAAATATTCCATATTTGGTAACACTTGATAAAGCCAGAGAATAAATCTGAAAATTTTCTTTATTGTATGTAAAATAAGGAAGGTCGTAATTGCAAATATAAGAAAATAATAAATAAATAAAATGTATTATCGATTGTTTCTTTCTTTATTAGTATAACAGGATAAAGCCTGTCAAAAATTATAATAATGTCGTAGTTTGGATTTCTTGCAAATTAAAACAAATATTTTCAAATGAAATTTTACGAGATGCAAATGTATATTTTCCTATAATTCCAACCCAATCCAACCGAACCCAACTCAAACTTCGATTTTTTTTCGTATTGCTATCTGGCCAGAATTATTTATATATTCGAAAAGTTCTAAAACTGAAAACGTTGATGTTCTGATTTTATTTACATTTTTCTGGTTACCAAATTTTTGAAGGAAATCATGACCATCCCCATTTGTTCAGGTTTTGGCAAGGTCAAAGTTTTGAAATTTTGATAGAAATGGATATTCAAAAATTGTCCAGATCTTTGGTAGTTTTTTGCTAATTTAATTAAACATCTTAATTTGTAATTATTGTATTTGCTTAAAATTAGTTAATTTTGTTCAGTAATTTTATCATTCATAAGACCATAAGAAATTCTTAAATGGGATTTTTGAATGACTGCAATTGTTTAATCATCGACTTAATATGACTTCTCTAAATTATAATTCAACGCAATCTATGGTGGGTTGGGTTCGGGTATGCTTGGATGGACTGGGCTGGGTTGTGATGGATTCGGATGGATTGGGATTGGTTGGAATTGGATGGGATGAGTTTAGGTAGGTTGGGATGGGTTGGGTGGAGTTATGAGTTAGGATAGGTTGGGTTATGTGTAAATGTAATTCTTATGTTCCCTCTTGGTTTTATCCTCAACTCAAGTAGCTTTGAAAGCCTACTTGAACTTCGTTAAATTATCTGATTTTTTTCTAGCTAATTGTAAAATAAAGGTAATAAAATTAAATGTATTATTGCTTGTTTATTTCTTCATTAGTGTAGCTTAAAAAAAATTTCAAAATTCTAGTATTTTGGATTTCTAGATAGTGAAAAGAAATATGTTCAAATGTAAATGTAACTTCTTTTTTGTTCTCTGGTATCCTTTTTACTAGCACGGGTGTTGGATATTTGTGGATTTCGCGTCCTTGACCCATTTCTTCCATCCTTTATGATCCCTTGCCATCTTTTTAATGTTTATCTATCTCTTCTATATATTTCGTCGAGGTGAGTTTCGATCTTCCTTTTTTCCGCTTCCACGTAACTTTAGTTTTCATTATTTACGCGGTCAGTTTCCGTCCAATCTCTGTAAGTGTTCGTACCACTTTAATTGCTTCTTCTCACATTTTTTGTTATCATTTGCTGTTTTAGTTGTCGTATCCTTTCCTTAATTTCTAATATGATCCTTCATTGGTAATCCAGAAAGTTCAAGACGAGACAATTATTAAATATTTAAAAACTGTCCAGAAATATTCATATATTCGAAAAGTGCCAAACCCTGACAACTTTGACGTCTTGATGCTTTTACATTTTTTGGAAAGTTGTCAAATTCATCCGACATGGCCGTTCTTATTTGTTCAGTTATGGCGAGGTTAAAATTTTAAAATATTGATAAAAGTGGGTACAAAAATTGCCAAGATATTTGGTAGCGTTTTGCTGTTTTGAATAAATATCACAATTTGTCATTTCTGTATTAGATGAAAGTTATTTAATTTTGTTATTGTAAAACTTTCAAAAAACATTTTCAGTAATTTTAACAGTCATAAGAAATTTTTGAATGACTTCAATAATTTAATAATCCTATTGGTACAACTTAGAATAAATGGCAGGAAAAAATACAAAAAGATCAATATCCCGAAGAAAATAAATGAAAACGGCAACATTTTCTTCTCTAAATTATAATTCGACGCAATACATGGTGGGTTGGAATAGGTTTGGATGGGTTGGAATGGGTTGAGATAAGTTGGGATGGGTTGGGATGGGATCTGATGGGTTGGGTTATGTGTCGCTTGTAAATGTAATTCCCTCTTGGATTTATTCTCAACTCGAAAACGTAGTTTTAAAATCCTATTTCGGAGACTTTCGATAGGTTTCGTATAATTGTTCGGCAACTCTTTTCGAAAATCGTTTTGCATTCATTTGCATTCAGTTATAGAGGATCGTCACCAAAGGTACAATTAAGGTGCTTGGTTATATTTTCCCCATTGTTTTGCGAATCTTAGATTGTCATCCACCTATGAATAAGTTTTAAAAACAATGTCCATTCCATCAATGCAGCACAAAAGTGTTGTAGTATGTTATAGAAAAATTTCATAAAAATGTCCCATATTTGGTTAACACTTGCGTATGCCTGAGGATAAATCTAATTTTTTCGGCATAATTGTAAAATTGTAAAAAAATATTATCCATTGTTAATTTCATCATTAAACTTATGGCGTATTTTTGGATTTCTTGAAAGTAAAAATATCTGCTTTCCTTCTTATCCTCACGGGTGTTAGATATTTTTGGTTCAGTGTCCTTTACCAATTCCTTCCATCCTCTATGGGCCTTTGCCAACTTTTTAATTTCTTGCATTGTTTCCAACTTGCTTTCCATATGTCTTCTATGCTTCTTCTTTTGTGTTATCTTTTGTTGTTTTAATTTCCCTATTTCTGTGATCCAGTGAATGTGATCCAGCTTGGTAAATCTTACCAAATAAAAATATATCATACTTTCGTACAGTTCCACCCCAACCCAACCCAACCTCCAAATTTTTGGTGTATTTTAAAATATATAGCCTTTTTGTTTCGCACTTTGTGAAAGTTTGTACATTTTTGGCAATCTAGAGTTTTCAAAAACAAGACAATTATCAAATGTTAAAAAAGTACCTTGAAATATTCATAATTAGTTACAATTCTTGGAAGGTTGTTAAATTTTTGTACTTGCATCATTATCATTTGTTCAGTTTGTGGCAAGGTCAAAGTTTTACAATTTTGATGTGTATTCAAAAAATTCTGAGAACTTTTGTAGCTTGGTGTTATTTTGAAGGAAAAGCATGTTTGTATTGGTTGGTAATTAATTTTGTCAGAGTAAAATTTAAAAAAAATCAGCCTACATAAGACCATAACAATTTCTCTAATTGGGATTTTCGAATTATTGCAATTTTTATTAAAAATTTTTATAAAGGTTCGAGTTATTAAGACTTAAATAAATGAAAACGACAAAATTGTTGGGATGGGTTGGGACAGGTTAGAAATGTGTTGGAATGGGTTGCGATGGATTCGGGTGGGTTGTGTTATGTATCGCTTGTAAATGTTATTATTATTTTTTTTTGTAATTCTTATGTATCCGCTTGGATTTATTCTCAACCCAAGTGGGTAGCTTAAAAAGCCTATTTGAACTACGTTCAACTTTCGATAGGTTTCATATAGTTGCTGGGCAACTCTTTTCGAAGATCGTTTTCTATTAATTAAGTTATGCAGGTCGTCACTACGGTACAATGACGGAGTGCACATTGTATGTTGTGATATTAGCAAGGCGCCAAACAATGAACTACGGCTCTGGAATAAATTGACTTTTTTTACTTCCACAATTTCCCATATTATTTAACATTTCTTCATCGTTTTCTATAAAGGACAGTACATTCATGTCATAGAATTCAACGTCATGTTTGTAACCATGGATGGTCAGATATTCTGGCACATCCACCCGAAACACCTAAAAACTCACCCTGAGTTAATTAGCATTTTATATTTATTTTGTTCAACGAATACAAGAATGAAATCATGTTTCTACCACTTATTTGAGGGTTGCACGATGAACGATTTGTATAGTAGAGATCTTTTGTACTTGTTTATGTTAAAATTTCAATTCATTTATATTCGTTTAATTCCATCGTGATGCAGGTCTGAGGTACATAGGCCTCTGCGTTTAATGTTTACGTTAGTACGAGTATATGCGAAATAATTTTGTTCATTCTATGGTGTGATATATTGGGGGTGGAAGACAGGCGAATACACATAACCATGTGCCAGTAACCGCTATGGGAACTATGAGTACAGAAGGTAAGTTTGTGTTATGTGTGCACACGTCATTGTCTATTAGAAGTGCATTACCCGTGACAGTCCATTGGTGTTGCTACTCAACACCCCTGGCACTCCCGCCCCCGCTGGACAATTTGGTGATGACAAACTTCTTTCATTGAATTCCTAGATGCAGAGTTTGTATGCTTATAAAATCATCTTGATCAGCATTTAAGTGAACCACTCGCCTGAAGCATATTTGAGTCATTACATGACACATCGTTCAAAGCGCAAGCAGTTCGTTTCATTAATCGTAAAACGCCTTTTGACAACAGCGAAAGCTCAGCTAATGCTGAAACATAAATCCTTCTCCACCAAATCACGGTAATATTTAAATGATTTAAACATTTACCTTTATGTTTTTATGCATTACCTTTATGTTTTTATGCATTATTATCGTTAATATTATTAATATTTTTTTAACAATTGTCCAAATGTGCTGCGAAATATTTCCAATGATGAACATTCATATCTATCAAAATATAATTATTTTAACAAATTTATATTTAATCAAATTTTCTGCTAAAACAATCGCTAATTTCCACATATTTATGAAAATAAAATTTTGATAAATATCGAACATTGCGGAATTTATATATAATTCCACCTACGCTGAATTGATTACGCCGTTTAAAAATAACAAACTTAATTGAAAATGGAACATTACTGCGTCGACATTGTTACATTAAAATGACAACAAAATAATACAATTTAATGTCGATGTAATGTTGCTTTGAGTGAATTCATATTTGAATTAAACTTCTTCAGTTTTAATTTAATCCAACTTCAAACACGTACAGGCGAGGTGGTTTGCGATTAAATGAAACTTGATCAATAATACTTATAGCATATGCTATTCCCGATAGCACTCCGCACACAATCATCCTAATTGAGCACTATAACGCTCAAATACTTTTTAATAGGAAATTGACACAAATGTTTAACCTATCATACATTGAAACGATAAAATGATTAAGTACGTAGGAAATTAAAGAGAGGTAATTAATTGTCAACAGTTTTCCGGTGAGGTTTACATTTTAATGTCTCATAAAACGCCGTGGTAACTAGACTTTGTCACAAACTGACGCGTTTGTATGTAGAAATGTAACTCTGTGTGGAATAAAAGAATTAAACTGGATTGAAATATCATCGACGAAAAAGGGGATTATTTCGTTCCTCGTTAATTGCATTACAATAATTATTCATAATACGAAAAAATTAATTGAATAATTAAATTTTCGCATTCAACCCACTGAAATAAATGTTTGAGCGAATAAGTAATAATGTTTTATCGTAAATCATATTAAACCGAGCTTTGAAGTCAATGTTAACAAACAAATATCTGAAAGGAACTGGATTCCATTATAAAGACACGATGGCCGATATTTGAACAAGGAGTTGCGATAAAAGTTCGACGTGGTAAGTATTATTTTATAATTCCATTACACGACTGCGTGCTTGGTAAGTAATCGAAATAAAAATAGCGCATTTCAATTTTATTTCGAATGGCAATCAAGTTTTATTTAGCCAATCAATTTGTACAACAAACAAATATTATAATATGATAAAACAGGAATTTGAAATGTTTGACAAACGTGATTCTTAAATGAACAGTTTTGTAGCAAATTGCAAAATCCAAACCAACCACAACATGACATGACATCCAAACACTGATTACTGGTAACATCGAGCTCATATCGCAATTAAAGGAAATAATGTCAAAAGTAATAACGTTAAAAGAAATTTTAATATAATATTAAATATTTTAAAAATATGAAAATTAGTAAATGTTATATGCACTGAAGAATTTATATAGAATATTAAATAAATAAAGTAATTAGTAACGGTAGCCGGTTAGCAAAACTTTTAACTTTAAAAGGCAAAGATTTTTTTCATATTTTTTCGTTTAGATTGAAAACAAAAATACGAGTTTTAAATCGAACACGTTGTATTAGAATCATAATCTGGCGTTTGGTGTAATTTTGGTTATTTATTTATAAGATATTTAATTTTTACAACCCAGGCCAACCTAAGCCAACCCAAACCAACGCAAGTCAACCCAATCCAACCCAACCCAACCTAAACCAAACGAAACCAACTAAACTCAACCCAACCCAACCTACACCCAATATTATCAAGAAGTCTTTCTTAAGAAATAAATCTTTATTGTCACGGTTTAAGGAACCTACATATTTTACAATAACATTCATATTTTTTTATTCTCAATCAAACGAATTTAAGAATCACTCGTTCTTATAATCAATTATATAAAAATAATTTTCAAGCTCAAAAAATATTTTTAAGTGGAAAGTTTAGCAATGCAATATGTGGACAGTAAATTAATAAAGACAGTAATTTAAGGGCTACAATTGGAAATGTGTTGAATAGTCTATTTTTGACGACGGTTATAAATCATTAATATATATTCATACAGCAATATATAAATTCAGAATTACTAGTATAGAAGGAAAGAAAGTTAAAAACTGGAAAAAAGATGGCGAGACACTGGGCCGGATGAAGATTCTATGACGCTGTCGGGGATACAGCACAATGGATGAAAAGAAAAGAGAAGAAAAACAACGCCGAAGGAATGATGAAATGGAAGTGGGAAAATGTATTTATTATGTAATATTAATCTTGTTTTATATTATATTTTTTATGAATTAATTGCTCTAATATATATAAATACAATCCGGAATTACCATTTCTTAGTTGTAACAGTTGAAACAGAAGTATAAAATAATGTGAAGGATTCGATCGTGGACTTCATGTTCACCACTAGTTAAGAAAATTGCATTATCGGCAGTACCTGGCTGGTTGTTGAAATGTCAGGAATATAAAATTTAAAATTCCAGCAAAAAATTGAAATTGAAATTGGAAACAGCGAAGGTTGTATGCCCCTATATGAATTAAGGGTTAAGACTCTAGTAAAGTTATCAAAGATTCGCAGGAAATAAGAATAATGTGTAATCAGGGTGGGTTGAAAATAGAACCAGGTATTAAAAAGAAGTGTTTGAAAATAATGGCAGTGCATGCGCAGAAGTATCTTGAAGTAATTCGAACGCAAGGAGGACTTGATTCTTTCATATTCAGCCTCTTTTACACTTTGACCATTCTTTCCAATTGTTTGCATTATTTTCAATCCCACAATTTTTGGACTATTTGCAAATTATTGACATTTCTTCTGATATATGACTTTCCTGAATTCTTCTTTAGCATGGCTTTATACCATAGATTTTGCAATCAACTAAGGACAAGCATTTACTTTTATTTCGGATCACAATTTTCTCTAAAAGTTGCTTAACCAACAATGCTTAATTGTAGACACTGACAAATTTGATCCTTTATAATCGATTTTTCT
Source organism: Geotrupes spiniger (assembly GCA_959613385.1). Classification (NCBI taxonomy): domain Eukaryota; kingdom Metazoa; phylum Arthropoda; class Insecta; order Coleoptera; family Geotrupidae; genus Geotrupes; species Geotrupes spiniger. Next base: position 11,996,674 of record OY390735.1, on the reverse strand, counting down.
GTGACCTTTTGATTTTTTAACTGTCTGCAAACTTGTGATGTTGAACTTCAAGCTTTTAACTTCATTATTTGTCTCTGGAATACTACCAGATTGTATAATTAACCAGGGACGCAATGTACCTATTTTCATTTTACATTGAATGGAAAGCACGAGGTGGACTTTAAAACCGGTCTGCATCCTAATTATTGAACTCATATATTCGAAATATTTGCAACCCAGCCAATATTAATAGGAAAAGCGAACAATCAGCACACCCTGTCATCTTCCAGAGGAACAACTTGGGAGCAAGGATGGGTTAATTTAATGTAATGTACATGCAGCCCGACGTCACACCATTAATTTAGCCAATGGGCCATAACGTAATTCGACTTATAATACGACTATACTACCGGATATTTCTACTTTCGTCTGCAAAATCAAAAAATCCTGTAAATGACGTCCATAGGCAATGCTAAGCCCAAATTTATGGAGATTGAAATAGCAGCTTATTTTTCTTCTCATTAAAAATAATTTTTACTATGTTATTAAAGGTTTCTTCCAATAATTTGCTTATTAATAATATCATGCTCGCTAACGTGATACTGTTGGCTGGAATTAGAAGCGCGCAATGTGCTTCTATTTTATCATAAAACTCAGTTTCCTCAACTTTGTGTCTTTTCATATCTTCCTTTTAACGCATTCTATTTGACAAGCTACACGACAGCTGCTTTTTATTCTTTTAAATTCATATCCACCAATTTCTCTTATATTATATTTCCTTTTGCTTAGTTTCTAGCAATGCTAAGTAGTTACATCTGTGTATTTTTAATTATGTGCTTCATTTTTCATATTACTTTCCCCTTGGTCTCTATCTCTATCCCTCCTTTGTAATTCTGGCATTAACGTTAACGGCACCGTCATATATCCCTTTTATTTTTTCTGTATTCTTCATAAGTTTTATCTTCTCTCTGCATTTTCTGTTTTTTTTTCATCCTAGAGCCATGAGCTTTCTTATCGTCTGTAATTAGCAACGAGCGTATCTCCATAATGTCTTACTTTTCAGGTGAGCAATAAAACAATTAAAAAAAACCTTCAAGATTACAACAAAATAATTACAATTTTACAAACGATATTTTATGTTTTATTATAAAAAATTAAACTTTGAAATAAATAAATGGAGTTCATCAAATCCCATTCATCAAATTCCATCAAAATGTACAATATTTTTTTGGAATTTTTTTCGTCTTTTCTATAGTAATTATTAACAAATTCACAGTTAACTATGAAATATTTATAAAATTATATTTTTCAAAAATGTTATCGTAAAAAAGTAGTAACCCTGCTCAAAACTACTTTAAGTTGCTGTAAATGCCGATATTTTTCCATGTTATCTTTAATCTTTCGTTGTGTAAGGAAACCATGGACTGAGGCGACAAACTTTCTTTTTTTCGGTTTAGTTCGCACCGGTAGATCAACCCATTCCAAATTTGAATGTCAACTTATTACAGCTTTAATATCCGAGAGCACAGGCGATGATTGTTCAATATATTTGAAAAAAAATATGATCTAAATATTTTACAGAATAAATGTAGTTAGTTTACGAGGGTATTTTTGCATTATTAGTAAATTTTTTGGGTTATCAAAATTAAACAATGTTTTGGACAATACTTCCGGTAGTTGCAACCATTGCTATGCAAGATGTATTCAGATGGGTGAGCAGCAATATGACTCGAAAGAAAATAAACTGTAATTGACGAAAACTCTTTAGATATTAAAGTGCCCTCAGATTCATTCCAAAGATAACAATATCCTTGAAACCTTTTCGCCTCATAGATAGTAAAGCTATGAACATTTGATTTTTGGCACAATATTTAGTATTTGTGGCGCTATTTATAACCTTGTGTCCATATCTCAACGACGAACTTAACGTTCGCAATTTCTAATGATCTTCCCTACAATTATTAATACGAAGGTTTTTATATCACGACTTGAAAATGAAAAATAATTGAAAGCTTCTAATGAAGTTGTTGCAAAATTCTTCTGTCCAAGTATTGGTTATTTTGGCCTAATTTTGATTTTTAAACCGATCAAGCATGTACACTTTAGTCTACTTAATATTTTCATATAAATTTTCTGATTATTATCAATTTCACTACCGTTATATCCTAACTCAACGGTCGGTGTCAGATCAATTATCAAATGTTGTTTTGCTGTTGTCATTGTGGCCTAAATTTCATTTAAAACCAGAATCTAAGATATTGTCGTTTTACTGTTTTACGTAAATTTTAATTAAAGACCCAACCCAACTCAATCCAACCTAACCCAACCCAAATCAACGCAACACAACCCAAATCGTCCAACGATCATCTAGTTTTTTATTCTGATTGAAAATAAGGTCGTTATGAGTGGGTGTCACTGTCAACGATTATTATTACGCATTTATTTATTTTTTAATAAAATTAAAGGCTATGCCAAAAACTTCAAATTAGCCTGAAATATATAATTCAGTTTCAACTTTTTTAATCTTATTCTTTTCGCAAATCAAACCAACTGAATATTTTACCAATTCGCAACTACGCATGGAATTTCAGTTTCCAGAACAGTACATGAATTAGAACTATGTTGGGGTAGATTGGGGTGAAAGAAATCGCACGCCCGCGTTCAAAATAACAGCGATCTTGAAAATAATGGAAATGCATGAACTAAAGAATGTGGAGGATATTAACTTTATAAAATGATTTGCATGGGGAATGTTAAGTATACAGCTACACTAAAATTACTAGCAGCACCCCTCGCGGCTAAGTTTCGAAATTTTTCATCGTCGAACATTATTTGCAACCAAATATTTACATTGCGATTCACGCGATGTAAATTTACATCGAAACGACTACGAAACATCAAAATATGTATGGATTTTATAACCTAACAGGTTAATTGTTGCAATGAAATTTCCATTTTTATAGTTCCCGCGAATGTAAAATCACTCACCTGCTCATTTCGTACGACCATCCGCCGCCGAAGACTCCAAGACCGCACAAAACACTCCTCCATAACACTCACTGCACTCACCGCTAATAATCACAACGAAAATCGCCGCGAAAAGTGCAATTTTTCACGAGAAACACGACAAACTGACCGAACAATTAGACAGCGTCCATTACATTCGCGAAAAAACCGAGATCTACTTAGTTTTTTGTCGATACGTCACGTCATAGGCAAATCGATCGTGCTAATTCGTGTAAGCATTATGCATCGATAAAACATTGCCGGAAAACGATGCGGACCCGATAAGCTAATGATCGTATGCAAGAAACGACGCGGCAGGTCGAGGTGCACTTTTGCGTTTGGCGTTGAATTTTTACTTTCATTCATTTGAAATTTTTTTTATTCTTGGTTCATAAATTTACAAAGTCAATCTTCATGTGCGTTTTTCAATTTTACGCGTTATTTCCTGTCCAATGTAAGTCAATTGCTTACAACCTTGTGATTTCTCCCCCAAGTAGAATTGACATCAAATGTACTAAAATATGAATATTCAAGGTGAAAAATAATACTCAAATTATTTTCAATGTACAATTCATATCAATTCATCATCAACATCGATCTATACCTTCTTAATATTTTGTTTACTGCCTTAAAAGTAGTAGACAATAGTTTTTCATTTCTGAAACCAAATTTCTTGATTATATTAGTAAGAGTTTCATATATATTTTTTTATTATGTCGCTACGATTATTATATAATATTCATATTATCATATTAATATTTCATATTTCAAATATTGCCGTCGAATTATGGGATCTGTTTCAGATGTAATTCAAAAAATATGAAAATCCTAAGGTGACATAAGGACGATGTCTGGTTGGTCAGGAGTTTTATTAAGTATCGTAAGATATGTACCGAAAATCTGCGTTATAGAAATTATATCCACTAAAAAAATAATTTGTACATACTTTCATGAAACGATGCATACAATTACACTATTAACTAATATTGATAAATTATATATCTGATACTGTTCATATTTTTAAATTCACATTAAAATTACTTTAATTAAACAAGCTATTAATGGAATTTAAAAAATGAATGCAACGATAAAAAAGCATCCACGTTTGCTTTTACATTGTATAAAGGAAGGAAGAATTTTTATGAAATAATAATTCAGCGCTTCATTTTTTAATTACTTTGATGCCTGTAGTAAAGGCATCTGTATAATTCCCGGCAATATAAATATTTTCAATCAATATATTATTTACGGAATATTTTAATAACCAATTGCATTTTATAAGGATTCGTAGTATTTCGTAATAAAGCACTGCCATGTTTTGATTCAGTGTACTATTATGTAAGTCTGCAGTGAAAACGAATAAATCGTCGTGTAATGGTAAGTGTTAATTGCCCTCATCATCCGTCAGTCGAAGTCAGTGAATTAAAACAATAAATTTATCAAATTTATCAAATTTTACAAATTTGTTGAAATGTTCGAAATTTTTCAAATTAAAAAAAAAATCACACAAACAATTCGAAATAATGAAATTTGTGGGGAAACACGTTAATTCAAATAACAAGCCAACACTGAAAACAATAATAACAATAGTCACAGACACCAATTTTATCGAAGCACAATTCTCTAAATTTATTTATTCGTATAATCGATGTTACGAAAACGCTAAGAATTACACAACTTCACTATGCAACGTAAAATTAAATTGCATTCGTGTCTGTTTTTGATTCACCCTCGTCCCCCGAGTACGTTTTAATTATTTAATGCCCCAGGTGACAATTTTGAATCAACAGTTCAGGTAATCTTCGTTTTATTCGTCGCTCTTAAAATATAACAAGTAAGGGTAAGGGCCGCGATCTTTTAACGTCTTTTATCCACCTACGTGAACCACACTTCCATTTTCGTCGATGAGCACAATTCGAGACGTTTTGAAAGAATGTAAACATTTATTATTCGTACTGTCCATAAAGGGGAAAAGTGGCGCGTTGTTACACACCATTTGCGATTAATATTGCAAATATTAATTTTGTAACTCAAGTTTATGTTCGATTGGAAGATGTTTTGTTTCGTTTCCAATTAACTTATTAGTTCGTGGTGGTGAGCGGATTTAAGTGGATGCGATGCAACGGCACTTACATTGCCATAATAGATTATATTTGTAAGAAAGAACAAACCAAAAATTTTCAATTTTGAATTTAATTGTGTAATATATGTATGAATATTAGCTATTAAGTCGACTATGGCATTTTTTTCTTTCGGTAGCAAAATATAATGTAGCAAATTATTATGTAAAATAATTTGTAAAAATAAATAAATTTGATAGTAATATTCCGATTGCTAATAAACCAAAAAAAATCTGTCAATGTAGAAATGGGGTTAACTATGGATTAGACAAATATATTCGATCAAATCGTATTATTAAAGCTAAAGTTAAAACATACATATATAAAAGGTTTCCATTGCAGACGAGGCAGGTCGATTACCAAATTTGATAATTGATTATTGCCGATTAATCTACTTATCAATCAGTTTTAATTAATAGGTATTTAGAGCATATGTGAAGGTGATATAGGATCTCAAGCAGATAAACTTAATTTGATATGATTTAGTATGAGGAGTAAAATGGTATCATTAATAGATAAAATATTATAAGAAAATTACTATGTCGGTGTTAGTTGTGCATCAGAATGCCACGAATATTAATTAATTAAATTGATCTGCAATAACAACGTTTGGTTTCTTGGTCTAAACAATTTGTAATATAATTTTACATATTTTATCTGTCATGATTGGCATGATTTATTATTTTTCATTTAATACTATATATAATGCAACCCACGTGATTTCGTCCAATCATACAAGACACCGTAACTTTGAAAGGATTATGGCTAGCACTAAAATTTTTAAGTTTCCTGCATCGAAAATATTTGTATTAGTCGGCGGAGAACTGATATTACCAAAGGAAAACCACAAAGAAATGGGACAGTACCATTTACATAAATATGACTTTACCCGTAGTGCATTTAAATAGCGTGGCGGTTACGATGGCTGCTTACGAGGGAAGCGTTTGGAGAAGACGCTTTGATGCATTCGTTTTTATTTTGATTTAAAAAAGTGAAAAATAAGCGCGCAATAATTCCATTTTGTATGTTATATGAAGGTGTTGTTGCAAGTTACTTCGCAATTTTTAACAAGAATATGTTTCCAGGAATAAGCGCGACTACTTTGGCGATAACAAGACATTCATTGTTGTAGTTGATTTAATTGTTGGAATGAATTGCGGATTTATTATTATAAATTACTTCCATGCTATAGTTATTAACATTATTACGCCGATTTCCATTCATTAATTAAACGTGCTTTTGATTTTTAGACGTTGGCTTTAGCTCGCCAAGAATCGTAAATTTCCACTTCAATAAATTTTTTGCAAACATTATTCAGATTACAATCTTTCGGATAAGTGGTTATCAACGTGATTGGTTCCACAAGACACATTATCAGCAGAAACCAACCGACGTGTGTCATGTTCAACAAAGGAGCACTGCTAAGTGTCAACGAACAAGAATCCAAGAATAAATTGACATTAAAAAAGTTAAAAATTAAACTACGTTCGTTCTGCAGCAAGAAACAGTGAACGTTATATATACAGTTTCAATCACAGTAGATTTTTTGACTAGTACTAATAACGATTTTCAGTAAGAAGGTAAAAAACGATAAAGTGAGGAAAAGATTAATTTCATTAAGAATTTCTAACGATTTCATTTCAGCTGAGTTCAGTTGTGTCATATACATCATTTCTAATTAGGTACTGGGGGATGGGAGAGGGTTCTCTAAATGAGTCACTGGTTTTTGAAAGGAAAGAAACCAGAAATATGGTGGCTGTACACTAACAGAACTGTCTTCTTCTTTATTTGAAATCTTGTGGCGTCCACTGTTCTGCCCAAATTTTCCACCTTTCTTGCCCCTTGCCAATTGTTTCGGTTCCTCTATTCGTTGTTCCATGTTCTTTCTTGATTTTCGTTTCGTCACTTTTGCACTCAGCTACTATCCTGGTTAATGTTTCCTTTTCCCATCAATTTTTGACTTTGCTACTTTCCTGGTCAATGTTTTGACTTCATTTTCGTCACATACTACTTCAGTTGTATTTCTTTAATTTTCTTGCTATTTGTTCCTATATATCATTTATGATATTGCCATCTTACGTATTTCTTTAGTTATTATTGGACAGGTTTCACTTCCATAGGTGATGGTTGGAACTACAAATGCATTACATATTCAGTTTTTGTTCGTGCACTGATTTCATTCTTTCCTAATATTATTTTGTTTATCTCATAATAGGTTTTTGTCGTTTTTCGGCTTAAGGTTTCTGAGATTCTGTTTTCCGCTGTTGGCAATTTTTGCTAATAAAAATTCACTTGTTGTGACTTGTTCTGTTTCTATGGACATAATCTTCTTTTGATGTATTACATCGTTTATTTTTATGTTCAACATTTTCGTTCCACTGTTTACTTCCATGCCCATTTGTTGTAATGCTCCTTTTCATTGGTCGTTCTCCGGCTTATTTTCTAGTGTCTTTAGTGTCATATATGTTGTTACATGTTTCTTCATAATGTTTGCATCTGACTTGTAATATTTCTTGTGTTTCTGTTTTTATCCCCTCCCGATCCAAATCTTCCATATTTGTTTCTTTTGCATTACTAATTGCCCTCAAAACTTGCTTTTACTTTTTACTTTACTCCACCTCTATTTATTTTACATCTAAGCTCAAACTATGCAATGTTGAAATATATATTTTTTTTAATATTTAACAAAAATCGAAATCGAATCTAATTGTTTTTTTTTGTAGATACAACTTGATTGGTTTATGTTAATGGCATTTTAATGCATGATCAGTAGTAATTAAAAAATGCAATTGTTTCATAATATTGCAAACCGTTTTTTTGTAATAAGGCGTTTCTAAAAAAATGTGGCGTATTAATACTTTTAAGCCAATAAACCCTGTATTGTATTCTAATCCCCGCGTGAGAATCATTAGAAGATTATAATATGTGGACGGTTTCGATTAGCATGAAATTCAATCAAGGAGTTTGTTTGTTAAAAAATATTTTATTTAAAAATATGACTAACAACGCACTCGTAGGCAATAATGTGAAATCATTGCCCTGTCCTATTAAAATTCTAGTCTCGGCCAAAAACTTCGAAGCATGTTGACAGTTGATGTTTAATAAATATGTTTGTAACAATAAAACGCCAGACACAGTTTACGTCATTATGGGTCCCGCGACAAAGTTATTACGGGACTACTTAATTTTTTTACCACGGGTTGGATTGGGTTGGGTCGAGTTGGGTTGGGTTAGGTTGAGATGGGATCAGTTTTAGAACCGCCCTTTGGTTTTAGATGCATCCACTCACTGCATACACAATTTTTTTGTTAACACAAATATTTTAATATTTAACATTATTTATTATACACGATTTTCGAAACTGCGAAGTTAGCTAAGCAATGACAAAATTTCAAAATTTCCCCAAAACATCTTTAAGATCAGTTCCATTTTTCATCTAATAGCATTAGCTGCCTTAAAAACTTTACGATATTCAGGTAAAAACATGAATAGTTTATTCTACAAGCATATTAAGCCACTGGTCACTGCGAATAAAAGAAATCGTTTGTTTTTAACTGCGTCCACTTGCTGCTTCAACAATATGTTTGTCGCCACAAATATTTTAATATTTAACGTTGCTAATTATAATTGATTTTCGAAGCTGCATAAAGTCAACTAGACAAATTTGCTATAAATAAATGACGCCACATTATCCACAAAAATATCTTTAAGATCAGTATTTTTCAAAACTATACAATGTTCAGGGGAAAAATGCATAATTTAATCGACAAACATACTAAGATACCTGGTAACTAGGAATACTATGTCTACGTAATTTGCTGTAAAAGCTGAAAAGATAGCATATCTTGAATTTAGTTTCAGTAACGCTGGTAAAAAGCTCCTTTTGGAAAAAAATATCCGAATTCAATATAAATAATCGTAGAACTATTTTCCGGCTAATTTGAAAAATATTCATGCCATCAATATACAATTCAGTAGTGTCATGCATCAGTCTATCCAGTCAGATAAAGAAACATTACACTATTAGATGAGCAATTGTAAAATATGTGGTAGAAGGTTAAATTTTTCAGAGGTTACTGAAGATCAAGTCGTAAATGTAATTAAATACTCGTACCTTGAGTCGAACTCGGCCGGTACGGATAATACTAGCTTACAACTTATGGAAATGTGCTCTCTGTTTTTGTTGCCAATGATGCATATCATTAACACGTTAAAAGAAATTTAAAAAATCCTAGTAATTTTAATGAATTAGCATTCTGCCTGTTATGTCAAGTTATTGGAGAAATTCAATTTTCTTGGCAGAGCACTCGTTGTTACCACCTTTGCAGTCGGCATTTAGGTCTGGCTATAGTTACACTATAGGATTGTCCCACATAACGGATGAGTTGATTAAAGCTATCGATAATAACATGTTGGACTTTTCCAAGGTCTATGATCCTATTAATCACGACATGCTTTTGGCAATGTTTCATTACATTCGATTAAATAACAATGCAGTAGATTTCTTTTTCAGTTACTTGAAGGATCGAAAAGTGAGTATACGTTTGAGTGAATACAAATCAAGTATCACAAAGCTCAAATCTGGAGTTCCTCGGCGATCAATTCTTGGACTCTTGCTGTTCTCCATATATACATCAAAATTCTTTACTTCATTAAATTTATACTATAAGAATTATGCGTGCCGATGATATTGAATTCTATATATCATTCCCCGCGGAGGACTTACTGTCTGCAATGCATAGGATAAACGATGATTTGCTCAGCATGTCCGACATTTCTTTAAAACACACGCTTCCACTTAATGTGGACAAGTGCAATTTCATGTTGTTTGGTAGTGACCGGATACGTGTTGCATATTTGTCAGTGATCAATATTACATTGAATGGTATATCATTACAACATGGACTGTAAAGAATATGGGTTTGCACATCGATACACGTTTATGATTCAAAAGTCATGTGGATAATTGTATTAGGAAAGCTTTTCCTAATTGAATTGAAAATGTTTATCATCATAGACAATTGTTAAATATGAAAACAAATAGTACACTATGCAACATTTTAGTCTATGACATCTGCCCTAACGCTACTGATATGTACGGAATAAGAAAATTCGACCGGATTTACCATAAAATATGTAAAGTCGAATGGCTGAACATGGAAAGTAGTGTTTTGCATCTGGCATGTTTCTGTTACAAAATTATATGCTCCAAGACGCCACCATATTTGCTATCGAAAATCAAATTTCGTACAAACACAACCTTAATATTTGTAGAAGAGATTTCATCGATATACCCAAGCACAACATTTTACAAACATTCATTCAGCTGCAACGTTGCAAATTATTTTAACAGTGTTCCGTGTTGCCTGAAATTGTTGTTTTTAAAATATACTTAGAACATTATTGCAAATTGTTGTACAAACAAATGCTATCAATAATGGGTAGATTGGAAAACGAATCTAAAAATAAAAGCGTCTCTCGATTCTTCAACATTTAATTATTTCTATTTTTTTCTTACTCATTATTTATAGTATTTTTTCTTTTTTATAATAATAGAAAGTAAGTTTTTTTTAAATTATTTTTATTTAAAAAATTATGAATACTAATTTGTTTATTATTGTTCAGTTTCGTATTAATAGTAAATAAGTTAGTTGTGTAGTTTGATTGGTTTAGTTGGGTTCATATGGAAGAAGATGCTGTGTGAAGCTCCCTGAAGCTCTGTGCTTAAACTGCGAAAATGCGATTAGACTGGAAAATAATGAATACAATTAAAAAATATTGTGGACCCAACACGAGTAAACCCAACCCAGCTAGAGTGAAATGCCATAAAATTAATAAATTAAAACCAATCAAATGCAAAACGTTCCAGTATTTAAGTTATATTTGGGTTTGGATCGGTACTCAATTTGCATGAATATTTTAAATACAGTGATTTGGGTCAGGTTGGGTTTGATAACAATGAGAGACAATTATTTAAAGTGCAAGTACAGATACATATCAAACAGAACAAAATATATTTTTTCAGTTAAAGTTATGTTTTTTTTTCTATTTTTTTTACTAATTTTCAATATATATTTAAACAAATAAATGGTATAATGTATAAGCCAACCCAACCCAACCCAACCCAACCCAACCCAACCCAATTTGCATGAATATTTTTCAGTTAAAATTATGTTATTTTTTCTATTTTTTTTACTAATTTTCAATATATATTTAAACAAATAAATGGTATAATGTATAACCCAACCCAACCCAACCCAATTTGCATGAATACTTTAAGTACAGTGAGTTGGGTTAGGTTGGGTTGGATAAAAATTAGATATGTGCTATTTTGGACAATTATTTAAAGTGCAAGTACATATACATCTAAAACAGAACAAAATATTTTTCAGTTAAAATTATGTTATTTTTTCTATTTTTTTTTAAATAATTTTCAATATATATTTAAACAAATAAATGGTATAATGCAAGACCCCTCCCAACTCAATTGATATGCAATGAAATCCAATCTAATATATAAAGGAATACATAAATGTCAAATAAACCCAAACAAATCCAAAACGTATTTCACATCTAAAATATGGGGATTAAATTGCGCATTTGGGTTTAGTTTGGGTCCCAATTCATTGGTCGCATGTCGGGTTGGGACGTATAACAATATGGCCGCGAATAAAACAGTAACAAAATAATACATTAATAAATGGAAAAGTTTTTTCTACAGTTCTGACAGAAAAGTATTTTCAGTTTTTAGTGCCCCAATTTTTCGGCACAATAAATATGTTCACATTATCTCCTAGACAATTGACTTTTGATTTATATACATACTACGTTTTATAAAAAATTAAATATGTAAACAAATTATTATATTTATTAATAAATAAACAATGCTACTTAAATGATTTGGCCTGCCACATGGTTTCGTTTTTTTTGTTGAACACTGGAGTATTAAGAAAAAGTGTATATCACTAAAAATCCTTAATTTTCTGTAGATGTTATTTCCTAGTTGCACTCCCATAATTTGGTTTCGAACCGAGCTTTAACGAGACTTGACTGGTTGTAGAGTCGCCGAGCATTAATTTTAGTGTTATTGTGCATGTTTTTTTATTATTTGCTGAGAAGCATGTTAAAACTATGATCCGGTAAATTTTTTTATTTAATTATAAAAATTTAATTATTTCACCCCTCTTAAAACTATTATTATGAGCTTTCAAGTAAAAACCATGAAAAATGCAAGAACAATTTTCTCGGTTTATTATTAAGCTAAATTGCTATATCATTGTTTGTGCAATTTGTCCCGTTTACGTCATAATTTGATTGCAAGCACTGCACCCCCGGTCAACTCCGCATAACTTATGTGCCCATAAATCCATCACACTTCAATTGTTACGAAGTACCCGGACGATAAAATTTACGTGGTCATTGTCGCGATGAGTCCCGCAATAGGTTGCGATTCTGGCTGATTTGATATCTGGATAAATAAACAGCAGCCCCCGATGTTCCCGTGCACGGGGGCGGCGGTAACAGGAGGGCGGTCCAACCCTTCGCTATAAAAGCGTACTACTATCCATGTCTCTGCGAGTTCTTGCAAAGGTGCGAAGCCCGTAACACCTTCGTCTAGCGTTACGCACACACGCATCGTTTACAATTTCACGGAAGCAATTACTTTGCCTGCGCCGCCGATCAGTTTGCCACCACCGGCTAATATCCTTAATTGATATCGACAAGTTGCGTGACAGACATGTGTCAAAAATCGTCGTTCTCTCAAAGTTCCGTTTCGCCGATGACGGCGAAGTTCGCCAAGGTTACGCTCGTCCTCATTTTCTTCTGTTTTGTGGAATGTGCAACGGGTGAGTTCGATGCTTAGAATTTTTAATTTTTTTTTTTTACTTGCGATTTATTGGATTTGTATCATTACAATCTGTCCCAATTTTTTAGATTTAAAAGGTACAATATAATTAAGTCACCTTAACTTTGTAATTATCACCCCATTAAAAATTGAAGAATGGTAACTTCTTTCAAAGGATGTAAAATTATTGATATGATTGGTGGAATTTAACACAACTTTGGAATTTCTTTTTAAAAACGAACAGCTTTTCACGCAAAAATAAATAAATTGCCTTCACTGCTTCCTGTATTAAAAGAAATACTTACAAAGCTTTAAGCTAGCTGGAGTGTTTGAAAAGCTGTGCTAATGATTTGAGTTGGAGCGTTTCATATCGTCCTTTCATAGTATTGCTACGGAGGACAATTTTTGTAGTGATTGAAATTGCAATAAACGAAGTGGTAATCGGTACGTAAACAATTAATTGAAATTTTTTGAAAAAAATAACCGGTAGATAATGAGGTCAATAGATTAAAATTAGTTGATGTATGTAGTATAGTACGAGCATAAATGTTCAAATTCAAGAATTATTTTAAAGGGTGTCAAGTTGTCACATTTTTCCACTTTTTCCAAAATTATTTTTTAATCAAACGGTTTCATGAACTTTTTAATGAAATTTTGGCCAAATAACATATATCTGAAATAAACACACACACAGTGCGTTCAAACTAACCATCATTTATTGCTGCTATAGAAAGTTCTATACTGGGCCAAAGGTTGATGACTGATGACGTTAGTAAAAAGTGATAAAGAATAAAACGTCGAATTACTCAAAATGTTAACGAATATGGTCGAGTTGTCCAAATGTGCAATTGGTAAAATTGGTTAATAGAAGCTCAAAAATATATTTTGTTTATATTTTTTTATCTAGCCTTCATCTTCATCTTCAGAATATTCTATTACATGTATTTGTGAGAATATCAAAAAATCCAGGATTTATTATTTTCTTGACTTCGATCAAGCGCTACAAATAATAAAGTAAATCTCTAATGGCGTCGTTTTGGCCATTTGCTCTTTTATCGCCAATAGTTCAGTCGTAATGTAACAAAAGCAACCATTAATTTAAATATCGTGACATTTTTGTAAACATACTGACAATAACTTGGCAAAAATAATTTTATACAAAACATTTTTACATCAAATTAAATTCGACACAAGTTAATTGAAATCAAATTTCATATCTAAATGAAAATGTGTGTATGATTTTTCGTTTAACTTTCTCTTTGTGCTGTATTATAGTTATCGCCAACTTTGTTTGTAATTTCCCAATACAATTTGTTGTTATTTTATGATTCTTTGTCACTCGACATATTTTTTTCTTATAGTATATTAATTTCTGTTCAATTTTTATTTCTTTTTTTGTTTAAGTTTATCAATATCTTTTGTATTGTTTTGACATGATTCGTTTGCTATTACTATTATTCTTTTTGTTTTGTTATTTTTTCTTCCACAATTAATTAATTCGCCATTTGGTGCTCTCGATATCATAGGAGATAATATACGTTAGTTCGTATGGTCGTGAATAGAGAAGCTCAAGTCTGAATCGTTCCTCCAGAAAGTTTGTATTATTTGCAGCAAACAGTTTATTTCTATGGATGGGTTAAAATTAACGAAAATTTAAATAAAAAAAGTTCAAATGAAGACAAATCTTGCAGGCTAGAGAAAAAGAAGGCAATGTATGAAATAAAATATTTGTAGCAAAATTGGCGCCCTTTTGGCCATTTGCTCTATGTTTGCTGGAAGGGTATTCGCAATATTTCAAAATAGCTAGTCCGTAAACTAGAAGCGGCAACATATGCTCACTATGGACTCAAGCAATATTTTAAGTGTCATATTTTGTAATCAAGCTGGTAAAAATGTTATGCAAAACATTTGAAATAAATTTTCATTAAAATCTAATTTATTATATTTTTTTAAATTATTTTCCTTGTTTTGTATATAATATTAAATTATTGCGTTTAATATTCCAATACAATTTGCTTTTGTTTCCCGATTCAATTTTTATTTCGTTCAGTTCATCACCTTTTTATCTATTATTCTGAAATGATTAATTTTGTTTGCATTCGATTCGCGGACGTAGTAGATCTTGCGTTTTGATTTAATTGGTTATTCCTGAGGGTTTTATTTTTATCTATTACAGCGATTGTTTCGTGCGATAATCTGATGTCGAGATAAATCGATTTAAAACAACAAATCTGAAATTCATGTCAATATTTATTTTCGCTGATTCGTGTATCGTAACTTGTGTAAATAAGTACGTAATTAATTAATACTTATCTGTTTGTATTTACGAATTGCTATTGAGTAGTAAAATGTGTGATTTCATTTAAATCGTTTTTGCTGGAACAAATAATCTAAAAATTATTTTAGATAGATATTTGGGTCATATCCTTAATGCGCGTCACATTTATGCACGACCGTATACATTGTTAAATAGCAAATAGCGATCTTGCCGAGTTTGAAAGCCTACATGATGAAATTCTGACTTTGTCAAAGTTCGTAAACGGAATGACTAACAAGCGAATTGGTGCCAATTAAAATATACATAGAATACGACAATCAATTCCGTTTAGTTTTCATCTGTCGATATGCATTCCCGTATTTCTCAGTCGTACTGTTCCTGGAACATCTATATGCCTAATGTATGTACCACTACAATCGCTTTTATCGCAGGTTTACCTTTACATTTCAAATCGTGATAATTAATTTGAAGATGATATCAGCCTGGTGCATATCTCATTTTAATTGGAATATAATATAGTGCTTGTTTGAATGAACTAGTTGAGCGCGTTTCAAATGAAGTGATAAACATCACGATTCGATGTAATTGTCGTATTAAAAAAAAAACAAATAAAATCAAAATTCGTAGGACTCAAATAAATACAGGTGTATGATATATTTTTTTTATTCTTGTTGATTGATTTAGAGACGGTAAGTGAGCATACACTTCAACTGTATTTCGCCCAAAGAGTACATTGACTGCTGTTTTATGCAATAATTTTGTATCACACTCGTTTATTCTAAACCTACCATTTAAATCAATTCCTTTCCAAACGTGGATATGTGCATCAAAATGATTTTTAGTATATGTGTACATATGTAACACGTAACTTCTTTTTGAAATACTTTGTGCAAAGTTCCGATATTTCAGGAAGTAAAGGTCGCACGAGAGAACGTGCGTGCTCCAGAGCTTAAAAGCTCCAAGTAAATAACGAAGTTTGAATCATTTGTACGTAGTTTTAATTCAATGTTACAGCCAGAACTTCTCTATAAGGTGACATAATACATATTTTCGCCAACTTTGTAGAAAATTACTTCATGCACATCTACAAATGTATTCAATTGTGCCGTTCGACAGATGCGGAGGCCTGACATTCGCCAACTCATTTGATGGCGGTAGAAACCATGACCGCAAACATGTAGGCGAAGTTCGAAACGATGAAAAATATCGCTAATAATATTTGCATTTAGAGTACAGAAGACGATAGAAATTATTATTTAAAATGAAACCAACGCATGCAAACAAAAATTCGCACAATTAATCTAGTTATAATAATAAGGAATAAAACAATTTAAATAGTTCTACATGTAAATTTACGGCACAACAATACATTGTATAAAATACAAATGTGAAATTTTCGTAAAGAAAAACATTGGATTTATAAATATTCGTCCCCTTGGACAATATCGATTCATTCCAACTATTCAAGAGCAACGAAACCTACCCTGCTTATTAAAAATTGAGAAACCAGTTGTTGAGTTTCTCCGATTAATGTTGACTTTGTGAATTTTATATTCCCGATGAATTCATAATAATAACGAACAAACTGTGTTTTTTTTGCAAATTCTATATTTTAATGCATGTCTAGAAAAATCATTTTTATGATTGACACAAGTATAGCAATCTTGTACGTGATTTTTCTGTTATGACTGGTACGTGTACTTTTCTATTTGAATGAATAAAGATTAATAAAAGATGAAAATAAATAAAGGGAACACAACATATTATTCCCGTGCTTCTTAACGCTTCATCTTCACACATCAAAATGTGTGAGATTTTACAAGAAACGATTTTATTTGATTATATATTTTGCCTACAACATCTAAACATCATGTCAGACTTTCAATTATTCTTGCATACAAACACATTAAGTCATGTTCAAATGTCAATTCCTTCCAGTCAACGCTACGATTTGTAACACTTTATTCTCTATCCAATGCATCTTGATACAAATCTTTGAGTTGTGCTCGATTAAAATTATTGATTTCTCTCCATCTCTCCTTCTTTGGCTTTGTCCACTACGATCTGCCTATTTTCCAATCGTTTATCGTGGCGAACTTTTTTGGTGAAAATATTTATACCTACGATACATTGGAGTATTGGAACTAAGTGAAGAAGAATTCATTAAAAAATGAAACATAGGTACTACAAAGATTCTCATTGAACTGTGAGTAAAGAATCGAGAAAGTAATGAATTGACACAACACAAACCTGGAAGATACCGTGATGTTGAATGAATAATTTAAAGATTTAAAAAAATATCGATAAATTATAACAAATGTCATGTTAGTGAATAATTCATCAATCCATTGTCTGTGTGAAGGAAATAAAGAAATAAAATTTCAATGACAAAATTATGACGACAACTAATTTTGATGTATGGATGTTCTCACAACCAATCTCCCTACCAAATGCAAAAAAATGCAGTGGTCCGCACTGAACTTTTTTATACTTATTGAAATTTAATTTTTCGAAAGATCTTTTCAAATAAAAGTTTGAGTTTAGGAAATGATTTTAATTCTAGATCGATAAAATCTTTTTGCATACAGTCTATTTTTTGTCGACATTTGCAAGCGTGCCAAACAACCCGACTTATCCCAACAACTTACAATAAATTCGTTCTTAATTGTTTTCATTTTTTGTGGACGTGTTATTCTAATATTTTGTTTAATATCTGTTATCTTTAATAAATTTCATGGCATCCAAACAATCCACTCAAGTAATATATTTCAACCAAACAATCCAAAATTAAACCCAACCCTACAAAATGTAATTTAACCCAACACAATACAATTCAACCAAACGCAACACAATCAAACCCAGTCCAGGAAGATTGATTATATCTAATTCAATAAACGAGTTTATATCGAAGCATCGACAAGAAAGAAATTAAGAAACGAACTGAGGATAGTTTATATGTAATTATGCAGCTAGTTGGGGTACGAGGGTTGGGTTGGATTGGGTTGAGTTGGGTTGAGTTGGGTTGGGTTGTATTTCATTGGGTTCTATGACATGTTGAGATTGGCTTTGGATGTAGGTTTGACATTGTTGGGTTGAGTTGATCTGTATTCTGTTGCATTGAATAAATGTCCGTATTTATGTTCGTTGAGAGCAACGATGTGACATATAACTAGAGGTATAAAGTTGTGGGGTGGGATAAAATGAGAGCCATATGCAATAAGCTGTTTGGATGGTTGCAGATGTTTTCCTGTGGTTTACAGGTAGACTACACGAGCTTTTTGATACAATTGCTTTAAATGCGTGGAATAAAATTAGAACTGGCAATTATTTTAATCGTATAAACCATATGAGTGCGTCGAGATTTTTTATGTTCTGTCCCATAAAACAACTTTGAGCGATCCCGGTATTAATAGCGTTTAAGTTTAAACGCTCTTCAACATGGAGTGCATTTCATTTGACAAAATGCTATTAGGAAGAATATTGAGTTTGATGGAATTAAAAAATGGAGACTACGCCGATTTTGGTACATGGTGGAAAGTGAAATGTTACCTGTGACAGGAAATGTTTTAGTCTAGTTGGAAGATACCAGTCCCATATTTTTTACTGATTCGTTAACATCTTCTGACAAATTCTGCATTACGACGTCATGGTTGTTGAAAACGTATTGACCACTGGAGTAAAAATTATTTTAATTACGTGCAATGGTCCAGCAACAAATATATCAGTGACTCAAGCTGTTGGACTAAATTTAGAAAATAATATATTTAACACCACTCTATTATTAATTATATTATTAATGACCAGCATATATATTTTCTTTTGGATAACTGCCATATGATGAGAAATGCACTATTTCAGGCGTTTTTTATGATCCTGATAGGAATGATAGAAAATTATTTATTTATAATTCTTTCATATAAGAGTTTCAGGAAATTACTTTTAAATATATTCATTTACTGAAAGATCTTATGAGTATGAAGTTTTCAAAATGAACGAATGGTGATTATTGATCGCCCGTGGAAGCTCAAGTCAGACTCTCTTCGTCGCTCGCATATTGTTCAATATTACTTTATTCAATGCATATAATTTGTTTGATGCTATTATTCTATTATAAATTTTGCTCGTGAGATCCCGTTCATGAAACGATATCTGTGAAAACGTAGGCGACACTTTATACGTTCTAGATTCGCATAAAGTAAGGTTAGTGACCACCGCGCTAACTATGCATAATCTCATATACGAGCCAAATATACGGTCTTGCTAGATAATTAATTTAACTATGTAATCAACCACTAATAAAAGTCACCATATTTGAAGTGGTATTTGTGTATTAATTGAGCTCGCTAAACATCGGTTGTGGGGAACAGTTTACTTCAGGCATATTTTTTTGTAAAATAAAACGATTACACTGAATACGCGCAAACATTCATCGCTTTATAAAATGTGCCACGACGCCAAATTCTGTATTTACATAAACCATAGTTCATCTCATGATATCTCCTAAATGCATTTTGATACATTCAAGCGTCCATCGTCTGACTGTATCTCTTGCACACGTGTTGACATCGACTGTTTACACAAAGTTCCGAGTTTTCAGCTTCGTGGCTTAATTTCATTCTACAAATATGGTACACAATGTTCTTTTAACTCGTTAGACACTAAGTAATAGTGAAATTAGAAATTAATCCCTCATTTTTCTTATATAATTATCTAAAAACCATAACAATATATATAACACATTTGAAGTTGATCTGGTCTCGTGCCAACCAACCGATAAAAAATCACATTTAATCCGCACGTTTATCTCGGGCAGTTGAATATTTTATGATTTAGACTACCTATTCTGGTATAATTAGACCAAAATTTGGCAATTATTGCATTCAAAATTTGCGCGATCGTTTTATATAAATTATGTCAGTTAAGCCACAGTTTCACAGTTTCATTTAACGTATTTGTTCAAATTAATTCTCATCGCAGCCTTTATGCGACTTGAAATCAAAACGAGATAAATTGCCACACCACGATTAACGTACACATGTGTATTAGCGGAGTTTCCTGGCGCGCCTAACTTGGCAAAGTATTAAAACAATCGTACCGTATAATTACTAGTTTGGCAGTCGGTAATGCCACATTATTAGTTTTAGTGCATGCTCCGCGTTAGTTTAAAATTTATTACTTTTGTTTACTATGTATTTATTAAAACGTCGACATGAGTTTATTATTATTTATTAGTTGAAATGCGCCAACCGTAGAGACCTGCACAACATTAAATTAAACTGTCAGCTTCTAGACTTTTATTGTAGCAATATTAATTGTCGACGTATTGCGGCGGTATTTGTGTTAAAACGTTCTGGGGCGAAGTTGGCAATTAAATAAGTTCAAAGGTGACATATTTTCATTGATATGTGGCGCAACTTTTATTTTATTTTTAACTAGGTTTCGTATGGAACGTTATTAGAGCAAGTTATTACTAAAATTAGCTTTTTAGCAGTGCACTAATTTGAACTTTGCGGCGTTAAAATGTGCGAATATATAAACATGCATATTTATTATGATTCTTTGAAGAAATCGTTAATTTCCACGCGTACGTAACATTTACCATCAAGTCCATGTGTGCGCAGGAGCTGAATATAAAATTAATTAATGTTTTAAGTACAAGCATCGAGCCACCTACCAACCATGTGTTCTTTTCTTGTTTTGTCGATGAGGAATATTACTTTGTCGTTTAGAAATTTTTCATGCTCGATGAGATGTAATAATTTCCAGAAGAATGGAGTCAAGAAATTGGGCAATTTTCTGACACGACGCGATTTAGAGTTAGAACTCTTCTTCCTTTTTCTCTTCCCTCACTAAGAATTGATTACGTATCCTCTATGTTAGCCTCATGGTTCTCTTAAAGTAACTCTAACACCTTTTGAGCCTTTAACTAGTCAGACAGTTATATTCATTGCCTGAATTTAACCTTTTCATACACAAAATTTGTCGAGGACGTTAGAATCATCGTCCTTGCGGACATTCCCATCCATATAACCCTCAACTATTGCATTATAGGGCTTCTTTTACCTCTTCTAACTGTTCCCATCTCCTGTCCCTCAAGATTTCCTCTTGTCTCCTATTTCGACCCAAATTTCTCCTTCCACTACACTTCATAAAAAAATAATAATAATACTTTTTAAATCGAACATTGGATATTAAATTTTTTAATAAAAAAATTGAAAATGTACTCTCGTCACAATCGTTTGAACTTTACTGAATAATGTGTAATGTAAGGACAGTTAAAATCGTTATTATTTTTAGGTGGAAATTTAAAAGAACGTGCCACAGTAAACAAGAAAAAAATGAGTAAGTAGCGGTTTATTTTACGCGCACGATGCACTTTTATGCACGAAAGTTTTACGTTTGATATTGATGTTACATTTTTTCTATAAATTGTAAATTTATCTGGTGTTCAATGTTACGCATTGTAGATAAATTTAGAGCATTATTGTTTTGATACGATTTCGTTTATTTTATATGAAATGATATCGAATATCCTGTTATGAGTGGCATTGCATTTGGTTATATAGTAAACTGATATTCGATAATTGCGTCCAGTTTTAATTTACTCCAATCCTATTGTGTAGAATTCAAAAGGTGTGTATTTCGACTATGTATTCGACTAGCTAGCTATTTCATGAAACTTATCTTAACATAAAATACATTTTCAGAAATGACGAATAAAAATATAAACTAAGACTGAAAGTGTAGTCTTCATGGCATTGTATATGGATGCATGATTTAAATTAATAAGCCATAAATATTTATTATTCAGCTTCTTAGGTAAGCTTAAGTTTAGCTTTTAAAAACCAAAATAATCAATTCCCCAAATAACCACCATCATTACTATTACCGCTCATGACCACAAAAAATTGTCTGACCCTCTTTCGTATTGTTGTTATTATTAGCTTTCGGGGCGTCACCTGCTGGGCATTAGCACGTGAAATTTATTATTGAAAATATTATCTATGTACATAATCTGAGATCTAATTAGATAACCCGTTAATTATTAATAAGCCAGGTGGAATTTTGAACGTGCTTGCATTAGTTCGAATTAGTTTGGGTTAAATATTTTCGTCCTTAAAGCAACAATAACAAAGGTGGGTCGAAATGTATCAACAGATTTAAATCACCAGAACAACAAGAAAAAGCTTCGACGATCGACAACCAAAGCAGGGAATTAAATCCCCACGCCGATAGTTCAGGTTTGCTGTGGAAGGCCTTATAGGGGACGTCATTGTAATCTTTGAAATAGAGTCATACAATCAATTCATTCGTTATCGTATGTTTAATTCCCCAATGTTTAGAATAATACTCAATATCTATATATATACAAACATTAAAATAAAGATCTCCGTTATCAAAAAAAAAAAAAACGCGAAGTCAGGGCAACAGGCTAGTCACTGATGTGTCCGCTATATACGTTCATCATCTACACAGCAATGTGTGATATTTGTTCTACACTCAGGACTTATCTGAAATATGACGCTTTCATCGTCTCATGGAACATTTATTTGAACGAGTAAATGAAAATAAAAGATAATAGTAAAACGTCAAACGAGTAAAATATATATTTGTAGCTGAAGTTGTCGAAATGACACTAGCTATAAATATCCCGATAGTTGATGATGAAGACGAAATTTCTCTAGGATCTACCAGAACCTATTTGTGGAATGATTTCACCTCACGGTTTCTCATTCAATCGTGAAGTTACTAAAGTCATCGTGTTGTTGATAAGTAGGGCACACATTGTAATTTCTTTAAACTTTCAGTTTATCTAAACTACTACTTCCCAATTCATTTTATTTTATTAAAAATTGTATTGTCATAATTTAAATTTGTTTGCATTGGATTTGGAGATGTTTCAAATAATTATTATTAGCGGATGCAAGTAATACGTAGCATGTTGGAAAATATTTAAATAATTCTTAATACATTTAATGAATGATTGAGTTTGATTAAGTTTTTTAATATGTATATAGAGTTTTGTGCACGATAAGTTTCAAATCTTGTGTTAGTCGGTTTGAAGCGGGTTTTCAGGTTATTTATAGAGCTTTGCAGTGTATGTAAAAAAAAATCGTAAATTCAAGTGTAACGTCAAAATATCTAAAACAAGATCTCCAAAAATTCAAGAAATGCAACTCAAAAGAAATTCACAGTCTATGATATGCATATTCGTAGGATTCGTATAGGATTAAAAAGAAATCTAAATTATCAGACAATTAAAAATATCATAATTAGATACAATATCAAATATTAAAAAACCAACCCAACCCAACCCAACTCAACCCCAAATATTAAAAATTGCAAAAAATCTTAATTCAAAAATATGATATTGAAGAACGCCATTCCAAAAACTGGAAAAAAATGTCAACTGGCAAGAATATGATATTCAAAACTTTTAAAAATGTTAACATTTTAAGGAAATCAAAAATCGATGAATTCGAAGAGCAATTGTCAATTATTATGAAAATTTAAAAAAATTTAAGAAATTCGGCGATCGTTGTTATATATAAATATATGTAGATGGTGTTGAATTAGGTCACAGGATAGGTCCTGTCAATTATTTGTTGTGCAAAAATTTTCATAATGCTCAAACATGAAAATGTACCATGATGTTCAAAATAATACCAAGAAGACTAAAAATTTAAAAATTAAAACAATTTTGTTAAAATAATGGATAAAAAAATAAAAAAAAAACATAATCTCCAAAAATATAAGATAAACAATCGCAAAGAAATTAAAACAATTTCAGTTGATACTCTTTAAAATGCTTGAAGAATTAAAACAATGCAACACATAGAACAAAAATTTCAAAATGCTAAACGTCAGCATTTTCAAAAAATATATAAAATGCACTTCTAAAAGCCTTCAAAAAAGCTTCCAAAGTTAAAAGTTCATAAAATTCGTAGGCAGCAATATTGGTCAATTTTTAATAAAATGGGGTTCGGTCGTATTTTTAATTTATTGGACCGACGAACACAATAAACAAACAAACCGAGTTTGTTAAAGTTGGATTTTGGGTTCCTTCTATCGAATGGAATTGGCTTTAATATCTGGTTTCATTTAATAGAAAACACGAGGAACGTCATCAGCGTTAAAATTTAGTTTTATTGCATCGTTGCATTTTCATTTATTGGATCATGACGCATTGAATTAGGTGTCTGATCGTTTAACAGATTTAAATTTAACGCAACATCGTTTGATTGCTTTGGCTTGCTTTTAGTTTATTGGTTTGGGCTGGGTTGGGTTAGGTTGGCGATGGATTTCGGTGACATTTCCTCATTAACTGTGTTTTAATTATATCTGGATTATTTTTAATGCAAAAGAAGAGAAACGTCGTTGTGATAGCATAAGATCGATTTTGGTTTATTGGGTCGTGAGATGCATCGACTTCTTCGGAGGTGGGTTTGCTTCATAGATTTAAACGAACTTTAGTACTCAACTTGGTATCAAATTAGTATTAATGCAAAAGATAGTTCGGTTCCATTAGTTGGATTGCAGTTTATTGGGTTTATTGGGTCCTAGGACCTAGGACTTGGATTTCGTTTTTTTTTCATTTAGGGCATGGTATTTACAATATTCATGCTTTCCCCTTAGTATTTTCGCAAAACCATATTTTAATCAATTTTAACTATTTCTTTGGAATACTTTCTGTATTACTCCTCTCCATTATTTTCTATTGAATTTTGTTTAATTCCATGACTTTATATTTATATTTATATTTACAGTTATAGAAATATTTTTGCGATTCATTAATCCATACCTGCAAATTTTCTCCTTTCCTAATAGTTTTCTGCACAGCACTACATTTGTCATTTTTCTTTGACCCAGTCACTCAACGTATCTCAGCCATGTTACCTGTTGTGCCATTATAGTTGTGCTTTTGTACAATTCTTCCAGCTCTGTTTATTTTCCACCATAGCAGCATTTCCATTTCTCACCGTTCCAATCTTATGACCTATAGCCTTAAACTTCCACATTCTTTAACTATCTTGAAAATAAATTCATATCCTTTGGTGGCTGTTTTATTTTACTACCCCCTTATCTTCACTTAATAGCTATTTCTGTTGTAGGCTTTGATCTGCTATTGATCTTTAGTTCTTCTGTTGCTATGCCTCTGCAGCTTCATTGCTTTGGACCATTCTTCCAGCGTTTTTACTATTTCACTGGTTATCTTTTGCAGTTGTTCCTCCTGTCTTAATCATTTCAGCCGTAACAATAGCTTCGCCAAGGCTTTCACAATTTTTTTTAGGTTTTTTCATCATTTTTTCTCTATTTAGCAAATAAAACACGTACCCAGCTCAGTAATTAAACTGGTCTGGCGTGTTTGAGCTTACGAAAAGCCAATATAGGTCTTTAAGTTGGTTCGGTGCAAAATCATGTGGCGCTCTACATGAAATGAGATCTAATTGCACTGGTATTCCCCATTGAATTATCTTGTAATAAAACCAGTTTGTTCAAAGACGTAAATAAATTTTATAAGTATATGGATACTAAATTTTTCCTGGTCATAACTTGTGGGCCATTTTTCCGAATTATCTTTCTTCGTTGTATTCTCACATAGATCACCACACTTATGGTATAATAGAATACAGATTTTTTTAACCGAGTGGATCTTTGCTGATATTTTCAAACACAACACGACATAACATTTTTTGCAACAAATTTTAACCTGCACACATTATATCACTTTTTTTAACATTTTTAAGTTTCATGGCCGTGCAAAATGTTTGTCACAAAATTAAAAAAAAAAAACACAAAAATAATTGCGTTTTCCGAAAACTTTTGAGACACACGTTTCTTAACGTTTAATTCGAGCTAACTCGACATATCTCGATCTGTGACACGTTCTTGGAATAATTCGTTATCTGAACTGGAGAAAAAGCACACCAACGAATCCAGGTTTATCAAAATCGAACGCGTGATTCGAAATAAACACGTTTTAATTACAAAACACGCAGTTATTAAATTACCCGGCCGGTTAAATTTCAATCTCGCATCATCGGTTTCACCGCACAGGAAAAATTACCTAATTGTTGCATATTACATCCGGTCCTGTTGACCCAAAACCCTAAATAGGTTATTGATAATAAAACAGATCGGCACACACGCACATTGTACACTGCGGGAAATTAACATTTATTATTTTCCGTGAAATGTACAATGGTGGGAAATTACTTAGATTTATTAAATAAGTCTAAGACAGTCGCTTGAGGTCGATGGTACATTTGACTTATATTTCATGAGTAAAGTTCACGATGATTTTCAACGTTCCCTTTCATCTGATACAACTCTAATTGCGTTAGACCGCCGGTAAACCAGGACGAAGAGACCCCATTAAAAAATGCACGAGTTGTCAAAAGTTAGGAAAAATTCACTTAACGGGAGACCTCTCCTTTATTAGATCCCACGGATATATTAACATGTTAATTAACGCGCTGAAGGTGTAAACACGTGTACGCTAATAAAAGTTTAGATTAACAAATAAAGTTTAAATTAACAATTTATTACGTATAAAACAATTTGGGTTCCCGTAATTGCCAAAATGACAACATAGAAGGTGCAATATAAAATGCAAATGTGCGGAAATGGCGTTTGCATGAAATTATGCCGACAAATTGAGTCGCACAAGAAATCTCGAGCGCTAATTCTCCGCGTAATTTCTAATGGAAATATCACGACTGCGTGCGGAAAAGTTGGGCTATTAATTGAACAAACCCGGCTGGTGTTATTAAAGCCATACATTGCACCTTGTTGGCGATTTAATA
The DNA here is from genome assembly GCA_959613385.1 of Geotrupes spiniger. Taxonomy (NCBI): domain Eukaryota; kingdom Metazoa; phylum Arthropoda; class Insecta; order Coleoptera; family Geotrupidae; genus Geotrupes; species Geotrupes spiniger. Next base: position 11,969,638 of record OY390735.1, on the reverse strand, counting down.
CCGCGATGGCGCGACGGAAATGCACGGTTGGCGTAATAATTAAATTATTTTAACTTAAAATTGTAAAAAATGCCCCATGACGCGTTTGTGTCAAATATCTTTTTACTTCAGCTTTATTTCCATTACACAAGTCAAATAATAATCTGTAAAGTACATGGTAGATTTTATTACATCCATAAGACGATCAGGTTAAGATGTAATGATGTAATTTCTTCGCACATAAAAGCTGTTTTATGGGAAGTCATAACTAAATTATTTTGATGTGCATACATAGGTGCACATACTAATTAGATAACACGCTACTTTTTACGTTTGAAGTAGTCATGTGTCTCGTAGAATAATACGTTAATTACAGGTTTTAATTAAAAATGTACGCATGCAACCTGTTACACTCCGGAGAGTTGCGGTAAAACTTTGACTTGGGACAAACAAGACCACATTAGTATATACTATTAGTATACTATCAACTGAAAATGATTAATTAATTAATGGGACGACAAATGAGTGAAACAGTCAGAGGTGAGGCAATACATTTTAAGATGTGGTTATGTAAAGTTTTCTTAAAAATTATTGGGGTTACAGAAATGCAAAGAAGGAATATCCCGTAATCGATGCATAATAATAAATCATAAAAATTACGGGAAGGATATTGTAAAATCTTCCATTTTTTTGGAGAGTTTCTTTTATTACATTGGCGACATGCATGGTCGGCTTTTCGTAAAAGCCACGTGAAAGCTTCCCTTGATGTTTTAGTCTTATTGCTTGATGGAGCTTGTTCAGATTTGCATTGTCAGGTTTGCATTGATATGCACTCTAGGTTCTTTAAACTGTCATATATCAGCAAGAAAACTTATATGAAACTAGTAAAATTGGAAATTATCGGCAAGAAGACAAGCTCGATCAAAGAAAAAATTCCAAGCAGTAATTCTAGTAGATCGAGAATATTCTAAATATTGAATAGTGAAAGAACTGGTCTACATATATCAATCAATAGTGATCCCGACAGAAAAAAATATAGTAGTCCGCACTGAACTTTCTTATATTTACTTATACTCCACTTTTTGAAAGGACTTTTCAAATACAATGACTTTGAATGGCCGCACACACTTGGACGGATTGTTGACAACAATACAATTTCAAAGTAACAATATATAAAATCAAATATAAACGCAAGTAGCTAATCAGTGTGACGGTTATAAACACTACTAACGTCGCAAAACAACAATTGTGTGATTACAATTGCTTCCAAGGTTAACTCGACCAAATTCAATTGAACAAGCCTCGTAATTCCCCGCCACCGAGGTGTGAGTTAAGAGGTTTTTATGTCTGCTTTACGTAAACCCATCAGCCGCAAAAGCTTCTTTGGTCGTAGTTCATTCAATCTTATGTCGTGCTTTTCCCCATTCCCTTGATGGTTTTCTTTCGCCGCTCGTCAGTGGTTGTAAGCAACTTACCGTAATTTGAATGCTGATCTACATAGGTAGAAACGTATGTTAATGCGGTGGAAGAAGCGACTGGTTAAAGACCAACAATATGATACACTACAAAGCGCACGATGATAATGCTGTATAATAAACAAATTATAAGAGACGATGAAGGATAAAAAGTTCACAATCACAACATAATTACTATGGAATCACCCACAAGGCTAATACCAATTGAGGTGACACAAGCATTTTCTTTCATGATAAATGATTTCCGAGTTGAGATCAAACAGAAATGTGGAAGCATAGGGACAGGCATATTAACGGTAAGTAATAACAGAAAAGAAGATTGGGGTAAATAAGGACATCCATAAATTGTTCTTTGATCCAAAAATATATATAATAGACAGATGAAACTTAATGGAATTCTGAAAAACATCCTAATGTTTGTAATGATCTTGCCAAGGTAGTAAAAAAAGCTGCATTGATGCTATGATAAACGTAAGAATGAGAGTGACAAAATTTGGAAGGTAGTAAATACATTAGAACAGGAAAAAGACTGTCACAACATATTAAAGATAACAAATGGCTCAAACTATGTTCGTGCCCAGGAAAAGATATATTTACAGCAAGGATTAAAATCCCCGAGGAAAATGTAAAAATATTAGTCTACATCTCAGTTACAGTTACTTTTAGGCAAGCTTGGTAATAACACTTAAAGGCAGAAAAGAATATAGAATGAACAGAATAGCAGATAAGCCAATTCTGAAATGAAGGACATCGTATATCAAACTATAGCGAATATAGTAACTTCTACGTATTTCAGTTTTTAAAACCAAACTAAAAACGTTATGATGCCAATGCCAACAAATATGTGGACATCCATGGGAAGAGCTTATGAGAGAAAAATAGAAAAAGTAAGTACCGCAATGCACTGGGATGGACATGGAGCTATATTCAAAACCAGCCCTAAAATATTGAGAAAACTGAGGAAGATCGAAGAGATAGGGAAGACAACGAGAGAACCCAGACGAGAAAGTTTAAAAAACGATTTAACAATACTTGTTGGAATATTGATTCCTGGTAAGATCTCATAAAAATATGTGGAAATTACGGTGGCATGTGGCATAGTTTGCCAGGTGGAATCTAGCAACTTGTCCCAGTTGCTCTTCGAAAAAAAATATCTGTAAAGTCAAGGAATTTAGTCGCTTGAAAAGTCATTGGTTTAAAGATAAATGATATATTAACAACAATATGAAGAGGACAGTTGGCTAATATATACATTTCTTGTTGGCCATGTATTATTATTTTGATAACAAAATGTACAATGCTTTCAATTTGGACTTGCTTTTGGAAAGGTTATAACTGACAGAAAGATCGCTCGTTAATAATAGCAAAGATCATTACAATGCTAAAGTTACGTATTTTCAGAAATGTCAGAGAGAATTAAATCAACATAACTATTTAATAGAAATGCATATCATTGCTGGAATAACTTTGAAGCATGTACCGAGAAAGCCCGAGCCTCAATTTTGTCGAAGTCTTGCGGTACATAATAATTTATAAATTTATTCAATATTACTACAAATTCCAACTTCTGGCTTAAAAGTTGTACACAGACAGAAGAAATTCTTTCTTCTCCATGGCAACGTGTTGAATAACAAGGGAGTCGTTCATTGGATACTAAATAACATAAAATGAAAATGATCAGGACAAGGGAAAGTAAAGTTCAAGCTAGAAATGGAAATATTAAAGTGGAAGTTGGAGCAGGATAGTTTTATTTCCTAATGGATAGTACTGATACGTATCCACTGATAGCTGCTGTAATATACAAAATGGGAGCTGGATAACTTAAAAAGGATTATTTGACATAGTTTAGCGCAAAGAGGTTTTGTATGTTGTTTTTGTATTTATCAAAATTTTTCAACAAAGAAACTATCAAAATCAAAAAATCAACTTTCATTGTGTAAACATCAATCCCTGAAAAGGTTCCATTTCAGTTTCAAGACAAATTATGTCAGACACTACTACTATGTTTTGAACATGTATTTCAAAATTAATATTCGAAAAGATTGAAATAATTTAGATTCACAAACATTTTAATATCAAATATAGGTATGTACCTAAACCATGTATACTATAATAAAATCAATACCATGAAAATGGCAGGTGCTTTAGGTAAGTTCAATAAAAGGGGCAATCAAGTTGAAGTAAACGATATTTTTAGTATGCTTTATGTGCATATATTATGAAAAATTTATAAAGCAAGTGATTCATAAAATTTTCGATAAAACGAGGATTATGTATAAGGATATATACGTGTATATGTACATATAAATAAATAAACAATAAATAACTTTAACTAGAGTACACGACATTTTATAACCTACAAATGTATGTAAAAGAGAATTTAAACTGATATACAAATAACACAGGAAATGAAAAGCATTAAATACATTCTAAACAACGACACAAACAGCGCTCGTCGCGACGGCGACTCATGATATTTAAAAGCAACGAAAATGGACTCATCAGTGCTCATCTCATTAATCGTGTTAATTCCTCCCTCATACATACCAACTGTTCCGAAAAAATTGCAACTTCGTGTCAAATTTCTCTTTCATGCAAATTTTAAAAAACGAGTCACATCTCTCCAACAAACATAGCCGCGCTTTCTCGAGCATGAAGACCCGTTGGAAAGTACGAATGTCCGTAAAAGCTTTTAAACAAGCACCACACGGGAAGTAATACGTCTCACATTGTGGGCTCAAACGTCGGGCATATTATAAAGTTACGCACACCTTTATTTAATTCAACACGGTATCAAAATTAAATGCAAAACAAGACCCAATTAGCAGGATCCTCGAGTAGAGGATGTGTCGAGTAGAATAATTTTCAGGAGTAATGAATTTGATTAAGCAATTTGCACCACCTTTTTTACGCGTCAGCGGTTTCAGAATTTACATTTTGCATAACTTTTATAATGAACGACAATTTACTTAGTTATATATCGTGGTCAACATACAATGGATCCGTTGAGGTTGGCAGGATGTAAGGACATCACTGAAACATGTTTGGTTGCCTTAATATAAATGTTTGTTGGTCCAATTTGCCGCGACCATAAGACAATGATCGGTGCTGGAGAATTCGCACGGTGAAGATTTCACTGAGCCTCAAAACAAGGAGGCCTAGTAATCGTTGCGCCTGCTTCGATCTCAATTATAGCAGAGGCTGAATTCGAGCAGCAGATGCTCGTTGCATCCCGTCACTGAAACATTATTCTGTAACAGGGTGCGATCGCACTAAAGGTCATAACATAGTTATCTATACTTTTTAATAAAAAACCATTATTAAAAAAATCTACAACGAGCATTTCTTTGTTTTAGGTTCATGTCTAAGTTATGGTCATTCATGCTGGGGTGGTAAGTAATCATAAAAATATTATAAACATATCAAAAATATTTACTTATAAATTTAATTTCAAACAGTTATTATAACCAAGTACTGAAATATTTTTACCTAAATTGTGAAATACAGATTTCTACATAATATATGCAGTTTGATGCATAATGTTTTCATTAATTAATACCTAAACATTATCGAACTAAAACGTTAGTTTAACGCATGAGTTTATACATAATTTGTATGTTTTAATCGATTACAACCTCATGCAAATTCGATTTCATTAGCATCAACGCATTTCCGCTAAATTATAACTCCTTATTGAATGATTTAACTTTCCAGCACATGGTAAACGAAACAATCCCGTAACTAAAGATAACGCGGCGAAAGAAGAGGCGACGTTAAACAGCGTTCCTGTTGACACCAGATGGTTTCTTTCGCGCATGTACCCGGGACCTTCGGACTACAGGACGTGGAAAATCAAGGATAGTGCACTGGCTGGCCGCCAACACAACATCGAACGCCAAATGATACGTGAAAATGAGCTGGCAGATGTAATGAAAGGGTGAGAGTGGTCTCGATTCCAATAAATTTCAGAGAATAGTTTTAAGCGAGAAGATAATATTATTTTATTTAACGCTATGGGAGTACGTGCGTTCGACTAGTTTGATGCACAAGTTTAATTAAGTTATAGTCAGTTGAAATGAAAAAGTCTTATTATTCAATTCCATAAACGGTACGAATCTGCGATTTTCGTTCATTATATTATATTCGAATATTTCCAATTTTGTGCGATAAATTCGACGATAATAAGGCAATTATGCAAGTTTAAATAATACAATAAATAACGATCCGCAGTCTATTGAATGTAAAATGGTATAGCCGAAAATAATTTAATTACACGTGGGAAATTAATGATATAATGCTTCTGCAATTTCCTTACCATTACTAGTTAACAGAAATCGTAATGGATGTTATTATAATGATATTAATGAATAGAAACTGATGGAATTGATATTGGGGAAACTTAATCAAAAAGAATGAAACCAAAGAAAAAAATCGTATGTATATTAATGAGAACAAATTAAACAAAAGTGTAAATTAATTGACAAAATGACAATGAAATTAATTAAAGTAAAACCAATCAAAATGAAATTAAAAATTGACGACCAATGGAATCAAAGGGAAACGTCATAACTGAATCAATAAAATTTAATTCGCTTAATCGAGACACGCATAGACTAATTGAAATATATGTTCAGTGTTCCAGAAGATGAAGCAACCGACTATCAAGACGTCGTTCCCGATATGTCGTTCCTGGAAGAGTCGAATTCTAAACCATACGAAGATCGACTGCGACTGTACAACTTTCTGGTAAGTTACACATACGACCAAGTATCGCGCGTAACTAACGTATTTTGTGTTTCAGAGGAACCAGAAAGTAAATTGAAATCGTCTTAGGCAACCCCAATCCCCGATCGCATTTCATTAACGAGACTAACAATATCTAGTCTTTAAATACACAGTTTGTAATATAATACACATAATTCAAAATACTCCTTAACGTCCCACGTTGCCAGTGAGGGCTGGATTTGGCAACGTGTCAAGTTAAAAAATTGTACGTGCGTCCCGAGCCCCGTTACATGTTATATTGTAAAAGACTGTGGACATATACTATGCTTGTTAAATAAAAATTTATGTAATTCAAGTTGTTTATTTCTTCCGAAAATTTATACACATTAAAATAAATACAAATACAACAACACTATCCTATTCACAGCAATAACAATAATATACATTGGATCAGTCCTGCCAATAGAGTAAATTTACTCGGGGAATCCTTGAGCTGGAACAACTGACAAATTCGTTCCTGCAAAAATAATTAATGTTAACACGTAACACATCGTAAACACTATGACACGTGTGCGTCATTCGATTAATGTGCATAAAGTTCAAGTTTCAAATCCTAGTCACCAAATTCAAATTAATGTTTTCCAAATTAAAGTAGAAACTGGATCCCAAACTGGATCCTAAAATAACGTAAAATGTAAAAATCTCTATGAACAACTAAGTGGAAGTCATACTAACTCTAACAGGCAAGCACTAATTTATTAAACGGAAGAAAATACAGGATTCTCAAAAAAAATAATCGAGGTCAATGCTTAATACCGGCGAGTAAAATGAGTCCTATCAATGTTGTGTTAAACGATATTTAAGGGGGTGGGTGAAGACGATATGAAGTTGTTGAATTGAGAAGCATTCAGATTCATGAAAGCAAAGATGACGTAGTCGCAAATGAAATAATTTGAACCACGAGGCGTGGGCGATATAAAACATGACAAACTTACAAGTCCATGCAGAAAAAATAAAGCTAGCTAAATCATATTTTAACGGGGCATTAAGACGGGGGAACTACGACTTTGTACGTAATCACGACCAAACCACACCAAATCCAGCCAATAAGCCAACGTAGCAACCCAGCCTAGCCAACAAATGCTGGTACCTGGTATACTTCCATGTTGGAGTCAAATTTACTTTTTTACGTTGGGTTGGGATCTATTTTGACGCCGAGTATTTTTTACTCACATTTACAATATCGCGGAACAAATTCTGATAAACACCAGATAATACTCACAAATACGCACAAAAAATGTAGTGAAGGCCTATTTGTGACGAAGTGAAGAAAAGCAAAAAAGAAGGCTATAGCAATAAAACACCAACAATAACAAAAGGAAACTTTCCAAGATAAAAATAGAAGTATAAAAATGGTAATGCACGCTGATGACAAATGTAGTGTACAAATTGCAGCAACGAGTTAGTAAAGTACAAGCATAAGGGGCACATTTATATGAAACACCAGCTGTCCTACAAACGAAATAATTATCCCAAGAACTTTCAGTACTTAATACCACAAGGGTCAGTCTATTTGTTTACGTACAAGGGTGTTCTGCTCATTCCATTGATGATGATCACACCAACGGGGGAAATTATACTTAAATTTTTTTTGAGGACATCATTAACAAAATATTTTTTCCGAGCCTGGTGTTTCTGTAATAAGAAATATATTATTTGGTTTATACACCAGATTTGTAATTATAAGAAATTTGTCATAGTCATATCGGGGGATAATAGAATTTATCGCCAACCGTCACTAAAGCCATAACGATGGCGATTTTCAGTATACAAACACTTTATCTTACTGTAAAAAATATTTTTCGTGACACTTGATTGTTATTACATATTATCGGTAATGTCTCCATGGTTGTTATTTAACTGATAACAGCCATGGGCGTTAAAATTTAACATCCGCGAACGATATTTTTTAACAACGATGTTTTTTATAAATTCTTATCTATTTTAACAACATATTACAATATACCATTTGTTCGCACAATTTTGTCATGCATTTTCACGTTTTTCATTATTTGCACAATAAGTAATTTCTGATTTTTGTGGTTCTCCATTAAAAAGTTGTTTAGAAATTTTGATTTTCTTACTGACCGATTCTTCCACATATCGTTTGGCTACCGATGAAGACTTCCACCCCCAAATTGCTCTAATGTGAGGAGGTCGCCACCGTTGTTTGCCAACATAGTAACACTCGACCTTGGAAATGAATGCCCTGTAACATTTTCAGGGCCTTTCAACTTTAAGAATTCCGCTATCTTCCTAGGAACTCCTATTTTGTGCACACCCACGAATTGTCTAGTACACTTGCCTTGTCTTTTTTTTTCTAAATCGGTCTAAGTGTTGCATATCTCCTATATAACTCACAGCCTTTGAAAGGTGTATCATCATCAGTAATTGTAAACCTTCGTGAAGATTTTTTTCGTGTCTTGCAAGGTGACTATTACGAATTTGCCACTATCCTCAATATTATCAGCAGACAATATGACAAGTTCTTCACGTCTACAAGCCCCATATATTCCAAATAATAAAATTACTTTCTGCAATAGAAAAAACATCATCTGCTGCTTCCATTAAAAAAAGTCGTAATTGGTTCCTTTGTTAATACTTTTGCCTTCTGAAATTTGTACGACTCCGATTTTGGTTTTAAAAAGGTGAATACTTTTCAATATCTATAAATCATTAATTTTCATAGTAAATATGACACTTTAAGTGTGAATTTTACCTAGAAATGTCAATATTTCCATACAGCTTCAAGCAAGTTTTCAGCATTGAAATTTTACACCGTAAACTATTTGGGGCAAAATTTGTTGATGGTCAGAATACATAGCACAGTAAAATGTCTTCGTTAGCATCTTCAACTTTCCTGCTTTTTCTCCATTAGGAAAATTCTTCGTATACTTTTTCAAATCTATTTTTAGTCTTCGCAGGCAGTAACTCTCGATTCGCTGCAGGCGCTTCATCCAGAATGTCTTGTTGACATTCAGGAGAAACACTTTCACCACTCTTACCTAGGTATTTGTTCATTTATTTATTTATTTACTTTGGTGTTCACAAGCGTTGCTACACAAGCAACTTGAAATATGTCATTATGACTTATGAAAATAATTTCCTGTTTATTTTAGTATCACGAAAACTATAAAACAACATACGACTGATATGAATATAACAGTCTTGGTTGATTATAAAATCTCAACCTTGTCTGTTATATAACCCAACGCAGGCGATAATAAGGAAAAGTTAAAACCACACAGAGAGTGGATTGGATTCGGTGCTCAATAAAACAAAAATGGCTAAGGCGATTTTAGGTGGAAGCCAAACTGATGTTACCATTGATAATTCTACCGAAGATTTATATAATCACATTTTTAACGTAGATTGCAAACATTTTTATGCAAACTCCTTCGCCTTCAGGAATAATTTTTTATAACGCATCAAGGGGTATGTCCACGTTAAATATAACAAATAATAAGCGAATTTGTTTTGTATTCGCTGTTATTTTTCCATCTGTTTACTTTGTTATAATAAAATGTGGTAAGTTATAATATCCCCATTTTTACGGTTGGTGATAAAAGTTTGTATGCACCACGTCAGTAAATTGTCTTTATCAAATTCGCCTGTTACTCGCTTCGCTCGCTCGGCTCATTATCTCAGATTCATCCGATAAAGAATCGCTTTACCGACTTGATGCATAAACAACCATTTTTAAAACAATATTAACGCAATTCATATCTGAATGACAAGACCAAAAATACTCATTCATCATAATGTTATAATTTCGCGTCCCCCCATTACACCCGGCACGCGATAATTAGAAAATAATCAACCCACCCAAATTTACAAAAAGAATTAAGCTCGGGAACTAGCAGTCTATGTCACTGAGGAAGCAAAATGAAATACCGTGCCGTTGTAATTAGCGAATTGTTATGAAGGTAATTTGACAAGCAATCAACGATGATACAAATACCTGAATTAATATATAAAGGCACTTCGAGTGAGAGTGAGTGCAGATGATATGGGACGATATCCTTTAAAGGATATTCAAAAATCTACCAATTGATATGAAAAGTTAAATCAATGTGAACTCGTGAAAAACAATAATGATTGTTGCCATTGTGGAAATATATAAAATAATTTTTCATAAAGTTTTTATAGATCATGTTAAAGAGGCGTCTATTTGATTTACTGATAACTTAATTAAAAATGCATTCTTGAAGTAAACTAAATTGGGCAGTATTTCGCCTTTGGTCCTGATTGCATTTAAATTAAACAAATAGCGAATTGTCATAAGTCGAAGAGTATGAGTATCTTTCAAAGTCAATTTTGTCCACAGTTGATAAAATAGTTCCACGTTGAAACCATGTCTGTGCGAATTCCTGATCTTCAGGTCTCAATTTTCACCTCGTTTATACCTATTTCCACTCCCTTCCTAAAGATTTAGGGCGCATGCCAAACGATTAACTTTGCAATAGTTGGGGTTGTTCAATAATTCAGCATGGTCACAATCAGATGAACCCAAATCGATACACAAAAACTGTGAATCGCCATAAAAATTTGACTATTTTTAACCCAAGAAGAAATTACATTAGTAACGAAAATATTTAAAATCCTAAAATATCACAGTGTATTGACGTAAAATACAATATTTACTAAAAGAAAAATTTAAGAAATTTAATTCTCACAATCTTGATTATTTTAGCAACCCCTCGTCCAAAACTGTCCTGAAATTACTAAAGGATGAATAATACAGCATTTCTTGGCAAAAGAGAAAATAAGATAATATTCTTTCGGAGTTATGCTTATTTGATTTCATTCATTAAGTTAAACTCCTTGTACCAACATACACAGTTGTACATTGCAAACGCAACAACAGATCCTGAAGCCAATTACAAACAAAATCTTGCTATTGGTGAACAAATCCGTTTTTGAACAAAAGCAGCCTAATGTCCGGGGTGATTTTAAGTTAATTCCAACCATACTTGATTTAGACTTTTCTGGAAACTGCAATAAACGTTTTTTTCCAACAGTCGATACACAAACATTTGTTGCAAGTTTGTGGGCTTTTTCGTTGTATGAGTATACGAATTATTCGGGTGGTTGAGTCTGTATGAATTCGTAACCGGAAGCTAACGCGAACTGTTTCATTATTGTGCTTTATTAACGGCCCGCGAAACTTGGTCTAATTACTTTCAACAAAGCTTTATTTAAAACTACACACACAGAGTTGCACGTGAAAATGGTTTACATAGGAAATGTATGTGTAAATATGTACAATTTGTGTGGGAACTGTAACATTCAACGCATTAAACCAATGGAGTTTTAAATAAGAAAATTACACAAAGTACGTACATATCCCATAATTAATTTATTTATTTTAAAAATATTAAACTAATGGCAAATATGTCGTTAGTTTAATCCCGAGATTGATACATTAATAAAACTAGAATAAGCGCCTGATTTAATTATAAAATTAAATATAGTAGTATCGTATTATTTTATGTAATTAAATATTTTAATAAATATCATCATGGAAATTATAAACCTGTAACAATAATTAATTCAGTCCAAAAATTGTTTGTAAAATAAGGGAATAGCTTCGAATGTAGAAAAATTACTTGGTCAGTTTTGCCAATGAGAGGGACGGAAATTGTTGAAAAAAATTTTGCTGCAAACTGAAGTTTTATAAATTTTGGGCATTGTTACTGGAGGAGCACATTTTTTAATTGTTTCTATATCTATTGATCTCATGAAAACCATGTACTAACACACAAACTAAATTAAAAAAAACAACATCCCTTCATTCATAAAAAGCTTAAATAAATTTTGTATACAATTTTCAAGTAATTTTTCAAATAATGGTTTAATGAACAACAGTATCCAACATGATTCCAACTGAATAAGACCTATATTTCATTACAGGCAGCTACGGATTTTGTTAATTGAATCCACACCACTGTTGGGGAAAAAAGCCATGTCAAAAAGTTTAAGATTGCGAAGTTTTCCAAAAAAATAGCAGAATCTTAGAATTTCGAGTCATATATGAAAAAGATTGATCTAGCAGGTGAGTTGTGACATGTTGAAGATCTGAATCACGCAAAAAGAACTGCCCAACGTCATGATAGCAATTGAATGGGAATCTCTTCCCACAGGGTTTTCTTAGTAATTTTGGAGAAATAGACTTGATGGATTTCTTTGTATACAGGAATGTTCAGCAACGTTCTTGCACATAAAGGAGGCATGACATGGATTCTGGCAATTTCCCAATCCTAGTAACACCAAGTGAAAACATCGTTCAACTTAAAAATGATCCAGTGATGATATAATGATGTGAGAATTGTTTAACTGGCCCGCTACGAAGCGGTGAATAATTAAATAATAAGAAAGAGAGGCAGATATATTCACAAATAAACAAGTAGATTTGCAAAATAAAATAGAAAATATAGAATAGGAAAAACATTGAAGGAAGGTTTTTTAGGACTACCTAAACAAGCAATGTTTAAACAATCCTATCAAATAATTGAGGAAAAATGTATAAAAGCTCAAAACTTAATCAATCAAAGTCTTCTTGGGAATCAACAACTTACTATTTAGTGACGAATGTAATCAAACTATTAAAACAAATGATTGGGAATAGGCAACAAAAAGTTTTACGATTTGATTAACATCTTCGAAAAATATTTTCACATCAACATGTAAGGTTTGATTACAAGGGAAGTCACAATCAAAATTCAAGAAGGGGATGAGAAAGCACAATACGAGCCCATCAAGTTGAATAGAGAGAAATACTTGAAAAGCGATGGAAAAGATAAAAGTTTCCTGAATTGAACCGTAAACTGATAATGGTATTTTGCAAACAATGTATCTACAGACACCATATGTAAATACAGATAACACAACAAAAATGCCAAAAATACCCACAAGCAATTTTTGGCAGCAGGAAATAACAATGAAGAATCAATATGAAAATTGCAAATAATCATCAACCAAATATACAATTGAACAAGGAAGTCATTACTAAAACTAATCCAAATCAAAAGAAATGTCGTATGGAAACGTTGTCAAATATCTTGAGATGGGTTGGGTTGGGTTGGTTTGGACTGGAAAGCTGTGTAAGTAAAAAGAAAATATACCTTTATTACCATTCTAGAGATCATTGTTAATTTTGATAATTTGTTCTATGAAACTTTTGTTGTTCTTTCCAAGCCAAGAACTTAGTAATCCTTAACGTATGTGTCAAGTAAAATATGTACCTTGAAATAATAAGTATGACCAGAAATTACATATTGTCTAGTGGTATAAGTATAAGTATAAGGAAAGTATAAGGTCGTGGGTAATTATTGGAATGGTTTGTAAGTAATTTGAACCGTGGTCTCATTTTCAATATATTCCAACGCAATATCAATCACCCCCCCCCCTCCGTCCTCCATTATTATATTATATTATATTATAATATCATTAAATAAATGAGTACTTAAAACAGGTTCGATGAGAAATTAATGAAATCTAGTACGATAATTTATTTATTTAATTAAAATATTTATGCGCCATTACACCAATCACTACACAAATCTTTGTCGCCTCGTCGACCATTATGTTTACTTTTATTAATAATTCAAATCTTTAAAATGTGACGCTTATTCAACAGCCATCGTATCATCAGGTTCCCTTAAGTACTAGAAAGGACTATAAATTTCTTTCATAACCCCCTAAAGTCATAAACGTTAATAAAAATTATTTTACGAAACTAGCTCAACGAGATCAAGTATTGCCAGAAAAATCACAAATCTCAAAACGGATATTTTCGACTACTATTATTAAATGTTACATCTACGAGCCTGTAAAATGAAGGTCCGGTCATATGTAAACCATGTGTCTTATTAATTAACATTCCCGTAATTTCCATATCGCTCGGGGCTGCTCAGGAGCACAGAGGGTCTCTCACTCACACTACGTGCTTTCCCAACGCGAATAGTTTAGTTCTCAAGTTAAATTAGTGGCCAATAAATTACAACGCATATACAGGGTATTTGCTATTTAAATTTGTTGAAGCTTCAGATTTGTGAAAACTCATACGTCGTACATAATATTTATTATTAGCTGGGAAGATAAAAGCGAAATCAAAATCAATGACAACTATTTCATTAAAAATCTTTTCTACTGACAATGAAATTTCATAGTTAACGTCAACTCTCAACGATTTTGGAAAAAATGAAGCTTAGAGAACAAAATATATATTCACAAAGGATAGCAGTTACAATATATGCGATATTGCATAACAAACGGTTTCGATTATTTGTAATTTGTCTGAAATTTTGGTGAAGTAGGCGAAAGTTTTCTGCGCTAGTTGCAATGTTAAAGCAAATCTAACTGAATTTGCTTCACGTACTGCTAGATGACTTTCTCGCGAGTTGAATTCCTTGACTGGAGATTTTATTGGAACATTGTGTGCCCTACTAATGTTGCCTTTTATGTGTCGTTGAAATATCAATCAGAGACTTTGGTTCAAAAAAAAATATTCCCCGTACCACACAGCACTTTATTCAATCTCGATGTAATTTCGATAACTATGTTGTGGTCTTCAGCAGGAATAAACTGTACATTCAGATTGAATAAAATGCTGTGTGGTAAGTATTTACTCTATTTTATTAATGTGTCGTTGTTTATAATAATAACCTAGATTCCGCACCAAACACTGCAACACTTCATGGCGATATTCTGCATATCAAGCATTCTTATTTTTGCGAAGAATCGCGTTATTGAATTTTCGCAAACAGCGAATTGTATACCGAATCATAAAAAATGACGCACGGCGTCGTTGCGAGAAAGCAACTTCAATACAGGAAGAGTATTCAATATGGAATAAAAATCTTAATGGAAAACGAAATAGCAAATATTGGAAAATGAGAAATGTTTCAGATGTATATACAAGGGCGTGAGAAAATTACGATTATGGCGATCATTAAAAAAAATCGTACTATTATTACCAGTGGCATTTCAATCTTTGGTGAATAATCGTCAAACATATAAAGCAATTTTTTTTTAAATCGTAAAGTTACAAAATTCCATGCGATATTGATTTATAAAATAAGTGAAACTCAATTGTAAAGGACGCTATTAACCTTTTGAATGCAAGGAATTATTTATGTAAATTTTGCTTTGTTCGTCTTACTTGAATTATTACAATAAACATTCAAAAGACAATGTATGAAGTATTACTTGAATTTGTGTATTAAATCAATAAATCGAAACCCACATAGAAGCAGTAATAACTTCTTCATAAAGTGTAAGAGATTTTTAGTGTATTTCTGAAAAGCTCAGATCAAAAGCAGTAGCTCCATTTCCACGATATGCTGCCAGTCTAAACCCAAAAAGTTGACTCTACTTGAGAACGAGGAACACTTCTTTTTTAAACTGCATTTTTCAGTGGCACCAAACCCAAACTATCCCCCTTATCGACGGCCCTCTGAATAACCCTTTCATCCCATAAACTTTAGTGTAGTGTCACAATATTAAATTGCAATATACTTACCCTACAACGCCTGGTTTTTTAAACGCATTCGGTGCCTGACGTGCCAACAAAATCCCATCACTGTTATCGCAGACTAAACGGGCCATGCTGGCCTTCTTTAACTCACGAATTTGATCTGAAATATGTTGTATTAGTAACGACCCCATCACGAAAATCCCCCAGCAAACCTGGAGAGAAGTGACCTGGATTAACGCTAGGGTCGTGGTCGAAAAAATATCTATCGCCCTTTTTCAACCTCGAGAATTGATCAGCGACGATGTCCCTGAAAGTTGGTCCTAGGACGCTACCGGGAGATTTCGACTCCAACAGACCACCCACCCATAAATCTATGTCGTTCACTGAAGCGTAGAGTTTTTGCAATTTTTCTCCCATCTAAACAATTAATACAAATTGTAAATAAGTAATATTAGGTGTGTGTTGGTAAAATGCGAAAACGGCTGGGCATGAAAGGGGCTAAAGACAAAGGTTAATAATTGACGTTGTATATGACTAATTTTGACTTATAAATGATTTACATCGACACATGTTTAGATCAGTTTTGATTCTCGCAAATATCTCGTAACCTTTCCGCTAAATTGATTGAAGTATTTTTTTATAAATTATATTAACGTATCAATCCATTTCTTGCAATCCCACATCCCCACTGCGAAGGAATCTATAGTCCCCTACCTCTTTTCCAAACTGTTCAAAATTTATGATTCTAGATAGACCAATGAGCTCTCTATAATCATTATAAGGTTTCAGGCCGTGATCTCTTCCGCGTTGGATATTCAAAGATGCCAGATCGACGCCGAACGGATTCCCAGCACGAAACATATATTTGGTCAACTGAAAAAATATGAAACTATAAATCGTTTACAACGTCGACGTTCTTACAGCGTCCGACAAGAAATTGTCCACTTGTTGAATGGGCTCCGTGGTTAGTGTACTTAAAATCTCATCGTAGAATTCGCGCCTTCGCATCCTCGCCGGGTAAAACATAATCTCGGGAATATTAATCATTTCTTCCATCTTTGCCGCACCGTAGATCCTACGAGAAAGATGCAAATAAATAATATTTTTGATAGGTAGAGGTTACTTTAAAACTCCGTTGACCATCGAGTGTCCAAATCTGAAGGCGGCTGAGGCGAATTCGTTCGTGATTGACGGTTCGACGCGCTGATCATAATCAAATGAATAGCTTAAACCGGGCTCTAAATGCAGATCGAATTCTTCCATTGTAACGTCTCCTAAATGTTAAGGGATTGGATTAAAAGGGAAGAAGTGGGCAAATCCTTACCCAAAATGCACGGTAAAAATTCTTTGTATGTTATAACTTGCAATTCAGCGATTAGGATTTTTCTGGCCTCGACGAATAATTTTTCGTCCGGCCAATGCGGATTTAAATGCTCTAGTTCCCCAGCCAGCCTGTTGTGCTCTCTGAGGAACATCGTATGGACGGCGACGAGAGTAATCATTTGGTTTGTTCTCAAATCGCCTGAAATATTTTTGATAAAATTGGGCTTATTTTCTAACGAATATTTTTTCTCAGATTCTTGTAAAAGGTACGATGGGGACCTTCGCAAATGGAGGACATTAAAGTTACCTGAATCAAAGCAAGCCGAACCTTCCTCCATCGTTAAACAAGACTCTTGATTTTTAGCAAGGGGCAACAAATCTCTGCCAAAATCTTTAAACACACGCAGGCGTCCTCCCTCAAAGCTCCTTAGCTCACCAATTTGTTTCTCAGATGAACCATAAACTGCAGACGCATCGATGAAATGTGTTATTTTGTTCATCTAGAATGATATCAATAAAAATTTAAAAAATCTCGACGTAAAACAGTTCAGCAAATTGTAGTCAAAGTTGATCACTATGGGTCTCTGTATATTCGACAGAACATAATAGAAGATTATTCTTACGTTCGATTTTGCTTAATTATCAACGAAGCATTCGTATATTATTACAGGATCGTACAAAGGTTTTGTGACCCGTTGATTAATTTTGAGATTTCGTACCAGGCAGCACATTTAAGTCTATTTCGAATTTCAATTCATAATAATTACTTACCATGACAGTTAACTCACTAAATGTCACGTTCCGAGTGAAACAGATATTACGTCGGTTGATAAAATTACACTTACCTGTTCTGCATATCCCAACGTGCAGTCGTATTTAGTGGCCAGTACAGATCTGACGAAATTCATGCACGTTTGCTTGAAAGTGGAAAAAAATTCGTCGTGTGGAGAAATTTTTATGGGCATGCACGCGTAGTGTCTGTAATGCGGTGGTATTTCCTTCAAGCCGTCGTGGTTGCAACAAGAAATTGCACTACCATTTGCTGCAAATAAATTCGTCACTTTCACCTATTTCGAAAGTCATGGACCACTTACGAAAGGATATGTCTATCGATTGTGTTATGTCGTGTGAAAGAAATTGGCCAAATTGCATTAGCATCAATGTGTAATCTTCGTTGGTTACATCGGCGTCTGGAAAGAGCGCGGTGCTGATGAGCCTTGGGCTTGGTAACGGCTCGCCATCTTTTCCTGACATTCGTGGAGACCAAATCCCTAATGTACGTAAAAATTACGTTTGATTAATATTTTTTCCGGAAATCGTCTCGAAAACAACATTTTCCTCCAGTTTTCTTATCCGACAAACTCCAACAACAAAAGGTCAATATAAGCTCAAAGAGTATGAATTGTTGGCCAACTCTCCTATTCTTTAATTTCCATCAGTTCATATTGACACGAAGGAGTATATGATCATGAATATAATAAATATCATAAGAAAAAAGGAAAAAAATATCCTTGCAATTAAGAACATGTTCGAAGAACATTCGACCTTGTCTATATTCACAGAAACCATGTTATGCATTAACCATGCAAAAACTACTATAGGTTGTTCACAATAGTAGACGAGGTACGCCATTGTTAGTCGTTTTGGAACTAGAAACATTAAATACAAAAATACCCAAATATTGTAGCCATTTAAGGTTCACTGAACATTGGTCGTTTTCTCCTTCTACCTTTCGGTGAGGCTCATTTTCGCTACTTCTTTTTCATGAATTGTTTCCGCCATTTTCGGTTTCTGCTAGTCTTTTGGCTGCATCCAGTGTTTAGTTTTTCTTTATTATTTATTTTAGGGTGAACTATGGTCTTGTGTACTTCTTTCCTTCCTAAATCCGCTATACGCTTCCCCATTTGTCCTTTGTGTATTCATTCAATCTGCTTTTTAACACTTCAATACATTTTACTATTTACTGTTTATAGTAATTCCCCTATAGTTATTGCAATCTCTTCTATCCCCAATTTTATGTATCGGTGCTATCATCACTTCTTCCCAGTCCTTCGGTATTTGATTCCTCTTCGTTACATACCTTGCTGAATACTTCCATTCCATTCTCTCAGATTTTTTATCCTATCATGCCCCGGGGCTTTATCGTTCTTCATTAAACGAATTGTTTCCCTTATCTTTTTAATTTTTATTTCTTGTTCTGGTTTCACTTCATTTTATTTCCTTTTTTCTCTTTGTCACTGTTATTATTTCCTGTTGTGTTAACATTTAATAGCTGCTCTCCATTTTTAGTTTATCATCGTTATTATTCCTGCTTCTTTCGTCAACTATTTTAAAAAAACAATAATAATATTTTCCTTCATTTTCTCTCCAAATTCTTTCCAACTCTCTTGTTTGCTTGTTTTTACCACCTCTTTTACTTTCTTCCTCTGTTCCTTATATATATTATACTTCGCTTATACGACGTTTTGTATGTACTCTTTCCATCTTTTCTGCTTGAATCCTATATCATGTTTTATTTCGTTGCTCCACGAGCTTGTCCTTCTGTCTTTTTCCCGTCTTTATTCTTCACATTTGTTCAACCTCCATGTTGCTACGTATACACACCGCATTCCTTCCTTTTCCGCGTCGTTTAAATTCATGGACGTCCTTGTGTTTGAAAATGTGTTTGTGACTATTGGGTTAATCAGTAGGCAGTAGTTTATCATTCTGGTTCAATTGCTTGTCCTTTGCTGGTCTTCGTGTTTATCTGACACTCCCGTTCCATCGTCACAATTCCTTCTTGCATTCATATCCCCCATCACATATATGTTGCCTCTACTACTTATTGTGTCTTCAATATTTTGTTTATTATCACGCCCACCCTTTCTGGAGCTATGTGTTGCCTGTTGTAGTCCACTACAAATCCATTCCCTCTGCCAACATTTTCATTTTTTCTATGTTTCTATTATCGCTAGGATGTCTATCTTCATCCTTTCAAACTCTTAATTCAGCCCCTCCTCCATGTCCTTTTATTCCTAATATATTCCATGTTGCCTCCATATTTCTTTCTGGCTCTCCTCGTACACTCCATTTTATTTTTCTCCTTTAAGTTAGGTTTTTGCTCCTTTTTCCGTTTCTCTTTCCGTTTCTAGTCTTATATTTCATATTCATTGGCGGCTCCATCTTTTTTGCTTCTGCCCCCTTTGTTCTGTTCCTCGCTTTTTGAATTATCTCTGATGGGGGAGATCATTTTATTTCTTCCTCTAGTTTTTCCTTATTTCTGTTTCATCTCCGATCAATTCTCTCTATCGTAATCTTATTGTGTCATATTTTTACGTCCTTTCTCTTTCTCTCATACATAAATTCCCTTTCCTTCTTTGTAAGGTCGTAGTCAATGAATCCTATATTTTTTCCTAAATCTTTCAACTTTGATTTATTCCCCATCACCTCTTCTTGTCTTCCTCGTTCTTTAGTTCAATCAGGAATATCTTCATAGTTTTATTGCTTCTTCTACCTTTACCTCTACCAATAATTTTCCTTTGAGATCTTTAGATTTTCCACCTTATTTCCGTTAGTTAATAAGACTTTCTTTACCACATTTTTTTCCATTGATTCCATTTCATGTTCTTATTTGTTCTCTCTTTGTCTGTCTACTTTTCATACTTCTTCATTTTTTTTAATTTCCTTCTGAGCCATCTTCAAGTCATTCATCATCTTCAGTATTAGGTCTATTTTATCCTCGACTTTGTTATGTTGCATACAGGCATTCTGTGTATTGATTATTAATTATACTAAAATACAATATTTGGCAACTCGGACATGACGTCATAACAACGCTGCACATGATAACTATTGTGAATAAAATATGTATTAATTGATATTTTGTGTTGATACGTGTCATTTAGCAGTATACGTCCAACGTGGCAACACTTTGGATCTGGTTTTCCCATTAAAGTGTTTTAAGTAGAGTAAAATTTGATGCGTGGTGAGTTTCTGGAGTTTTTTTTAGTTAAATAGATCCATATATTCTGCTGATTAAATTACAGTATAATCGTCGAGCATCACCTACGTTATCCAAATTGTGATTTACACAGTTCCCCTGGGCTTTACATACATAAACGAAACCTGAGATGCGTCGTACTTCATAATATCGAATTAGCTGTCACATAATGATATTAATGCTAATCTGCATATTAATAACTCGTGTTCGGAAAACCAGCACTGATATGTCATAGACAACATTGATGTAAATCTTATTCGATGAGGTCTGCAGAAAATGAAAAGTTTCACTTAAGTACCTCCACAAAATTTCTAATTAATGTCCACTTAAGGTGTAATATTATACTGGATAGAATTTTCCTTGACGTCATTTCATGTCGATTTTTAGTATTTCAGTAGACCACACAGGTGGCCCAATTAATTAATTCATCAAATAATACAAACGTTTCTACGATAAAAATGATTCGGATATATTTCTATTGTTAGACGCCATTAAGTCGTAAAATATAAGAAAGTATGGATACGATGTACTTTCTTGACACTTTTATTGTTTAGAGGTGAGTAACATGATCAATTTCGTAAACGTCAAAGTGCACAGCCAACCATGGACCTTTCGCACGAAAATTGGGATCAATGCATATTTCGCAACTTCGTTTGCGAACGACTGCCACGATCGTTAAGTTACCAGGCATTCGACGATATTGAAACGCAAACATTAATGCTACGGTAGAAAAGTTATTTTAAAAATAAAACAAACATTTCTATGAGCAATGTCATTAATAATTTTGTTTGAAGTCTAAATACAGCCGGCTAAGCCAGTATTATTATTTCTTCATCTAGGTCATCGATACGTACACCGGGCGCATATTCCCTATATCAGTTCGCCTACAAACACAGCACTGTTCCCCAGGCAAAAATTATGGAATTGATTAGGTACTCGTATGTTTCTGCAGATCAATCAGTTGATTGAAAATAAATACGGCGCATTGGAAACCAAACAGACGCATTGAAAGCAGATGATACGTCGACGTATCCGTGCAAAAGCCCTCCAATTATTGGGGGTGGCGAGGTGCGCTAACCCGATAAACTTAATCCATGAAAAATTTTAAAAGGAATAACAACGTGTGCTTTCGCATTACTCCAGTTATGATTGATTTTAGTGGCGACTCGTATCAATGAAGATGTAGCGGCGCATGAACGGATGTGTTTTCAACTGTACCTTCTCCCAATTGCGTCAATTAGCCCGCGGGGAAGGTAAATCATACCGTACGGCTAAACGTATAATGAGCAGGGCCTATCAGGAAGTGCGGCATGAGTGGGTCTCGACATACAAAATTTGCTAGTAGAAGGGTCGAAATCCATTGTAGTTTAATATCAGTTAAGATTATTACAGATGCAATCGCAGTTTGATGAATTCATTATTAATAATTTTTATTTGCCTTGCACTACCATTTTGATTTAAACATAAATTATCTATTACATATGCATGTACTCATAGTGCTACAAACTCCTCTTACATTCAATAAGTTTTATATGACTAACCGGAATTTTCATATATTTACAAAAAATTGCCTTTTCGTCAGTTAGTACAACGATTTCCAACTGATATGAGCTTATTAATATCTGTAGGCAAAGGGTTTTCTAAATGAGGTTTCGCCCACTAGCAAAATTCCCTAAACAATTTACTAAGTGTTTGGAAGAATCCTATTCCGATACTTACCATCGTGATAACTTGGAGGCAAAAGCCGTGCGTATGGAGAACGGGGAGTCCCCCACGTTGGATTCAATAAATTATTGCACGATCCATCTATCCTACGATACACTTGAGGCACAGCTGGGCAATCAGGCATTGGGGCACATGCATGTCCTAGTGGCCCAAACCGTAAATCTTCTTGTATTAACCCCCATTCGATTTGCTGCGTTGTTATTCCTTGCCTACAAAAACAATTTTAAACTTCCAATTCAACTTAATTGGTCCACACCATAATACAACCAAAATGAAATACCTATCTTTAAATTCTCTTGTAGCAAGAGCAATCTCCAATGCCCTGTTGGCCAAACTCATAACCTCAGACAGTTCATTCATGTTATAAACCCTGGTGTTGCGAAAGTGTCCGAAACTAGCCGATCCAATCGGGACAATCGCTGAACGCCCAGAGACCAGCAGATTCGTCTCCTTCATGTGTAGTTGCAGCGCTTCGACGCGACTATGTCGTGCAACTTCTCGCAATGTACGAGGGTCCACGCGGATGCGAGTGTGGTGGTGATGACGCCCTTTTCCGTCCAGAAATGCTATGTATCGAGAATTTAGAGACACGCGTCAATGGTTGCGTCTTAACTTACCAGTGTGGTTTTGACCACTGGTGCAGCAAATTCCTCGGCGTCCACCAGCTATGGTGCACTTGCTTTTGGGCTCATCGTATACATGAGCGGGGCACTGTACCGGTAAAGCGCAAACGGCTGGAGCGGGGCATTCTCCATGACGCGTTCGTAATGAATTCGGAGCGGGTGTGAATCCATGCTTGTGCTCGTCCACTATGTCTGTGATGGTCTTACGATGTGGATGTGTAAAATGGACCACGGCGTAGCTCATCGTGAAACATAAGATTAATAGACCGAACGTCGTCCACATAATAGAGGATTTTTGCCTGTTAAATATAAAATAAAGTCAAATTTTTATAATATATTTTTAAAACGTTTAGTATTAGTTGCAAATCGATTTTAATTATGGTCATTAGTGCGCTGGTTGATCTTCTCATATTTGATTTATAATTTAAATTTATACTAAACCGTTTCATTCCCCGAGTGTTATCTATGGTTTATGGTATGAAACCCATAATTAAATATTAGCGCGCTAACTACAAGAAAAGTCGTAAGCAACAACGTCAGAAATAAAAAATACGACATAAAAAGCGAAGAATTAAAATATTTTTTGCACTACCGGGCATAAAGTGCTAACTTTAGTCCCTTATAACATGGACTGAAGTGTCTCATTTGGTCCATCGGGATATGAAGTTAAAAATGAAAACTTAATGGCACTTTTGTGGACTCCATTGCTATGGCGTTAGCTACAGCGTAAAGCAAATAGCACCAAGTTCATATAAGCGTCTCATCAAAATGATTAATTGTAATATGGTTTAAATTTATATTTCTGGGAAGTGCAAAATGTAGTGTATATGCCTCAGGATTAAAATATTTTATCCCTTACGTGATTATTGACCCTTGGGCTCTACGAATCCTATGGCAATAAACTTCACCTTCACTATTTAGTGAAAAGTGATGTAACAATCAAAAAGTGTTTTTTTCTACTACTATAATTAATCTAAGGTTTTAAATAAGTAATATAAATACTTTGCGACTAATCTAAAAATAGAATTTGCATTAGCCATGATTTGATGTCCTTGGTCTTACGTCATAATTTTCATGTTCGTCTTAATTGTTAACAGACATGGATAAAGTGTAGTAGTCTGCTTTCAGTAATGGCAAGTCATTTAGGTTCAATCTTTAGTTTATATTTTTTCCAATAATTTAAATTTTGTGCATTAAAGAAAAATTTGAATTAATGAAAAAACTACATACTCTCTGGGGATTTAATAGTATGCACATTTTCATGAAAAACTGATTTATACATTGACGTGTTTGTTCATGAGTCATAAGAAAATGTAATATTGAAATAATTTAAATAATTTATCTTTTTCACGAATATTATGACTTTCTGACAAACCGATGACGGTGCTATTTATCTTTCTATAATATTGTGCTTATAATTTAAACAGTTAATAGAAAAAGCAAACTATTAAACTAACTAAGTGCACAAGCATGACCGAAGATTGAAGAGACCGAAGAGAAACAACTACACTGAATTTCAGCTTAATCGCTTTATTAATCCTCATATGCTATAAATTTAAGGAGCAACTGAACAAGCTCAGTATGTTTATTCTGACGTAAAGGATCTGTAGCTAAAGCATAGCCAATTCCTTTGCACATACAGTGCGCGCCTAAATTATAAATTCAGTAAACGCGAAATTTTTCTATAATTTTTCAACCATCTGTTATTGTAAGTAATGACGTCATGATTTTTTATTTATAGGGAATATTTTTTTTTAGTAATGACAATTGAATGCTAGTATTCTAGTAAATTCCATTGTTAACACTAAAGAAAATAAATCATTTTAAATTAAGCGTTAGAACTGCCTTCCATCGACTTCCTGGCAATGCATGTGAAGAAAATCCTTGTACATTCTGAATCATATCAGAGCTATTCTGCGCATTGCAACTCAATACAATTTTCTGGATCAGCTAAGTTTTCTGGTCTGGTGATGTCGACCTTTGACTCTAAATAGCCCCATGAAAAGTTATCAGGTGGTGTAAGTTCTGAGGATCTCGCGGGCTATTCTGGATGTCAATCGACCTCAATACTGGCAATAGCCTAAAACATCTCGAACAGGATGTCTATAGTGCGGAGTGCGCCGCCTTGCTGAAACCATACGCTAGATCTGGATGATTATCATTTGGAAAACTTTCTGCAAGAGCTGGAATAAGGTCATTTTGCAAAAAATATAATGGTGAGGGTTCCTGCAAAGAAGAAAAGCTCTACATCAGACTAGTAGAGCTTGTCTTCTTTTCAGGAACACTCACAGGAGCAATATATTTTTTGCAAAATAACCTTATCAACTGTTCCAGTCCATACAATTAATTTCTGCCGGTGTTGAATATGTGCCTTAACAATCCAATAAGAATTTACCCGACTCTAATACTTGCAATTTTGACAATTGACTGTACCATTGAGGCAAAACTTTGCCTCATGCCAAAAAAGTTGTTGCTGGTGCAAACGTCTATTTGCGTGTCGTCTTCGTTGCATAATATGTAACACTGTTTTCTGACTTAATTCATTACTTCATAGTACCAGTCGAGAGATAGTGTAAGTATTCTTTTCCAATATTTAATTTCAGATCTTCACTAACTTTTGGACGTCCAGGTTGTTAAATGTCTTCAATATCAACAGTATGTCGAAACTTAGACTCAATGTTATTGTTTGTAGATTGACTAATAGGGCGATCTGGATATTTTGCATTAAACACATGGCAAGCTTCGTTCTTAGTTCTTGTCTTATCCCGGCATCTGATGAGAACTAAAATCTCGATCTTTTGTGTGATAGTTAAATATGGCAGAATACTTAAATTGCAATGTGATTTGTGTACAGACATGTTAAGAAGTTAATTTTTTTATGCAAAATGCAACATTTTTACAGTGCCAGCAAAGCAAAATTTTCTCAAAATCAAGAAAAAAATTGGGGGTTGCTATTAAAAAGAAAATATATGACATCGTTACTCAAAAACAACTTGGTTTTCAAGCAAAAATGCAAAAAAATTTAATTTTATCAAATAAAATCTTCAAGCATTCTTACAGCAAATTAATATTCCACTTTCACTGAATTTATTCGCTACATTAGGCGCGCACTGTATATTAGCAGAAATAATAAAGAAACCTAGTGAAACTCTGGGCGCACAAAAAACAAATAAACACGAAACCAAAAATTGATCAAAGATCTTAACAAGTAGAAATAACGAAAATAAACGAAATGCGAGAAATGTAAGAAAATAAATAATTAATGAAAATAATAGTTGACAAAGCCAGTAGAGTAAAAGTAAAATGTAACGAGCATTTGAGAGGCCAAGGAAACGATAAATAAACAATGCGTGTATGAAAAAAATAGATGCAAACCAAACAAATAGGAAAGTAACAATAATAGAAAATAAGGAATTATGCCATTGCCCATTTAAAAAAGGAGAGCTATAGACGAAATTAAACCAAGTAGAAAGTAATAGATGAATTGTCACTGCGATGACGTAAGTTGTTGCAGTTTGCAAAAACGTCCCAATTGTCTAAAATATTAAAGTACAAAATAACCTTAAATATTGTCTGAATTGTCAAAAACTTATAAATATAAAATCTATAAATTAAAAAAACCTTACCATACTTGATCGAAAATGCGTAAAATTTGCAAATTGTAAAAATAAAGACGAAATTTTGAAAATGTTATAATGTTGAAATATATCTATCAAAAATGTTACACCTAGCAATGCTACAATTATCCAAAAATTGAAAATATGCAAAAATTGTAAAAATAGTGAAAAACATTTGTAAACCGAACCGAGATTGTCAACCACAAAAAAACGTTTAAGTTCATACAATTGCAAATAAAATTGTCTAAAATGCAAGAAATGGCAAAAAAGGTGACGTGACGTTATATATTTTCATAGAACTGTGTGTGTAATACTCAAAGGAACGCACGGCGACTCGATAACCAGTAAAATCTCGGTAAATTTCTCAAACTCTTTTCATTGGTGACCAGCAACGATGAACGAGTTTTGAATTCTTCCAAATGTTTAAAATTTACCCCTCAAAGAAGACGAGATAAAAACTGCTAAAATCCTAAAACAGTCTACAACGACAGGGGAAATTATCCAAGAATCCAAAAATTAAAATTACATTGCATGCAATTTTAATTTCGGTTTTATATTATTGGAGGTACATACGTGGTTGGTGTAAAATGTGAAATGTAGAAATTGTTAGGATTGAAAATGGCAAACAGTTAACATTTTAAAAGCTTTCATAATGTCCAAAACGTAAAATATTTGGAAACGTCAAAACTTTAAAATTTCAAGAAATTAAAAAATTAAGTTGTTAAATATTGGTAAAAAAAATCAAAAAAACTTAAAACGTCAGAACTGTTAAAATCGCTAAAATTTTTAATGCCTTTGCAGTCAAGAATTCCAAAGTTGAAGAAATTAAAACTTGCAATAACGTCTAAAATGGACAAAAATAAGAAATGATCTCCCCAAATAGCTAAAGCTCTGGCAACTACAAAAATATTTATTTAAATGTCAAAAAAATCTAAATTGCCGAAATTAAAATGGCATGTCTATAATGGATATTAATGTAAAAATTATCAAACATTTCAGCAATATCTAAATTATCTAAATTGGAAAAAAATACAAAATTTTCTAAAATTCAACAAATACCAAAATAATCAAAATTGTCGAAGCTGTAGCAAATGTATAAAAATGTCTGGTATCGGGTGTTATTACGATCACAACAGAATGTTGTAATTGTTTCTAAAATGCAAAAAGTATGTAATGTGTAAAAATTACAACTAGTTTAAAAAATTGTATAAAATGGAAGAAATTAATTTCATTTAATTATCAGTTTTATATTTGTTTGTATGTGCAAGTTGTATAAAAGAAATCAAAATGTGTAGAATAAATAGGGCATATGGCACGTGGTTAATACAAAATTTCAAAAATAATCCAGTGTAATATTATTGCAACAAGAACACCTGTATAGTAGTGACATTGTGACAATATTCGGTCAATATTTTATTAAGATTACATTGTGAAATAATACAGTTGCTTTGCACAGCCAACGTCGTAAACATACAGTGATACAGCACAAACGAATGATCGTAAAATTAAACAAATATTCGTATCAGCAAAATCATGCATGTTTTTAGAGTTTCCTTTGTTTGTGTGCACATGCTACTAGAATAATGTGTGCACGGATATTTTTATCTGCCCACCTCCAAATAGATCATTCATATTTTGTTTTACCCACATTAAAATACATGTTTTTATAACAATTCGTTCAATCAAAAATCTATCTGCTGATAAACATTTTAATGCGAATTATAAATTACGCATTCATTCTAAATATGACAAGCCATAAATCAACACACTAATGTGCGCACAAAAACATTTACTTTTACGTTAAATGAAATATTGCGATTAATGCCAGATAACACATTTATTTAAAATGGAAATGTTACTTACCCAAACGTGCACCAAACTGCCACAAACTCAAATGCCTTATCGGTGACGCGCCAAAAAAGCCGTTTTTATATTTCTTTTTGCGAACAATAAAAATTCGTTTAATGTCACCAATACTTTATTAATAACCCGAGCTTACAAGTAACAAATCTAGGCAAACGTACGTTTGCTATTTAATCGTACAGTTTCAACGAATACTTGTTATTGTGTGTACCAGCCAGGTAATTCAGTAATCGTGATCGCTAAACGCCGCAAAATAGCAGATGATACCGTTTTGTGGAATCGGTTGGTTGGTTAAAAATTCAGCCGGGTGCACTGGAGGTGTCGCTGAAACGCTGGCGTCTTGGCATTTTTCAGTTTTGCTGGCGACCTTTTCCAACCAGGACATATTTTGATCTGTTGCCATCAAAACGTCTTCATAAACATCGGGCGACTGAAAATTATTAATAGTAATAATAATTGAAATCAACTTGTATACGGCTCTGAGGAAAAGTTTCTATTTTTAAAAGCAATATATTAACCGGAAGTGAGGGTTTACTCCATTCACCTTTCATATCTCGAAACGCGTATGAGTTTTCGAGAAAGTAGGAATTGTATATAAATTTTGTTGATAAAGATCTTTAGAAAAATTATTTACTAGAAAATCGATGTTGAAATCGCAGTGTACTAAAAAAAGTCGTCACAATTTGCCAGACATTTACCATTTTGCTGATACAAATCAGTTAATCTTATATCAACCACATTGACTGTTATCAACTCACCAAAATTTCACTCAACGGTCTCAAATTGCCGGAAGGTGGAACTTTACTAAACGGCGGCTGTATGGTCTTGTTTTGCAGCATCAGCAGCATAAACCACATGTATTCGTTGCGTACTTGGATCTCCGCGGGCGTCTCGCCCATCTCGTGCAATCTGTTCAGCCATACTCGTGCGATGCTTCGTTCTGTCAAAATGCACATCAAAAAAATTATACGCCCGCGAGGTGCACTTGCCTTTCGCCGATATCAGTTGTATTAACGCACGGGCCAACATGCTATTGTAGAAGAAGTTTTCTTCCAACGCGTCTGCCGGGCTACCAGACATTTTGACCTAAAATTTTCTCGCTTCGTTACGATGAGGGTTCAGAAAAAATGACATTTGTGATGTGGATGTGTGAGTGACGTTGACCGATCGCCCAATGGTAGCTTTAGCGATGTTGTTATAGATACATGAAATTTTTTTTTGAAAAATTGTCGACGGAATTGAATGATATTCCGGATTTTTTTTCCATTTACATTAACTGACTTGCAAAAGCTATCAATGTTGTTAGTTTGAATAGTTTACTAGAGAGGGGAAACTTCGTCCTCGTCCAGAATTGATGATTAAACTTTAGCTCTAAAATTAATTGATTTTGCACTTAGATTCCTGCCAGAAGAACTGAAGGTCAGATAGCCCATCATCATTGGTATTGTTCCATTTCCTGCTGTTTTCTTTGCCTCGTTAATCAGGAAGGTGTTTCGGAAGTTTTGCGAATCAGCAAAATATAATTCTGAATATTGTAACACAAATGAGCAAATATTTTTGCTTGTTGTAGAGAATTGTATTCCATGAAATGTTAAAGTACGAACAAAGAAGTAAAGTACATTATTCCCTAATGTGGCAAATAAATAAATTATAAGTTCTCAAACCCAACCCAACTTGGAATCGACGTTTTTGACGTTTCGCCATTTTTCAAATTATTGTATTTTTCCTTCGTCTTAAAACACTTCTTCAAAGACACATTGGAGATGAAACCCTATGTGTCCAACCTTAAGGCTTACGAGGTTTATAGCCCAAGCTCTTTGAAATCCCAAGATACTCAACAAGTCCTTTGCAACTATTTCTTAAAATATGGCGTATGAAATCACGAATGAAGAATGTTTGCTAACATTATAATAACTATGATCTGACCATTTTGGTATGAGGACAACGATATAATAGGAAGTTACATAGTATTACAATATCGAATAAGGTTTCATATAATGGTATTTCATAGTTATTTTAATATTCAATCTTAACTTTACTGTCAATTTCAATTTAGTCAATAATAAATATTTGGCCAGGTTTTTCCTTTGTATTTTTTTAAAGTTTCAATAGTGTTCTGCGATAAATATTTACTTCGTTTGTTGTGTTCTAGTGAACTGTATATTATTTTTATATTTGACTAATTTTGTAATTTAGTTTCAATTAAAGTTTATTTATTGAGCAAATATTAATTTTTATTTGCATCAATTTCGTAATTTACCTACTTTAATTTTAGATATAAATAGTATACTCATTAAAATCATATCCCACTTATAATTGGTGCCCACTTCATATTAAATATTTTACTAGAATAAAAAAATGCTCACTCGTTTCAATAATTTTATTGACCGCTGTCCAAAAAGCTATAAATATCAATTCAATTATACTACATCCCACAAATTACTCATTCCGGTGTATATTCCATTAGAATCTGGAAATTCTATTCTTAAGTATTTACACAATTTTTAGGCTTGTATGATAAATATTCACAGTTTTTTAAATAATTGCACCACGTTCTTCAACGTTACGCAAAGTAACGATTAAATATTTACTGTTCCTTGTAGCGTTAGATAAGAAAAACATTTTGGATAACGCAATAATTTCAAAACTCATATCATCCCTGCGTGAAACGCAACTGCATAAGCTGTAGTCTGAGTTGAGTTTACAGCATAGAAAATATTGTGGATCAAATCCAATCCAATCGCAATTATACATTTTCCATCTCTTTAAAATATTTTTTATTATTTGTTATTAATTTATCAGATATGAGTATGAGAGCCAACACAATTCAACTCAATTCAACTTTGGCATTTCTTCTAGGTTCCATTTTAGTTGACATTGTTAGCAATTCTCACTTTTATAGCACATTACTATTTTAATCTTTCAATATTTTTCGCACTTTAGGAAAGAACGAATACGTTTCACATTTGTGCCAGATTTTTCATTAAAGACAATTTTCGTATTTTTATCATTTCGGCGTTTTAGCAATATTGAAACTTTTGGCATTTTTTTTAGTAATTTGTGTCAATTTTGCTATTTTTCTCAATACATTAAAAAAAATTGCAAATGTTTGTAATTTTGTAATGTTACCCTAGGCCTGATACCAAGCTTGATGATTCGGAATCAGTTCTCTTCCCTCATTGACGGTTAGTCTTTAAAGTAACAAGTTTTCGAATAGTTTTCAAAAATTTCCTGAACTGGTTACGTTTAGAGCAAAATTGGCAGTCCTGCAACTTTCCATGGATTTACGGAAAATTCAGCGTGGAAAGGTTATCTTGGGAAAACTCATGGTCTGGATGGTTATTATTCATCGTGAAAAAAATTCATAGTGGAAAATGCATCGTGCAAAAAAAAAGACATTTAACCCAACCCAACCCAACCCGACCAAACCAAATCCAATCACAATTTTAACGATGCATTTTCGGTAAATCGAAAGCGTGGGAAAATTCATCGTCTGGAAAGCTCAAGTTCAACCCAACTCAACCCAATCCAACACAACCCAACACATTCCAACACAACCCGACCCAATCTAATCACAATTTTAACTCTCCACGATGAATTTTGCAGGATGAGTTTTCCGGGCACCACCATAAACAGTGTAATTTATTTTCCATCCACACCCACCTTATTCGCCAGACCTGGCATCGTATGACTTCCCCTCACTCCCCAAGCTCAAAATTTTCGTAGGTGGACAGATATTTTCATGAGATACAGAGGTCCTGCAGGATATCAGGAAAACGCCTCCCTTCCGCAATGGCATTAAAGCCCTCTGATGGTCTCTGAATAATTATTTATTGAGCGTTGAAGGAGACTAAAATATTTCTTCTTGTTTCTTTATTTAAACATTAGAATACTGTGCTTGAAATATTTATAAGCCACCTTGCAACCTATTAATATTTCCACCAGGAATCTCGAAATATGAGTTTTCAAAATAATAAAATCATCCGAGAGCGCGCACAATATTTAGCTATACTTTTTCAGTCGATAGAAAATGAATACGTTTCAATTTTATTTACTGTAGAAGTAATTTGAAACAAGTATTTTGTTAACATTATTAATTTTAAAAATTATTTTACAAATTTTGTGACTTTTATGAACGCTCATTTCATATAAATAAGCTACACTTTAAATTTCGAAATATGTCAACCAATTTTTTAAACGTTGATTTTTCTTATTGTGTATGTTATATTTTTTGATTCGTGGAAATTTTGACAATTAGGAATTCTATTACAATTTGATTTTTTTCTGAACGCAACCCAACACAACAAATTTGCAAGATACGAAAAGAAATAATTTTCTAAACTTCGAAATGTATTAAAAATCCCAATTCTTTTAGTCATGATTTTTTCAGAGACTAGCAGACAACCTAAGCAAAATCGCGCAGATTTCATAATGAAAAACATCAACCATAAAGTTGGCAATAACAAGGAAGGTTTTCCAAAAATCAGAGGCAAATATAGGATAAGGGAAGAACTGAATGGAGAAAGACTGTCTGGGAAATAACATTGTTAAAGAAGGAAACATATTTCCACATAAGAAGTGTAACAAAATATCTTAGATATCTCCTGATCATATGATACACAATCGCAGGCCATCGACTTACTGAAAGTTCATAACAAACCATCGGCAAACGGCGGAGGGCATACCAGAACAGGTTCTACGAAAACAAAAACAAAATGATTGAGGATGGTAAAGTACAACCTAGCCTAAAAGAAGAAGACACACAAGAAGCACACGCTTGGAACAACTGATGAACAAATAGAAAATGGTGAGAAAATATAAGAGAGTATAAACTGATAAATGGAAAAGAAGCAGAAGAAGAATCAATGGGGTATAAAACTGAGAAATGAATTGATAAGTGTGGCTACACAGAAACGAGTGAATATATGTAAAATAATAAGTTTTCAATGAACAATCACAGAAAGCCCAGAAAGGTAAAAGAACATGGATTCACAATATAACCAAGAAGGAAGAAGATGCAGCAGCAGCAAATAACACAAAGATTAATCGATGGCAAGGACTATAAGGACTACAACACAAAGAACATTTAATAAAAATTACCTGCTGGGGAAATGTAAGATTTGTTGTCCGGAAACTAATTGCCAGACATGTTCATCGTGGTTTGAAGAAAGAAAAAATGCAAAAACTGCAAAAAATATGAAACCATCGAGCATCAATCAAAACGATTATAAAAGGAGCATAAAAGCATTTCAAAAATAAAAGTCATGTTTCTTGTGAATCTATACAGTTATGCATTTCATGTTAAAACTTAAGATTAAAATTGTTTAATAAGATAAAACAATAAATAATTTCAAAACATTTTTATACATAAAAATATTAACTTTTCATTAATGTTACACGTGGTCACTGGATGGTGGATTAGCTTATTTTCACAAGCAAAGCCGTACATTTGTTAATGAACAAAAAATAATATGATAAGATTGTAAAGAATGGCACAAATCCTTCATCAAATAGATGCTGTGAAAGTTATTTACTATTAGAATATTACGTTTCTGCCTACCGAAATTTTTTTATTGGAATAAAGCACACAAATATATGATTTTCAGTTAAATTATATTTCAACCAATCAATAAATAAGTAGCATCGAATTTACATTTTTTAAATATAATAAAAATAATTATATTATCGTTTAGCCCCGTTCGATATTAGCGAACATAAATAACTAGATCATAAATAATACTCGAAAAATTACTTGGAAAAAGTGAAACGAGTTTGCACCACACATGCTCGCAATTACTAAGACAAGTTGCGAATTTTAAACACATTTAAAACGAGATAAGGACGAACAATTGAACGGAATATTTTCGAACGTCAAAAATGATAATGCATTTCATAAAAGTGGCTCTATGTGATCAGAACACGGCCGATCCGCTCTCCAACAACTCCAAAGATGAAGCAAAAAATGACTATTGCGACAGTCTTGGATGGTGCACCTAATGGAAAGGCCATTGAAGACAAGTCGACGCCTCAATGTGAGTTTAATTTGCTTTTAATTAACTCGCTTTGATAAACATTCTTGTGGGTCCTTATTTTCGCATCATATGTATCTTTATTAATTTCAGACGATGTGGACTTTGAAACTGCAATATCCGCCACGGGTTTCGGAATGTTCAACTTGATCGTACTAGCCGTTGCCATACCGAGTGGATGGGCGTCCATGTTGGACACCACAACAATGTCGTACATAATTCCAACTGCCCACTGTGATCTGAAGTTGACGCTGGAGCAAAGAGGTTTGCTGAACGCAACGACTTATTTGGGTGAGACCGTCGTTGACGCCAACCGAACAAATAATCTAAGTTTTCTCTAGGAATGATAACCAGCGCATTTTTCTGGGGATACCTGGCGGACACCTTGGGGAGGAAAAAATTGCTCGTCGGCGGATATTTAATCGACGGGTTTTTCGTGTTGCTCGCTGGAATTTCGCAAAATTACGCGATGATACTGTTCGCTAAATACATGACCGGATTTATGTAAGCTCTATGTGAGTCGTGGGGCGTTGATTGATCGTTGAATTGCAGAATAAATGGGCCGTTTGCTGCGCTGACTTCGATGATTTCGGAATTTCACTGTGCGAAGTACAGGGCAAAAGTTTTAATGTTGATGGGTATTATATACAACTTTGCGAATTTGTGCATTCCATGTTTGGCATGGCTTATCTTACCGACAAATATGGATGTCAGTTTCTTTGAAGGAAAGTTCGGTAAGTGAACATAGTTAACAAAGTTCCTCTTGCCCTCCCTGTAACATTTGCTACAAATTTTCGATCCTATTTCCTATTTCCTTTTATTATATTGTTCATTGTTTTGCATCCATTTTTCCTACATATGCGATTTATGGGACCACATTTCATTTTCAAATTTGTCCTAGCGTCAATTTTTTATTTTATACATAATGTTTTGTCTGATGCATCTCATTTGCATAATATTTGTTTCAAAGAAATTATAATAAAGTGACAATAATAAAAAAAAATCCTGCAAATAATTATAGAAGACCAGAAACTCAAAAATACAGAAAAAAGGGCAACAGTTAAAAATTACCAGAAAACCAAAGCAACCCAACCCAATCCAACCAAACTCAACCCAACCAACAAATATGATAAATTAATGATAAATAAAGGAATACGAGGATTAGGGAAACAAAACTCAAAAACCAAGTGTCATATTATTGAAAGTCAGAAATAAAGAAAAGAACAGAAATTAAAAATTGTTAGATGAGATAAATGGTCCACAAAACGTCATCATAAACTAGAAAAGCAGAACGAAACAAACTAACCCCAACCTGACAAATAAAAGAACAAAGAACGTGAAGGATAAAACAAAAAAACAACAATCAAACCAAAGCAGTATATGATAACGTGGCGAGATACAACGATGAGAAATAAATGAACACGAGAATAAGAAAAATAAAAAATTTAATGTTTTTAATAAAGAAAGTAAGAAATTATTGAAAGGAAAAAATAAAATTTAAAAATTGTGGGACAATTGGCTCGCAAAACGTCATCAGAAACTAGAAAAACACTAAAGTATAAACTCAGCCCAACATGACAAATAAAAGAACAAAGAACGTGAAGGACGAAAGAAAAAAGAACAATCAAACCACAGTAGTAAGTATATGATAAAGTGGCGAGATATAATTATGAGAAATAAAGAAACATGAGAATTAAACATAAAGAAATCAAAAACCGAGTAAGCCAACAAATAAGGGACAAATAACGTGAAGGATAAAACAAAACAAAAAAACCAAAGGAGTATATGATAAAGTGGCGAGAATTTAAAAAATAAAAACGCAAAAATAATAAAAAGAACACAAATTAATTGCGAATAAATGTAAACTAAGAAGAATATAGACTCCAAAATCATATCTAAAACCAGTCGAATGAAAATAAAAAATGCAAAATAAAAAATATAATATGTAAACAAGAGAAATAGCATAAAGCACTCTGACAAAAATGTATGTAAACACAAGTCAACCCAACCAAAATATTGTTTTGGTCGGGTTGGCCACTACTCAGTGAAGAAGGTCGTGCAATTAGCACTTATTCTAAGAAATGGAAATAAAGCAAAAGAAACATTAATTTATATAAACTAAAATAATATTTATGGTAACATACATACTTGAGGAACTTGTTTTGTACTTTTTGAATTTGTTCCATTAATTTCTTTTTATTGGGATACCAAATGTTACACGTTCTAATTTTGATTGTATGGGTTGTATATCACAATAATAGCTCTTTGACTATGATTAATGTGGATTAATGTGGTTATCAAATTTTAAATTGTATACCACGATCCTATATTTTCTACAGGAATAACTTACATCAGAATATTTACATATGTTGAAGTATAACTTGTTGTTATTGCAGAATGTTTGCTTCATTGATAGTATGTATGAGTCTATATACTTTAAGATCGTCTGCAGATAAGACTGCACTGGAATTCATTATCATAGCAGGCAAATCATTTATAAATATCCAAAACAAAAGGGGGCCCAGGTTACTCTTCTATGGAATACCCGATTAAGCAATGAACGACTGAGAACGTGCATGTAAATCTTCTTCAAAGCTACGAAAATTGCAAAATTCAAAAAAATGTCGACATAAAAATTGCAAATATTGTGAAAGTCAATATAGTAAAAATTACAAAACATTTATAAAAAAAATCAAAAGAGTAGTATGGAAATTAATAACTTCCATACTACCGTTTTGATATTAATTGTCCAAACTTACCAAATTCAAAAAACGTTAAAATTTATAAAAAAGCAACATTATCAAAAATGTTAAAAAAAACGCATTAGTATAGTTGTATAATTGATATAGAAATAAATTATTTATGCGATTTTGTTTTTCATAAGAAATAATTTTGCAAACAATTTTTTTCTACGTTTGCTTCGCAAGGCAATCTGTCAAACGTCTTTCTATCCGGTTCGAAAAGTACACCTGGCCATTTCATTGGTCGAACCGGTGACTAAACGCCAGCGAGCGCCGCGAAGCTACACTTTTTCGAAGCGCTGTCCGAACAGTGCGATATAAGACAAAATTTCATGTAGCTGAAATTGTAGATAATTACATTTGCTAAGGGAATCGCATCGACGGCATATGTCTATCTTTTTTTAGTTTAGAAGGGGGAGGGGGTGAGATCAAAGACGCAACACTACGTTTCGCAAAGACAGCGACAAAAACGACGTTCGTAAAAGTAATGAGTAATAAGATAATCCAATAAGGAACATGTAAATATAAAAAAATCATGTCATATCCATAAGACAATTAAATCGAATAACCAAAACATTTTAAAATTCAGTATCGTGGGAATTAAATGCAACTGAATAAGAACAACAAAACAATGAAACATTGTAACGCTAATAAGGGAAATATTAATAAATCAAAATCTTAACTTATTCAGAGTCAACGACGATTCCACGGATGTTCATCAAATCCTCAAACGTATTGAGAATATATTTTTTCTCTTATTTATTCTTGTCGACGACTCTTGCATCCCATTCCTCTTGCACAGCATAGTCATGCTTTTTTATTAAAGCATGCCTGTCTCGAGTCAAGTCATCAGCAACAACTACTTTCGTATTCTTCAGATATTTTCGACTTTTCAGAACTTGCTGCCAATATTTATATTCACTACATTTAACTATTATTGATTATTTTCCTTTTATGGGTTTACCTACTCGATGACAGCGATTCATGCACGAACCGTCAATATTATCCTTTAAAATAGGTGTAAGTTTATTTTAAGTACTCAACGTCTTGAACAGATTTGACAGTCATTTTCTTGCCGAATTTCAACAACTTTAAATAAACTTGTATTTACTGGAAGCTTATAGGTCTTTTCGACAAACGCCAACAAATATTCCAAAATACACGAAATAAATAAAATAAAAACAAATGGCAACAAATAATAAAAAAGGAAATCAATTAAATAACTAAATCTTTCTGTTCCAATTAACTTAACTGTATTTCCAACATTATTGTTGTTGTTATAAAGTTATTTTTGATCCTTCTTCTTACGTTTACAGAATTACACTCTTGGAACTTCTTTATTTTAATGTGCGCGGTTCCAAGTCTTATTAGTAGCGCGGTACACCTGTTCCTGCCAGAAAGCCCGAAATTTTTAATGACCGTCGGTAGAAACGACGAAGCACTTAAAGTTTTCCAGCGGGTCTATTCACTAAATACAGGAAAACCACCCGAAACGTTTCCAGTAAGCATGAAGTCAGTACAATTGCGTAATGTAAACCGAACGTATTGCAGATTAAATCTTTGGTGGACGAAATAAAATCGCAGACTGTAGGTAAACACGGAGGCGTCGTAACTGCAAACAGGACCAAAATCCAGGCGCTTAAGGAAGGGTGGCAGCAAATGACGCCGTTGTTTTTCGCACCTCACATAATGAATCTTGTTCTGGTTTGTTGCATTCAGACCGGATTTATGATGGGGTAAATAGTCAAATTAATCAAAATCAAAGTTCTAACAAGTTTATAATGAAATTAAATTTATTTTTTTTAATAAACGTTTAAGATTAAACACATTAAGATTGTGGATACCACAAATATTCACCGCCATGAATGACTATCAAACACTTCACCAAAATGAAACCGCAAGTCTTTGCACAATGTTGGAAATAATAACGCCGAACAAAAACGTCACGAGCGAAGAATGCGTTGTGGTGAGTAAACGCAACGATTATTTCGCAAATTTCTTCAATTGCAACTATTTCAGAACACTGTCAGCGACTTCGTCTACATTAATGCAATAATCGTTGCCGCAACAAGCATTTTGGGGTACCTCGTGGCCGGGTTGATCATAAACAAGTTGGGGAAGAAGTTGGTTATAAGTAAGTATTTATGCAATCGTTGCTTTTCACACATTAATTAGTTGAAATACACATGAGAGTTCAAATCATTAATTGTTAATGCAAAACGAAACGTTTTAGTTATATTGGGGTCGGTTGGTGGATGCTGCGGATTATCAATATATTTCGCACAAAGCTCAGGAGTAACAACTGCGTTAGCTTCAATATTGATTGCTTTTGTTGGAATTTGCGCGAATGTTCTGATAACAGTAGTCGTTGATTTATTTCCAACTAGTTTGAGGTAAGTCGTGCGATTAACTTTAATATTCGATGTGTGACTTCGATATTTTAGGACGATGACCGTGTCATTAACTATGATGTGCGGGAGAACTGGGGCCATGATTGGAAATGTGGTATTTCCATACTTGCTAGCTACAGGTTGTTTGCCTCCGTTTGTAATGGTGGGATCTGTTACCGTGGCGTGTGCGATCTTGGCTTCGATATTACCGAAGACCGATTTAAAAGCTCTAGAATAAAAAAAAAACGTGTCGAATATATCAACTTCATTTCATTAGAACTATACGAAATTAAATTAAATAGTCAACCGGATTTAAAATTCAATAGGACCCATTGACATTAGAGAAAGTAGATGCGCCATCGCACAATAAAATTGCCCCAATGGGGGGACACCATTGGGGCACCATCAGCTTAATATTATATTCTGCTTACTCGCATCGTGGATCTACTTTCCTGAATATTTTGCATTATTCTCTTTACACAAGGAATTAATACACGTCGTACTCTAATGGGGATTTTTGGCTATACATTTTCATTAAAATTCAACTTAAAAATCAGGTCTAAATGGGACGCAATTTATGACCAACAAACGAACAATTATTTTTTTTATTTTTTGTGATGTAACCATGACTTATCTGTAAAATATCGAGTTTAATGGTTGTTTTAAAGATCAGGTTTAGCTGTATTAACAAATAAAGTGGCAATAATTTTTATGGAAGTTTTTTGCTTTGGGTCCATTGCAATTGGTGAGGATCTCACCGAACAAAAAATCCCTTAATGATTTTTTCTTAACTAAAAACAAAAATCTTAATTATATTCTCAATCAATGGTCTTGCATATTACTATAAGTAAATTGTTGAATTGAGTCTGATGTACTAGTGTACGGAAGAACATCATTTTACTTTTATCGAATAAATTCATTTTTGCATAAAACTGTGCCTTATCGAATAATCAGGCCCAGTTGTGCCTACTGAAACTTAAATAATAGAAACATACTGGATGATCAAGGGCAAGGAAGGCCCCTTAATGAAGGTGCCGCATTAAACTTCTTCATCAAAGACCATGAAATTCAAAGCACAGTTTGGCCTATGTGTAGTACGTGAGATATTTCCTTGTGTTCTTATATAAAATGAAGCAGTACAGCACTTAAATTGATAATGATATGTACGCTTCGCTTCTACATTTCTACAGGACCATTATAATTGATCATATTCCAAATAAACTTATCCGTGTTATACAAATTTTGCCACACTGGAGTCTATATGAATAAAATCGAGTCTTTATCAAAGCTACAGGTGACTTTCGAACAGTATTAATTAACGTGACGGTAGAAATGGTAGTAGATATACCTTTAAGTTCTTTAGTGGTCTGCTCATTTGAACAAAACATTGTTATATCTCATTATCGAAGCAGCATACTGAATTAAGATGGGGAGTGGGTATATTCTCTTCAAGCCAAAATTTCATGGCATTGACATCTAATAAAATTCCTTAGTTACTCATGTTTGAAGAATTTTGATATGGTTGAGGCAACTGGAAGCGTTCCCAAAGGCAAATTACCAGGAAGACCTAAACTTCTTGAAGTTGTTCAAAATTTAAGACGAAGAATGCAAACCATACTTCACAAAAATTTGTGAAAACCAGATACATATGGAACCCTATACGCATTAATGCAACGACTCGATGAAGCTGTCTACTTACAATTACTTTATGGTATAACTGTCTGAGAAGTCGAAATGCTAACCAGACTAGGCCTTTCGCTTCCCTGACCTCTAGATTTATCAATATTTGAATGGTTAAAAGATAACATCTTTGAAAAATCAGAATTAATTAATCCAATTGGTCATATTGGCCAAGTTGTTGCAGAATATTTTTGAAAGTAAGAAAACAAGAGTGGCATTGCATTAGCAGCAAAATATAGAACACTTTCAACAAGTCTTATATATAATAACTAATGATCATTAAAGAATATTTCTTTCAATTTGTAACATGACTTGTGGAGTGGGAGTCATGTTACACACAACTTTTCCGCATATACCACAATCTGTTATAATCATCCTGTATAGACGACTTGGTTAGCTTCCATGATGTCCAGGATTCCATCCTGACCTATATTGACAACTGTAACAAAACTTCCAAGATCTCAAGAACTGGCAATTAAAATACAAAATTCTTTTTCATATTTATTTAATAACAAAAAAAGTTCATGAATTTTCAAGCCCCTAAAATTTCAACCGCCGGATTCATGTACATGTTCATGGGTGAAATGCAGCTCAATTATCTTCAATTTTCGTATTTTATTTATGGAAAGCTTGCAGTTTACGTCCCGTGGAATGCGATAAATGGAGAGAAAGAACTCTCCAAACTACTTTAGTAGTATAGCTCTATAACAAACAATTTAAGATCATGAATAAACCCATAGATATTTAAATATTGTTTAAGGCCAGATGTACATTGAGATAACGCTGAACATTGTAAGACACTTGGCAGCAATACAATAATAGCCGATGGCTTAATAGATAAACCAGTCATACGTTTCATTTATAGTCATACGGTGCATCTCTAATCAGGTACCATCTTGAGTAGTACCAATATACACTTAGTCTAGAGATGCATTTACAATATTTATGTCTAAAGTATCAAGTGGTGCTAATTTTTGTACACACAAGATATGAAATAATTGCATCCAATAAATACTTCAAACCATAAAATGATTTCATGCAATTATTCGAAAACAATGGTTGATTTTCAAATTATTTTTAGTTAAATAAATTTACCAACATTTCTTAACTTTTATTCCTTAATTAATTCATCACAAACGGATTAAATATTAATAAAGCATACATCTTAAAAAAAAAGAAATATATTAAAATAAATCACATTACATAGTTAAATAAACATCGTTTATATACGGCCCTATATAACCATAAAAAATGACAAAACCACATACATTTATATGTAATTACACTAAAAAAGTGACAATACACATTATATAAAAAGTATCTACCCTAGATTATGGTAATTGTGATATGGATCGCATGGAATCGAAATGTCAGGATGGGAAGGATTCACGGTGCCAGGGAAGAATCGTTTGCAGTTTCACCTTATAAACTCTTCGTCTGGTATACTAAACGATAAAATGAACATTTGTAATTGACGTAGCACATTAAACATCTAACTTAGAGTACATCCTTGGTTTGAGCGCCTACGTGAATTATTTTGGTAGAGTCTAAATCTTTCGCTTTAATGTTATGCGATGGACCTTCGGCGAAATTATAATTGGCTAACCTGTTAAATGCCAGTTTGCTGTGCTCAAACGTGGCAATCATTATAGCGCATGCTGGAGCTACCTTTATTAATCGCGGTGCTAAGCCAGTCGTCAAACCTTTGTACCCGTATTCTCTGTAGAGATGTTTTATTATTTCCATCGTTGATTTCGATTGTGATTTTTCACCTACAGTAAAAATATACGATTTAGATATTAAATACAAGACTTAATCTACTTAAATCTCTAGTTAATTTTTCATGTTTAAAACCATATTAATGAACTTTTGACATTAAAAATTACCTGAAAATACTCGTTCACCTAATTCAATTTGCTGATGGGTTTTAACGACATCA
The DNA here is from genome assembly GCA_959613385.1 of Geotrupes spiniger. NCBI lineage: Eukaryota > Metazoa > Arthropoda > Insecta > Coleoptera > Geotrupidae > Geotrupes > Geotrupes spiniger. The sequence continues at coordinate 11,926,012 of OY390735.1, read as the reverse complement.
AACGGTACTGTTAAAGCGGCAGCGACCTAAAACAAACTAATTGTAATATTGAGTGCAGCCACACTTAAAGTACTGCATATATTGTTGGATACATTTTGATATTAACCTTTAATGAGCAGACGGCTATCGACACTTGCTCCATTGATATTTAAAGTGTTGAAGCGTTGATTTTATAATCCAAAGGCTCACATAAAAAATAACTATCCTAAAGCCCCATTTTTAAATCAAGAAACAGAGTGGCAAGTTCAGTTTCAGGAAAGTTTTGCAATAGGTGATTTCATGAATTACTATTATTAATAGAATTAAAAATGTACTCACAGAACCAGATATAGCTCCGGCAAAGAAGCTATAACCAAAGGAAGGAACACCGGGTCCCAACGATTTGAGGTATTCGTAACTCGTCCAATAAACTGCCGAAAACGGCACGTCCCTGAGAAGCGTCGGAAACACACCTTTCCAGAGCCCCTTCAACCCATCCATTTTGACGAGCAATTTTAAGGCTTGTCCCACTTCTACACCACAGAATTAGAAAAATCTAAACCAGATATCTCTCGTTACTCACCGAAATAACTCAATTTTGTAGATTGCATTTTGGTTCTGATGAGCTCCAACGGACTAACGACGGAAGCCGATATAATTCGAGCTGTTCCTCCTGACACTAGAGGGATCCAATAGGGCTGTTGATAAATTTCGCCGCTCATTCTTTTGTAGTTGTAGTGATCCTTCAATTTTAGACGTAGTTGTTCGTAAGTCACGAAATAAATGATCGTCGCCGGTATGGCTAATACTAATGTCGGGCTCAATCCGCTCCATAAAGAAGTGACACCCTCAGATTTGGTTATTTTGATGAAAGCGTCCTACAATAACCAAACGATATTCGGGTAAATAATAAAAAATTGTGAACTTACTATAGTTCCGTTGAAGTGTCCCGGCCGTTGAAACCAATTCTTTTGCGCCTCGCACCCGCATATGTGATCCATTAAGCCATTGCAATACAAAAAGCAGCGAGTCGTTGCTTTACTCTGTGCTTGCAATCGAATCTTGACTACATCTAACGGCGTCACTAAAATTAAATTTTTAAAACATTAATAAACAATTATAACTTTGCCACATAGTTATTACGGTAAACTGTGGTGAAATTATACTCACGTTCTGTGGTTAATCAAAAGGACCTATTGAAAATATGTTACAAATGTATTTAAATAAAACAAAGATGAATGTTTGTTAATAATTTATTTCAGAGTTCACAACACGCGAGAATATCAATCGTTCTAGTGTAATAACATCGTACCTAAATAATTTCGTGTAGATCTGAAAATTGTTGAAATTGCTTACCAAAAAATGAGGTTATGAGAGCACCGGTGCACGATGCTGCCACTTGTTGCATAGGCGAAATCCTATACTTCGGATCGTCTATGTCTATTTTTTCGAGTTTCTGGGCCATGGCGGGTGTACAAAGAAATTACACAATAATTCGAAATACGTTCAATCCATTTGAACATCTAAACGTCAAAAAACGCACGTGAAGACGTTGTTGCGATTGCGCAATGCACGGTCTTCATACGCAGGCACATTTAAAATTGTTCATTTACGATTTCTTGTACAATATTACAGTTAAATTTGCTTAAAGTCGCTGGTTGCACTGATTCGCACATCATTAATTATTGACACTACGATTTGACAAAAAATGTTTGTAAATAAAAATATTTGAACGCAACGCGCCAAAGCGTTGACAAAGCGTCATCTGCCGTTCGAATCAGATAATTATTTTTAAAAGTTTAAATAAAATAAATAAATAAAATAAAATAAATCTAATATGACTCTAATACGACTCTTAGCCTCAAAAATACATAATTAAAGTACATAAATAAAACTTCGTATTTTAAATATCTAGCCCGTTATCAAGCCCGAGAACCTCAAGGTTTATATTCTGTAAACCGAAGGAAAGTTGTTCCCCGTTGATCTGCTGCCCAACACCCAGAATGACAGAGTGTTTGCCAAGGCAATGGCCGGGTCGTGGCAACGTCGTCCCACCCGGCTGCCGTGATGGTCTGGGCCGGTCACCCCTTCGAGATCAAGGCGACCCTCATCTTCATCGACCAAGGCGTCAAGAGCAAACAGGACTTTTGGGAAGCCCTGATCGGTTGGGTCCCCACAGACCAAGCGCTGGATCTTCTAGCAGTACTCGGCGCCGGCCCACAAGACCAAGAAGACGCAGGCGTTCTTGACCGCCACGTCCGCGAGCACATCATCTCTCAGGAGTGGCTCGCCTGTTCGCCCGTGTTCACCGTGTTGTCTGTGATGGAGAACCATGCCCCACGGCAAGGTCTCAAGATCTGGGACGAACTTTTCGTCAAGTACCTGCGTGCCACGGCGGAGGCAGTCTCAAGTCAACAATGTCAAGGCTGTTGTGGAGACCAATGTTGACCGCATCGAAATCTGAATATAACCCGTTGTTGAGAATGAGAATACAATGTTATGGCTGAAATGCTAAGCTTTCTGCCACATATCAGGGAAATGGCAAGTGGATAGTGGTTGCAATCTATACGGCTAATCCTGTAAAGATGTCGCTTGTAAAGTTTCTGTGAATGTAATACATCAGCGCTACAGGCCTGCCCGGCCCATGACTTGCATTAGTTTTACATTTCTTCTTTTTTCTACATTTTTCCTGCCATTTATCTGTCTCCATCCTGTCGTGTCTCCGACTCCGCTTTCCCATCTCATGAATCCAGCATCTTCCAAATCCTTGTTTACTGTTCTCCACCATATCTTTTTCGGACCCCATATTATTTTCTTCCTTCCTTCTCCTCCCTGTAGTACTCTCTGGAATTCTGACTGGCTCCATCCGCATCACGTGCCCGAGCCATATCACTCTTTGACCTCTAACAACCTGTGTTATGGATGGTTTATTATACAAATCTGCAATTTTCTTGTTGGTTCTTCAATGAATACCAATGCATAAATAGGATCTTGTTTTTCAAAAAAAAATTGTAATATTAAAGAATGTCAAAATATACTTGTGAAATATTTAAGTATTTTAATAAAAACTCCTCTCGACACCGACTCCCAAACCACTTGAAAGATTGGACCAGATTTTACACATGAAAGTCCTTTTTTTCACAATCCCTATATAAGCAAACTTAAACGAGATTTATAAGAATTACCGAATTTGCGGAATTCGTTTTGCTGCAGAAGATTTCACCAGCAGTGGAAGACTAAAACACAGCGCCTATCCCGAAGAACCTGCTTTCGTTGGCCAATAACAATCAAAGTCAACGATTTAAGTTGCCCAAGCTTTCGATAATTAATTTACTCTTCATTTCAGCTCCACCTCAACCCGCTGATAATACGAACATTAATATTGTTGAAAATCGCATTCCCAGAAACACCAATATTATTGAAAATAGCCAATCAATTTCGACTTATATAATTAAAGAAATAACAACAAAAATTTGTCCAGAAGCCAGAAAGTTAAGCGCAAAAGTGAATAAATTACAAAAGAAAAATCGTTACGTTTGGCAAAAAGTTTTCTGTTTAATTTTGAGCCAGGTTTTGTTTATCACAATTAAGAAAGCGAAATACAAAACCAAAAGGTCGAAGATATAGCAAAGACGAAAAATGTCAAGCTTTATCTATCTATCTGGAAAAGGCTAGAACAGTATTTGCTTTATCCAGTCGTCAAACAATAACCAAATTATTAAACGAAATCCCCATAAATGCTGGTGTGAATAGTGTGCTATTTAAATATTTAAAAGAATTAAAACAAAATTGCTTCATTTCACTAAATTTTATTGTAACTCTACAACAATTGTTTCACCACACCGTGGCTTCATCAGGAAGATGAATATAATTGTTGAATTATTTTCATCTACCGGATACAATATGATAAATGACAGATTTGTAGATTTTGGTTATAAGGAAAATTTGGGAGTAGCAAACCACGTACTTGTGTTTAAATTAAAAGGTGCGTTTTCCAAGTGGAAACAAAATATAGGATATATATTTTTACAAATTCTGGAATAAAGAGCGACGATTGAATCGAAATTGTAAAGTTAATAGTGAGTAAGGCTTAAGAGTGTAATTTAAAAGTTATTGCAACAATTGGCGATCAAAGTACAGCTAATCAAGCCGCCATTAACTGTTTAGTGAGAGAATCAAGAATTGGTTATAAAAGAAAATTGTTAATAAATAATAAACAAATAATACCTCATCACCTGATTAAAGGCATCCGTAATAACCGTCTGAATAAAAATTTAATATGGGTTAATGGTGAAGAGACTTGCACTGCAAATATATATAGATAGATGGATGGAGTGGTGAGTTTTCTGCTATGCCAAAAGTAACAGACCAGCATGTTATACAAAAAAAAAATAAAACGAAGGCCTCTTTTTGCACGCAAGTATTCAGTCTTACTGTTGCAGCCGCTGTGCGCTTAATGGCAAAAAAGCGTAAGTGATTTAATGGGATGTTTTAAGTAGGCATACAGACTTTTTTGCTATTCTAGATGATCAAACTCCACATTGAAATTTTAATCTGAATGAAAGTAGTAGTAGAAACAGCAAAAATTATCCTTTTTTTATAAACTCTTTGACAGTCTTAATTGAAGAACGTTAAGACCACATATTGGTAAACCTTTAAGGGGGACATACCTCGACGATTTAAAAAATTGTTGCTTTTTTTTTATTTTTCTAATCTAAAGGGTATTAGAAGTGAGCCTGTGAAAGGGTTTTTCAGATTACTCTCTAGTTCGAGAGCTATAGCTCGTCTAACTCGACGGCGCGCCCTTGAGGTTGTCCTCTCCTATTTTTGATTGCACACGTTGCTGTGAATGTTTTTTCAGCTTATCCGATGTTCTCTTGTCAACGTATTTGTCCATTATTGTTTTGACGGAAGGATTCTCCGAGTGCCTCAGTTTTAAACGGTTCTTTACGTTGCGAACATCTCGTCTTCAAACGCATTTTTCTAAAAGTTACATTTTTCAAACTGATGTTCACGATTACAGAAGAACAATTGAACCTATCGGAATGAACTTTTTTTTTAATTCACAAGAAACACTTAATAAGGTTCCGATCGTTCATTTTTGGAAAATTTCGTCTTGTTGATTTGAACGATCAGGACTTTGCTGACATAGCAACGATCAAAAGCCCTGTTGAATTTTTTATTTCCGACAACTAGGGTGGACCCAGTTTAACCTAGTTTAGTGGCAACGCCAAATTGGTGAGGAGATAAATAGGAGTTTGCAATATTGCGACTTAAGAGACGTTAATCTACGAAAACATTTACCAATAGCGATAGGTCTTAAACCTCCATCTTTTCTATGAAGAGCACATAAAGAAGCTCCATAAAATAAATCGGTGATTTCAGAAGGAAGTTGGACGTATAAAAGAAAATTGCAAAGTTTTGTTATAGCTCTAAGAGCTGGACTTCAGCTTCATCAGCGGATAAAGAAATAATGTCTTTCAAATATTGTGGCCTCATTCCATCCGGAGCAGAAGCAGAGGGAAAGGAAAAGGTAGCATCACGAACGTCCTATTCATTGACCATTAAAGAAGAGTGTTCACGAGAAGGAGAATGGTTTTACTCTTAAGTTCTTCAGCAACACCTTCATTGAAAGGAGCCAAAGAATCAATTTATCAATTAATTTATCTGCAACTAAGTGTCTAGAAGCTTTGTGAATTCTTCTGATAGTGCAAATTAATGAGCAAGTCAGTTGTTGATTGAGATGAGGAAGAAATACTTGAAGCAAAGTGGTAATAATTGGCATGATAGTTATCTATATGGATTTTCAATCTTTAAATGATTTTCTGGGGAAAAGAGAGCAAGGGATTCTTAGTGAAAGATCTTAATTTTGGTGTACATCAAAACTTCACTTTTTTCTATAAATCAAAGAAGTACGTAAAGCATTAAAGGGTTCATTTTTCTTAATTCTACATCTTGATAGAGGAGAATGATCTAAATTTCCATTGTTAGATATTTCGTTGATGTCAAAATAACAAGTTAAATTAATGTGAATTTTGGATTAATTGAATTTTCCAAAATTTTAAAAATTTTGCCCAACTGATGAAAATTACTCTAACAAGCTTATCATAGGACGTGATATTCAACAGTGCAAGATAAACGTTTACACAAATACCACTTTACCTTAATTGAATAATTAATAAAGTTTGTTAACGTGCATCACAAGAGTAACAGTGGTTGAGAAAACATCCCAGATAATGAAACGAAACCCTAATCTTGATTAAACCAATTATGGCAATCAAGTTATCTATTATTATCGTCATCGAAGCCAGATGCTGGCAATTTGATGCGCATTAAAACAACTACATGGTGTAAAGCACCTGTTACGTACACTCGCATTAGACGCGCGCTGCTTTGGCAGGACCTCCTACTATATTATAGTTATCCAGAAAGCGTTCGTACGCAACAGTTAAGCGAACTCTTGCATCTAGTCTGGCGCATTTAAAAACATATCTATTATAAAATGTACCGCTTGGATAAAATTTAATTATAAATTGTAAAATCAATTTAATTATCACTGACGAAATGTGTAAAATATATAACTAAATTAGCTATAAAAAATAACGAATTTAAGCAGTGTTACAATGTATGGAATGCTATTGGAAAGTGTTAAGCACTTCATTCAGGTACGTATTCTTCCCCATTCATATATTTTTTGTATCGATGTTATAAATCATTTTATTCATTAAATTGAAAATTCATCATTTTGGACAACTAAACTAGTTTGCCGTCCCTTTATAATTCAAATTATTCGGCTATACATTGTTGAATTTCGCGTTTCAAGTCAGATTTAAATCGTATGAATTATATCTGAGATTCATTGCAGTTTGCGGCAGTTTAAACGATTTAATGAAAGTTTAAAGCGCACCCATTGAATACGCAAACATATCCTTCGACGAGTTTATGAATGCAAAGTCTACATCTAATTATTCTGCAAATTATTTTACAATTTGAATGAAAATACGTGGACTGAATTTTAAATACTTTATTAGATTGCTTTTGGCAGTCCACAGGTCAACTAAGTAATTAATCTGGTTGTTAATTGCAAGTACATGACGTCAAATGTTCTAATTCGAATTTCGACAAAAGGAGCTGAAGTTCTTACCATCCGGTAGAAATAATTGTACGACTTATATGATTGTTTTGTATTGGTTCTGAAATAAGATTTAAATCGCTACCGGGAGAGAATTTGGCCAGTTTCATTTATTTATTTATAAACACGCGACACATCAACAAGTCGACTACAGAGATATCACGTTGTTAGAAACTAGTCCAGAATTTTCAGGGATACGTTGAAAATCTATAGGAGCGGTCAGTCCAATTCAACAAGCATTGTGATATTTATCTCTGAAATGGAATTCCAATAGAATTGAAACTGTAGTATTCGCATTACTAGCCTGAAAGTTTAAATCGATGCACCACCAACCTCGGTATTAATTTGCTTTGACAAAGTTTTTTTAATAAGACAAACATAGCCGTTACATGTTGGGGTATTGTTGGGTTTATACAAAAACGTAATAGCGCCCAAAATGTTGTGGTAGTATAGAAATTTTTTAAAACACTAACAAATTAAGTTGCACTAGATATCGATGTTTGTATTTTTGTGATAGTTTTCAGCCTGAAAGGTATCGACATATAATTTTCGACGAATATTTTTCCAATAAGCATTATTTAATTGCGTTATGACCAATCGGTTTCTATGCATGTACATGCAATATACCTCCAATATAGCCACTCAATTAAAATAATTAATGTTCATTGCAAATTGGTTTAACACATGTCCTTTTATTAATTTAAATTCGATTGGCATACAATTGAAGATTTATGGATTTGTTTAGTGGCAGCACTACCTAGACCGGTCTAGAATGGATAAATACTTTTGCGTGTTCCTTTTTTAATTAAGAAGTTGCCTTTACGACAACGTAAAAAGTTTCATTAAGCATGGTAATGCCTGTCGACATGCACGTACCAGTTTGTAGTATCTAAGTTCTAATAAATTCCCTTGCGGGTTTTAATTCGATGCGTACGTTCAGAAATGGCAAATTTCGTACGATATTTTGCGGATATAAAATCACTTGTATAATGGCTTCCGGTTGAGGACGTACTTCGCTTTTAAAAGGATATGGTTCTCTTCAAACAGTAACTATGTACTAGTTGGTGATTTCCTTTGTCAAATGTCGTGACGTCTGAAATTTCCATCTCATCGCATTTAAGATCCAGTAAAAGTAAACAAATGACAAATTAATTATTTTAAACTATTTTATAGATATTCAAATAAACCAACAGGTACCTGGTCTATAGCTTTGTAGAATAAGACGATTTCACAATTTAAAAATATATGCATTTTCGAATTAATCAAGTTTTAATTAAGTTATTAGATCTTCAACGACTTTACCTCATAAGCTTTTTTTATGAAAATTCAATAATCCAAAATGATGAAATAATTTTCTGAAATTAACATAATATGGATAAGAAAAGTTGCACATATTAAAAAATTCTGAAATAATCATAATTGCCATCATTTGTAGCTTGAATATGGAGAGGAAATTTGGCAGGAAGTTGTCAAGTTGGCAGGCATCAAATTTTCAGTGTTTAACACTCACCAGGTCTACCCGGATGATGTTATGTTGTCGATCGCAGAGGCGTGCGAAAAAGTCACGTCGTTGTCCTACGATGATTCAATGAATTTTTTTGGGAGATGTTTCGTGCGATATTTCAGCCATTTCGGGTAAGTTAACAACTGTTGGGTAAATTATTAAAGTCGTGTCATTTGGGTAACTCTGTATGCAGTTGTGTTCAGTTGTTTCTGATCTCTTTGCAAGCTCCTTGAATTTTGACCATTATTTCCTTTCTCTTTCATTTAACTTGTCGTTGCAAATTCAGAGAAAGAAACAAAGTATTTCCAAAGCATTTCCAAATAAATAATTGTTAAATTTATTCAAATGCCAACTATTAATTGGTTTTAATTTCAAAAGACGTAACGAATTCAATAAATAATATAATTACTACTTAAAGTAATGCGAAAGGCTCATGTTTGATGGTCAATGCGTTTTAAAATGTCTATAAAAGTCTAAAAGTAGTGAAAATGGTCATAATTTCACATTTCTTAATCCTGTAACGATCGAAAATGTATACGTTTAGTATTTCCACTGAATGATTAAAAAAAGAAAATTCAATCATACTGTTGATTCACTGTTGATTCAGAGCATTTTAATTTTTTTTATAAAACTTCATAAAATCTTCAATAATTTCCAAAAGTTCACAAAGTTTCAACATGCCTTACAAGTAAGTGTATATATTGTTATCATATTTATGTATAGGCGAATAAAAGATTTTTGGAAAACGTTGCGAGCAAGAATTAGAAGCGAAAAAAATTTAAAGAATTATGAAAGTGCAAAAGCTGGTAAAAAGTTTAACAAACCAAGAATAATTGTACTAGGCTCTCTGGCGTTATAAAAAAGAAGTCATATAACAGCTGATACTATTGTCATTTTATCAGCTCTATAGTGCACGTCCCTCTGACGATGTGTTGAAGGAATTAATGAGAATCAACTGCGTTTAAACGTCAAACTGAAGTGAAGTATTTTTGAAATAAGTGCAGCGTCATTAGAGTTAGTTACTTTAAGTTTACGAATAAAATAGCCAGCAATTCAGTCTAATAAAAATGAAGAAGAACTTTTAAAAAATTCAATTCGATAATTTCACCATTCGAACACACGAGTGATATAAATTTAAATCAAAAGAATCATTAGATAATTTTCTTTAAGAAGTATTGAGCCTTTTCTCTACGTTAAGTAGAGAAGAGAAAAGTTTGTATTTTGTTTAAAATTTTAATTCTTTTATTTAATAAAAGAATTACTTAAAATAAAATTAATGTTATAACAATATATACTTACTTGTAAAGCATGTTGAAACTTTGCGATGTTTAATATCTTTACCTCGGGGTTCATACGTTTGAATTATTTTCTTTAGCTTTCTATAAAAAAAATTTCAAAAATTTCAATGTCAACGAATACTGAGAACCGAGAGTTTTTAAAGGTTTAGTGGAACGATATGTTTATGCCACCATTTAAGTAAGGAAATGTCAATATGTGATTTAAGAAACCTGAGGCATTTCTTCGGGTGTTATAAGCTAAAGATTGCCGAGGCATAGTTATTTTAGTGAGTGTCGTAGAAATACATTTTTTTCGAAAAATATATTTTGATAGAATAATGTATAATTGAGAACATGATGATTTCATTACTGGGTGCTTTTAAATTTACGAGCGCCTTCCGGTTTATACAAGAGAATGATTGATTATCTCTTGACAGGATAATTACACATCCATAATTTTTTCTGGCAAAACTTAAAATTCACATTAGTTCAGGTGTATTTAATATTGCGAAATTGACTACTCCTATTTCTTACTAAAGTTACTCTAATTTATTTAACAATGTTATCTACATTTACATGTGTTAATAATATTGTACGATAGATACACCTATATATTTGTTAACAGTATAATTAACATTGCCTTTCTCTTAATTTACCCGCTTGCCTCATTTTTTTGAGGTCTTCTTCCTTTCTTTCATCTTTTCCTTATATCATTTACGGAGTCAGATTTGGTGTTTTCACCCATGTCCTCTATTCTTTGTCACCCCCTTCATTTCCTCCATTGATTTTCCTCTTTTTATTCATATTTCTTGTATTCTATCCTCCCATTTCCTTCGTGGTCTTCCAACTTTTCTTTTTCCCTCAATTCTTGCTTCCATGACCCGTTGTACTATTCTGTCGTCCTTCCATTCGCACTACGTGCCCAAACCATCCTAATTGTTTCTAGATTCCTTGTTATTTTATCCTGCTCCAATCTTTCAAGTATCCATTAATTTCTCTTCCTGTCCCTATTTGTCACTAACAGAATTTTCCCCATCACCTTCATTTCCATCCCCCCCCCCCAGTTTATCCATTCCAGACTTGTTTCAGCAGCTATCTTATAAGTGTTCTGGACTAAAATCATATTGAAATTGGAAATCTAAAAGTAATAATTTTTAAATAATTTCAAATGCACTGCTTTCAAATTAAATTTAACAACCTCATATTTCACTACCATCGGAATGAAATAAATAAAATAAAAATTGTATATTTTGTGTTATTTCATAAGATTAAATTATATATTTCATTGATAAATCAGTGCAAATAAATTGGAGTGGCGGATATGTCAAGAGTTTCCCCCAAAGTAGCAACTGTCACGGTGTAGACAAATGTTTTTTTCGTGGTTAATGCTCCGAGTTGAGTCCTTGTTTCTTTAGGATTATATATCCCACTTTCACGTACACAAAGTCCACGCGTGGCAGGAATACAAATAAAAAACAAATTCTGTTAAGCTCTGAAATAAATTTGATAACAAAGGGAACCATTTGGCACCCAACGTGTCGGCTAGTTTATTTTTCGCCAATAAATAAATAAAATATAGTAGCTTATCGCAAAATTCCCCTATCGTTGATAATTTCTACTCAAAATTTCTATAAACAATTCAAACTATCTAGAGTTCTAATTGTGTTTATATCTGAGCAAATTTAATACGTGGCAGCAAATAATAGGCAGCATTAATCATGTAATATTATCACCGTATTAATTATTCGGTGTTCCCCAGTTTGCCACTAAAACAAATCAATAACACAAGAAAACAAATCCGTTATATTATTTATGCGTAACGTGTCGACGAAATTTCTCATTTCCATTTTCCCCGTTTTCCAAAGATACGACGCCACAATAAAAGCCACGGGGAGATATTTCACGGATTTCCTGGAAAATGTCGACAACATACACATTCGATTCCGACTATCGTATCCGAAAATGAAAAGCCCCTCGATGTATTTGACCGAAGTCGACGAAAAGGGGTGCATTCTCGTGTATAGGAGCTCGAGGCAAGGATTCACGCAGTATTTTATCGGTAAGTTTGATTTCATCGTTTTGTATAAATTTTGAAAATGAATCGACGTTGGGTGATACGCGTTTTTATGAGTGCTTGAAGTTTGGTAAAATGTTGGTAGGGAATTGTTAATATTATAAGAGAAACTAATATAACTATGGGGATGAAGTACGCATTGCTGCGTAGTTTGCAAGAAGAGTTTAAACCAGAAATGGTTGGTTAAGTAAAGTGCGAGCCATTTACTCGATTCAAGTTATTCAAAATTTCTTTCTCTAAATACGACCATAAATGAAATTAAATTTCATCAAGTGCATCAGGCGATAATACCTGTTTGGTCCTTCAGGACTCATCAGATCACCAGCGATGTACCGACTAAGGTGCGTGTAGTGATGCAAACATAAGTTACGAGGAATTTGTGTGGGTGTACTAACTGTCAGTACTTGGTAGATGAAATTGAAATTTATTTTCAACCAGTTTGAATCAGAATTACTCTGATTGTTAAAACTTTTTCAGATGTGTCTTTCTTCGGACCCTTCATCATTGCATTAAGTTTTGCGAAAATGCAGAACATTTCCTTGATCATTTCATGTAAATTATTTTTTTTTTTTGATGAACACAACTTGCCACGATTGGCCAGGAATAATTAATTTGTAAATATTTTATTTTTGTTTGTCCACCACGTTGTTATATTTATAATTTTTTAACAGGGTCCTAGTTCTAAATATTTTTTTACGTATTTCATTTTGATCGTTCTAGGTTTGTTGCATCAGATATCTCAAGACGTATTCAACTTACAACTCCAGATAACCATTTTGGATAACCAATCGCCCAAATCTGGACGCAGCGTGGTAATAGTGAAATTTCGGCTGGATTTCGACAATCTTTCATACGTAAGTCACGTTTTCGTGCATCAATCAGGTTTTTTAACAACGACCCCTTTCGAGATATTATTTAATATTAGGAGAAACAGCCTGACACACATATCTGAATTAATGGATAACCATTCCTTAATGTAAACGATGCAGAGTTCCCCAAGGAAATTAAACGCATCGTGCTCGTATACTCTTTCGCCACAGCTATTTATTTTTTCGTTGGCATATTAATGCGAATTATATGCCTCATTCAAAAAATATGCAATAATATTATGAAATTTTTTCGTAAACTATAAACATCAAGCTGGTTAACTTCGATTATTTTTTTACAATCCAATGTCCAGATGCAATCCAAGAACGAAAAAGAAGCTCACGTCGAAACGAGGCAGTTCGCCCCGTTTTCCTGCGATTTACTGTTAACGCTCTTTCCGTTCGGAATATTAATTAATCAAAGCATGTGCATTGCGGGAGTCGGCCAGAAGCTCGTGCAAGTGGCGACGGGAAAGGGCTCTCTCCTGGGACATCCGGTGCTGCAGCATTTTCGATTCCGCCGTCCGAAGGGAATCACGTTCACCTGGAAAAACGTACGTATATGTGAAAGTAATTCCGCAGTTTATATCGAACACGGATAAATATTTGTGATAGGCGTTGTACTTGCAATCGGTTATGTTTGAGCTGGAATTTTTGCGAGGAAGCACCACCGAGCAGACCTTGGCTCCCACTGAACAGGTCATCTCGATCCCCTCGAGCGGCAGTCCTAACATAGAAAAGCCGATATCGCCGTATCAACTGAGACGGGACAGTCTGCACGGATTAAAGAACATTCTGCTGAGGGGTCAAATGCGTTACATTAAAGAAATAAATTTGCTGGTGTTCTTGTGCAGCCCGTTGTAAGTGAACATGCAGTTTTTAATGTGACTTATATTTTTCATTACTCTTACACATATTAGCTAACTCTTAACTAAATCTGTCCACTAGATCGTTCTTCTTAAACCATTTTTAATTTATGCACTTTACATGTAATTTCTTTGATATGCACCATGAAGCATTTACAATGGACCACAATTCATATAGGTGTTCTCGTCGTTCTCCACAGCTGAATGCCGTTGGTTAAAATTCGTTTGGTAAAGGCTTTGTATAGCAGCGTTTTATACTCAACTTTCATTTTCTACCCCTCAGTCCAATCCATTTCTTTGAAATTTAGCCCAAGTCGATGTATCTTCGTGAAAATGTATTCTTCCACGTTTGTCTTCTATATGAATGCATTTCTAGATATTTTGGGTCTTTGGGTACCAATTGAATATGCATCGTGTACGCATTTTTTTGATCAGTGCCAAAACCAGTGACTGTCACAATTTGTCTATCCCCTGTAGAATTTATTTTAGGAAAAGATTTTCAAACAAATTTGATGTAATGGGGAAAATGTGGTGAAAAATAAACGATGATAAAAATAAGGAAAAATATGGTATTAGTCAAAGTCCTGTACAATTTAGGTAAAGGCTTGAAAATAGAATGATTGATAGAGCAACGTAGTCATACATGGAAGAGAACATAAACAATAACATCGTTAAATGGAAAAAAAAATCATGGCTGGATAAATTAAGTGTTAATTAGTGTCTAGTCATATTAAAAAAAAAAAAAAAACACCGACCAGTAATTAGACCAACTGTACTATGTGGTAGCGAATAAGAAAACTAGTTGGAAGCATGGCAACAAAAATAAGAAGAATATATGGAGAAAATGGGAAATATTTGACAATACATTCGGTTACAATGGCAATAGCTTTAAAAGACAAGAATGAAGAAAGTAAGACCGAGGAAGACAAGGTCGGATACTGTTTACAAGAACTTGAGAAAGTGGGGTATCGACAACCTGGAAGAAGCAGCAAGAGACATGGGAAATCATTGCTCATAAAACCTTAAAAAATCTGTTTTTATGACGATTCGTATTTGCTCACATAACCAGGATAAGAAATTTTTGATAAGTTATGATTTTTGTTGTTATGATAAATGCCGTTAATAATTAAATTAAGGGCCCCTTTGTTCCCTGTATTTATATGTACGTAGTTGACTGATTTTAATAGCCTTTGATATAATAATTATGTCTGAGTCTGAGTCTGAGAATTGCCTGGCAAATTTATTATAAGGCGTTGAATCGATTTTTGTAAAATATTCCAGGTGAGATCTGAAATATCTTGTGCGGATTTTAGGTCGACTTGGTGCAGGATTAGACTTCTCGATGCATATGAGATACCTCTATTTTGCTATTTATTTTACAGATCATCGTTGGTATTTCGTTGAATGATGTTTTGATAGATGTTTAGAGCAAAGGTCAGCTTTTCTGCATTGTTTCTGGTATATTTCCATTTTCATCTCATACTGGGAGCGAGATTTGTTATGGCGACATTTTATTTTCGGTAATAACTAATTTGTATCTTTTAAATGGCTCTATAATTCCACTCTTCATGATCTGGTTCATAACTTGTTCTAATAAACTTTTCATCTCTTGCTATATCCGTGTTTTGATATTTTTTTCTTTTATCGTTGACGGACCGTTTCGCCCTTCTGGGCCCATCTGACCACCAAAGATATATTTGCCGGTCCATGTAGGCATGCAAACTGTTACAAAACATTTGCGTGAGTGTATCTAATCTTTCCGGATGATAATACCCCAACGCTCGTGCTTGTATGCAATTACGTAAATCTGTTTTGAGCGAATACTTTCGTGGATTGACGAGCCCAGAAGGGCGAAACAGTCGTTAAAGCGTACCGACGCGATGGCTGCAATGTAGATAGGGTCGATAGTACCGATTTAGTCCGCCAAAGCCGACCTCTGTAATTTCCTAGTAATGTGGACGTATCGACTTCTAGATGACGTTAATATATTCAAACAAATTTAATATTTTTTTACAAGTATGGACCACAATTGATTGGCTCATGGGTTATATTGTTGTGGTGTTCAAGACAAGAGTGAGTTTCGGATGATTTTGGAGAAACAGTTTATCGTTATCTCAAATTAGTATAAAAAAATCTTGCAGCATTTAGAAATGTTATCATAATGAGTGAGTGATCTATGGATAGCACTTGACGACCAGCATGGCCTGCATGATAAATGTATTAAATTATTCGTTTATAATGCTTTGCCCTTTGGTATCATTAGTCTGGATTCAAAGTATGTGTTTCGCATTTCAATCCCCTATGGGCAGAAGATGGCTTCTTGTTGAACTTTAGTGCCGCGTATAAAGCAGTGACATTGAAAATTCCAAAATGGTCTTACAGAGAAACATTCGTTCCTTGCATATTTCACTTTTCGTAAGGTTCCAATATTCCTTGTGTTACACGTATTATATTTGGATAGTTTGAAGTGATTTGATTCAGGCAAGTATTTCATCGACAACCATGATGGCTATGTGGTTAATTTTCTGTTTGGGCGATTTAAATATGGAATTGACGAGAATTGGCTTGATATCCACCATAGTTCTTATCTGGTTGATCTGGTCAAGATGTCATTGTTTCGTAGAACAGTTGATATTGGCTACTTTCCTTTGAATTATTTGTTTGTTGCCATTTGTGTTGCATTGAAGCATTGGAAAATTGGGGCAGAATCATTTATTTATTTCTGATTTTGTTTCATAATTGTGAATACAGCTTTTATTGTAATTGCTTAGAAATAACTCATCCCCTATAATTTGCGATTTCATTCCCAAAACAGGCCACGCATTTCACTTCATCCGTTTTTTATTTTTCTGGGACAGTCTTGTACAGTCTTTCATTGGGTGAATTTTCAGGCACCGAAGTATTTTACCACAAAAATTCTTTCTAATTTTTAACTTGGTGTTTTTGACGAGTACGAATTCAAAATTCTTACTAAGGTTCATTAGGACTGTTACCTTACTTGTGTGTCTACGAAGAACATAGATAAGGCTACGTTGTTCTGAATATTCCTTTCATCATGTTTATGTGATTGGATGGGTGCCGTTAGGTCATCTATTTTAGGCAAATATTGTATATTTATCGTATTAGAATAGCCTGTCCTCTTTTTTGATTCGTATCAAATTTTGTTTCATTTGAGGTCATCGCGTTTATGATTTTTGCTTAGGCTTGGTTGTCCCTAGGTTGGACGTGCAATACCTGCAAATGTAAGGCGCCATACGTTTACTTGTGCATCAAAGACTGCATCATGCCCAAGCATTAAGTCAAGAAAAAACACCTCTTTAGACCTATTATGTCAGCTACATGGATAAAGGGGTTGGAAAAAGTATTAGTCGGATTAATGACGAGGCTGAAAATTTTGTTGGGTTGACTTGGGTTGGGTTCGGTTGGGTTGGGTTGGGTTCGTATCCTCTACATAAAATATGACACTCATCAAATTACTAACAGCCCTTTCAAGTAATTGCATGTGAGCTTGTCAATTTTTTGTTTTGTTCCATTTGTTGCCTCCTGACAAATGAATTTGTTAGAAGTACTTTCAGGAATAATTTTCATTTTACAGAGATATTGTTCACGACTTATAACTATGGAGGGCTTTAATAAGGCTGTTTGGTGCTCATAAAATAAAGACGTCACTCATATAATTAAAGACGTTTAATTATTGAATTATCAAATAATTTCCTAAAATAATTTCAAAAAGTTTTCATCCATTGTCGAATCAAATCCAATCAAATCATCTTCATCACGTCACTCGTATTAGCGTTCATTAATATTCGGATTTAGCCACTTTATTGCGATAATTCGCTCTCTTGTCCAATTAACTTAGTCACGTGCATGATTTAATTGCTCACAGTCTACGCCGGCGCGGCGGGCCGAGATAAGACTTTCCCGGTTATTTACTTCGTTGAATTGTTCGTGCGATTTTTCCCACGAAGTTTCCCGAATCAACTAACTTTTTTAATTACATCGCTCATTCATTTGGAGTCACTCTCCGACCTTAGTAGACATCCCGGGGGTTGTTCAGCATTTATGTGTTAGTTTACTAACTGTTTGCGACCAACGCAACGCTATAAATATATTTCAGTCGACCTGGCACGTAAATGGAAAAGCAGAAAATTAAAATGTACATATCATATGTATATTAATTAATTAATATTTCATTACCGTTGACAGTACAAACAACGAATTCGCATTATTTAATCCCGTGCGGCTGGCCAGGCGTTTGATTAATATTTAAATTCTATAAAACAAAACATGCGCACCAGAAGTAATGTCTGAGTTTAGTTAGAATAAATTTCTAAAACATTTTACATAAATACCCATGGGTATAATATCATTGGTCTACCGAATGTAAAATCGTGTCTCGTCTTCAACGATTTGAACGATTCCAAATAAATTTGTTTTTATTATTTTGCTTCTCGAAACATCGATGGTGCGCAAATCAAGGGGAAAACAAGAGGCCGCGTATCAATAGGATAAATTCGATCTCTCTGAATTTGCTAAGAATCGCACACGCGATTCTTAGCAAGTTTTCCTTGCATGAGATCAGCGTAAAAGAAGTTAATACTGGTACATACGTCAGATGCTGACATACAAAACCGATCAATATGTGACCGGAGCGATGCGGCTGACTGGGATCGCACTTGAAAATAAATTCCCGTTTATAAACGTAATGGATATTTATGTGATAACCAGCAATCAATTTTATGGACGATGTTGCACTCGTCTGTGTTCGGCTGAGGGAGAGTGTTTAATCGCTGCCCAAGCAGCAGTACAACCTATCAATTTTGACCACATGTGGACCAGTATAATTAATGTACTTCTAGCTGGAATCGAAGAGAGTTAAACGATGACTGGGTCGTTATATCATTGATCCTAAAGCAGTACAAACTCATGATATTAATTAGACCATTAAAGAACGACTGATGATACATAACAAATTATTGTCCACAAATAGACCGTAATATTTCTGAACGCTATTTATCCAGATACTGATTCAAAGGGGGTCGATATAATAGAATAATATGTTAGTTTGTGCATCGAAATGCAATGCTGTAGCATTGGACATTTGGCCATCGATATATTCAGCTCTTCAGGAAATGATTAATTTTTCTTGCATTGTTCAAGTTGTTTGTTATTCTTATAATTATCTGAGTCTCTTCCAACTACTAGTAATTGTTAACTTTCAGCAGAGGCTCAAAGCAAGGTCCCTAATTTTTTATTTTCTGCAGAATTCGATTCCAACTCGACAGGACCAACCTATCTCAACGGAAAAGATTTAACGTCGAGCTTTAATTAACTGGTACTTTGATACTGTTGCGATTTTTTCATGTTTCAAATTTCATGTCCAGTATAGAGGATAATGTATATCATATTAGCTAAGGTTTTATTGCTTTAACTATAATTAGTTATTTAGTTGGTTTAAAATCATTACCATAAACATAGATCAAACCCAATCATAGAGATAGTAATTCATTGTCTTGTTATAGTGTTTCAAACTGCCCCGTCTTAACCCATGTTTATAATTGGTCTCTAAAATTTCTTTCATAGGATTAATGACTTGGACGAACTGCCAGAATTGGGACTGTACTTGAACGATTTGAATCACCACGGCATGAGTAAGGAAATGGTCTTGGCCGGTTGGCAGCACAATTCAAAGTAAACTGAATTTCATTGCCGCCGTTAGACTTGCAAATGCCGATCGTTTTAGATTGGAGCTGATGTTCGACAAAGCTGAACAAAGGGCGATCGAGCTTGAAGCCAACTACGAACTTTTGGATACGTGGAAAAGACGCGGAGATGAATTGCTGTACTCGATGATACCGAAAACTGTGGCGGATCGATTGCAACACGGGGCTTCGTCCGTGAGCACGTGCGAGGTAATTACTTCGTTCAGTAATTTTATCTTTCAGCCTACTTTTTTCAAATATGTGAAACTACTCGTATAATTTCAGTCTTTTGATTCCGTCACGATTATGTTTTGTGAATTAGTTGGTTTTAATTCGGCGACTGTGCAAGACGCCATGGATGTAGTGTCGTCGATGAATGCTGTGTTTTCTTGCTTCGATGCACTCATGGATAAATTTCACGTCTATAAGGTTAGTAGCAATTCTTATCAAATAATAATTAAAAAAAAACAAGTTAGAAAGTTGCGCCGTTACGTATTTTTTTAAAAACATTGCTATATAGTTGGAGCTATGAATACATAGGCGATAGTCTTAAGTATTCATAACTATGAAGGAGATGACTGAACTAATGGCAGTTCCAAAAAAATTGTGTATCAAATTAATTTTTGAAAGGACAGTTGTATTAAAAATTAAATTGATGGTTTTAAGGAAAGTTGAACGTGGTAAGCAGCTATGTGGTTCGATTATGTCCAAATTTTCGGTAATTATATTACAAAACAAATCCACAGGGATGTTAGTCATACCCTATCTAAAGATGCTACCATTCCAGAAGGTTACGTTCGGGAATGCGCAAGTTATTAATAATTTCAGAAAACATAAAACTGTCTTTAATGCGATAGTTGTTGTAATCTTGAAAAGCTAATGACAAAATGTTGGCAATGAATTTAGAAATAACTTTTCTGGGGCCTTGTATTGATGACACAATGCACCTTCCGTAGACTGTGACTAATTGAAGACTTTTTTTTATAAATCAAGATGAGGTTGTTGGCGATTGGTCTGTAAGGGCCTGTAAGGGTCCTGGAGCAACTCAGGCATCTATCTTGTCCAGGTATTCCTCCTTGTTTAAGGCTTTAAGGATGTTGGGGTTGTTTTTGAGAAAGCTTATTTAATTCGAACAATTTTTACCTAATTATAGCATTGTTTTCATTCTTGCTTCTAGGTTGCTCTAATATCTCCCAATGGGAGGTAATGTCTATTACATGGTCGTTTCAAACAACGAACTGCCGAGTGTGCGTTTTTTTAAATTTTGAGAAGGCTTAGCATTCCAGACGAATTTATTTTTTGTCACCTATAAGTTTGCTTTCATGTCTGTGCGAGTATTCGTATCGAAACATTAACTGTGCCCAAATGCCTTATGTCATGTTCAATAATATAATTCATTTCAAAAAGCTAAACAAATGTCCTTATTTAACCATCATTGTTTCTTGGAATGTCGTAATATGTCTGATTGATTATTTGAGGAAACCCTTGTTACAAATGCTGTTTTTTAATTTCCAGCACTGCATGTTTCCACCACAGTTTAAAAATTCGTAAATGACATTTCTTTTGTATAATTTTAGTTGTATGTTGTGCCAACCATCAATGTCATATCACGGTGTTTTGACTTATTCTGCAAATATGTCGTTGGTTGACGTGAACCTAGTAATGCGAGAGTGATTTTTAATCTAGGATTTTTCAATTTTCAAATGAAATGTAACATGTACACGATTTAAAAATATTTTTTTAATTTTCATACATTTGATTAAATGCAAAACTTATACGATTTGGTTGTACATATACCACACTTACTTTGACGTGATTAAGTTGTTTACCTTGTGTCCGTGGATCAAATTATCAGGTTTATTGCCCTACAATTGATCTCATGCACCCTCTTAACTCTCAAACGATCTTTCCCCAGAATTTATTGAGTGCACCAACTATTCATTTTGTAATTTTCTAAATCAACTATGACTACCTGGAAATGTAATGTTTACGTGCGATAATTTATTCATTTTTAACCTGTAAAATTTATGGAAATTGTGTAAAAATTTAGACAATTGCTTCAGTTGATGTTCATCTCAGGAATTCTCACAATTGGATACCTGAACGCTGGTCAAGTATGAATGACAATTGATGATAATTATTAATTCTAGTCCTGACGATCCTTTCTCATTTTTAATTATTTAATTAAATTTAATTAAAATTTCCTGTAGTACTTTATACTTAATATTACGTATGACTTAACTATTGCCCTACATCCATAAAATACATCAAAAATATTGAAGATTTCCAAATATTTTAACACTGTTATAATATCGACCTACATCTTTTAGACTGGCGCTCAAAAAATTCCGGACACTCAAACTCAAGCAACTAATCAACTAATTCATATCGTTTTAAAATCATATTTATTATATTGCACTCTTTAGAGCAACACTAGCGTTAAGTCATTTTCCCAATTGTGGGTGTACTTAAAACTATTCACTTATCAAGTTGTTTTTTTTTGGTTGGATTGAGTTTTTCTCCAATCCACTTTTTAGATGACAGATGTGATTCATTTGTGTACCATGTTACCTGAAATGAATGCTCAAATGGTTGCTTTAAGCAATGATGGCCGAAGTGTGCGGTATATTGCACAACATTTTAACTTACCGCGAAGCACTGTGCAAGACGAGCTGTCGCGGTAACGTGAAACACATGAATTCACAAGAAGAACCGGATTGGGTCGCAGGAAGTTAACAACGAATCGAGATGACCGTTTTCTGTATGTTTCTGTGTTGTGAGATAGGGCATTGTTATCAACTATCCTTGCCGGACGATTAGCTGATGCTTGTGGAGTAAGGATTTCAGCCCAAACTGTACGGAGGACACTCAAAGAAGAAGCCTTGTCTGCGAAAACACCAGCAACAGGCCCTAAAATGACGGTAGGACATCGAAGAGACGTGCTTGACTTTGCACACCAGTATGGGAATTGGGGTGACAACGAATGGAAGAACGTGCTCTTTACAAATGAGCCTAGATTTAGTCCTAGATAATCAGACGACCGTGAGAATGTATGGCGAAGACCAGGAGAGTGATACAGTCAATGTTGAATATCTCCCAGAATTGGATTTAATGAAGGCAGTGATATGATATGGGCTGGTATAATTTTAGCAGCCCACACCGATTTGGTGTTTGTTGAAAACGGCTCAATGACTGCATACAGGTACAACCTCCAATGTTTAGAACCACACATGGTTCCATATGCGCCATTTATTGGCGAGAATTTTCTTCGTATGGATGATAATTCTCGCTCGCACATTGCTAGAATTGTCATCATATAGTTGGAACAAGTCTGTATACGATGTCTTCCGTGGCCAGCCAAAAGTCCCGACTTGAATCCAATAGAACACGTCTGGGATTTTCTTGGTACAAAAGTGAGACGTCGCCAACTCCGACCGGAGACGTTGAATGACTTAAGAGTAGCACTGGCAGAAGAATGGGCTCAAATCCCTCAAGAACACATTGCCACCCTCATTCAAAGCATGCCTAATGGTTTAAGGAACGTTATAAGAGCTCGTGCTGGTAACACCCGTTATTAGTGTTGAATTGGTATTGTTTTGTCACTGTATGTTCATTTATTAAATATTCCTTCAATTTATTTTTGATTTTTGTTTTCTCATTACTAAGATGGGTGCCCTTTATTTTAAACACAATTAAAAGGATTTGGAGGAGTCCGGAATGGCAGTGTATTATCCTATTTTTAGTATGTTATTGTTTCTCATCTATTGTAAGAGTTAAATTTTTATCTTGACAAAACATTAGGTTAAAAATCTTTGCAATAGTTCCTGAAGAAATGGATAACATCGCAATGGCAGAAATTTGGGCTTGGTACTGAATGGCCAGATATATTAATATATGTCTAGGTGAAAGACAAATAACCAATATCAAGCTCAGTGTCTGGGTAGGTCCTCTCTATTCCCACCTCCCCACCTCCACAACAATGTAATATATATCAAGCCTTACAAAATTCTTTATGTTGTTTCACAAAATTTATAATTAACCTATTCTTTTCCATACTTTTGCGTTAGGTCGAAACCGTTGGACAAATATACATGGCGACAAGCGGAGCCCCAGAAAAAATAAAACATCACGCAAAAAACGTAGCCGACTTTTCGTTGTGCATGATAAAAAACGTTAAACAATTAACAATGTCATCTGGAGCGAAAGTGGAAGTGAAAATTGGTGAGAACCAAATAATAATTTACATTTACTAGCGTTCATGCAAATTAATATCTATGTTCACTTAGGGATACATTCAGGACCAGCTGTGGCCGGCGTCGTTGGTATTAAAGTCCCCCGATATTGTTTCTTTGGGGACACAGTAAATACTGCATCCAGAATGCAATCAACAAGCACCGTGAGTACACATTGTGGCATTTAATTTCGTTATAAATTAACGTTACATTTCAGCCGGGGAATGTGCACATATCATTGAATACGAAGATATTACTCCCAGAGGAGCTTTACATTATAGAGAGCAGAGGCGTAATTACTCTGAAGGTAAGGTCGGTCGTTTATACGTTTTCATGGCCTCGTAAGCGGCGGTTTAATTTCAGGGCAAGGGAGAAATGGAGACCTTCTACATATTTGAAAAAGAATAAACAACAGTCAACTATATTTTAAAAAGTGTTAAAAATTACAAATTTAAATTATATTTTATAGATCATTCAATATTTATAACGTTGGTTATATGGTGTTAACTCGTCAATTTAATAATAAAAAATGACCGATTCGTTATGTGTAAAAATTGTCGTTTACGATCAAGTTTCCTTTCACCCGTTTTTATTCTAATCGATCGCTTCCCAGACGGTCGGGTTCAATTTAAATGAAGGTGACATATTACCACTTATTCTGGTTCAGAGAACCATAATGGATAAAACAAAGAATCTTCGAAGTAAGCTTAATCTAGTCCATGCATCATACGCCAGGGGTTATCTCGGCTTGACATGATTTACCCGCGCAGAGGGATATAGTCACCTCAAATTTATATCCACTGTGGAAACATTTTTCCCGCGATTGATTATATGCAGGGTTTTAATCTCATTAACGAATTATTGCCGATGAGTATAATTATTAATTATTTAGAATATTAGAAAGCAAAAAATTACATTTATTACATTGCTATAGCCTGTAAATGATTCCATCCAATAAATCCCTATACATTAATTATAAGAATGAAATAAATGGTTGAATATAGACAGCATTGACTATTAATGACTATTAATTTTTCGCAACTTTAAATTTAAACATTTTAACAATTCTTGCTTTCATGATTTTTAATAATCAAAACGTTTCAACGGAACGTATAATTGCAAATCAGCGAACGGGAAATTTTTCTTGGGGTGATCATCGTTGGCAGCACCGCTTCGTGTCCAAAATGTTGTACATGTTCACAACACTGTTGAATCAAATCGTTGTTTTTCCGCGAGCGAATCCGAAAACGAACGAAACGACCGTTTCGAGATAAAAAGGGCCAATTTTTTGCGTAGGTAATTGTTGCGAAGTATTTTATCCCGAGTAGGTTGGTGACGCATCGCATCCTTGAGCGACGCAATTCACGCGCTGGCAGCGTCGTTTCGGTTCAATCAATTTTCTTTCAAATTTCAATTTATTACCTGCGAACTAAACAGCAAGAAAGTCTTGCGGACGCAATGTTTAAAGTGCGCGTTTTCGCATTTGATTTGAGGTGAGATTTTCGGGAGTTTCGTGACTGATTGGGAAGTGTGTTATAACTTTTTTTACGGAGGTCGCGGCGAAGCACTACGAGGACTACGAGATAATGTAAGTCGATTTTAATACTTGTCTGCTGTTTTCGTTTACGGTTAAATCGCACGTTACTTCGTTAAAGCCAATGAAAGCTCGCGACGCAACAAAAGCGCGGCCTTTATTCTGAACTACCGGCATTTCGGCGAGCGCGGACATCTACATTGATAACGTGTAGTAAAAAATATTTATCTGTGTTTTACGTAATATATTTTTTTAATTTTTTCATTCATTAATTTAAAATTATTTCAATTTTATATTTGCGTTAACTATTTTTTTTATCAAATTCATTTGATTGTGATATAAATTTAAATTAAAATATGGTCGCTCGTGTTGTAAGCCAGTCAATTAAATTTAAATTAAATTGTTCAAAAATTGAAAGTAATTCTTATGTGATCCTTTAAATTATTTGTTTAACACGTTTTACTGTATTATTAAAAAATAAATTTAATTTTTTTGCAGTTATTATTATTTAATTTGATTCAAAATATTAAGTATATAAATAAATATTCAAATATTGAGATCGAAATCGATTATTATCCAATTTTAGGTTGGAGTTTAATTAATGCAATTAATATCAATTAAATTTAATAATTTTTTTTCTTGCAAGAAAGTTTACTAAGTATTTTTTGTATTTTGCATTGCAATGCCAAATGCATGAACATTATTTTTATATAAATAAAATAATAACTTTAATTTAAGTTTTGCAGTCAATTTGCCATAATTTAAATTATTATTAAAAAAAAAAATTCGCATTTAAATCGTACTTTAATAAGTTATGGGTAGTAATGGGGGGAGGGGAGCATTAAGAAGTTTCAAAATTATAAAATGCCATAGAAAATGTAAGTTTTTGTTTACAAAATTTGCATCATAATTATAATTAATTGAACTTATTCAACGATTTAAATTAATTTCGTACTTTAAATTGTTATTTTTATTTTGTCAAACATTTATGCATTTTCTTGTTTAAATTTAATTTGTTGTCAGAAAATAGAAATAGAAAAATAGCGAATACTCTGAGTTCATAGGACACACGCCAACAGACAATCTCAGAGGTATTTAATAGAATACTAAAGAGTGCTTAATGCGAGGAAAGTTCATTTACAATATATGATGACAAATGTCCCACATGTAAGCTATTACATCTTGTATTGCATTTTAGTTAAAACAAACGTCTTATAACTTATTATAGCTAAGTGAACGATTTCCCTTATTTAACACTTACCTGAAACATGTCATGCCATGCCAATAACTATCACAATTTGTGATAGTTATTGAAGATGCAGAATTGCATTTCTTGTAGTTTGTATGTAGTTAGAACTGCTCGCAATTGGCTGTTCATTGATATATTTACATTTTATTTCCTGCATCTCTTTTATTTTTCATCGAGTCTTCTATGAATACTTCGGCCACGCCGACGAACGGTGAAAACAATGGTCCGTATAGTAACGATCCGGTAATTTTAAAAATGTGACAATTTTTTTGTCCATCGATCCACATTTTTGATACCAATTTCTTGCGAGGAATATTGTGTATTTCAGAATTTATAAAATAATTGTTGTTGCACAAATATTGTAAAAATGTGTTTACGACAAATTTTTTGGTGATTTTTATTTTTGTACTACAATGACTATAGAGGCGGATCTAATATAGATATTGACTATCGGTGGCTGCTGGAGTACAATTCAGCAGCGCGATAAAGCACCCGTTGCAACGTAAATTACATTAGTTTTGTGATCTATACTAATGTTCTAATTTAAAAAAAGCTATTGCCTTTATGGCAGATATTTCTCATCTGGAGCTTCGATTATGAACCTAGTTCAATTTGTTTCAATATTTGGTAATCTAATCGATGACAGTGAATTATAAAGCATACTTATAACTCCAGCTATGTAGTTGTGGCTAAAGTTTTCGATAAAATACATTACTTAAAACAAGAAAAATCGATATGGTATTCGCTATAGTTAGCTATAACCCAAAACCACCGCTCCAACTGCTTTCCAATACACTTCTCCAAAGTAAGATGACGGTTTCGAAGGAAATAGATCGTTCAGCTCTCTCTTTCCCTCTTCTGTTCCAACAATTTTTCACCATTAAGATGGTTTCGTAGTACCTAAAACTTTAAAGGGTAAAACTCCGATGGAAAATGTTCTGGTGAACATGGTGGATGCTGAGTAATTTCTCAGTCTAGTTGGTGAGGGTGGCGAATATTCTGCCTGCTCTATATGGTTTGGGACTATTTTGGTTGAAGTAAATCTGGGTGGCCAATGCTGGCCGAGTTTCCATAATTTTTGCAGGTAAATTATTAAGGATTTGACAGTAAACGTTGCTATCGACCATTTTGCTAGATGTGTTAATAATTCCCAAACATGCAAAGCGGTAATTTTTTCTCACTCTCAAATAGCATTTGCAGCTTGTTACATGGCTATTGATCAGGCATCATTATCTTGGTAGTTCCATTTTTCGTCGCATGCTACAAAACTGAAGGTGTGGCTCAATATCGCCTCTATATCGATAACGATATATATGGTACCCATTTTCCGCTTTTGTACTTGATACCCAATCGTTTCAGTGCCATACAAACCATTAACTGAGCAAAGTCTAATTTCCTGCTGCTTGATCAGGGCATCCTCGACGATGAGCGGTCTCATAGGTCTTCGTTAATACCTTGAGGTCGTTCGGAGCGCGGCATGTCTGTCAAAGTACAATCAAATTATTGAGACGGATAAATGATCAAAATTGATTGTTATTAGGGGGGCCTATTTGATCATTCTCCAACCCAACTGATCCCAACGACACCTGCAGTTGCCAATTTATCATCCACAACACTAAACGATCGAATTATTTTAAATTAAAACGATTTAAAACGAACCGAACCCAACACAGTCCAACCGAACCCAGTTGAATTTTATTGGAAACTGCTGAGTGTGCCTTCACCTGGTTCTCGAAATTTTGTTTAATGATTTGGTTGATTCCAGGGAACTTTAAAATAATATTGATAACACTATCAATCTGCATTTGGCTTAACTCGATGACATAATTTCAATAGAGTAGTTGAGTCCATAGCAGTGTTTGGGTCCCGGTCTTAAATGCATTGAGTTCGGGTGCATTTAGTTCTATTGGAATGCTGATCTCGTCTCATCGAATAAGTTTATAGTGATTTGGTTGAATTTTAGGCTGGGTTGGGTTGGGTTGGTTGAAATCTCCAGTTCTGAATTGAGCGAACCAATTTCTAATTGTGCACTCAGACTTTCTGTATTTTCCTATCTCCTTTACTTAACAACCTAGGTGATAGATATAAAGGCTGCTTTTCCATTTAATGTTTCATACATTTAAAAAAAATCCATTCCATATTCGAACGTTGGATTTGTGTGGGTAACCTACGTTTTAAGCTAATGACTTTCCGATTGATCTGACATTTACAAAATAACATTTTGGGGGCCGAATTTTGTATATTTGCATCGATAATTTTTTTTAGACAGATCCAAATCTCACGGCTAATACATTTAATTCTCCTAAGTGCATCTTAAGTCTAACAAGGCCTGCAAATGCATTTAGGATAAATGCTTTTACTCGGATAATACAACTTCAATTATTGATAGGTTGCCATTAAATGTTAAGTTCTTCCGCAATAAGAGGCATCTTGTGTGTGTTTCTGGATCCAGTTAATAAATTTCGATACCTTAGTATAAACTCCTGGTGCACTATCCGCACATTCTATTCCCCAAGAAACAAGTCCTGAAAGATAAAGATGTCGTTAATTGAAACACATCACGATTTTTTTTATTTGAAGGGGATAATAAAATAATATTTTGGGCTCTATCGATACGACTGATAATCATTAAGAGCGGACATACACGAAATTGACAAAAAAGTTGCAACTGAATCGGGGCAAAGGCCCATCTTTGTTAAGGTTACTGAATTGTGGAAGGAAAAGGAGAGTTTCGAAATAAGTAATCTAGCAAATGAGAAGCGGTAAAGTTCTTCATAAAACTAAAGCGAACACAATGAATCAATCAATATGGACAAAGACATGGAATATAACATCTAATCGCAACTTCAGACGACGAGATAAATATTTACATAAAATACAATTAATATTTACCAATAAGTTCGTACTCTTCTTTCGAATTTTCGTACATCAACGGTCCTCCACTATCTCCCTACCAAAAATATTTTATAATGCAACCGCGATTATATCTCAGCCATAACACTTCGTACCTGACAAGAGTCGCGATTTTCGCTGAAAGCACATATCATGGATTTGCCATATCGATAGAAGATTTCCGAATTTCTACAGTACTCGTCGGTCATAATTTGAAGCTCAACTTCCCTTAAAGTTTTCGACTTTTCTCCAGTTTCGTGTATCCCCCATCCTATAACGGTACCATAATGTTTGGAGTAATCTGAACCTGAAAATGATGACGGAGTAAAAAAACTATACGAGCCGTCTTACCCCCACTTACTGGGATTTGGCAGACAAATCGGCCTTGCACGAGAATCAAAGAGAATCCTCCTGTCGAGTTTGATTAACGCAATGTCATTAATGATGTAGTTATTTTCAAGTACTAATTTGTAACGCTTATGTTTAGTAAGTTTAATGGGCTTATAAATGGTTCCATCTGTGCTAACGTGTGATCCGATAAGAACTTTAAAGTTCAAATTATCTCTTCTAAAATTAAAGTTATTAAATTAAAAGATTTGTTGTTACATATCCGCCGGTCGTGATGCGAGAACTAGGGCGATGTCCCTAAATATTTACCTTTCGAAACAGTGTGCGGTTGTTAGAACATACAAATCGTTTATTATGACTCCGCCACAGCTGTTTTTTCGGCTAAAAACGACGTTCACCATCCAAGGATACTTATGTTCATCGAGATTCGTGCCACCCATGATTCTTTGAGTTACTAGAAAGTTTGCTTTTCCGCATTCTAAAAATTAACAGTATCCAGTATCTAATTTTTGTATACATTAATTTCATGAATGAATAGCTCGGGGAACACTTCTGTCAAAGGAAGTGGCGATTCCATCAATTCCCTCCTAACATAAAGTTAAAATTAACCAGGAAGATAGCTAAAGAATATGTGGCTCATCAACATACACCAATGAAACTAATCCCTAAATATGAATAAATTATATCAAAATCTTAAACAAATATATTAAAGTGAGTTATAGTCATGACTCCTAGGGCCCTAGCGATAATTTCAAATTATTGAGTCAAATAGAACAAAGAGGTTGTATTATTGATCAATGGTAGGATAGAGAAGTAACAGAGCAGTGAATATTTGGATCGACAATTCTTTGCGGATCATGTCTGCTCGAGACCCCATCCAAATATCCCATATTTGGATGGGGTGGGGTCAATTTTACTTAAAATCAGTAAATGTTAAACGTTACTTACCACAATTTAATATTCTGATTGCTGAAACCTATAACTTAGATTGTCACAAAATGCTAGTGTCATACATGTACTTACGTTTATTAAGTTTATTAGCAGAGAACATATGTAAAAATAAACTAAATTCAAAGCTTTGACCCACATGACGTACAATCATCATATGTCCAACAATGTACAGAGAACAATAATTATGAATAGCATGGATGTTAAAACCACAATAAGCAATTAAAGGTGTATTGATAAAACTTGAATCAAACTGCATGTTCAATTTGCAACAAATTTATTTTCTTGACTACTGATAATCATTTACAAAGTCAACGTCATATTTTAAATAACAAACGTAATTTTCAAAAACATTAATGTTCGCCGTTTTTATTCTTCTTTACTAACCGGCTTTTAGTTTTGTGGTTGCGCATCTTAATGTGCTTGTGACGTTTTTGGTAGTTCACGTTGAGCAAATCTGAAAAAATTGCAATTGAGTGTTCTAAAATGCGTCTAGGTGCGTGTTATACCTGGGGTGGGCGATTGAGTTGTAGATTTGGGATTTTGATTAGATATTACTGATTGGTATGGTACTGGTGTGTCGTCGGGTAGTTCTACAACTGGCGCGGGGTTGCTGGGCGCTATATCCTCTTTCGGGGGTGGTAAGGTGTGGTTATTTATCTTTTCGTGTATCCAGTTTAAATAATGCGATACGTCTGTATAGACGCCCAATAAGTTCTTGTCAGCACATCCGAATCCAAACGACGTTATACCTAAAGATTATGTTAATGTGACTTTCGTAGTTAATAAGGTAAGGTTTAGAGAACTGGGCTAATGTCACTTCGACTATCTGTCTCCCTTCACCTCGCTTTTATGTAAGTAGAAATCTTAAGGAAATTTTATAATTGAATATATTGACTTGTATACAATAGAAGAAAAATTGCCCTGTCATTTAGATTGGTTACATTGAATAAATAGAGTGAAACGCTACAAGTTCTCTGTGGAAATATGAAAAACTGTAATCATACGAAAGAATTAAATTTTTCTCATTTTTTAACATTACAACGTTCGTAGTTTTCTTGAGTACAACAAAAGTTTGGAATTAAACAACCAGGTCGGCTCGACAATCATGAATTAGTGCCAGCAATCAAATCAAATTTCCAATCAAAGTCGCAAGAAAAATCGATGATATTTTTGGTCAGCCGACTACAAAAAAATTGATGTACATAACTCGAATTACTTCTGTAAAATAACTGTTAAGAAATATTATAATAGTTACATAAAAACAAATCCAATGGAGGCTCCTAAAAATAAGCTAAAAAGCCAACGAAGGCTTTTTATAATAACCCAACCCAACACAATCCAAACGAATCCAATATATTGCTCTATGTAATTATTTTCTCCGTTTTCATTGGTCAAAGCGATCACCGATCATGTATATGTAAGTATATGTATATTAGTAAATGTTTTTAAATATGTGGGATCTACGAAGGGCATAGATTGGATTCTTCTTTTGCTTAAACATTGCCCAATAACATAGGTTCGTCGTGGAAAGTTTTCATGACGAGCTTACAATAAGATCGGAGGATCATCCAACGACTCCCAAAAGTCAAATTATTTTTTGCACAAGTGAAACTGCTCCTACATATGCGATGTTGGGTCTCAAATTAAAGATCTTAAAAGTCAAAAATGACAAACGTTATCGTATTTTAATTTGTATCTTTTTTGATTGTTTTGATTTCAATTGCATTCTTTCACTTTTACCATTTTTATTTCATTTTAATCGGTTTCTTTATGTCGTTTTCATTTAGTTTACATCCATTTGTTTGGTGCTAGGCAGATGTTTTGATCATCCAACGCCGCCTCAATCCAACCATTTATTGTCAGGTTCGGTTGGGTTGTGTTGGATTGGATTGAGTTGGGTTGGGTTGAATTATTTTACCCAAAATTTCGCTTGACCTAATTTTAACCTAATTTTTTTGATATTCATTTACTGTTTTCGTCTACATTTAATTAATTTCGTCTGTTTTGTCCTTATTTCATTTGAATCGTGCTATTTTTAGTGCTTTCAGTTTTTTCACCGCTTCATTTTTTCTTCACTTTAACGTATTTGGTTACATTTAGACGTCTTGGCTATATTCATTGCGTTCATTATAAGTCACCGGTATTCATGTTTTATTTCATGGGCTGAAATGTTCAGGTTTTTACTTCGATAATTTAATAAATTATTTTAAAGTTCTACCCCAATTTATTGTATAACACTTTTCGTATAACTTTTTGAAAGTATGTTTTGGTGTATCTTGAAATAAATACCATTAACCCTCAAAGATTTAACCTTTGCATGTCCCTATTGAAGGGGACTGCGAGACACCTGAGTGGAGCCATCTCTCCAAGGCGATAAAAGAAAAAGAAGAACCATCAATAAAATCGAAAAGTCAACCAAAATTTAGAAGACTTTGTCTTGAACTATCTACGAATGGTACACTAGTCGAAGATATGAATGAGCCGATTGAAGCATGAAGCAGAAAATACATAATCCTCACTCTTGTCTTGATATAAATAAGATTGAACCTTCAACCGCTTTTTAATAAAAAAAAACATAATGAAAATGAACCAACCACGATTATAAAATAATATTAAAATAATATGAAAATAATCGTACTAATGAAAATCGAAAAAATAAAAAAATCAACGAAACTTATCGTCTAATGAACTTTATACATAGAAAAATTTTCCGCAAAGTGACACGAAATCGCGAACGTTTCGTAAATACGTACATACAGGTTAGTTACATTTTGCAGCCACGGCAACTATTTATCATACGTTACGATTTCATCAGCGATTTTCCACTAAATTGAAGATTTTTTGGTACACATGATTTTTAAGAAAATCTGTCAATTTAATTTATATAATTTTCACAAAAGTGAGTAAACGTATAATGGAGTTAAGTAAACATACGAAATGAAATAATATTGATGTGGTATTTTACATATTTGTACTTATTGACACGACTCTCCATTTCAAATTAATATTAAAAAATATTTTCATTGTGATGTAAAACACAATTTTGTCCTACATTCCGTACTACAAATGAAGTGATGAAGTTCTTACAGATTGCGCGCAAATCTATTGCCATCTGTATAAAGTTATTTGAAAGACGAAAATATTTCGCCAAGCACTTTGGACTTACTCACATTACCACCCCGTCGTGAGTTTGACTATTTGTCAAATTGACCAACATTTTTTTTGAGGATTCAATAACCTTATCAATTGTCACTCCAATTTTAAACAACTGATTTAAATTTAAAATGATTAGTGGTTTACTTAATTGATATCAGGAATATAAATAGACGAAGCGTGAAGCCTCTACGTATATGGGACGTGTCAGATCATCATATAGATCTATAGTTAAGGAAGAAGTCTGCCAAGGTAGAGATAGAAAAATAAAGGATCACGCGACTAATAAATAGAACCAGGCCCATGCGGATGATGTAATATTTCGGAAGATTATGAATGGTATTTTGCGAACATCTTGTCGAACATGCCTGGTTTAATTTTCACCGCTTATTTATTATTGTTGATGTTGTTCTTAAAGAAATGTATTTTATTTGATTATCATGTCAGGGTCAAAATCGTACATTAAAGCCTTAACGTGAGGCAAAATCAAAATAATGTTTACGTACTACCTCTTCTAGTGGCAGTTAAATCAATAAAAAGAATAATAATACAACTAACGATGCGCGTATATGCTCATAAATGTTAAATAACTTGTCACAGGCTGATTGTTTACTTGAGTTGGCTTACGTACGTATACAGTGTAAACGATTTCTTAACTCGTATTTGTAGCCAATAATATTATAAGCCTCATACAATTTGTATGTGGTTATTTTGAGATGTTATTTGTCCAATAAGATTTAAAATTGGTTCTTACCCAACAATGAATGGTGACTATCTGGACCACTAATAGTTAAAGGTCCACCGCTATCACCCTACAACAAAACATATATCAAATAGAAATATATTAATTTACAAAAATTATCACCATCATGTAAATACCATAACAATTACATTTTAATTATCTACATAATGTAGGTGTACGTAAATGAACTTCGAAAAAAAAATTTGGTTGAGTTATTTTAATGGAATTTTAAAATTCCAATGCTCCTATTTAAAAATATCAAAATAGATATTCAGTGCTTGGCATTCTAAATACTTAAATAACAAATGACGTTGTCGTCAGTCATTGCAAATGGTTAGTCTAACCGTAATTCGAAAACTATATTTACGTGAAAATGCAACAAGGAATATAAAAGTGATTATAAATAGCAAATATTACCTTTATATTTTAAACGGTTACTTAGAAAAAATGCTGACGCAAATCGATGCTATGCGATAGCAAAATTTAAATATATTTTGGCCATTTAGGAAATAACACCGCACCGAAAATATTTTCATTTGGAATTATTTACAACTTTTATGACATTATATTAATTAATTAGAAACACAAAAACAATAATTAATACCTGGCATGCGTCTATTCCCCCTTTTAAATACCCGGCGCAAAATGCCCCAGTCAACGCAGATCCATTATTCTCCATCGAATTTATCATATCTCTGCATATTTGGTCGCTGTAGACGAGCAATTTGGCTTCGCGAACAGTGCACGTTATTATCGCCGATTCATATTCTAGATTGCCCAGTCCCAATATGAAGCCATCTGGTGGTCTCGTATCACTTTGATAAACTAAACAAATGTAAAAATTACATCGCATCTTCTAAGGGCCAACCTACCTTTATTTGGAAGGCAGCATGGTTCAAATCCACAATTTTCAGTATCGAGTGTAATCAGCGCAATGTCGTAATATGGTTGGTTCTTAACGTACAATTCGTGGACGAACACTTGTGAAATGTTGAATTCTCTTTGGGTTGTTTCAGCCTTGCAGTTGTTGTAAACACCGAGTTTTGCCTGGTAGACGTCTTCGAGTCTTAGTTGACCAAAGCTATGATATGAATAAAGTTTTCAGTTTTTTTACCAGAACGTATTTGCAACGATTAAAGTTTTAACCTTGTTACCTTGCTGCTGTAATGTAATCGCTGAAACAATGTGCAGCAGTCAAAATATGTTTATTGGTGATCAACGTCCCTCCGCAATACAGCACGTCATCCATGAGTAGGGCAGCAAACCACGGGTATTTATAATAGCCTATGTCGTATCCTCCAACAACTCTTGCCTTGTGAGTTCCTCCTATGGGGCGACCACACGACAATTCTAAAACATATGACAAGGTGTGATACAATATTAAAAAACTACCAGATTTGAGAACACCCAGGAGTTCAAACTCATAACTTACGAGCATCGTAAATATCTACATTTACAAATGTTAAAATAATGCAAAACAAATATTTTATCATATTTATTTGCGATGTCGCCGCTTTTTCCACGTTAATAATATCACACAAACATTTAAAACGTTTGGCTGTGCAATATATAAAAAACAAGAAAACGAAACATACAACTATTATGTAATGCATATATATGGTGTCTCCCTCCATACAAGTTAACCCCACTATTTTTCTCTATCTCTAAAGAATTGCATTACAAATTAAACTAAAACGTTAGACTAACAAACAAGCGTAGCGATATCATAAAAAAATATTTTAATTTAATAGAACATATACTACACACATTTTGTTGTTATTAATTTTATGGTCAAAACTGAAATTAAATATACTCCTATCTTACTATCTTATATTTCAATATTAACTTTTTTTAGTTGGGACAACAACCGAATTAAATAATAAACAAGTTTCTATAAAATATGGCAATTACAGACGGCAGGGATAATAAGTGGGGGTTGAAAATGTTATTTCTCGAATTAGTAATGAAGGATTGAAAATAGGATTTCCAAATCCAAAAATGTTAGGGATCCATTAGCATAGAGCGATTTCATGTTTTCGCTACTACCAGGTTAAGATGATTATTTTTAGTTGGCGGTAATATTTCCACTTACCCTTAAAATATAAGAACGATTCATTAAAAAGTACAACAGGTAACAATTAAATCACACATTACCTAAAACTCACGTGTAACCTTAAAGCATATGGTGACAGTTCATTTACATGTTAGATTATGATATCTTTGACTACTTGCACCAGATATACTTTGACAAAAGTTTATTTCCTCGTATTTTTACACAATTGTAAATATTCAAACGTTTCAACTGATCCAATTGATATTTCAGTAGTGGTGTAACGTCCCAGTTCATGTTATTTGCTTTCGCATGACTTCATTTATTAGTTACTTACTCGAAGTCTGATTATAAATAGTTTAGGGTGTTATCTTCTTTAGTTTAGATATCTTGCGCTTCTGAGACATGTATAATAATTTCTCCACCCGTTTAACTACCTTCGTGCATATATTTGCATATATTGCATTTTAATTGACTAATTCGTAAATATTTACAAATGACTTAAGGAACTGAAAATAACTAAACTGTTGATAATACAATCTCGCGTATTTTCATGGCGAGCCATTTACCTAAGCTATTTTCTTTAATTTTAAAATAAACGTTTTTTTCCCATATTGTTGTAGAATTAAAAGAACTGAAACTTTTTTACCGTTACCCACAGGTCCTAATGAAGTAATAACAAAACGTTCTAGGTAATGATCACAGCTTCGTAAAGATATTATAAATTATCATCGACAGGATTGTAAAAATGATCATGATTAAAGAAAATCTATTTAAACACAACATCCATTGAATAAACTACAATATAAAGCGAGTTTTGAAAGAACGAGAGTAATATTTTTAATGAAAAGAATAGACTGTAATACTTTTCTTTGAAATTTGTACACAAAATATGTTCATAAAAATACTGTTTTGGACTCACATTCGTCTATGATAATTAAAAAATAATAAATAAATAATTAAAACTATTTACAAAAAAAAACAAAATGAAATAAAATGGATTTCGACGTTAGACTGTAATTTTTATATACTTATCTGACCAAGCATGAAGAAAAGAACAGAAAGCACCGTTCTTCAGATCTGAGGTATCTTTGTTGACAAAAATGACGTGAAGATTGGAGCAATAAGTTTGAATTGGACTCTTACGGCTCATCATTTGATTTAGTGATGAAACCAATATTCGTATTTTCATTTTACTCCTTCTTACGAGCTACAAAGCACCAATTCATTTATAGGATAACAATTCATGAAATGAATAGATGTGGACAGTTTTTCATACAAAAATATATATCCCTCGCCCTAATAATGCCAAAGTATTTATTGAAAAAGTTACCACACTCTAGGTCATGTAATTCTCCACTCCTATTGATCAAAGTTAACTAAGTTTCCAAGCAAATTCATACATATTCACTTATGAGGTATCGTTATACATATTTATGATAACGGATGTTTTTTTTTAAATTGGCGTTAAAGCTGGCCGTGAATGATTAACTGCGAACGAACCATCATTATTAATGTGACATCTTAACCTATGTCTAACCGGTCTAACCTCAGTTTTAATTGTCAAGTTGTGACTTAAGTGATGTTTGAGTGTATGTACAAAATTGTGATTCGTTCACATTTAAACATTCATGGTCAACTTCGACGCCAAATTTAAAAAAACACCCGTTATATATCGAGCGACTCCTTGCTACAAATGTTTTCCTCTATACATAATTTATCATCACCCTCTAGATTATTTGACACACATTTAATTTTCATAGTTTTAAATGAATTTCTCCTTACATGAGTTTTCAACCAAACTTCTTTTATACTTTATAGAGGTTTTCTTTCGTTTACCCAACCGGCTTTGGTATCATATCACTTGTTATGATGTCCCATAAATGATCTCCCTACATTATAAGTTAATAAAAAAAGTTGACAGTTTCATCAAGGGGATTGTATTTTCAATAATAATATTTTATCTAGACGCACGTATTTGGGTTGAGGTCCATGATAATATACATGCATTGGTACCTCCATATACATACCATCCTATGACGAAGAGTCACTACTTCACATACGACACTTTTTTTCACAGCATTGTGCGAAGTTAAAGGTCGTTTACGAGATTCGTCAAGTTGACATAAAAATGAATTATGCTGACTTACAATTAAACAGTAAAGGAGTAACCCAGGACCGTTTCGAAACGGATTTTGAAAAGAAATAAAAAGAACATACATTGGGATTGAATATATAGATTAGCACTGACCCGTATGTACTAAAACACACATCGTAAACGATGATATGTGTTATATAACACACATACACATCTACTACTAACATCCCAATTCAGACTTGAGTTTCCGCCAAAGCCCGTCCGAGAATTTCAAGGGATAATCCTAAACTTTTCTCCCGCATCAAGCCAGCCCTCAGGCTTCGGGGCATCGACTTAAATAAAGGATAAAGGACCTACAGAAGTATTTGTAGAGCTACAGTGACTCTACTCGAAATCTTATTTGTGTTCTATGATCCAGGACCGGACTGATACAAATAAAGCGCACATGTGTATTATATCTTAAAATGGAGCAATTGCCCTACGACGGAGACATTAAAACATACAGTTCAATATCGCGATCCCTAGAAAATGCCCAATAGATGCAACAGATAGGGAAAATACCATATTTCGATTTTCTTGATTTTATTTCAATCCTTAATATTAAGTTTCTCCCATGATAATAATTGAACAAAAAATCGCGATTGTATCTGATGTTTCAAAGACAACAGGGTGTCGATGCACTTACTATAATGAAGGTAACAAAGACAAAGGACTTTATAAATTAAATGAAAAAATGTCATCATATTCTGCAGAAGCCCATGATAAGGGCACTAGAATATGCTAGTGCGTTAAGTACCTCCAAACACATGCAAGATGAAAAGTTCTCTTCAAACATTAAAAGTTAAAGACCACCCCTTGAATTTCCATTCTATTGTATTAATAGATAGATATGTCAACTGAAAGAGGCAATGTATAAATTTCGGTTTTATTGGGTCAAAGGTCACGCGAATATAGAACCGAACGAAATTGAAGACAAAACATAGCAAAACAGGCGATAATGGAAAGCAATAGTATAAAAAAAATGTATGCAGGCAGGATGTGAACTCGCTAATTAAACGAAGTATAGGACAGGATTAGAACAGACGATGAATGTGTTCTTACGGGGCGAGCAAGACGCATTATGCTTTCATATATCCAAATATCTATAGAAAAGCCTGGCAAAAAGATCAGGTATGGGTGGAGATATTTTCAATCTACTGTAGCCAGACTAAAATTTGGACATAGTCAGTACCAGGCAGATCTACACAGATTAATAACATAATCTCCCACCTGCAAATGTGGTTTTGAAGTGCAGATATTAAGCACATTGTTTTCCAATGCACTGAATATGGTACACAAAGGAGAGGCAATATATTTAAGTTGGGAACTGTTTTACAACATTTTCCTATTGTTATAATCAAAAAATAAAAATGTATATAAAACTATTGCTCCTTCCTCTGTTATACCTATGTGGATTCTCCTATTAATCGATGGCCGGATTCTTGTGAGTCAATTATAAATCTTTTCGAATTACAGCCATTTTTAGATACCTATATAGATATTTAAGAAATCACAAAATTTTACCAATATATTTCAATAAAAATTAATATTTAAATAAAGTAATAGTATTTCCCCTTATAACAATAGAGTACTCAAACAAGTCGGGAGAAAATATCTTGACATTATGAGGAGATTACATTTCAAGAAGCAATCTAGTGCTGAGTCTACTTTAAACGACGGAAGAAAGGAAAATGTCCAAAGACCAAATTGCAAGAAAATAACAACAATCATTCATACAATTAGTGTGGGAGGGCAAGTGGGCAGGCCAAATGGAAACTTTGGGGCAATGGGAACAGAATAAATTTGACCATATGCGTCGACATACTAAATGAGGTCCTAACTGAAACCACACAGCAAACGTGCAACAGAACGGTAATCTGTGGGGATTTTGACGTAAATTTCCTAGGAGAGTCACAAAATAACAAAACTCTGCAAAATTTATTCAAATGCGATGGCCTTCACATATCAACACATATGAGCCTTCGCGTATTACATCCACATCAACTGTATGCTTGGACAATGCATTTCCAAGCATTTCTGAACAACTCCTCGACTTATACTCACTGTAATCACACTTATTAGACCACTCAGGACAGATGTTCAATATATATGTTTGGAACGAGCAGAACCTAAAGGAATACAACGACACAAAGAGGAGAAACATGAATGAAACAAACATTAACACATTTAAAATTGATGAATTGGGACTTTTTGGTCCATAGGAACGCGAATGATGGTTTCGAATTGTTCAACAAAATAATTGCTGATAGCTTACATCCACCTTCTCCAATATAAGACAAAACGATTAAATCCAATTTCCACTAATCAACTAACAGGATGGAAACTTAAGAGCTCGGTTGTACGAAAAAACTCAAGATGCACTTAAAACTATATCATGAGTATGTAAAGAACTGAAAAAATATAGAGAATACGCGGTGTATTGGAAATGAGGTCAATAAACAGAAAGCCATTTGGAATGCGATAAAGAGGGCAACCAGAAAAGATATGAAAATATTAACAATGACTATTACACCCGACGATTTTAACTTTTACCCTAGCATAGGAGAAGAAGCACTCGAAAGTATTAAAGAAGTTAACACTACACCTCAGTCATTTTACAGCTGTTTACACGAGAAGAGGTATCTAGGATTGTAAATAATGTTAAAAATAAATTTGTAGTAGATTGTAGTAGATTTCTTGATACACTTGATGCACTAATCACTAAATAATTATTTCCAAACGTACTGAAAAAGGCAGGTATACATTTATTTTTAACTGAACACATTTTATATTCTTATACCAAAAATTTAATTTAATAATAACTTTAATTTTCATTTTCTTCTTCCTCCTTAATTTTCAATAATCGCTTCTTTACGTTGTTGTTCCTCAGTTGCTTTAATGTTTCACTGCGTGTCTTATTTCTTGCATTAATAATAATTATGATGGGTCGTTGACCATTCGATGATGGACGGTTCGGATCTGAAATAAATTTTAAGTTAAAGTTACAACAAATTTGAACGTGCAACGTGGCCGTCGATGGTATCCGCATTGCGTGTAGATACTCACCGGAATCTGGTATCATTTCGTTGTCGCCACCACCTACTGGAGGGCCTTGGGTAGAATTCACTTGGATTTTGATTTTATTTTTAAGCCAATCTAGAAAGTGAGATGCGTCAACGTATACGCCCAACGCACCTTTCTTGGCGCATTCGTAACCGAACGATGTTATGCCTGCAACTGACGATTGAAAAAAATGTCGTGTAAATGAGGTATGTTACCTAGTAACATAAATTTACTATCGGGACCGAGAATTATTAAGGGGCCACCACTGTCACCCTGAAAAATAATAATTGTTTAAGAAATTAATTTAAAAAATTCAAATTCATCGATGTTCTTTAATGTTATTTAGCAATTTGAGTTGAAGTTATCTCAATTAGAATGTATATTATAATTATGTTCAAAACAAATTTAGTTATTTTATCAAAATCTTACTAAACTTTGAATTACTTTACTTTAAAATTAGTTACAATTAACTAGATACTGAAATGATTTGTCGATACTTTTCAAAACATTTCTGAGCAAAGCTGTATTTCATAAAACTTAATTTGGCTATCAAAATCTCTCCACATTACTCCATTTATAACATCGTTTGAACTGAATATAAAAACAGCTGTCGTTCTTATAATTTGAGCTTTGAGCCAACATAAACTCAATTAGAATTGACTGTCAGTCAGTTCAATTTAAAAAACACCTAAAAGCTCAAATACTTTCTCCGTGTTTATTAAAATATGAAACAAGAAAGGTGATGAGACATCAATCTAGTTAGTGATACACAAATCCACTTAAAATCAATAATAAAAATCACAATTTAAGTTAAATATTTGGGCTGGTTTCCTAAAAGGCTTCTAAGGAAATATTTATTAATTTGAGAGTGAATCCGATAATTTGTTTACAAAGTTAAACTTAAAAGCTTAAATTGCTTCAGATGATTGGTTGCCAAATTTGTCTAAGTCACTTAAAAAATCAAAAGCTCAAAAATTCGTTCGAGCAAAAGATTCTAGTTGCTCGATTGTATTTGTAACGATTTCAAAGACAATAATAATAATAAAAATTGTACCTGGCAAGTATCAATTCCTCCTTCTATGTACCCAGCACAAAACGAATGCTTCAAATCTTTCCCACTATCTCCAGCGTTGTCTAACATTTTTCTACAGGCGTCATCAGAATGTATCATAACCCTTGCTTCATGCACAGTACAAGTCGATTCTTTTGCATCAAAAACTAGATCCCCCACGCCTT
Organism: Geotrupes spiniger; assembly: GCA_959613385.1. Classification (NCBI taxonomy): domain Eukaryota; kingdom Metazoa; phylum Arthropoda; class Insecta; order Coleoptera; family Geotrupidae; genus Geotrupes; species Geotrupes spiniger. The sequence goes on along the minus strand of OY390735.1, from coordinate 11,883,025 downwards.
GAATATATGCATCTTTTGGTCTCGTGCTGCTGTACAAAGCTAAATAATAATTTGAAAATTAGTATTTGTTATCTTGATAAAGCGAAGGATGAATTGGGGTAGATTGATTAAGAGTGTTGGAGATAATCCATGAGAGCCTAGATACGGGGAAGAAATTAATTAGGATATGTAATGACAATAAAGTTTTTTTTTATATATTAATAATTGATTCACATTTTTTTTATTTATTATAATTTAGTAGAATGAATGCACTTCAAATATATTTGTGAAACAATGCAAAATTGTTAAGTTAATCAAGCGCACTTATCTTTCAAACCGTCATCGTGAAAGTATGAAAGTGCGACATTAACTTTCGTGAAGTTTAAAAAACCCAGAACTAAAGTTATAAAAATTTCCAACGGCCGTCAAGTTTTTGTGACGTTCAAGCTTTATTTTAGAGTGAAAGCGACTGTAACGAAATATTCACTGCCACGCAAAATACTAGTAGTAAGTGACTATTTACGCTACGCCGTAATTGCTAAGTCATGTGATATAGCAAAACAAAAATTACGTTTGAAATAACTTCGCAATGAAACTTAATTAAAGGACACTTAATGGCGGGATTCCCCTGCAAAAAAATATAATAAACACACACATCGGTTTGCAATATTACAAGGCCTTGTAAATGTAAAAAAAAAATATTTACCATCACAGAGTACGAGCAATGAGTCTACTTGTTTATTAACGAAAATATTACGTGTTTCCTGTTTACCATAATGTAATGTAACTTTGGAGTAATTAATTTTCGACGAATTGCGAATAACCCGAATTATTAGTAGTATAAAATACTTAGTCAAAACTAGGCTCCGAATTATGTGAATCAATTTTTTGTTAAGTCATTTAAACACCAAATTATAATTATGCTCACAGATAAATTTATCAAAGCCAATTCCGGCCTTAAATAAATTTATTTGTACACACTTACGTTTAGGTGGCAGACAGCAGGGTTCGAAACCGTTTACATCCTTCGTTGCCTTCACCAATGCGATGTCGTAGTATGGGTCGTATTTTTTGTATAATTCGTGAATGTACACCTTGGCTACTTTAAAGACTTTTTGGGTATTTTCAGTGGCACAGTTGTTGTAGACCCCTAATGTTAACGTGAAGATGTTTTCCAGTTTTAATTTACCAGCACTGTAAAAATTTATTATTAGTAATTAATCATAAATAAGGTCATAAACGAATTTAATTAAATATTATGTACGCAACATAGACATCAACCTTCATCGCACAATCCAATAAGGAGCAAGAGAACAAAAATAAACTGCGACGTACTAATATTATTGAATATTCAACGGTACGAAGGGAAAGAGAATGTGGCCGAAAAATTTATGTGGAATAAAGAGAACATAAAGAGGAAATTTTGATTTGATGAAGAATGTGAGGCATCGATGAAACGACAAGGAAATTGACAAAAACGGAGAAGAAGCACGACCTAAATAAATATCGACGATATTCGAGGAGAAATGGCTCAAATAATGTATGCAAGAGAAAGCAAAAGGAATTGAGAAGATAACGTGTGCTTTGAATTGTAGTTATGAAGAAACAATCAAAATTTTGACAAATTGGATACAAGAACAAGAAGACCCAGAAAACATGAAACGTAAATTTGAAAAACGAAATACAAAAGTGGTAAGTAGGGAACAAATGTAAAGGATTCATAATTTTGTAATAGAAATAGGAACATAGACCATTACAAAAATGATTTCCAATATTCTAACTAAGTGCAGTAGAATGGAATAAAAATAAAATAAAAATATTCGAAAATACATACTTGGCGTCAGGTATAAACGCTTTATAACAATGCGCAGCAGTCACCACATGCCTAATTGAAATTAAAGTTCCGCCACAGTGTTGTTCATCCCCTTTCATAAAAACAGTAAACCATGGATATTTAAAATAACCTATTTCGAAACCACCGACAATTTTCCCAGAAAACATACCGAGTGGATGGCCACATTTTTCTGCAATAAATAATTTAAATTCAATTATTTGGCATTCTTATCATTATAAGATCATTACCTGCAAATTGTACGTCGCACGCTTTTATGAAAAATAATAACAAAACAATGGATCGCAGTTGCTTCATTTCGGCTGGCAAGTAGATGTCCACCAAACAGTACTAGTTATATAGCGAAATTAATTGGATTGTTTGCGATGGAATTTAAACACAGTGTACTAGAATATTCCGTAGTAATTAGCTCATTACCTAAACAAACAATAATACGGAAATGTATTGTCCCTTTTTGTAAGTTGATGATAAGTCCAAGGTGGTTTACTTTTACAAGAAAATGTTTCCTAATATTACACAGGATGAATAGCGAAAATATTTTGATCATCAGGCTAGTAATAAGTTTTCTCACGTTTCCATTCATACTATAAACCGAATTGCAAAATACACGCTCTGTACTTTACCTATTTAGGTATTTAATGCCTTAAATAATTTTAAAAAATTAGTCGATGTTTACCCTAAAAATTACTAATAATTTGTCCATTTTAATGTTGATGCCGCCGAAAGACAAACGAATCGATTTTTTATACGACATATATCATAAAATACAAAAAGTACTATTCCAGTGTTTTTATAGGGATTTTACTTTAAATTCTTAAATAAAATTAAATAAAAGAAACGATTATTCAGAAACTAACTGCAAAAATGTTTTCGGTCTGGTATTTTTATTATTTATTTCACGAGTAATTTCACCAGAGATCACATAAATCAGGATTTAAACATAATTAATTATGCAAATCCGGTTGGTTGCATATCCACAACGCTGTACTCTCTCCACTGCCGTTCCATAGAAAAATTAATATTATACGTCAGTTATATTTCGTATCGATATATATTGGCACCAGATGCTTTCAATGTCACGGTACTTATATCAACTTCTCATCGAATTTCTTACCCTGTCATAAATCAACATGTGTCCATTCATATCTTTTGTGTGGAGTTGACAGTTCCCATCCATCGTATGCAGGCCTCTATGAGCTAAATCGAAATTGCTCGATCGTTGTGATTTTAATTAATAATCAAAAAAAGATAATTAGTTTAAGTAACGTGAAGTAAACTAAATAACGATTTAATTTTAATAATAATTTTACAAACAATTAATAAACAATTACTCATCATTAACACACATGTAATGACGACCAAGGCAATAATATTAATTTAATATAAATATTAATTGCTTGATATAACCTTGACATATGAATTTGAGTTGTTCATTTGTTTGCAATGTAAATAAAATATTGTTTTTCTTTTTTTATAATATGTTAATTTGTTCTTGAACCACTTATCTTGAGTCGCTTGTTGATGAAAAAATTTTCCTATTTACGTCTACCAAATGTATAGTAAATCTTAATGATACGATTTTTGTGGAATTTCAGTGATCTAAGAAGGTTAAATGATTATAAGTGCTTGGCTACATAACAAAATAATTCGAAATTTACTTCGAATTAACCAAAATAAGTTTTCAGTGTTTGTTGTTTTGTTAATGGGCGATTCATATTCTCTTTTCGACAACAATAAAATTATAGTGCCCAAATTTTGGAACGAATCGTCATTTGGTACCCAACCAAACACCAAACATTCCTTATTTAATCTACACATTCATGATTATTAATTAACCCAAACCTCTTTGTCATCAAAGTCAAAGTCATCAAAAGTCTAGAAAAGCTCTTGAAATTTTGTGAAAGAATAAAAATTTTAAACAAAATTTTTGCTATTTTTCTTGTGCAGGCCTCCATTATCTAATCCATGCTAATTATCGACATTCGGCCTCAGTGTCAACTAAACTCCCTTCATTGTACTTTACTTCCTTCATTGGACTAATTTTGACCTGCAGTAGAAATTATGTTTGATTTGCGTCGCAGCGAGGCCATTAATGGTTTGGTTTGGGGTTCATATCGTTCTTTTCTTTTGCGTTATACGGAAATTTCTGATTAGCTTGTTACAGTGGTGTTCATTGAGACACACATAGGTTAATGCATTTTGGTTTATTGTTAATTCATCAAAACTTTGGGTTGGAATCAAACCGTATCCCAATCAAATAAAATCATTCCTACACAATACATTTATTTCATTTAAAACCACGTTTAATTCTCACACAAATATAACTTAACCTACGTTCTAACCTCCACACGATCTCATTTACCATTGTTGTTTTTCTTCTGGGTGCGTTTTCTCATATGGTACTTCATATGTTTGTTTTTGAGCAACTTCAATTTCTCCATGCGTTTCTTATTTCTTGCATTAATAATAATGATAATGGGTCGTTGAGGATGATATTGAGGCGGCGAAGGAGGTTTTTCTGACGGAGTGTCGTATGGATAAGGGGTTTGATCTGAAACAAGTTAAGTTAGTCCTTTGCGAGAAAATATCAGCTCGAGTTACATGGCACGAATGTGATAGTTGATGGAGTCCAAGTTGTAACTGGATACTGACCCCAATCCACAGAACCGCCTGGTGGTGCAATATCAGTCGTATTATCATCATCATCACCATTGGGTGCGGGAGGTATTGTGGTCGTGTTGCCTTGCTTTTGGATTTTACTTTTCATCCAGTTGAGGAAGTGAGACGCGTCGGTGTACAAACCAAGGACGTCTTTCTTGGCGCATTCGAAACCAAACGATGTTATGCCTAAAATTGTTGATTTAAAGTAAATGAATATTTAAAATAAAATATGGTACCTAATAAGACGAATCGGCTATCAGCACCGAGAATTATTAATGGGCCACCACTGTCACCCTACGAAAGAAAATTTGTTTATTTAATTTGAAACGAAATAATTTAGAATGTAGATTTCTTAATTGTTTGCCTTTTACGCATATAGTGAACTTAATCCGGGAACACATTGTATATTTGCATCACAAATTAATTCTGGCAACGTCTGAAAAAAAATGTATGTCTCAGAACTTACACATTTAAAATATTAAGGGAATCAATCGACGCGTAATTTGCCCGAATATGTATAAACTGTACAAACGCAAAATGGTAACCACTGTAGAAAGAAACTACGAAAATATAATATATGCGAATGATGAATGATTGCGAAATTACTATTTCCTGGTGTTGGTCGCAATTAATTTCTCAATGTTGGCCGCTTGAGTTGACACCAATTACTTTTACAATTATTATGTGCATGGTAACTTAAAAAGCTCTAATGAAGTTGAATTCGTCAACATCAATTGTTATGTGTATGTGTGTGTGTTATTGTATATATTATAAATGTTAACGACTACTTGTGACCTAATCAATCTTGACCTACCTCCATTACCACCGAATGCTCAGTTAAGATTCCCACATGGAGAATATTTACTGTCATCGCATAATTAATCAATATTTAAATAATTCCCATGCCCAGTTTTATTTATTTTGTTTCGCGAAAGCAATTCAGACTGTAACTGTTAACAGATTAATTAGTTTCAATTCATCAATATGTATTTATCAAATCGTTTTCTCCGAACAAAGGCTCTCAAATACGATAGTCGTATATTCTAACCCAGAGCGACATACTTGCAACAAGTAATAATTTGAATTCCGGTGGTGACAATTATACAAATTTGTTTTTCAATTAGTTAAAGTTAGGGCTTAAGTGCAAATTCCATAAAGTTGAACGTCTTGCGGATGCTAAGAGAGATAATTGCATAAATTCTGCCGCTGTAAACTTATATACGGTGGTTATTACAGAGGTGGTTTGAAGTGAGAAGAAGGCCGATAGGAGCTATTTGTGTTCCGATGTGCTTATTATAATTTCTTTCACCGAAGTTGCTGTAATCATGTCACAAACTCGAATTAATTTGATTACATCGACATATTTTACAAGCATTATGTGCAACATTGCTTCAAGTTTTCGCATCATGATTCATAATACATATATGGCTACTTCATCAATCTCATCCTCATTTGATACAACACCCATCTTGGGAAGTAAACATGTATTACGTAATTCAAACCATTTACATCGACGACTATCTCAACATTGACATCGTCTTGTAGCACACAATTACAAAATTAATGTTTGTTAAACAAAAAATGCGTCTCCCTGGTGGTTGGTATAGCCTGCTAGTTTTTTTAAGTTATAGCAATTCTTGAGTTACAGCAAAATAGTGAAATTTTAGAGTCGATAACCGGGAATCAATTTATTTTCGGCTTGCAAGGACTACTATGCGAAAAACTGCGTCTGCATATATACATAGAATAACTTAATATATACATTTAATTTAATATTTCAAAAAAATGTACAATACACGTCCAAGGTTTCGTTGGTTAATGTTTTAAATCGTTCGTATATTGTAAGGATAATTCGTTGAAAAATTTACATAGAGTTAAATGGGACCACTGAAGTCCGTAATGCCATCCTTCGATGCAACTTCTAGCCTTTGCTATACAATTGGCTTCAGATTGCCTGTGGTTCCAAATAGAAATATCAAACGGTGGAATGTCTGGAAGAAGCTTTACTGAGTTGTCGACCTCCAACATATGTACGTAGCAACTTCTAAGAATACTTCCTCTTCTTTTCGTGACGAAGTACGTGATTAGACGACTGATACGTGTTCAACATTAATTTTGAACTAAATCGATTGTGATAAATGAAAAAAAATATCATTCAATTTCAATGTTTAAGTTTTCGTTACTGCAGCACAGAAAATATTTGCTGAGTCAGTTAGGGGAATTTCCACCAGTAACACATTTAACATCTTCACGTATACTCTCTCGTCTTTCACTGGTAGAAGAGCCAGTAGATAAGGAAAACCAACTCCTGATTCCTATTGAAGATGGCTACTGTATTACTGGTAATATATATCAGGAACGACTTTAAATGTACTATCTATTGACCAAAAAGCATTAACCACTGGAAGTTCTGGGCCTCTTCACCAGAATCGTGACTGATCCAATTTGCATACATCTCCGGTATTTACCAATTTTTCATATTTACCATAGCCGGGACGTTCCCGAGTGTCCCATCCCATTATATTGTCAGCTTCAACAAAATGAGCATTGCCGCAAAATATAACATTCAAATTTTCATTCAATTGAAAGTTTATGAGCTGCAGCTGCAAAAATATTAGTTGTCAGTGGTCCCGAAGCTCAGTGGTTCCTTTTCAGTGATCATCTCTGCCAACGGCTCCACTACGTTTGTGTCTGCTCTCCTGTCCTGGTATCCGCATTTCACTGAATGCATTTCTGCTAATCCTAATGCTAATTTAATCGAAACTCGCTCCAGCTTCGCGTTACTATTCGCCTCCTTTCAAATTCTTGCCTCTACGTTTACGAGGCATCGTAAAATAATGTCAAAGCAAAATCAGCAAAAAAACTGCACTATTCATCACATTAAAAAATAAATGTAATAAAAACTAGTGTCGTTTTTTTTAAGGAAGTGCTAAAAACTATTACATTACTGTTCATCGTCATTTTAATGACTACCATGTACACCCAATTTATTACCAAAAAATATTAAAATATATTGCCGTATACTCTGTGTTGCATTTCCAGTTGCACTTCGTATAGTTATGCGAAATAATAACTCTTTGTAAAATTGAAGCTACTGTAAAAATGATGAAGCAAACCAAAAATACAGTACTTAGTTGCATAAAATTATTGCTTATAATTATATTTGTTTTATTAAATATATGAATAAAAAAATTATCACCTGGCAAGCGTCGATTCCGCCATCCAAATACCCAGCGCAGAACGCATGTTTTAAAGCAGCACCGTCATCTTCAGCATTCTGCAACATTTTTCTGCACACTTCATCAGAATATATCAACACCCTAGCCTCGTGCACGGTACATGTCTGCACGTTTGAATTATATTCTTGATCTCCGACGCCTTGAATGTATGCTTCTCTTGGTCTAGTTTTGCTGTACATAGCTAGAAACACAAACAATAATTAATAAATGCATGCATAAGTGTCGTTTCGAATCCCTGCTATTTTTTACAACTAATATCTTTACATATCGTGTATTTAGGTTACGATTCCGCTGTTGTGCACTGTTACGTAAGTATACGTTCTCGTCATCGCATATCGATCGTTGCTGTTTTTTTTATAATAGAAAAAATGTAATAAGTCGCAAAACGGAAAGTTTCTCGCTTTAGTATTTCCAGGACATCTGCCCACACTTACGTTTCTTTGGGAGGCAGCAAGGTTCAAACCCGTCCACGTTTTTCGTTACTTTCACCAACGCTATATCGTAATACGGGTCGTTCTTTTTGTATAATTCATGTACATACACCTTCGCTGCTTTAAATATTTTCTGGGTATTTTCAGTGGCACAATTGTTATACACGCCGAACCTTAGGGTGAACACATCTTCCAGTTTCAATTGTCCCGCGCTGTAAATATTATAACAGAAATAACGAATTAAATGATCAATCATACAATTACTTGGCTGCTGCTAAAGACGATTTATAGCAATGTGCAGCAGTCACTACATGTCTGATGGAAATTAACGTTCCAGCGCAGTACTGCTCGTCCCCTTTCATAAAAATAACAAACCAAGGATACTTAAAGTATCCTATGTCGAAACCACCGACGATTTTTCCAATTGCCCGCGCACTGATAGGACGTCCACATTTTTCTGCAATGGATAATTATAATTGGACCTCGCTGCGCCCATTATTTTCATGACACTATTATTACCTGCAAATTGCACTTTGCACACTTTTACGAAAAATATTAGCAAAAACAACGTTCTTAATTGTCGCATTACGGTAGGTAAAATAAATTTTTACCCAACGGTACTGGTTATATCGCAAAATTGTTTGGAATGCATACGGTGGAATTTGTGCTCATAACATTTGAAATATTCTGTTCTAATTAACCAACCACGTAAGCGAACAATACTAAATCGTACGCCATGTTTATGAATTGCATAGAACTTTCAAGGATAAACAATTATTGATATGTGCCATTTTCTAACTGCTGGTTTGAAAATTTTATAACAATGAAGATTTGTTAGCATATTTTCTTCCGATTTGGGATTCAGCAAATCACGTGTTCCAATGTAAATTGAGTCATGGTAAGAATTCAAGCAGTATTGACAGTAGAATCAACAAAAATTGCAACGAAACCCAAAAATTGAGACATGTCTATGGAAAATGTCCGTTAAAGATCGAACTGTATGTTTATCAATTCACAACAGCATACTTTGTAAACACAAAAGTCATGAAGACCGCTACTTAAGATTTACGATTTAGCTAATATAAGAGACATTTACAGACAAAATCAGCTGAAAGCAGTGGTCACAACGCCATTGCATGAAATTAACTCCAGATCATGATTTTTTATTTCGCCCTATAAGGATAAAAAATAATGATTTTAATTAATAACTCAAAAGAGCACAGCATCATATAAACTTGGATCAAAATATTAAAAATATCATAGTGACCAAAATATATTATTTTAGTCCCTGCAATGCTAATTGTACAATATTTCGCGGTTTCTAGAAATTTTTTTTTGAAAAAATCACTTTTTTTTTGTACAAAGGGGGTGCCCTTTGAAAAAAATCAATTTTCGACCGTCAAACAAACAATGATATTTATTTTTTTTCTTACTTCTAATAGTCAAAATAAATTATTTTAGTCCCTGTAACGCTAATTGTACAATATTTCGCGGTTTCTAGAAACTTTTTTTTTAATCACGTTTTTTGTACAATGGGGGTAACCTTTGGAAAAAACGCAATTTTCGACCGTCAAAAATACAACGATATTTATTTTTTTCTTACTTCTAATAGTCATATCTGCAAGTGAGTAAGAAAGCAATAATTCCAAGTTGATTCACTTGCACCTGTAACTTAGTGGAATACTTTTCTCAATTTTGTCATTTTATGAAACATGTTAAAGATAATAAATGGGGAAACATTACCTTATATTAATCACGAGTTCGGGCGAGGAAACTCAGTGTTTGTTTGTATTTGAGTTACATTCTTCTGGATTGTCCCCTATTTTGTATTAAGATATTTGTTGTAAACGTAGCTGCAACGATCTGTTTGTTTCACTGCAGTGGATTGGGTTTACTTATTTTCAAGTATCTGAGCTTATCGAGTAATTACTTATGAAACCTAATGCATCGTATTAAAGTTTATTGGCTTCACAGGAATTTCCTTACAACTTTTTTTTGAGCTTTGAATTTTTACAGATTTTATAACGTTGGGTTTCATTCAGTGCATAATGGCTTTACCAAGAATTGTATTAATCGCTGGCATCATTAATCATTAATATCATTTTAACCAGCAATCACAAATAGAACGAATAGAAACAAATCAAAAAAGTCAACGTGACCATGCTTTATTACCAAACACTGTAAACCAGTAGATAATAAATAGGACTAGTATATCTGACGGACGTAAAACTACACTATATTACCTGGGAACACTCGGAATTGTAAATATCGGATTTATTAGACGCACTTGTACATTATTGTTTTCCTGGTCAAGGTAAGAAGTAAGGAAATTTTTATATATTACGCATAGTAAAAATGGTAAGGTCAAGTCAATTTACATAATTCCTAATGTAAAAGTTTATTTATCTTATTGTTATTTAAAGTAATTAGTCTATCAATCATCTATTCAAAACACTAGTTTCCATGGCGCCAAAAAAATATTTATTTAACGGTTATTGTTGATAACGAGCAAGTTGACGTAATACGTATTTAATTTAAAGTAAAAACTCGTGAATATGTTTCGTTTTTAGAAGACGTTAAACATACGTTTATTAAATTTAATCCTTTGGGTGTGAGATGCAATGCATAATTTAAAACGTCAAGAATTTGACGGTAGCTCAAACAGAAATATGTATTTTCCCTTACAGATAGTAATAACAATATAAATAAAGTGTAAAATCACAATGGATAGATTCACCTGGTTTACGTCTGGTGCATTTTCATATAACATCAATTTTCACATAAAAAAAAATCTCACGGATGGTACATTTCACTTTTGTTATAAACAAATCCTCATTTTGAAAATCTAAAGTAATATCTTTATAATAATAAATAATAATTTACCCCGCCGATGTCGCGGCTTGTACAATTTAACTTCGTGAGATGGGATTGGAAGCTTAATTTGTCAATTTCCTTTATCCGATTCAATGTGTCAATTTATAATTATTATCAATTTCAGGGCACATATATTTTTATTTAATATCATTTGTTCCTAAACACTAAGACATTTGATTTCAATTTTTAACACAACTTTATTAACTTTTGATTATTTTTTTTAACCTGATCAAACAGAACTGGCACAGGGGGAATTGACCAGCACGACGAGTTAATTTCTCGAGTCTGCGAGGAATATTATTTCCAGGCATCGAGAATTATAGATGGAATGACGAAAAATCAAATGAAACTCTGCAAATCCGAGAAATAAGAAATATTAGTCTTAGGGGCAAAAGATGTGCCTGAAAAAAGAAAAGTTAAATGTCGAGTCCTACCTGTGCCATGCCAAATGACTTCAACACTGGAGAAATCATCAATTCTTGTAAATTCTAATCAGTTGTCACATCGGATTGACTTTTAACTTTTCTTATGTTCGACATTATAATATTAACTTTTAATTGCTTTGATTTTTAAAATAGCATGCGCCCAAAAACAAACTTTGATAGCTGCCTGAAATAGGTAAAATGCTCAAAAATTACTGTTTAACACAAAGTTTTCTTTGAAATCATTTTTACAAAAAACTTAACTTTTGATTTGTTTAACCTACCAGATTGTTTATATTATCGCCGTTTTAATTTGCTCAATAATATTCAAACTATGTTTAAAATAAACTTTATCTTTGAAAGAAATTCATACCATGAACGATGTTTTAAGTTACAGAATGCTATAAAATAAACTAAATAAATTTCGTTAATTTCGCAACTTCATAGAAATATATGTAATTGTAACACATTTTCACTTAAATCGTTTTAATAATTCTCCTATTTCTAGCATTATTAGTACAGTTTCAGTTTCAGTTTCAATTTCAATTTCATGATATAATTTTTTTTTTAAGTATCATATTAAACAAATCGAAGAAGCAGCTCGGTTATGTATACGTCGCTAGAACGATGTAAAACAAAGTATTCATTGCAATTTCTCCATAACACATACGGGTATGTAGGTAGATGTGCACACACCTTAAAGTGTGCTTCAGTCGACCGCGACATCGTTCAAGGTAAATGGTGCGGATGGATGACCTACTATAAATCATTCTATTCTAACCTAGTGAACTTCGTAAACTTCCGCGTTCCATTTCGTTGAGATTTGATTTACGAACCACCTGAAATTGGCCTGAAGGAATAAAAACAATTGAATGAAATCCAGGTGAAATAGAAGACTTCAATATATAATAATACCACAAACCAATAGATTAGATAGATTAGAATTAACATAAAATTCTTAATCCCCACCCTCCAACAAAACAAACAGTAATCTATTTAGTTCACCTATTGTTATGGCATTTTTAATTTCTATTTAAAAGCATTCCAATAGATAATATTTGTGCGTAATTTACAAAATAATTGTAAACAAATACATGCGATTCTTTGAAAATTAATTTACTGCTAATTGTGCATTAGTAATGACTGACTGATTAGTAGTTTTTGTAAATGCAATAAAACATACTGATAATTGCTAACCATTTGATTCTGAAAGTTGTTTTAGCAATTTTTCGGTTATCAAGATAAATCCAGTGGCTTTAATATTATCTTTGATATTAGACATCTTTGATCGGGGCATTAGTTCGTCCCCAACTAGTTTTACATTTTTCAGTTGAAATGATTTTTGTTCATGTTTTGCGAATTTTTCTCGTTATTTATTTCCCATCTTGTCTTACTAGAACGACCTTTTCAGTCTTTCTATAGATGACCAGAGTCAAGGGTCGATTCTTCCCAATCCATCACTTCCTTGAAATAAATATTAATCGATTTGTTTTTGATTTATTGAATACTGACTCATATTATTTTACTTAATATTTAGTTCATATTATCTCATATTATTTTACTTAATATTTACTTTATATTATTTCACATTGTCTTACTTAATCTTCTACATTTGAATTACTGATTTTTTGGGTAGTTATTTAATGTTTGATTATACGAGTATGATTATTAATGGCACAATTGAATTTTTTTTGAAGGCCTTGTTTACAGCACATCCAACCCGCAAATTTATTTACCAGGTTTGTTTTCTTTGTGCATTATATTTTTACAAAGAGCTAATACCATACCATTCGTGAGAGATCTGAGTTCGTGTTGCATCCTTCTATTATTTTTTATAATATAGTCTAATAAGTCAGCAGATCAGATAGCTTGGTTGAAAAAGTTCATCAGTAAATTGATTTATCTCTGAATAGAATTCACACTCATATTCTCTATTTGCTTCGGATATTGCTAGTCACCAATCCTTACGATAAATCTGCTCTTTAGTTTTATTCTTCTTATGGAATTGTTTTTTATTTAATTCAATATCGTGATCCAAACCATTTTTTTTAATTATTAGCCACCATTATGGGCAAGACATTATTAATGAACAATTTAAATTAATTACGAACAGTAGGTATCCAATAAATTGCATTTTTAGTCTTAGAGCTAAAATATTATGTCAAATGAAAATTTTCAGACCATGATACACTTTTTAAAATGAAGCCATTCTACCCTTCAGTACCCACTATTGGTATTCACAACAACAAACAGAATAGATGGAAAAGTTCTAAACACTTCGCCCCTTGGATTTAAATTAATTTTGTGGGATTTAAAAAAAATGTTTCAGTAAAATTTTCTGCTACTCAGACGCATCATTAAATTATTATTTTTTAAGATATTGTTTTTAGAAAAAATACGTCATCATTTATTAGACTTCACTTACACTAATACTTCATCGAATGTTTGATATTTTCGTATGGGTACATTTATTGGGGTGTGATTCACAAAGCAATCAAAAATGGATCATAAATTGTCGATCAAATTTTCTAAAAATTATTATCAAATAATTCATCGATTTATTCAAGTGCTAAAAGTGTACGAGTTTTTGATGACAGTTCACACACGTGTTGGTGAATACTATTTTATCTACAAACATAAATACATAAATAAAAATTTGACGTTTAATCCCTTATAAGAAACGGTGTCAACAAATATATTTTAAAACGTTGTGAAAATATAAATACAATGCTCTTACTCTTGTCGTTTAAGGTGCATTATAAATAATACTACGCAAATTTAAAACACCTCATATAATGTATAATTCATTAATTATTGTATTTACAATAATGCCCTATTTGGTTTATTATCCTTTAGCCGCCAACGGCCGCTTCGTTACACTACTGACTGATTCCTCCAACGGCGAAGGCTTCGTAATATTTTCATTGCAATCTTCGTCAGCGGCGAACTGCGAATGCGTACCATCCCCCGTTCGCCCAACTCTGTGCTCGATCATATGATCCGGGGTGGTCCTCAAATCGTACGCCATGTGGAGCATGGCAAGGATCTCGATCATGAACGTCGTGAAACTGAACGAGGTGCCGTATTCGGCCGCTCGGTAGTCCCACGGAAAAGCGTGGTGGTAATTGTGCCAACCCTCACCCATCGTCATCATCGATACAAATTTGCTCTCAACGGGCCTCATGTTTCTAAAAATTAAATAAAATATATTAACGATACTAGTTCATTAATAGGTGCGCAAACAAAGAGAAATTATTTCACATTCTCTCGATGATTTCTGTCGATGATAGTTTTACTACGCAAGTAGCATGAACCGCATCATTGCTCTACAATTACGTGAAAGTTTTGCAACAAAAGCAAGACGCCTTTTAATCTTACTTGACCTCTAATAGACCGTAGCCTACTTTACGTTAATATATTACCATTAAAATAAGCCGGAGATAATTACGACGTGTATTTATAGAAATACTCAAGTATAATGGAAACCTGATGAGAGTTACATCTATGAGGAGTAAATTCTCCAAATTCTATCTCTAAACATGACAATGAATGTCATAAATGGGACATATAAATTGAAATGAAACCACCTGTTTATTTTAAATTAAATTAAAAGTAAAAAAATGTAAACGATATTTTTTCCTATGCGAACTACGTGCAAGAGAAGTAAACCCAATGATCCATCGATTGATTATTTCCAATGTTAAAATGGATTCTTTGCAAGTTGAAACCAGAGTTCAAATACAAGACCTCTGGGTGTAATGAAATTGCTAGATGAGGACCAAAAGTACTTGCCCAATCATCGATTGGATGAATAATTGAGACTGACCAATATAGCGAATAATATGGAGCCATCAAGAGATAATAAGAACCATGCCATCATCAGAACATGAATCGCAGAGAATAGAAAACAAATAAGGACCTGACTTTAAAAAAAAAGGAACTCCAGCCACAAAAAATTTTGGTACTTTCTTTAAAATTTTCGAATAAGATCGACCCCTTACCTTGAAAAGAGTGCAATAACGATTATGAAGCTGAGGATAAAATTGGACCAATAATTCGAGAGTTCCGTGATTTCATTGGAAAATCTCAGGTCACCTGGTTTTGGGGACACATTGACAAAATTAATGAAATATCAAGGGATCCTTTCTAGACCTTCTTGAATGAATAGTCGACTGCCTACAACAATTCCAGATCATAAACATATGATATATGACGCCAGTGTTCAAGAATGATAGCAGTTGACTCAACAACTGTAGAGCTGAAGATCTAGATGTATCAAAGCCGAAATATATATAAAGATTCTTTTGTCATGCTGGGCATGTATGGCAAAAGAAAATTGACTTTGGTATTACCGAAGAAAACTCCTTTGTAGGCAATTGAAATGGTTTATGACTGAAAATGTGTTGACGTCTCTTTGGCGACTGCAAAAATGGTTAACGACAGAGATCCTAATGTTCTGAGATCTTTTCTAAACCTTTCAACTTTGCTATTGTGAGTTGGATTGGATTTTCTAATTTAAAATTACAAAATTTGCGGACTCAATTTGCTTCCTCAATTCCAAATAATTTCGAGACTTTTGGTCGCAGGTTAGATGCAAACTAAACCTATCGAAAAATAGATTCATCTTAATATGTTTGATCGAGCTGATTTTTTTTCTTGGATTTTTACTCCTGTTTCATTTACAAGTTCATTTGTACTTGAATATAGATATTTCAAATCGTTGGTCATTGTTTGCTTCGTGGAAATTCGAACAATAAGTTTTACTTTATTTATATAGGGTTGGGCGGATTTTATGAGAAGCGGTTATGGTTTGTTTTTGTATTCAAATTAGTTAATTAATGAGTGCAGGTCATAATTCTAAGTTTCCGAAATTTTCCACAACCGTCTATAGATTTCTTGTTCCAAGTTTTGAAATGACCTTAGAAATATAATTAAAAATCTTAATGAATAACCAGTAGAACAGATGGATACAAATTTCAAATTTTCAAAATTAACAAATTCAAAAATACTGCACATAAGGCAACACAACTGGAGACCATCGAGTGGTGGTTTTTAAATCGCCACTACATATTTTTTAGCTCGAGCTGGGTTGGGTTGGATTCAGTTGGGTTAGGCAGAACTTCGTTCAATTTCAAAAATATTTCGAGTTATTCATTAGCATTGAATTTTATTTTGACTATTTATTTTCACTAGGTTGGGTCGAGTTCAAGAATCCATTGTAAATTGTTTTCCAAACCTCAATGAATCTTGGCAGACATTTTAATTTATATTTATTGAAAGCTTCTCTATGTGATTTTAATGTTTATAACATGACATGTTTCAAATTAAATTTACATGGTCTCAAGGCTTTGGTCAGAACCGATTTTAATTGCTAGGAGTTCGTTATTATTTTTAACACAAAGTCTAGGGCTTTTTGACTGCTGGATATAAAGTTCAGTTATATTTTAAAAATAAATAAATTTAAAAGTACTCAATCGGAGTTACAAGTACATTTAAGACAACACAACTAGAGACGCACCGGATAGTTCCTAAATTCCTGCTAGATTATTTTTTTTGGTTGAGTTGAGTTGAGTTGGGTTGTGTTAGGTTGGGTTGGGTTGAGTTGGGTATGATTGAGTTGCGTTAGGCAGAACTTCGTTGAATTGGTTCATCTTCAAAAATATTTCAAGAGATTTTCGATACAATCCGAAAGTCGAAACATTAAATGCCTATCCGTTGCTTACGTTTTGAGATATGTGTGATGGATTTCAATTAATATTTTGACTAGGTATTTTCACGGGGTTGGATTGGATTCAAGAATCCACGAGTTAATTGTTTTTCCAAACTTCATTGAATCTGTTTTAATTTTAAGTGCTTCAAGGTTTTGGTCAAGTCAAATAAATCAATTTAATATATATTTGGTTAGACAACAATTACATGACAATTTCTAGGATTTCTTTATTATTTCCAACATAGTGTCTACGAATTTATGAGGCACAATTACGTATCTCTCCATACTTGGTTTGGAACTCCGTAACTACAGCTTTATAAAATAATTTTATCGGTTGAATTATCGAATTTTGACTGGTTGTCGAGTAAGAATGCCTTGCTTTCAGTGTTGGGCTTGATTATAATGTTGTAGCTTTAAGCTCAATACTTCAATTAGTTGCTAAAAAACGTAGCTCTTCTTAAATATATGCAGCATAATAAAACGATTCTCACATTTCCTTAGTCCAATTTGTAGGTCTGTGCTAACTGCCTTAATCAATCATCAAAACACCAAAAGGTATCCCACCCAAATTACAATTGTGCTTATGTTAAGCTAACTGGAGATGTTCTGGACTGTTTTTAAATAACATATTTGATTGGGTATTTCCATTAAGATGGGCAGGGTTCCTTTGGTCTGAATTGGATTGGTTCAATTTTAAGAAATGTTAATCATTTTCTATGATTCATTAATAACATACTTGGAATAGTCGCCTGCATTGAATTATTGAATTTGTGGCACATATGACACATGACCCTCACTGGTTTAGGCTGGGTTGATTCACCAAACCAAGATATAATTGGAGTGTGATCCTCATTCAAACGTAAAATTTTATTTTAAATCAATGCGAATGGGTTTATTCAGAATATTTTTAGGCACCATGGATGAAGAAAATTTGGCGTAACTCAACAAGATTAAATTAATACAGACCTGGAAAGAGTATGTTGAGTTTGACTACATATATAGGGTGTGTTTTTGATTGAGCATTTTGTTTGTGTTGGGTTGGGTTGGGTTGGCTGGGATGGATTAATCCATCACGCCGTGAAATAATTTTATATTCAAATCCCTTTCAAACTTGAAAACACTAGCAATTTTAATGGAATGAAATTAGTAATATTTGGGAGTCAAAGGGGTAGACACCACGTGACACAATTAAATATCAACGTATCTGGCCACTGCAATAAATTTATGCCTTAGATAAAGTCCCAGTTGTTAAAATTCTGTTGGTGCTGCTCTTCGCTCGTATTACGAATTATGATTTTAATCTAACGTATCAATAAAAATATAATACTTACTTGTCGTAAGGCTTCGTGCCGTAGAAATGTGCTGCGCTATTTACCAACCAGGTAATGTGCAACGAGAGTATGTACCTAGCAAAATAACTTATAAACATAGAATTTATGTACGTTTCATCCCACAGGAAAACTGGAATGGCGACTGGTAGTGCAATTGCGAATATTAAATAAAGAGGTTTGTAGAAGCTAGAAAATAGAAACAAATAAATTAGCCACCAAATTAATATTAATTAAAACATTGTATATAAATCAAGAATCAAGGAAATCTTTCTAGAGTAATAAATAAAGTTATAATGCCAAATGTAAAATAAATTATCGGAACCAGGATTTACGAAACTAGTGGCCACTCCCCCGATCGAATTCGTCCAAATACATTTTGAGAATGAATAAATATAATCGACTTACAATTTTTGGATCATGACTAAGTTATCTGCCGCCAAATCGGACATGTCGATCGTTTTTCCTTTGGTAATGACGGCCGGATGCTTTCTGCCCATCAACCATCCCATGTGCGAAAAGAAGAATCCCCTATTTGCATTGTGGGGATCGGCGTCTGTGTCGCTGTATTTATGGTGCAATCTGTGGTCCCTTACCCATATGTACATGCAATTCTGAAACAAATAAATTGTTTATATCGTGATATGTAACAATTTCAATGGGATATTAGTTACGTCATGTCATCATATAATGATTTCATTTTCAATTAATGCGAAAAATGCGCTAATAATACGTCATGTAACAGATATTTGGACATTTCTCGGTAAGTTACCAGTAATTACCACGTGAACGTATTTTTGCTGCGCCAGCTAAATAATCGAAAACCGCCTGAATAACCAAACATGTGTATTATATATTTTAAATTACGTAACCGCATTTAACATTTTGCTCTTTGCATACGTAAGAACGTAAATGAACGTACGAGCTCTAAGGCACCACGAATCTCTCCAAATGTATTTATAATAACACAGTCCTAATTCGCCAGAAAACATGCACGGGTGTTTATTAGTTGCACAAGATATCGAGGGTATTACTTTTGAGCGATTTTTAATTATTTTTTTTGTTAGTCGTTGGGACTTCACTTTAATCCGTATCATTAAATGACGATGTTGAATGTTGATGTTGAAAAAACAAGGTTAAATGATTAAAATTTAAAAAATCAAATGACTGCCATTTAAATGTCATTGTCGAGAATGTTTTGGAAGTGCATAATAAAAATGTTCTTTGTAAATTAGCAGAATTGATTAGATAACATGATGGAATATTATATATGCAGTTAAGACAAAATTATCGCCTTCCTGGTCTCGCAAGGTTATGGATTAGGAATATTCGTAATTTGTCATTAAAATATTTCTGGTGTATTATTAAAAATATTATTAAAAAATAAATACTCGATATCGAGATAATCGTAGTAATTACAAAAAAATTATTCATTTTGATCACATTAATCATTTTAAACAATTGTGCGTGTAATAATAACACAGATAATTAAAATAACGCAATTTGTTAACAACCTGGATTAGGTGCAATAACGCAACAATGCGTAAGTCGTAAATCATCGTCCCCTTCTCTTTGCTCCTCACATTGTAACACTCGACAATGCATTTGAATGCAGACATTGAGCAACCACTTGCTATTATAATCAACGGCAGTTACACTGATGAATAAAATTAATAAAATCGAAAAGTTACGACATTTCCAATTTACTTGTTACATAAGCCCTGGTCAAGTTATTGTTATATAAAAGAAAACTACGCCTCGTCAGTCTTCGGCCACTTTAACACTTTCACTGCCTACCTCATCATCTGTGTTGCGCTCTAGTGCCAACAAGCTCTGGACTGTGTAACCCCTAATACGCAACAACTGTAGATATTACGTACGAAACGGGGCTGTCGCGTGTTGAATATTATTTTGCGAAAACACAAGAATGCTTTAAAGTATCAATTTTGAGCTTTAGTCAACTTGTCGTGGCATAATTTTTCTTCAATGTTCATACAATTTTCTTTGGTAAGAAACTAAAACAATTAATTTAATATTCCATGATGGGTAAATATTTTAAATTATGGTAAAAAATTTCGACCGTAAAACGAGTAAATTTCTGAATATTATAAATGGTATATGGACGTGCCAGGGAAAAAGCACAGGGGGTGGTAGCAAACTATAAGGGTATTTCGCTCGAACGTGTAAGTTCTATACAGGTATGGTAAGCGTCAGATTGGAAGAAGAAAAGGGTGCACTTGAGATTACCAGAAAGATATGTTGTATTCAGAAATGGTAGGGGAACAATGTACAGTTACCTGGCAGAGAGGAAGGGATGATAAAAAGAAGGAAATTGTGTGCCATATTTATAGACCTAAGGACAGCGTTAGACAGGGTGGATAGGGAAAAATAATGGAGATGATTAAAGAGTAGGTATTTGAGCGGGAGTGATCAGAAGAACGTAGGCATTTTACGATGGAAGGTGTGGATAATACATCTCATGGCTATGTAATGAGAGACGAGAGGACGAAGGCAAAGGTGTACGCAGAGCCTCTTACTTTTCAACAAATACGTGCAAGAAGGAAAAAATGAAAAAAGAAGATGGGATAGTAGAACGAGGAAAGGTGCGTAGTTGGTTACCAGCCTTCGTCGATGATACTGTAATACTAGCGGAGACCACAGAAGATGTATGAAATGAGACAGGAAAGCTGAAGAGATTCCTCTACAAAAGGAAATTGGAATTAAAATTATAGTGGACAGAAAATTGAGAGACGACAAGACATTTCCATTCCACTTTCGCACAGAAAGTGGAATGGAAATGAGAAAAGATTGAAGAAGTAAATGAATGGATTCACTTATGGTTCGGGATGACAGGTTGCAATAACTATAGTAAACACTTACTCGTATGCAAATATGTATATAGATAAGCAAAAAAGGCAAAGGAATGATGATTGATGAGGAGCTGAGGAGCATCTGGAATCAAAGAGTGTATGTTTGAAGAAAGGATAGTGGCATTGAAGACAAATATGGAGAACATATATAACGCCGAATATAGTTCTGCAAGATTGGGAAATTGTTATGATAGCAGTGGAGACAGGAAAAAGGATGGTTAGAAAATTACGGAGATGTCGGGTGTTGAAGGAAGAAGGAGGGCAAAATGAGATAGTTAAACTTGAAAAGGCTCATGTTTGGTCACCAACCTTCGCCGACGATACTGAAATTCGAGCCCAAAAAGACTAACTAAATGTCACAGCAAGGCAGAAGAAATTCATCGACAGAAGGAAATTAGAATTAAAATTAGTGGACAGAAAATAGAGAGACAACGAGAGGTGTGTGAAAGCAGAATGGAAATGAGAAAGAATTAAAGAAGTAAGTGAATGGGTGCACTTGTAATTCGTGGTGGCAGGTTGTGATAACCGCTCGTAAAGTATGCATGTGGATAAGCAAGAAATACGAAGGAAGGATTGGCGAGGGAATCTGGAATCATAAAGAACGTATGTTTGAAGAAAGGGTTGAATGCAAATATGAAGCGCATATTGAAGAATGCAGGCAGAATTAAATTAGAAAGATTGGGGGAGCGTGAGGATGGTGGTGGAGACAGGAAAAAGGATGGCTATACTGAGCAAATTGATGTGCAGAGCAGATGTTGGTAAACATGGTGGTAGGAGTGCTCAAGACAAGGGAGACTAATCGAAGCGAATTATCGAGATGGGAAGAGAACACGATAAAGAATTATGACGAAGCAGGGATATCGCTAGTGGAGTCAGAGAGATGGAACGAAAAAGGGAAGGACGTGAACCAGGAGGTGGTGCAGAGGTGTTTCTGAGAGAATTATGCAGCAATGAGGAGACAAACAACAAATACTAGATGACGAATACAAAACTTGTTCTGTGAAAAAGGGATGGACGAATTCAAGTACTGGATGGAAGAACATGAGTAGATAGGTTTGGTGAGGAAGAGAGGACGAAAGGTAAAGTCTGAAAAAGTTTAAACGAGATAGAGGGCGGATTGGCGATATTGTTGAAGCTGAAGAGGGTACAGGAAGGGAAAAAAGCGAAAATGCAGGTGAGGAAAGAAAACAAAAGACAAAAACGGAGGCGAAACAAAGGGGAAATGGAATAATATTTAAGAATATTTAAGATCAGATGATATCCAGTTTATTATTACATTATTTTCAATTTGATATTGTCGCTGGCGAGCAGTGTGTAATTGTGCAAATAATTGTGGTGAGTTATTCGTCGTTCTTATAAACGGTACAATGGTTACAGATGTGTTTGGAATTTGTCGACTAATTGAATATCAAATTGGATCATTCACGAAGTCGTCATTTGAATCTTAACTACATAGGATATTCATCACTCACGTCTATAAATTAAAACATATATGACTTTAAAATAACTTTAGATATAAAGTAATTATGCTATCTTTGGTGACCGTAAATTTTAGTCCTTTCGCGATCAACCGATGTCCGATTAATACAATCTTATGTTTGAATTGCTCTACAATTTTCATTTTCGACTCGTTATGTTTAATATAAATTAATGTGTTCGTACATATGGTAAATTTGTGTCGACAATTTCGAAGTGCTGTCACATCCTTTTGACGAACCCACATGCTTACAATTAGTGCTATCGCTCCGCGACTTATACGTTGTTTCTGAAACCGGCATAATAATTTCTAACGTGTTCTGAATTTGCCGTTTTGATTAGTTTTCATAACATATGGTTTTCTGCAAGTTAAATTGTCTTAGTCGCCACGTTGTTCTTGTTGTTTCATAAGGGATTCACTTCACACAAGGACATTTTCTCCTCGTCCCGGTTACGTATCAATTTTAACGCTGATGGCATGCAACGACATTTCAGTCGAGAATCTTAACTACCTGGACAACAAGTCGTCTCTCAACGAGGATAATTTCAGCATAGCATTCGGCATCCTGCGGTAATTCAAAGAATTATCGCCACACCAAGATATAATTTATCTTTTTAACTCATCCATCCGCAATTACATCAGAAACTATTTTTTTGCTTCAAAACAATTATCGTGTCCGCGTTCTTTTATATATGTATTTTATTTATTTTATATAATATGAAATATGTATTACGTATTTATATTTAAATGCTAATCGAACGGTTGGCTGGCCAACCATAAGATATTAAATAATTCTTATTATTTTAATTTGATGGATTGTTAATTATTGTTAATGAATGCAATTTATAGTAATTTTTTAATAAATGCAGTAAACTTTCATGTTTTTATCGGCTTATCGGTGATCTAGGTCGCATTCTAGTAATACTAATTTGAAATCTCCGGACTAACTGACCACTAGGTTTTCCTGTATTTTTCACAAAGAATGCTGGACTAAAACAACTCAATCGTCGACACTTAGACACTTAGAAGATTAACATAAAATAAAATAATATATTACTTTTGGTTGGGCAAACGTAAACTTTGGGCAGCCGTTTATGGCGTATTATTAGTGGTATAATTTGGGAATGCTACAAAAACACACCCCATCTTCACTGAGCAAGTCATAAGACATACAAAATTTATATGACAATTTACATTCAAATAATCTTCACAAACTCTTACAGTTGTCTTGTGAGGGGCAAGGGGAAGTTATGACTGTGGCAAAAAAAAATCAAAAATGATTTGTTTAAGTTGCTCACTGGGATCATACCTCGTTCCCATATTATTTATTGGAACATAAATAAAATAAAAAATAAATCTACCAGACAACATCTGGTAGATTCCTTTTATTCTTAAATTACTAATATGACCAGACTACGTCAACTATCGACGAGGAAATATAAATATAAAATTCTAAATTGATGCGAATTAATAATTAATTAAAATAATTCTGGATTTACAAAAAAAGACTTAGTTGGAATAAAGATGAATTTGTTCGTGAATAATGCAAACATGTACGTATTTTCTATTCGTGTTATTTGTGTACATCTTAAAAAGATATTGCGACAACGAAAATGCAATTTGAATACTCATTGAATGCTTAATAAGAGGAGATTATTGAGACGAAAATAATGGCGCAAGCACAGTTCAATAGCTGTTTGTAAAGGTGGCAGCACAAATGATTGACTATTCGAGAATTGTGATTAAAATTAATATACCTTCTGTCGCAACAGTGTCTATTAGATTTGAGTTTCCGCGTATTAAATAAGACTTTAATTAGCGATAAATGTGCCCGATGTTTCATATATGTCCACATTGCAAAACCTGCAGCAAATTAGTACACAGAACAGCTACTCGAAAATGGGTCACAATTTTTTTCCAAATACATACCCACATATGAATTACAAATATGTAAATTTTAAACATATCCTCGGGTTGAAGTTTCGGTAATTAGTAAGGTTGTGACATCGCGATTACTAACTTATAAATATTCGATTAACACGCCGTGACAAGGTATTTGCGTAAAGACGAATTACGCAATTGAAATTCGAACCGAAGCAATAAATTCGGTAGTTACGTGTGTAAAAATGTACGTATTAAATCGAGAGTATTATATAACAAATATTAAATTCATATCACCTTGGCAAAGAATTTTTTTCATTCGCTCGGCCGAAATTTGCATATTTAAAGAAGCTCATTAATTTCAATACATATTTCATTATTTTATGGTATCGTAATGAAGGTCGCGACAAATGCTGCGCGAAAAAGGATACTCCTCTGGAATTATTTTAAATTCACGTTTTAATTCGTAAAACTCGATCCACTCTCGTGTTACGTAAGCGTTTCGACTGTATTATTATATTTACACTTCCTTATTTTTTGCTCTCATTTATTTACTTGACGTTGCATTTTGTTCACTTTCGATCGATTAGCTTACGTGTTCCATTTACGTGCTTTTTTATTTATATATATTTTATCGTTCCTTTAGGACGATATTATTTATTTCGGTTTAAATTCAACGAGGGCCTATGTAATGGGTTATGGATGATTTGAATTACGACAGTACCACAGCATGTACTGAGAATGCTATATATTTATGAGAGCTGAAATGACTGGATAAATTGAGCTGAGCAAATGGGACTCAAATTCGTCAAGGACTCAAAACTGCATTTTTGTTTTACTAGTTGTAGCACTTTACTTGGGACATATCTACATCAAACGATAGGCTATGTTATCTTCTAACAGACCTGTACATGAATCGTCGTGAAAATGCAAATCCAAATATGGAGAAAATCAAAACTAGTATTCCTATTTAGCCAGAACATATCCAACCAATAAATTGTTAACCTATTTTCTTCGGGTCCCAGACCTGGAAACTCCTGGTATAAGGAAAGATAAAAATCCTGGAAATGCAAATCCAAGCTTTGGGGAAAATTAAGATAACTATTCCAATTAAGCCACAGCATGTCCAACCAATAAATGTTTGACCTACTTTCATCACGTCCCATACCTGGAAAGTCCTGGCATAATAAAACATAAAAGTCATCGCGCGAATCCTGCAAATGAAAATCCTAGCTTTGGAGAAAAGTAAGACAAGTATTCCAATTAAGCCAGAGTATATTCAACCAATAAATTGTTGACCTAATTTCTTCAGGTTCCAGAAAATCCATGAAAATCCTGCTGCACAATCTATTAATTGAACCCAGTTAACAAGCAGCAAGATTGGTTTCCATTAAACTGTACCTCAACTTTCAATCCCACAACCACAAGTAATTGACAATTTTTTTACGAACCGTTACTCCATATCTACAGAAACAACAAACCAATAAACGTTTCTGTGTCCATTGGTTGGTCGTTTTTGCTAATAAATTTGCCTATGCGAAAGCCTTTGAAGAAGTAGAAAAAATTACAGTACCGCTTGGACTGCCAAACTGTGGTGATAATAGCTACGTAAGCCTAAAGCAGAAAACCGAAACGAATTTAAATAGAACATCTATTAATCTGCAGAGTATCTCAACTTGCGATCGTCCAAAATATTTCAGGGAAAAACTATTCTTCAACTAATATCTGATACACTAAAAAAAAGTTCGTGCCATGAGACACAATCGACAATTGACTAGTACATTTGGTAGCCCTCCAACCAGATGATGCCCAACAATTTTCCCTACATCTATCTATCTTGAACTGTGGAATATTTAACACAAATTGTAGTGGCCAATAACGAGACGGCTTGCTGGAGATTGATATTGAAAAACGTATCCAACAATGGGCTCACCAACTCTCGATATGAGAAGAGAACTAAAGAAGCAGGCAATAATCAGATAGAATTCGCCTAACTATTTTTTTTAACACATCGCCTGAATTCGCTGAAAACTGGTTACGGTAAAATACTGCAACATTAGGTTGAAATCGGGGATGATCTATAGACCAGATGCCAATTGTAAACACCCACTGGTAGTAAATAAGCACACGCATTTCCAAGAAAATTTGCCAGTAAGGATGTTAAACAATTGGCAATTAATAATTAACAATTTCAAAAACTGTGAAACCTATTAATAAAGAAACTGGGAATAAAGCAGAAGAAAAATGTACAAAAAAGCGGTACTGTCCACAGATCAGGTAGAAAGAAGAAGGAGGGAGGTAGTAGAGAGGCTGTAACAGGTGGAAGCGAAGGGAATAGACGATAAGGAATTCAAGATATAATGAAAAATATAACGAAATAATAGTATTAGGGGGGAGAGCAAGGAGGAGTAAAAGAGAGGAATAGAATGGAGTAAAGTGTTAGGAGAGAAGGGTAGGGTGGATATATTGGAAAAATCAAATTAGCAAAATAAATGACTAAAATTGGAACATTGTTGGGTAACTGCAGAACGTCGCCAAACATCAAAGAAGTAGCTGGTTGACTATTGCAAAATTTTTAATATAATATGGTAATTCGGACGAAAAGAAATAAATTGTATTTCAATCATTATTATTTAAAAAAAAATATTGTGTAATTATTCGAGCCTAAAATTTTCTCAAACCTCATCATCAATAAATTAACAATTACGCGATTCGAAGCCGTCTTCGTGAAATAGAATACGCATTTATAGACTTTCGTAATTATTATTTCACCTGACAAAGATTTATGAGCCAAACGTTTGATTAACGCCATCCTGTCAATCGAAATGATTGAATTAATTATACATATGCGGAGAAAACTCAGATATCGTGCGACATAAGTATTACATTTATGCTACCTTGGCAGCGAATTTCGCTTCGAACTTGTGAATTAAGTAAGAGAACGTATCGCGTTATCCCAGTTGCATATATATCTTGCGATAAGATGCCGAAGAGCACCGGTTGACCTAGTGGAAAAATTAGATACATATTGGTGTTATTTTAATTATATGCTAAATTCAATCGACTATGATATTTCCGGGCAGAAGTTGCATCCAGGATTTTTGCAGTTACGAATTTTTAATTTTTAGTGCAGATGGCCCTGAGTCAAATTAAGTATGCGATCGTTGACTGAGAAGCATCTAATTCATTGCAATGAAATATGAAATGTGGGAACAAGCGGAAGAAATGTGATAATCAGAAAGCCCAATAATATTCTAATGAATTTGTGAATTTTTTAATTCATTTTGTTTCTTAGTTTTAGCTCCCATATATGGACCCAATTAAGACCATGCTCGTCTTCATCTTCATCGCTTAATGTGATCAACTATTTTAACGATTTTTTTTATCATATTCTTATCATAACTTCATTTGGTCATATAATTGAACACAAAAGAAAATGCAACCCACTATTTGACTTGACGCATCATCTAGCCAACTAAACTGGTTGCAGGTGATTCAAAATAAATGTCTTTAGTCGCAATTATTTATGAACGAATCCCAGTAATTAATCATTATATGATTTTTGTCGAATATCTCTGGACTAAGATGTTTTTCCAATTTTATTTCGACAGATCTGTTACCACATTTCACATACAATTTCTAACTCCTTGACGTTACCAGTAGCAGTCACAAAACTTTACCTATGCATTCCAATTAAAGAATAATAACGTGGCAAATGAAACATATAATATACAGACCAATTATGCTTGGTCAAAGGTCGAGAAAACGAAATGGTGTACCATGCAAATAGAAAATCAATAACAAATTATCGAAAGAAGAGGATCACCAGAATCTGAAATCAAATATGTCGATGCAACTAAAGAAATAGATTACAAATCCTCAAATTTTCAGGACGTCCAGTGTTGGAATTCCAAAAGTTGTGTCATATTTGATGGAAAAAGAATAGTCCTTCAATATTACATTTTCATTAAAAGTTTTAGAAAATAACAGTGAGAGGTCCCACATTGCAAAACACCTTTTCTGGTGAACTATTGCACGACCATCATGGAAACGAAAAAATTGAACCTCGAAGAGAAAACTTTTTTGTCGACAGAAAATCGAGAATGTGTAATTTTATAAATAAGGAAATTCTCTTTTCAAATCCTCATCGTCAAAGTTTTAAAACCAAAGTTGGAGCCCAACGTTTGTAATATTTGGCAATAGAAAGAATGGGTAATATAAATTTTATAGAAATTTAATTGTGTGCATCGAATGTGACCATATGATGGGATGAAAGAAATGAAGAGGTGATGGCAATACCACAAAGCCATAAAACAATCAAAGGGAAAATGGATGGTGGGTTCTATTCTAAAAGATGGAGGAGAAATTTGGTTGGATTAGAATATTCACAGAAAGAAAAAAGTGAAATGATTTGTCTAACTTTTATGACTATGAAACCAAACTTGAAAACATAGATTGCTAAAACATCCATCGAATTTTGTTATTAAAATGAATACTGAAT
Organism: Geotrupes spiniger; assembly: GCA_959613385.1. NCBI lineage: Eukaryota > Metazoa > Arthropoda > Insecta > Coleoptera > Geotrupidae > Geotrupes > Geotrupes spiniger. The sequence continues at coordinate 11,853,800 of OY390735.1, read as the reverse complement.
TCAAAAATTATTGCGTTAAGGAACAAGTACTATATGTCGTCATGGGTGCTGCAATCGGTTATATCTTCATTTGTATCGCTCCAAGACTGTTTTACAGAAAAAATAACAATTAATTTTATAAGAATCTCAACATTGTTTATAAGACACATATCTTCATTGGAAAGTGATCAGTCACCAAACAGAGACTTCAATGGATGAATGCGATAACATGTTATCAACGTTAAATATTTCTGAGCATCCAACTTGCTATCCTGATCTTTCAATTTATACCAGGTTACGACAACAATGACTTTTCTAGGAAGATATGTTTATTGTTACCACTTTCGTGGGCCATAATTATTAAATTAATGGTAATTTTTCTGTAAATCCTACTTTAGCCATATCAGATTATTCGAGGGTGAAATGTAAATAAGTATAATAAATTTTACCTCCTCGTTAAAGATAGCAGCAAGCTTTTTCAGGACTGTTAAGTGCATTTAAAAACATTTAGTGACTTTTGGGCTATCAGACACGAATATTCAAGACGTACTTCCCAATTTATGAAACTGTCAAATATGTTTGCAAAATGTTCTGTTTGAAAACATAAAAGATAATTTAATTTCTCCAAGTTTACTAAATATAAATGTTAGTTCTGAGCAAATATGTTCATAAATACAAAATATAAAAATGGATAATGTCAATGGTGACAAGTTGTGTAAAACATATGATAATAGCATTTTGGTGCATTTCGATTGCAAAAAAAATTGTTGCTTACCTGTCCAGCAATGGTTTGTAAAATAAGTAGTCCCAGCCTTAGAATAAAGCTGGCTTTGAAACCTTTATGAGCGTACAGACGATGTGCCCCAATGGTTACTCCTTCACCTGATGATAGCATAAGTGCTCCCACTAAAAAAAATAATTTTCGCAAACATTTAATATCGAAATTACCCAAATTATAATGTAGAAATAATTAATGTATTATAAATGCAAATTTTTTCGAGCGAAGTTTTACATTTACATTTAAATGAAATACGTTGACGTCTGAATTATAATTGGGTAATAAATTAATTGATATGTTAATAGTTATGTAAAGATAATTTTTTATGGTCGTAATGTGATTAGAACAACTGCCTAGTCGATTTTTTATGTAAATTTGAATAAACGAAGGGATAAAAATATGTAAATATATAAAAGTAGTACTTACTCCAAAAAGTTGTCAGGAGGTGGGCATCGGCGAAACACAAATACACCCCGTACGCGGCGAAGGCGTGCAGAAAAATAAATCCAATTATGTTTTCCCATACCCATTTCCTTTTAAAGGTGTAATCGGTCCCAATATGGGCCGGTAGCTTCAAATGTGTGTCCACTTTGTAGCCGTTCTTCCGTTCTTGCTTCACCAAGATGACGTCTTGCGAGTTTGGGGCCATTTTCTTTAAGAAAAACCGTCACTTATTCGCGGAATAAAGGTTTAAATGTCTCGAACAATTCACAGAATTTACGATCGTAACTTTGGGGCAACTTAGTCGTCAGTGCGGGCGCGCGGACGTTACGTTTTCGAAAACTAATGAGTCCTTTTTAAAAAAACTGTACCACATATCTGCACCATTGTCGCTTTTTGCATATTAACATGTTTCGTTTGAGACCGCCGTATTAATAGACATGGGACGAATTCAAGTTCATTCGAGTGGGGTCTAAAAACTTTCCCCGTCTATAGAATTTCAACTAAGTAGTGGAAAAGTATAGTATTTGTGTAATTAAATGCAAGTAATTTAGAAACTATTACATTTCAGATAACAATCTAAAGTGGACAGCGAGGTAAAGCACGCCGAAGATACGAAAAGCATTTAAATTTTCCACTGCGTCTTATCGACGGAATTATATCACTTTTTAATGGGTTGCGATATTTGTCGATATAGTACAATATAATTTGGTGATCGACGTTGCTAATTGGTCGCCAAACCTAAACATAGTCGATAAACAAACTTTACGAAAATGCAACGAAACAAATGAAACTGATCACTAATCGAGAAACACTCACTCGGTCATTCTTTCTAACTCGCAAGTAGTGCAAACGTGCTTTTAAACAGGCCGTCGAACCCGCTAGAAACTAGGTTCGATTCAGATCCTCGTCAAAATTATTTTAACGAAACGGGTTCCGGTTCGGTTCGGTTGGGCACGGAAGCCAATTCATATTACGTAACTTCTAACACCCACACATTTTCAACCCTTCTTACATAAACCGGTTCGATGCCCTATTTACAGTAATTTATTATATGTATTAATAAATATTAAAAATTGTAAAATGGAATCATGTCAATAGTCTGCGAAGGATATAATATAAATTTTTTATATGTTATATGCTATTCATGCATGAAAATGCCATTAATATTCATTAAATTGATTGCATCTGTGGAAATAAATCGGATTGGATCCTTGGGCAATCGTTTTGTTCTTATTATGAACTCTTCGGCATAAAACGGGACACATTTAACAATCTAATGAATGTAGGGCTAGAATCAACGTCTCATATAAAGTTATAAATATGAAAAATAATGAAGAAAATTAGGGTGATATGATCTATGGCCACTAGTATAATATAATTCAATTGCATTTTCACCGGAAATTAATACGTAACATCAATCAAAACTTCTATGAAATTGACTCCGTGCTCAGCACCATAAATTAGGTTATTGAGCATATATTTCTGAACTTGAAGTAAAATCGAAATGTAGGCAAAACGAAAGTTCAGGAATGAACTATTTTAGCAGCGACTAATTACTATACCTATTAGCAAAATTAGTAAAATTTTTATGCATTGCTTATATTTGTATCAAATGTGAATTAAATGGTTTTGGATTTTACGTTTGACCTTGAAATTTGCCAATGGGTCGTGGTTGTGTGTGGAAATACATCAAGTCCGTTTTCCTGTCATTATAACTTGTGTTAAGTGGTTCGTTAGTGACAAAAAGTAACACATGGTGAGTTCATAATGCGTCCTACAAATTCAAGTTTGTTAAATAAATTAAATATAATTTAACATCAATGTGTATAGTATCAATACTCAGCTCGGTACGTTTTTACTTTGACGACGATGTTAATTTATGAATTTATATTGAAAAAGGTAATAAATTTTGTTAATGTGTACGACACGATAAATATCTAGTTTTGAATTTCCAAAATATACACTTTGTTACGTTAGTTCGTTGAATATTTATTGAGATTCGAAAAATGTAAAATAAATACGAACCCAACCCAACCCAATGTGATACCAAAGTCTTTCGTCAGCATTGTGAAATGTTCGCTATTGTTTTGCTCCGATTCAGTATTTGCCTGGTTACGAAATTTCGAAATTTTGAACTTTTGACGTAGAAAAAGAGAAAATTAATACAACATGAGGTGACATCGTTTTCGTGTTTAAAAACCACAATCTCAGTCAATGTATTAGAAACAACGTCTTAGAGAATTAACTTTGTTAACGGAATCAAAGCAACGGTTTCGAAGCTGCAATTTCGAATTTGACTTTGGTCCGTTTCTAAACAAAAAAGTGTGCCCTCGCTACACCATTGGGCACATTTTTTATTGCAACTTGCTAAGAGATGTGAATTTATGGCAGTTTTAGTAAATCTTTGGTATTTCTTGTTGAAGAGCTCAAAATAGCGTCGGACGATCGTCCAAGGATCCAAACTCTATTTGCATAGCCAACCTCCTTAATATGCTTAGCATTATATACTTGATTAAACTTGTATAGTAATTTCTAAACATTTTTAGCATTTGCCCTAAATTTACAATTTTGTCCGTTTTACTAGTTTGGTCAATTTTATCAATATTGATATTTTGAATTTTTTTAAATTTTTATAATAGTTTTTATTTTTACAGACTTGATAACGTTTCTAACATTTTCATTAAATTTTATTATTAAAACGCCACGTGATCTTTTGGAATTTTCAAAATTTTCGATAATTTTGCATTTAGAACTATATAGAATATTTTTGGTAATATCAACAAAGTTGATAATTTTTATAATTTAGATACACTTTAAAAAAAAATAATTTTTCCAACTTTGAATTGTGTTGGTTTGGGTTGGTTTCAGTTGAGTTGGGTTGGGTCGGGTTAAGAAAAATATATTTTAATAATGTCAATTTTTATTCTTTTTCAAATTTGATGGATTCAAATTTTGAATTGAGTTGATCTGGGTTGGGTTGGGTTGGATTGAGTTGAGAAAAATACATTTTGACAACGATATGTATTTTTAGTATTTTGCACTTTTCTAAATTTTTAACAATCTTGAGTAAATAGTCAACTCACAACTGTTTTGGCATTATTTTAAATTTTTAAATAATATGAATCTTTTACCATTTTCGAGTTTTTTATATATTTTTTTATTTATTGCCATTTTTGATTTTGAGATTCCAGGATTCTCCACTTTTCTAAGATTTTTTGACAATTTTTTGCACAATAACGTTCAGGAGTTTTTATAATTGTATTGTATTGTATTTTCTACCATTTTGACAGCTATTGTAATTTAGGTATTTTTTAATTTTTTTGACAATTTTATATTTTTTGAAATATTCTAGAGAATTTTAGACAAATTCTTAACAATTCTGATATTTTTAGGCATTGCCGATATTTAAATATCACAATTTTCTCAGAATTTTGTTAAATTTCGCATTTTAGACAATTTGCGCTCAAAATTATGACATTTTCTCGCAATTGATTTTTTTACATTTTCAAATTGAATGATTTAAAATTGATAATATTCATATTTTAGATACTTTTGTTGGTTTGGGTTGGGTTGGTTTGGGTTAGGTGGAGAAAAATACATTGTGATAATCTTACGTATATTTGGTAAATTCGAATTTTTTCCCAATGTACAGAGTACTAAATATTAATAAATGGCTTTTTATCATTTTTATAATTTTCCCTTTTCTGCCATTTTCACAGTTTTTGTAATTTTTGTTTTGACAATTTGACCTTTTTTCAAATATTCTATGGAATTTTCGACAAATCTTCAAAATTTTGACATCACTATCGATTTATAAATATCAAAATTTTCTCAGAATTTTGCGAAATTTCGAATTTTTTACAATTTTCGCTCAAAATGTTGACAATTTTATATAATTGTGTACAGTTCACCAATTTTAATTCATTTTTTCAATTATTTTTTAATTATTGCTCGTAATTGCTATTTCTCGAATTCTCACATTTAATGACTTAAAATTGATATTTGTGTCACTTTTCAATTTTTTAAATTTAATACTTTCCAACCTTGAGTTGAGTTTATTTGGTTTGGGCTGGGTTGGTTTGTGTTGGGTTGGGTTGAGTTGTGTGGGGTGGCTAGGGTTTGGGTTCACTAATTTTTTAACTTTAAACGAATTTAATTATTTTACAAATTGACATTTTTTTGCATTTTCACATTTAATAATTCAAAATTGAACATTTTTATATTTTAGATACTTTTGTCACTATTCAAAATTTTTTTTTAATGTAACGTTTTCCAACTTTAGATTGGCTTGGTTTGGGTTGGGTTTGCTTAGGCTGGGTTTGGTTAGGTTGGGTTGGATTGAGAAGAATACCTTTTGACATTGTTACATATTTTTGGTGTCTTCGTACATTTGGCAATTTTTCCCAATGTAGCCAGTATAAAGTGCTAATATTTAGGATTTTTTATCATTGTTATAATTTTGCCCTTTCTATAGTTTTGACTGCTTTTCTAATTGGGCTATTTTTTAATAATTTTGTCAATTTGATATTTTTTCAAATTTTCTCGTAAATTTTCGAAAATGTTTTCACATTTCTAGGTATTGTCGATTTTATCAGAATTTTATCAAGTTTCCTATAAAATTTTACCATTTTTATATTATTTTGTACAGTTCACCAATTTATATTTTAATATTTTTTAATCGTTAAGCGAATTTAATTATTTGTCAAAATTGATATTTTCGCATTTACACATTTAATAGTTCCGATACAATAAAGCTCCGTCTCAATAAATAATTATTATTTTGAGTTGTTGTGGGTCACGGTTAGTTGACCCTAGACTTTGTATCGCACCGCCTACGCGTACAATATCGTTTTATTGCAATCAATTCACCGACGTGACGCATCAATTGACTTTCTACGTAAACCCCGAAACCAAAACACAGCAATGCAAACAAAGTCTGCAACTAATGTGTCCTGCACACCATAAACGTGAATCAACGGTACCGTTGGAGAAACGGAAAGCTTCGAGAGAAAACAACACTTGCCGATAGTTTTCCCCGCAACTAATTTTTTTATATGCGATTTTTTCAGTAACCTACTGGCCCACATTCGCGATGCACTTTCATCGTATAGGTATCAAAGGCAGTTGACGGATAAACGATAAACTTTCATTTCATTGCACGAGAATCGAAAATAGCCACGATTACAGATGGAAGATTGGAGCGACGACCGTCAGAAAGTCTTGGTATCTAACCTTAAGTCTTTTTTCTCGAAAAATCAATTAAATTTCACTTCCTTTCGTTTTCTCGACGGACAAACAAACGCTTTTAAGTTCGAAATAATCTTGTGGATATGAATGTAATATTAAGTAAAAGTATTTTTTGTTATGTTGTGGTTGGTAATTTACGTTAAATAATTAACGTATTAATCGGCTCCGATTGGAAATGCTTTCGTTTATGTTGCCGTAAATGCAAATTGATTGACCGCCATTATCTGTCATGTCGGTTAAGGTTCGAAGACGCCCCGCAATTACAATTACAACGTACGAGTTAGAGGTACTCGACAATTATTTTAAAATTATATACGTCTGATATTAATTTAGATATTCATTTATTTATCCATAGCTAATGAGTGAATTATTACTACAAAATGTCCACTTCTTCGAGAACTGTGACAGTTGAAAAAACTTGTATTGTCTGTCTATTAAATTTAATTAATGTAATGTGTTTGTCGTAACTATTATCATTATGCAACGCATCAATTTCATTGTGTGTTTGTATTATGTTTTCTTAACAAAGCGAAAAATTAATAAATACGATTTACGCAATTTTTTATTCCTCAATTTAAAAAAGTTTCCTCATACATCATCTTTTCTTATTGGTAACAGCTGTTCCATGTTACGTTGAAAATTTTTCATCCAAGTCCGCCGGATTCAGAGCACAGAAAATTGCGTTCTTTCGATTGTAAATAATTATTACCAATGCCAGGAAATCAATGGTAAATGTTTTTGCTAGTACTGAGAGTAAAAGCTTTCGGAATTAGTTTTTCAGCGGCAGCTGAATTAATGAATTGTTCACCTTGTTTTACAGAATTTTTTTTTCAAAGTATAATCAAACTACTAATTTTTTAAAAAAAACTAACTATAAGTAATATAATTTACTTGCGTCTTAGAACACCCGGTATATAAAACTATTTCTCACAATTACTCCACATCAAAGGCATTTCAAAAAATATTGTTACTGTTCCATTAATATCAATTACGTTTGTTTTTTTATAAAAGGAAATTGAACGAGTAATTAACAGTTGTTGATTTTGTCGTAATAACTGGCGGTCTGCCGTATTCTTTTCGCATTTTATTTATCTGAAAGTAGTTTGAAAGCTCGGAATGTCGATAAGTTCTAATTTTACGTGCCGGTTCTCGTTTTATGAAAGAGAATTACTTGATCCATATATTCATTGATATATGATTTAATTTGCGGTTTCAGTAACTCTCATCGACACCATTGCCTTATGGCACGTCCTATTTTCACCAATTTGGCAATTTGACACCTCATCTTACAAATCGGATTCCTTATTGATTACTACTTTTTAATTAGTGACGTAAGATTTCATTGCCAGATTAGGTGTAATAATTTTAATTGCCTCATTTAAATTTGACTTATATGTTTAAGTTTTAACCACTGACAGAAGGCTGTAGTGGCATTTATACATAAAATTTCAAACAAACTTATGTTACATAACATCGAAGACATCAAGGAATAATGACAGAAATTTACAAATATGTAGACATAAGACATTGATATAAATCTCACAATAAATGTGATGATATTTAAAATAGCTCCTGTCAACAATGGCAAAAATATAATACATATTGGTGACAAGTTCAAAAAAGATCGAAACGGTATATCGTCCAATAATACAAAACGTTTTTAAGAGAATTATTTAATTCATATTCGTAGCATCTATTAGTAAATTATTGTCCACCATGTTCTGCTTCCCTGAAACTGCCTTGCGACAAATATCCTATCCATCTCTATTTCCTAGACCACTTTAGCAAACTACAAGTTCTTTCCAATTCCTGGTCATGATTTAATTCTTTCAGTAGATAACACCATTCTTTTCTGATATATACCGACAGCTTTCTCACCATTTCTCGCAGTCCCAATTATAACCATTTGTACTCCCTTCCAAATTCATGTACCACAAATCGCAAATATCTTCCATTACTTCAAAGTATTTATTACATATCTTCCTGGTCATCTTCCTTGTCATTTGGAGAGTTCTTATGGAAATGATTCACATGTTACTGTAATTATTATGGCGTTCCAAAGTACATCCTAAATACATTATCTCTTTTTTCTTTTTGTTCCATTTACTGGCAAGTTTTTCTCGTATTTAGACGCCTTCTATCCGGATATCTATGCATTGTTCTTTTATCCAGACCCTCTTCCAAAAAATGTCGTCAATTTTGTTCTTTTATTAAACTCTCCATATATAGAAGTTGAAGACCAGACAAATTGAAAAACATCATTCAATCAATCCTCTAGATGTTCTAAACTTCGAGCTTGCCAATTCCTCATCAAGTTCATAGTCCATGTTTTCTTCTACGCAGTTTGGTCAAGAAATCCACTACCATCTCTGCCCCTTCTAAAATTTCTCTTTAGAGAATGATTTTTAAATCGACCTACGAATGTCTGCAAACTGTATCCTAATGATATCTTCAATTTTGGAAACCAAACCCTAAGAGAGGTCTCATTGTATGGGTTTAAAAATAAATTTTGTGTGTTTGCCTCTTCCACACTATACGATATGACAGCGACATGAAATAACTAAATCTAAATGCTATGATATGAAATACAACGCCTGGTTGTAAGAAGAATTGCAGAAGAATTATGAATAATATATGATAATTTTAAATATATGATAAAGCCACACAATAAGAAGACAGGCATGGTCAGAACTGATAATAAATTGAAATGGTTGTGAAAAAGTACTGTGCCAATAAAACTTTATAACTTTTTTTCTAACAATCGAATACACGTTTACAACAATTATTTAATAATGTAACTATTTAAAACCCCATTTCATCCCTACAGCAACCATTTACCATGTTCCTATTACCCCACTCTCCCTATCAGATTCATATAACACACCTCATCACAAATCTCGTGCAAATCACCAAGCATTCCTCAACATGCCTTCATGTTAATACCAAGCATTTCCTGGAAGACCTTTCTGCCTGCTTCCCTGAAATTGCCTTGCGAGAAATAGCCTATTCATCTCGATACCCTAGACCGTTTAGCAATCTAAAAGTTCCTTCCTTCTAGCCATCATTTTAGTTTTTTTTTTATTAAATTCTGGCCTGATACAGTTTTTTCTCACCATTTCTCCCAGTCCCAATTATAACCCTTCGTACTGCCACTGCCGTAAACTTCCTATCAAATCCATGTTGCACAAGCCGCAAATATCTTCCAGTCATTACTAGAACGTTTATTACACATTTTCCTGGACATGTTCCTTGTTCTTGACCAAATGCTCCATATCTTGCAGAAATTATTATGGCCTTTCAACGTGCATCCTAAATACATTTTTATTGTTTCTTTCATTTTTACCCCATTTGTTCGCAATCGTTAGTTTTGCTCGCTTAGAAGTTGTTCTCCTCCAAACATTCTTCCAAAAAATGTGTTGTCCACAAATTCCAGCAAACATATCCTAGCATCTTTTTTGCTCTTTTATAAACTCTCCATTTATAGAAGTTGACGAACAGATGACTTGACACATATTCAATAAATCCTCTAAATATTCTAAATTTCGATTTTGACAATTCCTCATCTAGTCCATAGTCCATGTTATCTTCTATGACGTTTGGTCAACAAATATATAGAGCGTCATTATATTTTATTTAGAAAAACTGCACCCAGTTACCAGCATAGCTGCCCCTTCTATAACTTCTCCTTGCAGGATCGTTTTCAGAATAGTTTTTATATCGATCTACGAATGTTGTTTGTAATGGTCTCTTCAATTTTGGAAACCACAAGATGTCACCGAAGCCAAATGATCTCAAAGAGAGATTCCAGAAATGGTAAAGGCATTGTAGCTGCTTAAGGGGGACTTACACCTTTTTTCTAAATTTTCAAGAATTTATCCTAGAAAACACCCTAGTTATCGGAAATAAAAAATTCAACAACGCTTTTGATCCTTGTTATGTCAGCAAGGTCCTATCGTTCACTTTTTCAAAATTACGATTTTTCGCATTTTTCCAAAAAGGTCATATTTTTACTATGTTTTCTGTAGACGAGGTCTAGCTCTCGAACTAGAGCGTAATCTGAAAAACCCTTTCACAGACACATTTCTGAGACCCTTTATATTAGAAAAATAAGAAAAAATTGAAATCGTCAATATGTCCAGCTTAATTGGATTAAATTGTTTTAATTTTCTTATAAATGACAACACTTCTGCATTTTTTGATCGACTGCAGACACTCCCAGTAAAAATATATTAATTATTGCAGCGTTTAATACACTTCTATGGGCAGCTTCTCATTTCAAATATCGACTCACAATGACTAACAATTTTTAATACTTCGTACATCTCTACAAGAGCTAATTATTAGAATAATTCATCAACAAATCTACAATTACGTCCTGTTAAAATTAATCCTACAACTTTATTCTGTTTAAATTAGAATTTGACCAGTCCAAGCCAACAATAGACAAGCGAATTGCAGCAAACCACTACACGAACCAGCCTACGAAAGTGTTACCAAAAGGGCAATTTTTTTTCCAACATCTTTATTTTTGGTATAGCTTAGAATGTTTAATTGTTTATTTTTATGTTCATGTCACACATTTTATTATATCTATATTTCATTTGTTTAATGCAATATATTTTTCTACTATACACCAAACATATTTTTATTGTCGCACTTCTATATTCTGCGTAACGTCCCATCGACTTCTATCTATGTCACTGGTCCAATGTTTATGTTTTTGTTATTATAAATCCACTTCATTTTATGGGACATGTAAATGCAAATGAAAGCTTTTTAAGTAGGTGCTTATCTTCATTATTTAAATGATTTGTATAATATTATACAACTTCCCCATAGCGATTTTGCAATCTGTATGAACTGTCGTAAATTATTTAAAAGCGATAAAACTTTATTGCACTTTAGCGCCAGTCAAGGCCGACCAAGGTCACCTGCCTCGTATCTGGCTTGGTCAACATTGAAATTCTTAATGCATTTAACCTCTTGGCAAACGGCGATTCATTTCAAATAAAGTTACAAAATCGTGAAATAATAATGTTTATCTTAAATGTGCTTATTAATTAACGTCATAAAGAATAATTTTCTTGAATGCGTTAACATATCTCAAGAAATATTTAAGCCCTTTTTTGGGCTTATGGTTTTTGACACATTCATACATTAAATCAATAATTTCGGAAAAAGGCCAGTTCCATATTATGATTAATATAAAATCTTCAGGTTTTCCTGGTTTAACAAAACTTCCTGAAGATTTTTTTTTAATCGAAACCACTATTGATTTGAAAATACATTTTCGATTTACTATGGACGTGCATTTTATATATATTTTGTTTCACTCGGCAGGTCAAACCTAATTTTACAGCGTTTGCAGCCATGACCACGACCGACTTGTAAACTACACCATGCACTTAATAAAAATTTATGAACCAGAACGGGCAAAATATATCCGCATCGCCAGACAGATCCAGTTGAATGCTTACGAGCCATATTTTTGAACTTCAATGATCCCCGTTGAGATTCATATCTTCGACGATTTTTGAGATAAAGGATTTGGTGTAAAATTGCGAATTTTCAAGCGATGACAAAATAATTCGAATTGATTAATATTCGCGTAACAGAGTTTTTATTACATAATGTGTATAATTATTCGTGACGCGCGCTAAACCAGTTCACAAATATTCGAGCACCGGTTTTTTTATGCGCCTACAATTACGTACATGGAAACGCAAGTTATTCTGCCGTCGGCTAGTTTAATAAAGACGGCCGTTCGGTTACGTGTTATCGAGGGTGCCATTGAGGTAATTAAACGTGGAAACCAGGGAATATTTATCACGAACTATATATTACAGCGGGGTTGATTTCTATAAATAAGACATAGTCAAATGAAGCGTATAAGAAAATACCTAGTACACACAAAATTAAAAAAAACACGTAAATTTTAACAAGCTATTAAAAAAGCATTAAACGAATCAAATTTTTTGTGTAGTTCTACCTACGGACCAATTTATAGGAATCACAAAAGCAGGCAAAGGAAGGCAATATGATGGTGGCCAGATGGAAACAAGTATATGTTCAGGAAATGGGAGAAACAGAGAGGTGCATGATGATATATAAGGATCGAGAATAGATATGTGTGTGTATGGAAAAAAACGAAATATCTAGAGAGAGGAAAAGCAGGAGACGATGAATAATATCGAGTTTGGTGAGAGGAAAAGCAACAAATATTTAATCGATGAAAGGTACCTGAGGTACAGGTACATGAAGGAAGGAAGGAACGGGAAGGAAGAATAAAAATTGGAAGAGATGATTAGGTGATGGATATAAAGGTGTATGGAAAAAAAAGAATATGTGATTGGAAGAGGAGCAGGAGAGGAGGAAGAGTGATATCGTGGTTTAGTGAAAAGATAGGGAACAAATATTAGCTGGATGAAAGGTACATGAGGTGTAGGTTTTGTAGAAAGGATTGATGTTTTGAAGCAATATATGGAAGAATGTGGTGATATAAGTTTGAACGAGGCAGAGAGAAAAGATTAATGGAAAAACACCTAGGGGATGAAATAATAATATTGTGGAATCCAAAGAGAATTTAGAAAGAGATGAATAATATGAAAGAAACGAAAGTTACCATGAGAAGGTAAAGAAAAAAATAAGTATTGTACCAATGTACATATATTGTAACAAGAGCTTTAAATGCATTTACATTTACTACCATTTAAACCTCATGACAACAAATATTATCCAAAGGCTATACTTTAGTGGCCAATAAACCATAATTACAACTTGATAACTTGTGCAAATATAAATTTATTATTACAAATTAAAATTTTAATTGAAATTGTATACAAAACAAGTTAGCTTAAACGTTGTATTGATAATAAAAGGAAAAATGTGCGTGCAATCCTGTTGCTTATTCAGGGCAAATGAGGGAAACGTATCAACTTCAAAAACTATTTTGTGAGCGATTAAATAGTCTGACAAACTTTGGTTTGTTTCTGGATATTTTGTTAATCGGAATGCAATAAGGTTTCACAAAGTGCAACTGATTGATTTGTGAGTGGGGCCGTAAGAAAAGAGAAAAATATTATACCAACTAATCAAGACAATGAGATATTATTTGAGAATTTTTTTTATCACCGATGCTGTGGTGCAGGAGGACAAAATTGTGTAGCATTCATTTCATATTTAATTGGGGATAGTCTTTTTTATAAACGCAATGGATGCAGATGACAAAGATTTTCTGCATCTGAAGAATTCATTTCCATGGATAATTGATGCAATTCTTTGGTGTTTTGCATCTACAAGCACATTAATTGACCCAGATATCTCAAATAATGCTTCCCTTATAATTTGTCAGACGAGCAAAGTGAAAAATTTCACCAAGAAATGATGAGTATAGAGACGAGGAATAAAGGAAAGAGATTGGTCGTAATCTTGGCAGAATATTGTTGAAGTGTAATGCCGGATGAACTGGAACAATTCTACAGTCGCTGCTCAAAAAATAAATTTATTTTTTGGTGTGACGCACACTCAATATAATCGTTTAATTTCTCAGCTCAAAAATAAATTAGTTAAAAATCGCCCAAAGGTTGTAAAATAAGAAATCCATATTCGTATTGCAACTGCTTTAACAGGAGTTATGAATAGCTATTATAAAATAAATTGTAAAAATCATAATAATTTTTGAAATTCGTTGGCTCGAAAATAGCTAAATTCGGACAGCCCTTTTAAAATTCTGTTTTTCAACACCAGTCGGAAATCTTACTTATCGAGGTACCCGCGCCGCGCCGTTGAGTTTGAGCTCATTGTGCAACTAATTTTATAAATAGCCATTTTTAATGAAAATTCAAGAAACGATACATCGTATGAATCACGGTTTTTAACACTTAACATGTAGTTTGTGCTAATTTGATGAAGTAAAATAATCGTTTAATTAGATTAATTAATAACTAGAGGACTTCATTATTGCAACTTTAAAGACGACCGGAGTCTGGATTGAGTTGGGTTGGATTGCTATCGGTTGGGTTGGCTTGACTGGGTTGGGTTGGGTTTAGCAGTTTTACTCATTTCATAGTAATTTCAATATGAAAAATCTACAATTTCTTCAGAAGTATTTAAGTATTTTAAATGCGTCTAAACTCAGACATGACCAGATCCGAAAAAACTATATACATACATACATAAATATATACATATTGCTATGATCAGTGACCCCAAAAATGCTAGAAACGATATCAATCATTTCTGTTGTATGGTGCAATTGAGCTGAGATTTAGCCTAGAATTTATTTTCAACGTTACAACTAATACTAAATAAAAAATATCACGTTACATTTTAGTTACTCTAGTGACTAAAATTACGTTTGGCGATGTTTTTTGGTTCCAAATTATTTTCGTTCTCATTATTTTATTTTTTTATTTATTACAGTGTACGTTTCGTTTAAACGTTGAATTCCTGCACCCTTTCATTTTCACTTTGTTTTATATTTACTAGGGTTTTTTTATTTCCTTCATTTTTCTCCAATTGCTATTTTTGTCTGGTTTCTGCATGGTCGTCAGTATCTGTTTGATTTTTCACAATAGATCTTCATTTTTCATTTTCTGTTTGTAATCTTATTTTTGATTCATTTTCTGTTTGTCGTTCATATGATTTTTGCATTTGGCACCAGGTGGCATTAAAGACATTTCTTGGTTGAAATTTGGTTTACAATTTAACGATAACTTTCAATTAAAGTCACAATCAAACCTCTTAATAAAAACTGCAAAATGTATAAGGGCGGGCTGAATTCATTAATTAGCAAAATCTTATCCCAACAGCAAGCTTATTTCATTTAATGTAACAAACCCGGTCCCTAGTATCCCCCCCCCCCATGAATAGACTTAATTACTTTAAAACTCCACAAGAATAACACTAACCTAATCTTTAAAAAAATCAATATTCCAAAACATTGCATTGAGTTATATTATTCTGACTGAAAACAAGGCATTTAATTTAAAGTTAGGGTGTGTAGGGTGTAATTTATTTCTAATTTACTAATCCGTGGAGATAACACGAGAAAATTATTTATAAGTTAATATAAGTTATTTACAATTTGGTGCAAATGTGAAAACGGTGATGATTATTATTTAGAAATTAGATTTTATAAATAATATGAAATTGTCTTGTAGTCAACTTATTATTGTTGTAGTGTACACTCGACGAAATCTGCGAGGATAATTATTTTTAAGTTAGATCCGATCTGACATAAACGTTACATAGTAAATTTATTTATAATTCGGTATGCTCAAACCACGTAAACGGTGAGGGATTATTATTCATAAGTTACATCACTTTAATCGTGCGAAACGAACAAATAGCTAATGTACTTTTAATATATTTAGTGAAAACAGTGGATCAGTAAAATATTATATAAATATTGACTGAAATTAATTAGTTTGCATTTTGATGACAGGTGAAAGTTGACAATTAATGAATGACGGCTATGGACAATACAATACAAATAAGAATGTAGCGGAACATGAAAATTTACATGCAAGAAAATTTCACAGGTTACTAGATGTAATTCTTTTTCGGACACTGCACTATGCACTGAAAATGTCAGAGACCTAAGTATATATTCAATAAAATCATTTAGGGTGTGGTGCTCTTTTAGAAAAAATATTTAAATAATTTAATTTTGATCGACAAAATTAACGACATAGATATAAATAATGTGAGACCGTTGTTATTGGGTATGACGATAAAAAGTACTCACCTCTTTATACATGTACATTTCATAAACCCATCAATAACTCTTTGTACAATTGAAACGTGCTAGAATATTTTTTATACAACTAACTGAACAATTACACTGATCCATGCACATCCGTCTCACTGATGAATAGAAAAATTTTACTCTATAAACTACTGGTTTCATTATGTACTACTTATAAGTAAGCTAAAGAAAAGCAAATGATGAAAGTAAATAAAATTAGTGCTGTGAATCTGCATAAACTTTTAGCAATATGTAATAATTCTAGAATGGAACCATTTTTTTATTATTGCCGAAAATATAATTCCTATAATTTTAAATTACACAACAATCAAAAATTGTTTACTATTTAACTAAAACAGACGTAAGCGTATTTCCCGTGGTACTAGGAACAAATTTATTTTTTTTATAAATAATTATAAACAAGAATTGCCCAATTAAAATGTATTAATAAAAAATTCAAGGTTAGGCCCGCTCGACCTTATTGAATTTGAGACAAAGCCTGACTTAAAATTATAATTTATCAACCCTCTCATTAATATCTGTTATATTATTATTATTATTATTATTATTATTATAAATTTAAAATTTTTAAATTTCAAATATTTCATAATCATATTGATCCGAAAACTATATTTACAAAATGGACAATAATAAGAATTTTTATTCATTATTTAAAATTCGTTATGTTGCATTCGTAATTTTAATTTGTTTTGATTGTCTATCTTAAAATTATGACATGCATTTAATTTCTTGGATTTCGACTTTTGTTTTCTTTTCAGTTTGTGTATTTTATTTCTACCAATTCCTTGAACGACTTACACAATAAAATCGGGGCAAAGTCCAATACAAATAACAACGATTGACATTGGTTACATTTAAATTGCTGCCAGATTCTCAGATAAACAGACAATTAGGTGCCAATCATTAATTCAGATTTCAAATTATTGAACTGTATTGGAAGTGCTTATTAATATTTTGTAATTAATAAAAATTATCCTTAAGTGATTTTTACAAAACCAATAAAACATTCTTTCTTTTTTTCGAAAAACCATATTTGGGAAGTGTGACCCTAATTGTTTAAAACAAACTTTTTCATACAGCAACACTTACGTCTTTCTTATTAACGTGAAGATAAATAATATTTCAAATCATTTAAAAAATAATTTATTCGTGTTTCAACCATGAATCGTCCGATTGTATCCGTTTCTTTCTTGCAATAAAACGGGACCGTCTCTACATCAAAGACTGCTTTCGTGCCACTTGCAAAGTGCCAGTGGTCCGGATTTGCATGCGGGTCAAACATTCAAAAATCTATTGAACGTCTAATTAGAGAAATCTAACAATCGATGGAGCTAAAAAATTAAACATCGGTTTATAAATAAACGTTGCTAAAACTCTCTCAGAACTCCGGACGTTGAACTTTCTATTGAAACTTTATTATTATTGGTCATTTTTAGTTAAATGCGAAAAAATAAATATTGTTTGTTTATTTGAAACGGAACTTTTTCCGGTCGATCCATGTCGTGTATTTTACGTGCGCTGTTTACTTAAAAATGATAAAACTGGACTTTGCGTCGCTAAGCAGTGAAATCAAGTTTCGTGGTAATTTGTGATAAAATAATGTTTGGTGAAGGGGTCGTAATAAAATTTAATTTATTCAAACATAATTCTATTTAATTTTAAATATAAATTCTAATTAATTAGCCGTGACATTATCTACGCAAATGGCACTGAACTATTGTCAAAGATAAAATTAATTATATATGCAAATATTTGTACGTGCAACAAGGAAGTTCATCAACGAAGCATAATTTGTTTACGCATCTGCATACACAATAATAATGAACTAGGAACAGAAATAATGTCAAAGAAACTTGTTGTTTATCCAAATCGTAGGTAGTACTAAAAAATTTTCTTATTTTTTGTTTACATGAGATTGCAATCAATGCTTTGCATAGTTACTGCTATAATTATTGCTTGTTTCAGAATTTTTTTTTTGTAGCTTAATTAATCGAAACGTAATATTATGCACTATTATTTAGAAGAAAATTTTCATCCGGACATTATGTTGACTGTATACCTGAAAAATATATGAACGTTGTTCAAATGAATGTAATTGGATAAATATCAATCAGTGGGCATTATTAATGTTAATATATGTAATAAATGTGAAACCTCCAATGAGATTGAAGTGAAATCATCTCCTGTAGAAAACGACCGATCCATAATTACATTTTCGCACTGTTTGCAATGGTTTTCTCAATTAATGCAGCTGAAATAATATTTATTCGCGACTAATGCCTGAGCTTATTTAAACTCTCACAATCAATTTTTCGTAAGTAAGGTAGCTCTCACAATAAAATTTAAATCCTCCGATTCCATTAATTAAATACTAACGTTCTGCCAAATGGACATATTGAATGATGATAATGAGAACTTCAACGATCTACAAGAAAGATAACTTAATAGTCGCGTATTTATAATTTTAAGCAGAAACGCGGAAACTAAACTTATCGACTAGGACATGATTATGTCATGACACAACAATTGACCTTAACTTAAAATGTTAGAACTGTTAGTTGCGAAATGCTGCATAGACCCCCCCAACTTATTATGAGCAATTTCGATGGCAAATATTTGGGCCATTTCTTATCTTATAAAAATGTAATATAATAATTTCGTCGAAATAAGCTTGTTACATTAGATCTAAAAATATTTTAATCGTTTTGTAAAACGTTCGTGCTTTCTTTTAATCAATTTCAGATCTCACGCTGTAATACATTATTTACCACATTCTTTTTTGTTTAAGTCACATTCAACCGATTCATGACATAATAATTGTAACATATGTGTGACAATTTCTCAAACTGCACAATCCTTGATAATTTGTTAGCAGGAAAATACGGCGGATGAAACAAGACATTTCTTAATGCAGCTTCCGCTCCATCTAGTAGCGCAAGTGAAAGGACGACTGCGCACAAACAAGTTGACAAGCAGAGAGATCACACTTATTCGAAGTTAACAGATAAACGTAACTCATTAGGACGGCTAATTTTAACAGTTTTCGTTTTTCTGGAAATTTTAAATTCATTAATCATGAAAACTTAACATTTGTATATAGCGAGGAAGAAACCTCGTATTTTGAAAGCATTATCACAACCATCACTTCCGCTTGAGATATTGCTCGTCACCTTTTTTTGTATCTCGATAACGACTTATCGAAAACCTATTGATTGAAATTATAAACATTTATTTGAAAAGTTTTTTCGAATAAATTAACTTGTCATCACAACTGCCCAGTTCACTGGAATTATAGAAAAGTATGAAAAAGTTTAGTGCGAACCACTGCGGATTTTTCAAATTATTAATTATTATTATCATTAATTATTATTAAATCTTGATGAAATCAATAATTCATAGTAATTATATTTTCAAGCAATTTTGCCGATAAAAATTTATGTATTTTTTTATAAATTGACATTTTATAGCATTTTTACATTGTTACTCAATGAAGTAACAATGAGATAGTCGCGGATTAAATGCATATTACAAGACAATAAAATTCATTCAATTAGATGTAGAGTATAACCAACTTACTTCAAATCAATCAAGTTTTGGACTGGGTTGGGTTCGGTTGAGTTGGGCTGCGTTGGGTTGGGACTTAATCTTCGTGTAACTAGGGGTACTTAAATGTAATCAGAACAACTTGAAATAGATATAAAAATATATGAACCTAAAGGTAACGTTGTATTGATAAACGATAAATTTATTCAATAACATTTATAGCTTACTTGGACGGTTGTCCAAAACTGAAATTGTTAATTTGTTCAGGCAATCGATTTATAAGGCAATAATCGAATGATACGCACATGAAACTATTGTTTATCGTTCGAAAATCTCCACAAGAACAACATTCACTATTTAGTGCAGCTATGCAAAGGCTTGTTAGTTTTAACAAGTTACTGGAAGGAAATTACTTGGGAACAAATAAATGATAAAGTTCTCGTGTTATATTGACTGCTTTGAAACTGCTATTATTACTACAAATTTATTGATATAATGTACTAGGCGTTAGTAAATGATTGACCTTGTGGTTTTCTAGCAAAATTTCAGATGGAAATGAATATTTAGAAAATATTCGTAACCAATTTTTTTTTTGAAAATTCAAGCGAAATTTGATGGTGCAGATTACTATAGTCAATGTCTGACACCGATTAACTTCTGCATTAGTAGAAGTGGTACTCAGTCTGTGTTTTCATACCCAATATCAAGATTAATATACAATGAGCTAGGTGATACATAATTATATAGTAGTGAGTGATTATAAGCCTTGCTTAGGAAATATATTATGGACTCTATTACCTACAAACGATAGGTCGATTGATGTACGTACTTTTGGCATATTAAACAAAGAAATTATTGTGCTATTTCTTGCATTCAAAGAATATAGCAATAATCACCTTGATCGGTACAACCATTTGATACATGATACAAGATCCTTTGTTTATTGAAACAGTGACAATTTTTCGAGCAAAAACTTGTAAGAAGGTTTCTCTTGGTTCAAAATTGAACAGTGTTATTTACGTCTCTGAATATCTTGAGGACAACATAGTTGCCTCGTACATAAAATCTGAACTCATACCATATTTGAAGAAAAAAATAATACTTCTTTAATGATTCTCCTGCACCATTTACTTTCTGTAAAAACTTGTGAAATACATGTCACCATAAACGTAAGGTTTGGTTGGGTTGGGTTGGTATATATTTAGTATGAGAGGCATTTATAAGAAGCAGCAAGAGAGTATGATGTGGTCTGGAGATTCCATCAACAATCTTGCCCCAAGAGGATGTATCCTTATGAAGAGCATCTTAATGGGCAACACTCGCAACTTTTTACGTGTCTCCATGTAAAATACTGCAGTTTTTAATCAATCCACCCCAAAACGAAAAGAAAGTAATTTAGGAGGAATTTTTTGTTGAAAAATTATTACCAGGCAATCAGAACGAGATCCTATCAACGAGCTTCAAATACTGGGTAAACATTCAAGTTTGTTGGTCAACAGAATAAGTAGTAGACGCTCAAGCTTCGGGAAGTGGTTGCAGCCAAGAAGGAAAGAACTGACCTGATGGAAGTAAAGCTCCCTTTCAATCCTTGGCAGGAAAGCTTTATCTCCATATTAAACATAAACTGCCTGCCTTCCAAATTATAACCCTTGTAGTACCAAATATCACACTGGGCATCGTTTGCAAGTAAGAACCGGAGTGCACTTAAAAATTATCTTCCTAAGAATTATTGACGTTCTTAACATAGAAGGGATTGCTACAATGCATACATTCTGAACATTATACACTTTTAAATTAAATTAAATTAATCCAAATTAATTTAACTACATTTCAATTCGTGAGCTCAATTCAACTAAAATTAATCAGACTATCAATTAGTAATATTTCTTATTTTTAAAAATTTTGACTTATTTAGATTTAGAATTTTGTGATATATTCCTCACATTTTATGACAAATCGAGCATATTTTTAAAGCTCGTATAATGAAAATTATTTTTCACTGATTTTACCTTTAAATTTTTTGGTTTTGTTGTTAATTTTTAAAACAATTGGCAAAATTGTTGAAAATACCAACAAAAGTAAAAATTATAGAAAAAGTGCAAAAAAAATACTATTGTAGAAATTATAAAAAATTAACGAATGCAAAAATATGCAAGTGGTAAATTTCTAAAACAGTTCTAAACAATATTTTCAATTTTTGATAGTTACTTAAGATTTTCAACAATTTCATTTAATACATTGCTACAAATACAAAAAAATTACAATTTTCGCATTTCTGCAAATTTGGGCGTAACAGTGTTTGACATTTTTCATTTTAGACAATAATTTAAACAATTTTAATAATTCTGCTAATTCTTTGGCATGTTGCTGAATTTGAAAAATGAGGTTACAATTTTTCATTATTGCATTTTATATAATTTTAACATTTTGTCAATTTTTATACTTTTCTTTGACCTATTGTCAATCTTCACCGTTTACAATTGTGACATTTGGTGTATTTTAACCAACATTTTCGCCAAGTTTTATTGTTTAAATTGCAACTTTGACGTTTGTTTAACATTTCCAACAAGTTTGCCTATTGATTTAAAAATACCAAGAACGTAATCTTCAAAAGTAACAAAATATATTTAAAATTTTCAAAAATGAATGCAAAGATTCATGATTCAATTATTCTGCAATTCGACGTTTAACAAGACACATTCTCCGCGCATGAGGTTATTCGATTCATACAAACAATCGCTAATGAATCATTTATTAACTACAATTAGCTTTTCTTTGTTACTATGTAAATTGACGTGGTATTTGTATACAGATGGATGGCAGGTTAGATAATAACATCGCATAGAGTCCCTAAATAAGTTGAAACTTAATAAATAAGTGAAAATTCCAAATTTTAATGGTAATGCTAGAAACAACCTCAAATCATTGCAGGAATTGCTAATTTTATTAATCTTAAACTATCTAAAACTACTTACACTCTATCCATTGATTTCACTTGCGTCACTTGTACATTAGAAGTTTTTATTTCGTCACTATTTAAATTTAAAGGCAGATTATGTCAAAGTAATAAGAATTAAATTATAATTTGGGTTACCTATTGAAACTGAGCATCCGTAACATTGATGATATAACATCCCACAGTCAAATATCAAAAGTGATGAGAACGCGCACTTTCGTATCATCCGAGATCATTACTGCGATTGCTCTTAATCTAGCGACCAATCGTCCATGTCACGATATTTTTACTTACACCAGATGAAACATTCATTTGATAACTCACATATAATTAATTCGGTAATAACAAGATTTGTATTGTTGAAGATAATGCGAATAAATGACGAAGTGTGGGGAAGAATTCTCACCAGGTGCTCCAAATTGGTAACAGTGCAGGGCAAGAAATGCAACGACGTCATTACAGTTAGGGTATTTTTGTTGTTTTCGTTCATTTGATGAAATATTAGTGGTATCGCTGATTCTATATATTTATATTATTTGTATACTTTACTTATTATATACTTATATACTTTACTAATTATAGTGATTGAATCCATACTTTCATTCTATAAGGTTAACGTTATGGTAGATTTTTCCAATTGCTCGAATAATTTCAAAATCTAATAACATTGATATAAAATATTTTATGTGACCAAATTCATTGCCATAAGGAATGCATAGAATCGAAATATTCGAGGGACTATAGATCAAATGATATTTTTTATTTTTACAGAAGTTTCTCCTTAAATATTCATATTTCCAATTATATGCAATTATGTGTTTTAGCCATCACGCAAATGAGGATAAAGTTTCCAATTTTTGAAGAAGAAAATTTATTTGCAGCAAATATCTCCAGCTAGGAAATGGCGAATAAAATACCAACTTTTTCACATTTTGATTGATTTGTATATGCGGAAGGAATACATTTCCATGTCGACTATGTTTTTGTTGTTGATTGAATGGATGGAATATATTTTTGAAATCTTCATTCACATCAACTTGCAATATACGGAACTGTATTCAATTTCAATACTTTTTTGCCAATATTTTTTTTATATTTTAAAATAATTTGGAATAAAATTTCCATATATGCAAACTATCGACTAATATAGATTTTCTTTGAATTAATACTCACTTAGATATTAATTAAAATTATTAACTAAAATGTTTCATATGTTTGTTTCAAAAAAAGTTATAATTGATCTTTGATCTCCTAGGAAAAAATATGTAATTAAAAAAAAGTTACTTACATTCAAAAGGCTGAAATCGCCGTTAACTTTTAGACAATACCAATAATTCAATGAAGCTCCTTCGACGAGTTATTAATTTTAACAAAAACAAAACGCAATTGCCCGTAGGTTTTTGTGTTATCTGACGCCTCTCACCGTCGTTAATTAAACCATCTACGCCAAAAACAAACAAAGAATTATAAAATTTTTATGTTCGATGAGTTTAATTGTTGTCGCTAAGTACACGCAAATTTCATTTATGTGTTCTTCGAAATGCTTCAATTATGCATTGAATTAAAACAGAATGCTTACAATCATTTACAATTCCGGCGTAAACCAAGATAATATAAAGTATATATTAGTCATTAGTAGATAGGAAGAGGAATTAACAACATTCTGCAAAAGTAAAAGTAAAAATGCGTAAAAGTGATCCACTCGATGACTTTCAATTGAAAAAAATTACAATATTTATATAACGCTGCAGAATTTTGATAATTTAACGTTACGTAATTGCGGGTTTCATTAAATGCGAACTAATTGCGAATTTGTCGATGTTAACGCCCGATGTTATTTTTCGTAAAAAAAGTTCATTGAACTCCGTGTTTTATGTTAACTTTGCCATTTGTATTGACCTGTTAAATAATGTATCTAAGTGTAATGATATAACATAATAACTCCTAACATGCAACGAACTAATTGTAAGTACAGCCATAACAATATAGTACGTTAGCTTGAAATAAAAATTGAGAACACGTATGAATTTGAAAAGAATTTAAGCGCATTTAATATAATTTTCCGGATTTTGCCATAAGCTGATGCATTTATAGAACATAAGGTAACGTCAAAGAAACAGTAACTATAAAAAATAATGAAGGAAGGAAAAACTGCGAAGTAAACGAAGAAAACATAAAAGAAAAATCAAAATCCGTTGAAAAACTCAACGAAGTAAAGAAAAACGAAAGGAGACTTACAATTAGTAATTAAATTTAAAAATTGCAACCATTTTTTTCAATTAGTTAGTGTTAATTCCTCTTCGGAACTATTACTCGATGCAATATGCCTAAAATAATTCCTTTCTAGTTTACCCTACGGCCATTTATTCCAAAACTAATTACCTAACCGTTTTCAGGACTTGCACAATCTATCAAACTGTTAACATCAAAAATTAACTGTAAAATTAAAATCATAAAATCCGTTCTCCTAGATGCTTCACCCAATGGTATTTTAGTGGAGTTACTAGCTTCGCTCGTCATTTCATAAGAATGCATCCCCATTCACGCCATCAGCACAACTTCCGTGACGTTCCCCTTGGTTGGGTTACGTGTATTTATTACTCACTCACTTCCTGAGTTTTCTTTTTATCCTTATGCATGCAATTTAGATTTTTTTATGATTCCTCTTACTTTGAACAGCGTTTTATTCAATTTTATGCACAATGAACGAAGATGCCTTATTTTTTATATAGAAAAATATAATAATTTGTCATTAAATTGACAGGTTGCAAATTGTTTAATTATATTATGATTTAACGTTTTAATCAAAGTCAATTATTTCTGTTCTATATAATTATAAAACTTATTACGACATTAGTTTTATTTTCAACCGATTTTAAAACAAAGTAATTAAAGTAATTTTTACAAACTATTGCAATAAATAAATTATGCATGAAGCTAATAAATTGTAATTAAATAATTAAATTAAATTTTAGCGGAACATACACACAATTAATATGGATATATGAACATGTTCGTATGTTCTTAAATTATTAAATTATTACATAGAGCTAATTAAAAATTAATAATTTTTTGCATATAGAATTTAGTTATTTTCCACGAAAGTAATTTTTATATACAGTTGCGATCATTATCTAAAGCAACGGTTCTTCAACTGTGGTATGTACGTTCGCCAAAAATGTTTCCGGACAGTCGCCACAGCAATCTGGCCAACAGACAATATACTTGCATTCAAGTAAAATAAACATTGAGAAGTGCTTTTTTGCAGAAACTGAACTAGACTGGAAGAAGTGTGTTGGTTACTGTTCTGAGGTTCCGAGTGAGATGACAGGAAAATACGGAGGTATTACCAACCAAGTGAAATGAGTTGCAGAAAATTGTACTTTTACCCATTGTAAACATCCACACAGAGGTATTGGCAGCAAAGCTAATAAATTTTAACTGTTCTTCAGGAGGTGTCAAGGTAGTTAATTTCATACAATCTCGAGCTTTAAGCTCTCATTTATTTACAAAATTGTGACTTGAAATGGATAGTGCTCATATTCAGCTGCTGCTGCATACAAAGTTTAGATGACTTTAAAATGGAAAAATTCTAATCGGGTTGCTCGAGTTGCATTCCGAGGTGCAATTCTTTCTAATGGTACCCAATTTTGAATTACGAGTCGATTAACAAACACATTGTGGCTAACAACTCAATGATCTGAAGTCAGGAATGGCCAATGATAAATGACATTGTTTCAAATAAAAACCTGCAGTTCCTTTGTAATTAAAATTTTTTCATTGTGAAGTTAATAACATAAAGGAAATTGCCAACTGCCAACTGCTGATTAACACATTTGAAAAATGCTTTGAAGAGGACTATTATGGAACTATCTTGCCATGGAGGTTTAAATATGTAGTTTGCTAAGTTAGAGTTAGAGTATCTAACTTTGTCCAAAAAGCATTGTGGTTTTCAATTCCGAAATAGACTTGCTGTTGACCCAAATTTGTGCATGAAATTGATTACAATTGAACCTAACATATCTTCTCTCATTGCACCTATGCGTGCCCACCATTCCCGTTAATTTTTAAGATGTTATGAAATATTTGTTTTTAGTCAAACCTAACGTTTTATTACTATGACAATTCGGTTAAACGCGTCCAATTTCGTAACGATAATATATAGATCGGTAGATAGTAGCCCACCAATATGCTTTTTTAACTCGCATTGCATTCTTTTAATTCTTCTTCTATAGATTTGTATCTCGATCCATCAATTGAATGTTTCCAGAATATATTGCCTGTAAAAACTGTTTTTTCTATCCAAAATTGCATCATATCCTCCCCATTTTGATTTATTGCCCTTTCTCCAAATATTCTATATAACCCAGTCGTTTCCCTCTGTCTCTTCTCACCTTTCCAATCCTCCCGATTATTGCCTTTTTATTTTCTTCCTATATCAATTTGTTCTTGTAATTCTTCGTAAAATTGGTATAAATAAAATGCTACAAATCCGATCTCTGCAATGATTCTAAAAACAATGACATAAAAATAGCAAACATGGTAAAATTATTTTAATAGCAGTTACGTATCGTTATAAAAATAAAACAAGGTATTTCTAGTGTGTTTAAAAACAATAATATTAATATGAACATACTTCTTTGTAATGAAATAAAACATGGTGAATAAAATTCGTTATTGTTCTAAATATTTCTTTCAGTTTTCGATTGAACATTGTAATTCAAAGGATTTTAGCCTAATAATGGGACGGAAAGAAATGGCGCGATGTCAGTAAAATTGCATTGCCAACCTGCGTGCTGCCATTGTTGGAATTCATTTTATTGCCCATCATATAGGCCATGGACATGAATGAAATAGTTCCTAACAAAGATGCGAAACGATTCGTATATTGTTTAACAAATCTATGTTAAACATTTTACAATGAACGACTGTTCATGGTTAAAATAAATAAATAAACAAATAAAAAAAACAAATCAAAAAAACTCATAAACGCTATTTTTTGTCATTAATTATTAAGAAGTACACATTTTCATTTCCGATATGTTTACTACATCTAGTCATCGAGATCACAATAGTAAAAACATTCCCTGATACCAATTATTTCATTTTATTACATCGACGTTGATACCTTAACGCAACGTTTCTGAACACTATTGACCGCATACCCTTTGGTGTCGATTAATTAGTTCAATTAACACGTACAACACCCTGTATTTATGCCATGCGTTATCGACATTGAAATTTGATTTTCAATACGCCAGCAGTTTAAATAATAAAATTATTCGTCGAGTCGTGGTCGTTTGGGAAACGCTGACAAGCCTCGGACGATTTCTGTCTTGACTAGTCTTGTCAGACTAAAAGCAATGTGGTGAGGATTTCATTCATAATTATGTTCATTGTTGGTTTGTAAGCGTATGTGTGGTCATAACGCTTTAATGAAATGTTTTCTGCAGAAATCGTCGGGATTGATTTCCTTCATAATTTCATATACAAACGGAAATAATGTATTCTATTAATAAATCACCCGGCTTCTAATTTCCTAAAAAAAGGGAGCGCACATCGTGCATCATCATAAAAACCCCTTGTTATTTTTTGCCGTTCCAAATTTTTTTTTCTTTTCAATTTTTTTTAATTTTGTATGTTGGTGACTTAGTGAAACGATTTTAATTAAGATGAATAATCACAGTTGTTAATGTGTATTACTTGCTAATGACCTACAACAAAACACCTTATTGCAAATTTTAATATAAAAGTGTTTTCTTTATCAACGAATTCGTTCACGATACGTGATAAGTAGTGAAGAAGTGGCGGCTCGCGATAAAACCAGGAGAGGGCTCACATATATTTTCACAACGTCCAAGTAACTCTACCCTCTCTCTATGTAGCGCATTTTTTTCAAGTGCGGTGTCCCGATTAGGCCTAATCCACAATCAGCCTGTATTGCAATTAATCACTCTAATCAATTCGCATTTTTATTAAACTCTAAGGTACAACTAATATTGAATCTAAAACTTCATTTTCAATTGTTTGGAACAGGCCTGAGAATTTTTACATTTTTGTCAATATGACATTTTACTACGCCTACACATATTAATTCCACTACAGTTCTTTAGTAAAATTGTAAAGCAGGCAGCTATTGTGTCAAATGCAGGGTTGTAAATCAAGTCGTGTCGGGCACATAGAATTGCAGTGGACGCATTGCAAGATTTATTCAGTGTGGTGAGCAGGAAACTCGCCTTTGTTACACATCTAATTTGAATTTGTCTCTCGGGTTTACCCTCAGTTAATTATAAGGCCAATTAGGCATAGGTGAACGAATTCATATATTGTCCCGCGAGAACCCATTAATTCCAGTATCCCCCAGTTATTTAAATTTTTCATTAATTTATTAAAATAACATAATTTGCATTTCGTAGAATTTTCCAGTTGTTTATTACATTTTCTATAGTTTTCCTGAAATTATAAAAATATATTATTTATTATTTTTAATTAAGAAGAACTTTTTAAACCATCCAAGAATATTTAATGCATATTTCAGCCATACTTGACGTCCACATTAAAGAACAATTTCGTACACGCTTTTACAAACGCTGATAAATGTTCATGGTATCTTTTTAAATTTCCAGCTATAATTTGCGTTATTTTGCAATTTGAAAGATAACATTTAAAATAAAGTAACGATGTCTATTAGTCTTCATAGTAGTGGTCACCTTTTCGTGTCGCTTTTTGTTGCCCAATAAATTAAGATTTTTTTTTTTCACCACCATATCATTATAACGTTTTATTTTCGACGATTTCAGCAATTAATTACATCGATTTGATTTAAAATAAGTCGCACATTTATGGAAAGTCTTTATTTTATACCTTAGGCATTACATTAATTATTTAGTATATTGCGAGCATGTGTTAGAATCGGCGGAGTTTCTCAATATCCATGGAATGTACTGGTTAACATCTGTGTAATGAGTGGGATGGCCGGGCAAAGCGCATCCGAATCCACTCGATACTATTCCTAAACAGAAACATATCATAATTATTGTGTTATACAAAATTAAAAAACAAGTTAGATCTTAATAATTCAAATTTTTCGCACTTCATGTTGCCAACGTTTTTCAAAATATTAATGTAACCAATCATTAATTTCATAAAAACTGCCCACCAACGTATACACAATGAGATATTTTCATTAGAAAATCATCGAACACTTAACATAGACCTAATCAAAAGGGCACAATTTATTATTAAAATAAAATGCTCTAAAGCTTCAAACGTGCAATCGTACTCCTTTAACGCAGACCAGATTAAGACAACCATGAATATTATATTCTGGTTATGTTTATTGCGGACACATGACACTGACATGATTATAAAATTAATTGGTATTTTTTTACTAAACTGTTTTTAGACTTCATATCAATATTCCGTAAATACGACGATGAAAATTGGGGCTTGAAGTATTATAAAGATGAGTCAGTGTGTTACTTTTAAGGTGTGAATATTCTAATAAGTTGTTTTGTGCACAATTCCATATATCGACCTATGTTCTCCTTAAATGTAACACAGGTGAGGTCCATGCATTTTTAAAATTTAAACCTTTGGGTCGGTGGGAGAAGGCATTAATTTTCAATTCGACCAATTGTCCAGGTTAAAAAATAATAACATAAGAAAGGAACGCAATAAAAGCATTTTTATAATATTCTTCATTCAAATTTTATGTTAATAAAAACATTTGAAAAGGTCTAAGTTAATTAAATATTTATTGCATGTTTTAATATTTAATAAAAGTTAAACTTTTAAGCAATAAACTAGTATATGTATAATAACTTGTAATATTTATGTGATGTGATTATTACAATTTTATAATATTACAATATTTAGCATCGATTAATGGTGTCGACACGTTTTCAATGTATGGGTCATGACACCTAGTAGTTTCTCATAGCTCAATTCAACGTGCGTTCTTTTGCTTCTAGAAATTATTTAATGACACGGATTGAAACGAGTAATTTAATATTCGAAATTACTTTGATCAGACATATGAGTTAGAAAATGAACGCCAGCATTGTTAATGCTTAAAGGTTAAACGTTATTACTTCGTAAATAATTATACATAAATATTTCATAGAAAATTCCCCCGTTAAAATATATTTTCAATGTTATACATAAACATGTTCTCTATTTTAAATACATTGTTAAGATATAAGTTATTGTTGCATAAAATCGTAAAATAATATCAGTAGGCATACGTTAAGTTCCAACCGATATTAATCTCTTACATTTTATATAAATCCTATAACTGTTACATTTGTCCCAAGTCATAGGTCGAATATTTGATTAAATCTTCACCAGAGAAGATGGTACTCGACTGAGTAGATATTAAGGGCGCTACGGAATTAGTTAAACCAAAGCCACACGTATCGTACAATAAGAACTCGGGTTTGGTTCTATTAGGGTTAATTGACCGATTTCCCCACGTATAGCAACAAAGTCTGAAATAACAGAAACAATTACATTAAGGGGCACCAGAAACATCAGCTTAATCGACGATACTACGATTTACAGATTAAATCAAGTACGTTGATTAGAACTAAGTATAGACGACATAATATCTGAAAAAAACTACACATTTTATACCCATTAATTAATTGATTAAAGAGCCACTGAAGCAAAACATTTATGTTTATGACTTTCTGCACAATTGTAATCAATAACGCAATTAAAATTTAATTAACGTATTGTTAATGAAAATTATATTAACAGGTTGGTAAATGTATTTAAAAAAATATTGTTAGGAAGCGATGGAAATTTAATTGATATACTCTGGAAATGACACCTAATTCTAAACGAAAGATAAATTACGTTGATGGTATATCGGATGGAGTTTAATGTCAAATGACAGGTCCTTAAAGCCCACCCACTTCCTTACAAAGACGTGTATCTGTTATACATCGATCAATATATTCTTAATCCTCATTGACACATATCGATAATATCGGAAACGTGTGATAATAAAAAGTAAAACTCGTGAAAAATTCCTTCGCTGAGACACCCAAAATATATTAAAATGGCAAAGTCAAAAAATAAACGTTGGAGTGCGACTCGGTACAAATATAATAATGTAGACTAGGACAGTGAAAATAATGTGTATGATCAAGTGCGGTAGGGCTTTTTTACAATTTATGGATTTTATATTTATAAGTAATGTTCACATTTCAAACGATAGTCGTCAATATACTATTGGAGACTAGGACAATTTAATCTATGAAATAGTAATTTTCCAGCGAATTATTTAGGCGATTGTATTTAACGAAAACCGACTAATATGCGGCCTGATTGCTGTGCATATTCGAAATTCGTAACAAAACACATCGCGCTTCTTTATAACAAAGCAATTTCTCAACGTCCTGATTGTTAATAAAATGACTTGTTACTTAAAGCAATCGTAAACGCTGTTAAACGCGCATTGAATAAAATTGTATTGTATCGTCGGCAAAAACATTTCACTACTTTCAATATGTGTCACTATATTTATAATATCGCTTAGAACTTATTTTTTGAAAGCGTTGCTTACTAAAAGAAAACGAAAGGTGACGTATAGTATAACATTGAATTGTTCAGTGAAGGTGGGGTGCGCTCTTAAAAGAACTCTAAACATGGGCGCCACAATGTTACATACAATCCGTATACGCAGAACGAGACAATTGGGTTGGTCTAAATAAAGCTGATGTATCAAAGATTTGTTTGGACGCAAATGATAATGACTGCAAGAAAAATAATATTTTCTACCCATGTAAGATAAAACGTGCATTTCAGCGCTACAACACAAGGAAATTTTGATTAGGTCGTCTGTTAATACATTTCGACAACTAAGTTGTCATCTTCAGCAGAGTAATCGTGTTGTGAAATTATTTAATTGAAGTTTTAATTTATTTTGCTTTTATTTTAAATATAGTTCAATGGATGGTATTTCAAGATAAAATTAGTCAATAGACTTACAGTTACTTCTTGGTGTTTATATTCTTGTATGGCGCTGCACTATTTTCTTGACTCTTTTTAAAATTTTTATGCACTTGTCCTTTATTTCAAAGACACGTTATTTTTTTATGTTTAAACGCTATTCCTTCAAAACACCGATGCCTAGTATTGTTATTATTAAATTTCTTATCACAGCAACGTGCACTATAGAACAGGTGTAACGACACTGACCTTTGATCTGTAAACTTTTAACCAGTTTTAACAGTTTCTTGTATTTTCTACATAATTGTTTTCAAGCATAATTCTCTAAATTATCGTTTTCGCTTATAATCTTGCCCCGCTCGTTTACCTCAGATCATTTTTAAACGCAATGGAAATTTTTCTAAATGTCTCTGAAACTGCATATGGTCCAGTACAATCAAATATTGATGCCTTTGTCCAATTTGATACTTAAATGTAAAACTAAATTTTTACTACTGATACTCAATCGAAATTTATGTCAATTACATATTTCTTAAACGAAATTTTCTCCTCTTTCTTTGTATATACTTTCCCAGGGGTGCAATAAACTTTTTATAGGTTACATTGCTAAATTTGTTCCTCACTTCATCGTACTCTACCTTCTAGGTTATTTTTATAAAATTTCGTATTATCACCATTTATTTATTTATTTCTAAATACGTAGGTTCCTCTTTTTCTGTTTTCAACCCATTTCTATTGCGTGTTTAGATGAATCTGGCAACTACCGTTAGTTGGTATTAAGCTTAAATTTTTTATATTAAATTCTCCGAAAACTCCAGATTCAGTGGTACACAAATATCCGTCATTGTTTCAAATTTAATTTTATGTATTTACGTATTCGAAATTCGGGAAATTATTGTAGTTCTAGACTGTATCGTATCAACAAACAACGGCCACCTTATGAAGACGTCGCAGTAAATCACGATTTAACGAAGCAAAGGAAATATCTTGATGAATCTTTCAGAAATATATGAAAATAAACTTTTACTATTCGTTGCAATGTAACATAACCTTCTAACATTAAAGCTGACAAAACAGTTTACCTTAATTGAAATAGATAAATAAAGTACTAAAAAATGATAGTAAATCGGTTTAGTGCTAAATAACTTTTTAACTAAAGATATTTAACAAAAATTTTCTGTGGTGCAAAAAGATTAAACAAAATTAGTATGAATCTGGATCAATTTTAATGAATTTTCATAATTTAAAGCCTCATATGTGGCTAATCTGTATCTGGCAAGATGGTGTAGTGATTTAGCCTAACACACGAGTATACAGGGTGTTAAAAAAGTGTCACAAATTTTGAAGGCTGATAGTATGGCCCAAAATAAGCCGAAAAGTCTTAATGAACATGGGTCCGCAAATGGACGGTTTTGTTTACACCCTGTATATATAACGTCAATAAATTGTATATCAAAAAGCACAGGATAATTTTGCAGATACTTTGAGATAGAAAGGCAAAAGCTGTAAGTTTTTAATTTAACATAGGAAAACTAAGTTTTCATTAATGAGTAGTCATTTTTTTTAGAGCCGATATACCAAGTTCCAGCCTAGCTCCAGCTATGTAAATGATAAATTTTATCAATGATTAAGTTTTTTACACTTACAGTTGTGTCTATTTAACTATTTAATCTAAATTTCGTTTATTAGAAATAACTTAATTATTGCATGTTTTGTGGTCCAATTTTGAAAGATTGGAATTTCTGAACTATTACAATAAACATCTGCCCTCTACGCGGGCAATTCAGTTCTCTACATCTGGCCAGATAGATTAACTAAGTTCTCATTAACGAGTAGACTGTTTGTGGTTTGTGATATTCAATGATTCAATGTACAGAGTTCTTGTTAATTCAAAATCTCACCTAACCGGTGCACGTGTTCCTGAGATAGAATGTTTCAAGATGTCATAGCCTATTGGCAAAGTTCGTGTTCCAGATATGTATATGCAAAGTTTCACCTTATGACGAATGTGAACATGGCAATAATTAATTAATTGTAATGGAAATATATTTTTTGTGTTTGATTGTTTTATTAACGTTCTTTTAAAATTCAATTCGTTTTATATACATTTCCAAATGTTTTATGTTCTTTTCATTTGTTTTTTTTTTACAATTTGAACAATTTGTACAGGTTTGCTGAATTTCGGAATTTGGCGAATTCCGCATTTAATTTTTTTTTCTTAATTTTGCACGTTTGCGTTATATGACTCTCTGTTTCATTAACGTTTTGTTACAATTAATTTTAATCACATTTTCAATTGAATTATTTTAATCCTGTTTGTTTTTTTTAATTATTTTACCTTTTCTTTTTTGAAAATTTTGAAAACTGTCCAA
Organism: Geotrupes spiniger; assembly: GCA_959613385.1. Taxonomy (NCBI): domain Eukaryota; kingdom Metazoa; phylum Arthropoda; class Insecta; order Coleoptera; family Geotrupidae; genus Geotrupes; species Geotrupes spiniger. The sequence continues at coordinate 11,818,755 of OY390735.1, read as the reverse complement.
CTTTTTAGGATTTAAAACCCTGAGATTTATTGCTTGACAGCTGCTAAGACAAAGAACCCGAATCATATTTAACTATTAACTCTATATCATTATTTGTATATCCTGTATAAGGATTGTCATATAATAATAATAATCAATTTTATTGAGGCCGAAGGTGGGGCGGTTCGGTATCAACATTTCTCAATATGCTAACGTGTTATTCCATTTATTGAAAATCTTATCTATATAAATAAATTTATTAAATTACTCTTAGAAACCAACAAGTATTTTTTTTCGTATCAACTGATTATTGAAATTTAACAATATATTCAAATAGCACTCTATGAATAAATTCATTTTAAAAATATTTTTTGTTGTCTCAAACTTAACATAAAATATTTTCTATTGTAAGGCGCAATTCAGTCGTTAATGTCAAGAATTAAGAGTGCAGTCATAAATTGTCCGCAACCGCTACAAACAAATTTATCGCAAACAAACTTACGATATCTAATAGATGCTGCGAGCATTGCCCATGTAGTTTGTATAATATACGTACCTATAATCTCGTACCGTTTACGAAAACTTTTGTACTGCAAAGGGCTTCCACTGTCACCCTAAAAATTATAACAGATTTATGATGACTTAATGGCTGTCGATGAGTTCATAGTAACTAAGACAATTTAGTTTAAAATTGCATTAGTCATCCACAGATAGTTCAGTAGTAATATGAAGCGCCGGCTCGGAATGGTCATTAAAAATTTAAGGGTTACTTGAGTAAGCGAGGACAAGAAAACTTACGTAAAATTCTAGACGAGTTTACTCGACTGTTGAAATATAATTAATATATTGGCAAAGTGCAATAAAAAAATATCGATTACATTGACCAGAAAATAAGTCGTTATTGAAATATTCCCTTTTTGCGATGTCGTTTACACCCAGACAGGGCCGGCCCAGTTAATGAACATTTAAGATTTATAAAAAAATAATTACCGCACATGTATCGCGTCCTCCTTCCGGAAATCCAGCGCAGAATAAAGACGTAACTTGCGTATCACATTCGTTCTGTTCGAGTATCGGCTGATAAAGTTTCATTGGCAAACAGGAAACATTTTTTGAACCGCTTTCCGTAACTCCCCATCCAACTACCAAAGCATTTTGACCAGCGTAATTAAATACAGTGCCGTGCTGGGCTAAAAGTTAAAAGTGACGTTGGTATACTTTTTATTTCACAAGACTACGCCGACACTTACCATACTTTGGCAAACAAATTGGTTTAATATTTTCATTATACGTCAGCCTCATACTTAAACGCAGTAACATTATATCGGCGAAATAAGTCGTTTTGTCGAAATCTGCGTGAATTATTACTTTGCTAATTGACAGGGTGACGGTGTCGCTGTTTTGCTGACACCAATTGTGCTGGCCGGCGACGACTTTCAAATTATCCTTTTTAAATCTGAAAAAAATGAACGAGTGGGTGACGTCAATTTCGAAAATATTGATAATAAATATTCACGAATTAAAGTAAAATTGCAGACAATTTATGTAATAAGTATGTTAATGCAAATAATAAATTTAAACGAATCTTATTAGTGCAAGGAGTTGTAAATCTTTTGATTGGTTAATAAACTTCTAAGGATTTAGAATTAAAATATATACCCGTCTACGAAACAGTGTGCAGCGGTTAAGACATACAAATCGGATATAATTGAACCTCCGCAAATTGGAAAATTTTCGTACTGCAGCAACACCAACCATGGAAATTGATGAGGTTGTATGGGAACCCCGCCAATTACACGATTCTGGTTAACTTGATTCCAACCGTAAACTTTCGAAACGCCACACTCTACAATTCAGCAAAAATATTTTTCTTCGCATACATTTTCAAAAACTCACCGCATTGGAACAAAAGCGGCAAATATTCCAAATACCGTTCCCTCTGTAATTTTTTGGTGCACGTAACCTTCAACAAAAATACGAGGAAACATAAATCAATTACAGTTTTCCACTGCCTTACAATTGAGACGTTCAAAAACACAATTAATGCAACGATTGAAAGCTTCATGTCTCTTCATTAGTGCACATGCAACTAAATGCAATTTCTCAAACCCACAGTTGGACCACAGTTTAAGTAAATATGGTTATCCGATAAGACCCACATTTCATTCGCATAATAGGATGTTACGAGTATGCTTTCGTATTATGTGACCATACACGAGGAAATGTTATTAACTATCATTTCTTACGAGGTATACGACTAATCTTAATTGTATCAATTGCTAAATTTGGTAGACATGCATTTGCGTTCATAGTACGAACGAAATTGCATAAGTACATAATTATATGATAAAAAGGAAGCAATTATTAAAAATTATCTTCGAAAAATGCAAATCTAAAATGATTTGACCTAAAACGCACACACCAAGATCGTCGTGGTACCAACTACCGCGGTGAAAACGAAACAAAAGTGTGCAGTTATGAAAGTTAGTTACGAAACATTAGGTAAATTGGTAGATTTATTATTTCAATGTATATTAAACGAACTTGCGTTAAAATATAAAATTAAACAAAAACTTACCTAGAAAAAGTTACAAATGCCAGCCAGAAGAAACTTCAGTTGTGCCAACGAAACGAATGCACCAAGGGACCCATTAAACTTAAAAATATTAATAGTTCTTGGAGAAGGCACAAAAAATAAATATAAAATATAAAAATAATAGCCCTATTGGGCTATTTCCACTCCAAATGCGTTTATCAAGAGCTTTCTTAAAAAGCTCCTAATAAATAGGAATCGAACTTTAACCTAGCATAACTCAAAGGATAGCGCTCCAAATAAACGTCAATTTTACAGCCAGTATTAGACATTAATAAGATCAATGTTTATTGGCTGAAAATTGATGTAACATAATGTACTGATGGCAAGAACACGATGTCAGATTAATTGATCCCAAGACAATTCCACATTCAAAAGTTACGAAAATGTTACTAATTCTTCTTCGATTACCCATCAGTTTATTGCATGTGTCACATATGTTACATTCTCCAATCACTTTGAGTTAGATTTTCTGGAAATTTGTTAAACAACTCACCATGCGAATACCTTGGAATTAATCAAGCACCCACAAGATATTTTGTCGCCACACATTTTTTGTCAAGAAATTAGGCAAACATTTATTTGAGAACTAGATTTGATGCGCACCAATTGACGTTTCTTCCTGATGAGAATATAAAGGACGATAGTTCAAGAATCCCAACCGTATTTATTTTGCATATCCAACCTGTTTAATTAATATTTTTAGCATTTGAATAAATAATAAATCAAATGTGGTAATTTCTAAAATCGCATACATAAATTTTGCGTTTACGTTTTTAAATATTGAAGAAACGTCGACCTATTTGTAATAATCGTAATTTGCATATGTTTAATTGCTAACAAGTAAAAATAATTATATAGTTGCTGTAAATCACAATTATTTTTTTTTAATTGACGCCGTTAACTTGTCAATTTTGCTAATTATGTTCACATTAAACTCAGTGTTATATATAATTTCGATGTAATACGACTTACGTGCAATTTATTTATGTGAGTAAAATGTTTCGATCCAATAAAAATTTATTTTACATTTCATGAGCAATTATGTTGCAACAAAACGAATTCTCCACGTCTTTAGATTTTAGCGCATCGAAAGTGTGTATTGCATGCGTATCTGTTGTGTTCACAATTATCATAACAAAGGGAAGGCAATAACCATAACAAATGAGTTTCGGTTATCGTATTGTAGATTTCTAACTATTGTTTCTGCATCTTCTAATTTTGTTGAATAACACACCGTTTGTTTTATTTGTTTGAAATTATAAACAAAATGATTGCACAAACAATGTATCATAGTTTCAAAAACAATCGAATCGCACTATTCGAAAATTAAACTTTAACTATGTTATATAACGAGGTGTTCAAGTTGAACCAACTTTAACATCGAATGTAAATATAGGCTGTGTAGTGTGCATTAAGGAGTTTTTTTTTTAATAGAGAAAACTCTATCAACTATTCAGTAAATTTGATAGTCAATATACTCCCATGGACATAATAATTGAAACAGGGTAATGATAACATCATAGTGACGCAATATCAGTCAGTTCTAAAAAAATATCTCATTATTTCATAATTTTAAGTTATGTATAGCTTCGTCCTTCAATTTATGTATGTGTTTCGTGTTGTTCTAATTTTATTTTTCCCTATTGTCTGTTAGGTCTCTGCCGTAAAAGTTCCTTGAAATATTATCTCCATTATTTTACGTTTCTGTCATTGGCATTAGTATTTTTAGTTGTTTCTTTCTCTCATGTTTTTCAATATTCCAAAATACAGTTTTGATTATCTTCATACATAATTTAAATTTTTGATTTTACGCAGCGAACAATGAAAATAATGGTAAAAATCAACGTCTGAAAATTTACCAAACAACTGGTGAGGAATCCACAAATGACACAATTGGGCAACACATGGAAAGAGAATTGTTGGGTTAAAATATCCTTTGGCAATCGGAGATCGGATTAATTCATTAACGACTGACCCACTTAAATTTTACTTTAAAAAGAGTTATATAATAATAAAAAAAATTCGATAATGAAAAAGTTTCTCCAAAACTGAATTTAATACTATTTTTCCTCGTTCCTATTCTGACGGTGAACCTATGGCCATTGTCAGGATGCATAGTGGAGTAACCAACAACCATGTAAAAAAAAATCTCGAAAGAAAAGTATAAATATTTCGAAAAGATAATTTCAGTGGTTACAAAATATATATTCTAGCAGTTACGATATGAGTTACTCGCATTGTTTGTCAATCCAGCCGTGAATCCGACCGTTCATGTGGTAACGCAATATTAATTTCATGGACAAGTAGATACTCATTTTCCGAAAACGAAAGCTAGAAACCTTTTCATGTTTTGAAATAAATATTTAAATATTTTTACCACTATTTTCGACTTAATGGAAAGATAGTGTAGATAAGTGTAGTATAAGTTAAAAAAGCACACCAGTAACAAATAACAGCAATAATTCACATCAATGGCCGTGAATGGTTTAATTCGAACTGTAATTATTTTATTTACGCGTCAATTTATAATAAACAAGCATACAATATGGTGAAAGAATTTGCATATGAAATTTGTTTAAATTACATTGAATTTTTGAAAAGGGGAGTTTGTGCATTTCGGTTATCGTTAGTCCTTGCATATTTAATACTAAGCAAGTTAAACAACTTCAGTTCAGTAGATCAAATACTAAAATAATATATAAAATACTTTTTCATTATAATTTAAAGACAAAATTACGTTTCAATCCGTATAATCGCTACACTTACCATTTGCACCCTTCGCCGACTTTCTTCCAGATTACCTAAAAGTAATTTCATCTTATTTATTTACCTTCAACAACTTGGACTGAATAACATTTAATAATTCAAAAACAGTAGATTTAATATAAAGGATTGTTGAGACGTTAGTATAAGTAGACAACACTCTCATCACACCTGTTTTACGTTTGCAAACCAATTGAGCTTAATCTAGTGAAATAATTCAGTAAGAATGAGAAATTTGCCATTATTTTTGGCCACTTGGTTCCAAATTTACAAAATAAATCGCACTCAACGATTTTGGAATTATTTTTTCACATATACAAAGGAAAGCTGGGCAAGATAAATCTGGTAAATCGTAAAAGACTTAGACTTGGAGTTTACATATTTATTTATTGTTTGCCTGTTTACGGGCGTCTAGGTAGGGAGTTCCCCTTCGACAATCTTACGTATTCACCCCTAATCGTTCCTATCCTTGGCCACTTCGTCCACTGTTATCCAGTCGAGAGTTGTTTTATAATAGCTATTGCTATACTACTCTATGAATAGAGTAGCCAAGAGTCGCCTCTTTCTTACTATTCTCACCAGACAACCGAAGTGGGAAGACCACTTATTGTTTCCAGAAACACTTTAAATGCCCAATCGTCATTATCTAATGAGAGTAACATGTTCAATGTTTATCATATCCAATATTGGCTCCCTGGCGCATTTACTCCATCTCCTACGTTAATTGTTCCATCAAAGCAATGTATATTGGTAAACTTCCTTGTTCATGCATTTAATAGCTACAAATTGCTTTAATTGACTACTATTAGATCTTAGACAATATTTCTTCAGTTTTTATATAAGGTTTTCAGGTTTTGTCAAATGTTCAATTTTGTTAAAAGCTCTCAGTTCTTTCAAATAAGCTCGCAATGGGAGAAATTATTTTTTGACATTCTTGTCACGTGATTTCTGCTTAAAATCAAAATAGAAAGATATGTGTCCTCGTGCTTTATCATAAACTAAACATCATAACTTTTGTAAAATTTTCCATTATTTATATTTCCAAACTTCAAATTCCCATTTATCCTAATGGTTTTCATTATTAAATTTCAATCAGAACCACCCTTCTCCTTAAAGGGATTATCTCTCATAGCGAGTGTCCTTACGTAGTTTTACTTCCTCGACATAGTACAGATTGAGATTAGAATGGAATCTAAAATTTTTCTGGTCCACAGGATGCATGTTGACAAAATATCGAATTTTGATTCCAACTGGCCTTTAATTAAGTTGGATGTGAAATTACTATTAATAAATGTGTCTTATAACCTTCATTTGATGTTGATATTGATATTTCTAAGTCAACTTTTTTCACAAATATCACCACTCATGGCACAATTTGAATTTGGATATTACAATCACACAATCAACCCAATCACCTAAATCACCTAAATAATTATTTTTATTATAATAAGATTACATTCAATACATGTATAATTATATTTTTATTGTATTGATGTATTGATTTTTTTAATTTAATTCAATTTTAATGATAGTAAAGGATTGAAATTTTAGACGACGAATACATCTTCTTTAATACAAATGTTACTTAAATTTCGTATTTCTACATTTTTTAGCTTCAATACTTCATCCTTAATTATCAATACGATCTCAGTACTTGCCACATTATCTTTCTTGGAATATTATCAAATGCTTTTTGATGCACGAACAAATTATTATTACGTATCGTGCTCCAGGAATCTTAAAATTAGCTGTCTCAGACAGAAGATTAAATGCATGTCAGTTATTTACACCTGCAGTTGTCTCCTCAATAGAGAAAAATCTTGATAAATTTAACACATCTAATGGACCTTTTATAAAAATGGGTAACCTTCCTTCATTCATCCATGATACAACAATCAAATTCCACATTCCTTGAAGACTTCATCTCCATTCCAATTCCATCTTCTCCGCCATCATCACATCACCTATATAGATCACATGAACTCTCGATCTGCAAGTTCTGAACTTATTTTTTCCCCACTTAACCACCAAGATCATTTCAACTTTATTTATAATCATATCTTGTTCCTAATATACTGTTTGTTCCAACCTTAATCATTTCAAAATACCATAAGAGATCTTTTCTCTGCCATTATAGTCGTCTTCCATCCTCCTAGACAACTCCCAACCACAACTCTCACTTTACTCATCATTACTCCTGATCTTATTCAGGTGATTATGATATTTATCCGATTAGATAATCGCATAGTCCTTTTACTTTCCTCAGCTGCACCGGTACGTTAGCGAAATTACAATGATAAACTACCAGGTTATTGCAAATGAAGGACATTTTATGAGACAATTTTTAATCGCATAAATTAACTGGGCCTTAAAATTTAAAACAATATCTTCCATCTTGCGTATTCTCATTAATCCATTGAATGTGATCGTATACTTTGGTGTACATTGATGTACTAGGCATACCTCCGCATATGTTGTTATCGGACAAAATACCTAAAAATATAAATAAGTCTGATATATGAACAAGTTGTCACAATTCCATTACCAATTAATTCGTAAATTCCGTTGTTGTCGCGATGCATAACTGGGCTTCCAGCATCACCCTGAAATTATGAAAATGGTAAATTCCTCACCGACAAATTCAGTTTTGTAACTCAAATATATTTGACTTACTTTACAAAGTCCGCTGGTTGCACCGGTCACTCCAACGCATCCTTTATCAACACTGAAAAACCGTCTATTTGCGACCGTACTGAAACATTCTCTTCGACTTAGCACAGGAAGTCCTATCTTTCGTTGCCTACATTCAGTCCTCGATCCAGGCCAACCCACCACAGTAGCAACTTGACCAACGTACGTTTTGCCTAAACGAAAGAATCGTCGTATAAAAAATTACCAACGCTCGAACATACCAAAGCTCGCTAAACATATCGTGGACGTGCTTTTCTCGAAATTTACGTTTCCGTTCAATTTGACGAGGGCTACGTTGTGGGCCCCGTCCGTTTGGCTGAATTCTGAGTGTAAAATAATTGATGTTACACTGTGATTCGTTGAAGACGTCCCAGAAGAGCATCTGTCTAATAATCCGAGGTTAACTTTCACGTCGTTAGGTGTCAAACTGTAAAAAAAAACTTGTGATGTATCTGGAAGCGTGGAATTATTTATTTACCCGGTTAGTAAAGATGCTAATGTTATGACGTATTTGTCGTTAATTAATGTCCCGGGTACGGAGTAAATCCCGCTGATGTGTATTGAAGCCAACCATGGATATTCGTGGACTTTTAAAACCTCGCCTCCCAATATGCGAGCTTCTCTGTTGGGTACCCCACATTCTGCATCAACAATTAATTAATATCGCTGCCGCAAAGTATGTTTCAATCATAGAATTATGAAATACCGTCCCACAGCAACCAAATTATTGCAAGAGAGAATTAGAAAGGAAAAACTTAATGAATGAGAAACTGTTGGCAATCCAAATAGTAGCACTAAGCACCGAAGCAATGAAAAAGCATTTCCACAAAGAATTTTGAAAAATGTATCGAATAGTTTTAGTAACGACTATATATCTATCTATCTTGACTTTTCTTAATTACTTCAGGTTGTATACTTCTTATTAAAGAGCAAATGCAAGTATTTGTCTTAGTAAATGTGTCAATTAAAAATATATATTGTATTTTAATTAAGAACAAGTTTTCCATGTAGAAAAATAAATACACAAGCTTGAAATTCATTGATAATTTCTGTCATAGAAACAAGTAACTCGAATGAAATTGTATTTAATTGTAAATATATACGGTTACCGAAACAAAGTTTTCTTTAACGAAGAGTGTCAGTAGAATTTTTTGCATTTTTTAAACACAAAACAAAACATTTTTAAGCATTTAATTCACATGACTCAAAAACAACGGTTCATGAAAAAATGAAAATTAATGAAATAATTTCACAGTCAATATAAATAATTAAAACATTTCACTTACTGCATTTCCAAGCCCCCAGAAATAAATCTAATATTCCTTTCGAGTGGTGATCGTCCCCTATTGTCATCTAGAACAAAATTGACTGAAATGTACAATACTTTAGAGGCAGCACATGCATGCCCAATGCAACCTAGATACGTACGCACAACGGACATAAAAATGCGAAAGCATTTATAATTATTGCCATTACTAGAATACTTCCCATGCTTTTGTGTTCAGTCTTCAACTCCGCACGTTTCTAAGGTCAGTGTACCGTTTCTGTACGAACGAAGCGACAATCGAATTCTTGTTGTGATTCGAAGAACATGTTTTCAATTGGTCACGTGTTATACGCTAAAATTTAATAAAATTGATTTGAAATAAAATTACAGTTGATTATTTATTAATCCTTTTCGTATTTAGACTTAATATCAATGGAAGCTTGGGTTTTGTGTGTGTGTACTGCTGGCCAAAAGGGCGAAATAATTGTTATTGAAACATTCTCTAAAATTCTAATTCTAAAATAGATTGATTGTGACTGTACGAATCTTGCTTGGTAAACAAATTGGTATACTAGAAATCTGCATAATTTATAATAAAAAACGTAAACTGACTCCAAATGTTCGCTCCCAATTCCCAATATTAAACTGGATGAAATTTGACCATTGATATGCGAGGAAACTGTCACATCATCTATCTTTGAAGTTGAAGAATATAATTTTGAAAAATTTAGAAATCCTGAACAAGGATTAGTAGTAATCTATACCACTTATACCACGAGGGACCTAACACAAAATAAAGGTCACTATGTGGATTTGTGGGATAGGTAATTATATTTTTACTAGGTTATTCGAAGCATCTTCAAAGGGAACATGAAGTACAGATACCATACAGATACCATGAACTAAGAATATGAAATGATTAGTAGGGCATAGAATGGAAGTGGGTAATACTTATAATCAAAATAATGTGATAATGGAGGCACACAGGAGTGGCAGGAAACATATGATTGGAAAATAGAATAGAAAGAAATATTGATTGATGAATTCAAAAGCTCTGTAGAAGTAAGAAATATAGGTGAATTTAATAAAGCAAGACTGGGATTGATGAAACATTGCATCCCATACTTATTTTCCTTTTTTCCTCATGGCATCCATATATAAATCTTGCCACCATTCTCTGGTCCCCCTTTTCAACTGCACTAACATACCTGCAACACTAGAAAGTCATTTGACTTTTCCACTGTGTATGGTCTCACTCACTCTTTCTGCCTTTCCTATAATTCCATTTCTTATATTTGATTCCTACGTTCTCTTCTATACCCCCTTGTCATTGCTTCAGAACTTATATACACACATACACCAGATATTAAAATTATTTCTCCTTTCAATTTAAAAACACCCCTCCTTCCTTTTTCCCCTCCTCTCCTAAACACATGTTGTTTTACCCAGATTCACTCTCAACTTCAAACGTCTTCAATTTCCCAATCACCTCCTTGATAACATCTCCCGTCTGTGTTAACACTTCGTAAATTCATGCAAGTGAATGGCAAAGTTAGTAATGAAGATTGTTTCGCGAAAACTAAATGTTTTAGTTTGGAACTTAAATGTAGTAGACAACTTAGCTAAAATGCATATCTATAGTTTCTTGATAATCAAGTGTGGTAAAGGATTTTGAAATTGTCACATTTTGTTTCTATTAAAATTGGTTCACTTTGGACACAAAAGACGCGCGTTACCTTAGCAAGAAAATTTTCAATTTATTTCAGAAACAATCGAAATACCATTTCCCCTCTCACGTCAAACATTAGCTAATGCAACTAGTCGTAAAAATAATCAAAAATTTCACGAGAAATTGCATAAATTGCCAGAAAGGAAAAACATGGCCCAAAAAATTGCAAAAACATTCCAAGCATTTTAAAGGAGCTGTTGCTGTCTTCATACTTATTAAGGACACGATGAGGTTATTGACAAGGTTATTGACAAGCATTTTACAAGCAATAGTTCAAATGGTGTTCGACAAATCTAACATTCACCAATAAAGTAAATCTAACGTGAAATGCCTCCTGAATGCGAAATCCATGGTGAAAATTCGATTTTAGAAGTTTTGGATAAATGTCCTGCCAGAAATGTTAAGGTTTTATTCAAATTTTGAATTTGTATACAGTCTTTAGAATTTGTATTTTAAGCCATCAGCTTGGAAATTAAGCAATGAAAATCAAGCGAGGATACAGCCAACATTCGGCGACGTAATGAACTACGTGAGGCGATGTTTCAGCGCAAAAAAGATTCATTCCTAGAGTTAAGGGTTAAGTGACGGACGGATCGATGACGTGAGACCTCGACCAGTGTATTTAGTTTCTGTTTTCGCGTTCAAGACATTGGGATTTACGAGAAGTTGAATGTCAAGATTTCGGTATTGCCTTATCGTATTGTTTGCGGATCAAGAAAAGTGGATCAAGTGAGGAATCACAAGAATGACCCGGAGAAGGATTTATGTTAGTGAGAACTAATAGATCAGGAAGTGAGAGTTCGCAGGAAAGCCCATTGATGAGTTGGGTAAAGGCTGAGCTATTAATGATGGAATGGAGAATTGCATTGTCCAGAATAGGGACCCCAGTGGTGAACCACCTCACTGCTAAAGTACAACAAAAATCATGGCCAGAGCCACTTTCAGACTAAATATATATTGATATTAATTAATAAATTTAATTCCGTCATAGATCATAACTTCATCTTTATTACTAGTTCATATTCCAATATAAAATATTAACGAATGGCAATACATCAATTTATTATTATTTATATAATATACATTTTATTAATTCGTGTGTAAGTATAATTTCAGCTATCATGTTCTTATCTAAAACGAACTGGATTGCATGTAATGTCACAGAATATCACAGGTACAGAATACCATCAATCTTCACAGAAGCAACCGTCGCGTGAATTGTCCAGAACCCATTTCAGATACCGAGTGACTCTTGTGTAAACACCCGGATAACCAGGTCTGGCGCATCCATTACCCCAAGACACAACACCTACAATGCACGTGGATTTTTAACTGTTTGAAATCGGTTATTTAAAAGTTTACCTATTAACTCATATCTTTTGTCGTTTCTTTCAGTTACCAGTGGACCTCCACTATCTCCCTGAAATAAAGATGATTATGTAAAATATATAATGTATAAAGTATGAATGTTATAAACCCTGGCGTATCTGCGTGTGTATGTCAAGAAGGGAGCTAGAGAAAATTGCTTCAATTCTTATCAAAGCAACAGTTTATTTGCTTGAACTGTAGTTTTAATGTTTTATAAAATTTGCAACTTTCTATTTTATAAATCGTTTCGTTAGATTTGATTTTTGATGATTCCTTATAAATCTTTTCCCTTTTTATACTTTTTTCTGGCTTTAAATTTTGTGTCGATCTTTACTTCCTGTCTTCATTGATTTTATACATATGCTTGTGCTTTGAATGACATTCAATGCATTACGCTAATGGGATGAACTATGTGGCGCCCATATTTCTACTTCTAATAAAAATAAAGCCCCCACCCATCTTCACTGAGTTTCGGTTTGCCGTTGCACTTTTAACACCCCCCATTACATACCTGACACGAATCCTTTTTGCCAACTCCTGGATATCCAGCGCACATCATATTATCAGAAATCATTTTAGAAGAATAATTGGTTTTTCTGCAGTCGTCGTTGCTGATCACGGGTACGTCGACTTCTTGCAAGGTGCATGATGGTTTGCCGTCTTCCTTCAACGTTCCCCATCCAGCTGCGATTGCACTTTTACCCACGTACAAGTCATCTGAAAAATCAAATTACGATATACTGTCCAATATCTGCCTAATAGCGCCAGTACCAGTTCCAGACGGCAAGCAAACTGGCCGGATCGAGTTAGTTATGGGTACCCTGTCGTTCAATCTCAATAAGGCGATGTCGTTGTCGAAATTAAGGAAACTGAAATCTCCAGATACTACGCGAAGGACGTATCTGGATTCTGGTCTTATTTTGTCGTCACATCGGTTGTGTTCGCCGAACGTCACCTTGATCATAAACCACATGAACCTAGGAAAAAATAATTAAATTAATAGAGAAGTCAGCCAATTCTGCTGTTTTTTTTTTTGCCGAAAACAAACTGAAAATTTATTTTAATTTAAATTGGATGTACTTTGCAATTTAACGATGATGGAAAATGTTTAAACAATTTTGATTATTTTATCTCCGTAATTTATAAAATTAATCAAAATGTGCACAAGTTCAACTAAAACAATGGATTTCTTTGAGGAACCATGAACTGCAAGATATTATTCAAACATTTCGATTCCATTTACTGGAATCGATTACTTTTACATTGACCCCTATATTATCTGACAATTTGTAAAAATTCCATGCAATGGACTTTACAAAATTTATCAACAATTTCAGTTTCATTACTCTTTAAATAATTACCACTATCGTTTATATTCGTCGATAATTTCTGCCTGTCTTTTTTGACCTTCGTCCCAAATTACGTTGTTAATTAATTTTGTTTATCAAGTCTCAAATTGTGTTTTAAGCCGCAATAAATAAAAGATGCGAGCCAAACAGGTTTCTATTTAGATCGTTCTCCAAGAAACCAATCGAGTTCCCAAAACGAAATTTCCTGTTGTGGTTAATAAGTTGAGCAGGTTCGGTTTTCCCCTGTCTATAAATACCGCTAATTGTGAGCATCGATGTCACGTGAATAATTAAACCGGGCGCCATCCAGTTCGTGAACTCTGCGTTACTTAGGCATTTAAACAACGTGGCTTTTTAACGAAATATGAGGTCGATTAGTGATATTATTGCTTTTATGTTGTAGAATAAAATTTTTGTTTAATAGCCAAAAATTAATAATTACATATGGTGCGGTAAATACCTTAGGCTCGAACAGAATTTTGGAAAGTTCGATGTCCTTATTCAGAGAAGATGTTTAGATTTTCAGTCTATTATACTACAGGAATTTGTGAACATTTATATTGATATGTTATACAAAACTTGAACCCAAATATATTGTACATAACTAAATAATGTAATTTAATCAAAATGTAGAGACGTGTCCTATATTTCAAGTAAAACGAAACAATTAACCTCTCAACATGAGATATAAATCAAACTAAATTGTAAAGACATTAAGTAATAAAAATCTGCCAATTAGGCTGCAGTCGTTAATCGTGCATTATTCTTTCATGGAAACTGTTACCAAGTCAATTTCTAAGAATAGTTTTAGTCACAGAGGCAACAACTTCGTCGACATTCAAGCAAGAATTTACGAAATGAGCGTTCGCAGAAAATAACACAACAAGCAAAGTGACATTTCTTGTAGATAACGATGTAAATATTAGGAAAACACTTTGGAAATTAGTTTTTTTTAATTTAATTAATATTCAGGATCGGATTGACTTAGATCACAATCATTTAAATTAAGAGTAAATGTGTACTTTTGAGTTGCAGATATATGAAATTTCTGAAAAAAATATTGATCGAAAAATGAGATTCAACGGCAGTGAATGGAAAGATGGGAAGAATGTCTATATGACAGGAATACAACCAAATACAGCAATTATTAAGAAGAGAGAGAAAATAGTTCAGGCATAAGGATGAGCAAAAATTTCCTGTGAAACAAATACAGAAAAGTCTCGAAAAACATAAATTTCGAAGAAGGAAAACTTTAGAAGAAGATGTGACAATAATGGGTAGATGGGAGGAATATTTTGGCGACCCCTTAAACAACGAGTGAAAAGGGGAAAATTTAGATAATAGAAGAAAACACAATTGTGTATTTATGGCTAGTAACAACATAAAAAGAGAAGAACTAAATAAGGCTATCCATATATGAGAAGATGCTGGTGCATAAAATTGGTTACTCTTTTGATGATCTGCAGCCAGCCCACTTATGGGAATATGAATCGAACACGAAACGTGACCAAACTCTTAATCCCATCGCCTATTTTTTTAATTTAAGTTAATTTATTACGTTCAATAATAACAACAACAATAAATTATTATATATTGTAAATGTTGCATTAAGATTTTACGAGGCGGCCATGATTTTGACCAATAAGAGTCCAGAAAATGCAGCCATGTAGGACAGTGCGTCAGCCGGTATTTAACTTGCATAGGTGACGCACGTTGTTTTGTGTCCTCAAATATGTAAATTGCGACAGTTGGACACATATAATGGCAATACGTAGAGTATATTTGTGTGCATTTCGGTGTATTTTGAACATTTAACCTTAAGATTTGACAATCATACCAGCCGGCGATGATTTGATATTGACCAATGAGATTCGAGAAAATGCAGCCGTATAGGACAGTGCGTCCTAGCAAATACAATCCATGATGGTAAAAAATGTAAATCAATAAATAAATGTAGTTAAGGATAGTAGACAAGGTGAAATAAGTAGCATCAAATTGTCAATCACGATATGCATATGCGAGTACGATTGTAACGATATGAATTCAAGTACTTAAAATACGTTGGACAATTAAATAAAAATGGCGAAAGTAGAATAAAAAATAAAGTTTTAACAACTTTTCCCGTAATTTGCACTTAAAAAATATAAAAATAAATCTCAGAGAGTGTATTGTTCGGACTGTAAAACAATCGTAAAAACATTTTGCCAAAAATCGACTCTATTTACTCTATTGATCTCTAGATGATAAGGAAAATATACTTAACCATTGAATGTTCGCTTAATACATTTTAAAGTGATTTAAACAGATTGGCAATCAATCATGATGTGCTTGATTTTATTTGAGGTGTGACTTATAGGATTTCTGTAAATAATGTTCAATGTTATATAAGTTATTGTAAATAATTAACACCACTATTTATTTATAGCTAGCCGCTGTTATTTCAATTGTTTCAAAAAATGTTACTACTCCAATGTTATTTCAAACGATGGGTTTGATATTTAATATTCTTATTAATTAAGATTTATACTTTTCATTAATGTTTTTAGATTTTCTTAAGGATTTAATTTTTTTAAATAATAATTGTACCCGGATTTTCCGACACATTTTAATTTAATAAGAAAATAAAATTATTACTATTTTCCGTTCATTAATTACTTCATTACTTATATTTGAATTTCCTCTCTCAATTTAATTTGTTCTTTTTTAAATTCCTCTTTCTTTTGTGTTATTATCATCATTATTATTTTATTCGTTTGTGTTTTACCTTTGTTTTATATTATTTTTGATTTCTCGGTAATTTTTCGTTCATATTATTATATTTTTCTTTCTTTGTGGTTTCATCGCTGTACTACTCATTGTCACATAGTAACAGCAAAATTTTCTAAAACCCACGTGCTAGAAACAATTAAGATTCTAAATGTGACAACATAAAATCTTTAAAAACATTAAAACGACAAAATTCATTATGCGTTACCCTTTAACACAATGCGCCGCAGTCAAAACATATCTGTCGTTAATTAACATTCCTCCACAGTAGAACCTGTTAAAATACGACAGTCTCGCCATCCACGGAAATTCATTGGGTATTGTTTCGTGGCCTCCTACAATTCTACTTGGATCGTTTCGTATACCACAACCTAATGAAACAAAGGTTAATTATTATTAATTATTTTACATATAAATGTTAATGACAAGGCCAGTTGATTTACAATTAAATATTTTATTTAAAATTATTTTCAAACAGTAATTACTTTCTTTTATTCACTTAGTTTTTATTTATTAACGCAGTTTCTTGCATAAAATTCAAGAAATTAAAATCACAACTGAGATGAGTTATACATAAATAGTGACTCAACATTTCTACTCCCTCTGTATGAAAATTGCAACTTACTGCAACTACAAGAAGACGGAGGTGTGTCATGTCTGGGTGGTGGGCTATTTCCATATGATCCAAATTTTATGTTGTACAATTGCCTTGTTTCTCGATTTTCCTCCGCCTGTGTAAATATACAGAAATTACAATTGATTAACACTAACGGGTTACAAACTGTTTATAATTAACCATTTTGTATAATATATTATATACGACAAAAATAAAGAGTTAACTATTCTAGACCTTGGTTGTTAACGACGTTCAAAATTCATAAATCAAGCACCCTATTGTGTAAATCGGAAGGGCCCGGTAAGAATTCAAAGCAACTTTTCCGACCTAATTCGTTAGCATCTTACGGCAATGTAAAAGAATGTCGCTGGTAATTTTTTTCTCTTCTCTTGAAATATCAAATGTTCATTGACCAACAAAATTAAATAGTCGATGGGATACCAATTTTATGTCATAGTAATATCTAATTCCAGGTGTGCTCTTATAAATACTTATTAAGAGTCTTCTTAAAAAAGAAAACAAGTCATAATAAATATTTTATTGACCATCGCAGGGTCACCAATACAAACAGGTGTTTTATTTATTAAATACAAACATTCCCACAAAAAATAATTTAAACTGCTTGAATATTTCAGAACCATTTCGCCAACCGTTTAAATTATCTCTTCAAACGACATTCCAATATTGAGACGCAACATCGGAGTCACACTGTATTTTGCATATTCAAATTTCTCATATTTACTTTAACCAGTGTTATGATACGAATTTCAGTGGGACTGGCACCTCATTGAAATGTAAACCAGTTTTTTTTTATGGTTACCAAGATGTTTTCGAAAGGTGTAAATTTTGTATTAAACGCCATGGATGTTTGATTTACTTAATTTAAACTAAAATGATTTAATGGAAGTTCTAATAAAATTTTCTAGAAATATTTAAAAAAAATTCCAAATTCAATAAGACAAACATTTGCATAAAAAATAAATCACGCAATTTCTAAATTAATCAAATCCAATTAATTATTACTAAGTCTTTGATTTAAATCGCAAATTTTCTGAACTCTACTTAATATTCTTTAACAATATGTTAATTAATTGTGTCATGACATCACGATGTCTTAAAACAATATTCAAAACAGTTAACAGTTATTGGCATATTTTACTTAAATTATTTTAGGTTTTAATTAAAATTTTTATATATTTTAATTATTTGCTTAAAATGCATGTATAACGCAAAATATTCTTATAAAATTGATTTATATAAATTAAATGCTGAACTTGATTGACAATGCCATTGTACGAAATATCAATAATATCGTAAATTTATATTTATATAATATTACTTACCGAAACATTAATCAACACGAAAATCCCCAAAATAAGCGCGAGCTCGTATTGTAAAATACCCATCACAATCGACTGAACTTATTTCTTAAACATAAATAAATCAATAAGTAATGATTTCATCCGGTTTCGCGCTGCCAACAACACAAGTCACGATACCTGGAGGGAACTGGTGTGCGACAAGTCTTCAACGATTGTTAAATTCCATCAGCAAAACGGCCACACGCGTTCCACTATTATAGTTTATCGTCGGTTAATTGCCGGGCAAAATAGTAACGTTGCCCCGTTTCTATCTCGAGTCGTTTCTCATTGTTTTAATCGGACGTGACAATGAGTGAATAAAATTGGAATCAACTTGATCTTGACATTAAGAGTTCAATGTTTTTTGCGTTGATCTGCGAGTTTTAGGCATTACCGGTTATATGCGGCAACTAAAATGGGGCTTGGTATAAAAGCTTTGCAAAAAATAATAGAATATGTATTTTAAATTGGGATAAATTTAATTTGTTGTTTTCATTCACGAATGTTATTAATTGTTTGCAATGGCGCTCATTTCATCAAATAGCAAGGAATTAAAATTAACACAGTTTTTTTTTTTTGGCAAAATTGACCACAATAAGAACACAACCAAACACAAATAGTATCATATTTATTAATTTTTCGATTTTCGATTTCTGTTTTGGGTTGTGGTTGATCGAGTTTTTATCCATGTCATTCAGTTGTATTTATAGTCGATTTGGTATGGAAGATAATTGCTTTTAAACTTGTAATTTAAAATTGTTTCCTAATGCTACGTTGGGTTGGGTTGGGTTTGTTTAATTGCCTGCTAATAAGGGATTGTGAATCATATTTCGATAGAAGAGTCATCTGCAAGCAATGTCATCTTTCAAGAGAGAAATTTCTTTGCATACAATAAAAATACCAATAGTGCAATCATACACCCTTGCAGGGCAATATTTTTTTCTGATTATAATAATAAAATAACGTCAGCTATTGATCGATTGGTTCGGAAAGAGATACGTTTCAAATTATACATTTATTTTATCTCAATATTAACAAAATTTTGACCTCCAGTATTAATGGTATTTGGGTAATAAAATTATAATTTTATAACACAAATATGTCGTAACACTGGTACTTAAAAGTAGATCCTGGATGCGACCTTGCCACCAACTATTTCCTTTTTACTTGGATCTCGTTATCATGAGAAACAAAATTTACGGATGAAGTCGTAGGGTGAGAGACTACTCTGTAACAAAGAGTAACCGATATAGTGAATCTTGAAGGGAGTTAGTAGGAAATAAATAGGAATAAAATTTAATAAAAATTAATATAACAAGAGTCATCTTATTGCATGTTGATACTTACCTGGCTTTATTTTTTGTCTATATATCGTACGTCAAAAGTTTAAAAAATACTCACTGACCTATTGGTTGTATAAAATATTAGAATTATAACTTTTGCTTGAGAATACGTTGATATATTACATATGGCCATTGACACGTATCTTATTGCCAGTGTGTGTTTAGATGCCAATTATCACTTGTAGAGACGATTTTTAATACCGTTTTAGACCACAACTCACACATTTAATTTGCGTGTGTTTAACGGTCGCTCGATGTCACACGCTACAAAACCAGTGGCATGGCAATCATTGTAGAAAAAGGATCACGTGAATGAGGCAAGGATTCACTACTCCTATAAGTTAAAAATTAATTATGAGCAAAAGATTGAATTAAAATAAGAAAGTATAATAAGAGGCGGAAAAACAAGAGAATGTACATATTCCAAGAGTTCACACTTCAATGGTAACGGAACTCCACATTGGTAGCAAGTATATACTTGATCACATGTGTGTGACTACGACACGAATCCGTATAAAAACATGGAAGTGATATAACGACCGGCTGCCGAAGAATAACCTCAATGAGCTAAGGGAGATTCCAAGAAGAAGATGAAAATAAGGAGGTGGATAATAACAGTAAGAAATAAAGTTGGAAAAACGCAGATGGTGAAAAATGAAACTGTACAGAGTATTAAACGTTTCCAAAAATGCTCCCTTGAAGACCTACAGAAGGTATAAAATGAGCTCTCAGGCGCAACTTTTGCTTGCTTTGAATTTCAAATTTGATGTCAGCCAATTTTTATCATAATCGGTTGCGTGAAACGGGTCACTCCTAAGTCGATTTACTCTGCTATAATAAACAGTATGTAGAAGAATAAAAGCAACATATAAGGTCATGGAGCTTATGCTATCATAACTTTTTTCTACGCTCCAATTACGAGACACGAGGTCCACCATTGTTTCTTGCTCATGAAGACTTTGGTTGGTAAGCGTTATTCTGAACACTTGTTCCTTATAGTTTTGGAACAGCTGCAAATAATTAGGGGCCAATCCTGGCGAATTTGGTGGACAAGCAATTCGAACTCAGTGGAAACAGAAATCTATGATGCAAAATTCAATATATTTCTCTTTTCGTAATAACACAAAGTAGTCCCTTAGGACCCTTTGTAAAATTCCCATGGAATTAAAAAAATTACAACGAGGAGTTCGCCTGTTTTACTCGAAATTTGTATTCTTTTTTATTCCACTCTATGCTTTGTCATTTTGATTCAATATAACAGATCTGAGTATACACCTAGTTGGAACATAGCTAGAACATAATTGTGCCAAACTGGGTTTCAATGTCATAACTGTAAACCATTGTAGATCCAGCAAAAACATTCTCGTTATCACAATTTCCGATAAATTGCTTCAAAATGTTTTGAATGTCGCTGTGGAAAAGGATACATATTGTACACATTTTATAGCAAACATGGTCTTGGCCACTAACACTCCTTTACTCTCTGTACTTTAAAATCGTCTAACTATCCGAATGTAACAATATCACCACCATCACCATCTAACCATTTTCAATACTTATAATATAATTAATTACTTATGTATTGATATAAGATGATGTATGATGTCACAATAACCTATATCTTTATATAGTTTAGTCCAAACCATAATCTTTTGTGCAATATTTTTATTTATTAAAGTTGAAATTTTTATTAACAATCAAACCAAAAGGACACACTGGTGGAATGAGAAAAAACGCTGGTTATGGCTCTGAACAATTAAGTATATATTGTGTAAATCAGCGGTGGTATTTGGGGATTACTCTTTAGAAAAAAAATGAATATTTTATTCGTAACCATTAGGTGCGATGTTTTGCAGTGGATCAAACAATATTCGGACAAATGTCTGACGTGTAGGCAATACACTTTGCATATTTTTACATATAACTGCAATCAATAGTGTTCTAGCCTTCGAAGAGAATAAAACTGCAACAAATTTTCATCATTCATTCATCATTTCATCACCCTTATAAATAAATACACGATATAGGTATTTTTTATTTTAATAGAAAATATAATAATAATATTTGTGGCACGCAATAAATAAATAATAATGTTTAAATAATACACCAACCGCGTTGGCATTACGAACAGATGCACGTGTCATCCAAGTTGTATTTCAACCAGCTTAAATATTTCGTTACTCTTGTATAAACTCCTGGATATCCAGGTCTCCCGCAGCCGACGCCCCAAGATACAATACCTAAAAAGATAAAATAATTATAATTCATTACATGCACACTTCAATTGTAACGAAATTATCATAAATCGTGCTCAACATCCCCTAAAATTTTTCCTCCAACAATGGGTTCTCAACCATTCCACCACCATATCTATCGTTCGTCACATTCTTCGTTGTACTAGTTGCCATTATTCATTATTTCAAAATTTCCGTTGAACTGCTAACGAATATCTAACCATTTCGGTTTTGCCAAGGGCAGAGCATCGAGCCCTGCGATACTCCTTTTTGCGTTACCATCCAATCAGTTCGTATCTCTGCTCCTTCGGTTGTGGTTACTGTTCATGTACAAATATATCACTCCCGTCACTTTTCTACATAAATAGTTTAAAGCTCGTTTGCGTTTAGTGCTCTCCATATACGTTTTCGTGGTACTCTCCATATACGTTCTGCGAAAGCCAAGCACTTACTTCTGCTTGGTCAATCTGGTCCTGTGTTTTTCGTTTTCATTGTACAGTGCCTTCATTTCTCAATCATTTAGTTTTTGCAACTGATGATAAGCATCTTGCAGTCATCAAATTATCATAGCTTGTAGTTTTTAATTTCTTTTTGGTACATACGTGCTCCGTTCTGTTGGACTATTTCATTGAGGTATTGTACAGTTGATGATATATTTCTTCAATAAGTTTCCCTACCAGCTTTATTTTACATTGCTTCTTCGATGATCTCCTTAATTCTCGTTCTTCTCTTTGTCGTCCTTTTTCGCCTCAGATTATTCTATGTCACTAAATGTAATTCTATAGGAGCCCTCTCCAGTTGTTAAGACTTCTGCGGTTGTTGTTTATTATCCACATTGTTCATTATCTACAGAATCCTTTAAATAGGTATGCCTCAAGGTTAGGAGATATTATGGTTAAGAATAGACGAACATGACGAAGAGAAATGTATGTTAATATTAGAATTTTAAATAATAAATTAGGAAGGTTGCGAATGTCTATTTGTATCCACAACCCTATGTGGGTTTTTGGCAATTGTCCATCGGTTTGCAGTCTCCTCGTAGACTTTCCTCCAGTTACTTACGCCTATCGCACGCAGGGCGTCGTCCAACGACTTCTTCGTTGGTTTCCCTCTGTCTCTTCCTTTCCCAGTCTAGTTGTCATCGAGACTCATTTTCTTTCCTTCATTATGTTTGTCTTACTGCCATCTCACTCCTTCACATGATTTTCCACTTAATCTGCATATCTTCCCGCCTGGGCATTTTTGAATAATGTCGTTCTAGACAGTTAACTTCATAAGGACCGAGTGAAAACAAATATTATATAAGGGAGCATCCACCTGTTTAACTCCTTCGTTTATGTCATAAATTAGTTACTTGTTGTGAATTACTATGATCTCTTTAGAGTTCCTCATAGTTAGTTTTAGCCATTTCATCGGTGTGTCAATTACTGCTGATTTGCTACGGAATAATACAAAATATCCTAAGTGATGTTTCATCGTTAAAATGGAGTTTATCTATCCAGGATTGGACGCTAAAAGGACATGCACCTAAGTCCTCACAGGAAGAAATCAGAACTAGCTCCATGGACGAAGTATTTTCGTAATGTTTGCAAATTGCAACAGACTTAGCAAATATATGATAACTTCCAGAACAAATTAGAGCGAAGTTTGCGGCGGAGGACAGGAAACTGGTCGCAGTACTATATGTATGTTGCGCCATGTTCTCATGAATCCACTCAAAATTTATTCCATCTGTGTTTCCAGACATAAATATCGCAATTGTGCACTCTTTTTTGTCGATCCCCTTCATTTCATGTTTCGAAAATAGAAGGATGCAGAGGATACATCTTTTGGTCTTCTCGATCGAGAAGGTGGACTAGAGATCTATAAATATGCATCTCCACAATTCTATTTTCAACTTCCCTGTCTTTCTCATTATTTCACATTATCTTTCATGCTTATAGCTACTCGATTTAATAGGGTACATCCGCTCAGACTTAGTCTGTCAGTGATATTTATTCCAAAAGACTAGAAAAAGTCAGTACTCAGGTCAGAGTCGGTTTTACTAACGACATCATGAAAATTTATTAATAGATACAGTTAGGAGTTGTCTAGGAGTAACAATGTATACAAAATTATATATTATAATTAAAATGGCTACATCAATAATTACACCTGAATTATTGGGATGATATCATAAACCAAAACATGATTAACCAAAAGTTAAAGAGTAACTTGGTGTAATAAAAGCTACCCTTCATTACACTTAATGAAGATTTCGAAACATCAACTGGGTCATCCAAATAGAACCCAAACGCCCTAATGAAATTAAATGAAATCAATCAAATACTGAAAAAAAACATTCTTATCAATCCAAACAGAAAATTGGTTGGGACAGTGGAGCCCAAAAAATACTTTCATAGACTCTTCATTCAATCGGATAGTTTAAATGCGGATAGTTTAAATGGGTTTCTTAACTAGGAATGAGTCTACATGCGGCTTCTACTATAATACCACGTGACACTAGAAATTTACAGGAGGCTACGAATTTATGAAGCAATGATGCTGCTCTTAAACAATGGCTCCAAATACACAGCAGACGAAATCCTTGCAAGGCACTTCAGCCGAACTAAAAATCCCATTAAATAAAGCTCTCCAGACACAATAATGTAAGTCCTGGTGGTCTTGAGGTATTCCTCATTGCATTGATTTCGAACATTCTAGAACATTGGAGAGAAGGCAACACATTTGCAATCTTTTGCCTTCAGTTTTCCATATCGTTCCATTAGTTTTCCGATACAATGTCCTTTTCCCAATTTCATTTATTTTTTCTCATGTTACTTTCCATTTCATATCATTTTCTACTATCCTTGTAAATAGATTGCTATTGTATATCTTCAATAGATTTTTTTAAGAACAATTGCAGTAATAGTGCAATCTCATAATCCTGTTTTAGAAGGAAAGGAAATGTTTGCCACAACTTACTTCTCTCTTAGTCCCCCCTAATAGTTTATTTAAATTAATTTCAATACGTACCAGCAATTTCGTATTTCTCCCCGGTATGCACCACCAACGGTCCCCCACTGTCCCCCTGACACGAATCCATCGCTCCACGTCCAGCACACAGCATATACGACGTTATCCTCGAAGCCCTATATTTCATCGCTCTACATTGCGCCAGTGTCAGTATGGGTACCTCAACTTCCTGAACGATTCCTGGCAGCATTCCTCCTTCCGCTGTTCGACCCCATCCTATGACTGTTCCCATTTTTCCGGCGGGATTGAACCGACCTGAAAATTTACCGAATCAGAGCAACGATTTCAACAATCATGAAACTATACCATCCGGTAGACAAATCGGTCGGATGTTCTTCGAAAATTCGACCTGCTTTCTTAGTTTCAGCAGAGCGATGTCGTGATTGTACGTGTCCGCGTCGAAATTCCTGTGTTTTATTATGGCGGCGACCGCTCTCATTTTTGCTGCCGCTTCGGCGGTGGTCGTTAAATCGTGGTCGCCCAAAACTACTCTGATCTTTGATCTTTTTAATCTGAAATTAAATTAAATTATTTTTATATAATATAAAGGAGCTATTGTTCATCTAAATTATTTCCAATATTTTAATATTTTAACAATAATACACTAAACGATGTGTATCCAATTGGTTATTAAAAATAACTGTAGCGTTCAATTAGAATGATCTAGATCTAGGTAAAGGTAGTTTTTGTGGAACATGTTTAGTGTTATTTTTTTGCGGGATTAACCGATTAAATTCGGGTACATCGGGTTATTAGCTTAGGTATGACTATGAACAATGACTACCTTTTAACACAATGAGCCGCAGTCAAGACGTAATCTTCCGTCAAAAGCGAAGCTCCACAATGGTAATGCCCGTCGTACATTAACCTGGCTATCCATGGATATTTATGGATGCCGGTTGGTCGTCCACCGACAATTCGATTTTCTTGGTTGGGATGGCCGCACTCTGAAAAAAACGCTATGGGAAGTTCCTTGTTCTTATAAAGGCGTAAGCAATGTAAAATGTTCTCGAATTGTAAATGAATTTAGCAAAATGTGATATTACCACAAGTGCAGTTCTTCTTCTTCGATGCGTCATCGTCGTCGTCTTCTTCGGCAATGCCAGCACCTTGAGTTAAAGTGCTAGCTAAGCTGAACAAATCGTTGAAAAGGAATCTCTCGGTCCTGTTCGTCTTTATACGACCATCTAGTGATATTTCGTTGTCAATGTCCTGAAATAGACAAAAATGTAACTAACTAAATTTATGAAATTTCCAAATTAATTAATTTTGTCTGTGGTATTATATACCTCAATTAATGAATAAATATTTTATATATAAATAATATATTATTTAAGTTGCTAATGAAGACACGTTTGTCTTTCTAGATAGTTATAAAAGTTATAGATAGTTATTAAAATCATACCAGAAGATTTTGAAGTTTATGTTTATTAGAAAATTTTTAGCTTTTGCATCCCTTAGTTT
Organism: Geotrupes spiniger; assembly: GCA_959613385.1. NCBI lineage: Eukaryota > Metazoa > Arthropoda > Insecta > Coleoptera > Geotrupidae > Geotrupes > Geotrupes spiniger. The sequence continues at coordinate 11,792,214 of OY390735.1, read as the reverse complement.
GCGGTTTCGTCTTTTAATATATCGCGTCATATACACTTTTGATGCATTTGCACTTTCATTGAAAAGAAAACGAAATCAATGCATGAAATTACTGGAAAGTTAAGTATAGTTCATTACCATGCAATGGAACATAAGTGAATGAAATAATAGTTTATTTTCGAATTTCTAACTAATTTCTATTAGAAAAAAATGTTAACTTTCAACCAATTATTCTATATATAAAAAAGCTGAGTTATATTTAATGACTGCGATAATAATTAGGGCTGTGCTATTGAATCACTAATGGGGTACATCCATTCTCAATTGATTTTTATTTTTTAACATCTCTAATCAATCGTTTTTTTTTAGCAGATACGTAGTTACTATCATATGATTTTCATTTCAATGAACTATTTCATAAATATAGCATACCTACCATGTGAACCCAACCCAACCCAACTCAATAAAATGTAACAATGGAATTATTGTTATATAATATCACAGCCACCGGACGAATTTTAACTGACTATCCGTACGTGCTAGTCTCATGCGCCGATGATAATTTTATTTTCATTTCTAATTTAACACCGGTGGTTGTGAATCTCTCATAAATCTCTATTAAATATTTGCCCTATGTGGAGGGGTTCTTGAAATGAATCGTTATTCTTTCCGTTCGTACACAGACGATTATTTCATTTTTATTTAATATGCAATACCAACCATCATTGCTATTTCGCGGGCATGCTGATACCATCATTTTTATTTTTTAATTTCATTCTAGTATATTTTACGAGCCACGTTAATCAAATATCTAATATGAAATATCAACAGATTTTGGTAACAGCTCTTCGACCAACCTAAAAATCTAGTAACGTGGTAAGTTTGCACGGAATCCAACGTTATGGCTAAGTGAAGACGGTGGTGGATCTTTTTTTTCTTGTTTCAATGGGCGCCACGATGGTCGAACGCTGTACTTGCAAGTGACACACAACATGTTCGATTTAATAGACTAAGTTGTCAATACAAGAACAAAAAGATATTCTTGGAAGAATCGATTACTAGAAAATTAAAAATTATACATAACTTAGACATACATTATTCAGTTCTACCGCAAGGCGAAGTCCTTGCACCAGCAAAGCTCTTACGAGCTACCTACTTGCTTATGTACTGGTCGTTTCCGGTAGGCGTTGCATATTTACACTAAAGAATATTAACATATACTTTCGCTGTTTTGTTACATTATGAATTATGTTGTACATTCTATCATCATAATCCTTTTCCTAATTGTGACACAACCTGATCGGTTCCAGCGGAAAGATGTTTCCTATTTTATCCCTAACGTATATTCTACGATTCTTCTTCTGTGTTCCTTAAAGTGTTGCTTGAAATGTTTTCGTGAAACAGGATATTCCAGGCTGTCCCAGTCAGGCAATGGGACAATTAACTCGCGGTTCACTACCGAGTCCAAAACAGAAGATATTCTTATCTTCTGATGATGGCGTAACTGCCGTAATTATAATAAAGATTTGTCAGAAAAATTTTGTGGAACAAATTACCAAGTCTTTTAGTATTGTTTTAAAATACTCTATTGATATGCATAGTACATACTGTATTTAGCTTTATTGTTGCGAAAAACCTTGCTGAATGACAAAACTTAACATTCCATTTGCTTTTGACACCATGTTATTAACATAATGATCAAATATTAATTTATTGTCGACCGACATACCAAGTTCACGAATAACATGGTTAATATATGTTTTTAATATAATGGCATTGCAGTTATTAATATCAAGTTCAAATTGGTTATTAGAACAATAATTAAAAAAGTTCGTATGAATATTTTCATATTTTCAATTTCTGCATTCATTAAAAATTACTATAATGAAAACAAGAATTAATATCAAGTACTTAGATAATAAACAATAATGGGCCTAGATGGGAGCCATGTGGCACGCCAGAAGAAAGAAATGCCAATATATTTAGAAAGAAAACCATGAACGTTAACAGTTGTGTAATATCAGAGACATAAAACTTCAGCCAATTTATTCAGACGGTATTAGCTCCAGCTTGATTGGATTTATTAAAAAATAATCGACAACTTAGCGCATGGTCTAGCAAGCTAATTTATTAGTGCCGCTGGGAAAGTTGTAATTTTGCAATACTTTCATTGAATGAGCACGTACTCATTTTGGATACGTACCAACTTCGCATAATCATCTACTGTAGTGCAAAAAAGAGAACGAGAGAGTGCAGGACATTTTTTGATTTCTATAAATTCTAATATAAATTCTATTAGTACGATCAGTTTCCATACATGATATATACTTAATTCGTTCACTGAACCTTGCATGCATTATTTGGTGGTATCTTAATAGTTTCTATACCTACTTTAATCTTTCAACACTTCAACACCCCCCACCTTCGTTTAATTTTTTTTCAATTCTCCAATTTCCGGCTCTACATCCCTTTACTTTTTTCAACTTATTTCCCACACCCGGTTTGGCAAAATATTGAAGAGTTGGGCCATCTGAAGATTCCAAGTGGGGACTGTGAAACCACATTTTGAAGTCCTCCTCGCACATCGAATAGCTGTTTCAACACTTATTCACTTGGGGACAAAATCCATTTATGTCAATAACAAATGCATTAAAATTGGCACTCTGAAAGCAATCAGTTTTTGGGTCAATTAAAATTGAACTGAAAGAACAAATAGTCATATAAAACGTACGGAATTGGAACACTGGAAGTCTTTGTAACGAAATTTCATGGTAGGCATGACTTCTGAATATAGTTTTTTTTCAAATGGCCATTGGATAAAGCACACAACTGAACAGGATTTGTCAGAGATGGCTGTGTTACAAATTTATCTTCTTCCTCTTTTCGTTTCGACTTAGTTGCAATTTTCGTACTTTTTTATTTTTTATACATTCTTAGGTTTCTAGCTCCTCATCTTTAATGGCTCATCTGGTTTAAATGCAAAGACCAACGTGTTTCAGGTTGGGTTAGAACGTTCAGCACAGTGTTAACAGTTAATAAAATTTCATGGATTTAGTAACGATTACAAGTTCAAATTCTAGTTCGTCCACACAACCAGATCAAGCTTATGTAACGATTAAAACATACTCACATTTCCACGGCGGCATTCACCGTCCAGAAACAAATTTGAAGCGCACACACTCCAGACGAGCAGAGTGATTCCGAGCACTGTCATTTTTCTTTGAGGCGACGTTCACATCCAGTTTCACTTTTCGTTTCCCGAATCAACCGACGACACTCACTTTCGACGGATCGATTTCGGCCAAATCGCCGAAAATGCTCGTCCCGCTGGTCTCTCTCGAAAAAAACTCGTACGTTACTTATCACGGTGGTGTTTTTCGCGGCAAAATGCGTTTATAATCGATCCTCAAATGTGATTTACGCCTCACGTGAGGCTTTCACCGTCAAGTTCAGACTGCTCGGTCTTCAGTGGGTCAAGAAGAAAGTAACCTTGGAGAGAAAGGACGGCGTATCGTTATAAATTCCTCGTTTATTTTAATTTAATACTCGAAATTACGGGCGGAACGCATGCCACAGACGATTATGTTTTTACGGTGTTATATTGCACGGTCCATTTAAGGTGTTTACTAGAAAATGACAGTTGAAAAAAATTATCAGGGTGTAAATAAACAATGGTTTTCAATAACCAAAAGTGGGAATGTTTTGCACAAAAGGCAATGCATCACCTGATGATATGGTCAACTATACGTGACGCACTTCAGAGGTGAAATACAACCAGGTCCTGCCATCTTCTACAAAAAAAATAGTTCAATTGCCAAAGAAAAATTGATAAATATTAATAATCCAGTAACATACAAAGGGGACCATGAGGAAAAATTGGTACATGGGAACTAGAACAACCAGATGATGCTCCTGGATAACAACAAAAATCAAATCAAAGCAATTTAAATAATAAAAATGTAAACCTTTTAACAATTAATAAAAGATGCAACGCTCCATATACTATCGTACCTAATTAACCACAGCAACAACATGCAGGAACTTTTCAATTTTATAAATTATATATTATCCGAAATTATAATTACCAATAAATCTCTAAATTAACAACTGGGATACATACGCTTCTCACATTTTCACTTTCAATTTACTTTTTATATAATTATTGTTAATGAAAAGCTAACTGTACGACACATATCACTTTATTATGTACCACGTACTACTTAACAGCACGTAGATGTCATAGATTAAGAGCAAGGCGAATGAAAGTCGAAGAAAGTGAAAATGGCAAAGTGACGACATTTTTGTTACCGCCAAATTTCCTCGCGAATATTTGATGCCGACGAAACGAATGTTAATTGAAATATTCATAAACGAGAAACTTGCATCCGTGTGCGTGATGTTTTTTTTTTGCAAATTTAACGATATTCTTAAGTATTATGTACACATGGATTCGTTGAAATAAGTATTTGCCTTATATATTTTAATTAGAAAGTCCAATTAACAAGGCAAATATCGTAAATTTCAGCGAGCCAACAATCCGCATTAATATCGCGAAGTGAAAGAAGAATTTAAGGATAATAAATGTGGGAAAAACTCATTCAGAGAAACTCATTAAGTAGGTGGCCATATTGCGTTTACTACACGAAATCAGTTCCGAGCAATTAAGAGTATTTGCAGACTAATTAAGTGCGAAGTGTGTAGAGTGTTTAAGTGCTGAAATTAATTTGAATTTTTCTATAAAACATCGTCAATGTGCGGTGCGTTGTAAAATCGATAAACCGTGACTAATTACAATGCAATTATCTAGTTCATAGGCGCCTATCTTCATATCCTTGCTTTGTATACGCATTATTTTTATTTATCAATGATTTTATATACTACATCTTTTAATAGCGTTCTCTCACTTCCATCTTGTATTTTGATTTTTTTAATTAAGTTAGTAGTACACAAACTGTAAATGTAGGAATACTTTTTATTGTAAATTATAATTTACATTGGGACCATTTTTTGTTGAATAATAATTTAGAAATCTGCATTTTAGGTTAAGTAAAGAAGTTGGTAACATCGAAATATATTAATAATAATTTAATAGATAGATGTGATAGATGTGATGTGATAGATGGATAGATGTGGTGCCTTTGAACAAGTTGAATTGTCATTCAAGAGTTAGCTATTAAACAAACCAGAAGCGTGTTTATTTTTCAAAAGCAAGCAAGCTTATGAAATTACCATCGTGCCACACTATTTTTTTTCTTTTCCTGAAACTCTCATCAAAATAATTCAATAAACCATTTTATTAATATGGTATGATTTTAAAAATTACATCAGTTACAATTATTAAGGACAATTTAAATGTTTTACAAAATACCCATAAACATTTGTTTTTTAATGTTATTTTTTGCCGCACATTAGCTGTAATGGATTTGCATCAAACCGACAAATGTTTGAATCCGTATGAAGCTTGACTGGAAATCAATCAATCAAGTGCATAAAACTCGCAGAAAATTCCTGTTTCAGGGATTGAATTATTGCTGAAAATTGTTTGTTCTTGGTTTTTGTTGATTGAAAACCCAGCACGAGTTGCAATGGCATAACATTTTTATGAAATTGATCCTTTCTTCTTCATTTTCGAAATCTTCGAATAATTGCAACCAACACTCCTTTAAAAATTCACTTTCATTTATGTTTTCCTGTATTGAGCAATAGCTTTTGCATCTTGATATCAAGCAGCAGTGTTAATTTCCAATCTTCATTTTTCAAAACCGGTGATATATACTTTTTTTGTTCTTCTTCTCTTCGGATGACGAAAATAGTGGTTGGTTTCATAATGTCGCTTTACTGATTATTTTTTACACACCACCGTTCCTGAACATAAAATTCAACCAGCCTTACTGTCCTTATTAATCATGCCATACATATCAATCCACCAAGTTTGAAATTTTCTACTACTACCTATTTCGATTATTTCATTGAACTAGCCATAGTAATAAATTCTAAAAAAAAGCTATTAAGAAATGTAGCTAAAAAGATTAATAATAATGAAATTAAAAGAGAAGATGGATCACTAATATCTGGATGAATACATAAATAAATACAAAAAATTAAATATATATGAATCATCATCATATATATTTAATTTTTTGTATTTATTTATGTATTTATCCAGATATTAATGATCCAGCTTTTCTTTTAATTTAATTATTATTAATCTTTTTAGCTACATTTCTTAATAGCTTTTTTTAGAATTTATTACTATGGCTAGTTCAATGAAATAATCGAAATAGCAGAAACCACATAACATACACTTAAAAGATGAGTACGTACACTATAAAAACACTCTCTGCGAATTACTAAAAAATACAAAAAAAAAGAATATTACAAAGATAAAATTAATAAAACTATGAATAGCAAGCATTTGTGGAATGTTTTCAAGGAACTTACGTATAGCAAAACATAGAGCTGAAGGAGGAACCGTTAAATATTTTGAAGAAGTCACCAATACATTTAATAAATTGTTTAGCAAGCTAAGAAAATTTTCTACAGAAAAGTCAAAGAAAAAGACGAAACATAAATTTTCACTATATTCTTAGAAGAAACGAACGGAGATGAGATGTTTCGTATAATCACCCAACTGAAAAATGACATATCAGTGATACGTCATTTTTCAGTTGGGTTGGGACCCAACTATCAATCCCTGGTTATACGGTATCACCAGGGATTGATAGACAGAAAGCGAAAACTGTGCAATTAATCACACCTTATATTACGAAATTGTATATTATGAAGTTACAGAAATTAATATTAACGAATATTATTATTATTTTCTCGGCTAATAAGATCACCATAAATTTATCTAAATTTACATGACGTTAATTTACAAAATCTGGTCTGCTAGTCTGAAAACGAGATCTATCAATGCAATATCTCGTTTTAACACTTAACCACCATCGTGCGGTCACCTTGAACGCGTCGATATTTAAGTGGTGTTTGTTTTATTCCTTCTTCGACAAATCGCCTCAGTACCTTCAATCTAGTAGCCTTAGTATGTTGCTGCAAGCCAGTGATAATGCCCCGCTTCGTTTTATTTTCAAAAATAATAAAAATTTGCAAGAGGATAGTGTGACCGGACTGCGGCGTTATTGTGACTCTTCTGTTACACGTAAACGTTCATATGTAAGAATGATCAACTTGGACTTTCCAAAAAGACGAAATACATACATCCAATGGACGGCGTTTGTGAAGAAACAGTGTTAAAATATTACGAAGGGTGTGATAGTGATTTTAGTGACAAAGATGTTGATAAAGACATTTATGAAGGCAGTGAGCACGATGCTGACTCTGAAATTAAAATGCGACACCTTGAACCTGAAAGTGGAAGTACGGTAGAAGAAAATAACAAATATTGATTCCCATACAGAAATTGAATTGGGTATTAGAAGGGAAAGTTTCTATGGTAAGAATCGATCCAAATGGTCTTCTGAAACTTTCCATTCTCGCACCAAAACCACAAGTCACAATATCATAATGCAACTTTTTACAGATAATTTTACGATGGACATTGAAAATTGAAACAAAAGGGAAAATTTCTAAAAATATCTCGATCTGAATTGACTGAGTTAAAGGCATTCATTCGTCTTTTATTTTATACGGCCGTTCTCGTGTCAAACCATGAAAAAAAAATTAAGAATTTTTGCTACCGATAGGTTGGGAAGAGATATTTTCGCTGTGTTATGAGTAAGTTAGTAGTAATAGATAGTAATAGGTTTACCATTTTGCTCATATACGCTCGATTTAATAATCCCGAAGATCGGAAGATCCCTTTATTATGGCACTCACCCAATCAGTACCATGTCTACATATCACCATACATTTTTACATCAAATCCAAAGTAACGACCTAAGAAATTTTTATTGTTATTCAGAATTTTAAGGCATCATCATTGCCAAATGTATTTTCAGACCATACACCGTCAAGGTGATCTGACTATACATTTGAAAACGATGACTTAAAATTCCGAATAACAATAAAAATTGTTAGATGATTTTGATTTATTCAATTAAAATTATGAGCAAATTAAACGATGGGAGCATTCGTTTTTGCACAAACTCATATAAGGCCACAGAACCCTTGGAAAATGATACATACCATCCTTCAAGATTCATAAGAATAAATAAGTTGACTTCATAAGTTTACTATTTTATTATTCAGTATCGATTAAGAACTTTCTTAAGATTTTTCCCAGACCGCATTAACGTACTTAGAGGAAATGCGCCATTTTGGAATTATCCTGTAGAATAATCCAAAGTGGCTTAGTACTACGTTTGAAATCTCATGTGTCCATGTGGTTACAAAGAACCTTTGAGTATAATCCATGATGTACCAATAACAGTAGACCCCGCCCTTTCTGATATGTCAGACTATACTGATTCTTACAACGAAGTAAGTAAAGTAAATCAGATTGTACCATCCGACTTGGAAAGCTAATGTGCGAGAATCAATGCAGCTTACAATTTAGTAAACGTTTAGAAAAACGAAGACTCAAAGTGTTTGTGAATTAAGCACAAAAATAAGAAGCAGCCACTGTGACCCCTCGACGGCAAATACACGATGACGGTGGTTAAGGGTTAATAAACGACGGGGTGTGTTTTTTTTTGGGGTTCACATTAACTCTTATTAATACTAGGAATTGTAAAAAAATAATATCTTGTAATTTTTAAATAAGTTTATTTCACAACATTACCATTATTTGACTACACGAGCAAGACTAATTATACATATAAAACTATGTATTCTCTTTGGCACGTTACCGGTATAAACTAAGCAGCTAATAAGTTTCATTTTATATCTAAATAAATTAACACATAAATAGGATCATGACTAGAATTTCAATTTCGTAACGCACATACGACTTAACCTATAGTTTTACTCTTGAAGCCAGGCGGAGGGCACAAGCACTCTCCGTTCAAGGATTCCACTATCCAGTCCAGGTAATTTGTTAGTTTCGTGTAAATCCCTGGCAAGTTGGGCCTGGCGCATCCTCTCCCCCACGAAACGACACCTTATATAATAAGCATTAGAATTTGGTTATGGAAATTTGGAATAAAACTTACCAATAACTTCCATATTTCCAACTTCATTTTTCAAATGTAGAGGACCACCACTGTCTCCCTTATTTGGAAAATAGCATCAGTGCAAATATTAATATTATTGGAAATTGTCTTACTTGGCACGCGTCTTTTTGACCTTCCGGGTATCCAGCGCAAAACATGTTCTCTGATAATCGCTTCTCGCCGTAACCAGACGCGTAGCATTTTTCTTTGGTCCATACCGGAACGATGACTTTCCTTAATATCCTAGAGGTTTCCAAACGTTCCCCAAGCTTACCCCATCCAGCAATTACAGCCAAACGTCCTGCGTAATCGGTTGATGCTACACGAAAATAATTTTAAATTATCATCGCCAAATATTCAGCGCATATTTAAAGGAGAAACATCTTAACTGCTATATTGAGTAAATGAAAAAAAAAATTATATACTTACCCGAATTTGGAAGACAAGCTGGTTGAATGACTTCATCGAAGTCAACCGGATAATCCATCTCCAATATCGCAATATCGTTGTTATAACTGGATGCGTCGAAAAATCGATGCTGCGTTATGTCGATCAAATTCCTGACGACTATCTTCGACATTCGATCAGAGGCGTCGTGGTCGTGATCGGCCAGGACAGCCGTAATGTGTCTTATGTCGAAGCTAAAAAGTAATTCGGTAACACGTCACGTTAAACAAAATTTATCTTCGATGCACATTACCCATCGACACAATGAGCTGCGGTTAGCAAATGCCTGCGAGTTATCAAACTGGCGCCGCAGTAAAGATTACCGCCTTTGTACAAACCGGCTATCCAGGGAAATTCGTGCATTTTCGTCACATTTCCTCCCACTACTCGCATATGACGATTGTTCAGGCCGCAAACTAAACAGAAATACACCTTAGATTCAACGACAATTTATTTGTTGCAGTTAAACCAAAAATCAAACACGTGGATAAAATAATATTTATTCATTGTTAGTTTAGAACCTCGCTCGTCAGCAAATTAAAATTCGATGAAATACTTTTATGACAACCTTGTTTATTTTAATGTTGTATTAACCTTAAACTAAAAAAGCAACAATGGTCACATAATTAATATATTGCATGTGAGAGGTCATGCGTCAATATTTTTATCTGTTAACGAAATTCAATGTCGATTGTAGATATGAATGATGCTATGTTTAAAGGATTTTTATTATAATGGTCATTAAAGTTATTAAAGTCTTCTTGTAGTTCTTGTAGTTTCTGTTCTGAACGGAATTAGTTATTAATTAAATTTAGTTTTTCTTCAACAAATACAACTCAACCCAATTAACACAAATCAAACCCAATCATACCCCATCATGAATTGACAACAAAAGCCTGGCGCAATCTAATCAAATTAATTAAACACAAAAATTTGAAATAAAACTGAAATTTCCTCAGTTTGCAGGACGTTCAAGGCAGTTGGTGAAGCAAAATATTTAAAGTGATGTTGAAGGTTTATTTAAACGAAATTTTATTTATCATACCCTTTCTGGATTTTTTTAAAATTTCAGTGAATGTTTTCTAAATTGTATTATGTAAATAGTTAGCAATTTTGTGGAATTTAGAAATCATTTAAGTCTTGTATGATTTTTTAAACAAGTACTGTGCACATTTTCTACCATCCGAACGGATTCAAATTTATCATCTTCTAAAAAGTCTAAAGAAACGTATTTACGTCACTCCTTGTAACTATATTATTCTACTTAATAAACTTGAAGCTTTTTTGCCTTGCATCTGTAATAAGACCTGGGCTTATTAATTATTTCTAAACGATGAATGAAAAGAAACTATTTCTGGCAAAAGTACCCACCACAGTTACATTCGTTGTACGCGCTTATGATATTATCATCAAGTTGACGACTCCTTCTCGGATCCTTCACATCCTACGAACAACATTAAAAAATTCACATCAAACAAAAACGACAATTTCAAATCGTGTACCTGAAGGGGCACACCGAAACATTGCCCGAAAACGCACAACAACACTATGCATGTAAAACGTGTGGCAAACATTTTTATGCGACGTTTTTTTTTTGTGTATTTCTAGTCTGTGTCAATTCTGGATTTTGAACTAATTACTCTCATGTTCGTTGGCGTTTTTATATACAAAGTGGTGTATTGTTTCAATGATTTTTGGGGGGGTTTCGCCTTGACCATTTTCATCATCTGCAGTCGCACACACCTCCATAGTCAATGTCTAGGAGTTGATGTGCATCCAAGGTCCCATGCATTTCCACGATTGACATATTTACGCAACGGCTGATACCTTCACACAATTTCCGATGCATATTTAAATTTATGTCGGCGCAGTTTTAAACGCCCGTAAAGTGCATTTCGTGATTATCTGGAGCGAAGTCAATGTTATTTAATAAATGTGAATACGCCAGTGAAGTAAATTTGTGATCTGAGACGTAAACTGAACGCACAATTATTTAAATTTCTCAATTACATAAATTGTTAATTAAATTATGCCAATCGCCTAGATTTTATTTGAATATATTAAAAATATTATACTCTATAAGTCAAATTATTGCAACTATTACGACAGTAAATAAATTTTTCTTGTGTTTCATCTAAAGTTTATTTAGTGCAAAACCAGTTGCTTTTTATTCTAATCGCAGCTATAAACAATTAACACAGTGCATAGAAATGGAATAACATTTGTCTTTCTTTCGTCGTCATATTATCCGAAGTATATATAATAGTAGTTCCACCTAAAAAAACTTTTCGTAAATAGATATCCTCAACGTCATATATAAAGGTGACAAAGACAAACCAAATGGAAAGAAAATTGAAGGGGAACGACAATATTTTTGACGAATTGTCAGATGATATTATTAACCTGACCATTAGCTCCATAAGAAGTTATTTTTTTTTTGTTAAAAATCATTGATATAAGTAAAAATTTCAAATGGCGAAATAACATCGGTCCTGAAGAAAGTATCTTTCTTTTATTGGACATTTAAATCTGAACGTTTTAGACCATGAAATATTTTTTATGGCAACCAGGCATCTGGTTGCAAAATTCTTTGGATACACTTGATACCATTTAGTTTGATTTTTTGAAATTTTGCATTAAAAAATAAGATTTTGGAATATTTCTAGTCCTTTTTCTTTCTCATTCCTCCCACTATTCCATCCTTTGCTCTCATTTTCTCATACAACTGATCCTTCCTACTTGGCCATCTCGAAAAATATCTAATATACCATATTAATCGAGACATTTTTCACTGTCACCAAATCTTGCAATCTTTCAACGTACCAATCAAATTCATATTTTTAGGTAATCCTCATGCCTACAATTAAATTTTCCCACCTCCACTAATTAGTTTCCTAAGTACTGGATATTCTTTTATTTCAATTATCCAACATCGTCTCTTTGATCTCATACGTCAAAGGCGTCCTTTTTCCCTGCGGTGTAAATCCTTCAATTTTCCTCTCAATTAATATAGTGTCGATTCACATTTTTTTTAATTTGTCCACTGTTTTTAGACCCATTTAAATATTTCTGCTCGATACACCAATTTGCTATTCACATATCTATTCCATAATTCTATTGCCCTCTGAATCATGCAACATCTATTACTACATTTGCCAAACCTATTCTAGTTCCCCGTCTCTATTTTGTGCATTCCATTAATTTTCGGTTTCTTTTACTTACTTCGTGGTTACCTTTTTACAAAAATCTTCTCATATCCAGAGGCAAATGCAAGGCAATTATTAAAACTGAGGCAACAAAAATTGATCAAAGATGACATGGAATAATAATTAATCCTTATTATCCCTTGATTTTTGCAGTTTTTCATCGGCAAAAAAACAAACCATACGGAAATTGTTGAATTTGGAAGTTTTTATGTTTTATGAGTTTCTTAATCGAAGTTGAAAGCTTTCAAAACACATGTTTTTCAAATGAATTTTAACTAGGAAGGGATGCTGATAATTTGGACGTCATTAATTCAGTGGCAAATGGAAAGCAAATGGCGTCAATGAAAATCATCAAAATTAATTCACATACATTGACATCAATAATCGTAAACAGAAATACAAAACATTAAGAAAATAATCCAAAACTAAATTTAAGTCAAAAAATATTGTCTTAGTTGTTAGTTTTAATTGGGCAATTGTGTCACATTTTATAACCACATTTCATATGTCCAAAAATATGATTCTATTCTACAAAATTTAATTAAAATATGTTTTGTACAATTCATTAGAGGAAAATTCCACCTATAATAAATTGAACCTAATAATTATTTCGACTTATAGGAACGTCAATGTAAATGTTACACATGGGGTTTATGGTGTCCAATAGTTTCATTTTGTTCTGAAATCTTAGGAATCAACCACTCAACCACAATTCATATGTACAGGTAAATGCAACGTAATTATTAAAACTGAGGCAACCAAAATTGGACTACTAAGTCATCAAGGATTACATGGAATAATAATTGATTATTCGTTGATTTTGTTACCAGCAAAAACAAATCATGCGAAAATTACTGGATATTGGAAGGATGCTAAAAATGTGGGATCGACATCATTAATTCAGAAAATGGAAAGTAAAACTGGCGTCAGTGAACAACAACATCAAAATTAACTATGTATCAAAAACACTTCAATAGTCGTAAACAGAAATCCAGTATAATATTTAAGAACAAACATTTAATAAAACATTAAAAAAAAGGACCGAAACCAAATATATCACATTTTATAAACATAGACCTAATAATTAATTCGACTTATAGGACGGACCAATATAAATGTTAAAAATGGAGTTTATGGTTTCCAATAGTTTCATTTTGTTCTGGAATCTTAGGGATCAACTACTTCTTTCTTCGGGGTAACGAAATTTCCCCATAAATAAATTTACTAAGTTTTGCCATAAAGTTTCTGAGAAAATACAATTTCTAATTTTTTATTTACGATTTTTTATTTCTGTAAAAACTCTTTCTGACGCAGCCTCTATTGCTTTAAATTGTATTTTTTATAAACTATGTAGAGATAAGTAGACTATGTATGACGGTGACTAAGTAATTTGGGTTTTAACACATACCATAAAACTGCACAACAAAATTTGCAGTTCCGCTGCTACTACTTCCACTCATGAATTCATGAACATGAACATGTTTCTGATTTAAAATATTAGTAATGAAGCGAACAGTGTTTTTTTACTGCCTTGTCGGAAGAAAATTGCTCCTCAATTTTGTTAGCTGTAATTCATCCAAAGCACCAATTTGTTCCTCTTATAATTAGTAAATAAATTGTAGAAAATTCAATTACAAATAGATTTATAAAAAACACCAACGAAATAATTAGAAAATATATATATATATATATATAAAATATATAATAAGAAGAAAATAGAACGAGTTGATAAAACAAACAAACGTAAAAATTGACAATTGTAAGTAAGAAAAAATAACGCGATCAAGAAAGACACAAGAAAAGTTCTAAATCTAAAATGAAAAGAAAAGTTTCATTAAATAAAATATAATAGACAGTGCAATTAATAAATTATAAAATAAACAACATATAAACAAAATATAAAATAATATAACTACAAAAAAATTTAAATAACTTGGGATCAAAATGAAATCAATATGTGAGCGAATAAAATTACTAAAAAACAAATTGAAAGTAATTAAAATGACGGTGGCACCACCTACACGAGGATCGTGCTCGTGTTCGATTACAATTTGACAAGTTGCTGCATTGGCAACACCTTTGCTAAAAATAGAACACAATCAAATTCGCTGCTTCCATGGCGAAGAAGTTGCGAATGGTACAGCATGTATATTTAAATGGCTATATCCCAACGGGTACCCTCAGCAGTAACACATTCCCAATATACGTCAATATTTTTTCAGCTGTCATTTCTAGCACTTAATAATAGACTTTCAATGTCTCTCATATTTTACTAATAATAGACCAGGTGCCATCTCCTTCGCTCATGTTTTCCTTGTTAGTAGAAGTTACGTAGGTTATTATGCCGAACTTTCCTCATCATAATTCCAATAAATGTTGCTCATTTTCTTGCCCATTGTTTTCAACTAAGTTAATAATTTTAATTTGAGTTTTTGAGTTCGTTGGTAGCTGATTTGATTAATTTTTTTTTTTTTGAATGGCATTTCGAAACAACGCACCTGTAACAGTATGCGAGAACCCATCACAACATAAGACAAGGCAACGTAACATAAAATCAAAAATCAAAACGAGTAACGAAAGAATTTCAAAACATATTTAAAAAATATAATCTTGCATTTTCGATTTTAATTTTAAATTAAAAATAATAATAATTAGAATAATGCGAGTTACACGTTTCTATCAGAAAATCAAATAGGCATTTCGATACATTATTTTCATAATTATATTTAGTTTCTTGTTATTTTGTTCCTGTTCGTTACTTTATTTTAAATGAACGTGCGTTTATTTACGTCAGATTTCTTTGTATTTATTTCGTTTTTTTATTTAACTTATTTTTCATCAAGTTATGAACAACTTGAACGATGGTGTGTAAGATAGATTCTTGAAAATTTTCTTCAATTACTTACGCTGTAAATTGCGATTAAGTAACATTTCGTGAAATTGGGAATATTTAAATAATGCATTTTTCACAAGTTCGTTACTGTTCCAAAAACTTCAACCTAATCTCACTAAATGGGTCGCAATTTGACGTGTGATGGTCGAATTACGCAAAGGTCGATCGGTCGGCAGATACATGAAATCGTTTAATTATATTTACACATTTATCACGGTAACCCATAAAAGTGACTGCACCTGCCCTAAGTCCACACGGCGTAGCATTATACAAGGTAAAGGTTTATCGTGAAAAAGCTTTGTGTGTGTGTGTGTGCGCGCCTCCCATTGTTAATTTTATCAGAAATTAATAAAACGACAAGGTTCATCAGATACGCACTCTGGATGTGTTTCACTGGCGGCACTTTCATGGGCGAATGTCGCAATGCGCGAGTTTCATTATTACGCGTCGCTCCGAATTACTTTCCGTGTTTACGTAAAATGTTTACGCTGAAATGTGCGTTATGTGAGAGAACTTGACATTGAAAACGCTTCGATCCTACGCGTAATATGATAGGTTAGATGAAATCGGCCAAGGCTCATTAATAGGACATGGGGGCGTAATATTGAACAGAATTAACTCGGCGCTGTAATTTACCTGATCTTGGTCCTTGATCTAAGAAATATAGTCCAAATAAATATTAAAATATCAGGCGGCATTATGATTTTATTTTATTTGAAATTTAATTAGATTTTATTCGTATTTTTATTGCAATGATTATTGAAGAACGTGTTTATTTTTTTATAAATAATAAATAAATTGCATACGATGTATTAGGTGAGTACAGCTATTTTGTCCTCATCCTCATCCTATTTTTTGCGACTCATCAGATCACCAACGATACATCCGCTGATGGTATGTAGTCATCAAAGCATGAGTCTATGAGGCGTCAATACCTTTATACTCAAGCTGATATGCGATCACATAGGTCTACTATAATTGATACCGCCTCAAAACTTGTACCCGTTGCTTTATTGAACATTAAATGAAATTTGAGAATCGGCACTTTATATTTCCATTTTTTACATTGTCAGTCGTCCATATTATATTTAACTTACATTTGTACGATACCTTTCTGAAAATCGAATGTCATAAATATTTAATCAATCGGTAAACATTGATTAAATATCAATCTCGATTTTTTTTATTTTTTCAAAATGTTGATAAATACCATATTCCCCATGACCACGAGTGAATAAAAACGCAGTCGAAATTATTATTTGGAAAAATACTCAGTATTTTCGAAATCAAGCCCAACATTTTTTAAATCGTACGTTATTATACAATTTTGTGCCAATTATCATTAAAGTAATTCGCAACTGTATTTATTATGAACGCAAATGGTGATCTGACCCATATTCACGTAATAATTTTCTGACATTGACAAATAATAACAACGATATGCGCCAGAATTCGAAGCCCATTATCTATATAATGGCCTACAAAATAATTTATTTCATTATGGAAATTGCATTCATGCAATAATAGTGCACTTTCATCGCTCATTAAATATACAACAAAACCAGACACGACGATAATAAAACCCTTATTTCTATTGCGTAATGTGCATTTCGAAATTTATTACATAAATTGTACGCAGTCTAGGCAAAAAATACGCTCTTAAAGAAAAACGTCTCATTGACAGATTCAACGAAAAACAAAATCTAAAAGGCTGGACCAGCAAAACATAAATTCAAAAGAATAAACAACAATGAAATATTTGAAGAAAACTAAAAGCAAAGAAAAGATTAAAAACGAAAATAAAAATAGAAGAGTTGTAACATTGTATCGACAGTTGCCTTGTTCGTGGTAAGTTAAAGATGGTATTCCAATACATACGAAAAAATAAAGAAAAGTTTAAAAAAACCACAGATCAAAATCCCACAGTGGATACGTTAAAAAAACAAAGTCAATAATCTACGAAGTACGTTTAGGAAAGTACTGGAAAAAGTTCGGCAATCAAAGTAGTCAGAGATTAGTTCTGACCAAGGTTGTTTTAGGCTTTTGGGCACACAAAGTTTGGGGACCCTTTTAGAAAGGAAAAAACAATGAAAACTTCAAATTTATGCACTTTTGTTAATTGGTTGTGGTTATATTGATAAGTCCAATTCTTGAAAATTATCCAGTCGATCTTATAACATAATAATACGTAGTTATTTTTGTATTCCTTTTAGTTATGAAAATGGCTCCCATTGGAAAATAAATATATATATATATATATATATAAATTTCCATATTTGGGAAAGTTTCGTCTAATTGATCTGTCTTTAATAGAATATGTAAGGCTGAGGTGCTAAATGAATTTGCTGATTCATTTTATTTGAGATCATTAGCTTTAGTGTCTTTGTGATAAAATTTGCAAATTCTTTTTGCTATTAAATTCCACAGTCTCTTGTGGTTATGCATGTGCTGCGAATTCTTTTCTTGACGAGAATTATCTTATAGTCAGCATTTGGATTTTTTCTTGGTCGAAGTTATTGCGTGCACTAGTAATATTAAGCAGCAAAAGATACAAAAAATTTTGTTGCAACGTCCATTGTTATAATATTATTCTGTAAGCTTGTTCTTTGTTTTATTGATGATTCTAGGGAAATCACTCCCCGTTAGGAGAATTACCTTTAGTTTTCCCATTTTTTTGCAAGGCTTTGAGTCTCGTTTCTTGTTTCTCTTGGATGAGCTGTGTTCTTGAAAATTGATTGAAGGCTTCAAAAATGTGATTATAATCACCACGCAACGCATTAACAACATGCATACGTGTACACCATCTGATTTCAGAAAGAAGGACTCTGCCAATATTTTCCATGGATTGTTCGAAGCCGAGACAATATATTTGCTCAATCACGAAATGAGAACTTTTAATTGCAAAAAACAAATATCTTTATTATTTACACTTTAGATCTGAGTTGGAACAAATCTTGTACAAACACGTAGCAAAATACTGCGTTAACACGAGTCGGGAATATTGTTTATTGAGACGCCAGCAGCGATAAACAACCCGTCGAGTTCAATTCTAACGAACATGATATTTTTGAAAATCGTTGGATCGAAAATGTCTACAAAATGCTGCTTTTTAACACCAGTTAAAATTGTAAGTTAATAAGAAAATGCAAATTTGAAATTGAAAATTTGTTGGCTTCAAAATTATGAATCTTATGAATCAAGGTTTTTAACACTTAACACTTATGTTTGTACTAATTCGATAAGGTGGTCGTAAATTGATCATTTATTTAAATTAATTAATAAATCGAAGACTGTTTAATTCATGCCTACCAGAATTATCATCGAATCATGATTAGTTGGATTAGTTTGGCTTTTCTGGGTTGGGTTGGGTTGGGCTGAAAAAACTGAATACATATTATTATTAAATTTTGTACTTTCTATTATACGTTCATCCAAGATTCTTCCATTGCAACCAACATGCACCCGCAGGAATTCATAATTGGAATCTGGTATTTCATTAACATTGTATTCCTTGTATTTGAAATAGGAATTAGGAAAATTCCATCTGTTGTTATAATCTCATGCAATTATGCCATAATATATTAGTCTATTAAATAATAACTTCTCACAAATTTTTGAGATATTCGACAGCTGAGCAATAGGTCTACAATTTTCTATTTTTCCTATTTCCTTCTTTTTATGAATAGGTTTAATTAATGTTTTTTTTTACTTGATCGTGAAATACTCCCCGCAGCAAACATAGATTGACGAAGTGACTTATAGGGTTGCAGAATTGCGAAATCCGTTAATTATCCATCCTTTAACGGGATCTCTATGGTATATGCTGCATTTCTTCGGAAAATAAGCATCCATGTCAAATTACATAAGATTATGAAAATTTGCGCAACTTTTGCTGCACATGTTTCGTTGAGTATTTCGGTTCCTTAATTCATTTCTTTTCCTTGTCGAAAATGTTGTTACTTTTCTTTGAGATTTTTATCCATGACTTTCGGACAACGTAATCATCTTAACCATCTGCATTGTATGATCTAACAAACCAACATCTATTACCCCAGTCGATACTATTACAGTATTAGTCAATATGTTGCCGATTAGGGTCGTCGAAGTTCTCGATATTCTAGTTGGTGTAGAAATAACAGGTTTTAAGTTATAACCAAATCCAGAAACATTTGTTGATTAGTATCATTCATCAGCAGGTTTATATTGAAATCTCCACAAACGAATATCACGTGTGAGGACTAGTTTCGATCTCAAATTTTTTCCATATTTCATATATTTGTCATAAAAAATGTATACTTCACCAGTCTCCAATACAACCGCACTGCATGCAAAAGTTGTTTGACTTACATTCTTTAACACCAATTTTGTGAACTGGTCTTTTCTGACCAAAATGCATATTTCCTCCTCCATGACAGGCTCTCATTCTGGTGTAACAAGAGGTCATCAGTTTTGTTTCGAGAACTACAGAGATCGTCAGTCGAAATCTTACAGTCCTGAAACTGCTGATCGACTCTACGTGAATGCGTAACTTTAGCATAGCTACTGTTTCCATAAGCTAACTTACCATACGCATCAAACGTGTACAATATCTCTTCGCATTTACCACGAACAAGTTGAATCCAATGGTCATATCAAAATATCAATTTATGAGTTATCTCGTGCATGGCTTATACAATTGTAAACAAAAGTTCCCACGCTTAGCAGGCAACGTATTAATTAAATATTTTTATATTAACATTGTTGTGTTCTTTATTTTGTCTCTGAGCTAAGAACTGACCTCACTATGCCATCTTATAAGCGATAAGTGAAAAGCGCATTTCGGAACACGAATCTATTTAATTTTTTTCCTTTCTCAGTTTGTCTGGTAGCAGCAACAAAACGAAATAACCGACCAATAAATATTCGTTGAAGGGTGTAATTTAAAGCATGGGTTGGGTTCACTTAAAGTTCACAGGCCATTCGCTACCTCTGGAAAATAGTCCAACGCAAACAAAGAGGAATCAACCGTTGATCTTGAAATATCAGCATTCACCCGTTCGTCGTTAATACCTTTCAACCCTCATTTCCTGGACGCCTGTCAAGCATAAGTTCACAATAAAGACAATTAAAGTATTTAAGAAACAATGCCAAAATGACAAAACTGGACAATTTAAATGAAACGTATCTCATTAGTTGATTATGTTACGATGCTTACACTTAATTTTTTATATTATTTTAAATCCTTCGGTGGCGAAACGAGGCATTTGGTGAAGCATATCTTTCTACTGGTCAACCTCCCATTGTTTTCACAATTGATAGAGATTAATTTCTTAGCTAAAATATTATTGTTATTGAACATATTTTTGAAAAAATATAACTAATCTATAAGACAAATAATAATAATATGTAAGCTCTGTTAATTAAACTTCTACTTCCATGATGATCACCAACTGGTGAATACTCGCAATTATTGACAGTAACTAGGTGATTGGAATCGTAAATTTTAATTATGTAAGTTTATATATCGACAGGTACATTTTAACCCGGAAATAAACCATTTAAATTGTCACGCTATGTAGTTTGTGTTGCTCTCCTACGGAATATCATTCTTCATATCTTGGAACAGCACGACCGTCTTCACTGAGCACCATCTAGTACTATATGCAAACTACGAGTTGTTCTTGATTTGTTTTCTTAACTTTTGTATTGTATATACGTGATTACGTTTAACTGCCATACGAATAAATCAATAGCTTGTACAAAACAAATATTTCTTCAAAATAATCATTTTTTCGTTGTGACTTGTTTAAGAACTGGAACATTACATACTTTGAACTTCTTGCTTTTAAATACAATTTATTCACAAAACAAACTGGGTCGCATTTATACATTTAATTTATGACACAATTCATCATAATTTAATTTCGATGATCGAGGTTCGCACGCAACTACATTTCAGCATAAAAAATTGTCTTCAAATCGTTATAATACGTTTTTGATGACCTCTCGTGTAACTCAACGACATTGGTGCCAACGCACATCGCCGCATAACCCAGCAGATCAGTTTCCGTTATTCGGTAACACGAATTACCGATAGCTTCATCTCTTTGGCGAAATTAATTCTCGGAATCGGAACGTGAATATATTAACAAACGTCGGATGGCTGAAGACCTGGTTTTCGTTTCGTAATTTCTTATTCGAGCTGGTGACACCTATTTACCTACTTAATTTTCCCGTTCCGGTGTTGCGGGCAGCCAAATCACTTTAGAAGAGGTGCTCATTTAGACACGAGCGCAAAATCGAGACAATAAAAAGTGCACGGCGCGTCATCTCCAATGTGTTATTAAGTGCAGCGGAGTACACTAAGTGCAGGCGATAATTAATTTTTTGTGGTTGTGGATACCAATAGAAAGTCGTTAATTAAGACACAGCATTATTCGATTCGATTCGACGTGCTGGAAGAGATTTCAATTTAACATGGATGTAATTAAATTTGCAATTGTTGCCGTTGTTGTGTGCCTGCGGCAACTGCAAGGTGAAGAACAGGTGCGTACACAGAACCGTTTACTCGTTTTGGTATTCAAGTTGCGATTGCTGGTCTCGGTCATTTCGCGGCAGAGCCTTGACCGTGACCTCAACAATGTATATTACAATTAGGTGCACTTTCTTTTGAAGTCATTGTATGCTTTTGTTAGAAGGATAAATTTGCTGTGGTGCTAAGAATAATCAACCTAATATTTTCAACAACGTAAACATTTTAATAATGTTATTATTGCGCATATTAACCCATTAATGGTCAAGCGACAGATATTTTAATTTAGAAAGTTTGCTTTTATAATGCATGCATGAAGAGGTCAATTAAAAAATTGAATCAATTTTATGCCAACTGCGAAGCAATTTATATATATTTTATTTTAAAAATAATCATTTAGAATTAAACATTTGAAAACATTGCGTTCCTGTTGCAAATATTACCTTTCTCCACCTTTTCCCATTTAATGTCTTAATACATCAGCGCTCAAACCAAGTTTACTTCTTTCAACTTGTGCACCGCTATAGGGTACCGACTCATATTCGTCTGAAGAATATATGTATCATAATGTATAGCCAAATCGCAAATATCCGGTTGTAAACATTTTTGTGGGGTTGTTTCAAAAATTGGGATAGTATCATTTTCTCAAAAACAACTTTTTGATATTTGCTGACGACGACTTTGAAGAACCAAGTAACTAAGATTTATAAATGAGTAGTTCGTTTATTGTCGTTTTCTCCAATGATTCATTTAATTGTTTCAGCTATGTCAGTGCAAAATTTCAGCTTTATCGGTGCAAACCTTCCCTAGACAGAATGCCGCCATTTTGTTTCAAGATATTTCAAATATTTTGTTATGACTTATTTTTTCTCCTCTATCATTTAGCATTTTTGATTCGGTTGAGTTGAGAAAAACGAAGTAGTTTTGAAAAATGGTGATGATTTTTGCATTTTAGGAACTATAGTTTGGGTTGGGTTGGGTTGATTTTGGTTGGTGCCATTGGCCCAAACGAACTCAACCTATGGTTTTCCAAAATTCACAAACGTACAGCAAATCTGCAATTTTCTGCAAACTAAATGATCGTAAAAAAATCAGTATAGTTTTATATTTAATGGAAAACAAATCTCTAACTGCCTGCAAACTAAAACTAGCATAAAAACATTTCAGCACATATGAAAATGTTTCAATTTAAAAGAAGACAAAATTCAAAAAACCTCAACGTACTGAAATTTCACGGTAGTTTCAGTTTGCAGGAAGTTAGGGATTTGTTTTACATTAAATATAATGCCAGACCTTCTGGAAGTACTATTAAAAAATATGTACAAATATTGGAATGATATGGCAATAAATAAATAAATATTTATTTATTATATATATAGTGTTTATATCACAAGAAACCTTTGAGATAAGCAATATTTGTACAAAATGCTTTTATCATAGATGTTCGGTTTGGTTGGGTTGGGTTGGTATATATTTAAATTGGTAATAACTTTTTTCAATTGAATGTACACTGTCCATGTCTATGTCTATGTGGACACCCGGTATATACATTTTGTATGAATTTAATTTTTGCATTTTTCCGTAAGTATTTTTGAAAAGTTACAATTTTGGGTTTGTTAAAATTTTCGTTTTTGAATATTTGAAGTTTCCCAAATTTGACATTTTTGACGTCAGCCAATCTTTTCAAATATATTTTCATAATATTTTTAATAAATGTTTTTCAAATTAGATTTCTTATTATTTCTCTGTTTTCTTTACAATCTTTCGATTTGATCACGACAATTGTGAAGGGTGCAATTAGACACGTTTAAGCTAGACTCACACTAATCTTTGAGGAATTATAGATTATTTTTAAAGAGTAAATGATTATGTCTAGTATGTAAGGAAAAAGAAAATGGTTGTAACTCGTCAAATACAAATAAAAGTATAAACCCTGAATCATCGATGGACGACGAGGATCTAAAGTCGTCCATTAGGATACAGCAAGACCTTTAAACATTTAATTTATTTACATAAGGATTGGTTAATAAAAGAAACAAATTTTTGATTTACATAATTTTAGTTACTCGTCGTTATTTTCCTTAATTTTCTACTTCTACTTTCTATGTTCGTTTAATTAGGGAAGTTCTTCGCACCTCGTCTGACTTGTATGATTTCGTTGGTTACTTCCTTATTCGTAGATTTTATGGCACTGACATCTTGTGCATATTTTAAGATGATATATACATTTTTTCTTCATTGGAGATATTAAAAGATTTTATTTTGTAATTTATTTAAAATATTTTGTCTGAAACGAGCGTCGTTTATAATTGTATGTTAATGTAGGCCAATCTGACTTCTCGTAGTTCTTTTTCTTCTTGCAGATCCTCCATGTACAGCTTAACGAGTTCACGGTTCATGGCCTATTTACAAATAAACAAAGTAAATAAACACCACTTTAATCCTGGTGTTAAATTTATGCTGTTATTGAAATCGGTTTCTCAACCAAATTATATCACATACGAAAATTCGGGTTGGGTTTGAAAATTTCGAACTATAGATTAGTCCGAAATTTTTGAACCCAACCCGAACAAAAATGATTAACACATTTTTAAATCTCACGCCAAAATTTGACATAAAAAATATCGCAAAGGCAATTATTAAAATTTTAACCAACGAAAGTTTTGGGATTTGGATTGGGCACGAGTTATGCCCCACTTTGTGTATATGTAGAAATGCACACTTTTTTCCAATATTGATAGCTTACATTATCGTTTTGTGCTTTTATCGACCCGTGAAAAGGGGAAATAATGAAACAGGTGAAAGGATGGATATATTTAGGGTATGTAGTGAGGGAGAACAATAGCAGCGATGAGCACATGAAATACATGGGAAGAAAAGAAGTAGAGAACGGAGGATTGAGGATGATTGAGGGGGGCATGTAAGGAAAGAAAATACGGCAATTCTACGAAACAATAGTGGTATGGAACATATACATCAAGAGTATCCTGATGTACGGAGCGGAAGTGTGGGTTGTAGAAATAAACACCAGAGTACATAGTGAGGCAGGAATCAGGGAGCGAAAGGATCATCGTAGAGGCGGGAAAAGAGCGGTGAGATTCGAAATGAAAGTACAACGTAAAACACAGAAAGAAGTTTGAAAAAATTTAAAAACCTATAATAACCTCTTAAGGAATTCATCCATACCAAAAAGAATTCATCCATACCACCGTACAGGATGAATGGAAAGAATTTTTAGAAAATCTATATAGCAATACGATCAAAGATGCCACAGAAATCATTGATGACAAGATGGTTAGTGGGATAAAAAAACAAAATTATTGTCAGACAGGATAAAGACAGCAATTTTCCAAAACCGCCTACTAGATTGGATAGAGTAGTGGTTAAACTAATATTGATTTAAGCCATCACGGCATCCAACAGCATCCATACAATCAGAGCATCCACCAATAATGGCGAGATAGCTCCCAACTCGCTTCCCAGTAAAAATAATGAACAAAGCGTTAAACGTACCGGTAAATAAACATCATTGGATTTGAACAAATAAATTACATAATAAAAATTATCAGATCAAGTTTAATATTTTTTAATATTTTTCCAATTCAATGACGAAGTTGTTACGTAACTTCTTCCTGTGTGTTCATTATGTTAATCAGCTAATTTATTTAACGCCATGTCTAGTCTTCGATGTATCCTAACAGGCCTTAGACACGAGGATCCCAAAAAATATCCTGGTCACTGGTATTTCTTCTCTATCAAAATTCCTCGGATATTGTACACTGCACAGAACTTATAAAATTGACTCGGGTTAAAACCCTTAAAATGCGAAACACAATTATTGACCATCTTGTAAAATCCAGCTCACAAACGAGAGAAACGAATAATAATAGTTTCTCAGTAGCAACAAAATCATAAACTCGTCCCAGTTGTCGTTGAACATCGATATATCGATTTGATATGCAACCTCATTATTTTACGTGTCGTCGGCGTCACCAAACTATGTAAATTTTCTATAAGTAAGAAATTCAAATATAAACCTACTTCAAAAAGTAAACAAAGATTCTGAATATCATTAACCAACTTGATATGCAAAACTAAGTCAACGATATTCCAAGTTGTATTTAATAAAAAGTATATACTGCCGATTAGTTTAAAAGACTATTCAACCAAATTAAATTTTATGCAATAGTTTTAATGTACTTTTTGGCATTACCAGTAGCGTGGCAATTTGTTACGTTAGGAAGGGAGAGAAAATTATTAAAAAATAATAAATTAATATATCGGACCATTTAATAAAATAGACGAGACGCGGTAAGTAAAATTTCTTTAATTAATCCACGCAATTTTTTCGTAGATTCAACAGAATGACGAGTTACGATTTTTTAATCAACCGATTCGGCCAACCGCAGCGGCCACACATCACGAACCAGGTCTTCCGCCGAGATGGACGAGGCCACCAACGAGACCCACAAACAGGCCAAATGGCTTGGATTCGTGGTTTGGATTTAACATATTTTCCACGAATGTCACCAAGCCTCAAGAGAATATTAAGCCAACGTATGAAGAAATCGTCGAATCTCCGGAATTAACTGTTTCGTCGACTCCCAATACCGTCGTCGCCCCTAGCAGAAATAGTAGTTCATTGCCACCAGGGGTGTTTCCCCCCGAAGCCATAATAGTTGATCAAGGAGATCCCAATCGAAACGCCTTTTTCGATTGGTTGTCCGGCTTGTTCGGTACCCGTCCGACGAACAAACCAACACAAAGACCGCCTTCGACTAAATGTCAGAAATGCTGTAAGGTTTCAAAGTTTTCTCTCTATGACTAATACCAATTTATTTATTTTTTAATTATCATATGCATATTTAATATTTTTAGCTTGTGGTCTATCGTACAAGCACAAAAGGATTGTTGGAGGTATTGAAACTATGGTGAATGCATATCCATGGATGACGTTCTTAACTTACAATGGTAGATTTTATTGTGGAGCTTCAGTTATAAATGACAGATATATATTGACAGCGGCTCATTGTGTTAGTGGGTATGTTTTAATGGTACCATCGCAAATTGTGGTTGAAAATTTGCAAGGTTCAATGTTCAACAAAGTATTTTAGAGATCCAAGTCTCAAACCATATGTAGTTTTCATAGCCTCTCTTATCATTTTACGCATCACCTCAAACTTATTAGTTTAGGATTATTTGCTGTCCTCGCAGTTTTATTTATTTTCCTCAACCATTCCAAGCCCTTTATTGATACAAATCCATTCCAATATTAAACGTCCTTTATAGTTTACCTTTTCCTTTTAAAAATGTTAGTAATTCCTCTTAGGGAGTATCCTCCTTCCAAAATATTTCTATCATCATCATCATCAATTTGTTTGCCTCCATGGCCTTATCATAGGGATTCAATTTCAAATTTCACTGAAACAACTTTAGCCTAAATTAAAATGTTTTACAATTATCTAAATCCAAATTGCCTTAATTATTAACCAGAACAAAATAAACCGTTTTAGATTTCAAAAAGACCGTTTATCTGCCACGTTCTTAGACCACGACAGGTCGTCAACTTATGAGACGAAAACCTTCACCAGGCAGGTATCAAATATCCTCAAACACACGTCATACAACACTGGAGGTGCATACAATAACGACATAGCATTGTTAAGACTGGACCAAGAACTTCCTTTCGATGGATTATTAAAACCTGTATGTCTACCACCAACCGGTAGAAGTTTTAGCGGCTATACTGGTAAGTATACGTAAAGAGTTTGATAAAATTGAGATATTCCGTCATTAAGGCATTGCCACTGGATGGGGAGCCACAGAAACTGCAGGACAGGTGTCCAATACACTTCGCGAAGTTGAGGTTCCAATCCTGTCGAACGTAGATTGTAGGAAGACTGGATACGGCACCAGGATAACAGACAATATGTTATGCGCCGGGTATCCCGAAGGAGCGAAAGATTCCTGCCAGGTGATTTCAATAAATTGAAGCATTTTGCGCGGTTAATACTTGTGTTGTTTTAGGGTGATAGTGGGGGTCCTCTGCACATACTAAATGAAACACTTCACACTATAGTTGGTAAGAATATATTTTTTATTAAAAAAAAATGTGTATACATTTAATTTTAACGTTTCTTAGGTATTGTTTCGTGGGGCGAAGGCTGTGCTGAACCAAATTTCCCTGGGGTATACACCCGAGTTAATCGATACGTGTCATGGATAAAGAGTAACACACGAGATGCTTGTTATTGTGAAAATTGAACTAATTAAAAAATAATTTATTATTCTGTATAATCTCCATAAATAAACTGTTATTTCTAAATATTTCAGGCAACGCCTGATAATTTATTAATATCTTAATGTAATTTTTCTGGGGCCAGAGTCCCACGACCCTCAAAAAAATGGGGGTTGGAGAGGGCTATTTGTGGGAGTGACGGTGAAGACTTTTCAGCTTCGGAATATATTTGTACGACTAGCGTATTGGCAGGTAGTTAGCACCCACCCAATTACACCAAAACTTTCCAATAATTGGAGTTCGTCTCAAGGTTTTATTTTGCAGATGCCATCAGGCAAGAAAAGATGTTAAAATACCTCCAGATTTCTGCTTGCTTCCTAAATATATACTCCCACCTCATTTATAAGAGGGGAAAATTGTTCTATATTAACTTATTAGACAATGTCTTTTAATATGATGATGTGTAGTTAACATATATAAATAAGTTTAGTCTAGGTCTAGATGGTAAGCGTTCCCACATTGAATTTCCGTGGATCTTATTCGTATTGAATCATCTCATTTTTGCTGTGAATTTCTCATGGTGGTTACTTTACGCCCCCAATTGCGTGTCTTTTTCTTGATCATTGACCATTTCATGTTTTAAATGTCTGTCTGCTGAGTGGCGAAATGTTTTCATGCCTATGTTCAGATATCAATACTGACTCATTTTCTTTAATTGATCGTTGTAATAGACGAAAATATGACATTATGGTCATAAACTTACCTTATACTTATAAACAACATAGAAATACATGAAAAGTTTAAATAAAGATATTTCGTAACTGAAAACATTTAACAAATTCTATCACTTTTCAACTTCATTTGAAATTTCGACACCACGATAATATCTTTGGAGCAGCTAGCAACAACGTTGGATGACTCTTGTGAATGATATCGCCATAATTAAACTTGCACTCGAAATGGAAGTAAGACTATATGCCCTTATTAAATAACAACGTGTCGAAAACGACATATCTGTGCTGCATTTTGAACTCTTACTTCATTGAATTATTTATAATTTTTGTTTAAAGCTGGTAAAAATTTTACACGTTTGACTTATTACGGAAAAATAAACAATCGAGAATCGCGGAACGTTAATGGCTCTTCTCGTGAAACTCAAAATTCAAATAGTGCTACATATTTAGTTACACGTCAAACTGAATTAACATAGAAATTTTTGAACCATCAAACCAAGATTTCAAGACCCTCGTCGGACTGTCGAAATCGCAAGTGTTGTTTTATTTAATATTGGTCGAATCCCTGAATTAAAATGCCCGTAAGATATGCAACAGGATTATCATCCCAACAGTGTCATTTAACAATAATTTAATCACGAATTTCAGCATCCAGCAGAAACGTACCGACGAGAAATAAAACAGTGAAAAACAAGTGAGGTGAAAACTAAAATGAAAAAGGCAAATCAGAACGAACACAATTAAAAAAAATAGTATATGCAAGTGGACGTAACTGAAAAGGCGAGACAAATAAAAAAGAACTTAGTAAAAAAAGCAATGCCAACAAAAATTGTAGAATGAAAAAGAATTCAAAAGGTAATACAATGAGAAACCAGACAAAGAAGGATAAATACCAATGAAAACACCACGACCAATAAGATTGAATCCAATGAAAAACAATGGAAGTGAATCTAACGAAAAAGTCAAGACAAATGAACCCAATGATTCGTTCAGACAAAAATGATACTAAACAACAAAAAAGACACATGTAAACGAAAGAAAGCAGGAAAATAAAAACGAATACAATGAAATCTGATGACAAAAAGCCAGGCTAATAAAAACCAAGCCAACGAAAATAAAAGGACAAAAAAGATCTAATACAGTAAAAGGCAAGCCAACTGGAAACTAACCCAATGAAAAATCAATACAAATAAAGACTAATACTACGAGAAAATATGTACATAGGAAACAAACTCAATATAAAATAACAAATGGAAACAAACACAGTGAATATGACTAAATAAACTAAAGCCCAACAATAGAAACTAAAACCCAACCCAACCAAACAACAAAGTTTAGATCAATGAAACTATAAAATGGCAGTTGAATTGTATTAAAAGCAAAATAAACGAAAAATCAAATGAAAATAACGTAAGAAACAAATTGAAACAATAAAATTATGTCAGGAAATAAGAACTAAGAGACACAGAAATATTTCGAAGCAAAATCAATGAAAATAAATAGAGACTACAAATAGAGGCGATCGAAAGGGACAACGAAATAAATATAGTATTGGCTGTTAATTAAAAATTAAAATAAAATAAATTCTCTCACGATGACAAGCGAAATCGCGAACGTGGTATCGTTTCGTAAATACCTCCATATAGGTTAGTAACATCTGACAGCCACGGAAACTGTGTATGCGGCCGCCAGTGCGATCGTGCCCGGGACTATTTATTCTACGTACGTTGCTATGATTACTACGAATTTTTCAACAACGATTTTCCAGAAACTGATAGATTTCTCGAAAGAAAATTTAAGGATCGTTTGTAACTTGTGCTGTTTTCGAGATATGGCAAATGTGATAAGAGTAAACTTTCCAAGCCACATAAAAAATTCAACATTTTATGATCCCAATTTTAATAGTTTAAGTAGTAAGTACAGGAAAATGAAAATAGGAAAAAATTATAAAAAGTTAAACGCGGTTCTAAATAAATTGAAATTTCTTTATAATATTCTTTTTTTTGATTTAAAACGGTGGTTTCTTTAATAGTTAAAGGGGATGTTGCTTGCATCTTTATGTTCCTATTCTGTCAGGAATCTAAGAAATTAGGTTATTTTCATGTATTGTATGTAAAGTGAATTAAGTAAGGATGTCAAGGTCATGGTGACACATAAAAAATGTCAAGCAAGCCAGCACTGATTCAAAACAGATGTTTTATAAATAAAAATGGACCCACCATTGATACCATTGATGCCAATATATTCCACGATGATGACATGTCTTCACATAGCGTGACCTTGCAATTTTGCAAGTAATTTCACTTGTTCAATTTTGATCATTTATTAAACATTAACAGTTACAATCATTTTATGAGAATTTTTACAAATGAGTAGGTATTTGTAAGACTAATGTAGACTTAAATCTATCTTAACATTAAATCTAAATTTCTACGGTGCCGGCATACATTTTAGTCGCTCAAAAGCTGCCTTCTCCAGCGCCTTCCTATGATTGGGATGAGCAATATTGATAAGACCATGCGCCCTTTGCCTCAGAGTTTTCCCAAACAAATCAGTAATCCCGTACTCAGTGACTATGTAATGGACGTGGGCTCTCGTCGTCACAACCCCGGCGCCTGCATGCAACACCGGAACTATTTTACTTTCTCCCTTTTTCGTTACCGATGGGAAAGCAATTATGGGTTTCCCCAATCCGTCAAAGCCTTCCGCAGAGCCTCTTATAAAATCAACCTGGCCACCGAATCCCGAATACATTCTTGTCCCTATGGAGTCGGAATTGACCTGCCCCGTTAGATCCACTTCGAGGCAAGAATTGATCGCCGTCATCTTAGGTTGCTGCGAAATGATTTTGGTGCTATTCACGTAGTCGACGCGTAACATTTCAATTAATGGATTGTCGTCCACGAAGTCGTACAGTTTCTGCGAACCCAACAAAAACGACCCGACTATTCGACCCTGGTGCATGGTCTTGAAGTTGTTGGTGATGCAACCTGATTCTGCGAGATCCACGATGCCATCTGCGAACATTTCCGAGTGCACTCCTAAGTTCTTGTGGCCCGTCAGCTTGGATAAAACTGCATCGGGGATAGTTCCGATGCCCATTTGTAAAGTGGCCCCGTTGTCGACGAGCTGTTCCGCAATTAATGCGCCTATTTTTGCCTCAACGTCGCTTAACGGGCGTGCTTTCAGACAATATAAAGGTCGGTCCGCTTTAACGGCATAATCAATATGACTTACGTGAACTAAACTATCTCCGAACGTCCTGGGCATTTGCTTGTTGACCAAAGCAATGATTATCTTTGCGTGGATGAGAGCAGCGCGTATGCAGTCGACGCTTATGCCCAAACTGCAAAATCCATGTCTATCTGGTGGGCTCACATGTATGAGAACGATGTCGGGTTGTATAATTTTCTTGTAGAACAAAAGCGGTATTTCCGATAAGAACAGTGGAATTGTGTCCGCCCGACCTTCGGCGATAGGTTTGCGCACGTTTCCTCCCATGAAGAACGAACACGATCTGAAATGCTCCTTGTACGCCGGATCGTGATATTTCGAATTGCCTTCGCTATGCATATGACAGACTTTGATGTTTTTCAAGTTGTTGCTCTTGCCGAATTCGCTCATCGCGTCCAAAAGTTCGATGGGGGTAGCCCCTGCGGCGTGCGAGACAACCGTATTGTTGGACTTGAGATCAACGAACGCTTCTGCGGCGGTGGTCCACTTGGGTTCTTTGCCTTTTAGTGGCTGTCCAGGCTCCCTTATGTCAGTGTAATAGGATTTTCGAAATATTACTTTGCGATTTGCCGACGTACGTTGAAATGTTAACAACCGTCTTAACAGCGATGCCATTCTTCACAGAATATGGTTGACACTACGCAATTTGACGTATGTCATAAGTGGTATTCCTATAGTCGAAGATTTATGTTGGCAGTAATGTAAGAAAAACACTACAAAATATGGATGTCACTGTCATGTTATGCAAAACATGCAGTCTTCCCAATCTGCTGTTAAACATTACATCCATGAATTGAAGAAAGACAGCAAGGTCTACCAAAATTACAAAAAACGATGCTACCATTGTGGTGTAAGGCATGTAAAAATTCCCCCATTTCTGCCTATTTCTCGCCAATTCCTTTGGCTCAGTCCATATTTTTCATTTACTTTCCAATATTTAGTAATTTGGAGACTGTGGTTGGCAAATAAATTGAAACAAACTTACCCTTACCACACGGTATTTGTTCACACTAGATGTACATTTCGACAACTAAGTTGTCATTGTCATCTTCAGCAGTGTACTAAAATTAAATTCCATAATAACCACTTGACTTAAATACTCTAACCCGTTAATGTACCTGAACTGACCTCAAGTATGCGGAACAAACTAATTGCCTGAAGGGACTAAACTACCTGCTCGATGGTCAGTTACAGTAACTTACTGATTTAACTAATTTATGTGATTCTAATCCTAAGGCATGATAAACAAACGATACAATTAGAATGTTTGTTGGCTCGAATATGGTTTAAAAGTAAAAAATCATTACACATCGATCAAACAAATAATAGAATCAATATGCAGTGGTGAGAGTGTACAGAAGTGCAAGAAATAACTTTTTAGAAACGTCACAGCGAAGATTACAAAACTGCAGAAAGATAGTGGGATATAATCCAGGTTTTCATCAAAATCATTGTCAATGCATTCCTTTTTCAAACGCCAGATAACTGAAGCAAACACCAACTAGTAGTCCATTTGTATGTTGTATCCAGCAATTGTTAGTTTATTCCTGAATCTATGAATATTTTTGTAAAGAGGTAAACATGTTTAAATGTTTGCTGCAAAAGCCAATCCAACCTAATCAAGGTTAAGAGAAAAAATGGAAATTATGTTTTTCACTTTTCATCCAAGTGCAATTATATTTCTATTGTTGGGCTTGCAATATAATTAAATCCAACCCAACTCAACCCAACCCAACCCAGCATAAAGACATAACTCACTTAAGCCCATTCCTTCCTCATTGAAAGCTATGGTGGTATTCTAAACTAGTTTCATTTTAAAATGAACTTACTTCTCCCTCTTCTTTCTTCATAATAGGTTTTTTTAACAACCCACTTAATCTTTGTTCCTCTTCTTAGTCGACTATAGTCCTGTTCTTAATTTATTTTTTCTCTCGACGTTTTCAATATCATCATTTTCAGTTACCACGAGCTTATTGGTAAAACGATCACGTTTTTATTGCTTAGTGATCGCCTTAGTTGCTTTTATGGTAGACCTGCACTCTACAATAATGTTCCTGGAAATAGTAAAAAAACATCTAAAACTGCAAAAAATTGAAATCCTTAATTCTAAATAGTTTTCAAAAATTGTAAGCACTATTACGGAAAATGATAAAAAAAGTTTTAACTGCATTTATGAAAATGTGAAGCCGACGACCTTGTGGGAACCGTGTTAAATATTAAAAATAATGGTGACATTTTGACATTTTGCAAGCTGCCCACTTCTTAAAATTGCCTAATCGCTATTCCTACCTTTCAACAAATTTCACCACGCACATGTAGCATGTTTCTACCTTCACCTGTAGCATGTCTCCACTTCACTACAATTTGTGAATTAAACCCGTAAAGTGAATATTGTGAAATCAAAGCTAATCATCAAATGAATCTCTATTATGAATCTATTGCCCATACATGTTCGGATCTTGATTTGACTTGACTTTGATTTGAGACAAATTATAAAAAGTCAATCTGAGAGAAAAAAAACTACCGTTGAGTTGGGTTGGGTTGGGTTGGATCGGATTGGGTTGGGTTGGTTTTTGGTTGGGTCCGGTCATTTTGGGTTGGATTGCGTTGAGTCGGGCTAAGTTGGGTTGAAAAAACAAAAACATTAAAACAAATTACAACAACATTTTGTAAGTGAGGTGGAGACACGCTACAAGTTAGTGGAATAATTTTATTAAAGATGAACACAAGCTATAGGTGGTTGGTGAACCTTTTTGAAAGGTGCATACGTGCTACAGGAACACCTTGGAATTAATTGATACGATTGACACGATACTCTAATACTGAAAAACTTTGGTGGGTGGAAATCAACTCCGATGAAATTATATTGAAAATTCCCAAAATAAAAATTAAAAGGTTGGTAATACCATCGTCCACTCGACTCGAAAAGCTCAAACGGAAAGTATTCCATCAACCTCAAAAGAATACATTTCACCAAATATGCTGGCGTCAACCTCTAAATCTACCAATCTTACACAGAAAATTAAGAAGCTATTACATATAAAAAATACTGTACAGTTAACAATTGCACTTTTTTTCTAAAAAATATTTTATGATGTGTTTATATTAGGCTATGTGATTTATTGTACTAGATACTAGTCGTATAGTTCAAATAAATCGTAGGCCAAACATGGATATAAACATTCGCTGAAGGTATGTCGGCACACCATTTTATTACTAATCCCACTTTAAGGTGCACGTCCTCCACAACGATAATCATTGGATGGGTACTTTTTGTGCATATTGTCGAAAACATGTTTTTTTATCGGAGGGATCGAACCAATAGTAGTAATTTAGAGTAAAAAACGGTATAATACTGCGCAAGATCGTTTAATGATAAACAAGGAACTACGCAAATAAATAAGGATGACTAAAATTCTCGGCTCTTGACTGCTATCGAAATTTTGCACGTACGAGTTTTTTTACTTAGTTCCTGGCGAGTACGTTCGATTGTCATTGGATGGATTTTTTTGCTGAACCTATGCCGTGCATCGTATCATTTTACATTGCGGTAAGGTCGAAATTCCGGCTTTTGTCTGTATTGTCCAAAGCATGTTTTTTTTATCGGAGAGATAAGCAATGGTAGTAATTTAGAGTAAAAAACTGCAATACTGGACACAATCGCTTAATGATAAACAAGGAACTACGCAAATGAATAAAGATAACTAAAACTCTCGGCTCTTGAACGCTGTCGAAAGTTTGCACGTACGAGTTTTTTACTTAGTTCCTGGCAAGTACGTTCGATTGTCATTGGATGAATAAATTTGATAAATAAAAACGATTTAAATAACAAATATCTAAGAATCGGCTGCGCTACCCAAGCCTTATTTTTGAATCGAACCAACATTTAGAGATAAAATTTGAGTTTCAACTAATTGTCTTGAATTCTTGGGGATAAAATGTTACCTACTACAAAATTATGGTTAACTGGGTTATCCTGATAGTTTAATTATCCATTTTTCGTAGAAAACGTCAGTTCATAAATCAGGACACTTGATGGAACTTTTATCAGATTTGCAATCAATTGGCGTTGCCGTTGCCAAACCAATTATTCAACCGAACTAGAAATTTAATTCTGATAGTTAATCGTAAGGAGCCAAAAGGTAAATAGGACAAGTTAGGGCATTGATTCAGATAAAAAAATCCAACGAAGATTTTTATTTATTTATGCTAATACATTACTACGCCATACTATTAAATATTAAATTTGTGTAATGCGTTTTGAATTACGCATTCTTATCAAATATCCAAAACGTTTCCATTTCACCTTTTCCCTGAAAAAAAAACGTATGAGAAATAAAGCTATAACAAAGTATTACAATTCCCCAACCTTCACTTTAACAATGCCTCTGGCTTCAATCTTGTAACGGTCCTTTGGTAGCAACGCTATAGTTCCTTGGGACACATTTATCATCCCAGGCTGGAATTCATCAAATGTATTGGCTCCTAAATTATAATTATCTTTACCAAGCTCGTCGACTGCATCCTCGACGCGGTATTAACGGTGTCTCCAAAAAAGCAGTACCTCGGAACCTTGATGCCAACAACTCCGGCGACCGCCGATCCAGAATGCATACCTCAAAATTAACAGTTTTATTTGAACTTTCGCGGTTGTGCACTCACCAATTCTGACGTCGACGTTGGATCCGGACGAAATCGACAACTCCTTCACCTTAGATATCATACACAACGAAACATCGGCGATGTTCTGGGCGTGATGTTCGTTTTTTTCCGGAGCTCCGCTGACGGCCATGTAAACCTGACCAACCGTCTCTACCTGCAATTATTGAAGTCTTCGCCGTAAAATTAAATATGAGGTGTTCACCTTGTAAACGTTGAATTTGTCTAAAAGTTCGTCGAAACATGAAAACACTTCGTTCATGTACGTGACCACGTCCATGGCGTCTTGGACAGTTGTCGAATTAAAACCAACCAATTCGCAGAATAAAATCGTAACTGCGCTGAACGACTGAAGATATCTCAATGATTATATTTTAATGTAATTAAATTTTGTCATACTTCGCAAGTACTTAAAGGAGAAGCGCCTTTTCTTAAACGATCTGCAACTGTTTTCGGAATCATCGAATATAGTAGATCATCTCCTCTGCGTTTCCATGTATCGAGCAATTCGTAACTTTTAGACAGCTCGTCTGCCTTCTGCTCTGCTGCGTCGAACATCATTTCCAACCTAAATAAAAAATCATAAAATGTTGATGACTCGCTAATTTCTTACTTTGAATTATGTTGCCATCCAGCCAACACCATTTCCTTGCTCAAGCCATGATTGTTAAGATCGTTCAGAAACAATCCCTGGTCGGGCAGCTCATCAAGATCGTTAATTCTAAAAGAATGTGACAAGAAATTCATTTTACAAATTAATTTAAAAATAAAACACTGACATAGGACTACAGAGATATATTATCGCGTTTATGTCTTCGATGTATTTCATTTGCCCCTTCAACAATATATTATGATTTCCCGGCTCAGGTGACGGGATGTTTCTTTTAGTTTCAATCGCACCTACATCTTCCACAACGTCCTTCTTATTACCAGCACCGTCGATCGTTGATTCGGGATTGCGTACAAACTCGATTTCGTACATGACATTACGCAGGTACATAGTCTGAAAATATTAGAAATGTGTACGAATTTTTATTTTAATCTTTGATTACGATACGTTTTTCCACGTGAATGAGACACCTTTTGGTCTCCTCAATCGAAAATGCTCGGAAACTGAAATTCCCAAGATGTTCTCTTTTCCCTTCCACACTTCGACTATTTTTTCCCCAGCCGCCATAATTTCCATTTTTTTATTTATCAGGATCCCGAACGGGAATAATTCCAGGAGTGCGTAACAAGGAAACGGCGACAGCTGTCGTTTCTCCAGGTGACTTTCCTTTTTGATTTTGTCCAACATCTGTCGATCGAAATAATATTTGTTTGGAATTGCGTTCGAACGGATCCACTTACGAATTCACTGTTGTCGAAATCCAGGCGATATTTAACGATGAGCATATTGCGTGGTCCACTAGCAGAACTTGTTTTCTCGACGACTTTAACTTGCAGTTTCAATTGAAAGAAATCCTTTGCTATTTGTTGCAATAGACCTGGGAAATGTTAAAATTAACACGACATTGAACTCGAAAATTTATCAATTGTTTAGAGCATTTTTTGCCACGCAGTAAGATCTGCGTATTAAGATTCGTGGCGCCCAAATTGATTATCATAATATTTCGATTGTAACAATTTTTATTTCAAAGCATAACTTGCTTAATTTCTAGACCGATTGGTGACAGCAAACAATAATTGGATAATTGATTCGTATTATATGAAACAAATTACTGGGAAGAACGCATATAATTAAACGATGTTCAAAATCAAAACCATTGGCGATTTTCCCCAGAATTATTCCAAGGTTACTCGAATGTTCGAATGGAGGAAGAGACACTTACCCATTACATACTGAGTGTATCCCTGTCGCCCACTTCTATAAACAAGTACACACCCGTTGTTATCAATATCGGTGACGTACAGCGACGGACTTTTCATTTTCGGATACGTGAAACAAAATTGCGAATGTATATTGTCGACACTCTGCAGAAAATCGGTGAAGAAACGACCGGTGGCTTTGATCGTAATGTCATAGCTGAAAATGCAAAACTTTTATTGACAACATTGATTGATGTGTTGATTGGGCACCCGAGATTAGTGAAGTATCTCACGAAACAGCGCCCAAAAAAATTCATGAAACTGTCGTAAGAGGCCTTCGTGACTTTGGCGCAAGCAGCCGCCAGATTCCCCACAAGATTGTCCGGGTACACCTGGTGCGTGTTGAACACCGAGTGTTTACAATCGGCGACCTGTATGACTTTAAACCACACATCGTCCCCATACTCCAACTGAAAATTAAATGTAATTGAAATATAAATGTATAAATTTTTAACGATGTTAAAAAAAAATAACTACCTGTACAAAATGTTGTATGCTTTCCAGTAACATACCATACATGGTGTTAGATCCTCGTTTCACACACCTTGCGAAAATTCTGCACCAGTAGCCAAATGAACCGCGTGTGTGCACGACAATGTTTAAACCGAACTCGTTTTATATCGCCTGCAAAATATTAATTGACGGTGACAATAAATTAGGGAGTGTAATTAAGTTCTAATGACTACTTCTCATGTTATGTCCACCACGATTGTTTGGCTAATCGATTCGATAAATAAGAGCGATTGAAATTATGTAATTGAAGCGCACTGCACGACACGGCGTGTTTTTCAGAAATAAGATCTTTTTAATTACAGAAACGGCAATGAGGCACTTATTTCATAATGTTTACGTCATTGGATGTTGAAATATCTATTGGCAATTATTAACAGTAACAGATTGGCCCCGCAATTTATGAGAAATTTCTTATTATTTTATTTATTTATTTTAAAATTAATTAATTAAAATTTGTATTTCTATGCGTATGGACAATTTCAAATAAAACAGATTATATTGACGTTTCTACCATAATTGATTTAATAAGGACGGTGAATTGAATTGAGTAGGTTCCTGAAAATAAACTGGATGATGTCGAATAAAAAAACGTACTATAGAAATAGAAGATAAACATCATTACATTTAAAAATAAAAAGGTTTACGATCGTCCGACCGAAGAAAAGTAAAGGAAGTGGAAATATGGGGAAATTACAACACAACAGATCGAGTACGTAAAGAAGAAAAAGCAGATCGACAGGATGATGAAAAAAAGAATGCAGGAAATGGTTAAAAATACCCAGGAGTTGAAAACCGAAATATTAGAGGCTTTAGGGGAAATAAGAAAAAAGAGGAAAATAATGGGATAAAGAAACTTGTAGAGAGAATAAAATATTAGAGGATACATTGGAAAAGATGAAAGGAGTAAAAAGAGTAACAACATTATACTCAAGGGAGTATCGTTGTAAAATAATCATGAAAATTTTCGAACTCGAGCTTTTAAAGGAATATACACGTTTTGAGGTCCCCTGAATCGATTGTGACTATTTTTGGAATGACGTCTGTGCTCGTTCTAACATCCAAACTGTTAAAGCTAGAGCTATGAAACTTTAAATTTAAGAATTGTATATAGCAAGAAGGAAAACGTCCTATTTTGAAAGCAATGTCTCAACCGGAAGTGATCGTTTACTCTTATCACGTTTTACCATATCTCGAAAACAACATGTAATCAAAAAATTCTGACAAAAGTTAAAGATATTGTTATTTGAAACGACTTTTATTTGAAAACTTCTTTCGAAAAATTAAGCATAAGTAAGTATAAGAAAGTCCATTGCGGACCGCTACAATTTTTTTTTGATTTCGTTTTTATGTTACTGTTAACATGCACTTAGTTTTTCTTTTTTAGTTCCATTTGCTATTGCTATATCATACACTTTTGTGTATGCGTTTTGTTTTATTTCTTCAGTTCCAGCTTTTATTGGATTTTTTGCTGCACTGTATAATTTTTATTCACTTTATTTGATTCACGATTCACAACTTTAACATCACTTAAGATCCAGAACCCCTAGATGCAATATCTGCAAATTTACTTTTAATCGCCATCAACAACTATAATCTCCACTCAAAATTTGAGGTGGTGTGGCTCGAGACCGGTAACAAATTCAAAAAACAAACACAGTGAATAATTTTTATTGTTACGTTTAAATACAAATGCATATCTAATATTTTACATCGTAATAAGAAATTTACTCTATACGTTAATAGTCTTTTTACATATGTATATTTACAGAATTTAAAGCCTCGTTACGTGTACAAGGTGGAACATGGAGATTAATTTTATAACGGCTTGCGTTTGTAAAAGCAGTACGATTAAGTGGACGAGTAATACGTAAACTGCAATTCATTGTTGCTGTTTCCAAACCGTGAAAGTAATTAAAGTATTATCAGTCATCATCACAAAGCTACAAGTTTTTATTTGCTTCATTACATTTTTTTTTCATATCACCGCAACGAGAACACGTAAAAAGAAATGAAAACCAATCGATATTCAACAAAAGATAAAATTTTAAGAAAGTAAAATTAAACTTTTGAAGCAATTTCTATTATCTTCGTTTTAGATTTTGTCTGCGTCAATTTTGATAACTTTTCTGCTTTATCACACATCGAGTTCTTTAACCACTAATCAAACGATTAGAAGTATGTACAATTAAACAAACCAAATGAGTAATAGGAACATAGAATTTCAATTATCGATGTAGAATTAATTTAAAATGAAAATTGTAACAAATTTACTTTAAATAAGTGTGAATGCGATGATGCCGTATAATATTTCAGGTAGTACTTTAAATAATACAATTATTAAATATACGTATAAAAACAATGAAAACACAAACTTACATATATTACACCAAACGCTAACAAATAAGAAAACATACAAACAAAATTAAGTTAGACTCTAAGTTAAATCACAGAAACAGAAAAATATATTCAGATTGAATGCAAGAAATTAAGTAATACAATCATACGAATCAGTTAGTATATGATATTTGTTGCATTTTTGTTACACGAAGATGTAACGGCCTCTTCTAAATTGCTATCAAGTTTGTGGTAATTCGCGGAATTCGGCCTCCGGGTTCTCGACGGGCGTCTACCTCTCCGTCCTTCCAGGACCAAAGCAAGAACCTAAAAGAAGCAACGTTAGTCGAACGAATAACCATGACCGAGACGTCACCTTTTGTTTATTGTGATAACCGACGTAGGCCAAAATGAAAACGGCGCAGACCATCATGAAATACGAGAAAAAGTACGAATCATCACTGTCCATATTTTCCCCGTAATTAACAGGCAACGTGTCTTCTTTCGTTTCGTGAGGCTTTGCGTTTGTGCTGAGCTTTTTGGGACTATCAAGAACGTCATTGTTGGTATCTGGAATTGTTACGATTAATGTAATAATTTAAAAAAAAAAATAAATTCTAAGGTATTAAGATGGGAGCTGTTTCGCTCTTATCATCAAGTCATGCAAGCATGGGTGACAAGGATTTCGTGTGTAAGTATTAGCAATAACTTCGCAGCCGTCAGCAACCGTTTTGTTGTAAATAAATTTCAGCAAATGTATTAAGATGATTACAGCTGTTACGCTGTACCTGCAGCTCATTAGACCATCACAGATACATCTAGTGAAGGTGCAAGATGTCATGCAAGCATGAGTGATTTTCTCACTTGCATGGCTTGATGCACCTTCAGCGAAAGTATGTGCGATGGTCCGATGAGCTCAAGGTAGAGCGAAACAACTGTCAGCACATTCCCTGAAATTTATTTTCAACAAAACGAACTTTATTGCGAAGGCTGTGAAGTAGTTGTAAGTCTGGAGAGTACAACTTAGTTGGTCGATAAAACCACTGCAATTATGTAGCAGTAAGTGTTGAGTTGGGTTAGGTATATGCACACACAAAATCCTTGTTACGAAATGGAAATATTACCAACCATTTTCGCCATCGTGACTTCCATAACTCCCGCCTTCTTCTTGTTCATTAGGATTCATTAACTCGTCCTCTTTAATTTTTTCAGAGGAATCAAGATCCACAGAAAGATCATTTTTACTTACGGTGGCTGGAATTTCCGGTTTAGAATCCTTTTTTGGAACATCGACAGTACTTTTCGGAACAGGGGGAGGAGTTTTAGGAACAGGGGGAGGATTTTTAGGAACGTGAGGATTTTTAGAAATATCAGCGGCATTTTTAGAAATATCAGCGGGATTTTTAGAAATATCAGGATTTTTAGGAACATCATCAGCTGGATTTTTAGAAATATCAGGAACGACGGGTGGATTTTTCGGGCCTTTGTCCGTTTCAGGTTTCGATTGCTCTTCCGTCTGAGTTGGTGGTTTTTCAGGTGTTATCTCTAAGGGGGTCTCAGATTTTGTCGTAGCTGGTTCGCTGAGCTTCTCAATGGCAGATTTCTCATTAACAGTTACTGATTTATCTACTGCCGAATCTATTGCAGTTTTGGAGTTGTCCACAGGTAATTTGGCATTATCGTGTTTGAGTGGACTTTCTTGACCGAGTTTCGAAGTCGATGTAGATTCTTTAACTTTTGGCAATGAATTTTCTTTTTGATCGTCATGGCTTTTAACATGTAGGGCTTTTGTGTCATCAGCGCTGGCATTACTACGAAAATGTTCGTTTTCTCTGCTTTGTGGAATTTTGCTTTGAGTTACAGGTTTTATCTTAGACTTTTTAACTTCTTCGATTATAAGTTTCTCTTTAGCTGCTTGGAAATTTGTAGCATTTACCAAAGCAGTTGCACTAACCATATACGCTGCTTTGCCGCATATAGGCAACAAGTTTCCATCTAAATCTGAACATAAACGAGAGCATCTTCCCCCACTTTTTAAAGTTGGCAACATGGCACTTAGAGGAACCTCTAATCTAGCTACAATAGTAGTCACTTGTTTCAATGTTGCACATGCTCCCGTTACATTG
Source organism: Geotrupes spiniger (assembly GCA_959613385.1). Lineage (NCBI taxonomy): Eukaryota > Metazoa > Arthropoda > Insecta > Coleoptera > Geotrupidae > Geotrupes > Geotrupes spiniger. Next base: position 11,748,361 of record OY390735.1, on the reverse strand, counting down.
GTGGGCATCTTATTTTCCATAGTGACCAATTTATACTTTTCGGCCGTCAGATTATTCGAATTATAACAGAGCGTTAAAAAGCTATTGTAATACAAAATGCAAAGTGCATCATTCTCTGTCGCTTTCGTTACGCTTTTCAACAGTGAGTATTTACCAAAGTCCACACACGTCTTCAGAAACTCTGGCTCGGGATTAATCAAGTCGGTTTCTCGTAAATAAGGGCACTTAATGTTTTCATTTTGCAAATCGTTTTTTATAACTTCATATACACTCTGAACTTGAGGTATAGTGGACGAATACACAAGAATCACACTATTGATGATTGTAATTGCTATGCATATCTTATACATTTTGTGCTGAAAAAAATAAACACAACACTTAAAAGAGGTTAAGTCGGATCTACAGTTAACTTTGATATTTTAACGGGATATACTAAACGTGTTGCGAAAGGTAATCTAAATATTACTCACAATTTATTATCAACGTTCGAATACGTCACATCTACACGAGATACTTTTTATAATCAGGTTAGCCAAATTAGGCAAACAAAAAATACTAATAGGCTATGTAAATAGTATTTATTTTAACCTTACATTTACATGTCACTTTTAAAACGTTCAACCATTCTTTTGCAATAAAAACCAAGTGTCAACAATCGAATTGAAATTTATTAATATCTAAGAAAACATGGAATTGTGTAATGTTTCTATATCATCTTTCCTTTGCTTCATTCTTATTTTTTCTTTACGATATTGTTCGTAAGTTTCATCGTCCGTGGGCATTTCATAGCGACAAAGTGGACACGAGTTGGTCTAAAACAGCAATACATAAATATAGTTCCTACAAAAAGAAAAAGGCGATTGCACCGGTGGGTGTCGAATAAATCGTGTTCACCCCCGCTTTGTTGTTTAAAATGTGAAAGCAATAAAACAAATTACCTTTTCCAGCCAAGGTAATATACACGTCGAATGAAACGCGTGCTCACACGGTAGTTTCTTCACCATTTCACCAACATCGTGTTCCTTCAAACAAACCGGACATTTTTCACCTTTAAAGAAGTGATGTTTTTAAATATTTTGTAGGTGGGAAATGAAGGAGCATACCTGCTTTATTAACTTTGACTTCGGGTAAGTCATCCACGAGTTTCTTCGATGCTGGGGGCGCCAATTTCGTTGTAACTCCTAAATCTTCGAACATGTTGTAATCTCTTAGAAGACGTGCTAAATGTAATAAATGGTTTGGAGATTCTCCATCCCCTAAAGGCTGCCATCCCATTTCTTCGTAATAATCTGCCATTGATTTAAAGTTTCACTCTTCAACAAAAACAACTAATCATTCTGACCACAAAAACATCAAAACTGCATGTTTTTGCAGTTGGCAGGCGTCGCAATTATGACATGATTGATAATCCCCTATTTTTATCCACAATCACTGTAGTGATATGTCGATTCGAGGTTGGCAAAAGCTCATACATACAATAACTGCCATTATAAGCTCTGAACTTGGTGTATTGTATAATTTTCTTCAACTGTTGGCGACCCTGAATATAGGTGTCTGGTATAACAGGTCAATGTCAAGTTCATAATTTCATTTATTGAGTTAACAATAAAAGTATTTTGGGAAGTAACGGTTGATCCACATGTTTAATAATAACACCATATACACCTTTTCCTATATACATGTTTGAGTGATTGGAAATAGATACATTACGAAATCATGTTTATTTAAAACGATGGATGCAACTACCATAAAAATTTGCAGATTTTGCCTTAAAAACGAAAATTATGACTCAAAATTGATCGATATATTTGAGCACATGTCCAACTTGACTGAAAAAATACAACAATGCATATCACTAGAGGTTAATTTTTAATTCTTTTAAGTACGCTCCTTAAAATTGACTTTCCAGGTTTCAAAAGGTGACGGGCTACCTGCCAATGCCTGCTTGAACTGCATCGAAATGGTTAACTGTTTTTCAACATTTAAGGACATGTGTTACAATTCCCACAATATTCTAAATAGCCGATTATCAAACGCCAACAGTTCCAAAGACGTGGAATACGACAACGACAATTGCAGTAATGATAATTCATCGGAAACTGACTATGAACCTTTGTCACAAAGTGCAAAGGAACCAAAAAAATCGGTAGACAATGTCGATGACGACGAAAAATTGGTGTTGCCCAATCACGTTGGAAAAGTGAAAATTTATAAAATAGACGACAGTGTAAGTTGCTCGAATACAATGAAAATATTGTACACGTGTCGCAATTTGTAGATTCGTAAGATAATAGGGGACAATATTTACTCGTGCGACATCTGCGAAGATGATTTCGATTCTTTTATTGAATATTTCCATCACCAAGAAACGCACGATGGGAAACCGGTTTTCGAATGCGATAAATGTCGTGAAGTAAAACGATTTTTGTCACCCCATGCCTCGGTTTATTTTTGTAGTTTTAGGTCTTCTGCGAGCGCAGATTTTTAGTCGAACACGACTCGAAACATAAGATACCATGTGAAATTTGTGAACTACAAGTGTTGCCGAAAAGCATGCCTGCTCATCTTTTAATACATACCGATATTCATAAGTAAGTAAAAGGAACAAGTCATTAACAAGTTTGATAAGACAAGATGTCACTACACTCCATTACGTTCTTGCTTATGACAGTAGTTCAGACTGTGTTTCTAGTTCTTAATAACTAATATACTAATGCACAGTTGTATGAAAAAAGCTTTAGCTTAGCTATAGAAAGCTTTGTTTATAAGATAATGAATTCATTGTAAAGGCTTTGATTTAAAGCCTACATTAAACTCACATTGTATTCTTCTTCAGGTGCCTATCTGTTCCAGACGTTTGCTATCATATTGGCTATTCTAACTTTGTTGACGGCTGCACGGAATAGTTCGGTGGATTTCATGGAAAACCAAGTTCTTAGATTTTTTAGCCATGAGATTCTCTTTCTTCCGGCGCTTCTCTTTCCTTGCAATTTCCCTTGTAATATGCACTGTGTGGCCTAGATATTGTAATTTTCTTGTTTTAATTGTATTCATGATTTCCTTTTCCTTTGACATTAGGATTTCAATGTTAGTTGTATGCTCTGTCCATAATACCCTTAACATCCTTTTGTAGAGCCATATCTCGAATGCTTCGATCTTTTTCGTCATTGCTTCTGTCAGTGTCCATGACTTTATTCCATATAGTAACACGGGAAACACGTAGCAGTGTAACATTCTTAGTTTTATGTTCATGGATAGGTCTTGACTTTTAAAAACTGCTGACATTTTCATGAATACACTTTTGCTTTTTTCAATTCGGCATTTAATTTCTTGTGATCTCCAGGTGTACAGCCTTCTTGCTGGGAGTTCGAAGAAGGTGTTTAGTACTAAGAGCCCCGTGTAGTCCAATATGTTCTCCAGTTCTTCCTTTACCCACTTCTGCATTGAAATTCCCCATTATTATTATAAAGTCTTGTTTGGGGATTTTCTTCCATATTTCTGATATTTGTGTAAAATTTTTCCACTGGTGGTCTTTCCCCTATCCACCTGGGGAGGCGCCCGATGTGGGACTAGCAACCCATCACTGTATAACTGGGCCTAAAAAGAACAATTATTTTTAATTTAAGTTCCTTTAATCAATGCAAATATGATGCTTCCTTAATTAATTAGTAATTTCTATGATATGATTTAAAGTAAAGACTATTTTAGATGTCCACAATGCGGCATGCGCCACACGTCTAACGCATCCCTTCAAAAACACATATACGCTCGACACACAGGTATTAAAGGATTCGTGTGCCACATCTGTGGCAAGCAGAGTAGTTTCCAGTCGTCCATGAACAGGCACATGGCATATCACAGCAACGACAGGCCGTATAAATGCAAATATTGCGATTTCTGTGCTAAGTCGTTGAACATTGTGCAAGTGCACACATCTCGTAAGCACTTTGCCGAGCACTGCGTCTGCGAGATATGTGCGAAAATCTTCAAGTCACAACCCAGCCTCGTGCAACATATGAAACGAATACACACGGCGAGGAAGCACGTATGCGATATCTGCGGGAAGTCGTTCATCGAGAGGTACAATTTGACCAGACACGTGAAGAAGCACGCCGGTCAGAGATTACACGAGTGCAAAATTTGCCGTAAGGAGTTCTTCACCATTCGTAAACTCAAAGAGCACATGCACTCGCATCGACAAGGTTGCGTCAATTGCCCCAAATGTGGTAAAGAATTTTTTTATAAAAAGTACTTCAACAAACATGTGCTCAAGTGTAAAGAAGAGTCGTTTCTTAAGATATGAATGAATGAATGTAACGAAAATTTTACTTCTATTTACCTCTATCTGAGGCAGGTCAGATTATGATTTTGCCAAGTTGGGACAATTGAAATAATATATGTACACCGTTGACAGTTTTTATGAATAATTTCTTTATGACATACAAGTGTCTTGTTTATTTTTCAAGATATTGTGAAGGTGATAAAAAAAATTTTAGGGTACTTTTCATTAAGATTTTTAAAAACGTTAAAACAAAGTATTTTTTATGAAGTTCGAATGGATCACAAATTGACTTCAATTAGAAAAATGAACAAGATAAACTAAAACCAATTTCATATTTATCATTAGTGCACAAAATTATTATACATACAGGCTGTATCTAGCCAATAAATTTTTTTCCTTTGTTATATAAAATATTTGTCGAATAACATGCATGATTTAAAAGATGATTACGATGTTCTATTCATTAATCAGACAGACTATCTCAAATAATATCAGCAATTGAATATGTTTGTTGTGCGGATTATATTTGAATTTTATCCAGTGATAATAAATACTGAGTTGTGATTTTTCTATTTGTGGATAGTTCAAGCACTAAAAATTATATGTGCATCACTGATGCAATAAATCTTATACATTTTATTACCCAAATGGCCTATAATTGTAATAATAGCTAAAGCATAAAAAGTTTTATTTATTATTTAGCATGAATGGTTGAAATACGTTCAATTATTTCAAGAATTGAGCATCGATTCATCGATTGTGATAACTTACTCAAAAATAACTATTGTAATTGCAATATTCGTATTCAATAAGTCTGAATCAAATAAATGGATATTTTATTAACTTTGTATTTTATTGCTTTATTCACGTGTTTTACCTGTTAGATTTATGTGAAACTGTGAGCTGAATTAAATTGGGGTCACAGAATCTGGTTGTATAAAATTTGCTTACATGTAACACCATAATGTTACGGAAATAGTGTGGGTATGTAACGTTGTTTTATCCTTCGACCCTTGCAAAACTACACATACAATTGTCCAGTGCCACACGCAAATCAGTAGGTAAAATGTCGAAGCAAAGTCAATAGAAAAATATCCAAATATACAATTCCACAAAATAGCAGTAAATATCGTCAATTTTAGGACATGAATAATATGAATAAAAATCGAAAACACTAAATAGTACTGCAATAAATTTATTTCAGGATTATTTAGTAAACAGGAGACACAGCGTAAAGCTGGGTATTTGATTGTAACAGTCGTTGACGTTAAATTGAAAAGTCCCTGAGGGTTCAGCTTTAGGCCCATTGCTTTCATGTACCAATCAGTTTGAAAAGTATGTGAAGAATTGTATCATGCATTTCTTATCCTAGGAACTTAAATCCTTTGTAATTCTCTAGTGTTATCGCAAATGAGTTAATATACATTATTGCCATAAGGAGTATAGTAACTTTAGTACACTTAACAAAAACATTAAGCGGCAATCCCTGCTGTTTTCATTCCACGTTTTTTTTTTATTATTATAAAACTGCTTTAAATATGACAACTAGGCTGTGCGTCCATATACGCCTGAATAATTGTATAATAGACACACTAGACCTAATAAATATTAGATATAATGAAAAAGTATCAAATGTCACTAGTTGTTTTGATGGGTTGAATTCCGTACCGCACTCCTGCCATAATCAACAAATATGTCGGCGAAGAAGTTACGAATTAACACGCAAAAACGATTTCACCGTTTATTTTCATAGTTTTGAAACTGAAATTGGGCCGCAATTGTTAAAATTTGTCCGACGAATGTGAAATAATGGACGAAACTACAGATTTAGAGTTAAGGACCGTGGAACATTCGATTCCCTTGGACGTCTTGAGTGACCTCATATCGTAAGTGGTTTTTTTTTGTACGATTTTTAATCCATTTACCTATTTTATGTGTTACAGACGATTTATTATAAACGTACCAGAATCTGCCAAACAAAATCTCATAAGAATATGTTTTCAAATAGAGTTAGCGTATTGGTATTATCTGGATTTTTATGTTAGCAACGACAGCAAGTTGAGGAGCTGCACTTTTAAGGAGTTCGCCGCTCACGTTTTTCAGCACCTTCCGTTTTTGCAACCGCACGCTGGAAGGCTGAACGTCGTGTTGGAGGAATGGAGGGAATACAAACAATCCGTTCCCACATATGGTGCTATTTTATTGTGCGAAGGCAACACCCACGTTTTATTAGTACAAAGCTACTGGGCGAAGTCGTCGTGGGGATTTCCGAAGGGTAAAGTGAACGAGGACGAGGATCCCGCGCATTGTGCCATACGTGAAGTTTACGAAGAGACCGGTTTTGATATTACCGGTTTCATTGATCCCGAGAATTATTTCGAATCGGTCATAAACGAGCAACTCGTACGACTGTATGTTATTACGGGTATATCACGAAGTACAAAGTTTCAGCCTCGGACGCGCTATGAAATTAAGGCATGCGAGTGGTTCGCCGTCGCCGATCTACCGAACAATAAAAAGGATAACACGCCCAAAGTTAAGATGGGGGTTAATCCGAACGCATTTTTTATGGTTTTGCCGTTCGTCAAGCGCATCAAGGGATTGTTACAAACTGGCAAGCCGAAAAGACAAAGGCACAAATCGTTAAGTTTTAGCGAATGCGATAGTACAACAAAAAATAAGCTGAAGTATAGCAATCAAAGATCTGACTCTGATGAGAAATTTTATAAAGAGGAAAATATCTGCAAGGAAGAGAAGGTGCATAAGGAAGAGAAAATGCATAAGGAAGAGAAAATGCATAAGGAAGAGAAAATGCATAAGGAAGAGAAACTTTTTAAAGAAGAAATGCCCAACAAAGAAGAGAAGAAAGAAAAGAAATTGCAACCTAAGCGACAGCTGTTTAACGATTGCGAAGAATTTATTTTTAGTGCCCCATCGTGGTTGAATTTTAAGTTTGACAAAGCTGCAATTTTGGAATGTATTCCTTAATTATTATTTTTTTTTTACTTTAAAACATTGTGATGGTTATTTTTGGTATGATGATGTTTTGACTGTTTTACTTGTTCCTATATTATTAGTTGATGTGGAATAATTCATTTGGTTAACAGCCATGTCATTCGAAATTACATTTGCGATTTGTTTTTTGATTTGTACGGTTTACTTAATTGATTGTTGGATGTGGCGAATTAATCAGCTTTAAGTTTTATTTTAACTATTTTTTTGGTTAATTTTTTGTAATGACTAAATGGGTGTATGTTACTGCGAATAAAATGAACAACAATTAGTATTTTTTAAAGAAATTGATTTTGTAGAATCTAATATGTAAGATATCAAAGGCTGATTTGTTTATTTTTTGTTGTTATTCGTTGTGTGAATTTTTCGGAAATAAAGAATTATTTTATCATGTTTGTATTTAATGCAAAAATATAATTTTGAATTTTTCAACAGAAAGGAGATTTGAACTTAAACTATATCCAGAAATCTTGACCTGGGTATATTAAATTAAATCTTTTCCCACCACCATTTACTTGCGTAATAAAACAAATTTAACAATCTCGTTTGGTGAAATTAAATTAAAATAATCCAATTAGTGGTAAAATGTATGTTTCTAGGTCTAAACGTACAATTCCACTTGTATGTACGTTCGGATAAATTTAAAAGTCGTGTTCACTACAGCCAACAATCCAATCTTTGCGTACAACGTTTATTTGTACCGTGTAAATCAGACTTCGCGGTAGTGGGAGTTTCTCAAAGTTCGCATGGGCAGTTTCTTCGGGTATGTTGGTATGTGTGTGCGTTTTACATCATGGCTGCTGCTTTGACATCTGAACAGGAATGTGTAAGTTACACTCATTAAATAATAGCGTATTTCCGCGAAGAACTTTGCGAACGGAGACTACGCGACCGGCGCAAGCAGTTTGTTTAAAATCGCGACGTTTCGTGCAACTTGTCATTCATAAAACGGAAAGCGAAATTACAGTTGGTCCGAAGAGCACACAAAAGACAACAAACGAATTTGTATGGAGCCGTCGGCCTACGCATTTTTAAATGTTTCGACGGAGTGTAGGCGATTTTATGTTTCCTGCGTGCCGTTCATGGTTCTATCGGGTGTATGAAACTTTAAATTTGTTGACGTTCATGTGGCGCGTACCGATCGATTTTTTAAAAGTCTTATTGCCTACCTGTAGATTGTTGTTGATACGGAGTACGACGGTCTGCATGTTTGGCTGTGAACGTGTGATTAAAAACCTACGATTTTATTAGCAAGTTTGTAATATTTATGTACTTAGACATTTTAAAATGTGCCATTGACATTTTCGTTTGGCACATGGCAAGAATGGTTTCGAAGAAACATTAAAATTAATTATTATAGATTTTTTTCTGATTGTAAATACATTTAAAATGATTTTAGATAAACGTAAATAATCATCAACGCTTTTATGCGCCATGATTATGCAAAAAGAGAACATTTGGTTAGATGGAAAAAATTAAAAGATCAAATTCCTACATTTAAATGGTATGTTTATCGAGGCGATTTTATTGTTTACCTGTCTTATCGCTTTGCGTTGGCCTTCGTCCAGGATGTGGTAAGTTTGGTCATAAAAGCGATATTGTCGGATGTGTAACGAACAATTGTTCAATTATTTACTAATATTTTAATATATGAATTCCAATGTATAATATGTTTCATTTAGTTTAGACAACATACGATTGGCCACCACGACCACATATACTTTTCGCAAATGGTGCTGATCTGCGTTAAATAAGAAACTAACAAATCTGCAGTGGTCCGCACTGAACTTTCTTATACTTAGTTTTACACCATTTTTCGAAAGAAGTTTTCAAAACAAGAATTTTTTCAATAACTCGTAACGTTTCGAGAAGAATGTGATAAAAGTAAACCATCAACACTTAAGATACTTACAAAATATTACGTTTTTTTTTCTCGGCTATACAAATCTTAAGAGACAGACGTCATTGCGAAAATAGTCAGAATACGCTTAGGGAAAGTTTGCTCTACAGTAGGGGCATACGAACGTCTCTAACGCAATCTTACTTGAAATCTTGAAAGCACAAATCCTATTCGCTCAAAAGTGTTTCTCTCTCTTTTCTTTGAATTTTGTAGACGAAGTATTGGTAATGAAAATACTGATTTGGACTTCCATTCGCCTGTATATTGAAAAAATTGTTTACAAAATACACAAATACTAAATAAACAAAATGAAATAACTAAATATTCGACTAAACATTTTTTTCAATATACAGGCGAATGGAAGTCCAAATCAGTATTTTCATTTTACTCTCTCTCTTCTGTTATTTTTCCTCTCATTTCAGCACTATATGTTGGTTGGAACTAGTTGGGATTCATTTTAAGTTGATTTTCATTTGGGTTTTGTCTGTTGGAATTATTTTTATGACTATCCGTAAACTTTCTAGCTTTTCGTTTCCGCAAGTGATTGATATTTCATGGTTTACTAAGAAACACATTTCATATGTGCACAAACAATTTAATTAGTTCAAAATTTCCCGAGATCGTTAAATTAATCTCAAGTATTAAAGATAAACATTTAAATTTAGCGGAATAAACCCAATTAGTCTTGGAGTAAATTAGATAAATAAAACGAAGACGAATAAGGCCATCAAATCATAAATTTATAAAAAAAAATTAATAAAATATATAATAAAAAAATTCAAACTTAAAACAAAATAATTAAACGGGCTATAGAAATCCAACAAAATTAGTCTTCAGCTGGAGTAATAAGAAATAGCAAACCAAACAAAAAAACAGTAATAGTGTATTTAAAATAAAAGTAAGTAAAGTAAAAATTATGACGAAAAATCGGAAAAAGATATAGAATCAAAGTGGAAAAAACGGCTTTTTATTATGTAGTAAAAATGGTAGAAAACACATATTGGAAAAAAATCAAAACAAAAAATTAGTTAGCAACGTATATATGTCAAATGATAAACCAACTTATAAATAGTACAAAAGTTAACCCAACCCAAATCAATTCAACCCATCCCAACCCAATTCAACCCGTGCCAAGCCAACCCAACTCACTCCAACCCATCTCAATACAACCCAACTGAACCCAACTCAGCACATCGCATTTGCTGTTCACTCAACCAAGATTGTATTGTCAATTTTGTAAAAGGCAGAGGCGTATAAATGTACGTCTGCAAGATAGACATTTATTTTTCAATCAAGTTTGTAAAATGTTAGAACGTATAAAAGTGCGACGCCATTTAAACTCATCAACGCCCTCGCAAAATTGCAAATAAACGCAATGAAACATCAAGACGTACCAAAAATCTCTCGAATTGAAAAAGAGGGGAAATTAGATAATCTTAACCACGACGATAGGTTTAGACGATGATGATTAGTTCTGACGATACTGAATAGGTTCAGACTTTACAAGAACCAAGAACCAACTGTAGAAGTGAAACAAGTAAGGGTGGAGCAGAAGGACGAAATCAAAATATTAAATGAGAAATACAAAATAAATTGACTGGAAAAATTATGTGAAATCAAATCAGAAATCGACAATTAGTGGTGGATATTAATATTTACATTAGTTACCGGAATCTCATATGCTTGTTGACCTATTTGGTGGCTCTAAATAGTTTCATTCAAATAAACAAGAAAAATATTCCAGTATTAAAGATGCACGTTAATGACTAATGGAAATCGTTGCAATTTTTCATCTATGCGGATAATAACATGCACTTTTTTCTGCATTCTAACGTTCATTTTGCTGGCGTGTGGTCTTGTAATCTGTCAACATATTTCCCGTAATGTCTAAAATTACCAGGAAGCTGATGAAATCTACGGGTAATTTACTTTTTCATACCTTTGTAAAAATTAAATTAATCTCTGAGAAGCTGAACAGTTTTATGCGCTAGTTATGTTCGTAATTGCGCCATATGCGTATCGGTTTAAGATCGTTTTCAATTACGTTTTGTAGTCGGTTTGTGTCTGAATGCAGCTACAGTTCAAATTGCATAGCATGGACGTACCATGGATTTTGGTACATCACGCTTGTCTTGCTACATATGTGGTAAATTTTGTCCACAAAAACAACTCTCATTTGCAATTAAACCTCAAAAATAACGTGCCGTGCATTTCATTTTCTATTTATTTTTACCTGGATTTTTAAACGTTGCACGAACGAAACGGGGCAGTAAAACAATTCAACGATAACGCGGCGAACCACACATGGAAGTATTAATCACGCGAGGTGTGTAAATTTGCAAAAGTCTGATTCAACAAAACCAACATTTACGTTCACGAACGCGCGGTACAGAATTAGATTTGCTTTCCGCGAATGCGGATTCTGTTTAGTGTTCGCCGGGTCGAAACGAGCGCGCAATTCATTCATCGTTCTTGCCTAACGATTCTTGAAATTGTCCGTTTCGTCGAACTTGCGCAAGAAAAATATTGTGATTATCGACAAATAATTCGAAAAGGCGCCAGTTAGTTTATTCCAGGAAGGTGTCGATGCGATGAGCATTTGGTTGCGACGCGACATGAAGATTAAATGGCAGGACAAGATCGATGCCGCCAGATGCAATGCGTTAAATCGTCGTTGTGAAGTTAATAAATGCTGCAAATAAGTCGTTGATAATTGAGTGTAACCGGTGATGTGATGTGAAGCAACATATGTCACAAGTACTAGACTATACTCGCGTTAAATATACGAGGGGCATTCAAAATGTTCATGAAAATTATAAACGTAATTTATCTTCGACTGCATGATAACGACTCGATTATTACACTATTTAGAATCAATAATCCACATAATTATTGACTAGCCAATAAAAATAAAGTAAAACTGCCGCCTGCCATAGCGATAATTTCTGTCAAAAATAAGCTCTAAATGTTAGATATTTTTTTATTTTTATTAAGTCATTACAGTTAAGGTAATTGAAACCACTTAAAGCAATTACGTGGCACATAATTCATTATGAACTATTAATATTATAATTGATCTTGATGACACAATTAACATTATCGTTTATCTACATTGATAGAGAAATTCTCCTGTCCCAAAATTTTTGCTGCAATATCAATTTTTTTAGTTATTGATTGTTCCACATAACCTTCGGGAATACTCATGGCAGACCATCCTCCATGACGCAATAAATCGCTCATGCTGCCTCCAGAATGCAATGGCCTGTGAAGCAATTACTATCTGGCAATTTCAAGAATTTGGCCACCAAACTGGGAACAGATCTAATTTTGTGTATTCCAACGGACTGCACAGTACATTTTCCTTTGGCATAGTTTATGAATAATCTATTATGGAACGTTCTTTTCGGTCGAAGTGTAATGTATTTTCTAATTAACTCTAAAGAACTGAGTTTCTATGACGGTAAGATAACAAAAGATCTATCTTTACTAGTTGTGGTATCCACCAGTTTGACCAAGAAGTGATTCTCATGATCTTCTACATCTCGTAGTTAAAGATACTAATTCTTGGCGTCTGCACCGCGACTCCAAAAAATGATAACCTATAAAAATACACTGTTACGAAGCTTTTTATCTAAGAAAACTCCAAACCTAGGTACCTTGTTTAGTAAATGTTCTTCTCCAGCATTCATTAAAAAAGTGTCCACATGTTCTTTATCTAATATTAACGTTTTGTTTGGTTTGTAACCTTTTCCTTTCCTTAAAAAAAACAGATAATACTCCAAATTTGCTTATATCGTTTAACTTAATTGTTGTACGGAGCATCGAATATTTACGCCAAAGTGAGGGTGCTTTGTAAGTTCAGCGTCAAAATAAGCCAAAATAGTATCTTCGGTAGTTTCCTTAATGTTTCGTTTTACGCACCATTGTCTGTGAAGTAGCTATTATTTACATATTTAACTTCGTATCAAGGTTTTTCAATTTCGGAAGCAACCCGAGAACATTAGATTCTTCATTTCCTCTGCCAAAAGTAGTAATGTTCCGATAAATTCCTTTCAATGCTATGGTAAAGAGCGAAAAGACTGGGTTGGGTTGGGTTGGGTTGGGTTGGGCACTAACCTATTCGAGCAGGATGTTCCTTAGGATGCTATGTTTCGAATCAATAAAATAAGAGTGATTAACAACATTTCTTAGAAATATCTATCAATTATTGTGGACTGTATAGTAGCCTATTCTTAATGTAATCACTGGATAAATGTCGTAGAACTAAAAGGCAACTTTTGCTTAATTTCTGGCACACGTGCAGAAATCAGTTGAGGTGACTGGAAGTTGTCCAAATAACCTTTTTTGTTTTTTTTAAATAAATAATACCTAGTTTAGTTGATTTTTCTTGCAATTAAATTTTTGAAAAACATCAGTTGCTCTCAATTTTTTTTGTAAATATTTCCAACAGCTTTTTCTCATAAACCATAAACTTTTGTATGGGGTATGTGTGGGTATTTAGTATCTATTTGACAAGCACTAACGCCGGTTAAAATATCTGTACAACTTTCAATAACACCCTGTATAATGTTAAGTACTAACTAAATCTATTTGATTTTTTTACCTTTGCATATTCGAATCAAAGGCTTGTAAAATATTGCTTTATTTAACGTTTTGTTACAATTCATTTTATATACTAAGTTTTCCAAAAATGACATTTTTTACTGAAATAGGGAAAAGTTAAAAATCAAGTTGATCTATCAAAGCTACTTCTAATTTTAACAAAGCTTAATTAATCGAATTAAGTTTTAATCTTTATGCCTCGGGTACCTATGTAGTCTATATGTACAAAATTAAATTTGTTCTCTCACCGTACTTGGCTTTTACATTTCTTTATTTTCAAAGGAAAATAAAAAAATCTTTCTATTCGAAAATAATGAAATATGTTGTAAGCATCTAAAAGTGTTTGTGCTTGAACTGGACAATTTTGCACCCAGTAAACAAAATGAAACGTATTGATTTATGACCCTGCGACCATAATAATTGTACATTTCATGGCTTTCCTAAAAGAAAATGTGGTAATTTACTGAGATTCAATTGATCATTTTATACATTTCTAAGAATTGCCGCTAATCAGTTAGTTTTATTTGACTCGTTTAACGTTTAAACACGTACCGTTTTTAAGGCACTTCGCACCAAAACACGATTTATTTAAAGGCACAATTACATAAATTGAAACAAACTTACCCTTACCACACAGTATTTTATTAACACTAGATGTACGTTTCTACAACTAAGTTGTCATCTTCAGAAATGTACCAAAAAATTTAGTACACTGCGGAACATGATAACTTAGTTGTCGAAATGTACATCTAGTGTGATAAGGGTAAGTTTGTTTCAATTTATTTGCCAACCACTGTCTCCAATTTATTATTATAGCACAATTACATATAATTATTTACGCGAGGTGTGTTGTTTTTTTTAACGCATTTGTTTTATCAGTACATTAATGGATGAAATAAAATAAATTTATTACAATTACGAAAAAATGGAAATTGTTAAGAAGATCAAACTAAGAGGGTACAATGTACCATCAACTGTATTATCACTAACATAACGGACGCGAGTCATGGGTAGTAAACCAAAAACATGAAGGTCACGAACGAGGTGAAATATTTAAGAAAATTGAAACTAGAACCGGTAAATTAAGGAACGAAAACATTGGAACATCCTTAGAACAAGAAAAAAAAAACTTAGACGGTTTCGGCCATATTACCAGAATGAAGCAGTGGAAAATATTACAGGAAAATATGGGAAAAGCCATAGAAGACATGAAACGGAAGTTTAAATTATGGAAGAAATGGGTACAAACATGAAGCACTCATCGCCCGAAAAGGATCTAAGAATTCGAGACGGGTGATTTACGAGGCTATGACGCATATAATTATATGTTTCGCAACTTTTCTAAGGAACGGTTACAAATCACTATTATTAAATCTGTATTTTATTGGTCCCTGAGGATTCTCGTATTCAGATTTAATAGGTTCGTTTAAGTTCTATCATTCAGTTGTCTTTTTTTTAAATAAATTACTTAATACCTATAGCTTTTATTTAAACGAATTTGTCGGTCTTAGATTGTAATTGCATTTAGTATTTCTAAAAAATACAACCTACACATAAAATCGAATTACAATAGTTTTTATTAAATGTATTCGTTTTCGCTTTTGTGGGAAATGATACAAATTTTTATTTTAATTTTAAATTTAATGGCACACCTCATTTATTTTTGAATTCTGAATACAGTTCGATCGATTTTATTATGCAGTGCATTTTATAGTGCAATAGATTATCGAATCGATTAGTTTGCATTCGCTGATAAACACAAATTAATCAGGTTTATCAGTAATGCAAACGTGAATATCGATTGTACTATAAAAAAAAACTTGGCAATGACGTTACACTCACACAATACTTATCAGCACATAACATGTACTTATTATAATTTAGTATTGTAGCTGAAAATTTAGTTTTTTTGTTAAAAAAAAACTCCTTAATATTATTTTGTACGAAGACAATGAATTGATACAAAATAAAAATATATTATTGTAAGAATGTTTGATGTAATAAATTAAAAAAAAAATATTAAAAATATTTGAATTCACAATTTATATTATTTTAAAAAATCAAATCATTTAACATCAGGACGTTTAATAAATTTAAAATTATAATTGTTTTTATATCCAGATTATCAAATCTGAATTTAATATTTTTTTTTTCAGTAAAACGAAGTAAAAATGAGTTAGTTTTCAGTGACACTATGTATATTGAAGATCGTTTCAAAATGGAATTTCAAGTGATTTCGTTTCGTATTGTATTGTGTTGGGTTGAGTTGAGCTCGTTTTACTTAAATTGCATAAAAAAATAACGATAAAGAACGTTTTTTGTCCAATAATAAATTGTACCATATAAAAAAATATTCTAATACTTTTAGATCTTATTTTTAACTTTTGAAAGTGAATCCCACCACCACCAAGTGAACGTCCGTAGGGGATTATTACAGTTCGTTGATCATTTTCGAATCACAAGGAATGTAGGTAGTAAAGGTAATCGCATATTATTACAGGAGTCACGTCTTACATTTTTTTTCAAGACAGTATTTTTTCTTCGTTTAAAATATAATATAACGAAAACGACGAAACGACGACAAGTGAAAATCGTGCCCCAACGAAATAATGCAACTTCATTTCATTGAACTCCGACAAAATTGAATCCTAATCGAAAAACGACGTAAATATGAAGCATTATGAACGCATGATCTATACATCCATAAAACGTGATTCACAGTTTAAGCAACGGTAATTGCTCCTTTCATCGTTTTCACATATGGTTAATTATTATAATTATCCTATGAATAATACTCCTATATTATAAGGTTATAGCAGTAAAACGGCGTGCACGTTCGTAAATGAATGGAAACAGCATTTTGAACGTATAACCCGAATCCGGCTTGCGCAAAATTCGCGACTTTGATAAGTAAACGTCGACGCGATAGTGGCAGCACACAGTACGTCACCCTACGGATATCCGGTATCATCAATTCAAGGCGATTCGCCGTCACCGTTCATTCTGCCGCTGAAATATCTGACGAATTTCATTCCGTTCTTTGGTCATTTTCAGTTACGAAATTAGGCACAACCGTGAACGCGAATAAATATGTGCGTTACGTGCTGACGAGCGCGATTTTATGCTGGCGCAGCTGCGATTACACGAGGAATATATTTTTGCTATTCTGCAAAAATTAATATGAAATATACCGTACCGTTGTCGCTGTCGCAAACGTATAAAAGTTTTTGACATCCTCATGAAGCCCAATACTTCTGAATATTTCTGTTTCTTCTTTAGAGATCGTGTTTGTATATTTTTTTGGGAATTGCCATTATGATAAAAAATTAGGAAACATTTCTCAGTAGTTTATCTACCGCAATGGAATTTGAAATAATCAACCACAACCGTATATAAAATATTAGGTGACGTCACCAGTGCAATACTTTTATTCTTAAACGTATTTCACTGGTGTGAATTCAAAGTTGACCTCCACATGTCCCAGGACAAATGTTAATGGATCTCGTCGAGACGGTGGACCAATAAAGGCTAAAGGTGTTATATGATGCCGCCCAATATTAACCTCTATTAATTATTTATCAATGCACTTACCCGTGCCAGTTATTAATAATCGCGTAACGAACACGGTTCAGTATTAGAAGTGATACGATATTTTATTAAGATCCATTCACTTGATAATAATTAACGCTGCAGCGGTTTGAATAATAATCGTTGCAATTTTAGAACGCAACAGAACGATGACGTAGTCATTCTCATGTTTAATTGCCGTGCAATGTGAACGGTTTAAGTGATTTTGTGTGTGCCATGTTTCATAAAAATGTTGTGCAGAGACCGTAATTGCACGTACATACATCTGAATGCACTTATTCGTACATTCATCAACGCTAATTGGTTATATTTTGCCGTCCTGTTGCTGAGCTTGGGGGTAAATGTGGGTGCAACAACAGTATTGCAACGTAATATTTTATTTCGATATCGCACCAAGAAACTTCCTGTTATTTTCGTGGAATTATTTTATCTAGCTTGTTAAATGCGCGGAACTGATTAGGGATTTTGACTTGGAAACCGTTACACTAGCGAACTTTTACGCGATAATGTGGTTTGTAATGCTTTTGTGTTAGAATGAAGAATACGAAATTTAATTAAAAATAAGCAATTTATTTATTATTCGAGTCTCGGCTGGTTTTTGTATGTTGCGGAGCCACGTCACACAGACTGAATCAGCATGTGGCAACGCCGATCGCAATCATTCGTCGGCGTACGTACATTATTTTGAATCATGTATCTCGATCAATATTAGTTCAAACCACGCTAATGTACAACAACGTTTCATTATTAGTTCTATGTCACAGATGACATGTTTATGTCGCTGTTCATTTTTAATTTTTATTCTTCACCCGGCTTGTCCAATCCCCATAATTATTTGCCCTATTACTTTGATCTTTTTCTCAGATACCTTGTGTTTTTACGACATGCAATTCGTTTGTTATTTCTTCCTTTTAATTGGTTTGTTTCATCGCCAACAATTTGTGAGGTCGTTTAACTATTTGTTAATTGCTCACGGCCATTAAATTAAAATAGCTGCGCCAGTCATGTGTATATTTATCCAAGTCGAAATGAACTTACACTTAATCGATAACTGCGCTTACAACTTACAATTTGTTTTAGAAATAAAGTCCTGTCAAATGGATGAAGTATTTAAAAATGGCAAAACAATTACAAGAACCCCAGTCGGGAATGGAAAAGAGGGTAATAGAAAAAATAAAATAAGGAGACGAAAATAACATGAAAACCTTGAAAGAAAAAAACCGAAAAATAACAATATAATGTCATTGTTATGGCTAGACACAACCGAACACACTGAGAAGTTACATAGAAAACTAGATGTCCAAATATAGGTGTTTTTGAGGAAGGGCCAAGATTGAAATTGGGAAACAGGAAAATATGGTCGTTGGCGTACGCAGACGATATAGTAATAATAGCAGCAGAAACAGAGAAAGGATTGAAGGAAATAGCGAACAGGTTAGAACGAACAGACAGAGAAAGAACGGAAAGACAGAGGACGATCTCAGGAAGAGTTTATGATTAAAGAGCCTCCAAGAAACAAGAAAAATATGGAACGCATGCGTAAAAAAGCTAGATGTATGGAGCGGAACTGTGAGGTTGGAGAGTGGAAAAATTAGAAGGAGCACAACAAAGACAAATAAAAAGAACACTGGCATTAGAGAAATCAACGCCAGAGTACATTGTAAGGGATGAGACTGGGAGCGAATGGTTGGGGGTCGCAGCACGGGGTAGGGTGCTGAGGTATGAGTTGACAAAGAGAGAGGGGACGAAGCAAAGTTTGGTAGAGATGGTAATAGAGGAAATAAGAAGCAGGGATAGGAGAAGGAAAATATCTAAGTGGGAAGAAGGGAGGAGAAAGCTGCTGGAAAAGGTAGGCATATCAGGGGAAGAAGTAGAGAGGAAGGAAGGAAAGACACAACACAAATTACAAAGAAATAAAAATGGATGGAGGGGAACCAAGAGATTTGAGGGAAAGGAGGATGCCGGAAGAAGAGAGAATTATTACAAGGTACGTGTGGGAACGAGGAAAAGACAAACAAGTGCTGGATGAATGAGTACAGGAAATGAGAATTCTGTGGGGAAGGCGAAAATAAATGGGAGTACTGAATGAGAGGGAGTAAAGAAGTGTAGATGGCGGAAGAGGAATGGAGAAGATTGCAGAAAAAGGACGGGGGAGAACGGAGCGAAGGTGGGATTATTGGCAAAGCTAAAGGAATTGAAGGAAGCGAACAGGAGAAGGAGTGTGGGTGAAATGCAAGCAGGAGAAGACACCAAGGAAGATATGAGTATGGGGATTTTTCTGCATTTACTAAAGTAAATGCAGAAATTAACGTTTATTTTTATATCTGACACAACCCATGATTAAGGTTAAGGTTTTAATTATAATAGTGAATAAACAAAGTTGTGTTCTGTCAATAAGAATTGATAAATTTTATGTGATGAACATGGTGAACATGCAAGCCAATTTCGTATAGAGAAAAATTAATTTTAATAATTACTTGCGATTTTGTGTGCTGAATACGTATAGTTCAACTTTTGATGTTTGTTTCGAGGTTAACGTCTACTATCTACCATACGAATTTTATTGAACATGAAGCAAAGAGATGTCTATGATGATTGTAAAATATAGACAGATCAGCCCTAACAACATCACTATCGCATCGAAGGAAGTATTCTTGAAAAATTCCTCCATTCTTATTGATCAAAATCATCCCTTGATAGGCCGTCTACTCAGTTCCACGGTACTTTAATTTCAATTTCAATTAATTTCAATTTCAATATAACATACGACACTAATTGTTAACAAAATATACATTTTCAATTAATAACAAAAATAACTTGATTTCCTTGTCTTTCTTTTCTTTTTCTTTTTGAGATCCTACTGAAGACTTAGTTGCCGAAATACTTTTTTATATTTTTTATATTTGGTAGGTAGTTATGGTGGGGTTTTTAAAAATTTATATATTTTATTTTCACATGTAATAATCACAGTTTTCTTAGAATTTGACAAAGATTTGTCTGTTTTGAAAATATATTTTAAGTGTTTCAGTTATTCATATGGTATTTGAAATTAAAAAAACTCATATATAGTTCCATTGTGAAATGTGTCAGTTTATTGTATTACAACATTAATGTGATTTTCTTTCACATGGTCAATTTTTTTTTAATTATTATAGAATATATTGTACTTAGTCCGTAGACATTTTGATTACTTTTGGAAATGTAAATATTTCGTGCTGTCATCAATATATACTGTTCTAAAATTATTCCACCAGAAATTTGCTAACGCATTCGAAAATTACATATAGCGCACTCTGTCAATGTCATATCGTTAACAACGACAAGCAGGCAGGCAGGCAGGCGACTGATGTATGCAACTATTTGTGTTTATGTCTGACACGCAATGGCTGACTGATTGTTTGGTTCCCCTCAATGTACACAAGACCTTATGAACAAGGAATCCGATATGCCGTTCGCAAATACTAGTCACTTGTGAGCTATATTACGTATTAGGTATATTTTGCGGGGAGTTCATTGTAAGAAATGTGTTAACTTACTGTTATTACAATTAGGAATAATGTTAATAGTCGTTTGTGTATTGCGACACGTAGCTTTTTCATATTTGATTTATGAGCTGCATTTAAATGCAATTAGTATCCAATAAGCGTTTCAATATTATTTGCATAAAATTATTATTACCATTCGATTGACATTATTTATTTACATCGTAAGTGGAAGTTTTGACATAAAGCGGAGGAAGTTATTTACGATTTATACTATTTTAACTTTTCAAGTGTGCAATGAATGAACGGTGTCAATTGTCGTGATTATTTTTTATATTTTATTGTTTTTTAATTAAGACTTTGAACACCACCGAGGATCGCCGCCTGTTAACATTAGTGACTGGCTGCAAGAAATTTTATTAATTATGTAGGTTTTTTCAAATTGAACTAAGTTAAATATCGGTTACAAAATTGAGTACAGATTTCCCATTGTTCTAATAATAAAAACTGTGGAACAATTATTATATTTTATGAATCGGGGCAGTTAGAGTGTGCCCATCAATCATTAGTGACGCCTATATGTAATTAAGATTTGTAGTGCAGGTTGTTTATATTTGGCAGATGGTTGAATTGAAAAAAATGCCTAAGAAGCTGTGTGTACGAGATAGTTTGTATCAACAGCATCGAAGATTTTATTGTTAGAGCAGACAGTTGTATCCATCAGGCCTCGATGACATAAAACAAAATCATTTCAACAAAGACGCATCTTTAGAAATTCTACCAAAATGTAAAAAATGTGCAGATTTGAAGTTGAAGTGCAACGTTGATTTTTGACTATTTTTGGAGGTTTAATTAAAAATGTTTTAGCAAGCTTTTATTATTTTAATTTGAATCTACGTTAGCCAAGCGGTGTGATAATAAGTTTCAAAACACAGTCATACCATTTGAATGTGTATCACCAAAACAATGCATGTAATAGAAACATTATCTCTGACATTATTGATAAGATATTGCAGTTCATGTTTCACTGAATGAATTGTCACAGTTGAAAATATTTGTGCCATTAATGCAAATACTTTTATTATTTTTGAAAATAGGCATCAAAAAACAGGTCTATCTTTTTGTTATAATTAAGACGGTACTATATTACAATTATGTAATATAAATGTGCATTATTCTACACAGTTTTATATATTCTGCAGCGTAAATGTATCCAGTCTTTGTCCACAAAAGTTCGAGAATAAATCCTCGGTGCCCTACTTTTTATACAAAAGAGAATCAGTTTAAATCGCCTCTGGATAAACACGAAGGCAGTCATTGTAACCGACAGAAAATAATGAAACTCTCCTATATGTGGGCATTGGATCAAATGGAATGATTTCATTATTGCATTTTAAATCTATCTAGTAATATTAAATTGCACATTCCCAACATATGCAAATAATCGGTGTAGATATTATACATAATTAAAATAACACACTTTAAGAAATTACGTCGAACCATATTTAAAATAGCGTAGAAATTTTGAATAAAAGAAAATGTGAATGAGTGTGTTTTAAGACAATTCCACAAGCAATGAAAAGTGAACTTACTTAACCAGCTTAAAACGAAATCGTAGTTCATTTTGGACGACTAGTTCGTGAAAATCGTTCGTGCATAGGTGTCTGCTTGATAGCTCAAGTGGTCGTCGACACAAGGAACGTTGTTTAATTCATAATTCACACTTGGAAGGTTTTTTGACCTACAGTAAAGCATAATTTCATCCCAACGGCGACATTCCGTCCAACCAGGCTGATTTAAAGCGATTGAACTTGAATAATTTCATTCACTCGTCGCAACGGCACCAACGAGGGTATTTGTATATTTAAACGAAATGTATCAGGTTGGAAGATATGTCCTTTTAGTTTAACTTAACGTTTGTCTTAAAGTCGTCTCTGAAATATTGGAAATGTTTTGCATCTGCTATTATTTTCTCGCCTAATATCTTCGTCTTCGTAATATCATGAACAACATTGTCACCATCCTCTTCTCTTCCCTAAACCTTCTCAAAATCTTTCCCATGATTCCCACGTAAGTCGTTTGACAGATTTTTGTTGTTGTTGTCTTTGTCATGCAATCTTCATCAAACTTCATCGTTTTTATGGTAACTGTGTTTATTTTGCACCTTATTATAATTACTACATTATCATTTAAATGATTGTCTATGTTTTGCTTATTAGATTATGCGTCTACATGTGCTCGTAAATTAAAGAAAAAAACGCGCAGTAAAGGTCACACTCGTGTTAGAATTATTAATAAAATAATGCGGTAGCTTTTCATCGTTCCAGTTAGTGTGCGCGGTGGCCTAAACGAGCACGTGCTCCGCGTTAGGAATTCAATGGGCATATGTGCAGGCTCGCCGTTGCGTTGCCTTGACCATGTTTCCGCACAAAGATTGTAACCTCCATATGCTCCACACCGCACGCTAATGTCGTAATCCTTTTATGCTAATCTATTAAGTCTATTATTAAGCGCTTCGTCTCATGCTCGGGCAGGTTGTGCGAAATGCGTTGCAAATAAAATTAATTAGTATTGTTTTCGGTTAACATTTTTATTACACAAATAGTAGATAATCTTGTGGTCCCCCATGGACGACGTGCTCGTTCCATGTCCGATTCCCAGTCTCATGATTGCGCAAATTTTTCACGGTCTTTTCCAAATTATTCCGTTTATTGTGCCATTAATATATTCTGCGAATAAGCGCGCTCGATAAGTTACATGAACACATGATGTTGAAATCTTCTATTCGTGCTTCATTTCGACGTGATCTTGTATTATTTTTTTTGTTGAATTTATTTGAGTTGTCTTTCATTTTTTCTTTAGACCTTAGTACATTTTTTTCTGTTAAGACCTCAGAGATCAAAATCGTCGTTTTTGAGTTAAAAGGGCGTTGTTTTTTTTGTCCATTGTAGCAATTGTACTAATCCACATTTTGTTGCCTGTAAGATCTGGAAGAAGATTTTTATCTAATTACACTTATCAAATTTTGTTAATATATTCCGTCTTGATCTTTCCATATCGATTCCCTTGAAGATATTGCCGTGAATTCGGTCAGTACACCTTTAGGTGTGGCTGCATTTTTACTAAACACTTCTTTATGTTGCCCAAGTTCCTAGTGGCCTAGTTTGGTTTTCGTTTGATTTTTTTGTATTGCATATCTTGTGTATTTTCATTGTTTATTTTATTATTTTCTTTTACATCATCAATTCGATTATTGTTTTACTTAATTCAATATTTCTCAATTTGTCGTTTATTTTATTTTTTTCTATCATCCTCGACTCAATTAAATTATTTATTTTATTAATTTCGATTAATATTTTTTTTTTAATTTCATTTAATTTATTTTTCGGTTTCTTCCCAATTGGTTTGAATTTAATATTTAATTTCTTTCAATAATTTTATTTATTTCTCATTCGATTTCCCTTCAATATTATTTTAAAATTCTTGTGGTTTTCGAGTCAGTTCTCCATGTCATACATCATTACGAGTGTTTCTTGTGAGCTCGCCTACAAATGCTTCTCGTTATTAATAACGTGCAACACAAACATGACTCAAGAGTAATGAGAGATGTGACACACAAAAATACCAGAGATATTTACCTCTGACGGCTGTTTGTTTTGACCTTAAAATGCTACTTAATTGAATTCTCATTGAAATTTATACAAATTAAAAAAAAATGCTTGCTTTGGACGCCAATTATGATATTATGCTTGAGTTGCGCAATCTAACGCGATAAATGTTTATTAAATGGAGATGAGTGGCCTCCGAATTTCAAATTGTACAATAGGTAATTTTATGTTTTCAGTGTAACGTGATGAAATAACATGTTTACATACAAATATTTACACCCAAGGAATACATGTAAATAAATAAATACAAAGTATTAAATCGTTTGAAATATGAAATATGACATTGTTGGCATATTTAAAATTAATTAACTGTTTCAATAAATAATGCATGTATGTTAACTTTTAGAAAAATGTTGAATTTAAGTTAGATGTAGAATGAAATGTATTTTTTTTAAGATTCCTCGAAAATGTTTTCAAAACTACGCACTAATATTTTACTTAAAACTATGCAACCAAACTTGCTGAAATATTTTGTGGATGTGGAAGAATGTCAGATTTGGTTCTCCGGTTCTTCGTACTCACATTACATGTGTAGCCTTTGTCATCCATTGTGCTATTAATTCTTCGTAAATGGACACTTTTATTGTATACTTATTTTTTAATTGTTACCCATTAATAAAATTTATATACAGTGTGTTTCACTTAAGAGTGTAACACCCTCATATCTTTTTTATTTTTAGACCAATTTTAGTATTTTTTTTTCTCAAAAGTAGAATACTTATTGCTCTATTTACTCCCAAAAAACCAATTGTCTTCTTTAAATGCAAAGCAACCTGCGATGGCAAAATAAACGCCAAAAATCAAGAAATCACTTAAAATTTCTGTGATTCTTTTCATGTTTTAAGTCATCAGGTAAAGCATTATATGCTGCTATGGCTTTGTAATAGGGTCCCTCTTCATAAAATTTGGATCTATGAGTTGGAATAGTGGCCCCATTACAATTACGTCGAGTAAATATCACAATTACGTAAAAATATTTCTTTGTTATTTAGAAAAAAATAGCACCAGTTCCATAATATATATACTTGGTAGAGTCGGTACATTTAATTTACGAAATAACGATTGGCAAGGTGTGCGGTACGGTACATTACACATATATCTAATAGCGCGTTTTGAATTATGAACACATCCTTAAAGCTAGAAGCCGATCCCCAAAAAATTATACCATAACGCATATGCGATTCTAAGTGGGCGTAATAATATTGGTTCATGGAGGTCGTAGACACATGTTTTTTTAAAATTTGAAATCCATAAAGCGCTGAGCACAATTTACTACAAAGGGATGCATATCCCAATTCAAATGCCTGTCGAGATGCAAACCTAGGAATTTAACAGCCTCAACTTCAGGAAGTGATTTAGTATGTGTCGGAATGAATAGTCTATAGTCAACGTTATGTTTAATAGTAAAATTTATTAATTTGGTTTTGTTCTCATTCATGGAGTTATTGCCGCACCACGTGGACATTTCACAGATTGCATTTGAAGTGTGCAATTTTGTGTACTGAGTCAGATGTTATGTCACAGGTTGTATCATCTGCAAACTGTAGACTACTGATTCCGCTCTGGAGGTCATTAACATAAATCAGAAACAGGGTTGGTCCTAAGATCGACCCCTGAGGTACACCACAATCAAACTCACTCGGTTTTGAATAGAATGTTTTGTATACATGGTCTGTCATACCCCTCAAACGAGTGGCATGTGTTCTATTACTGAGATACGATCGAAATAATTCTAATGCGATTCCTCTAATACCATAATTAGCCACTTTTTGTAACAGTAGTTCATGATTTATGGTGTCGAAAGCTTTAGAGAAATCAAAAAATAAACCAGCTGTGGTTAGTTTTTTATCCAAACTATTATGCACAGCATTCAAGATAGCGAACATAGCATCCTCAGTTGATTTTTTATGAACAAATCCAAACTGGTTACTATGTAATATTTGTATGTATTTGTATTATTTTTGGCCAAGAATGAAAACAGGCGCACGTTCAGGACCTTTTCATAAATCTTACTAAAAACTGATAGTAGAGATATTGGTCGATAATTCGATATTTCTTTGCAATCACCTTTTTTTGTGACACGGTACAATCTTAGCCTCTAATGATCACCCCTCGTAATAAAATTAAAAATAACTAATTCAGACAACATGCACTTTCACCAGCATCGTATGCACAAATAAAAGAATGGCCTTATCACAGACAAAATAAAATTCTTTGGCTGGAAGTATTTATTATTAAAATATATTTAAATATTCGAACGATTTCTAGTTTAAATGCTGTTGACGATTTTTATATGGTATTTATAAGGATTTAATTGTATTTTAATCTTAGTGTGCAGTCAATCGAACATACATGATAGGAACTAAATAAAAAACTCGTACATGCAAAATTGCCATAGCATTCAAGACTGGAGAATTTTAGATATCTTTATTCATTTGCGTAGTTCGTTGTTTATCTTTAAACGATTTTGCGCAGTATTAGCGTTTTTTACTCTAAATTACTAGTATTGGTTGAATTTCGACCCTACCGCAACATAAAATAATACGGTGCACGGCATAGGTTCAGCAAAAACACCCATCCAATGACAATCGAACCTACTTGCCAGGAACTAAGTAAAAAACTCGTACGTCCAAAATTACGATAGCATTCAAGAGCCGAGCTTATTCATTTGCGTAGGCCCTTGTTTATCATTAAACGATTTTGCGCAGTATTGCTGTTTTTTACTCCAAATTACTGGTATTGGTTATCCTGCCCATAACAAACATGTATTGGACAATACACACAAAAGCCGAAATAATACATAGGCATAGGTTGAGCAAAAGTATCCACCCAATGATATCATTGCGGACGTGCACGTTAAAGTGGGATTGATAATAAAATGGTGTGCCGACATACCTTCAGCGAATGTATGTAGTTTTATTCGACATCATATCTTTCTAAGGATTCAGAATGCAATACTCTAGAACAGGGGTTCCCAAAGTTTTTCTTAGGCGGGCCAATTTAATATTACCGAATTTTTTGGCGGTCCAAAAAAAGGGAATAAAATCAAAACAATAACTACGATTTTTTTTTGTTTTAAATATATTTAACTATTTTTTTTTATTAGTATACCTAATTTAATATAATTTTATATTTTTTAATATTTCTCACAACTTGGTAAGAAACATCACCCTCACCTAATACACCTACCATGTCTTCGTGAATTTCTTTTGGCGACAACGCTTTCTTTTTTAAGTTCAAAATTGTTTGCACAGGTAACAAGTGACAAAACTACAATTGACCGAACATAACAACAAATAATTAATACTTTAATGTGTCAAATTGATTCAACGTCACTAACGTCACGTCGTAAAACTTACTCATTTGTGATTAGAATTTTTTTCTAATGAATCGGATTTAATTAATTTATAATTGAAAATGAAACAAAAAGCACATTCCTATCGTAACAATGATTATGATAGGAATACTAATATAGATGTATGAGTATACCGACGTTTATGTCAGATTTGAATCAGTTCCTGTAACTACATCGTGTTATTTGTTCCAACCCAGCCTTGTTTAATGCATTGCTGCTGTGTTGATACGTCGAATGCTCTATTTATTTTCACGTTGACTTTGAGCAGGTCTGGCAACCATTTGGTCGTCATTTTATTACTCCAGTCAATATTTCACCCGTTCGACCTTCAAATGTGTCCTCATTTTAAAGAGCGCCTGTTTCGTTTACGCCCGTAAATTTTAAAATAACGCATAGAACAAACACACTCCGATTAATATTTGTTGCGTCCATAGCTTCCTGATAAATCGTCGGTGTTGTTGTACTTTTATTAATAGTTTACGTTATCCAATCGAAATTAAAGTTTATTTTTACGGCGCTGTAACGAGGACGCAAATAGCAGTTTCCGGCGAGAGACGAGAGCGACTTCCGCTTTATGAAAGTTCTTCCGTCACGAGTTTAAATTGGTATTAATTTGCGAGCGGGTGTGATTTTCCGTGCGTTGTAAACTAATTCGGTGTCATGAACGACGATCCTTAAAATCAAATGTGCGAGTTGATGGTATCTTCGGGTGGCAAATTGTGTTGAAAATAGTTTTAAAAGAATCATTTTGGTAGTAATTTATGATTAGGATAAATTCGTAACAAAATATGTAATGCAGTTTCAATTTATTGATCGATTTATAGTACATAGATATTTTAGTTTCACGTTTATTTGACGGGTTTATAAATTCTTGCAATGTGAAATTAAAGAAAAATTAATGATGAAATGTTTTAATTAAGGGGGGTCGTCCTCGAATTTTGAATCAATCAAGGCTTCAGAACTTAATTGAATCTGCAAGAAATAGAAATGGAATTTCAACGAGATGACTAGACCAATAATTCACGATAATTTTAGACGACGAAAAATATTTTACATTATGTGACTTCGAAATAAACGAAACGAATGCTTTTATACACAGAACATTGAGGACGTTCCTAATGACGTAAGGTATAAGATAAAACCGAAATTTGAGGACAAGGTACTAGTGTGATGCGTTACTTCGGAAGCTGGTGTTTCAAGACCTTATGTTGGGCGAGTTAGAGGGGCGAAGCTGCAAATGCAGACATTTAAATTCTGAGATGCCTCCACAAATTAGTGAATTTTCTTTAAACGCATCATGTTTATGATAATATTATGTTCTGGCCGGATCTGGCATCGTGCCATTATGCGAGAAGAATTCAGGATTGGTTAAGGCAACAAAATATCCCTGGTGTACCTAAGGTTTGTGTAGAGTGCCCAAAAATATGAAGAAATCCATTGTACGACCTATATACAAACATGGCAAGCATAAAGCATATTCTAATTACAGGTTAATGTTAAACTTAACGAGAGGAAGCACGTCATATGCATGTTTGTTGACTTATCGAAGGCGTAAATAAATCACGCCAAGCTTCTGATGGTTTTGGAGAGATATGGAGTGAGGGGCAATGTGTACAGCTGGTACGAGGATTACTTAAAAATAGAACTTTTTCGGTTAAGGTTGGCTCGACTATTGAAAAGGAGGTGGGCGTGAAGAGGGGGGTGCCGAAGGGTAGCATCCTGGGCCCCTTGCGTTTCCTGCTGTACGTTAACGACGCTGATTTCTGTTTCGATCTCTGTAAGTATTGGTTGTATGCTGACGACTTCGCGATCGTTTCCATATATAAAGATTTGGAATTAGCAGAGGAAATACTCCAAAAGGAATTCATCAGGTTCCAGATGTGGGCCCATGACAAGGAACTGGTGATAAACAGTGACAAAACCAAACTTCTGCACGTCTCGCCGCCAAAACTATCGAACAATAGGCCAATACAAATAGTTTACCACTCAACGAAATGTTTACACGACAAAAAATCTGCCATTGGAATTAACTGTGGTTGCGTTAGATTAATAGAAGAAGTGACGACATTCAGGTATCTTGGGGTCATCATCGATAATAACATGCAATGGAAACAACACATGGACAATCTGGTTAAAAGGCTAAGCCTCCTTGCAGGTAGATTTTACTATCTGAGAGACTTAATACCTGCCGATCATTTAAAGATCATTTATCACGCTCTCGTCGAATCTATCATGGGCTATGCCATATCTGTTTGGGGTTGTGCATCAAATTACCTGATGGAACGCGTCATACAACCTCAGCAGATCAGGATTGTGAAATTAATGGTGCCTGTGAATGTTAGTTCCGCGGATGCGTTCACTGCTCTACAAATTCTAAACGTTAAAAAATTATATGTATACAGGTTTGTGCTAAATAACTTTTATTCAACTGAGTTCAAAGTTGAATTAGATCACGCATATAAGACTAGGGCGAAGTTTGGGGGTCAATACAAGGAACAAGGATTTCATAACAAATACGGTAGTAGAACTTTATCGTCGGTGATTCCAAAGATTTTTAATCAAATTCCTCAGATTAGAGACTTGGATAAGTTATATAAGATTAAAGAACACCTTAAGAATTGGCTGATCAACAAGTTCAATTAAGGAAGATTTATTAGCTTGATTTGTCAACGAATCAAAATCTTTTTGCCACTGACAAGCTACGGCTTAGTGGCGCACGATAAATTGATTTTTATTTTTGCCTTGGTTAATAATTAGTGAATTACTTCTTTATTTCCTTTTGATTTATTTTAATTACTTTGTTTAATTTTTGGTGTTGTGATAAATCTGTATTAATTTCTGTATTTTAGTAGTTTCTTGTAACATAATTTTGAATAAAATAATAATGATAAGAGGATAGTCTTCCTTCTTGGTGGCTCTGCAGCCTATGGGGTGTGGAGTGACTGAGGGGAAGCAAGGAGTGAAGGAGGAGTTGGTGCAAAAAATAACAATTAAAAAAAAACTTCACTGAGTCGTTTTCTGTACTACCAAATTAAATAAAACAATTATAGTTTGAATAATTATATTTCAAAAATCTGAATAATGATTTGATATTATTAATAGACGACAGAGGCGGGTACAATTTTCTTTTATTATTATCTGCTCGGAAACGTGAAATTTTTATATCCTTGCAATGTCATTATTACGACGTAACCTTCTAACGATTTTTATTCAACTCCAATTTCTCGACACCTCCGAATTTATGATCTTAAATTATTGCTCGTGAATATTTATCTTTTTGGCCCTTAAAACCGTAACGGACGCGGTATTAAGCCATTAGTCAATAAGGTGTAAATTTGTAAAGCAGCGTTCGGGAATATAAACGCACTGCTGGGCAGCGGTAAATTTTAAATGCTGATCTGGCGCACATAAAAGTTCATATTAATGACACCAAATGTGATTCATTTTTCCACTGGGAGCTTTAGCCGTATATTTCGATTAGCTGTATGTAACCGTTGCGCGTAGTTTATTGATGTTGTTTTTTAATATGCCGACCTTCGCAACATGCTGTTTCATTGCAAAATGTTTACGGACGAAGAAGTCGCAAATATATCGGGCTGTCGCTTGGGACATATGGATATGCGACCTTAACGTACGGAAATAATTCGACAATAGCATAATTGCATTTTGTTTGTTCTTCGGCGCCATTTCATTTGAAAAGTTTCCAAGTAAAATTGGCAATAAAATATTCGTATTAACATCCGCACGAATCGATAATTTTATTTATACACGTCTAGGGGATTGGTTGTTGGCGGAAACAAATTCTAATTACGATTTATTGAATAGGCCGCGGATAATAGAAAAAAAAACCAAAATTGAATTAATCAATTTAATAGAAATGAAATAAAAAGTAGCTTTAAAGACCAAAGTATCAAAGTAACGAGTGAAAATAAATCACGGGGTTTTTGATATATTGTAAATGATAAGCGTCAGATTCATCGGCGCCACAAACCTTGTAATTGAAGAAAGAATGTTACGGCGCAGGTTACTTCAAGATCTTTCACTTTGCTGATAATAGTGGAATTGTTGGAAATAACAGACGAAGGGCGCTGGACGACTGACTGTCACTACCCAAGAAAATGTTAATGGTATATACGATACGGTAACGTCAGATAGACGATTGACCATTATAGCTGAAATTACGAATTTTTCTTATGGGGCTAAAAAAGGTGTCTGCTCGTTGAGCCCCACGATTATCCCCTCGTATATTCCTTTGCAGACTCATCGCTAAAATATGATCACGGTTCACAATCATATTCCATACCAGACTCTCATAAATATTTTTAATATGCAGTAAATAAAGAGACGGCATTACGTACGCCATTTAATTAAGACTGTGTACCTCGATTAAACGTTCAATAATTCACGACTGAACTTTACTAAGTTATTAATTAAAAGTTTGTACATTACAACGTTTAAACGTTTTCACGGATGTGTGGATGTGTCACATCTGTAAAAGTTTAATGACATTATAAACTACAATTTTGTTCACCTGCGTCCACGTTACCTATTAAATAAATTGAAACAAGGGCGGACGGTATCATTAAATGAAAATTGACGGCATTTTCCCAGCACGCGTATCGATTTACTGTAATATATATATTTCGTTATTTCGTTCCTGGATTTATCAAAAATGTACGGAGGAAAATGTGATGTTTTTTAATGTCGGCGATTGCAATCGATTTACCTAGTTCGTGTATGTGTAAAAAAATAAAAATGAATTATTACTGTATATTATTAACGATGTTATCTTTTTTTGTAGGCTACCAAGAAGTTCATCGAAATAGTGAACGCCCGAACGCGCAGGAAATTGGGGCCAGTTAGTTGGGCGACCGCCGTTAAGTTTTTGTACGCGCGCAAGTTTGACGTAAATCGCGCAGTGACATTGTTCGAGCAGCACGAACTAACAAGGCAGGGAGAAGGCCTAATCCACTTCAACCCCCTCGAGGAACCCCTGCGTTCAGAACTACAGACTGGAAAATTCACCGTGTTGGTAAGTGGTCGTCTCGTTCGTAATTAGTTGGCATAATTAGGCACTTTAGTGGAAAGTAGCAAGTGACAGTTTCAATTTGCGTTCACTTAATTCCGTGTTTTTTGTTCATCTGGTAGATTAAACACTGGCACAGTTGCAGTGTATCACCTCCGATAGACGACGCCGCTTCCCATGCAATACACATATTTTTTCATGTGCTCAATATTTGATTTCTATTGATTTATGAATTTCAGATAACAAATACGTCTTGAGCTAAAAAAAGTTACTGTGCGTGTTACTCTTTGTTTATTGTGAATATCGGTATGTGGTCGTAATGTGCCTATGATGTAATGCATGTAATAAATGTCTCGACGCAATTACCGAATAATATATATTAATAAATATATTCTCATGGATGCGATGCAAGGATCTAGTTGAAAATGATGAAACTTGGTGTACGTAAAAAAACAAATGATTAAGTTTTCAAGACAATCTGTCAGTTCTGGCAGGAATTATCTCGTCTGGTATTCATTCCGGGCACACTAAACGCTAGGCGTTACATTGATTCAGTGTTGGAACAAGTTGTTGTGCCATTACTACAAAACCTTCCAGGAGCAGCCTTTCAGCAAGATAATGCGCGGTCTCAAACTGCTAATGTAACGTCAGCTTTCCTAGAAGAAAACGACATCAATATGTTGCCCTGCCCCCTAAGATCACCAGACTTATCCCCCATTGAACATGTCTGGGATATGATGGAATGGCGTTCACCCCACCCTCCCAATATACCTTAGAGGAGTTACGTCAACTCTTACAGATAGCCTGGGATGAGGTACCTCAAGAGGATATCAATAATCCAGTACGTCCAGAAGGGTTGCCGAGTGCGTGGGGATGTAACTCAGTATTAACTGTTTAATCATTAAATGTTCAGTTTTTCTTAAAAATGTAATCATTTGTTTTTCTTCGTGCACTAGATATTTTCACCAAGTTTCATCATTTTACGTTCAGTGGTTAGGGGTGGTCTATCTTATTTGGAAGCCAGTGTATATTATGATTAAATAATTTCTAAAAAACGTACCCTAAGTTGTCCATTACAATTCTAATACACTGGCAAAATGTGCAAATTTCTGTGCGCGGTAACAAAATTAGAAAAACTTGTCTTATTTCGCAAATTTTCGTCGTAATGTATTTGCACGAGTACTCGGAAATTTCAACGCAAACAACCGAATTATTAGAATAATCTTCGAAGCGTTACTTCGCCGTAACTTGTGGCTCGCCTCGTGCCGTATATTACAAATGCGTACTCTCGCGAGGATAAATATCTCGTCAGAGATGAAACCTTCCATTAATGAGAAATCGGCTTCTTCAGAATAGCTGCGCCAAGTATGACACAAAAGCGGCAGAATTACCTCCTTACTAGGCCAGAAAACGTTCGTTAATATTTACCTTAAATGTGGGCCATTACTGTACTTATTATTGCGCATAACTTCAACAAACACAGTTGCGCTAAACACTGCGAACTTTATTTTATTTTGAAGTGATTTACGCGGATGGTCGTAAAAACGTAATTAATGGGTGCTATTAATGCTTTTGATTGCGGGGTCGGAACATAAAATAATATAATTATCGGAGGCGACTTGCGCAATGGAACTATCGGAAATGCCATAAAATATACGCATAACAGTTTTATTAGTTTTGTTGGTTCTCTTTGTATTTTTCTTTCATGTTTTTCATTTGTGTTTTCTCGTTATTTAATGAGTTTATCTTTCATTCCTTAATTATTTTTAATTGGGTGATGGAATATACGATGTTAACTGGAAAGGAAGAAGAAGAACAAAGATTATTGCTGAAGCATACCAAAATACCACAATGTCAAAGTTGATAAAATGATCGAAAAATTGCAAATGGTTTATTACAAGTTTTTGAAAACTTGATTTTTTTACAATTCCTCTTTAAATTGCGTAAAATAACCCACAAATCATTCATGCCCCACTTCTGGTACACCTGCAATATCTGCTGTAGGTGATTTATTATTGGTAAAGGATTAAAACAGGGAGATAGTTTAAGCCTCCGTCTATTTATAATTTATGTAGATAAGATAACAAAGATATGCAGGATGTACACCGACAATGAATATAGGATATAGCAATTTAAATCCAATAACAAACTACAGATCCTGATATAAGCCGATGACTAAATACTTGTCCACTCTCAAAATGAAAGTTACACCAGAAATATGAATGAGGATTAATTCAGGGAAAATGGAAGTAATGAAGAGAAGGTGAAGAATAACATTACGTGTGGACAATACTATTAAAGGCGATAAAACGATAAACAACTACTTCGGAAGAAAAATCCACAATTAGAGCAAAATTGATACAGAAATGCTAAATAATGTAAGAAAACTACTTGAATTAACCTCCCGATAAATAGAGTCATATAGGGGCCAAAGACCACAAAAAGTCACAGTGGTAGTCGCAATTGTTCTGTATGCTGTGAGATATTTCTTGAAAGCACACCTATAAAGTAATGGAATTCCTTTGAAACGACAAAATTAGACAATTATACAACCAACAAAAAAAATTGAAACAAAAAACATTAAGTCTAATAATACAATTAAAATGGGACTGGTATATACAGGAGGTAAAAACCTTGTTGTGACCAATATTTAAGAAGAGATAAGGCAATGTGTTAAAATTGTAGGGGCTTGGGGTTGTGAATATTGTTTATCGATTTCAAACGAGCGTATGACAAGATCCGAATTTTGCCTGGTCTTGGGGGGATCTACGAATGCTCAAAAAGTGCAGTAAACGTCATAGGCAAATACAAAATCTTCAAGGTACTGTCAGGATTATGCAAGGGGATCTCTTGTCTCCAACTCTTTTCAATCTGCTGTTGGAATGTGTTATAAGGAAAGCGAAGCTAAATATGCTGGGTTTAATATATTATATGAGATAGTCATGCCTAGCTTTTGCGGACGATGTAACCATTGTTACGATGCGTTGCAGTGGTGCAGAAGGACAAATAAAGATGGAGACGATTGCTTCGGAGACCGTATCATTATAAAAGTATCCGGGACACACACAGTTAGATGGTTAAGTCATGCGAGAAGAGCGGGTGAAAATAAACTGCGAAGCAACTAATGTTAGAAAATTCGTAAATTTTGAAATAGACAGTACAAGATATGGTCTAAATCTTAATGCACAATGCACTACATAGCAATGTAATAATAAACTCGTCGAAATAGCAATAAATCCATCACAACCTTCTAGCAGTAAACCAGGCAAAATGTTGGTATATTTAAAATTATGTAGGTCAATAAATGCTATTCAATAAGTGATAAAGTTTGTGAACTTTCAGCAGCTTACAGTGATAAGTTTGACATAGTCGTAACATCGATGACCAACTGTTGACCGCAAAGCATTTTTCCAGATTATGAGGAATATGCAGGAATATACTATATCTAACTATGGACATATTACTAAAATTGCTTATTTAGGAGATTTTAATACTCACTTTGAAAGTGAAAATGAATTTAATTTACAGTTTATTGGGGAATTTTGGACTAGCAAGAAATCTTCGAAGCAACACGAAATAAAACTTGCATAGACAATATTTTTTCTAACATTTCAAATTATGTTGCAAATGTTCAACCCACTCACATATCTGAGCATGATGTACAAATGTTTGATATAATAACCGCAGCAAAGTGTAAGGAACTCACAAAAAGATAATAGAAGAATAGAGAATCGGAGACAAATAAAACTTTGACAACTGATCTGCAAAGTGAAGAATGGGAAACTATTTTCTCCCTTGATAATGCAAAACATAAATTTAATAATTTCATGGTCACGTTTCTTTACCACTTGTTAATTCCAAACAAAATATAAATAAAAATCCCCTTAAATTTAGCTTAGAATTGCACCAATATAAAGAAACGATGGGGTTGATGCTAGATGCATATAAACCATAGTAAATCTCAGGCAATTCAGTATCTACTTGACATCATAACCGCTGCATTAGAAAGTCGATGGGATTGCTTAATGAAACTGTGTGACCTTTTCAACGCTTTTAATTATGTCACGAAATTCTTCTAAATAAATTCATGTTTTATGGAGTTACGGGGGTGGCCATTGACATGATTAGATCATATCTCAGTAAAAAAACGCAATATGTTTTTGTTAGGAACGCTGAAGTAATAAAGAGTGGGGTACCTCAAGGATCAATCCTAGGACTTCTACTTTTTATTTTGTATCTGAACTATCCCAACATTTAAGCTGTGATTCAATAATGTTTGCAGATGACACAACTTTGATTGTGTCAAATAAAGAACTAGATATTCTGGAATCAGACTTAATTACATGCATACGAGAAGCCACTGAATGGTTCAACAACAACCAGCTAGTATTAAATGGTGATAAAGCTGTCATCATTAGATTCACTTGAAGCAGAAGACCTAGGGTTCGTAAGTGCACTACAGAAAAGTTTCTTGGAATTTTTCTGACATGGAGAATATATATTGATAGGTTATGCTTAAATTTGTCAATTGCGGTATATTCAATTAGGCTTATATGTAAAACCATTGATTCTGAACGCACCAGAACAATATATTTGGCTGAATTTTACTGCTGCGTTGCTTATGCAATTGAAATCTGGGGATCATCCGCGCATTTGCACAAACTGCTGACTGTTGTAAAAACAAGCTGTTCGAGCTATAGAGGGATGCTCACATGACACTCACAGGACACTATAAGTAATAATATAAGTGATGACAGTTCCATGCATCTACATACACAAGTTATTGGTAATTGTTTTAAAGAACAGCAGGAACAGACACGGCTATAAAATCAGGTCCGCGTATTTGAATATTCAGTTTATTACCAGAGAATCAGGAAAAACAGATTTTACCCACGAGAATCTACAAACCGACATTTCCTTCATCTGTCCTCCATGTTGATCTTGAATTCTGTAGACTTATCATCATTCATCACCACCCAAGTCTATTTTAGTGCAAGCATTTACTTTGATTAATTGCTATGTATGTTATTGTTCGTCGATGTAATTAGTTAATTAATTTAGTCTGTCGGTTAAAAAATTCCGTGTGTACGATTAAATTTCAAATACAGTGTTTACTACCGGTGTTGTTTATTCGCCCGCCTTTCTAATAATAATCGTTTATTTCCAGCCTAAACGGGATGCCGCAGGAGCCGCAATAGCCGTTTTCACGGCTCATAAACACATACCTGCCATAAGCACGCACCAGACCACGCTGCAAGGGGTAGTTTATCAACTGGACGTGGCCCTGCAGTGTCCCAAAACGCAAACTGCCGGCATAGTGTTCATCTACGACATGACGAACTCCAAGTATTCGAACTTCGACTACGAGCTGTCGAAGAAAATCCTCACCTTATTAAAGGTAAGTTTTGAACTATTCGCGTTCATGAATTCATCGAATTAGTATGTTCGCAGCGGCCGCGCGTAATTTATATTTAAAGAGCGTGACGGTGAAAGTTAAAAATGGGAGATAATTACTGTGAATCATAGATTTTTTATTATTAATAATTATTTACTTTACGAGCTACTTGGAATTTACGATCGGCTGCACCAATGGGAATTAGTTGAACGTAAAAGTCTTGTTTTATTATTAAATCCGTTGGAACTGTTAAAAAAGTTACTGCTCGTGATAAAATTTGTTCTTATTTTATTTCATTAATTTAAGCTAATATAGATCAAACTCAATTAACTTTAAGGCATGAATATAACCAGTTGAATTTTTCCTTTAATGCTCAACCCAACCCAACTCAATATTACGTCAATTTTGTTTTAATTGTCACGACTAGGATAATTCAATAGATATATTAAATCACGCTGAATGCGTTGATGCAATAATACAGATCATCCAATGTCCCAACCCATCCCAATCAAACTCATTATAACAATAAAGTTTCGGCTGGGTTGTTTATCAAATTAACAATTGGATTAATTATTTGATTTGAATTAAAGCGATGTAGTTATTTGATTTTTTACCATTATTGGTTCTCATAGCAACGAAGGAATGAAAAAATGATTAAGGGTAGTTTTTAAAAATTTTAATTAATTTTCATTTGTCTCACTTAGGAAATTACTTTGAGGTTGGTTGAGTGGGTGGGATGTGATTTAAAAATTACCGAGTAGGTAGTTTTTCCCATTCCTGTCATTTGTTAAACACAAGGACCTTTTATTAATAATGAACTGCTTATCTGTTTTCTAAATATGGTTATCGGAATAAACATTTTATTTTGGTAAATAAACCATATGTTCTTGTTGATCAACACGGTTATCTAGGTATATTGTTTGTTCGTATGAAATTTCTTTACATAATAAATAATTTGGAAATAATTACAGAGCGTGTTATGATTTCGTTTAGAGCCATGGACACTTTACGAGTACATTCGTTACATAACGTATGTAGCAAAAATATTGGGGACATTTTCGTATTATATGTTCCTATAAAAACAAAGCAATTAACTTACCCCATTGGATGTTGGGAATCTGTCAAATTTCTCCTCTAGTTTGACAATACATTAGTGTTTACAAAGTTTTGCAAAATTACAAAGTTAGAATTGCGGAAAGGAATTTGGTTGGTCAAATGCCC
Source organism: Geotrupes spiniger (assembly GCA_959613385.1). NCBI lineage: Eukaryota > Metazoa > Arthropoda > Insecta > Coleoptera > Geotrupidae > Geotrupes > Geotrupes spiniger. Next base: position 11,708,830 of record OY390735.1, on the reverse strand, counting down.
AAACGTGACATTGTCGCCATTTATAGAAACCAACATATTTCTAAGACAACAATTTACTCGTCTGTCTTTTGTTTTTTTTAACTTGAATTTTTCATCGATTGTTCCTCTATGGTAGCCGACTATGTGGTGTTAAAATTATTAAAAAAAATCCAACTCTTTCTTGGTGTTCGGATTTCTACGTCACTTAGCATAAATTGAATACAAACTTAGATAGTAATAAATTATAAAGAATTTCATGATATAAGTTATAGATATGTAAGTTAATTAATTATAAACTGACTAGTATGTAAAACAAAGGGATTTGGCTTCGAAATAGTGCAACCACGTGATTCGCTATGACCAATGAGAGTGGAGTAATCGTGGGACGAGAAGTATATTTTTGAACACCGTTGTGTCTGTGGATTTCGTGAACAGAACAAAAAAAAAAACATTTTTTAATATCGGTGAAAATTAGTCTCAAAGTTGAATAAACATTCAAAGCGAATACATTTCTCTTTTTCTTAATTTTATTTCGCCATAAATGATGAGTGATGATGAATTAAAATATTGCGTGAATTTCGACAATTGTGTGTCGTCTAAAATTAATATCGTAATAGAGAATTTCATATACTTCTTAGATATTACTCATAAATGTAAATAACTGTCTGAGATTTGATATATACCGGAAATCATAGTTTATGGAAACCTGTGTACAAAATGATTTACTGCATCCAATTAATCACAAATTAGCAGCATTCAGCTCAATGATGCGTAAAGCCCTGTCATTGCAAAAAAGTCGACCGACAAATACAACAATAAACCGGTTCCCAACATTAATTAGTATTAATTTAAATCGTGTACAAATATATATAAAATGCTATTCAATGCAGGCGAAAAATGACGTCTGGTGTTTATAAATTAATGTTCAAAAATTGTAAAGGTGTACATTTACCAGACTCGGACTTCAGAATCCCCAATTAAAAGCACTACCTACCTACATTGTAATAGAAACAATGTGCGGATTGTATATTTAGAATGTTGGATGGTTGGATCCACGCAGTTGAATGGTTTTGTTAAACATAAAATGGCCGCATTTATTATTAAAAGCTGTTATCCACCACGTTCGGCAATGCTTGCACGATACTTAACTTAACTGTACACAAATTGCTTTTCAATTGAAATTTTGTTTTTTTCCAGTACATCGGTTTTGATGCCATCAGTAACGTAAAAGGATATCCAAAACAGGTATAAAACGATACACGATTTATACAGGAACAAAACATTTTTCCACAACAAAAAAAAATACACAGACACAAACATAGTATCTCTGAAATGCGAGCGTTCATTGCCTAATTTAAGTGAATAATGCAACATGCAATAAGATGGGCAGATTATGTGCAAGTTATCTCTGAGTAGAATAGGATGACGTTACCAAACGCGGTGACAATTTGGCGTTAGCGTCGTCTCATTTTTTCAAGAAAGTGAGAATGTCTAATTTTGCAATGTTTAGAAGATTAAAATTATTGTTTTGTCTGTATCAACATTTCAAACACATTTGGACAGTGATAAGTAATTGAAAATTGGGAGTGGGTTTTTTTTCTGAATAACAGCCAAGTGGCTACTTGCAGCTTAGAACAAAAAGAAAAGATACGTTTTTTGTGAAAGTGGCCAAGTGAGCATTCATGCTGTGATTGTGGAATTAAAAAGACACATTCTTTAGATTCGATTAAATTAAATAAATCAAATTATAGACAATTTGAGAAACAATCTCATGAATTTATTTTGTTGCATTTTTAGTACTACAGAGATGCCCATGGAATCGCGAATAAAAAGAAAAAATGTAATTTGCATTTATGTTGCAAAGCTCTCGTTCATGTCTTAGTTTGAGGTAAATAATTCTCAAAAAAAGTAGAAATTGCCTAAATTGCAAAAATTATGGCAATTTTCAAAAACTTTGTAAGTCACAATGTCAAACTCAATGTAACAGGACAATTGTTTAAGATGCAAAAATCAAAAAAAATTCAAAAAATATCTAAATTATCAAAAATGGCATTTGCATGCAGTTGGCTTAAAATTTTAAACTTAATGTAATCTACTTGCCTTAACTTATCTCCCATTGACTAAATTTGGTTAGTAGTTTAAATTTTATTTTACTTAATTCGTAAACATTTTCAAAAATTAAAACAAAATGGCCGAAGTTGTTTCATTTCAGCTAGTTAATAACTAGTTCTGCAGTAATTAATAGAAATGCCAAAACTATCCAATATTTAAACATTTTGCAAAATTCGCATTTATTTGTCTATATTTGAAGTGATAGTGTCAAACTCAACGGAAATATAATAATTATTTAAGTTGACTTACTCGTAAACATTTTCAAAAATGCTACCAACCTAAATTTGGTTTAGTTTGAGTTAATTGCCAAAGATTCATAGAAATGTCAAAATTATAAAAAATCTCTGTAAATCAGTCCTGTAAAATTACCGTGGCCTACTCGACGAAGGGAAAATGTCTGTAATAATAGATAATAGAATGTAAAATATGACTAATTTGGAAAAAATTTAAAAAATTGTAAAATTTTGTTCCAAGACACAATTCTAAAGGATAGTAGAAAAATAAAATTTACACTAAATTATGTAAGAAAAAATCGTGAAAAGCAAAGGAAAACAAATTAAGAATAATTATACATCAAATGGGAAGAGAAACGAAAAACCACATTCAAGGTGATAGACAATCCAATGTAATGTCAATAAAACAGTGACCAACCTAACCCCACAAAATTTGTGACATAGGTTGGGCACTGTTTTATTGTTGCTTATTATATTTGCCACAAAACAAACTATAAAATTAAAATAATCGGAAATGAAACATTAACAAGAAATATACGATACAAGCTATAAAATATAGAAAAAACTAATTTTTGATAAATTTCTAACAAAATCAACCGATGAGAAGGGTAACAAAGTAAAGAAATCCAAAACAAACTACAATAAAGAAAATGTACAATAAAAAACAAACGAAATAAAATTAATTAAATACAACGAAGATAGTTGAAGAAATACAACGAATTACGTTGGTAAAAGGACAGAACACCAAGAAAATCGGCAAATAATTCCATACAAATTTTCGGTGGACGACCTACTCAACGCTTGCGCGTGGGAAGCTCCAGTTTAAATGGAACTCAAATGGAAACGAGGCTAAGTTTGAATATGTGGATAAATCTAAATAACAATAATAAAAAACTTTCATGGAACAGTGCAGTGCGGGTAAGGACGGTCATTTTGGTGTTTGAATTCGGGTTTGTTCGAATGGATTGACGTTTTGCGCAATCCGCACGCATACGCACTCTTAATCAAGCACACGTCGCGTTTCGCCGATTGAGAAACCACATTTGCGCACACATTCGCCACGATACTTAACGCTTCGCTGATTGAAACGAACCGTCCACCCTTTGAAAATTTTAAGTCCATAAATTCAAGCTTGGGTTGGGTTGGGCCGGGTTGGGATGGGTTGGAATGGGTTGGGAGATGTATAACTTGATGTATGAAACCCATTACCTAGAAGTGTCAATAATAAATTTGTGAAATACGAAAAAAGATTTTCATTTTGAAGAATAGACTGTTTATTGTAATCACAGTTTTCATTCACATCAAGCTATTAGGCTAAGACATTACACAAACACACCCGGTTTAATTAATTGGCATGTAATTGATTTAATAATTGCTCTTTACTCCTACATCACTGCGTCACTTTTTACTTTTAAAAGAGTTTTTAGGTTAATGTTAAAATCTGACGTGGAATAAGCCAGCGATGCTTTAGCGATATGGGAATTTCGTGCTGATTAACTAACTGATTAGTTAATCCTCTTTCAATTTCTATGTCGATTTTAACTGAATTGATCAACCACACACATTTTCGTCAACCTCTCGCGATATTTTTTCGGTGACTTCCAAACACTCATTAGATTATACGTTTTTGTTCTATTCCTTTGCATTTGGTATCAGTGTGTTCACTAAAGCTTCCTCTACATACTTACGTTTAATTTTTGTGTCCACTTTCAGTTATTACTTTTATTTTAATTATAAATAAGCCCACAATGAGCTAAAAGATCGATAATAGAAACATATAGGTAATTGAATCAACAATGAAATATCGATAATCGATAATTAATGTGAATAGATATCGATAAAGACAAATATTTCGTGTAATTGAACAGTGCGTTAAAATGACATCTGCCGGCACTGACTTTCAGTTAGGTAGTTCAATTCTGCACAACATTATATCTGCGAAATGTCATCGTTTGTACGGTTTAAGCAGCGTATCGGATGAAATGTCACGGCGCGCTTGTTTTTCATATAACTGTTCATTATTTGTAATTCCCTATGGACATCTTACTGCAAAGACTGTGTAATATTTTCTATGGGTTTGGTGAGACATTAATAGCTCTCCCAAATCCTATTGTGCCGATTTCCAAAATGAATGCAAATGCAAATCCACAACGTTGTGCAAACTGGAGCAACAGCGAAATAAATTGTTGCCGTTCGAAAATGATTCGACGCTAAATTACATAACATAATTCGAGTTATCCGTTTAAGATAAAAACGTATTTAATTGTGGGAAGCGACGAAACAACAGGACCTCGAACAATGGCCTTTGTTACACTTAAATCACTCCAGTTTAGCATAGAACGTTGCTTAACTCCAGACGGTTAATTGTTTTCGTTTGACCCATTTCACATGCGCAACAATTCCGCAAAAGCTTCGAACAAGTGCGGAAACGTCCGCGGATATTATGTCATCGCGTTTCAATTTATATTATCGGCAAGTATTTTCGCCGCTAATTAATCGGGCATTAACACGCACGCATCTGTCTCGTATCGTAAGCAAATTGCAGTGCCTCGAACACATTTTAATGGAATTATTTGATATGTCAATTCTGAACGTTTCGTAGTCGTTATCACAAGTGCTCTTAAGACACGTGCACGTGTAGTACGTTATTACGTAGTCGTCTGCGAGTACCTACGAGTCCACTTACGTAACGTAAAGAACAATAATAATTGCCAGTTTAATTAATGTCAAGTTCTTGGCTTGACAGATACGATGCCGTACTATCTTTCGTTTTTGTCGGTTCGATCGCCAAGTTAAATAAAATCTTTTTTCCCTGTTGCTCAAAAACTAAAAATTTGTGGAAACGATTAAATACCATTCGTGTCAAAATTTAGGGTTCAATTTAAAATTTTTATTTGATGATATTTAATCCGAAAGCTTACATAAACTAACCTGTTAAATTGCTATTCTCGAATGAATGACGTGATAAATTCTCAGACGTGAGGAATTTGGTGGGCGGAGGTAAAAATTCCAATTTTAAATTTCAGGTAACCTGCAATAGATGTAAATTAAATTGAAGTTATTGCCCGATTGATTTTTTTAAATTAAAATTCGTGTCCACTAATGCATGTGTTTATGTCTTCTCGATCGGTGTCGCTGAGCGTGCGCTTTTAAAACACCGAAGAATTTTATTCCAAAGTTATTATTTCCAGTAAAATTCTTTGTGTAAGAAATTGTAACAAAATCTCGTTTATTTTTAACGTAAATGTATCCTTTCGCATTCTGGCCAACTTCGGGATTCGGGCAAGTTTAACTCACGACATTCTTTTGGACTAGAAACGTCGTATGCTATTTATTGTGGTTGTGGGTTTCTCTTTATTGCCATTGATTGTTTGTTGTCTTCAATGGGTATTTATGTATAATAAAAAAACTTTGAAAACTACCAATGGGTATTTAAACTTAAAACTTTTTATTGCAAGGCACAGTTGAGTAATAAACGTCGAAAATTTAGAGGGCGGTCATAAATGTATTGTCACTTTTATGTTACAGGATAATTTTTGTACATTTTTATATCGCAGTCGTATTGTAATGGCGACGAGGGTACTTTTCGAAACCAAGCCATTTAACTTAACATTTAGTTCATTTCAAAGAGAAATTTTTATTTGTCGCAGGGATAAATATTAAATTTTATCGAAGATTCTAGATTTTGTAACAGTTCAATATATAATTTTTTTTCATTGACATGGGGCACAACTATAATATAAAGTAGTTTAAATTATAAGGTAAATTATCATTGAATGCTTTCCACGTCGTTGCGAGCAAAAAGCATGGTAATTTAAACATTTTCTAGTTCGCGTTGAAACGATTTCTTCTTCGCCACCTATAAATCATACGCATGAATTATGCAGTTTTCGCGATCTGCATTGCATGAGTGGCGGAGAAAAGTTCGCAATGATTAAAACTGAACGCCCGTTAAATAAAATGGCAAATGCGATTGAGCATTTCGTCAAACAAATAGGGCGTTTGACAGCGTCTTATTTGGTTTGTTGCGGTAATTGTTATAAATGAATTAAACATGAAAATAAAAGCACGAAAGCCAATTTCGTTTGTAAATGCGATGAATAGACTCGACGAGTACTATGAATATTTATCGAAGAAAGGCATACGTTGCAATTAAGTATTTGCATGATTCACAATTATTGCAATTGGACGCTTTTGAGTAATGCCAGGCAATTAGTTGGGAATCGGCGGCAGAGGGACGTCGCTCGTATAAGGACGCGTTGTGCAATTTCGTAGAAATGCACACTTAATCGATACACGGAGGTGTTCTTGCGTGCCTCAAAATGGATATTACAAATGAAAATTCTGAGATTACGTGGTGTAATAAATTACGCGAGTGATTATTATAACTGCATGCATTTTTATTGTTTAGGAAATCGTTAGTTTTTGTCCACTTGTTTTAGTCGTTACCTTGTGTGGAATATGTTAATTGTTGTTTATGCAAATGTACGTTTCCTTTATTAGAAGGAGAAGGTTTCGCATTACATACAGAGAAATTTGCAAGGATTTTTTTCTGCGGATTTTATGGATTTTTACAAGGATTTTTCCTTAGTGTTTTACATTTTATACCTACGCCTATTTGTGCACATTTATGATGTGAATAAAGGTTACTGTGTCATCGCTATATTTAATATCCCGGGAGATTTGTCCGAATATAGTTGATGGCTAAATGAATACCCAAATTTTCTCTACTAGTTTTCCTTATTTGTATTACATAAATAAATATTCGTTTTTGATTTCTGTGATTTTGGTCCTCTTTTCTTGACAGTATTATGGTTATCTATAATTTTCTTTGTTTATTTTGATATTTTACATTATATGCACATAAATAGCTAATCTCTATTGTTATCACAAAACAACTATTTTTTTTTTAATAAAGTCACGTTAATTTTTTTATTTTGAATGCTGTACGTACTTTATATTTGAAGAGATGGGGGGATTGAAGATTGAATAGTGCACGATTATATTAGGAGGAAAAAATAGTACATGTAAATTAACTCTTGGAGTAAACGAGTTGTCGGAAGGACTTGGGGCGTAGATGAGTGAAATCTCACGAAGGATGTAAACTAGAGGGGGTGCAACAGTAATGTTTGTGAAGGGAGACGTACAATCTATATTGATCTATACCAAAAAAATTAAACCTACACTTATAACCGAGAGAACAGAGTTTATAAAATATTTGATTTTCTCCTGAAATCTTTATGTTTAAGTAAAAATCTCCGCCTGTTATCTACGTCCAGTCAAAATTTCATATTTTCAAGTGAAAATGGTAAAGATGACTGCTGGAAACCGATAAAATATGTACTTCTTTAATGATATTTTTCAAACGAAAAAATAAAAATTTGAAGTTATCGTAAGTTAGGAAGACTTGGTGGTTGTTTGTTTATTTAAATTTTGTAGTTTGATATAGACCCACAAACACAGATGATTATCATTTTTAGCACAGTTGTTGGCAGTAGTATTCATTTCAACATCAGTGTCTTTAGAATAAATTTATTAGTTCTTAAAAGCATTTGTCGATAATTACTTTGCTTTATAAAATTAACAACATGTATACAAGCACTGAAATTCTTTGGGCACAGGGTAGTGTATTAGGACCAATCATTTTTTACACAGCGGCCAGCTATCGCAATTCGTTGATGATGATGTCATGATGATGTTGTTGATGATGATGATGTACATTATCAACACCTCAAGAAAATTCAATACCAACTAAACAGATCATGCATCAAAGCAAAGAAAAGAAAAAAATATGTATTCACAACAACATTTGCAATGCGTAGACATCTTGGGATACATTTTGATCGTCGATTTTCTTCGAGAAAAGTCGCCTCTATTTCTAGGTTTTTCAGTTTAACTCACACTTTACTGATCGACGTTAGCCACTTACTCACTGGCTAACTAATTGTAATCAACCTGTTGCAGAATTGCGTCGCCAATTCGATTTTAAGTAAAAAAACCTTTATTAGCATATTCACTTTCTAACAATTCTTTATATCATTTACATCTCCCTTCGGCTCCACCTCTTTCTTCTTCCATCTCCTCGTACGTAAAAAAAAACGTCAGTTGCTGGACCGAGTGCGATTCTTCAAGTCTTAAACAGAGCAGGCAAAAAGAAATTGAAGAGGAGCAGTGAATTAAAACTCACTCGAACAGCTATTAAGTAAAATAATTAATTTAATTCGGCAAGAGAAAATGAGATATTAAAACAAATGTTAGAAAAAATAAATAAATAAATCTTAATTATTACGTAAAACATGATTTCCTTTTGTATTCCGTTCCGTCCATTATATATATTATTTTCAACATTATCTTCCTCTTCAACTTCTTCATCAGCATAATATTCATTACCATAAAGAAGTGTAAAATTATATAAAACACATGCAGATGTGATAATTTCAACACCAAACTCTAGTTCTACAATATTTCAACATTCGAAGACTTTCAACATCGAAAATTGGCTTTCAATAGCATATAAGTCCGTTCTATTGCAGTTCGTATAGAACACAATTTCGTCTTCATTTAGATGACGATTATCAGGAGATTGTGTTAATAAGTTTTGCCCAAACTCTGGTTCTGCAATATCCAAGTATTTCAACCTTCGAAATTTGACTTTCAATTGCCCATAGGTGCGTTCTATTACAGTTCGTATGGAAAATAATTTGTGCTGTAACGAACTTCGTCTTCATTGAGATGACCATTATTAGGAAATGGTGAAATAAGTTTTGCATCAAGGGATAAGCAGAGTCTCCTATTATTTGAAGGTCTTGCGGAAATAATGGGTTTTCATTTATTATTTTACCATAAATATGGCTTGTTCGGAAAACACGTGCACCGTGACATCTACCTGGTATTCAGTCATAAATAACCTGTTGTGGTTACATACTCCTAAATTAACAGAAATACAATTACTTTCAAAGATTATTGGATGAAAAATTGTGTAAGGACTTTACCATTGCAGGATTATTACATTAATATCTTGTATAATACTAGAATGCATTTGCTTTCTCTTATAATGAGCATGTGCATGATTGGAAGGGGAATGTGAAACCCATCAATTGCACATATCACACCTAGAAAACCATGTGAACATTCCTGAAATTTTAGAAAAAGTAGTCAGAAAAAAATAAATTTCATAGGTTAACACAAACCCTTATTGCATCCTGGTGATTTTCTTGCCATTTATTTAATTGTATCTGTTAGAACTACTATTGCACGAACAGTTTTTTAAGTGCATGGTCTGCTTCTGCTCCTGCTAATGTCGAAACGATCTCCTGCAGCTAAGAATGATTCTGGTTTTGCTAAAACCCATATAATATGAACAATATAGTTCTTTCTAAAGGTATTGACGTAAAAATATGATGGCCAATTGTGTTCCTACAAAGTGTCGTTATTGCTATAATTATACAAAACTGTATTCGTTCATAATTCGAACGTGAAAGCATTCCCTAGTCATTCTAAACTGTTCAATAAATAAATCACCCATATAGTGTGGAATTGTCTCCCCATAATAATTGGAGTATTTTGGATTTTATTGCTCTTTTTAACATTATCCATTTCGTCGAATGGTTCTGATAACTCAACAATAGCATTCATCATTACAAATTACAAATTTTAATTGTTAAAATGATTGGAATTAACACGATAATTTCTACATCAAAAATTAACAAAATTACTGCAACTAAAAAAATGGTATTCGTGCTGATCTATAAAAGTTGTTTATAAAGCATCCTTGAAAGAATAACTATAATTATAGTAATAATAAAAATCATAGTTCTAATGTTGCTGCTTCAAACTCAAAAAGATGAATGGGAGAAAATGGTTATTTAAGTGGCAAAATTGTTGCTAGAAAAGTAGTAACAATAATTACTTCAATGCCTTAGAATCCTGTTGCTATAAAAAAAGATCCATAGTCGAAGTCACCAATTGTAAAAGGAGGTTCAATATGTTCGTATCCTTGAAGAATATTAAACCAAATAACTGTTAATGGCAATCTTTGAAGTCCTTGTTTATAATTATTTTCTATTAAACTATGATGAGCTTATGCACTGTTAATCCTGAAGTTAATAAAATAGAGGTATTAAGAAGAGGATTTTAAATTGGGTTAAAGACAGTAATTCCTATTGGATACTCCTAATTCAATTGTTGGAGATAAACTACTCTGAAAGAATTAAAAAAAATGAGATGAAGAAAAATACTTCTGATGTAATAAATAAAATTATTCGTGAACCTAATCCTATAGCAACAAATATGTAATCATTGTTATCTAGCAAAAATAAGATATGGTCGTTATAATTAAATCATTTAATAATTCCAAATATAGTAATAAAAGCTCCTAAAGCTCATGACAATGAACAATAACTTACCTCAACTAAGTCATATAGGTGATTTTGTGTCTAGACATTGGTTTACTTCTTTAGAATATAACGTTTATAAAACAACAAAGAGATAACATTGAATAATTGCTACTGCAGATTCTAATAATTATAATAATTGAACAATTAATAATAAAAAATATTACAGTTGTTAAAGATGGCCCGGTGTTACATAAAAGAGTTATTCGTAATAAATAAATAAATAAATAATAAATTTTAATCATAAATAAAGTGCTAATGATAAAGTAAAAATTAAATGTCTAGTTCTTGTGGAAACATAAGGAAATAGAACTTAAAAGTTATTAAAGATAATAATGTAAATAGAGTAATAATAGTTAAAGCTGCTCCTTTAATAAAAATTATTTCCAATAAAGTTTTAAATTCAATGGAGTTAATCAAAATATTGCAGGATATTAATCCCAAAAATGTTCTTAATGACATTAAAATTTGTTGAGGGATTGAATGAATTAGAAATTTTCAATTAAGTTTAGATAAAAATTTAAAGTAATGTTTTTAAAGAGGTAGATATAAAAAAAATCCAAAGGACTCATGTAATTGCTCCAGGGCAATAGTTTGCATGCAAGTCCATATTTATTTAGACATACATATAGATATAGATAAAGAGCTTTGGATTCTGATTCTGAAGTGGTAGTTAGCTCAAGTGTCGATGCGTCTATTGTGAAAGGGGCGACAGCTCTAGCTAAGGGTTGTGTCGAGATACTGGGCTTCCTTGAGCAAGACGGGGCCGATTCGAAAATGTAGCGTACCTAAGCAAACTTCAGTAATGACGTGTTGATATTCAACCGATCGGATTTCTTCATCCGTATACAATAGGGTTAATGTAATACCACAGTCCCGGTAATTAACATTCAATTATCACACTGACAACCTCGCATATCACAGCATTTCAATTCAAATATGGAAACTATAAATACACTAGTTCTATAGCGTCTCAGAGTCGTTGATCGATGCGCGTGTTTTCAGATTCTTATAGAGAATGCCCTCTAATATTTGAGCAAAATCATTACCCCCTAGATTACCCGAGTTCATAAAATAGCAAGTTAACTTTCCAATTCCAAAGTTCTCGTTCGTATCTATTCTTCTTTCTATTCAGAAACGTTTTCTTCATGAACTCTGTATTTAATTCTTGAAAACATCACTTGATTCATAATTTATAGTCTGTGATAGACTCGGTTTCACTTCGACCCCACTTAGGAATTTGGTGAATTGATTTACGTGGAAGAGTTTACTACCAGATTATTAATCAAGCAAAATGATCCATTATTAATTTTCCATAGTAGTTTTTAGATTTTTTTTTACAAATTTTCTATTGATTTTTCATCTCTGCATCTTCTGCATTCAAATATCCTTCTGAAGTAGTTGAGTTTCATGCTCTTAGCCAGCCAGTTCGTTTATATCTTCCTTAATCGTGCTTTGCTGTCATTTGGTCCAAGACTGTGTGCAGTCATTATTGTGTAATATGATCCTCCTAGCCACCGTTCAATGCATAACTTTAACAGTAATCTTGCTTTGTTTGATCTGTATTCGTGTCATTTTCCGTTGCCTTGTTCGTCTTCCTACGATCACAGTTTTTTTTAATTAATTTTTTGATATTGGATTATTTGATTACTGGTATGAGCTTATCTGTCCTTTAACCTGCCTTTCAGTCTGTTTATTCTTGGACATAGAATCTGTGTATACTTTTATTTCAATTATGCACTTTAATTGTTGTTTATCGTCAAAACTTTTCTCGGTAGTGATCGATAGTGATTTATGAAATTTCCTATGCCTTCTTTCAATTGACTTCTGTATCTACTTTCAAGCACATTAACGTTCAATTTAACCTCTTAAATATTTGAATAGAAATATTTACTTTATTTCCAATCTGTGGTTTGAATTTCTTCCATATCTTCTCTTTGCCTTTTTGGTGTTGATTCATATCCCTGGACTAACAAACTGATTTAGGCGAAAAGAAAACTTTGTCTAATTAAAAAAAAAAAAAAAAAACGTTTTGGGCTTCTATTTTCTGCAATATTAAAGAACTGCATTTGTATATATTGGCTTCTAAAGTTTATAATTCCAGTAACTCTTGGCCTTGTATTTTGTTTGGGATAAAAATTAATGGGTGTAACGTTTCTCGGTTTCTATTTAGCAATTTGGCAACTCGATTTTTAGTGGTTAGTGTTCTTTTATCGATCAGATGTTTATCATATGTTCCAAGGCAGTGGCGTTGTTAACATAATGGAAATTATTTGCGTGGGGCGAGAAGTCTGGCACCGACCTGTGTTTATAAGTGGGTAGTCGTAAGGTTTCCGCTATAACCTAATTGGTATTTTTTGCAAGCATGAATAAATATAAATAATTCGTCACGAAATGTAAAAAAAATGTGCAATAAATTAACGATCTAAATGTTAATAAGTATATTTGAAAAATCAAATATGAACTTGCCCTGCAAACACTACCCCTCTGTAAATTAATTATAATGTATTGTACCGATTAAAAAATGATCTAGTAAATCACCAATTACCGTTTTATTTCAGCCATAAAGTTGCCACGTGACCACGTAACGTCCGTACAAGTTACTGTTAAATTATAATTACTGTCACACTTGTTGCACTTAACCACTAAAACGAAACAGAAGTTTCTAATTTTCATATGTGTTGCGTGAGTCAGTACGCCAAGCGCTACGGTGCGGTTACCACGTGTTTCTCGGACTACCTGTCTCATTATCATCATCATTACTTTCGTCGACGTTCGCCACCCGCGTTATCATGGTGCGCTTTATCAGTGGAGTAGTGTGCGATTTATGAGTTTTGAACGCGAGGATGGTAGCAAACAGGTAGGCATATTTACGGGGCGAACGTTTTATTTCGTTTAATAAATAACGTGCAGGTCCGTTACGCCAAATCCTTTAAATGTGAATGTCTGAATGGCGTGCGTTAAGAGGATTTATATTTGGGGTATATTTCAAACGGGGCCTTCGCTTTTGACAAACGGCGACGTGAATGCGAATCCATTTTCGCCGACTTATGGGGAAAAGGAAAAGATTTGCCATTCAAATTATATAAATCAAAGTCTGAATGTTTTATCGTTTGTATTGGAACAGGAATATAATTAATTGCTGAAACGAGGAAGCTTCGAAACGCACGAAAACTGGACGTAATTAATATTTAATAAAAGTGTGTACTAAATCAATAGGAATGTAGTAAAAAATAATTATGTACTTATAGAGTGTGTGTGGAATAATTGAGGATGGGGATGAGTAGGGCTGAATAATATCACAAGAGTAATAAAGGGGACGAACTAGGATAAGATCCATGTTATTGAATTCCGCTATTTATTTTTTCTAGGATGTGATGCTTCGAGATGATTATTTTGTAAGCCTCTGTAATGTCTTGTAAGCGGAAACAATGCATTTCGGAGACAAACAGGGGATAAGATTTACTGTTTGTTCTCGTGTGTAGTAATTTATTTTTTACAGTTATATTTAAAACCATTTTTCGCTAATGGGTAACTTTATCGATCAATGATAATAAATATCATTATCAGGAATATGATAATAAATATCATTATCATTTTGTTTATAACTGACATTATTTGTGCACATAGAGGGAACCTTTTAGCCCATGACTAGACACTGCAGAAAACCTGTATCTACGCCGATGAGAAAATGCTATCGTCGCATGGAAAAGCATAGTCCTTTTGCGGCATTAGAAACGAAGCCACCGCATTTTAGACAAGAGAAATATTCAAAGTTACGCTACAGCATTCACCGCAGATTCCAGACTTTGCGTTTTATCTCTTTGATGCATTAATGGAAGCCTCGGGGGGAACAACTGGAACGTACAAAATTTTGTGCAAAAGTCGTTCGATGTTGCGATGGTTCATTGGCGAATATCTCCGAGCCGCCGTGTGTAACTACGTTAATTGAAATTTGTCATTTTAAACAAATGTTTGTTTGAGTCGCATGCACATTGTCGTGTAGATATTGTTTCTGAAATGCAAGCCACAGATTAGATTTACTTCTATTTGCTATGAATCTCGGCAGCGAGATAACATTTGAGGCGCTGTTTATTTATTAGGTGAGTTTGTTTCCCGGAAATGATTTTTTAAATACGATGACTAAATATATGACTTATATTTATTTTGGTTGGAATAATATTAACGGCAGTGCCAACCTATGGAGTATTAGATATAGCTTAGTGCACATAAACATGTTGATTAATGCATATAAATTCATTAATATGAACCATTTACATGTGGTGAGTAATAAATTCATTATTAAAAAAGTTTGATAATCTCAACATTCTGGATCATGGAATTGTAAATATAAGTCATAATTTAGAATTTTTGTTTCTAAATTAAAGTATAGTATACAACCCTTGGGTGATCTAAGACACTCGTAATCGCTCGTGTCGCAAATTTCATTGAATAATAGTTTGCAGTTTTAACCAAAAGTGGCATAAAATTTTAAATAACTATAATAACAAGTAATGAATTTACAAAACTATTTTATGTTAAAATTATCCTCCATAGCATATTTAAATTATATATTAAATTGCATATTAATGTACTTTGAAGAAAAATATGACCAGTTGTCTATCGAAACCAGAAATTTTTCGTACACCAAGAATAAGGTTTGGTGAAGTTGCGAAAACAAACTTATCTCAAGCTTGCAGATTACTTTGCATGTCGTATTGCGTACGATTTATGCTCTTGCGAACGCAACACGTGAACGTAAATCAAACTTATGCAATATTTATGATGCAGCCAGCTTATTACTTACGGGAGAGAAATTCTGCGGTTGCTATTTTAAATAAAAGAAAAGGCGTAAGAAGCGAATAAAAAATCATAATTATTGGAAGCGTGTCCCATTAATCATGTCGTGTGTAAATAAATAAGCAGTGATGGAAGTAAATTATCCTCAAAATAAACAAGATTCAAGCCCATACTTAATACGTGTCGAGGAGAGTGTAGTTGATGGATTAATTTTTAAAAAATGCTAGTAGATACCTCATCATACTCATAGCATAGTTTTTATGTATGACAATAATTGAAAATAAAGTGGTTTATTATAAAATGAGATAAATTACACAATACCTTAGCTACGTGAAATAACCGGATATTATATAATTATAAAACGACAACGTAAAGGGAAACATATATTTTCGAAAAAATTGTTTCGTTCAAATGTATAGGCGACGAGAAAGTCGGCTTTTAAACCGCGTTGCCGAACGTTAGGAATTGAATTTTATTGACATAATTCCAAGGAAACATGAATCGAAATACCGAACCTTGCTTAGGAACAATTTTACTTTAAATTTCTCACAACTCGAATTCTTATTAAGAGTTTATGTTGGTTGTTTGTTGTTGGTGCTTCGTTTCAAGTGATATCTTCGTGTGTCGTTATCTCAAAGAATGTAAAATCATTGCTTGAAATGAAGATTTAAAATTAGTTGCAAAAAATAAAGTAATTTTAGCAAAAATTAATTTAATTAATAATTTTGTTATTAGGACTGGTGATAAATTAAAAAAGAAATACAAAAATCGAAATTTTCGCTTCGCCAATTTTGCAAGAATTAGCACATTGATTCGTATAATATTTTGATGATAATATTTTTTTAGTGTCATTACTTCTTGGGCAACTTGTTTCCATCTGTTTTAATATTTTGTATTTTGGGGGTTTATATATTTCTTTAGTCTTTAAGTTTTATCGGTTTGTTAACCAATATCCGAGTTTTTAATGAAACTTCATGCATGTGTTGTCTTAAATTACTTTATCCACAACCATAAATATGAAGAAAATATTAACCATATTATATAAATGAAAATTTCGCCGGTAATCTCAAGCAATCTATTGCTTGCCCACACATTTCTCATAGAAACGAGTGACATTTTGAAAATTTGATGATAAACGTGAATGTTTTATCAGAAAATAAACGAAGAAATCGACGAAAAGTTGGAGACATGTGCTCCAACCGACAGGTTAGTTTACCTGAGAAGAAGTTAAATTTGAGTAATGTAGCAACTTATATTTGTAAGATGAACACGTTTTGAGTTCTTGGACGATCGTTTCGCTCTTATTCTGACATTATCGCCATGCAGTACCAAAACTTTGCGCATCTAACCTAAAAAGGATATACGATCACTGTATTATTTTTTATCTATTGTATATATCACAGAATAAATTTATAATTTATATTATTTTAAATCTAATTGTAGTGACGTTTAGCATCTGACACTAGACACTAGATCTTTATTAAATGTGGTGCAGAAAAACGTCCGTTTTGCTGTTAAAATGTCTGTGTGATGAATGCTAACTTAGTTTGAATGTGTAACGATTGGTATTTCTTGCTGACGAGGTCGTAAAGAGAGCGAAATGACCGTCCAAACTGTTGGCAAATCCAACATCCTTAATTCAATATCATACCATCTTAATGTATTTTGTTGTAATTTCTTCCTTAAATTAATAAAACATATAATTGTGGTATGGGTATAGATCTACAAGATTGTAGAATGTTATTAAGATATTAAATATTGCGATCAATAAATTTTTTTATTGTTTAAACAATCGCCTAAAAAAATCATTATTTCGATAGAAACGAGTTTAAAGGCTGCACTGTCTCAAATATCAATTAATTTATTGCTCTGTGACGCAAAGCTTTCGTTGTCAATTTGTGTAATTGTGTGCGACATTCCCCAGTGCATTTCCGTAAAAGGGTATTGTGATACACTTCTGCTAGTTCTTCTGTGTACCGCTATCCGTTTCGCAAAAGGGTCTTATACTTGTCAAAAATATACCAAGAGCGAAATGACTTTGAACGTAAATTATTAGAATAGTTAATATATAAATATTTATTGTGTGTCATAGAGTGCAATTAAAATTAAATAAAATGACGTAAAGTAATCTGTCGGAGGAACATTATGAAATGCTAAAGGACATGATTTCAAAATAAATTGCATTAAATAGTCTAACTACAGTTGTGATAGGATGGCCCTGGTTATGGTTTACAGCACACATCAGAGACTTGTGTGTAATTTTTTAATTTAAATTAAAACAAACTCCATTTCATGTATCGTATGCAGATGTTTCGGCGAGTTTACAAACGTTCCGATTACATAAATATACATAAATAATATACGTACAGCATCGCGTGAATAAAACAATAAAAGGTATCGGAAATCATATTAGCACACATTAGCACATGCATGTCAAGACCAATCGATTCCAGATGTTTCGCGACCCACGAGTCAATCGCTTGAAATTCGTTGCAAAGCGAGATAATAATAACAAATGTCAGAGAAATACACATAGGCACTACCTGAACAATCTAATACACACGGAATTGTTAATTATGAAAGAGGATGTTGTTTTTCACCTAAATTAACAGCAATACGTTCGTTGTTATTTCGACGAAATTGAGTGCTTAATTAAGTAGTTTTAACACCAGGTTCGATCGAGTTTTCAAACTCTGAGACAATAATTTCTAGTTTGATTAACGTTATTCGTCGCCACCTACAACCATGTGCTTTAACGCAATATTTGTCAATGTTACTATTGCAGAGTAGAGTAGGAGAGGTTGGCCAGCCCCATCTCCGAGCCCCTTCGATATAAATTATATTAATTTCCGCGAATCCAGCGAACTACAAATACGGATATGCGACCATAAAAATATTGCGCAACTGTATGACTAAGTGCGAACAAACCAACTTCACTGTCGAACACTCCATTGTCTTAATTCGTTAATTGCTCGTAATATGAAAGAGGCTCAAATTCATTGCATAAGGCGTTCGTCACGGAACCGCTGGTGCGTCGCAGTTTCTCAAGGAAATCGGACGTTGTTTTTCCGAGGCGCCAGACGAGCGTGACCGAACGTGTCGTTTTCCACGTCTTTCGTATCAATTTTCAAACGGACTCGCGTCGTTTCGCGTGAATTTGCGACTCGCGCGTTCGCACATACGCACACCTTTCACAGATGACACACACTGATTATCAGTTTCCTTGCAATGTTGTCGTTGCTGTCGGTTTTAAGATTCTCGTTGTTGAATCTGACTTATCAATATCAGCTCGGTTCAATTTCATTTTCTAGCGAAAATGTGAAGTAAACGTGAGTATCGAATCTATGTTGTACTTGTATATCATTTTCGTTGTAAATGTCAATTGCGAAAAGAACTTATCGCGTGTGAAGATTTGTTTAACGAAGATAAAAAATATTAGGGCGCATATGTTTACACAGCAGACGCAGCAGGAAGCGATTGCACGAACCAATATTTCAAATAGTTATATAATTCAAACCAGAAACGTGGAACTTCTCTTAAACGATACTCAAGATTTGTGGTAATTGTATATTTTAGTACATCGATAGTAGTTATCTTTATAGTTTTAAGACGCCTGGGAAATAAATATACAACGGTCACGATTCGTTTAGGAAGCCACTTAGTAGGACCAACACGTGCAATTCAATGAAATAAATCCGGACAATTGAATATTTATTCCAATTACGTAATGATCGATAGAAAATGTGAGGATATAAATTAATGGCATTAGAAGTCTGAAAAAGAACGATTGAAATTGCGAACGATCAAGTCCGAGAACAAACTGATGGAGTGTATGTACGAGGGGAGATCAGTATTTACAGTCCCTAACATAGAAGGAAACCAATTGAAGAAATATTCATCCGGATCTGCTTTAAACTTTGCCAAACTGGCTTCAGAGTTCAATACTATAAAATGTTTCTGATCAGGTGTCAGGTGACCCAACGTGCGGACAACTTTTTTTAGCTCCAAAATATTTGTTAAAATATTTTTTATAGTACCATAAGAAAGATTCGTAATTTCAGCCATATGTCATTACCATGTGGTGTATACGATTAACGTTTTCTTGGGTAGTGACAGTCACTGGTCGTCCAGCACCATTCTCATGTTCACATCTTTGCTTTCCCAGTTTAAATTCTCGAGACAAACAGCACCCTCATATAATGCACCTACCATGTCTTCATGAATTTTTTTTGGCGACAACCCCTTCTTTTTCAAGTTTTTTTTTTTATAACTGCACGAACCTCTGATTTTTCCAGTTTTAGAATTTCTTTAAACTTGTCGACTTAAATTCTAAATTATTTGAACAGGTAACAAGTGACAAAACTACAATCATTCGAACGTATTGGCAACTAAAGGTAATTTACATGTCTAGATTCTCTTAACGCCCATGCAGCCCTTAAGCAGATTATTAATTAATCTCCTTGCGGGGTATACAAGACTCAGCAGTAAATGCAGTGAGCTCACATCGCCAATTTCGCACAAATTAATTACAAGCTGATTAGTGCTAATAGTATTAATATGATTGGGAACAATGCATTGAGCGATATAAAACATAGTTAGTTGGGTTTATATAATTTGATATTTAATGACGTTATTGGATATAATCATACATGTATGTAATGAATCAATAGTTAAAGAAATATTATATTAATACATAGACAGTGCGCGCATGCAGTATCGAATTAATGCAGTAAAAGCAAAATAAAATGTTAGAAGATCTTGAACATTTGCACGACAGTCGATTTTCAATCACCAGTTATTTTTGAGTAATGACGTCATAAATATTTGCATTTTTTAAACAAATCACTAACTTTTATTAAATCTTTAATACAATTTTTTTCATTTCTCGACTTAACGTATTTGAAAGTTTTTTAAAATACTTGATTCTCAAATAAAATAATGTCGGGGTTCTTTTTATTTAAATTTATATTACTCATGGGTTCGTGTGGTGAAATTCTTTAGGTCTTAATTTTTAATAGCTATTTTTTGATGATGCGCTGTATTTCCAGATGAAATGAGTGTCAATTGTTTATAAACTTACAGTTGCTTCCTGGTGTTGATATTCTCAAATAACACTGCACTATTTTCTTTTCGCTTGTTAATAGTTTATGCACTTGTCCTTATTTCAAGGATACTTTGCTTCATTTTGACGCCGTTGTTTGTCACTATTCTTTCGAAAAAGCCGTTGTCTAGTAACGTTATTATCACTTTTTTTATCAGAGCGACGTGCACTATGGAGCAGATAAAATGACACTGACTTTCGGCTGTTATAATAGCTCCCTTTTATAGTCTCGAATAGGCTATTACGTTTATACTTGGATCTGTTAAAACTTTTACCGGCTTTTAGAGTTTTCTGTATTTTCTACATACTTTTACCATTCATAATTCTTTTTGAATTTTTATTGTAATAGATGTAAAATTGTTTCCCTATGTGCTATGTGCCTTCATTCTATATAAACTGCATTTTTCTGGATTTTGACTGTTCTTACCCACAACCAAAAACATCAAAATTACCTAAATAGTCGTTTTCGCTTCTAATTCTTGCTCGAAACGTTTATTTCAGATCACTTTTAGACCCATTGAACCCCATGTTTCCCAAGGCAATCAAATATTGAGACCCTTAGGACAATTTAACACTTAAATGTAAAACTACATTTTTACATAACATTTTAACTACTTATACTCCACCGAAACTTATGTAAATTATTTATGTCTTAAATGAAATTTTCTCTTCTTTCTGTGTACGTACTTTCGTTGGGTATAAAGGACATTTTATGTGTTAAATTGTTCAATTTCTTACTTATTACTATTTCCTTTATGGCAAAATTTATATATTTCGTAAGTTTCCTTGATTCCGCATCAAATTAAATACATAGCTCCATAGCCCACCTTTTCTGAATTTTTAGTATTTAAAGTAAAATTTGTGATATTAAATTCTTTGAAAAATTCACTGGTACACAAATATTCCGTTCTTGTTTCCGGTTTAATGTACTTATGTATTCGAATTATTGTAGTTCTAGGTGTTTTTCATTCATACCAACAAACCTTTTTGTAATTGTACAAATGTGTTGTAAATATATAAAATAAAAAGATAATAAATAAATGAATAAGACTTATTTCAACTAAATGCATTGATGTTAAAGTGAATTTTTTGAATTATAAAGATATTTTACGTGAAAAAGTGTGACAACATTTTATAAAATAAATATTTTAAGACATATAAATGATAACATTAACTACGTAAAACATGTTTAAAGTTATTAATAATTTTTATAAAGATCCATCAAATTCGACATGACATTTGTGTAGACAAACTTCAAAAATAAAATCAGATTTGAGTGACTATGACTAAGTGTGTTATGACTAGGCATTTGTGTCTTTGAAGATAACAACTTTAATTTCGAATATCAACTTTAGCGTTAAAGGATAAGGAATATGAAGAATTCAGCAACTATATTCTGCAAGCGAGCATGAGGAACAATTCTCATGGAAAAAAATTATATAATTTAAAAATGATATTCGAAAATTGTTAAATTTCAAAAAAAAAGACGCTTGTAAGAGTTTAGTGTGAGACAACATTTTTTCCTGAAACAGGAGCACTTTTGAAGTTACTTCCTTCGTCAGGTTTGACCTATATTATGGATCAACGGAAGTAAAGTTGTTCATTTTTTGGGAAAATTAGTTTCATTGAAATTTTCTTGTTGAATTGAATGTTTTATTCACCTGTCAAAACTTTGCAATTTTAGTCTTCGGTTCGTACAAGGTATCTAAAAAATGTTGGCTTCATTAAGACTTTGACGTTTGTGTCAATGTTACTGTTGTAATCCTTATGTTAGTTCGTTAATGTTATTCTTTTTGTCTTATGTAACATATTTGCTCATTTTGTTTTTTACTACACGTTGTATCTTCACTCGTCAAAATACTTGCTTTTAAACATTTCTGTTTTACTGTAACACTTGTCTGAAGTGTCTGTTTTTTAAATTGTCTTTGATGTGTTCCTCAACGTTGTCATCTCGATCTTCGTCAT
The DNA here is from genome assembly GCA_959613385.1 of Geotrupes spiniger. Taxonomy (NCBI): domain Eukaryota; kingdom Metazoa; phylum Arthropoda; class Insecta; order Coleoptera; family Geotrupidae; genus Geotrupes; species Geotrupes spiniger. The sequence continues at coordinate 11,686,247 of OY390735.1, read as the reverse complement.
CAATGTAGAATGCGAAATCTTAGTCGTCCTGGTCGTCTTCATCCTCGTTCAAAGTCACTGGACCCTTTTCGCATTCAATACTCCAACCTTCAAGTTTTCAAGGATCTTTATAACTTTATTTATTATCAGAATTTAACCTATTTAGTCTCTTGAAATATTTTACAACATAATTGCTGCTATTTGTGGTAAATATTTCTGTGATATTATTGAACGTGAACAATGTTGAATAGTCACATCTCGTGATAAAAAAAGTATATTTTTACTACTTATTCCTAAATGGTGCGTTAATCGAAATCGTGTGATTCCTGCATATGGAAATGTCAGAAAATTATATTTGCGAAATAATAGATTGTGTTACAGTGTTTGGAACGCCATCAATTCCTTTAACAGGAATGCTTTTTTACGTGCAGTTAGCAGTCTCTTACCATATTTTGATCCACCTCGAGCCCCTGGCACAGTATTTTAGGTGTTTTGCTACATTTGTATTAATAGTTTTTGATACCCTATCCATTACATTGGTCGTACTGAATACAATTTTCAGCAAATAGCCAATACGCAAGCAATTTGGTTGACTGGCTTGGCTTGGTACCTCCAAATTCTGATGGTGTAGTAGGTAATTACATATTATGTAATATATTAATTATGTAATTAATATTACTGCGGAATATGACTTTGACCGATAGATCTTAAAAAGGCAAAAAGCAAAATTTTTGATCATTCTGATTGTACCAACATCGACTGCAAAGTGAAACTGACTTCCGTGGTATGTTACCGAACCTGGAAGACTAGACACAGATTATCCATCTGTAAAGCCCCAAAAGCGCTCCACAAGTAACAACTGATAGTTCAGTTATGTTATGAGGCCTTCATTTTTTGTTATATTTATTTTCAATTATAAATTATGAAGAAGCGTCAAATCTCCTAATTTAATACCAATCAATCGTTTTTCCTACATTCCACTTAGACTAGTTCCGGCTTTAAAATCTCTGTGTTACGGGCTTTGATAATGAGGTTGTGTCATTTGCAAAAATGACACTGCGAAAAAGTATACATGCGGGATGTCATCGATAAATATCACAAAAAGTGAGGGCCTCATCACAGAAACCTGTGGAATTCGATCAGCAAGAACCGGCCATCTATCTACGTTTCGGAATTGATAAAGAAACAATTACTTTCGTTCGTAGCAAGAACCTTTTTTTAATGATCAACGTTTAAAAATGACGTTTTATTACTGATTCAGCAATTCTAGTGAGTGGTTAAACGTAAATAAATATAAACATAACAAAAAATGTTATGGTCAATTTTCTTCGAAACGTTCTGATTTAAATACCCATTTATTTTACAGCGCTCAGTAATAAAATTTTCGGGTTAATAAAAAAAAATAGATTGCTATTTGAAAAACAAAGTTGTCATCGTTTCAGGCAAAGCCGGAAGCAATGTTTTTTTCTTTTTCGGCCATCTATACTTGTTTTTTTCCTTTAAATTGATATTAAGCGACCTACGCTGGTATAAATAAACCGTACCATATTCTTTAGTAGCCCTCATAGCGGGAATGGAGATGGTAAATAAACGGGGCGTACTTAGTACATTTTTACAAAAGAACTATAAACCATTCAGACTTAATTTTAAATCAATGTTCGTTTTGTTTCTTTTCCAATATGTTTGCAATTACGATCCTGGGTTACTCCTTACTATCTGCTGCCAGGCGATAGGTCAGCATAATTAATTTATTTTTATTTTTATAGCAACTTGACGAACCTCGACCTTTAATTTCCACACAATAATTTGAAATTAACGCAACCATGACCAAACACTTGAAGAAAAATTTTATAAGACGAAGTCAAAGACTTAACAATTATTTTTCGTATACTTAAGCCTAATGAGTACAATAGGCCAGCGTTGTGAAAGTAATCCATAATTTCCATTATTTTGCATTCCCACCCTCACTCCTACTCACCGCACCACATTTAATAGAGGAGCGCTATTGTGCGAGTATTTTTTTAAATTGGTTCGTGCTTTAAAAATAATTATAAAATAGTGTGTGGGTACATTCAATAACAACATAATCAAATAAACATTAAAATCTGATCTGATCGGATCTTTATTTCGGTCCAACAAATAAACCGATTGTTTATTATTAACCAACACCGGCACGTTTCTTTCTGCACACCGTCGCATGTGTGAATATGGCGGAGACGACACGTGACGGGAGTAAGTACACCATGGCCACAGTCGGTTAGATTCATATACTCTAGGCATTCTAACGGGGGAACGCATGCGCGGCGTCTGACGGCGTCGCGGCGTACTTCCGACCGGCATCGATTTAGTTAGGCGCAAATGCATCATCTGGTCGATCTGTCGCTCGCAGAAATTCACCCTAAATCCTTCAAAGTTGTTTCCGGTATACTCGTTACGGCCGGGAGTGTTCTTGAAACCGACGAATAGGCTAAAGAGGCGGCGATGTAAGTCCGTTGTGTGTAGTGTGCTTCGCGAACGGGGATCCTTACGTAATAAGGTAATAAAGGTGATAACTGTTGATATTTTATGTTGACGTTTTATGTTCGGACTTTCGGCCCCGAAACATTTACGTACGCGATTTTTCTAATCGGTCTGCGTGGTGGACACGTTCGTTTCACCCGTAGTAGTCGCTTTATAGAATTCAAAAAAAATGGAAACGAAAAAAATTAAATTGCTTGGAAATGTATGTTGTTGTGTCGAGATTTTACCTAATTGAAATCAATTGTATTCGTTGTTATTATTATAATAATAACAACATATCATTTTTTTAACCTAGATTTGCATTTCGTTAAGATAACTTTGAGTAAATTGTGCCAACGTATGATGTTCAGTCGTCTTGCTTTCCCACCAAGGTTAGATTAAACTTGTTCGATAAACGTTGTATATTTCAACGTTCGTCGTTGCATTGAATTATTAATTTCGTATGGCTTGTTTTACGATCAGAAAATTTATAATTAAAGTTGTAATATTTTGTATAGTTTTCGCTGCGAAATTTGAATGGTTGAGTCATTGTTTGCCAAGTTAAAATTACGCATCGCGATTGCCAATGATGCGCAAATTATCGATTGGAATCCCTTTGTGGTTGGTCAAGAGTTTAATAGCATCAAAATATTTAGAACGAAATTTTAAATAAACTCGTAGTTATGTAAGGATTTCGAGGATTTTTGTTTCATTGTGTCATGGAGGTGAGAGGAGTTTTAAAATTATGCCTCAAATAAATTTTTTATCTAAAGAATAATAAGAAAGAAATAACAGTGTGGGAGATTTGTTTAATTCGAGTAGTGCTATCGAGAATTTTAATAAAGAAACTAGCAATGTTTAACAATCGTCCTGTCCCCGATGCAGATGAACTGTGGGATTTAGGACGCAATAAAAATAACTGCAGCCAAAAATTATTTAATTCAGAAAAACTCGAACGAAGTATGTTTAATAATCAGTGATATAATAATAATCAATGAGAAATATTTTTTATTTTCTTTGTTTTTTTTTTTGATTTTAAGATAATTTGTATTTTTAATTAAATTATGAATTAATGTTAATTAAAAGCGTATTTATGAGTTTGATCTTCTGCTGTCATATTTCACGTCGCCACTTCCGGATTGGATTTTATCGATTGTTATCAATTCGAAAAATGTTGACACTTCTTGTTTGTAAATCTCCAATTTGATTGCTGGTTAATGATTATGTATTATTTGCATATCAAAATTTTTCATTGATTAATTTATGATTTTGAAAACTTGTTTCTTATATATAATAAAATAAATTGCAAGTTTATGATGCGTATAGAAATCTCACTCCTCATTTATTTTAGTTTGTTTTTTTTATGTCTTTTATACGCGAAACATTTCCAATTTATTCGAGATTTTACAAAATAACTTGTACTAAAATTGCAATTATTAAATATGAGTTTATCTACATAGTCCATATGGTTCTTTGATTTATACGTGTTAACTACGCCAACTGTTACTCTTGACGTTTATTGCACTGTGTTATTTAATTATTGAAGTTATTGCGGTAACATGCATTAGTAGCTCATATCTCATTCTGTCTGCTCTTAAATTAATATAATGTTAATATTTTTACTCTTTCACAAGGTATGTTTAATTCAACATTTATTCTATAAATCTAAACCTTTATAACTTTACATTCGTTAAGATTTACATTGTTTCAAAAACAGTTCTTATTCCTGCAAATACTAGAGAACTAGAGAACATTTCCTATAATTTATTTATCAACCTTTTTTGTGAAATGAATAGTTTCGGCGTATGAGCGCCGCAAAGTCTACTGCAACATGGCATATCCACACCACCATGAGGTAGAGTTCCTGGCGCGTTTTTTTTTTTTTTAGTGGTATCCCTCCAGTAGGCCTAATCCACATGTGATGCACTGTTGACTAAATTTACCGCATTCTCCTTCTTTTTGCGATCCCTAATGGACCAGGTTTTGCGAGTTCTTGGTCTTCAGAACTGAGCAAAACCTCACGGATAGGAAGTTTTTCTAACTTAGAGATTTCTCTTCTTCGACTTCATCACCTTCTTCGTCGATTTCGTCTAAATTCGCTGAATAACTGTCTCCGTCTCTTCCTCTTCATCGCTGTCTTGCAGATCAACATCCGAATTATCGCAGAAACTATTGATTTCACAAAAACAAACTGTTTTGGAGCGCCATTTTTCCAATAGGGCGGCCTTTCCGCAAAAACAAATTGTTAGCAAAGTGAAAATTCGGAAAGAGCACGTCAAAATCTATAAATTTACCAATTTTCAAAACTCCTCTAAAACTTCGAAGGCAACCCTAATGTTGAGCGCCAACTGACTGGACTATTATTCTAATTTCGTTTTAACATTATTTCCATATTTTTACCTGAATATGATAGTTTCAATATTTTTTATTTATTTGGTGATTTAAATACCACAACAGTAAATGACATTATTTCTTAAAATCGTTTTTGTAGGAGTGACGTATTTATTCAGATTAATGTGCGTCGTTTTTCTTTGTATGAGGTGTACATGAAGTAATTATCTGAAATTTTCTTTGTGCAATGAATATAAAAAATAGTTCATGAGACATTAGAGTAGATTCCTTAAACTATTTATCCTTGAACCAGTTCATTATATGTTCATCAATATCAACTTTTCCGGTAAAAACTTCAAGTAAAGTAATCTTGAAAATTAGAAAGAAAATATTTTTCGTTGATTTTTGTTTAAGTATAAGTTGATTTTTCTTCATCATTATTTTCATCATTTCAATCGTGGGTGGGAAACGTTACGTAACAATACCCGATAACGTTAAAATAACGATTTATTACAGGTTCATCAATATTTTCAGTTAATTCAAACTGTTGAAAATTAGAGAAAAATCTTGTCTATGCAGCTTCTCTGGTTGTTTTACTTCTTCAGTTTAAAGATTTTTATTTTGATTCAACATAGTTCCATAATTTCAATCACGGATGGGAGATATAACGTATCAATACACGATAACGTTATAACGATTAAACTTGCAATTTTGATATAACGTATTTTTTTAGCGTTTACGTGATATTTTTAGTATGTCGTCATTTATTAATTGTTCGTCTTATTTGTAAAAATTATAAATAAAATATCTACATACATGTTTATTGATTATTTTCGAAATGATTGAATAACGTTATGTAATGTTATGTAACGGTATTTTTAACGCTGACTAATGGAAGAATCGTGTTTTTATGTAAATGCTATTTCTAAAGAAAAAAGAAAATGTGCTTTATGACGTTGACGTTGATGTAAAATGATTTTTTTTTGTAATTATTTATTTTTATATTTTTATAAGTCACTATTATTAGTATTATTCTACTCTTACGACGATAAGAAAGATACTGTGTTCCAATAATTTTTTCCTTCTTGACTCCTCATTGTATTTTGTATTAGTTCATGACTGCCTTTATTTATTGTTTTAATTAAATCTTAAATTCCTCGCTTCCACATTTTTTTGACGTCTTTAATGTCTTTTATAAACGATTTTTACAATTATTATTTTCAGCATTCGGATGTTTGTCAATTTCATATGTTTCGTAAATTATTAATGACGTATTATTTATAATTTTGTTCATATTTTTATTCTTAGATTGAAATGAAATGTTTGATATTTCGGTGTTAATTTTATAAAATATTTTCATTTTGAGGAAATAGACACAATGTGCTGTTTACTACATCGGTGCAACGCCACGAGCAGTTGTGCTGCCAGCGTCATTTCTAAACTTGTTACACTTTTCACTCACTTGCGTAATTGTGGGACACCTGTTTGCCAAATACGAATGCGTTGGTGAAATGCAAAATGCAAAACTGCCACGATTACTCACCTCGTCGGTCAGTGGGAGCGGATAAATTAAAACCCATGATGATTTTCATGTTAGTTAAGAAAAAAATGTGTTTTATTTTAAACTATTTTAAATATCCATACTAGTTTGCATTGAAGATAAATTTAAAAGTATTTATTAATTATGTTTTAATCTCCAAATTATCTTTAAATTACCAAAAATTGTAGTGTTTTGTATTTTTTTTTAACATTGATTTAAATTTTTTTGTGTATTAATAAGATTTCTCAAATTTCGAATTTAATACTCGACGTTACACTTCTATAGATACTTTTTCTCTTCGGTTGCTACGAAGATACCAAAGTATTCTTTCTCACCGTCTGCGATAAGACGGGGCACGATGAATATCAATTTGCTCAAAATTGACCGGATATTAGCGCATTTCCTTAATCGGAAAGGAAGACAAAGGCATTAATATGCGCGCGTCGTTTTATCGGAAACCAGTCGCAAATTTTTATTATTGGGTCACATGTGTCAAACGGCTCCGACGCCGCGCAATTATTTATTTTCAATATTTTCGCTGCGACCGAGCGCGTAATTGAACGCGTCCACTAAATTCACTTGCGTGCGCCAGAAAAAACATTGCGTAATTGGAACCGCTGTTTGAATATTGAATGAAACCGGATCGATTTCGTGTTTGCGTTATTACTTGATTTGTATCGCTGATTGGCACAAAGGGTTTAAGTTTCACTCGGCCCGCTGCAATTTGCGACTAATTCGAAACGCGGCGATGTAAATTGGGACAAGGGGAACGCAAGTACAGTTCGTACGGTTGATGCGTGGCGCGGTGACGTTCGGTCGTAAATATTAAAATTCGTACATTTGTGAACTATAAATGGTCCAATTATTTTTATATGACGTTAATTTATTAATGTGTGTGTGTGTGTGTATAAAGTGACTGTGGAGTTCGTGCACCCACATAAAAATATACATGTGTTTAGCATCTCGCAAAAGTACTATCTTCCTTCAGGAAATTTGACATTGATGCTTGGTCCTTAGTACATTTCGTTAAATTCGGTAAGGTGACTATTACTTTTGTTTAAGCGACGCCGATCATACCCTACCTAAATATGTCATTATGAGTAGGTGCAAATAACCCTTATAAACAAAGTATTCATATATCGAATAATTGAAAACCAACGTTAAGTAATAATTAACTAGAAATCCTATGGCGAGGCTACTCGGTTTAATTAATTGTTTATTTATTGGTTATTGGGTCAAGATGGTGTAGATTAATTAAATTCAATGTTGTTATCGACGTTTCGTTCATTTTAAAACTTCTTAACTGTAGGCGACTTATGTTTTGTTATAAACGTGAGTAGAACAGAGAAAGTCATATTTCTTATCCTTATAATTATACATGTTCTTTAAAAAAAACATATTTTTAGTCCTGAAGGAATAAAATGAAAAGTCGACAATTTTTTTAAATGTTTTATTGATCTACATCACATGGACTCAATAGCTAATAAGTACATAATTGTAAACGTTAACGTTTATATTAATTGTTAATAGATACACTTGTGATGTTGCAAGATGGGGAAATTTTAGTTTAGGGGAGCAATCAAACTTAATTATTAAAACACTTGCGGTTTTGTGTGCTAAAAAATGGATAATCCTAGCAACTTTTTCACAAATATTTGAGTTGTAAATTTCGGACAATTCCGTAACTTTTTACATTATGGATTATTAATAAGCACGTCACAAAGAGTTATTGTACGATTGCATCATTACCCATAGCATTATCATACTCAAAGCTCCACCCTCATTGGTCAAAATCGTCACTTAATCGACCATCCACATCGTTATCCTTCATTTCGACGTAAAAAATGCACATTACTTATAATTTACTTAACAAAACTTAAATGTATAGGTTCGCTATATACACCGAAAGATATTTACAATAAATTGATTGCATTCAATATGCGAGGACTGCACCTTACTTCACAACCATAGTAACGTAACTAATTTTTACCAAAATTTACATATTTTTACGTATTAAATTATGCCATATGATAATTTTACATAGGTTTCAAGATCTCTTGTGTTGTATGACATAAAAACGTGTTTTCTGTACGCACAGAAAATTATAAATCGATACACACAGATCATAACAATCATAACCTATGGGTTATGATGCAATAGTAGATGCTATGGCATTCTCATACTCAAAGCAAAATCCTCCACTCTTATTGGTCGAAATAGTCACCTGTTCAGCTATCCACATCGGTCCACTTTATTTCAATGTCAAAACAAACATTGAAATACGGTTGACATATACAAAATTTAAATAGTTTTACAATTAAATCACCTAAAACCGTAACGAAACACAACACATATATTTTATTGAATATGTGCTATGAACCTTTTCTTTTACATATAGTTAAGTTGGATGATCATAACCACCATGGCGTTGTTACTCCAGTTTTCTATTATTAATTTTGCAGCTGAATATGGTATAGACACGTCTGCGCATCTAAAAGATTTTTTAATTAATTCACATTTAATTTCAGGCTGACATTAGAATTAAAAATTTTAAATATTTTTTTTTGTAATCGTCTAGTATTTTTAACTTTGTGGCCTAAATTCGCTCTAAAACTTATTAAATCAATTTAAATTTAAACTTGTAAGTTGTAAGTTGTACAAATATTAAAAATCAATTTAAATTTAAACTTGTAAGTTGTACAAAAATTAAAATCATGTTTAGTTACCAGCGCGAGTAGAACAGAGAAAGTTATATTTGTTATCATTATTAGATGTAATCTTTGTTCTAATTATTCACGTTGATAAAAGAACAAGTCCTGAAGGACTATTAAATAAAATAAAACGTTGGTAAACAAATTTAAGTTTTATTGTTCTACATCTTCTCGACACAATAGGCCAACAAATACGCAATTGTAAAAGTTATTATTAATTGCTAATAGACAAAGTTGTGATGTTGCAATAAAATGGAGAAATTTTAGTTTAAGGGAGCAATCAAAATTACTCACAAAAACACTTGCGGTTGTGTGTGCCGAAAATAGATAATCCTACTACTATACAAAATTTAAATATTTTTACAATAAAATCAACTAAAACCCTAACGAAACACATCACATATATTTTATTGAATATGTATTATGAACATTTTACATAGTTTAAAATTGCACGATCTTGACACGACGAATGGTGTTCTTATTCCAGTTTTCTATTACTAATTTTATAGTGAAAAGTGGTCTAAACGCAGCTATACCTGTAAATGATTTTTACGCAATTATACGTTTAAATTTCGCGCGGATATTTGACTCAAAATTTTACATTAACTTCTGCATCCGTCGTTTTAAACTTTGCAGTCTAAATTTAACCTAAAACCATAAGTTAATACATTGCTCTAGGTCCTTTTGTCGTTTCTTATTGAATCAGTTTAAATTTGTAAGTCGAGTCATTTATACAAATATTTAACTTTAAATTTTGTAAACATTTAATGCACTTGGCATTTTTATAATAAATATTTTTATAATTTCGACTTAAAATCATGAAATACGTTGTAAGAATTATTTTTCACTTCGAATGTACAAATTTTAAACCTTTTTGACAAGTTTGCAAATCTTGACATTCGAGGACCATTTTATAATCATATTTTGAATATTTTTAAGTAGGGTAGAGGTTTTTAATTTTTTTATTCGCAATTTTCAGTAAAAAAATTGTTGTCTAGTATAATTTTTAATCCGATTTTTGGACAATTTTCAATGTGTTGTTACACATTTTGACACATATTGAAAAATACCAAGTTGTGGTGATCTGATGAGTGAACTTCAAATAATAATAATAAGTTATCATCATCGCCTATGATAAGTACACTTGTTGATATCATTATAGCCAATTAACGTCGTAATACACCTTTTGTGAGCACATATGTATTTTTTAATTTGTTCCAACTATATTGTACAATGTACACATATAGTAAATATTAGATCCAGTAACAAAACACACAATGATGAAATCTGTGTTCTGATTAATCAATCGACGACGATTTTTCTCATAAAATTATTTATATTTAATATTACGTTCAAATTTCATTATTCCTAACGTGTAATTTATATCCCTGATACTGCGAATGTCACTTTTTCCAATACAGCGGGCATTATAAATCTTCAATTGCAACGAATCCCTCTTCCACCGTGACAAATCAATTTCCACAGCGCATAGCTTGAAACAATGTAACCGAAACAAGTTTGACGTTCAATTAATTCGTAATCGTCTGCAGTCGTGCGAGGTTTTAGTGAAACTTGTGCGCAAGATTGTGCCAGTTTTGCTCGACATGTTGACGTTTACAATAATTCTGCAAGGACGCGAAATATCCGTTTATTTTCGCAGAGCACGTGCGTGCATTTAATTAGCATGCATTTTTGTTCATTCGTTCGTGGATGAAAATTTATCGCAGGAGTGTTTGAACTGTCTCATGTATCTCGTAGTGCAAACTAGATCATTTTTTATTTGCTGGATTATTATCTATATTTATGAAACAATTTAAAAAATTGAAATTACGAAATAATCTTTCACCGAACAATCAATCAATAAAAGACAAGGTTTATTTGAATATATGAATGCAGGCATTGTTTTAGTTGCTATTTAGTTGTTATTAAATTTTTGTGTGCACTATGCACACTCTCCTATACATCGGTTGGTTTCTGGTGATTAATTCTGCACAAACAATGAGATGTAGTTACAACGTCGATATGTGTAGCTAATGAGCAAACAATAAGAGCACAGCCATCGCCCAATAATCCAAACCTTTCCATATCTATTTTGTTAATTAATGTTATTAGCATTTGAATGCATGATTAACACCAATAAAGTAATTTTCATCCACAATATATTTTAACAAATCTAAAAATCTCCCTCGACAATGTTGTTGATAAAATTGATTTTGAAAAATAATTCTTTGGCACGTTTCGGGTCGCGCAAGTTTTAGTAGTTCCGGTCTCGGGTCGTCTATTATTTGGGTTATAATAACAACCAAGTATATTTTTAACATTTGCGAAACAAGTGCATACAACTAGTAGTAAAATAAATATTTTTGGCGTTGGATCAGAGCGAAGGCGGGGACGTCGTGTAGGTCGTTATAATTTGTTTGTTACATTAAACGTTAATTAGTGCTGACCAGCTGAAAATTAATTAACGACAGCTTGATGTGTTGACGTGTCGTAATTAATTAATGTACGTATCAGATGTTTGAGGTGCGATGAAATATGAAAATGTTGAGTGAAAATGTTTCCGTTTTTTTTTTTTTGGGGAGGACGGCGGTAGTGGCGACATGTTTCGTTACAAGAGATTTTCTGTCGGAAGTCGTTCGTTGGGTCTCTGGTTGTAATAAATCGTCCTAAGTAAGCGCTCCCACCGGAAGCAGCTAGGAATGGGATGCAATGCATTCGTAGTCGGTGTTGGGGTAGCAATCTGGTAGATACGGTAAAATCGTTGAATATTTGCGATCCAAGAAAACGTGACTGTGTTTAAATAAAAACTAGTCTCATCGACATTCTATTACATCTTTCTGCATAGTTAACATTTTCGTAATTAATAACTTCAGTTGTCGCTAAGGTGGCAGTAAAACGTTGCCACGATTTGAACGGCTCATACCTAAAAATACACCACTGATAATAGATATATTTGAAATTCTGGTATTGTTGATATTTTGGAATGTCTAAGAATTTTTACATATTTATCATTTTGACCAGTTTTACTACACTGAAATATGTATTTTAGCATTTTTAATGATATCAATTTTTGGAAACAGTTTTAACGTCAATACACTAAAGGCCCGATTATATGAAATAATTTGCACTTGGACCATTTTGCATTTGGAGCATAACAAAAAGAACACAATTGTTAAGACGTTAGAACTTAGTTATTAAAAAACGATTTAAAAACTACTCACTTAAAAAAATGCTCCTGTTTTGGCAGCAATATCCCTCCACGTTTTTATCAGTTGCCTTTGTTCAATATATGCAAGAGATTTTTCAAGTACCTTCACTGTGGGCAATTTTAGAAGGTTCATCTACTATTTTTTACAAATCTTCACCCATTTTTAATATCTTCCCAATTGACCAACATTTTAATAATCTTATCGTTGGTAACTCTTCGTTTTTATTGTCACCAGTATGTCAACTTAAAAATCTCCCAAAGTTATATTTTCACATCCTTCAATGTCAACAGGTATTATTAAGTTCTCATCTTGCCCAATCAGGATTTTTGACGTAAGAGGTCGCGATTGAATGCACCCGCACTCCAACTCATTGTGTTCTACAAACGATGTTTTCGTATACTTCCTGTAATATTTCTTCCAGGAAATAACAAGGATAATTGCGTTTGAAAATTTCAACAATTCCTTGGTCCATTGGTGGAATGTGCGAACGTTTGGTGTCATGCCCATGGCTTTTATGTCATCATTTTTCAACTAACTCATTAACGATTGGGCGAGCAGAATTCTTTAATAATAATAATAGCGCTTTTCTTAGAAGACTAGTTTTTTTTTTCATAAATTTTACAGCTTTATGTACAAACTGTTAAAACCGAAAAAACAACCCAACCCAACCCAACCCAACCCTTTTATTAAAACTAGAATTCATACAGGCACTTTTTGATTTTTGTAACAGACACGTAGAGGTACTACATTTCAAAAAGCTCTTGGTTTTGTAACCAAACCAACGATATCAATCAGGTCACGATAATGATTACGCGATATCGTCCAAGAATCCCAAATTGCAATACCAACCTGCTATATTTATTTATTATTTATTTAAGGCACAGCAATGTTGATTATTTTTATGATTGTTTTTTAAATTTTTACAGTGTTTGTAATTTTTACGTTTCATCATTTCGGACAATTTTGCTTCCTAGTTGTCGAAATGTACATCTAGCGTTAATAGAATACTGTACAGTGGTAAGGGTAAGTTTGTCGTAATAATGGTTTAAATACAAATTTTAAAATATTACAAACAGTTAAACGGGATTCAAGTAATCATCCACTTCAAACTCAACTATATCAGTATCGCCGTACAGTAAAAAGGATCCGCAATCATATGCAGAAGAACCAAAACTGTGATTCTGGACAAACGTGTCCAAAACTTAAGATCCGGTGCAACGTGTTCAAAACCTAAGAACTCCATCATATTACAAAATACTGGATTCTTGCATTCTATCCAAGGAATATCAGTTGCACTTTAGTTATTATTCGTTGAGGACATTTGAAAATTAATGCTGGGTACGTTGTTTATTCGAAACGAGGAATGCTTAAGAAAAACAGTAAATTGAGGTTTTCGAATATCGTTTGCTGATGACTCTTAACGAGAATGAAACGCGTCCATGATTCATAGCATGTATTATCAATATATTCATTTAAACTTAAACTGCAAAATTAACACAAACAAGAAAAGGATAACAAAAAATAATAGAACCCTATACAATAAAACAGAATTGAATAAAACCACAGCTGAGGTAGGCAGTCAACAATAACTGAATAAAATAGCAAATAACATTGAAGAACGAAAACGTAGACTAAATAAATAAAATACCCAACATAATAATCAATGCTCTCCGGACACGTTTCCACTTCCTCGTCTGTTTTTCTTTCTTTTATATTCATTTCCCTATGACTGATATCCTCATAGATCTTCACACATTCCACCCTTGTCCATTTTTATCCCAACCCGCTCCAACCCATCGAACACTTTTCGTAGTTCCTTTATTTCTATAAACCAGGAACAAGAAGTAATCAAATTGCAAACAAGACCAAAATAAAAAATGCAAATTTCAGAAATATCTAAATTCAATATCAAAAGAAATGCTTTATAGTTGTGTCGCAATTACATTTATTCTCTTTCAATGTCAGTATAGTGGGTAGCTTGTAATTATAATTATATTGCATTGTTTTAACCATCCACTGCCACATAGCAAACATATTTCTTATTGAATCCACCAATAATTTAATTATGCGTGAGACGTCTTGTTTTTGCAATTTCACCGATTAAATTCCACACACACTAACACCATACTACCATAGGTGCATTAAGAAACGATTCTTGTAATTGATTTATTTTATTGTCATTGTCATACATATTTTGTTTCAAATAAATTTACATAGTAATATTGAATATGGAAAATGATACTCAAGATTACTATGTTAATTTCAAACAAAACAGATAGTGTGTAAATGAAACGTGCATTGTGCGATATTAACACGTAACTTAATTTCGATACGCACATCGTGAAATTTCCGTAACTAGTTTCCACTCGTCATAATGCAATCTGCGATGAATCACAACAAAATATTGACGATCGACGTCCTTCGTTGCATCAAATGCGTTCAATTTACGAAGCCCGTAAAATGTGTGCGATAAATAATTATTTATCGTTGAGGTGAAGTTGAAAATGACGCAAGAAATTATTGTTTTGGTTTAATTGAATAAATTGAAACTCGTCCGGCTTATCTGGCGTTTGTATAATAATTAGTTGGACGTGGAGATTGTAAACGACGAAAGTTAAACGTTACACAAAACCGCAGGAGAAAACCAAGGAAGGTTTGGATGGACTAACAAATGAAGAAGGGGTTAGTGCGCTAGTAGAGTCGCACAAGAAAGACAAGAAAGGACGTGGCGGGAATAAGTCACTACAAAAGTTACAAAATTATTATTGAATTCAAACAAATATTTGTATCATCGATGAGACCGGTTGGTTGCTTATATGCTCATTTCATTTAGGCTGAAAACGTGGGGTGGTGATAAAAGGAAGACGAGGAAACGACGGACGAAAGCTACTAAGGTTCAACTAGTAAATGGAGGTGTAGACCACATAAAAGGGCGGCCAAGAATTTTTAAGTCCATTGAGCTGGAATTCAAAAGCTGGGAATTCAGTAGTCAAAGTACTACTGTAGAGGAAGAATTGTAATTTGATTCTTAAGAGAGTTGATTGTTGGTGATTTTAATTTACGTTTGTGGAACTACTTAATATTCCAGATCCTGAACACCTCCAACCATTTATAATACAGTAGTATGATTCAATATCCTTGACCAGAGTAACTATTCGAGTATATAGAACGTCGGCCATGAGACCATAACGTGTGTACCAAGGTGGGTGGGAAGCCCAAAATGAAGAAGAACTGCGACGAAGAATCTACCAAAAGATTCAAAAGTTTAACCCATTTACCGTCCAAGGGCTGGTGAGAGGCATTCGCACCAAATTGCGAACCATTGAAACCAATGGCCCGTTAGCTGCAAGGTGATACATTATCATGATAGTTAAAGCTTCACTGAATAACCAAATTAAATAAAACCATTATGGTTTGAATAATTATATTTCAAAAAAATTCCCAAAACTTTTGCTACATAGTTACAGTACATACATCGTTACAAATCAGAAAAACGAAGAATCTATCAAAAGTTTAACCCATTTACCGCCCAAGGGCTGATGAGTAGCATTCGCACCAAATTGCGAACCATTGAAACCCATGGCCCTTTAGCTGCTATGTGATACATTATCATGATAGTTAAAGCTTCACTGAATAACCAAATTAAATAAAACCATTATGGTTTGAATAATTATATTTCAAAAAATTTCCCAAAACTTTTGCTACATAGTTACAGTACATACATACAGTACATCGTTACAAATCAGAAAACATGAGCCCACGGTTAGTAAAAGTGAACTGGGTGTGCGTGTTGGATTTCGACTAATGAGCAATTTCTCGACTGGAATTTTCCGTGTTTCGAATGCATTATTTATGTAACTCGTGAACGGATGACTTAATAATGACTGTGGGCGTGCCGCATGCTACCGTCGCGCGTGCATCTTTCATTTTTACGACGTTCTTTATGCGGCAATACGTATCATCCTGATGTGTATGTTTTCACGATCGGGCGATCAATTCCCCAATCTCTTCCGCGCCGACGACAAGATGGCAAATCTCATTAACGGCAACCGCTGTCGGCCGAGAGAGACGGGTAGCGAGTGAGATGTAGGGGGGGAGAACAGTGAGTCATTCCATTGAAGCAGACCGCCGCCGTTGCAAGGGCCCCAATCGGAAAATCTTCAATTCCACCGCGGTTTCGTTATTTATGCGAGCATCATCGAGTCGAAAGTGAAAGGTTTTTTGTCGTTGACGAGTATTTGCGTAACTGGTTTATGGAATATTAAATGATGCGTAAATATTCCGCGCAGTTGACAGAAATTGTTTTGTGGGAAGAATTACCATCTAGTTAAGTTTCGTTTTCGTATTCGACGTAATGTCTGCATTACAACACGTTCGAATTTAAATGTTTTAAAAATCTATTTCCCATTCAATTTTTGATGATACATTTAATTGTAACCGTAAAGATTTGGCGGGAAATTTATGATGAAATTGTATAAAACGGCCTACCATATGTGAGTGTTTATAAAGAAAGTAATTGCAGAATAAAATATAATGTATGATGATGATGGACAACGTCCATGTTATATTTTTTTATAATATGGCGTTTAAGTAAAAAAATCTGTAGTGGTCCGCACTGAACTTTCTTATACTTAGTTATAATACATTTTCGAAAAAAACTTTTCAAATGAAAGTTGTTTAAAATTTCAATACCTTTAACTTATATAACAACAGCCAAGAGGAAAATTAGCAGAAATAATTAAAAATGTACAAACCGACAAAAATGACCAAAATACACGGCTGCTCAATTAGAGAGTATTCCAAGATGCTGCAGACAATTAAGATTAGAACATTTAGAAACAATGCCACGATAATTTTAGTCGACGAAATAAAAGGAAACGAAGGCTTTTATACAGACACCATTGAGAAGGTTCCTAATGACGTAATGGTATAACAAAAAAGCGAAATTTGAGGACAAGGTACTAGTATGGTGCGCCATTCCGGAAACTGGGTTTGCAAGACCTTATATTTTGGAAGTTTGCGGTCAAGCTGTAAATGCAGACATTTATATTCGAAAATGCCTCCTCTAATTGGTGAATTTTATTCGAACGTATCATGATAATGATAATATTATGTTCTGACCGGATCTGGCATCGTGGCATTATGAGAGAAGAACCCAAGATTGGTTAAGGCAACAAATATCTCATGTGGACCTAAAAATGATAAACCCCAGGATGTTCCACAGACGCGTCCTATAGAAGAGTTTTGGGCTTTACTCGGTAGAAAAGTTTACGACGGTGGCTGGGAAGCCCAAAATGAAGAAGAACTACGACGAAGAATCTACCACAAGATTCGAGAGATTAACCCACTTACCGTCCAAAGGCTGATTAGAAAGAAGCATTCGCACCAAATTGCGAACCATTGAAACCCATGGCCCTTTAGCTGCTATGTGATACATTATTAATTATAGTTAAAGCTTCACTGAATCGTTTTCTGTACTACCAAATTAAATAAAGCAATTATAGTGTGAATGAATATATTTAAAAAAATTTCCCAAAACCACGTTATTATAATAAATAATGAATATTTACATCGTCTAAAATTAACTATTTCGTTATACACGTAATGGTAAATAAAGTCATCGTCATTTTCATTATTACCCATGAATTGATTCGTCGGTCGGACGGTAAAGATTTTTTTTCAATTACAAAACAAAGCAATCTAAAAATACAAAATGGATTTATTATGGATACTTTTTACGAGGGCACTCGCCATTAAGTTTTTATAGCACGCCATAAAAACAATAATTCAATACGAATGATCGAATTTAAGTCCGGAAGTGCTGTTATATAAAAAAACTTCCGCCCGCGTTCATAAATTTAATGGAAGTAAACTTAAAGTTAATGCTATACTAATAGACAAGTCATCGAAATAAATTAAGAGTGCAATACTAATCGAGAAATTTAAATCAACGCTATTACATAAATCCTATGCTCAAACTAGCTATGTTCGTACGTGGGTTGTACTTAATTTGTTTTTAAACATGTCCATGAAATTTCAGAAATTTGTGAAGCTAACTATAGTTTTATACCTATTGTAATTGTAAAGTATTTCTCCTAGATTTTTTATTAAATGAGTTACACTATTAGTAGAATCATTAGATGAAAGTAAGTACTGGTCTCTTAAGTGTAATCGATGAAAAATCGATAGAAGCGACGATAAATCAAAATATATATACATAAATGTTTCAAATATCTTCTTTCTTCCATAAATTTGTGCCAATTTTTTCGTCCTTTAAAAAGTACTTAGATCGGGCGATGTGTTATAAAAAGCTTCAAAAAGCCTACATAAGCGCTTATAGTAATTGTAAGTACCAAAACAAGAAGTTATGGATCTTTAGTAAAACTTTCATTTCCCGTTTAGCAGGAAACAACCAGTATATTTTTAATTTACATAAATTGATTCGTCTTTAAATTCGGAGTAAGTAGGGAAGTAGGGAAATACTTTTAAGTTTTTATTTCAAAGCAAACACCCTCTTCGGTTTGAAATAATAAAGTTAAGGTGATTTCTGATTAATTTTACTAAAAATCTGCAGTTTGTGTGTATTTTAATTCCGGAAAATGCCACAGCAAGCTTAATAAAGGTGTCTTTATGATTAAACGCTGTATTTCAACCAACACATACATGTATTTCGTTAGATTAGGTTATTATGTTATTACCAAGAATACGTCGCGATGGTACGACCTCAGATGGTGAAAACAAGTCTAATTTCCAAATAAAATGTTTAAGCTGGAATCCGCCATCGTTGCAAAGAAGCTTAATAACTCGCATGTATTGCTATAGTCGAACATAAAACATAAATGAGACAAAGCCTAAAAAAATCTTTTTTATATTCAATTTGTGGCATCATGTGGGATATCATTTGAAACAGCTGTTTCATGACCTTTTGCAGAATTCCTGTTACGTGGGTTTCCGGATTTTCCTATATTACACCCCTCCCCCCCCAAACTCAAAAATGTCTTTATGATTGATATGAGTCTAAGTGGTTCATTTTCGTTAAATAAAATATTGCTCTTGATAACTTGGGTTGGGTTGGGTTGGGTTGGGTTGGGTTGGGTTGGGTTGGGCAATCATCACGCAAATTGGCGCGAACATTTCATATTTAATCGGAACAGTCCATCGTATTTTGAAAAAAAGGACGTAATTTATCGAAAACGTCAACGAGCCCCGAAATATACACAGCAACAACTCGAATTTTTACACCATCAATTATGTGGCTTTTATTGTCAGTATATACATTGAAGCATCAATAGACAATGTTAGATATGCCAGCAAATCGAAATTTGGCTTGGGTTGGGTTCAAACAAATCCAAAGCGACCGATTTTGAAATTTACATGATCAATGCTTGCCGAAATTGAAGAACTTTCTCAAAATATATCACGTTCGCGACAAAATCATGTTTTGGCCGGATTTTGCAAGCATGGCTGCGAGAAAAAAACAATGGGTTGGCTGACTGAGCAAAAAATACCGTTTTACCGAAAAAGGACAATCCTACAAACCTACCACAGGCACGTCCAATCGAACAATTTTGAGCTGTTCTAATCGTATGGTATGGTATACGATAATGGCTGGGAGGCTCGAAACGAGCAATAGTTGATTAATAGGATCATACGAAAGTTGAAAGAAATCGACATAAACACCGTCTAATTCGGGATGTTCGTTGCACATTGCGGAAAATCGAATACAATGGTCCATTAGTGTACTCTAAATGTGGTTTTCGACAGTTTGAATAGAATAAAGTTCCTAAAAAATAAATGTTATATTATGTTTATTTTCTAAATGGTATTCGTTTGCATTCAGTCTCAAAACTTATGAACCACATGTTATTTTCTTAAAATTCGATTTATCATAATAATGATAGACTTTTATTTCAATTATTTAATAAAAAGCATAATGAACATGTCTCAGAAGTCAATAAATTAAAGCAGTCGAAAACGAATCGATATAATTATTGCAATAATAATAATTATTGCTTAAAAATTACTCGTAACTGAGGTTTTCTGATATATATTTTTTTCCAAAAAAAAATATATCGACTGCTTTAATTTATTGACTCCTGAGACATGGTCATTATGATTTTTATTGAAATTTTATTTGAAATATGTTGATTAATGTTGGTAATTAATTACTGTTTATAAATTGATTATGAATCAGTTGATTAAAGCAACTAGCATCGAAATATACAGGGCGTTCAATTTAAGATTTTTTTACAGCCGTCGATAAGGTGGCGCTGATATTCATATACTAACTCTCGTGGTTGCATGACATGTACATTCAGCGGATGTATGCGTGCTAGGTCTGTTGAACTCAAAACAGAGCGAAACAGCTGCTATAACCTTAATACATTCGCTGAACGAAGGCTGCGAAGTAGTTGCAAGTCTGGACAGTACTAACTTAGTTGGTCCATAAAGATAATACTCACACACAAACTCTTTATCATAAAAATGAAGGTACTTAATCAATATTAAAATATATAAAAAATCCAAACGAAACAAAACACCACCACAGAGTAAAAAAAATTTATATTTATATATTATTTTTTAACTCGATGGAAACATCTAATTGTAATAATGTGAGTAGGAAAATGGAATTTTGCAATAAAAAGGGACAGGCTTCATTTTTGACGCCGTCGCCTATATAATCTAATTTCTTTACGAACAGATTGTACAAGTAACGCAAATCGTGGATGATTAATTACATTCTAACCTGCTTCCATATCCATTTATTACTGTCAGCGCCCCTTAATCGTCACATATTTCACTGGAAATTTTTATAGTCATTGAGCGTGAAAATATTTTCTGTGAACTTTTTAATAAATTTCTGAAATTTGTTTATCATACAACAACAAAAGATTGGTTAGTTCAATACGTTAAATTTAATACGTTTTGATTTGTAATTTTTGTAACTTCGTATACATGAATTTTGCAGTGCATTAAAATTTAACTTTATACAAAATATGTATACATTCACATGATTTATGAATAACTGCGTGCATGAAACGGATGGAAGGATTAAAATTGAAAATATTTAATTAATGTATAATTTATTTCCATTAGATAATTAAATATAAAATGTTCCAGGTAACGATATCATGTTAACATTGGTTTTAAAATATCACATTTCCCTGCCTCCTTTTGTGTAGATTAACGAAAGCAAAACCATCCGCGAATGTGATCATTAAAACAATGGGTCAGCGTGGTAACAGTTTCACTGTTGTTAAGTTCATTATGTGCCTATCACAGTAGAAAGTTCATATTTGAATTATAAGCCCCATTTGTAATTAACTTTCTCTGTGTTGGTAACAATACAATGTTTGCATTTTACTGCCACAATTAACACAAATTATCCGCCACAATGCGTCGCTATTTAATTATTTTTACCTTTCCGTTTTAAATTGATATGATATGGGCGTTCACTTTCGTATTTCCAATCCCATTTATTTATGGGAGTCGTAATCGTAATAGTTAAATATACCCAGTGACATATAAACTGCACCACCTAGAAGGGGTGGGAATTTTTGGACCAAATTTGGCAGAAACATTGGACTAGTCTAAGGTAACAATTGATTAAAATTTGATAAAGAAAACACTTTTTGATTTTTCTTTAATAATGTGTTGGTCCGCCCCTATTTCTGATACACTCATTGACCCGCCTTGGCATTGATTCCAGCAAGTGATCAATGTCTTCTTGGGGTATGGCATCCCAAGCAGCCTGTACTTGATGCCGTAAAGCTTCTATTGTCAACGGTGGATTCGGTAGATTCCTCAGTCTTCTACCCATCATGTCCCACACGTGTTCAATGGGCGACAAATCGGGAGATATTGGCGGCCAAGGCAAAGGATTAACATTGGCCTCTTCAAAGAAGTCAAGAGAAACCCTTGCTACGTGAGGTCGTGCATTATCTTGCTGGAAAAGTTGGTCTTCCAGCCCTCGAAGATATGGAAGAACATGTGGTTCTACCACTTCGTCAATGTAGCGTCGGGCGGTCATACAACCCCGAATGAACAGCAAGGGTGACCTACTGCCGTAAGCAATAGCACCCCACACCATTAACCCCACAGTTCGGTGAACATGCCTCGCAATCGAAAAATCAGGATTGCGCCTTTCTCCACGTCTTCGTCTAACAGTCATCCGACCATCATGTATTCTTAAACAAAATCGCGATTCGTCACTAAAGACAACTCGATGCCACTCCAAGTTCCATTGAAGTCTTTCCGTGCACCAGGCCAAACGTTCCTGGCGATGTTGAGCAGTGAGGGTAGCACAAGATGTGGGCGGTAAGACAGCAAGCCAAAGGTTCTTATTCGACGATAAACTGTTCGCAAGCCTATCGGACGACCTTGTTCACCTAACCATTGATCAGCTATTGATCTAGTTGTAGAGAATCGGTCTCTCAAGGCCATTAGTCTTAAGCGGCGATCTTAGCGTTTATTGGTTCGTCTTTGAGCCCCAGTGCCTCTTCTCCGACGTTCAACCCCATGTTCAGACCACGCTTGATAAACACGCATTATTGTTGAGTGGTGCCGTCGCAAACGGTTGCCGATTTCTCTAAACGAAAAACCTGCTTCTCGTAAGCCAACAATCCGCCCTCGGTCAGAGTCACTCAACTGCTGGTAAACTTGAGGTCTCCTTCCTCTAGGCATCGTTAAACACTTGAAACACTTTAAACTAAAGAACGGGATCCGAAAAAGTGGAACAAATTCAAAAAATGACTCGATAATTGCTTGTCTATCACCACCTCTAAAAAATGACACAAACGTCAAAAATCCCATGACTACTTGATGATTGGGTTTCAAATTTTAATCAACTATTTCCCTGGACTAGTCCACTATTCCTGCCAAATTTGGTCCAAAAATGCCCACCCCTTCTAGGTGGTGCAGTTTATATGTCACTGAGTATATATCCAACATTTGCTAGGATTAGTAAATCCAGATACTAATTAATTAGGATCAATGTTAATTAAGTGATAAATTTGGCGAAAACAATTTGCTCACAGTGACCACTCAGAATGATCGGTATAAGTGATGAATGTCTCGCCTCTGTTGATCCGAGAATGACTTGCGCTAGGATAAACGTGCCAATAAATCGACTAAGATATCATATGATAGATGTCTGTAATTGTTTGAAACATGGCAAAATAAAATAGAAATTCACCAAAATATTTGGAATAAAACTCGAGCACCTATTTTTAGTCAGGAGGGACACATGAGCATCTATATTATCGTCAAGTAAATTGAAAATCATTAAATTTGGTAATATTTACTTATAACTTGGACTTTATGAAACGCAACAAACCAATTAGATTTATTTAAATTTAAACGTACGAAATGCCTGCACCTGACATAAAAAAGCTACGATTTCGTGACAAATTAGTCGTAAAATGTCGTTTAAAATTCCCGAGTTACACCGGAGCCTATATTTTAATTCGTTTGAAATCAAAGGGTTTCTCGGTTTATAATTGGATTTTTTATTTCCCGCGGAAAACTTGTTTGGGGCGTAAGCGTTTTGTTTGCACGGCTCCCTAATGAATTGCGATTTTCGCCGAGCGTTCAAAACCTCCACAATTTCACTTCGTTTGTGCATTTTTAGGCAGCCTTGTTTGCCCGTTCATTTACACTTTCGCCGCTTCGCAAAGATCTCGGAAACGCCGCACTAAAACATTACGAATGCAGGCGCCGCGTGGAATGCAATTAATTATCACCTGCAATTTAATTGCTGGATTTATTGTGCGCCAGCAGATTTATCGCAAATAATTTGCACGTTAAGTTCGCGCCGTGTGCTAAATCCGACATTGTTATCATTTCTATTAACGGGCGTTCGCGTATAATTACTGTAAACTTGCATTTGTGTATGTTTGGAATCCAGCGAGCTCGAGGAGAAATTCTTGGAGTTCGAGCCGAAGTTTAGAAAAGTCGGCCGTAAAATTATTATTGGCTGTAAACGTGACTGCAATTTGAACCAGATAATGGAAATAGAACCGGCATAGTTCCGGAAACGGGAAACTGATCGTAAATTCGTAGTAAATTAATTTAGATTGGAGAACGAACAACTTTGTGTGGCATACGAGACTGTTATGTAACATTTTCGTCTGATACCACTTATCTGGTAATTACGCTGCAATAATTTCGTTATCTAGAAGTAAAGCTTATAGAGGAAATGTCACCAAAGTATGTAATTGAATTAGATATACGAAAGTTACGGGTGTAAGTGATTTATATATACATTTACGTTCCAATTACAGCTTTTTTTCAAATAATTTATTACATATTTCTGTGGTTGGGTTGGGTGATGTTGTTCAAAAAATAATTTGCGTCCATGGTAAGTCAATCAAAATTTTTAAAAACTATTATAAAAAAGTAAATTTCTCGCCAGCTTATTTCGGTTTTAATGTCTGAGATCAGTTGCTTCGTGGCAACTGTGGTACTCATCTGCGCTACTATTTTTATATGTTCTGGCTTGTGTTATTTAAATTATTTAGTTAAGTAAATGACAAAAATTCTTAGCAACGACCTGGGGGGGGGCTCCCATTAGAACTTGTTTCAAATGCTAAGTTGAAATGTTAAAATAAACCTTGACGTGTTTTACACAATTATTTATTTAATTATATGTAAGTATGAACAAATTGCTTGAAATCATTTTTTCAATATATGCAAATGGTTTGAAATTATTTTATACTAATACATAGTTAAACACGCAATGTTGAAATAATGGAAATCATTCTATTTAAAATTTCCAAGCATCAAATACTAATTATAATATTGATGTAAATTATTCACACATTTATTATACGTTAGACACACATTAGACAATATTTACATATACTTGTACCAATTTTTTTTAAATAAATAAGATTATAGCTTATGGGACATATGTTTTGAGAAAAGAAGAACAGGTTTAATCAGCTAAGTAACGATTTTTTTTAATGGAATGTTAATGGTTAATAGTTACAAAATTGACAGCGGACCATGGTCCTCAACGGCACGTAACTTTTCTAGTCTTCCTGTGGACGATGTTCGGTATCCATTTACAATTTTTTCTAAAAATTCGTGCTCGCAATTGTTATTCATTTTGGGCCTCCCAGCCGTCTTCATAAACATTTCGATGCAATAAAGACTTCTTATCGTCTCTCGCCACATATCTATAGTCCTCCAGGCATAATGGCACCAAATCAGGCAAAAATAATATATCGTCGTTCAATCAATGAATAAATAATATGTTGATAGCCATCTTTAGGTATAAAGCCCAGCATTGACAGCGGTCAACATATGGTTCTGAACTCCAGCGTCAGAGACCGCGCACCAGACTAAAAGTTTGTAAATTTCGCTTTCGATTCGAATTTTACGTTTTTTTTTTCAGTCGTCAATGTCAGTTACCTTTCATTTCAGAATGTGACAGCGTGAAATATTTCTCATCGTCCATTATAATCACACGTTTTTTTACAAAATGCCTTCGCCTCAAAGATCTGCAAGATATTCATTCGAGCCGTGTCTAGGTGTATGTAAGTCAAAATCGAGTAGAAATTTCAAAGCAATCTTGTTCTCAAAACTTAAGCCTCCATATAAAAAATAGTTAAACTCTTTTAATAAATTAAATAACTGACAAATGTTAAGATTACGAATTGGAACTCTATGATTCAGATATTTCTATCAGTTGTTTTAGGACTTAGATGAAATTTCTCATCGATTGATACATTTTGCTGCCGGTGCCAGTGCGGAGTTCTGAGGCTGGGCATATACCTCGAACTATTCGACGAACGTGGAGGAGTTTAATCCTCGATGGATCTCCATGAACGTATACGCGCTCACCCACGCCACCCTTAAAATACATTATCTTGTTACGCTAAGCTTCATTTTTATTAAATCTTTATACTGTTACGTGTTTTCTGCGGAAAAATTTTCGCGACCCATTCGTCCAAATATAAACTGGTTTGTTCTAGCTCGCCCGTTTACATTGTCTTTGTGTTTTTAATACACTATTTTTTTAATTATAAGTATTTTTATAATTTTTTTATCATATATTTGCATAATAATGTGCGAAGCAACATCAACTATTTATCATTAACCAGGTGATAGAAGTTAGTTCACCCACACAAATTCCTCGTAACTTATGACCGGATGAATTGTTGGTGATATGATGAGTCCTGAAGGACGAAACAGCTGTAATGACCTGATACATCCGCTGAAATTTATTTTCAGCAAAGTATTTCGTGCCGAAAGCTGCGAAGTAGTTAAAAGTCTCAACGGTACATTTTCTAGATTCATATTAAATTCCCCACATGTTTTAGTACAAAAATAATTGCAGAACGTAACTATAAAATTTTGCTCTCATAATACAGTTGTAGAAAACTTGTCGTGTGTGACACACCTGCGCGAAATATTTTGGTGCGTTGGGATGATTTTTTTTTAACTTAGCTGAATAAATTTTCCACTTTCGCTCACAAAAGTAATTAATACGAATTAATTCGGTCGCTTTGTTTGATTTTTTTGTTGGGCTCTTTTAAATTGAGTTTTTTTACCTTTTTCCTAGTTTTTTCCATAAGATGTGTGGTGCGATTTGTCCCTTGATTTTCTCGGGCCTTATTTTTTTCTTTTCTTCTTCGTATATTTTCATCCTTTTCGTCTTTCTTTATTTTCATTTCGCTCGCTGCTTATTTCTTCGAATTATTTTCGTTACAAATTCATCCATTTCCACTCATAACTCATAAGTCATTGATGTTCTTGATTTTATTTTTAGCTTTCTTACATTTCACCAAATTTATTAAATGTTTCTTTTAATTTATTTGTTTTATTTTCTTCCCCGGTGCTAGTCTGTTCATCTGTTTCATTTCCTCTGATTTCGCTTCTTCCAGATATTTTTTTTATTTCAATAGTTTTTTCTTCTTCTGTATTTTTCGATTCAATTTATTCTGTAATTTAATTTGTTACCATATATATATATATGTATGTTACATTAATTTTATCACAGATTCAACCAGATACACTTTCGTTTGGGTATTTCAAACATAAGCATAAAAATTTTGTGTCACTTTGCTGACTAAATATTTTTTGTTGGTAATAAAGGACCAAATACCATCCACTGAAATTAATTTTAAGTTTGATAAACGTTCACTGCCTATATTATGCGTGATGAACATCAAATTGTAATTTTTTAAATTATCTTTGTCACAATTCCTTACTAGAATTTATTTTTGTGTATTTTTTAATATTTATGCAATTATGCAATTTGTTATTAGTGATATTAGTGAATTCACGAGCTGCACCTTAACAACTCCCACCTAGTTGAGTACCTTCCCGTTGCTTAAATCCAGAAACGTCCAACTATTTTCGGTTTCCTCACTTTGTTCGTTTTATGGATTTTCATTTCTTATTTCCTTTACATCCTTGATCAATCTCTTGACATCTGCGGTTTACGATTTTTATGGTATTTATGAATCTTTACGATTTTAAAGATTTTTAATAATTTTTCCTTCAGTATCAACGCTTTTTAAGTTTTTTTCTTTATTTATAACGACTGTAATGATTTCTACGACTTTTGATTCTTGTTCACAATGATTTTTAACGATTTTTCAATTTCTAATGTTCACGATTATCAATGATTTTTAGGAATTCTTACTGTTTCATAACTTTTTAAATTTTTTTATAATTTTAATGAAATTTTTTGAATTTTAGCGCAGCGAAAATTTCGATCAATTTGAATAATTTTTTACTGAAAAGTCGTAAAAAAATATTGCTTACAACTAGTACTACTTATTTTCCTTGGGTTTAATGATTTTTGAACATTTTGAAATGTAGGCCTGTAAAAGCAGAGTTTATGGGGAACTGGTCAGTTGTCGTGTTTTTGCTATTATGATGAACTTCTTTGATTTCTATATTTGCGCGAAAATGTAATTGATTCTATTCCAAACAGCAAGTTCATCGTAAATTGTCCGGCTTTAAAATTTCGTATCGGCGTTTTACAGTTTTTAGTGCAATTTATAACACCTGCCACATGGGTATTAAAAAGTTAATTGAAATATTTGGGGCTTTCGCTGTACTGCGTCACACGTCTAATTTAGAAAGAAAACTTGGAACTCGTCCAGGCAATTATCCTTTCATATGGTAGATGAATGGACCGCAATTGCAGTATATTGTAAATTGAATTTAATTTTTGACAGCTTTAATCTTTGCCTGGTTAGTGCACATAATGGATATTTTATTACTTTTTATTATTTCGCTTGGCTTATTTCAAGTTGATATTAATTTGCTATACTGGACGGAGCGGTTATGTTTCTTTTTGAGAAAGCATGTTCGAACCAGATTACACAAGAAATGTTATAAAAATTAATTATCTATTAAGATTATATACAGGGTTATATCTTTAAGGTTAACATTATACAAATATATATTAGCAAGCTAGTCACATTCAGGAACCACATATAATAACCGTTACAAATATCGAAACGTAAGTATTAAATTAAAATATTTGACGCAGGCCTCGGCTAACACAAATATAAAAAATCGGTGTTCATCAATTCTCAAAGTACTTTATATTAAAACATAATATTTCCAATCGTTTGGTTGAACTTTCAAAATATTCTTTATTGTAGACTGAAATATCTGTCTTTGAAATGTTTTGTGTGGACTGATTTTTTTTTTAATTAACTACTTCTCGTCGATGTGATTTCTTATTACAAAAGAGTTCGTCTGACTACTCGATCGCTCGAATGTCATTGGATTCTGTCGCCTTTCTATCTATGCAGGTGTGCAGGAAAATTTGCACTTTGCTCCCTCCTGTCCAATGTTCTCATTTATCCCAACCTTCTCCAACAGAATTCACACCTCCTGTATTTCTCATTCATCTAATAGTTGTTTGCCTTCTCCTCGTTTCAGCATCTAAACCGTGCTGATATTTTCTCTTCTTCTATCGGCCTTCCCTCCCGCAAATACATCAGTTTCCCTCTCTACTATTATTTCTTTATATCTCGAATTAGAATTGCTTTCGTGATTTTTCCTTCCTTTTCTTGTGCTTCAACCTGCTTCCATATCTCTACTGTCTCCCTCTCAACTTGTTTCCTTCCTCCCACTTACATATGTTCTTTCACTTGCCCACCCTCTCCCTGTCTCCTGCCTCACAATATAGTCTGGCGTTGACCTCTCTAAATGCTCCTTTCTTACATTTTCCCATTCATTCCATCTTCACATTCCGCTCCATACATTATTATACTTTTAATACACGTGTTTCATATCTTCATAGTTTCTTGGAAGTTCCCACCCCTCGTTCCCCAAAGGCTCCTCCTCGGACCTTCCTCCGCCCTCTTCGCCTTTTTAGACGTATGTGCCCCTCGCTGTTGTTATTCTCCCTCATTATACATCCTAAGTACATCCATTCTTTCACCCGTTCTATTTCCTCTCCTTTCCAGTTCATTTGTACGTCCCTCCTTCTACATCCTCGTTTCCAAAACATCATTAATTTTGTTTTCTTTGTATTTAGCTCGAACTCCCTTCTGTACCTGTATCTTCCCACAATCTTTATCATTTCCCTCAACCCCTCCTCCGTCCCTGCTATTATTACTATATCGTCCGCAAAAGATTCCTTTCCTACTTTTAATCCTCTGAACGCGTGAATATAACATGAACTAATTTATTACTTACCCTAAGTCAAGTGGTTTTAATTGTTCGATGTAGTTTGAAACACCCCACGTATTGTTTTTCTAATATTCGTATCCATTTTTCAACTATCGGATTCGATTATTTTCTTATAGTTATTCATATTTATGATAGTAGATTCTAAAATAACGAATGCATTAGAATGTTTTATAATAATTAATTTAATAATAAACCGTCATAATTGAGAGAATGCCACGAGCACACTACACGACCTATTCAGGAACAATGCACATAACACCATAATATGTATAGAATAGTAGCTGACCATTTGGTTAAGCAAATGCCTTGCAATTAGAATATCAGTTCATCGACAAAGGCACTCGTAACCTTACTTAATCTGTTCTGATCGATCTGCCTCGTTTTCGATCACTGTGGCTGGTTTAATAGTGGGTGCCAAATTAGCAAATTCAGTGGTTAACTTACTAAATTAAATAAATTTAAATAGATTAAAAATAAAATAAAGTCATATAAAAGTTATATGAGTTAAAAAAACAGTCTGTCTGGATTCTTGGATAATCGTTTCATTCGTATCATGATCTCACCAGCAAGAAATAAGTAACTTGCTAATGAATCGATAACCCAGATCAACACATTTTAATAACACAAACATGTCATATCAATAAAAAAATTAAACAATAAAAAAGTTAAATGAAATCATGACAGTAGGATGTTGTGGATCGACAAGGCCTGGATTCTTGGACGATCGCTCCGCATGAGATCATCGACAAGAAATTCATATAATTTTAACAGCAATGCATTTTATGAGCTCATTTCTTTTCAACGATACAAACCATAACTTGTGGATAATATTTTTATTAAATGTTCAAACGATCCATCAAGTTACGACGCCAATGTGTTCATGTTAATTTTCAAAGCAATTTTGAAACGAGTACACGTCTTCACTATCTAAATGTATTTTTTACGTTTTTGTTTATGTTATTAAAGTTTATTTCTAAAAATATTCTAGATGTGATTCTGTTTTATGAGCAAATAAAATAATAGACAGTTTAATCGTTGCTCGGACACTGTCACAGTCGTGTTTCTAAAAACTGTTAATAATTTCGGTGAGTTTTCTTTTCTTTAAATATTGAGATCGTTGCGCTCTAATTCGCGTACAAATGAAAGCCTCATTTATTCCATATCAGTGGCTTGATAACTGCCAGACGGTGTGGCGTTAAAAAAATAATCACGCTCAATTCGAGCACCTAGAGACAGACAGCCCCTTTAGAGATAGTGTAACGGAATTCGCACTAAGGGACATTGACCGATTACAATGGAAATTTAAAACCCGTATGTTAAACAATCCCAACTTTTGTGCCAGTTCCGCAGTTGATATTTTGCTGCGCTTGGTTATAAATTGGCACATATGCAAATTTATGTGTGAACATCACGTTTATAACATCGACAAAGTAGGTGTAATAAATGTAAACTATGCTTTTGAAAATAAATGTAAATTTTTTTATAACCCGTTTATATTTTTATATTTCATATTTTCTCATCGCTCATTTTAACAACTGTTGACTTAACGTGGTATATCTTTTGGAAGGCAATGAATTAATGGATATTTAGTGAAATTGTGGTTTTATTACGTAGCCTAATAATAATCGGCTTATAATTATTGAAATATTTGTGTTGTAAGTTAAGAAATATGCCAGCAAAAATTTTACATTATGGATATTTGTTATCCTTCGTTAGGGTAATTTTTTTTAATAAAAACGAGTTTTTGATGTTTTATATCCTCCAACAACTAGGATTCACATTTTTAGGAATATAAATTATAATAAACGTTCTTGGCTAAAAGTGTAGTTTGATGCAAAATGTTTAAAGAATGAAAATTTTATTTCTGTGTTTTTTCTTTTCAGGGTGGATATCCCGCTAGACTGAAGAAGGTACTAATCGTTACGGCACCACTATGGTTTAAGGCCCCCTTCAAGATTCTGCGACTCTTCGTGCGTGAGAAGCTGAGGGAGCGAGTCTTCACTGTATCTGTGGCTCAGCTGCTCAGCCACATCGGCCGGGATTCGCTGCCCTCTCAGTTGGGGGGCTCGTTTCAACTGGACCATAATGGTTGGTTGTCGCACTGCCTCCAGTCAATGACCACGTGTCCCGATTCACCCTTGCCTCTTTATGGTTAGTTATTTTATTTTTTGATATCTTACGCAATGTTTACTTTATTGATTTTAATCGAAATCAAAAATCAAATAATGTTTCGTCACCTGACGATGTTCAGTTTCGTTTCATTATCATCTACAATTACGTTAAATTATTTATTGATGTTTGCCATTTTTGTTGTGAGCAACATAGAACCTTTAAAACGATAGTGTAATGGTTTACAAGTAACATAAAAAATCGTAAAGTAGGAAAAGAAGAAATTTGTCTCTCTGGCAAGAACCTTCGTAGTCACGCTACTGGTGACGTCAAATTCCATTATACGATAAGTACCGTAATTAGATTTACGTCAGAGGCAATAAAATGACGCCTCTGCGTCCGAGCGCGATCTGAATAACAAATATGTCAAATGAATTTATCCCTCACATCACCAGTTTCTGTATAAAAAAAATAAAAACCGATTATTTAGAACAATTTCTTTATTGTAAAAATAATATAGGTAATAAGTATAAATAGATAATGTATTGTGTCAATGAAACAGTAATAGCATAATAAAATTATCCGTTACAACTAATCCGCCCCAAGAGGATTATTTGTTCTGGAATATAAGATAGCTTTTGCTGTATAAATAGATATTTATAAATCAAGTGGTGAAATGTAGAGCTTTTTATCACGAGACACCTTTGACCTACTAAGTAATGACATATGCGATAAAAATTCTAAAAACTGCAAGGTGTTTATTTACAAAATAATAAAATATTTAAATTAGTAAAAATGAAAATCATATCAAAATTTCATTAACAGCAAATGAACACATATATCATAAACCCATCGACACTTAAAACAACACAGCGACACAATTATCGATATTTTCAACAGCAAGTAAGTCTATATAATGTAATTATGTTATTTATATTTAATTCTAGAAAGTATGGAACGTGAATTGTCAAACATTGCTAAGAATTAAAAATTGTCAATTTTAAAAATGCTCAAAAAAGCAAAATTAAAAAAATGCAAAAATTATTCCAAGTATCATAAAACTGAAAAGTTTCGATTTTGTCAAAAAACTAACAGTTGTAACACAACATTGATAGAATTTCCAAAAATGCAAAAAATACGAATTTCGAAAACGAAAATTGTTAAATATTAAATCTGTTTGCTTCTTCTTAAAAAAATATAGTTATATTAAATTTTTGAAAATACAAAATTGTTATTTGTCAAACATTGGCGCAAATGTCTAAAATACAAAACGTGAGGAAATTATAAATTGGATATAATTTCCAAAAAAGTCAGAAATTCCAAGTTGACAATTTTCTAAATTCAAAAAACCGCAAAAATTATGCAAAAGTGCCATAGAATTCAAAATTGCCAAACATAACGATTTCCAATAATGTAAAAAAGTATACAAACTTCAAAATATTTGCAAAAATTAATGATTGAGAATAACATTCAGTGAAAATACCAAAACATACCGAACAAGTTAAAAATTATAGTAATATATTTATTTCGGGAGAAAAATTTCAACTCTTCCACTATTGTTACTACTTTTCCATCATTTTACCAACTTTGACAATTTTTACTTCCTGAATCAGACACTTTGGAGTTTGCTCGATATACGTAATTTGATTTCAATATTTGTAAAATTGAGTTGGTTAGGTTGGGTTGGGTTGGGTTGGGTTGGGTTGGGTTGGATATGGGTTTGTGTTCGTTATGATAAAATCATTTAAAAGCGTACATTTTTAAAACGAAATTTGTTGGACAGAGATTATGTGATGCCAACGTTGTTTAATAAGTAAAAATTATTCAAAATAAGGTATACTATAACTAAAGTATACATAAATCATCACAAATATCAAAAACAGCGTTAGTCGTTTGGTGGAGAAACAGCGAATGTATATTTTTGACGGTTTTGAAGTCTTAAAATCAAAACATATGAACATTAGTGTATAACTTAAAATAAATTGAAAATGTACATTGGTATCGATGTTTACATACCTGATATGTAATCTGACTAAACCACTGGCTTTTGTGACATCGACGCATCATGTCGGTATACGTGATCCTTGATAATCATATAATTACTAACAAGTGTTTGTTACAATATTTTTTAGCAATTAGCAGCAAAAGTAAGCCATCAAGTATTTTATTGCACAATCAGTGATTCCAAGTCAATCAAATTCTCATGTTTGACATTGCTCTTTTAACAAAGATGTTGAATCATTTCACACACTTTCAATGTTAATTTAATAAATTAGATATACGGGAGGATCACTGCTGTACAAACAATTATTTGTTTTTAATCCTACCTTGTTTGATTAATAACTGATTGCACGAACTTAAACGAATTTATAGTGTAAAGAATTCAAATTATAAAAATTACTGAGATATCAAAATATCAATCAGCAAGTTTAATTATTTTTTAAAGTTAATGGAGTGAAGATGAGGTTATTAAATATAGAATCTGCATGCAATGTCCTTGCATAATATATGTGTCTGCAGCGTGGGATTAAATAATAAAGTAGATTCTGTTGGAATAAAATCAATATCAGTGGCTGCGAATACAATTCCTGGCATATTTGCTGTTATAGTACGTGAGAGCAATCTTTTCACAAATTATTGATAAATTATTGTTAAAAAAGGTAGAATAATCGATGAAAAGCAGTAATTGGGCCTACACTATTCTATACGATTGTGTTATGTAACCTACGCAAAAATTTCGGCAGCTAAGTCCCGTTTGAAAGGTTTTGTTTAGTTACGAGGGGAGATCAGTATTTACGGTCCCTAACATAGAAGGAAACAAAGTGGAGAAATATCAAACGTTTATTTTTCAACATAATCTCCCTGAACGTCGATGCATTTGGTTCAACGATGCTCTGGAAAAAAATTCTTTCGGTTGCTCTTCCAACCAATCGTTTACGGCCGTCATCACTTCATTATCGTCGTAATATCTGGTCCCCCAAAGATATTCTTTTAATTTTGGAAATAAAAAGAAATCACCAGGGGCCAGGTCTAGTGAATATTCAGGATGTTCAAACAATTTAAATCCTGCGTTCAGAATAGCGCTCATAGCAACATGGCTTTTGGAGACAAATTTCTCTAAATTTGACTATTTAAATTCTAAATTATTTGCACAGGTAACAAGTGACAAAACTACAATTGAACCAACGTAACAACAAATCGTTAATATTATGTTGGTTGTCAATTTGTAGTGTTCATCGATATTTTAATGTTATTTAGTAGTAACACAGAATGTTATACACATATTGCATAGCATGTGCCAGATCGCGAGATCATCCCTATTGAAAATTTTTCTTCCTAAACATAATCAATAACCCAATTCTATTAACGTAAGTGATACAATTGTTCTTCACATGCATTATATTTGCCTCGATTTGGAACAATTTTAATTTTAATGTTTTCTTGCAATTGCCACAATTTCTTTATAGGAAGTTTCGTAAGAATCGCCATTTTTCGTTAACTTGGTCATAAATTCCAAATGGTCTTTTAGGAAATCGTTCCTCAGATTTTCCGGTATGTAACTTAATGGAATGTTAACATTAATAACGGTATCTGAAAAACAATAGCGTAATTTTTTTTTTATTAAAACACCACTTTGCAACTCACCTTCGAGTGTCTTCCGATCTGTTGCATATTTTTGACCTTCGATTTCGAACGTCTGAACCGCGAAACCCGCCTCTGTAAAAACGCGTTCGAAATCTTCCCTAGGGTTATCAGTTGCAATCATGGCGGAAAATTGGCTTCTGAACTCTGTGAGATATTTGGACCACTTATCGTGTCCGGAAATATGGAACCAACCCTCCGCCAGAGAATGCGTCGTTAGAAACGTTACAAATAATTCCCCTTTGGGTTTCAGCATTTTAAATAAATTTTCAGCTAATTGCCTGAAATCATATGCGTAGTGATTTTGTGATCGTATATCTAGCTACTTACTTTTGATCCGGAATCATGTGCGCGCTACAAAACGAAAAGATGTGGTCAAATTTGCCCACCATGTCGCAGTCGATGTGTTTCGTGGCGACGTCCATTTCGAGAAAAGTCGCCTTCGGATTTTTGTTTAATTTATTCGCAACTTCGAGCATGTCGCTGGAGATGTCTATGCCGATGACTTGGTCAACTTTGTCGGCGCAAAACGGTAACAAAATATCAGTTGTTATGGCACCATTCGCACAACCTACGTCGGCTATTACTTCCTTTTTATCACTCCATGTTAACAAGTTTCCGTACCTGTTCAACAGTATTGAAGCACGCTGAACTGCGTAAGTTAAATGATCGCAGTAAGCTGGCGATAAGTGATGCATCGTTCCTGAACTTGTATGAGATACTGATTCGAAACGTATTGATAATGATTACATTCGCAAACAATTTTCCAATTTAAATCTATTAAACAAATATACGTCCACATTTATTAATAGACATTACAAAATATGTTTTACAAACAGAAATCTCGTTATCATTAAAATAATATTTCCCGAGTGACCTCTAAATTTTAAATGCTTAAACTAATAGAAACAACGTGGCAGTTATTAGTTATAGTTTATGAATAACAGAGTACAGTAATCACGAAAGTTTTCAAAGTTTTAACGAAAATACACGTTTGGATCTTCCATGAAGCTATCCTGTCTATTTTCTGAATGACGTATGTGTGTTTGTGCGTGTGTCTGTGTGATATTCCTAAAACAACAATTTCGTTGTGTATGGATCTTCCCAAGACGGGTCGCCCTCGAGTTTTGCATCATGCAAGACTTCAGATCTTCATTGAATCTGCAAGAAATAGAAACGGAGTTTCAACGAGAAGATTAGGCTGAACATTTCACATTTCCCACATGACAGCCAAGAGGGTGGGTGGGTAAAGCAATAAAAGAAGTGGAGACGAAGCGATAACAAATCAAATGCATTTGCCAGAGGAGGAAATCGCAAACAGATTTACTGACGAACACAGCAAAAAAGTGGAACACAGCTTTTTCCCACATTCGTGGGAAAAGGCTGCTCAAAGGCAGTGATCCTCCTTTTTATATACGAACTCTCCATTGTTTTTGTTGTCTCACACAAAATAATTATTTTAAATAATTAAATAATTATTTGTTTATTTTAAAGTATTTGGGTAGTTTCTGTTTGTGGTTACTTGTTCTTTTCTAAAAAGGCTTCCGCCAGAATTAACGACTTATAAATATAATCCTGAAAATTGTTTATAGACTCCCTACATTTTCTTATCAATTCAATGCAAGGCGAAGTTTCTTTATATGCATCACTTTGAACCCCATTTCTTCATTCAGTTCTAAAAAAAATATTTTCGTTATTTTTTTACAATAGCTATTCTCATTGGGGATCTATTCTTCATGTATGTGGGCTAACATAATATTTGTTACATCATCAAAATTGCTACGGTTCTTTATCAGGTCCTTAAAATATTTAATTCGG
The DNA here is from genome assembly GCA_959613385.1 of Geotrupes spiniger. Lineage (NCBI taxonomy): Eukaryota > Metazoa > Arthropoda > Insecta > Coleoptera > Geotrupidae > Geotrupes > Geotrupes spiniger. The sequence continues at coordinate 11,648,745 of OY390735.1, read as the reverse complement.
ACAGTGGAAGAAATTTTCGTAAGCAAATAATCTGATTTCCAATTTCCAATTAACCAATTTCCCAATAACGAGTTATTTCAGTATATTGGACAAAGTAATGTTGCTTCCAACCATAACAGTCATTCTATATTTGCAAATGTTTCCACCAAATCATTTTTCGTTATTAAACGCAAGGGTTTTATTTCTTAAATATTAATAAGAATCGTCTGGCCAGAATTAAAAATGCAATATTTCTCGAATTATCATTTAAACAAGTACACTGCAGCACCTTGGCCACATATAGCTTTCTTATACTTAGTAGTTAGTATAGGAATCATGAAAATGTAAGTTTTCAACCCCTTGGTGGAACGTACGACCCACAATATCCACCAATAATCAAACGAGTCATATTTTGCAACATCCGTTTTTAGTGTTCCTCCCATTAAAGCTCGTTTTATTTTCAGATGGCAAAACGCCATCACCACAGAAAAGGATGGGTGGTACAAGCGACATAGAAATTTCGGCGTCCACGAACAACATAAACGTCGACAGTTGGGCGGAAGAGGCCAACCTGAACCCTCCGAGCAGCGCGTCGAGCGGGTTCTCCGACGACGACAGTCTCCACGGCGAGGGCGCCGCGCTGACGATGCCCCAGCTGGTCGACTACGTCCTGGACAGGAAGCGCTCCGGCCTCATGCAGGAGTACGCCGAAATTAGATCGCGGCCGCCGGACGGGACGTTCACGTACGCCAAAGTGCGAAACAATTTGCCGAAAAACAGGTACACGGACGTGCTGTGCTACGACCATAGTAGAGTGATTTTGTCGGAAGTCGACGGTGATACGGATAGTGATTATATACATGCGAATTTCGTCGACGGATACAAACAGAAAAACGCGTTCATCAATACCCAGGGTGAGTACTGTTTTTTTTTAGTTTGTTTCATTAGATGTGGTTTTTTTTTTTTGATTACGTCCGTGCTCTTGTTTGCAAACAAGGGTCCGTAAAAACATCTTCGCCAAATTAGTTACTCAGAGTTAATCGAGTCTTTCTATAGTGAAGACTTGGACAACACGAAATAATTTCAACGCGATTCTCGTAGAAACCCGACGTACCCGAATTTAATCTGTCAATATTTGTAACTAATCAATTTATTATAAAACTACCCTTACTTTCATTAATAAACTTTATAGTAATTGCGGCCAAAACACTCGAATCCTGTAATCAGACATAACTTCAAGTTGGGTTGTTTGTTTCGCCATTAAATGTGATTTCATCTACCAAAAATGATGAATAATTTACCCATAGGTCCACTACTAAAAACAACAAACGACTTTTGGCGTATGGTTTGGGAACAACACACCTTAGTTATAGTAATGACAACAAAAGTTATGGAACGCGGTCGACCAAAATGTCACCAGTATTGGGAACCGTCCATCGACGGCGAGGCCGGGTATGGCGACTTCAAGATCAAAACACTGGCCGTCGAATCGAACGAGGATTACACTGTCACCTCCTTACGATTAACAAACATACATGTACGTACTTATCGATGGCTTCTCGTGCGATTTTGTAATGCGTAACTGTTCGTTTTCAGACCGAAGAAACTCGAAATGTGTCCCATTGGCAGTTTACGTCGTGGCCTGATTATGGAGTTCCTCAGTCGGCGAAAGCCATGGTAGAGTTCCTGGAGAAAGCTAGGAGGCAACAGGCCGACATGGTCATTGCTTTGGGTGATACGTGGGCAGGCCATCCGCGGGGTCCACCGATTATCGTTCACTGTAGCGCTGGAATTGGCAGAACAGGTAGGATTTGATTGTTACTATAAAATAAATCATCATTAATTTTCATTTACGTTTGTTTAATTTACAGGAACTTTCTGTACATTAGATATATGCATATCAAGACTGGAAGATGTCGGAACGGTTGATGTCAGAGGTACGGTGGAAAGGATACGCTCGCAACGCGCTTACTCGATCCAAATGCCTGATCAGTACGTCTTTTGTCACGTCGCCCTTATAGAATACGCCCAAATGAAAGGACTTTTGCAAAACGCGGATCTAACACCGTTCTATCAGGTCGTCGACGAGGACTCTGATTAATAATTGAAATTATATTAGATAATGCATTGGACGATAAATTATGCTTTTTAAATACATTGAGAATGTGAAGTGATTGTGTTTGTTATCTGTGGTTTTAGATGGTGGTTCTTATTTATTATTACTATGTTTTTGTAAATTACTTATGTAAGGAAGTTATTTTATAGCATTCAAAAAGTATTAAATATAATTATCCGTATTTACGGGTCTTATATATTTTATATGTGCAACATTTCTTATATGCATTCTTTTATACAGTAGGAAAATTTGACGTTTCTTGTTAAAATTATGCTAAAAATCTATATTGAAGACCAAGAATAAAGCACTAATTATTTAACCCTTTGATTGTGTACATTGATTTCAGTTTATTCGCGACGGCAGTAAATCAATGAAAATGACAGTGCTCCTAGTTTTCAGTTCTTTAAATTTTTTAAGCTTTAATAATAGTAACTAGAAGAAAAAGTACAGTAAAATTAAATAGTGCTACCATTACAGTATTCCTACAGGAACAAATATTTTATTTTAAAATACAAATATAATATTTTATTGTCTACTGATGATCGCCGCAAACAGAAATTAAACATTTTCAATTTAAAATGTATACTTGTATGCTGGATAAATTAATTATTATTCAATTGACTGAGGGCACTAACCACGTAACCCACAAGAAGTTTAGTTTGTAACAAGAGCAAGATTGATTTCAATAGAAGCATGCTAAACTATATTTTATTAAACAGATCCAACTATTCGAGAAAAACTTTTATGAAATTAGTTTGTATTAAATTACAGACCTACAACTAAGGATGAAATGATCGATTGGTGAAACTGGCAAAATCCACTAAATTAACTTCATCCAAAAGAAGGTAAATTCTTCAAGCATACAGCAATAGAATATCAAGGAAACGATCTTGAACTTAAAAGGGCATGCGTGATTTACAGGTTTTGTTGCTAGCACTCTTACATTCTTTACTAGCTTATTACATGTTTTTATATTTTTATGACATTGCAGTGTAGTTTACAGTACCTTTTGATTGCATAAGTAATAAGAATCTCATTTATATTCATTCCTATATGATTTTATTCCAAGCCTGAAACAAAGGTTGAAGATTTCAGTAAATTTTTTTTTAACGTATGCAGTCAAAGGGTCGATATAGTGCATATTAAACTGACAATAAATCTTGCAAGGATATAATGTCAATTAAGATGATTTAGTTGTAAATTAAAAATTCGTTTTAAATTTCATACAGTTGCTCGGAACATATCGACAGATGATTTGAATTAGTAAGCAATTGATGGTGCTTTCTTCTGGTGTGATGAAAAAGATGTAGTTTCAAATTTTAATAACGGATATTATTTGTATAAGTGGTTTTCAAATTTTTAGATGTGAAAATATATAGATTTATGTACACTGGCGGCGCTATTGAAAACGGTTGGTTCTTTTCAAGTTTCTTTGTTTAGCCAACGTTACGTGTCTTATGTGCAATTTATTTCACTTGCAGTATTGAAATTTTAGATGTAAGATCGGTTGACCATCGTCGTTATCGTTGATTCTTATCATGACGTTTTCATTCCATCCAAACAAAGATTATAGATGTTTATTATATTTTCTAATATCAAATTCGATATCAACTATATATCATATAAAGAGAGCTTGCGGTGGTAAACTGTTTAAAGATTTTCTCCTCATATTTTAACTACGTTTATTTTTATGCAATATATTTAAACATAGCACATTTATGCTCATATATTTTTTCTGACGCATACAAAACTTGGATACAGATGACTGTAAATAATTTATGTGAATGTTATTGTCCACATTAACTAAGTTTGTATGTTAAAATAAATCAATTTTGGTTTGATTACACAAATTGATAGCATTTACAGTTAATTTGCATTTTTTGAATTACCAACGAATATTGCAATTAGCAATGTTTCAAAGCTAGTGGGTAAGAATCGAATTTGAAATAAGTTATTGCACATTTTTCGGTTTCGTTTCATACGTATAAATTATATGGGTTATTTCATACATTGGTTTTATAATTACACTGTTGAAATCTCTTCTTCGTATAACATTTTACGATTTCTTAGTACCTGCAAGTATTGTTCCAACATATCCACTACTGCTTCTCAATCGGTGGATTCATTTCGAAAGCCTTTTTATGAAAATAATCACTGGCGTTCTGTGCGAATATTTTGATAGCTGCAATAATTTGTGATGTTTCATAAAATACAAAATAAAGTTATCGAAATATGGCATGCCTATTGATATCATTGAATTAAATAAAAAAATGATTTATGTGGACGACTGTTCTATTATGATGCATTTTTCATTAAAGATGGTCATGTGCTTATACAATATATCAGCAAAACTATATCCCTATTACAGTTAAAACCCCACATAGTTAATTGTATAGAAATCTTTCAAATTAACAAAATATTTGTTATTATGTATGTATATTATTTTTAATATATTTATTTATCTCTTGTCAGTGTAATTGTATTGTAAATAATGTAATTTTAATGATTTCTTAATATATTGCTTTTTATTTTAATTTGCGTTTGATTTCGGTGAAATTCGGGAAATTCAAATTGCCGCGTTGATTTGAATTATTGGCGCTTACATTGAGGCTACCGTGATATGCATTGGTACCATCGGTTGGCCAGAAAAAGAACTATGACATTCAAATTTTTATTGTAAAAGAAGGTATTAAAACAGTTATCACTTCGCTTTTCAATAAAAATTAATAAATCGTTGTAGTTTTGTCATAAATAACATTAGTTGGGGTCTTTAGTGGTCTTTACTAAGCAAGTCAACAGTTTTATTACTGAACGCACTCATTCAATTATCTACGACGGTGCTGCTCCATGTGTGCTACGCACAAAACTAATATTACAATTCTGAAACTGAAAATGTAATTCCTGTAGTGGTGGCGCCACTTATTTAAAATTCCCGCTTTCCTATTTAATAAAATAAAGTTTTCTTCGTTACCATTTTTTCAAATATTAATATGCGAATTAATACTTTAAAACGTGGGCGAATTTAACGTGACTTTAGCATTAACATTAAAGATAATTTAAAGTATTTCAATTCTAATCGGGGGCTAATTTAATAAAATACAATTTCGTTGCAAGTTTTCCAGGGTTTGTACCCATGATTGGTATTGTGTGGTGGGGATGTGTGTCGTCGCTGTCAAAAGTGTCAAAATATGGCCGACAGTGTTCAAAACAGTCCGAGGGTGTCTAACATGAAAGTGTCACCCAACGGGCCGCGAGTGGTCACCATAAATAAAACCGAAACCGGATTTGGATTTAACGTTCGAGGTCAGGTTAGTGAAGGTGGTCAGCTGAAAAGCATAAATGGAGAGCTTTACGCCCCCTTGCAACATGTCAGTGCGGTTCTTGACCGGGGGGCTGCCGAGCAGGCGGGCATTAGAAAGGGAGACAGGATCCTCGAAGTGTAAGTACGGATCAACGCCCTGCGTGTCGTGTTCTGCAGTTTCTTTAGGCGATATTAGGCGAAAATATTGATTTTTATTTAGCTTTGACAGACGCCAGGAGTCTTAACCTGCATTCCAGTTGCATTTCTCTTTAATTTATTATTTTCCTCGAACACACGAAAAACGCATTAATTTCTATAGCACGTGAAAATTCCACGAATATGAAATTGTAGTTAATTCATCCATCGTTTTCAAATGCATTTCGACGTTAGAGTTAACGTACGAAACCGGATTTTAAACGAAGGAATGTAAAGTGTTATAGAAGTTGCTTAGCATCAACACATTTATTTCTATTTTTATTTACGACTGGAAATATTAATTGCACCGTAAAGAAGCGAGTGCATTTATAATAAGCAATACTCAAGTACCAGTTTTATGAAATCGATTATTTTTATCAAATCACAAATTATCTCCTTTTGTGTATGGCTCAAGGTGCATACTTAATTTTATTATTAATGGCTATTAACTTTGGAAATGCAAGTTGGTTAAGCAACTTTGTATAAGGTACAGTGACGTTAGTTTTCGTCGCGAAAGCGTTAATAATCACGTGTGTCCGAATCTGGAATTTCGTTCGGTAGGCGTCATAAAATGGGGCTTAACGTTTAAATTTACTAATATTTTGGTTAATGCAAAGCATTAAAGAATACGTCGTCTAATTATAAAAAATACTGATATAGATATAGGACCGTAATTACCGGACGGTATTTATATTGGCGTTTGAAAAGGGCGACCTTGCAATTAAATTATTAGATTCCTTTAATCGTTTACGACTCCAATCAAGTGATGTTTTCTTGTAGTAATTTTTTAATTTGTGATTCGCAATATCTGCTTTTTTATTACGACTCGGATATATTGCAAAGATTATTAGATAACAACAGCCTTGTTGTTCACGAGAAAGTCGTAAATTTGCTTTGCATTCTTGGATTCTTTATAATGAAATCATTATTTGCACTTATTGGATGTTTAGTGGCAGTTTTTTGCATTTCGAGACAATAATTGTAGTTACGTGTTGCTGTCAGAAATGCACTACCACGAAACAACAACGTCTTGAATGTTCACTGAACCGATTGCTTAGTTGCTTAGGAGATTATAGAATTATTGTGTTAGTTTAAGATTGTGATAGAAGTGCTGGCCAAAATATGTGTACATTTAGTCAGAATAATTCTAAATTAATCTAAGCAGTTACCTTTCGACTATTCATAATTAGACTTGTTGAAAAATTTATTACATTACGATAGGGTTCAGGGTCACCGCTTAGTAAGCAACTCTTACAATTGCTAGTTGTCGAACGCAGTTTTCTCGTTGCATTGTTTACAATAAATTTGCAAATAGTTGCTGTTGTATGTGTTAAGCGAAGAAAAATACGTAGAACGGATGATAGAGAGCTATGCATAAAACTGCATATTAATTGTACGGCAAGGTGCACAATATATGTAGAATACAAGAAAACGCCAGTCGATCAAACTACTGCACCCTTAACAAGTTGCGCCTGTTAATATAACTGCTTTCCCTCTCACACAGCCCAATGCAAGTCAAGTATAGGTTTACGTTACCAAACTCCTGTTTCCCGAAGAATGTCCGCGGACCGACAGCTGATGCTCTCACATGGGCGTGTATTCGAATAGCCAAATAATACAGCAAACAACATGAAAGACAATTAGTGATTATGAATACCGACCATAATTAGTATTAACATACCGGGTGCTCCAGCACCCTTCCTTAAGCACCCTTCGGATCGTGCCTACACCTTCTTTATCCGTCTCTCCACTGCTCCTTCATTGGTGAGATTCGTATACACCTAAACATCACTTCCTAGCGTGCCTGCGCCGATTACCTGACCAGAACAGATACAATGGACCACTGGACTCAGTCCCAGGTCAAGCGATCGCGCCGTTTCAACCTCTAAAGGGCATGTACGTCATCAACAAGTCGCGCAGCAGATTCCACTGGTATTTTAGGCGGACACGAAGCAAATGCAAGCGTGTTCTACACAACTCGCGACACTGCTTTGACAGTCACCCCCGTTTTCTGCTAATGAACTATTGTGAACTATGTCCTTTACATTTCAAATCATCTATTCCTGCGGGTTGCAATACCGCTTGACTACATGTGCATGCCTGCGCACACAAGCCGTCAAGCAAACAGCTCGTGTACCAACAATTCATCGAATTGTGTCAATGTGTCCCAGTGCGACCCCGCCTCGCAACGCTGACAGGAATGCATCGCCTCCGCATTCAATGACACAGGTATATAGCTAGCTATGTCGATAAGCTTTACACCGGGAACCCAGTTGCATCTAGCAACAACAACAACAGTCGTAACAACGGCAACAGCAACACAGCATCAACAGCATTATCTGTCGGTCCGCGCGCATCGTTCGAGAGGAGGAGTTTGGTAACGTAAACATATACTTTACTTGCATTAGTCTGTGTGAGACGTCGTATAATAAAATTGGTAATAAATCATCACTGCCTTAAAAAAATCTCATCAAACCCCCCATAACGGTTGTTCAATCTCGGTATTAACAACTTATATTCGATTTTGGCTAACATACAAGAAGCAAGGCAATCAATTCTGAACTTCCTCCGACTGCGCGCTGTAACTTAAAATAATTTTTAGACGAGAACCATATTGAGCCGAACCACTTTCGCCCACGCGGTAGATCAATCATTTTAACGCATTTCGACGTTCCACGTTTCCAAGTAAGTCGAACGCAAATCGGAAATGACTCGCGCACATCCGACGTATTTTTGTTGTTGTTGTGTTTTTGCACAAACAGCGGTTGCGCAACGCAACGGAATTCCGTTTCGCGTTAGTTGAAGTGCCGCGAATAAATTTCAATAATTTCGCAAACGTCGTTATTGTTTACTAGACGGTTCGCACCGATCGGTGCGCGAAGATGAATTTAAATATTTACTTTCTATGACTGATCGTTTTCTAAATTAATAGTTACGGCGATCGGTTATGCAAACGTTCTATTATAATATTAGCGCGGCTGGAAATATTTCGCGCTGAAGTAGGGACAGTCGCGTCGGTCGTGGGAACTGAGAATTCTTCGGAAACTCGTCGAATGAAACGAAGTAAAACTTGATAAGTTTGTGTCGGTGACGTCAAAATGATAATTGTAACTAAACTAACTAACCATATCAAGCAAGTCAATAAAAATGTTGTTAAATCAATGTACGGGCGTGAGGATCCACATTACATTTGATTAAAGAAACTTCTCCAATTACAATGCATACAGATACTATGCCTTCAAAGACCTTTTTTAGTTCAGCTTGTCTTTTTTGATACTGCATTGCCGATTTATCCGTATGTATTACGTTTAAGACAATCCCCGCCTGACATTACAATTCAGTTACAGCTCTACAACTACAACCAATGAAACACATCAAAGCAAATTTTGATTTAATAGTAGCGTGGGCGGCTTAACATGCATGGGAATGTGCAATAAACAATTAAAAATGATAACACAGGACATCATCAATCTGTTTGTATTGTACGGATATGTGCGTAGTAAAATTTTGAACCTCAAGTGCGGGCATTAATCATACGTGATTGCTCCGATGTTTGTAGAATTTTCGTATATACAAACGTACAAAAAATACATCATGATTTATCCTTTAAAAATACACGAATAAGAAATTTTGCTGTATGTTTCGTTGACGTGTCAGATGTTCACATGCAGATAAAACGTTTGATTTAACAACAATCTCAAAACGTGTATTTCCGTTAAAATCTATGTTCATGATTATTTTCTTATACATAAAGTATAAGAGGAGTAAAACTCGAGGAGTATGAAATCGTTGCCTCCTATACAATACATGGAATGAATGATGATAAATATTTGTTAATACTGTACTGTCGTCGTAATGTCGAGCAGGAAATACCTTACGAGTAGTATGTAGTTATGACCTTCAAATATTGTTCATTTTAATTGCGAGTATTGATAAAAAGTTTACCTTGTAAATTCTCCATAAACAAAACCGAAAACGACCACCTTGCCAACGGGCATGTTATTTAACAATTACTTCCTCCAATTTTGGTGATGCAAACTTTAAACGATTTCATATTGTGAATGTTTCAAGAAAATATGTCAGATGCAAATCTCTGTTTTGTTTAAAAATTGCATGTCGAAGAAAGGCAAAGAAACATCAAGGGGAGTACAACATAAAAAAATATCACCAGTGCAAGATGAACACACCGAAAATTATTTAATTTCTTTAGGTACACAAAATAGCGACACGACGGAACTAAAACTCGAACCAGCAGCTTACCCATTTATGCAACAATTTAACTCTCTTTCACTTCCATCAACGAATCAAGGGTTTTCAATGTTTAAGGATAACACTGCACATATGCAATATGTTTAATAACCCCACGGGCTTCATTCGACAAATTATTCATAATACAAAGAAATAAAACGATTTAACACCCTGACACAACCGAACCCAACAAAATCAAAACTAACCCAACTAATCTAAATTCCCAAAAAACAACTCAATTAATATTTCCAAAAATTAAATAACACCTGGAACAAAAATAAAACAATACAGAGAAAATAATTTAGCATTCGTCGATGTTTCTTATATTTAATTATTGTTTCTTATTAATAAATGTGATGTCTTCAATTATTTTGTTGTTAATTTAATTTTCAGTTACACTTTTAATTATCGATGTCGTGGGTGTGTCTAAGTTTATTAGAGGGGAGAGGAATGTTTTCTTAAATCATAGTTTATTTTTATTAGATAAAAAAATGGTGGGTTATGTTGGGTTGATGATGGTTTTGTTGGAATGGGTTGGGTTCGTGACTATTGTTGGGGCATTTAGCAATATTGTTCACATGTCGAACACTCCAGGAAAAGCAATAAGCGTACCCAACCCAACCGAACATAACAAAATCAAAACAAATCTAATAAATGTATCAATTTCAAAAACCAAAACAAACCCAAAACCAATACCAAAATCCTACCAGATAAGACCAAACCAAAGTTGCTCATCATAGTTTATCATATTTTATTTTTTTAAAATGGGTTGGGGCTGTGTTGGATTGGTGATGGATTCGTTGGGTTAATTTTCAATTATTTTCATTAGTGTTTTCGTTGTGTTATTTTAATTTTCTTTATCGTGTCTGGTTTATTTGTTAAACATCTAGACACTATGGATAAATTAAAGTAAATAACAGCGAAAACACAATTGTAAAACCAGGACTGATTTACATTCGATTTTTTTTTAATGAATTTTCTTTCCTATTGACGTGCATTTTGTTTTTATTTTATTAGAAAAGGAATTGGTTGGTTTTCTTAGGTTGAGTTGGGTTGGTGACAGTTTTGTTGGGTTGAGTTAATTTTATATTATTTTTCATGTATGTACACTGCATCGTATCGGTCAAAGTCGACGTTAGAAAAAGCTTCTGTTCATTAATTTACCTTTGTTCAATTTGAGAATGTCTACATAGTGACTGGCTCCTATTTGTTCATTGCCAATTTTAGAGCCTTTTTTTAAATCTTTTTTTCTTTTGTTATCTTGCTTGCTTCTTTTTGTTGCCTTTCCTGCCCCATCTCCATAAGTGTCGAAACCATTTTTTTATTCATTTCTTGAAACATTACTGATATTGTCTCTTTCCATAATGCCATTTGCGCCCGTAAATAACTTATTTCCTTTTCCTGTATTTTGCTTTTCATTTGCTTTACTCGTTCAGTTTTCAGTTCAGTCACTAGGGGATTTAAAGTGGCTTGGAAGTAATGACTCGAATGGCATAATCAGAGCACCTTCCCATCTATTATTTCGTTTCTGTCATTCATTTCAGCATCAATTCTTACATTTTTCAGTATCTTCAATCCCAAATATGTAAATGTTTCGACTTGTCCCAATTCGTTCTCGTTTAGTTTTTTCGGTATTTCCAAATCTTCATCACCATCTCGATATTTGTTTCTGGTAACTAGCTCCATATGTTTTTTTTCCTCGTCTCGTCTTTACTACGACTTACAAATGAGTAACTTTCAAGCCCCCCCCCCCCCCCCCCCCCCAAACCTGCCGCAGCTTTTTTAACGTAGGTGTCTTCCAACAACTGAATGCCTTATTTTCGTCAACACCCATTAACATCTTCCTACCCTCCGATTTCTCTTACTCCTGTAACGATTCTCAATTTAGCCACGACCGCGCATTACCTGACCCTTGGACTTATTCCATGAGCTATGCTGTAGTCAATTTGGTATCTTTTTCCAATAATTAATTTTCTTGAAGCTATATTCTGGAAACCTTGAATTTTCACAGCTCTTCTCACTTTGTACTCCCCCCCCCCATTATTTTCCCTGCTTCTTGCCGCCATCGTTTATATCGTTCATATAATTTGTAGGTAAAGATAAGCTACTACATCGTTAATAAAAACACTGGATCGAGTTGTCAATAACTTGCAACCGTTGTGTACGTTTGTAGTGGTAATTATACAGTACGCACCAACTAAATCATAGTGAGTGGTATATAATTTAATAACAAATACGCCACGAGTGCTTGGGTCAATAGCAATGTCATGTGAAATTAATTAGTTTTTATCATTACGTACAGATTCCCACAGAAGGACTTGCGATAACAACTTCCGATGTAAAAATGTAATGCTTGCGACACCGTCGAGTCAACCAGTGGCATCTATGTTTGTACATTTCGCCGCAATCAAGATCGCATGCTTTATTTCAGTTCGTACAAAAAACGTGCACACAGTAGCATATGGGTAAAGTCCTTTTCGCACCTACCCACGCCACTGCCGTTGCAATTTCTATTTCCAACCTTTCTGCGCGCCGCTATTATTATTGCATCGCCAGATTGCAATGCACTTTGCATAATGCATTGCGTTTCATGCTCCGAATTGTATAGAAAGTTATGCTTTAATAACCACGTGGAATACAACACGCGATTGCTAGCAACCTGCCGCAGTTGAATTGCCTGGGCTGTCGGTGCTTCCACAAACGGGTTATTCCTACGTTATGTGGGGCTCATCTCGCCTTGTCTATGAGATTTTTTTATCGGGCGAAAGCTCCGTTGAAATGTATCGCGTGATGGTTTGTGTAAATTACGGTTTCCCAGGTAATAAAATGAAGTGTATATTTTTTGTAAGAACAATACAATTAGTACGTTTGCGTTAATTTTACATGGCTTTGTGTAATTATGGATGTTGTTCCATCGACGTCTTTTAATTTGCTATAATTTGTTGTTTGGGTTCGTTTTATAAAGTGTTTGTTACGTTTTCAGTCTGGAATTTCCGCTGTTCGCAGTGTATTTGTTTAGGCTCGTTTATGTTTTATGGAATAAATCAGTTAATATTAAAATCCATTGCTTGATCAAAAAAATGTCGAAATATGGTATTGCAAAAAAAGTCGAGTAATAAACTTTGTGTTTTATTCAATAATTTGATATAAGCATTATTCCATGCGAATCTTATTATAAAGATATTTTATTATTTTACTGCTATTGTGTTTTTTTTATAAACAACGTTTTACAAATATTTTTTGAAATTATTTTTACCTAGATCCTTACAACAAATCATGTCTTAACACCTAGTTTCTTATGTCATTGATTTTCGAATTATCTAAATTACATCATTGCTGAAGCGTAGATTAAAATGCTAATAAGAAGATGAAGCATATGGGAATTATTTTACAATTCGAAAACTTGTTTAGTTATTAACACAGAATATTCGATTTTGAATACTAGTCATATGTTGGAAGGCAATAAAAACTAATGAAATGGTTTATTAAAGAAAATAATTACGACTAAGTATTACCAAATGCGAAAAATATCGTTTTGTGTTTGGGAAACGAATGGATGCTTCGATAATAGGGCGAAGCTTTAATTTTTGATAATGTTGATAATTAATTTGAATAAATGCTTGTGGCAATCCTGCTTAGAATTAGAATTGGCGATGCATGCATAAGTATGACTTTTAACTATAACGATACGATGCTCGCAATTGAAATCCGTTATCACAACAAACGATAGATGAATACAGTCTCCATTATTTGCTATAAGTAAGTTTGTAGGATAATGATAATGATAATGGTAGTTTATAAAGGTGTTGAAGATAATATGACAAAAGAAATGTAGTCCATAAGTTGTCAGCAATACCAACAAGACGTGCATTCGACTGTATTAAAGCAATCTCTAAAATGTTCAACAATTTGAGAACCAGTGCTCTAACAGTGGCGTTAATTTGCTTATGTTCTTGTTTTCTTCTATAATTCATACTTTCCATGGCTTAGTTCAAGTTAGAATACGCTCACGCAATACTCAGCCCAACCCAACCCAACCCAACTCAACCCAACCCAACCCAACCCAACCCAACCCAACCCAACCCAACCCAACCCAACCCAATCCAACCACCGATAAGTCAAATTACTACGAATAAATTATAAATAGAATTATGATAAACGAACACTGCGTGTGAGCTGATATTAAAACTTCCCAACGTGATTTTTTTAAGAAAATAAAATGGTATTAGAAAATTCCCTACGCAGTTGGATTAGTCGGTAACATTTCTCGCAGTACTTTTTACAACGGATTAATACCGGTCCATTTTTGATGCTTTAGCTTTTTTAGACCAGTTCCGTCAAATGCAAAATATTTTCAAATAATCTACCACTATCCCGACGTCAGTGTACGACGTTGGGCGATAAATGACTTATGACAAAAATTCGTTTTCATAATAAAGAGAATTGACATTGAAAAATTGTTCTTTGGTTTTTGGAATGTGCATCAATAACGAGGTGAGTAAGTTCGTGTACACGTAAAAGCTCTAACCTTTATATTGCTTGCGAGTACTGCACTTATCTCTGTCTATCTCAATATACTATCGTCTGTAAATTATTCAATTCTTGAACACTCTTTTTTTAAGCCCCTTTTCCTTAGCTCCTCGGGGTATTCTTAACTATGTTCTGCCCCCCCCCCCCCCCCCCTGCCTTCTCATATATCACTACCCTTTCCCCGCTCCCTATCTCCTGCCTAACTAGATAGTCTGGATTATGATGGATAATCAATTATAAATGACTAGTTTTCTCTCAACCTTACACGTCTTTGACGACAAACACTGGGCACTTTTAAGAACATATATTAACTGAAGTAATTCTTCAGTCAACGTTCCTAGGAAATAAATTAAAGACGCTATAGTAAAGGAAGTCAGATAAATCTTGCGTCTTATCAAAACAAGGCATGTTAAATGTATAGTAGTTTTGCGCAACTTTGTATTATTGTGTGTTGGGTTGGATGGACATCTCCACTTATTCATTCAGCGATTTCATTTCATTGTTGACAAACTTATAATTGCCTGGAGGGCATGTCATGCATGGCGCATTTCTTAATCAATCATTGACATCTAGTACTCACGATAGCCAATCAGTTGTCAATTAAACCCTGACAAGTAATTCATCCATCTCTTGCGACATCAAAAACCTACTTAGAAGATTATTTTTCATATCACACTACATTTTATTTAGCCAACGTTGTCGTAGGTCTCGTCACATGTTCTTTTTACTACTCCAGGAACATTTATGTGGTGAACTGAAGACCTTTAGTTTTGCGATAATGAATAACTCGACGTTGATGTATTGCTCATTTCTTTACTTCAATTAGTGTTTCCATTAAAATGACAATAAAAATGTTCCTGCTCGCAATATTTTGTTCTGTTTCGCTGTTAATTTTCTCAGCAACTAACACGGGATGCTTGAGTTTTATTCCAAATCGTACGGTTAAGTAGGTTGCCTGGGAAGTACGGAAGTACTTCTTAATAAACCTAATGTTACATACATAACATGACATACAACGTAAAAAATATCAAATGGGTCAAACATTATTTTTGACAAAATTGGCAAAAATACTCTAAATTGTCTAAAATGAAAAAATGTCAAAATGTTAGGCAATACAAAGCCTGCCTTAAATGCAGTGAAACAATTGATTACAATTGTGAAAGTAAAATTTGTTAAAATTGTCAGGAATTCCAACAATTTCAAAATTGTTTATGATTCCATACATATTTAAGTGGAATCGTAAATTAACTCTGCATGATGTAAAAAGCAACAGAACATATTTCATAAAATTGACAACAAATATCCCCCGTTATGCCTTTGACACCTGACCCAGTTGGTACTCGCTGGGATAGAATGGGTTGGGTTGGGTTGGGTTGGGTTTGGTTGGGATAGGTTGGTTAGGAGTTTTGCGATAATGAATTAACTCGACGTTGTTCCGCCGTTTGGCTTGGGTTGTGTTCAAACCATACGAAAAAAATTCACACACATTAATGAAATTATTTTATTTGTTTCTATAAGTTGAAAGCAATGCTGTTAGAATTTTATGATGCGAATTAAAACAGTGAAATTAATTATACACAAATTTAAGGCAATTTAAAAAGCAATGGACGAATCTTCAATTCGGCGTTTCAATTGGTTGGACGTCTGATAGTCGTTATAGGTACTGTCACCTACGATTTGATCGAATATTGAACTTCTGCAAAGTTTATTAAAAATAAATTTACATATTTAATATAAAACTCGACTCGAAATTTTTCATCAAAACAAATGATATAACTTTACTCAATGCTAGATGGCAATAGCGGAGTGGGCAACGACAAACGGTGATAATAAAATTGAATAAACATATCAAAGGTGATATAATTTTATAGCAATAATAACATATGGGAGCAAATGCGGCAATTTCCTTTATGTGTCATATTTTTTTTTAATTTTAATTAATTCCCATGCATCTTAAACTAATAAATAATAAGTTGGAATCGTAGATAAAATGATATATCGCTTAAAAATGCCATCGATATCATCGATCGATTGCTTCTCAGATTTAGCTACCGATTGCGCTTATCATCTCGCGAAAAAATCGAGTTTCGATTAATCTACATAGCTTTATTTGTTTGCGATTCGTGGTATTTGGAGGCAACGACATTACCGCACCACCTTGATTTTGAAATAAACCTGCACGGTGCGGTGAAAGTGTCGACATTTTAAACATTCTTATCTCTCCGTAAGGTCACCGTTTCGTTTGAGTCCACCCTGCGACCACTCGCACAACATGTAGAAAAACAAACCGTGTTTATCTTTCGAGATTGGTTAAATATGGAACAGGACTTTGTCGGGATTCGATTAATTTATCGATTTGGGTAAAGTGCGCGCCGTCGGTCACGCCGCGATAATTGCAGAAATTATTTTGCTTCGAAACAATGCTGAGTTACCAGGTTTACGGTGCAATACACTCTGCGAAAATCTGCGGGTATGTAAAATTTTTAATGGTTTTTACGTTTGCGGTGATTCCTTCCTATCGTTGTGAAAAAATATCCGGGTTGTTTTTCATAATACAATCGTCGTGTGTTGTGAATTGATGTCCCATTATCATAATTACTTAATTATTAGCATATTTACAATTTAATTGTTTTTATTTGCGAAATAGCCTTGGAAAAAAATGTAACGATTGGTATGATTGCATGCTGATTTTTATAATAAGGAATAATTAAGAATTTTCTTGTTTTTATTTTAATTATTCAACGTTGTGTCAATTCTTTTTCAATTTTACCAAATATTTCCATTATTAAAAGGTTTAAAATTAAGTAATGTTTATGCTTGAGATAAAATTAAGGAAAATAAGCAACAGAATTTTATGGTGCAAATTAAAACAGTGAAATTATACATAAATTTAAGATATTTATGTTTTAAAAAGTAAACACGATACAATATCTCACATTAGCCAAATCCATGCCATCATCCCAACCGAAACCTATACCTACATTAGCAGACAGTTTTCTGCATTTAACTCTGTGATAATCGCGTTGTGACGTCGCGTCGTCCAATCGGTGATTTTCGATGTTCGAATCCTGACTGCCGTCTTTGGTAATCGTTATAGGACTCTGACGAATTTTATTATTAACGAATATACAAAATAAACACAAAAATGTGAACAATTAAAACGTATACACATAAGAACAATGAAATCAATGAACAGGAAATTGAAGAAATATTTTAGCTACGCAATTATATTGTTCTTTGGTCGTTGATTTCAAGGTTTACGAGAATAACAAAAAGATTCCTGTCGCCGAATTTGTTAAATTCAGTGGGCGACCACGCCCAATTCATTCGCATACTTTTGCAGTCCGGTCGACTTCACATTTCTTGGTGAATTTCGACTAACGAAACCTTAGTGGCAATGTCCATACATCGTCAAATAAATATTCTTTTGACTGTGATGTCAAATATCGTTGGTAAAAACAGACGTCCGAATAAAAAACACTTCGTACTCCACTGGGTGACTTTTAATTTTTTTGCAATAATTGGAAATGAACTGCTTACGTGAAACTGTACGACCGCACTGTTCTAAATAAATTGGACTAATTTCTAACTTCGATAATTAATTATTATCGTAAGCATTTATGATATTTATTTTATTGTATTTTGATAGATTTAAAGTAATGTTGGTACTTGGTGCAAATTTTCAGTATCTTTTATCACGAACGATACAATGAAATCGTCTACATAAATGTTGTAGATGCCCATCCACAAAACGAAAATAGTTCCATGATGTACCACAACGGTGCATTCAAACAAACATGATACTTAATCCAATACTAGGTATATTATTACACTTTTAATTCTAATAATTCAACAAAGATGGTTTTGCAAAATCTCATATGACGTAATAACAATGTGATTGGGTGTTTAAAAATATATTTAAAATATATATATTGATTTTCAATCAATAGGTGAAAAGTTACCGAACAAATAATAACTCTGTGCTTCATGTTGGAGAGGTAAATATATCACCAACGTCAATGGTCGTTAAATATGTGGAGTGGGGTTGTTAATTGCCAAGCCGCTTGATTATTTTTTATGTAATATTCGCAATGCTGATCCACATGTCCAGGTAATATAATCTCGCAAAATGACCGGCTTTCGAAAATCTTGTTCTTGGTGTTACTTAAAAAAGTAAATTTTATTCTTTCGAATTATTATAAATGCTTCGCTAATAATAAATTTCGACGATATGTTTTTTTATTGACTTTCCTGTGATATTTATTAAAATATTTATGTATTTATGTTCATACTTTCGCTCTTGTTTCGTATCAAAGAGGATATTATAGTCATCATGATTAAATTATTAAATTGCAAAATAAAACATCAATATATTTCTATTGGTATACCTCTGTAGTACACTGCATTCATCAAACTATTTTCTGATTATAGAGTAGACGATCGTCTACATCTTTTCTATCGTTGTTAACTTATTTTTATTAATAGAAATTTAATAAAATTAATTTGTAATTATAAATATTCAATATTTCACAATGCAAAGAGAATGGTTGGTTAATTTCCACTGCGATTATTCGTATACATATCGCCACTAATTAATTATAAATTGATTCCTGAAGTCCTTCGCGTTCTCGTTTCTTGTGTGTGTATTTTTGTTCACTTGACGTAGGAGGTGATGGAATTCGCGTCCACTTGACTGGTTTGCTGTCGAGTTATTTCCTACCGCAAGAAACATCAATCTTACATTTTCAATCAATCGCATCTGACGATTCGTTTTGTTACAGGAACTCGGTGAACGTGGAAGGAGCTACTCACAAACAGGTGGTGGACCTAATCAAATCTGGCGGAGATGTCTTGACGCTGACAGTAATTTCAGTGACACAACAGGTAATTTCAAATAATAATATTTAATATTCATGACGGATTTGGTATCAAATAATTATTTAGGGCGTATAACGGTAAATAAGTTAAATTTATGTCACGTATCATGTGAATTATAAAAGATAAAAAGATGACGATTTTTTTTGGGGATGTGGTTATGATGATGCACAGCATATTTGGATTATCTTCATTATCGAAATTTAACGTTCGTTTAATTTTAATTAATATAAAATATTATTCACGATAGCAATCTTGTAATTGTTAAGCGTTAAAATATGTAACATCGTAAATTACTCAACTGCTAAGTTTTAATCCGTTGTATCCTTTACATGTAATTACGTAAATATCCTTTTACCGCTAGGTGTCGAATTATAAATTACGCATCATTTATTTTCATTTTCCATAAGTTCCTGTCTTGTGCTAAGACAAAGACCACTGTATTTCTCGTTTTTCTGCTGCTTGCCGTACTTGTTGTTCCCATCTCATTATATGCGTTGTCTTTAAACTAGGAGGAGTAAATTGAAAAGCCACATTTACACTGAAAATATCACCAGAAAATTGTGAACTTAACTTCTTCAATAATTTCATCCTCTTTTCCATTTATGCTTCTCACGTTCCACGTCCCCATTTTTATGATGTTTTTCTTGCTATTCTAGATTTGGTTTCCCCCTTCTGTTATATAAAATATCTACGTCATTTTCGTTTGCCAATAAATGTCATAAATTAATAAACATTATAATATTAAATTTAATGATAAAATGTTTGCTATCCTTGTAGTCCTTCACCATTTAAATTCTAATAATATGAATTCCAAACTTCTAATTCCAGGAAGCGGAACGTTTAGAACCTTCGGAGGACAACCAGGGCTACTCGTACATAGACTACACCGAAAAGCGATCCCTCCCCATCAGCATTCCCGATTACCATTACAATGAAAGGGGCGGCGAACGGTACGTTGCGTTCAACATATACATGGCGGGCAGGCACCTCTGTTCGAGGCGATATAGGGAATTTGCGAAGTTGCACAACGACCTGAAAAAGGAGTTCATAGGTACGAGTCAGTATTGCTTGTTTCTCGTGGTGTATTCGAACTTAATTTTCGTTGACTTTCCGCAGGCTTTACGTTTCCAAAGTTGCCGGGAAAATGGCCCTTTACGTTGAGCGAGCAGCAACTGGACGGCCGCAGAAGGGGCCTGGAGCAGTATTTGGAGCGGGTGTGTGCTGTACGAGTGATCGCCGAATCCGAAGTTATGCAGGAGTTTCTCACCGACCAAGACTACGAGAATATCAGCAGTCCTGTGGATCTTAAAGTGAGTCGAGTTTATTTTTTACAGTGTCCAGTTTTATGGAATTTATAGAATTTTCGAAAATAAATCACTTTTAATTTTATTTTATGAACACTCATATAACAAATATTATTTACTGCATTTTTTACAGGTCTTGTTACCCGACCGAGAGGTCATAACGGTTTCAGTCAGAAAAAGTGCAAATTCGGACGAAGTATACGAAGCAGTCGTCAAAAAAATCGAGATGTGCAAAAACATGTCAAAGTACTTCTACCTGTTCGAGATCGTCGAGTACAATTTTGGTAAGCTTCCCCATTTCTTTAAAATTTCCCTTTCCCCACTTCTATAAAATTTCGTTACATTTCTCGCCATTGTTTCAGAGAGGAAATTGCAGCCAAACGAGTACCCGCACAACCTCTACATCCAAAATTACAGCACCGCGACGAGCACTTGCTTGTGCGTCAGGAAGTGGCTGTTCTCGGTTGAGCGAGAGATGAGCCTGATGTCCGACACGCAAGCCACCTCCTACATTTTTTGGCAGGTACAATTTTGTTTAAGCCGCGTGGGTATTTACTCATCGCGAATTACTTTTAGGCCGTCGATGAAGTCAATCGAGGGTCTATTCACGCCGGCGAGCGCTTGTATCAGCTGAAGGCGTTGCAGGACAACACCAGGGCAATCGAGTATTTGAAATTGGCGCGGGAGTTGCCGGGTTACGGGGACGTTGTTTTTCCCCACTGCGGTTGTGATTCTAGGAAAGGTGGCCACGTTATTGTCGCGGTCGGTAGTGCAAGTTTGAAGTTGCATGCGTGCCGCGAGGACGGCACACTTGAAAGTCAGGTGGTCGAGCTGCTGTGGGATAGTGTCGCTCAATGGGAGGCCGACGATGAAGGTATGGCATTCTGTATAAAATACAATAAACCGGATAAATCGTCTAGATGGGTCAAAATATACACACCATATGTAAGTGTTATGCAACCGTCAGTTTTAATATTTCATTAACGATCTTTTTTTCAGTTCATGTATCTTTTGGATTGTTTCGAAAGGATAGTAGAAGAGAGTAAGTGGATAGACACGGGCGAATGATTATTTTTTCATTCCTGGCCGTTAAATTAATATTAGTTACATGTTTGTACTATATATCAAATGTTTACGTTTTTCATATTAATTACATCAATTTGTGCATCGTGGAAACTTTAATAACAATAACTTTCGATTTTAGTTTTAAAATCGTAACTAATTTTTCGTATGCACAACATCTATTGACTTAATTATTTTATGTGATAGTTTCTTAGCTCGATAGGGTAACAACATAGAAAATAATTGTAAATGAATCAGCTTATCGGAAGTTAGGAACATTTGATATTAATCATTTAGTTTTTTTTTTATCACTTACTTTTTTATCACGTGGGAATTATTCAGTATTCGTTTAACTTCGTGTAAACCATAGTCAATATTAGATTGAATAGGATAATGTGTAATTTAATTTGAAGACATCTCGTTTTTAATAAAATTAACCACCGTTTCATGAATTACAAGAATATCAAGAACACATATTACTTTACGGTAGAGGTATTACAAATTCATTGTAATTGTTATTTTCTATTTATTTACTTTAATTATTGTGATTTGAATCTGTTTATTAAAACTCACTGCCAACTTATTGCTTGTTTTTTATTTGTTTGTTTAATGGCTGCTATTTTGATTATTTTTTTTTCAAGGGTTAATTGAAAATTTGAAATTAGTTTTTATCACATTCAAGAAATACGCAAGTTTCTATTTTTTTAATGATAATTTTGATACATAAGTGTTCGTAATTTGAAAATATTCAAAACGATTAATAAAAGCAATACTTCCCTGACCTTCCCATCTTAAAAGTTGTTTTATCACCAATTTTATGTACAACACTGACAATACTCAAGTATTACGATTAATTTGTGTGCATGTAAATTTGATTTACTCACAGATCCAACGTATGTTCTTGTCCATTATTTTAGTTATTTATACTGAAAGTGTACACAATTTTCAGTATGCATGCATCACATGGAATTACGCCTACTTTGCATTTACCTATTATTAAATTCTACTGATAATTTGAATAGTGTAATTAGAAGTGATAATGTTGATCATTACCATAAAAACAATTATAGTGTATAAAAAGATACGATTAAAGAAAATGTTTACTGATTAGGATATCAATTTGTAATTATTAAATTATGCGTGATACTATTACTTTGTATGGAGCTATGCTTTTGCTTAGTGTATTAAATCTTATATGTAAATATTGTGGTATTTTTTAAATGTTATCGCTACGTTATAGTTTTAGGAGATGAAATATGTAAATACGCCTTGATTTGGCTCAATAGCGTGTAAGTCAAGTGTTCTAGATAAAAATATTGCAATAATGACGTACGTGGTAGGAACTTAGTTTTGCGTCCGTAGATCTGATCTGCACGTACTTCTCGAGATTAGAATTATTACGGTCATTTTTATTCAGAACATTCTTCGACGTTTCTTTGGTCGATTTATTCTGTCCTTCCACTTGGTCCTTGTTAACTATAGACAATTATATTAGCAGGTCATTATTATTAATATAAACATAGCGTTCCTTTTATGAGAATATTAATTTATGTTATAGTAACTATATGTATAAATTGTTAACTGAAATTTGTGGCTGTTATGCACTAAATTCTAAAATAAATATTTAAAGTATATGTGGTTTTCTTTAATTGTACTGTAACGTTATTATTCCAATCCATTCGTTTTTTTTTAGATTCAATTAATTAATGGTCTTCTGTTCTTCAATTTCATATTCATGCATATGACAAATATTTGTTCCTGAAATTTATGCAAGAACACCAACATAATAGGTATGGATGAACATTATTAAGAAACAGATTGTAATAAATTGTATTTTATTTTCAGTTCATATGAATAAGGTGTTAAATGTGACGTGTCTCACTGAATTCAATGGCTTACAAGACCTAAGAAGAAATGAATCATAGGATGTGAACCGGTTCATTTGGCTCTGACCAGAGAGTCGTTTAAACAGAACGATTCGTTCATTGAACATCACACAAGTGGCTATAGCCACAGTATTCAAAAATCTTAATTATATTGATCAATTAAAACAAATTTTACTTCCAAAAGTGTTTTATTATTTTACCTACATTTTAAAGCTTGGTGTAAAACATTGAAATAAAAATAAATATAAAAGTACAATGTATTTTTTTATATAAAAAATAAGAGTGAAGATTATGACTAATGCTTTAAAAAAAATGGACGGAGGTTTGGTTTCAACTTATATCATATTCAAGATAATTATATATTTATATAATTTTAGTGTATTTGTATATGTAAAACAAAATACAACGACCTGATAAACATTTTATTTGTGTCGCATCTAATGGGGAAAATAATTCATTCGCTTAACGTGTGTTAAATGAGAAATGTGAATGAATGTGACCTAGGAACTATCGGTTATGCTATTTTCTAGAAATGTGTGAATGTTTACGGAGCACATTACATACACGCTTACTTGAAATTATAAGCTGCCAACAAAATACTACTTATTTTTTTTTTTAATACGGAGCAATCGAAATAATTTGAGATGAGCACAAACAATATCTTTGAATTGTGTCATAGTAATTCTCTAGTCGCAATATGAAGGCCACCGTGTCTCAAATTCTTTAGATCGCATTGCACATTTTATCTTCTCAGTGGTTTCCACAGAGGGCACAAATTACTTTAGATAATTATGTCTATGTATTAAATAGGTCGTCGTTTTAGATATATAAATTGATTAATATATGGCAGTGAATCGTATTTTTCTACTTAAACAATTACAGGATGTGTACTTTGTATCGGTAATAAATATACTATGACGGTATAGATGTCCTCGAATGCCTAGAATGATGACCCCCTTAATTTCATAATGAACACAATTTTGATAAATGGCACTTTAGGTCGAAAATCTCTACGAATTGCGATGACCAGTAATTTTAGTATTATTTGTGCGGTTGGGGTGTGGTTGATCGTCGGTCGTATGACGCTAAGGCTGGAGGTAGACTGGCAGTGGTTGATAACGTGTTGTCCAATTTTCTAGCTTCGTGTTCTAGAAGCAAAGCATCCAGAGAAGGGTCCTGTGATACTGTACGCAAGGAGTCGCCCAGAGCTTGACGTAAATGTTGCATTTCTCGGCCGGCGCGGGTGCTGCGCAAGACGTACTGCTGGCGACGTTTAATTTCTTGATTTAGCTGTTCCCTCAACGAGGTTACCTTAAAAATTAATTTTCAAATAAATAGTACAAAATGACATTAATTATGTGAGATGTGGAGGCCTGGAGACTTAGACTAATTATAATTTTTACATTGCTGATTGGAAGCGAAACTGGGAAAAATATGGAAAAAAATACAAATAGAGAAAATACAGAAACTAAAAAAAAAACAGAAAAACATGGAACCAAATGAAAATGTCCTGTACCTGTTATAGTTGCTTATTATTTAAAAGAAAAAGATTTTTATCCCTGGCAATGTTTCGTAAAATAAGTAAGTTACTTATTTACATATATATTATATACCTCTCATATGGAAATTTGTAGATTCATAGGGCTCGTGATCATAGGGTTAATACGTACTTGATTTTCTAATCGTAGCACTTGTTGTCGATGACTTTGTTCTCGCGCTTCCAATAACCTCTCCGCTTGCAACTGCGCTGCTCTATAACGTTCGATTTCCGATCTATCAAACTTCACGTCTAGAGACGACGCTGGTCTTTGCGTTTTCAATCGAGCCAATTCGGATTCGACGCTGCACAGTTCGTTCTCTAAGCTCGATATCTTCAATCTCAGTTCACGATTTTCCTCTTCCAGTCGCTTATCGTGCTCAGATCTACTGACAGTTTCCAGTTCGTATTTCTCGGGCCGCTCGAACGATTTGCTGCGTATACCCGATTTGGCCACGCTGCGTTCGAGATTGCGCTTCTCCGTCTCCAACTGCCGCACCTTGCTGTTGAGCGAATCGACCTTTCCCCGGAGCTCGCTCCTGTCTCTTTGCGTCACCTGAAGTTGTCGAAGCAGGTCTTCGTCTTGGTGCGTGGAGCTCGGACTGTCCGCCGGCCACTGCGACAATCTCAGCTGTGACTCGAGACCGGATCTTTGGACTTCGTTATTGGCGAGTTCGTTGTTTAATCGAGCGACTTGGTCCTGTAAGATTTGGTTGTTCCTTCGGCATTCAGCGACGTTTTGTTGGCAAGCGTCTTGACGTTCGGTGAGGACGCGTCGTTCGTTCTCGCTATTCGCTAGAGCTTTTTGAAGCTGAAACAAAAAAAAAAATACGTCTTCACCATATTGATTTATATAATTACGTGTTTGAGTTTTTCTGCTCCGCTGTGCGACGTCGACGTGGCGTCCATGAGTGATCGATGCATTCGTTGGATTTCGGCTTTTAATTCAGTTTCACTGCCGGAGGCTCTCTCCAACGAAACGTTCAATTGATCAATTGTAGATTTCAGCGAGACGCATCGTTCTTCTAAGCTTGCCACTGTTCGCGATTGCAGGTCGCATTTTTCATGAATTTTCTGATGGAGAATAATAATGATGAGTTTTAATAGATGCAATTTCGAACGTTAATTTAACCTGAATTTGGGCGTCCTTTTCTTGCAGCATCATCTGCAGGCGTTGTAAGTCGCCTTCAGCCGACATACGTTGCAATTCTAATTTTGTTGACCTGTTCTCGGTGCGCCCTAATTCCTCTTGCAGGTTGCGCTTCTCCGCCTCCAAACGCGCCAATGCGGCTTTTAATTTCTCGATTTTGTCCTGAAAATTACCGGTTATTTTTTATGTTTCGCTGAAATGCTTCTTACCTCATATTGAAGTTTTTCTTCGTTCGACGAACTAACAGATAGTTCCAATGACACGATTTTGTCGCGCATCTGTTGCGTTTCTTCAGATTTTTTCTGCAAGGCTTCATTCTGAAATTATTTGAATTTACATTAC
The DNA here is from genome assembly GCA_959613385.1 of Geotrupes spiniger. Taxonomy (NCBI): domain Eukaryota; kingdom Metazoa; phylum Arthropoda; class Insecta; order Coleoptera; family Geotrupidae; genus Geotrupes; species Geotrupes spiniger. Next base: position 11,622,217 of record OY390735.1, on the reverse strand, counting down.
TTCCACCGTAACCAAAATCTGTTACTAACTTGTGCTTGCAACGCTTTCGTTTTTTGACCCAGTTTGGCCTCCAAGCTCCCTTTTTCATCTTGCAGTGATCGCAAATTTGACATAACTTTCGTCAATTTGTTATCGCCTTTGCTTTGTGTGTCGTGCGATTCCTGCAGTTGCTTCTTCACCGTCGTAACCTGAGTCTTGTAGTCGTCCTGTGAACTGAAAATTAATTTTAAACGTCGGAGCACGTCGATTATTTACCCTCTCTCTTTCAATTTGCGCCACCTGTTGCATGAGATTCCTGACTCCTTTTCTAATGATTTCCGGATCTACATCAGCTGCACCGTCCCTTCCATCGTGGTCTTGAGCTGTGTCTTAAATACACGTTTATTGGGGCTTTAAGGCGCCGTTGAATTACTTACTTCTAGCTGGACTCCATCGTCTCGAGGGGCTCATGATCCTGTAGGGTGCAGTGATCGTACCGTCTAATTGAATACCGGCTATTCTTCGTAACGTTGAGACAACGCTGTGCAATTTTTGTTCAATGTCGCGCTTTGACGTCTCCACTTGAGCCAGTTGTAGGTCCAATGCTTTTACGCGACCTTCTGAACCTCCCAGTTTTGCCTACAAATTATTTTAATTAATATCTAATATAGTAATATTGGGAAGAGATCATGAGATAATAAAAAAATAACCCAAGAAAAAGAAGAAAACAATGAGGAAATAATAGGAATAAACGAAAGAATAACAGAAGGATATAAAAAATAGTTAATAAATGGTTGACTGAAAAGGAACGAAAGAAAAACTAGAGGCAAGAAAGAAAATTATAGAAATCAAAAGGCAGGAAGATAGAGGAGAGCCAACTGCAGAAGAAATACAAAAAGAATTTATAGGGAAGAAGGAGTAAATGTTGGCAAAGACCAAGAGAATAGGTAGAAAAATATTATAAAAATGTTGCCAAGAGGTAAAGCTAACTAAAAAAGGATACCATCAAATATCACCAGCTCTTAAGAACGACTAAGGAGAAAGAATAAGCGACAATAGGACCATAAATTTTTGAACAAAAATTATTAAATATGGCTATAAATTGTATAGAAATCTGACTTAAGCACCTTAAGCTCTTGTATTTGTTGTGTGGCATCAACAAGGCAAACTTCCAAATTATGTTTTTGATCTTCCAACCTCTTTTCCCGCGATCGACTGTCTTCCAAGTGGACGAGTAAATCTTGCTCGCGAGCGTGCCACTGTTCTTCGTGGTGTGCACCATGTGCACGGGTCCTCGCCAGTTCTTGTCGTGTTTGTTCCAAGTTACGCTCCAATTCCGACATCTACAAACCCCAGTAATAAAAAAAAAACAGCTTTTCCCACCAAATAAATTTATAACCTGTTTTTTCAATTGGTGCAGTTCCTGGTGGGCCCGTTCCCGTTCTTCGACCTCGTTCAACAACCGCGCCTGCAATTCCTTCTCTTCGGCCTGCTGTTGCGTGCTGGACGTTTGCTGCCTTTGCAGTTCTTCCTGCAGAGACTGCGCTTTGTGGTCGGCTTGCATCTGCTCCTTTTCGACGTCCCGAATCTGGCCCTGAAGACGCGTTCGTTCGGTCTCGAGTGATGATTTAACATCATCAAGATCTGAAAGATGAAGAATTAAAATAAAATGGATTTAGCAGACGGTGGAATTCGCACTTGTAATTTTCTGGAATGCGTCTTCGAGTTGACGGGCGGTCTCCCTCTTTTCCATTTCAATTCGTTTCACCAGTTCACGGAGTTCCTTATTGGTGGTGTGGTATTTTTCTTTTTCGAAGTTGCTATCCGTTAATTGACGTCTAACGTCCGTTAAGTCTTTACGCAGGCTTTCTGAATTGTTTTCGGCTGAAAAAAATTAATTGATGAAGAACAATAATATTTGATTTGCTATAAATTAGCGAAAATTATATAACAGGTGAAGGGGGATGGTTTAAAGTAAATTCGTTGTGTGAGAATTTACATCAAATTATTTGCCCAATGTGGAAACATTAATAATTAACTCACTTTCTTTTAACTTTCTTATCGTTTCGTGTAATTGTCCAGTAATATCGTCGACTTTGTCTTCAGTTAAATGCAACTGAACTTTTAGATTTTCCATTTCGTTTTGGGCGCCGTCTCGGTCATTGCGAATTTCTTCAATTCGTTGTTCTAGTTTGCATTTCTCATCTTCGCATTTTTGTCTATAAATTTCGTCACCATATTTTTTGAACTTAAACAGTTAAAATAGACTTACTTAGTTTCTTCCAACTTCGTTTTATGTTTGTTGAGTTCGTCTTTTAATTGGTTGATAGTGGTCCTGTCGGCATCGAATCGCCCGTTGGCTTCTCGTTTCAGCCGCTCTAATGACTCCCTTTCCGTCTCCAAGTCACGTTTAGCAGCCTCCAGACGGTCATGCACAGCTTGGTGATCGTGATGTGCTGCAAAATACCGTAACAGCGATTAACTTAAATGACTCGATACATACCTATCAACAAGGCCTGCTGTTTGTCGTTTTCGGCCCTCAACATCAGCTCTTCGTGCTGCTGGCAAAGGTTGTCGATGTGATTCTGCAGCGCGTCGATGCGTTCCAGCAGTTTCTCAATTTCCGCGTCTTTTTCGTGCGTCAGTTGCTGCAGCGAGTGCTGCAGTCGTTTTTCCAAAGACGTGCGGATCTTTTCCCTCTCTTCCGTCAGTTTCCTCACGTTTTCTTCGTTGATTCGTTTCAGGTTGTTGACTGTTTGCGAAAATTCGGCCTCTTGGTTTCCGGCCTGCTGGGAAAGCGAACTTTTAATTTCGACGCACCGCTTTTCCGATCGCTCCAAATCTTTGGTGAGTCTGGACAATTGGCCTTTCAAAGCTTCTTGCTTTACTAGAAGTTCCTGTTGGTCTTTTTCCAGCTGGAGTTTCTTGACATCGGATGCTTCTAAGTTGGTCTGGGTATCGAAAAGAACGCCTTCCAAGGCTTCTTTTTCTGATCTAACGGACGCTAACAGTTCCTGGAGTCTTTGCATTTCTTTGTCAAGACCATCCAGTGAGCACTAAATGATAAAATAGTTCAAGCATTCTATTAATCTATTGTTAGTATATAAAAAAATGGAGCACAAGGGTACTTGAATACTAGCAGGAGTGCCAGGGAATGAGACATAGTACTGAAGAGCCCATCTGCTGCACGTACCAGGACACTGTTGGGTTTGGGCAGGTAAGACCTGCACACTGTAACAGTCCTGGCTACTCGTCATATACATCACATGCATATGTTAGTTAATGATAATTACTCACCTGTTTGTCTTCACATTCTTTGACTAGTTCTTCGAGGTTTCTATTGATTCTGGAATTAGTTTCAGTGGCCTGTTCTAGTTTTTGCCTGGTTCTCATTAATTCTTCATTCAACCCATCCCTCTTTCTACCCATAACCGTAAGTTGATTGCTCAAGTCTCCCCTTTCCCTGACAATTTGTCCCAACTCCATTTCGATCTACAAAACAAAAATTTACTATAAGAATAAAAATAATTAAAATTTTCAGACCTTCCCCTTCTCAATTTCGAGGAATTTCGTTTTTTCCGTTAAAGACACCTTATCGGATTCCAAATCCAACCGGTTTTGCTCGGCTTGCAGCAATTCTTTCCTCAAGGATTGTATGTCGTTTTGGTGGTCGTTGCATTGCGTTTGCAAGGCCAACTTTTCGTCCTCCAGCTAAAATAAACTCGTAACTATCGTAAAAATTCCTTTGCACGACTTACTCGTTTGATTTCATCCTGCAATCGTTTTTTGTCGTGTTCGAGGTTCGCGGCGACGTTTTCCTTTTTCGCCAACGAATCGTTGACATTGGAGCGATCTCCCAACACTCGTTCCAATTCAAGTTCGTAATCACCTGCAACGTATATCATAGTGATTGGTCTTAATTTATGGAATACAACCTTTAGATTTTTCCAGCGAAGAAATTAAAGACTCGGCTTCGATCTTTTGTTGCTCCAACATGTCGTGGGACAAGTACAACTTGTTGAGTTCCTCGCGTACGATGAGCAGCTCTTCCCTCATCCGGCTGCAGCGATCTTCCTCGGCTCTTAGATTCATTTCTCTGTGATCGGCGTTCTGGTTCAGTCGGTCCACTTCGGTGTGGAGGAAGATCTTTTCGTCTTGCAATGCGTCGACCTCCTTTTGCAATTTGATGTTCGCTTTTTGGAGTTTCTCGTAATCTGAGTTTAGCGTTTCGACCTAACGGGCCAAAAATTGAAAAATTTGGACTCTGATATTCAAAAGGTTTCTTACCATGGAATTTATTTCGATTCGATGTTTATCCAAGGCGTATTTCTCCGCCCGGAGGGTCTCCGAGGTGTTTTGTAAAGAATCTTTTTCCTGAGTCAGCTGGGAACTGTGCGTGCGACAAGCGTCGAGCTGTGCCACGAGTTCTTTCACTCGTTGCTCGAGTGTTGCGTTGCAATCCTCTGAGTTGTCATACTGCTTACGAACTAGTGTTAGTTGCTCCCTATTTGACTGGAGTTTTACCTGGAAATTGTTTAGTAGGAAGTTAGTCGTTAAGGTTTTTTTTGACACAGCTTTACTTGTAGTTCATGGATTAACGACTGGTATTTATGCAGAGCTGCTTGGACTGCAGATATGGTGCTTTCTGCAAATGCTGCTGGGGATGTCATACTACGTAATGTGCTTCGTTTAGGTGATCTAAATATTTTATTATAAGAATGAAAATTACTTTAATAAATTATATGATATAACACTAGCATAAAAAATGACGATATCCAAGATAACATGTAAACCTTTGTTGTTTTATTGCCACAAAATTAGTTGTATTATTGTTAAGAACTCTTTACTTTTGTGGAATTGGCGTTGATGCACTTAAATGAACGTGCGTCGTCAGTTCCGGATCCTTCGTGGTCTCAGCATCTTGAATCAAAGCATGTGCGATGTCCCTCAGTGCCCCTTGAAGAATTTCCACCTCGTCTTGCATACGTATCACCTGCGATACGTTGTGTTCCGCTTCACCACACCGCTCCTCCTAAAGACATCCCATTAAAACTATAAATCGCATTATAAACCAACCCACCAAACTCTGGACGTCGCGGATTAGTTGTTGGATGCGCTCCTCCTTCGCCCTGACTTCACCCTGGCAGTTTTCGTGCTGGATGCGAAGCAAATCCATCTGCGCGCGGATTTCTGCAGAATCTTGTTCGAACGAAGATTTTTCTTTTGGCCGTAACATCTGCTCGTGGTTATAACCCACCCCGTATACTGATTCGGTGGAAACATTTCTGTCTACTCTGCTGGCGGCGGCGGTGACGTCTCTCCCCACGTCGGTGATTTCCGATTTCAGTTTCGACAGGTCCCTCTCTGTCGTCGTCTGGACGTCCATGAATAATCGCTTGATCGAGACGACGTCCCTCCACAAATTTAGGAGCCTGTTGTGCTCCGTGCTGTAGTAGTCGTTGAACGCCTGCTCTTCGTCTTTCCATTCGTCCTCCTTGATTATCATCTCTTCCCTGAGCTCTTCCCAATCGTTGGTGAGTTTTTGCAGATCAGCAGTGAGTGCCTCGTTGGTCTGCCGCGATTCTTCTAATTGATCTCGTAATGTGCCGTTTGTGTGCATTAATTTTTCACATCTGCGAATAAATAACACTAAATAAACACTGTAAAATGTAAAACTTTAACTATCCATGAAAATGATTACGCGACGAAGCCAGAACAATTGTTTCACAGTATCTTGGGCTAATCACCTAATAAATATAGTTTCAATTACAATTGTACCTAGAGGTATAATGTATACTGTTTCCATGTTTAGGAGCTGTAGTGTAGCCGTGTGGAGGATTTCGTTGATTACGTCAGTCTTGATTGGTACAACAATTGGCTCAGATTGTTTTAAAACGGGGTTACATTGTCTAGACCGCTGTTTCACCCAATTACACAATTCAATATATTTAATTTAGTGGCGCCCTGGTTTGTCACTAATCTAACACAAAACAACCACACGACCGTCTGCATTGTGCTAGAGGACGGCGGACCACTTGTCTTCCCAAATTGCTCAATTGTGAGTGTTACTTAATTGAAACAGCTTTCAACTACCTCATCTATCATACTGATTATATAAGACCATGGAGATCAGATTCAAGAATAACATAACGGCGGCTTCGAGTGCAATGGTTCACTTACTTTTTGCGTTCCTCTTCTAAACGTCCAAGAGCCGTGTCCAAATCGGTGACACGTTCATCTCTGACGTCCCTGAGGTGCTGTTGCGCCTGTTCCAGTGCAGAACTGGAACTAGTGGAGGGTGGATGTACACTAGTATGTCGTGGGGGTGGAATGTGTTCGTGGAAATGTTCGTGATGGGGTTCCGAAACGTGCGTCTCTAGTTCAACACATCGTTGTTTGTACTGTAATACCTGATGACAAAAGGAAATTCTTCAGGATGACCTACAAATTTTGTATAAAATTTCTTATAAAATTTTCATACAATTCTGTCAAAAATATATATATTTTGATTTTAAATAAATTATAAACTGTATATTGTCACGATTCTCTATAAACTTCAGGATGACGTATCATACAATACCTGTATAATTGTATGAATAAATGTTTATTTTACTCATTTTATATAAAATATCTCATATACCTTTATGTCAATGTTCTGTAAACTGTCGTCTTCAGGATGATATACAATTCCTATATAATTGTGGTTATAAATATTTATTTTGTTGTTAACTTTATATAAAATATCGCCCCTACGATAAAGATACAATTTTATCAAAAAATATGAATTTTTCTTTTAATTACACTATAACGTGTAGATTGTAATAATTTTTATAAACGATCTTTCTCACGGTGTCGCGTCATACAATTCTTTACAATTTTTAAAATTTTGTGTAAAATGTCTCGTCTATGATATACAATTATCAATTGTCTATAAAATGCTTCTTCTCCATGGCGATTTATTATACAATTCTCCTAACTTTAGCTAAAATAATCAAAATGTGAGCTGAATTTCTTCTGCATTTTGTGAAAACTGTGACCTGATGATACTTACATTTTTGTATAATTCTGTCCATAAATATCCATTTTCATTTTATCTAAACTGTAACAGTTTGCAGCTTAGATAAAAGCAAAATGGATATTTATGGATAGAATTATACAAAAAATGTATGGTCGCAGTTTTCGCAAAATGCAGAGAAAATTCAACTCGAGAAAGTTTGTAAAAAATTCAGTAGTCGTCTTTCAATTTTTTACAAACTTTCTCGATGATGCAATATAATAATTTTGACAATAATAGTAGATTGTTATACAAGTTAAGAAAAGTGCTAGTTTATGGTAAAATCACTTTTCTTACGTGTTTAACATGCAATTTTTTTGTATACTTAGTACAAAAAAATTACGGAAAGTAGGTAATTTTTTTCACAAATGTATTAAATCATGAAGTTTGTGTATTTATTACATTTATCAAGGTTGTGTTATCGCGGAAATAATATGAAAAATTCATAATAACAAAAACGAGCATAAAATATTTGTTCAAGGTTTGTGTAACGAATTACCCGAAATTTTAGAAGCTGCCCAAGAAGCGATTCCAAATTTGCTTCCAACAAAATCGCGAGAAAAATATGTAAAATGTTACGAACTGTTTTGTCAGTTGAGCGAGTTGAGTACGAAAAAAAGTGGATAGTGTTTTTGAGAATATTATGCTAGCATTCTTTGTTGAAAAGGTAATATTTTCCTAATATTTAAAATAAGTTTTATTCTTCTGTTTGTTTTTGCAGGCTCAGACTCCAAAAGCATCGTCAATGTGGTGGAGTTACTCAATGTTAAAAAAGCACTTTCGAAATATCAACAACTAATTACATTCTTAAAGAAAACAAAATGAAAGGAACGAACCAAAAAGTCTAAGGTTCTGACGTCGGAACATAATTCAAAATTTCTCAATGAAGCTCCAAATGATTTGTTCTTATTTATAAAAGTGGCCATGATCTTTGTTTCAAACGGTGCATGCAGAAGCGAAGAGTTATGCTCATTGCAAGTTGACAATATCGAAGAAGCGGAATCGGTTATAGTTGTGACATTACATAATACAAAAACAAGAAAAAAGCTTCGCTTCGGAAGCAAATGGAATTGAATTGTATAAAAAATACTTTTGAGACTAATACACGTTAGTCATCGTAGGTTCTTTATTTGCTATCGAAATAGTAAATGCACAGTACAACATGTGGGGATTAATACCTTTTATGGTATTCCAAGGAAAATTACCGAATGTTTGACACTTTTGGCACCAGAAGCTGCCAGGTGCACAGGGAATTGCATGCGTCGAACATCGGCAACATTGCTAATTGATAAGGGGCAGTATTTATAATTTTTAAAGACTTGGAGGATGGAGTTCGACATCATCGGCTGAAGGATACATAGAAGACAGCATAGCATTCTACGTCAAAAAAATTTAGTCGTCTGGATCAGCAAAACGCAACTACTACATCAACAGTCTTCGTCGACTTCAAGCAACAAGACATTAATGTCTCTCCATATCTAATGCACGTCGAATATCGTTTCATAATTTGACAAACTGTAATTTTTATGTAAATGACAATAAATCGATTGAATAGTTATTGTTTACATTTGATACTGTGTTGGTAACGAGTAAATGTAACGAGTAACGAGTAAATGGCACATTACTTTACTATTTTCTACATACTCAAATTTTTATTATTTTTTTTATTTAACTACCGTTATTATATTTTCATTTTGTATAAAATATCTCCTTCATCATACAACAAATAATTCTAGATAAATTGCTTTTTATACAAATCCATATTGCATTGCATTGCAGTCCTGTTAAGTTATTCAAATTAATGACAAAAAATTCTCTCATCTGATGTTATGTTATACAATTCATCATTTTAAACGCAATCATTTTATCCAATTTGCGTAAAATGTGGCATCCATGATGAGTCATAACAGCGTATTAGCTCGATGTTTTAAATCTAATTTAAGATATTGTAGAAGTGCCAACATGACGATTGATACAAGAGCAATTTAATTTTGGCTGCGGTATACTTGAAAATTTGAAAATTTCCTGCATCGTGGCTGTGTATTTTGTTTTGTGTCGGATTACTGACCCAACCCAACTAAACACAAGCGAACCCAACCCAACCCAACATGGGCTTCGAGGGTGCGCCGAAAAAAAATACAAACGCTGCAGAATTGGATTGGGTTGGGTTTGGGTCAATGTTGAAGAAATGTCAATTACGTATTCGTATTGTGCATTCGATTGGCATTCGAAGTTTCAAAGTTTCACCAAAGGCAGGCTCAGAACTATTGGATCTTGAACGAAATATCCTGCTGATATTTGAAAACATATCTCTCATCATTGTACCTCTTTAGCTTTATTTTAATTTAACAATTTTATGGAAATGATACTCTGGTGGAGTCCTTCAATTGTACCGATGAAAATTATTCTTGTAATGATCAGATCAATAACAGAATCTTCAACTATTTATTTAGACTGCAAAAGATTGCAATAAAAAAGTTAAAAGCATTCTTTCTTCACAGAATTAGTCATTTTTAGTAAGACTAGGATATCGATCCTTTACATATATAGAACTCACCCTGTTGTAACTTTCAGGGATTGTCAATTTCTATACACGACTTTCACTAATTACTTCCTCGGAAATTAATAGTTCTTGAGGAATACTAATCAATCACATTAATTTATTTTCAAACCCATCCTACGTATTTGATTCCCTCTACCGCTAAACACAAAATAATAACACTCAATTCTAGGCCAGTTATGTAATTTTAGCGCACTCGCAAATAATCATAAATAACAACAATACCCGTAGGAATTTTTTGCGGGTGATGATGCTATCTGCGCCGTGCTTAATGTTTTACAGCACGCTAGTCCATTACATCTCTATTTTGTAAATATATCCGGCATTTCCGCCACCGTTTAACGAGCTCATGACATGTTTTTCGGGTACGCGGTATCCTCCATTTAACTAAGCCAGACAATTAAAACGCGGCGTTGGCATTCGAAAGGATTGTTAATTTTTGTTGAGCATACAATGGCGAGCCATTAATCACTTTGCTCGGGGAAGCGCAAGCTTGATATATGTCTTTTAAAAATGAGTGATATTTAAGATGCGACGTAAAATGATTTTGACGTCCGAATTATAAGCGAAACTTGGTTTCCTATCAAAACCGAATTACTTCACCAATGGCGCTACTTTTTCTTTTTATCCAGTTTTATAATTCTTTGTCTAAATTTAAATTAATTGTTTATTTAAATTCTATTGCATTACATTTTTTTACTCTTCAATTCCGATCTTTGTAATACTTGCCTCATATTTTGTATTAAGATAGTTTTACTTCGTCCTATTTTTTTCAATCGTGCTTTCTTAGTTATTCTGACTCATTTATTTTGTTATCATTGTAGTTGTTTTGCTTTAATTCTAGCTTTGTTTTCCATGCTTTCGTTCACTTCATTTATTTGTTTTGCTTTCTTTTACTTGCGCCGTCAGCTGGTTTGATTCATTTGCATTCATTTTTCTGCGATTTCATTTATTTGTTTCGCTTTCATTTTTTTAATATATTGTGCCTTTCTTCATCATTATCGTTTCATTTGATTTAATCGAATTTGTTTTTTACCTTAATTTTATTTTCGTTCGTTGATTTTAATAAATTTGACTACGACCTTAATTCATTGGTTTTAATTCGTTTAATTCCGAGTGTCTATTTTCATCTTATTGGTTTAAATCATTTTACATTACTTTTAAATGTACTTCTAACAAAATTTATCTAATTAAATTTTATTTATCAGTAATTTTATTTATGCCTATTAAAAAAAATCATTTGATAAATACATTTAAATTCATTTTTACCTTGGCCTGTAAGCGACTAACCAGGGCAGCCTGATTTTGTTGAGCTTGCCTGTACGTATCCAGTCTTCTTCGGTACAAGGTGGCTTCGTCTTGCAGACGCTGTCGCAAGTCAGTGTTTTGCCGAGCCAGGTCCTCGTCGCTGCTTCCTCCCCCGTCTCCGCGCAGGCGACCCTCCATTCTACTCCCGCTTCTACTAGACTGGAAATTAATGTATAATCATCGATTTTTGTGCGACGCTAAGCCACGAACTTGCACTTCACACACAGTGGAGCAAAAGTTACCTGGGTTGATGGTGTATGTTGAAGGGGAGGAAGTAAGGAAAACGTAGGGTGGGGGTGGTCAGAACCGGATCAAGGTACATATAATGTAATGTGAAATGGTGTAGAAATGTTTTTTGTATAAAAAGATATTAATAATTTTATTTCAGAGTTGCACACGTTGTTGAGAAATCTAAAGTGAAGGAGCTCGGTTTGACGATAGCCACAAAACAGACATAAATATTATGACGAAGGAAGTGGAGAATGGACATTTTGATGTAAATAGTAAGATTTTGAATTAGGTATAAGTAGGTAAAGTATATTTGTTAAGAAAAATAAGACAGCTTTACATATGACACAAGTTATTTTATTTCAGCGTTGGATGGGTGACCAGAACAATATAGTCAAATTAGTCACATCTAATCTATCCGCAGAAATAATGGAATAATCAAAAATCCTTATAACGAAGTCACAGTTTGAACTTAAAAAGCCAAATTAGCGGTAACTGTAACCAAATTGATAATTTCGAAAAAGAAGTGGGTAAATGGACGATTTCGATTTGTTTCCACAGAAAAAGAAGCAAAGAGAAAATACAAAGAAATTCATAGAAGGGGTGGGAAACTTGAAGCATTTCATAAACAAACTTGAGGAGATGTGAAACTTTGTGACTTACGTAGATATATGGGGATCAATTAAATTTAAGGAAAGTTAAGGAAGACCGAATAAATCCATAAAGCTGACCACTTAGTAAAAGTTTGATGATGTGTTTGATAAAGTAGGAAAAATGAAACTGGGGTTTTCAGTTTATCTGAAGGCGTAATCTTTTGCTTTTACTATTATCAATGTAAGTAATGAAATCCAAAACCACAGAATCATAACGTGTACGTGAAAGAAAGCAAGAGTTGTTGCGGGGAAGAAGAGTTCAGATGAAGGAGCAAAGACAGAGGGAATAAATATTGGCTGGGCGACGAGTCTGGCAAGGACGGATTTGATTACAATTTAAGGGGTGACTATGGTTGCAACGTTGGCAAAATTGCTAATTGATTAACCACTATTTTATCAACACCCATGGTATGCTTCAGGGGTCTTATAGATCATTTTTCTTAAAGATATCAAATAGAATTTTGAACTTTTTATTCCAACGCTGCGTAAACGACGAGAAAATCATTATAAGCATTTAGTGCAATAATATTAATATGATGACAAATATAATCTAACAAACTGTTAAATCTTGCATGAATAATTATTAACCGTTTAGTGCACAGCTCCGTGACATATTCGGGCAACGTAAACTGGCGGAATTGCATATATCCGGGTATGCCACGAGCAGCGAAATTTTCTGTACATTTAAACATTTGTTTATGTCAGACGCACACATCTAAATCATATTTTTTATGCTACCTACTATAAAATGATAATAACATGATATTCTCCAATCGGTGGTGATTTTACTTATACGTTTACCTGTCATTTTTGGAGATGTATTCATTTATTATACTAAATTAATCTCTAAACGTATTTATGTTAAATGATTTATAATAGGCCTGAACTACAAAATAATTACCGATGCATGACATCAACACGACACTAATTAATTACCACATCGCTGCGGACAGAAATAAATCAAGTAATTTTTTATTGAATCTCTTGTACATACATTTGTTTGCAGAATTACAGAATTCCGCACAAGATTTTACAAAATTATTGAACTATACATGGACCCTTGCCACTTGCAATGATGCGATAATTATTTTCTGCTATTGGTGTTGTTGTTATGTAATAATTGATTGGTGGATGTGTTAGATAAGCGGTTGATTAATTATGCGCAAAAAGATAACTTTATGTGCAGACTTTTATGACAGGAGAGTATGTGGATAAAATTTTGTGTATAGTCTTCAGTTTTGGTGGCTCATCGGCCAACTAGTGCTACAATGATGATGGGCCACAGTCCGTTGTTATTATTTGTTATTATTTTATTTATTCATATCCTCGATTCCAAATCAGCGGATTTATGGCCCCTTGAACGTTTTGTATGAATACCTTGTAACTAGATGCATCGACTTAAATACTAATTGTGGTCGATGAGGGATACGAATCAAGTATTAGAGAGTACTATTTCCCCTGTTTATATTTTAAAGATATAGTGCATATATGAAAATTTTTGGGTTCCAATTTCTTTACCATGTATGGCATGCCTAAAAGTGTGTTCGTGTTCGATAGATAGCAGACTTACACATTCTCAAGTTCTGTCGCCGCTTCCTTTTATTAGCATATACTACAGTTCTACTCATTAGCTCTCCATGTGATATATAACTGCCACTTTATTCATGATTCATGAGTGACAGGGATAACTCTGCCCTATTTGGCGAAATTATTTTCAATATATTCGATTGTCTTTATCATGGAGTTTTATGCAAGTAGAAGACTGAATATTCTTACACCCATTCTGTTGTTTCAAGGGCTTTCAATGCAAACATGTTCACTTTGGGGCAGACGTCACCTAGGCCAGATCAAGTTTTGTCTATCTTGCAGACGTCGGTGTACAACATTAGGGCTCTTCTATTCAATTAGGGTTCTTTTGTCGCTCACCCCTAACGAGTTTGTATGATTATATCATAAATCTTATTAAAACGTATATACATTACAATGACCAATTGCTTTGTGCTTGGGTTGGGTTGGAATGGTAGGTTAAGCTACCCAATCCAAGCACAATTTGTAAACGTTTATCCCGCTGACGCAAAAAAAACATTCTTTGTGGCCTATTTTCGACGTTGCACGTGTAAGTAGCAGTAAGGCTTCTCTTCTAGAATATTTATTATCGCTCAGCAGTTGTTTTTTTTTGTCACCATATCAGTGTGTTTGGGTGATGATTGGTCTGGTCTTTCAAGTTGTAGGGCCCTTGCTATGCCATATCTACGCCGCAAATTTTAAACGGATGTCTATAACCCAATCAACTCAACCAATCCGATTGGAGATTCGAGAATGATAATTGGAAAAAAAACATTGTTGTAATTGTTTTGAAAACAAAATTTACATCGTCCAGGCGCGTTAGATTGTTTCGCTTTTCTACTATTCTACTATTGTTTCAAAACGACAGTTTTTCACATTTGATTTACATGTAAACCCAAACAAACCCAATCAATTCGATTATAAAACAACAAATAACAATATACTAAATATGGTCTTTCTTAGACATGGTTTGCTTTCAATTGCGTACGTTTAAAACAACCCAACGACAATAAATCCAACCCAACCCAATGCATAAAAATGTTCGCAACAACAGATTTGGATTTAAAAAAATCATGTCGACTTAGATTCGGTCGGGGTGGGTTCGTTTGCAGTTAATAAATCTAAAGCAAATTTCGATTCTTAATAATTAAGAGTCGTTAATTGACACCTCGTCCATTGCAAGATTCTGATGAGCATAAGCATATGGAAATATATTCGTACGTGTTTCCCATTAAACTCAACAATAATCACGAGATTGTTCTTTGGTTTCTGACTTTAAGTCTTTTATTTAATTTTTCGTTTTTTTTTAATTTGACATTACTTTCGCTATATATGAAGTTGATGATGTATAACTACTAATTTTAGCTCAGAGTTTGATCATTCTTTCGAAAGATTGTATCGTTATCGACTGTTCTTAGGAATGATTTGTCCATAGTCGTAGAAAATGATTCCTTCTGATGCATCAATTAAGGTTGGTTTTGTGGGTTTGATGGTCTCTCTCTCTACGAGTTTATTTGATGGAATGAAAGAGATGTGGATTTTTTTTACAAATAAAATCCTTACAATAATTGTTCTTTTTATATTTTGAACACTGCAACTTAATGTTTTGTCGACACTTGGTACTTGGCTTTGTCTCCGCTTTTGTGATCTTGTGTTGGTAATTCTGACTGGGTTGTCGAAGCAGCTGTAAAAGAACCAACTCAACCCAACCCAATCCAACTCGTAATAATTTACACTTGGCTGTCATATTCTATAACTTGCTATTGGTTTATGGGGTTCGTAATTGGTTGGTGGCTGTGCTGCGTAATTTTGTACGAGCAAATTAACAACTCATGTTGGTTTTATCGATGCGACGGTCTTAAATCCTCTTAAATCCTTTTACAAATCCAAAACGTATAACTACTTAAGCAAATTTAATTAACTAAAGTTGGTTTTGCGATCTGTTCCTGACGATTTACTTGGTAGAATGAAATAGCTGTAGAATACGTTAAACCTCTATTATAGTATTGTAAGTGGGAGACTATATTATAATTTTTGAGATTTTGAGTGGATTATTAAGTTTTCTAAATAAAGTACGCAGATATAAATGATAGGTATTCAGACTTACGTCGGTTTTTGACTTTGGACGATAAATTGGTGGCCTCCGACGTTCTGGAAGACTCATTTTTGATTGCTCTGGTTCCTTTGTTGGACGCTAGAATAATAAAATAAATAAATATCGGCAACGAAATAATTACTAAATTCATATGTTTCAAGGAAAACACACAGCATGTAGGCTATGTTGCTAATTTGTTTTTTATGTACTTTTTATTGTTGTTAATTCATTAGATTCGTTTCTAGCAGCTTTACAGTTTTATTATGTGACTATTTTTCTTGTTTTCTTTATTGTACTTGTTTATCTGTTTAACGTCCTAATTTGTTTCCATTCAATATTTATTTTCTTCTTCGTAAAGTTTTATTCAGTACTTTTCAATAAAATTGAAGACGTAATTATGGAGAAATATGAAGAAATACTCTAAGAACCAACAATAAAACATAATTGTCGTCCATTGTTTACTCCAAAGTTAAGTTTGCTTGCAAAATTATTATAGTAATTGACAGGACCAGGATCAGAGCAATCTTTTAGAAAAATAAAGATTGTCTCTAAATAAGCATTTGTTAAATCCGCAGTCGGTATACGAGATTTCAGCAAAAAATACGACTGTGAGGCAACCTGGTGATCCCAAAATGGTAGCATTTACCCCTCATGACTTTAATTAACATATTTTTCATTCGTTATCCTATTTATTATTATTTGTTTATTTTTACATTATAAAACATCGAACTGTTTCATTGTTGATTAGTTTCCACATTATCATTTTTTTTTTTAATAAAATTCAACAGTATATTATATTCGATCTAAATAACTTGATGGAGAGCACGAAACACTATTCAGTTCACTGGCACATTCACAGGCCCAATAAAAATATTCCCAAGTTTAAAAACATAAATCGAATCCAATATTGGATTAATTTTTCCGAATCGTGTGTTCCATCGGGCGCAATTTAGATTATGAGAAGGAACGAGCCGAAGTTTAACGTTCCTTAATGTTGGGTCGTTAACCTGTTACGTAAGAAACATAACTTTTTGCCGGCATGCATATTGTGAATTTCGCCTCAAGACACAGTGACAGAGTTGGCGGGGCGTTTAGTGCCTGGCGGAGTCATTCGCGTGCACCCCCACTCGCCTAAACTACCCTCGCACTCATAGAAATGTTTAGGGAGTTTACGAGATCCGAGCAAAAGTTGCGAATAGTACGGATGCCTTGTCCGATTTCATACGCACGTTTTCTGTTTGCGGCGACCGCGAGCTGCAGCGAGTTTCGTACGAAATGCATGCAAATCACCTGCACGGCACGTCGCCGTAATTACAGGAATTACTGCATGCATCATACGTGTAATCTTTCAGCGTTCCTTAATAAGTTACGTGAGTTGCTTGAGTACGTCAATTAAAAATGCAGAGGCCGACAAACAAATTAAAGTAAAACAGTTTTATAAATACGTATTATATGGTAAAGTAAAAAAAAAAATCGCAGCGAAACTTTTACTACAATAACATTTACACGCTACTTTAATGGATAAAGTACAACAATTAGCACCGTTACTGAGTGTTTTGCGCCAGCAGGATACTTGATTGCATTGCGTGGAATTACAAATTACATTTTTGCGAATTTGTTTTAAATACACCTCACTTAAGTTGGGGGGGGGATGGGTAAAATATATTGTTTTAAATTAGTTACACCAACATGCATGTACAATATAAGTTTTGTCACAGTTTTAAAAACAATAACTGCCTTGACATATGCCACTATACTTAATATAGAGTGGGGCAGGATCCGAAAATTGTCCTTGGGCACGGCAATAAGTCGAAGCTGCACCACAACTAGAGGATACTCAATTATAAAGAATAATTGTTAACAATTGATATAGTGAACATTTGTGTTATTTCATGGAAACATCATTTTGTAATTTATGTCCAAAGTATTCGATTATAGCATGTGTTTGTTGTTGACTTCATGGCACAATTTAGTAACAGTAATTTTAATTTATAAATAATTTACAACGTAAATTTTCTTTGCTACATTATTTGAAGAGAAACGTGATTTATAAACAATTTTATAAATTAAAAATTTCTCGCCACATATTGTGACGCTAAAGAAAAGATAAAATATAAAAATATTTATAGCAACTTCTCGCTACTTCACTACTACTCCCACTACTCACATTTAAATTAACAACAGAACTAACAGAACTTTGAATAAAAATCTGTTCATTTCATATGATCTACACATAATTAAAAATGTTGTAATTTTGTCGTTAACTTAACACAGTAGTCGTTTTCTGGACAAAACTAAAAATGTTGAAAAAGGCCGATTGTCCGTTCAACGAATAGAGGAATTTTAATCTTCTCGCGGTTCGAATGATTAAAACTCTGTCAATTGCTGCGAAAAGCCAGACATCCGTAATAAAATTCTTATCAAAAAACCTCGACCTAATCAATGTAGAATAAAATTAATTACGCTGTTATTTACGTTTTCTTTTAGTCACAAACCTAATTAGCATTACGTGCCATAAAAGTTTAACTTTGTGTGTTTATATGTGTGAAGGATTAATTGAAAATTATTGTTGTTGAAATGTTGTGTTAACTTAACTTAACATTTATTGTGATCATTCAATCGTTTCGCCAAGTAACATGTCTTGTTCAGAAAATGTATACGTGACAAACGACACCGCGTAGCGAAACGACTTCGCCACGTGGTGCCGTTTGTCACGTATACATTTTCTGAAGAAGACATGATTTGTCGAAACGATCGAACGATGTAATCAACAATATTGTATATTTATCGCTCAAAGTGTTTTTGTTTGTAATTAACTATTTTGTACTTCCCCATATTTGTCCATTCTTACTTCCAGTATGTTGTCGATTGTTTCGTCCAATGTTATGTTATGTTAAATTACTACTAAGAAGGGTAAAGAATGTGAGTAAGTACCATAAATATTATCAAACCCTGTTTAAGGCTTAGGAAACTTAACAACTTTGGTTATTATTATCAATTGGGAATGTCAAACTTAAGACAAACTAAGTAAGTAAGTACCTTTTACTCGATATTATATGTTGAAAAATGAATATAAAATCTTAGGAATTCGCGTCGACCAGGAACTGGGTTTCGAAATTTCTACCAACGATAGCACACATTTGGATTTTGAAAAGAAAATTTTGACAAGTGATTTGAGATAAGTACGCTCCTAGTAAATTTTATTTCCAATTCTTGGAGACCAACGTCATACACGTTTTCTGAGTGTTTGTTGATTTCTTCTCTCATCTCTTCATCTATATCCTCATTAATGTCATGATAACCAATTTTGTATCCTTTTTCGTCCTTTTCTTCCCGGTAAAAATCATCGCGAGGACTTCGTTACGTTCTTGTTTTCATTTTGCCGCAGAGCTGTGTCAGATGTTATATCTTCTGCTCCTGATGCCACTCTTCTTCTTGCTTTCTCGGGTGCGTTTTTCTAACTGTTGACAACAACAGCGCTACGAAGGAATACTTTCTTTCGGACGTGCCCTATTTTGGTTTATTATGAAACATTTTTAACTTAAGAGTTACTGATTTGTTTCTTTTTATTGATACATTCAGGCATTCGTAGAAACCTAAGTACCAATCTTCACCTGGGCGATCTTCTTTAAATGTTTTTTTGAGGTTATCAGTATCACTTTTAACAAGACATTTGGTGATGGTAAGAACACTTAAAACTCCGGCTTCGCTTCTCTATGGTTATCAAACAGTCGCCAAGTTAGTTAACTTCTTCTTCAAGAGGTAATTCCATGCTTCTTCCCATTATTGAACAGTTCTTTCCTCTGCATCCTCGTCTACGATAAATTAAATTCGCTTGAGGAATATTATATATCTTGTGTCTACCATACTGTGTTATCACACCTCTCTATATTTCATCTTTCATCTTTTTATCTCATCCCACAATGCTACAAACAGTGTTGGGCTCAGCACACATCCTTGTCTTAAACCTTCATTAACCTGAAACTGCTTTGACTCAATATTTCTTGTTCTCACATAGATGGTATTATTTATTTATTTTATTTATATGAAAAGTTTCTAAATGATTTTACTTACGAATGAAAGCAATACATCAGCTTTGAAATAAGCGCGTAAAAATTACCAACCATCGATTTTAATAATAATAATAATATGGAGAGAAGAAGAATATAACAAGGTAACAAGAGGAAAGACCAGGCATATTGCTAGTAGTGACAATGGAAAAAGAGCAATAGAATTTGCGTTGGAAAACAATATGAAGATAGTGAGTACTGCTTTTCATCACAAGAACGTGCATAAGAAAACATGAATATCGCCAATGGGAAGACAAAAAACAAAATTCACCATGCCAAGCTACCGAGGAGCAGATCTAGACAGTGATCACATATTAATTATTGCGGGAATGAAGAAAAGAAGGCCTACAAATCAATGAAAAAGAAAGAAGAGGAAAGAGGAAGAAATGTGACCTGGCACAATTGAAAGACGAGGAGATGGCAATGCACTTTGAGGAAGAAGTGTCAGAAAAATTGGAATAAAGTGTATGAGGAATGCGCCCAAATCGCAACAGCAATCAAAATACTGGGAGAATCAGAAAAATGACAAACAAATAAGTTGTTTGATGCAGAGTGTGGACAAATCTTGGAGCAAAGAAATACAGCTAGACTAAATGCAATAGAAGAATAAAACGAAGAAAATAAAAGAAAGTAGGAACAAATAAGAAAGAAAGCTAAGGCGATGTGTAAAAGGAAAAGGAAAAACCAACAAGAATTAAAAGAAATGAAACATCGTACAAGAATAAAGAAATAACTTCCATCAGGAAGTGAAAAAGAACAAAGGCCAGTACTCAAGAAGTAAGGGCTCAGCAGTGTCTAATGAGACTGAGTGAAAAGTGGACAGAACAGAACACGAAATGGAAGAAATTAACAAGAATGCAGGAGAATTTGTAGGACATTTTTAAACAAGGGGGTAAAGCATTAAGGTCCAGAATATGGATTATTGTAGTCAAGATAGATTAGAGAAATATCAATATATTAGGAAAATATCAAGATGATCCAAAGCAGAGCGTCAGATTTTTATCATCATTATGGAAGTAAACAACAATGGCCTATGCCCATGATGGCGAGGTCAAAAAAAAATAAATAGCGAGAACGTTTAAGCCATTGGAAAGAAAAGCGAGATAATATGGCCTCTCAATTAATCAAAGTAAAACAAAGTATACAGTAATGAAAGATGGTAACGAGGTGAGTCCACAAATTTAATCATCGACTGTGCGGGAAATAGGAGATACGTGATAGAGAAAATAAAGCAAACATAATATCTTGGAGTAACTGAGGAGCAGGGGGATGAAGAAAATGAAATAGAAAAACGATTAGCAAAATGAAGTAGAGCGGTGGGAATGGTTTCAAGAATATTAACAATAAGGAATGTATGAAAAGGGTCTAAAATAAGATTATACCAAACAATAATAAGACTCACTATTACCTACGCATGTGAAACGGACAATGGTAATGAAAACAAAAATAAATTGCAAATTTGGGAACGCAGGATAGATGACGAAATTAAAGTACAAGATGAATTTAGAAGAAAATGCAAGGAGCCAGACGGCTATGACGCTTATCAAAGATGAGCGGTGTATAAATTGATTAAATGAGGGGAGAAGAAGTAAAAAGAAGAAGAGAAAGACCTAGGAAGAGATGATTAGAAGAAGTGAAGAAAGATCTAATTGAGGTAGGAGTCACATACTGGTAGGAAGAAGAACAAGATCGAAGAAGATGTCAAAGAAGAGAGGAAGACCTCGAAGCCAAGGGCCACTAGGACCTGTAGCTCTGTAATATAATTGTGAACTAAAATATTTCTTATGATCCTCTTTGACACATACAATTATTGCAATATTATAAATAGAAGAAAAAAAAATTACGGTAGACAAATCAAAATAAATATTACAGGTACAATATTACACAATAGAAATACTTTAATATTGGTGTTCGGATTTTTTTTTTAAAGAAATGATAAATTACATGGTTTATTATTTCTTTTAAAAAAATCCAAACCCCAAATGAGCTGCGTTGTTGAAGCGTCGAGCTTTCTTTCTTGGATGGTTACCAGTTTCTTTAATTTTTTAATAAATTTCTGATAAATTGTATCGTTAATGTGTTTTTAAAACAAGTCTATAGAAATATTTCTCTGAGCGGAAGGCTTCTGCTTCATGTGCTAGGTGAACTACAATCTGTTTCTTATCCACTGCAACTTTTTAGTGTTTGCATTATTTTTATGTCGATATAACACCAACGTGCTTGCTTATCGTTAACGTCCTTTCGGCTTCCACTCTATTTCTGTACGTCGTTCACTTGTTTGCATCGGATATGGAAATAACGGGCTGAATGAATGGAATATTTATAGACATGCGCGATTTTTATATGGAGCAAAGGTTTGCGCCCTCATATCGCCCGTCGTTTGAGCTTTGGTCAGACGCTACGAACGTGGGTACATACATAATGTAATTAACGACTTATTTATGAACAACACGACGATAATAATTGAACTAAACAATTGTCGAGAAATGTGCGTTTAGTCTGCAAGAAATGGTGCGATATGTCGCAATTCAAAGATGTTGTTTACAGTGTTCGGTATTGGTATTTAATTAGTAGATAGTGAAATGCCTATATCTTTGATAGTTTGCAAGTTTATGAAATATTGAAATAATCAATTTTCAAAATTAAATTAAATTTAATCACAATTTCAAGTAATAATTAAATTGTATTTAAGTATCCTTTCACACGGAGTGACAACGGAAGCGCGATTATGTCGCGAGGTATTGTTTGTGCGACTGGTAACACTAATCCATAGTCGTGTGAATGGGCGCCCTAAAAATAAACTTCCTCCTTTTACCGAATGAGTAAAAAATAACTAAATAATATTATTTGTCAGAAATATTTAGAAAATAATTTTATTCAAACAAATGTCGTCAGTCGAGAACTTCAGCAGTTGAGATCGTCTTCAGACCTGAAGTAACATTAAATATTCCCAATTGGTAAACTTTTGTTAGTATTTTTACACCATAACGGTCTTTCGTGCTGACGACTGCGAAGTAGTTACAAATCTCAAGTTTTCCATCTGCTACTAACCCCTGTAACCCACTGACTACTCTTGGAACATTTACTTAGTTGTTATATCCTCTTCACAGCTATGACTGTACTGTCAGCTCCTACTGATATCTGCAGCTATCTAATTTGGTTTGTTCATTAGTCCAGCTATTGAAATCGGCCACCACCACGTACTGTCAGCTTCTTTCATCTACTACAAGCAACTCACAGCTCATATATTCTACTCTAAGCTGCTAGCTAACTCCTGGCACTAGCTAATGATTTGTTAAAGTTACTTAAATGTATTCATGGTACAAATTATCACTGACTTAATTAAACCAATAATTTTAACAATCTGTTCTTGTGCATAAATTGGATACCTGTTAGAAATTGTCGATGTTCGTGTTAATAATTGGACCTATTTCGTACCTTTTGAAGTAAAGTCGTAGGGGCGTACGATGTAAAATAAACATCGAACCAGCAACAACTCGTTAATTGCATTGCGATATCCGAAAGAGCATTTAATCACAAACGCCATTAAACAGTTTGCAGTGCTAATTAGGCCACGTGGTTCTAAAAAGATTCGGAAAATATTATGTAATAACGTAATTGGTCCACGATTGGACTTCGTGCAGTTTTAACCGATAATGAATATGTTTCAAGTATTTCTGCGAATAACATTTCTGCATTTTTTTAACTTTATACGTTTTTATATTTCCATGAAATCGAGTTATACATACTTATTTCTGTTCAAGTCGTAGGTTGTACGAAAGATCAAATGATTTTAATTCGCCTTTAAACGAACGTTGCATATCCACATTATTATTGTAGGTTTGTTACCAGAATACAATTTTTGGAGCCCAAATAAATTTAATCCTCTCCGCTGTGCCCCGGTGCTATTATGTTAATGCTCAAAATTTAACACCTGACTTATTAATCCAATATTTTTTGTTTTGAGCGATTTTTTTTACTTCTAAAAATTCAACATGGACTACTAGCAAATTAGCTGTGACAAATGTTATTACAAAAAATTCTGATGAACTCAACCAACAACATTTTTACTTTGCTGGCAATACTAACACATAGCAAAAATAATCAATAGTCTTCAAACTATAAATATTTTTAATTGCATGTAATAAATTCAAACGCGTTAATTAAATTGCATGTGTAGACTAAATACATTCTTATATTGCTGTTAATTATTACGACAGATTGTGGCTGCGTCGTAAAACAACAAATTTTTATATGCGCTTTATCGTTATTATCGCAGTTAAATAGAAGACGTGCGGTAAACCTCGTGGATTGCCCTGTACTTTGGACGTCTGGCCTACTCATACCAAGAAAATGACTTTTGCCATGACCTGGAGGATTCCCTCACAAATACAACGTTGTTTGTTTATTTATCGTTCATTAATCTCTTTTCTACGCATAGTTCGTAGAACGCAGCGACTTAAACTGGTAATGGATGTTGGATTTTGTACTAAAAAGATTTAATCGTTTTCAGTGTATGTTATCTACAGTGCGACAGTCCATTACAGATGTCTTGTTTACTGTCACCGAGTTTTGTAAAAATGTGACGAGATGGTGTGTTTTAAAACGGCTGCTGTTGCATCATCGCACAGTGGGCGATTCCTAATCGTTGTTTAAATTGAGGAACGTAATCAATTAAAATGATTGGGATATATATTAAAGGCCTGAAAAAAAATCAAAGAGCATAAAATTGTTGCAAGCATTAAAAATCTAGAACGGTAGAAATTGGCAAATTTGTCAAAAATGTGCAAAATTAGTAAATAAATATATAATATTCATAATATATTATAGGTCACCAATTATCAGAAATTGACTTTGATAAAAGAAATATCGATTAGATCTCACATAGTTCGACATATCCAAAAATATACGATGCAATTACATTTATTCAACTTTTACGACTTAATTGCACGTAACAATAGCAAGGCATAATATATTTTTTATCTATCCCAACTAGGCATTCAAGAGAATTATTTTATTTTTGACTCTAGTTCATTAACCATTTATTTATTTATCGCAAATTACATTTCTTAAATTACAATATTTACTATAAATATAGACTATATTTTTTAACTAAAGAGCAGAAAACCTATGTTAGTCATAATTTGAGTCAGTTGTGTTAGGATTAATACAAATTCTATAATTTTTTACAATTGAAAATATGACTTTCCGTCTTCGCGTCTTCGTTCAAAGCCCTTGCAATGAAATTGAATGTACAAAAATTAAATATATGATACATGTAATGCTTTAACTGTAATGAATCAAAAGAGATGCCTAGGACCCAGCCCTGTCAAACCCAAGGAAAAATTTCATCGATCGAGGAAACTTCGCGACGCGGTAAAAATGTTCGAGAAAAACAGAGCCTGAATTCAAAAGTTTGCCATATCCAACCCATTCCAGATAGGCCATCCTGGACATTATCAATTTTATTTATTTGCAATTTTGTTGTATCTAGTCCCGTTTCCTTATCGTATATAACGAAACGATTCATAATATTTTTTACATTTTTCAGCGTTTCACAATTTTCAAAATGACGTTAATGTTTTGTTGACGTTTTTAAAAAAAATGGCGATTTTTTCAATTGTGGGTT
The DNA here is from genome assembly GCA_959613385.1 of Geotrupes spiniger. NCBI lineage: Eukaryota > Metazoa > Arthropoda > Insecta > Coleoptera > Geotrupidae > Geotrupes > Geotrupes spiniger. Next base: position 11,597,075 of record OY390735.1, on the reverse strand, counting down.
GGGTTGGGTTAGCGACAAAAGTCCGTAAATGTTTTTGCGAAACGTACAGTTGCGAATATGAACTCGTCCCGTTTCTAAACTATAATAGATATATGCCATCGCGAGATTTCGGTTAGGCAATTTTATTTATGAGCAATGTTATCAGATTTAGTCTCGTTTGCGGATTGTATCGAACGAAACGTAGTGGCGCCTTATCTTAGTTTTTTGCATTTTTTACCGTTTTAAGACATTGCATAAATTGCTATTATCTCGATAATAGAATTTTACAAGTTTGACCAAAAATAATTTTCAATGCTTTAAATTTTGGACAATTTTTAAAATTATCTTTAATTTGGAAATTTTATTATTTACAATTTTTTTAGAGAGATTTTTTTAGAGAGAATTTTTGCAAAATGTGTCCTAGAGTTTGTACTTTTGCCGAACGAAAGTTGAAAACATATTACATCAGATATGTTATTTGAGAATTATGATACGCATAATTAATTATGGATATATTCGCTAATTAATATCATGTTATAAAAACCGATAATATTTAATGTCAACACTGCACTAATAATTGCTTGGTGATTACAATGTTGAAATTTTACTTCGATAAATTCTTTGCCAATTTAGCATAAATGTGGTAATTGCTCTATTTCAGTTTGTAATTAGTTGGGCTAAATGTTAAATTAATTATACGTTACTTGATATACATGTGATGTTTACAGTTACTCTGACCCATTACAATCCAACATGTCCGGATAACCCGAAAATTTTTATTATTAAAATTATTTGTTGGTATCATTATAAATATAACAAATCACACTGGTCAAATTTAAATCAACCCTAAACCACCCAATGTATGAAAAACAATTTTTCAAAAATTAACATAGCAACAAGAAATGTTTACTTTCACCACTATTTATAGTTCTTTTGTCATACAGTTCAGGAAATATGATGTAAAAAAGCATGTTTTAAGCCATCTTGATGTTTACTTAAGGTTTTAGATGATGTAATAGAAATATAAATTTACTGAAAATGTAGCAGATAGAGGTTTCGCATGATGATAAGCAAATTATTGTAAAAAGAACGTGGAATCTGAATTGGAAAAAAAACTTACAAAATATATAAATTAACCCTCCTACGTCTAGTGACAAAAAGTACTCCATGTTACCACTCTTTACATAAATAAGTAATGTCATATTGTCAAGTTTCGTAACGACAGTTAGAAAAAATATTATATATTAATTATTATATAGTGATATATTGTTTATTGTTCTCCACAAAAATATTCTCTTAGTCGATCCAAGCTAATAACTTAACTCTTTTGCACATATAAGCTCGAAACCGTAAGGCAATGGAACACTACGTCCATACAATATAATTATTCAAACTTTATCTCGATCAAAGTTGAAAATTATTTTAATTCCTGCCACATCGAAAATAACAATAATAAATTACGATCTAAATATAAACATCAATTTTGCAATGAAAACGTAAGCAACTTATTTTCGAATTGAAAGTATCCTCGGAATGACGCCAATCAAAATTTAACAGTGGCGGATCTGCCACAAATCGTACAGACATAAGTTTCTGGCTCTGGTGGCATAAAGATAAATGACGAGAAGGTGTAATTGTGAAGTCGGTAAAAAAAGCGAAAAGAACGTAGAAGGTGAAGGGTGATATGGGACAAGATTTCATCACCATTTGAGACGTGAGCGGAAAAGTGCGTCGAAAAGGAAATACACCGTTCCATATTAGATATGAATAGGAACTTTCGCGGTGAAACAGTTTATGATGATGTGATTAAGAGGTCGAAAATCTAGCTTGTCAAAGAAGTGAAGGAAATGGTTCGCTAGTTCAACTATTTTTATAATTTTTAAATTTGCATTGTAATCAGTAATAACAGTAAAATCTATGTAGGAGGAGGGAACCGGTCGATATAAAGCACTGTGTAAAACGTGATCACCAATACAGTTATAGTTCATAATATTGTCATTTAATTCTTTTATTGTTTAGGATATTTTATGCATGACATTAAATGTAGACGTATACTCAGTGACATATAAACTGCACCACCTTGAAAGGTTGGGAATTTTTGGCAGGAATAGTGGACTAGTCAGTTTGTGTCATTTTTTAGAGGTGGTGATAGACAAGCAATTATCGAGTCATTTTTTGAATTTGTTCCACTTTTTCGGATCCCGTTCTTTAGCTTAAAGGTTTCAAGTGTTTAATGATGCCTAGGGGAAGGAGACCTCAAGTTTACCAGCAGTTGAGTGACTTTGACCGAAGGCGGATTGTTGGTTTACGAGAAGCACGTTTTTCGTTTAGAAAAATCGGCAACCGTTTGGAACGGCACCACTCAACAATAATGCGTGTTTATCAAGCGTGGTCTCAACATGGGGTTGAACGCCGGAGAAGAGGCACTGGGGCTCAAAGACGAACCAATGAACGTCAAGATCGCCGCTTAAGACTAATGGCCTTGAGAGACCGATTCTCTACAACTAGATCAATAGCTGATCAATGGTTAGGTGAACAAGGTCGTCCGATAGGCTTGCGAACAGTTTATCGTCGAATAAGAACCTTGCTGTCTTACCGCCCACATCTTGTGCTACCCCTCACTGCTCAACATCGCCAGGAACGTTTGGCCTGGTGCACGGAAAGACTTCAATGGAACTTGGAGTGGCATCGAGTTGTCTTTAGTGACGAATCGCGATTTTGTTTAGGAATGCATGATGGTCGGATGACTGTTAGACGAAGACGTGGAGAAAGGCGCAATCCTGATTTTTCGATTGCGAGGCATGTTCACCGAACTGTGGGGTTGATGGTGTGGGGTGCTATTGGTTACGGCAGTAGGTCACCCTTGCTCTTCATTCGGGGCAGTATGACCGCCCGACGCTACATTGACGAAGTGGTAGAACCACATGTTCTTCCATATCTTCGAGGGCTGGAAGACCCACTTTTCCAGCAAGATAATGCACGACCTCACGTAGCAAGGGTTTCTCTTGACTTCTTTGAAGAGGCCAATGTTAATCTTTTGCCTTGGCCGCCAAGATCTCAAGATTTGTCGCCCATTGAGCACGTGTGGGACATGATGGGTAGAAGATTGAGGAATCTACCGAACCCACCGTTGACAATAGAAGTTCTACGGCATGAAATACAGGCTGCTTGGGATGCCATACCCCAAGAAGACATTGATCACCTGCTGGAATCAATGCCAAGGCGGGTCAATGAGTGTATCAGAAATAGGGGCGGACCAACACATTATTAAAGAAAAATCAAAAAGATGAAGTGTTTTCTTTATCAAATTTTAATCAATTGTTACCTTAGACTAGTCCAATGTTTCTGCCAAATTTGGTCCAAAAATTCCCACCCCTTCTAGGTGGTGCAGTTTATATGTCACTGAGTATATTTCGAAACTAAGTACAATAATATGATAATAATATAATAATGAAAATTTCACATTTCTCTCCTGTTTCATATCTGCATTTTATTTTTACGTAACGTTTTATTCAAGCGCCGAATCGAATTGAAAATAACGCAACACATATTATGCATTGCAGACGAGTAAACGAGATAAACGTGTAATCTTATTGATGAACTGTGCACACACATACAAACAGTAACTGGTGTACACCGCTTTCTCGTAAATTTTTAACATACCGTGGGCAGAATTCGCTACTTTATAAAGCCGATCAATAAAGGCTTAAATTACCATTTGTAATTACACAGCTCATGTGGCGAATGGATGCGTTGAAAAAGCTCCGCAATATTTACTATAATTAGAAGCTATGGCCGTATCGTCAAGAAATATTATAGAAAGACTGGTCACATTATAATCAGATTAAAATATCATTAGCAAATAAGAACAAAATGTTTAAATTTTATGTAATGTAATGAGCGCAGTCCACCTAAACTATTTCTTGGAGCGGTCCACGATCCTAGGTGGCGATTGGGTGGATCTTTGTAGAACTTTTTAATATTTCGCAGTTGATCAAATACTGGCAAATGGCAGTCAACGTTTAATTAAAATCCTGAATCATATCTAATGAGCATAATTAATATTATTAATATCGATATCAATATATCCGCGTTAATAAATCAAGTTTAGAACCGCCCATAAAGTGAAAAAATGCTCACATCTTTTACTCAAAATACGATTTTCTGTAAATAATTTCACCGATTTATTAAATATATTTAATTGACTTCGACGTAATTCGTGTTTAAGATAAAAATATTTATTTCTTAGAAATATCATTACATTCGTGCCAATAGTGATAAAAATATGGGAAAAAATAAATGCCCATTAAAATGCTTGTCATATATTATAGAAAAGTTGTGACACACTTTTCTTTTCAACACAATATCTCTCAGGTATTACTTTACATTTACATAAATTTCTCAAGTACTTGCCAAGAAGGACGATGCCTTGATTTTGAAAAAATGAATCTGAGCTGGGTTGAGTTCGACATAAAAACCGCGCTTCCCTACACACGCGTCTTTTTTAATTTATTTAAATGTTGCTCCTCCATTCGCTTTATTTCTCAATTCATTTGCTGACATTTTCATCGTTTTTTATTATTCATGGCAATGTTGTAACATTTTGAAAAATATTGAAACCTGAAAAAAGTGTTACAATTAACTGAATCAAAAAGTAAAAATTGAAAATTCGTCAAAAAATATTAAAGTGATCTTCGTTCTTATTCTGAACAAACAGTGGCAATCTAAACGAACGGCGAGTATCTGAGTAATTTTTGCAAAAATAATCGTTTAAGAACCAGGCCCGGTGTGCTGATGAGCTCATAGTACGACCAAAACGATCGCGCAAAACTCCAAACATTGTCGTTTTTGTAGATTTAACATAATTATCGGCAATATTCCATTTGAGATTAAATATAAAGCATCTGTTTTTAAAATAATTGTTAGTGCACTTTTTGCATGTTTTCAATTAAATGCTCCTAGTACTTCATCAGAACACGACCTCTTGAAGTGCCATAAGAATTCATTTAGCCAGAGGTGGGTTGGATTAGGTTGGGTTGGCTCGAAGTTTGATGAAAGCAAACTAAACTTTCTATTATTGCTCTAAAATTGAAACACCAAACGTTGGAAAATGTTCTTAATTAACAAAAAAGGTTGTAATATAAAAAGTAACAAACTTTAACAAAATTGTCGAAAAAGAAATTACATAATAATTGTTGCGGAAATTAAAATATATCAAATTACCAACAAATTCAACGTGGATGGAATTGTTAATTGATGGTTGACGATGAATGGTAGGTTGGATTATTACGTGATTACGTTATTGCCTTAAATCTATTATTTTTTTAAGAAATATCATTTATGTGTCAAATGGCGCCAAATTATTTACATCGAAGCGTGCATCGACTAAGCAAATGAACCACCAACTTACTCTGGACATTTTGGGTCTTCGAGGGGTACTTTCGGCGGAAGCAGTCAGACGCGGCGGCGGAGACGCGTCACGACGGCGAGCTCGCGACGTTCTGTGTTCGACCAGCAACGGTTCCGACGAAGGGATGTAGACGGTAGCACGCGATCTCGCGGAAAGACGCTCCAACAACCCTCCCTCCATTTAACACGCAAGCACAGATTGATAACAGGTTGTCGATGAAAAAAAAATTCGAATTGTCTTCGTCGCGGTCCTTTTTCCGAAAGGCAAAATGTGTGCAAGACAGATCGACATTTTCTTGTGAAATTGAAATGGGGTGGCCAGAAAATTGAAATCAAAAGTCACCATTCAATTATAAAGTATTTTATCTAGATTTGAAAGTGGAAAGAAAAATTATGACCATCGCTTTGAGACTAAAGTTCTTTGTAATTCTATGCCCAAAGTTGTTAATAAATCAATGTAGCATGTATGGCATTTGATCAAAACTAGATATACTATGAGAGTTCTGGAACAAAATTACATGCTAATGTGTAATGGGGTCCCATAACTTTGTATGACCACACCCCATCGCCCACTTAGAATAACTATAGTATATAACTATAGTATTTGATAAATTTTATTTGCAATAATAATTACACTATGCATTTTAGTATTAAAACGTTCACTATATTTGATAACGTTATATAGCATTAAAATATAAATTTATTTCAGTATTAGTTTTTTTATAACTTTAGGCAATATATCTAATTAGTCGTCTTGCTATTATACACGTACTCGTATTTTTGTGAGGAGTCGACGTGCAATTGGCAAAACGAAGCACCGTAACCCACCGGTACAAATAACCGCAAGCAATAGTAATTTTAATTTGATTGTCTGCTCAATTTAATTGTTTACGTTTATAAAAGTTTAATTCAATAATAATAGTTGTGGTTGGTTGTTGTGGCAGTTTTCACGTTTTCATGCAGGAAACCTGTTAAAACGTGTTGCGCTGGAATTTATTAACATTTCGCCATTCGCTACTTAAATATGCTTTTAGCAAATTATCTGAGGTCTATTATATCCGAGGGAAACCCCTGCGAGTATACATACAAATCGAGGCAGGCCACACAATAAGACCTTTGTCTATTGTAATGTTGTGGTTGGACTGTACAATTTTCTCTTTATCGCGAAATTTATATTTTCAAATAGTTGAAATTGTGAAATTCAACTGTTTAAAAGCAAAATAATTTCAAGTATATATTTTTTTATATAGTCAAAGTGTCAATAAAAAAATTCAAAAAAATTAATAGCCCCATTTGGCTATAACATGAAATTCGTGATGGAAATTATTTAATAATTTTGTATTAAAACTTCATGTTTTTAAATCTTTGACACGTTTCACAAATACTAAACTCAAACTACCCTCCAACACCACTTGGTCAATTTGTTAATTCGTAATTTTAAATTAAAAGAGCACAGGCTCCAACCCTACACATAATTTCAGTCGTTGCGGCGTTGGTATGAACTGTGCAAAGGGGGAATACTGACTGAATACTGGTTTTTGCACTATATCATATTTATCGGAGAATAGGTATGGCCTGTTGAGGATTTCAACTGAGAATGAAGCACGTGTCCTGGTTTGTATTATCAACCCTATTTGTATTACATACTTACCACACCGCACCTCAAATAGTGCTTCCCCCGTTCAAGGATCTCAGGCTACAGTCCTTCCTTCCTGAGGCGAGCGGGTAGGACATCCTGGTTTATAATCAGATAACGTGGTTGTTCAGTTATTGCGACGTAAAATTGCATGTCGGTGATAAATAGCGAACCATGTTAGCCGGTGTAGGAGTACCACTTTCTAACCACTCAGCCACCAATCAACTCTTTCAAGCTGCCATACAATTTCACTTTTGTTTCATAATGCCCTTCTCAACCACCCTCCTTGTTTTCTCTGATAGCTATTAAGCCCATCCATTATTTTTCTTCTTCTTCTTTTATATCCCCTTACCTATTTTATTTCCTGTCATCACCTCTCGACTTTAACCCAATATCATTCGCACACGCCTCTTCTTCTTATTATGCTCTGTATACTCTTATGTTTTATTGAATGCAGATTTAAGTCAATAGACATCATGCATACGTTCCTGTGTGACTTCTCTTCTTGATATTTAAATGCAATTCGTTTATATTGGCTCCTTTACCACTTTCCTTTCTAAATCAACCCTGCCCTTCCTATATTATTTTCTTTAGCTCTACCTCAAATCGAGCGGGAGACACACCCGAGCACTAGAATATGTTTTTTCTATTTATGCGAGGTATTCCTCCCAAATTTTTTGATAATTTTCTATTCTTCTTTCGTATAAAATAATTAAAAAAATTAAAATTAAATGGGGTTCTAATTTGCAAACTAAAATCTTCGAAAGTAATGTTCATATGAAGGATCCATAACATTATTATACAAAAGCATTATGAGCAGCTGAAACAGAAAATTGGAAGATAAAACAGAAATGCTTGCACCGATTGCTAATTCCTAATCTAATTTCGAAAATTTAATATTTCGCGCGAATTGTATTGTTATGTTACGTCAAGGAGGGCATCACATGTTTGAATAATACTATTAAAAGATTTAATAATTGTGATGTAACTTCGGCTAGCATGTCAGTGGTAGTTCCATTTCGGAAAGTTCCCCTTTCAGAAATTGTTGTTATACGTTAATTTCTATAATATTTATTTCGAGTTAAATATAAAGCCCCGGCGGATTGATTTGCCTGACGCACGCAACCGTTATAATATCCCAATAAAAAATATCCGGATTACGGCGAAATTATAGGCCATCGTAAATTTTAATAACGAAAATCGGTTCTGAAATATCGAGCTCGAAAAATTTACAAGCAAATTAGCAAATCGACGACGTTACGAAGTACTTTAGTTTATAATCCGGAGTGAACATTTTCGCACTTTTATTTATTTATATTTAACGTCACTACAGTTCATCGGTATGTTTAAAATGAAACTGAGGTGTGAAGGTTTTGTACGCGTTTACGTGCGGTGTGTTAGAGCTTTGATTAATTGGTGTTGACAGGACAATGGAATGACTGTGGAGGAAATATTGATCCCTAATAAATAAATTTGCATGGTTACATGAGGTGATAATTCTCTGTGGTTTGTACATCATAGACGAATGAGAAAGGACCTGTTTATTTTTGATTGCCGATAATGCTATGTCTTTCATACTGGCATACATAGAACGAGGGCTCCACAGGTACCTCATCTGAAATGATCCTGGTCTGCACTATATATTTTTTCTCTGTAAAATATTCGCCTAGATTGTTTTCTGCTCTTATGAAAAAAAGCATAGCTATTTCATCACATCTTGAAATTGAGAAAGATAAATAAAGATGCTGGTCTTAATCAAACATTAATATGTGAGGACCGATGATTGTTGCACGCAATCTTAAATTGTTACATATTATTCAGTACGTCATATTTTATATCAATGCTGCTATTTTTTTTTTTAATAATCTGTTACAAAAAACGAAACGGATTAGCTGTGTCTCAAGGACACGCTTTGAAGACTAATTAATTTGAATTCTGGTGACTTTTTTCCAACAGCTTCATTCAATTGTAAATAGTTTTTGCAAATTTGCTTCTCTTTTTATTATAAACAAAACAAATTAGAAATCGGTCAAAAAAATCAGATAAAATTTTCAAATCGTTCGAACCCTGATTTTAAACCGGGTTGGTTCAAGTATATCAAAACACCTCAGGATCAAAAAAATTGTTAAAGTAGCTTTTACCCATCTAATAGTGAACGCCTGCTCGAAACCAAAGTGTCTCAACTTGTAAACGAATAAATAAAGATTGCAGTTCAAATGTAATTTAATTTCTACTCCATATTAAAGTACTAAAGCTTATGAGCTTATAAATAAACAATGCATTTCACAGAATTAATAAAATAAATGTTTACATCCATGTACTACGTTTGTTGACATAACGTCCGATTCATTCACTTGTAATATTATCTGAATTTTAAAATCTTTTGTATTTAACCTAAATATTATGAATGACGTATTAGTACGTCAAACCATTAAAGCTTCGCCAACGTATCGCTGTAACCAACCAAGCTTTCACTAAAAGACATTTTATTATGCAATATCTACTTGTTACTATTACTCCAAGACTGCGTGATAATATTTGACATTACGAACAGACATAGCTATCAATTCACATCAACCGTTTCAGCACTAATTAACAGTAAAGTACACAAACATTAGCCGGATCCGTAATTACCACATAAAATATTTCCTAATTCGTAATTGGTCTAAATTATGTACTGATAACTAATTATTATTATTATAAAAAATCTTTCCGATGATATGCTATTTTTTTATTTTTTCTTATATCTGATTAATAAGTTTTTTCCACTATTAACGAGCAGCAACATTATGCATTACAATTATTATGTAATGTATACAACCGTCAAAATTTATTTCATATTTAGTTATTTTTTGAAATTATTGTTCTAGGTCCATTTGCAAATGACAAATTATAGTCAAAGTGGTTGAATGTAATTATGATTAGAAATCAAAGTAGCTTGCGTTGTGTTTTCGAATTTCAGAGACGCTATTTGAGAATTTCGTTTGCATTAAGTCGCTACTGTTCATTTGATGTTTCTCGCCACAATAGGAAGGTATGTACAACATATATGCTTTAAAAATACTGATAGAAAATTTGGGTTAAACGTCAAAAAGTGGGGCTAGGACAACTAAACGAAGCAATCGTTTTAAAAATTAAATTAAGTTATGTTTAATGAAAATAATTTCAAAATGTTAATGGTAGAGAGTATATTTATATACATAACTATTTACATATATAAATTTTAAGTCAGGGTAAAGTTATTGTTAAAATATAACATGTTTCGGCCAAGAAGAGTGGAGCCAACGGGCTATTTTTTAAAATTTTGTAATTACTCATAATCTCGTAGAGTAAAAAAAAATTGCAAATAAAGGCAAGTTATGCAACTTAATAGTTGTAAATTGATTCCACCTCGAAATCAGTTCACTGTCAGTTTCCATATCTTTCATATCTTCACTCTAACTTCGTTCAAAAGAGTTTCTAGTTCTCGTTGTACACAGAAATTATGCATTAATTTTTATTATTTATTTTTATGCAAACAAGTCGAATTCTGTTAGAAGTTGGATCTGATTTCTAATATTTTGTATTGGATTGATTAATAAATAACTCAGTTTTGCACAAAAATTTATTTAAGTAGGTTTAGGTTCGGCTGGGTTGGGTTGAATTTAGTTGGGTTGGATATGATTTGATGAACCTGATCGATAAAAAAATATACATACCTAGCAGTTTGCTTGCTCAAGTTTGACTAAACGGCTCTAATTCCAAAAACACACAGAAGACAGTTTCGGTATCAGCCCAGGCCATCAGTAAAAGACCTAAGAACATGATATGATCTACTTTTCCTAGAGCCTCGCCATTAATTAAAATACCGAAATGTAGTTGTGAACACAAACAGTTTAAATTTAATAATGGCATTTTGTCAGATTTAGACTAATTTTATGTGCATCAAACCATGACTTTATTATGTCATCTCCAGGTTTAGTTTCGCTTCTAATGCTTCGAGGTTTTACTGTGAAAGATTAAATGTGTGTCATCAGCAAACAAAGCAATTTTACGTTTTAAATTTAATTGAGCTAGATCGTTTATGAACACCAAGAACAGTATCGGGCCAATAATGGAACCATATGGGACTCCGTCAATTATTTTCCATCAGAATTAGCATATGTTTCATCCGCAAATGCAGTCTGAACAAATTGTTTCCGATCCGCAAGATAGGACCGAAAGCATCCTTAATACCCAATCCTTCAGGTTAAGGTGATTTTATTTGATTTTTTTGATAGATAAAAAATCTTTCTTTCTTTCTTTCTGTTTGGATGTTGTGAAGTACAGTTTTCTGTCAGCGTTAAATTTAGTAACTGGGTTTAATTTGTATAAGTTTTCTCATAAAATAAACAAAAGTTGGTTTGTGTTTGTTTCACAATATTACATTTATGCTTTACATCGCAAAAATTAAATAATTTCAAAGCATTATTTCGCACGTTAACACAATGTTGGGTAATAGAATTTTTATCATTAAATCAATAAATGTGTGCATGTTGAGTTTGGATTTTTATTTTTCTGTACACGTCGTGCAGTACATTAAACACGTGGGTTTGCCAATTTAGGTACTCTGGGTCAGGTGAAATTTAAACCAATCTGCAAGAGCGCAAGGCATTACATAAATATATCCACAAGCAAATTAATCAATTAGATTTTCCCAACACACCCTGGATCCTCTACTGTACCAGTTCCACTTGGTTTTGTTTGGTTTAGTTTAGTGGAGGCTTTGAGTATATGGGTGTCATGAATCTCAAATAGAGAGTTCGCATCAACTGGATTGAGAATTTTCTAATTTTTTTTTTAATTGAAGTCGATTTTAGATTTGGGAATTTTCGACGTGCCTCCACTTTTGCTCTAATGAATCAACGAATGCGTAGGATCCTTAAAGCCCGTTCTTTTACTGAAGGTTCACTTAGTGATAGAGAATTGTCAAAGGACGTTGTTTGCAACAATAAATCAACGACTGCGTATTTTTATTAAAATCGAGTTTGAGTCTTGCATCGAGGTAGGTAACTCTTGTAAACTAAGCCGATAATTAACGAAACGATGAACCTCGTTTGCTAGAATAACACAACGACTACGATTTAATCGACTTTTCCATTTTTCGCGAAGATGTTGATGAGTAGGACACACACACGACGATAAGAGACATTATCCAAGATAAGTTTAAAATATGTTAGATATCCTTGATGGATATTTTCCTTTAGTACTTTCAAACAACCCATTTTTATTTAAAACTGCCAAGGTCAGACGTCTGGCGCCATAAATGATATTTTGTGTCGTTGCAGACTTACTTGCATAGTTTTGTGAAATTTCCATTACATAACATTTGTTATGTAATGGTGTTGTAATGTAATGGAATTTAAGTCTAGAAGATAATGATGTGGGGGACCTCGTATAATTTTTTAATGCAACAGCAAAATTAAAAAATACAAAACTGCTTCATAAATAAAGGTAGTTAGATCATCAACGTTCTAGTTTTAGTTTAGTTGCCTATAATTGCAATAAATTTCCTTATGTAACTAAATAGTTTACGCAGCCACAGCATACAATTAACATCTCAAATGTTTAAACCCTGCGATAAAAATATTGCACGTCTACTCCAGACGAACTTTATTTAATAACTTGTGTACCTCAATAATTTACATAAATTATTATTTATATTATTGTGTAAAGTTGTTGATTGTAACTGTGCGGGTTAAAGCGATATATAAAGGTCACTTGTTGGGTAAAATGCATGCATGGCATACAACGCAAGTACGTGTTTTATCTCCAACATTATAATTAACATATTATTGGAATGTACGTATCGATGCAAAACTAAATATCGGTTTCCATGCAATTTCCGTATAATCTAACAGATTTTATATCAAGTTTATTTTCTGATCCTAGTTAAACCAAGATTAAAAATAAAAGTGTCAAAATAGCATATTTGTTATTTTATTGGTCACAACCTTGCCCAAGACGGAACGAGTTGTCTCGATTAAAAATACAATAAATATTTACATTTTGCGAAACTAGCGGGCCATTTATGACTCCTAACGTTAAACATTTGAAGCTGAAGTTTATGCAAGTGCTCGAAAAAATGTATTTTTGCTAGTGGACTTGATACCTCCTAATCACCAGCAATAACACACTTAATCATTATTTATAATTTTGACCTCTTTTCGCATGCGATTACATTCATAGGTCAACACATGAATCACACATATTTTTATTATAAAATGATAAAACATTTTTAGAGAAATTAAGTACTAATCATCGGTAACTAGTTGTATACTTTTGGACGAATCAATAGGACCGCATATTCACACCATTGGTTCCAGTTGATTCTGCGAGTTCGAGTTGAACAGAATTATGTTTTAATTTTTAGTCCTGTGAATTCAATCTCTTCCACTTGCGGTCGTTTTATTATATTTATTTATATATTGTTTCTCGTTAAGTATTTGTGTCAAGATTTATCTTTGCGTTTAGGATTTTTTGGATTCCCTGTTTCTTGACACTTCCTTCGTTTAACTGTCTATTCAATATTCTTGCATTCTATTGTTGTTTTTTTTTACTTTCTGCAAAAATACGATATTTTAATGTTGCAATCAAAGAATTGAACTTCAAATGAAAATGTTGAAGACGTAGAGAGACACGTAGAAGACGCGAGTTTCCTTCTCGTTTAAATTTGTCAGTAGGTCACTCAATCTACCCAACTATTAAAACCGTTCATACATTTTAATTAATAAATTAAATTAATATGAAACTCCACGTATTTCTAGTTGCATATTTGTGAATATATATATTGCATTATTTTTATTATTATTATTACATGATTGTGGTAAGAGAAAATTAATTTTTTTATGTTTAACAAGCATTCGACTAGTGAAGGCATAAAGCAGTTGGTGAACTGTAGATGTTAAGGAAAATAATATTAATACCATTGAGAATTTTCACCATTTGTCCCCGACAATTCAACAAAGTCATATCGATAACGTTTCATTAAAATCGCTGCAAAAATAACGAGTACACGAGAGGACATGCTGCAAGTTCATGTTCTTATTACTATTGCCATAGTAACAAAAATAATTTTGCACAAGTTGACGCTAATGAAGTGGACATCGATAATGAAATAATGTCGCAACCAATTAAATAAACAGATACCACATATTATGTCTAGCAACAGACTTTTTAAAGCGAGTAGTCCAAATACAACATAATTCCAATATTGTGCACGGTTCGAACCAAAATAGTCCTGACCTGGGGATCACCGCAAATTGCAATAATAAGGGGTTCAAAGTCCTGGGTCTGCACGGGTCACGTGCATCCTTCGACGCCAGGTCTGCAGTTCATTTTCCATCGGAATATGTGAACTGTGAAGTTCTCATTAAGGTAATTGCGACGCACATAAACGTTAACGTCACGACGTCAAGCCAATCATTTTCGCACCAAGTTATAACAGAACTTCAGTACGGATCACGTGATGAATAAAATGAAATAAAAAAGATAATTAAATTAATATAATAATTAAAAATCAAATTTGTTGTATGTACGTAATATATTTTACACGTCGATTGGAGATCACATTGATGTAATTGCTGCAGTCGAAAATGTAGGTGATACATCGAAGACAATGGGTGATATCGCGGTGCGGTTGCGTGATGTCGTGACAATGGGCAAATGTTTATACTTCTTTCGGCAATAGAACTTTATTTCGTTTTTTTTTCGCCATGTGAATGAAGTAAACTGCAAACAAACAATAACGACTATTGCAGGCGATTATTTGGCGAGCAATCGTCCTTACTGTTTTGCGAACGTGCACAGATTCGGAGGTTTAGGTTATCGTTTGGCGCTTTATGTATAAATTAATAACTTTCTTGTATTTTAAAATAAAAGATCCGCGATTGGAAAACTACGTACGAAATTGTAATGATTGTAGCATGTTTGTTGTTTGTAAAAATGAATGATATAATGCATACAATTTCGATACACTCGAGGGTCACCCATTCATTCGAAAATATGATATGAAGATTTATTTAGCGGGTTCGATTTGTACAAAAAATATTGCATATGTTTAACTGTACTCGTTAATTCGTCTAACAAACAGCAGATGAGAAAGACCAGTCATCGCTCCCTACGTGTTACACAAACTATAGAATACAGAGTACCATTCAACAGTCCACCCTACAAATGCTGTGAATTACTTGAGACATTGTTTATTCGTTTTGATTGTTTAATAAGGTTAGCATGTGCAAATTATTTATTACTCTTAATTATTTTTTTTTGACAGACCAGTTCGCTCGAAGAGCTCCCCAGGGCATATATGCAATATTTGTGTAAACTCTGCATGCTTCCAACTCACCACAGTCACTTGTACTTTTTGTCCAGCAAATAGCAAGTTATTACTTCCAATTTGTTCAAAAATTAACATTAATATTAACATCAGAGTTACGTTAGAGCAAGAGCGGTGTCACTTAATAATCTTCAATTTCCATTAATTAGCATTCATCCATTATTAGTCGTTGATATCCTTCTCCTTGTACCAATCTTGTTTATTTCGATGCGACCCAATATACAAAACTACCCGCAAAATGAAGTTGTTATAATGGATCTCTCCCAAAGGAATTTCAAATTAAATTTCACTCACTTCAATAGCGGTAGATGTTAACTCGATCGGGGTTTCTTGATCCCTAGTCAATACGGGAAATGCAATACCGAAATCCTAGTGTTCCACATCTAATTTGTCACAATGATTACCAGGTAAATCACAGGCGCGCGTTCGTATGCACAAAAAACAGATCATGTGACTAGTTTAGTACTGAGAGCCTTAAATTTAAAACCATGTCCGTATTTCAACAAGGAAGTACTGCGAATGCGTATCTACGCCGTAGAAATTTCAAATTTGTCAGCAATCTAAACCAACCCAACCCAACTCAACGTAATAAATTTTTTGCATTTGTGATAATTTTGCCATTTTTTAAGTCTATTGACAAAAAATTGATCAATAATTAGGCAATGTTTAGTACTGATGAAGAAAATTTGGCAAAAATGTCAGTTTTGTATTTTTTAACGTTTTTCGTAAATTTGAAAAATCGCCAAATTGGCCAATGGAACCCAACATAACCCAACCTAACCCAACAAAATCCTACCGAACTCTGGCCAATTCAACCCAATGTAAACCCAATCCAGCTCAACCAATCAATAAATTTACAAGTACGGAAATTCAGTACATTAATCGATTGTGTTGGGTTGGCTTCGATTAAAGATTGATTTTGTCAAGAAGGTTGAAGTTGACATTAATGGATCTCTCCCAAAGGAATTTTAAATTAAATTTCACTCACCTAGAAAACACTACACTTCAATAGCGGTAGATGTTAACTCGATCGGGGTTTCTTGATCTCTAGTCAATACGGGAAATGCAATACCGAAATCCTAGTGTTCCACATCTAATGTGTCACAATGATTACCAGGTAAATCACAGGCGCGCGTTCGTATGCACAAAAATAGATCATGTGACTAGTTTCGTACTGGAAGCCTTAAATTTCCAACCACGTTCGTATTTCAACAAAGAAGTACAGCGAGTGCGTATCTGCGCCATATCAAATTTGTCAGCAATCCAAACCAACTCAACCCACCTCAACGTAATTAATTTTTTGCATTTGTGATAATTGTGCCATTTTTTAAATCTACTGACAAAAAATTGATCAATAATTAGACAATGTTTAGTACTGATGAAGAAAATTTGGCAAAAATGTCAGTTTTGTACTTTTTTAACGTTTTTCGTAAATTTGAAAAATCGCCAAATTGGCCAATAGAACCCAACATAACCCAACCTAACCCAACAAAATCCTACCGAACTCTGTCCAATTCAAACCAATGTAAACCCAACCCAACCAAGTACGGAAATTCAGTACATTAATCGATTGTGTTGGGTTGGGTTTGATTAAAGATTGTTTTTGTCAAGAAGGTTGAAGTTGACATTAATGTTAATACTAATGGGAATTTTAACAATTTTGTATATTAAATTTTTTTGATTTATCTTCATTGTATATTTTTTATTGTTCTATTTTTAGTTTTTTCCTTTTTTAACGTTGAAATTTATCGCGCTTGCGACAAATACACTTACATTTCTTTATTAGCGTTTTGTTACAATTATTTTTATTATTTGCACTGTTTTCTTCCGACTTATTTTTATTAATAGTTTGATTTTTGTTCTTCTACAATTTCAACGGTTTTCTACAAATTGTTATTTTATATTTTGTGAGGTATTTAGAATTTTTGATTTTTCTTAATTGTCGCATATTTTTTGAATTTTTTGAAAAAAGACGGGAAAAATTGAGCAAAGGAATTTTGTTTCATCCTGTCCACAAAATCATGTTACAATGAGCGCTATTCTGATCGCCTCCTAGTGATTTATTTTCATTTCCAAAATTAAAAGAATATCTTGGGGACCAGATATTACGACGATAATGAAGTGATGACGGCCGCAAACGACTGGTTGGTAGAGCGACCGAAAGAATTTTTTTCCAGAGGAGTCAAAAGTTTAAAGCATCGTTAGACCAAATGCATCGACGTACAGGGATTATGTAGTTATGCATATTTTTCCAATTTGTTTCCTTCTATGTTAGGGACCACAAATACTGTTCTACCCTCGTAGCAGAGAATTTTATATCGAAATGTTTTCCACAAATAACCATTATGTTTTAGTAATGCCAGCTACGTTTTTTTGAATATTTTTGTATTTGCATTTTTATTAATAAGATTTTTTTTGCTGCCATATTAGTTGCAAAGTTGAATGTCACTTGATTCGTTATTTTCGGTTCGTTTTAATAACGTTGACGTATCCGTTACCCAACAAATGTTTTATTTTCTCATCTTTGTTGTTTTTGTTGTCCTGATTCCGGTTGTTTGTGAACTGCAATGACGTAGCAATTAATTTCTTGTCGGCACTTATTTGTGACTTATCCATTAAAACACACTTTAAAGCCATGATAATCTTTGTACTTTCACTAATCTGCAATTATTAAATTAATATTTACAAAAGTACACATTTTAAGGATAATATTGAATTACATTGAACGTACATTTGATTCCTGCAGTAGGACGTTCAATTGGCGTTTAACATAAAGCGTGAAACCCGCAGAAATCAAAATATTGCGGATGTACGCTTATCGCAAATATTATCAACGTTTGGCGTTTGATTTATTAGATTTCTTTGAGTGTTGATATTTGCTAATACTGTTTATTTGTCGGATCATTTAATTGAATGATGCGCTGCGCATCCACGAGCGGAATGTTTTGTACATTTATCCGTAATGCTATGTAACTATATTGACAATTACATTGATCGTATTTCCATGTTCGTACTTTTTATAAAATCGTGTAATTTGCGTCTATAATCCTACGTATTTCGCGATACATCATTTTAATGCCCGCCATTTAGCGTTTAATGCATTTTCTTCGTGGCACGTTTGATAAGTTTTGAACAGCAACGTAACGTAACGAAGCGAAAGGAAACTGTGTCATTTAATAATCGGATATGCGCTTCGCAATGCAACCGGGTCTACGTGCAGTTTATCTCGGGATAAATCTTCGTTCGATACGCGGTTCATCCCCATTCCTGACTCTCGATTTCCAGTTCCGGGTTCCGGCCGTGCCAGTCACTGCTCACACGTTATTATGACAGCGGGTATATGTGGGGTGATCGAAAACCACAATATTTTGTTCCGCGCTGCCTTTTTATAGACGCAAAATATTATGTCGATATTTATTGCACCGTTTATGTGACGCTATTTACGACGGCAATATAATGCAAACGCACCCCCGTTAAGGTGTAATCGGGATTTTATGTCTGACCTAATTTACCATTTTTTAGTTTCAGTTTACAATGTTGAGAAACTGGCAATTATTTTCGCATTTTAACTACGATGTAATGGTAAAAACGTGGAAATACATTTTATGGTTTATTTCATGTAAATTTATGCACATTTTTTATTTCTTGACCTTTATTATCGTAATTTTACTAATAAAAATATGTAACATTGATTTTTCGATTAGCAATCTAGACGTTGCTACTCATGGTTGATATTACTTCGCCCCATCGGTGGTCAACATTTAACGACCGTTGGAATTTCCTCTCATTGCCATGATTAAATCCCATATATGTATAGTTTCTTCGAATCTTTACTCCTCGCCCAAATTCACGAATAAATCCTTTTTTTCCACAAATTCATATTTTCTAAATTGAGAATATGAGAAGAAAAAACAGGAATTTCCAACATTTGTTCATTTGTTATAGAAGTGTACGTTTACAGCTCGTTTCAAGCGTCATGCTGCTGGTACTAACCATAGATGTGAGTATGAAAGCGTCAATGACGAAATTTCAATCTGAAATGAAAAGGTTTGTCCGACATCTATGGTATCTCATTGCGTTTGCATTTTTTAATGATGAAGTCCCTGAAGAAAGTAAAATGGTGGATGCATTAAAAAATGAAGACAACCATGAACCATTGAAGCGTGCTCAAATTGATCCATATGTCATTCTTAAGATGGATCTGCAAGATTTTGTTTCCAGTAACACCCTGAGGTATCTCAAATACCTAGATCTACCATCATAATTTTTGCAAACAGATCTAACTGACTAGGCAGAAAATGAATACTGCAAGAGAAGCAAGGCAGTAACTATTTTTTTTTAATTCTTGAAGAGATAATGGTGAAGGTCGTCCTCTTTTCTTAGTAGTAGTTGCATTTGAATTCCAATCCCTTTTTTCACATTAATGGATAAGCACCAGTGCTTGCTACATAAACAGATCTGTTGTCAAACCATTTTATAGCTCTTATACAAATATTGTCAATGATTGTTTCTCAAAAATTCCTTTGCTTTTCGTCTTCATAACTTTATACTAATTGTGCCTGTAATTGACACTGTCCTTAAACTGCTTATTGAATTTCATGTAAAACATTTTGCAATGCAACATTTTACAAAACAAAATTTCCACAAAAAGCTTCAGTTAGTCACATTCGGTAACTATTGGCCCTGATGGTCTATACTCAAACTTCATAATAACTACGTTTGCATTCAAGTCTGTTATTAAATGATAAGCTTTCAGCATAATCATTATTTTTTAAAGTTTTGGAAAAATTTTATAATAAGCTTCGCAAGCATTATATTAATATTTTTTAGTTTGTTGAAATATTTCATAGTAGAAGCTTTATCATAAACAGTTTGCATGATAAAGACTTATCTCACTAACAAATCTACGAAAAACATATTACAGAAAAATTCCTGTGATCGTGATTAGCCAAAAATAAACTGTGGTAAAATAAATCATACCACCAATGAAACTTTCAATACATATTAATTATAAAGTCAAAGTTCAGCACTAAACTTTATAACAGTAATTTCGCAACGCATCACAACCTTTGTAGATATTACAGAATATTAACAATGAGTTTCATTATAAAACTAGTTACGTTTAAAACTTATTCGTCGAGCACCTATGCGTTTAAATCAGAATTAAATAAATACGCCTGTTCTAACATCTGAGTGATTTGACGATTATTAACAGAGCTTTTGAAACAGAATTAAATTTTGAATCATATTGTTTTGGAAATAGTTGTACTTAAACCGAAATTTAAAATTATAATTATAATAATTCCGATAAAGCTCCGTAATTAAATACTTATATTTTTAGATTCTTGAATTATTATGGACGGTTTTTATAGCGCAAACTATAAAAATTGTGTTGCACTTACCAAACAGCCGACTGCCATCATTCAAAAATAAATTTCAGCGAATGTATTAAGGTGATGACGGCTGTTTCGCTCTCTATGGCCTATCAGATCACACATACATTCGCTGAAGTTGCATCAAGTCATGCAAACAATCAGTTTTTGTGATTTACCGACAATACAGCAATATTCAAAAAAGCTCCAGTATATTCCCTAACTTATTTTTATAATCGTCAATTTTTCTTTGTAACTTGTGATGAGTAGATGTAGTTGTTGTATGAAGCTGCAAGCTTAATCATCTTTACACGATTTATGACAGAACGTCACGTCAATTTAATTTTAAACATCACGTATATAAAAAAGCTCCGTTAAAATACTTGCCAATAATTTGAAACTTCGAATATTTGCAACCAAGTTGAAGTTAAAGATATACTTGCTAATTATAGGAAATTGTTGTACGATTCTGCCAAAAGCTCTGCGATCACCATAGTTATATTTACAGGTTCTTGGAGTATTTGTAAACTTTATATATGTAGTTAAGTAGAGCTTTACGCAAAATTACAATCTTTTGAATAAAGTTTGATAAACTGGTGTACTTAAAATGAAATATTCAAATCAGCAAAATTTCTTGAATTCAAGTTGTAGAGATTTTGTTATAATTTACCTAGACTTTAATTCCGCATTATTTTTTTTTCAAGATTTAATTCATATTTTAGTAACGATCGGTGTAGATTATCTTTTCGCAGTTACAGTAAAATTTGTCAAATTTAACGGTGTGATTGAGCAGAGCTTTGCGTGAAACGCAAATTTTGAGAGATTACTACACCTGCAATGGGATTTAAAAATATATACCTATGGGACGTCTGCGATACATTCTAATAATTCTGCGTGAACCTCTGCAAGGTTTTTGTTTCTGTAAGTGGTAATTTTTTAATAAAACGCTTCTTTAAAAAAAAATATGAAGCATTTCAAACCTAGTCACACTGCAAATACTGATTGGCTTACATTGGTTTTCCACAGAAATTGTTGTGAATGTACCAAACAAACAACCTTTTTTTAGTTAGTTTTAGACAGCTTTCAAAATTGCTTACCCATACAGAGCTCCATTGAGAAAAAACCTCCCAGAATTAGTTATTCATATTTTAGTACAGGTACAGAGTTTCCGTTACAAATGTTTTAATACACACATCGATATTTTTGCAATATGTGCTTAAGCAGAGCTTTGTGAGAAATTGGATTTTTTGAATTGCTGTACGTGAAACAACGTTTTCAAATTAAAACAATTACAGAATTTCTAGTACGTTCTAATAATTCTGCGTAAAGATCTAGAATCAGCAATGTTACTACACTTCTTCAAGTATTTTGGATGGGTGGAAAAATTACGTAAACATTCAAACAGAGAGTTCTGGGAAATAATTTTATTACAGAAAATACTTTCGATCGTTTTTAATTAAAATGTAAGTGTCATTAAGTTCATGTTGCTAATGGAGCGTGCAATATAGATTAATTTAAAATATGACATGCAACTTTAAATAATTCGAAGAATTGCAAGTTTTAGTCAAAGTTCAAACTGAACATTATAAGAATAATTTGGCAAATCTTCGCGCGTTGCAGAATCTACGTGCCAATCAAACTGTTTCGGTTTGATTAATGCGGAAATGTGTGAATTATCGATGTAGTCGTTGTCCCAGAATGTTATCGGAATCGAGGAGCTTTAAGCAGACTTCAACTTTATTTTACACCTCTCCAGTTGGATTGTTGGAATATTTCGATACATGTTATTTTAGAAGACAGTTCCTTCCGAACTATGTAACGTGCAAATTAATCTGCTTGCAAACCCTTAAGGTAAGGGATAAAAAGAAAAAAGTGGGATTGTGTGCTCCGCCAAGGCTTTAAACAATATTAGTGATTTCTAAAATTCATAGGATTAATAAAACAAATAAATCGAACACCGCAGTTAAAATGAGCTTGCAATTAAAGTGTTTCTCTAACATATTATAATATGAATTGTGAACTTTAAGACATCATTTTTCAATTTGTTTATCTTCGTGAGATAAGACCATTTTTGCTCTAAATTTTCTAATAAATTAACATTAGCAGCTAATCCAAGCGAGTAGAATATTTATATTAAGACTACATGTGATAAACTTCTTAGCAACACAGACGCTTCAAATTAAAGAAGATTACGTTTGCTTGCAAACGTGCATTAAATCGCGTTTTTTTAATTATTTTTTTTAATACGTCATTATCGCCGAGTGATATAAATTAATTGACTTGTGGGTTTATCTCCGCGTTTAATGTTTTCACGAAGCGATTACCGCAAATGATACGAAATAAAAGCAAAAGAAGTAAATTTAAAGTATTTTATTTTCATCACATGTATCATTGATACAATGGTACTTTTTATACTTAATACATATATAAAAACTACTAGTAATAGTGTTAATGTAACGTACTACGATATATACAATGCGTGCATTAGCTAAGTCTAACGCAGATTGCAAAAATAGTCCCTAATTTAAAGACAATCTATCTTCTCTCTCCTAACGAAAATCGTTAAATATTATTGGACCGGAGCCGCAACGGGTTGAGGGAAGCTATCCTGCCGTCTCTGGACGAATCCGAGCACGTTTTGAATGGGCAGCTGCATGTGGTAATACGCGCAGTACGGCAAAGGATCCCATATGGTAAACAGCGCCTCCCGTTTATCTAAAACCGTTCCGATGAAGCGCGTCACCGATTCGACGCTGGGGTTCCTCAAGGTGTTCATGATGGTCTCGGGCATCCAATATCTGCCGTTTTCGGCAACCAACGGTCCGGAATTTTGCCGATTGAAATGTTTGCATGGCTTCCACAGCAACCTGGGATGGACAGATGTGTAACAGATGTAGGGCAATGAAATTCCAACGCGGCTGCTCAATGGCAAAATCGTTTTGGATTCTTCGCTGATGACGAATCTAAAACTGACGTGCCCGGTTATCGGCCGGAGCAGGTTCAATTTTCCGAAGAAATTTTTCAACCACGCGTTGATCTCTTGGCTTTCGACGGGCACCAAGCCGTTGGTGTCCTTGTCCATGCGGCAAGTCACGTTAGCTATGACGTTGGTCTCTTTGATCGTCGTGCATGTCAAAAAATGCTCGCCTTCCACATCTCGGACCACCACCCACGGCTTGTGCTCGTTGATGTCGTTGGGCAACTTCAAATCGGCCAACGACATAGGTAAAACGATTTTGGAACGTTCGCGAAGCCCGCTGGGACCAGCCGTCGACATTACGTAACGTCCGTTTCGTATGGCCCCAGTGGCGTACAATTTAACCACGTCGTCTTTCGCTGTTATCGCGTGATAAGTCGGTGTTGGAATGTTCAATTTTTGGCAACGCTTCAAAACTTCTAACGTGTCGTCCAAAGCCCACACTTCCTTAATTCCAGGGCAGAAACACGTACATCCAAGCAGTTCCAAATGCGGTTTCGCCACTGCATCGTAATAAGCTGAAGTGGTCGCACTGGCTGGAATGTAATAGACGGCTTGTTCCTTGTCGACTATTTCACAAATCGCTCTGACGTAATTTTGCAATTGGTCACTGGTGGGCTTGGGCACGGTGTAAAATTTGCTTACGGCCGTTGAGAACCGAGCTAAAGCAAACAAACCGTCCACTTCGCAAACCACCACTCTGGCGCCGGCCGAATAAAAATTGCGGGCCAGGTGCAACGCTTGTATCGTGCTTCCTCCGCTTACCAACACTGTCCGTTTCTTTCGTAATCTTTCCGATGGCGGCGTGAAAAGCAAAGAAAGAAACATGTTTATGACGGTGAGCGGAAGCTGTATGAATTGCCAGAAGATCCATATCCACATCGAAATCCAAAACATCGGCACGGCCAGCAAAATTTGCTTCCATGTTTGCGGCAAAATCGTGATGATTATCGTCTTCACGACGCGCAACAAAAACGCCGGGTACCATCCTATCAATTCCGTGAGGGCCGAAATGCAAGGCTCCTCTTGCGGCTGCTGGGTTATGGGGCTCTGGCTTCGCGAATCCCTGCAATCGGAGCGTATGACGAACGGTTCCTGGATGACCGAACCGGCGGACGAAGCTCTACGTATCCTGCGTCGTCGCAGCGTGTTGTCCGGCGACGTGGAAATCGGCGACAGGGAATTCGGCGACGTAGGGCTTTGAAAACCGGAACTGCTGGCGCTACTGCCAACAACGTGCACACTCTCACTGCTGGGCCACATCCGCGTTAAACTTTCCGTCGTGCAAGCAGGCATTTTGACTGAGTTCACTTTTCGTCCAGGCACACGCGCACCAATAAATGCAATAAAGAGTCCGTGTATTGCTTATATGTGCTCAATTGCACTATGCCCTGCCCCTTCTCTGCAGTCGCGCCTAAGCGATACGATTATTCATTCTATTGAGGTAGTCTTAATTTTGTTTGGTATCAACGCTTACATTTGGGGACATTTGTTACACACAGTTTATATTTACTTTTTAACCGCAAACTCAGAATAATATAAATAGTTTCTATCACTTATGCGTATTTACTTACGATATAAATTTAATTGTATGTGTATACGATTATATAACTCATTGGTTTATATTTTATTTGAACACGGTAATGGACTCAAGCCCACTTCAGCCAGCACTTAATCACCCGCTACTTTATCGGGTTATACACACGAATTATTTTATTTCATTTTTATATACATTGAGATACACAAAACTTGGCAAATATATATATATTCATTATTTCAAGTTCAAATGATATACTGAATGTTAAAAAATGTAATTTATGAAAAACTATTCGGGGACATTAATCATTTTTTTTGAATTTGTAATACTGACACATTTTTATCTATCATAACAAAGAAAAGGAGAATTAAAACATGCATCGTTCGAATCCTCTAATCATGTTAACTAACGCGGTAGCCTATGACCCAAGGGACAGTTTTAAAGAACGTCTAACGTCAATCAATCGAAACTGACGCGACTAATTTCATAAAAACTCAGTAAAATATTATTTCGCAATATTCAACAGATTTAATAATAACAATAAACCGTACAAATAATAATAATAATAATAACGATATTTTGTATTTCTTTGCAATAAATATTCAAATTGAGCAAATTTTTTCAGCCAGCATGTATATTAGTTCACCTGTCACCCATTATTTTCACAAATACAACAATAATTAAATCGATTACTCACGTTTAATAGATAGGCGATAGATGTTATTCAGAACATGTCATGGGTCATAGGCTGATGTATCAGTCAGTGATGGTCAGTTGATACACACGATACCCACGTTAATAAGGTATGTTGAATAAAAAAATCTTAGATAGGCTATGAATGATTTTTTAGCGATGAGCATAGGTAGGTTTGAGTTTACAGAACAGTCTTGTTGCTCGTTGAGGTTGCTGTTCGACTACTAAATGTTCAAAGAATCGCGTTGCTAAAAATTCGTGGACGAATTAAGATTTTTTTTAATTGGGCCTAATTAACTTGTTTTCGTTGTTACGGTGAACAAATATGTAAGTTATGATTTTAATAGAAAGTTGACTATCATGCATGACAATCTTTAAACTCGTTGTATAATTCGAACCAGTTAATTGATGAACATCGAATGACTAATAAACAAATGTCCGCATAGTTTAGGAGTTAAATACCATCAAGTAAGTAAATCCAAATTCTCTCCATGGGGATAGGTTGAAAATAAAATATTATTCACGATTATTGAATATTAAATTCGATGGACATACACATCCAAATATAACAAAATAGTAATTTAGCAATATTAGTAACATTAACGGCAAGATGGCCCCTGGGTCCCAGACCAAGAATAATTTGTGCAAATGGAAACATTTTAAACGTTTGGGGATCATTATAATAAATTACATATCGTTTGTCGGCATCACTTCAAGTTTTTTTATTATTTTCATTTTTTTTTTCATCAATGAATCACTCATATCATTATATGATATTAATAATGACTTCCTGTTCTTCCTTAGGTATGTGGTGATCATAAACCTTATACTATTTCTTCCTTGTTTATTTTCTTCACAATCTGAATTTTTCTCCATTGTGTTTCGTTATTGTGGCAACTTACAAAAGAAACAACTTTTGTATGTTACAGGTTCCTGGCCTTTATTTCTTCGTTCGTTCTTCTTTTACTTCCTTCATTTTTTTCCGTTGCTCATTTCTCATTCAATGGCGGTTCCTTCTTACTTTGATTCTCACATTGGCCTTTTTTATAGTTTTTCCAGGTCCATCAGTTTTCTACAATAAACTTACTCTATTTTGGTTGTTCCTGCAATTTTGCCAGTTCCCAAATTTATTTCGTATTTTACTTGTTGTTTCCCTTTTCTAGTTTGCGCGTTTTATTCATTCATTTTCTCCCCATCTAACATATTCTTAGTTTTACCAGTTGATGCGTCTTCTAAACCAAACCCAAATTTTCAAAGCTTTTTATATTTCAAGTACTATGTTTAATTCCTCCTCACAAATTCCATCGTCTCTTCTTTTTTTCTTGCATTTCCTCGTCTATAGTCCTCTTATCTTCTTTTTCCTCTCATGGCTCCCCTTTCGACTGAATTTTCACTTCAAATTTCATCGTTAGTTCTTCCACGTTTTCCAAATTTTTTACCAATTTTTTTTTCAATTTCTTCTATTCCTTTTATCATGTTTTATATTCTGTGTTCTTCTTTCATAAGACTTTCATTTTCCTTTTCTGGACTTACAACTACGACTACGCTGTGTAGTGTGATTTCCATTCATTGTTTAATTTAATTTAGAGATTACGTAATTTGATTTGATTTCTATTCCATCCTACCGCAGTGTGAAATGCTCTTACGCGCTGCCTGACTTGCACTTGTACTTTGCTGATTTAATTTCTTAATTACGTCCTACATTATACGTCATATATTCTGTCGGCTGAAATTGTGACATTTTCTCTATTTTTTCTTCCTGCGATGTTTCTGCTCTTTTTACGTAGTCGTTTTGATTTTTTCTTGCCACAAGACTTGTACCAAATTAAGTAAATTGCATGATCTGAACATTAACTGGTCTTACTATATTTTTTATTAAATGTCATTCTGTTGCATCTCAGTTGCACTTTTTTCCTTATTGTTATTGTGGCTCCTATTATATAGAGTTAGTAGATATTTTGTTTGGGGTTTAATCGATGGAAATTTGTATGGAGAACGATATTTATCGCACCACCAAATTATTGCAAAAGCTTTCCAACATTTTTGAGAGGCTGGAAGTTGGTAGGGGAAATTGAAATAAACCAGGAAAGGAGCAAATGTTAAACATGTGCAATTGGATGAAGCAATTTTGGGGAGAGTCGAAATTCATAATTCATTTTAATCGTTTCAAATAGGTTTCTCGTTACACGAAAGTCGTGCTTTTGCAAGATAATTACCGATTTTTTTACACTTTATGAAGCTAATTATTATCCCAGACGCAACCATTTTGATTTTAACACATTTACACTTCCATAATTTTGTTTCAGATATTTATGACCTCTCTTGACATTAAAACTTTCTTATGTTGTAATGTATTGTGTTGATGCCGTCCTTGTTTTCTAATTAATTAAGGCAATTAAGAAGTACAATTTTATTAATAAATTAACAATAATTTAAATGGTTCAAACGATAACCTAAATATACGATAAGTAGATTTTATTCACAAAACAAAATAAAATTTCACATGTCATTAGTTATTAATGTTATGTTATTAATTACTACACTTTTACCAAGCCGGGAGAAAGTTTTTTTTATATATACACACACATATACAACATTACTAATGAAACCTGTCTCAGAGAATTACATACCGGGGGATTCAATTATCTACTTAGGCACTTAAAGGAAATATTTGTTAATTTATTTTAATTATTTATTATTGGCTTTCGTGCCTAGACCGCCGGGCTAGTAACCCTCAAGTCCAGAGTTCAATGTTAGTTGGGGTCGCTAGAATTGTATTTTCAAAATGAAGTGCACGACGTTTCCGTTTATGTGTTACCTTGAATGCAGTATGGCGGTCGTGGCCGTAAATAAAACATCTGTTGAAGTACCACACTATGTATGTACATTAGTTATGTGATAATAAATAAATTATTAAAAAAATCTTGAGTACCTTGACTACAAAAGACCAAAAAGAAGGACACCTCGTTTCTTAAGTTTACGAGTTGTATTAATTGAAAAAGTGAAACCGAATCAAATGTAGAAATATTACTATATTAAAGAAACACAGTAAATAGCAACAACCTCTTTGACAAGAATCAACGATGCCTTCACGGACATAAATACATAAGAACTTATCAGTAAACAAATAGAATCAATAATTGTTACAGATCTGATTACCTTCCGAAAGTAAAATGTTAACAATGCAATTGTCATCCAATGTTTTGGGCTCTTAAGAAACTGTTTTATAATAAAACAATTCCTCACACCCAAAACGTGGAGGCTATTTTTAGTTTTCATGAAATTTTGGATTAAGGGTTTTTTTGGCAATTCTGACCAATTATTACTAGTAACATTTTTCGATAAAAAATTCCCTAAAGTGATTTCTTGATTATTGCCGTATATTTTGTCAACGCAGGTTGCTTTGCATTTAAAGATGACAATTGTTTTTTTTTTTGTGAGTAAATAGCGCAATAAGTATTCTACGTTTGGGAAAAAATTACTAAAATTGGACTAAAAATGAAAAAGGGTGTTACACTCTTAAATGAAGTACACTGTATATTCTTAAAAATAAAAAAGATGTTATAACGATATGAAGCAGCTAGTTCTGAAAAGAACCGATTTATTTACTTTTGGAATTACGGAAAAAGAAATTACGAGCACAAAACTGTTAACTGAAATGCAACCACTTAGCATTATATAAAACAGACTAGGTTTTGGCCAATTACAGGTGTAGGTTTTAGCGCGGCAAATTTAAATCACTCCTCCTAGTTTAAAAACAGAGTATAGTTTAAAAACAAGGTATAATTTCAGTAGTTGGCAGCACTGTAACGACACATTTTTAGTCATTTGATCGATACTTCTATTGGATGCCTGGAAAAGTAACAATGCGTTGCCATGACAATTACTTGCAATCACAATGCCATCAAATTCTTATAAAATCTTAAAAATTAAACATAACTAAAAGATACTGAGAAATTACGTTATTACATCACACAATAATAAATAATAAAACAAACCATCGGTTGGCCATAACACCAAAATAATGTATCATGTCAGTGGTGAAATAATTATTTATACCATTCGTTTAAAAATCAATTGAATATTAAAACCAAATACTTACCTTTTATTTGAAATCCATCGGCGATTATTTCACTTTTGATTTATTTTATATCGTTTTTCTACATATTTTACATCGTGACATACAGCCCTTGCGTATTAAATACACATCTTCGTTACCACGCGCAATACACACACACACAAGAACGTACCCATACGCACTTCTTAACCTCAAAAATTGAAGTCCATTAGTGAGGGAAAATTGGAAAAATGGATTTAGATAAATTAGTGAAATTGAAGCACTTGTGCTTACAAATAAATAAAAGCCCAGAAAATTCGTACATTCATCTGAGGGAACTGAACGAACTGATACGTACATCTCCTGAGCAATTAATAAAAACATTCAAGCATCTGATATTATCATCGCTGTACCACTTTTTAAAACCTCCAGATACAAAGCTGAGGTATTTAAAAACACGCACGCGTTATTAAAAAGTAATTTTTGATAGTTTTAAGGAGGAACACAAGGAATTGGTCGTCGACACGTTAACTGCGCTATTCACGAAGACGATATGCGACAAAGCGACATTGTTTTTTAATATTTACGCGTTTCTTCTAAATGAGATTTACGACCCCGATAACAAGCGATTAGGTAAAATGAACGGGTGTCGTTTACAAATGTACATTGTCGTTTTTTAGTCAGAAGTACTACAAGCGAAGAATACAAGTTGAGTTTAATTAATTGCATGATAGCTCTGACAAATTCTTTGTCGTGGGGCATATTGACGGACATTTACTGTAAGACGAATGCTCCGAAACTTAGCCAAATCATATATGTATCGTTGGAGTTGGCTAAAACCGAAAAACTTAGGAAGTTGAGGTAATGAACTTAATTTAATTTAACCTAATTTAGTTATAAATACTTAAGGTCCACTAGCTTGACAAGCTCGTTATGTTTATTCTGTATTGAGCAGTTTACCTTTATACGAAGTACCTACCTATTTGATGGTAAGGTTTTCATTTTAATATGACAACAATCAAAGGTTTAAATGAACAGTGGCGCTCTGAAAGTGAGGTGGAGATAACTACAAAAAACTTCATACAAGGATTTACTTTAACGTATTCTATGCAGTAGTTTTTTGAGCAAATAAATTATTATTGTTATTCATTAAAACAAAAATGGTGCTACGTGAGAGGACGTGTATTTCATCGCTTGTTGTTTTGTATTATTTACGCTAGTTTGTCAAGTATTTTCGTTGGTTCGTGTCTGTGTACTATTAACAAATATTGTGCTAGAATAACTGTGGTGGGATAGCGGTTTATGTTAAAAATAAATATACAGTAAGCCTGCTTGCATTTGAATATCATGTAGAAGTAGAACAAATGTGGCTTAAAATTAAATTAAGTTTCATGGCATTTACTTTCGGTGTCGTTTGTAAACCACCTGCCCTGAACAATAGTAATTTCATCAGTGAAAATATTGTCGCATTTTATGGTCACATCTGACGAGATCATAATGTACAAGTGATTTCAATATCGACTTGTTCAACCCTACTGATAGACATGCTACGGCATGCCCTGCCTCAGGGCCAATCTACAAAATTGCCCCTGCTTACCTAAACACATCACAATTAAGGTGGCAATTAAGGGTCATCCCCACTTTTATACCCTTGATTGCCCCTGCGGCAGGCGTGTGAGTAGCCCGCTTTACCGTTGATTAACAAATAATTAATGAACCTACCCGGTGATTGATGATGCATCTTCAACTTTGCTAGATTTAATCATAACTGGCGCTGATGTTGGTGTCGTACAATCATGACTCATGATTTGCTTGATTTCTCTGATCAACTTACGGGAAATTTTCTTTTGAAAATGTTGAACAAGCTACAGCAACACATACTTTTAGAAATTTCTTCGACTTCAATTATGTTGATTTTATGTTGGACTTCAATCTATACCCTCGAATATATTATATGACCTACATAACATTGATGAACTGCTGAATTTTTTTAACACTAATTTAAACTATTTGTTTGATATTCACGCCCCTTACAAAACTGGTAAATTTAATAAACTGCGTGCTCCTTGGGTAAAAGGCACTCTTCGCGAAATGATTTCCTTACGAGATATCCAGTATTATAAAACTCTTCATAATTACATAACATCGGCTATTCACAGGGAGAAGCTTATATGGATTACTGCTTTAGAACTAATCAAGGTAATGTTTGGAAAGAGCTGAACCACTTAAATATTTGCAACAAGAAACAAGTTGCAAACATCCCACCTAATATAAGCAATGTTTATATCAACACCTATTTTGTTAGGTTGGTGAATATTGCTAATGCAAGTAACGATATGATTAATTATTATTTGAGTAATAAATCAAGACTTTGTTACCTTATTCTCATTTACAGCTGTTACGCAAGATGACGTTTTGAATAAGAATAAACTGTTGTGGTTCCGATAAAATTGGTATAAAAATGATTATTGTCTGTTGCCCTTACCTTTTGCCATTCATCACGCATAAATTAAACCATTGTCTTGTGAATAATGTATTTCCTTGTTTTTGGAAAGAAGCGTTCGTCATACCTGTCCCCAAACATAAAAAACTGATTTCAACGATTTAAGACCCATTACTCTATTACCTGTGGTGTCTAAGTTGATTCAAAAAATCATACATTATCAAATCTCAGAGCATTTGGCTAAGTACGATATTCTCCCAAAGCTACAGTCAGGGTTTAGGAAAGGATACAGCTGTACCACTGCATTATCCTTAGTTCTGGATGACATATTCAATGCGATTGATAAGAAAAAGATTGCCTTGCTTGTATTACTTTATTAGAAATCACTCATTACTGATGGCTTTAGCCCCGATACAATATATTTTTTTGAAAATTACATGTCGAATCGAACACAAAGGGTAATATTAAATAACTCTGTGTCTAACACACTTGCTTTAAATTTTGGAGTCGCGCAAGGAAGTATTCTCGGGCCACTACTGTACTCCATATACACTTGTAAATTGTTTCAATTTATCAGATGTAAATATCACCTCTACGCTGACGACACACAGCTATATCGCAGTTTTGATCCTCTGAACGTTGATAGGGGCATTGAGCAGATCAATGCTGACCTTGATGGTATCATCACTCATGCTTCTGCTCACAGGTTACATATAATTCAAGTAAGTGCTCGGTGCTTATATTCTATCGGGACATGATGCATCATATAGATCTTAATGATATAAAAGTTTATGTAAGTACTACCTATGAAAGAGTGCGCTAAGAATTTGTTATTAATTATTGATACAAAATTACGATTTAAAGCTCATGTATCAAAACAGATTCAAAAAGCGTTTTGTAACTTGAAGATGTTATATGGAAACAAAGATTATTTAAACCCGGTCCTACGGAAAATGCTGTACGAGAGATTAGTGCTGTTGCATTTTAATTATTGCGATGATTTATGGTCCTTTGCATTGATAGTGTTGACATTCGCAGAATTCAAAAGGTACAGAACGCATGTCTAAGATTCATTTATGGCACTGGAGGGCGGAATCATATCCCATACACTTAGCTGAGCGCGTTGGCCGAATATGCAAAAGACTCACCACGTCATACATTCCCTTATCTTCTTCCATAAAATAATAAACTTTAAATCATCACCATACCTGTATTATTCATTAATATGTCTTTTAGAATTGCGGCAATTGAATGTATTTTATCAATTGCAAAGGTGAACGATGAAGCCACTATGTACGATTTGGAGATTTGTAATCAAATAGCAGATGTTTTAATGTTCTTTTTGCCGGGTCTATCGACAGGGTTAAGAACTGTGGCGTTAGAAGATGAAAAAATCGGTCATAAAATTCCACAAGTACGTGCAGCCATTTTTTTGTAATTAACGTTTATTCGTTAATAATCTTAGGTTGCCATTAGAGCCTGGGGAAGGATTATCAACATATTAATGCAAGATTACAACGCCTCCGACAATAAATGTAATATAATTCAATTGCAAAGCCAATTAAAACAAATTTGCAAAGTAAAGAGTGAAGCCAAGTCGGAACAGAAGTGGAAAAGCGACGCAGAAGTCAAGGAATACATTGAAAAGTCGAAACGAACTCTCGACTGGTACAAAGAAACCGACAATAAATTGCAACACATCGCCGTAACCATGAAGAAATTATGCCATCACTCGCATCCCAATGTACGATCAGAATTGGCTACGGCTAGTGCACTTTTGCTTAAAAATTGCAGCAAGTTCGTTTTTACTAACGTATTTTATTGTTTCGTTGTAACGTTTCGATTTTTTAGTACGATGCCGAAATCGTTGGGTGTTATCGTCGAGATTTTAATCGTGTTATCCGAAGACGACGATGGTGAAACATCGAGGACGAGTACTTCGGCTCTGCACGATTTATCGAATAAACTGTCGTCGGATTTGTTGATAAATTTGCTTCAAAATTTAGAGGAAAATTTTTATAGCACTATGAACTCCATGCCCAGAATATTTAATGGGATAGGTACCTAAAATTTAAGATTTGATTCGTATTATGAATTTAAGATATAAGACTCTGTTGATTTTAGATGAACGTGAACAGTTGGTTTCGTTAAACTTGCTGGTTGGTTATGTCCGTCTTTTCGGAACATACAAACTAATCGAAGTATTGCATTCGCCGACACATTTACGTAGTTTAATTTTAACCATCGTTCATATTAGTGAATTGGAGAGGTCGCAAGTGCAATCACTACAAGAATATGGTATCCAAGGTATGAACGTTTTAGCAAAATAATAAATATACCTGTTGTAGATTTTTGTTGTTATTTTATTTATTGTTGGCCAATTATTATTATTATTATTATTACACAACTATATGTATATTCCTACCAAGAAACCAGTTTTTCATTTCCACTACAAAAAATATGTACCACAGCAGATATATTTCGAAATTGTTTAATTTTTTGCTTAGTTTTTTTGTAAGTCAATAAGCAGAAATGTTGCAAGGTTTAAAATAATTTTTTTTAGATTTGACGACCCATTTAATTCGTGGCACGCCGTGGAAAAATTTCAGATACTTTAATAACGACGTAATTGTTGGAAAAATTGAGCAACTCTGCGTTCTTTTATCCCAAGAAGTAATAGTGGATATTGTTACTGATTTTTTATTGGACGTGTTTATAAATGATGAAGAGCATCGAAAAGAGGCGACTTTTATATTGAATGCAATTTTATCAGGTGCGACATTCGTGAGTTTTTGATTAAACTGATAATTAAATTAATAATAATTAAATGCCTTTATGAATCTTTTATGATTCTAGTCTTAAGACTAGTATTTTTCCCAATTATTTTAAATTATTAACAATCGTACTTTTACATAGATGAAGATAAAGACTACAAGAAGTGTCATATAATCCAAACCGTAATCCACACGTATCTGGACCCAGTTTATTGGAATGTACCAATTACAGTAACAATCGATGAGTACGGTAATGCAAATACATTAATGGAAGTGCGCAGTAACATCATACAAACATGTTTGCAAGTTGAAGGTGTGGGAAAAATGGCGTTAGCTTTAGGACAAAATTTTCAAGACTTGTTATTAAAAACTTTATACGCCGTTTTAGAAAAAGCAGGTATGATTTATCGGTTTGTAAAGACATGCCTTGCTATCATTTTACTTTAGGATCTGGCCACCCTTTGATTAAAATAGCCGGATTGCAAGCAATCACCAACATCTCCTTATCATGCAAATACGCAAACGTGACCGAACTGATAAATAAAAACTCTGATTATTTTTCCTACCACGTCATTAGAAAGTTGAAACGTTACGATCAAAACGAAAACGTTCTGAACGTGTTAGCAGTTGTCATGGATCACAGCACGATGGACGTTCTTCCTTCAATTTCGGACATCGTTGATGGGGTAAATTAACAATTTTCAAAAATATCACATTCGTATAACACATAATTTTAAGGTCTTAATGCAATCGTTGGACGCGTACCAAGAAAAAAACGCCAATGCATTTTTACGCATCTTCGATATCTTCATTAAATGTTTAATGCGTTGGCTGGATATTAAACCAGTAATTACACCGATTAAAAGCATTTCGCAACGTCAAAAAGATCTCGAAAATCTCACCGCGTCGATCCCATTACAAAACAACGATTTCTCAGACGATATCATGGATAAAACCGCCGAGGAAATGTACAACGAGGATTTGGAGAAGGATCAAGAATTAGAATTCGAATCTGATCGTACGTATTTGCACGGATTTTTCAAATTAATTCAATGATATTTCTAGTTCAAGAGTGCAAGAAACCGGAACCTCCGACGCACGTCAAGCTCACCGTCTCCATTCTTAAACGAAGCTTGAATTTCTTGCCATCGAAGGGAACCGATAGGAAACTCATCGTCTTGGAAATTTTGCGAAATGGACTCGAAGTTATAAGAGACTGGGAAGACGAGCTGCTGCCGATCGTCCATCAAATTTGGTCTCCACTCGTCAGTCGGTTTAGCGACGAGCTCTTAATCGTCAATTTAAGTTTTCAGTTGCTGGTTGCTTTAGCGAGGCTGTCTAAGG
The DNA here is from genome assembly GCA_959613385.1 of Geotrupes spiniger. Taxonomy (NCBI): domain Eukaryota; kingdom Metazoa; phylum Arthropoda; class Insecta; order Coleoptera; family Geotrupidae; genus Geotrupes; species Geotrupes spiniger. The sequence goes on along the minus strand of OY390735.1, from coordinate 11,560,498 downwards.
ATTTTATTAGATCGCGTACCATTAAGTAAGTAGAAGGGTTTGTGGAAAGTCGTGCATTTCGTTTATTTATCGATAGGGACGTCATGCCGTTGTTGCTGGAGATTTTGAAGAACTTATCCAAAGATAGTTTCCTGAAAGATAAAGGTTCATCGTACCGATACACGCATGCGTACAAGTTGCAGGTGGAGTTATTGGAAAACTTTGCAGTGCTCGCAGCCGACTTGGAAATTTCTAAAAGTGAAATGGATTTAGTTATGCAATCGATTGTTGTATATTTAAATGATAAACAACCTCTTCCGTTACAAGTAACGTAATTTAATTAACTTTTGAATAAATAATTAGATTTCTGTTTTAGATCTGTAGTGTTAATTTTTATAAACGATTGGCGGAATACGACGTTGATTCTGTGAAGGAATTCATATTGACGATTAAAGAAAGAAATGACAAAGATGAATATAATAAAAACGTGAATGCATTATTAAATATTTTATAACAGTGATAGTTAATATTCAGATTTAAACGAAATATGTACAATCAAGCGGAGTAATAATGAAGACAGCGGAATCCACATTGTTGAATCACTTTGTTGTATGCTTTACAAGTATGTTAGTAGTGACTAGCGAGAGTTTTTTCGTTGTATCAAAATTTTGTAACCTGTAAATAAAGTATTTAAAAAATACAAAATTTTTGATCAAGGGCATTAAATATATGTGAGTTTTTACAATAAAAGATGCAATTAAAGATATATTTTTTATTTTTAAAATTTATAGTCTTAAGTATACAGCACTTATAATATAAAAACTTAATTGCACACGATACTTAAAAATTAAAATTATCCTAAAAATATTTGCAACATTTTATGTACATGTAAAATTAAATTAAAAACTTAGTCGGTACTGTGTACCAATTTCTTTAACTTAATACCTAAGTTATTATAATAAAAACACCTAACTTAACTAAATAATGCTTAAACTGAATGTTGAAAAGTAAAAAAATCTGATTGACCAGTCTTATGCAAAGTTTAAATAAAACTGCGGTGGATTTTAAATGTGACTAAAATATCAATACTCTAAAATACAGTAACACCAAAAATGTATGTTACACAATCATAACGGAACGATACAATTGCCAAATTGATACACAGGTAGTTCTACGTTGGTTATTCTCTGTTGCAAAAAGGTTTACTCGTTAGTTTGACGTATATTATGTAACATCAATTTTTGAGTATATCACACTAATTAAACCAAATACATCAAAGTTTACTTACCTAAATTAAAAGAACTATGAACACAAAAATAATAGAAAATTCATACGATAGTATAAAGAAGTTGAAATCTCGAATCAAATTATTTAATAATCGTTTCCCAATAAAAGTTAAATTAAATAAAAAGTCCGCTTCCAATATAAAATTCTAATTAATAAAAAGTAATTATAATTTAAAAGTATACAATATGTAGAAATATTAAAAATTATTTTGCTCGTAAGGTTATCTATATGTGTTAACTAGTACAGTAAATTTATATTAATTAAAAAAAATAGAGCTGCAACGTACAGGTAGTCCAAAAGGATAACTTGTTTAAAAATTGTAGCTAATATAAAATTCTCGACTCTAAAATATTAATTAAAGTAACAAATAATAAGCTCAGGGGCAATGAAAATAAAATGATGAAAATATACGTCATGCTTAAAAAATTAAAATTAATATAATGTTCTGGCGAGTTCAATTCATTTAAAAAATAGCTAGTAGATAATACGTCATAAAATATCAATAGATAAAATTGTAAAAACTAAAATATGCCTTTTTGGTCCACCTGTAAACTGTATAAAACGAATTCATCGACTCCAATTTAAAACCTATCAATCACAGTACTTATAGTCAGATTATGATGTTACATTAAATTATTATAAATAAAGATCTAGTTTTCTGTACTAACCGGTTCTCTAGCATGATGTATTCGTACATGTTTATTGTGATTTGACTTGGTCGTTGAAGTTTTACCACAAATATGACACGTGTATGGACGCAAACCGCTATGCACTCTCATATGATCTTTCAAGTAGTAAGACCTGTGAAAACATTTACCGCAGACCTGGCACTTGAACGTTTTAACCTTTTCATGCTCCTTAACGTGCCTTTGACAGTTGTACTTTCTGATAAACTGCGCCCCACAGTAGTTACAAGTGTAGGGCTTGACGCTCTTGTGTGAGTTCATGTGTGCCACGTAGTCGGACTCCCTTATAAACGCACCTTTGCATTGATCGCATTTAAAAGGTTTCGAGGTACGTGAAGCGTGCGTCCACTTGTGCAATTTTAAGTTCCACTTTGTGGTAAATTCCTTATTGCAAATCAAGCAAGAATATGGTCTTTGGCCACTGTGATTACGTATGTGAACCTCCAACGAGGAACGCAAATAAACGCCCTTACAAATGGGACATTCGACGTTTTCAGTCGCTCGTTCCTTGACCGGCACGAATCGCTCGTTGTGTGCCCTTCGCATGTGCCTAGTCAGACTTGACATATGCACAAATTTCTCGCTGCATTGCGAACATGCCTTTGGTTTAACGTCGTGTATTTCCTTGTGCCAGGCCAATTTCTTCATCGAATGGAAAACATCCCCGCAAAAACAAACATAATCTTTAAGTTTCTTTTTTAAGTTAAAATGATGTCGATTCTTGTGCTGAACCAGATTCGAATGCCGTCGAAATGTCTCCTCGCACAACGTGCACTTGATTGGAGCCTCGCCGGTATGAATGTTTTTGTGTTCGTCATGTTTCTGTTTCGTTAAAAACGCCTTCTCGCAAATGTTACACTTGTACGGTTTTATCCCCAGGTGACGCTTCATGTGCAATTGCATGTTTTGTCTTCGATAAAAATACTTTCCACACAATCTGCATTCCAACGGATGATTCTTCAAGTGCTCTGTGTACTTTGCCTCGTTCGGAAACGTTTGTTCGCAAGTCTTGCATTTATATTTGACGTCCGTTGAAAATTTATGTACCTCCAGTCGGTGTTGCTTCAGGGCGTTATTGTCTGATAAAATCGTATCACACGTCGTGCACATAATTGGATTATTTACTATAATGACTTCCATTTTTTGCACGTCCAATTGCGAATTATTCGGTGGTAATATAACAGACACCCTGTCGAAATTTTCTTCGGCGTTCTCTTCAATTTTCAGCTTGTTGGTGAACACGTTGTCAAAGTTATTTTCGGTTTTAATGTCGCTCTTCTTCGGCTTAATCGTAAGTTTTTTAACTCGCTTGTTCCCAGGTTCCGAAACGGTACTCTCCACCTCCTTCTCTTTTTCTTTGGACGTTTCGTGATATTCTCGGAGGTGCACTCTTCGTTCTTTGGGGCAATTGAACGATTCACCACACGTCGGACATTTATAGGTTATTGGAGGTTCCCTGAACCCCGACACAGTTGGAGTGTCGTCATTATCGTAATTGGAAATGTATCCAATAGGGGAACTTTGCGTGTGAACCGGGGGCGTTTCAGTGTCGGACATGTCGGATCCATTCCAAGTTTCACGGGCTATGAGATCGTATGAAGTACACACCGACATACCACAGCTACCTTCTTGGTATGGGATGCGATTCCAATTCATGTCGCTAGTTCCGCCGTTACTTTCTTGACCGGATAGTTCACCACGAGGAGGCATGTGCTCGTCCGCTCGAATGTTTGCATTTTCTCTCGACATACTCTCGTCTCCAACTTCTCTGTTGTCCGTGTAATTGGTTTCGATTGCGCCGATGTTCATTAAAACCCTGGGTCTCTCCGAACTTACGCACTCAAAATCTTCAACCTGCGAAACCAACTGATTATTTAGATATTCGTTACTTATCAACAAGTTCATTCCATCCATGTCGATTAAATTGGTTTGTTCGTGACTATTATGACTTGCGTACAAACTTTCATTATGATTAGCAGCAACGGTGTAAACAGAATCGTTTTGATTGTAACTATTTTGTAAAATTGCATAATTTGCGCTAGTCACCACATCTTCTTGCATGTCCGTGTAATAACAGTCAGGTTTATTATCGACGTCCACAGGTAGTTGATCTAAATTCTCGACGATGGCTTGCGTTTGACACGACTTATCGAGATCACTACTCATCTTTATAGTCCAATCTGAACTAACCGAGTGCGGTGAATCTAAACCGTGGTCCTGCTGTACACACTCGCTGATAGCTATGGCGTCATTTGAATTACTAGAACCATTAACAATTGGATCTTCGTCGTCAATATTGTGCGTTTTTATTTTTAAAACATCCCCCTTAACTATGACGGTCTCTTCGCAATCCGATTTCAGGTCAATTTTTATATTGTCTTCGTCGCCAATTTCTAGTTTGTCACCGTTAAATTCCGAATCTTCAGTTTTACTGTTGCATGTTACACTGATATTTCCGGAACTCGTTAAATCTACGCTGACCAAATCCGGTTGATCTGGTTCAAGTATATCGGTCTCTTCGTCTTCGATTATAACAGCGTTGCGATCAGTTTGTTCTTCTGCGTCGGATTGCGGAGACGAAGGCATTTCAATTGATAATGGTTTTGGTATTAGTGGGGGCATTATGGATGGACCCGACGACATTATGACTTGCTGTTGCTGGTACACGTACGGTGGACACATCATTTGCGAGTTAAACACTGTAGGAATAGTCACGACCTGCTGCGTTAGTGGATTTACATTAAGAACATTTGGTTGAGGAGTTGATGAACTCATGAACTGTTGGTATATAAAAGAATGGTTACCTGGTACCGCGCCAAAATTTGGGTAAACAGTATTCACTGGCATTGGAGCTTGGTTCCATATTTGGTTACTTGACGAATTACTCGCCGATTGCGCACTGTCATTCTGCTCGGATGGCAAATTTACTATTTTTGGTGAATTGTCTGGATTCGATAAACGTACTAATGCTTCAATAACCTTTTGCTTCGGGTGGCTGGTCAAATGCGACTTCAGTGTTATGCCAGGTCGCAGGAATAAGGTGCAGACGGGACATACAATATTTTCAGAATCCATTGCTGCTTGTTTTAGGTTATTTCTCTTGTGTTCAATCCAAATTTGCAAGTTTCATTAATGACTTTGGCAGCACACTCCTTCCAGAAAACCTATTGATCTGTTGGACAAAATCAATGATTAAGAACATGTTGGGGATACAACCAAACAGCAATTTATAACATACATACAAATTGCATAATTTTATTACACTTTTAGCTAAAAATAAATTAAAAATTGTAATAAAATCTATAACAATTTATCAATATTTGCACAATTACGTGCGAAATATACGCTTATTAGGTTGTGAAATGGTCCGTATTTAGAGGTATTAATAGAAAAAAACGTCGCAACCTACCTAATTTATGTCAACTGCATTGTAAAATTTTAAAATGAAACATTTCTCGCGAATTCTCCTAGCCACAAAGCCAGTCCCTTCTTACACCTTTACGCCAGTATAGGGACTTTTAGCTGTCACTTATTTAACGTTGCTAACATGATGTCAAGTTATGACATTAGCCACATATTAAAGTACAAATTACATGCTACATCAAAAACAGTTTATCAATCGAACGACGAGGTGACAATGATTGTGTGTTACAATCTGAAGACATAGAACTGGTTCACCAAAAATGTTGTCAATTTGAATATAGAAATTGTCAAATTGACAATTTCAATTCGTGAAAACCAAATTTAAACATTTAAGAGAATTGCAGAACATTTTACAACGGCCTCGGGCTTTACTGATTACAAGTGAATCTAAACATATAATATATAGAGGCTTTTCATGATCATAAATTACACAGTAACTTCATTTACATTTTACGAAAGCTGCTAGTTCGCAAATAACATAATACCTCGCTCATTTTGACCCACTGTTTGAGAACTTCTGTCCTCCATAAAAATAACTTAAACATTTATTTTCTTTAAATTGGAAAATAAAATACCCTATGACTTCCTTGTCAAATGAAATGATATTTCATATTTAGCTGCGTAAATTTACCTTAAGTAGTCGGGAAACTATTTTTCGTAGGATTTGTAGAAGACAATTCTCGTACTGAAACTGAAAATACATAGCTAAAAGCTCTTAAAAATAATAACAGAGGATGGGAATAGGCGATGTATCTTGGCAAGGTGTGTTAAAACAATCCACACGACATATTGGTTATGTAGTTATTTATTTATTTATTTCAGAAGCCCGAGATTTGTTTCGAACTTGGCGTGAAAATAATGAACGAAAGAGTGAAGACGTATTGTACATTTGGAAGGCCGTCCTCGAATATAATTTGAATAAATTAGGCAACGAAAGTAAGCACAATCGAATTTCTAATACTAATACTAATACTACTACGGATAATCACGTTTTATATTAGAGCAACTGGTGCTGGAGCAAGTTTGCGTCGCCGCCTTGGACTGTAACAAGACAGACGTTGCGGAGTCTTGCATTAGATTATTAAACAAAGAGTTCCCGTACAGTTTGAGAGTCGAGAAATACAAAGCGATGGTGTTGGAAGTGCAAGAAAATTACGACGAGGCACTCAAAATACTAGAAAACATCATCAAGGCTGACAAGACGAACAGTGCCGCGAAGAAACGTAAAGTTGCGATATACAAAGCGCAGGGTAAAATTGCCGATGCTGTTAAAGAGTTAACTGAATATTTGAAAACGTAAGTTGTGGTGTTAATGAATGCTCGATGACTTGTCTTGTGAACATTTTAGATTCATGACTGACACGGAAGCTTGGCAAGAATTAACAGAGTTATATTTGGCCGAGCAGGATTTTCCAAAAGCATTGTTCTGTGTCGAGGAGCTTATTTTGCATAATCCGCATAACCATTTGCTGCATCAGCGTTATGCCGACATTAGGTACACGCAGGGTGGAATGGAAAACATGGATGTGGCTAGGGCTTACTACTGTCAGGCTTTGAAATTAAATCCGCACAACATGAGAGCACTTTATGGATTATATTTGGTGATTTTTAATTTATGTGAACAATAAATAATTTGTGTTATTGCTATATGGATGCAAATTTCGTCACATTGTATTTATGCTTGAGGTTGAACTGTTGTTGAAGAAATTTGCATCCATAAGGTAGTTAGTTAGTTATCATGAGTGGGGCGTTTAATCGCCCCTTCACTGCGACAGCAAGGGTCTATTGTGGCTCACAACTATTTATAGTTCATCCTCAATTCCCATTCTCTTTAGATAGAGGAGGATTTTAGAGTGTGAGATTTTGTCAAGTTCGCCCAGCTCAAGTTTTATCTCACCAAAGACTGTGAACTTGATTTGGTCCTCAACGGGGTAGGCACACATGACGTGCTTTGTTGTCTCCCCAGTTTCAAGGCATAGTCGGCACTCGGTTGCCTCAGCCACTCCCAGCCTATGCATGTAATGCCTTAGTCGACTATGACCAGTAGCCAGGGCTGTTAGTTAGTTATAATGACTGGGGCGTTTAATTGCTCCTCCACTGCGACCGCAAGGTGTTAGAGTGCGCAGGTCTTTCCTGGCCAAAACCCAACAGTGTCCTGGTACGTGCTGCTGATGGGTCCTTCAGTACTATCTTGGAATGTCTCATTGGCTGGCACTCCTGTCAGTATTCAAGTACCTAGTGCTCCATCCAGCTCTTATTTGAGCCAGTGCTCTTGCAATCTTAAATCTAAATTTATAAGTTGCCTGATTCTTTAGCCCGATTAAAGAGTTGTCAAACTTATCCATAAGGTAACAACACAAATTATTAATTGTAACAATGGAAGCTGGAAATCAAATATTATTTATTATATTGATATTTGGTTTGTTCCAGGCGACTAGTAATACATCATCATCGCAAAAATGTACTGCCCAAAAGAAGAAGGAAGCAACGAAATTATCAGAATGGGCTCTAACGGAAATTAAACACAGATATAAGGAAAAGAAAGTTTCCAATTTGGAAGAGTGTCTATCGGCACTGCAAATTAGCTAGATGAATTTTTATATGTGCATAAATTTGTGTAATAAAATATTAAGATTGTAAAATCGTTTGTAGAGCAGGATTTAAAATATGTATTTATAATCTGTAATAAACAGTATATATAGAATGTAGTACATATATTTGTTATATATGATCAACATTCATTCATTTAACCGTCCGGTCAGTAACCAGAGATTTACCATTCGTTCAATAACCTGGTACCCGCGTAGCCACCTACTGCCGCAGTTGCCGCGAGCCCGAAATTGAAGATGCAGAGAGTGAAATAAAAATGACAGTTAGTGGGTCAGGAATGACAGCAAAAGATGGCACTCAGTGGGTTGGGTTGGGTTGAAACACCGATAAGTGAACATCAAGTTGGAAGGCATAATATTGTGCCACAGAGATGTGGATTAGGAACAAATCTTGACCGATTCAAGTTATTTTTTACTCCAGAAATGGCTGATATCGTTATGCGTCATACGAACAAAAAAGCAAACTGAACATATAATGAAAACAATGGGGGAAAAAAACAACTTGTGTGGAAAAATCTTCAGCTTCAGGAATTTTATGCATTCATGGCTATTTTGATAATCTCTGACGCTAACAACTCGAATACTGACAATACAAATGATATGTGGCAGTCGTACTCATATATACCAATACTCATGCTCAGCGCATGGAGAATGATAGTAATTTGGCAAATAATTATAAGCCAAAAGAGCAATCGACGAGCAACTTTTTCCATACCGGGGTCGAACTAAGTTTATTCAGTACATTCCATCAAAGACTGCCAAGTATGGAATAAAATTATGGTGGATATGTGATGACAAAAATTCGTATCCACTCACTGGCCAGCTTCACATGGGAAAATCAAGCGCCGGCCGTGAGAAGAATGTTGGTGACAGAGTGGTGAAAAACTTGCTGGAACCTTACAGAGGATCCAGTAGGAATATTACAATGGACAACTACTTTACTAGTCTGAAATTGGCAAAGTTTTTACTATCCTAGGATTTGACAATCGTTGGCACTTTGAAAAAAAAATAAAACGTACATTCCACCATTGAAAACTGCATCAAAAAACCGGGAAGAATTATCCACTGTGTTCAGCTTCCATGAAAAAGTAATCATGTGCAGTTATGTGCCAAAAAAAGGGCGGTGATCATGCTATAATCAATGCATCAGGATGCAAATATTTTATAACTGGTCTAAAGCTGGAGTGGACACCATGGATGAAATGCTTGGTAGGTATACTACAAAGAGATCAACTCGAAGGTGGCCTCTAGCATTTTTTTACAACATTCTCGATATCGCCTGCGTTACTTCATATATCCTTTATTACGACAATAATAAAGAGCTTCTGAAGAAGTTTTATGAATGACGGTTATTCTATTGGCAACTGGGCAGAGAATTATGTACTCCATTCGTCGAAATTCATTCGCATAATGCACAAATCGTTTTTTTGGTAGAGCCATAAATCCATGTATGCAGCAACCGGCATATGTAGTATCGAAAATTTTATGGTTATCCAGATTAATGTGGCATAGGATGTTGACCACAATTGAATAATAAGTATTGCCAAGTTTAATGATCGAGTTGTCCTTGTATGAAGATGCAATATACTACACAAAATATACAGAAAGCATAATTTTGTTGGTTTTAAGTTACATGTATGGGTTATATTGGGTTGGGTTGGGTGTCTATAAAAATATCCTTTGTTATTTAGTACATTTATATAAATACAAAATTAAAAATGTTATCAAAATTCTAATAAATGTTTGCTGCTGCTCCCACAACCTAGTGATGCACCACTCGATACATTATCCTTGGATACCTCGAGATCTAAAATTGAATCCATTGGTGTACGTAACATCGAATAATATAATTACCTGGCGGTAGATGCAATTTTTCAATGCAAAACTTTTTCCGTCTCAACTTAAACATGTATTCGACTGATCCCGGATGCTTAGACACAAACGAATTCACCGCTGCCAGCTTGTCAATGTGGAAATATCCGTGGTACTCCGACAAATATTTATTATGTTCCAGCTCAGTGCCAGCAAGCGCTTGTAGCCTGATCACAATATCGCTGGAATGAACGCAACGATCAAACGATTGCTGAAATAAAAAGTCATCACTGAAATTAACCAATTTTCGGAGTAATGTACCTCTCGGAACAGATGTGTTGGAACGGTCACAAGAGCCACAACGAACGCAGATCTCACCAACGCTCGCAAACAATACAAAAACTTGTTCAGATCTCTGTTTGAAGGCTTTCGTTCAGACAGCCACATCGGCAAACCCAGGCCGTGGATCCCAATCCGCAATATGGATTTCGTCGGCGAAGAATCGTTCAGGAAAAAATTGCCTTCTCGAATTTTCAATTTTATCGTTCGTAATAAATCGTCGTACGCCGGATTCGTAAACATATTTGAAGCTGCAATTATTAGTCGAATATTTTATTCTTAATGGGCGATAAATTACCAGCATGTGAAGATTCTCCATCCCAGTAATGAATATCCGCTTCATCGAGCTCGTCAGCGGGCATAGTTTTAGAAAGATCGTAATAATGACCGAATTGATGCGACAAATCGTCTTCCGTAGTCGGCAAGTTACGATACCTGAATGCAATTTTCATTTTATCATTGTTTTGGGTTTTGTTGATAGGTTCTGGATCTGTGTGGGCGACAGCTGGCAATTGATTGATCTAAAAACACTTAATAACTTGACGTTTACATTGATTACTCAAAGTACGTACGATACTTTTCGGATTCATTTCTTGACTCGCAATTAAAATTGAATGTTTGTTTACGATTCCTTCGGCTAGGAAATATTTTAAGATGATTCTTGCATACGTGCCTTGGCTGTCCTCCTCTGTAATTATTCTCCCATATAAACAAGTCATTTATGTATAAAATCAAACCACTCGGTTTTACATCGATTTATCTTAATTGACATGGTGGTATTTTCAATTTATTTTATTGTGAACATTTTACCTACTAATGAAAGAGTTCCTACTGGAATGCCATCACCTACGGGAATATAAAATTAATTTATACATCAGTAATGCATAACCTTAACTAGCCTAATAATGGATCTAACGAGGGTATGCCTGAAGACACCAACAGTTGTGCATTGTGGAAACTGGGTTTGGTTCCAGGGATGCATAAGATGGATTTCTGTTTCTCTTCCATGTTAATCGTTTAATAAAAATTGTTTCATCTACACATCTTATTTACTAATTGAGGTTAAAAACATCTGTCATGCTCCATCATGGTTATATTGGTATACCTGTGCGTTTGTAATAAATAGACTACTTTAAATAGAAACATTGGATAGATTAAATTAAAAATTCTTAAAAATGTATGGTGGTCTGATGAGGTCACAGAAATTGAAACAGCTGTCGTCATCTGATACATTCCCTGAAATTTCTTTATGGTTTAATTTAATTATAATATATAAATATAAATTATTATTAGGGAATTAAGGTAGGTAAGTCGTTTAATAAGAAATAATATAGTAAAAATATTTTTTATAAAATGGTTTATTGAAGTTAATATATCTTAAATAATATAACATTGATATGACATGAATACATGTAATCTTGTATGTAAAATAGAGCTAAAACGCATATGTATCGATAGCTGTTATATAAGCAGAAACAATTGAAAAATATTGCTTTCCATACAGCAGGTGTAATAATTATTCAATGGAGGCTATTCGATATATATTCAATTTACAAAAATTGCGAAAATTACAACAATTTGAATTCTCGCAGTCTCCGACGAACAAACTGTTGCACTTTTTCGCCGATAATATTTATCAACAATGCATAGCCGTTACACGATTACCGAAAAATATATCAAAAAATTATTGTGCAAATTTTACAAAATATATATTTGAGTGACGGAAGTGGGGCGTAGAAGTATTTACAAAATGTGCAGTTCATTATTATAATTTCTGACCAATGCATCAATGAATTTAGAGTTTCAATTATCAAAATTTCGATGTTCGAATTACGTCTAAAGTGCAATGATTTCATGTATATATATTTTTTACCAGTCTAATTAATATAACTTGCGTTTCTTAAATCTAATTCTTGACAATACTGATTAGAATTCACCGTCTGTAGGACACTAATTTATTAAGACGTAGGTTTGGCACGCTATTTTGGTGCATACGATCAAATTTCTTCACCAAAGTTATTCCTGACTAAATTTAAATTTCAAGTATTTTTTGTTAATGCAAATTGCTCGTACTATTTTTAAATTCAATGTTAATTGTCATAAAGTAGTATCGACTAATGCTACTTTTTCATTGAACAATTTTCTACACAATCCGCCAAATTTCAATTGAAGACTCAGTTTAGTTGCATAAAATAAATCGAATCAGGCTCGATGTCATGCCATTAAAATTCTGTATTTCTTTATAACAGAATTGGCAACATGTGTAGAGTTGACGATGACGATCTCGATTATTACTTCTCTGAACTTGTGAAAATAATTAACGCCATTCCCAACATCACCGGGTGCTTCAAAAATTATGTAGGTAAATAACAACCCCATTACAAAACAAGAAATAGTAAAACTCCTGTACAAATATTTGCAACTATAGAAATATTTTCTCTTTGCTCACTGGGAAACAATCCATTATTATATTCTCTTGGAATCCAAGAGAATTAATGGAGAAAGCATGTTTATATTTTCACAGTAAACGGTAGAAAACAAATCTATAGTATTATTACTTCTTGGTTATATATAAAAAGTAAGAAGCTTGAAAATGTGATGTTCACACATTTGAATTAATGAAGACGACCAATTAAAAACTGCGGATATATCGAAACAGATCTAGAAGAATTAAACACAAGCCGGAAAGATAGGGAATTTGTTTCAGGGGCTCTGTATCTTATATCAGTATTATGAGAGTAAGACCAGATAAGTGTCAAGTAAAAAGAGTATCATGAAACATCTTCGCTTGGCTGGTGGTTGCAACAAAAATTAAAAATGTGACAGCATACTTGAACCACGTAACCAAAAATGATTCCTTTTACGTTTTTTAGTCTTCATGAAATTTGTTAGATTGTGACTAGCTAATACATTAGTAAATATTAGTTTTATTACATTTTATAATTAATGGGCGGATGTATCATATTCTAATTTGCCTGCAGTGTTTCCCAATTTAAACGCATAGTTCCAATAGGGATCTTGATTGCTTTTGTCCAATAAATCGTATCTATCCTATAAATAATCATGTTCATGACAAGGAAAGAAAATATGTGCAATTTCCCCATTGATTTTTCGGCGGGTGAGTTTTAATTTTAAATTGACAAAGACTGCACGTGCATAATATTTTTATATTACAAAGTTTGTCACAGAATATGTCACAAGAGCAGGAATATATCAAAATCTAGGTGTTTAGGCATATTTCTAAAATCTGAACGAACTCCATATTTATATTTTGCAAAATTTGACGTCGATTTTGAAATTATACCTATGGGCTAGTGCGAGTTTCAGGTTTTGTGGGAAGATGTCTTATGTTTTGTTGAATGTGCGTGGAATATGTTAGAATTATGCCTAATTTATTACTTCTACGTATTATTTATTTTCTACATAAATTGTTTGATGCATAACTGTCTAAAAAACGTCTTTATTATTTTCGTTAGAACGCACAAAATGGCGATTAAATAAATTAAATTAAGTACTGTTTGTCTTAGAAAAATACAACTGACGAGTATTATATATAAAAATCATCGTTAAAAAAAGTGGATTTTCTTCAATTGTGTTTTTGATATGTTTGGCTTATTGCGGATATTATTTAAAATATTAAAATCAAATATCGACGTTTTTTAGAACTTTCGACGTAGTTTTTAAGTGGGGATCACTTACAGTACTTCAAATTTAATTAGCTAAGTTTGTGATTGTTTCTTCCCCGTTAGTGGTCTAGCAGAATCACTATTTTCTGTATTGCTGTTTGCTGTTGTCGAACAACCTAATTTTCAAGCAACCGACCGGTTGATTCAGTGCAATAAATCAAACAACCAAACATTACAATATGTACAAAGATGAGGACATGGATTTAGTCTTTGGCATCAATTAGGTAATTCTTCTTTAAAACTAATCACAACACTGTTTTCGGAAAAGATAAGGCTCCTTTCCTTATGTGAAACCTTGGTGTAACTTTTGCCCGTCGATAATTTTCGAGTGGGTTTTTCGGATTTCGTCGCTGACCACTTCCTTCAGCATGCCCCAGAGTTCTTCCTTGTCCAGCAGTATGTACTTGTCGTTTTTATCTTCGGGGGCGAACGTCGGTGAAACATATTCGTCGTTGGATTCTTTCGACATGAACTTTAAGGGCACGTCGTGCTTTTCCGTGTTTATGTGCCTCGGTGGGGACACGTTCATGTCGACTATGAGCTCCTTTTGTTGGAGATCTTGCGGTTTGGTGGTGAACCCAACCACGTTGGGTTCACCGAGTGCGGTTTCGGTGGTGGTCTCGAACGAATTGTTAGTCGTAAGGAACAAGATTTTAGCATTTGTGACTTTCTGTTTGTTCGTCGGCAGTTTCTTCTTTTCGATTGGTTTGTTTCTCTTGGCATAAATTAACTTTTTTAAGATATTTTTACTCACCATTTCGTTGACTGAACTAGTCGTTTTGCTAGTAGTGATCTTGTTGTCTTGAAGAATAATTTCGTCGCTATTTTGGAAGTTCAAAGCTGGCTTTGTATCGTTTGACGTATTGTTGTGGTCCACGATAACGGCGGTTGGTATGATGATGGCTTGTTCGCTGTTATTAAAGTTTAAGTTTGCGTCCGTTGAACAATTCTCCGTTGAATTTAACGCGTCAACGTTTATGGTGTATGTTACTACGGATAAATTTTCGACTTGTTGAGAAGGATGCTGTGTCGTCGTTTCGGTCGTCGTTTTGTTCTCAACTAATTTTTGAAGACAACCTTCTTCAGTCGCTATATAATTCGCGTTCGTGCCGTTTTTCCCAAACCATGTGATGACATCGTCGTCCGTTATACCTTTCAATAAAACACTGCCCATTTGTGTATGGAAGAATGTTTCGGCGGATAGATCTTCTCTGGATGCTGGGAAGACTCGGGCATATGCAGGACGCAAAGAGGAAATGACGAAAATGCTCCGCACTAGATATTGCACGCAGATGGGGCAACTTGTTGATATATTGGCGAAGATGAACCATAAGTTGTTTCCATGGTAGCCGTGCTGCATCTCCAGTATGTTCTCTTTCATATCTAGAAGAATTGGAGGCGTCGTCGTTAGTTCGAATCCAGAAAAGAGTGAAACTTCTAGCCGAAGAACACCTGATGGTTCAGCACTCTTCCACCTAAATCAGAAATCAATAAATAGGATAAAATAGTTGCCATGAATAACAAACTGTTTTCTTTTATATGTTCGCAAACAATTTGATCAACAGAAATTAAAAAGCACAGCCTAGCTAAATATTTTTTAAAACAAAGTGTGTAACGATTTATGTTCGAAAATCCGTTACTATATGTAGATGGCGATTGATTTGAGAGCTGGCCTAGGTCCTTGGTGAAACATGCCTCCTGAGTAAAAAAAATTGTATTGATTGATTGATTTGGAGACCTACTGCAATGAAATAGTGAAGTGGGTACGTATGAGGTCCTACTTGCTATCATATTTTGAGGACGAATACTAACCGAAAACAAGTCTTTATCTTCAACATTGGCAGTTTTCCTTCAATTTCTTCAACCGAGCTGCGATCCGGCTGTATTTCTTGAATTACTCCCGACCACAAATCGAGCAACGTCGTTATGCCTTTCGTCGAATACGTAGAGTACGTTGTTGTTCCCTAAAATACCACACCAGTCAATTTTTAAATTTGGTGCACGTGGTGAAAATCATTACTTGCACTGTGGCGCATCCAGCTCCGGTTGCATAAACGAAGACCTTCGTCGGTAAGCTGGGTAGGTGGAGAAGTTGTGGTGCTCGATCCGGTTTCAAGTCTAACGTATCAGTCAGTTCCATACCAGACGTAGCCAGAGATATGGTGAGGGCGCGGTGCTTGTCTTTCGTTAACGAGTCGTACTGCGCGAAACCTTTCACCGTCAAGTAGAGCAATTCTGCGTGTCTGTCCAACATGTGGGAGCGGTAGAATATGTAGCGGGTCACGGATTCGGCGAACTTCAAGTCGCCGATTAAGCAGAACGTCGACAGGGCGAACATCGATGCCCTGTAATCTTCGGCGGTAGCTGAAATATACGTAAATATATTTTTTGGGAATTGTGTGATTTTGAAAACGACTGTTCATATATTTCGAATTAATCGATTGTTTTTTAAACAACTGCTCTTAATTATTTTAATACATTTATTTACCAAAGAAAATTTTTACTTACCTACAATGGGTTCCTTTAACGTTTTCCCCGCTTCTGATTCGTACAACCAATCAGCCGCGTCCCTCTTCGGCACCTGATGCGGCCAACCGAATTCGCCGTCTTCCGTCGTCGACGCGTTCCTCAATTTCTCTATGGCCCACGACGCCGTAGCGCTCTTCATAAGCGCCAGCGCCAGGGCGACGGTCGCGATCGCCGTCGACGATTCGATTTTCGGGAGGCCGTTTTCCAGGAAGATCTTGGCCTTTTGCAGGGTCTCAGAGTCGGCGTCCGATTCGATTCCGATTTCGAAGAGTGTTATGACCGTCTCAGCGGTCATTTCGACGACGTGCTCGAAGAAAAGCGTGTCGTTGTCTTGGCTCCGCTGGTCCATGTCGTTCGTTTGGATCGACGTGAATTTGACGTCTGCCGGCAGGGGGAGGAAGCTGCCGTCGTCTTCTTGTCGCAGTTGCACCCAACGTTTTACACCGCGTATGAGTTCGACGTCTATGCTGAAGTACGCTTGGACTTTGGTGAGCATTTCCAGGATGGTTACGGTAGTTCGGTGGCTGCCGAGCATTTGGTGTTCGCTAAATGAGTTGTCGTCCTTGCGATATGATAAAATGGTTTGGATCTAGAAAGAATAGGAACAAAATATGTGTCGTTAAGGGCAAATCAATAGTAATGTGTTGTAACAAAATTTTTTATACTCTCGCACCCAAAGCATATCATATGTACGTAACGTAGAAGTTATAATTCTTAGTGGCTTCAATGGCTCGCATGTTAATAGCTGGAACTAAAATGTAAATTTCACTACAAACAAGTAGATTCCACCACCAAACCTCTTCCATCATATACAAGGGCACCAAAATTTGAGCAGTGGAATTACGAGCTGTGAATGCAATGTTGATTCAAGATAAGAATTTTAATAACAGAAAATATAATTTTTATCCTTATCTAACTTTAAGATTACGTTTTGAGAATGAGACGTATTTTATGTTTTTCTTTTACCAGCAGCACAATCTATGAAAAAACACTGTCTTGCAAAAATCAACTGATAAACCAACAGCTTCCTTATTCCTACACAATTCATCGAATATGAATTATGAAAAATTTGATCCTTCGAATGCTCTTTATCTCCTGCTGAGTCAAAACCTCTGCAGACGACACCACAAGTGAATGACATTTGGATAGCATGGAAAATGGCAGGATGTCAGAGTTGAAAAGTGGAATATGGAAAGAACAAAGAAATGGTCGATAGATGAGGAGGGATTACGTTGATTGATTAGTAGTTAGATTAGTTATTTGGTTAATATTAATGAAGACATATACCAAAGAAGATACTAGAAGTTCAAAGAAAATGTATGAGGGGTACAGCGGCACAAAAATAACGAAAAGAAAGAGGCAGCGAAGGGATTCACTATTGATGAGATGAGATTCCAAAGATGTGTCGATGAAATATAAAACCATATTTATGGATAACGTGTCTTGATAATGTTGATATAATTTAATACTTACATGCCCTGGTAAATTTTCTATTGCATCTTGACGCAACGTTTCATTGGCATTGGAGCCCATGTGTTGTAGGCTCACGAGAGCTGTCAACGATGACAAAGCATTTGAAAGTCCTCCGGTTTGGTCATTTCTGAGCACAACAGGTAGCGCTAATCCCCCGGATACCAATAGTTCACCCCACTCGGAGCCAGGCACGACCGATTTCGGCGTATCCAAGTGCAGGACTTGTGAAAAGCCAGCTTCGTCGTTGAAATTCCACACTCTGCAATTAAAAGACTGCTATTTCACGATTCTCGCGCAACATAATAAAAACATTTACGGTTTACGATACAATCTCGGTGAAAAATCTCAAAACACTTCATCACGTTTTTCGTACGATGTATTTTAATAGCGCCTGGGAAAATTAAGTCGTGGCCGCTTGTAATTAATTTGCATTTTAAAATTACTTCATAATTTTTCTCCGCGGACAACCTAATCGCATTAAACTTTGAATAAAAGCGGATTACATCCATCGTAAGTTCGCCGACAAAATCAATAGCATTCGTCGAAACGAGTTTGGAGTTTGCGTCACTTTAAAATAAACGATGTTTCGCGTACGTGATATTGCTGAAACGCCGATAACTAGTAAGCCACTTTTCCCGTAACACACCAATCGATCAAGTGGTAATCCTACAAAAGACCGCTTACGGAAAATGGGTTACAAAAGACCCGAATGCCGCCGGTTTACGGGCGCATTAAGAAAGATGGATGCGGGTAACGCGAAGATGTCCGGATATCGGAGTTCGCCGGCTCATCAATCAGGTCGCGGGGCGGGGGTCGCGGTCGCCACGAAGCTTATAAATAATTGGTTTCATATTTCACTGATGAATCGTTGCATTAGCGCGCATCTATCAGGCCTAATTGTTATCCAAGTTCGTAAGAAGTTTCGACACTGCGTCATTAATCCTGGCCCGCGTCAATTTCATTCGGCGAATGTTTTCCATTTTAATTTTCCGCTACATTGGCTCCTCGCAGTCTTAATTTGATTGATATGGGACTTTAATGGAAGTGAAATTGAGAATGTTTCTTAATTTACAATTATTGTTGCTCGGTGGCCCGGAAAATTGAAATACGCTTTTCTAACGATGTACTGAAATAAGAAAACTGCGTGTTACGGTTGTATGGACCGATGATTGCAAAGAAATAAGACCAATGTTGAATCAGAATGCAATACTTTAACCTAGTAGTTTGCCTGAAAGTTTAAGCATCGATTTTCTGATTTCCAGTGAATGGCTCTTCAACACGACGTTACCCTGCATTCCGTGAAAAAGCATTTTAAATTACCTGAAGCATGGTTACATACATACGGATGCTGCAGTCAAAATAAATGATTAACATTAAATGACACAATAATCCATTTTGTTGGATACATCATTTTATATACCACACGACCTCTATGAAAGTGACACCAATCCTCAAATTCAAAAATGTCTTAAGTTTACAGTTAAACGTAAATGCAATTTATGTAATTTTAATTCTGATTTACTTCTTTTACTATACCCATAATTAATTTCTGGACCATTTACTTTTTGCGAAGAAAATTACTTTACTACCAATTTTGCAATTTTATGAGACAAATCGTACTTATTAAAACTATCAATTACGGCGACATTAAGTATATGTACAAGGCAAAAATATATTAAAATCACTGAAATCTGGCGCAAGCACGTAGCAATAATTTTCACTGCACAACAACATTATTACCTTATAAAAACTTTCCAAAGCGTATTAAAACGACTCCATTGTAAGTTTGCACAATACAATAAATAAGATCGTACCCCTGAAACAGCGGGGACAAAGGGACTAATTATTAAATATTACGCAAGGATGGGAACTGGAGAGAATTCCTTTAGAAAAACAGATGCAAGTTTCCACAATGATATTTCGAATCAAATAAATTCTAAAATGCACGAATGCAGTTTGCTTTGAGCGCACAAATAAATACAAAGTTGATAGAATTGATGCGCTCCATTTCGTTCGTACATTGAACGCACATTTGCGTTCAAATTAAATACGACTGATTCGATTATTAATTGAATCGCGGTGAAGAAAAATAGCTTTACTCATTTAAAGCCAATTTGTGGTCGCGCAAATTAATATCAACGAATGTGACGATCGATGGTTTCACAGTATTGCTAGTGTGTTGTTCAAACAGAATAAATTTAAATGCATTATTAATAGAAATTTAGGAAATAATGCCAAATGATATGCATGCAATTTTCATGTGTATTGTCATTATGGCAATGAAATACAAATATTAGCAAAGTCCGGAGCTACAGTTTGAATAAATGTGTTAATTAACTTAATTAATCTGTGATATAATCTATCGAAAATATTTTTTTCCTGATATGTTGGATATGTTTATTAATTATTTAGGTTCCTAGATTTGCTGGTTCTAACAAAATAGTTCGTCTTAAGTAAACAAATTGCACCTCTTTGTTTAACTCCAATAAATTAATTTGCCAAAAGATTTTATAACTGTACTTATTAATTTTCAAACAAGAAACATGTGGAAAATAATACATTATTTTTTTCTACTTATTTAAATGGTATCGTTAAAGTAATTATTAAAAAATATTTATATGTTGTTTTGGACGTAAATCTCTCGACGTACGAAACTACGACAAAATCGTGCCTTACCTGAATTCTGTGTGACTGCCCCAGGCGGAGGCAAATCCCAAATTTTGAATTTTGATCTTCTTGTCCATTCGCCACTTGAGTAGGGTGTTGTTGTACGGTATCGATCCTCTGCCGAATGAAATTGTGTTCTTGTCCCAGGTGATCCAAAAGGTGTGCCACTGATCCTTCGATAATATACCGTGCGTTTGGGCACTAGTCAGTTGCACCGCATAATCTAAAATCAATTGTACGATGATTACATTTATTCGAGAAAAAAGCTATATAGTGATGCTCATTAGTATCACCCTATTTAGTTAAATTAAAATGAAAAGTATTTTATATACACGACATTTAAAAATTTTGAAAGGGGGTTTCGCACTTCATTAACAACGCAGGTGTCCTCCGATAAAATTACAAGTAAAAAGAAATATATATGTAATTTGTGTCATTTGCTCTAGAAGACATCTGATTGTCAATTTTATGTTTTATTTTTCTTTTGTGCTGGATGGTGAAAACAAGAGGTGTGGTAAAAATTGAGGTTACGGTTACAACAGCAAAGAAAATATGATATACACCCGAAGAACAGAGATGCCATTGAGAAGATTGAGAGCGTTACGAAAAAAATATGCTGAGGCTAATGAAGTTGCTAAATTGAAGGAACTTTCTCGTTCTTATAAAACTATAAATTGTTGGTCAAAGCAACGATCCTCGAAGTGGTCGACCAAATCCAGCCATTACCAAAGAAAGCATCCGAAAAGTCGAAAAATTGATTCTTGAATATCGACGAATTAAAATCGATGTGATGGCTGAAAGTTTGCAAATTAGCAGGGAATGCGTTTGAAACATCGTCTATGACAGGTTGAGCATGTCAAAGGTGAGAGATACAGAGGGGTTCTGAGAATGTCGGCTCCATTCGATAAATAACGTCGCGTTGAAACTTTTCAACAATTTTTGGAGCTTTGTGATGGACAAGAGGAAACAATTATTAAGGAGCAATTGTAACTGGCGATGAAACGTGGGTTCATCATAATTATTGTTCTCTCGATCTTTCTCACAATATTTCGAAAACCAACACAAAACGTGTCACAGGAAGATTATCTGATCGTTGAATTTGAAATGATTAGATATTTCGTTATTAATGTCGTAAAATCGCTGTAATTCAGTTCCTTAATTGGTTTTACGTGACGGCATGTATGGGCTTATTTTACGGACCAGCTTTGTGACACGAAATTGCATTTCAGACGTCAAGCAAGTTATATAACGTTAGAGAAATTCTCTTCCTATAACCAATATTTATTTTAATCGTTTCCATTTTTTTTTAAATAACAAGGTTGACTTTTATCGATTGAATTAAAGTTTTGTTATGGTTTTGCATAAAAAATGATATATATTATGAAGAAAAAATGAAAATCTTAAGTGGGATTTACGAAAAACGTAACATTTTGCTGAATAATGTAATGTAAGTAATAAAATATCGAAGAACTGAGTCCTCTCACATCTCTGCGATTTCTATATATATAGACTTTGACTTATAATTAGCAAAAACCATTAGTACTTTGCGACGGTGCTTAATTCTGTATCCAATAATGAACAATAGGATTTTTAATGCTTTAAATAATAATTAAATTTGAAAGGGACTATGGATCACTTAACCCGTGCGTAAAGAACTGGAAGGGTGCAAAGCTTCGACGCCAGAGAAAAACGTTGAGTAGGTCTCCTAACTTACCGTGCTTCCCTCTTCCAATCCAAGTAACCGTGTTATCAGCGTCTCCGACGGTAATTCGATACATTTTGTCGGAGGAGGATCGGTTCTCAGT
The DNA here is from genome assembly GCA_959613385.1 of Geotrupes spiniger. NCBI lineage: Eukaryota > Metazoa > Arthropoda > Insecta > Coleoptera > Geotrupidae > Geotrupes > Geotrupes spiniger. The sequence continues at coordinate 11,538,203 of OY390735.1, read as the reverse complement.
TAATGCAATGTGCACTGGACCTACTCCCTTTTCTGTCTTAACTTCCACAATGATGCCGTCCTTGTTTCGTGGCGCTCGCACCCACTCGTACTTGTAGTTGTCCGCCGTCGAAATGATCATGTTTTCTGCAAGTGTGTCGTTAGACATTGATCGAGTGATTTGTATGTGGTTACCGTTCGCGCAGAAGTATGCACTTTCAGTGTCGGTTCGTATGATGCCTTCGGGCAGAACGTTGACAGTTGCGGATCGCACGACTGCGCCGGCGAGGGTGGTGTTGTTGACACCTTCTGCTCCTTCGCACGTGAGGCTGCTGTAACCGTTGACTTCGACTTGAACAAAAATGCAATTGATTTGAGTTTGACTTGTGACGTTTTATAAGTTTATTGGAAATTACTACGCTGGTAAAGACTGAACAAAACATTATCTTCGTATTTAATTCAAAATTGTGATTTCAATTAATTTAATTTAACTTGTGCCTAGTCTTTTTTTGCATCCTGGTGATAACTTAAGTAGTAAAATGCATGCCCATATTTAAATTTTCCATTTCGTGTGACACCTAAAGCATCGATTTATAATGAACGTAAAAGTTGGCTTTAAACGAAAGTAAGACAAAGAACGCCATAAACTGAATTGGGTGATTTAATTCAGATTGTTTCTTTCAAAATAATTCATCAATAGTGGCAAGTAATGACGCAAAGCCGGGAAAGTTGATTTACTCGGCGAGAGAGCCGATTCTTTATCGGTCTCATTCCACCAGACTACCATTCATTCCACTTCCGAAGCTGATTACGTCTCTTCGGCGTCGTGAATTTAAATTCGCGCCACCGACGTTTTCGCTATTTTTCAAAGCCGAGTTTTAAAAAGTTCATCGACACAATTTCCGACCGCGCCGGCCGCGTTGCATTTTGAATATGTGCTTGAAATATTTAGATTTTACGTACCGGTCATATTTTTCAGGCCGGGCGTGGTCACCAGCAGTCGAACCACGAGGGAGGTTGCGCCGTGAGGTCCTAGTCGAAGACGTTCCGTAACGTACAGGAGACCGTTGCTTAAGAACTGGGCACCTTCACTTAATGCTAATAAAGCTGTTACCTGCGCAATGTTTAAGAAATTTTATTTTGTGTACAATAACAACTAATTAATAAATGCCATATTAGGAAAAGTTAAAATTTCCGACGAGATAAAATTGCTCACGTCCATGCAAGTATTGATGTTATTTCCAATCTTGATATCGACCTCCAGCGATTCCCTAACCCTCATCGACGACGGAAGATGGAATTCGGCCTGAAGTGGTCTGAAAACTTGTACCGAGACGGGCGCAGAAAATCGCAGACCCCCGCTAGAAACGGTGAGAGCCCACAGGGACCATTTGCCGGACTCTTGAGGCGCAGATATCGTTAATCCGGACGACGCTATTTCCGAACTGAAACAAAAGTAATATCGTGGGATAAATGTGGAAATTCTTGCGTTGTTTCGTAGCTATTGATACTTATATCCTTCAGGAATTCGTAATAACGGCAAAATCGTGAAATGCGATGAAATCCAGATAAAGCCTCGTTCGATATTATGCGTTGGCTGTTTAATTTCATAATCAGATTATGGACTTTTCTAAGAAATCGTACCCCTTTTGTGATCAAAATAATTCGAAAAGTCACTTTCGTTAAACTCTTGTATCATGAAAATGACAATTCGTCGATGTTAAATTAATGGAAACCTTTTCGCATTTATCAAGTTCATATTTCGCCGGGTCTCCACTTGATTAATCAGTTTTCTTCGGATCGAGTTTCATGAACGAAAGCGCCAAATCCAGTTAAAATTAACTCTTTTAGGCTGACGTTATTGTGTTACGCGAGGCGGTTCGCTTCGGTTTATTCGAAGTTTACGGAACCTCTGCTGAATATTCATGAGCGTTTTTATGCGCGCCAATTTGTTTTTCGGGGATTTTTCGCGACCGTAAAACCGCAGTCTAGGTTTTTACACAAAGGTTTCGTTATTTTAATCTGGAAACGTAATAAAAGATTTGATTTTTGTTTGCCCATAAAAAGTATAAGACATGTTACTTTACTTAATTAGATATTTTAATTCGCAAAGGTGATGGATGGTGTTAATAGTGAAAAGAAATGCAATTTGATTTTATATGGAATTGCTGTTAGAACTCAAACGACATTGAAGTGTTTTTTTTTTTAATTTGAAGGCACGAATGTTCCCAACTGGTTTCTTTTATTTTTTGCATCCTGAATTACGTTATTATGGCGAATGAATTGGTTAACGTAATTTAAGTCATTTTAGTAAATGGATGATTCATATGTACACAACAGGAACAATAACCTCAATCAATTATAAATTAACAGAATAATTATCTAACACACATCTTCCAGTGTATCGTTAAATATTGATTAGCCACCAAATAAAGCATACGACACACGTATTCCGATGCCATAACCTCAAACCGAAGCTCGTAAATATCGAGTCAAGAATTTTCAACGTATTAGCTCCAAAGCACATACATCATTCCTGGCATGGAAACATACTAACACACATAATAAACCAGGAGCGCTCGTAAATTCAAGTGCGGCTAATTTAGAAAGCGGCGCTCGCAAGGGACCGGCCCAAAGCGTGGACAAATTGGGCAGTCGTCCAAGTCGGTCAATAAAGATCTTTGGAAATTGGATATTTGGGTCGGGGGATTGTAATTTAAAGTGCAGCCCACATTAAAAATGGAATGTTGAAAATATGCAATTGGGAGGTGGAATACTTGGAGCTTGTTTGACTTATATGTATAAATATGTTTATATCATTCGGAAATGATTAAATGTCGGTTGAGGCATTTATTTGTTCGTTTCATATTTCCTTGAAAAGCTAAAGTTTATCTTAAAAGGAAACTATAATGATCTGTTTGAAATTCATGATACAAATTAAAGCAGTGAATTTATCACAAATTAAATGGAAGTTACCCAGAAAATAATATAAATATATTGCTCCTATTAGAAGACTTTAAAAACTTACAAATTGTCAAAAGTCAATCCGGTTAGAGATATGTTAATTTGAAACAAATATTTAGAGCTGCAACTAACGTGTAACGTGGATCAATTTGTAGTTTCTGCACTGTAAATGTTTGTTATTGTGGAAGACAAATGAAAATATTCAATTTGATTTTGCTCGTTTTTTAAAACCGATGTCAACATTTGACTGGGATAAATATTCATGGCGCTTGGAATTAACTCGTCGTCTCTAAATGGGAAAATAAATCCGCCTCGATATGTGACTTACCACTTTGCATACGTCTGGATGAATGTCATATAGTATAAATCATATTTTGGTTAATGGAGCCACAGGCACATTCACACAGGCAGAGGCACACACACATTATACATATGCATATCACTTATGTTGTAACATTAATTGCATTTTTTACATTATACTTAGAAATGTCATAAATTACACTTTTAGTTGTTCGTTCATGATTTTAAGCTTCCCTCCCATTATTTTTAAGACTCATTTAGTATCAATTCAGTTATTTTTAAACCAAATTTACTAATGTAATCAAAATTATTCTAGATAAAATTTCTTGTTGTATAAATTTATTTATTTATTATTTTACTAATATTTCGAGCTTCTATTATTAATAATACCACACAGTTTAATCGTTCCTAATGGATAAACATACTGTTGCACTTGATAGTGTTAGAAAACTCAACCTAACCCAACTCAATTCAACTTGTTTGACCTACTTGTAGAGTAAATGTTTGCTATTCTACTTCTTAAACGATGCGTGGACGATGGATCTTTTTCCTTATTTATATTTTTACGCCATAATTTTGGAACAAAAAAAAAAATTTTAATCGTTGTTGAGCAATTTATAGAAATTACTAGAGTAAAAAGCATACGAAATAATTTCTAAATTGTGGAAGGCGGGGAAAAAATATTTATTAAGTTTTATCTTCAACAGATGCATAGGAAGTATAAATTCTGTATTTGTTGTGGTGCTCTTATAGTTTTTATAAAAATAAGGCACCTTCGTTAGAAAACGAAGAAAACATTAAAAATGGTAGCGATCCTATGAATATTGGAGACACATTTTAATTTGATTGTTGGTGGTAACTAATAAGGACTAACATTTCAAGCACCACTATGCCTGACATTTAAAGTATCTTTTTGAAAAATTGAAAAATGTTTTAAATATGTTTAAAAAGTTAATAGAATACTTTTTGCGAGCCCAAGGGACTTTTTTGGGCGATATGTGTGTGACGTGGAAAGGCCATCAGCTCCTGATAGACGAACTAATTAGTCAACGTGGGGTGGTTGATAAAGATGTTTATGACGATAAACGTCGTGGAGGGCGCCACAAAGCTTAAACGATAGACGGATCACGTATTTCAGACATGTGTGTCAACTGTATGATGAAGTGAAAATAGAGACAAATATTATGATGGTTATGAAATTGTCACCAAGAAACTTAGAACAGTTATACTTAAAAATTTCTACACAGCACAAAAAAAAATACCGAAAAAAACAGGCACAACGTTAATGGGCATGTAAAACGCCAGAATTTTCATTATTGGGCTAGAGAAACCCCTCATTGGATGAGAGAGTTGCATACTCAAAGACGAGAAAAAGTTAATGTCTGGCCTGGCATAATGGGAGACCATGTCGTTGGTCCATTCTTTCTTCATCAAAATTTGAATCGACTCAATTACCTGCATTTTCTTTAAAATGATGTTGCGCCAGCACCTGGTTTCCACAAGATGGTGCACCGCCACATTATCAAATTAATATCCGGCAATATCTTGTCGTGGCATTTCCCAACAGATGGATTGGGAGGTGAGGGCTGCTAGAATGGCTTGCGAGGTCACCGGACCTCACACCACTAGATATCTTTTTATGGGACTATGCCAAGAATTTTACCTTAGACTAGGGTGGTGTCAGGAGGTGCGCGATTCACATTTGCTACATTGAATACTGTACTGTTATTTTTGTTGTCATTAGTTACGTCATATGAAATTAAATTAGTCGAAAATGACTAAAAACGTGACTTGTATGGGCAGGTAACAAAATCGAGGAAAACTTGTTTTACACATTTTGTCATTTAAAAAAAAAATGCTGATGAAATCTAATAAAATATCGGATAAAGACCGCAATAATAAACAAAGGCGACCCAATACGAAAATAGTAGTAGTAGTAAAACCTGTATTGGCATCATTTCCTAATTTGCAATACTATTAACTCCTGTTTTGCGGAAAACAAATAGACGAATGGAGACATTGGTGGGAGGATTGTGAAGAAATGTGATGGAGTAGGGAGGAAGATAAAATGGGCACGGATTGGGGAAGGGTGTTGGGGTAGAAAGGCAAGGAAGTGGAGTTATTTGGGACGCTAAAGAGGAATAAAGAAGAGGGTAGGAAAAAGAGGCAAACGGTAAAGACACAAAACAAAACATTATGAAAATATTGAATTTATTCCATTTGGCTGTTACACACTCTATGGTTTTTTGTACGACTAATATGGAGACAAAGTAACGTCGGCAGTTAAGTCGCAGGCAGATGCTACGAGAATAAAGTGGACAGTGAAAGACTGTGCTTTTAGGCTCAAATATACATTTATTTTGCTACGTAGTCCCGTTTTCGTATAATGCACTTTATCGAACGTTTCTGCAATGGATGAATTCCATCCCTAAACTGCGATTCTGGCTGCAAAATACCCATCCACTGCTGCTATCACTTTTTCATTCTACTCAAAACGTTATAGATTTGGGAATACGTGGAGGTTATAGGGTGGATAGTCTAATAATTCGTACTTTTCTCAGTTTTCCCATTGCCAAAGCGCCTTTGTGGGCAGGCGTATTGTTCTGATAAAAAATGAAACCCAATCCAGGCCTCTTCGCCCGATTTTTTTCTAGAAGACTTGAATAGTACTGACCATTTATGTTTCTACTTTTTCAAGGTAATTAATAAAAATAATCCCTTTTGCATCCAGACAACACTGGCCATGACCTTTCCGCTAGATGAAATCGAGCCATCGGCCTCCACTAACTGTTTTGATTCTTGTTTCATTTCTGGCGTGCAGTGGTGTACCCATGTCTCATCCACAGTAACAAATCGGTGCACAAGATCGATTGGATTATTTTTAAAATGTCGTTGAGAAATTTATTTGCGCATTTGCTTTTGGTAAGAATTTAACAAATGCGACCACTCACCTTTCACAAAGCATTCTCATATTTAATTCTTTATGTAAAATGTTTTGATATGCCTATGGCCTCAGACTTTTAATCGCTGAATCGCTGACGGTGCGAAAATTATGCACCTTCTGGATGATTTCTTTGGTTATTGGTCGTCCTTCATTTGGATCATCTTCAAGAGATGCACGACCATGTTTAAACTAAGCCGCATATTTCGTCACTGTCGAAAATTAAGGACTCCTTGTAAACCCTTACCAACTTTGGATGAATTTCCGTTGGCGATAAACCGTTCAAAACGAAGAATTGTCTAACGACACGATATTCCAGTTTATCCATTTCAACAGAACATAAAACAATATTTTAAACATTTGCATAAGAAACTAGTTGATCAAGTCGTTATTGGAATACGTGTACAACATAAAAAAATAATCCTCGATAGTAACGCCATATCTATGTTAGGCCGAGAACTTTCCACTTTATCCTCGTACATTAATTCTGGTGTAAATTTCGCCTAGCATGTGTTTACTTGAATCGGATTTATTGCATACAACCAAACAACTTGAATGGCCAATTTAGAAATTTGAGATTTAGAATGGAATGTGACATGTGGCCTAAAGTAGTGCGCGTTGTAAAGTTCGCCTTGCGGAATAGACTTATGGACGCACCGCGGACGGATGCGGCCCCATAAATTTCGATGCGGACCGTTTGCCCTTTTAAACGCCGCACGGTGGTTGGCGAACGTGCGCTGAAGTCTCCCACACCATCGCCGCCAACAGCGGCACAATCCTCGCAACGGCCATTTCGTCTAAACGAATTTATATCGCTTAAGTTGCACTGTACGAATCCTAATTGCCTACATATATTACTTTCCACGAGGCTCCGGTTATGTGCTTCGTTACGAACTTTAATCACGGAGCCCCCGTCTCGAACCGATCGAACGGAATTGGCGAAATTGTATTATTTTATAAAGCGATAACTCGCGAAGCCGGAATTGATATTTTACATTTCGCGTAATTTCGAAGGGGCGTCGGATTTCAAAAAGAAATTTACATCCCATTTTTGCGTTATTATTCATCGCGCGATGAGTTAAACGTGCCGACTGGATTCGCGAGTAATGGAAACCACTTTCGCCGCGTGTCGCGCGTAACGACGCAATTCGTTTTGTCAGATTAAATTTCGGGCTCGGCTCGAATCGAAGCTGTCGCGGTCTAAGAAATTGTGCGATAAAAATTAGGCACGTTTCGTTAACCCGGGGCACTTTGGCCCTTCGCGCGTGACGGCGAAATTTTCGAATCAGTTGCGATAAAATTTCAGTTTTTCCGTTTCCTCGCTTCGAGTTTCCAAATTGAATGATGTGTTTCTCGCCGCGGGCGATGGTTCGATAAATTTCAACGGAAATATTCTTAAATTCGACGTTAAGTCGTACGTGATTTGGATGTAAGCTGGAGAAATATTTATGTTAAAATAGTAACAATGTGTGCTGTTACAACGTATTTACGCAGCAGTTTTTCTACATTGGTTACTTTTAGGATAAAAATTACTAGAGATACCAATCAAGTATCGTGGTTTCTCATAGGGGTTAAAAATTAAAACCAAATTATGATGAATCTAAGTTTCTATTTCTATTGCCATCGATGAATCGAGCGATTCTCACTCTCTCGACCATCGCCGTCGTCCGTTGTGTAATAAATGTCAGCACTGTGAGTCGTTAATTGTAATTGTGGTCTTTCTTCGTTATTGCAAAAGTTCATTTCGTACGAATCGTTAATTGCGTTTTTAAAGTCGTTTGATTTTCGTTTTGTACGCGCTTGTTATTTAACACTCAGCACACATGCTCATGCGATTCGTCGCCAAGATACAAACGAATTATTTTTTAATCTAAATGAAAATTCAACAATTTATTAATACACGTGTCTAACAACGCCATTTGCGAATCATGTACGTCTCCGAACAATTGACAAAGAAGAAAAAAGAAGTAAAGAAAACTTTGTCCAGATTTATTGTAAAACTACTCACGTATAGTTGAAACATTTCCAGAGCCAAAGTTGATCAAAGGGAGCGCCACCGACGAGGCTCTCGGGAGGGCGTCGTCTATTTGACGGACCCGCCCCGGACCCTCTCTGTCGGTAGGAGACGGCCGACATTCCGGAATCTCCTCGTTTCACGCATTGACGCTGAAAGAATGAAACCCCGGCCTCCAAGAAGTCCACTTCGCCGGTGATGGACGTCGGATATCTTTCTTCGCTGAAAATATTTTCGAGATGTTTACAATTGCAGTGTTGTTCGTATTGAATATTGATTATTATTTATTGTATACACGAATAGAAAAAAAATATTTTTTTTACAAACGGTTTGTTCCCAAATACATGGATTTCGCCAAGAGAACGAGACGTGTGTTAGGCCTTAACAACCTAACACCCATCCAGTGCGATCATCTACGTATGCAAATCAATTTTATAAAGCTCCGAAGATGTACATTGATCAAAGGAGTTGCAACGATAATTGACGGAAAAGTTCCAGTCGTAGCAATAAAAAGTAACGGGTAATATTTCGTACACATTTCTTTACTTTTAAAGCCGAAAATCGATGGAATTTTTAAAAAGTTGCTGGGTTAATCCTTAATCTTACAGTTTATGGATTGAAAAATGCGGATAAGTGTCCAATAAAGTGTAAGCAATTATTTCGGCTCATGAAAGATTTAACACTGTTCCAGTAAATAGATAAAAGCTCTTTGAATATCATTATGCACCGCGTGCGATAAAGATCACAATTTATATGGAAAATGCGGCGGAATATATCGCAGCTTTTGTGAATGGAAAACTGATGTACAAGATAAGCGGTATAATGTGCACACACATCAAATGCAGGATCCAATGTACGTAGCATATCGCGTTACTCACGGTAAAATTGGTGCTGCTGCATTTCCCGAAAAACTCCAATGCACTTAGTTATGTAGAAAAAAATCGATTATCGGGTGTTTATGTAAAAGATAATAAAGGTGTAATTAAAAAAGAGTATAGCCTAATTGATTCTAAATAGATTAGCATCCAAATTTTTTTCTGCGCATATTGATAGATTACATAGAGAGTGGTATCAAATTCAACAGTTTTCGATTCGTTTCATTTCCATATCTCTATTACTCTATTTATCTATTTTTATCGGATATACTACACACTGCACTCATATGAATTAAAATGTTGTTGGCTTCGGATTTGCCTACTTTTCAAAGTGAAGGTCGACTAAATGTTCCGTTTATTGTGTGCTTTTTTCAAGCGACCTTTTAGTTGCTTTATTCATTGTTATAAACCCAATATTCATTATAAACGAGATCGGGAAAATTATAGCAGGAACGTTTTCACTAAGAGCCAAAGAATTGCAAGAGCACCTCCAGGGAATATATCCAGCGTAACAAGTGAGTTAAAAGAGTTATCGGTACAGGAAGACATGATGATAGTGACGGCAATAAGAGATTAAGAAGATGAAATAAGGACTACCATGGACAAAAAGAGGAAATGAAGCAAATTGTGGAGGCACTTGAGGGATTAAAAACGGATATGAAGAGGAATACGGCAGCGAATGAAAAAAGTGCCGAAATATTTAATTTTAATTTTATTTATTAAAAAGGAAAGGGAACTACTCACTGCAACGATAGAAATGTTGGAAGGACACATAGGCAGGATGGATCACAAAGTGGCAATGTAGTGGTAAAGGGAACGACGAGGACAGGGAAAAGGAAGCCCAAATGTTCTCATAAAGCTAATTAGGACTGTAAATGAAGATTAAGGAAGTACACACAATAGAAACTCACAACCTGATTAATGTGGTGGAATTGCCAACTTTCGAGGAGCAAACGAGGGTGATGACGAATAAAAGTAAATTGCAATGTACAAATATCTATACAGAGGAAGACTTAAATAAAAAAAACACAAGATAGAAAGGCAAACGGTTAAGATTGGTTACAAAGAATAACTCTTTCTAACAAGGTGTGGATTTGGAATATGCAACTAAAGAAACTGGTCCATAATGAAGAGGCTGGGTTGGGTTGCCAGGCAACAACTAAATAATGTCGATCAGAGGGTAAGAGGATCATACTATATTTTAAGGACGGCAATACCGGCAAAGGACACGAGACAAATGCACACAATATCTCAACAATTAAAGAACGGAGGAAAAGATACATTTTTATGGACATTTGCAATGCAAAGGGCACTTTTGCCCGAATGAGTCTTAAAGAATTAATAATGGAAATTAAAAAATATAAGATAGAAATAACAACAAACAAAACAATTAGGGCTACATATTGTAGATATATAAGATATGGCATTTCTTAAAAGTGGGGTAAAAGCCAAAAGGCTTCATGGTACGAAAACTTATAAAGATAAGGTGGAGTCTTTCAAACTAATATCAGAAAGGTTATGTGATATATGTTTGCGAAAGGAGAAGAACAACATCAGTGTAATCAATGCTCACCCCCACAGAAGAAAAGAAGAAGAAGAAAATGACACATTTTGCGAACAACTAGAAGAAGAATATGAAAAATTTTTTGCCAAAAACAGAATACAAATTCGTCGCTAAACATTATGTGATCCCATTCATCGATCCAACGTTGTCTTTCTTGGCACCATAGAAGTCTGGCTTTTTTGTGAAGTAGCGCCAAAGGAAGAGGTCGTAAAGGTCGACATGAGTGAAGACTAAAAGATGAAATTCCTCGGTACACAGTTCTCCGCGATACTATCTGCCACAGATTTCTCATCCAGTCAACACCAATTGCAGCCGAAGAACGAAATCTGTCTGTAAGACTCATTAGTCTTAGAGACTAATGAGTCTTACTCACGTCCGTTAGTCGCTCGAGGACGTCCGCTTCCCGGGCGATGATGTTATTATGTGCTTCAGACCACGCAGTCCATGTTCGAAGCACTGTTAAAGGATTTCGATTCAATCTTCGACCAATTTCATGAAATACGTGCCTCGTGCAGGCCAACAATTCACCCCCTTTCAAGGTCAGACTCATTGGATAAACCGCGGTCCTCTACCAATTAACCATTGTTAACAATCGAACAAACAACATTCACTCACCAAATAGCATTTATTTTGTGATGCAGTGTTTAAGTTTCCTGTACAGATTGTCTGTTTTACAGCAAAAAACAAATATATAAAAACTTGCAGTTCTTTGTGTATCGATGTGATGTTCTTATCACAGACGTTTAAGATGCAGCCAGTTGTTTTGTTAAGATTCCAGCTTGGTGACTAATTTTATTCGAAGTGTTGCATTTTTTTGGTACGTAGTGTATAAACGGACATTGATAACACCAGATTGCAGGGTGTGCAATCAAATTTAGTTTGTACTGGTAGAAAGAAAACATATGAACTTAATTACTATGAGAAGTATGAAAATAGCAGATAGGATCCGATTATTTCTTAGTAAGGATAAGCTGTAAACAAGATGGAGCAAATACGAGACAGAAAAAATATTCTCATCGTATAGTTTTTTACGATGAGAAAGATTGCAGAAGGAGGATATTAAAATAGAAAATCAGGGGAGATTGCAAAAAATGTAAACTTACTGCCATACATGTAGAGGAGATGTGGAAATAAACAAAAGAAGTCATCAAATATACTAAAATGGCGATCCAGAAGAAAAAGAAACGAACAGATTGGTTCGATAACGAGTGTGTAGATATAGCAAAGGAGAAAAAGAAAATAAGACAAGAAATACTGAACAACAGCAGAATGGCAACCAGAGAAATCCAAACCAAAATGTAAGAACAAGAGAACACAATCGAAGAGCATGTATAGGAAGAAAAAAATATTGTACAATGAGAAAACCCATTAAGGAAAAAAAATCAGAACGAGAAAATCCATTTTCCAAAAAAAAAAAAAAGAGAAAATTTATATACAGATATATATACACTCCACGCCAGTATCATATGTGTATCTAATTGATAATATCCTGTATTATTTAGTCTCAATGCGGAAACTGCATCCGGCCCTAATATCCACCTAGTATCACACTTTTGTTTGATATTTTTCTTTCCATCAGTTTGTACAAAGTTCATTAAAATATTTCATTGCCGTGTATATGCGGAAAAATATGCCTAGATGCTTGAAGAAAGTCAAAATAGAGCACAGATGATGCAAAAGATTCTGGCGTACACGCTGCGAAGGATTCCCCCCCCCCCCCCCCCAATCGTTGCTGTTTTCCGAAAGATGTTTTATTCCAGCTTGTTCAGATTTTCTACATTTTCTATATGGGTTTTTAAAAAACATGGCTCAACAGCTGCTCTTTCTTCCTAAAAATATGGAGTGCATCATTGATCAATTATCCAAGAAAGTCGGCTCCGTTGTAAGACACCAGGTTGTAAAGGGCAAACAAATGTATTTTGACAAAGTGATAAAGAATTTGTGTAGTATTTGCGCCATGCAGACGTCAATATCTCCACACTCTTGCTGATACGTAATTGCAGTGGTCTTTTTCCAAAGTCGTACGCGTTGCTAACTACGTCGCAGCCGTTGCCATTAAAGATGAAGAGGCTTTGTTGAAAATAAATTTCAGTCAATATATTAAGGTGATGACAGTTGTTTGACTTTCTCTGAAAATTGCATCAAGTCATGCAAGAATGGGTCAATAGCCTACACTTTTGCTGCTATTGTTGCAGTGGTCTTGATCTTTATCGACGATCTTGGCTGACATTTGTTTTCAACAAATGGGTATTTAGTGGCGACTGCTGCGAAGTACTTGCAAGTCTGGACAGTACCGACTTGGTCCATAAACACCACTGCAATTACCTAACAGCAGGTGTGTGGGTATTGACTCTAGTCACCCTGTTCATTTTAATGTCGTAACATTCGCCTGCAAACGAAAGACTATCTTACGTGAATTCTGCATCTCTGCCCCCCACATACAAGCGTCTTAATTGCATGTTTTGCGTTCCTACAACAGCTAGTTGCAGATGATGTGAGATGAATGTTAAATAGGCCATTGCTTGTAAATGGTGATTATGAAATTACTTTTATTTTTAGAGTGGATTTTTCTCGCTCTGAGTTACTATACTTTTCTACTTCTGATAAAATTGGCGCAATTTTATTTCCCAGTGACGATCGACCAAAATCTTTCGTCCATTTTGAACATGCGACCTTCTTCAGCTGTTGCAACCATTATTTTATTCATCGACATAAGCGCCACTTCATTCCTATTCTACAATTCCGTAGTTCGGCGCTCCGCCGAACAACCCCAATTGATAAAAGCAATCGACACACAAGTAGTATCGTAGAGTCGTTGAAATTGAGATCGACGTGATACGCTTCATGTACGTTTTATGTTCGAAGCCATAAAACTTGTTAGCAGTTTCGCGTAAGCCAAGATACATTTGCGCGAGCTTACCTGATTCTAGGATCGAACTTTACGTCGTTGCTTCCGGCGGAGCTGCCTCCGAGCAGGCACACCAATGAAGACGGCTCCGCTACGATTTCTAAATCCACCGGCTGACTTGGAAGCCACCATTCCCTTTCTTCCAAATTAACGTAAACCTGCACAAAGTTTGTAAAATAAATACACGGGCAAAATTTTAAATTGTATTTGCAATTTACTATCACGAATTTTGTATAAAACGTATTATTAACCCTATGTAATAGTTTTCGTGTTAATTTTGGCAATAAAGTTAAACTGTAAGACACAACGAAGAGAATCTTGGATAAAAGAACTCGCTTTATTAAAATAAAACAAGGCGGAGGCTTGTGACAATGTTATTGTATATGCGAGTACAAACACGTTGATGATTAACTCAATAACTTGTAACAATCTTGTTATGTGTATTTCAGCCAGTATTTGTATTCAGATGCGGTTCCGTAACGTTAGCAATTGCAACTTTACATTGAACGTGCTGCAGGGATTTGCAACGAACTTCAACTTACAAGTATAAATTCTGCACAGCAGCACGACGGAATCAATTAAAAAGAGTACACGTTCGTTGTGCTTTAATTAAACTTGTACATGTTACCATACTCTGTTAAAAGTAATTATCTAATTGGAAATTTGAATTATCGTCTATAGTATCTTAAATAGTTTGGGTATATTCAGGGCTTTAAAACCTATTATGAAAGGATTTATAAAGAAAACAAAATCAAAGTAATAAATTACAAGTTTGAAACTCTTCTCATTTCATTTGCATTAACACTTCTTTACTGACAAAGATAAATATCATCACTTCTGCACTTTCATAGACTTGGATCGAATTTTTATTGAATGAAACGTACGGTATAGGTTGCAATAAGCATATCGTGCATTCATGTGGACGCCGTCGGCTCTAATTGAGTGCTTTGGGGCTGGCATAATTCTCCAACCGTACTAGGGTTGTCTATCCCTTTTCGGCTGCAACATTGACATGTCTGCAAATTTATGTCTATATGGCGATAATTTATTGCGTGCGAATTTGCACGTGTGTGCATGTACGCCGAGAAACGAGGTCACTTTGACGCGATGCAATTTAAAATCAATTCGCGCCCTTACCTGTCTATGCAGAAGTTTGACGTCAAAGCTAATCACGTCGCTAACGGGCTCCCCTTGCGGCGTTACGTAATAAACCAATAATTGGCTTACCGGGGCCATAACCGACCGAACCATGAAGCTGAAACAAAGTTAATAACAAACCTTAGTTGATTACATCTACAGCGTATTTCATGCTGGGCGGGGGCGTCGATCGCGTCGTTATCGGGGCACCGGCAAAGTTTTCCGTGAAATTTTACGATAGCGCCCAAGAATGAAACATAACGCGGCAGATAAGCGAAAGATCGTTGCGGGAAAAATTTATTGGTCCTTGATCAGGCCGCCGTGCGAAAGAAAATCTTGTATTTTTAGGGCTTTATCGTAAACTGCGCGGAAATAACGTTATCAGGATTTATGGCAAATTATTTTCAATTTTTGAGGTAAATTCGTTTATTTTGCGACTGAGGCAAAGTTATAAACAATCAATGGAGAACATAAACAGGCACCGAAATTGTACTTATATGTACTTGGTCATTTATCTATTAATCTTCCTACACAACGCCTCCTACCCCAATTCTAACGATCGACTAGTACATGTTGCAATGTGCTAATAACGTCGTTACCGTTTATGGCAAATTATTTTCAATTTTTAAGGTTAATCAATCACTGAGCATTGAGTATTTTATCCACACTAATCTTCCTTAATATCGAAATCAAGAACGAAGTGAAACGTCCAACCTATGAAGCGTTGGAGCGTTGTGTTTTGAAAATTTTGCAGCAACGCTAACTTAATGCTTGTAATAAGTGCGGCTCTACCACGATTTGGCTGCGAATTGTATATTTTAGTTGAATCTGTTCAAATTCTGTGATGGCTGGGCGTTTATCCAAAAGTTGAATTGGATAAACGCCCAGTAGTCGTTGGAACTTGGTCCTATTAGTATTGGTAATAGCCCTAGATTCGTAATTTCCATTGTGAATTTGAATTTGAAGTCAATATTAGAGGTTATGTTGATATTTGGTAATAAATATTAATTCATATAACTGAGGAATATTCTAGAGTTCATAAAATGCTTTCGTTTAAGTGATTATATTGGGTTTCTTCTTAAGAGAATTAATATCGAAGCAGGATGTGGATTTGGAAAGGATTTTTCTAGATGATTTCTTTAAAAATGCCTTCTTACTTCAGCCAATGCCATGAATGACTTAGGGTCGCATTGAGTTTTTGTTCTGCTAATGTTTTGTGCTTCTAGGACTCTATGAGTTAAGCACTTCAACTCCTAAAACATAAGTGTAACGCCTCTCGATAACGCATCCATGATTTCTTTTGTGCAACCTTTGGATTTGTTTGTAGATTTTTCTTTGGTCTCAGTAATCAGGTTTTGATCTATGGATCAACGGTGCCTGTTGTCACCTTCGTCTGTTGAATTGCGGGAATAGTTTCAGTCATTCTTTCAAGTGAGGATTTAAAAATCTTAAGTTTCTTCGAATGGAACTCTTTTTCGAATCCTACCGATGGCGACAGTTAATTTTCGTCGTGAGCAGTTGATGTTTTCAAAACGCAATGAAATTTAGGTGGATTTATTTTTCTTTCTACTCGCTTCAATACAAAAAAGTCCTCGGGTATGTTTTGATGTAATTTGTTTAATTCTATTTTTATAATAAACTTAAGTTAAACCTTACCTACTTGTTCTTATCGAACTTAAAATCATATGTTAGAGAAGACTGGGGTTACCAGGGCTCAAGTTTTGGATGGAAAAGTGCGTTCTGATTTAATTCTAACTTGATGAATTGAACGTCTTACTTACTTACTTACAAGTAGACGTTTGTATCTGAGCGAACGTGACACACAGGAGAGTGGACATGAACATAAGGAACCGCCCTCTGGCCCTCTACTTATGAACAAATTTATATTTGTTTAGCTGCCACCAGCCCTACAGCTATACCACTGGAAAGTTGTAGGTCTCTGCAGGGAGTTGTTTGGTGACCGAGTTCCTGGATGTGACTCCGGTTTTTATCAGTTCGTTCGCATTGATGTGGATAGCCCGAGTTAATATTCATATAGCCAATTGTCAAAATACAAAGAAATCTTTCTAATGGATTGCATACTAATATTCGAGTTCCACAGGGTTATGTTTTGGGGCCACTTTTTTTCTACTGTATGTGAATGAGTATTTAACGTATTAAAAAAAGGAATCGTACGCCTTTGCGGATGATATAACTTTTAGTTATTTCGGCTCAAGCTTTGAGAATGTTTGGAATGATTAACCCCAACCGAACCCAGACTGTTGAATGCTTTAATTTTAACCTCCAAATTATTTATTGATATTGTTAATAATTGCAATTATCCGCACTGTAGCCCACCGTGTTAGATATAGATTTATTTAGCCGGGTGTATCGTTCGATTCACTGCCAAACGAGTATGACTCACTAACATGTAATGTACCATACGTAAGCTCATAAAAGAGTATGTACGATTATTTAAAAATGTCAAACGGTAGCTGTGTTTATTTGCGATTATAGCAACGTGTTCTCTTGTTGGCGAATTCATTCGGTGAAAGAAATTCTGCAGGAAGACTTGGTAAGAAACCCCAACCTAACCCAACCCAGACTGTTGAATGCGTTAATTGCAAGTGTATCAATGAAGCAAAAAAGTAAAAAACGGGTGATTTCCGTAGCCGATTGTTTCCGACATGAAAGAAATTCGTTGGGTTATCGTTGATGTTTTTTGTATATGTACATCATGTTGTGCCCGACATTCTCCAGTTTCATAAAGTGTGAGCTAGGTAAGTGCTAAAGCAATTGCTTTCAGAATTGAAACAGCGACGTGTTGATGTCCGTGACGAACTTTTGCGACGATATGAATCAGAAGGGAATATGTTTATGGCAAAGATTGTGATGAGTCCTGAGTGGACTATTTTCACTCTAAAAGCAAGAGAGCAAGCAAGGAATGGCGTTACACCTTTTCGTCAAATCCCAAATAAAATCACACACAGCTCTCGGCACAAAAGGTTATGCAATTTTGGCGGACTATGCGCCATGCGCCTAATGGAATTTCTGTTACTAGTACCACATACTCAAACTCCTGACGAATCATCTCAAACGTACCATCAGAACAAAAATACGCAGGTCACACGAACAAAATTTGAAGGTTGAGTATCTACCAGGTCCTCCTAATTTCGCAGAGCTGGTCCTAAGCGATTATCATGTCTTTCATCCATTTAAAGGGGAAGAAATACTGTGTGGTAACTTTGTTTCATTTATTTGCCAACCACAGTCTCCGATTTACTATTATAGATTGTTTACCTTACTTTAATTACAATTAAATTAAGTCCATATATATGTTGTATAAGCTAATAAACATTGATTTGCAATCAACATGGCTTATTATAATGTCAGCAATAGTATCTCCTTGAATTTCATTTGCTCTTACACTATTCGAACCTGCGCTGCGTACCCAGTACATTGCACGAATTTGGGGTCCAATAAATAACGCCGATTAATATTTGAAACACGGATCCGGCAGAACTTCGCCATCTGCCGGCATTAGACAAAATTCCGCAGTGTGTAACACAGTTTGTGTTAAATGGGACAAAGTTGGGGCAATTCTGTTTGGGAGTAATATCTATTATCTGGGATTCGCTATCCTTGAACGCCGACCGAATACTAATACGGCGCGTAAACCGGCAATGCAGCTAAAATCGCTCTCGCAACTACTTGCCGCGCCCCGGTTCGGCTCCAAACAATACGGTCCTTACATCTAATGCTTACATGCACGTAATATCGCGAAGGCGAACAACTACTTGACGACTCGTACACGAAACACTAAAACGACCTTTGTCTAAATTTCGATTTTTGGTTGATTCGTACAAATTAATGTTAGACGTGTGTTTACGTGGGTAATTAAAATGCAGCTCAAGCGGTTGCCCTAATCGTGTCGTCGGAGTGCAAACGGCGCAAATTTGCAACACCCGTTATTGTAATCACGACACATTATGCACTGCGGCATTTCCCCGGCTGTGTTTCTATTTTCGCCGAGTTTTCCTGCGGTAATGACGGCGAGCAGGAGACTCTTTCATGCAGTCGCGCTGGCTAATGAAGTTCGCGCTGCAGCGGTCTGTGAAATTGACTTTTGTCTCCTGTCGACTTCACATCGAGCCTTCGCGTTCATTTTACGCCTTATGGTTTATGCATCTCGGTGCATAGCACCGTATAACAATAATCAGTCGGGGATGACTTAAAATAATAAGTTACAATTAACGCGAGTTTTACTATCCATTTCGAACTGTACTGGAAGTGTAATCATAACTGCGCTTTGATTAATAAATAATTGATTGTGATATAGGTGACTTCGTGAATTAAATGTTTTATAAATGAAAGTTGCTATTGCTGAAATTTTAAAATGTCCATGTAAAATAATTATATGACATGCAAACTAAATAATTGATATGAAATATTAATCGGGGTTGCTTCAAAAAAATCTACCCTCAGGTGTGATTAACTAGAACGTCCTGTGCAATTAAATTCGAAAATTCAAATTCTAGGATGGGGTATCAGATTAAGCTTATGCAATATAGGATGTGTTTGGTTAGTATTTGAAAGCAATGAACGACATATCAAAGGGTAGAAGAGACCTAGAATATCTGGTGCGATAGAATTAATTAGAAGAGTGGGGAACTGGTGCGAGAACATGCCCCCTCACATATATAATTAAAACCGCGCAGAAAGTTACCACAAATGGTACACAAGAATGATTGAAAAAAAAACTTATCCTACGAATGCTCGTCTACCAGAAGAAGATTGAATTTAACGACAGTGCGGAAAGCATTTGATGATAATGGAGATGTGCCAAAAGATCCTAAAGCAAAGTCATAAAAAAACTAAAGGTGAAAAATATTTGTTTATAAGATAAGACAAGAAAATAAATAATTAAAAATAGGAACCAAGGAAATCGAAAATAAGATGTTCGAATTGAAAAAAGCGTGGATACATTAGAAAACAAGGATTTCAAACGACATAGTTTTCACAGGAATGGAAAGCTTTAAAAGGAGACGGCAGGAGTAAATGTGGAAGTGGATGAACAATTTCAAAGAATATGGAGAGAAAAGACCAATCGTAAAATAAATTGGAAGGACTTTGGAAATAACAACGTGTAAGAAAAATCAAAGAAAATCAGAAAATTTAAAAGTAGAATCAATAAATAATAATATATATGAAACGGTGGTCATGCAAAACCAATGAACATCTCGAGACGAAAGGTCAGAATGAAATAAAGAGGCACAGGTAGGAAAACATGGAAAATAGTAAATTATACGTAGACGAGAAACAAAAATAGGAAGAGAAAGGGTATATGGTAAAAAACAGAAAGCAATGGAAAAAGATCTGCAAGATCCAGGCAAGAGATTCAACTCCACCCTACGCTTGAGACCCAGGAGGGTAGATGGGCGATATGGATTAAGTATGTAAGAAATAATTTGTCATGTTTCAGTTGCAGAATAAAAGCTTATAAGTACTAAAGCTTTGTACCTTCAAGGAAGTGGTAATGGAAATTACTTGATGGAATTTTTAGAATCTCTTCTTAAACTAATGTTTAATAAATTATAATCTTAATGGCAAAGAATATTTTAAAAACTAAGTAAGTAGGTGACGTAAACCAACAACAGTTTCTAGTTTTGCAGAATTCTGGGTGTTTAGTGTTTGAGATGAAGTTATAATTTAATTATTTTTGTTTTTTATTTTAAAAATGTACAGGCATGGAATTGTTTTGATATTTAGGAATTATTAGGGTTAGGTTGAGTTGGGTTGGGTTGGGTTGGAAATCGTTTTTCAGTAAATTGGACAAAATAACTTTAAATAACCGATACCAAACATATTTACAAAAAAATCGTGCATTTTTAAGTTACTCGTAGATGATTTTTAGTTCAATACAATTCTTTGTATGTGGTGTAAGATTGTATAATAAACTTGCTAGTTAAATTCTATAAACACTAAATAGACTTAAACGCAGCCTATAACTTGAATTAATATAAAATTCTGACTCCAACCTAGAATTTTTTTTATGCCCTCCTCGCTGATCACAATTTTCAAAATAATATACTCGTTTTTCATACCTAACATAATCTGAGCTAAAATATTCTGGAATTGCACTTTACATTAACTCGTATACACACAACGGTGTCAAACGGAAAACATGAAAGAAATAATCTCGGTGCTCAGGAACAGCACAAATAACGGATAATCTCGCGGCCGATCTTGCGCCAGGGGAGTCGACTTGGCCGAAGACGCTAAACACATTCGATCGAATATCCCATTACGAACCCGGAAAAAAGTATATGAAAGCCTCCGGGTCTCTCATAAAGTTCTATTCGCCCGGGACATCTCATTCTCACCTCAGTCTGACAGCTCTGCTTTGATGCGCTCGCATCCGGAACACACAAAATAATACCGAAGATCCCCCAAGACTTTGCGGTTGAAGCGGATAGCACACACGATCTTTAAAGTTCATTGTTTTTGATGTTAATGGGTAATAAAAAATATAAAAAAATTTAATTTGAGATTTGTATATTAATTACATTTATAAAATGTAATATAATATTAATCGAAAATATTTAAAGCATATAAAGATTAAGTAATTATTTGCAGTTATCATGTTAGTCAATTATTTATTGAAAATCTTAATAGTAATAATTTATAACCTAGAAACGTTAAAAATAAGCGAAGGATTTGTTTGTAATTAAAAGTTTAAGTTGATGTAAGACACATAGAAATGGGTATGAAAGATTGCAGTTTACTTCATTTTTATAAAAAGGTACTTACTCATTTTGCAGAGCTTGTACATTTCATTTAAATGAAACTAGCAATTAATTGATCCTAATTTGTAGTGTTGTTAACATTTCATGTGCGAATTTACCCATATGTCTTTGAATAAAAATGTTTATATTAAAAGAAATTATTTCTAAGGAAATAATGATGAACAACACTACGGGTACAAATTATACATATGTTATGCTAATTAAAGTTTACTTTGCTGTCGCGCTTTTGAAAATTGCCATTCCGACGTAATCCATTAAGTTCAGCGAACGTGTATTGTGGTTGTGGTTACTATGCAAATTTACGAGATAACTCCGTTTTAACAATTCGTTAGATATACAAGTTTTAATGTCTTGATCAAACATTCCGGACGAAATTCTGTACATTATTCCGCTGCGGCGTATACGGTTAACAAATGGTCTGGCCCTAATCATATAAATACACTGAGATAATTATCACGGTTGCACATTACAATGGCACGGTTCATTTAATGAAAATAAATTGTAGCTCGTGCAGTTTAATTTCTGCAATAATTTCGGTTTAGTTGCTTGGTTCTACGTGAATCAAATTTTGTTACGGTTCTTATTAACGCAAGCTCTAACTGTGGTGTAGGGTATTGTAAATTTAAATGAGGATTTCAAGTCAATCCAATACAAATTGAGCTGTAGCTGAAAATAATATTACGCGTAAAAAATTAAATGAAAACAATTAACGTGTCAAGTTGAGATATAAATCAAATAAATTTTTATTACAAGGCCCAGTTATGTTGTAAATATTAGTTCTGTCATATTTAAGGCAATCACTGAACGGTGTGTATATCCATAGATGGGGGGGGGGGCGTCTGGCGAATATAGTTGATTATGATAACAAGTTGTAGAGGTTGGGTTTTCTTGTAACTTTTATTCGTTAGTATCGATAATTGGAAATTATAACAACACCTGCATTTTAACAATTCGTTCAAATTTTTAACGAAAATACAGTCAATAATGTGTTGGTACAATGTATTTATTTTCTTTATTCGTCCTCGTTTCTTCTTAGATCAAAACCGCACTAAGAAAGCCACAATCAATCACATGAACTTTTTTCAAAACGATCACCTTTTTCACTTCTACATTAATAAGCAAGGTATATGATCATCATCGTTGTAGTTGGATGAGGTGTCCATAACGTGCTCTCGATAAAGTGGACTTTTTGTTGAGAGTGTTAGTTTGTAGTGCTGAATAACTTCCTGTAACTTTCGACCGGGTAAGTTTGCAAATTATTGAATTTTTCGCAAAATTACGAGATGCAAACATTGCAATGAGTATGTCTGGTGCTCGAGACCTTGAAAACATCAAGTCCAGTTAAAAAACATTCCGAGAAGACTCGATTTTAATTCTTATTTCATTCTCCACAACTTTGTTTCAATTTTTTTTTCACACGAGCGGTTTTCGCTGCTTATCTTTTGTGGCGGAGCGCTTATTAATGTGCAATTGTACGGTAAAAGTTGAGTCGCCAGTCAAGCGAATCCCGCCAAACTATTCGTTCGAGACTCGGACTTCTGCACATTGAATCGTGCTGCACGCTGAGCTTTTCGAAACGCTGCCCCAACGGTGCGAGATACGACAAAACTGAACATAAATAAAGTTGAAGAGAATCGAATTCTCCCAAATAAAGTGCGCGAGGGCATATATCCATCTTTTTTGCTTTAGAAACGGCATGAGTTCGAAGTTGCAACGTCGCTTTTTGTAAAAACGTTTTTCGGCTCCAGCTTTGAAACGGTTGAAGATAAATATGCCTCGTCGTTTCGATTCCATTGGCAGATTTCATTCTCCACAACTTTGTTTGTATATTTTTTTTTCAGAGGAAAGACGGTTTTCGCTGCGTATCGAGTTTTCGGCGGAGCGCCTGTTAACGTGCAATTATAAATCAAAATTATAAATAACGTCAAAACCGAAGACATGAAACTTGTTCATAAAACAAAAAATGTTAAACGTAAATTCATTGCAATCTTAGAATGTGACGTCCGGCAAAAAGATCTACTAGTCTATTTATGTAATCTATCGACTTTAGAGTTGCTGTCAGCAAATCCTCAGGTTTACCATTATATGCTCGTATGGTACATTCTTCAGTGATATGTCTGATGGTTTGGATTTTTCGCAGACGCAGAGGGTCGATGGTTGTTTGCCCCATTTGTGTAAAGAGTATGCACATCTGCCATGATGGGTTCTGATTCTGTTAAGTGTGGACCATATTTTACGTGGTAAGTCGAAACCTGGTGGTTTTTGATGTACGGCATGTTATTGTTTTCTTGTGGAGTCCATTCTTGAGTCCATGCGTTGGTAAGATTGAAGTCATCTTCACCCTTGCCGTTCTTGTTGGTGGTCGTCTGGACCGATCTCGGTTATGGTTGACATCTTCGATATCCTGATGCATGGGTAAATTTGTATTGTCCATGATCTTTTTATACTCGTTCCTAAGAGTATTTATTCGTCGCAGTTGAGGGGGTCGGGTGTGGGTTAGGACTGGAAGCCATTGCGCGGGAGTTGGTTTGATGACAGACACCAGCAATCATTCTCATGATGTTATTTAGCTGCGCATCTATTTTATGTACGTGTGAGCTGTTTAATCAAACTGGAGCGCTGTATTCAGCAGTTGCGAAGACAAAACCAAGCGTAGAGGAGCGCAGAGTGGAAGCCGATGCTCCCCAACACAGTTTGTGAATTATGTTGTTTCTTGTTTTTAATTTTTCAGCAGTTCTCGATAGGTGCTCTTTGAAAGATAGTGTTCTATCAAGGGTTATGCTTAAATATTTAGGAGTTTTGTTGCAGGTAAGTAGGGTGTTTTCAAATTGTATGTTGAGTTCTTTTCTGGCGAGTTATTATTTAGGTGGGAGCAAGTAACTTCTGTTTTGGTGGCCTCCACTTGCGAAAATATTTCCCCACTACTTCCAGATCTGTCGTTAGGGTCTCCTCTAATTGTCCAATAGAACTGCACCTTGTTGCTAGTACCCAGTCATCGTAGCCAAACTTTCCTGATCTTGTTTCTGTCATGTCAGCAATATACATGCTAAAGAGGAGTGGAGCAAGGACAGATCCCTGTGATAGCAGGCTGTCTATCAATCGGGTTGTTAGTTTACAGGGGATTACACGTAGGAGCTTGTATATCATGCTCTCTCTCCACATTGTGTCATATGCCGCCGATAGGTTGATAAATACAGCTGAGGTTTTAAGTTTTCTTTCAAATCCTGTCTGTAGGTGGTGAGTAATAGGATAGGACTTGATCTGAGCAGCTTCGTTTAGGCCGAAAGCCTGCTTGTTCGACCGGAATCGCCTCAAGTATTCTTGCGCTAATTCTGTTATAAATAAGCCGTTCTAGTAGCTTATTGGTCACAGACAGCAGAGCTATTGGCCTGTAACTCTTGGGGCTTGGGGTTCAGCTGGTTTGCCTGGTTTAAATATAGCGATTATTTTCGATCGTTTAAATTCTTTTGGGATGTTACCAGTTTGTGTAATATCTGTGAATAATTGAGCCATCCAGTCTAATTGTCTAATTGCCACAGTTTATTAAGAATTCAGGGTGTATATTGCCAAACCCTACAGCTTTTCTTGTCTTGGCATCTTTAAGAGCACTTCTTCGTAAGTGTAAGGGCGAGCATGTTCAGTTTCTGTGGCTTGAGCTTTTATGGTTTTAAGTTCTCGTTATGTATCCTTGGGTGCTTTGGATGTCGCTACTATGTGTAGAGCAACGACGTTTGGGCTGACGGTTGGATTGTGTCTTTGTGTGGGGGTTCCGCTTCCTAGTTTGCTTAGTAGTGCCCACACTTGTCTGCTCGATGTCTGGATGTTCAAGATTTTTGTCGACTTTTCCTATCTCGCCGCATCTCGGCTATGAAGTAGTTCGTCTCCTATTTCCTGATCACCAGTTTCAAGAAAATTTTGGTACAATTCGTCAATGTTTTGGGACAAGTCGGGAATGTATTATGTGCGATAGCCTCTTGGTATACACTTTTTGGCACTACTTATTACGGCGCCAACAAATCTCTTGTAATTTTTGCTGGTAGGGGGTATCCAACCTAAATATTTGCCTAGTTCCGTGGAGAACTTTGTCCAGTTCGCCTTTTTCAAATTCCACCTTGGGCGATGGATAGAGGTAATTAAGGGGATTTGTGTTCCCATCTCCACTATGACTGGACGATGCTGGCTGTGCGGGAAGTTGGGGAGATCGTTTCGTGCAACTTCTATGGGCTACCAGGATACGGCTGGCGGGTTGCAGGTGTTGGAGACGGTGATACTTCCTATTTGTATGACAACGTTCTGGATTTTCATTCTTGATGTAAGACTATCATTGCGAAAAAATCAAGTTGTAGAAATAGTTCCTTATGTATGTAACACTTGTAATGTCAGTGAGCATTTTCCAGGATAATTCACTTATTAGAGAATACATAAATTTATATGTATTTTTTCACTATTATTACGAAAATTCTTCAGCCACAATTACATTTGTAATAATTATCTAGCCGCCGAAATTCGTTACCTACAAAAGTTTCCTGTTACTCAAATAACTCCAACGTCCATTATATCATACACCCATACCTCACTGCAACAGCACACGTGCAGCTAACGAACGCCCTAACCACTCACGCAAATACGCCCGCATATCTCGGTTGCACAATTCGCCGGCCGAAATTATTTCGTCAGAGAGCGAAAATAAAATCGGGCGCACTCCAATTTCCCCGTTTCCTAATCATATCAAAATATTTGCACGGAATTAAAACGGACTGGTGCCGTTCCCTTAATTCGCGACTCGATTAAGCGAGAGCGTTCGCATCAAAGAAACGCGAGCCGACGTTAAATCCACGAGTTTGTTTAGTTCGTCGATTTAATTCGTTAAGTTTAACAAGGGAAAGACTCTGCACAAAAGGAACAGGGGAATCGTCGATTTGGCTCGATGCATCTGCAATTATTCGATTCGGCTCGTTCGTGTGTATTATCGCGATCGGGGTTGTAAAATCGGTAACGATGGCTCGGCCCGTTTTTTAGTTTTCGGAATAACTGAATTCAATTTTATGATTCGTATTTTTGTGAGGAATTTACCACATGTTTTATATTTATTGCTGTTTTATGGGTTAACCATAAACAAATACATAACTATGATTGTTATGTATCAGCCAGTTATAGTGGCGCAGTTTATATAATAATGACCATTAAATGCATAATAATTTAAAATAAGTAGGCAAAATTCAAAACATCAAAATTATATACAAGAAAATTGAACAAGCATTACATCATTTCTCATATGCAACATTTACACGTGGTACGCGATACATCACTGTGTGCAATGTGCATGCAATTTAAATCTTTAGTTATAATATTAATATGCTGTTTTAAAGGAGGCAACATGATGGATGAACGTCAGTTGTTGCAGAAAGCATCGTTCACGCTCCATTTAAACCACTATAAAATGGTAATAGCCCGTTGAAAGGCAAAAGTCCATGTTTGTGAATAATATTTTCTCGAGATGGTTTGCGTAACAGTATTTGAACGAATATTAATTAAAGTGTCGTGGGTATTGCGCCTGATGTGATATGTATGACGCTTTGATGTGCGCTTCATATCTACGCAGTCATATGTTTCAGCGAGCATGAAAGAGGCAATTCAATGGGCACAATTTCTTTTATGTGTTAAGACTGCGATGATATTGTGGCTTAAAAACAGAGTAGCAATTACTATTGCAAAATAATGAGAAATTACTGAATATGAATAATTAAATTTATTAAAAAGGATTTACATGGAATTACTAATGTTTTGAGATACTTACAATTTGCATTTTTTTAATTATTGCTGGATATGTGTTTGTTGCAGAAGCAGACTATTAACTCGTTATAGGTAAGTCTGTCGTACTTGGAACAGACGATAAATTGTTCGTGATGTTCAACAGAATAAAATTCGTATCAAAGTTCTGAACTTTTGGAACTTAGTCCCATGTTACTTTCATTACTTCTGCGAAGAAGGCATTACCTTACAATTTGTTGACTTAACTAAAGGAAATAAAAAATCGGAAAGGAAAACAATAATAATAGTATATTAAAAAACAAGTTACAGAAGGTACTGTTTCAGGCATGAGTCTGAATGTCCTGAATAGCCTTCTGTACGAGTATTTTATACTATTTTTTTACTTTGCACCCTTTTTACGTAAAAAATTAAAATTCTTAAGTATTTCAACATTTAGGGATATTTGCGCGGGTTGGTAATTTTTCACGTAAAAAGGGAGCAAAGTAGAAAAATAGTATAAAATACTCGTACAGAAGGCTATTCAGGATAGTCGTCTGTTCAGGACGAACATAAAGAAAAAAATCATACGAGACTCATTTTAACAGTCGAATTTTCATTTTAACACTGTTTTGGGTGCTTAAATTAAGTTGTTATAAACGCAAAGCAGAAAAATATATTTTTGTAGGACCGCCATTAAAACTAACGTTTTTAAAAATACTTGAAATGTGCGATGTGTGCCTCGATATAGATATTTGCTAAAGCATTGGAATTACATAAACTGTCCAAATTATGCAAACATTTAGTTGATATAGATGTATTTTACAAAATGAAAACCTTCGTGCGAAAAATATAAAACTCTTGCATAATTTTTTTCACTCATTGGTCAAACTTCCCAATCGCAACAAATTGTAGTTGTGCTTCATGCATCGCACTACACTATTATAACATTTTTGAACCTTGGCTATTAATAATCCCACAGTAAAGAAATATACTATAAGGTCTTCAAAATCGGTTTGGGTTTCACATGGGATAATATACAAATATAAAATGTTCTACAATGGTCGGCACAATAATGTTTTGTATTAATCCAATCTATACTCGGCTCGAAGAGAAAAAACCCTATAAATTTAGAAAATAGCAGAAGTGAACGATTCACTGGATTTTGGTTAATATGACCATATGCGATTAAAACGACAAATTATATTGTTGTTTGATTCTGGAGTTACTTGTTGAACATTGAAACGTTGAAAAATTTATGATGAACAATGTTTCGCGAAGGTCGAGTCTGTTTAGAAAATAATCATAAATTTAACAACAAATTTGAAATTCTGCACATTGAAGAAAAAAGTAAAAAACTAAATTCACTAGAAAGCTTAGAAATTAACAAATTTAAG
Source organism: Geotrupes spiniger (assembly GCA_959613385.1). Taxonomy (NCBI): domain Eukaryota; kingdom Metazoa; phylum Arthropoda; class Insecta; order Coleoptera; family Geotrupidae; genus Geotrupes; species Geotrupes spiniger. Next base: position 11,509,592 of record OY390735.1, on the reverse strand, counting down.
AGATTAGGTATCATTTTGAATGATCAAGTAAACAATTCCCCCCTATTAAATTTAAAACTGTAAATACCCCCCTTTAAACCCGATATTATCATATAAGTAATATTTTCTGTTTGAATATTTTGTATTTCGTCACCTGATGAAGCCAGAGTGTTGGCGAAACATATGTAGTGTCATAAATAAAAATTTTGAAACTTACATTTGGTGTTTGTTTTTATAACAAATTATATACTGGCTCAAGCAAAACAAGTTAAAGCTGCATCATTTGAACTAATAGATCTAAAAGATTTCTTTATATGTAACAAAAATATAAAACGACAAAAGTAAGGAATTTTTGAGCAGCACACAGCAACAATATATGATGTCGAAATTAGGGATGGTTTGATAAGAAAGTTGTAAACCTTGCAGGTGCATTATGTGGCTGTTATAGCATATAAATGTATAATAAATCTAATGAAAGGCCGATCTCCTTAATGGTTTAATCTCTTACAACAGAATATTACAAAAAACTAAGGATACAGTACCTTCGACCCGAAACAGATTTTTCTTCTACAAAACGATTTCTATTACTTCTAAAGCAACAGAGGCGTTGTGGTTAGATCGGGAATTTGAGGAAAAACGAATACGTGGGTCAGCTAAACTAATTTTTGACTGCGTCATGGATATAGAAAGCAATCGGTCTTTTGCAGATAGTGTTAAGTATAGTTGTTGTTTGTTTTAGTTCTCATTTAGTACCTCTGAATGTTTACTTTCCAATGAGCTAAACACACACAAACTTAAAAATTATTAAACCGACGATCACTATATGGTGAAAGAATGTCGAGGATATTATAGGCGACAACGTCATAAATGAAGCCTGTATTTTTACTGCTCTAACACTTACATAAATCTAATCTATTTCACTCATAATATCAATTGAGCAAATCGCAGGTGATAGTGATCGCTTTTCGGTAGTTTTGAAATTAAACAATCCCAAATGGGTCTACATGAAACATTTTGCTTTAAATAAGTTTTATATTTATGCTTCAATTAAAAAAAAAAACATTTTTTAAGTAATCTTAAATTTATTTTTGGAATATTTTTAAAAAAGGTCTTTACAAAAAATGGTTATATCAATTGAGTTTCTTACTCTTATAGTACGAATATAGTAGAAAAGAAATCTAAGTAGCCATTGAAAATTAAAACACATGGATAATTTTCCAAATTGTGACTTTTACTCTGCCCTCATTTGCAACATCTGAGTTAATTATAATAATCAGTTTCCATTTTATAAAGTATGGAAAAATTAATAACTTAGAATAGAGTATAGCAATGCCATAATATTCCTGATAAAACAGGGCCGAAAACAATCCATGAGAGAATGGTTTCCGTCTATGAAGATGATGTACCATCACATTGCGCAAAATCATGTATAACATGATAACATAACATACAACTGACATAATTTTTCGATTCTATAAAGATTTACAGTACAGCTTGTTACATGATTACTTCAAGTAGTCCGGATTACTTGTTTATAAAAACTTAATAATTAATTCATTAACGAAGAGGATACTAAATGAATACAATTCGAAAGTTTCAATTATTTTGATTTTGCACCACAATTTGTAATAAAAATATTTGAAACCTTCGAATTGTATTCATTTTCTTAATGGTACATAAAAACTTAGCTTGCCTAGGTATCCCTATAGGTTTTGGCTAGAATTCCATAGGTTCATAGTATCGGTATAAATATACAATTAAAATTATTGTTTCATCAAGAGATGCCACTGGTTATTCATAATGTGCGTTGTCCATTAATGCAATGGCAAAAACAAATATTATTCGATAACAAAATATAAATGTTAATTTTTGACACATACACTAGAAAAATATACATTCAATGTAAAAATTGCATCATTAAAAACTTTTATGTCACTTCTGTTAAAACTAGTTTTATTTCAGTTCTTGAAAATGTGCATGAAATAACCATCAAATGGGGACTGTACAGCCAAATGACATTGGTGTATTACTGGTTTACGACGTACTAGAAAGTAGATGACGTAAGTAAAAACATTGGGTCATAAATCAACGATAAGCATCGAACAGTAAACGAGCGTTAAGCAGCCGTTCATAAAAAAAATCAATAAAATTTATTGTAAATATTCTCGGCTGCTCACGATACGAGATTAGTATCTTAATAAAATTTATCATAACAAGCGATAAAATTAACTTACTTTTTTTGAATCGCGCATTGTTGAATGAAGTAAAGATTCTAGAAACATCTAGAAGATCCAAATAGACTAAAATCTTACATTTTAATGGTTGGTGCTTGTATATGAATGCTGCGAGTTTATACGATGAACAACTTGTTTTGGGATATTTTTAATTTTTTTGTGAATAATTTGTGCGATGTCGTACCTAGTAAAACCAAATGCCTGTCTGAAATCAGTTAATGTAAATGTAAATTAGTAGATAGAACAAATCGCAAGTAACCAGAATTCAGTATTATTTTATAGGGTTGTCGTTTTGTATTGTTTTGATTTTTTTTTAATTTGGTGTAAATAGGTTTCATTTTATTCCAAATGTCGAAAAAGAATTTTTCTATTAATTTAAAAACAAATGTTAGTTGCTTTTAAAATGTATTTTGCTAATATTTTTGAAAGCGTTGCTTATCTGGTAAGAAACTAAAAATGTTAGAACAATTAAGTTTCTTATTTTTACGTCATTGTTTTTAGAATTAAAAATTACCTGAACGCTAGAGCTATGAGTTATAGCAGTTATAGTTTTTTCTTTCGTCCGTAAAATGAAGCTGTTTGAAGCTTCACACTCTAGCTTCATGTTCAACACATTTTCGACTTAAATTATTGAAAAGATCGATTTAAAATTTTCGTTTTTGAATATATCAAGTTTTCCAAATTTGACATGTTTGAAGTCAGTCCATTTTTTAACATTCATCGATTTTTAGAAATGTTTTCTTTCTGGGAAATTTTAATTGGTGTTGATAATTTTCGGCTGTCATTTCTTTTTTTAATAATTTAGCTACTGAACTGAAAACCCAATTAATGTCAAAATAAATGTATTTTGTAAAATATTTGAATTTATCATTTTTAAAATAAAGTCAAATTGATGCAATTTGTCGCAATCACAGTGGATATGTTCGAATATTTTGTAAATGCAGATTTAATATTTTGTCAAAATTAGAATAATTATAAACTAAGTTAAATTAAGTTAAAAATTGAGAAAATTAATAAAATAGGCAAATATATCCAACATTTTTGTATGTTGTATTGCTTTTTTCAACATTTAAACTTACAACAATTAAATTTATAAAATGTATTTCGATTTTTGCAATAAAAATTCTTTTACAGCAGTATTAATATTTTTTTTAGTTTATCAGTTTATAAATGTTAATATTTTTCAGGAACCAAACCCAACCCAACCTAACTTAACCCAACCGAAGCCAACACAACCCAACCGAACCCAACCCACCCCAATCCAATCCAACACAACCCAACCCACCCCAATCCAATCCAACCCAACCTAACTCAAAGTAATTATTTCTTTGTATTTTTATTAATTTTTCCATTTTGAAACTCTAATCGAGTGAAAAAGATCACTAAAAATCGGCAATGTTTATTATCGCTAAGCTAGATTAAGATAAATGAAGCAAAATTAACTCACCCAGATGAAGTAAGCCAAGTTACGCAACAATTTCAGTATTTCAGTATTTTGTATTTTTTTAAAAGTTTGTTGTAAATTTGACTTTATTTGTTCTAGCGCCTAAACTATTCAAGCTAACACTTAAACCTTAAGATTTATATATGGCTCGGAAGAAAACCCAACCCAACCCAAACCAATACAATCGAATCTAACCCAATTAAACCCAACCCAACCAACCGACAATTTTGTACGAAAATGCAGTACATCGATGAATTGTTTGTTAAGTTGTATTAAAGATTTATTTTGTCAAAAGGGTTGACTTAGGGTGAAGTTGACATGCATGCTATCATAAAGATAGAGAATGAGAATTAAAATGAACAAAATTAAATTAAAAAAAAAAATTAAATTAAATTAAAAATTACTTTCTTTTAATTTTTGTTTTTTTGCAATTTTAACAGTTTTTTACGTATCTTGACAATATTGTATTGTGGATTTATCTAATTGTACATTTTTTAATTCTTGTATTTTTACAATACTTTTTGACATCCCGTTAATAGGGATGGCGATTGATAATTATTGTATGTAATCATGGACTGTAACGAATACCTAAATTCGCGCCGTTAACATTGATTGCAATATTTTGGCGTCAAACTCAAACATGACCTAAATTATTTCGTAGCAAATCTGTGAGCGCACCAGTAAAATAATGACAAAATTCACGAGAAAGTAATAAACTTTCTTTAATTTTCGAGCTAAAAATTACACCCGAAATTAAGATAACGTTCATAGCCGACGAGCTCCATTTGTTTCCTTTCATTGTTTATAACTTAATTAGACATTTCGTATCCTAGCGCCACCTCGGCAATAAATTTAAAGCGAGTTCGCTGGTCGGAAATTAACACTTTTTAAATTTCGACCAGTTAATTAACGCTGACGACGCGACGTCGCGAAGATAAAATAATAAAATACGTCGCATTTTAATCCAGAACTCGGGCGATGTCTGCGTTTCTCACCTGAAATTAAGTCTGCAAACAGCTCCGGCGGAAGCGGAAGTTGAGGGGGAAACTGGGTCTTCGTAGCGCCGCTGCGCCCAGTCGGTGACTCGGCCGTCCGTCGTTATTACATAATGGAGGTCGCGTTCGCAAGGACACGTGGACAGGATTGCGACGTGAGCTTCTTCTTCCGGCTGAAATTGAACGGTTAGGTGTAAATACGAATCACGATAAATATTTTATGTTAATGAATTTGATCAAATTAAAGCGGCAGTAATATAAATATAAATTAAATATCGTAGACTAATCGAAATTCACGAAATTGTTTACCTGTAGCGTGTGCTCGACCCCTTCGATGAGGAGATAGCAATCTGAAGAGGAATTCCATTTGTGAATGGGCTCCCTTGCTAAAACGTAATGGCTTTCGATTTCTTTGCTTTCCACTGATACTAGTTCGGCCTAAAACGTAAAGAGAAGACGATGTAAATACACAAATACACATTTATGATTATATTCGATATAAAATAAAATAGTTGAAAGATTGCATCTCTAAATGTTAATATGGTAATACAACGTGCAGAAACATGACTGACTTTAATTGAAATGTAATTATACGAAGATTCAGCGCATAAAATGAAGTCACAGACAAAATCTGAGGAAACTTAAGCTAGGGTCCGGTGGGCACCCGGTATGTAAATATCAATCACGGCCAATACGATAAATCACACGCATGTTTCGTATTTTCATGGTGCTAGGTGTATTATTTGACTAGAATGCAAATCCAGTTTAATCGCTGATATGAAATAATAAAAACAACATTTAATTTTACGTTTTTTATGCAATGTCCACAGGCATAACACTGCATTTTAAAATGTCATTTCATCGAAGGTATGATTGATGTATACATTGCGAGTCGATATAGCACTCTGTGTTGGTGTAGTTTAATCTCATTGATTTATAACGCGGCACGTACAGGCAGCTTCTAAAGCTTTCACCTTAATTGAAACTCTAGATTCATTAATTACAACGATTTTCAATTAAAAAATCAAGTAATATAAGAAAATGATACCCGATTTCTCACCGGAGATGTAATAATATAAGATAAGGAACATTGAGAATAGTTGTTATTGTTCGCTGATCAATCGGAGTAATCGTAGTAATATGACTGTTACTCATGTAATTACTTCGATGAACGTTAACTATATCCAATGCTGGAAAAGTTATTTATTTTTTGTACAACTAGGCTGCATCACTGTACAACAAAATTATTCTCTGATCTATATTGAACTTATTTGTGTGCATGTGGTAGGTTTTCTTGCAGCACTAGTTTTATGGAAAAAACAAATTCGCAGTCTCTTGCTACTCATCATTTTTCATGTCATGCTCCACTGTAATTGATGGCTGCGTTACTTGCTGCAGGTCTTTTAGTTAATATTCGTATCAACAGACCAAATACATACTTTACATCTTCGGAATTTGTACTTGCGATTCATTCTCATTGTTACGATTCATTTGTCGAATACTTCCTGATAAAATGGAATATTTCATGTTCAAATACTTCATACATGAATTTAGCGTGGACTACGACTACATACTAGATACACATAATACCTAGTTCCGGCCAAGAAGAATTACTCCAGCTACGTAGACTTATATTTCTTGTGAATTATTGAGTATGGTTTGCCGGTTTTTAACATATGATTTTTTTGGAGAGGGAAATACACTGATTGCAAACTTAAATTGCTAAGTTGTGACTTCGAAGAAATTTAACTGTCGTAAGTTTCACTTCTACGTTAGGGGTCAACCTCGAGTAGTAGAACAGATCAGTGCCAAGATTTAAGAAATGGATGGAAATAAAATAATAGTATGTTGGGGAACTAGAGGGAAATAAAGAGAGATATCGTGCGAAATGGACAGTAATGACAAGCATGGGTGGATGAAGTTAGGATGATGTGATTCCTATTACTTATGGATGATGTTTTGTTGATACCAGAAATTGAAGAGGTACATTTATTTAAATTTTTTTATTGAACGTTTGTACTGATTTGAGGAGATCTCTTTTAAACTTGCTCCTGCAGGCAAAAGACATTTTAAATTGAATCCAAGAGATCATCTATAGAAATATCAACGATTTTCTTCAAGTACTTCTAGTTCCAATTTCTGACGTTTTAGATCTGTTTCCTGATATTATATATATTCCTGCAACACTCCCCTGTGTCTCATTCATTCCTTCTGACTATACTCGCTCATACATCTTCTCTGATAATTTCTTCCTTTTCATTTTCATCGTTCAAACAAATCGTTATATTATTTAATTGAATGTGTCCCTTGCGTACAAACAGATATTGCCTACTCTTATTACCTATATGTCTCCTGTTCTTCTTTTTATCAGAAATTTCCACTTAAGATAGACCGTCCCTCTCTCAACTGACTACCCATCCACACTACATCTACTGGTTTCTTCTTATACTCCAACATCGTGAATGTATTCTCAATGGTTCTTTTGAAAAACGCGTAATGTAAAAATAATTTTGGAAATGGCATTAATGAGTATTAGGAGTAGAACAAGTTGAAGCAGCAACTGAGGAAATAATTTACGTGCCCAACGTATAACTACTTCTTGTCAACTAAATTGCAAATTTATTACAAATCGGTGGAAACAAATTATTTTGAGTCACAAAATTTGGCAAAACCATGTCCTCCCACCAGCACAACTAGATTAAATGTCAATAACCCCCCCACACATGATCCTCTTTTCTTGATTCCATATACACAATTCTTTTCGACAATGCTGGGGGGTTGTTTTATATTTTAACGGCTTCTTAGTGGATAAAATGATAGTTGCCTTAGTGGATAAACTTGATCGTTGCCCCCCCCCCCCTCTGTTCCAGTATCCAAATTCATTACACGAAACCGAAATTTTTATTAAAGTGCTTTGTAGTTTACATTTTTTGTTAGTTACTGGAATGCTGGATTACTTTATCAGTGAACGATCGTTTTGAGTTCTTCGGCATGGGAGATCTTTTTCAGGTTTTTTTGCGTGATTGAGTAGCTTGCTACCTACACTCTATTTTTACACAAACAATTATTAAGCGTTTGGGTTTGATGTGCAATTCGTTTCTTACTAAATTCTTATCAGAATAGATGGTAGCATCCGTGCATATTACATTTTGGGTAATATGCAGAACTGCATAGTTTAAATCTTCCGAACATACATTATTTCTGAGTACTTTTTTCTCTCAATTGATGAGGTGCCTAGCAATACCGGTGAATGATGTAACGATGATAGTTTGTTGTTAGCTAGATGAAGCTACGTAACAACCATTTATTTTTTAAATTGGCCATTTCAAAAGATTTTCATCAATAGCACCTATATTTATTTATTCATTCCACACCCAAATGGGTGTATGACCTTTTTTACTTATATTTATTTTTTTGTGTCCATTTCTTCCTTTCTTGTTTTATTGTCTTCATTCTATTCCACTGTATTCCTTTCTTCCCCACTTCCTCCTTAACATTATAGTTCAATGTTTGTTTTGGCCTCCCCGGGTAGTTCCTTCCTGTAGTCTGTTTCCTATATATTTTTTGTCAACCTGAAGATACCGTCGTTTTAAATTTTTCCGATGAATAAGTATTTGATGTGCTCCAGACATCTATTAATATAACTTTTAAAAGGTTCGCGAAAATAATTTTAATACCGAATAAAGTTTCGCGACAACAATCAATAATTCCGGCCGCCTGAAAAATATTGTGGCATTTTATTTACTGCGTCGTCGTTGGAAAATATATCACGTAATGAAACTTAGGGGGCGTCGCATTATTCACGAGCTAACTTGGTAAGAAACGTAGCGTCCCCATAAACCAAAATTGTGAGTAGATAACGAGAATAATAACGGCAGTTTCGCACGTCTTTTATGGACGTGTTTGCGCTTACTGAACGACCATAGCTCGCGTATGTACAGTTATTATATCTCGGTGTAATTTAACACCCCATACGGGTTGAAATGGCCCGTGCGATGATTAATACTGATCGTGACCCAAAATAAATGTGAAATAATCGAAGCTTCCCGTGGAACGCAAAGGGATCAATTGGAAATTATGACTGCACGTCAAGTTTACGTTGCGGGTGCGTAAAGCTGCGCTTTTATTTTTGTTTCGCGATGAGATTTTATCGAAATGGTGTACGCGCAAGTAACCGTTCTTTGTGGTGATTATCGTGGCAATTTATATGGTAAAACAGTGGCTGTGTACCTATAGAATCGAGTACGATTACGTTTGCAAATATTTAATGCAATTATCGTTTTGTGCAAAAAGGTGCCAGATCCAATTTTCCTTATCTTCGCGTTCGTATTGTTTCGATTCTACGGCGGTGGATTTCGTTAAATTACCTGCAGTGCGATAACATCGCTGTCGGCGAGGATGGCCGGCACCACAAACGTTCCTTCGCCGTTGGTAATTTCGATATCCTGACTGTAAATGGACGTCGTATTATCGTAGACTTTTACTCGCACACGAACAGATTTCTCGGTGCTCATCGCCTCCACCTGAAAGGAATATAAAGTTAAAGCTTTTGATAAAATCTCTTGGCGCAAATGTTTCACAAGTTGTGTTGGTAATTAATGTAACTTAGAAAGTAGTTTTACAATATGAAATATTTTTCAGGAAATATGGTGGATGTGAAAATATGTTTTGGAGTGCGTAATAATAAAACTGGCCGAAGTCGAATAGTGCCAGCAACTGATTATAAAGTAAATCGGAGACTATGCTTCGAAAAATACAATATATCTTGCTCTACCACACAGGTATTAAATAACAAGTGTATATTTCGTTGTCATCTACTACGTGTGTTACAGTAACCTTAATGATACCTGTTCTGAATCATCTCCAATAAAGAGGTGGGGTGTCTGCTCGTTTCAGCTAAGCAAAGTTGAAAACATTACCAAACCTTTCCAAGTTTTTAAGGGGTATCTTAAAATTAGATTTGCAGCTCTATTATCTATAGCCAAAATGAAATTGAGATTCAAGCAAATGGAAAACTCTTATTTTATTATATTTGTGTTCATGTAGGTGCTGTCACAGGAAGGAATAGGAGACGAAAATGAAGAAGTGGGCTATAAAAGAAAAATTTGCATTGTCCAAGGATCTTCGTCTGTAGGAAGCTTTTAATATTTTACAAAGCACAATGAAAACTGAGAAGAAAGGTGAATATGCAATGATTGATTTCAGATTCAAGCAGCACTACGCACCATATATGAGATTCCTTACTACATTTGTGGGGACTTGAGAAAAATAATAATAATTGATACCTCAAAAGTTTTCAGGTGAACTGATTTGGCCCACATGAATAGAAATATTTTCGTCTGATTATTTCTTCAGAAAGATAAAATTTATACTCATAAACAATTTTCCTTAGAAATGTCTATTCAAGGAAAAAATGCTCCTTAAATGGATGGCTTAAGTAAGTAGACCATTAATTGAAAATGTGGAAATAATTCACAGTCCGGAACAATTCACTATTCGTACGGAAGTGGAAATGTCAAAATCTTCTAAAGACACACTGCAAATGATTGAAGTTAATCCGGAATTCATGTTCATGGAGGACATATACAAATTTATTTAATCTATAAAAAATGTTTTGTGTTAAACCTATAACAAGCCCACCATTCATTCTCGGAAAATGTGCATGGTTTGTTGCACTTTAGTGAAGTAGGGGTTCAATTAGAAATAAAGACCAAGAATCCTAGACCGTCGTTGGACTATTGTATAAACTACCACCATCTTATATTTGTCCCCTTCCTCCTCCTGTATTTCTCTCTCACCTAATTTCTCATAATTATTCTTTTATCTTTTTATCACTATCACTTACTTCAATTCGTTATCTCTCCCATCACCATATTAGCCTTTGGCAAATTTATTGGCCCTTGTCTCACACACGAGGAAAATTTCGAAAGAAGGTATGTGGCGAAACAAACAAGAGAGTTCTACCAAGAAGTAAAAAACTATATTTTGTCGGAACAAGAATGGACAATTAGTAGATGGAGGTAGTTAAAGCTTAAACAGGTGGACTGAATATTTCAAAGAGGTATATCAAGAAAAATATGATATACAGAACCGAGGGAATGGGCAGCACGAGGAGAGAGGAGAAGAGAGGGAACCACTAAATATGGAAGAAATAAAAAATATAGTTAAAGAGTTTGAGAATAAGGAGGTACCAGGGGAGAACGGAATTAGTGCAGAAAAGTTTAAAGTAGCAGGTGAGAAGTTTAAAATGCCAAGTGCATGGAAAGCAGCTCTAATAATACATTAAAAAGGAAACCATACTAAAGAAGAAAATAAATGAACTAACGGAGTCATAGAGAGGAGAATGTCAATGCGGGGTTAAAAAAAAATCGATCGATGATGAACCAAGTTTTTTTAATAAAACAGATCATGGACAATGGCATAGATCAGAATCTGCTTCTGTATGTGGTATTTATAGACTTCAAACAGGCTCACGATATAGTAAAATAGAAATGTTATATGACGTAATAAGAGAAGTAGGAATAAAAACCAAACTTATACGTGTGGTACAGATGACATGAAATGGAACATAGTACATGGCACTGGTGAATGGGCATGTATCTGGAAAGTTTCAAGCCAGGAACAGGCTATGACAGCGGGACCCATTATCAACCACCATATTTAACATAGTGTTGGGTTGGGTTGGGTTGTGCTAAGAGAAGAGACGATATAAAATCAAATGGTGCAAATACTGGCATATGCAGAATTTTAGCAAGGACAGATGATAATCTAGTGGAAGCCATTAAAAGGGTAGAAAAGAGGCGAAAAGAAAAGAAAATATATGGTAACAGAAGGTGAGCAAAATGAAAATCAAGAAAGAACTCTGGAGTTTGTAACAAAGGCCACATTTCATACAAAATTGATGGAGTCTAAAAATTAAAATGTCTTGGAGTAACAGTAACCAGTAACGATGAGGAAAGAACAGAAATAGAGGAAGGAATGGCTAGTAACAAATGTCTGGGATCGTCGAGAAATATGTTCAGGTCTACAAATGTTTCAAGAAGTACAACAATAAGAATTTATCTAACTGTGATACGATCAGTAGTTACATACGGGGGAGAATTATGGAAGCTAAATCAGAGGAAAAGAAGCACTGGAATTATGTGAAAGAGAAGTGTTAAGGGGAATATATGGAGGGAAGAAAGTGGAGGAGCAATGGATGAGAAGAACAAAAGTTGAGCTAAGACAATTACATGGATTCCCAAGCATAACAAGCAAAGTGAGAGCATTTAGAATGCGATGGCTTAGACACGTAGCAAGAATGGCAGAGAACAAAGCAATAATCTGATATATCAGAAAAAGGCGAAAAAGAGGAGGAAAAAATGTAACCAAGCAATGGGTCAACTAGGTCCATAGTGCTGACTTATATATAGTGTTTCGTACATGATTAGTTATTACCAACAGTGCGGCACAGTACTGTTATTTGTAAATACAATTAATGCCTACCAAATTATATGGAAAATATTTTAAAATCACGCTAAATAAATGTTAATAATAAACAATTGATTTATTACTGAATAAATTATCATAAAAGAGCAGAGGGAATAATTTTTAAGTATTAATAACTTGTTATCGCCCTCATACACCGCAAACGAATTTACAATGTTTTATATCTAATCTTCTCGTTCTAGATAAACGCAACGATAACAGTAGCTCTAATAAATTTTACGATTGTTATTTTCAATAGCACAGTGAGTTCTCAATCATTCAACGTAAATTGTTATCCTCTCAATCCTGAAAACCAAATACTTATCTTTATTACATGTTACGCTCCGATATTTTTACGAAGTGTGATTGTCAACAATCAAATAAAATTCACAGCAAGAATTATCACATTTTAAGTAAGGCTATCTAAGTATGACTATCTTAGGTATTAAGTTTATTGAACCAATTTGTATTTCGAAAGAGTAAAAACCATAGGATATGTACTCGTAGTGCTGTGGTAATTATGATGTACTAATAATTAATTGTGCGTATTAATTGACAGAAGTCAATTGACATGTGAAGTATGACAAAGTCTATTATTTCAAGTCAAAAACTACAAACGGTAGCAATATATAGTTTTATAACAAATCATTTTGCTACGACTACTACGCCTCAACAACCTTGATTCGAAGTTATATATTTTATGAGATTATGTTTTTATCTTAGAATTAATATTGAGATGTTTTTCGAAAATTAGTTACCTTTCCTGCGAACGGAAGACCCGGCTTGTACCTCCTGCGCATTTCCCTGCCGAAGCGTAGCTCGACGTAGTGCTCCTCGGCGGCGGCGACGTCGGGGACGCCGCCTCCTATGCCCGGCGCGACGTCTATCGGCGCCGTGAATTCGGTCGAATCCACCTCCACGTGCAGGACCCACCTTCCCGCCCGCACGTATTCGGAAAGGGGCAGAGTGAACGCTTTGACTCCTGCAATGCACGAATGGGACACGTAAGCGGGCTTCCGGCAATTTACTTTGTCTCGGAATTACCTTCGTCCAGTGAAACTTGATCCCAGAGCGCCACTTTCGTGCCGGCGGGATCCTTTACGCTGACAGTCCCGATAGCGTCGGAGACAATTTGCAAGTCGTGATCCAGCGCGAGCACCCAGAAAGATACTGAAATAAATTGGGCGGGTTTAGTATTTGTATGCAAGGTGGATTTTCGTGATTTTGTTTATATTACATATTAATTTGTATAATTAGGTAATAGGTAATAATAATAGTAATACTAGATATATTAATAAATTGCATATGAATGGCATGAATGTAATCATAAACGACGAAAGGTTAGCACAACATAGCAATAATTCAATTAGTTAAAAAATAACAATTATAAATTTCGTAAATAGATGGGGTAGGGAAGTAATGAAATGAATGGATGAAGATATACATTTCGTCGCCTGCCAACATTCACTGGCCCATAATTATAAAACGACTCCGAGAACCGCTTCATCGTTTAATGGAGTGGGGTGGGTGGGTTACAAAATAAAATTGCCAAACGACACTACATCAAACGCAAATAATAATAAGCAATACGAAATATTCCACTAAAAGAAATTAACGTTAACCTTTTGAAGAAAAATAAATTCGAGTAGAATCTTAATAAAACGCCGGGGATCACATACTTTATCTAAAACGTAAATTAAAGTTAAATAAAATTTAAACCAGTGATCAAAACATTCGTTTTCGTTGATCTCATTAAAATTATTTCGGGTTGAACAATGGATGGTCATGGGATGCCAAGGATTAGCAACGTACAGTAATGAATATAAAATTGTTTTGGTTGGCCTAAGCAAAAATGATACCAGATCTTGAGTGATCGAAACGTTGAATTTTTAAAATTAATTTGAGGACAATGCTAAGACCTATAACAGAGCGTTACTTCATACTTTTAAGATGAATTTAGGCCACAAATTGGAAATACTCCTGTAGGGTTTTGGTGTGAGATAACTAATTTCCAAATTTAATAACAATAGAGATATTAAAATTTTAAACGACTTTTGGTTGAGTTTGAGTTTCCAAAAAAAGTGTCAATACCATCGCAAAAATTTGTCGAAAATAAATTGTAAAAATCATAAAAAGCATTGTCATTAGTAAAAGATTAAAACAAAAAATTGTTAAAATTTCTAAAAATTGTTAACAATCCTTTTGTTTACGTTTGCAATAGTAAAATTTCGCAATTTTATTGTTAGAAATAAAAATAAACGTTAATTTTCTGTGTACATTGATTTTAGTTTTATTAAGAATAAATATTTCTCGCACCAATTATAATTGATCTAAGCTCCGAATAAAATGTATAACAGTGGGCACACCGTAAACTTGCTCCGTTCATTTTTAGTTTTTACTTGATTTAATCAATCTCATAATTCATGAACGACCTAGTGCGCCTAACCTAATCCAAATACCTAGCCTAACCTAAATAAGCGGAATTACGGTATTATTGTTAAGTTAGGTTGGATTGGGTTGAGGTAGGGTGGGTTGGGTTCGCTTGGGTTGGGTAGGGTTGGGTTTAGTTGGGTTGGGTTAGTTGTTTTGGAAGACGAGAAAAACTATAAGACGTAGAAATAAACTTATATATGTGTTGTGAGCTAGAAATCAATACTTAAAACTAGTTTTGAAAAGGTTTAATATATTTATAATTACATAGTGTTCAAGACGTGAAAACGACAAGGATAGATGCTAAATTATTTTGTGGAAAAATTTAAAAAGTAAACACATAACGTATTCAACATTTCAATAATTTAACATCAATTTCATAGCAATGAACTTAAAGTGAGGTGAAAAAATGTGTGTCATTCGCCGATTTATAACTCATGACGTACATAAAAGCATATTTTTAAGTTTGCATTGTTTAAACGTGAAAACGTCAAGGTTAGCTAGGTGTTAAATTATTGTATGCGAAAAATGAAACGCGCAAACCGTATTTATTGGTAAACATTATTATTCAAGTCGCATAGCGACTACATTATTTGTACTACTTTTGTCCAAGACGCGAGAACGTCAAGGCTAATCGTTAAAAGATGTCTGCTATAAATAAGAGGTGCATTATTTGTTTATTTAATTTGGAAATTACATAACTTAATTTAAGGACGTCTTAAGCCGTTTTATAAATTTATTCAACAGGTTCATTTAAAACGATGTCAGGTTATCGCCCGACTGGTGTGCAATCTCATTTCATACAATTTTACACCGTGAACGTGCGAAATAAAACGAACGTCAAAATCGTGTCACGCAACACCTTCGTTTTATAAATCTTCGCTGCGTCGACTGGGGGAGAAATCGAGGAACTTCAAAAGGAAAGTTTACATTGAAAGGAAGTTTAGTTAGTTTAGTACGTTTAAAATAATTAAGTTATGAGTTATTTTAATTGGATGAGCGGATTATTTGTTGATGCTCTTATTACAGGGAACCTGTGACGTTTAACTGCTCCAAAATATTTAATTAAATGTTATAATTTTGAATGGGCGACGCCCGGAAAAGAGATATTCGAAATTTGTCATTGCGTGTAATTAAAGCAACGAATATTCAGCGATGCGAAATTATATCTCGGCTTAATAATGAAATTTAATTTCCAATATTTTTAATTATTTCAATAATGTGTTTGTTTAAGTTCTTTTGGAACTGAAAAGATATAATAATCAATTGACCTGGTAAAGAGAATTCCAGATAAATAACAACGATCGACTTACTAAGGTAATTATTTATATTATATTTTTTAATTTATTCTCTACTCATTTTTTATTAAATAATTAAATAATTTATGTACGTTCTCGTATTTATTGATGCGTGAATCGTGAATCCGCTTTTGTTATAGCCTCATGTATACTATTGTGTTTGGAAATAACTGTGTTTGCGAATATATCCCACAGAATTGTTTACTCGCTAGTTTTGATGATGGGAAACTTTGCACATTTACAATAATTATATTTCTTGAGAGCGTAGCTACACGTAAAAAAATATTACTTTTCATGTGTGTAGAATAAAATAAAGCATCGATAAGAACATTTTTGAGATCGACACTGATGCACAATGACGACCACAAAATGTCCTGGCCAACAAACTTGCCTTTATTGATTCGAAGCTTTAATTTTTTGTCCAACGAAAACATCATTTGTCATCGCAACAATTCGTCCATTCTAAAAAAAAAAAAAACTCTCGTATGAATTTCAAACGAGCCGAGAAATGTAAATAAATCCACAACGTGAAATACATCATCGTTCCTTTTCTCCGCTTCCGATATCGCCAGAAAATAAACATTAGTCCCTTTCGCCGGAACATTTATTGTTTCCTGTCTATATCCTTTAATCGGTTTCTAGGAACGAAACTTTCGCGCAAATTCGCTCCCCTCGACGTTCTTTGAATTGTTTAAGGTTTCTCGGTGTTCATACACAAGAAACTTTGTTCCTTGGATCCCTTCGATATTCGGTTATGAGATTGCACAAGTTTAGATTAAATAACTGAAAAGTGTATTTTATCGGAGCGTAGGGCAAAAGAAGAACTCTGGCGGAGGAAACGGTTTAGATTTAATATTGCGCGGGAGACTTCGGCGTTGTAATACTCCTTTAGAAGTTAAATGAGTTTCATCGATGGAGAATTTATTTTCAGGGTGGAACGGACGCATGTGGGTGCGTCGAATGTTCATTATTTAAATAGCAATTTGCGTTTAGTCGATAACTTTCGTTCGCTGGTCGATGAACAATTTTATTAGTTGATGATTATTCAAATTAATCAAATAAACTATTTTCGTTTTTGCTGATCGTAAGATACGTGAGAGGAAGCGACGCTATCATATTTCTATTGTAAGACGCAATCAAGTCATAAGATTCAAGAAATACGAGTGCAGTCGCAAAATGCCACTCGCCAAGGAAACACCTAATCAACTTTGTGGATATTGCGCCCCCAATAAATTTATTTGTGGTCGTCAATTAGGAAAATCATAGGCGGGTTTTTTTTTAATTACATCCAAAGATCAAACGTTATCGATGACGAAGTCATGATTTTTTTACACCAATTTCATCAAATTTCAGATACAATTTTTCGAAGAATTTGAAGAGAATAAAGCAATTAACAATGAAACCACAACGATGACAAATATTCTCTAAAAACAGCAAAACAAAATGATAGGGCATCGTAAACGATGCCTAAAGAGCGCAGCTATCGAAGTAAATATAGAAAGAAATGGTCACGTTAGAATTTAAGTTTATTTTTGTTGTTAGTATCAAAATGTAGAGGAGGAGCCCAATTAGAAGATTTTTCAAAAAGATCAAATTAGATTCCCAACAAAATCTAAGGACGACATGATGGCGTCAATGTCGCAAATAATGAATCAATCTGATGAAAGATCACGCAGCGGACATTAAAGAAATTAAATCAGAACATCAGATTCAACGAGAAGATACAAAGGCAGGAAAAGAAGAAATAAAAGGATTAATTATGGAACAAGCGGGTTACAGAAGAGAAGTACGGGAGGAAATAAAAAACTTAGTAATGAAAGGATAGAAAAGGATAGAAAATTAAAAAGTGAAAAAGAATTAAAACATAGTGGTACAGAAAATTATAACCTTTTAAAGAAGGCAATGAATAAGTTTACAGAAGGGGAAATAGGAGTCCTAAGTGTAAGGGTAAAAACAGCAAGAACAATTGGTTTGAAGATATGTTTGGAGGAACTTAGCAACGAACAAAATAAAATAGAGGTGATGCAGAACAAAAATAAATATAATAACAAGTTAGGGGATACAATATTTATCAACGAGGATTTAACAAGACAAACTAGAATTAGACAGGATAAAAGAACAGAGAGTCTGTGGAAAAACCGTAAAAATTGGATTTATGAAAATGGTGGTAGACGGAGAAATATAGAAATAGAACAGAGTGAGTCAGTAGGAAAAAGTATTTGACCCGGCATATAAGAAAACCAGTACAACAATTAAACGAAATAGAATAAGAATATGGCCATGGAATACTTTTGATGAAGGAGCCCTGAAACATTTCATTGGAGAAGATAGACCACTTGGTATTGGTAACTGTAGGGAAGAATGGTAACAGAAATGGAAGACCATATTAACACAGAAATGAAACTGGGAGTAGAGTTCATAATTAATTTAATTCAGAAATGAAGTTATTGGCGACGTCTTGGTATTTCAAGAAATGTAACTATAGGGAAGAATGAAATGGAAGACCATATTAACACAGAATTAGATAACAGGAAACTGGGAGTAGGGTTCATAATTAAATAAATTAAAAAAAGTTATTGACTTTGAGGGATACTCGGATAAAATTTGTAGGATAAGAGCTCAATTTAGAAAGCTGAACCTAATACATGCACACGTATCATCCGAAGAAAAATATCCAGACAGTAAAACCAAGTTTTATGAAGACCTAGCAAATATAAAGAAGTAACGGCAGGAAAGAGCAGACATATATCTAAGTAATGACAAATGGAAAGGGATAATGGAATCTGTGTTGGAAAAACAAGATGAAAATAGTGAGTACTGCTTTTGATCACAAACAGACATACACACATACATAAAGATACCTGGTTATCGCCAAATGGGAAGATAAAAAATCAATCAGACCATGTCTTGATGGAAAGGAAATATACAAAAGTTGTAAAGAACGTGAGAATCAACAGAGGCGCAGATAGAGACAATGATCACATATTAGTTACAGCAGGAATGAAGAAAAGGAAACCTATAAAAATCAATGAAAAAGAAAGACGAAAGAGGAAAATTCAGAAAAAATAGAAACAAATCCGCATAAATCACACGTGGATGAGGAATGGGTAGAAATAGAGCAATAGAGGAAGTGGTAATAAAAATACTTGGCGAATCGAAAAAAACAGTGGTGTGATGCGGAATGTGGACAAATCTTGGAGGAAAGAAATACAGCTAGAATAAAGATAATAAAATAACAGGACGAAGAAAAACGGAAGTATGAGCCAAATTAAGAAAGAAAGCTAAGGCGATGTGTAGAAGGAAAAGGAAACCACTTACAACAAGAATTAAAAGAAAATAGGAATCGTACAATAATAAACAAATAAGAAACTTCTGTCAGGAATTGAAAAATAACAAAGATTAATACCAATAAGAATATAATATTACATGACGAACAAAGAAGCATGTGATAAAGAGGGGAAACTAATCCGATTTGTCCAGTATTTCTCAGAATTGTCTAGTGAGACTGAGTAAAAAGAAAGGAAAGACCTTGTAAGTACACTCATAAAAAGGAAGTAGAATAATGTATGCAAAAACAGAAAAATAACAAGAGTGCAAGAGAAAATAACATGGCAGTGGAAATTTTAAAACTTGATGGTAAAGCATTAAGGACAATAATATGGTATATGTTAGTCAATGTGCGGGAAGAAGAAACAATTCCAGAAGTGTGGAATAAAGCACTAATAGTACACATCAATAAGAAATGGAAAATTGCAATAACTGCAGGAGATATGCACTGTTCGATGTGAAATATAAGATTATAGCGAAGATAATCAAAAATAGATTAGAGATATATCAGAACGTGTTCGTAGGACAATATTAAGGAGGATTCAAACCAGGTAGGTCGATCGTTGACTAGATATTTATTATGAAACAGATTAAACAAAACATTCTTCTAACACGAAGAGTGTTAGAAGAAGTTATTGTTATTGAAGAGAGGACCGGGACAAGGTATCCTCAATCCTCTTTAACTTAGTGCGGGAAATAATTCGAAGGAAAAGTGGCATAAGAACGTAATGCTTATTGTATATGGTAGAGTGTAGACACCAGTATCTGGCCTGTACCAATGATGTAATACTTGTGGCTAAGTCAAAGTAGGAAATAGAAAGAACTTTGAAGGTATTGGAAAGGAACGCGAGAGAATATGGCATTTCAATTAAAGTAAAACAAAGTATATGGTAATGAAAGATGGTAACAGATGAGAGTCAAAAATTGAATCAACGACTGTGCGATGGGAGATGCGTGATAGAGAAAGTAGAGCAAATTTAATTCGAATAATTTGGAGTAATTCAAACAGAGCAGGGGGACGAAGGAAAGGAAATAGAAAAACAATTATCAAAAGGAAGTAGACCGGCAGGAATGTTTCCAAGGATATTAACAAGGACTGCATCAATATGGGCTAATATAATATTATACCAAACAATAATAAGACTTAATGTTACCTACATATGTAAAAAAGACGAAAATAAGTTGGAAATTAGAAGCAGAACAAATACAAAAATAGAAGAGTAATACAACAAACCAAAGTTTGTTCAAATGGTGAAAATACAAAGGGCCAGATGGCTGGGACACATAGTGAGAATGGGGGATGAAAATATATGTTAAAGAATCTTAAGGGGTGGGGGGGGGTGATAAATATGAAAATCCAAGAAGAGAGGATAGAGGAAGTGAAGAGGGATCTAAACGAGGTAGGAGTCAGAGGGTGTAAGAAAGAGGCACAGGAGTGAACAAGGTGGTGTTTGAATGGACAATTTAACTAATTCTGCTTTGAGATTATTTAACTCTTACTTGATGTAAAAAATATATTATGAGTTAGATCTTGCAACACATTTGCACCGATTTAAAATACTGGCGACGATAACTTGTGGCAAATTATATAGTAGGAAAATTATGAGCATAAAAATGTGGCACGAGTGTAATGTCACTCTAATAATAGACGTTTATTAAGTTATTGGATTGAAGTATGTCACGTACACAATACATTAAAACATTATTCTGAAAATGATTTATGAATTATGAACGTGGGTACACTTTGATTCGTTAAATGTTGTAATTGTAATTGTTAAAATTACGGTAGAGCTGAATTTGTGTGGAGCAAATGACGGTGTATCTATTCCTATAAATATTCGGATATCGAATACTATAAGACCAAAGTAAAGTGAAAATTATATATTTTTTTCTACTTTTTAATATATAAATTTAATAATTCTTCGCTGGTTTCGTTGAATTCTTTTGTCAACAATGTAAATGAAATTTACGTATTTTTATAATTAAATCACCTAAAATCTTAATTCAACATATCAAGATTATCTAATTTATTGAATTATAAGGTTTATGATCCTTTGGCTCAGGTGTAGTAGGCGTCACATAAATTGTAAATGCTAAATGGTAAATGGTTAAATCATAGTTGCACTGCAATGTGACAGTTAATATTTAATATTAGCTACTACCCAAAGCCGAAATTAAATTGGCACAATGTACTTTTGAGAAAATATTTGTAACGTATTTTTGATATTGTTTCTTTGAATCAAGGTCTTGAATTTTCAAATTGACTATAAACAAGAACTAACATGTTCTTGCTCTATTTATCATTTTATATCTGAATTAACCTAACTTTACATCTTCAAATTATTAATACTGCAAAATACATTAAACTTGTTTATGTATTTTGCACAAACAGTCATTATGCTTTTACAATGAGCGCCTTGTATTTAATTAAAAACATTAAAGTTTTTGATTCCATTTTTAAGGAATTTTCAGCAAATCTATCGAACACTAGCCCTAGATGCAGAGTTGAGATGCTTGTGAAATATTTGTGCGTAGATAAAATTATACCTTTCTGCCTATTTAAATACAAAGAAAAATCGAATCATGAAAAGAAAAATGGAAAGCTCGATTCGAGGATTAATAAAGAGCGTTTGAAAAAATTATATATTAGATTAAATCTTCATTAGTTTTAGGTTTTGTTACCAGTTCTGACTCAGACGAATTTGCATTTTCATTGCAATTATTATCATCGATACGTTTTAACTATAATTTCATAAGATTGAAAATTGTAAACAAAATTTCATTTTGCAAAACAAATTCACACAATAGAACATTTTGCATTAAGCATTAAGCATTTAAAAACAAAAAGCTTGTGAATAGCTTTTATCACAACAGGGATAATGAGCCGGCCAGACCACTGTGATGGTCAGACCGAAATGGTGAAACACATTAAACTCACTTGTTTCTCCCGGTCTGTAAGCGTGTTTCGCAGGTCGAATAATGACGTCTCTCACCGGGCCGACCAACCTCATCTGAGAGGAACTCTGCAGGGCACAAACCTCGCTTCCGCTGCAGTTAACCAGCGTCTGGAGGATGTAGCTTCCTGTTGCTCCGGTCGGTACTTCCAGAGGCAGGATGCCGTGGCCTGAAAACCGGACATTCAGATTATGAACTTTGTGTAACGCCAGATAGAAGTAAAATATAAACAGTGTTTGATAAATTTATGAAATAATGAGAAAAAGATCACCATCTGTGAGCACCAACCTGTCAAAAAATGAGCTATTTTTTTCGTTTATAATATGGAGTTTAAGTGAAGAAAAAATAGGAAATGTGCTCGATTGTGTCTGGGCTAAAATTTGGCGTTAATTAATTTTAAATTTTACATTAATTACTAACAAAATTAAGACCCCATATGGTGTTTGTTATATGTGGAGGATATTTTATCAGTAACGTCTGAAATTAATTATTCCAATGACGTTGTCCTTACACAAGGACACATTTTTTGGGATGGTAACGATGGTATTTTTTACGATATTGGAGCTGAGGTTAGTGTTACAACATATGTGTCTTTGACTATTAAAACTTATTAATTATTTTCGTTGTGAAGGCATTAAGATCAACACGTACACCACATAAAACAATTACAACTACATCTGTACAAAGCGATATAATTTTAAAATTTATAACATGAAAATTGTGAAGGTTATCATCACCAACGTAATATTAAAATGCAAATCGTCGACTATAAACATCGCCATAAATCAAATCCAATCAATCAATTACATATCCGTAACATATGCGAACGAGTGTACAGGATGCTTTAATCACCACCAACGTCGAAGCAGCCGGAAACTTTATTGATTCTTGATAAATCTATCGTTAAAAAATAAAGTAATAAAACGATAAATGTTTTACATGTATAAACATTTACAGGTATACGTGCAATAAAACCTGTTCTGCCGCTTATAAAAAGATCTTAGCCTAGGAAACAGTTAGTAACATCATTGAGATTGTGACAAGATGTATTATAAAACGACGCTGCTTTTGTTGGCTTATCTTATAGGTAAATATTTTCTACATATTAGTGAAAGTGTATGAATTATCGCTTAAATCGGCTATGTTAACAATGACGGGAAGTACGCGTATGTATTTTTGCTTTTAATATTATGAGATCGAGTATCCTGCGCTTGCATAATTTATTAATCGTGAACTATAATTAAGCTTGTATGTTTATAACTAACTTGAGAAACTTTTAAAGTTCCTTCGCATTTAAAGTTTTAAATTAAATATATGAAGCGTGCATGAAAATAATTTCTGCATTAATTATCCGCTCAAATATTTTAATGGTGTTAGCCAACATTACTTTGCATTAATTTCTTTGCAAAGTAGCAATACCACCTCACCTTTGTTTGTTGAAATGGAACAAACGTCAAACATTTATATCAAGTAATTTATATGTAGTAATGTAGTCATAGAATGAACGAATGCTGAAAAGTTTCCGAGAAAATGTTCTATGTCATCTATTTAATCATTCAGGTTACATCGATTGCAGCATACGTTTTTTATTTATTACCTCATATCTTAGTATCTCGATTCGTGATAATAATTATTCTTCATAGCTGGAAGCCACCAAGACGATGCAGAATCAAACCTCAAATTCCGCCTATCGACCTCATACGACAGGGAAGGCCTAAGAGTTTTCCCACCAACCCTCGTGGAGAAAAACGTCATAAACGTCCTGAAGCGTGTGATAATAATAATCCCAGACTTCGTCTCCAACTTAAATGAACATTACGACGAACTGCGAAACGCATTCTTCGAAAAAGACAATTACAATATTTTCACGGTCGACAAAGCAACCGACGAGAACGACGTCAAAACTTTGGGCGAAGACGTCGCGAACTTCTTAGCGGAGCTCATCGAGAAAACCGGCGAAAAGTTCTTGGACATTCACCTCATTGGATACGCCAAGGGTGCAGAAATTGCCTCGTACGCAGGCAGAGCGCACAGTGGAAAACAAGGCCGCAAGCTGGGGAGGATCACGGCCCTGAATCCCGTTTCTGATCAAGGTGGTGTGTCTGCGATCGCCTCCACCGATGCCAACTTTGTCGACGTCACCCACACTGATGTTGCGAATGGCGTGGAAGGAGGTGATTTGGGGCAAATCGACTTTTATCCGAACGGTGGGCGAAATCAACCGAGCTGTCGTGAATCTACTTGTAAGTGATTTTAAATTTTTTTAATGACGACGATGGAATGTTTGATGTGTTTTAGGTGAAACAACGAGATGTGATGGCGTCAGGTCAGTCGATTATTTTGCGAAATCGGTCAATTCTGATGAGTTCAAGGCAGTGAACTGTCCATCATGGGACAAATTCACGTTGGAGAAGTGCGGAGATAAGCAGGTCGTGTTCGGTGAAAACGTCGATAGGACCGCGAGTGGCACGTTCTACTTCAAGACATAAATTTAATCGTAGATTAGTTTTGTAGAACTGGTGGAGTATCCATCCGACCTCTTGTAGAATAAAACGTATTTTTAATAAAATTTCTTAAATTTGTATGTCATTTATATTTACTAATATTTAACTAGCTACAGATTTTTTCAGGACAATGTTTATATAACAATAACATTACTTTGATCGCGTTATAAAAGATTAGGGTACGTTAGTAAAAAATCGAATTGTTTTCGCACCTTTCATGAAAAATGAAAACAATTTTTTTAAATACGCAGTGTATCATACATTCTAAATAAAAACAAAATAATGTTTCAACCATTGATAGACTTAAAAATATTTTTAGTTCATACTAAGGGATTAAATAAATTTCTTTATTATCAATTCGAATACATCCCTCATTCGTTGTGCAGTATCTCGTCGACAAAAATCGATATCTGATCAAGCTATTAAGCAGAATGTGGGCCACACTTTTTACGACACCGGCTATATGCAAATCAATAGAATGCTCCGGGGGCACGGATAATACGTATGCAGTCTGCAGTCGGAATAATCAATTTAATTGTATGTACACGTCAATTCCCGCAGTTTCCGCAACGGCTGGCGTCACTGCTCGCCTCATCGCTGATCTGGCAAAGATTGCTCGCAATATCTTGTAATCAGGGCGCCCCCGGGCGAAGAGACCTTGCGCATCAGCGACATTGCGTCGGTTAACGTAACCAAACTTGTATACGTCGAGGATTATGTGCATAAATTTTTCAAAGAAATTGGGTCAAAGGGGAGACAAACATTTCATATACTACGCATAAAAATCAAGTCGCAGCGCCACGGTTGGCGATATTAAACTTTATATTGCACGAAATATTTCCAAATTAATGGCAAGGAATTGTTGTTGTACGCCCGCTGTTTCCGTTGAGATGTAACCGTGACGTTATATTTTAATAAAAAATGAAATTCGTTATTGTAACGAAGCAGCTGCGATTCTCTTTGGTTATTTCTCGTTTCAATAACCAAGTGGAAATTACAAAACTTGAACATTCGTGATATAAAATGTACTATAGCGTAAAAATATGCGATAAATAAAAAATAAAATTCTTATTTCGAAACTTTCGGGTGGGAGCTTATATAACCCTATGATTAATCATTGAACGCCACTTTATATAACACCACCACCGGAAAGCATAAAACGCATATCGAATTATTCACCTATAATTAACTTAAAACCTCCGCTGCAGTACTGTAAACAATGCGGAATTAATGATAAAATTAAACATAGAGCGAGTAATCGGGTGCAGAATGTCTATGTGTATAAAAATGTTTGCATTTGTTTACAACGATCAAACCGTTTCCAGTACGCATCGGTGCACTAAATAAAGCAAATAACATTAACGGAATGTTTTCATTCCACATTTACACCGCATTAATTTATACGAATACAAAAATTTATTGGTCGAACGCGTAGTTTAACAACCGGCATTACGCTCGCGTCGTATATTTGCAGCGAAACATAAACGGGTGCGGCGCAAAAACGCTTCGTGTTAAACACGACGTAATTTTTCGTTCAAATAATTGGTGGGTTCCGGATCGACGGGCGACAAAATTCACTGATCGTTCTTGCAGTTTTTAATGGAGACAAATGAGGAAAATAGGACACGAAATGGCTTTTTCGAGAAAATTTTGGAGACATCACTAATAGTTTTGAGTTTGAATTAGTTCAATAGTTTTGTTTGACGTTGAGTTTGAATTGCGCTATGAAATACTATGGCTGAACAGTACGCCTCCTTCAACACTAAGAATGTTCTGTTGTTGAGTGACTGTGAGTCTGTTGAAGAAAACAAAACGTGCCGCTCATTTACAGCCACTATAATGGCAGGCGATCAAGAAGTGTATATCAGGACAACAGGGTGGACATGTTGGCATAGACAGTTAGAGCCGTAATCACTTGGCCGACTGATGGATATGATGACGAATATTGCGACAAAAGATTTAAAAGTGCGCCATGAGAAACGTTATGTCTACAATAATACAATGGATCAAACTATACTCAATGGATCCAACCGGTACCCTTCAGTTTTCTAGCAGTGTCGAGTGGCCAAATAGACATTTAGGGATTATTGAAAGAAAACTTGTCCTCTTCATAGAGTCGAAAATAGTGTTCGCGTCTTTGTATAATCAGCACAGTGCATGTTCAAACCACATCCAAGGTAGAGCCCAACCCCAAAAAAAAAAAACAACAAAATATTGAGCATTTACCCTTGAGCCGATAATGGACCCCTAAACCTTAAACCTCTACCTGAGAATAGCCCCAACAAATGTCTGTAGTGCAGGGGTGAACCCAACAGACTTTACTCACCATTGGATCAATTAGATTGATAATATGTACATAGCCAACCATAACACCCAATCTTTTAAAAGATGATCCAAATATGTCAACTCTATAAATGTTTTTTGGACTCAAACTATCGACCTTTCATCCTTCTTATTGTCTGCGATTTAATTCTTCTGTGATATGATGAAGGGTGGTTTTTTTTTTGTAATTATATTTTTACCAGCGATATACCAGCTATATTAGCTTAATGGCGAGTAGAGAACATTTGCTCAATATTTTATATTACCGACTTGGGTTATATAGCAGGCTGTTTTAGATGACTGAAATACTGCATTACCATTACAAATGACTATTGTTCACACTTTGCATTACTGTCCTGATGAATGAATATTGCCAGATAATTGGCGAAGCGTTGGGTTCTACCATCAACTGGAAAATATGTAGTAGGGTAAGGTTGGGTTGGGTTGAAGCTAAGTATGCTTTATAGCCAGGATATATATTCTATTTTACCAAATGGCTTGGCGCATGATAGTGGGGTACAGTAGTAACGGGGGCTGACTCAATTGCTTTCTACTATTATAGAATTATTTCACCTTAATGTTTAATGTTTTTCTCGATGAAAACTACAACATTTCTCGAAAATACGTTTGCCACATAAAATTCCAAAACACAATTGATTTTTAAGCAAATCTAGGTACGTATTACAGCAGCTAAGTTGATATCTTCTGTAGGGTTTAAACAAGCACATGTTATACTTGGTATTTCTTACTAAGGGATAGCCTTCGAAGATATTTTTTAATATCAATATCGTCGAAGTAGCTAAAAATACTAAATCTATTTTAATTTTGATGGTACTTGGAAATTTTAGTTTCTAGGCTAATTTGTTATTCAACTATGTAATATAAACATTTGTCTGTTTTATTCGTCTTTTCATCGTGACTGGAAATTAATCATCAATTTATCGCCCGATTGATTTTATCTCGCTCACGTAAACTGATAGTGCATGGCCCATTTGGAACAAATTTCAATTTTTTTATAGAAAGAAATTTACTTATTTAAACTTTTGCAATACATTAGCAATGCAATTTCAAACTTAAGTTAAATAAAAACTGTCATAATCTTCCACAAACATTAACATTAAGTAGAGGGGGTAGGATTTCTAGGAAGCTAGCAATATGGCCCCAATTTGATACTAAAAACTCAACGAAAATAAATGGGTTAGGTTGGCACAGTCCATAAAATTTAAACTAATTCAAAACTTTTTTTTAATTAAGTGTTTTGCCATTGGCTTCGATTGGGTTCAACTTAACCTTGTGAAATTTGTGGAATAACTCGCAAAGTTAAATATAATTGGCTTACTTCCGAATTAAATTTACAGTTTATGGGATCCTGGATCCTGGTATGAAAATCTTTTGAATTTATCTCATAGAAGTTACACTGACTTTGATTAAGATTCATCTGTTCTAATGAGATGATATTTGTAAATTAAAATGAGTTTGTCTTGTTTTTTATTCAGTCGGATATAACTAATTTAGGATTGGATTTTTACTACTCTGGCTATGGGATATTCTTCTCACATGCCTTTCGTCATGCTTCCTACTTGCATGACCAAATCATTTCCGCTGATTTCATTCTATTATATGTAATACTAACTCTACTCCTATTTTTTCTCTTATAACGTCGTTCCTTATATTGTCTACCCTCGTGATTCTTTACTCTACGTAGGTATTTCATATCGATGGATTGGGTCCGACTCTGCTCTCTCTTTGTTAATACCCATGATCTGAGCCCCTGGCAAGGACTGGTCTGAAGACTTAAATACTTCCATTTTGGTTTGCATGGATGTAATAATATAATAACATTTATTAAAATTTCTATTGAGTGCATGATATAGTGGAATAGCAGTTTTAGTTCTCTCCTCCATTTCTTAATCATGTTGTCCAGAGCATTACATCATCTCTAATTATATTTATGTCTTTGGACGAGATACCAATAAATATGGATTTATTGATATTAATGTTTTTTTTTCAGTAAATTTTCTTTCCATCCTTTAAGTTTTGCTACAGGTCATCCTCAGATTTGGCAAATAATGCAAGTGCGTATTTCAATGCCTATGAATTTTTTTTCGTAGATTGTCTCGATATTTTTTGTTAACTTCGTCTATTATTAAAATGGACAAGGTTGGACTCAAAACGATGCCTTGCCCTAGTTCGTTTTTTGTAGTCAATTAATGCCATCGACTCTTACATAATATCTGTTGATCTTGAACACATTTTATTGCGGATATTAATTTGTTTCGCACCATTTTTTCCAAGGTGTCCAGTCTTTGACTGTTGGTTTTAGATCGCCACCTTTTGATTGCAAACACGTGGTCCTGCCACACTTCCTTTCAGAATCAACAGTGGAAATCAAAGGGTTGTTGTTCTATCCTTTTTATCATTTTGATAGTGTGATGCCTGGCAGTTCTGGCAGTCTCCTTTTTTGAATGAATTCCTCAATATCCACTACTAAACAAATCTAACAATCCAAATAACTGTTGACATTGGCCCTAATTGCCATCATTAAATTAGTTTCGTTTCTTCGAACGAAGATATTTTTCTTTTCAGGTTCTATTAAAGATGGCAACATGGTTGCTGAAATATCTAGTAGTAGAGTACCTAGATCATAAACAAATAAATACTGCAGGTTTATGTATTTATGAGTTAATTTTTATCTTAGTAATTTCGTAAGTCTCGCATTTTTAAATATTAATTTATTTTATTCCCATGCGCGAAGTATAGTTACACAATGTACCAATTCAATCGGATTCAAACATTCACACCTTTTAATTTATACATCGACCAGGATGTTGCCCGAAATGAGTTCAATTTGTACAGTTTCCGCAACATGTTAATTTATCTGTACACGGGGAGCGATAATTCAGCAGATCCTCCCGGCCCGTAAATAAAATTCCGCCGCGGCGAATGCACTTCTTTGAATGCCTTTTTCGACACGACAACATGAATAATGCAGGCGGCGATTGGTCGGAATTTATTAGAACCTCGCTCTGAAAATCCGCTCCGTTCCCAAGGGGACGGTCACGATCTCCCCCACATGTGAATTGATTCATTTCGGAGACAACCGCATCGATTCTTCGTGGTTCGCATGCAAAAAGGCAAATGAGTCGCCGCGAGCCGTGCGACGTGAAAGACCGGGACGAGAGCGCAGAGACGGGGCGAAAAATGCGATGAACGCGATCAAATCGCGAGTCGGTTAAAATATGATTTCGGAGAGGACTTTTCGTGGCGCGGTCTGTCCATATATAAAGTTTCTGATGGCGTTTTGATTAGTTTCGAATAATTTGATGCGAAAGTTTGCGTTTGGGAAGTTTGTCGAACACAATGTTCGCGTAAAACTCGCAATAATTAAATTATACGTCGTCGAGCATGGTATCAAACCGCAATAGCATAGCTCTGCGGCTTTCGAAAGCTAGTAATATGCGTTGTAATACCGCGCCACAGCACGAGTCTACTACTTTATTTTCTATTTTAACTCGTACGAGTACGGCAGTCTTTTAAGCTAACCAAATTTACATTGAACTTAACGTTCAAGTACTTTTGGATAGGCTGTTCGTATTTCTCGAACGAACTGGTAAATTTGAGCTTTTTCGTCCAATTTAAAATCCTGGGGTTGGGGAAACAGTATCGAATATACGTGATGTAGGTATATAAATTTTGTTAACAAGCTTTACAATTTATTTAAATTTTATTTTTTACAGTTGTTGAATAATAATGTCTAATAATTGTTCCAACATCGTATCTAAGCCATTTCGATTTATATTTAGAAATCATTATATCGAATGGTGTTATAACTATGAAACCAACTGCATAGTTGACACTTGAATAAAAAAAATGCATACAAGTTGGTTTCCAAGCCATTAATTCGCTAAAAATTGTAAGAACTTACTTCTAAGCGATACGATATATTTATGTCTTATGACATCAGCGGTCATTTCAACAGCACGGTTTATGTTATATCTATTAATTCACTAGTCACACCATTGAAGTTATTTATTATAGTGATTGAGTTATAGATAAACAATGAGGCATCGATGCTGTTTAGTTTTAGAAAATACAAATATTATGTTATAAGAAATATTACGTTTCGTTTGGGTAAGTTACCTGTGTCCAAATGCAATTCACGTAGGTAATGACACCAATTTAATTATAAAATAATTTTCTATCATTCTGTTCATGTCTATCCCTATTTTTGATTTAAATATTGAGGTTACATTACTTACGTATGTTCTAAAGCATTTTCGTTATCTAAAGGTTAATTACACAGGCACAGGACAACACAATTTTTGCTCATTGAGGACCGTGTTAAGTGTTCTGGTAAGGGATTTGTACCTGCCGAAGAGCACTTCTTGCTTCGAGAATAAAGGAAGAAAAACCTGTTAGCACATGGAACTATTATATTTTACAGGCAGCGGGATAAAGATTTCTTACCCTTCTTGTCACAGGTTGATAGTTTATCAGCGTTTGTGAAGCGTATAACATAACACCAGCAATGTTTTAACGCTATGAATACCTCATATGAACTTCAAGGGTGGAGACTTTTTATCGATAGTTTAAAAAACGTTTAAAGGAGGTTCTGTAGCATAATGGACATTTATTACCTTCTGTCCTAGTAGGTCATTCTGTTAATTTAAAAAAAAAAACGTACGATACTTTGAATGTTTCGCTACAGAGTGTTTGTGCTGAAAGTGATCTCTATTTTTTCAAGGGCAGCAAGTGGGACTTACCAAATATCCTTGCTTCCTTTGTGAATGGGACAGTAGGGCTAGATGAGAGCATTGAATTAGAAAAAACTGGCCACAGAAGCGCAATTTAGTTCCTGGAATTTAAATGCGAAGTACGCATCATTACTTTCTCCATCTAATGTCCTTCTTCCACCACCACCATATCAAATTATGCTTGATGAAACAATCAGTGACTGCTCTGAATGAGTACAGTGATGATTTCACAGAAAACTGAAGTTAAGATAGCAGCAGATGTTATCGACGTGCATTAAATTCGTCAACTTATGCAGGATTAGTCTTTTCCTCAGTCGATGTACGAGTTTTGATAAGTCATCATGGTTGGTGTACAAATGAGTGACAGAAAATTTTATTGGTAAAAAGAAGGCTGAGAAGTATAATGAAAATATTACATGTTAGAAATCTCAACAGCCATATTATGACTTTCCTGAAAATCTTGGTGCAACGAGTGAAGGTGAGCGGTTTCACAAGTCATTAAAACGATGGAAACTCGCTATCAATGCCATTGAAAAGAGACACTAGTGGTGTTTAATTTATTTGTAATGAATTAATTTTGTATTGAAACCTATCGGTGATAGAGGAACTGAAAATAGATGTGGAAAATTAAAAAGACTAATCAAAATATTCCCAATGAATGGAACATATTTAATATTCCGTTTGTAATTTGCAAATAATTTGCAATGTGACGTGATTATGGATCCCCAGGTACGCACAACATTTTATACAAATTTCAAACAGAACACATAAGTAACAGACATATCAGTGCCAAATATTTCATGTAAACAACTGGTTTGTGATAACGGAAGTCGACACGTTGGGCGTCAAATTGTTATGAAAGGGTAATGTAGTTTTGATTACGGGAGGCAGTTTGGATGAACACTTGTTATGATGGTGTGTATTTTTGATGGCATTTAAGAGCGTTATGTAATGTTATGGAATTCTTTTAGTTTTTATTGATTAATTGTAAATAAATGGAGGTCATCGATAATTGATGTTGACTTCTGCCAAATTACTGAAACTGAGAGAGTTTTTGGGTTGGGTCGCAAATCTTGTTATTGTAGCTTTTTATTGAATTTCGGAGGTGAATTCGACTGTGTACTTTTTTAGTATTCCATGCCATCAAAACTTTTATAATTTTATTCGATTCAGTTCTGCGACTTTTCCTATAGTTTTAGTATCTATTTTATAACTTTTTTACCGTTTTACCGTGGAAACCTTTTTTATAACTATTATTATTACTTTCCTTTCTCGCTGTGTTTATTCTGTTGTAATGATTTGCAAACAAAAATGCAATTTCAAAATATAAAAACTAAGATTTACGACATTTCTAACGACTCTTGCTGCGTTCTTATATTGATTATATTTAATTGATGCATTATTTGGATAAGTTTATTGTGCACATAAAGAAGGGGGGTTGGTCATAAATAACACTAACTCAACCCAAAAACCTTACAACACAGCTTTTAGAAAAGAAAATAATTTCAAAACGAATCACGAACACGGACATAAACAGGAACATGGCGATGAACATGAAGGTGAACATAACATCACAATGAACGGCGAACTGAAAATAAACGTGAACATGACCTCGAACATCCAAGCATCTCGATCCAATTCAATCCGAACGAACTTGCTCACCGACTTGGAACCAAACGAACCAATCTCAAAATGATTACAATTCTCTAGAAATTACCAATTTGCCAGCAGAAAATAATTTCCCATCTCATAAATTTAATTCAATCCAAGTGAAATTTCGTTGGAGCCGATTGGTGGGAAAGAATTTTAATCAGTTTCCCGTAGCGTGATTGACGATGATGACGAACGTTGGTAAATGGAATTGGACTGGGTTATGTCGGATCTTGATCTGTTGTTCTAAACCTTTTCATTGCATCGATCAATTTTTCTAAGGTTGGTGGTAAGGGGCCATTGAAATGAACCGTCACTATAAAAGTCAAAGAGTTCGATTAAAATCAAAACAAAGAATTAAATAAATTGATGATGGTCTTAAGCCATTTCTCAAAATCATGTAATCGAAGCAAAAGCTCTTTATATGGAAATACACCCCCAGAGTTTCGCATAAATTTCCAAAAAATATGTCCTTGCCCTTTTAAACTCAATTACAACGTTTACGAATCTACTTTTATCTCTTCCTGTTCATTTATACGCACAATATTGCGCGGAAGCCTTTATCATTTAAAATACGTAACGGTTAAAGCAGTTATAATAATCAATGTCAGAGGAGAGTGATTCACTGCGGATGGGGCGTAACCAGTTTAAACTTTACAGACTCCGGCCTTTGTTTCGCAATTCCCGGGGTTTTCCATTTGCGCTTCTTTTACGTGACGCTTCATCGCCAACCCTCTCGCTTTAAAGTTATTATGAATGCACGTATACGTACAACGAAATGCAGAAGGAACTAATCGCGTATTCTGATCGTTTGCTGATTCGTAACCCACAATAAACGGCGACGGTGTAATAGATCCCAGCACGGCATACAACTGAATCGGACGTTTTAATTATGTTGCATATATTTTGATGTTCATTGAAAATTACATTTTGCGTTTACAGGGACTCTTCATATGACGTGTACGTAAATTATGTCAATTAATTCACATTTAATCAAATGCTTCTATGTATATTCGTTAAAAACCCATTAGTCATTTTTAGTTCACTTCTATTTCCATGTGTGGATTTATTTTGTTAAATTTACGTTGGAAATATGTAAAGCGGTTTACCATACTCGTAATCCCGTTGTAATAGTCTAATTAATCTCCATAAATCAGGTCATAGGCTACGATTATAAAGGAGGCAGACGACGACGCAAAAAATATATTTTAATATATTTCTCCTTCATCCTTAAATTAATAAA
Source organism: Geotrupes spiniger (assembly GCA_959613385.1). Taxonomy (NCBI): domain Eukaryota; kingdom Metazoa; phylum Arthropoda; class Insecta; order Coleoptera; family Geotrupidae; genus Geotrupes; species Geotrupes spiniger. The sequence continues at coordinate 11,474,990 of OY390735.1, read as the reverse complement.
AAAAAATTAAAAAATATGTTATCAAATCCAAATTTATGCAAGGCGGACTGGGGTGGTTATTAATCAGGGCGTTCGCGAGGATGAGAAATGGGTTACAGTATTCGGAACGAAAAATAAGGAAGCGGTTATAATTAGAGTAGGATTTGCGCGCGGCTTAATGGCCAGGAAATTACAATACCCAGGGCGCAAGAGGCGTAAGAACAGCAGGAGAAGGAAATGAACTCAAAACAGTTCATCAAGGAAATAACTCTCGGCACTGTCAACCGATTTACACGTAAAGTTTCGCCGGCATTAACTTCACCCGCTACTAAATATTTGGCTTGTATTTCACGTTTACAAGTTTAAATGTTGGATTGCGTTCTTAAAATATTGAACGTACAGCGTTAACGAAATCTCAAAATAATATTAAACGGTCGCGAATAATCGTCGAATTGATTATATTTGGTCCACTATATTGTTAGATAGTTATAACTAAATGATATTGGTGAAATTTTTTATTGTTTATGATTCTGCTATATTGAAAAGACATATAAAGAGATGAAGATAATGTATAAGATAATATATAATAATAAAACTTCGAATAACTCATTGACGAAACATAGCTCCAATCGTCGAGTAACTTCCGAAAATTTGTTATAAATTGTAGTTGTGTTTGTGGTTACCAAGGCGGTCGCTTTGTTTGTTATGCGGCGTGCCGTTCACCGCAGAACGAACTAAACACGTCTTTCCACAATTCCGGAAATTGTGCGAGTACTGTTTGTTCAATTAGTGACTTAATTATAAAACTATTTGATTTATATTCTCCTTAAATAAAGTAATTGCTGATGATTAATGGTAAAAATTTGCAAGCCAAGATGAAAAGTCGCTTTCATTACGTTGATAGATTGCAATTAATTAGCGGTAAATAATTACCATTTATAAAGAAATGCAAAAGTCATAATGGATGAGAGCTTATAATTACAGACGTGCTATTAGGTCAATGCAACGTGGTATATTTTGCTTCCTCGCCTACACACGACTTTTTGTTACTCATAGAACTCACGTCAAGTTAACCAGCAGGTTTTTTTCAAAATTATTCAGTTATAGTTAATTAATTTATTTCTTTGGTTTCCATTGATCATAAAAGAATTTGTCACAATGAGTAATGATAACTTCATAGTAGAACTATGGTTACCATTCTGGATGCCTTTCATTTAAAATTAGCAATATTTTGAGATGAAGCTTCTAGCTTAAATAGCTGCAACCCTGTTATATGGGTAATCCAATTTGTTTCGTGTTTGAATGACGAGAATAAGTTGTAAACAAATAGAGAAATTCTCGTGCTGCAGAATAATCGCTACAAGTTAGTCCAGCGATGAATTTATATGCGAAAATTATCGTAATCGTTTGCACTATGCTCTTATATCGATTAGTTTTAATAGGTGGCGCAAATTTAGACATAATGTGCGATTCTAATGTATCAAAGTACTACGCAAACATGGTGAAATCTTATGGATTTGAAGGGAAAATTAATAGTCACACACGACAGATTTTGAGGAATGACATGTTGGTGAGATCGTGTAATATAAACGAACTATACGGTAAAATAATTGCCGCATACAAAGCAGTTTACGAAACAGCTACAATTATATATGACAAAAAAAGGATGGGCCACTTAAACTATGGGTTACACAATAAATCCGGACGACATAAGTTTCTAGAGCATTTCCAAATTTTGAAGGAAATACAGGTAGATACAGAAAATAGGAGCTATGACCTAGTATGACATGGAAAAGAATAAGAAAATATTACACGAAACTATTGGAAAACTCTGAATCTGAGATGAAGAAGACATAAAAGAGAGGTAAGAGGGAGAGAAGACATAAAAGAGAGGTAAGAGGGAGAGTAAAGAAATGGAGACGAAGCGATAATAAAACGCAGGAAGTTGACGATAGAGGACATTTTTTTGATCAATTTAATGAACTGATTTAAGATATTATCCATATTTGAGGAAAATTATTTAAAAGCAGGAATACAAACCAAATTCAATCGATTGTTATAGAAGCCACCTTTACAGACAAAAGTTTCTGCAGTAATACGAAGCCTAGATGAAAGAAAATCAGAAGGGATAGAACACATGAGGACGACAGACAAAAGAAACTCAATACTTGTTTAGCCTTCTGATCAAAAAAATATGAATGCATCATTATTAAATGTATTAGTCCCAAAGATACAAAGACAGCCATGATGTGACTAATATATGAACAAGGATAACATAATAACTATACCAATTACTAGTTATAGACTTATAAATATTACAATTATAAGTTATGGAGAGGTATGTATGAGAAAACATGGTTACTCGGACAAACGTATTATAGTTGTTAAAAACCTACAGTTATGAGGATAATACGGAAACAATAGTGCTGTTGGAGAAATTTTCCATAAACACAAAACTAAAGGAGACAATGCATGTTTATTTATTTCAAAAAGGCCTTTGATATCATAAACCAGACAAGCTTCTAAAGGTTCAGGTTCAGGAAAAGTTAGGCCTGCAAGGATCACCTGAAGAACAGGTCGTATGTAGCAAAAATCGTAGGCAAAGCAGGAAGGTATAAGTTCAGACGGGTGTTCCTCAGGGTATTATAACGGGTGATTCAAAAAACCTTTCATCAAAGTGTGTCGTGAAAAAATAACGTATGTCTGTTGAAACTTGTAACGCATTATTCGACTACTCAGCCATCTGAACTTCTAACCAAAAAATTGCAAAAGGACTCAATTTAAAAAAATTTAAATGGAACAAATGTAATCGATTTAAAAATAATTTTTGACAACATTAATAAATAAAACTTAAAGAAGATTTTTGTTATAAAAGTTCTCCACAAACCACAGACAGAATTGTTGTTTTCGAGGACGATCAATAGAAAGTAAATCATGGAATAGTTGTAGACGATAAGGATGTAAATGAGATCTTGTTTCAGAATACGCTAGATTCACTCGTTGTTCTAAATGGCGTATTGAAGTATTTGGATGTTCCTCAATTACTTGTCGTATGGTTCCAATGTTTTCTTCATTTCTCACATTTGGTCCCACACTACCTTCTTTACGCCTTATATTTCCCGTTTCCCTAAATAGCTTCACAAGACGGTGTACAGTTCGGCTAAATTTATCAAAATGAACTATCAATTCTGGAAACAATTCTTGGAAATCTAGAATTGACAAATTTGTAAACTAAGACATCCCTGGTATATCTATCATTTTCTTTCATGACAAACTTTGATGAAAGGTTTTTTGAATCACCCGTTATTAGGTCCAATAACTTACTATACGTCAATGATATGGGTCATGTATGGGTCCATGATAATGAACTTGGTAATTATTGGCAGGAAACCAAACCTTCTGCATGCCATGTCGAGGTTAACTAATAATAATTCATTCATCAGTACCTGATTGACATATTAGATGGGGGACAGAGGATATGTGATTGTAGAAGTACAATAGAAGTGCAAACAAACAAATAAAAATTTAGGTGTCGAAATAGACAAAAACTTCCAGTGGATTGACCACATTGACAAATTTGGTCAAGTCATTTAGGCACCTTCAGGGAAGCCTTCGCTTCTTGGGAGATCTACTACCGAATGATGTGTTAAAGCTACAATGTCATGCGAGATAATAAATGAGTGGCGATCTTTCAATAGGGATAACTTTCAAACCATACTGTAATATTTGACAGTTCCTGGATACTCGTGTTCAGTATGGGTTGACAAATCATCATGAATAGATTTACAAGAAGAATGTTTCCGAATCATTCAAACTTATTTTCAAAATCGGAGTTCAATTCGCGAAAAGTATAGAAGGTAACGTGATTTTTATGGTTCTCATAATCAACCAACTGAGGTCATAGACTTTACATGATGCAAAAGAAACAACGCGTCAACGTTTTCGAAAAGATCTTGGCCTGCATGCAAAAGATCCAGCTGGTGCAGGACCTAAAGCCACGAGATCATGGCTTGCGTCGTGATTTCGGGAATTGGGCTCTTGAGCAGCTTGAAGTCGACCTTATTTTTTATCGAAAAATAGTGTTTAGTAATGATGCTCATTGGCTAAATTGGTTAGAGAAGAACAAGCAACATTGTCATTTATGGTTCAAGGAAAATCAACAAAAAACCCATGGGACTCAATTGCACCTACAAATGTGCACTTTTTGGCGTGGTCTTCATGCAAGTGACGTACTCGGCCCTTATTTTGCAAAAATGACGCCGGAGCGACAATGATCAGTATTTATTTTTTCGAAATTATGGATGACATTGATGCGGATGATACGTAGTTCCAGCAGGATGGCCTGGAAGGACTCGATTCAACGACAACATTATATTGGGAAATGGATCAGTGAATTGGCCACCAAGATCGTGCGATATGTCGCCACTCTATTACTTTTTCTAAGGTTATGTAAAACCTAAAGTGTATGCTGATAATCATTTGGTACATAGCCTGTCTGGTTAATTATAAAATATCCCTTTTTATGACGACATATTTCTATTTCTAATTATAAAGGTTTTAAGAGCCAATTATTTCCATGCATGAAAATACAGTAGAATGAATAATTCATGTTTAATGACATTTCGTGGAAAAAAACACTAAAATGTCTTGCGTGAAATCCACGAATCAATCAATCAGCACATAAAATGTAATTTGACGTGACGACAAATTATTTAAAACATATATTTTTACGACAATATTATGGGCAATAAAGTACAACCCACATAGTGTAAGTCTGGATTTTTTATTGATTTAAATTACATTGACAACAATTTTTATATTTGGTTTTGTTGTCATTTGTTGTCATAAGTGTTTTGTTGTCATTTAGCAGCTGCAGTCCAATCCAATGCCAAATCAATCTGTTGCCTCGACTAATTCTTCTCAATTATATAAAATATGAAGCCACAGCGTTGTTGAAATTAGCAAGTGCTGCCTGACATTATTGAATTGGCTGAAACTTCCACCAAAAATATATTTCACAGAAACTTTTTTTAAAGGTGTATTTTAGTATTATACATATTTGTCTACGTTGGGATTTTTTTTTGAAAATGTTGAAATTTCTAATAGATTATATGACCTGCATTTATTTTACGTTATCTTTAATAAAATTTAACACTTTGAAACTACTTTGTATTACAAATATATCGTTTCATATTGAGATCGGATAATATGAACCTACCCATGAGACTCAACATGGCGTTATAATGGAGGTGCATGCAAAGATTTATTGTGTTGTACTTGCTTAAATTGTTCGTTTAATCAATATATTTCTTACGCAATATTATTTGAATACATTTCTAGTGTTGTATAGCTAAGAAATTAGCGTTTATTTATTTTTGTTTAAGGTGAAACGAAACATAAACACACGTCAGCTATAACAGCCATTGGCTGTAAATAGCAAGTAAATATTTGACATGTGACATAATACGACGAAAATTGCCAAATAAAATCGCACTTATTTACGTATTTTTACCGATAACGTGTTTCCCAATTAATGAAACGTACGGGCGGACGATAATTATCGCTTCGCAAATTCACCCCGTAACACATGTCTGACATTTTCGTTAAAAATCGCAGGAAAAACACAAAACGATGTGGGATAACAGAGGTGGTCTAGTTGTCGCATAAAACATGGCTTTCTGTCGGTGATGGATGTGGCCATTTAGGCATCTTTCCACGTTACGGGTTACTAGATGACTTCCTAAATGACAATCGTTCCGTGCACTATTTTTCTCCGTGTCCTCTAGAGGTCTACGCCGTTTTGGGACATCGATCTTTTAAATTCAAGTGGCGTCCCATGCAGAGAATATATTTTGGTAAGAGTTTGCATGGACGTCGTTTTTTGGTATAAACACACCTGTTCCTGTAATAAACTTTATGTGTAATTTCGGGGGTTCGTTACTAAAATTAGTGGTTATCATAATTTTAAGTTCAATTGATATCCAATCGTATTATTAAGAAAATATTTATGAAATCATAACTATGCGTCACAAATGCGAGGCTAATACGAATGTCCGTTGTCCCTTTGTTATAGCTGCGCATAACATTGCAATTAGGTGCACAAAGCAATTGTTATTTGCATGTAATTTACCTTTAGGCAAACGCTTTTATAATAGGTAGTAATTAATGCTATGGAAATACCTTCTATAATTAATTAGATTCCGTTCTGTTCATTGATCAACAACAAAGTTACCTCATTAAAACTAACTATAATATAGTTACTGCAGTTTAGCATCAATATTTAATTAATAATTTACAAAAGTCCTAACCATATTGTCCAAGAGCCACCGTGTGTTCGATATACATTGAATTTGACCCCCGCCCCCCGCATAGATTCCATTGTTTTAACAACAACGAGCGCCGAACTCGATTATTGCGCGAATTAATATTTATTTTGTACAGTGACATAGACAAAGTAATTTCCTGCCTTATGTAATTTTATTTAATATATACATCAGTTGTTAAATAATTTTATCGTGAAACTCAGATGTGACGTATTTCTTAAAGAAAAACAAGTAGTTAAATAAAACTATAAGCGTTATTGTTTTGAGAGATTTAACCAATGCCGTTGTAGATATATAGCAGATGCCCCTAACCCAGCTAACCAGCACACCACCTTCGTATCTCGAGTACAATGTATGCACATACTTATCATGTATGATTTATAAGTACACTCTAGCAATATAATTGGGCCAATACGATAGAAATAGTGAACATCTGACACAAGTCTGATTATGTCTTGCTTAACATATCAATTAACTGTGATATATGTTTCTAAAGAAACCCGTTTAATTTACTGATAAAAATTTTTTTTGAACATATATTTAAATATAATTGATAAATTACTTAACACCAATTATTTTGCGTTACAATGCAGGAATGCTTCTTCAACACTAAGTAAGGAAATGTTATCAGTTCAATTAGAGAAAGTTTATAGAATTTTAAAACCATTATGTCTATTTATTTTCATAAGAACAATCACAATAAATTATAATAAATAGTTGCGGATATAATTGTCAGATATCACGCTACGTATTTATTTAAATTAAACGACGACAGAGCCTTTCCCATAGCTGTTCCGACCGTTTGTTTGTAAAACTGGCCATTGAAAGTGAAAATGTTTTGGGTCATACATTCATCTAAAAATGATGGTAGCATCTTTCGTGATAAGGTGATATCTATTGGCACGCCAGGGTATAATGACGTTACGTCAAATGATATTAGTCTTTTCTCATACGTTTGGATGTGCCTGAATCTAACATGTCCTGCATTGAGGATATATGTTCGGATTTGTCTAGAATTACTACCGCATTACCTTATCGGCCTCTGTATATATGCAACTTTTCTATTTTAAAGACTGGACAATTTCTTGATCTCTGAAGTTTCATCTTCGTTTTTTTTTCAGCTGATTTTTCAGTATTTTCTTTGCATCGTTTTTAAACATTGTAACTGTTTCCATTTCTAATTTTCCTGTTTCACACAAAACGTGTGTGAACACTATTGATGTCTTTTTTTACCCAGTTGCTGTTTTTCTGTATTCGTTCCTCATCATTATTGATTTCCTTGGCTTTATTTTTTTTCAGTTTGATTCGTTTATTCACTATGCTGTGGATTTTCTGATCGAACTCTGTTTAGGCGGTGCGCGACATCCATGTGGATAGTTTTAAATGTGGATCGTATGTCGACAGTTTCAACGTTTGCAAAAATATTAGTAGTGGTTGCGGATTCCCAGCTTCAGTTTATTTTTGCTTTTTGTATTATTCTAGATAATTTTTTGTTAATTCTTAAAGTTCTTTCTTTCCACGAATTTTGGAAATACCTTGTGTTGTGTTGCATTCCTTCAGAAATATGATGTCCAGTTTCTTGAACTTAGTTGTAGTAATTAACCCAATAAATTTATAGGCCCATTGATATTAAAAGTGAAACCGGGCAATTAATGTGACATATCGAGATATAACCGATCGAGATTTTTATTGTAAGGTCCAAATATGTCGTACAAGTCATCAATCATTTGTGATAGCTATTGCTATAGCCTTGAATACAATAGCATTCAAGGGAATGGCAATTAACATCAGGTGTATGCATCATGTATAACGACCAATGTGTATTGTCCAATGTGTTTTATTACAGTTATTAAAGAAAAGTGATGAGAATAGTGCTGCTGAAGGCGGGAGGAATCATGAAAGAACTCGTTTATTCGCTGAAGGTATTAATAGGACAGAGTTCGGAGATTTCAAAAAAGTATATGCACAGGTTTCAAATATTCAGGATAAAATTTATTTTAATATGTCCAAATTGATTGAGTATTCAAAAGCGATTTGACGCTAAATGGTAGATGGGGAACTTTTCAAATAAAAGATGTTAGTAATTAGAAAAATAGTGGAATGATTCAAAGAAATGAAAACAGAATGAAACTAAATTCTAAATAAAAGACCCTGGTATTAGCTAAGTTACTGAAACAACACTTTGAATAGTAAGCTTTTTATAACTTTTACTGCACGTCCATTGTACAGCTTAATTTTGCAATTGCACATGATCATTGAATATGTAGGCAAGAATTTTTCAACTCTGTAAAACATTGAAGACTTCGACATAATTTGAGAAAACGACAAAGCCAAACATGTAGTTATACAGACTCATAAACTTGATGTTTATATAGTTAGTCCAGTATTCGTCATAATTCACATAAAACACTATTTTCAAAATCAATATAGTTTACGACACAAACCAGTAGTTGGGAATTCGGGCCAATCAAACAGCTGCGACATTTGATTCCAGAAACGAAAGGAATTTACTCTTGAGCATGTCGAGTGAAGAAGTTTTCGATAGTTTTTCGCATTATCCCTAATGAAAAGTTTTATTTTAATGCGTCCGTTACCGTATCGAGTTTTTCATCATAGGTAGGATGGTTCTGGTTGGGCTGGTTTTATCGGAGGGCGGCTGTTATCGTATATGAAAAATTTTCAGGAGGATTTGCTTTTGTGACATGCACGCACTTTGTCAACTTGTTACTTTAATACCTTAACGCATGGTTTTGATTCATTGGCTTGCATACAAGTGTAGGGTTATTTTTGTAAATCCTTCCATGAAAAAGGATGAAGATGATTTTTTCTTTAAGATTCGATTGACGTTGAAGGATGTTGAGGATAAACAGTGCTGAGTTGTGCTGTCTATTTTGGAAGTAACGCCTCCGAATTGCTCAACTAACGTATTATTTATAAATTTATGTATTTGCCATTAATTTTAACACAATACCTGTTACGAAAGATTGATGTCTTGACGGTTATGACATAATTGCTCCTTATAATAGTAACATTTATATATCTGTAAACTCGGCTTAGGAAAAGATCACTTAAATTACAATTATTTACAATATTTTAGATTTGAATTCTGGTATATATTCATATTTATATAATTTATAAAACCAATTTAAAATCCGTTGAAAGGAAGTACAACAATTTAAAGTAGATGATATGCCATTGTTATCAAGTAATAAACGATTCTTACAATTTTCGATTTATGAAGCAATCAATCATACGATTCAACCGTATATATGTTGGATGGAATGGGAAAGCTATGAATAAAAATGTGTTGATTGATTGCGCTGTCCATATGCAAGAGATACTAAGTGATCTGAACATTAATTATACAAATGTGGCGCACGGTCCACATCATTTACAATTATTTCTAGATAAAACCAATCGGAAATGTATTTATTGGACTTGTAATATAAATATAGTTTAAGATCTTTAGGTAAGGCGGAATAATTGACATAGGCAATGATCAAAACAGAACATAATAACAGGGCAGACTATATTCCACTAATGTCTACATAAATATTTGTATACCTTTTCGTTGAATCAACACAAAAATTTAGATGCGAGAAAACGATTAATTTAATTATTTGGGTCAGACCGGAAAACGATCGTAAAATTAAAAAAAAATTGTTAATGAAACTTGATGGAAAATAAACTAAATAAAAAACTTATAGCTAATCCAGGTAAATATCAAAAATATTTCAAAGAAAATTTTCTTCATGCTTTCTAACTTAGACATGGTTTGTAAGTTAAAGGTGATCGATAGTGTAAACATTGATTATTTCTTTTATGTGCACTTTATTACTATTTGTTTGTTAAATAATTTTATTTAATGCATTCAAGGATTATATTTGGAAAAACTTAATGTGTATTTTTGGTGTTCAAACTGAAATTTAAATAAAATGTTTGTTGTCAGTTTCTGTGGCATTAGTAACGCTCTGGGAATGGCTCTCATAATATAAAATCGCTTTGAATAATTTGCATAAAATTATGTAAATATAAAAATATTTGCATCGACCACTATATTTATTGTTCAAAAATCGCTCAAGTAAGCCATTCCTTTTAAAACTGAATAAGTTACTTTTGTAGGTAACGTTTATTTGCAATAGACAATATAACGTTTTTGTTATGTGCGTCTATTTCGTTTAAAAATTTTTTAAAAAATTAAAAAAAAAATTCAGAAGAATTTTCATTGCTTCAGTGAACTTTGAGAATATAGATTCCATCATTACATTTCTTTTAATTAAGGTTCTCATGCCATTTACTTTTGGTCGCCTACAATATTGTGGTGCCTTGATCTGATCTTCAGACTCATTATTTCCATTGAGAATTCAAAGTAATAGCGTCCGGACGCCACAAAGTATTCGCGCGGCGACCGAGTCGGAACCGACCCACGGTATGGCCTTAATATCGGAAATGAGTGTCGTGATTCGGCGAGGGTGGATTGAGCGCAAAACGGCAGTCGTTATCGAGATGCCATCGTTATCCATTTCAGACGGGTTATTTGATCTTTGTGTGGCATTTACTTTACGCGGTCGTAATAACGCCGAGGACCGGACAATTTGTTTTCTCGACGCGCGGCGCGCCCATAAAACGGAACGGAGGAGCTCCTCTGCATGGCCGTAAAAAAACTGGATCCTCGCAATAAATGTTTTGCTCGTTGCGGAAATGCGGAATATGAAATATAAACGTATTTACATATTCTACTATCTGCGACGCGAGTAAATTTTCTGTGCGAAAACTTGCAGTCTGTATCTTCGGCCTGCGGAAATTGGAATGCGCCCTGTGTTTGCGCGATTTATACGTATTATTTCGTGGAAAAGAACGAGAGCGGTAAATATTTGACTGTGCGCCGTGAAATACGCCGTTGGGTTTTTAACGTCAAATGCACGCGCGGTTTTGAGTTTTTAATCGGTAGAGGTGACGTTTCGACTTGGGATAATATTTATTTATAATTTATATTGCTGAAAAAGGCAATTCTACGACAATATTTCATAGATAAATTCAGTGGCTGCACCTGTTTATATATGCGTTTATAAATCACGAGATCTGGAACAGATGCCTTACTGCATTACTTTCTTTTTATATTTTCTAATATTTTTTATTTACGATGCGGAAATTAATTTGTAATTTGTGTACGATCATAAGCTGTAGAACAAAGGTAATTAGAAATGGATTCAAATTCAAATGACATGTCTATGTTAACGGAAAAATTCTCCGAAAAATTATGTCCTTCTCCCCCACGAGGAAAACAAACAAAATGCTTTCTGTTGTATGATTGAGTTGTAACGATCAGCCGTTACAAATGAAATGAAATCAAATCACGATCCTCACAGCAGTCCGTACATGCAACGAGGATTAACTTTAATCCTTCACAAAAGGATACCTTAAGAACTCAATCATCAATAAAGCAATTGCTGAAGTGGATATATGTATTAATGAAACTGATTAAAAAATGATTTCAATATTAATAAATAAAATATTAAGAAGTGGAGATAGTTGTACAGTACATCCGAATGATAGTACTAGATTCCTAAAATTAAAGAAGTCAAGAAAGAAAGAAAATTATAAGAACGAAGACCTAAAGGACACCCGTTATAAGTCAAGCAAACCGGGACTGAAAATAAACCGAGATTCTACGAAATATTAATATGAAGGAAAATAACCCTGAAACAAAGATTCAAATCGCACCAAAACGCGAAATATCTTGGAGGTGATTAAATATGCTACTCACGATACGCAATGTTGCATTTTTATGTATGCACCTGAATCATCCAGGGAGTAACTTAATTATAACGATGTTATTAGTGAATCCAACCCAACACATCCAAAGGCAGTTAAAGTGCGCGAAGTAATCAATTTTGACACGCCTCAAAGCATTGGAAACGAATATTTGCATCATACAATATACAACCAATGAGAAACGTTAAGACTTACCGAGAAGATTTAGACCATACTATGTATAAGTAGCTGAGTACCAGCGTTAGAGATAAATTGATGTCAGAGAGCGACGAGAGGTTTTTTATTTAGAATCATGAACAAGTCTACGAGAAGCGAAAAATTTCAATAAACGACGAGGTTAGTTTCGACATTATTTAGTTTTAAAGACCATTTCAAAATTAATTTATTTTATTATTTGTCTCTTGCACTAGTATTAGAGTTTCTTCAACGTTTCAATATTATTGAACATTAATTCGACAAAATTTCGTCCATTTCAATATGATTTATTTATCAGTCTCGTTGAAATATATGTACAAGGATTGAAGTCTCTCTGTGTTAAGGATATCAAGTTTTGTTTAAAAGTGTCAAGCAACGAACTGAGACGAGTCAGGCAGGTTTGAGGTTACGGTTTCTTGTATATTTAGTTAATTTTCATTACCGGATTGTCTCTAGACTATTGACCTGCATGTAATTTTTTCATTAATAGAACTGAAATAAAAGAAGTTAATTGTTCTTAGTCGAATGTATTTAAATAATAAAATTATATTGTCAAGTAATGTTTATCACGTACAAAGTGTAAAAATAAATTGGAATACAGTTTGTAATCTCCAACAACTGTTTTGACCTAAGAAATCGTAAAATAAAATAAATATTGCTATTATCACACAGCACTGCAGTGTTGGGTGCTGCAAGGGTAATATTTACTTTATTTTATTTTGCAACCACAGTTTCCGATTCACTATTAAGAAATTGTAATGAAGATATCGTTAAACCAAGATGAGTAACCCTACACCTTAAGTTGTTTGTGCACAATTAATTAGGATGAATACAAGACATTGATTGCAATCATAAACTTCTTGCAAATACCAAGAGGAATCACATTATATAAGTAAAAATGCGACAAATGATGATCATCATACTAATAACAATACTAAGATGCAATGAATAATTATTATTCAGATTGAATTCGTAAAACTAACCCAATTATCTTGGAAGAACTTACCACTTACGTAGTACAGTCGCCAATCAAGTACCAACAAAAGACAGAAATCAGACAAATCCTTACTAGATATATTCCACTTGCAATTCAGAATTAATTAATAAATTAAAATGTCCCATGTAAAATTTTTCAAAATTTCTTTAACGAAAGATATTCTTGACTGCAAAATTTATTATTATTTGTTATTGTACATGAGGCATGAACTACGATTTTGCTAAAGAAAAAGCTAAGAGAACTACTTCAAAAGTTTTGTTAAAATTCAAATTTTCTCTTATAATTTTGAAATATGTTTTCAACACCTGCAATTAATAAGATCATTCGAGGGTGAGTAAGATGATTGCTTTCAATGATGTAATTTATGTTGGAACGTTCAATCCTTGACAGTCATTGTACATGAGAAATAAACTACTATTTTGCTGAAGAAAAACCTAGAAAATAAATTTTGTTAAAATTAAAATGTGTTTTCTTATAATTTTAAAATATATTTTCAACACCTGCAATTAATAACATCATTCGAGGGTATGAGTGAGTAAGTTGGCTGTTATCAAAGATTTTCTTTATGCTGGAAATTTCAATCATTGACAGTTAGTAAAATTCAATGCCAAAGCGGTAGAATGAAATCCGGTAGTATGCTGCTCAATAAGTGCAAGTGAAATCACCTCCACGTACGGTGCACTTCGCACCTTCTCTATTCTCCTCTAAGTAGACCAATATTCGGACCATAGCGCATGGAGCTGCTAGATTGGGAACTCGAATATGGGTTTTCGAGTAAGTCTTGATTTTTGAGCAAACATTGTCCATGGGATTTAACATTGGAGAGTAAGGTTCAAGGTGCTGATGTTCCTTAATAACTGTTGTGACATGGCATGGCATGCTCTGCCATAATCACTAAGCGAGCATTGCTTGCGTTCATTAGTCACAACGCCTGTAGAAGAAATGACTCCTGTTAGATGGGCTGTAGATTGGGAGTTGTTGGATACCTCTGAGACCTGCTCGATGGCAAAACAAATTAAAATTGGTCTCATTCATCCAAACAACTTGTTTGTCCTGGTTGATGTTGGCTCATGGTCACTCTTCATAACAGTTCTATGCAATTTCCTGTGGTTGATGCATATACCAGTTGGTGGATATTGTGCATTAACATTGTACACCAGCAATTTGCTTATATCCAGGCGACCATAATATTATTCTGCACTTCACAAAGAATTTCAGCAATCGTGATTTATTTCTATATAATTTTGCCACTCCCAGATCGAACCTAGTGCAATGCAATGTTGTACTTGATTCACAATGTTTCACTCAAAGCTGCCCAGTTAGTTCTTTTGGTGGTACAAACTACAATTCTTTCGCGGTTTGCTCAGTATGTCTTTTGTACCATTTTCGTTCGATAAAATTCTTGCCACTCAGACCAGTTCTACAAATAGCACAAGTAGATTTCTGTAGGTGGACTAGTGTTTCTGTGCAATTTGTGTGAAATAAACGTCTGCAATTGCAATTGCCCTTAAATTTCATTATGAAAATAGAGTTTGTCGTTTTACACTTCCTTCCTGATCCCTCCTGAACTTCAATTGATTATTTCTTACAATTTACAATTATGTGAATTACAATTAAGGTTTCATGATTTATAGATGGCCAATCTCATTTACAATTCACAATATCTGATTTGCAATGTACTAATCTGAACTACAATTGACGTTTTCTGAGAAACATCTAATTATTTCAGAAGATTATTGAAAAAAACTGCTGATTTTATGTTGATGCTTGGTATTTGCTGATGTCTTGTGTCTGTTGAATAATGGCTGCGCTACGAAAGTTATAATGTTGCTTTTGTTAATTTCATGATCTGAAGGATTCAGTGGTAGATCGAATCACCTATAGGATATGTATCCTATAAGTATACAAAGTATAGAAACTATAAAAATGCATTTGACATATCAGTAGATTTCTGAAAAGAAGCAACATATGGAAATAATCATTACATAGTTGACGGTAATTTTAGAATGAATCTGAGAGTACAAAAATTACCAAAATTAACCACTTAGTTTATTTTTATATACAATATAATCATTGTCGATCAAATCTCACAAAAGTTGTATAAAATCTATTTGTTTTTACAATTCGTCAGTGGCAAGAGCGGGGGGGGGGGCAAGTGGTGTCTTAATAACCATCATTAAATGCTCATTGCATAATATACTATTAATAATAAATACTTCCAGCCAAAGAATTTTATTTCGTTATTTCGTGTGATAAGGCCATACTTTCATTTCTGCATATGATGCTGGTGACAGTGTATATTGTTTGAATGAGTTATTTCTAATTTTATTACGAGGGAAGATCATTATTTAGCGTCCCTGACATAGTAGACTTTGAGTGACGTTGAATCGATTTCGGACATTAAAGTATTAATCAATTGTTGTTACATTGGTTCAATTGTAGTTTTGTCACTTGTTATCTGCTAAAATAATTTAGAATTTAAATAGACAAATTTAGAGAAATTCTAAAAATGGAAAAATCGCAGGTTCGTGCAGTTATAAAATATTTGCAAAAGAAAGGGTTGTCGCCAAAAGAAATTGATGAAGGCATGGTAGGTGTATTAGGTGAGGGCGCTGCTTCTTACCATGTGGTGAACAATATGTATCGAGAATTTAAACTGGGAAGACAAACATGTGAACATTCAAAGGGTGCTGGACGACCAGTGACTGTCACTATCCAAGAAAATGCACGTCCGCTGAGATTGGATGGATACTTTTGCTCAACGTATGCCGTGCCTGGTATTATTTTACGTTGCGTTAAAGTCGAAATTTCGGCTTTTGTGTTGTCGAAAAAATGTTTTTATTGGAAGGATAACGAATAATAGTAATTTATAGTAAAAAACGGCAATACTGCGCAAACTCGTTTAATAATAAACAAGGAACCACGCAAATGAATAATGATAACTAAAACCTGGGCTAGTGAATGCTATCGTTGTGGTAAAGTCGAAATTCCGATACTCGTAGTGTATGCACTCGTAGTGTATGCACAAAATTCAATGTTATGCAAAACAAATTTTGTTTTTACAAAAACGATAAGTTTTCTTGGGTGTCCTAAGGAATGGTCCGCAGAAGTATCAGCTACTTCATTTCTTTTTTGACAGATTTTTGAGTTGTGATCGGCGTTTTATGTGATCATACGTAAGCGTATAAGCCAATTCTTTTAGGTATTTACGTCTTAGAATTTTAATGTCAATTTTGTTCCTAATATAGATAATCTTTATTTATATTTTATATTTCCTGCTACATTGTAAAGGGAACAGAGCTGGTCTACTGTGTCAACTCCCCCTTTCGTAGAATTGTAAAAAAGAATTATTTCAGACTTTGTTTTATCACCTGTAGATTTGTCAACAGCGTCATCATAGTGTATGGATGATATTAGTAAAAAAAAATTCGTGTATGTGACTCAATTTGTTGGAAGCTGGAGCAAAAATTAGATTTCTTGTGTTTACAAATTCGGATCGAAGCTCTCTTTTATTTTTTTACTGTCCCCACATATGTTATTTTATGGCCTCAGTAGCAACAAAACAAGAGGAAAAATTATGAATCAGTTGTCACAAATTAGATTTCGGCCTGTGCCAGATATAGAATCAACTGCTCTTGTAACCACACTAACTGTATCATTATTTTACACTATATAGTCCTTCTTAGTAAATTGGAGACTGTGGTTGGCAAATAAATTGAAACAAACTTACCCCCACCACACAGTATTTTATTCACACTAGATGTACTCTATACACTGCTGAAGCTGACAACTTAGTTGTCGAAATGTACATGTGAATAAGATACTGTGGGGTGGGGGTAAGTTTGTTTCAATTTATATAGTCCTTCTGTTGTGTTCCAAATACATTTATAGTATAGCGCACTTTTGCGTCTTCAAGGGCAAACACCTTTTTCCATACTTGTTTGATTTTTTAGGGTTGTACTGCTTCAAAGCTTACCTTCCTCTAAATCCTTCTCATTTTTCATCCAATGTCACATATTCGCTTAATATGTAAGGTTTTGTAAAATTTGCGTCAAAGAGAAACAAAAACCGTTTTTCGGACATAGGCAAGGAAACCGTTTTGCGCCCGTACCACTCCTATTTCATTATTCTCTACAATTCAAACGACTAATTTTCAAAGATCCGGTTAAATACAGGAGACCCAACAATATATCCGTTGGTTTAGCATCGCGTTCTCTTGTGTAAGCGCTGGCAGTAACGTGCCAGTGTCATAACGTAAACCTAACGTAACATCTTCAAAAATAATTAATTTTCGATAATCCCAATAGAAACGTGCCGGTAACAACGTAATCTACAGACGGGAGGTGATGCGAGTATTTAATAACATGCACTGATATCATTTTCTAGTAGCGAGCATCCATTTGCTATTTCATTCCGTTCGCAATATCAAATTTAATAACAGGTTCAATCAATCTGATTGAATAGTCGCGTAAGTCGAGTATGGCATTTAATTGAAAACCGAGTTCACCGGAATACGACAAAGATCGCCCGATTTAATGGCTTTTAGACATCCACCGGTTTGTATCCCGGGCCTGTATTTGTTCGTTTTCGATACAGTCGGAACATCGACGGCAGTGCACACATTATTACCGACCACAATGCGCGTTTCTCCCCGACGTGCGCTAAAAAACAAATTAAGCTCCGCGGTGATATGACTCATCGCTCTTTAATTTACCGACGTATTATTAGAGCCCGGAGGCACCGAAACGAGATGACAATCTTTCGAACCGCTGGTTCATGAAACTAGTCGAAACGATGCCACCCGACTGCCTTCTAATCGAGCAAGATTTAATTTGCCCATCGGAGCGTGGAGCGTTCATCAATCTCCGACGACTGTGCGAATCTGCAAATTCAAATTCGTATACGTGTCTGTGTGTGCTTGCGCCGCAGGCGTCGGTGTTTCACTTGTGGTTACGTAACGTGGATGCGTAATATTAGCGTCGACTTACAGGTCAATAACTACGATTTCAGGCTCCGATGTCTTTAGTCACTGTAACTATGAGTAACTGTATTACTGAGTATGCTAGAGTTATTATGATTAAAATTAATACATGCAATGCCTAAGTAATATAAGAAAAGATTTTATCATTATATGTTTTCACCAAAGTCCCGTAAAAGTTCCAAAATGTAAATTTATATTAATTAATCAGATTTAGAAAGGTATTATTTGAACTCAACATTCATTTATTTGCATTACATAAAATAAAAAAACTAGTTAGTTAACCTGACTCATAACAAATATTACACGTCACCAATTTCTAAGATAACAATACTGAATACAACCTAATTGAAGTATGCAACTAGCAATAAAGGGGCATTTTAATCCCATCCAGCGAAACTTTTAAAGTGGGTAGTTGAGGAGAATTATCGTTTCCAGCGACGATAATCTTTGATAAAAAGTTCGAGCAGAACAAAAGATAAAGTTTTAATTGGGTTAGGAAAGAAATCGTTTACGATCAGTTAAATGTGAAGTATTCACCAACTACCGAAGTGGGTCACGGAACCACTCCAGCTTTCGAAGCTTGTCAATGGTCCCTGTACGCGACATAAACCTCTGAACTCTTTTCAAAACAAGGGGTAACAAAATCAATAACAAGACGTCTAAGGCTCGTCTCCGCACACTAACACAGTTGTACGACGGGTTTCGTTTCGAAGTTTTAGCAAGGTGATGGATTTAGAGTTGTTTTTAAATAAACCGTTTGTGCCTGATGTAATTTTTAGCATCATCGTGCGAATGACAGTATTTCAAAAGAAAATATTGAATTAAAATTGAATTTTACGAAATTAAGGCTACTGATTTTGTCTGTAATAAAATATTGATCAGGAAATATAACACAGCGTTAATGAATTTAAGCGAATATACTCATTTAAGACGCTGCGAAATATCTTGTTACATAAGCTGCTTAGCATTGGGAGAATTAAAATATTTGTGATGATGCTAGAAGCAATATTTGAATTTGTATTTAACACTATGTAAATTATAAAATGTCTTGAATTATACAAATGTAATCCCGTGATTTTTGTCAATAAATTATAAAAATATGACTTAAATTTTCACTAATTTTAATAAAAATTCAAAAATTCTATCGAAAAATATCTCGCGTTCTCATAAACGTAGCCTGACAATTTATTTTTACTTGTGAAACTTGAGCGATAATAATTTGTAGCTATTTACTAGTTTTTGGTGCATTACATCGAACTAATTAATGTTACGTGGACAGGAAACGTAAAATTAGTATTGATTCTATTGTGATGAATATTAATGGACTGAAACACATACATATGTGAGTAAACTCAAACAAACTGTTTCTAACACACAATCAGGTTGCCAGGTACAGAGGTAACGCCCGACTAAATTTCTATGAGCTGTTAGTTTGCAATTGTGACAGTCTTTGTCAGTAGATTTCTACGTGCCTGAACAAACTCAATTATACTGCGAATTTCGTCCAAACACGCAATGCATTTATGAGTATAAAAACTTTCACATAATTAATTTGAAAATTGTTTGCGAAAAGTATAATCGATTCAAATCTATAGTGATTCCCAGTGAATATCAATATTAACGACATATAACACTGTAGTATTTAATACACAAAATATCGTTTTGAAACTTATCCTAGTGTGTTACATTATTTATTTATTTATTCATAAATTATTTTAGATTTGCATGGGTATGACCATTTTACTTATATTTATTTTGTTTTGTATATTCGTATTCATTTCTCCCTGTCCTGTATTATTGCCTTGATTCTATTCCACTTCCCTTCTTCCCAACTTTCTCCTTACCACACTATGGTTCCATATTTTTCTTGGTCTCTCCGGAAAGATTCTTTCTGTAGCTTTTATTTCATAGATCTTGGCTTAACCAATTTAATTGTCCTTCAGTATTTTGTTCTATTATTGGTTCAATTTATGTCGATCGCATCTTATCCCACTATGTTTTATTTTTTAATTTTCTCAGAAATATCATATCTGTCGCGTTTATTATTGTCGTTTGTTTATTTATCATTGTTCATGTTTCGCAACTATATATAATGGTGAATCTTCTAACTTTATTCACACGTTTGTATCTCATTTGGCATTTCTTGCTTTCCAAAAAAACCTGTTCTTCATCAATTTCAATAATTTACCAGTCTTTCATCTCATTTCTTTATCTAGTCTTCCATTACCAAATATTTCAAGTTTTCAACTTGTTCAATTTCCTTTTATGCGTTGTTTTCTATCCTCCCCAGCTATTATCATTGTTTTTATTTTTTATATTTATTTTCATAATCGCTTTCTCTAGTTATTTGACTATTATTTCTATATTGTGTTGTATGCGTCCCTATTTAACTCATATTTCGATCTTGAATTCTTTGTTATTTGTTCTAACAATATTCTTATTGTTTGAGTACATAGCATTTGTTAATACAATTGTTGTGTTATTTATATTTCGTTTCCTTAATATCCCTTTGATCCCTTCCTTTGTTTTTTATTTCCTCACTGACTTGTCTAATTTGAAGATTAAGTCCTGGGTGCTTCTTTCTCTTGCAAATCCACATTGAGTGTCTTCAATCATGTTTTCTACTTTGCCTCTCATTATTTTTTCCAGTAGTCTAGCCATGACCTTCCCTGGTATACTATTTAGGATATTCTTCTTTAGCTATTACAATTTCTGTTGTCGCTTTTCTTGTATATGGGAATTATTACTCCCTTATTCAATTCTTGTTTTCTCCCTTTCATCTCCATGTACTTAATCATTTATGGCGTTGCCTTATCTAATTCTGACGCCTTCCTCATCTTTAATTTCTTTATAGGTCCTGTTACTTCTTCTATGCGTATGTCTTCAAAATCCGTATTTTCTTCATTTTCCATAGATTCAGACTCTACCTCATGTTGTTCTCGGTTTTCCAATTCTGATGCTGTTAGTTCTTCCAAATATTGTCTCCATCTTCCAGTTATTTTTTCTTCGGTAGTGATTATATTCATTTCTGCATTCTTTACATTCATCATGTTAAAATTCTTCTCATTTGTTGCAGGGTACTGTAGAAACGTTTTTGATTGTCCCTATAATTTACTGCCATTTGTTCGACGAACATTTTCCATGATTATTTTTGCGCTTTTGAATTACTATTTTAACTTTTTTCCTTTTAATCTTGTATTCTTTATAATCCTCTACTTCCTTGGAGGTCAGATATACTTTCCATGTTTCTCTCTTCCTTTTAATTATATCCTTAATTTTCAATTTTAATCCACCATTCTGTGTTGTTCTTTTCTTGGGCTGATATTTTCGTTATTTCGCAGACTTCTTTGGATGCTTGTACTATATTGGTTTTGAAGATATTCCATTTATCTTTCGTTGTATTTCCATTACTTTTGTTTGTGTGTTAGGATTTCTCTTGACATTGTTTTTCTTTCAGATTGATTTTCATATCCATCTGCACTTAGAAGTGGTCACTTCTAATCTCAGCTTCTCTAGTTACTTTCACATTTTTAACATTTTTCATTTATTTTCACACATTAAGAAATAGTCTATTATAGATTTCTCTTTAATCGCAGGTTCTTCTCTTGTGTGTTTGTATATATTCTTGTGTCAATTTTATATTTACAATGCGATTATTCTTTTCCAGTTATTATTTCTGGGTTCACCCCTTCCCTCCGCATGTATTGTCCATTTCCTATATTCTGGTTTCCTACTCTTTCATTTAGATCTCCCATTATTACGCTTTCAAGGCCTTCATACATTTCACTTAGCATACTTCTGAAGAACCTATATTTCTTTTCTTTTTTTTAATTTCAATTTGAACTGTCATTCATTCATATCAACTATTCAATATCATCTTGGCCTAGCATCTTTTCATTACCGGGGCATTTGGTTAATGTTTTGATGATTTGATATAAATAAATTATCCAGCTGGAGGTTAAGAAAAACTGAAATAATTGTAGCTTGAACTTGGTCTATTCTTGTACTTCGTATAATCATAAAACTCGTCTAAAAGACGACGTATTTGATAAAATAAGGTAAAATAATATCGCGACGATCAATAACGTTATTCTAGTCTACGTTCCTTACTAACGTGGCAGGGACGTTTTAAATAGTTTGATTCATGAATTAGATATCAATAATAAACTCAGTATGATACTATTAGATATTAACAATGAACTACATGATGATAATACGGTTTGCATTTAACTGGCGTAGGTGGGAATAAATTGGCTGCGTGCATTCTTGAGCAAACATCGAATGCTAATAGTGGTATAGTTGGAGATGACAGTGAGCACCATGAAGAGTTAATAAATTGGGACAATAATATCCTTACATTGTGGCCCACTATCGGGGATAATTAATGACACAGCAAGATCGGTTGAAGAGGACCGTCTGTACGCTTTGAGAGTCCAGTCTGATCAATCGACTCGAGTCAGGTCCTGCTTCGGAAGTGAGAAGAACGTAACATCCCCAACAATTGCTCCAGAAACACTTCGGGTAGTATAAGCACGTCATTTATATTATTTAACAACCAGGATTTTAACAGCGGTGAATTGTATTCTCGCCTTCAAGATATTGAATATCAAAATTATTATATAGCTTCTATTTTTAGTGGGGTCTAGCATGCTCATGGTAGTGCAATATTATGCTTGAAAGGCATAAATAGTCGTGAAATAAATTCAAATAATAATTTAATCTCAGAATTATGTTACGATGATAATAAAGGTGTCGTCTACGTAACGTAGCCGTAATGCCGGTTTCAGAACTACTGATGCTATCGCTTCTTCCTCAAACTGTGCCATAAAGATGTTAACAATGACAGGAGAGAGAGAGGGAGAAACCATCGGCGCAACGAGTTGCTGCTTATAAACGTGTCCCTCAAACCCGAAGTATGTGTTTTTAAGTATGTGTTCGCTTAGTCTTACCAATTCTTTTGAGATTTTCAGTTTGGATTTCAGAATACCTAATGCCTCGATTACTGGAATATTCGTCGAAAGCAAAGTTACATCAAAGCTCACCAGTATATCTTGTGGTCTTATTATCTGGTTTCGAAGTTTTTACAATAGATGACTGGAGTTCTTGACATATGATAAGGATTCTTCTGCCTTTTCGCGAAGTAGCCGGCTGCATATTGGGTGGGTGAACCTTGTGAGTTCACAATAGGTCGTTGTCTCCTTCTTTGTGAATCTTGTGGAGGCGATATATTTTCGGCTTCTCTCTTGGTTTAACTGAGCTTTGAATTTCTTCTGGAATGTTTGATGCTTTGATTCTTGTTGCCTTTCCAGATATGATGGATATGCTAGGTCTATTTCTATGGTTGCATAAGCTGAATCCTTTCATTTTTGGAGAATTGCTTCAGCATCGTTTGCGTCGATCTTGTGTGGAGCCAATTCAACCTGGTCATAATATCTTCCGTTGGTATTTGTGTGGGTGTTGGTGTTGGTGCAAAATTGACACATTTTTCTAGTGTAGCGGTAGTTGCTTCGTCCAGTTGGTAATTCGAAATGTTGCATACTATCTGCTTAACCTCGGCCATTGGATCTGTTGGCTTGTGCTTCTCAGCTAGTTGCTCGAATTTTCGATTTTGTCTGATCGTGGTGATATGATAGTATTTGTTTCTACTCTGTGGCAAGAAATCGTTCCCAGCGTCTGGCATAAGATACGGTGGAGAATATTCACTAGTTCTAAGTGTAGTTCCATAATTGTTATACTGACTTGATCTAACTTTTGGCGTGTGGTGTAGATTTCTTCTCATACTAGAGCCATGCTTGCTGTGGACTTGTTCTTCGTCACTGTTTTCGTGCCTCTATGATATTTTAAACTCGTAAACGATGGTGGTATATTAGAGTCTCTGCATCGGCGAAAGAAATTTGGAGCGAAGTCACAGAGAAACTTTCCGCGTATTGTGTATTGTTTTATCGGAACTTCGATACAAAAAAGATATCCTCCCGGTATAGGTTTGATACGCTATAACTTAGATTCTTGCGGTTGAATACATACGATGAAAATAACACATCACATGTATCCAGCAGAGTTAAGAGCTAACCTGCGCTCTTAACTCGATTAACGATTGACATATGAACAACAAGGTTGAATACTGAAAAATTGACCGGCTTAATTAAAAATTGAATATACATTTCGGTCCATCGGTTTTGATTGGCCATAAATTGCACACTTAAACGTCGAGTATGATAAAACGCCCGCGTTTTGGTAAAACGGTTTAAGGAATTTTGTTAGTTTCATGTAATCTGTCTGTTACGTAATTTGCAATGCTGTATTGATTAAAATTTTTATTACAAGTGATGCGCAACTTATTCAAAATTTTGTATTCAAAGCACGAAGACATTTATTGAAATCCAACCGCGGTCTATACGTATCTGCGAACCCTTCCCCTCTAACAATCAATGGACGCACATAAACCCCAGTAATCGAATCACAATTCCGCGTCAATGTCTGGAAAAATTAACGCCTTTGATGATTGCGGCGCTCGGTTTATCTGCCGGTGCCCATTTGAGCGTGAAATTCGAAATTTTTCGCAGCTGGCGTCGGAAACCTCGGTCTGTCGCTACGAAATCTTACCTCTTATCTCCTGAGTGGTCACGACAGGAACCTGTGCGAATCCGTTGGAAGGGTCGGGCACGAGACGCAAGGTAACATTGAGGGGTCGCAGACTTGTCGGTCCGTGAAGGGTGATCAGAACGGCGGTCGTCTTTCCCGGTATTGCGAGTTCGGGAGCGACCACCGAGAAGCCCCTGGAATAAAGATTTTCATATTAATATCACGTTTTATGATTAGGAGGAATATGTTATGCCTGTGTAGGTAAATATAGTTGATTTATGATAGTTCTTTATGGAAAATTATTATTTTGATAAATTTAAGCGATCTAATAAAAGTTTAGATATAAGAACTTCATGGGGGGTTTAAAGTTAAGTTAAGTGAATTTTCCTCAAGTCTGTTTGTATTATGTTTGGAATTTGTTTTCTTTAGACTATTTTAAGTGGTTCGTTCAACTAAATTCATAAATATTCAGCTTTCATAATTTTGCTTTTTGCTACGTTCACATATGCTTCTATAGGTTTGGCTGCACTATTTTGTATTGCGTATCTTTGCCCCATCTGCACGGTTGCGTAACCTTTCATACGCTAACATAAAATTATAACCATTTGCAAGCTCCGGCAACTTAAATGCGAAAAGTATTGGCGTCTTCCGATTTTGCAAAATAGAGCAACATGATCTACAACTTACACTTGATTTTTTATGACTACTTTGTAATTAACTTAAATTTCGTCAACCGTCAAAAATGTGTTCTTCTGAGTAAATTTAACAGCTTAGTTAATTATTTAGTTACGTCCACTTGTCATCACACAGCAATATTTATCGTTATGAAACACAACAATTTTATAGGATTATTTACTATTTAGATTCACTTGTTCATTTGCAAGACAGTTTACTGAAATTAAACCAAATACAACACAAATTCTAATTACGTTCGTGTAAATAATCTCGTATAAGTTAAAGAGCACTTGCGGATACCGGCCTAATGTAAATATTCGCTCAAAGTTCTTGCGTCGAGGAAGTCGAACTCACAATCCCCTTGCATACAACACATGTAGATTTTCACAAAGGATAATTCATAACAGCAATTAACAGCGTATTATCCTTTGTAGCAGCCCACATTGTGAAAACAAAGGTAAATTTTGCTTTAATTCTATACAGTACAAAATTATTTCTAAATTAATTACCTCGACAGATGTTATTATTATAAATTGTAGAAGATAAATTAGTCACGTGCACATTGGGTTGCACACATTTACGTTTTCATCGATGGTGCATTGTTTTAAAAACCAATGCGAAATTAAATTAGAATCAACCAGGTGAAGTAAGTTGTTATGAATGCGTCAGTGCAAAATTTCAGCTTATTGGTGCACGCGTTCCCAAGAAAAATTATTTTGTATATGCGATGTCAATATTGTAGAACTGTTTTTAGACAAGCTTATAAATTTAAACTATTTTGCATTATTTACACTTTATAGTTTTTAACATATTTAAGTAGTTTTTTATTAACTGTTGTAGATTCTTTCAATTTTCTTGCACCTTACACTTTGTAATTTTAACATTTTGACATTTTTCCACTTTTTTGAATTGTAGTTTTTGAAATCTGTTTTTTATTTCTTGTTTCTTTCCAATTTTCATGTTTGGACATTTTCACGTTTGCATCAAATGAGACTTTAATTGTTTTATTAACGTTTTGTTGATTTTAATTTACATTTTCAATTGATTTTTAGATTTTTTGATTGTTCATAATTTTATTTGATTTTGACCGACCAAGTTGATCTATCAAAGGTATATCTAATTTTAACAAAGCTCCACAATAATTAATTAATTAATTGAAGGAAGTTTCAATGAGTTATCCTTGTGGTAGTATTTTCAATAATTTATATTTTGAACTAAGTTGTCTCTAAAGCAAACTAAACTACAATTAATTGAACTAAGTTTGACAGGGAAGGTGATCAAAATGTACGACGTTGATTGAACAAAAGTTGTCAGAGCAACAGTAGTATTTTTTAACATCTTTCCAATGGCACTACGATAAGTCTGGCTTTCCTCTAAGTCCTCTTCCTTGCATTTTGATTGTCAGGATTTTTTTGCTTATATAAGTATGACACATGCTCTTAATGTATCTGTTCCATTGCGGTGCATCGAATTCTCATAAACTTGGTTCTTGGTCTATTGCATTCACCATCTGCCACGAAACTTCGCTTATATTTTTTGAAGGCACCGGTGCAGTTTTAAATTTATAATGGACATATTTTGCTTCATTATGCGGAATAAAGAGACGTATGTGCAATTCGCCACTGCGACCCTAATATGCACCTGCCACGTTTCGCCGTTGTCACTATTTGGTATGGAGTACAGATATCGGAAACATTATATTGTTTCAAATTTACGGTTAATATAGCTATTTATTCTTGTTTTTCATATGCTTAGTATCGTCACTTGTGTGCTGCTTTTTTTCTTGGTTGATCACCAAACTCATTTCACTCGTTCTAGTGTCCAATCTTGTCGAAGCATCTCGCACTGTAGTTAGTCATCCGCATACCCGGATATCTGTAGAGACTCGTTTATAATTTTGGTGTTTAATTGATATCATTTCCATATTTGAACCCGTGACCTCTAATTTGAAGGAACTGTCGCCAGCTGCCTTGACGTCACGAGCTCACTATAGTGACTTCTAGTAGTTCACCAGGTTTGGTGTTTATGGTTGTACTGTTTGACGAAAGTTCATCGAATGGTGGATATCCACATCAATATATTAATAATAATAATAATATTCCCATTAGCCTCTTACCGTAGACAGTGGTTTGTGGTTGATGTTCTTCGTCCAAATTCTACTCGATATTCCCCTGCTAAGATATTACTGAAAACGTAACTGTTGTATAAAGCAAAGATATGCAGGGGTAGTTGGTGAATGGCAGCTTATCCTCTTTCTTCTATTATGGGGCTTATGACGCCAGTTCTTCAGGCATTAATCTTTTTGTAAATAGATTATTTTGATGTGGAGCCTATTTTTTTAAATTATCGTCGTCATACTTAGGTTTTCTAAATCACACCTGTTGTGCCTCCTGCAGTTTCCAACCTCCCGCCAAATGGAAGTTTAATTCTGACTTGGCCTGATTTCAGTAGCTGGTTGCAATGCTTTTTGCATCTGTGCAACATTCTCTGTATATATACGAGTATTGAACATGAGACATTTTAACAAAGTTTGTATGTTTATGAGCTGTTTGTCCCTAGTTTTATAGGAAGTTTCAATGTAACTCATTTCTCCTGTTGTGCATTATCATACACTTCCTTCTTTGTTTTGATCAAAATATTCTTCCTTTCCTCGTTTTGATTGTGCACCAGCTCGTGCACGTTACAAATCAATGCCAAAAGAAGTACAAGTAGTGGTGTAATCAATGTCGTTTCGCTCCGATTCCATGACGAAATCAACGACTCCCATAAATTAAGTATAATAGCATTCTGTTAACAACCATCATAGGACGGTTCAAGAGCGAATGTCTGGACCACCACCAGCACCACAGTCATCACTGTATTCCCTGGCTTTTAAATTATAAATTTAATTTTTAAATTATATATTTAATTTTAATTATAATCATTGGTTGTATTTTTCTTTCGGTTATATGTTAGAATAGGGAATGACTTTGTATAACATGTACTTATCTATTTTAGGCTAGGAAAGAACAGCCCGTGGCTGGTCCTAGTCCAATAAAGGAATATTATTATTATTATTATATTATTATTATTATTTTCGTCAATTCCTCATCAAACTCGTCATTTCGTCTGTTAAGTGTCTCGTGTCTCACTATATCTACGACTATTTCCCTTATGTCGTTTTTCGTATTCTGAAGGAAGAGCCTTCAATACGTTTCCATTTGCAGTTTCATTATTCTCTTCTTTATTGTCTCTACGTAATTCTCTCAAATAATTTCGTCTTTCATTTTATCCAAATTCCTCTTGGACATGCTCTGTGAATATTAACGTGAGTGGTTTTGTTGTGGCCCTATTTTGGCACATACATTGAGATACATGGTCTCAATCAATACATAAATATCTGGGGATCTAGTGAGCAATATTCAAAAGCCTCTAAAAGTATTATCTCAGACTACCTAACTTAAAGACATTGCGTTCAGGAATGTTTTTTTGCTCCGGCGATGCCTTGTGAAATTAAAAGCGTCATAAGAAATCTAATTAAAAAAAAACTGAGGACATCTTTAGTATGCACATGGGCACACTAAAACTTGTCGGAGAAGAAATTCCACTACAACATTTGAGGTAACCCAGTGTCTACTTGAAAGCGCTTTTACAGACAAAATTAAGGAAACGACATTCCTTTACACAATCATGGATGATTTGTCAAATTATTGACGTATATCTATGGTGCTATGTTTCTCAAAGATTCTTAAAAATATTATATCCTACATGTGTAAAAAAATAATTTTTCAAATAAACTGTTTGCTCGAAGAAATTTACGATGGTTTGGAATCTTTAGATGGTATAAATCAATTGGGCTTGCTTGAAAAACTGCAAGAGTATGGCTTTCATGGAACAGCTCGTAATCTCTTAGTCTTACTTAACAAATAGGTTTCAATAGTTGTTGCGTCATACTTTGACCGGCAATGTTTACATTGAAAGAGGGATTCCACAGGGTTCTATTCTGGGTCCACTTCTGTTTTTAAGCTACATAATCGATTTTCCTTACAGCATGTCCGCCCATACTGTATCAGGCGTGTTCGTGGTCATATTGAAAAATATGCTGCTTTGACAACCTGCTTATGGTGCTGGTCCTGTCTAATTAGAACGAGTGCTGTCAAATTAGACAGACAGGGCGATCCGGGTAGTCGCTCAGGCGCGTTGGGATCACTGCAGACCGTTCTTTGTGGGCTATAATTTCAAATATTTATACTCTTTGAAATGTTCATTTGTGCGCGGTTCAGAAACACCGAGAGAAATACGTACAGTGCTTGATGCATATAACTATGAAACAACGAATAAATACAATATATGGTAGTGTCGACTTGTTGCCTTCATAAAATGAATTCATGACAGATGAAGATTAAACTCTTTAATGGACTGCCAATATCATATAAGATCATGAGTGTTCCTCAAGCGTAATATAAAACGAGACTTTACGAGTTGACAATAGGTATGCTTGACCAAAAATGTTGTAATTGGAATTTCATGTTTTGGGATTCCGCCCTGCTTGGTCTGAAACTTATTTTTAATTTACTTTAGATTTTTTTTAAATCAAGTAGGCCTTGCAATTGAAACAGCAATGATAACACGAGGTAGCTCAATAATTACAAAAACGAAACCATCGATTCCATGTCAAGTATTTATTGTAGTATGACATGGGTCGTTATCTTTCATATCGTTAAAGTAATATCACAAAACTGATTTTCTGGGAAGTAATGACAATATTTTTACAATTAAATACTAACATTAGAAAAGAAAATATATTTAGTACAGTGTTAGGGACGTGGAAAAAGTTACCGTTAGTTAACGAACTGCGACGGCGGATTGAATTATGCAGCGACGAAGGTGGAGGGTTAATAGAATAACTTAATAGTTGTTTTTTGTTTTAATAATTTAATTAAAAATTTCTTATATTTTTTTCTGAAAATTTGCATAATACCAGAAGATTTTGAAGAACGTTTCTTAGTAACACTTTGACGTACTGTGAACGGAAAAGGTAGTTTACCTAGAACTGAAATAGTGTTTGCAAAACTGCAAAGGCCTACTTGATTTTAAAAAAATCGAAAGTAAACTAAAAATAAATTTCAGACCAAGCAGGGCGGAACCCCAAAATGTTGTAAACTCAATCCGGGGACATACGGTACAGTCTTGATAGTTTTTTACATTGTTTAAATAAATTGACTATCCGACTAATCTTTCAATATTTTAAAATATTTATATACCTATACTTTTTCATAAATTATTATATTTGATTTTAGTTTTGATTTTTAGTTTTTTCATTGTAGACTTACTTACTCATTTTTAAAAATAAATATAAATTTAATTGATTGAATACATACTCAATTGCTTCAGGTGATCACTAAGATGCCTCTTGCGCTTGCAAAATATATAATTCTCATTCCATTGTTGCTGTTTTCCTCGCACACGCCATCGATTCATAATATTAATATATTTTAACATGCAGATTATAAATTAGTTCGTAAAAATAGACTTACAAGTAAGCGTGGGTTTATTAAAAATTCACTTCGCTCATTAATTTAATTTTTATTTCGGTATTTTGTTAAGGATAATTTATATGTGGAATTATCTAAATGAAGATGATATATCAAAATGATGAACATATATGTCTGCGTTATTCGAATTTATATTCGCTACAGTAATAATTAAAATTGGCGATTTTAATTGACATTTTAATAGCATAAAACTCAGGCACGCATTTAAACAATATGTATCGCTGAAAATCGCCGATTGTGCATTTATATTCGACAAATTGCAATATTGTTCTACGGATGCGATATTTATTCAATTCATATGCGAAAATAATTGCATTGGAAATAAATGCAAATATTTGTGCCTCTAATTCTTGGTTTAATAATAGGACACTAGGCATAATTAAAGCTCAGCTTTGGAAGCTTAGTTTATAGGATAAAGAATTCCTTCCAAAATACATTATTGTTCTAAATAAAAAGTCGAAAAACATAATCAGTAATACGGCCAACGTTGGACTGGAATGATCCAACATAATAATTGGAGTAATTTTAATAAGTTTAATTAATGTCTTAAAAAGAACTCCATGAGTAATGAATTCACCGCCTGCCAAATAAATTGCAACTTGACCAATTCAACAGAAATTATTGCGAAATCATCAAACAATTTTACATACAAAAATAAATTTCAAAATAAAAATAATAAACAATAATAAAAATAAAAAAATCAAAGAGTATAAGCACACTTTACAGTAATCTCGCAAATTCAATAATAATTTGAAATACGTGTAAATAGAACGACTCAAAGCTGTGCTTGAAAATAACAAAAATCACAAACCTGTCTAAATGGCTCGCCACCGTGAACAATAACACAGAGAGTAACATTACATTGTAACACTAAAGTTTTATTAGGGAGATGGAATTGATAATAATCCATGGCAAAGCTGTTCCTAAAAGTTTGCAATGATAGTTGTTTACAAGGAGTACGAAGTGGATAGTAAACTTTTGCAATTTGCTAACTAAAACTACTTTGCGAGCAAGGCATTTATGCAAACGTTAGTGTAATGGACATCACTCGTGGAGTTTATTTTATTAAAAGTATTTGACTGTTATAAGTGCAACTTATTTACCTTACGTTGAAAAAATCCCAAAACAGAAATAAGGTTGCATTAATTTTTTTTTCATTACTAATAAGATTGAAATTACAAGTAATTTATTTTTTTAGTTGTCATAATACAAGACCATCTTGCATCGTTATATTTTTGATCCATTTAATGAAGTTTGAAATAGTTGGATGTATTATTTTGCTTGTGGAAGATGTGTCTCATGAAACAAACATTTTTTTTAATAACATTGCCACTGTACGGAATCAATATCTTCTTCTCGCCTTCTCTAACACATCGCAGTCGTAAATAAATTCATCAGTGTTATTTGAAAACATATTGGAAACACAAATTTAAGCCTCTAGGTTCATATATCGTCCATAAAAAGAGCAAATTGCAAAACTCCATCACGAAAATTTAAAAATGAGCCTCGCGAACGCCCACATAACCCAAATACATCGGACGTCCTCAGCTATATTGATTTTGACATGCTTTTTACGACCACGTGTAAACTCGGCGATATATCCCGTTCGTTCTACACATTAATTTCTAAATGGCTTCGTAAACCGGATAGCGTTTCACTCGAGGCGATAATATAGTTACGACGCCACAAAAGGTAGGTATACTTTTACGAGTGGCTCACGCAGGCTGCGCTGGTATTCGAGAGATATTTTCTCTGATTGCCCTTTCAGTCGCCGCGCCCAGTCAAAGAATGACACTTTCCACGTGATCCTCAGTCCTTTGTCGCCCCCTTTCAATCGCAGCGGGTTTATTTCCCGGAACGGAATTGATATGTGCGTATGATGATGGAGAGGAATTCTTTTGTAAATGGGATTGGGGTCGCTGACTGCGTACTTGACACGTCCCGAGGAATCGGGGATTTAATAGGGCACGAAAAATGCCGCGATGCGGAGGCAATCACGTGCCTCAAAGTGGTTTCACATTCTCAGCGAAAGACAATATTTACTTAAACGGAAAATCAAATTACCGACAATATATGCTGTTTGTAACAAGTTTGCGATATCATGCTATTCAAACGTGATGTATGTGTGTTTTACTGTTAGTGCTACTTAAACATTAAGTATGGAACTGACAACAATGATTTATTTTAATCGCCAATAAAAAATGGTTAAGTGTTAAGTTTTGGGGGCTAATGCGAGCAACTAAACGTAAGGCGTAATACATAGACATTTAATTATATTAATTAATGAGCTGGTGGTAAGTGGAACATGTGCAAGACATTGAGGGCATGAAACGAAGTTCAACAAAGTTACAAGAGACCAAGTCGCCACAAATTACTTGGTAAATCGAGCCACCGGATACCGTGGCATCAATAAGCATTATGGAAAGCTTTAGCAAAGGCCACCATCATGACAACCTCAATCGAATATGAACAAATAGTTAATTGTGATGCAATACTGGTTCAATGGATCTATAAGGCATTAAATAATCGTAGATCAAAGACAATGCACTAATGGAGACTGTGGATTTCCTTATATGTCATTAATAATAATGTAGGTATTTAAGGCTAATAAAATGAACATAAAAATAGCAACCAGCACTAACATTATAAAATAATAAATAAATATAAACGAAGTAGCTTAACGAAGTAGCTTAAGCAACTGATAAAGTGACGTAATAAAGTTATTTGAGGAAAGTAAATTAAATCTGTTTTTTTTTAAAGTATCCTCAAGAGAATCTAATTTTTAACATTTTTAAATTATTTAAATTTATAACAACTGTCGCTAGTTGCAATTTCTGACATTATTTGCTACCCGGCTAATCTCCAATTGGTAGGTTTGTTTGGCCACTACGATTATATTAGACAAAATGGTCATCAAATTCCTTATTGGCATTCATTTCAATTTCTGGCATAATTTTCAATCCAACCCAATCCATTAGTTTGAGTTCGTAACATTCATAACATTCAAGTTTGTTTTTGTCCTTTCTTAGGTCCTCTTGTAACTTTGCTTTCAAGTTTAAATTTTCTGTCATCATTCTGTGCAATTATTTTATATACCTGATGTTAAAAGGACAGCAGCAAGGAATTGAAAATGATGTCGCGTTGTGTGAAATAAACCTAGAATATTAACTGAATAATAAGAAGATCAAAGTTGATTTGGTCTGTGAGTGGGAACAATTCCGTTCAAAATCAGCTCCATACATCTTCTTGAAAGCCAAATTTTCAAAATCGCTCTTCATCGCCAATGAAACCCCAGGTTTTTCAATTCGTCTTGACATGCTTTTGTCCTTAATTTGTAACAATCTCGAGGTTGATATTTAGAGATTTGAGCCTGGATATTAACAGAAGGCACTAAAGTTCAAAATATTGCAAGTAGTTGGTTATAGATAATGGTCCACATGAAGGGTCAAATTTATATTACACATTTAATTGCGTCTGTAGATGATTGTTCAAATTAACTCCATGCAAACTTTTGAAAGCCAACTTTTTGTATTCACATCCTGGCACTTTTCAGGTTCTAACTTAAAGTAATAGGTTGATAATTGTTGATTGGAACTAATGCAGGATGTTCACTGAAGAATAAGTTCAAAGTAAAACGTCTGGTTGGTTTATGTGAAAGTTCATTTTAAAGAATAAATAACTTGAAGTACTGAATCCTTCATGCACACAATTTCATATCAACTTTCATCACCTTTTTGATTAATATTTATATATTTTGCTTCCTAAGGAGAATACATAGAAAAAAAATTGATGGCAATGTTTGATATGGAATACATGTCTTATGTATCCTTACTGAGTAAATTGTACAAATATGACTTAATTTATCGTATCATATTCGAAAATTTCTTTTGCAATTCGAGATTTTCCAATACGAACATAGTTTTCCTTGACATCAATGACCTGGCTAGTTGAACAAGGAATCTATCAGTGCAGAATTTATTTATTTACATGTAGTGTGAATCAGTATGTATGTAACCATAATGATTGCTAACGATTATTTATCTGGGGATATACACCAGCCCAGTGGTAGCAAGCTATAAGGAACGTAGAAGGAAGTTTGGTAATCAGGAAGTGATTATCAATCATGAAAAGTCTCGACTTCCAGGAATGTGCGTTCAAGTATTTTATAAAAAATCCAGTGCGAGGGGCCGCACATTTTCAACTAAAAAAATCGATATCCTGACAAACCCTAAATTTCGTTAACTTTGGATATGGGACAAAATACTAGACATCACTTACTTCAAGTCTGGCTGGTGTTCAATAATGAAATCTACAGAACGAAACTAATAACAAAATCTCTTTCATTCATTTAAAACTCCGATCCGAACGTTAAACCTCTCCAGTCAGGGATTAGAAGCGAGCGCACCGTAAAATAAATACAAATGTTTGCAAGACCGCCACTAAATCTTAATTCAGCGCCTTCAGTATTTATGGCGAAAAGGTTTTAATCTGCGCAAACTATTTTAGTCCGAGGAAAGAAAAGTTTCGCCGGAGATTCGGGCGCAGCGCGATAAATAGTTGAAACGCTGTAAAACGTGCACACCAACAAGAACCTCGAAGAGCAATTTCCTTTACAAGGGGCGGGAATGAAAAACATCTATCACGCGGAGGCTTTTACAGTTTTATTATTAGTGCCATGCGTTAAAGAAAAATAAATTATGGCGTATTTTCGCCAAGTTATTAGATTAATGTTTCTCTTCGTTTCGGCGAAACTTCTTTCGAAGTGCTTTTTGTTCTTTCTTTTAATTGCGTTTCTTATCGGGCGAGGAATTTCCTTCATTAATGTCTCCTGTAAGATTTCTATCCCGTACGAAATTCTCGCCCGGTCGTAATCTGATAAAAAAAGGGTAAACTCAAATTAATTTCACGGGAACAAAGGGCGAGTTGTATACACGAGGATACTGCAACTGGGGGTTAAAATGAATTTTAAATGCATGCCTTGTTTGTTTGCATTTCATTTCAGCATTAAATATATAAATTTCAAATGAATTATTAATGTTAATAACATTTTAATCAACGAGGGCGTAAATATTGACCTTTAACATAAGCTTAATAGTGTAGGGGTCTAGATCGCGAGGCTAGAAATCATAAGGTCTAGAGATCAAATCTCGGGCAAGTGTTTGAATTTAATTTCACAATTCACAGAATTGTAATCTGCGAGATTTGAACACCAGATATTCAGCAACAACAGCAGCGTTTACGGAAATTGTTATTTAGTGAGATGTCGACTAGACTTGTTGAGGTGCTACATTAATAATAAACACAAAATAACATAAAAATAAAAACTGCCGTAGCTATTCAGGTGAAGCGTGTTTCTAC
This sequence comes from Geotrupes spiniger, assembly GCA_959613385.1. NCBI lineage: Eukaryota > Metazoa > Arthropoda > Insecta > Coleoptera > Geotrupidae > Geotrupes > Geotrupes spiniger. The sequence continues at coordinate 11,438,591 of OY390735.1, read as the reverse complement.
TGAAGTTGTTTGAGATAATTTATAAAAATAGACAAACAATATTGTTCCCATTGTGATTTGCAATTAAAATTAATGACTACTGCGACTGACAAGAACAAAGTTTCCAGTCTCTTAAATTTAAAACCTAACGAACGAGAGCAAATGCAATTCTTCACGTAAACGCAAACAGAACGGCGAGCGTTTTCCGTCGAGTTTGAGGAATCACTCCAGTCAGAAGTTCGTCTTTCACCGCTCGCTCAAGTGAATTTAGCTATGAAACAAGACCGGATAAGCCATTTGTCATCCGCGGCGAATGTAGGTGTGCATTGTTACTCGAGCCGTGGAAGTTTATGCGAACCTTAAATTTAGATAACCGTGATAAATTATGCACTGCCAGAAAAACTGATGACTCTCTTCATTCTAACGTTACTCCGCGCCGTTATAAATTCTCCTTGTCGGGGCTTTTAAAATGTAAATGAATGAATGAATAAAATTGTATATGGGGCATCCAGCGAAATAAATCGTAACTTTAGAAAGTCGGAGGAGGCGAAAAAGCTCGTGGTGTTTCGCGCGCGCTCCGTTTTTGTCGAGATGAAATAGATGCTTAGTTTCCCAACTGTGCGCTCGCCGTGTCGAATGCAAGGACCCGACGACTGCACATGTTTATTTCATCAAGTTGCGGCCTCATTGTAAATTGTAATGGAAAGCTTATTTAAACACGAGTTTAAAATTAGCGCACATCCATATTGTATGGCACAGGAAAATCTCATTATAAATTGTACGTTGTCATTATATAAAGTGCAAATAACATTCTATAATTCTAGGTTCACTCAAAATCACACGTGACAACGAAGCCATTTTTCATAGTCCATTTTTCAACATAAAACAAGACAATTATAAAAACACGTCCCAACCATTAAAATTCTCATGTAATCGAAAAGCAAAGAAATAGCGATTCTGGTGGTACCTGTAGAGTTGTTAACATCTCTTACTGAACTACAGTAATTCAAGGCAATCCTAACTTGGATTGCTGAGCTTCAGTCTGCTTTATGCTACTAAACTAGCTTTTAACGAATTAATCTTGACACTGTAAATACAACGGCGACACTGTCTCTAAAGCAAATTAAATTTAATTTTATTTATCAGTCAAAATTTTACATTTTTGCCTCCAGAACATCTTAGAGCTATAATTTTTGCTATTCCAAATATGCATTAACTCCTAGCCAACTTTATGGTGACTGAAATACTGTGGATGTTGTAACCCCGTTTAAGAGAAACATTTATTAATGGCTAAAGAGTTGAACAAATATTGTTGTACCCTAGTAATGAATTTAGTCAGAGACGTATAAGAACTGCTACTACTAATAAAAACATATTGCTGCAATATGACCTGATTAACGAAGATATTCAGATCCCTTGTCAACTCGTCCAGGTAACGATATTCATTGTCATAAGTCAATGTTACATAAATAAATAAGTTTCGTGGAAAGTGATATTAAGATGTGTATAATATATACTCCAATGGAATTTTTATTATAAGTTCCTTACAATATTATGTTAAAAGCTTGGACTACTCAATTGTAACATAAAATTTGGGATTAGGAGGAATCCTCGATATCGTGTCTTATCACGAAATTTTTTTGTTATATTTTTATTCATGTTTGTTTTAAACTAAAAGTGAGATTAAATTAATAAAACCTTAATATCAGATGTGAGGTTGAGAGGCATTTGCGAGCTACGAAAAAAACAAAGGACATGATCGCACTTATGAAATAATATTGAAGAATAACTAGTTAGCGGTTAAAATAGAAGGAAAATGAACAGTACTCCACGGACGAGGTAAACTGGAAAAGAAGAGCAGACAAGGAAGTAGAAGTACCCTTTGAGAGGAGTAAAAAAATCAAGAGAACGCATGTAAAGCAATAAAACAAAGGCTGGGATAAATTGGCTCTAATACCGAAGATGGTGAATGATGTGAATGTGGACCAGAAGGAAATGAAAAAGTAAAAAGAGATGAGGTCAGAGCAAAGTGACTTAAAAAAAATAATTAAGGCAAATAAGAATGTACAGAGATAAAGACAACAAATAAGCATGAGAAACAAAATTGAATAGATCGAAAAAATGAAATGTGACAATGAAAGGCTTATTAATTAATATAAATAAGATGAAAGAACTAAAAGGTATGTTAAATAAGTTTGTCAAAGAAAAACTAAACGTAGAAAAACTAAAGGTAAAAGAAGCAATAAAATTAGCAGAAAATATATTCCTTATTGAACTACAGAACGACGAAAATAAGAAGAGTGTGATGGATATTAAGTCAAAGTTAAAAAACTTAGGAATAGTTAAAGTATTCATTGACCCCGATGTTACAAAGAAAGATGGCAATACAATTGACAATTCACTGAAGATTGAACAAAAATATGGAGATACTAGGGAAAGTGGAGGAAATAGAAAGGGTAAGCGAGATAATTAAAAAAAAACTAGGAACATAGGGAACAGAAGAAAAAGATGGAAATGTCAATGAATATGGAATATAAGACTAGAAATGGAAAAAGCAACGGAGGAATGAATAACAGACCCACACTACAGGAGAAAAAAATGGAGTAAATGAGAATAAAAAGAAAGAAATACGGAGATCGACAACAGGGAACGAAAGAGGAATAAATGGAAAGGGTAAATTGAATGGAGAGTTTGAATGGATGAAGATAGACGTCCTAGCGAAATAAAAAATTAATAGGAGAGAAAATGTTAGGAGAGGGAAACGTGTAGATTTATTTTAAGAGCTCCAGCGGGGGTGCGCTTGATAATAAAGAAAAGATGGGCGAAGTACATAAAGCAGTGGAAGCACATTCAGAAAATAATTGCATTAGTTGTATGACAACGTGTCCACGTTTGTTATTGAATCAATTTCAATCTTGATACTTTTCTAATATCGATTCCCGCCCTATCAATCAAATGTAGCTTATTTATGTTTGTTTGTCCCTATTGGAGTTCCAGAGCAAATCTACTAATTAAAATATGTCGATGCAATTAACATTAACCTTATTTAACGCACCATCTGCTATGCAAAGTTTATAATAAACGACCTCGCAGTGGCAGGCATCAAATATTAGCCCAGTGTATTGTAATTATCAGCTAATATTTAATTCATAAATTACTAGCAAATGGCGTCTCTCGTTGTTTAATTAGCGAATTTATATTATTCACAACGAGCGCACGTTTGAAACTGTTTATTGATTAATCCGCAGTCAATAGTGAAGTAAATACTCAACATTATATGGGGTAAATATAGCATTCGATATGCATATAATTATAACCAAACTATAAACATAAATATTAAGTCCAAACTATAAATACGAAAATGTAATCAAAAATCTTGTTTTCCAGGTGAAATCGTTTAAAGAAATACACCTTCATTTAACGTTTCCTCGGTCATTCGTATTGATTATTTATAAATCTAATAATTAATAAGTCAAATCTAATTAATGATAAGTTTATGGATCTGTATAGTGCGTTATTTTCCATTCTTCGTTGAACTGATAAGAAAATCCATAGGGAACCAATTTTCTATACAAGCTTCATTTGCATTTGAATCAAAATTTAAAAACAATTTGGCACCAGAAATTATTATTCCAGTCGAACCTTTATCGGGCGTTGTAACCGCGTCTCCGATATTTTCGCGCGAGTTCGCTGATGTGATAAAATAATTTCTGACGTGATTGCCTCGTAGACCAGAAACGTGTCAGCGGAAATATAGCAACGTCTAGAAAATCAATTCCCATGCGATGGGGTAGGGGCGGATACGCACCGGTAAAAGGCGACCGACAACCGTACAGCTGTCAGCGACGCCCGCGGACAAGTCGCGGCAATTAGTGTTCGAAACTTGCGAACATTTCTTGACTGAGAAGTGACGTTAATGTACCGCGAGCTATTCGACTCTCAGGCCCAAATTGCTTTGATTCAATAGAGTAATTTATACGGCAGGGCTTCGCATCCACACCCAGCTTCTTGTTCGTTTAAGTTAAGCCTTACGTAGTGCACGATACTCAAGTTGATTAAACACGTTTATTACTGGGATGGGTTTAACCAAATCAATATGATCGACTAGTTGACTATTAAGAGATTTAATACGTCTACAGCTGGTATGGATGAATTGAAGAGACATTTATGAAACACGAACACAAAAATGTCCATACTTTACTTTTTAAAATTTTAAAAACACAAATTCGGTGTGCCCTTCCGAAAGTGATACCACAGTACATCCACTCTTTCTGGTTAACAAATTCTAGATATTCCAATATATTCCATAATTAATCAAAAAAGTGCTGTACAAGATTTGAGATTTGTATTTAGTCCATCTTTAGACGATAGCAATGTTATTACTTCAACACGTTATTTATAGTCATTTAGGAAGCTTTCTTAGTACAAATATTGATCATTTCAATCTTATTGAATACAAATGCTATTTAAAATGTAATTTCCAACTTTGAGGCAATGATAAGATTTATATTTAGTATGTACAGTTGGCCAAATAAACTGAAAATAAAGTGAAGAAGATAACAATTTCTAAAATTTTACATAAACGAAAAAGTAACAGTCGCTCGTAAAGCAGCCCAATTGTTATATTCAGCAAGCAAACTGTGAACTCTGAACAAACCTATTTTCAGAATTGGGCTTAATTTGCCAATTCTACACTCATTGAAACCAAACTATGTGATATTTGCACATATTTATTTATATATTTATATTTAGTTAGAAATAACAAACATTCTCGGTGGCCGGCTAACGTACTCAACCAGGTTACATTCGATGAACGCTGTCAAACTTTCGACCCACTGCAAATGAACTCAACCCAACACAATCCAAGTGAACTTTTTCTTACCAAACATATATTGGCAGATATAATATAAAGGATAAACAAACGCTTCGAAGTTATATTCAATATCTCTTTTATGAATTAGTTTATTTGACTTTTATTGAGTTATTAACCTATTGCAAGTAAACCCAAACTAAGTAATTGAAATTTATTCTAAGCAAACGTAACACCTGTCTCGAAAGTTTTGGGAAAAAGTTTAACAAGATATAATTTAAACAAAAGAAACCTTTATTAAGCAAACATAAAATAGAAATAACTAATTGACCTTAGCCTTTAAGACCTATAAGTCAGATTGCTGCTAGTGGTCCTATATCCTCAATGAGACGAAGTTTTCGTCTGACGTGTCGCATCATGGCTTGAACGCTTTCTAAATCCACTTCCTAAGCCGAAATGCTGGTACCGCTACGTGGACGATACGCTAGTGATATGGCCACACGGTATGGACAGGCTACGCGCATTCAAGGAGCGTATCATCACATCACATCACAATGGAGACAGAAGAGAATGGCTGCCATTTTCTGGACATACTATTTAAGCGCAACAACAGCGAAAAATTGGGATATGGAGTATACCGCAAGAAGACGCATACGGACCAATACTTACACGCAACCTCATATCACCATTCACAACAGATCTGTAGTCATGACACTGCTACATAGAACGGAAAAAATAGTGATGCTAGTACTAAAACAGAAGAAACATGTAAACGAAAACCACAGGATATTCATAGACTTGCCGAAGCTAGGAAGAAGAAGAAAAACGAACCAGAGGAAAAAACAGCAGAATACGCACACCTCCCCTATATTGCTGGAGTTACGGACAGGCTGAGGAAACCTTGGAGAAGAAGAATATCAATGTCAGGTTCAGCAGTGTTAAAAAATAAAGGAACTGCTTCCATCCAACAAGGACTCGGTACCTAGATTACGAGATTACTAACTTCAATGCCAGTGTGGAAAATCGTATATTGGACAAACGTAACGCAGTATACAGTGCATAGTTAAGGAGCATCGAAGAGATATCGAGAAATACTAGATCCGCAGTAGCTGAACATACTATAACACGGGAAGCAGTCAAATAATCGACTACGACGAAGTGAAGAAACTCGCCAGAAACCATTACTACTACCCAAGGATAGTGAGAGATCCCTTATGTAAATAAGAATAATAAAAAACTCGAATAATTTCAACCGAGAAGATGGATATAGATTAAGTAAGGGTTGGAAGTTAGCACTAAAGGACATCGAGAAGCAAGGACTACCAGCCAGGATCATCAAAGACGCGAACCCAGGAGGAGCAGTAGACATCAACATGAGATATAAATCATCTAATGTATTTAAGACCAGAAAGCGCTCGTAAAATTTTAAATGTTCTACATTAAAAGGCAATTCCGTAAATCATTCAAACGGGTAAAATCGTTACATCGATCAGTGTACTTCTTCAAATGTAAAAGAATAATTTATTGTTTGCCACCAATTCAACTTTCTTGTATATGAATATTTGTAATGTATGTTTAAATGTTTGATAAGGATCTGTTTTAAATTCGATGTAATTTTTTTAACAAATGAATAAGATTTCAACTTTATTTTAACCTAGCTGGGGTTAGGTTAATAATAATAACTTTGTTTATTTTCAACCAGAAATTTCAAACTGTGTGTATTTAGTATTGAGCACCTTGGAACTACATTGTATTATAAACATGCATATTTTTTGACATTGTAAACTGCCTAACATATATTTGCATCAATTATTTTAATGAAATTATATTTTTTCATAAAGTAGTGTATCTAATTTGTGGATCATAAAAATTCGGAACGTTACTTATGATCTTTTGTTAATTTTCTTTATTAATATATAATCCCTGTAATCTAGATTCAGCTCAGTCCTTAGTCCTGCCAGCGAAGTAACGGGACATAATTATTTTTAGTTATTAATTGAAATATTATGTGATAGATTGTGTTGCATGCTGTGCGCGCCAAAGATTTGGCGCTAAAACCTAATTTGAGGAAATTTTAATATAAACAAATGGAAGACGCACGACGGGTGACTGGGCCTGTGTTCTCGCCCAGTTTGTTTCAATTAGTAGAAAGACTCGATAAATGCTTCATTAAATACGCGAGAACGTGTAAAATAATAGGAACGTTCAAAGAAACTGCAACGTTAAATAAACTGCAACTGAAACACTATACTGACTGATTTTTAAATATTTCGAGAATGTATGATGGTCGAGTTCAAATGAAAAGCGCTTCGTCATTAGTTGTCTAAAAAGGGAAATTCCTTTGTGTGGATGGTTTTATTGCCTTACAATTTTAATGAATGGCTTTAACAAATTTAACATTTCCCTTATGTTTGTATTAGTAATTTTTTTTTTCAGTTTTATGAAACCAAACATAAGTTATGTTAATAATTATTTCTTCCATATTTTCAATTCACTTTATATTTTTGTTAAAATTATTAAATTATTAATTCATCAGAAACAAACAGTGCTAACGTCGTAGTTATGTAAATTAAGGACGCTATAAACTCTGGTTGTCTTGTGGCAGCATGAATATTAAAAAAATTAAAATAAACACAAACAGAACTTCCGTTGGAGACAGGTAGTTTCAGTATCCCCAAAACCAGTTATGAAAATGAAATTGAATTAATTTTCAATGTGGCAAACACTGCAATGAAAAGGGCCTCTACGAAGCAATCGGTCGTGGATGATTACTACGACGAACGCTTTGATATGATATGACGTAATTAATGATTTGATGTGCAAAGAAAACCAACCATCAACGAGAACGTTTTCAAACACGAGCCGTTCCTCACGCAAGAGCGAAAAAAACACTAATTACACTCAACGAGCGTCGAAGAGTACAGCCGATTCCCATCAGGAGGCAGCGGGACGCCTAACGAGTCGCGATACGAGAACGTCGTACTCTTGATTCTCATTAGGGCGTCGTGCGTGCTCTCGCCGTTCGTTGTCTTCATCGCGTGTTCGGCAGCGGAACGCAGGCCTCGCGTACGGCTGAGATCCGGACAATGGCGCTAAGTGAAGAGCGAGGCGACCAAGGCGGTTGATTGTTGGAGCCGCGTAATCCGGAAATAAAGTGGTTCGGCTTTAGGAATTATGAGAATCCGAGTTCCGGTTCTAGCACGTAATAAGATTTCTAGATTTTTATCGAGCAACGTATGACAGAGTTGGCGAACTTTCTGTGTTCATTACGGAGACGTCGGCCGCCGGATTAAACGGGATTCTTTGGAAGTCGTTTATTTGGTGAGTTGCGCTCCTGTTGAGTTCAGCGAGGATGAATTAATTGTCTTGTTGAAGTGGAAAATGGGATTCGAGTATCAACGGTTGTTTAAATAGTTCAAATCAAAGTCAAGTTCATATGTAGTCATGAACGATCGAAGTATTAATGAGTAGGAGATGCAAATAAACACGAGGCAAGCTGATGAAGGATTTCAATATATACTCAGTGACATATAAACTGCACCACCTAGAAGGGGTGGGAATTTTTGGACCAAATTTGGCAGAAACATTGGACTAGTCTAAGGTAACAATTGATTAAAATTTGATAAAGAAAACACTTCATCTTTTTGATTTTTCTTTAATAATGTGTTGGTCCGCCTCTATTTCTGATACACTCATTGACCCGCCTTGGCATTGATTCCAGCAGGTGATCAATGTCTTCTTGGGGTATGACATCCCAAGCAGCCTGTACTTCATGTCGTAGAGCTTCTATTGTCAACGGTGGGTTCGGTAGATTCCTCAATCTTCTGCCCATCATGTCCTACACGTGCTCAATGGGCGACAAATCGGGAGATCTTGGCGGCCAAGGCAAAAGATTAACATTGGCCTCTTCAAAGAAGTCAAGAGAAACCCTTGCTACGTGAGGTCGTGCATTATCTTGCTGGAAAAGTGGGTCTTCCAGCCCTCGAAGATATGGTAGAACATGTGGTTCTACCGTCAATGTAGCGTCGGGCGGTCATACTGCCCCGAATGAAGAGCAAGGGTGACCTACTGCCGTAAGCAATAGCACCCCACACTATCAACCCCACAGTTCGGTGAACATGCCTCGCAATCGAAAAATCAGGATTGCGCCTTTCTCCACGTCTTCGTCTAACAGTCATGCGACAATCATGCATTGCTAAAATCGCGATTCGTCACTAAAGACAACTCGATGCCACTCCAAGTTCTATTGAAGTCTTTCCGTGCACCAGGCCAAACGTTCGTGGTGATGTTGAGCACAAGATGTGGGCGGTAAGACAGCAAGCCAAAGGTTCTTATTCGACGATAAACTGTTCGCAAGCCTATCGGACGACCTTGTTCACCTAACCATTGATCAGCTATTGATCTAGTTGTAGAGAATCGGTCTCTCAAGGCCATTAGTCTTAAGTGGCGATCTTGACGTTCATAGATTCGTCTTTGAGCCCCGGTGCTTCTTCTCCGACGTTCAACCCCATGTTCAGACCACGCTTGATAAACACGCATTATTGTTGAGTGGTGCCGTCCCAAACGGTTGCCGATTTCTCTAAACGAAAAACCTGCTTCTCGTAAACCAACAATCCGCCCTCGGTCAAAGTCACTCGACTGCTGTTAAATTTGAGGTCTCCCAGAAAATTATTGAACTCATTCAAAAATATGTAAACAATTTTGCAGTAATAAAATAATGACCATTAAGAAAGTTGTTTTGACTTATCCAATGTCATTATCCAAAGTCATCGAAATTATCAATTCGAATAAAAACTACTTAGAAAAAGCAATCCAAACACTTCGTATCATTTATAAAAACAACCATAAAAAACTATAGCGTCTATTCGGCCATTTGCATAGTACGCTCAATAGATACACCAATATCATTCATAAAAGAATTTGAACAAGCAACGATCGTAACCTGTAATGTAATGCAATCCCTCAATTTAAATTCACCACATGATCAAGTGCGAAATAAACGAACCTGTCAACTATTCCACAGCTAAACTTTACATTTCATGAAACGATTACATATAAAATTCTAACAGCTACAACGTGATTTTAACTAAATTTATGAAATGCTAAATTATACAGATGAGTACATCCAGCGATAGGTACCTCGTATTATCCAATTTGAATTACACGTTGCAATTGGTCATACGTAGTTTACGATTTAATTTTGTGCCAGTTTGCTGCGCGCTATATATTCGCGAAACTTTTATGTTGTGATATACGGTCGCGATAAAAGACCCACATATATAGAATTACATCCGCAGTAAATAGATTTTCTTTCTTACGATCCGATGTAACGATACAAAACCCGACATAAAGCCAACGCTCTATGAAACGTCCAGCTGAATGCACTGCACGATTTCATGTAGTGTTTTGCTCGAGTCGTGTCGCCAACTAATAGCGAAAAGCGATTTATTTTTTCACTTCAATTATGATTTCAATTTTCTTCCACGGGTAAAAAAAAATTACATCGCAAACATTTTGTGATGTTGGGTAATAAACTGTGTGAAAGGTAAATGTGTAATTACAGGCAAAGTGTCGTGCAGCATTAATTCGTGTGATGTAAAATTTCGCCAATCGTTGTTTAACAAACCATAATTGCAATTACAGCTAGTTCTTTTGATCACGGTTTTTACAATTAAATTGCAATACGTAATTTGCACTTGTGAGAATTAAATTTTAGTTGGTACGTATTCATATTTACAGAAACATTGGAATCATCGAGAAATAACTGCATGAAAATCCAGTTCCTCATGCAGTAAAACGTAACAAAAATAAACTCAATTCACCAAGACCATAGAGATTTAATTACGTAAAACACATGCGCCAATTTAAATTGCATTTATTTCGCTCAAACATTGTGAAAGAGGATTAACTTTTAAAAAATCACGCAAATATTATTAAATTCGTATTTTACAACGCGCCATAATGGCAAAATGTTATCACGTAGATAATTTATTATTATATATTATTAATTACCAACATTAATTACAGAACACATAATTCACATTAAATAAATGAGAATATTATCAATACGTATTCAACGATTACTGCAGCGTTACACGTAGTTCCATTAGAGTGTTATCAATTTTAATTTGATTGCATTTTCGTGGTGTTGGTTCTATCCGGCCGAACGAAAAACGTTTTGAATATTTAATTGTGGAATTCAAAATTTTAAATACGCACAATAGAGACGTAAAATAAATCGAATTTTCGTATCGATACATAATTAATTTATCGGGGTTTGTAGCTGATAATTAAAACAAAATAAAGTTATTGTCAAATTGCACATGTTATTTCATGAGCGGGTGCGTTTTGATATAGTGCGAGCCAATTTGGAAATGATCTGTGAAATAAATGTGTCGCCCACGCAAATCAAAACTTTTGTTGACATAGATCAAGTTTGCTCATTGTGTCACGCGCAACGTTTCCTATTTTCAGGGTTAGTGTACTTAAATCATTTTTGAACTTTCGTATACCCACGGTAAGGTTTGCGAGCCCTTATTCCGTTTTTTTTTTAATTTGAAACGAACTGGTGCAACGTAATATGTAAATAAAGAAGTCATTCCGTACAACGAAGCTCGCTCCTATAAAAAGTGCCTACAATTTTCTATAGTCTACAAGCATCAAAAATGCGAAGCACGACTGAAAATGGCAGTCACGTATGTCAGTTCAATTAAAGCCGACTACTCCTATTGATACGGTGATCAAGTTCCAAATTCACATCGAATACCAAGTCAACAAACATTGATGCACAACAGACATTCTGACGTCCCAATATAATCAAGCTCTCGTGAGGGCACCATCTCGAGTAGCAAACAACGTGCAGGAACATCAATATAGCGGAGTGGATTGAATGTGTAGCTGACGTAGGCGTGGCTATACATGTTACAGAGATATAAAAATGCCCCATGTATACATATATTGTTGTGATACTTATGCCTATACATATAAACGATGTTAATTTTTTTTTAGAAAAAGGGTGAAGTGAACCCGATATAGGTTATATGCCGTCACATGACTTTTAAGAAAAATATGCCAAAATAAAATCACGTCCAATGACAATAATAGTACATAAAATTAAACCTTGATAATAATAATTAAATACAAGTGGATCTGTTTTTTCGGCGAATTTAATAGTAAAAACAAAACTTCAAATACTAACTAACAGCAGATGCCAGATTCAAACCAAAAGCTCATTAGAAATAAGTTGAAATTAGAATCGAAGAAAGATATATATTTCGTTTGATGCAGAATTATGAAATTTAAAATACAAGTTTTGTCGTAAAGAAAAGAGTTATAATATGAAATTCTATAAAAAAATAACGAAACAGATATGGTGCAATGCAGAGAGATAAATTTGGAAATTTTAGATATACAACATCCCTTATAGCCAACAAAAATACATATAAAGAAAGTGGAGAAAATGTCGGTTAAGAATCATGTACTTGACGTACATTTCGGTTGAGTACGAATAGTCAAAATGTTATGTAAGAATGTAGTTTTGCATTTAAAAGTGGAAATTTGTTGTAATGGTCAATCAATATTTGAGCAGTATAGGGATTGTGGTAACGAAAATGTTCGTGGGGTCTAAAAAGGACCTAAAGTAAACGTTTCTGGTAAGAATTTGAAGCAAAGGTGAAAATTTAGTGCAATATGAATGAACAGAAAAACATGTCTATAACCTTTATGAGTTTATTAAGGCACTTAGCGAGAATTGCAGAAAGGAGAAAACAGAAAATTTAATAGGAATAATGAATGGAAAAAATTTGTAAAAAAAATTAAATTGTACCTTAAAAATAAAATGTGTGCAGTTAAGCAAGTATAATGAATAATAAGTGTAAACAGGTTAATAGGTTTTGTGTACTTTACAAAAATGTGATTATGATTTGGGAGTAATAATAAATATGTTGAAGCTAAATAACTACATGAATAAAGTTTTCATCGGATTATGAAATGTTTGTAAATTGCGAAAACTAAATAAACTAAAATAAACTAAATAACTATAAATTAATATAAATATCATGTTTGCCGACGGGAAATTAAGGCATCCTTAGAGTCTTATGTTATTGCATGCGTTAAAATTGGGCTCTATACCTAAGTCATATGTGCTTTGAGTTCGACGTTAGACATTCCCAAACGATTTGATTTCAGGATTAAAAATTTAACCTAATTTCAATTTAAAACCTTAGATCTTGAAGGTTTTATATGATAAAAATTAAGAATTTCAAATTAAGATGGCATTTCTGGTTTGTGTCGTAAACTATATTTTATTTGAAAAATTTATAGAAAGAAGCTTGGGCTAGATGATTTCTGGGATGTGTCTCAACGCAACGTTTCATAGTGATGAAGGCAAATTATGTAATGTTTGAAGAACTTCAACTTGAACTTTACGAATTCAAGCAACATTGCATAATAATTGTGTAGTAGTAACTTAGTAAAGAGACCCATTATTATATTTTGAGTGTTTCGATCAGAAATAATTTTTTTTAGTTGATACGACGTTTATAAAATCCTGCCGTAATTATTTGTTATGCATCACACGTTGAGCTGGTAAAGAATTTGTAAACACTAAAATTTTAAATCTATCAAGTAAATTCAAACATCAGAGAATTAATTAATTCGTAAAACTTGTTTCTTATTCGTATTTTATATCTAAGGATTATTGTGATATTATTAAAATTATTGTAGCTCTAAAATCCGACAGTTGATTCAAAACTAATTTGTCACAATCACTATACATTATATTCCTAAGCTTTGCGAGGTTGGGAAATACGTCATTCCTAACCGGTATTACAATCCCACGCATGGAAAGCAAGCAGGGCTGCCGACTATTAACCAATTACATGTTTGGTAATATTTAGGACCTTTATAGAACGAAAAAATATAATTGAATATAATTGAAGTAAACAGATAGCATACCATGCTCCATTTGACTATCTGAACTTCTCACATCTATGCTTCTCCAAATTATTCAAAAAATATGGGTCACTTGTAAATGCCAGATTAATTGAACAAATGTCAAATAATCTAAACGTATTTTAATAGGCGTTAAGTTACTGTATTGGGACACATCGAATTTACTCGTATTTTGATAATTATTGAATAAAAACACCGATAGCGAATAAAATAGTAGAAAGTCGGTAGAAAGTTTGATTACGTCTCGGGATGTAGCTTTCTTATTCCTCCGCTGTAACAAAACACTTTCCACTTCGGATGTAATATAGTATTATTGTTACTTGTTAATTTGTATTCTTGTCTCGTCTCTAGTGACTGCTAATCCCCCATCATATAATTGATGGAATGGAATATACAATATTATTTCAATTCATATAGTTGAAATATGCACAGACTATTTACAAACAAATATTGACGTAATTCATTCGGATTAATTTAAATAATCATATGAATAAAGTGTTTTAGAAATTATGAATGGGCTGAAACATAAAATAAGTGCTATTTAATAGTCTGAAGTCAATATGATCCTGAAAATGACCTAAAATTGCAAGAATACGTAATCTCTAATTTAGTGGTTATGATGAGATTCTGGACCCTTGGTCCTTGAAACTGTAATTCGCAACCCAACGGAATTACGGCAATAAAACAACGTGACAACTATGTCGACTTTGATTGGATTGGCTTTAAAATATCGAAATAATTTTGTTGGGTTGGGTTGGCAAAGTTCTGAAGAAAAGGAAGAACACGAACCGGCTAATATCCTCTCCTGCGTCATCTGCTGTCCTGGTTGTCATCGACGTTATTTGATGGTTATGGTTGGTCGTTTCAGATATAACGTGGCATCCTTATATTTGTTTTGATATTTTTATTTAATTATTATTTGCTCGCTGCTCGATTCTTTCCAAAAGCCCATGACATTTTCGAAAAGGAGAACAACAAAACCTACTTTGAAATGAACTTAATTAACTACCAGTTCGAATAAAGCTTATAGTTGGTTCATCGTTTTTCGTCTTTAACTGCTATTTGTACGATAGTCTGGGCCCTCGGAGCCAATCTATTTCTCATGCATTTCGCAAGTTACTCATTGATCATTGCTACCAGATATATGCAAATAGGTAGAGGTTATTTAGTTAGTAAAAAGTGTACATGTCGATATTAATTTAATCATAATCCAGAAATATCTAAATAAAATATAACAAGTGACTGTAAATCTAGTTTAATTTCTATACGAAATATTAAATATCAATTCGTTATTTAAATCGTAGTTTGTATTGGTGTGAAACAATGTAACATATGTTTATATACTCAGTGACATATAAACTGCACCACCTAGAAGGGGTGGGAATTTTTGGACCAAATTTGGCAGAAACATTGGACTAGTCTAAGGTAACAATTGAAAAAAAAATTACACAAACGTCAAAAATCCCATGACTACTTGATGATTGGGTTTGAAATTTTAATCAACTATTTCCCTGGACTAGTCCACTATTCCTGCCAAATTTGGTCCAAAAATTCCCACCCCTTCTAGGTGGTGCAGTTTATATGTCACTGAGTATATAATAAAAATGCGAGTAGTATATTACTTTTCGGCGAAATGGCGTCAACTGTGATATTTTATGCCGTTTTACCAAATATTTGAAAGTGAAAGCATCTCCAAGCAAGAATTTGGCTAAGTTAGTATAAAGAAAATTCCAGATACTGCGATGGAGAGACTCAAATAATACAAACGACGACAACATTAGTGTATTTCTACGAAGTAACGTAGCAGGTTGTAACCTCCTGTTGTGTAGTTCAATATAACAATTCAATAACGGATTTAAAATTCGGCGATGGATTGTTTGATGTTAGTTTAAGATTTGCTTTGACAAAACGTATATGTCGAAGGTTGTGAATTTTCTTAATAATTTACAAATTTCATTTGATATCTAAGTTAATCTAGATAGTTTTCTCGTAGAAATTCAAATTAGAAATATTCAAAGTCTCTTAAATATTTAAGTAAAATATAGTTTAATACTTTATATATAAATTTACTGATTACATACAAACGTATTACTTTCATACTTTGCATTTCAAATAATTTAATTTCTTACTTTGATATTATTTATGAATGTGTATTTCATGAGAGATCGAGATGAAAAAATTTCCCCTAGCATTATTAACTACACAAAATTTTAAATAATTTATAATAATTCACAGAAGTATTTCACAAGTACAACAAAACAAAGTTAAAATAGTTTATCGTCACTACTGACGATTGGCTAATTGTCACGATGAACGGTGTACGATAAACAGTGACAATGAAATCACAATTACGCACTAGAATCGAAACGACAGACTATACAGTGGATAGAAGCCGGTTCTTCTGCTTGCAAAGAAAAAATCATTTTTCATCAAAACAGTGAATTGCCCCCAACAGTGACTTAGTGATACGAAAATTGAGAAGTTTGCAGTATAAAGTGCTGAAACATTCATCCGATTCAACAGTTATTGATCCCTCGGGCCTCAATCTCTTGCCAAAACGTGTTTTGTCTAATCAATATGAGGCCGAGAATTTTTCACATCACGTGGTCATCGCTTATCAAACCAATACTGATTTTGGCTGGGTTGGGTTGAGTTCAGTTGGGTTGCCGTGATAAAGAAAATGTATAGCATAAATTGAAAAGAAGTTTAAAAAATAGAGCAAAGGCAAACGAAGTTTACTATATGCCTTGTAGTAAAATGTGAAGCATATTTTCTTTATTTTCGTAGAATCAGCACTGAAAAGTTACGAGAGTGGAATAAATCGAATATTTTTGTGTAGACTGTAAAATACGCAAATGGTACGTAGGTACATACAATAGCCTGGTAGGTAAACCTTAGAGCTGTGTTCTTGATTTAATTAATTAAGATCTTAATAAAAAAATTTAGTTTTACGATTCTTAACATCGAAATCGTAACAAAAACACGTTTCGAAACGAATTGACCATTAAATGGCCGTAGTTAGTTTAAGTTGTATTTAGTAAAATGAGTGTGAAATTTATTTTTGATGATAAGGGAACTGACGACATAATGTACCTTTAACGATTTATAGTTGGAAATTTATTGTTTCCACACTTAGTATTTGGTATTTGACTTTTGACCACTTAATATTACGAGAATATTTGTTGATGGTTGTTGTTTATGACTGGTCGGTCATGTCCACATTTTATTTCTCGTTTCAACACTCAAATTCCTCACACGTACTCATTAAGAAATTATATTTGTTTGATAAGTCAAATAACAATTGCATTGAAATATGTAACAGCACTGTCCCCAAATTAAATTAATGCCATATTTTTAGCTATATATCAATTGTAAATGTATTTCGACCGTAACAATAAATAATTAAAATGACATATAAATTACTACGGAAATTTAATTTATAAAATTCCCGTATGTTATTCAGAGTAACAGTGATAAATCATGTTTCGAAGCATTTCAAAACATAATACCAATTTTTTCCTCGTAGCGAATCAAAAATCGCGTTAAGCGGTGCTGCGGCTCTGCATAAATTTCAATATTGTTGCAAAAACGTCGATAACATCGAATAACCCGACCGCGCTACCAAATTAAATTTAAACATTTATTTAGTCCCCCGTTTGAAACACCAACAACACAGAAGATTTAACGAAGTCGTACACGAAAATTGTAAAAGTATATACTTTGCAAAGTGTAATTTAACAAGATGTCATGCCAAGTTCCTCGCCGCTTAACTTTCGACACATTTCGCTCAACTTTTTGCGACACAAAATAGCATCTGGCCTTATCTAAATAATTTGCAGCAGAAATGGCTGCCCCGGCAATCCCTAGGCGCTCGTGTGGAAATCACCGTACTTTTAAATTCTAGTTTGCATATTTATTGCAATTTCAGGAGGGGGCTTTGACGGGATTTCGATTAGAATGCGAAATTAGATCTCACGCGTCGTCGCGAGGCGCAAGTTAAAAAAGCTACTTCAAATGGGTTAGCTCCAATAAAAATCGCCCTCGATCAGAATCGTATAAGAAATTACGACAGTCGAATACACTCGCATTTTGTTTCACGTGGAGATGAGCCATTGGAATGAAAAACGCAGTAAAGGAAAAAAGAATAAATCGATCGCAATGGACGTCGAACGTGAGTCGAATTTGAACGACAGGAGCGAGAATAATCGATTTTAATTTTAATTATTAGTATGTTTAGTAATCATTTCTAATATGTAATCATATTTAACGCCGCAATCTATAGTACGTATTTGCGTAATATGCACGTCGGTGTTACGTTTTACAATTTAAACAGCCAGCCCATAAATAATTCCATTACGATCGAATCGTGCTATTCACTCTACAACTTAGTTACGGGTATGAATATATGGCCCAGAGGTAGAAATGTGACATACGATCATAATTAACCATTAAGGTGTGCCCTGCGGTGTCGTAAATCACATTTAAAATATCGATTATTTGATTATAACATGCTCCATTGCCCCAATGAGCTTTGCTGCTAGATTACAATGTTCGGCAGTTTGTCTAATTGGAACTCGCTACGTGCTTGGTGCTTAACATCAATAAGCCAGCATTGCTGACAGGAATTTAAGTAAAACACAAATTTATGAGCTGTAAAAATACGTTTTATGATATTGCATGTTTTTGCAGGCGATGCCATTGGAGTACTAAAACGAGCTTTACGGTTATAAATAATTTGGTTATGCAAATATCGGAGTTCGAAAGTCGGATATTTCCAATTTAGGAAGATTATGACTCTTGCCATCTCTTTTATTCCATGGTATGTTATTTCCCTGTGGAGCTTTGCATTGCCTGCCGTGCATCATATATTAGATTGATTAGTTTTTGATTATTGATGAGTTCGTAAAAAGGAAAAGGAATAATGAGACGTAAGGAAAATGTTACATTGTTTACTTCATTTGTGCCTTCAGTTTGAGTACATTACTTGCATATACTTGAAAGCTCATTTAACGTTAAAAAATGACGACCGTAAAATTTTGTATATACATTCCATTTACTATATCGAATGAAAAAGGTGTTTTAAATATGGGTAACGTTAATAAATAATAAGATATCCGGTTTTTATTTACTCGTTTCGGTTGAGAATATTCAGGATCACTTGCTATCAACGCGTTAGTTTAATTTTGAAAACAATCATGAAAAGATTTGAAATAAATTGAGATAAGCTATGTGACCCATAGCTGCACCTTGTGTCTCTAAAATAATTTTTAGAAGGTTCATCCAAAGTTTTAATTGAAGACTCAATAATTGATATTACTTCATCAATGGGTATGTTTTGAATTCATCTTTGGAAAAAAAATCGACGATTGATGGCAAACTAAGGTTACAAATCCATTACCTCCATTCTTCTTTTCATTGGGACGCGTCTTTTTTATTTTAGATTAAATTTTCTTACCTTCACTTGAAACTTTTGTTCCGTAATTTTTCCTCGTACGTCTGTCAAAATTGCACCAAATTTAAAAATCATTGCTCACCAAATTATTAGTAAGTTTTAAACACAACTCGTTTGCTTGAATTCATAACGACAATTACGTCGATATGTTTGTCATAATACTGTAAAGAAATCGTTGCCTGGAAAACTACTTTCGATTAATGAAATGACCCTAGAAATTACTATTAATGAATAACGAGAGAAATAAGGAAAAGCGTAGAGATTACCTCAAAAAGTATATGGCAAATTATTTGGATACATGAATCCAAATGCATTAGCAAAAAGCTAACGAGCATGATTGAGAGGAAACTGTTATAGTGTTCGTAAATATTTATACTGCATGCGTGAAAAATGTCAAAAATAAGAAGTCAATTCCTAAACCTAAATGTGGTGCAGGATCGACAATAAAAACTCGTGCAATAAGAGACGCTTTAGTAAGCTAATTTGTATTTTATTGGTGCAATAGGTTTAGCACAAATTCCATTGTATGGACGTTAAAGGACTTCGAAATGAAGATTCTAAAGATTGGCTTGATTATAACACACAATTATGCACTCTTATCTGTAAATTCTCAGACTAATTTTGAACCTAAAGAAAACATCGAAATTATACCTCTGGTTCCCAATTTTGTTTAAGACGGTATCAACTTTGAGAAGATAGAAAAGTTTAACTACTCGGGTTCTAATGAACAGAACCAACTTAATATTCATGGAGATAAAGTTCACATAACCACCACTACTAGCATAGTATTAGGTAGCCTAGTTAAGGTTTTTGTTTTTTTGGAACGACAATGGAATATTTGGTATGGTAAACATGGGACATGGGAACTGGCAAGGATTGTGAGATTCCCTTAGTTGCGATCATGTATCAACTAAACATCGATTTTAAGAGCTGTATGCTGTCTCCACTAAGCAATCGGCTGCTCTACGTTCTGCTACTAAATTCTTACAATTGCATAGGATGCATGAAAAATTTTATTTTTGTCAGAGGTTGTTTCTATATTCATTGCGCCTAGTTTTTTTTGTATTTTGCGATGTCGCCCGAATTATATCAAACTAGGACGTTGGTATATGTGAATCATTGTATTAGGTTATTAAAGAAAATAATTACGGGTTATGAACTGCAAATATAAATATAAATCTCAGCCCTTAATAAAATTTATAAATCAAAATAAGCAATGGTCAAATTTCCGGTAACCTAAAAATGTGATGTAACTGTATAGCGAGCTTAGTTTGCAAAACAACTCTGTACACAGATTGGTCGATAGTTTTACAAACCGTCTATTGCCTTTTATAGATTGGTATAACTATAGATTTTTTAATATCGAATGAAATTTATCGATTCTTGTAGAGGTTCAAGAATAACGCCACTAACTGACTTAATCACTTTCACATTATCATTTGTTGCTTGGATGTATGTGACACAGCATCCTTATGGGTAAGTGGTTTCAGTTTCCACGAGAAACGTATCTTGGCATGCGTAGAATTTTAATTTTAATTAAATTGAAAAATTTTAAAGCTGTCTGTGTTTCGCATTAATCTTTTTGCCCGGTCCATTTGGAAGTAATTCAGCGTTCAAGCTTTTAATTAAATGCAAAAGTCCACGGCTTTTGAGGGCATTCTGTGTTTTCGATGTTGAAGTAATGCAGAACTTGTTGTTCACGGTGTGGCTAACGCTAGCCAACTTTTTAATCTCTTGCGGCGAAAAACGCATTGTATTTTACTTTCCTTACAAATAAAACTTGTCCAAGCGGCAAACAAGAATTTCGTCACTGAGGTTTTCGGGAATATATTGGAGCAGTATACTTAGATATTGTCAACATCGTTGAGTATATAAAATAAATAAAATTACATACGAAGTGTTCGATGGAACATTAATGTCCGGTTTCACAAACCTTAATCGGTCGTTAACAGCTTGTTAACGAATCTTCAAAAGTTTGACGATTCGTTAACGAGTCTTTAATCAATCGTCAAATATTTGACAATTGATTACCTTGACGAACCGTTAAAAGCAAAATTACCATTGTTTTGGATTTCACAAACAGTAACAAGTCTTTAAAGGCTTGTTAACTAATTCACCATCTGACAATCGTTTGTGGAACCGGGCATCAATCAATTTTCAATACAGTATCAACACATTGTTTTTTCGTCATTCTTTTTCTAGCGTCTCTATGTTATATCTAAGCCCGCTTTGTTCCTTGTTGTTTCAGCATTTTAACTTTTGATTCAGAACAATTTCAAATTTTTATTTCATTTCAGTTAATCTTGTTTATATGTTTTTATTTGGGAAGTGTCTTCTGTGTAAATCCGGACTTTTTACATTTTTAATGTATATCGTTTGTTCTTCCCATTTCTGCACATGTAATATTTTCAGGTCAACTGCATATGTCGACTTTGTATTAGGTCATATTTTCATTTTCCTTTCCGATATGTCCCACTTTAATACCATCCGAATTATGTGCCCTAACCATCTTAAACGTTGGGATTTTAATACAAGTATGACAGCTGGGCTCTTTCAGATAATTTTCGATTTTCTTATCGATGCATGGTGTATTCCTTTCCCAATTATCATTTTAACAACTGTCTGCTAAAGTCATCACTTGATATTCCTCGCCAATGGTTCAGCTATTATACACTTCATAAGGCGTTTAAATTTATGTAACTATTTGAGATTATATGCATTATTTAAATATTTATTTGTAATTATTTGAATATTGCTTAATCTTCGTAATCGTTTACTATCCCGTTACCTACTGCACGGTAATTGCTTTTGAATTATTTTCATTATTTCTCCCTCCTACGAACAATATGTTCGTCTATCAAATTATTACTTCATCTGACGTCTACGTTCATATCGTTAATGACTTTTTAGTAAAAGTTCTGCATTTATTTGTTAATAAAATTTTCTTCTTCACGTTTATGGTAATTAGATTTTCACGGTCCATCATACAGTTTTTTTCCGTTATTATTTACATATTTACATAACATCCCAGCACTAATTTTCTAGCACAATTATGTTTTCCAATTCCTGAACCTTCAAACAATCTCAACACTACTGCTGGTCACTGTAATGTAAATGAACCAAAAGGACGAGCTCCACCAGAAAATAGCGAATGGAATTTATTATACGAAGCCCAAATAAAATTCATGCAAATCGAACTTGAAAGTGCAATATGCTGTGCTCCGTGCAGCTTTTTATGGGTATTCTCCAAAGCGCCTAAAATTTCGTGGTGATAACCAGTAAAGCTTAATTGTTTGATACTTTGAATACCTTTGTCAGAAATTCTATACCTTGAATGGTCACTCCTACATGTGGAATCCCGAATCGTAACACAACATTGTTAACAAACGCGTTAGCCATCATTTCTGCTTCTTAATTCTTTAGTGGGTATGCTTCACACAACCTGACAAACTTTGTCAGTTCACATTGAATTGTCAGGATGTATTTATTGTCCTCGTTGTCTTGATGGAGAGGCCCAACCAAATCTATTTTTTTTTAATGCTGATGTGGTGGTGACTAATTCGACATGAGCCCTCGATTGCTTATAGCGCTGATAGTTGTCACACCTTGTAATAAATTTAGCTACATCCGTTTTCATATTGTCCCAGAAGTACTGCCGTCTTATGTTTGCGTAAATTCTATTTGTACCTGTATATCCCCCAGTAGGTAGCATGTGGTAGTCATTAAGGATCAATTGTCTTGTTTGCCTCCGTGCGTATCTTCAGATTCAAGTTTTTGAACTTTTTGTCTGCTTCGTTTAATAGGGTTATTATTAAATATTTATTTTCTGTTCACTTCGGTATACATATACCAAGATCCTCAACTGAGCGTCTAGAGCTTCTATCGATCGATTTCGTTGCGTTAAATACATCATATAGGACTTTTTGTCATACAATACAAGTATATTCCCCTTTTTATAAATTTGCTGTTAATTCTTTTTGTTGACCTCAGTAGTTCCTTAAGTTCTGTTGAATCTTTCGGTCGTGTCAATAACTCGACATAGCCAGCCCCGTCTTAGTTTTTGATATTTGATATGTCTTCAGACTCCTGATCATTGTGAAATCTTTGCCTACTTATTCTTATGACGTAAACATTATTTGTCATTTTCTTTAGGTCTTCTGACTCGAGCTGTATTCTTGATAGTGCATCTGTTGGTGTATTGTTTTTGGCATTTATATACTCTAACTGTTGTCCCATTCATAAGTAGTTGACTTGCGTGTCAGATTGATTGAATGGTGTTGCAATTTGTACAAAATTTAGAATAAATTTCCAGTAATAATTTGCAATAACAACAAATCGTCTCGTTTAGTCCGTATTTCTAAGTATTGGATATTTTTTTATTGCATCAATTTTGCTTGGATTTGGAGAAATGCCTCCTGCTGAAATGACATGATCCAATACAAAATTTCTATCTTTAAAAATTGTCATTTTACTGTAGTTAATTTATGATTAACAGATAACATCCCTAAGTCTATTAAATTTTTAATAAATTTTGGTTTTCAGTCCCACTGCGAGTCTAGTCATCTGAAATGGGCCTTTCCCTGAAGTGATTGCCGTACATTTCCTACTTGAACCCTCATGTTCCACTTGATAGATTGATGTTAGGCAATGGAAACCTGTGGTCTTCTACAACTTTGTTTAATTTTCGATGATCAATAACCAATCTCCATTTTTTATTGCGGTATGTCGTTTTGCTTTGGAACTATTAGAATTGGCGATGACCGTGTTGACTTAGTTTCTTCAATCACTCCATCTTTTAACATTCGTTCTATATGCTTATCTATTTCGAGTTTTTGTGAATGAGGTATTACAATTTTAATTTATTTTGATATATCGGCAATTTGTACGCGGAACAATATTTGAAAATGATACATGTGGTGTACCTTAAATAGAGTTGCTACGTTCTGAGAGGCGATGGTCCACCTATTACTTCAAAGGAGGCCGACACAGAAGGTAAGTATAAATGGAAAATTTGCCGAAAGCTCTAACATACATTTCGGAGCTTTTTGAAAATAAATGTGTATCTGAGAACTTATCCTCTTTATCTTGATATTATCGAATTAATCTACTTAAGCTCAATACAAGCAACACGAAACATCGAACATAACACTAATTTAAAAATCATAAAACACATGTTAAATGCATAAATTCTTGTACATACACGGCACGAAATGTACTAGATGGTCGCGTATGTTCGGGCATTTCGGACGCCGTAAAAAACACATTACGATATGGAGCCGCGCGATCGTGCTGTGTTCCTAATGGCCCCCGGATGGCTCGTAAAAGACATTCACGCAACTACAGACCTGCAATCCTTTTAGCGAACCACTCAGCCAGCGTCGGTGATGCGGGAGCAGTAACGAGAAAATGCGGTTTTCCGTGGGCGGAAAAAGTTCGTTTGGACGCGGTTGTTTCGTCCGTGCAAATGCGTTTCTTAACGCATCCTGTTTGCGTTTCATTACCACGTAGCTCCACGTTAGACGCCAGTGAATGGAAAGATCGTCAAACGATGGCGCATTACGACATGTCCACGTAATTAAAAACTAACCGCAAACAGGACCGCATTATGATATTAAAAACTGCGAGTGTAATTAAAGCTTTAATTAAAAAAATATATATGTGTGAGTGCTATTCAAATGTATAGTTTTAAAAGCAAGAAGTTGTCGTCGTCGATGCCG
The DNA here is from genome assembly GCA_959613385.1 of Geotrupes spiniger. Lineage (NCBI taxonomy): Eukaryota > Metazoa > Arthropoda > Insecta > Coleoptera > Geotrupidae > Geotrupes > Geotrupes spiniger. The sequence goes on along the minus strand of OY390735.1, from coordinate 11,413,681 downwards.
GCCAAACCGGAAGCTATTTTTAATTTTGTGATTACCAGCAGAAAACTTGCATAAAATTACTTCCTTATTGGAGCTTAATCTTGATTTAATATATTATGTTATTTTATATCTATTCGTATAGCAACGACGCCGAAAATATCTTAGCAATAAATCCTTAGGAACTTCTGTGGTGAAATTCTTCCTCCTCGTTTACAAAGTTGGCCAGCGTTAGCCACACCGCGAACAACAAATTCTGCGTTACTTCAATATCGAAAACGTGGAATGCCCTCAAAAGCCGTGGACTTTTGCATTTAATTAAAAGCTCGAAGCTGCATTATTTCCAAATGGACCGAGCAAAAAGATTAATGCAAAACACACACAGCTTTTATATTTTTCAGTTTCATTAAAATTAAAAGTGTAAACATTGCGAATGTGCGTTTCTTGTTGAGAATAAAACAACTTACTAATAGAATACTTTCATGGTGGAAATTTTTTTAAATTAATTTCAGGATTAAGGTCGATTAATTGCTCCATTAAAGAATATTCATTAAAATAAGAATTCGTATTATCTATGTCTGTAGTAAAATAACGCCAATTGCTATAAAGTTTAAACTAACAATGCATAGCAAAGTCTCTAAAATGTAGCAAAACAAATAGTAAATTAACGACAACTCGATACAGAAAAAAATAACAATGGGATATCTAGAAGTGTTAGTTAACGATAAATACAAAATATTGACCCATACATGTGGGGGGTCGCACATAATAAACTAAAACTGGAAGCTCGAGGTGGTGCAGAATAAATGCGTTAGATAAAGCGTTGGCCCCGACACATGAACACGAATACGAGATATCCTCGAGATGGCTTATCAGGCAGATCAATATAAATGTAACGACCTTAAAATATTTGCTTAGTAAATATGATATCGAGTTTGAATTCTTCTTTTAATAAATGTTAATAAACTATATTTAAGGTTTAACATAACCTGTTTAAAAGAATTGCTTTCGTCCTGATAGTTCATTTTCAAATAACAATTAGTTGTTTAATTCGCAAGAAGACTTCATCGATCGACGCTCAATTTTCAAACGCGGCAAACAATAAATTTATGGTGAATTTTCAAACTCAGCAGCTGTTGTACATTTTCTTTAATTTGTGATTAGTTTCATTGGAAATAATAACAAATGACAATTAGGACTAATTCAAACAAATGTTTCTCATTTCAAGTGCATGCTAACATTTCCCAGTTCGTTCAAGCGATTTAATAAACTTTATGGAAATTCTTAACGAAAAATGTGTTATCCGATAATGACACAAATGAATGTAGCTGCTGCACATTCACAAAGAAAACTTAATGCGATTTTATTTTACCGAATCGCTTTCATACGGGTTTCCTTGAACACAATAATGTCCCGCTTTGCATTTTGCAAGGTTTCTTTCTATCTTGCGAGCGAATATTCCGCGACCGTGTTTCGCAAGTGCGCCGGTCATATTTTAACATTTTCCACTGACTTCATTACCTCGCCGGCTCCCTTTAGTGGAAGTCTGCTCGGAATACCAAATTATGTCACCTTTATCTAAGTAAGGACCTCAATATTACTGTTACTCCGCCGGAACTGGAGATTCCTTTTGTAATTCGAAACGTAAATTCGACGAAAACTGAGTATTGTGCTTTAATATTTCGAACTGAAGCTCGAATTTAATTTGACGGAGATCACTGAGCGGGAATCAAATTGAATAAATTTTAATATCTGGGCGTGCGCTTACTTTGTGTAGAAAATTGGACATTTCGAATGGTTTTATTCGTCACATTGATGCGTTTATTTTTTGTATTTTTAAAATCAACAAGGAAATGATGCTGTCCGAATCTGTCGGGTTAACCGCGCGCAGATGGCAGATCAGTCCCCCTTATCCAAGTCAGCATCGATCGCACTCGGGGGGAAGTAATCGTTGTATTCGAAACAGTTATTAGGCCATAGAAACATAGTTGAAATTTGACACACAAAGGCAGCTAATCTTTGTGTGTCAAAGCTACATTTATATGAAGTGATTTCGTGCGCTAGTTAAATGCCTCTTACTTGAACGGATGGGCTCCTTTGTTATTGCAGGTCACTGGACTATTTACGCTCTTGTTTGTTTCACTGTGTATTTATTTATATGAAGCCAGAAGAAGTAAGTTTTACGAAATATAGTAAGCCTGCGACCGACTTACCCAACCCGACCTCACTCTTCGTAAATATTTTCGTGAATATTTTAATCAGAAGACAGGCTGGGGATGTCTATTCATAGTCAATTTCTTTGGTGGGCTTCAAAAAAATAGTATTTAATTTTCATTACCTAAGAATGTAGTCCAAGAAAATTCCTCAAAGGGGCCGCTTCAATAGTAATGTGTTCATGGGACAACACGCTGTTGATGTTAGGAAGCCCAGTATTTTAGAGACATTATACAAACTTGACAACAATGCACGTGGTAATAACATCTTTAACAACTTCATTAATGGGATCGGAATAATAAATAAAAGTAAAAAACAATTAATTTAATTGTCTATCGAGCTGTGAATCTAGGAACGATTTTTGAACTTTTGAAAAATATTCTACCAGATCTATTAGTGTTAGCGTTAAACGTGCATTATCCAAGTCGATGGACTCACTTCATTTTAAATACGTTCCGTTTATATATTGCGATCATTTATTTATACATAAAAGAAAATCTTCAAAACGAATTCAAAATCTGAAACATCGTGCACTACAAAGTCCTAGCATATTAAGCTCCATCAACGACAGTCATGATCATTGAAAACAAACAACTTGGTCAACTTGTGTATGTAACGTCCACGTAAATGTGACGTGAAACTTAACGTAACCGAAATTGTATTTCCGGTAAATTAAATGCTGTGTCGCGAATCGAATGTCGGATGACTGCAATCCCCAGATATATTCCATCCGCATGAGACCCTTTGCCGTAATCGTCATTATATAGCAGTTTCATGTCAAATAATAAATATAGGCGGTTTCCCAAATTAATACGATTTGTTAAAAATAAATTAATGCACACACTTTTTTTTGTGCAGAGCTTGATGTTATTCATGTTCAATTTCATTAAAAAAAATTATTCAAATTTTTGAGCAGATATAATAAAGTGAACCGTATAAAATATACGCAAATTTGGCTGGAATGGATAAATACATCACATATTCTGTTATATATGCAAAGTTTGTTTTAGTAACTTTTAGCGCAATTTTATTAAAATTCGCCTGCGGACCGGACGTTGTTATCGGTTTTAATATCGTTCATAATTTGAATAGAAAATTGATTCCGTTCATCGTGTGTGATTGTAATTTTAATGAAATATGTCGATACAACAGCTCTTTTCGCTAACCTTCAGATTATGGTAAATTTCTTCGTTTTCTGGCAAGTGGGATTAATTTTCCATTTCAAAGGATTTTCTATTAAAATCTAACTAACTGCAACTATTATATTTATAAACATTGTATAATTTCAGCGACGCAAATTTGAAATCGTTAAATTTATTTACCCGTACTATACTTATTTATAATTGTTGTTTCAAAATTGAAAACTTTAAAAAATGACTTGTGTAATGAAAAAACGACTGAATAGTACTATGCACGAGTATGGGATATATTTAGCAAAACAAAAAATATGGAAAACTGTGCGATTGCAATTTATAGGCCGTTATCCTCACAAAAGCACACATTTAAGATCTTGTCAATAGTGACCTTGATAAGATCTCAACAAGTAATGGTGGATAATATTCTATAGGATTTCGTGAACTGGTGTTTGTGTAATTTATGAGAGCATGAAGGAAAATAATGGATAAAATTATGTGGAGAATACAGAAAGGCGATACAAATTCAAACAAACCAGGGAAAATGGAGAGGAAGATCATAGTATACTAGGCTATAAAAAGAAGCCTATGACAAGTGCAAGTACAATTTAGTAACAATTTGTCTGTTCTCAGGTGCACCACGCTCCGATAACAAATTAATTAAGTTCAGGAATGTTTTATTGACAACGATCAAGACTATTTAAAAAATGTAAGTGTTCTGACTATTAGACAATCGAAGAGGAAGGGAAAAGAGTATTGTCATCTGAGAAATGGAACAAGAATTACAGTGGAGTGGAGTTGTGTACTTCGTACTGACACTTGATGGTTAATTTTGCACAATAATAGCCGCGTATATTCCTGATGGAACTAACATAAAAGAACTTAACGATGTATTTAGAGAATATCTAGAGGAGCAAACTGTGAATACAGGGAAGCGCAAGGTAGTAATTAGTGGAGATCTGATCGGAAGTCCCACTCTTAAGATGATAAAGTAATAATCATTGTGTGAAAATTCGTAGAAAAAACTAGAAACGATAATGGAAGAAGACTAATAGACTTTTGCTTCAAGAACAATATTGTAGTAGGAAATAATTTCGTTCAACATAAAACCATTCAATTACTAGATGAGAGCGAAGTATAAGCAAAATTCACCATAAACTATATATTACTAGAGATACACGTTTTAAAGGAAGTGGATGATGTAAGGGTGAAACGAGGATATAAAATATGTAGTGACCACTTTACAATAGAAGCATAATTCAAAAAAAAGTTATAAAGAGCGGGATACAGAGGGAAAGAAAATATTAGCATCATTATAAGACGTGCAAAAATTAAAGATAGGTAGTGTGAGGAAAAAATCTCAAAGAAATCATAAGACTGGAGCGAGAATAACAAACCCGCGAGCCAGGGGGAGAAGATAAAAGGAAAGAACAACTATGAAACAAGTATATTGAAGTGTAAGGAAGATTTGCCCGTAGTATAAAGAACAACGAATATCGTGAAGAAAATTATTAGGAAGAGCTGTGAGATTTTGTTAGGAAGGTGTACGAGGAGTATAAGGATAACTAAAAAATTGTTTTATGGAAGATCTGAGAAAGGGCAAAAAACAGGAGATACAATACGTTAGGAATAAGAATGGCGACGTGGTTATAATGAAATTAAAATAAAAAAACTTCGTAGTTTGGTCACTTTGAAGAGGTTCATGGTGGCGAAGTGAGGGAGTGTAATTGACAAGATTTTGATCACGATGAGGTGGTGCAGCCTTGGGTTCAGTCGATACGGTAAGACTGCTCAAGATAACGCAATTGAAATGTATATACTTGAAAGGTTGGGGAAAGTGGATCTAGGCTGTTGCACAAAATAAGCTCTGCATCGAAGAACAATGATATACCAGCAAATACCACAACTAAGTTATGAATACCAAAGTCGTGGGAGCAAGAATTATGAACAAATTCTCGAAAATCGACTGAGGCGAGAGCTGGAGAAGAAAAGCAGGGACTATCAACATGATTTTAGAGCAGGCAGATGTACTGAAGATTTGATTTTCTGCATCGTCGGAATTATACGTTATCTCAAAAGGACAATTTCTACATGTGCTTCATAGACCCTCAAAAGGAATTTGTTATAGTTTCAAGAAGATGATGTGGCAAGTATTTCGTAGAAATGAATTATCGAACATCTAATATAGGCAATTACATTGCTGTATCATAACTGTAGAATTTTTTTGGTGTCAAATAATAGTGGACCAAGGCAATTTGTGATCACGAAAGGCGGGAGATGTTAAGTTCATAGAGAACTGTCGTATGCGTATGATATGTTAATTTTGGCGAAGAGTGAAGCCCATTTACATACAATATTAAATGGCTCGAATAAGATATTTTTAGAGAACTGCTCGGAACGAAACAAAATAAAAACAGAGGTAATGCCGGTTTCCAAAAAACAAATAAATCTCAAATAGGCGACGTAATTTTGTAGAAGGCTACATTCTGACACCTAGGAGCTAAAATCGATAAGTTGGGGGGCTTTGAATGCGAATTGAACAGCTGAATAATCAGTGCCTCCATGACCTACTAAGCAATGGGAAAATCTTTTTTCGAGAAGAAGAAATATCAAAGGAGACCAAAGTGATAATTTTAATTATCCCAATTATTTGACAAAATTACAAAAATCGATGATACAGTCTAAATGAAATTTTTGAGAAAATTGAAGTTGTAACTAAAAGAGGTAGAATAAATAATGACGAAATCTGAAGAAGTGTGGACTTGAAGAAGTGCTTAGTCAGCTTCCAGAATAGTGAAATGAAATGGGTGTGTTTGCAAAGAGGAGTCGAGGCAGACCAAAGAAAACCCGGAATGACAGTGTATGAATAGTCGCTGCAGACTAGTCGTGGAAAAGAAGGATTTGAATTGGAAAACAGCGACGAAAGTGGCCAAAGATAGGAACGATTGGAGTAGAATACACAAGGTGTCTTACAAAACGGGACTCTCAACTTCGACGCGACGCCCATAAACAAAAATAGAGCTGAAGACCAAGTAAGTAAGTGTTTATAGCACAAAAGTTATATAAGTATATAGGCATTACCACGGCTGTTTAATCAAGAACTGTATGTGTCAGCAATAATGGGCTTCAATTTATTTCGCTTCAGTTAAATATATTTTCTCGACATTCGCAATGTAAACGGATGTTCCTGCGATACTTGATCGATTATCTTAACTTAAAGATGCAGAATGTAAATCAAAGATTTTCATTCGGAGTAGCTTCTCCTTTTACATTAATATTTTCCCTAAAGAGCTTCTTTATAAGGCGTTCAATGTGCAATATAAATTTATGTTTTTAATCCGATCAATGATAATAGAATTTTTAATAACCGTTAAAAGTCAAATAAGAATTTTTATTCTTGAATAAAATTGGCAAGATATTGAACAAGGCAGATACAAAGGTATACATGCTATAGACAAAAAATGTTAAATATGTTAAGTATAGAAAATTACCATGAGATGGAGCTTCGAGTCGGTTAACTGTTCGAATAAGATCCAAAAAATAAGTCGCAGATAGCTAGACTCTGTATACTAACAGCATCTTTATGATTAACTCTAAGACATATCATTTCGAAATCACCTTAGCAAGAGATAGCACACGTGGCATCATTTAATAAAACATATTCGTTATTATTTGTTTCACGTCATTAACAAATATTTCTGCGACGAAAGGTGGAGCCCTTGCGGACTAGCTTAGTAGAAGACGCAAATATTACTAACCAATAGGATATCTATTAATAGTACCTTTAAATAAATTTTACTATTTTCCTAGAAAATGAAAAAAAAAAATATTAAAACATCGTAATAAAAGAGAAACATTCTAGCGTTCCCGAGATTATCCACTGCGCCTTTGAAATTCGACAGACTTATTATAATAACATACTTCAAATCAACAGGGTGCCATTAAAATGTTTCCCGCATTCAATTCCCATACACGAGCGTCATTTGCATTTGATTTCCTGCATCCATTCAATCCGAACGTTTTAATAGAAAATTTTAATATGAATAGGCAGAAGCGTAACGCGGCGTATCGCTCGGTGATTTGTGCTTTATTTTTTCGGCGTCGGACGTACATACCATCCCGGAGGGACCGTCGCTTTTTAAGGGTCACCAGTCGATAGCGCCGCTGCAAGGCGGGCGATACATAAAACATGAACACGTCGTTAAAGATCCCTGCAAATAAAACCCGCGACGGTTCATAATTTAGTTAGGCTCGAAGTCGGGACCGCGCTAGAATGCATCAAACCGGGAGGGCTGCTTCCTGCCCTCTTTACGTCTATGGATCGCTGCACGTCAACTGTGTGCATCGTGAATATTTTATTGATGATATCAATAAAGTAACTGGAGAGACCGAGAAAGCTTCCATTGGAGAAAATATGGGAATATTTATGGCAGCGCGCCGCGCCGGGGATGGATGTTTCCGAAGAACGTTTCGACCTACATGGGGGGAAATCGAACTCCATTCGTTCGAGTGTATTCGACGATTTACGGCAACGTTATGCTAACAATGTGTGGAATTGAATTATGCCGAAGAAAGATTATTTCGTCGACATATTTTTTTGCAAATTTTGTTCGAATGTAAATATTTAGCATGTCAGTTAAAAGAGGTGAAGAAACTTTAAGATAAATGAGTGATACTTTTATCACCATATATCACTAGCTGGCAACATCATGTTATCCTTAAACACAATTTCCATCCAAATCGAAGGACCTATAGAACAGGAGATATAGAGTAGAGCATGTGATGATATCAAAGATTCTGATCTGAACCAGGTCGACATAGTCTCGATAAATCTAGGAATCTCAGACTTGTTTACCTGCTATTCATTTATAAATAAAGCACATGGATTTCGAGAAGGAAAAATTAAAAAATATAAGTCTGGTACTAATAACCTGAGATTGGGTACAGAGCTTCAAAGACATACATTGGACACCATGAATTTTTTTAATACTTTGTACAGGTTTGTTGAGGAGAAACAATCAAGATGTGTACTGAAGAAGAAAAAATGTGGAAAAAATATCATGGATGTACTATGGAAAGAAAAGCTGTTAAATTTATAGCATGAGTAATCCCTCGCTTCTTGTGTTATGTTATATTTATGTTATATTTGTTTTACGTATTTATGCAATAACGAATAAATAACTAGTTGGCCTTAAAATATGGTTCGATTTAATCCGTAACTTTATCGCGTTTGCATCAAATGCGAATGCAAAATAAAATTCTTCGTCGAAAAAACAACAACGACACATTTTTTCTATAATGGAGTACGACCGTTCAATTAAAACAAATCATACCGATAACGCACGCGGCGCCCGACTGCACGGTTCTCGTTTAAAATATATGAAATGTGAACGCAGCGAGGGGTAATGGAAAAATATGTTAAATGAACTTTTCAAGGGGAAATTAATTAAAATCGTGGAAAGCTGAAAAACGCTCGGCAATAAAACGAATAATATCCGGAAACTGCAGCTATTTGAATTGTTGCAACAATGAGTAAATAGGCAATGGACAAATGTGGGCGATTTTAATTTTTCGCCGAAAAGGCGAATAAGTTTTTAAATTATATGATACGATGCACACAGTATTATTTTACACGCGTGCACAAAACTAAAACAATTTTCGTTCATTAAATTAAAGTTTCTCGTGTGTCGTGCATTCGCGAAATGATAATTGTTATAAGAGGAGCAGATTCGTTCGGTAATTATTTTTAATTGCTGTATCAATTGCCGCCCCATTATCGGGAATTAAACCACTACAATTAGTAACATTATTTTGCGCTGAAAACAAAATTGGTTCAGCAAAAAGGTATCTTTAATATTTTATCTCTATTCCAGATATTCTAACAAATTAGCAAATAACAACAAATTCTTTTGTCAAAATTCCTTATGTCGTCGGTAAGTTGTTCACTAAAAGCTGAATTTATACTATCTTTGCACTCTTAAACGCTTAAAGCTTTTTTATCTATGATTGTGTAAAAAGTTTTTAATCACTAGTTGTAAAAAAATTGTGTCACGGAATTAACAAATTTGACATAAAAAATCTTTAAAATCGTCGATGCACCATAGAGTCTTCTTTAAGTCTTCGTCATCAATCCGACGAATAAAAATTTTTAAAGCTCATTTCCTTGCGTGAAATAAAATAATAAAATAAAATGAATTTTTGTGTACGACGATATCGGTAGGAGCGTTGTATTCGTTGATATAACATTTTTAAATTCTGACAAAAGATATTGTATTAATTTATTGCTGTTACAAAAGAAGTGTTACAGATTGCTTTGTTAACCACGAAGGTTATTTTTTAACATATTCTTGCAGTTCTGTGTTTATTTTCATTTAATGCATTGATTCACAATCTGCAATTATGGTATAATGCCCTCATTTTCGGTGATATTTTTCTCAGTTTTCAGCAGCGATTTTTTAGGTAATTCTGACGACAGTAATAGTTTACGTTTGCAATTTTTTTAATGATCGTTTTCGAGAATTGCAAGTAATCATTAACACCGAGCCTGGACGTTTGTCACATTTAACAATTTCCATTGGCGAAAAAACGAATCTCCGTCAAATTACGAAATGCACCGAGCTGCAGATTCTCGTCAAGTACGTCGCTTTCATTTCACATTTCCGAACGGAAGACATATTTTGCCTTTCAAATTGGGGCAGTAAATCCGACTGGGTCCATTAGCATCAATTAAGCTAAATATTCAAGGGAAATGGAGTATAATTATCACATCTCTACCATGTGTATAAATATTTTTTCACATATTTTATTTTTGTTCGCGTTACCAATCATTTACATAAATATCTTGAACTATTTTCTACGTATTACAGTCATCCCAATTAGTTCTTTTATTACCTAAACCAGAACCAAGATCGATTTCAAAATCATGTTAGATTTCTTCATTATATATTAATTTGCTATCTAATCATTTATGGTAACCGTCATTAATAAAAATAGCAACGAGACTTTTTAAAATTTTATTAGCAAATGTAAGATCACTAATTGTACTCTATTCCTCATTGCCTTAACAATATTAACTTTGTGATGAAGAGAATGGTTTCTTATAATTTTTGTGTCCAAAAAAGGAACATAGCGATCAGTTTATTCTTGAATTGTAATTTGGATGCTGATATGTACAGAATTGAAAATGGATTTCATTAATTTTATTAAGGGTGCCACACAAATAATATCAATAATATCAAGATGTTTAAAAGTTAAGGGAAATTTCGAAGATAATTTCCATTGTAACATTATCTAGTATAATTAATATTAATTCTTGTACTCAATGGTGATCCCATATAGGTTCCAAAAATTCTATTTGTTAAATAACTAATATGAGGCAATTTCTTATAAATGATTATATTTTCTTAAGGAAGTGAAGAACAATTATTTAATTTAATTAATTTATTTAATTAATTTGCTAGCTAATGATTTAGGGAAACATCACTTTAATTAAATTTAGTTTACATGCAAAAACTTCTAAAACGTATTACAACCAAATCAGTTTTCATATCTTTAATTACTTCTCTCCTACACTTCACTAATTTTCAATTTACTGTATCTATTGTATTCTGCCATTAATTTTCACGATACTCAAATATGCAATGTTTGCTACGTTGTTAAATGAAGACTCCTAGTAATAAAATTATTTGTGGCACGTCCTACTGCATGCTCGAAGTTTTTCCCCGACACCTTCCAGACGTAAAATACACAGATTCCATTTTAATCAACGAAATTGCACAGCCAGTTATAATTACAGAAATTTGCTTAGTTATCCATCCTCATAACGAAATTACAGTGCGGAGGCACGTGGGATTATCTTAATTTGCATCCGCTGTTAAATCACCCGCAACATTTGCGTTACAAATGTAGGTGTGGCCCCTAAAGGATCAAACTTTGATATTTATTTCTGTAATGGTTTGGAATAATTATATTTTACTAGAAGAAAAATAATTAAAAATATTCAATCAAATTAAAAGGATGAATTTTATCTTTTGAATCTTGTTATTGCAAGTTATGAAAAACATTGTTGATGCATTGAACGTTTTAAACGTGAATGCTCATTAATATTTAACACCGCTGTTCGAAGCGGCATTTAAATTGAATTGATAATAGCGCGCGATATAAATGTGAACAAAACCATTGTGCAACGCATGACACGTAACATAACGTTTATCGGCGATTGCCGGCGTCACAACGTCGTCAACGCTCCGGTCCATTGTTCGAACGAAATGCACACAAATCAAAAGCAAGACACGCTTGCATTTAAATGGCTTTAAAGACAACAAATGAAATATTACAGAACGGCTGGATTATAGTCCTTCCCGCCTGTCTGCTAGACTCGCCGTTCGGAACGAGTTATCTAAATGACTATCTTCGATGTGTTTACCACCCCGGAGCGGAGTGCATGATGAAGTGGTGGACGGACGGCGACGGATACTCGACCACTCAGTACTGAAACGCGAATATTGAAGTACTAATGGCTGAACCGAGTCTTGTATTATATACTGATGCGACCGAGAGTGACGTTTCAATCAGAATTTACATATTAGACAGGTTTGGCCACGATTACAATCGCTCGTTATATTATTCAGCATTTATTTCATCTTCGTGCGTTTATTGTTATTTTTACTGAAAGGAATATTTAGTGCATACAAGAAAATGTTAATAATAGCTACTTCACTGCAAGGACAATCGTATCCTAGATTGTTGATTAATATGCTGTGACGGTTTCCGTTTGGATTTTATTAGTTTAATTAGGATGGTAGTCACCACGTTGTAGTTAACGGAATACTGTTATGATTGCACTGACTTTTGAACTTAAATTATAGGAAATGTAAGACGATACGAACAATGCGTGGCAAAATTAGCTACTAATTATTTCAAGGCTATTCAACGTCCACAAACTAATTTCTTGCAAACAATGTACACTTTTTGATTTTTAGGTACGATTTGGTCAATTGTTAAATTAGGGATTTCTAAATACAAATTTCCGATATTTTCTGAATCTGATTAGTCTAAGATAGCTTCATTTCACACCCATGGTTGTTTAAACTGCAACATTTTCTAGAACAGATCATTTTATATATTTTTTCAATTTTAATTTCTTAATTATTTATTATTTCGATTCATTACTTTTTTGTTAACTGAATTTCGTTAAACTCGCATTATAATACTACTTTTGTCTCCACCCCTATATATTTAATATTGAAATGTTTGCCAAGACATGATTATATTTAATCTTTGGAAACTTGCTGTTAATTTTTTTATCCTGATACAAAATGCCTTTTGATTATATTCCACCTAATTTTTCATGTTTTTACTATTTTTAAAATCTGAAATGTCTCAAAATCAACAACCAAAGCATTCCTCGAAATGGAATTTCGTTTTCATTGATCAAAGTGATTCTCATCAGGTATATTTCAAATATAAATAATAAGAATATATGTAAACGAATTTTTGTTTCGTAATCTCCTATAACCTCTTTGTATTACAATATTGCAGCCAGTATTTGGTTCAGTTTAAAAGAACTTATGAGACGATTTTGATAACTGACGCATCAAGGTCGTGTATTGTCAACTTTATGGACAATTCGTTCGAGATTTATGAAATAATACCAATCAATCCGAAATTGTGGGTATAGCGTGTTTATACAGCATAAATATTCGACGTCAGCAACAATCTTGCATCAAATTTCATATAGAGACACTTTTACGATTTTTGTCTGAAATTTGATTTAAAACAATACACTAATGTCTTGTTCCAGCTACTTTGTCGTCTTCCAATTATATCATTCTAAATTTTCGTGTATAAAATCTTTATACAGCCGACTCGTTCGAATTCAACATCAATTTTCGAACATGTATTTTCAAAATCTATTTCTCTCTCTCTTTTCACCCCATGCCTACAATATTTCTTATGAGTGCCATATTTTTTTTCCCCCCACGCTTACATTATTTCTTATGAGTGCCGTATTTTCCAATTGAATCTCAGCACTACGATAAACAAGATGTTATCTATTCTAGTTACCATCTTCTCTCCTACACAAAACATGTTCAATATTGGCGATGTGTAGATTCAAAAGTAATGTGTTTTGTCATCGTGTTTGGGTTATCCCCCCCTCCCTCGACCTATCATAACTCCATGTATTATAATACCACTGGCAGTACTTTCATCTGTGTTTTCTTTGTAGCGCCATTAATTTCACATCCCTTCCTCTCCCACCACGGCCAATTTTAATCATAAACATTATACCTTTCCTGAAGCTAATTAACCTTTCGACAAAACCTTTTACTTTCCACCGTTGTCACCAGACTGTGCGAGTGAACTATATTTACTTTGCATGAAATTCAACTGGAAAACGATACAATTCTCATAGTGTTCAAAAAATATATATTATCATTGCAATTAAGTACTTATATGTGATTTATAAATTTCGCTACGTTCCTTGAAAGTCTTCATAACGCGATGCCACCTATAGCTTTCTTACTCATTACTTGTTGCATTTTAATGAAAGAGAAAACCTAAATATTTGTTTGTTGTTGGGATTGCGAAGTATTTGTATTTAAGGTCCTTGAAAAGGTTCAATATAAAACTTGTATGTTGCAGTTATCTACACTTATACGAAAAATATAAAATATCATGTGGATTTTTGCGAAACATTTTTTAATCAAATTAATGAAAGATAAGACATTTTAAGAAAACATGTTTAGCTTTTCTGTTTCCTTTGAAATTATTATTCGTTTCTTTATTGTATCTTAGTTTCGAATAATTTAAATGGGAAGGGAAAAGTTAGGGTGAGACATAATGGAGAGGTGGAGATAAGTGGAAGCACAGGAAAGGGGCGGGGAAATAGGAAGCTACAGGTGTGTGGAAGGATGCCAAAGTATCTCGATGGAGGAAAAACGGCGGAGGAAGAAAAGATCATAGCGAGGTTTAGATGCGTCAACGAAGAGATGATTGGAAACATTGGTGGGATGAATGCGTGAAATTTGGAAAGTTACTGCGTTGAACAATAAATTGAAATTCTTCAGTCAATTTCTTCATTAATGTTTTTCAACGCCCTAATATTTCTTGGATTATCAATACAGATACAGATACCATTGATATCACTAAAGAAAATAATTAATTGTATGTCGTAAGATCTGGGAGGCATTCTATATCTTCAATTGCAGATCGTTGCGCAAAATTTGGACTAAATAAATTTTAGAAACGTCCGACGACTATGCTTCTAAACTGAACATCTTTGATTGCCTGTGCTGCTGCTCTAAAGTGATCGATCAATTGATCACACGATAAGGATTTTCGAAATTATCCCTGTGTCATTTTTGACTCAGCAAATCACGCTTTAGCTGAAGAAATATTTATGAGTTCCTTAAAGATGGACGTTCCTCGTATGTTGTTATGCATGAAATTTCATAGGAGTCTCCATCGACATTATATAGCCGAACTACTGGCGGTTAGATGTGGTAATCACCGCCAGGATACTGAACACCTAATGCCTTCAATGTGTATGGCGTTCAATGATGTCGATGAATTTATACGCATAAATTATCGTGTTCCGATGTATGTATGAAGTGTTGAAGAGAATACAGTGAAGTGTATTTGATTTTAAATGAACCTAACGTATACGACTGGTGTATATAATTAAAAATAAATACTAATTAGTGTGTAAATTGTATATGAATTTCTTGTTGGACACCAACATCCATTAATCAAATACATATATTGGCAATACTTGTTCTATGTCATTCCCGTGCGTTCTAGGGATCGGGTTGCAGTATTTCTTATTTATTTCACGTACTGGATTAAGTGGCAAATTCACATGTCGAATGCAAGCACAAATATCTAATTGACGTTTCCTGTTAAAGTTTAATATGCTTAACCTGTAATTAACGCCTTCGCCATTTTCCATATTCCTGTCGAGTAATAATTACCGAATTATGTAAGTAATCATATAATTAATGTTTATTTGTAACTTTATAATGCGTCATTCCGCCTGATTTTCGTTTCAACTCATTTATACATGCAACACTTGTAACCGCTTTTTAGTTATATTATTACTAAGTAACATATTTATACTTTATGTCCATCACGTATTCATTATCAGATTAGTGTTCAGATTGATTTAGAAAATCTGAAGATCACCTAATTCGTGACCTTTACATTGTATTCTAGAGTGGGTTGTTTAAACAACTGGCTGTTCAATTTATTTTTGAGAACGTTCGTTACTTCTCCCTTGATTACCCTTCGCCACTCGGTCCCAAAGCACCCTGAGTGAGACGCGCATTATCGTCATAATGTATTTACCCCTTTTAACACGTTTAAGTCCCCGAACTTCCGATTGTGGACTCGGTTGACGTTGGCGATATTATTCTGCTATTACGGAATGTGTAAGTGGGTACGCAACTTCTCTGAACTGCAAGCCACATAACTTCCCGATACAAGTACAGTCAACAACCTCGCATTGCACCAAATTTTGCTTCTAGAATTTCTGGAACGGAAAGAAATATATCAAGGGATATGGAACCAAATTGATCATTTCCTGGTTGAAAGAAAGCATATGAATTTAATTACTAACGTGACAAGTATGAGAGGAGCAGACACAGGATCCGATAATTTGTTGGTCAGGTTAGGCTGCAAAAGAAGAGAGAAGAGCAAAAGAACCACAAAAAAATATAAAAACTATATGGAAAGATTGGAGAACGAGGATGGGGACTGAATATCAGGAGATTGCAAAACAACTGTAAAAAATTCTGCCCAACCACACAAGTTGAGGATATGTGGAAACAAACAAAAGAAGTCATTACCGATATTGCTAAGAGGAAGATCGCAAAGAAAAGGAACCGAAAAACAAAAAAGATTGGTCGTGTAGAAATAACACAGGAAAAAAGGAAAATGCGACATGAATTACTGAATAACAACAATAGGAAGCAGAGAAAAATATAAGAACGTAAGAAAACAATCGAAGAACATGTAAGGAAGAAAAAGGATTGCACTCCTAGCAAATACGAAATCAAAATTAAAGAGGATCACAAAAAATTGGAAAAATAGGCAAAAGTTTTCGGACTAGAAATAAATCAACAAAAACAAAACACTTGGTAATGGGTGAAGCCGAAGTGAGCAGATGAAAATTTGCAAATAAATACGAACGATGGAAGAGAATACCAGTTTGGCAAGGTAAAAATATTATTATATTCATGTCATGATAAACGAAAAAGGACATGATGACAAAGAAATAAAACTCAAAATTGCGAAAGTTCCTGTGAGGCATGGCGAGGATGCCCTTAATAGATAGGAAACAAAAATACTAAGAGCTATGCGATCGGATAAATGCAGAAGACAGCTGGCGAAGAAGAACAACTAACGAACTAGACATTATATATAAAGATGAAAAGATAACATCCATCATAAAAGCTCAACGACTGGTAAGTGGTGGTGGGTAGGGCATGTAGAATGAATGGCCAGAAATAGATTTACCAAGAATGGTCCTTAATAGAACCCATATTGGAAAAAGGGGTGTAGAGTGTAGAGCAGGATTTAATAAATATGAAGATACAAAATTGCAAAGACGAAACGAGATACGGAAATGAATGGAATAAAATTGATCAACAAGTCATCATATATAGAATTGTGTATGTTCTCGTTTTGCAATCGGTACACAATGTGATTAAAAAGTCCCGACGTCGCTTGCAGAATCTGATCGTGTCACTGCACATATATTGGAAGGTATCTCCGAATGGATCAGCGTGCAGTGGTGGTTCATAGACGTGTTCTAGGTACCGCCCTGTCCCTAAACCACTATAACTCCGGTTGATTTACTAGCCTTCAAACGGAAAATTAATTAAAGTTACATGCTAGAGACAATAGCAATACAACCGCGTACGTTATCAGGTGTTTCAATTGAGAGCGACAATTACATGTGACTATATCTGTTTACTCACTCTCCGAACCATTTTCCAATCCATATAATACATTATTTAAATGTTTGTAATTTGATGAATATATCATTGTCAAGTTGCGGCGCTACCGCCTCTCGTGCCATCCCTAAACGTGACGCCACTGGACCGTATCGACAACCGCTGAATCGGAACGAAATTCGAATCGCGCGCAAACTGGGTCATGCATTGTGGTCTGTATACTCCCGGACCCGATTATCGCTTCAATGAACCTTTAAAATTGATGTTATTCGTTTATTCACTAGCTCAGAACGCGCGCCCGGCTAAAACATTTCGCAGGTATAACGAGCGCAAAATTTATTGCATATACTCGGCGGAAGACGCGACGCGACGACACAATATCATCGCGACGAGACCGAAACGTGTATCTTCGCCGCACAACAAAAGTGGCGACGTAAGTGAAAGACGCATTCCTTCGGGAGTCGACACGGCGATATGGATGAGGAAGAAAAATTACCGCTGTTTCCTTGTTTCGGGTCGATGACGTCGGAAAGCTGTCAAGCGCATATAACAGATATATTTTTATTGAAAGTGCGCTTCGTTACATTATTCCGCTGAAAATTGGAAGGCGAATAAATTTCCACAAATTGCTTTTGCCGGTTAAATTGTCTGGTGCGAATTAACATAAATATTTTCACGATCGATTTCCAAAGTAAAAAAATATCTCATTACGATTTTTTGGGCTCTCAGATTAGGTAATTCTTGTAATTGATTAAAAAATATTTTAATAAATTCTGTATTCACTATTTCATTCCATAACTCCAGACGTAATTTGAAAAACATTTCCATAATACAAATTAATAAGTAAGTAATATGTAGTAGAAATATAACCGATCTCCCGGACTTGTAAACTTGTTGGGATTGTACAACGCATTGATACAATTAAAGTCAAATTAATTTAACAATCAACTAAGTCAAATACGATTAATGAATTTTAACCAGGCCGTCTCTTTGAACTACAACTTCAAACGCTACATATTAGCTTTCATTACATTTCATTTAACTCCAAATTGGTTTGAAAATTAGACGAGTAATTGAACTTATTATAAATCTGCGGTGTTATTCGAATTCATGATGCGCTAAAAGTTTCATTAAATGAGGAAGAGAAAGCTATTCACGAAGAACCTAAAATAATATAAAAATATATTCAAGCATCAAAAAAAGTAGACAAGAAATTTTGTGCTACGTAAAGATTTTTCATTTGCCTACTATGGAAGTGAAGAGCAAAACTACAAATTAGGAATGAGGTTGTGCAGATGTACACAATTATTTTCATTGGCACTTTCCCATACTATATGTACAATTTCTAATAATTCTTCTGTTTTTTATGGTCTTTGGCTTAATCGCGTCATTTCATTTCATTTTCTGTTGTATTTAAAAAAGGACTTGAAGGAAAATGCTACACATTGAGATTCTTTTCTCTAAACCATGTTTCTAGTGTGTAAGACTTGATTGATATTGTTGAAAAATTAAATTACAATTTGGAAAAATTGTGTCCACTGAAGGTACCGTTACATGATTGAAAATATTAATAAAGCAATTTGAATTTAAGTTTCCTTTGACGTCTCCCAAAAGACCCTGAGATCTACACTATTCATAAAGTTTTCATTAAATCTATAATCTCTTGTTGGGTAAACACGGATCGGTCCATTTTTTACTTTGAAACAACTTTTCATCTGCAAAAATTACAGTTTTACAATATCCAAATTCTACACTAATTTCTTCGTGGGTCGCCGTTAAATTAATTTTGTCTGCCTTTTTAAAACACCGCAAATGAGTTTCTTTAATTTGTCGAGAGGTAATTTCAGGAAAGTTGGTAACATTAGCCGCTGAAGAAAATGAATAATTGATGAGCTGTTAGTCTTTCTGAACTGTAGATCTTCTTCTTCAAACAAAACCAATTACTCTGAAAACCCTACGGTGATCTTGAACTTTTTCTCTAGTTTTATACGCACTACATTGTTACATTGTTTCTTGCAGCGATTTGGCTTATTTTTTAACTGTCATAAGTTTTATTGCAGATTCAATAAAACTCACTTTGGTGTCGTAATTTATGAGGGCATTTTAAAAATAAGTGTTATTCTTAATTCAATAAATTAGAAATAACATTCTTGTCTAAAAAAGTAACTGGGATACATTGAAAAATATTATTATGAATTAAACGACCTTAGGTCGACTGCCAGAATTTTTTTTAGAAAAATCGGGAAAAAAGTGCACATGTTTGTATCGTTCGTGGATAAAAATCCAAACTACATATTTTGTTTGTCTAAGTTTGAAGAAAGGGTGGTGAAATGGAAGACGCATGTGACGCTGAATCTGGAAACATAGCGGTATACAGTACTAAAAGAAACGAGCGTGTGCTTACGCCGGAGGCAGGAAGAAGGATGGTTAGATATGAACTGGGAGTAAATAGGTCCGAACAGCAGAGGTTAGTAAAAATGGTGCTGGGGAATTAAAGATAAGGGAGACCAGGCGAAGCGAATTATCTATATGGGAGGAGAACATGATAACAATATATGAAATGTAGTGGAGGCAGAGGGAAGGATATGAAGCAAAAGGTGGAGAAGAGGTGGAAACAGGCACAGGTGCAGGAACGGGAAGGTAACTGCTTGACTCAAGATACAATGCAAGGTACAGGAAGGTATATTTGAGGGGAGTTAGAACGAAAGCGAAAGAGAAAGATTTGCGAGGTTTACATGCGGCAATAAGCAGAGAGGCAAAATATATTGGATGGATGAAGAGTACCCAACCCAACCCAATTTAACCCTTGCCCAGAATGTTAATATACAAGTGTAATTATTTGTTAATGTCAAACTCTACATTCTCATCAATAAGCAATTATGCCAGACGCCATCAAAAGCTCTGTTGATGTTCAGAAACCAGGCAGCTGTTGCTTCTTTTGTACATAAGCCAACCTGAATGGGGCCTAACTTCAACACTTTAAGATATTGTGCTCGTCCTGGATCTTTACCAGGCCAAACAATAGACCTAGTTATCTGCAATTTTCCATTAATACATTTGCCTGCTTTCTAATCATAACCACCGCTGTTGTTTCCCAGATTGCAGGGAAGTTAACAAATTTAAGGTTAGCATTCAAGTAACGATGGGGCTGTTTTTTTTAGTGTTCTTATTGCGGTATTTGTGATTTCGCTCAGATTGGGTGTTCAGTTCTTTACCTTTTCGATGATTTATTTCTGTTCCGTGTTAATGTTATTGTAGTCCAATCTCGTTTTCTTCTTGCGTTACGGTGTCCCTTTCTTCCTCAACCGTTTAATTTTGGTCACTCAGCTCCACTGTGTCAGCAAAACGTTCTTCCTTGACCAACCCAGTCTCCTCATGCATTGGGACATCGTTATTTCCATTGGTGATGTTCTCTCATCATCTTCCATGATGTTGACATTTTGAAGTTTGTCTCTCCTTAATTGTGAAAGGTAGTTTGATCACAGTGTAACCGATCTGCCTTGCCCAAGGCGCTTTCTTCCTCAGCCCTGTTGCTGTGGCATTTATCATCATCTCTGCTCCCAGGCCAAGCTGCTCCATCGTCTCAATGTTCTTGTTATTCACGTATTTGTCACAGCCTTATTTATTTAAAGTTTTCCCGGTCGACATTCCTTTTTTTCCTTTCAGCCAAGGTTCTGGGGAGAGGGGGTGGTCACCAATCGTTATTAGCATTGGGTTATGGTCAGAGCTCAATAATATTCTGAGTTTCAATCTGACAATGCTCTTTGCGAAGAAAAGCCACTGATTAGAATCTCTAAGCACTGACCCAATGCAAATTTGAGTAGTCAGTCACGGTTAGTTGGACACGTGGTGCTGTCAAGAATTAAAAATTGTAACAATTGTATAATTTCTGTTGAAAGATTTAAAAGGTGGGTCCTGAATTATAAGATCGCAATTAATTTAAACTCGAAGAACAGTTGTTGTAGATCATAACGACCAAGAAGGCCAATCTGAGGATGATAAAGTGACTTTGCCGAAACGTCGCCACATAATAGTTATAATGTAATTTGGTTGTGTTTTTCTTTTTATGAAGAAGAAAGGCAGAGGAACTTTTGAGGAAAAAAACAATTATCGATAAGATTTGTATAAGAACTGGTTTTTAAATGACGATTCTGATTAATTCCCATAATATCTATTTACATATTTATGTTTTTATGAAAGAAAATATATTTAAATTAATTAATGTAGGTATTCAACATAATCGAGTTTTGAGGATGATCTCTTATTCAGATAATAAGAATTTGTTTAACTTATAAATATTATAATTATTTTGATTTACTAGAAAATAATTTAGTTAATGTGTATCGCAGATTTTTGTTAGCCTTGTCCGAATGTACGAATTTGATATAGATAGAGATATATGAAGAAAATTGCTTGAAATATAATATATAATCTTTCTAACTGTAGTAAAATGTAAAGGTAATTTGATAGTCTGAATATATTCCAGTTAATTTAGAACGTTATCGCGAATCACGTATATAACATTAACATTGGGTAATTTCGGTTGAAATTGATTTTCTTCCACGGTCGGTCTCCCAGCCTTAATAAGATATTTAAAATTTTCGTTATCAGGTCGACTAATTGCTCGGCTGAAACCTAATTACGGAATTTCAATAAACCCAGCAAGAATCCCATTTCAATTCGAACGCGGCGATCTCAATACTTTGTTTGAGCCATTATCAATTCTATAAGTCTTCACAATGAAAGATGCAAATTTCGTGATTGCGTCCCCGCACTGCCGCCGCTGTATACTAATTGGAAATTAACGCTTAATGGACGAATTAGCAGTTGTGAGCTCCGATAAATCCGATAAATAGTCAGAGATTTCATCTGAAACGATAAGCTACGCAAAAAATAAAAATATATTTAGAGATGTGGATTCGCAATTAGATTCAAGCAATGAGTGTTTGGCAATAAATTAATGATTTATTTATGTTTGTATTAGTCTATTAATGTAATGAAATATTAAAACGATTAAAGAGCTTTATTTTCTAAGGATCATTAACAACAACTTAATAATGATGTATAATATCTACGAGAAATATTTCTTGCAACAGGCAAATTCCAATTAAATTCCTTCTCATGTCAGATTACACTTTGATAAGTTTCTGCGACGGACGAGAAATTTTCTTTCATGGTATCGAATTATGAATACGACATTCGTGCAACTCGGTTTTCTTTGTTGCTTTCATAATTAATTAATCAATTAAATATCCGTTTTCATTCAAGGTGACACAAAATTATACATTTTTCCTAATGCCTGGCTAAAAAATAGGAGCTTACAAATTTCATACTTAATTTTTTTGATTGCAATAATAACAACTAATTTTCAATTAGATAACAACTTGATCTCGGCATTTTTAAATTGCAAAAGAAAATTTCAATTAAATAATAAATTCAAAGGAATCAGAAATAGCAGTGGTACGAAGTAAACGTTATGAATATTTGAACGTTTTCGAGAAATGTCTAAATCCTTTCATAAAGAGGCAGAAATTAACAAAGTGCCTCGTAATGCAAACTTTCTTACTTACGTCGATATAACAGATTCTTACTTGGAAGTTTGAGCACAGAAAATACACGCTAATAACATGGCGGAAACATTCCCTTTTGAATTTATGATGAACCGAATCTTTGCGATAATAATCTCAGATGGAAACAGTCATAAAAGCTTTTAAATGATTCAGAAAATGGGAAACTTTTGTTTGTGGTTTTAATTTAATTAGTGGCATTTAAAGAAACGATTGCACTTAGCAGCCAGTCAATGATCACATTATCTAACAATATGAATGGAAGAAGTTGGGTGAGAGGTATGGGCAAGAAAAATTTGATCATTGTTGTCAAGCCAGTAAGGTATGCAGTGAATTATTAAGTAGAGTAATAAAGTGGATTGATGACAAATCTGCAAAATAACAATAATTTAAAATTGACAAACTTGGAAAAATTGAAAATGAAATTAAAATCTAAAAAATATGTTTACATATTTTAACTTTTCAACAAAATTTAGTTAAGAGTTAAGTAAATTAGATAATTCTTGTAAAATAAATTGCTAATAAAGTTATTTATTGTATATTTTCAACAAATAGCATGGGTTGAGGATTTTGTGTTGACCTCATACAAGGAATATGCATTTAGCAATAAATTTCGATTTAGCGACGAAAAGAAAATCTCATGTAATGTTATCTAAAAATTCGAAAAGGGAAAATCTTGTGTACGCATAAAACATTAGGCTACATAATAAAATACATTTGTGAATGGCCCATCAATATCACTAACATGACGCCATACTTCGAAATAGAAGCGAAATTGCAGTCGAATTGTTGATAAAATATGAAATAACGAAAATATATGTGAAATCACGTGTTTTATTGTAAAACATGTCTCTAAGAAAAACATAATGTGTTTAAAATATAGAAAGTGTATGAGATGCAATGAATTTGATGCTAGCGACGAAAATAATTGAATAGATCTTTGAGAAATATATAAAAAAACTGTTTTGTAATTTTCCGTGAAAAACGCAATAATATAATGACTAACGAATAATAATAGATCGGTTTAAAGTCAAATAATGTTTTAATTAAAGTTCCATCGGAAATATAAAATCAAGTTAATGAATAAAGTAAAAAAAATTGATTCGATAAATCGTTGGATTATCGAAGGTAAGAGACTCTTAAAGTAAATCGGGGTTAATTGGTTTCGTATAATTTCAGGCCTCGCACATGGATGTTCTAACTCGATTTAACCTAACTTATATAAATTAAATGACAATGTACTGTATATCAAGGAGATTAGGATAATGATCCGTTTCTTTGTAATAAAAGGGCAATGTACAAACTTTATATAATTATTAAAAATAAGTAATTAAACAATTCAAAAGAGATTTGGGTTCAAGGCTAATGTAAAAAAAAATCTTGGAATATTGGGTATCAAAACCTTACATACAAATTTAAATTACTTAATGTTCCCTTTTTTGACTTATATTAAAAATTATGAAATTGAACTCAAAATTAATTCCATGTTAACAGCAAGAGGTTTCACAAAGGTACAAAAAGCAGCATTCGCATGCAAAATCAACCAGTCATAATTCTGATTTTATCGAAACTCCACGTTACACGAATATAATTAAGAAGAGCTGGAGAATCAGTGGAGAAATTAATCTCATCCAGTCTACCCAAACCCAATTCAACCCAATTCAACCCAACTCAACCTAACCTAACCCAATATATATCGGAAATAAAACCATTAAATAAAGCGGAAAAGATGACGAAAGAAAAACACATCATGATGAAATTAGGTTGGGTTTCGACACCGTTTCCATGAAGGTCCTCGACGTCCTTAATTAATAATCCGCAAAATATTGTAAAATGTTGACTGCTGATAAAAATCGTAAAGCTATCGATAGAAGACAGTAGAATACACACAGATACATACAGTAAATGCACTTCTCCTCGTGCATCATTAAATTTGAACTTAGTTGGCTGATACGAAATACACCATCAACGAAGCCATAAAACATCCCCTCCAACTCGACCATGCATCTTTCATTCATGGCCCAAACATGGTTTCATTGTTTCGTTTTGATTCTCCATTTGATTTTAATTTATTAAAATAATATTGTCCGATTGAAACGTACACAACTGTAGTAAACAACATTTTAACAAGTTAACCAAACGAAGATGATTAAGAATTTTGTTTGCGTTGGTTAAATTACTAACATCACTAGCAGTCGAAAGTCAATGCGATGCTGAGTATTAAATACTCGCACAAATTATGATACAATGGATCTGAAACTTATATGTATTCGTTAAACTGTTGTTAGATGGCCGGTCCTACTTGACGTCATGAGATCTTTAATGAGGGGCGATATAGAAAATAAATTTCTCAACTACTTTTGCCAGAATGCCAATGTTGCCGGTAGTCTATCCTACATTGATAACCTATCGTGATCTTAAGGTTTTCTCTTACCCTGAGTTTAGGGATATTTTCGATGTAGATGATGACTGGGCTTCATTATTGCCCCTCTGCGCACGATACGAATTACTGAAAAACCGGCACCCTGGCTTACTGATGCTCTGAAACTTTTAAGAAAAGAACGTGATTACGCTTTACGACGATTTAGCAATACTTTCAATCCTGTTCACCTCTACGAATACGCTCACTCCACTCCGAAATTTTACAACTAGGTCTGTCATTCGTGAAAAAAGTGCATATTTTTTATTTGTAGAGGCTCAGCCTAATAACAAAAAAATTGGAAAGAACTGGATGCTTGTGGCTTAATAAACAAGTCGCATCAATTCACAATTCTATTGGAACTGCGCATTCCGGATGAAATAAATAATAATTTTTAAGCGCTGCTATTAAAAATTAATCACCGTCACTAGACTTAATGCAATTTTATAGTTCGAATGAATATTATATGGCGGAAAGTTTTCCTCGTTGTATCATCATTAAAATCTAATGCCACGGGCGTGGATCAAATTTCTAGGTAAATGCCAACTTTGTGTATACATTTCCTTAACAAATACATTACTTATCTTGTCAATAATTGTCTAGCCACAGGCGAATTTCCATCAGGTTGGAAAAAAGCATTGGTGACTCCATTACCTAAGATTCTCAGTGCTAGTAAATTTTACGACTTGCGCTCTATTAGTATTTTACAAACATTGTCCAAAATTATGAGTGAACAGTTGCAGGATTATGTCCTTAAATGTAACATTCTCCCTCATACGCAATCAGGTTTCAGAAAAATGCATATCACGGCTACAGCATTATAATCAATAACTGATGGTATTTTCAGGGCAACAGATGAGGGAAAGGTTACTATCCTCCTACTTTTATATTTTTCTAAAGCTTTTGAGACCATAAAATATCATTTACTCTGTATTAAGTTATGATTTAGATACAAATGCTACTAATATTATTAACTCTTTCCTATCAGGTAAAAGGCAATGTGTTCCCCAAGGGTCCATTCTTGGACCTTTATTCTACGCGATATATCAATTCATCTAACTAGATCAATCTGTCTAAAAATCAATCCCCGCAATCTGTCATAGTATTTGGGCCAGTTAAAAGGCGTCAGAGGCCAATAGAACGCACTACCATTGTGGTAAAAGGGCTTACTTTAATACTAGTTATTGATGTATTAGAGTTACGGTGCATGGCGAATTAAGATTTAAATTTCTGAAATTATTTAACGTACTCCATATATGCCAATTTGACTATCTCTAACTATTGTGATGTCGACTATGGCTGAGTACAGGATACAGAAGGTTCAGAACTGCGTTGTATGGTTTGTCCTAAATCTTAGGCGACGGGACCAGATAGCTGATCGTATGATCATTTGACTGGTCATATTCATAATCACCTGACTAAAATTCCAATTTATTTAACTTAATGGTACCCAAATCTCATGTCCACATTCGTGTTTACCACTGACATTCTAACTGTGCCTAAACATACAATTGCGTCATTTCAGTGATCTTTTTCTTATGTCGCCTCTTCTAACTATAATCGGCTTCGTTCAACAATATGCCCCTTGGTGCAAGTATCGGCTGAGCAATAATTGGAATCAACTTGTGCTAGCTGTATGTATTTCACGTGTATCCCTTTTCTTAACTTTAATAACTTGTAATAAATCTAAAGTGACAAATACACTGTTATAATGGGTCGTTGATAATTTTTGACATACCTTGACCAGTTTCAAAGGCAGTAGTAAGCAGTTTGAATCGTTTTTAACTGAGCCATATTTACATATCAATTTTCACCAAATTATGCACATTTTTTAAATTAAAACAATGAATAATTTTCATCGAACAATCATTGAAGTTAAACATACTCCTATGGTACTTGTATGTTTATGTTAATTCTTTCTATTTATTGTATAAGGACAACCATATACATTACAATTATATTGTAATATAAATGCATATCTTTACAATCTTTATTGTTTTTATAATTATTACGTTACGTCTTCTACATATTTAATATTTCACTAAAAGAGCTACATAAAAAGTACCCTAATAAAAATGAAAACCGCATTTCAATGACGTATGTAAACAAAATAAAATACATGCAACAAAATATTCACATTTTTGCGAATAATAAAATAGCTTTCGTTCGTTACTTACGTTGTGCAATCCTCGGCGACGGCAGCTGCAACCTGGATCAGTATGAATGCGAAAGATATCGCGGAATATGCCATTATGATCTTCAGATACACTGCATTGCACTACCACACTCTGAAACGGAAAAATCATTCGTTATTGTATGTGTTCATTTCATGCCAGCAACTTATGCTGATTTTTTTTTAGAAGTTGAACTGATTTATGTTTATTGAAAAATAAACAGTGCGTACATAAAAAATGGCGCAATATATTTGTATAAAAAGGAACATATAACGAATTTTACATTTGTATATTTGTTGGGATCTAATACAGTTCATCAGATGCTTTCAGTTATTCATTTCAAATAACTATTGCCGCTTATTTATTTATTTTTTCGATATGGCACCTGAATAGATTGAGTCGAATTAAAGAGTTTAGTTATTAGAAACTGCTCCAGTATTCACTTTAAATGATACATGGAATATCTTATCTGAATAGCCAGGTGACGTCCAATTCGAAATCGTAATCATTATGAACGTTAGCGCTCAAATAAAATTCGCATGCCCCAACTGAGATCTGAATCCAAGCTCTTGTGATATATATTTGTCTACGCCAATATTAATTAACAAAATAATTATTTAAAAACAGAAATACGATTTCCTGACTTACAATAATATTAATATTCGTGCAATTTACTTTAAAAAGCGATATATTCGTTAAAAAAGACATTTCCACTTCCAATCGGCGATAATTCTTTTTAACGCGATTTTATTGCTCATTAATAGGGGGAATTTATCAAACACTCGACTGACGGCACCATTCAATAACTTAAACGATCGTAGTCTGCGTGCCGATATTTATGTACTGGTGTTTTGTGCCGCATGCAATTTCGCATTTTCCACCGCGGAATAAAACCGAGCCATTCAAAATTTACAGCGCCAAGTAAATGTGATTTTTATTACACAAGATAGAACGGAAACCGACGGTTTAACTGCGCTCGAATTTCAATTGTAATTTCGTTTTTTTTTTGGTTTTTTTTTCGTTATTTCGGAACGAGTATGAATTCGAATATTTCAATCTATTTCGGCTTTTACACTCTGGCGGGCGTTTCCGCGGCGGAAAAGTTTATTATGTTAATTTAAATTTCGGCCGGGAATTAGTGTTTCGTTTTAGATTGGAGATTGCAATGAAAAAGTGTCATAATTTAATGATAAATTCCACTCTAATGACGCTGCGGTAGTCCAATTTAATTTAATTAATTAATTAGCTGCGTTGTTTTCACGTTCAGTAAAAAATCGTGACCACAATTTGTTTGTTGGTTAGGGAAATAATAACTTTATAATAATACTCGTTCGGTGTGGAAATAATGACAATTAGGCCTCATGGGGGATTGGTCAAAGGCTATAGCGTACAATTTTTTACAATTTTTTTTGTATCTCAACAATTCTGTTGATATGTGATTCAGATGCTCTACCCCATATCGATATTTTTACCTCAGAATAGATTTATCCAACGAATTGTAAATTGTTTTCAGTACAGACCTTGGTACAAATTTTGCCAGGTAATAAAAATGTGTAGGAAAGTATCTCAATTGCGTACAAACTTTCCCAATATGTCCAGACCAGAGTACATTATCGTCTATGATGAGAATGAGATGATGAGATTGTTTACAAAGATACTGTAACCAATGTTGTGAACCCTCGAATTCAGCAAGGGGCGACAACTGGTCGCAGTAGCTGTGCAATTAATTATTGCAATATGCAATATGCAACTGCTTTGAGTACATTACAGGTGAGCGAGTGATTGGCAGCATAGGTAAGCAGATCGAATGCAATAGCGTTGCTGTTGATCTTATTGTTTTTTTGTTGTTGTTGTGGTTCTTATTATTTTTGTTGCTAAACGCATTCGGGGCCCCATAGAGAAGGTTTACCTGCGAGACAGGTAGCTATATGCTACAATCCTTGTAATGTAAAGCGGCCTGTACTGCAGCAAAATTCGATCAATTGTTGATATGCGAGTTACATGCTCGGGCATGTGAATGCACTAATCCTGCGTTAGTACAATAGTCTAGGAGAGACAACGAGATCGCATGACCTGAACTGGTTGGTATATTGGCCCATTTTATCTGTTCCAGATACCATACTTACTGACTTTTAGGTGTATACGAAGATCATAGATTGATTAGGAATGTGGCAGACAGATATAGAAAGTGTATGCACGATCCGAAGCATGCCGAAGCAAGGGTGTTGGATGCACCCGGTATGTTAATACTAATTACGGTCTGTATTCATAATTACTAATTTGTTTGCCTCTTCATGTTGCTCGCTGTATACTTTGTGTGTCATATATCGGTGTGTATCTTTCGCGGATACAGGAATTTGGTACCGAGAAAAAATACTTGACTTGCGTGAGGCTGTAGGAAGGCGAATGCAATTATTATTAAGGGCGGAATATCGATCGATTGACGTTTTCAATAATAATTCTACCCGTTTTGTGCATTTCATATTTCTTATATTTTTCTTGCAATGTTATGCATTGCGCTCTGAATTTCCATGTTAGCGAAAATTAAAAATCATTCACGAATTAGGTAAATAAAAATTCTAATAAGTAAACTGCTACAACATATAATAATGCGAGCGACAAACTGCAAAATATTTTGATATCCCCATTTTCAAATTAGATAAAATAAAATAAAAATTACGACTAATAATGTACTTGATAATTTTAGTTAAAAAAATATATAATAATAATAATAAATGTCTTTATTTCCAGTTTTTACAATAGAAATATCTGGCAACATTGAAATTAGATCAACGAGGTAGCATGTACCAATTGCTTTTTTCCACTTTGCATTTTACTTAAATTAAGCAAAATCTGTAGTGGTCCGTACTGAACTTTCTTATACTTAGTTATACTACATTTTTCGAAAAAAACTTTTCAAATGAAATGTATGTAAGAACATTTTTTTCGGTAACATGTACCGTTTTCGAGATATGAAAAAAGGTGATAAGAGTAAACCGGTTGAAAGATTGCGTTGACGTTTTCCTCCTTGCTATATACAAATGTTAAGTTTAAAGTTTCAGAGCTCTAGCTTTAATCGTTTGGGCTGTGGAGCGCGCACACACAGACACACAGACGTCATTCCAAAAATAGTCACAACCGATTCAGGGGACATCAAAACGTGCATATCCGTTGAAATCTCGAGTTCGAAAATTTTCATGATTCCTATACTTACTTATACATAAAGTATAAGAAAGTAAAAATATGAAATGTACCCAAATAGATGCGATTAAATGTGTGACACGCTATCCCATCACTGCAATAGAACACCGCGCATGCAACGCATGTGTGGACTCAATATAATATATCAAGATTACCTACCGAAGCAAATTAAATGTGTCATAATTTTAAGTAATGTGTAACTGCGAAAATGCGTTATTGTAAAAAGCCTTAACTATATATAATAGCAAATAAATATAACTAAGATGAATGTTTAATTAAATAGTAACATAAACAATTAATTATCTAGTTGGTAACGATTATTTAAACTTGAATACAATGCAAGTCTATTAGTTAACATTATGAGTGGGGGCATTTTTATACCGCCTTTATGTACATATATGATACAACTAGATCTAAAATGACTTCTCGGTGGAACCGAGTTTAAGTGCCTCACTGCACCAAGAGAATTATTTAAGGTGATTATTGGATTAAGCATTCTCCCTGACTAAGAGAATACATTACAAGTTCGTTAGAAAAATGCCTGAACTGAGGGAATAAAATATAATGTTTATATAATTTGGCACGAACATTTGTAATATAAAATTAAATTACGCTAAGAATTTGTATTTCTTTAAGGTGATATCTGAGAGAAATTGTTGAGCAAACAAAAGCAGGGCCTATAAGTGAGGTTTTACAGAGACGTAAGGCAGCGAATGGGTAAATAAAATATAACGAGATGCATATAGAGGGAAGTCCGGAAACTCGCGAATGAGGAGAAAATTCAATGAATGTAACTACATAAGGGAATGGCCTAGACGTGAGAATGAAGTGAAAGACTAAATATTGTAATTATTTAGCATGGGAAAATTAAATGAAGTTTACACCGAAGGTCGGTCTTCGTACTGAGTTACGGCGTTGTTGGTTATCAACGCGTAAAGTTAATCATTAGGTAAGAACAAAAATAGAACGATGAAAAATTATTCATAATTTGGAAATTAAAATCATGGACTAGCTATGTTTAGAGCCGAAAGCAATGACAAGAATTATAATAAAGTAACTTAAATATAAGCGATGTCAAAATCGTCATAAAACTCGATCCATATCGATCCATAGTTATTCAAATACAAATGGGGCACAAACGCTATACCGAAATTGCGACAAAAAGTAAAGAAAATGAGCTAAGAAAAGTCATACAGGTACAAAAAAATAGCAAATTGCTGATGCAACTGTCGGAAAAGATACAGATAAACAATCAGAGAGAGATTACGTGTAAGTACTATACAAAAGAAAGTATATTATTTATTTATTTATTCATTCATTCAAGGTGCAAACAGATTGCAACGTTGTGAATTTGCAAAAGAAATATATATGCGTATATTCAATGCACGTTTGCGCAATTCAATTTTGTGTTCGCCGAGTATTTACACCGTGGAACCTAATGAAATAAAATAAATAAGTCGACCTGCGTCGTTCCAAATTCTTAGGGTAGATGCTGGGCGACTGCTCTTGGATACCTCGCGTAACTCGAGTCGCTCTGAATAAAAATAATCCCGAGTAACGATATCGTTCCGTAGAGTAGCTATCAAAACAACTTAGAGTTAAAACGCAACGTAAGCTCATTTGCGTCGGTTCTCGTCAGTGAAAAGCGTCTTCAGCTCACGTCGCGGTTTCCAAATTGCAAATCAATACGGTCGGGCTAAAGCATGCCGTTCGGCTATGTGGGACCCGAACGAAACGAGGAAATGACAATTTAACTAATGCGTCTGACACGGTTGCAGTGACTTCAAATTATTTTAGTTTTAATAATTACTGAAATAGATTACGTTCTATATTTTAAATTTCAATGTTAATTGTAGGTATAGATCGATGAGAATGTTGTAAGTTAAGATTTTACTGACAGCTCAAGCGACACAATAAGATTGGTGGCTCACATCTATATTTATAATGCACCCTCCATTTCCATTTTGTAATTTTGTCAAGTTTGCTCAGTTCTAGCTTTACCTCACCGACGAGTAAGAATCCGATTTAGTCCCCAACGAGGCAGGCATACACCATCTGCTGTCTCACTGTATTCAAGGCTTAGGCGGCACTCCGTAATAAGTCAAGCCCAACCTATGGATATGATGCCTTCTTCCCTGCCCAACTCCAAATCTATCGTGGTACGTTCAGTGGATATGCCTTTCAGTATTGCCTTGGAATGTCCTATTCCAGTTCTTATTAGAGCTTCTGGTCAGTGTTCTTGTTCTTGTTCTTGTACCTATAGCCGGTTCAGGGCCAATAAATTCCATACCCACTTCTTGACAGGGAATCGGCTGCGTCGTTTTCTTTTTTGTCAGGGTTCGCGGGACTTCAGACAAGGCTACCCTTGTTAGATCTCCCTAGTTGACAAAGCACTACGCCATAGATCCAAACCGAAATCGACGTGCATTGCATTGATTATCAGCAAGGTTACCAAGGATCGGCAGTGCCGTTCTGCTATCAGAAAATTAATTGTATTTTGAAGCGAAGACGCCATGAAATTTAATTATATTTATCCCAAACGTTAGTACGATTGATTAAATCTATGTGGATAAATGAACGAATGCATTATCTTCACGGTATCTATCGGTCATAAATCATAAAGCAACGAGCAAACTATATATTGGAGTCACTTGCTTGATTTTCCAGTGATTGAAAAAATACCAACGAACAAACATTTTAATTTTATATTTTGAAAGAATATTATGTTTCAAACGTATCAATTGCAGGTTTTGAAATTATTTGGTGCATTAACGCGATACCATATTTCTATTGTTATGTATTTCATGTCGCCCTGCCAGAAATGCATTTCTGTCATTTTAAATGGATTTCACGTAATTTAAATAACGTAAACTATACAAATTATGTGCGGAGTATGTAACATTTCC
This sequence comes from Geotrupes spiniger, assembly GCA_959613385.1. Taxonomy (NCBI): domain Eukaryota; kingdom Metazoa; phylum Arthropoda; class Insecta; order Coleoptera; family Geotrupidae; genus Geotrupes; species Geotrupes spiniger. The sequence continues at coordinate 11,380,136 of OY390735.1, read as the reverse complement.
TTAAAAGGTAATAACACAAAAGTTACGCTGCCAAAAACTGCGACCCAAAGAAAACTTATACAGACCACATCCCAGGACAATCCATCCCAATACTTCTTAAACAGTAACCTCAACTCTCTTCGACTTCTTGTAATGAAATTAAAAATGTTGCCAAGCCAAACCTTCATCATATGCTTATAAGTGCCTATATACAAAAAATACAGAACAACCATAATCAAAACAAACTCAACGGTCTAAAATGCTGAATTGGAATGCAAATGGTTTAAAACTCAAAGTCTTAAAATGCTTCTTAGCCTGTAACAATATTGATGTAGCCTGCATCAGTTAAACTCATCTTGCCACCAAAGAGAAGCCCACTAGTTTCCAATCCATTCTGACGGATTTTTTTTATCATAAACAAAATTTCATACAGTCCAGTACACTACAATCAATGTTCGCAAACAAGCTAAAGAAAATGGAGGATATCAATAAATAGTCAATATTCAGTTAACACAACTGAAGCGAATCTGCTAGCAGGATACCTGAACTACCATTCACAGGACCAAAAAACAATTCTGAATATTCTCTTGTTAATGACTGATATTTGAACTCGAACTTACTTGGCATGCATTGAAGTTGCTACATTTTGAATTTTTATAATAAATTTCAGCAGCAGAATTTGGGGCATTATTCATTCTTTTGAGTATGTTCTTTGAAACGCAGTTCAAATGACTTTTATTCAATTAAAATTATATAAACATTTCATAGTCAACGACCAGGTTATATACAATGGTAATGCACACAATTAGTGATATTAGTTTATATAAAAATTTGGTTTATTTTCGTTACAAATTGGCATATTTTTTATGGGGATAAAGCAAAATAGTACATGCATTTTTTTGTTGGTATTATTTGTGTATTGTTGTAAGGTGGTGTTTGTGAGTACATGCCCCCCCCCCATGTTATGTGTGGGGCATTGTGGCTTATCCTTTTGTCAGAATCGAATAATATGAATCTTGCGCCTTCGATAACAAGTGTCGTAGTCGAAGAATCGCCAGACTTGTCCTAGAGAGGGTGACATTGATTCTGGGACAGTATGTGCAACCCAACCCTTTGATTATTAATATTATTTAAGTTATCGAAATAAACACCTACCTAACATTTTAAAACTAATTTTGTACCATTAATAACATTAATTACATATAGGTTAGTTAACTGCAACACATTTAAACCCTAATTGTAGGAACTGATACATTTTTCATATAAATTGAAAGCGTAAGTGTTTAATTATGTGTCACGGAAGTAACAGTGTATTTCATTCACAAATTGCAGGCGCTTAACAAATACTAAACAATTAATCCTCGCGTGACATTACACAATGACTTATAATGGAAACAGGTGCAGCAAATGACAGGATGTTTATCATCACATCAGCGTAAAACAAACATTCATCGCACGCATAAAATATGACGATATCGTAACATTTAACACCGCCGGGGATCGGAGGCGATCAGAAATAAAAAACGAGCGGCGAGTGGCTCACATACAAAGTTTTTATAGTTCCTGCGTGATTACCCTTTATATATATATATATTTCGAGGGGTTGCACAAAAACGACTCCCTCGGCGCTTCGGTACGGTCAAAGGTAGCTGCGGGCGCATTTTTGAATAGTTGACTTAAGAGAACAAAGGCCCGACCTGACGCTCCATCCGATCTAGTTTACGATATTACTTCTTTGTTTGTCAGTTTCTTACGGTGTATTCGTCCATTACGAGATTCGCGATCGCAACGTCGGCGTCGGGGCGCAAAGTTTTAAATTTCGTTCGGGTGGAAGCCGTGAATTTTTTATGAGCGTGTGCCGGGGAAGTTGTCAATTTTTGAGATTACTTGTAAATCTTATGAATATGATATTCAATATCATTTTAGTAATGCACGTGGAATCTAGAGGTGGATTAAATAATCAAAAAAATCGACAGTAAATTATTGAATTAATCTCAACATGTACTTTATAATTTAATTTCAATTAAACCAATTAATTAATGAAATAAGCAACTTCACGAATTACAAACAATATTAATTCAATGTTTTGTTCCACTAATGAATTAAATAAAAATCTACAGCTACATGCTTCGTGAAACGTGCATATCAACATCCATGCCTTCGCGATATTAATGGGACGTACTGTAAAGATATTCTATATACAAATAAAAATTGTACGTTCCCGACCATTTGACTAAAAACAAAGTGCATTGTCACGAATGGTATCTCTGTAAATTTTTAATAATTTTTATGGCCGGCTCCGGTACGAACGACTTTTTTCTACTTTTCATTAGAATTGTTTGTTTAATGCACGCCACCGTGGGGACGCTGCGTTTCAGAGCTTTTATCCGCAGAGCTTGGCAGCGGGCGCTCGGGCGAAAAGTAGGCCACGGCCGAACCCCAGTGCTCCAAAAACACACAGCAATTACACATTCGCGCATACGTGTTCGGTTTCAAGAGCTCGCTGCTAATTATTGTTGTGCCGTTTGTGCCGAGCCGATACTCACATCTCCTTTGATATGTTCCAGGTACGTCGTATTATGGAAAATTATTCGAGTGTTCTTGTTATTTCCAGGGAGATTAATTTGCTCCGGCGAAATTGCGAACTGCAATTAAGCGTACATGAAAATTAGTTGTACGAGAAAAGGGAAAAAGTCGACTAGGCAGCGCACCTTTGAAGTTTCGTTAAAATGTTTAAAGGGGGCACAATTAAAACCGTGTAATAAAAATTATTAATTCGAGTTGATAAAAATTAATAACCACAAGTCGTTATTATTTATCTATATTGGACAGAAATATTTCCAATAATAAATTAATGTAAACGAGTGGAAAATCAAAAAATCTGGTTAGTATAACTGACAATACAATGAGAAAGGATAACACAGATCTGATGAAGACCTTACCTTACGGTCTCGCACCAAATGTTATGTTAATGTTGTATTTACAATTTGTGTCTCAAAGTTGATTTAAAACACGCTCTTTTTGTTATAAGATGTCGATCAAAATTTTCATGTCTAAAGGTTGTGACAAAAAAAAAACGACAAAATAAACCACTTTATCGCCGACATACTAAATGTAACAAAAAATTATATATGATAATGCGCACCATAGACTTCCTGGTGGTAATAACCATGTAGAATTTAATTGTCCCTGGATGACATATGTCTATCTGTAATGGTTTAGAAATAGCAAGCGTTCAAATTCGGACTTCTTTTCGCGACGCTCTTCGACAACATCGCTCATAAATAAAGTTGTAGTGTAGTTGAGTAGTACATGAACTTTTCATACGTATTATTCGGAGATTTGACTAATTGCCAAAGTTGTCGTTTCATATGATTCGTCGAAATTTAGCAAAGATGCTGGAATACATTAAGGGTGGTGTCTTAATCTCTTCTAATACATGATGTACATGTCTCCTACCCTCTTGTTTTTTTATGAACGAACATTGGAACATATACGAAATTAATTTGTCGCTTCCGTGCTGATATTTGTGAGTGACACTTGGTGTAAAAAAAATTATGCTCGATTTTCATAAAACAGACACAGATTAATATATACGTATTAAGGATCTTCAATATTTCTGACATCGATTATACATTAAACAGTTTCAATTTCGCATTCAGGTTAGTTGCGAACACAATAGGCCACATCGTTTTTGCTGGCAATTGTTATTGCCTGCTACGTTCCAATTTAGATAATTAAGATTTCAAAACGTTCTTAATATAACTCCCATATGTTGCGCGGTATAATTGTATCCCGCACTAGAAACTTCGCCCGGTCATAAAATTGCATTACATTAACTACAGCGTAAGTGAGTGTTAATAAGTGCCCCTATACCCATACTCAAGCATTCGAGACTAAGTACTTAACCCACTCGCTCGTTAGGTCGTCGAGATCTACATGCACGTTTATTGCGCTGCCTCCCCAGGCAACAAACTAGCAGTCGTATTTAATTAATTCGCGTCCGGTTAGTATGTGTCCGTTCTTATACGCGACCGTACGGTTGCCGGGGCGATACGAGGGGGCGAAAATTAAGCTAAAATTACAGCCCTCGTTGACAAGAACACGTTACATTTTAATTTGAACCGCAAAGAACAATACGCACCGCTGTCTACCCTACTCGTTCGTTTGTTTATTTTTTTGGGGTGCATAATGGAGCGTTGACTGAAACGTGTTGACATCGTTTCCTCCCAATATGATTAATCTTTCTGGTCTTCTTTGGAATAATGTTACGTGTGCTGAATTAAGCAGGACGTTGTATGAAATTGTTGAATTTGCAGGAGATAAAGGACGCGCTGAACCATTATTTTCCTCAATGCCATGCAATGTGCGCTGTTTCATGTAAATTCTATGCAGAATGATTAGACATACGAAAACGTTAACAAATTACGCAACACAGCAGCATTGAACAATTTCGTATATCTATGAAATTGTTATTCATTTAATTTAGAATCATTTAGCATTTTCCTTGTAGACCTGGGAGTGGGGCGACTGCGATGCTTTCTAGTCTGGTTGTCCTAAGACGGCCGACAGAATTATCAGCCGAGGAAGATACATCTCACAGTATTCCTCTTGATCTGTAAGTAATAATTTTTCAGCTTTCGTCCTATTCAAGAAATGCGATTGCTCCTTAGCAAATCGCTAAAATATCTAATAAATCATTTCAACTTCACTTGGAACAAGAGTGAAAAATATCCACGTACCAACAGATAATTGTAGAAAATCCAGATGCGAGGAAACCTACTACGAACTGCTGGAGGCAGCATACAAAAATAATATAAAGATAATGCTTTGTAATTTCAACGAGAAGATTCGGCGTGAAAAGTTTACTGATTTTATCGAAAATTTATGGAAATAGATTTGATTTTGTATGGTCGCACTACTAACCAAATTGAAGTCGTATTAATAGATAGGCGACAGTAGTCCAACACTCGGAATGTAAGAATAAGAACAGGTACCAACGTGGATTTTGTCTATATTTTAATGGATAACATTCGGAGGGCATATCCAACATGGAAAACAGATGCATGAACGACGGAAAACTTATGATGCACAAGTACTAAAAACTCATATAAAGTAATTATCAAGACATAATCCACAAACGTGAAAGTTACAGAACCAGAGATCGGGGTGATATGTGGAATGAGTAATGGACTGAGCGATAAATGTAAAAATGCTACACTAGCAACAACATATAAAATTATAGGAAAATACAAAAGCGGTGGAACGATTGGTATGAAGAAAATTATGCACAGCTACGAAAAGACCAGAGTATATTTACAACAATGACAAAGAAGCGCGAGACAGACAGGGACGAAATACAAACCACCAAAAGAGGAAACGAAAATCCATCGACACAACCAGAAATAGCTAACGCTATGAAATATTACTAACAACTGAATCAAATGCGGAGGACCTAGTCAAGTTACGTAATAAAATCGTGAGAAAATCCAAAGTAATCCAATAAGGAACGGTAGTGAATAAGAGAGTCATATCACGCTTCTATACGCAACTGGTTGAAACATTCAATGCCATCGATGGAGGAGGAGATCATATTCTCGTTAAGATAAATTCAGAAAAACAAATATATAGACACTCTATAGTACCTAGTAAAATGGATCAAGAGACAGAGAGTCTTTAGATAGAAATTTCATATGTCTTAGAAATCGTGTAGTTGGGATCAGCAGTAACTAGCGCTAATAACATTACATAGGAGACCAGATCAATTCTTCTTGTCAATCGAAGTTGACTTACGCACAAAATGTCGAAATCCAACCTTGTTTCTATGAATATGAAATGCAAGATATGTGGCCTTAATTCAAACGACACTGTGTTCTGTGACAAGGACTTCCTCCAATGCAAACGTACGACTGGAAATCTTCGAATACAAAATACTAATGCATATGTGGAGACTTTTAAAAGACGAAAGTATAGAGGAAAAATGTTGAATCTTATCAGGAATATAAAGATCCAAATTGTATTTGCACAGAATGATGATGTTAAAAGAGAATATCATGGGTAGATTGCAAAACAACTGTAAAAATGCTGCCAAACCAATTGAGTGGTTTGGCAGCATTTTTACTTGATGTGGAACTAAGCAAAATACTCCATTAAATAAACTGCTACAATTATGATCCCGAAGAAAAAGAACCAGACAAACAGGATAGATTGGTTCGATAAGGAGTGTGTAGAGACAGCAGAGAAAAAGTAAATAAGTTAAGAATTACTGAATAACAACACAATAGAAAACAGGGAAAATATAACAACATAAGAAAATAAACGCAGAGCATAGGAAGAAAAAACATTGTACATTGAGAATAAACTCACAACCATTGTGGAAAAATTTCAGAATAATGAAATCCGAATAGTTTACCAAAGAATAAAAAGTACAGAAAAAGGTTACCATAAAATCACAAACATTCAATATCACATTATTTGAGAATTTTTGGAGAATCTAGTTCAATTTTAAAATCCTTTTGTATTTTTGGATTGCTGCATTTTAAGAAAGTCTTTTGTAATTGTTACAATACATCATTTTTTAATAAATAAAATAATTGTTATAATTCTTATGAAATGTTGGCGTTTGCATGAGATTCTTCATCTAGTTAGTTAATTACATATATATGGCTAAATATTTCTAAAAATGTATATGGATATTAATAAGTTACTCAAGTAAAATTGGTAAATTCCTAGATACAGGCGGGTGCTATATTTTTATATATTATTAATGTATCGTTATTTATTGTCATCATTGTAGGAAGATTGGCAAATATATTGATTTGAATTGACTTGCGTTTTGGGTTTGCAGTACCTGAGTTTTGGACTCAAAATATCTTCGTGTGTTTACACCTGGGGGAGAAGGATTGTGATGAACTAGGTTGGGGTTAGTTCTTAATCCATAATCGAAATTATTAGGTTAAATACGAATTTTGCAATAAACAATACAACGTCGGATTTTATTTCAAAAGCAGCATATATAATACGGTTAAACTGATGACCCTTTTGTCCCCCCGCACACACACATAGACACTGGTGTTAGTTTAATCTGTAGTCCGTTTATATAGAAATTATTTTTAATATTTTAGTTGCATTTTTATTGAGCTTAATTGTTATTCGCCCCCCTTTATTACATTTTATTTTTAGTTTATTTTGAAATAATATATTTGTTGTTGTTTCATTAGTGTTGTTCCTTGATAGCAATATATTTTTTATATTTTTTTAGAATTGCATTTGACGTTTGCATTTGAATTATATATACTTTTAATTCGTTTAAATCATCCATTGATTTAAACGCCTTAATCTCACATTATGCTATATTTTCAATCTTGTTATATTTGCCCCGCTCATTTCATTTCATCCCACTTATACAACTTATACGGTTTTAACTCAAAAATTGTTAAACATTACAAAATGTTTGAAGCACTAAAGTTTTTCTTTAATTTTATGGTTTGGCTTCGGTTGAGGTGGATTTGTGGGGTTAAGTTGGGTTGGGTTGCATTTTCCATTTACATCAAGCTCTGGAATTTGTGGTAGTTGTGATTTGGATTTGTATGAGTTTGAACATTGGTCGAATAGAGTAACTAGCTATTTATATCGAATTCATAGAGTGCAATTTAATTCCATCGTGATAACGTCTACAAAATAAAACGAATTAAATAAACAAATCAAAATGACATTAAATTAATAACACATGCAACATCCAAGCTGAAAATCCTGAAAACTAAAAAATGAAATTACAGGAAGGGATAGAAAAGCAAATAAAAAATATGGTGTAAATTAAATCTAATAAAAAAATAAAAATAATAAAATCAATAAGTGTACGAAGGCAAAAGTTATCAATAAAATAAAAGCAAATGGACAGAAAGTGAGACAAAGTTTATTATTGAAATTGAAACGAAATCGACAGAAAAGAAACGCAGCAATAGAAATGAGTAAGATTTGAAGACAATTTCTATTCATTTTCTTTTCTGGCTAAAACTCTACTAATGTTTGAAGCGTATTACCTACCACTGCATATATAAGTTTCTAGTATACTAGGTGACTAAGCTGTATCATGTGTCACAACACTTAACAATTTGAAACTACAATTAAATTGAATTGAATTGAAGTGTTTCTGAACGATTTAATTTTTGAAGTAAGTTTTATCATCTGCTAATGCGTCGCAAATAACTAGTTGACAATTCGAAATTGCAATTAATTAGAATTAAATGTTGTCATTAAAAATGACCTATTCATCCCTAATTATCACGCTTTATAACGTCGTAAGCCAAGCGCAAAGAGATCATCAATTCGTCATAAAACAGAAACAGTTAATCAACGCGTGCGACATAATTTGATATACAAAAGTCCGAGGCCGACCAATTGTCTTAACCGTGGTCGTCGATATTTCGCGCGCCCTCAATTTTTTTTGGAAACGTTGCGAAATCCACTCGAGAAAATATATTCAGGCAATGTAGTAGAAAATTAAATTTTAAACAGAATCGCGTGCATAGCATCCATCTATCTGTCACGGTTTCGAAGTTGGAGGCGTTCAAAATCGAAACATGTTCTTGCGGAACGCAATGTTGCGGCTTTGAACTCGCCCCGTTTCTAAACTGAAAAAGATAGACATATGTCCATGTGTGTCATTTATTCTCGATATTTTCATTTTTGTGCAATTTTATCGTATCTGGCACCGTTCGGGCAGCATTTTGAAAAAACTTATCGTCGCGCTCGTTAACGTTTGGTCTACGTCTCGACCAATGAAATCGTCAGATGTACTTTTTCGAACCGGACAGAAAGACGCTATCGTATCATAAGAGTGCGTTTGTTACGTCAACAATGAGACAATGTTGTTTGAACAATGCTGTCGATGATGCTCTGTAGCACGAATCTCAATTTCTCAGTTTCTGTCACAGCCACCAATCAATTACCGAGATAAAACAGAAAAAACATACCATATATTAAATAAATATAAAGTAAAAAGTGTTGGGTTGGACGACATGTACCGACTATCAGTTCAGTTGCAGTCAGAGATTTCTGTCGGTAATTAACTGGTGGCTATGCTACACAAGTATGTATGTCCTACTGATACATTTGCAAAAAAGAAGTAATTTAACCACTACTGTTGGTTATTCCGGTTTGACTGTCAATTCCTGACGAGTTCTTAGAAATAAGCAGCTGCAATATGAGAACAATTTCTGTCTACAAATTTAACGCGTTTAATAACTTACAGTACACCTAAACGCCCCAACGACGGAGAAACAACATTATTTGTTGTTATAATATTATGTAATAATAAGCCCAAGGGCTTTTAATTCGATTCGAAACTTGAATATATTACTGAAAATTTAATGCACAGTGTAAACGAAACGTGAAACTTGTAAGTAGATTTCAAGACATTGTAACGTGGTCTAGAATTAATTGTTCGATATATTTGTTATTAACACATTTTGATATTCTACCATAAACGACTTCATTTTATTATTATTTTATTATGTCCGTTCTTGAAACTCGAGAATAAGAAGGAATGAAAAACATTGAACTCGAAAAATAGGTAAGGCTTGATTATAGTTTTAGATATAGTTTTGAAATTTTATTTATTTTTATTTTACTTATTGTTATAATCTGTCTAAAATCTTTCCATTTAGCACGAGTAACTGAACGCCCTCATACTTTGAAACAGTAACGCGTCTCCCTCGTCCAACTACTTCATAATCACGAGTTTTCAAATTAGTTCAGAACGTTACTAAAATCTCGTGCATTATTTAGTGAATTTCTCCTAAGGCCATTTTGAATGTCCGATACAGAAATCCAGCAGATACCTAATCAGACCGCGGAACACAATCAAACAATAAAGTCAATTACAGTGCACATTGTTGGAATAAGTTTAGAGTTAATGCAGTGCATGTACAACGTCGATATTCGTACTACGTCCTGGTCCAACCCACATCAAATAATTTAGAGGACGTTATGAAATCTTAAAATGTAATTGAAACTATTTCAAATTTCATAAACTGAATTTTATATTAAACCAACTTATGTGCGAATATATCCTTCAAAAAATATGCAAGTTTGACTGAGAAAATATTATTTGTATTGGAACTAAAGAAAAAATATATACTATCCTATGAATTATACTATCAATATAATAATAACATTCCTCAAAATATATTTAATACAATCTACACGATTACCCTAACAACGTCAGTAAAACCAAACAAACGCAATTAATTTAAAACCCCATATAACACGCACACATACAAACGAAGAGCAATATAAATTTCCACAAGTTTTATTTGTGTGTTATACATCACCGGAACGTACAGCGTTCCAGTGCCAGAATAGATGGATGAGATTGAATTTCGAATTTATATCGCTCTAATATCTGAGTGTGAGTAAAGAACCCGTCTGCCAATTTATCGAAAGCATTTTAAACGCCATAAATATATTGTGTGTGTGTGAGTTTGTGTATTTGGAAATTTGCAGAAGACCGTAATGTATCAAACTGGGTGCAAGAGTACAATGAATATGTCGGAAGTTGCTTGCATCCCCTATCCATCACGGCGGATACACAAAAGATTTTGCGAGTTGACCCAATTTCTGGCGAAATGTATTAGAGAAATATAAAGTGGTTGGGGTCGCATTTTGTATTTGTTTGCCGGAAATATCTGCGCAAAAACAACTGGAAAGTTAATAAAATCTTATATTGTAATATTACGTAGAATATCAGCCAGCCATCAGCCCCAGTAAAAAAAAAATATTTTATAAAATCTTTCGCATTAATGTTTATTGCTCGACACCTACACTTACACCTTCTCCACTGCTTTCTGGACCCTACTCGAGATTATCTGACAGCCATTCCAAAAATCAACAACTGAAAGTAAACACCGTCAAGTTCCAAATGTTTAAGGAAAGATATAATCGATTATTTTACCCAACACGTTAAACACGATGTTAAATAAATCATTAGTTTAATTTTGCTTGATTACCTCGAAAGGTCAATCAAATTAAATCTATGAATATGTTAAATGCGACATTATTTAAATTCATAAAAATATTTCCGTTAAATTAGAATCTATTGCATATCAAAAGCAGAGGAGCAAATCCATTAAGTTTGTTTCATTTTAGCAGGATGCGAATATCGAACATATTTTATCCAACCCAACATATTTCCAAAGAAAACTAATTCAGCGAGTCGTACGTCAGTGACCGACATTCCAATTTCCGGTTTCTTCAATATTGTGAATGTGGCCCTGTGAGGTCCAACAGTGTTGATGTTTGAATATGGGGCTTGAGTGGGTGTTGCTTTTATATTTACTTTTATTAGATTTCTATCTCAATTTCTCCGATTTCGTATATCGCTTTTAAAACACACCGGTACATAAACGTATTTCTATGTAACGTTCGACACATGTGATTTGAAAACTAGCAATGGTATGCCAGGTGCAAGAAAATCTATTTGAAAGAGTCTTAAATTTCGATTGAAATACATACAAATCGTTTCAGTATTCTAGGCAACGGTTGTTATTGTTAATAATTGAATATCACTGCATAGAGCTTTCTTAAATAATGTTACTAAAAAATGCATTTATTTAATTCATTTTCCTGCAATCGGAAACAATATCGTTGCAAATCGTATTTGTAATTTAAATATCCATATTATAATAATTGGTAACATCTACAAATATTCTGCATGTTTATTTGCTGGGGTTTCATCTACTAATACTTTTCTCGTCAGCAGCAACAATGATGTAGGCAATACACGAGAAGTTTAATCAATTTAATGCGAGCAGGTCGTTTAGTTATCTGCCTTCCCTATTACAATATTGAACTCATCGAAAAGCAATCTCGTTATTTTCCTTGTTTCCAATTCTGTTTAGATGCGAATCAATTCCACAAAGGAAGACAGCCGGATCAGTCGTATACGTTTGAACATCTTAACATTTTGTTAAGATGTTCAAACATAAGACGGGATAATTGCATTTTGTTAACAATTTATGTTCTATATTTAATTTATTTTAATGTTCGTTTCCCGATCTCATACGAGTAGGCGACAAGTTACTTTATGGTTGCCATCAAATATTTGCATACAATTATCCAACAATTATTTGTTGTTTGTGACTTTCTTCAATTGTAAATTTTTGTGTTATGACTATACAACATTACTGGTTTTAAATAAATACGATCGGCCGCGTAATTTTTTTTTGCTTTACCTCATCTACTTTATTTTCACAGAATAAATTTTATCGAATTTTCATAATTTTATGAAAAAAAAAAATGATTATTATATCAATTTCTGTGCCATTGCAATTTTAACTCCATTACATCCAAATTAAATTCATCGTACTTGTAAACTTTTTCACTTTAAGGTACATTTTGCGCGGACTTTATTCCTGAGATACTTTAAAATACATAAATTTATAACGCGAGCAGTAAAAGTGGAAAACGACTTAATTAAGTCGTACATATTTTTCCCTTAGCAGTAAAGAACACCTGTTATGGCAGCGAGTCAGTAACGTGTTATCATAAAAAATCTAATTATGCCACGTCGGCATTGCCTTGCGGTAATAAAAGGAACCAGTATATGCCGAAGCCGGTAGTTGTTGCAGCGAAATAAAGTTTAAACTGAGGGATGTAATTTCATTACGTAAATGTAAGCCTCGTTAGTTGCTAAAGTTATAGTTAATAAAACGCGTCGCATGTACATTAAATGGCAGTACATGCGAACAGATGTGTTACATGTTAGTACTAAAGTTTAAAAAAAAACGATCCTATGCTTCAGCGAAATTAACTTGCTTAATTAATTAATTAAATTCAGTATCGATATAATATAAGTTAACCAATACATCCCAAATTGTAATAACCTTAAGCAGGGGGTACGAAGGAAAATTCCCACTGAAGGGGAGACTGGAAAGCCATCCCAGATAAACCACGAAAGAAAAATATGTTGCTATGGAATTTAAGACCAAATAATGTAAAGGAATGCAATTGTCACCATGTAAGGACAAAATAAAATGAAGTAATACTTATAATTGAATTTGATTGATAAAAATTTTAATTTTATAATAAAATTCTTCACTCTAGTTTTCGTTACAAAGTTATCGTGCATCGATTTTCATTTTTGTTAAATATAAATATTTCTCAGTATAATAAAATCATCTTAACCTTGAATGCTATTAGTAACTGCGGACACATCGCAAACTTGTTCCTTTCAATTTTAGTTTTTCTATCAATCAATGTCATTAATTTTCGACCTAACGTATTTTTCTCACCCAAATCTTTTGTCATATTTTTCTACAAAATTATAAAAATGGACGTAAAAGTTTTCCTACACGCAGATAAGTAAAGGGCCTGAACCGGGTCCTTACAATGGACACACATTTCAAGGTAATGTTTTAAATTATCGAATAAATCAAACTCAAAAATTAAATCAATCGAACAATAAAGAAATAGTATGTTTCGTGCAAACATAGGTCAGTAACTAAGTAGTAGCATACGTTCTTAACTTCCGAACACTATTACTCATTCTGGGCTAGGTTAACTGACACTGGCACTTGGAAATAAACAAATCAAGTTTCATCAACAACAAATACTTGCTTGCGTACACATAGTACAGCATATTTATGCAATTAACTATTATGTATCGCAAGCCTAAAGCTTTTGGTGCAGACGTCTGAAAGGAATCATATTGATTATGGAGGCACCCATAGATATCACAGGCTACTGTAAATGAAATACAATGTAAATGTATATTAAATAAAATTAACAACAGTGAACAAAATATTTAATTTTATTTTTTTAACATTATTTATTATTTACATTACCTCCTACTCAAATACATTGGCCATTTTCAAAAGCTATGAGCTTTTATACCTTAAATAAGTCGAATACCCGTAAAGGATAATCTGGAATATATACCAATACCACAGAAAATGAAAGATTAGGGCAAAGCAGGATAATGCAATATAATCAAGATGAAAGAAGAAGATAGAAAAATACTGAAATAATGAAAGATACTTTCCCTGAAACACTATCGTTGAATCGTCATCAAAGTCTGAAATTTCAGTGTCACTTGTACACACACAAGCAATGACTAACAAATCAACAGAGCTCAAGTTCAATCAGAACTAATCAATGACAAGCAGTTACAAATATTTACTGACTTCAAATGTGTAAGCAACTTGCTTCAAGATAAATTTTATATCAAAATAATGAAATTTTCTTCGCAAAACAATCGTTATATTTGAAGATTAAAATGAGATATTTCTGCGTCAACAGTTTTCGGGTTTTCGAAGATTAGGGAAAATAAAGTCAATTACTTCAAAGCCTAAAATAATTACATGGTGGTTTTTAAAGTTATTTATAAAATTGCAAATTACATGAAATTGGATGTGTAAAAATAACTACAGTTAAAAAAACACTCTTACTAACTCCAAGCACATAGATGCGTTCAATTTAAAACTCTGAAGATTACACGTCTGTAAAACGTGTCGAAATTTGCAAAACGCGCCATTCAATTTTCTGTGCAAAAAACGAACGCTAGAAGGTGCGAAAAAATTATCCCAAATCACATTAAGAAAATTAATTTTTTGGTACCATCCTTTACACTTCCCTATTTCACACCCTGCCTTTTGTTAGTATGGTCCTTTGAGATTAGTCTGATTAAAAACCTCTTTAATATTACTATTGACTATGTAATTTAATTTTACATTTTTCACTCCTTAAACATAAATTCATTTTTGACTTTGTGACACCACCTCGTACGTTTGTTCAAGTCTGGTGGTTTTCATTATTTTAAGGTTACCAGGTAGTCATTTGGGATCATTTTCCCTTCTTCTAGCGTTCGTTTGCGCAGAAAATTGAATGGTGAGTTTTGAAAAATCGTTACGTTTTACAGATGTATTTATTTTAATACAACATGTAATCTTCAGAGTTTAAACTTCACTGTACGCATATATGTGTTTGCAGATAGTATGAGTAGATTTCGCACCTGTAGTTATTTTTACACATCTAATATTCATGTAAGCTGTAATTTTGTAAATTGTTTTAAAAAAATTCCACCACGTTGCTTGAAAAGTTGCTTTGAAAAAGCTTCAATAAAGAAGCGAAACGTCAGCTTTAGCAAATTCATGGCTTCTTATTCTCTCTAATCGTTGAAAGCCCGAAAACTGTTATAGCCCGCAACAATGTATTCTGAATGTACGTGAATAAAGAAATTTCACCTCGTGGACTAAACTATTTCTTCGTTGATTAAATTCGATTTTATTCACTTATACCATAAATAGTGGTCGCCAGCTTTTCTCTCTCTAATCGGTGAGTGATAATTTCTCCCGGATAAGTACGTGTCTAACTTAGCGTTAAAATTGTTCCGGTCCCGGCGTAAAAATTACTCAGTCTTTGTTCGGCTGTACGAGTTGCGAATGGATCCTCAGAATTCTGATTATTTCTTCCTTACTTTTAAATTCTTGTTATAGTTACCATGGATAATAGTAACAATTTCATATATCCATAAGTATAATGTGGCATGTAGCTGCGCTTAAACTAATCTGTCCTCATTTCTTGTTTAGCGAAATAGTCCTGTTGTGCTGGTTCGATAGTTTGCTACCCTTATTCGGATTACCAACCTTTAATGTTGTCGCCATTTTTTGGTGGCATCACGCGTAAATGGCGTGGACGATCGGCTATTTTTCTTGCAGGTCATTTTTCATGCAATTTATTTTCTTCTACATGTTACCATTTTCTCTTCATTTAAACTTCTTATTTGTAGATTTTCAATGGTTGTGAAGTACTCGCCTGCGAATTCTGGATGTATAGTTACCTTATTTTTTCACGTGAGTGTTTTCAGCCATAACGCCTCTACAAGGTTTTGGTAATATTTTTCACTATTTATTATTTTCTTTTATTTTGATGCATTTTGGGGAGCGACGCGTGAGATACGTGTTTTTAATATTCGTGTCCTTAGATACGAGCTCGATTGCCTAATAAATACCAATCGTACGATAACATTTCTTGTTCATTTGATTATGACATAATATTTTGATGTGATTGTGTGAATGAATTATTAAGCCGCGTGAAAAGTTATTGCGTTGGTTCTTACAATACTAGAACACCGACCTGTATTGGTAAGGGTATTGAATTTGTCAAGAAACAATAATTCTGTAATTTTGAATTCGATCTGAAACATTTTCAAATGTAATTTTTTATTTTTCGACTACTGTTTTGATCATACTTGTTAATAAGAATGTGATGAATAAGGTCGATACCCCACGCGAAACGACTGAAAACGTCCGTGGCTCCTTCTTGGGGATGAAAGTTGTATGTTCCATCTGGATGTGCTTACATAACAAAGAACCATTAATGTCCAATATTATTTGATACTTCTCACTCAACCAGTCTGCATACAGACCTGATTTGTTTCCATCAGATTTTCGTTTGCTTTCATATTGAAAGAGTTTTCAAGTGGGATAATAACGAACTCATTGCAACTCTGCAAGCATGGATACGCACGCAAATAAACACTTCTTCGAAAATGATATATGTAAGATAGGAACTTGATCCTTGCAGCCGAGGCGGAACAAGTTAAAAAAAAATAATAGATATATTTTTGTTCCATTGATAATAAATATTATACGATATACGATCCTCGTATATGGTACAAATAATAAAGGAACATTAGTTTTCTTCTAATGCAACACGCCCACATCTACGATTAATAAAGCCCAGACGACAAACGACGGACAACACAATGGCGTTGTGATACATAAAAACTTTAAAATGAATGGTGTGCAACTTCACATTTTTACCTCAGATGCTTTCCGGCCATATAAATGAAGTTTATTTAGAGCGTGTATATTATTATGGAACTGCTAAATATATTTTAAATAAATTTATAGTATTCACCACACGAACCCACACGATTTTATAAATAATTATAATATTTAAAAGGAACCAGAGATAACAATGAAATTCGATAAAATCAAATATTTAACCAATTTTTTTGTAAAATTGTTGTGTAAGTTAAAAAAATAAACTTTGTGTTTAGGTATTTAGAATTTTTCATTCTTTGGTTTCATTAATTAAGGCAATTAAAAAGCATAATTTTAATAATAAATTAAACTAATAATATCATATCAATATAATATATATATGTATATGGTGTCCTATTTTATTTTTACACATTACAGACCGAGAATTTTCTTTGTTCCTTTTGACTTACTCGCAACATATAAACTTTAACGCAAAGTTCCCTTCAAACGAACAACACCGATGATCTCGTTAAAACTTAAAATTTTTGGCGTCACATTTTGCAACGCCTCCGGCATCATATTCATTATAACCGATAAGTATATAAAAGTACGTTTTCCATCGACTCCTCCGGTGCCCTGCGTAACGAGTAACTCGGGCAAACTTGGCCGCCTTGTTAGGCGACTTCAAATCGTACTCAAGACATCGCCTAATCCCATATCTAATCTGGTCTTATGACGCGAGTTTCCAAGTGGACACAACTCGCCGGGGATAATTGGTTTATATAGGCGTCGTGTCGGGTTGTAACTGCGTGCGGTTGCCTAAGCCCGAATTAATGACTGAACTAGTATCGGGATCAGCGCCTTGATTGCACGATACTCATTTACATAAGTTGCGGTTCCGTGCGACACGGCCGCTTCTGATGTCCCTATTAGTTAATGGTGTTTCCGGTAATGCCACCATTTGTAACGCGGGACATGTCACAATGCATCAGTTTCATTCACGGCGACAATATTGATCTAATTTTGGTAAGTGAAACGCCGTAATTTGCATCAGCGTCGAGGAACTTCGGCAAACAGAGATTAACAACTTTAGGTTGCCGACTCCTAATTGGGGACCACGCGACACTATACTCAGCAGCGAACATGCGATTAATTCACTATAAGTTATAAATAATTAATATACCTACGTTATCCGGCAAAGTATGGCGAGATGTGCGGATTACTCGGGGTTAAAGTGAATTACCCCGATTTCTATTTAAGTATAACATGATATTAACCTTAACGATAATACCATGCTTTAGCAACATTAGCTAACATTGCATATCCCAATTTATCTTTACGTGCACATTATTAGTCTTTTTAGTTACTGCATGTCTGTAAAGTTGAAACTTTAACAAGCATCTTTGCAATAACTTTTTAATGTGATTTTTGTATCTTCCACACTTCTCGTGAAATAGTTTCTGAGTAGTGGTTGTCGGTAATGCTATTGGGAGGATTGAAACATAATTGGGATGAATGAACGTCGAAATTTGCAAGATCAAGTTTCCATGAACTTGTTTCAGCACAAATATATGAGTGATCCAAAACTTAACAACAAAATTTGTTTCATTGCGCATTTTATCTAAAATAAAAATTACTCCCCTAAAAATCGAAATCAGCCCATCAACTAACTGATATGTTGAGGTTTGGAGGGTAATTAGCAAATTTGAATATGAATTGAATTCCACCCTAAGCGGATTCAACATATTGACTTAATCGTGAAGTGAAGTAACTCCATGTATCGCACAAGATTCTGAACATAATTATCCTTCACTACGTATTAAAATACAATTTTCACATATTGGGTCAGCACACTTTGAATTGCCCATACACAATTCTGCGAGGGTAATTTTCTGAAGATTAGCGACGACTTTAAGCGCGTATTAAGGTCCCATTATGCGCAGCGCAGCAATTTGGTAATGCCGAGGCAGCACTGAAACTATGGTGTAATTACGGCCAATTCTGAGCGACCGCAAGCCATTTAATGGACAAAATTCGCTCCCGTAAATCGAGAGCTGGAGCGTTGTGGTGGTCGCCCGAAGCCACGTCAATCCCTTAGTCACTCGCCAGTAACCTCAATTGTATTGTGCGATGAATTCGCCAATGCGTGACAAGTTAATCGTGTTCGTGCAAAAAAAATTGAAACCATGTATTATGGGTTCAGGGTTTCAGTGTGAACATGTATGTGCGTAATCATCGTCGTTTCTATAATTCAGACTAAGTAAAAATTATAATATGTTATTAAGCAGTTATGAGACAACCTTACATGACATCATGACAGTTAAAACTATCAGAGGATATATCAAAAAAATAAAGTAGATTACGCTGTATTAAAAGCACTAAGGTATTCATCAGCAGAACATTTCTATAGTAGATCAGTATTTTGATTTGATCGGAGCATAGCCACTAAACCCTTGAAGCTATCAACTGGTACATGTTTCAAAATAAATTAACGGAGACTTTGTTTTTTGGAAAAATGGAAATCTGGAAGTAACTTTAAAAACCTTACTGTATCTTCAGTAGAATTAAAAAAGGGGAATGTTATAATTAGTATTTCTAGCTAAGATGTTACTTGTTAGTTGTTAATTTATTCCTAGTATAAAACATAATGAAGCATGTAGTGTAACGTTCGTATGATCAGCCTTGCAAAAGTAATGAAACATACATCAAGTAATTCAAATAAGCTGGACTGAGGTATAGGTATAGGAAGTTTGATGGGGTTCTGCGCTCTTAGTTTTCATTGCCCATATCTCCAATATCTTGTATTGTTGAGATGGATGGGGTTGGCTTCTTGTCTTACATCCACATTTAGATGTTTTGTGAAAATGAAAATTACAACTGAGACTTACATCAAAAATTTCTTCAAGCTTCTGGTCTCGTGAACAACAATGTCGTCTGTTCCAAGTTTGTTTTATTGCACTGGTTAATTGTAAATCACAAGAAAATGATAAAAAAGATATTTGTCTAATTTCTTATTGTTCGTCTATTTTTCAATAACTTCGAATAAAAACGCAGACTTAAAGCTAGCAAAAAATTACAAATATATGGAAATGAAAGGGAAAACAACTAAGTAGAATACTACGAGAGAAATCATTGGAAACGAGATAGTTGAAAGTTAAAATAATTGACACTAAAATAGAAGAACTAAACAGTAATCATCATAGAGTTTCGTGTGATTCCACTTTATATTCGATATATAATTTTTAGTTGTCAGAATTCATTAAATTATTTTTGTTTCTTTGTATGAAAATACTTTCGTAAGTATCTAATTCTCTATAATTTTTTACATGTAATTAATTTAAGACAATTTGGTGGTAATGCATGGCCTGTTTAAAAAATATGTTGAACTGCGCTAAATTTTTCAGGTCTGTTGGGCCTAAAATGTGTTACCTGTTTTATATAGCTGGTTTTAATTGAACGTTTCGTTTACCCAACATATTTTGGACTACAAACCTTACAATGTATCTCTTATATTCCAGATTTGTGATCTACTTCAATTTTATCCCTGGCATTCCCTAAGAGAGTTATTATATTTAAACGCGATCTGAAGTTCATGATTGTTCAAAATTTTATTTAAGTTTTCGGAAGCTGAATGAGACGGTAAACAAGCAAATTTATTGCCTTGATCTCTTTGAGGCAGTAGACAGGTGGAATATGAAATTATGCTCCTACGTTTGTGTTTTTTTAATATGGTTAGTTATTATTTCAACGTCGAAGCCATTGTCAATTGCGATGCGATGTTTTTAATAAGACTGAGCTCGGTGTTATATCTTTCTTGTCAGTGGATAATTTAATAGCGGAAGGATAACAAAATTAAAAGATATTTTCTTATTTTCTGCTGAAAGCTTTGTCATGAATCAGCATAAATGTATTCAGATTGGTTTCTTTCTGGAAAATATCTATTTATCAATAGTTATTAGTCATAATTACCAATGGTAAACACGTTCGTTTGTTTCCTTTTCTATTGTAAATTTAATGGTTTTGAATTTCATTGGCACATAAATGAAATGCACCTGTCAGTATCCAAAAATCGCGAAAATATACCTTATCCATACTTAAGGGAAATATTTAGTACTTCGTTTAAAATCTATTTCAAAATTGCTCATAAACAAAAAGGCTGTAAATGGAGACAGGGAGTTGCCCCATAGCTGTAATCTTATTTTTCTGAAGAAAACTAGTTAAATAGTTCAAAGTTTCAGGAATGGGTACCGAAGGAAACAAAGATGCGACATACACTGAGACCAAAATTTCACCTTTATCCACCCTGCTTCCTTTAACTTTTTGAATGAATTCCAAAGAATTCTGAATTGAGAAATTATCTGGCGAGTAAATTCTTTAAATCATTTACTAGTTAGAAAGCATATCGGGCAGTTAATACCTGAAACAATAGGTCTCAACGAAAAATACGTAGCTTATGCATTTTAGGTAAACAATATAATCTACGTTCTATTCGAATAGCTATATTTGTTTTAAATTTCTGAAGTGAGTTATTAAATGTGGACAGTTCTTGATCGCGTCATTAGTTTCTCCTGATCATCCTAGGTAGTGGTTTTGTCTTTAATTTCGTATAAGGCCATATTTGTCCATAATTACGACCTTGCTTCCTTTCCGCTTTTGAATTGAAACACTTTTTTGTTCTGAGCTTTTTAATAATATTCCATTCTTTATTATTTGATATGTGTTTGTGATGCTGTATGTTTTGCCTGGTTTGATTCTTGGAAGCCTCTCCGATAAAAGATTTTGAAGTGTTATCAAATTTTTTAACAGATGTCAGAGGTAACACCAACAAGGTGCTTTCAAGATGGTCGAAGATAAAACGGGTCAAAAGATCAGTCACACAAAGGAAGTAAATACCGCCATTCAATCCTGGGAGACATCAATTTCATAGTCATGGAGTTTCTCTCAACACCACCAAAGTATGCGATAGTTTGAAAGAGACAGTCACATCATTGATTGATCTTATTTTATCTTAAAATCATGTCGATCGACGTAAGCCAGTCATAATGGAAGGTGAATGCTCATCGACTAGGGTTCATTCGTACAGTACAGCACGCAAGTAACTATACAGACGCAATACCAAATTGTGTCGTCTACGTTCGAAGAAACTATATATTGTCGAAGTGGTCATCATCTCTATTTATTATTAGCTACAGATCGTCTAAATAACACTATAATATCTAGTAATGCTAGTGCTCTAGTAGTACCCTAGTAGGAAACTAGTATAGTTTCTTCAGTCTACAAGTAAATCAAAACGTTCTTATCAATCTCTACCATCAACTACATGCATATCATTGAACCACGTAACTTAAAGAACAGTAACAACCTATAATTTTGCTCGCAAGTGACCTTTCTTTATAGCCACAGGCAGGCAGGCTTGTTTCCGTCTAGATGATTGTGTAAATAGTCTATCTACGAGGGTTGTTCCAAAAGTAATGCACAGCGCGCTCTAGCAGGCGTTCTAGGCAAGGTAGACAGTTGATCGATGAGTCAGTATGTATATTGATGTCTCAAGAATACGCTGGTATCATATGGTAGTGGAATTCGTTTAAGGAAAGAATGCAAAAAAAAATCGAATAGACAACGAGAATAGTTCGTCGGGTCGAATTTCAGCATTAATTAATGCGTACCCACGCATCAGTGCAACTTCTCGAAAAGTAAACGTCCAGTGAAAACGAAGTAGTCTAACGAACCCATTACTCAAGGGTAGTTGGGACTATGACACGATTCCATTCCGAAAATTTTCTAGATTAAGAACGAACTCGTTGAACCACTTATTTGAACAAACTTACTGGCAATTGTTTCTAAACTCCATAACCCACTTTTTCGCCTACCACGTACACCTGTTTAGGTCAGATATGCAAACAACGGGCAGTTAACTGGACAAAAGAATATTTTAGGAAAAAAAGTAATCGTAATATTAACAGTAAGTAAAATTCAACAGTTACAAACACACTTCAATTTCCATAAAGATCTAATTAAGTCCAAATACCCTTGTTTCTCCGTTCTGATGTTTCGTTGGATTTATTTTTTTTAGGTTTGTCGGGTCGTTATTTATAAATACTCTTCCTCTTCCTTGATTTTCTTCATCACGTTTCTGGCAGTAAATCACCTGGTTTGCGTTTGAGAACCTCAGGTTCTCCTACTGTTTCTGAATACTTGTTCTTGGCTTTCCTCATCTCTTTATCTTCGGACCTACGGTCTCCGTTGTCGGTAGGTCTGAATTCATTACCGTCTTTTAATCCGTTTAGACTAATTCAATATTTTTTCCCATTTATTTTCTTCATTCCACCCGTAGTTTAAGGCGTCTATTTTCGATTTTATAATATTTATGTATATGCACTTAAATCGACCAATCTGATGTCACGTTCCATTTTAGAACGTGTACTTCTTTTAATCTTCTTTAAATGCGGCACAAAAAATTTCAGGAATTGTTATCGCCCTCGTCCAGTCACCTTGGCATTTTTGTATTCATTGCCACCATTTTATTTCTCAATTAAAATATCAGCGATAATAAGTTAACCATGATTTATACCCACGTTGCTCCATTTTGTTTGTTTAAAGTCATCCACGCTAAAATAGCGTTACCGCGAAGCGTTTTTATTCACGACCCAGCACACGGATCGACGCGAAGCGCTTTGAAGTCGCAACTTGCTGCATTTTTAAAAGGTTTATTTGTAAGTAACCGAGTTGGTTCGTCGTCTTTTCGAGACAGAATAAAACTAACAGACTGGTGCTACTCGCTTAACGCAAAATGTTGCGTACGCGCTGAGAGCAAAATGTGACGTGCTAAACAATTTCGCTTTAAAGGTATTGATGATGATCGTATTAAAGTTTTAATTTCCTATGGGATGCGCACGGTAATAAAACAACAGCGGATGCGCAATGTTGTGATATTCCCGGAATTTTGCATGCATTTATAATTGCACCGAAAATATTGTCCCGGTAATTATCGTGGTTCGTTGGTCGTTAATCGAAGTAGGAGTTCGTGTTGGTCGATAATGCATATTTTCGTCGTTAGGGCTCCTGTGGTTATTGAGATAAAATCAGGTTATGTCGTTTTGTTCGACTTGTTTAGTACTCTTTTTCAATGACAAGATGTGGATTGACAACAATATACTGCCATCCAGGCAGTTTAATACATTAACACATTTATAATAAACTAGTTAGTGTTAAATTAATAACTGACTGATTAAGACTTTTTGAAGATTGCATATACTAACATCGCTAAGATTGTACTATTAATATAAAGACATATCTTAGATAAACCTATAATCTTAAATAAATAGATCTCGTCGTATGCAAGCACATTTAAACTATAATTTCATTTGCAAGCATACTCCCAACCGTTGATTGTTAATAGACAGACGACGCAATTGCTTAGAACATGAATAATGTAAATTCAGTTCTAAAATTACTTGAGCAACAAACTTTGGCGGATTATGAATAATGGAAATTACTCTCGCTTTAAGATTAGATTAACAAATTACCAACTAGGTACTAAAAATTTCCCCAACTATATCCACACACGTATTTTTTTAATTCAACTTGTGTGGAAATGCTGAATTTTATTTTAGTATTTTTCTTCGTTACAAAAGCTCTGCATACGAGATTTGCAAATTACAGCAATAGATCACACGTACCGCAAACCATGGCACGCATAAAGCAGACTTGTTCAAGAGAAATATCGCCGGATGATATTGAAATATGAAAACGGCTTTAAAGAAATTCCGTGAGAGATGATGGAAAATCTTATACTGCGAAGCAGATTCAGCATCGCATTTAAATAATTCGCATCGCGTCTCGCTCGCGCACGTGTGCAAACCC
This sequence comes from Geotrupes spiniger, assembly GCA_959613385.1. NCBI lineage: Eukaryota > Metazoa > Arthropoda > Insecta > Coleoptera > Geotrupidae > Geotrupes > Geotrupes spiniger. The sequence goes on along the minus strand of OY390735.1, from coordinate 11,355,528 downwards.
CATAATGCGCAACGCTAATTATACGGATATGATGAACATTTGAATGCACGTTCGCGTACATAATAATAGTCTGTACTTATTAGTCAAAGGGATTCTTAATGCGGATCGTAGATATGGCAGCTGCATACCCTGAGACGGTGCAGTGAACTGATTAGTTAGCACAATAGGTGTTTCCGAGAAAATTAAGCATAGGATATATTTCATTAAATATGTCGACGACATGTTCATCAAAAGCTTAGTTTATGCTAAAAATGATGACGTGCTTATCTCAATTGTATCGTACTGAATTTTCGCCCGTATTTATTGTAAACGAATTAGTTTGTTCGGTAGTCGTGCGCGGAGCTAATTGGTTTCGAAGTTTAAATCGTCAATGTCTACTTGTTTCGAAAATATAACTTACTCAACTTTACGATCCCATTTAATTTCAAATTATGACAAACTTGATAAAGTTGATAAAGCTCCCGCTTACAAACTTCCTGAACGATTACAAGGGTATTATTACTCGATAGTTATCAACCTGTCATGCTGTCGATCAACCGAAGCAAATTTCGATGAAATTGCGCAAATATTTAACGTAAAATTCACATTAGGGATGTCTGGCATATGTTTGCAGCGGATAATATTATTTTAGGTCGTATGTAAATAACTGCGACGAAACGCACTGGTAACGAGCAAAACCTTCATCCTCAACAAATTTAACTGCCGGGCACGTATTCAAGGAGGGTAAACTTGAACTGTCCAAGTCTCAAACCCGGAGTGTACCTGTCCCTCATGATCAGGTGAACGAGGGGATTATGTTTAAGTTCCAAACTGCACAGATCCCGCATAAAGCGTTACAATGGGGGATTAAATTTCGTTACAGACAGATCAATTAGTTTGTCGGTATTTAGTTCTGAATTGCCACTAGTTTACACGAACGAAGTAATTTACGACGCCGTAATATTTATTGATCATTGGGCGTGATATAATTGGGGTTAAACGATTGTGGGGTGCTCATTAATCGTTAACTTTTGTAACTGAAAGAACCAATCATGGAAGTTAATGGAATAGGTTTAATTGTTTTAAAGATTTTTTGCCAGTTTAATGAATTTTACGTTTCGTGAGCGAAACCCATCAGTTTATACGAGCAGATTTTATATCCGCGAATAATTTCACAAATTTAAAAAGTTTCACATGATTTGTCACCAGCTATAACCGAATATGAAATTCGATATTATCGCGAGGCCAGCAAAGTCGCACTCGTGAAGGTTCACATTTAGACCGATCTGAAGCAATTAAACCCGAACACTATTTCCACAGCGCGTTATTAAAAATTCAGCGCACTGTGTAACGGCTAAAATGGCACTTTATATTTCACTTGTAATTCGCCGCAAAATGGCAATTAATTTCGTAATAACGGCTGTAAAAAGATTGATTAAATGTAAATTTCTGTTAGCATGTGGCGCACGGTGGAAACGCAGGTCGGGGCAAGGAAAAAAAATGATACGCTTTAAATCTCGACCACTGAGTGATGGATTAACCCGATATAAATGGAAATTTTATAGTTCGGGCGGATGAAGAGCGCTTTTCGGTAATTCCGGGATTAATTGTTTCTGATAAATTGGAATATTTGAAATTGCGCCGTTGCGGCGGTAATAAAATGAAGAGCGACTTATTAATGCTGCACCAATTTCCGGTGTGGAAAATGCAAAATTCTTTAGTTTTAACTTTTTGACGCTGGACGATATAGGGTATAGCATCTATTTAATATATACAAACGGAAGGTATTTATTTAAGTTTTACGACCTCAACCTACGAATATGTTCTCAGCAATAATTGAGATTGGATTGAGCAGCAATGAAATTGAGCTATGTGAGATAGCCGTTGGCATACATATTCAGTATGAAATAAGAATGCACAGAAAGTTGCTTTGAATGTAAGTTCGTACAAGTGAATTGTGGTTATTTAATTGGTCCCATGAAAACTCAGCTCATAAAGTCGCATTTAGTTAGTTGTATTTACGTCTGTATGTACATTTTGTTAAATATAATATTTTGAGATACTTTCAATATTTTAACATTATTTTTGAATGTGACCGCCTAGGACCGCCTTCCGAACCAGAAATAAAATAATTATTTAAAATCTAATGTAGGATAGGGTTAAATATATAATCGAGCGAATGTAGCACATGCTTGCGATAAAATGAGGTAGGTCGCCTGAGTACGATGACTCGATGCAATGCTAGCTCGTCTATTACTCCTTGTTCCAAAGTAAGCGTATGTTTTAAATACCTGACATGACAATAATTGTTTGCGTATTTAATATAGGTGTGTCGCTTATTGTTACGTATTACGTTTTGGAATACGTCGTCCGAGAGTGCCAAAAGTTGGCAGGGGTTTTTTGTCGTGCCCGCATTATTTTCGCGCCAAAATGTAAGTCACTGATTTAAATTGTGTTGACTTTTTTGATGGGATATAAGTATGTAGTCACGTGCGTAACACTTATTTCACTGAACTGGATTTACAATTGCTATTTGTCGTTTTTAATATATTAAATATATGGGAATTTCAATCCACTTATATTCCAAATAAAACTAAACAATTTCAATTTCAAGATATTATCAAAGTATTACTATTTTATTGGTTTTATTAATTGATAAATCGCGCAGAGGTAAACCTTTCAAAAATTTTGTTCTTACGGTACAAGAACTTCTGTCAACATAAATGGATTACCAGAAAATTATGAGAATGCAGTGAACTATGAAATCAATGACACAAAATTCTACGGCGTCAAATAGCATGTGAAAAATGGCGACGTTTAATGATAATTTAAGTTATTTTTGATTTCTTTAATTTTTATGTATATTGGTTAAAAATGTGTATACATTTTTAAAACATTACATTAATTTATATAAATGGGTATAATTTGTACATTGTATACTGCACATCCAGGTCCTTTGTCTCACAGAACTTATATTTCTTGTTAGAGAGAAAATCGATGTTACATTAATTTATTGGCTCTATCAAAAGCAAATCATTCTGACACTAAAAATAGAATATGAAATCCTTTGAAATTCTTTATATGAATTTGGCACAGAATCAATGAAGTAATTTTGCCTTCGCCTCGAAATAAATCTGCAACAAAATTGCAATGTAAGCGATTTCTGAATAAAAATATGGGCTGTATCGACTACAGTTAATTAGTATAGAATTATGCTTAGATAAGTAATTGATACGCATCGAGCGACGAAGCATTTCGATCCACGTTCAGGGTCTCGCTGTATAAGCGAATTCCTGTGCAAATGGTGGCCAGTTATTAATAATTAAATACGTACATCACTTTGTCAAATATGTAGTTTTATTCGACGCTACAAGTTACGCGGGCCCGGTGATTGATATCATGGCAAGCCTGAGAAGTCGCACGGCGTTCCGTGTCAACATCAACAGGACGATCTCATAGAGATCCTAGCCAGACAAGAACCATAAATTATATCGCAAGCAGGTATCAGTGGCAGAATGACCTCCGCTAGCGTTAGAACGTTCACATTGGCAGAAATAGGAATAGGACTCGTAGCTCTACTTGGGATGACGAAACTGGCATAGGGCATTTGGTGCCGATGCAATGGAGCACTGGAGAGACGGATCAAATCCGGAAATGCCAGGGGCCGCAGCCAAAAAGCATGAAAATCCGGCACCAATGGAAACAACGGAGCAGCTCACCACAATGTTGTCACAATTAAAGGTATTTAGGAATAAGTTAGTTAGACACAATCAGAGCAGATGTAATGACGATCAGCCCACACGCAAGTACAACAGTGAGATACAACAATATGCGATAGTTTTAAGAATTTAAAGATGCGCGAAAAGATATTCTTAGGGAAGAGCAAATTAATGAATTCAGTATACGCAAGTTTCAAAGGATCTTTTTTCCGAAATTTTGTGGTGTACTGGAAGGCAGGTTGCAGGTCAAAATGTCTGAAACATTAAAGAATTGCCGGCAGTAGTCTACCGTCAATGGATAGAAAAGAGGACACCACGAAACGACTCATTGATTCTATTGTACGCGAACATCCACATTACTTACGTTGTGAAAACGCCATTATCTGAAAATGCTTAAGTTATATTGAATTCAAAATATGACTTGGTGAGGAACTTGGTAGCCGACCTAAGAGAAAATTTTGTAACGAGGAAATCAGCAACTGTTCTCTCCATAAAATGCATCAAGCGTGACAACAATGCAAATTTAGTCGAGAAATCGAACAAATTCCATACGAATTAACGTTGGCTCAGGCAGGTAGCAATGAAAGTCTGTGAGAATAATTACGAACTGTAAACGAGAAAGTAGCCGTAGTCAATTCATTCCGCAACAGTATGCGAAACAATGAAGTCAGAATAATACTAAATTTGGTTGGAAGCAACCTAAGAGGTTGCTTCCAAGTGTTTACGTTTTACGATTTCGATAGCTTCTAAATGAACTTTTGTTTTGCCACAAGTTCGATTTGAGCCAGCTTTTGTCTTTTCAAAATTTATAGTATGTCCTATGTTGCGCAACAACAGGCGTCGTTGATTAATTCTCACTGCTAATATGATCCTTTCCCTGACATGATATTTTTTGATTATTAGCCCAACAGATGTTTCTCCATAAGGCACCTCGTTTGTGGTTTGTGTTTCTAAGGCTATTTTGTCTTTGGGGTTTTGTGGACTGATTTTATTTGATAACCTCTAAACTGTCCCTAATTCTGTACGTGGTGTTTTTTAATATTGCAAAAATGGTTCAGATATCGCTTCTTGCTTTTCAGTGTCACTATGTTTCCTGGACAATTAAAACGATTTGTTTATCATTTCTGTTGGGTAATTATTTTCCGGGGAAATATTTCTAGCTTTTACCAAATACTTGTTCTTTATTTACTTCTCATGTACCCTTTACAAATGTTTTTGCAACGAATATGAGTTCATCCGGCTGATGGTACGAGTTGCCGTTCAAGTACATGTTACGGTGTGTATCTTTTCTATAAACTATGTCATTCTTTCCGTCATTTTTACTATGCGGCGAGATTATAAATGTACCATCCAAGTTATTTAAGTTTCAATGATGCAGATGTTTGCAATGACTGCAGTAAGGCGATAACTGATTGGTGTTACTATTCCTGTTTGTAAGCTTGAATCGATATTTTAGAAGCAGTGTTCCCATAGCCCAATCAAATCCTTGGCTTCGTATATTGGAATGTTTGTAAACAGCGATGTTACACCAACACTGTCCAGTATATCTCCTAGGCCTGCTTTCTGATTTTCAACTTTCTAGTAGATGACTAGAATTTTTGACAAATGAATCGTGATCGTACATAATCCCACAGAAGCAAAGTTATGAACAAAATTTAAACCTCACCATCTTGGTCATGGATTTCGTGAAAGGTTATGACTCAATTTGAAGAACCAAACTTCACAAAGCGTTGGAAAAATTGATTCTGAGCGAGGTTTGCCAGGCACATAGAATAAAATAACAGTACGAAGAAGAATTTCTTAAAGTTTTAGAATCGGGTAGAAAAATCTGAGATAGACAGGAAGCCTCAACAATGTTGTTTAACTTGGTTATGGAGGGTGTTAGGGAAAGCTTGAACTGCGCTTTCCTTAACGATCAAGGAATAATATACCACCGAAAACACCAAGCAATTGCCTATGCATGATAGCCAGGTCAAAAGACGAACTAGAAAAAGCATTTAATAAAATAGAAAAATGGGCATAGAAACATGGACTAAATACCAATGAGGAAAAAACGTAGAAGTTAGCAATGAAACAAGGAACGGCAAAGGATAAAGAATCAACAGGTTTGAGACGGAAACAAAAATTTACAACGTGGAGTGAGTCAACCACTTTGATTACTGAGGATCAACATTTACGCACGGCGAAGAGACCAAGAATAAGACAAGAGAATGAGCAAGGAAAATAAGGCAATGGGGTCCATGGGCAGAATACTGAGGTCGAGAGAAATCTTTAGAGCAACAAACCTGAGATCGACAGTTGTGTATGGATACCAAACATGGATTTTACCGAAAAAGAATTAAGCAAAACTGGAACAATGGAAGACAAATTTATTTGTATTGACGCTAATTATGAATTTTCATATACGGTTATAATTTTTCGAGATGTATTGAATAGTATTCAATTTTGATCAAATACCCAAAGTAGGTTCTTTACTTACTAACGCAATATGATTTATTTAATGTAATTTTATTTAACGTAAATTAGACACAAAAATAATTTAGGCATAGCACTCATATAGGAGCATTTTATTCAGCGCATCCTATTTATATGCTATTTTTGTGATCAACGATTTACAAAATCTTATATTCTATCGGAGAGAACATAAAAATGGTAGCGAATTACGCATTGCGCAATAACTGTCCAATATATCACATTTAAGCGAGGACTCTTTACAGCAATAGTCCCCAAAGTGGGGAACCCAAGTGCTCCTGAGAGATGGGCGGAAATACGATTCTAAATTATATCACAACACAAAACTTATATATATATATATTTATATATATATATATATATATATATATATATATATATATATATTTATATATATATATATATAACAAAATTGAACATTTTTAAATTTACATATACGACGAATGAACTTAAATGTAGGATACTATTGTATTAAACTTGTCTTTATCAAGTGCAATGGAGATGGTATTCGCGTTTAAGCTTGAATGGGATGGGAAAAGTTCCAACTACTGGATGTACGAGATCTAGTCGCGTTATGCAATAAACTTGCATTGGGAGATAGGGAGATGGCTTAGCATTTTATCGCTCGCTGGTTTTCTTTGAAAATCAACGACTTGGAGAGCATTTTCGCTCGCATTAATTGTTCTCTTGTTGCGTCACTACACGCTATGTAGTAAATTTGTATGTCTCTCAACTAATTTCATTCCATTATTTTATTTGTGTTGATTCAAGGTATCTTGAAGATATCTTGCTTATTTTATTCTTCATTCTCCGACTTTCGTTTTTTTATGGTGTGGCTAATTTTGTTTGATATGTATTCTTCCACTAATCACAGTCGACATATACCGAACCAGTTGTATTGGTTATTACTTTTGCAGACCATAGATGTTCGTGGATATTCTGGCTTTCTCTAATATGGATACAGCTCTGTTATTTGTTGTTTAAGTGGTGTTTTCAAAGAAGCTATACCGTTCTAACAGTACTAGCAATACAATCACATTGACACTTCTGAGCAACTAAAATTGATTAGACCATAAACGTTTAAGGACGCAATAAATTAGACTTCTAATAATATAAATGTCATCATCTCATGAAGCAAAAACCTATTTTAAATTGTTTTATTACGCACTTCACAAACAAGAGACCAAAAGAGCCCAATAATGAGGCCAATTAGAACCCACCAAAAATATTTATAATAACATTGTACGTCACCATAAAAACAAACAATGTAGGCACTAATTAGTTTGAGGCAAACATGAAAAGGTTTCTCACTTTGTGCTCAAATTCATCGTCCCTTTATATTTACGTGCGGTAATTAATAATTAATTATTCAAATATTAACTCGTTTCAAACGCAACGCTGTACAAAAACTGTGACAGTGACCTGTGAAATTAGTTGTTGGAGAACGAAATGTTTATTTATATAAACTGGCGAGCGAAAACGCCGCGAATAAATAGACAACAATAATATTTACTCTGGAAATAATATTTATTTACGTTACGCTGATGTTTAATAAAATTGTTTGTAAAATGGGTAAAATAACGTCTTTCGTTTCTTGTTTATGAAGCGAGTGTTTCTTACAGATGAAGAATTTCGATTAAATAACAAAACAATAATCATTACAATTTTATAACGTAATGTTTTGGAAATTTGATGGTGGCTTTAATTTATATTGAGTCGTTTATAAAAATGACTTCTGATAATTTTAAATTAAAGAAATCTTTTTGTTGTTCCTTGTTACAATCTATTTTATTTAATATTATGCCTCACAAACCGTTTAAATTATTTTAAATATTTTAGGGTACTTAGACGTTTCATTCTCAGTCTTCATGTACAGTTTATGGAGCCAGTTTTTGTTCTAGACAGAAGTATCAAAAACTTAATTAATTTAATTTTTTATGCAAAAATTATTTTTCTATTCGATTGTTTATTACGTCTCAAAATATAATCAAAAATTAATATCGGAATCGAAAACATCGATTGTTAAAATAACAGTTTAGCCATAAAATACCATTTAGAACGTTCTATACGCCCACCAATTATTTCCACCCCTAGAGAGACGGACACATTGGGAAATTGACGTCAGGTGTGGAATATCCTTCACAAATATTCCACAGGGTATGTTTACATCAAATGCATTGTTAAGCGAGTACTGTTGTCGATAGTTCGGGGCTGAAATTCGTTGATTGGAATGCATGGGTCCTTGACAAGTTAAACGATTGTTCAACGACTAAGAATTGTTCAACTACTTCAGAGTTACTACGTATTGTAAAACAAGCTTGACAGTTTAAGTGATTCATATGGATTTGTTTGATACTACTCGTACATTCCAACAACAAATGCTCCGGTAGTTCTACGGGATTTTATTGATTGATTGATGAAATTCACTTGTCGATGTCTAATCGAATTTTAGTACAATTTGTTGACATTGTTGATAATTTATAATTAATGGCAACAAATTATTTCGTGATATCCTTGGATCCAAATCTTGAGAACGTGTCATCACCAACGTTGAAAACTCTCTAAACTACCGTCCAGGTTCTTATGGCTAATTATTTTCAAACTAGGTTATAAAATATCTCATCCATATTTATAACAAGTTTGAATAAAACAATTTAGAGAAATCGCGAAATAAAAAAACTTCTTTTTTAATAACAATATTAATATTATACAAGTATTTATAAATAGCACTATAAATATTATTTCACAAATCCGTGCTATATAAATTGCATAATAATAAGTTTTGATTAGAAAGACGTGGCGAGGCCTTCACTCAATTAATATTAGAGCAGGTTATTACCTAGCACGACGACTACGATATTGGACAGGCGCCTGTTTGTGTTCAAAATTGCTTACCCTTTGCTATTTGTGTTAATACATTTCTGCGCGTTGTTTCACGTTTACAAGTTGTTCGTTCATTGAGTTGTTGTGAAATGTAATTGCGGAAAACATGAGCACGAACAACAACGTTAAGAAAATACATTATAATGAATAAACGTCTGGTGCCTTTGAAAATTATCATTTAACTTAACTAATTAGCAAAATTTTGTTATGAAATGGTCACAAATATTAATTTAACCTAACAGTTTCTCAATAGAAGTTAAAACTTGGGAAATGAATTGCAAACAGAAGTGCAATTTGATTGTTCAACTTTTGATTACGTTCTCTAAGATTGTATTAGTTATGTAACACTTCGTATATACGAATAATTCAATAACATTACATAGACGAATAATTTCATGAACATAAACAATATAATGAAATTTAAAATTTACATACATATGCATAATTTTTATTTTCAACGAACGAACGTAAATTAATTTAATAATTAAATTAATACTTCGAATAGAACTTACCAAGCGAATAAACTGTTACAGGTGAACGACGAGATCGTGACACACAAATTGTTTATACCGTCAAATGCGACTGGAGTTGAACCGGCACCATAGGATAAATGCCGCCGCGACGCGAGATATGAACAACTCGGAGCGTCGTCAATGACTACGGCCCTAAGCGTCCCGACGCTGGACCGTGACGGAGGAGCATGGAGCTTGCGCGAGCTTACAAAGTTACCTCTATTCCGGAGATGAGGACGACATGTGTCAAAATAATTGCCGCGCGAATACAGTTTATCCCGGATTATTCGGGACTACGTTCGGCGGATTTGCATTCGAAAGGAATCGCGCTCAAAAATTGATATTTGTTTAGGCGACGCGTAACAAGTTCTGTCGCGATGATCGCCGCGCGATGAATGTAATTAGCATTTTGCGGTGTAAGTTCTAATAACTCGATCGAAACTGCATACATTAAAGCGCTGCGACTGAAAATACAGCGCTGGATGGTTTTAATTACGGAGCTTCCGGCTTCAAATTGACGGGCGCTTGTAATTCAAACAACAATACCAAGTTCGTTTCAATTAATTAAACTAAGACACCGCTATAAAGTCGCTTACTACGAAACATTGTTATATGGACAGTATGGTAATAATGGTCTTAATATTAGGCCTATAAGTGCGGTGATAAATGTTATTAATAATTAGCAATACCAATTAAGCTCCCCACACCTAACATACACTCACATTATGGGTATTTGTTTCCTAGTTGATGACCATTGGGGACTATTGGGGTTTTGTTTTATATAAATCATTTCTTTAATAATCCTTTTGTTGCAATTATTCTCTTTATCCATAACTTTCGGCTTATTTGTGCTTGTCGCTGGATCTATTGATATATTAGGTAAGGCGAGTTGGTGATTGTTAGGTATTAGGTATTTTGCTTCTATACAGATTATAATTCTTTCGTGTGATAATTATTTTTGCCCAACATTTGGCTGATTGAGTTTGCTAAAAACTTTGATATAGGTTGGGCTTTGGTTACTACTTATGATCGGACGTAACGGATTTCCTGTTCTATGCAATTTTATGTAATGGATGTTTCGTTTTGATACTTCTTCTATTGCTACTGTTACTTGTGTTATGGTTGGTTATTAGATTGGTGATTTCATTTCTAATATTATTTTAAATCTTTTATCCCATCTTCGATACTGCCTATTATGTCTGCGATTGGCGTGGTAGTTTGTTGTTTTACGAATGCAAATTTTGGTCCAAGACTCACTATTTGTTGAACATTTTCAGGAATTATTTCTTTGGTTAAGTTTTATATCCAATTTTTATTTAATATGAATTGGGGTATTTACTATTAATTTATCTATTTTATTTGTAACAATTTCTTTATTTTTCTTTATTATTTGTTAAACGTTATTGTTTTGAGTTTCTATGAATTGGAAATCGTGTCTGGGTATTAATAATATTTGTTCTTAAGTTTTTTTTTATTGTTATTTTTAATTTAATAATTTTTAATGTGCAAGATAAGTTTTTGTTTACTAAATTCTCTTATTATATTTGTCAACAATATTACAATTTACTTGTCAGACTTACATATATGAATTTATTTCTTAGTCGTAATTAGTTTAATTTCAAATTTAACATAGCTAAGTTTGAAAATAACAAGTAAGATATGTTGAGAATGTATGTAGGCTGCCAGAGAAATTCTGTTGGCAAATGGCAATAAATGTTTTCCAGTTCCTAAGCTAATCCCTTTAAGAGAAATAAAAATGAAAATGAGAACAACAAAATCTGCAAAGATACCTTTAGAATCACTAATGCACGGCACCCTCCTTTTTTTAAATCACAACAAATTCCGAAGATCTTCAATAACTCACTTATTTTTTATTCAAAATAAGTATACCATGCATAGAGAAAAATAACACTTTTTAATGAAATCAACAACTACTATTATTTCCATTAAAAATGATAATTTTATGGAAAAACTCAAAAACTGAGATATTTAATAATATTAATATTATTATAACGACTTACGGATATTTGTTAAAATCACATAATTTTCGATTTTTGGCTGTAACTCAAAAAATCAAAACACAACAAACTAAAAGTTTGTTTCTACCATTGATGTAGCCTCAAAAATTTGGCCCATGAGCACGTGAGTGTTACGTGTATCATTACCCAGTTCCACCCTATACAGTGTTGCATTAACACCCACTTTTTAATACCTGTTTCATACGTAATTTACTGTACGTTGATGGATGTGCCGTGGATTCGATACATTTTATCAAACAATGTTGAACTCATAGACCAATTGAAATAATACCAGTCCACCTTAGCAATGCGATAAAAAAACGTCGCTATGTCTGTTCTAAAAATGTCACAAGTATGATGACACTTTGATTATTCATATATTCGGATGGTACTGAAACCAAACGACAATTGGAAACCCTGCTTGGGCAAGCAAAAATCCATACGATTAGTCTCATCACCTCCTTACAAAGTTTGCCTGGAATTGAGATTGAACGGTTTAATTTTGTTTTCTGTGAAATCTGTATTTCTTAGTACGATTGGAGGATTCTCTTCAACTAAATGAAATAACAGTTTCCGTGTAATTGTTTTCTTGTTTTCTTTTCAATTTACAACGAAATCAGTTAAAAATTATTGTTTCTGGATATTAGTATATTTGTTGATTACCTCATCAAAGAAAACATAATCCAGTACCAACATTAAATTAAGTAAGTTGTCTCTTGTAGAGTTAACATTAAAAGAAGACGTGTACCAACACTTGCACCGTATTTAAATGTAGTCTGATGTTTTATAAATTGTATATGGCAAAAGGTAATAAGAGTAAACAATTTTCGGTTGAGATATTGCCCTCAAAATAGAAGGCTTCCTTTTCCACAATATACAAATCTTAACTTTAAAGTATCCGTTTAGCTGCAATGGTTTGGACGTTAATAATAATAATAATCTATTTTATTTTTTTTTATTTTATTTAACGAGTCAAATACCAACAATGGTGAATATAAGATCAGCATCACAGTACAAACTAAAATTCATTGTCAACAAATATCACGTTAAAATATATCAAAATTGACGAAAATTGGGAAAAAGAAAACAATTTATGCAAAACTGCTAAAGAACTCATTGACTGGTTAATGTGCATGGTCACATAAATAGTCCTTGAAGTTTCACTTGAACTTTTGATGCATGTCCTTGATTTTTTGGGGGAGATGATTGTACACTGGGTAAGGACACTTTCATGGACTTTTGCGGCACTTTTGGGCACAAATATTGTTGAATGATGCCTCGTGTGTCATGTTCATGAGTCCGTTCCCTTTGACGTAATAGTTCATAGTGGTTCCGAGGGAAACGTGCACACTCGATGATATATAAGGATTGTAAAGTAAGTATGCATTTTTTCTGAATCTTGCCAATACAAGATTTTTCTTAAAAATTCAGTCCACTTCAACTAAGTTTCCCCAGAAATATACCATATGCTAGACGAACATTTACTAATGCTTGGTAAGAAGTTAGGCTCGTATCAGTGCCCACAAAAGAAGATATGATACGAAATGCGTAGCTGAAGCTATTTATTTTTATTGCCAGTTGGTTGACATGTTCGTCCGATTTGGTTTTCAGTCCACTGGCACTCCTAGAAACGAGGTGATGGAGGTTGTGGTGTTGATGTATTTATATTGAATTACCATAATTCTCCTGTGATTAACAACAAACACATTTCTAAATCACCTGAGACGTAATTTTGCGCTACAAGTCTCCCTTTAGACATACAAGATGAAGTTGTGCAAGATAAGAAACGGTTGTGGCAGAGGTCTACAATATGCCTACAGAAAGAAAATCCGGATGGACGCTATTTTCACAAGATGCGTTTATCACATGCGAAATATTCATAAAGACGTAACATCACTACAATTATATCATTACGTGCATTTTTTGTTGGAGCAGACTAAATTAAGTGAGGATTCTCTTGGTCTCGTCGTTGTCAGTTATCTTTTCGAACGGACTCGTCCACCGGCGATGCAATATACTAAACCCAGTAACAACCACATAGCTGTATGCATAAGAAACATTCATAACCTTTACATTCTCAATTAGAGATTTTCACCAAAAACAAGCCACTTACAATTACGTAATCGCCGTCCAGTGAACTATAAACGAGGAACTACAGATTTTTATTTTCGATAAAGTATAACCGCTAATTTCGAACGCCATACAATATCCAGCAACACCATTGGATTTACTCCTCATTATTGATAATGCCGATCTACATATATTGCAGTAACGCAACGTTGAAATAACCGCGAGTTACTAAACAAACAATGTGGCCTGCAAATTAAAACGAAACAGATTTAAATTTAGCCCGGCACACTGGACCGAAATTCAAAATTCATTTGAATTCATGTGTTCCGTGAAATTTCTTTCATCTATTCCGCAAGTGCTGTCATGTCGCTACTATCAAAACAATTAACTGCGTTTTGTTGTATCGTTGTTTCGTGGAAAACTAGATTAAACATGTGTTGTGTGTGTTGTCAAAGAGATGTGGAGTGGAGAGAATTCGAAAATTTTGAATGAAAGCCACCCGATCGGTATAAGCACATATTGTTAGTTGTAAGGGCTTGTAATAAATATTTATTTTGATATAGAGTTTTTGTGTCCTAGCTTTTATTATAAATAGTTGTAAAACTTTTCTTGAATTTTTTTTGGTATATTTGTTAAGAATATACTGTTCATTTCAAATTTTTTGGTAGCGACACTTTCTAATGCCGTTGCCTGGTTCGAGAGTGGATCGAATTGTCCAGCAGGCGAAGACGTATATTTCTTCACCTTTTTTAATCCATTGTAGTTGTACTCAAATTAACGTAACTAAATATTTATAAAAAATACGATTAGACGCGACCAAATTGCACCGTGTGACCTGGTTGCTGTGGTTAAAAATTAGCAAATATTTCGCCTGAAATATTTAAACGAGCCTTTTGAAAGTTTCCTGTTCGTTCTATTATTCAAATACAATGATCTGGAATTTACGCATTTAAAACTGACTTATGACTCTCTAACTCGAGGCGATATCGCCGTGTAAATAGTACCCTAGTAGCTCAGACCTAAATGTCCACATCTGAATCAATATATCGTTGTGTTGCACGCCTAATTAATGCAATACTTTGCTTTACGAGTCTACGTTGATACCCGTCCATTGTTTGCGTATTTTAATTTATCAAAATGTCCTCCCGCAATCCCTCCGATGAATACACCGAAATGCTAAAACAACGAGATTTAATCTTGATGTTGGAATTTTAAAACTTCATTTTCGATTTTCAGGCGAAATTTGCATACCTTTCAGAGCAAAGACCCGTCTAAACAAGTTAAGACAAATCTGTCTTTCTTCTAATTAAGATTCCCCGTTCGAATTACTTGAAAGTACGTTTCCTTAATTGGAAGTTCAAATTTCTTTCGTTGGCGGGTAGCGTCCGAACACAAATCTTTAATTGCATAGATGAAATATTTTGGGCATTTTGGGGCGTACGCATTTTTAAATAATTATAGCCGAACTTCGAATTTCGACCTTGCAGAGAAAAGCTCCCAAAGTTCCAACAGGGAGTGCGAACAATAAATTTCAGCCTTTTTATAATTACAGAAATGAGTTATTCCTGTTGCGAGTCAAAGAACTGACGCCCATGTTCCACCGCCGCTCTAATATATTAATGGAATATTGCATCACTTAATTAACACGAAATGAATTAGTTTGAATTAGTAATTTCCACTCTAGGATATTGCTCGGCGCGGCAGTAACGAACAAAGTCATTATTTAAAGTGTAATCTGTAAAAAAAGGGTTCTGTTTGACGCCTTATTATCAAATTACGAATCCGTTTCAAAGTTGACTTGTATAATGTATTAAGTAATTATCTAATAGCGGAAACTGATTTCGCAATATCAAATGGCTTAAATACATATTGTTGGTACTTACGTGAAAATTAAATAAATATCGACTTTTGTTAGTCACAAAAACGACTAAATAATAATCAGTTAATATTTTCAGTTAAAAACACAAAAATATAACGAACGCTTTTAGAATAATATGAATGAGATTTAGCACTAGACTAGTTATTGTTTGATTATATGGTATTGATTAAAACCATAAAATTCTTTATAACTCGTTCATGAACATGAACATTAATAAGTTATAAACTCAAGTTTGAACATTGTCTTCCAGCATTTGGTTTGTAAATAACTATTTTGTCACGTTCTGACACTACAGGTCGTATGGGCCCTGGAGTTGATACATCACTTCCTTCCACGTGGCAATTTTCAGGTCCTTCTCCTGCCATGTACTTCCTGGCTTCCCTTACCCCTACCGCCATCAAACCTTGCCATAAAAGCCCCTTTTTGATTTGTCTGTGTCCAATCTCATCCATGTTCTCTAATTATTTCCGGTAGCTCCGGTTTTCCATATAGACTATATATATAAAATTTTATAGTTCGCCTTATGTACTCTTCCCCAACTCTACATAGTATTCTTTTCCCAAGTTTTGTTTTGTTGATTTGTTCATAATATAAGTTTCTTAACTCTTGCAGTTTTCTGTCATATCCACCTAAAGTTTTGTGAAATCCCACAGAATCTAATTACTTTAATGACTGCGACATTATACAAATTTCAAAAAAGGGTACAAGGGTGAAACGTGAAAAAAAAAGAAATAAACAAATGCTTGGGTAATAAGGATATATTTAAGAAGAAGAAATGAAGGACTCACATATAGAGGAAGTGACATTACATTGATGAAACAAAGGAATATAGAGACCAAATTAATTGATGCAATGCATCTATCGAATCAACTTTAAAAATATGCGAATATGGCGAAAAAAATGGAAGCAATAAAAACGAACGCAAGTACACCACAAAGAATATCGTAGGACGTAGAAAACTTCTAACACACAACAATACCAAAAGAGGAAGGAACTATAAAAAATGTTTGGAGACTTTAGAAAAACCAGCGATAAATATGTTAGTCAATGAAAATGTATTAAGGCTGGATGCAGAACAGAATATCAGCAACCACCATGGTGAGACAAGCAACCTCGAGGTTTTAACAAGTGTATGGCTATAATCACAAATAAGCAGGGGATATTTTGGGTTTAGCCAAACAATACCGTCAACTAACCAAATATATATGCTAACACAATCAATAAACCGTAAGTAAGAAGTGGAAATGGAATTGACAGCATTGGTAAAATTATCAAAAACGCATGGAGAACATTGTCTGCAACATCAAATTTATCAAATTTATATTGTGTGACACGTCGTCTCTGAAACAACAAATTGATTTGTTAAGAGCTTAGGGTATCCATGAAGTTAAACTAACGTTTGTGTTTCATAATTCTGGATGCCTCTTGATAACTCTTGACATCTCTTTTCCGCCTTGCTTCTTGTATTTCTCAAGATAGGACATATATCTCTATACTATACGGACAAGATAAGGACATTTTCACTGAAGCTTACTCCTAATCTTCATTGAAAATAAATTGCCCAACATATTCTTAGTCACTTAATAACTTACTGAAGGACAAGTGGTTGCAATTGTTGGTTTTTATGGGCTTGCATGAATGGTCCAGCAAGAATATCGTATAATGGCTGGTTGGTTAGAAACCAAGGCGCATAACTGCCGCAGGATTTTGATACTAAATTTGTTGGCACAAACGCAGTCTTCATTTAAAGAATAAGTAAATGTCCCATTATAAACAAGATGAGGAACGTGATGGTATCATCGAAGAAGAGAGGGACGTTTTTATTAAGCGCCGAAGAATTTGCAAGAACACACCCAGGGAATAAACCCAGCGTAACGAGTGAATTAAAAGAGTTATCCCAACAGGAAAACATGGAAATAATGAAGGCCATAAGACATCTAAAAGGCGAAATAAGGATTACCAGGGAATGACAAAAAGAGGAAATGGATCAATTTGTGGAGATACTCAAGAGATTAAAAACGGATACGAGGGTGAATACGAAAGAAAATTAGTAATTGAGGGTCGAACTAATAGAAAAAGAAGAGCTATGAAAGGTGGAAAGGGAACAACTCTGCAAGTGTAGAAATGTTGAAAGACATGCAGGCAGAATGGGTCAAGCAGCAAGGAAATGTAACGTAGAGGTAAAGGGAACGATCTTCAAAGACAGGGATAAGGAAATGTTTCCCGATAGCAAATTAGGGCTGAAATGGAAGTTAAGGAAATACGCACAATAAAAACTCAACACAGCAACGTAATTAATGTAGTGGAATTGCCAGATTTTGAGAAGAAAGGGAAGGTGGTGATGACGAATGAATTACAAGGTACAAATATCTATATAAAGGATGACCTAAATAAAGGAGAACGCAGGATACAATGCATAAGAATAATCCAAGCGAAGAGAAAGGCAAATGGATAACGGGTAAGATAGGTTACAAAAAAAATAATTGTTCCCAACTAGGTATGGGTTTAGAATATGCAACTAAAAAAACTTATCAGTAAGGAAGTGGCTGACCAGCCATAAAACTAAGCAATGTAGATGGAATATATTTCAAGGACAGCCAGGTGGACAAAGGACATGTGAAAAATACTCAAAACTCCTGAACTATGAACTAAGAAGGATATATTTTTATGGGCATCTGGAATGTAAATTTAAAGATAAAAATAACAGCCTTACAAGAACATTTTCTTTTCTCTTGTGATATTTCTTTCCAGTTAACTGCAGTACTAAAGAGCACACTCACAATTCGGTGTTTACTATACTACTGATACAAATAGGGATACGATATGTTTGCCTTAAGGTGAAAGTTACTTATCGTGCCTATGGTTAAAAGACTATGATCTTCCATTATGCTTTCCATGTAATACAAGACTATTTTATGTAAGAGGCCAACGTGCCACACCTCGTCAGTGATCATGTCCATGTTTGTGTCGAAAATCGAAGTTACTTTATCTTTTTTACGAAATTTCTTCATAATTACTAGCGTTATTCGATAATATTTCTATGTGATATTTTTATTTTTCAGGTGATGTTTCTTTAGAGGTTAGAGATTTCATAGGTCATATACATCGCTGGATACAAAATTTGGGATACTTGAATTTTTTCTGAATTTGTTTACCTACTGCGAAGGAATTCATGTTTGTCTCGTTTTACAATGCCTTTTTTGTAACGAAATTGGCAAAGATCATTTAATGAAAATGTACTCAACATTAAAAAAAGTTATGAAATGTAGGAAAATCATAGTAACACTTAAACTAGAAAAGAGAGAATTGAACAGGCTGCTGTCAGTGCTGATAGCCGTCGTTGCATGCTTCGTATCAAGTTAGCTATCACATCTTGGGGCAACTCTTCCCATTCCTTCTGTTGGCCGATTTGTAGTTGGAATTGTTTCAGGAACATACGTCGAATACGTAGACAATGTGTTATGTACCTTCTGGCGGTTATTAAGCGACGGCCTATGATCACCACCAGCTCTGTACGTATGATCTGCCAGATAAATTCCTCCCCACACCGTAACACCTACGCCTACAAAAGGTGTTCGTGGAAAGATGCAGAAAGCGGCGTAACGTTGTCCTTGATGTCTCCATACTTTTGCTCGGTTCCGATGTCGAATTCCTATGCTTCGTAGCAAAGTTCAATCTATTTCCTCGATGATGCGGAAGCAGAAGCAGACCTTCAGCAGGTTCTCTAGAGATAAAGACCTTTAATCTTCTTCTACCCGAACGCGGAGAAACATTTGTTTGCCTCCATCTCGCAAAACACACAATCATAACAGATTTTGGGACTTGATTAGTACCTCCGCTTGTATGAGCCAGTCTGGTGAAATCGTCTAATAACGTTATTGACGGTACTTCGTGTGAAACCTAGAGCTTCAGCAATATATCGCACATTGCGTCCATCTTCCGAAAAAACAGCTGCTTTTCCTACCCGCTCAGGTCCCATTTTTAATGAAAATAACTTTACACTTGCACCAAATGACTTTCACAGTAAACATTTTTTTTCTTGCAGCAAAAATAATCTTTGAAGAATCTTCTATTAAGGAAGATCTTTAAAAAAATCATTATTTTCCTATTTATTGTTGTATTGTATTGTGTGGTATTTTATTGTTATTATAGCCATTGAATTATTAAAAATACAGTTTTTATTATAAAATTTAAAAAATTCCAGTGCCACAAATATCGTGTTCAGCAGTGTAGTTGTCATGTTTCTCTTCAGTTATTCTAATATTTCTTCAACTATCATTATCAGTAAACCCAACAAACGTCGGATTTATCTTTTTTAAATGTCGTTCATTTCACGTTCACAAATAAAATAACACATTATATTTTCAGTATCCCTGAATACACGAACACAATGCCAATGTTACTATCGATAATACCAAAAGACAAATTTGAAAAACGAAACTGTCTAGGCTAATAAGACCTAAAAAATTCAAAGTGCACCTCTGGGACGTATGCAAGCGATAGAAGTATTCACACTGTATCCGAGACATGAATATTATGAATACCCCGCTACGTGCATCATATGAATAATGCCTCAAAATATTACATGCAAGTGTGTATATTCAATATTTTATGGAGTATTGTGAAACTGTGTATTTTCTTAATATTAAAAGTTACTGTGTAATATACAAATTTATAATAATGGAATTAGAGTCTAAATATTACTAACAAGATTTAATATTTTAAAAGCAACTAATAACACGATTCTGGATTTTCCAGACGACTTTACGTATTTCCTTAGTTTTGACATAAATATTTATGAGTTAATATAATTTTTATTCTATTAATTGTTTTATTTTGTGAACGAGTTCTTTCATTCCATTTCTATTTTAGAAACGTCCCTCAAAACTTTAAAAGCTTCAATTACCAAATTGGATAAAATTTTGACTTAACTTATTTATCGTGTATGTGACTCGAATGTTATGCTCCGCACGCATTACTACTCCACAATGTTCTACACAAGAGAAATGCGTCCAATTTCGTCGTAAGACTATGTCCATTGAATATGCGTCGGGTTTTCTTGTGAATATGATGAGGTTTCTTGCAAATTCATGCATTTTTTAATGTGGTTGAATAAGGTTGTGAGAACGGGCTTTATATGTAAAGAAACTGCCCTAATAGCATGAAAAGAATCAATCATCAACTCTTGAAAATCGCCCAACTTATTTATTTTAAGTAATTTGAGCAGTAAAAGATTTTCTGAGTGAACGCAAAACAAATTTATATGGCCCGTCCTAATCTTAAGAATCATGTTCAGTCACTATGAGGGGTGTAAAATATCGAACCTAATTTTGTTTCATATTGTAGATACAAAAACTGTCACTCATTGATGTTATCGCGCGATCGGAAATTTTCGAATTGACATATTTAATTAACTTGATCCGCTACTAAAACCATGCGTTAACTATTTTCGAGCTAGTTGATGGGGTAACTCAACATTAATTTCATTGTGCTATGGATTGACAAGTAAATATTTTTATTTAATAAATATACGTACATATGTGTTTTGCACAAAGCATTCAATGTTTAATAATAATAAATATTTAAACATTTTCAGCACTATTTTAGATTTTATGCAACATTTTATTTGCCAGAGCGGGCAATCGAAAAATATAGAGTTTTAGAATACATAACATTCTGTATAAAAAGAATTGATGTAACGTTAAACTCAAGTGCTCCAAAACTTATTTTAAACATGACGAAATAATTAGAATACAACTACAAGCATCAAAACATTGTATTTTATGTGGGTGACTTATATAGATGAGAAATGTAATGTCAATCGAATGAAATTTTTTTAGCAAGAAACTATAAAGAATTCCATGATGTAACGTAATTAATTATGGATTCTATTGGAAAACAAATCAATTTGGCTTTGAAATAGCACAACCACGCTATGACCAATGAGAGTGGAGTAATCAGGTAAAGTAGAAATCTAGACAGACCGAGTTTTATACTCATTACATAATACATGGCGGAACGGAAGGTATATTTGTGAACGGCAGATTTCGTGAGACAATCTTAAAATAACTAGTGTTTTTTATTTCGCCAAAAATGATGAATCATGATGAATTAAAATAATTCGTAAATTTCAGCAACTCTACGTTCCCCAAAATGAATTTCGTAACAGAGACTTTCATAAATTTCTCAGATCACAAATCTAAGTAACGGCCTCGGATTTGATATATACCGGAAACGAACGTTTATAGATTCCTGAAATATATTTTAAATAGATCGTCGTCTATACATTTCACTGATTTTTTTAAAAATTATAACCCTCAAAATATTTATCGCATAAATGTAGGTATGTACGAACCACCAACTTCAGGTAAGTGTTTCCTATCGCGCCAGAAAAATTACTCGGCTTTTTTTAACGCCCAACACCATTTAAGTAATTCAACTGAAATCAAAAAATGTATATCCTGCCTGTTTTCGCTATTACATATTTTATGATTATTTTGTAAAATTAATTATTCATTGTGAATAATATTCCTTAACAACTTCTAGTTTTTGTATCATGTTCTTAAAATAGAATTGAATTATGTATTGAAAATATTTTACAATAATTATAAATCTTAATTATAAGCAGGATAAATCTAACACTACTGTCTTATGTTCAGTAGTAATTTCAGCAGTTAAGTAAATAGTTGGTTGTGAAATCTTATCGCTGAAGTAACAAATTAAATTTACTGCGTATATTTATTACTTGTATACTATTTTTGATTAATCCGTTATTGTTGACAGATTTATTTTGTCTCGAAATGTCATCACATTAACTCTACAGACAGGTAAAACTAGATGTAGGGCTCCTTAACACCATTAACGAATTAATTAAATGGAAGATAGTACAACAATCTATTACTTTCAATAAACTAAACAGGCCTGAAAATTTTCACTCCAACATTTCTCAAACAAATACTTGTAAGCCAATTAAAATGCGACTCGCCCACTTAATAATGTAGTCTTCTGGAAGGATCAAACAGCTTTATGCTGCTAATATAATTTAAATTCCATGCATATGTAATATTGCATGGAACCTTGCATTGTTTGTCACCAAATTGGCGCTAACCTTAAGGGTATTAAGTTATACACGTCGTGATTCACAGTTAAGAAGACGCCATGGCAACGACAGACATTGTTAAATCCGCGCTCTTCAGGCACAAGTATCTCGAACAACGGATGTGCCATTGTCACAGTATACGGAACAAAAGTTTACACTGGCTTTATGTACGAGCGTTATCGAAATCGTTTACACGTTCTCGTTCCGAAAATTATTTTACGGCAGTTGATTGCTAATCTGCTTTGACTTTGATTATTTTAATCGAAGGCAGGGGATTTTAGTAAATTACAAGCATTAATAATAGTGTACATATAGCTAAATTCAAATTTAAGGTCAGCTATTCACGATCGTGTTGAAGAGAAATAAAAAAAAATTAATTAAAAAAATCTTCACGTTATACGTCAATGTGGACAACCGCTTGTCAAGGATTCGGGTGCAAAGTACATTTTTTAGTAAGGTCCATTACTACTATATCTACTGTTTAAATAATTGCATGCGGTGCTTCTTCGGTTACCTAATATTGAAATTTAGTAGCCGTTGATATTAATATGTTTGGAAATTATTCGCCAGTGTAAGGTTTCTCGCACTCGTAATGGACCGTTTTAATTTGAAACGTTTAAACGTCATTACTTCCGAGTTGAGATTGTTTGTAGTTCAGAATCAATTTTTCAAAAAGTAACAAAACCCAATTAAATTGATTAAAAATAACTCTTGGTTAGTACAGTGCTCGATGCTCTTGCATCGATAATGATAAACATCCCATAAAAAACCGATTAAAATATCAATAAAGCACCGCGCCTCGACGTCATTTCGCGGTTCATTTACCGCGGAATTTCCAAATTATCACCAAAATGTACTGCGCGCGAGTTCCGTCTCTTTCAAGTTCTAATCAAGTGTTGCACACAAAGAAGGGGAGCAACAAAACGAAGCATTATCCGGGAGGCGGCCAAATTTAGATATACGCGCGCCGTACAAACGAAACCGCCTACCTATGCCCCTTGCGAAACAAATTGCCAATCCTTTGATCCTTCCGTGCCGGGTTCGCAGGGCACACTAGCACACAAATCCGAAACGCCGCCACATAAATAATGATCAGCGTGTCCGGGTTTATTTTTCGCACGTATGTACGTTCGTCGGGGCTCGTATTTCCAGATGAACTTTTAATTCGCATTTTTCAAAACTGTTGGGGCCATTCGGAGCCGCGTAAAAGTGTTTTTGATGTACGCGCGGTGGTAATTCGAGAGATTTATTTTCGCGTTTCACGCCGAGCTGGGAAAATTCGGAAAAGGGATGGTTGGGATTTTTAAAAGATTTTACTTTGCATTCATCGAGGAACTAAGTATTTTTCTCGTATTAACACGAAATACTTTTGTGTAAAATATGTATGTTTGATATAAATCCTGATTAACAAGAATAAAGTAAATTCTTGTTAATCAGGATAAAATGCCATGGCTTAGTGCAATATGGTAGAAGAAGCCAACTGGATTCGATTGCAGAGAATAAAGTAATATAATATAATGATAATGTTCCCAAACACACCAACCTTTACCAGAGAACACGAACCTCTTACATTTTTCTCCCATCCAGCATTTGTTGGCCTTCTCCTCACTTTCAGATCTGAACATTTGTTCTTCTTCTGCCGATCTCTCTCACCCTAAATATCTTTGTTTCCTCCCGTAGGTAGTTAGTTGTACAACTTTAGTCAATAAAGTGTTGATTGGGTTCATAATTTTAATACACAGTCAAGGAGCACGTGCCAGGGTGTCGCCTTATGTTAAATAAGCGAAGTATGTCTATTACTTGACGAGTAAGTTGATTTTGTATATGTACTTGGGTTCAAAATTCTTGCATTATGCCACCCAACTTATTTCTGCTTAGTGAATCACGTTCCTGTCTGAAATCAATGAACAACATCGATGCATGTCAATGTGGCTCCCTTCCCTTCATAGCATCTGCATCACAGTTAAACTGTGAAGATTGACCAATCTTTGCGAATGCCCTCCTGGTGGTCACCGATTATTGCTTCGGCGGAGAAGCTGAATCATTTGTTAAGGATAAAAGTGAACATCTTTTGTGCAGTACATAGCAGAGAATAATAATAAGAAAAGATTTTTAATAAACATTACAACGGGTCTAACAGACCAACCAGACAATTTTTTCTAACTTTATTTCTAGAGTTTACTTAAAGTTAAGGATTGTCCAATATGTTAGCTATACCCTCGTTGTACCTCCCATTTGATTGAGATTATAAGGTTTTTTCTATTGAGCCATCGTTCACGATAACCGACATTTACGAATTGAAGATACCTAATGTTTTGGTGTTCATTGAGCTTTGATGCTTCTTAGGGGTGTTTATAATACCTTCAATTACATTGTTTATGTGAAGCAGCAATTTGTTGGCTACTGAGAGTTTGGATTTCTTGCTAATTAGCAACATTCTTTTTGTTAATTCGAGTTGTTGAAGTTTCTTCTTGACATATTTTGATATTGATATTTTGCTGTTCTTGCGTTCGCAGTACTGCATATTATGGGACCAAGTACGCTGCCTTGCTGGACACCAGCTCTTATAGGATATAGATCTGTGTGATGTTCGAAATATACGACGATGTGTCTTCGGTAATAATCTCATTATATTGTACTTAATTTCCACGTAAGAGATTTTATCGAATACTTGTCACGACCAGAAATTCTGCAGTTCATATTTTTGCTCTACAAATTTTGTTCGATCTCATTGGTTATCCGATGTAGGCGGTCGAGTAATTATTCCGGAACCCTAATATTAATTTAACATTTTTGTTTTTTTAACTTTTTTAGTAATAGTTTGTCAAATACTTATGACACGATTGGCAGTAACGATAAGATGATGAGCTAAATTTGTTTATTCAGCTTTTGCAGCTTTATCACTTCTGCGGATTTTACAAATTTCTGGTACGTATTTGATGCTAATGTTAAATTAATTAGATTTGTTCGAAGTTTTAAGTTATAACCATGAGCTTTATTTTTATTTACATTTGTATTGATTTCCACAAACTTTTTTTGCATTGTATGCGTTATTATATGCTCTTGTTGGTTACATTGGTAACAGTCCACTTTAATCAGTCACTGCTTCATCTATTGAGTATACTTTTAGGAAGTGTTTCGCGACTGTTTCAGCTTTTTC
Source organism: Geotrupes spiniger (assembly GCA_959613385.1). Classification (NCBI taxonomy): domain Eukaryota; kingdom Metazoa; phylum Arthropoda; class Insecta; order Coleoptera; family Geotrupidae; genus Geotrupes; species Geotrupes spiniger. The sequence continues at coordinate 11,329,737 of OY390735.1, read as the reverse complement.
ACCATTATCTTTTGACCATTGGTTGTTTTCCATTTGTAATGGAGTACTATATAAAATGATTCGAAGATATTGATTTTAAATAAACTCTTGAAGCGATGTTTTTCAAAATTTATCCCAGGTCTATTGTCAAGGTTGGCCGATATTTTTCGATGATAATATTTTCCTATGTCATTATTATAGAGGAGTGGTTAATTATCAAGGCATCTAATTTCATATTATTGAGTCATCATCACGAACTACTACTACAATCGTTTACTTTTCCACCATGTTAATTTATACCTTACTCGAGCTGATTGTTACTTATTCTTATATTCATTCTCTCCAATAATGGCACTTCTGGAAGTTGGTCATCATCACATGAATCGAAAAAACAATAACTGAAAACCGCATAAGTTTGTAATTATTATTTTTTTAACTGTACAACCCCTTAGTTAGTCACATCTGGTATTTCGTTCTACAATTTTCTGTTTTCATGGGGTTAATTAACTGTAAGCTATGTTGCTATATATGCCCCGTCGTTTAAACCAACCTCATTCATGTTGTCGTTCGTACTCATCAGCATAGGACCCAAATCGTTTCTGTATTCATATTATACTCACTTTTAGACGGTAATTATGAATTTGGTTAGTATTTTGTTTGTCGGGTGTAATGGCTTATTGGATGAAGTCGAGCCAATGCGAGTTTTGAATATAAATAAACAAAATTATAGAATTTGGTGAAACAATACCTCGTGAAGCGTACACACAATGTTGCCGACTTCGCAATACCGACCATTAAACGTTTATTTACGTTCACACGTAAAGATCCCGACTGATTAATCGTACTTCCGTGTCAATGCGTGCGACGGGGTTAATCCGAAACGCGACATATTTTCAGCCCTTTAATGGATATTCTGCCAAAGATAATTCTTCACGGTCCATTAGGTTAATTATCGATCAGCTCATTGTTCGGCTATAATCCCCTATCTCGGAATACGTCACACAATCGGCCTACTAAGTGAAATTGCCAATTAAGATCCGACGCGCGTCTCCGTATATATGCCCGTAATAATCTGAGCGTAATCGGAGGATTATCAGATTGTGTAATGGCAAACGTCCGGATACATCGTTATTGATATTCGTCGGCGGAGATTGCGGAGAATTTACTTCTACGGCGTGCAGCGATTTAATTTCGTTCGGTTATTGAAATGGGTTAGGTTTGGCGAGTTTGTTGTGTTGCGAATTTAAAGTTGCGCGGGTTCGGGTTGGGTTGGGTTGGGTTAGTTTCGATTTCGTTTGAACTGGGGCGAAACTATTTGATTAAAGGTTTTGCACTGAAGTTAATCAACATTGCGAAACGGTAATTAAACAGGTTGGGCCAAAAAATGACACAGTTTAGATATTTGGTTGTGCATTTCGTCCTTATTAACTATTTAACTATTATTTCTCAATGAAGTGCTCAAAATAAAAGCGGAGCGATCATAGATGAATTCAAACCTTGTCCTGTTCAATACATTTCGATTGACATCAATTACTACAATAAAATGTAATCTTTGTTGTAGTGTCTAGCCCTTGATTTATCTTCCACGGCACTGTATACATTTAGTTAATGAAGATGTTATCCGACAAGAGGACGTCGTTCTTTTCATTTCCAATATACGAGTTTTTTATTAGCACTTCAAGTGCACTATTTTACCGACATCCGTGAATTTGAAGGTAAATTATCCCTGCTATTAAAATTAAAATTTCGTCTGCAATACAAAGTTAAGTGTCCCTATATTTTTCGAATGTAATTTTATGACGAACCTCAATGTCTTCTCAGAAAACGAGCGATAAAATCGAGTTCGAGTCGTACCGCAGAAATAGTTTTATTGCCGAAGACGTATCCTGGAGGTGTTGGTTGAATGGTGTTGTTTTACTACGGGTAAGATTAATCAAGCAATCAATTTCGATTGGACTCGACTGGGTGTTGCGTTTAAATGGATTTGACGTAAATTGCGCAAGAAAGATTCTTTTTTGTCAATGTCGGTGGGAACCCACTTTTTATTTTGTATATTAGAAATATGTTTAGAGATGCTGTCATCAAAGTAAGAATTGTCCTGAAACTTTGCAGGCTCGATAGGAGGCGGCACAGTAAGAAAAAAATAATTTACGAAAGTAACTTGTACCAATTTGTGGCGTTATTGATGAATTATTCAAATCCTTTGAATATCCCGCAGGAAGGTTGAATTCATTAATTTCATCTAAGGTAGTGATGGTGTTGAAATAAGTGAAAAGACCGAGATAGAAAAAGAAAAATATCATAATATACAATAGATTACAATTCCAAATAATTGTGAGCTAGCCAACATACCTGCAGCATATGAAGAAGTTTATTTCAAATGTATTACATTAATTAATAACCAAAATCAACAATTGATTAAAAAAATTCAACATTCACAATTTTATTTTTATATTAATTTTATCAATTTGAACATAAATGCGAAATATCAATTGTAAGTAAAAAATCGTCGCATATTCATTTTTAATAAAAAAAAAACCCCGAAGCGACGAATTTCGGTTGTACATCCTTTTTATTATTCGTCACGATTTTACAATTAACGAGTTAAAATGATACGTGTCGGCCGGGGGCGGGGAAAAACCGTAATTGATGGGGATGTAAATGATAGGATGTCGCCGACACACCCCGCGGGTATCGTGTTAATCTGACGCTCATCAAGGTGTGTTAACGAGATACGACGGGTTGCAAAACCCCTCAGAGGTTAGGGTCACGCGAACTCCATCGCCGCGCGCCGTCCCTAAAATGCATCCTTATTATCAGCGTAGCGCTATAGGGAGCCTGCACATTACGTTCAAACAATGCAATGCACGACGGAGGTAACAATGGTTGTCGATGTTAATTTTAATGAAGTTGCTTTAAACCGGATTAAGTGATCGCGGTGGTCATTTTGTCAACCAGTTCCGCTCCGCTCCATCGGTAAAAAATGTATATTTTATTCAAGGAGTAATAAATATGTAAGGTCTCGCGGCAGAATGTTTAATAATTTATAGGGACGGAGTGTATTGTCGTGGAAATTTATTTTTAGCGCGGAAATTAGTTCAGAGAATAGTTTTCTTAAAACCACCTCGAATATCATGAAATATGGAACTTCCAGCGAACTGTAACTTTTTGTTACAATTGGCTCGCTTCCCAATCGGATGAAATTAGGTCATAGGTTTACTATCGAATTATCATTTCCGTTCCACCGCTGATCATTTATGTAGTTCGTAACGATTAAATTACAAATAAAGATATCATATTAATTATTTTAGAGGAAAACAAGTTGAAGTATTTTTTTTAGATTACGTTTACAAAATTTAATTTAAGATTCTATTACAACTAGCATAAGAACCCGGTCGTTCACCACCTTGCCACACTACACGTTTGTGTCAAAAGTTTTGTGCCGGCTTGATTAAATTCCCCAGAAGAATTAAAGCCATCATTGGTGGACTCCACCTATATGTGTGTTTTCGAGTGTTTATATTATTAAGTGTCGTGCGTTACATCGATGACTTGGTGGAATTTATTACACGTGGTAAGTACCACCTAATTTAAACGTAATATTTGTATTTGAATTTGTAATTGAAATTGGTCGACCAAAATTGACAGATTTTTTATCGTCACTAAGTGGGGAACAACCTGTTAGAGCAGAGTGTCTATAAATAAATGCGGAAGATTTTAACAGTGACGGTAATGACATCAACCGACTTTGTCCAGAAAAATAATTGTTGAATGGCCTTCTACAATAACTTTGTCTAATAAGTTTTTGGTCTGAAACTGCGTGTCTCTCCGCACTAGGTATGTGGGTGGGGGTTTGAGAATTGCCACCAATAAATGAAACTCAAGAAGAAGGTTGTTCCAGTTTATTTCTTATAGTCAACTCTTTGTTATTAACTTATCTTTATGTCTAACATTTACGTTGCAGACGATCATAAACACCCAGTATTATGGAAGGAAATAACACGGCCAATCTTATTGGTTAAAATCGCCGTTTAGAAAAAAATGCTGTACTTGATAAATTTTACTATTTTTGATTCTCTGGTGCTTCATCGTGCTCAATCGTGCTCAATGACAAAAGATCAAAAAATGTTGGGTTCCATAGCGCATAGTTGGGTTCCATAGTGAAAATGATGCAATGGAACCCACACTTACTCAGCCGAATCATACGTCCATAATATGATCGACTCACTAACACCCACGGCTAATTGAACAAACGCGAAAGTGAATTTCGGAAAAAATGATCCAACGTTGCTTCATGTGAACAATAAAAAAAATATGTGTTGAGTTTGATTATTGGTTAAACGCCAACAGCCATTAACGACGATATGGTTAGAAGCATAAGGGAAATAATTTTGTAAAAACATCTCACGTCCTCCAACCCAACCTAAATCCTCAAAGTTGAATATATGTCTACGTCTCATGCCATTCGTGACACGCAATATTTTTACGCTCTGGTACCCAAAGATATGAAATCGCGATAGATCAATTGGATTTCATCGGATATAATTGGGACAAACCAACCTAACCCAATCCAACCTAACCCAATCGAAACCACGCCAACCAAAAATAACCCAAATTTTCGAAAACGTAGAAGCCAAGAATCATATAAACAAGTGGTCAAGTTCTAAACTCTGCTAAAAAATTTGTTGCGTTTTGAACCCCAATGTAAATTACATTGGAACCCAAACCCGCAATGGATGCACAAAATTAAATATGCCTTTCAAAATTCACTGCAAATTTAGTATGCCAGGTGGAAAGATCAAAAACCCGACTATTCGACATCGACAGTCGTTTAAAGATCGTGGTCGAACCCACGTGAACAATTACAGTGTCAAGAAATATAAACCCTCGTTGAAGTGGTTCATCGCATTCGATGCGGGCAGTTAAACAAATTTTGAAACCCAATGGATATTTTAGGAAAACACCAATTGATGAAAGAAATCAGCAACTAAAGCAGTGTGTACCATTATTTATTATCGATTGCATCTTAACGTTCTGGCAACCTCGCTACTCGCAACCACTTAAAATTAACGACATTTGACTGGTTGTCGAGTAGCTCTGCGTTTAAATGTTACGAATTTTTGATTCGTCATAAACTGTTTTGAGTATTAATTTTTTGACGAACTATTCTCTGGTTTGGACCTACTTGTCTGTGAAACTATTTTTCCAATGGATTTTGTCAGATGACGTGGTAATCTTTTACATCATTCGATGTCTTACAACTAATATATTCATAATGAGAATAATTGTGGTGCATTAGTTTGGATTAAAACAGTAAAACTTGAATATAAAAAAGTCAAGTGCAATCGACACGGTTAGGTTGGATTGGGTTAGGTTACGTTAGGTTGCGTTGGGTTGGGGCGGGTTGGGCAAGCAGTTTGAAATGATCTGAAATTTTTCTCGTCTTTTAATCTTGGAAGGTGAAATGTAGTCCAATACATCGTCATTAGGAGCTAATTTGCAACAAATTTGAAAAAATGAATTTCCAAGCTGACAAAAGTATCTACGACGTGATTTTGCGCCTGAATATACAACAAATATTAAACGTTACTGAAAATGTTTTCTGATAACTTCATCAGACTGCCAGAGAATTACTTCCATTATCATTTGGATCTTTTGACCAACAGATTAACGAAATGGATTGCACCGACTTATGTTGAGTTGATCATGATAAAAAAATGGCAAAGTTTTCTTTTTAAGATGACAAACGATCAAAATTGGATTAAAATACAACTAAGTTGGACTCAGTTTAGACAATGGGCAATTGACCACATTTTAAGATTTAATCATACCTAATGGAACAGATTGCGGCGAAGCCTACCCGGTGACTTTTTTGAAAATTCTGTTCAGCTGATCGTTGATTTTATATAGCTTTATAAATTATGATCTCGTCTAAAAGGCCATCAGTTGTAGTGAGTAGGATTGGGGCCCAAATTGATTACAATTTAAAGTTTATAAAATTGGTAAAATTCGTTTAACTAGCAAATATTTTAAATAATTGGAAAACAATCACAATTGTGCGAAAAATATGCGCCAATAAAATTAAGTTCAGTTCTTTGATAAGCTTTACAAATAGTTCTGTTCAAATAAAAACGGAGAAGATGCTTTGTTTTGAGCTTTTTCAAGCAGAACTTTATTCTAAAAAAAGAATATAATACACGCCGTTCATTTACTTTAAAACTATCGCCATTTTGCATGAATTTCTACAAAGAATAAAAGTCGGTAAGCAGACAAGAGTTATGGTCATGGACTAGTGGAGGGTACTAGTGGAGGGTACTAGTGTACTGCATTAGGCCGCAACAGGCCCATTCCCATATTGATGGTCATCCAGTCTATCATACAGGGTAGGCGTTAGATAGGCCGGTAAACCCACCTCCGACCTAAAAGATTCTTCCACACGGTAGATACGTAATTGAGAGTCGACGTGGGTGGGAGTACTAATCGTTAGAGTGTTCAAGTCGTACAGTCGAAATCAATTAAAGTTTTAACCTAACGCCTACTTAAAGAGTAGGCGTTAGGTTACTCTTAACATAGTATAGTTAGTAGGCAAACAGCTTTGAAATACTAAGAACCAGGTGGACATTGTTTTTGCACAGTATTACGCTTTGGGTTTAAACAATGAGCAACCCATTTGAAATAGTGCACGAGTTTTAATACCCAACAGAAGAAAATTTCAATTTCAATGTATTGCCTTGGTATGTGTTGAAAAATCAATGCCCAACCTGGCAGGTTTATGAATGAGACAAATGTAAACCAAAAATGAAAATGGATTGACAAATTCCGAACTTGGATAAATTTATTCGGTACTGCAAATGAAAATTGAACCCCCTGACCAAATTGAAAAACCACAATTGGGACGCAAAAAGACAAAGAGAAATGCGTCTATCAAGAAAAGTGATAGTTAAAGTGGACTAATATAAAAAATCAATTGCAGTTATTTGGGTTGTTACTAAAAGTGTTGTTGACTACTTAAAGTGAAAACATCACAATGACCAATCGAAATCATTTAAATTTGTATTTAATATAAATTTAAAGGAAGCCTAGCGCGAAGAATATTGAAAAATTCCAAATCAACTCACAAAATGAGTGCTGTACTTAGATTCGGCGAAACTAAATTAAAATCGCAAAATGGCAATACGACGATATTAAATTTCAGTCACATAACATTTACTATACTAATACAATTCGAACATAGACTAAAACTGTGCCAAACGAATAAATTAAGAAATACATTTTAGGAAAATTTAATGACGTCCAACATGGAAAATAAAATACATTACAATAACCTACCACTAACAAATATATTAACATTTACATAATATGAGTTTCGTTGCCATTGATACATATTTGGCATGTCCAAGAAGTTTATCAATGGTCGTACAAATAATTCGATCTGAAACTAATCAATAAGTCAAACGTTGATCGATAGATGTCCGTAAGCATATCGCGATATAAAACAAAGAAACAAACTTCAACAAGGCACAAAGACAGAATACAGGCAATGAAATACGTACCAGAATTAGTCTATGTTTCAATTCATGAAATTTTTATTCTGATTTCAGCTCGATTATTTCCGATATCGCTATCGCCTTGGTATACCATCTTAAATGTTCGCAGGTTTTAATATTTGCTTTTAAAATTGGAACAATGAGGCACTGGATTAAATTGCCTGTGTAATCGAGGGTTTATCTGATAACATCATTTTATGATTATTTTAGTCGAGTAAACGGTTTTATATATACAGTCGAACGAACTTACGATTATTCCAATTCACGAGCAGATTTATGTGATTTAGATCAAGATATCCAAGTGGAAAACAAATTTCTTTCAAATTTGTCGATAATTATCTATTTTTTTCTTATATTTTATTCGTCATCAATATTAATAATAGGCATCACATTATTGCTTCATACATTATTTGAATATGTGATTTAAATTGTGTTTTCACTTAACTACATCACTAAAGCTGGCCATAATTTTATAGCACCCAATGTCATAAAAGTAGTCATTGTGATTTTAATTCGGTGGCGCGAAATTGCGTCCAGACCACAATTTATTTTTTACGGACGCAACGATAAAATAGTTCACCTACAAATGCCGCCACAATGATAAATCATAACGGCGATTGTCCAGGGCGTAATATAAAGTAGCGTGGTTCATCCTACCCATTAGCAAAATGAAATCGTACTAAACCCGTTCGGCTGAAGAACGCGAGCCCCGAAAATTTTCCGCACGTCGAGCGCCGGCTACGCCGGGCGCCGCCGAACAGTACGATGGCGTTACGCGAACGTATACGCAGAAAGCAGAGGGATGTGCGACGAGAGCAAACAGAGGATAAAAACCTCTCAAAATTAGATCAGCGGCGATACGAGCTTCAATCTCGCTTCAAATAAATTAAACCTATTTGCTTTTTATGCTCCATCCGCATTTATTAAAAAAGGTTCCGGTTTGATACCACCCACTGGGACGCATCCAAGTTTAACAATCTGGAAGAGCAGTAACGGTTTGGTGAGATGGCGTTTTAAGTTTCGATGGGTAATTGAGCGTTACCGAAGAAATTGACGTTTCGTTGGGTAATAAATTTTTCGATCTCGCAATAAAACGAATAGCTTTCAAATTTCAATTTATTTAAAATATGTTAAAACAAAATTATTTTCATATTTAAAAACCACCGTGTCTGGAACATAACAATTTTATTGTTATGTTCCATTTATTGTTATTGTTATTATTTTAATTAATTATTATTTAATTTTAACTTAATTAGATTTAAAATTGCAGGCTCTTAAATCTTAACTTAGAATAGACTTGAACGTGAGACTTGAAAGTCTTGCAAATGCACTTGCTGTGCAGCTTGTTAAAAATGTTTATTACGGCGAATTTTAAAATAACTAAATTATTGAATTAACTTAGAAATAAAACAACATGAAATGACTTTGAATCTAAAAGCTCTGCTCATTTACATCTTTTCTTTGGTTTTACCACTAAGGGTTATTATTGTTTGTACTGCGAATAGAACACACCCATTCATTACAGCGTTCAGTTAATTTTTTGAACAGTAACGTTCAGGTATATTTGCTCAGTTTACAGATGAAAACTTCGTTCACTCCATTATTACGCTTAGGTTGTTTCTAATTCGTCATTTATTCCATCAATTTCTCAATTTATTGGAAACCAACAAGTACGCACACCCTGAGTTGTGGGGTAACGGTTTGTGAATAGTGCAAATAATAATAATTTGCAACACTAATCAAGAAGTCAAAAAAATAAATTCATATAAATTACTTATGTAGGGCATTGTGTAAATAAGTGAGACGATAAAATGTCACTATTTTCTTTCACGTATTGTAACATGGTGTACAAATAATATGAATTTTGATGGTAAGGTAAGCTGCAATATTTGTATGAACATTAAACCTGCTGCCGGTAGCAAACAATAAAGGTGTGTAGTTCTGTGACTATGGGCCCTTATATTCCACAGAGCTGTGCATTTAGCCATTAATGACGTACACAGAATACATAAAATGCACAGCAGCATTTTTATAGTTCGTTCAAGTAATTTGAAATTCGAGTTTGTGAGCAAGGAGGCTTGAAATTTATTTTTGGGACTGTATGTCAATTATCGCAATTAATCCCTAATACGAGTATGACAACAAATGTTTGAAAATAAATGTTTTAAGAATTTTGCCCAACCTGAAATTTTCATTGCATATTTCTATCCTAATAAATTTGAGTGATTGCATCCTGCACGCAGATGAGTCAAATATTGAAAGCTACCGAAGAAAATTTTGATTAACTACTGAAAACGCCATTAGATATTTAATCTACTTTTATGGATATAAAAATTGAATTAATATTCAACGAACTATTGTAACATTCTTAAATGAAAGTTTTCATATAATAAATCATATAATTAACAATAATGTTCTTTGTCGAAAGCCTCTCCGTAAATTCTAACATATACTCTAGCCTGTAGTAATATTTTCGATTGCAAAACTAAATATTTTTCATATCTTTTATTAATAATAATTATACAGGTCAACACTTAATATGGTGCTGCAAAATTTTAAATGTTATGAACGGAATATCTAAATTTGCGACCCAATCGATCAAATTCTAAAAATTAGGCATTTTATAATAACATCAAGTTTTCTAAACAAATCATATATTCATTAAATTATTCAACATGAACAAAACTCATTTGTCGTGATTTTTTCTCGTAAACATCGGCAGGGCACGTGTCCGATCTATGTTGGTATCTTTCGTCCACAATTTTTCGCTACAAAAGCTAAGATTCTCTGGGAATCTATCCAGCATTTTATAATTATTTAGCATAACACTAACCAAAATTGAGTAATTTTTTGATTTACCAGAAAGGTTTTTATAATTTACACAAATGAAAGCCAAGCCAATGATTCTAAATTGTTCTTTGCATTTATGAAGTTAGGATCTTTCGTCGATTTCCAATCTGAATACCATCAAATATACAAACTTTTAGCTTTTCAAAACTTAACCTGGGAAATTTGCTCGCTAGATATGCAAAACACAAACCATCTTTATCTAACGCTTTAACGCATTGTTTCATAGGGCCCAACTTCATATATAGTGGGAGCAGAATGATTTTGTTCTTAGAAACCAGCGTTAAGTTTATAATATTATGCTTTTCTACTTTCAATGTATCCCTTCTATCCTCATCTCAATTCATCCACTTCGATGCCTCAACAAAAAAAATCTTCCAATTTTCAATGCAACGCAGATAATCCATTGGGGATTTTGCTAACATATTTTCTCTAGTAAAAGTAAAACTGTTTGATATTCTTTCTCCAAACTTGTTGAATGAGCAATGGGGATAGAACCGTGTTATATCACCATTGTGTAATAGGACACATTTTAAGCTTCATTTGGCATTGTCTATAAAAAGACGCAATTCACATGATGGTATTCAATGATCCATATTTTGTTAAGTCTTTTTAAAAAAATAGGGCTTGAAAAAACAGAAAACGATTTTTTCTCTATAGCACGGTACATTACCATCTTCATGCCCAGAGATAAGATTTTTGCCTTTAATCGAGACGCCAACTATTCTGAAGATTCTTTAGAAAGGTTGAGCTCTGTCACTCAGCTCATCTTGATTAGAAAAAGGTTAAGGGTTAGAATGTTTGCTTTTTGCTTTAAATTCCTTGTCATTTTCGTTACTTGCATTGACAGTTACGTCCATGTGAACAACACACAAAACAGTTCAAGTATAGCACAGGTCAAATTTGGATGACTCTTTTTTCGGTTCATTCCATGTAACTTCACCGACCAAAAATACCAGTCATCAAAGTGACTTCTTGAAGGGTCCAAATCATGGGAACTCGAAATTTCATGACTCATTTTATCTTCCATTGTCTTTTGTATTCATAGTTGTTTTCCAGACAATATATGGAGCCCACGACTTATTCTGGTCCTTTATGTACGTGCCAAAGTAATGAAGGTGCGCACTTCGTAGAAACTCATTTATTCGTTTCCTGAACTTTTAGGGGGTATACTCCCCACAAATGCAATAAAAGGTGTCAGGGTCATTTAAACAGCATCTTCTTTCGAATATTCTAAAATGTGAAAATAACCCACAAATAAGTCTAGTGAACAAGTTGTTTACATCAAACTGTACGTAATGTGACAACCACAAGTAAAAATTAAATCATAACTAACTTTTCTACATAGTCAATAATGATTGTCAGTGTCACTGCAGCAACTTTTATACATTTAAATCAAACTTATATGTTTTAATGAACTTTTCATTTTTAACAGTCGTCTGAGATTACGGTATGAAAATGCGAAATACATATGTCAATCGCTATAAATTGTATTCGAATTTAAAACCATTACTGCGTGATGTCTTCCCACCGTCGTCTATGTTAGGTTCCGCAAAAGAAGTGCGAAACCCGCACTTGCCACAACGTAATCAAGAGAATTATGACGAATTCAGGATTTCTGATGGTTCAAATGAGAAATGCTGAAGGCTTCAAATCATAATTTGAGATCATGAAACTTGGGTTGGGTTGGGTTTTGTTTTCAGTAGATAGAGTTTGATTGGCTTGGGTTGCGTTTGAAGAAATTCATCGAAGTATAAATGAATCACATGCTTAAATTTATGGCCACATATATATAAGACGAACTCATGTGGATCTTGCTTCAACCAAAGAGATTTAGTTGAATCGAAAAGTATATTCGCAAAAGAAGCAAACAAACGAAAACAATACATATATTACTATCCTCAAAATCACAAATTTTCTTCGTGTCGCATTAATGGAAGCTATTTTCAGTCGAATCTAGCCTCCCACTGTACCACCATTCCAAAATACTTGTTCTCGGCTTTTCAATATTATTTGCCGCAACATATTTGTTCAATATATTTTTGCAATGTCGTTTGCCAATCTCCATAATTATCACGATATTCCACAAAATTGTATGAAGCAAGTTATTATATAACCAAACTTCTATCGTAACTAAATCACTTGCCGATTCATTTGATTTGGCAAGTTAAACATAATATTCACCGTTTAATAAACACAGTATTCCATGCTTGATTATATTAAAAATATCTAAATTTTTGTCTTAAATAAATAATTATCATGTCCGGTTGACGCAATTTTTATAAGCTGAACTATAAATAATCAGTAATTGCAATAATTACTAAACTTTATATAGCTGCAAATTCCCATTGCTGACAAAGGCCCCTGTTTAAGTTGACCATGATTTCATGCACAACATCGAAATAGGTTTTTCGTCCGGCGTTCCCACCATTCTACCACATTGTATGAGTATTTTTAGCACTTTACACTTAGGGCAGGCTTTGAGACTTACTAAATAGGCGATACAAGAATGTATATGTCTCAGTTCGACTCAATTTTCTATTTCATTTCTTAATTAACTTCGACATTGAATTAAAATTGTTATTTTATTTATTCACATTAACTTATCTCCCTTATTATATATTATTAATAATTTCAAAATACTTACTTCAGAATGTTTTTTAATTTTTTTAATTTTTTTGATTTATATTTTATTTTGAAATCACAGTTATATTTACGTCAACATGGTCTTCATTAAAATGTGAAATTCTTATGTTACAGGGCAACAATTAAATTGGTAAATTCCTACGTACTTAACATAAAATTTATCTTCGAAAAATATTTACAAAAATCTACTCAATATATGTTAGAACGCAGCAGCACATTTAGCGATACCTCACATAAGAGATCTGAATTATTCCATTATAACAGCAATAAATATAAATTCGTTGTATTTATTTCAGATACAAGATGTGCCCTATAATGCAAATCACGTTTCACAATATCTGGTTACTTTAATTGCACTACAAAGGTATTGTAGGAGCTTTCTTTGTGGTGGAAAATGTCCTTTTTCATAGTGCTGATGGTTATACTGTCTTTCTTCCTCCGTACAGCCCATTTTTAAACCCCATGGAGAAGTTATTAAGTCAGTGGAAGATTTATATTGGGTCTCATAAATGAGGAACAGTCGTACGACGATATTGCCATAAACAATACAATAGATTAATGAAATTAAAACTGCCAGTTAAAAGTTTACAGAAAATTTATACTTAGACATAATCATTAATTTAATATAGAACGAAAACTATTGAATAACCTTTATTCCACCCTTCTAACTTGTAAGAAGACAACGCAAGTTGAATTTACTGCAAATAATTCTATTGTTTGGTGGATTTAAAAGTTGGCTGCAACAAACTGCAACTAATTGTTTTTCGACTAATTCCAAACTAGATTACGAGCGGTAACTCGGTAAATGCGGGACCGTTGCGAAAAGTTCGGGATAATTAATTAATGAATTTAATTTCGAAATTCCTGTACCGTCTGGACGCATGTCTTGTATTACATTCTAGCTGCTTTTTATTGCTCGGAACTCCCACATTCCGTTTCTTTAATTCTGCATTAAAGTAACGAAAAATACTTTGCATGTACTTTATTTTTATTCTGGTGTAATGGTTTTAAAAAAATCACTATTAAGAACTTTGACGTTTTAGTACTATTTTTTATGTAGCAAATATTTATGAAGTAATTTTTAATCCTAAATAATTCTATTAAAATCTTCATTAGAATTAAAATAGTTCTAGAAACTTTTAATTTCAATTTATTTCGACTGCGCCATTTCGATAAGCCAATCGACACTCCGGCGACATCCGAATCGTTTTATTTCAATGTAAAACTGTTCAGGTTTATCAATATTTGCAAACGGGAGCGCGCATCCTTCTGCTTTTAATTAAATATTTAAAGGCCGTTTCTCAAGTTTAATTGATGTCTAAGACGTGAAACACGAGTTTAGATTATATCCCTTTTGCCCGACACCGACACAGAAGGACAAAGCACCTCGATTTTCCTCCGCGGCGATTACTTTCGCCCGGATGTTTGCGCGTAAACTTGTGTCGCTGAAATTAAACGGGAGGTGGCACAGTACAACTGTTTTGGAGAAAGTTCCCGGGCACCTGTTTATCTTGGACTTCTCCCTGCTGAACAAATTATAACTCGGCAGGACAATATTGTCTCGGCGAATGTATTGCACTTTCTATAATGGGTAAGTTTCGTAAGTTAAATATTCATTAATTATGTTGAAGGAATAATCTCGCAGAGATGTTAGATTGGATTGTTCCGAGTAACAATTCCTCCAGCATTGTGGAAATAAATTGAATACTTGTTTAGTTTTGTAAATCATGTATGGGTTTATTTTGTTCTTATTACTGCATCTGACGTTTCACCAGTGACCAAAATTTCCGATCTGCTGTACTACCTTTAATGCACCCATGCTTTGTCTAATCTTTACATTGCACGTTCTTTGATAGCAACAATATGTTTAAACATTTGAAACAACTAATAGATGGAGGACACATTAAAATTTGTTCCAGTTTGTTTTTTTTTATACTTTGTATATTTTAACATTGAACTTTTACACTTTATAGTTTATTTGCAGTTTTTATTAAAGTTATATTTTCTAGTTTATCTTAACACAAACATATTTGTGAATATCACAAATAAAAACATGATAAGCCTGTTACAATAAGTAACAATAAGTTACAATTTATAAAAGATAACCAAAGACCACCACAACAAAGATACACAACAATACACAGTCTTCGTAAAATTACCGTAGAACAATGGCTCTTCACGCACAAAACACATTAACCTTAATTTGTACAAAATGCATGATCCCTAGACCCCTCAACACCGCTAACAATAAAAATAACAATGGGCTCGTACATACAAGGCAGCAATTGTTCGCGGGCGCCCCCTGGGAAATGTTAGAGACAAAGTGCGGGAATACGCGGTTGGACATGTGCTCGGAATACGAGTCGCATTTACAGCTTTCATGAGTGAAGTGCCGATGACTAAATTATTCCCTTCCGGAGATATGCCAGATGAATACACAAAACCGAAACACTCGTGTATTAAGAACCAAGTGAAGTGAACTCGCATTTCACGTTGTGAATTATTTGCGAAATAATTTGAGTTGATTGGTTCGGATTGTTTCTACGAACGAACTTTTCGAGAGAATTTGTCAACGAATATTATAATTTCTCCCGACTGTATTGAACGTAAACGCTCGCCGTACTCATGTCCGTTGACACGTCAGGCTTATTATGTATTTGAAAGTTCATGAAGCAACAGTTCAGACGGCTACACTGCTTCGCTGAATTGAGCTTAACATTTTCATGCAAAGTTATGAAGATTGAAGAGGGAACGTACTTTGTGACATGTGGAGAATGTGGTTAATAATAATAAAAAATATAAAGTATAGTTGCCACTGAGTGGATGAAAGAAAACAATTTATTATCGTTAGTAAATTTTTGTAATGTTTTCGCTTTGCCCGATATTACTTTCTCATCTTGCATGTAAATGGTACTAAACGATGCTGTTAAACATCACGTTGCAGTAGATTTAACCCAAACTATAAAACCCATGCGTTATTAATTCTTCTTTGTATCCTCGTGAAACATCTCGAATACGCCCCATAAAAAGGTAGTTGCATGAGGGCGAAAGAGTACATTTTAATGAAGAATGTTAGGATGTTAGTAGGTAAGGTTGACTTGAGTGATACTTCAAAGCGTTAAGGAAAGTGCTGTGTGCAGAAGAGGTTATAAATCAAAGTCTAAAAACGATCGAGAGAGGTTGATAGAGAGAGAGAGAGCAGGAAATGACGAACGGGCATAAAATGACACGAGGTTCTGTTTACGTAGTCAAGTAAACAGGTGGCAGGTGATTTTGTACGTCCTCCTATGAATATAGTGGCGATAAGGAATCCTGATCTTATATAAAGGCTGATCAGAAATGCCAACAAAAATTGTCAAAAAATGCACACTTTTTCTGCAATTGTCAAAAATATCTAAATTATTTATAATGCAAAAAAATCAACATTTCCTATAATAAAAAAATCATTATCAAAATTCTCTAAAATACAAATACCTATATTGCAAAAAAATTAAAAATGCAATAAATGCAAATGAAACTTACGATTCCCAACATGACAACATTTTGTCTTATTTTCTCTATCTGTTAAGATTCATTTAATTTCATTTATTTTGTTTTAATTTAGTAATAAGTGTCAACAACATAGTAATGCAACCAAATAATAAAATTTTGTCAAAAAAATGTTTGTCCACTTTTTGCTTCATTGATGAAAACTGCAATCAATGTACTCTATGATCAATAATTAAATTGTGCACAACGTAAAAATGTGGAAAAATGACTAAATGTATAAAATGTCACAATATTCCAAAATTTATTAAGGAGGAGAAAAAACTGCAACAACAATTTTTATGCAATTGTCAAAAATATCAAAATTATTTATTATACAAAAATTAAAAAAATTGGTGCATTTTTGTAATAATTCGTCATGGTCAAAATTCTCCGCAAAGGCAAATATCTGTATCGCAAAAAATGACGAATGCAATAAATGGAAAAGAAAAAAATTATTTAAGATTGCCAACATTACATTACATGTTGTCTTAATTTGTCTATCTGTTAAGGTTCATTTCGTTTTAATTTGTGTAAGTGTCGACAAAGTAAAAAATGAAAAAAATTGATAAAATATTATCAAAAATATGCTTGCCCATTTAATTTGATTTTGCTTCATTGATGAAAACTGCACACATTTTATTTTAGTATCAAAAATCAAATTGTGTAAAACGCAAAATTTTTTATGCAATTGTAAAAATATCAAAATTATTTATTATGAAAAAATTGCAAAAATGCACCTAAACATTATCAAAATTTTCTAAAAGTCAAATATCTCTATTTCAAAAAAATTCAAAAATGCCATAAATGCAAAAGAAACATAAAATTGCCAACATGACAACATTTTGTCTTAATCTAAAATACCAACCCAACCCAACCCAACTCGACTCAACCCAATCCAACTCGACACGACCCAATACAACCCGACCCAACCCGACCCGACCCAACCCAATCCCGCCTAACCCAACCCAATGGAATAAGATTTATTTATATCCCCGATAACAAATCATGAACCTCGAACAACGGAATGTCATATAATAAACACGAGGCACACCACCATCAAGGAAATGGGGGTTGAAAAGCATTCTACTACACTTTCAAGACCAATCCAATAGAGGAAGGGCATTTTCTTCTTACTGTGTAGCCCATTATTTTTTTGCAAAAATCTTGGATAACCCAACCCAACCCAACCCATCTTAATTGCCATTATTTCCATAATAACCAAGTGGAACATACACACATCAAACAATGTTTGCTCTTTTTTAAAGGTTATTTTATGGACAAAAGCAGCATTCTACTACACATTAGAAGTACAGCCCAGTGCTCTTGATTCAGAGCCCATCCCAAGATAATCCTATCACATGTAAAAGTTGGGGAAGTTTTGAGATATAGCAGAGAGCGTAAATGAAGAGTAAGGAGATTAAGATCGTTTCTTTATGTATACACAAGTAAGTAACACAAGTAAGAGACTTACCACCATAAGTGTACCATTTTTTTTATAATAATGAAGTCTGAAACACTAGGGCGACGATAAAATTGAAAAAACAGAATTGTGAAACCAAATCTACTGGTACTCCAACAAAATTCGTTATACCTTTTCATAATTAGGAATATTTGACTTAAATGATTTCAGTTAGAACATGCATGGGGTATGCAATCTATCCATTCTTCTATCTTCATATCAACTGAGACTATCATTCAAAAAGCAAATCCTCCTAGACCAGCAAACAGATGGACGCATTGATTGATACGATCCTGAAAATCATATTTCTCCCTCCCACTAAAAACAAATGAAAAATTATAATGCATTTCTTAAAAATAAAGCTTTTATTGACTTCCTTACTGAGTCTAAAAAGACCAATTCTATTTTGCAGAAAATCACAAACGTGTATTTGAACCTAATGAAGAAGATGCCCTGGCAGGCGTGGGAAAAAATCATACAAGAAAATTTGGTTATTATACCAACCACAGTTCCTCAGATAAATTTCTCAGATAGAAAGCTGGCGTTGATCTACTAAAGGTGAAATCCAACAATTACCGGAAGGAGACATCAATAAATGCAATTTGATCAATTGATCAAATTAAAATATGTACCATTACTGTGGAAAACTGCAGAAGCCACGATGATCCCCAAGCCAGAGACGTCACCTAATGACATATCCTCGTACATGCCATCACACTTTTGTTGGAAATGTCATAATTATATGAAAAAGTTTTCTGAAACGACCATCGAAGAGCAAAAACTCACATACATTAATCAGTATGGGTTTAGAGAAAACCACTCCACCATTGATCAAGATTACCAATGTCATGGAAAAAGCTGTTGATGAAAAGAAGCGACTACATGATATTTGCAGTCGCAGAGGCAAGGTTTCGTTCAATAAATTTCGAAAATCCCTGCAGTTATCTCAACTGTTACATACTTATCCATCTTATAGGTAACATGCCTGTTCAGAACTAAGAGAAATTAACGCTGGAGTACCACAAGGATCGAACCTCTATATGCTGAATATTTAAGATATTCCAACTGTAAGAGATAACACTATTACAACTTTGCTGATGACTCCATCCTAGCAATCGGAGATGCCATGATGAACAAACAAAAAATCCAGTTCTCAGTTAACAAAATCAATCAAAATCAAAACTGATCTAAAGTCTTGGTAACTTCACCAATAAAAGCGTTCAAAATATGCCAATTAATATAAATGATATTCGAATACCATTTGCAAATATAGTTAATGATTCGGGTTGGGTTGAGTTGGGGAAATATTTCTGCTGGTCATTTGTATTTTTTTTACTGACGTTTAATTAGTATCGTTTTCAAGGGTGGTTTCTCAAATATATAAATACAATTACAAAGGGTATATATGCAAGATGTTCGTTTATAATAAGAAGGATTAAACAAATTTGTTATACCAATCGTGTATTTTTCTTGTACAAATAAAACATTCATCTACATTAAACAATCCACGAGAAGGTGTTCCGAAGCTAAAAAGAACTTTTTCTACAATTTCAGCGACAAATTCGTCGTTAATTACATTTTAATTGACGTTTTATGCAGTGCAGTAAGTAGCAGGGACGTTACTTGAAAATAACGATCTGCAATTAGAGCAATTATAAACATTAATGCGACGGTAATTACCATTCTAATACTAAACAATTACAAGCACTTCCTTTCAGTTTGAATGCCTCGGAGCATTTTTTCGTGCGCCTCGTCAAGATTTCGTAATTGGTCTTAAATAACGACGATTAATTGAGAGGCTCGCGGGTTCAAGGGTTTTCGAAAAGATGCGCGAAACTGTCAGTCGGAAGAATGGGGTCCTTTATTCGCGATACCTCCCGTGATTTAATAATAAAGCTCTAATTCATTAGCACTACAATGATCATTCACCAAGTCAGCTCCTCTTTGTGGCCGTGATGCATGGATGCTGCGTCTGACGCCTCACTGTATTGATAATAATAGCGAATATTTATCTACTCTGGCGTTTATATCGCGAAATTATATGATTTATTAGGGTTAGTACACGCACAAGAGATATTCAAGGCGCAATTCAGGTTTAATTTATTAGCGATGGTTGTATAAAAGGAATACAGTTTCGTTTCAGCGTAGGTTGCGTTGAAATGGTGCACTGGATAAATTCATTGCCAATTAAGTATGAGATATGAAGGCTTTATATGAGCCTATTTACCTCTCTGTTGCTCTCTAATATTTATTCGTACGATGAATCAGTTGTGAACCACTCACCGAGATACCAACGTGGATGATGTGAATGATCAATGAACAAATTTGCCTTTGAAAATAATTATTGGCATCTGTTCTGGTCATTTTTTACTACCCTTGAGGGAAAATTTATTAAGCGAGGATTATATATAATCGACTACATACAGGGTTGGGTTTGGTTGGGTCCACATGATTAAAACTACTCAATGAAATAACCGTTTCGGTTCTCTGTTCCTGAATTATTATCTCCACGTCTCCACTTTCAACGCAACACGTAATTTATTTCATCATCTTTCTAAAATTTCATATTGTCAGACGATCCCGACGAAACGTAAAGCTCGGCTCGTTCGAAAATTTGCAAGACGTGTTCGGTCGGAAGCTAAATCACTGCCGGTTTTCCCCGAAACCGCAACACGTCTGGTGTGGCGCTGCAATCGACGTGAGTTATACGCGACTGTTACAGTTATTGCGGCCGCACCAAACAAACTTTTTACGGCTTCGTTTCGGGCGATTTATATTTTCATATTTCGCGAGGTCCCGAACACATTCCGCCACCAATACCTGTGTTTTATGTTCTGCAGCCCGTCGCAGCATTAAAGTTGCACGTTTACAGTTTAGGGGCGACGTAAATTTCACTGTCGCGCATAATTGCAGTTTGTTTGCGTCCTACGGCGTTGTAAAAGACGGACATAAATTTTTCAATAGCGTTTGGATCTCCCGTTTGCGAGTTAGGTCACGTTTGGCTCTCTACTTAAAAATACTGTGGTGTTATTTTGATTGTTTAACTATTCTTGTTGTAATAAATATCTATTGAGATAATGAATTCGCTCGTCATTAACGAGTTTAAGTAATTATACAGCATAAAATTATGACAAAGTCAAACGTGGTACGTGTTAGTAGCTTCCAAAATATTACAAGCACATCACATGGATATTTTGGAAATGACTTAACTATTTATTGAACAATATTTCATTATGTTATTTGAACTGAAACATTTGAAATTACGATTAATGTGCAATTGTGTACAATGAAGAGAGACATTGCAGTTAAAAATGGAAGACTGTAGGATTACAGCAATAAATATTAATTGTTGGTATAAAGAATTTCAGGCGAAGGAAAAATGGCATACAAAAATAAACTAACAAAGTCACTAAAATACATGGCTGACCTAAGGTTTTTTTTTCAACTGAACATACTTCACATTCCACATATAAACAAAAAAAGGAGCATCACAGGGGATTGTGATTTCTAGAGAAATAAAAGAGGCTTAGTCGAGAAACAGCAGGACACAAAGCCAATTCAAAACTAGTAGAAAAACGTGTACTCTGGCGTTCTCAAAGCCAATGTGACAGCAAACCACAGATGCAATGAGTATTATTATGTTATGTTTATGTTCAAATATCCTGAAAACCACGAGTTTCGCAGAGAGTGCTTAATACACAGAACTGTAGTATCGTCAATTTTAGAGGATACCTAACGATTGGCTTTCTGTAATATCGCCTATTTTTAGAGTGCTTTAAAGTTTCATTCGATGCAGCAATGTTCCAGTTTAATGAACAGGAATATACGACATATACATACAGATACATATCTGTATCAGTTTTATAAAAATTACAACAGACCAAGCAATTGTTCACTCTTGAGAAACCCAACCCAATCCAACACAATTAGAACGCAAAAGCGATAAACAACAACGAGCGACCGAATAAACTAAAATGCAATACGACAAACCAACCCAATCTAGCTAGGCGCTAGGTTTAACTTTAACGAACCAGTTAACCTAACCCAATCAAACCCACGCAACCCAATATTTACAACAAAATTTGCAGAACGTACAGAGATAGTTAGAAAACTAGGCCTAACAAAGCTGATAACTCAAAGCACGTTATTGAATTAAAACAATGCTATCACATGCATAGCAGCTGTCATCATGACCTGTCATAATCTGAGATCTGCCCCGAGATATACAACAGTCACTATCTGCGCACTTTAATCTTTCTCGAATATCCTTAATATTCTATCTTTTGACCATTATATTATTAAAAGAAGGGTCTAAGTTGGAGATAAAATGACCCTAATACGTAATCTCTTGAATGACCCAAGATTTGACTAAAGCCCGGAAAAACAAAGTTACAATGCAATTTTCGACCGTCAAAAACACAATGATATTTATTTTCTTTCTTACTTCTAATAGTCAAAATACATTAATTTAGTCCATGCAACGCTAATTGTACAATATTTCGCGGTTTCTAGAATTTTTTTTTAATCGATTTTTTTTGTACAAAGGGGGTACTCTTTGGGAAAAACGCAATTTTCGACCGTCAGGCAAACAATTATATATTTTTTTCTTACTTCTAATAGTCAAAATATATTATTTTAGTCCCTGCAAAGCTAATTGTACAATATTTCGCGGTTTCTAGGAATTTTTTTTTGAAAAAAACCACTTTTTTTGTACAAAGGGGGTACCCTTTGGAAAAACGGAATTTTCGACCTTCAGAAACACAATGATGTTTATTTTTTTCTTGCTTACAGAATCCAACAGAGATATATTTCAAAGAATTCTCTAGCTATTAAAAATGTATCTAAAACTCCTGTGATATGAAATTGTTTATTTTCTGTAATTTTTTTCTTGTTGACAGATTGCTTTTGATTGACTTTTGATTGGTTGGTAATAATCAATGTTACAAAAGATATTACAGTATTATATTAAAGACTGTACCAATGAGAGTTTTAAGGATTACAGTTGCTTACTTTAAAAAATTCACTTTACACTTTGAGTGAAATGACAGCCGTCCCTAGTTTTAGAGGGATCAATATATTTTTAATTTCAACTAAATTAGTATTTGTCACAAAAATGTTATTTAATAATTATAAATATTTAGATTGTGCTCATGAATCCAGGATTATGATCAATAGCAAAATTAATTTAAATAATTTTTTTTGGGAAACTTTTTACTATTTCTCTCACCCAACCCAACCCGAACTAATCAAATTTGTCTTCTCCCTCACACATTGTCAAATTATAGCACCCGTTTGAACTATTGCGAATGTATCGAATTTATTATTTACACTATGCGACCTAATCCAACCCAATCGACCTAATATTCTTGCTTACAGATAATCGAATAAATAGCGTCAGTCCGTCACTTTGTTTGGAATTGGGTTTTCGATGGGAGAATCAAATTCGTCGATTTATTTGCAGTTATACATAGTTGTTCGATCCAATTTTAATGGATTCACCTTTCTGCAGTTTAAAAAAAAATGTGCACCAATTTTAGAAAATTCTTTGTCTGCGAGTCTGATTGATAAATTAATTTAGTTTCAGTCGAGTTGAGTTGACTGGAGAACGTATTAAATCTAAAATGCTGTATTGTTGCCACTATGAAACCCAATTCCAATGACTTAGGGGTTATCCTATGCACGCAACTTTGCAGTATATGTAGTACTACGTATCAAATGGATTGGCTTGGGTTGACTTGGCTGTCCTGGCTCGGATTGTCTTGACTTGGTTTGGCTTGGTTTACTAGGGTTGACCCATGTTGGGTTGGCTCGGGTACCACAAAGCTTACGCGAAATTTGAGCCAACGCAAGTTGGGATATCCAACCCAGCCCACTAAATTACAACTTTGAATTGTATCTGATCTGCTAAAGTGAATGTTGGAGTAATTTCTAAAAACTATGAACGTAACTCGAATATTTATCATTCATATTTATATTTGACCAAGGTACCACGTACACGTATTTCAATAAACAAATGTGTCCTTATTATGCTCATGAGAAGAGTTGGGTTAAAATTCAAACTGATGATCATGTATGGTGCACCGAGTCAAAACGAGGTTGTTGTAGTTGCTCTGAATCGCACCTCATAAAGTTTTCTGAGGTGTGATTTTGCATTGAAAAATATTTGCCATTGTTTTATTAAAGTTTTATTAAAAAAATTATAGTTATTTCGGTCATTAGTCACTGCCCATAATATATATAAACCAGAATTTGAAAACTTGGACAATCCCATTTGTGAAACAAACGCACCGGATAACTTGTTGCAGTTGTTATTGTGCAGAAGATTGAACGATTAAACTGCGCTAAACCGATGACATACAGTTCACAACTACATTACCTACAAATATCAAAAACAACAGAGGCCTAAGAATGGGACATTGCGGTACTCCATTGCCAGACATGTATTTACTGGCACCTATAACATTTTGTGCATCCAGTTGATGGTAAACAAGCTTTTAAAAACTTGTTTATTTACATCTTTAAAAATTACAATAAGTGTTTATTGAAAATATTTCATTAAATATGGCAAATAAAACTTTTCTAGTAAAAATTCTGGTCAAATGAAATTGTCAGGTTAAAAATAGTCAATTAACACAGTAGATAATAAGACCGTTCGACTGAAAATAGTAATGAATGAAATTTTTTGTAAATAAAACCGTTTTATAAAAAATAGTAGTTAATGGCAACATTCGAATAAAAGTAGTCAGTAAAATGTTCTGGTAAAAATAACACTCCAATGAAAACAATCGACTTAAAATCATAATCAGAATAAATATTGGACAATAATACGATTCCACTGAAAATAGTCAGTAAACGTTCGAATAAAAATATTCGATTTTATCATATTGTCGAGATCACATTAGATATAGTTTCACAACTTAATTTAATTGAATTTAATTTAATCCGTATTTTTTTATATAGACTTAAGTTATAATACAAAATTGTAATTATCCCAAAATGGCCCTTTCATAATAATTGGCAATACTGAAGTAATTAATTACGAACGACTATACGTTAAATAATTTGAAACGAACATTTAAATCAATAGAATTAACGTGGATATAGTTTGGTATTTCAGTTTAAATATGAAATCCGCAAAGGCTTTTGCCATTGTTGATAATTGACGTAATTTGTCTGTTAGCGATGTATCAATGATCGATTAAAACGATTAATGTTTAGAATTTTGACATTTAGTTGATATAGTAACATTCGAAATAATAGACGCGATTAAATATGATATAGTAAAATAGAAATATTTTTGTTCACAATAATAAAATATTACGTGTCACTGCGTATTTATTCAATCTATAATTGGGAAAGTTGATAAATGATATTTCTTGTGTATCTCGTCATAACTGGGAGTTGAAAAATAAGGTGTCTATAATTAATTCACATTGAATGCAACGCAAATACGAAACTTAATTATCTTAAATGCTCAATCCTACCGAAAATACTGATAAATATAAAACGAGCAAGTGCTATTCGAAAACTAAGTTTCCATTTCCAATACATAACTTCGGCGAACGAACGCTCGAACTTTGCGGAACGAGGCTGGAAATTAAATTAAGTTGCTTTACCCATTTTTGCGTCTGAAGTATGACCTATGAACTATAAATTACTTTAAATAGAACCAGTAATGATAGTTTTGAGATTTTTATATACACTTTATATTTGATTTATCGTCTGAATCGACTTTATGGGTTCAATGGTTGGGTAATTTTACGACTCGAAGACAAATTAAGTTACATGTTTCATTTCGTTTTTATCAATAAATCGTCTCCGCGATAACAAATGCTTCAATAATTTTATATAATCTACATTGCGCAAATCGCCACCAAATTAAACAAGACTTATCTCGTACATATCACAACTAAAACCACATAAATTTTGCCAGTATTCGATCTTCATCATCACAATTCATTGCCTAATTTTACGTTCAAACCAAGACATTATTGTTGTAATTTCCTACATTAATTCCTTAAGATTTTTTTTTACAAATTTGCTAAACCGAGTTAAAGTTATCACACTGAAAGCTTTCTAAAGCAAAAATAATACGAAGTGAATTGCACGGAAACTTAACGGAACCCAACTAATTAGTAATTCATATCGCACCACTAATAATAAAAGACAAACCGACGACTGAGCCAACTTAATTAAAATAATTAAATTTCGACGTTTTAACGTGAGCGACGAAAAGAGCGAGGTGGATGAATGAAGTTGCTGCGTGTTTTAAACCAACACAAAGACCGTTTCAGACCGGTTTTAGTTATTCAAGCTCCGAAAACAATTTCCGTATCTTAGAAACAAAACAGCCAGACGTTCGCAAGAAGTTTTCGTTCGGTTCGAATGGAAAGTGCCGCTTAATAATTCACGTCGGGACGCTGGCTGTGTGCGTTAGATTGTCGCAATGTCTCCCGATTGTTGCAACTCGAACATTGATAACGGCGAATTCTGTGCTAAACGGTTTCACATAGTCAGTGAGATCATAGGATGGCAACTTATAACTTAGTTCCTGAAATACGACGTCAGATTTGTTAAAAACCAAACCATTATTTATTATTATCAAAAGAAGTGGATGCTAGAATTTAATAAATTGAATTTTCCCTTTTAAAGCACCAATATTGTTCTAAAAATCATACGACGTAATAATCGTTCATTGTCTGAACGGGGTTTACCACCAACCATTGGTCTCAATGAAGCGTTTGCTTGATATGATTTGAATTAATCCATTCGTTTCACAACGAATCACATTGAACTCCAAGTTGGCTAAATACGTTAACAAACTTCGTTAAGAGTATTGGTTAATAACTGTACGAGTAAGATTGCTACAGTTCAAAAAATGTATCTACAGCGAACTCAAGCTCAAACCTCCTGCCACGTTGCCATAAAGTGTTTGAAACAAAGCGAAGTAAGTTTTCTCACAGCAATAACACGGAAATATCCTGCCATAGAAGCGACACGTACGTTATCAGTGCAGGTGCTGTTCATGTTCATTGTTTATAGATATATTTGAAATAAAATTAAAATTGAAATTATTAATATGACGTAAACTATCGCTTGCAATGATTTGTTCTTCGAATTACGTAAGCTGGCAAAGCAAAAACAAGGATTTACATAAACTTGCCATGCATGCAATTACCGGACATAGTATGTCGTTTTTCTTCACAATCCCAAAATGAACATTTAAACGACCAATCAAATTGATCACTGATGACTTTATTGACTACATTCTCTGCTAGTAGGCGGTAGTATATTAACCAAAACGTTATAACAGATCGAAGGAGTTGAAATTACTTTAAAAATGTTTTACGATTAAATTTCCCCTCGTCGAAGAAGTCAATTATTGCAACTACGAACGAACTTTGAAACAACGAGTTCATTTTCATTTGATTTTCATTTAAAAAAATATTATAATTTGATGTCAACGAATATCAACAACATTTTACATGTGAACAACTTATCAAGTAATAGCTGCATTGGCGCACTGGCAAGGCCCTGAGCTTGTTGACAGGTTGTACCACTTTTTACAATGGTTGTTCTCTACCAGTCATGGGACCACAACAACTGTTGCAGATAACTTGAATTTTCTCTAAATAATTTAAATTCACTAAATTTGCCACTGTCACCTGCTAAAGACCTAAGCACCTACTGACCCAATCCCAATCTAATTCATATCTCATTTCAGTTACCGAAATCTACTTCTATCTACTGACATTCTGGTCACCTTAAGATGTCTATCTCCTCTTATGTGCTACTGATACTTCTAAGACCTACTGCAATCTATTAATCACAAGAAGAATGCAGGATAATTAGGAAACACATTTTTATATAAGTTAGGACGTTATTTGTAACATAAACAAAACCTTGGAGGCGAATCAATCGATCACTGTGTTGTTATTATCGACATAAATATTGTGTGTCGCTAAGCGGAAGAGTGTAGACGAGAGTAAATCAGACTGCAGTAATGCGAGCGTTATGATGTAAGTGCTCTTCATTCTGAGAGGTCAAGAGAGTGAAAGACTGATCCACACATTGAAGAATCCCATTTGTAATACACCACTTGACAAGGTTGGTAATCCATCTTTCACATTACAATCCTATACATGGCCAATCTTTACAGTGCTAACAGCCATTCTTACCGAGCGAGATAACCTACGTTTCATTTCTACTGTTTTCTTTCAGAACTTTGGTCTCTATAATGCATTAAATTTTATGTTGAATGTTAAGACAGAACCAGATGTAATGGTTCACTAGAATTGCATGCATGATTTGAAGGGTGCGAATCCAATTGTACTCTCTATGCTTCCCATCCTAAGCAGATCGTAGACTGAAATTGGGTCAAACGTAATGATTGTCTTTGTCGAGCGCTATTCCGCTATATTATTTCCGACTTCTCCGTGGCGGTCTTATTATGCTCTTCTCTATTATTGAAAATGGATTAACTTAACTTTGTGAACAACGACCCCATTCTTAATTTATCACTGTCTCTCGACGTTCATTTACGAGCAAATTTATATTTGTTTAGCTGCCACCAGCAAATGAAAAGCATTTTTATGATAAAATAAAAAAACGAATACAGGGGTAAAATTTAATTTAGAGTTAAACCAGTTACAGCAAAGCAATTAAAGAAAAAAATATGAAGGCTGCAAAACGAACACTTTCAAACATATAACGGGAGGAAGGAAATAAACACTTGTCAATAATCCCTTTTCAAAATAGGTTTCCCATAAATTTAAGTTGTCAGACAAAATGTACACTTCCAGAACCAAGCTAATTCGCCCAGTTTTTATAAATAAAATGTATTTTTTTACGTAATCCTGTCGCCCTCTCTAATCCCAAATTGGCGGCAAGAGGGTTTAAAAGCGTCTCTATTCGATTTTCCTTGCACAAATTATTGTCTCACGCGATTCGAGAAAGCAAAATACTATTGACTTCTAGTAGAAGTTTCCGTTTATTTATTTTTAGCACCACCGGCTAAGTTACTTATTAGCTTTTAATTGTTCGAAGCCCGAACGGTAACTCACTCGTTGACTAATAATCATTTGATGCTATTAACTTCCCGAATGATTGAAACTTTACGTTCTATTATCCGACGTTTACTGCTTCCTGCTGAAAATTAATTTTTCATAACATTCTTGATGTGGAGCCTTTTACTCCGATCATTTAAGAGGTTTGTTAATTTTTTCGAAGCCTTCCATTGTCATTGCCAAACTCGATGCCAACTGGCCACGTTGATTTTCGCAATTATTGCTGATTAATTTAAACCGCGAATCAGTGATGAACCTGTTGTTTAGCAGTTTGTCAGCTCCGTTCTTTTCAAACAGATTTATTAGTACATTTGAAATCAGGACCACACAGACGAGCCATCAACGGATGTTTATCGCGTCAGCCAGATGTAATTAAAAAAATATTCGGTAGTTACTTTGTAACTTACTTTCATTCGCCAAACATAATTTATATAAACAGGGCCGGAATTGTTAAAATTTTATTTTTGCTTAGCTAATGATGGGTTCCAAAACGTGTACCTAATTAGTGGTATAATAGCTAAAATAAAAGGTAGCGCAATAGTAGCACAATAAGAAAGAGATCGCTTCACTACTTCTAAATTTAGAAATTACAACAATTACAAACAAATTACACAAAAATATGATTTCCATGAATCAAATAAATTATTTGCCCCGGCGGCATTACCATAATTACAACGTCAACTTCCCAGATATAATAGTCAAAAACTTTGTTTTGCTACAACCCAGGCTAAATAATTATAAACCAATACCTATATCAGGAATTATCACTCAACAAGCTAAAAACCCATTTCAACAGTCACAAAGAAGTTCAAAAATTAGATTTAGAATAATTAGAACAACCTGAAATATCTATCGAAGATTACCCGGAGGAAGAATACGAGGCAGAAATTCCCGCAAGTATTAATTTTCCCATGAAATAATAAACGATAGAACACCCGAAACTTAATAAATTCCAATATACTAACTTGCCATATACAAAATTTAATGGATGAAAATGCTTAGTCGATTCAAGAAGCACAAAATCGTTCATACATCCGCTTATTGCCCGCAAACAATATCCCTGGTTCCTATCTCTAGACCCATTTTCCATTAAAACGTGTCACGGAATTACAAAAGGAGACAATTGTGTAAACATTCCATGTCCTGAACTGAAAAAACACCGCTATTCAAAATTCTAAATTACCAATAACAACTAAACAAATTAAAGGATTTCTAGGACTAGTTGGACACTATCGGAAATTTACTAAAAACTTTGCAAAAATTACCAAATCCATGACACAATATTTAAAAAAAGTGCAAATAATAAAGACTCTCAATACGTAAAAAGCTTTGAATTATGCAAACAGATATTAACTAACCATAATCTTCCAATACCCAAACTTCTCGAAATCTAATGACAGACGCGAGCGATATTGCTTTAGGTGCCGTCGTATTGTCACAAGGACCTATAAGTAAATATTTACCAGTAACACACGCTAGGCGTACCTTAAACGAGCACCAGAAAAATTACTCTACCATCGAAAAAGAATTACTAGCCATTATGAGAGCCCGTAAACATTTTAGGCCATATCTCTTTATCCGCAATTTCAAAATAATTACCGATCGTCGACCATCAACATGGCTCATGCATATAACAACAGCATCCACCCAGTAACCAAAATAACTAAATTTGAAATACTTACTGGTCACATATCCCAAGATAATATTATTTTACCAGATTTGACTCAAACTCTTGCGACTGAATACGTTCACATCGAGAAAAGATGGCAAAATAATGCCAACTAATTACGAACGACTCATATCGAATTTAAATAATTCTTGTGGAAATTAAAACAATCGATCGTTGTCCTTTATATGGTGGTGTCGTTGTTTGTGACTTTGAAGTACATTGCGCTTCCATTGAACTAACTAACTTTCATTTGATTTTACATTCTCGCTGTCCACGCCTACGAAGTAAATGAACACCAACGCTCGACTCGGAGCGCACCCATTAATCCATTGTGCGTACAGTATTTAAAGCGCTTAAGTGTAAACAAAACCACTAGTTCATCGACTAATAAACCAATTGAAAAATGCCTTAATAATTGCGATTTATCCGACGACCAACACGAAATTATACCCATGAATCATACCCCAAAAACAGATTACTTCCAAAATAAAGAGCGGGAAATAATCAAGTAGAAAAATAACGTTCGGATAAATAACACGAGACTTGTCCCCTATAAATTCAAATATCACGTCGAAATCATTTCGGGGAATAATTCAGGCTCCGGATAAATCAGGCTTTGCGCGCGAGTTTAAAAGCGCGGGCGGCTTCGGAGCGACTCCGGCGGAAGTATGCAGTCGTGAATTTCTGCGGAATCCGCGTAGGATAAAATTTCGCGTCGGTGTTATTAAAATTGAAACGTGTGTGTGCGCGCGCGCGCGCGCGTGAGTAAAAAGGAATACATGTTTATATCGGAATGCTATTTAATAATGCAGGCGAGCGTTCATGCAATATTAAAGCGGTTGAAGCTTCACCGTGCGACCAACCCGACGATGTTGTCGCAACGTCGGCGGCGTCTTGTGTTTCGTAAATAAAATGGAAAATTTATTTGTGGAGCCGCGAGCAAAGAAATGTTTTTGTTTTGTCTCAAGTAATGTAAATACAGGTAAAGGTAACCATAAACCAACAAACTGGGTGATACAAGTTGAAAGCTGGATTAAAATAAATTTTCTTTTTTTTATTTCTTCCGAGTATACGATAAAATTGCAATGTTACCAAATCAACGGTCTTCAAAACTTTAGTGGATTTTAAGGGTAAAATAAAATATTTAAAGCCATTTTGCATGTTCGATAAAGTGGCAAGTGTACATGTACACCTAACCTCGAAGTTTCTTGCGCTCGTGCGACCCACATGTGACGTGGTGAGTTTGACACTCATTGCTTATGTATGCGCAATCTACTCGTTCTCGAACGGAGGGTTCGTATTTTGGCATGTGTATGGTTTATGTATTTCATTTCCTGCAACGTCAATTATTAAAATGCACTACGGGATCAATTTGGATTTTAATTGCTAAGCTATGGCCTTAACTAGCTGACCTGTTTGTCGTCGTGCATATAAAATGTACGACAAAAGCAATTTGCTCAGAATTGGCAACTAAACGTAAAATAATTAGTGGGTATTAATTGTACATGATGTTGTAAGCGCAACAATTATACGAATTGCATTTGCAATGTAAATGATTAAATTCAACGACGATCATTTTGTGGTATTTTCACAAGAGCTGGCAATTTGCACTTTTAACGACGTTTTATGTTATAAAAATAAATACATAGCATTTCTAAGATTTTTATAATATGGAAACAATGAACTTATACTGTTGAGAAGATTTTTATAATTACAATAATTGGTTCCTCATTGTTCTTGCGATTTCTACCTATTGACATAAATAGTAGCCTATTGTTACCATTTTAGAATTATAACTTATAGGAATTATCCCTTATGAACAAGTGGCGACGTCTTTAGTTAACATGTGCATATCAGTAATCAACTCCCAACTCTCACTTTCGTAAATTGTCTGCTTTATCAAGGCAATCAGCATTGCAGTGCAGTATATCTTCATCCAAAATTCAGTTTTAGATGATATTATTCAGTTCTCTTTTGGTTTTTGTAATTTCATCAAAATGGATAAAATTGAAACAAGAGTTGTTATAAAATACCAAGAAGTTTATCACAGCAAGAAATTCATAAGGACATGATTGAAGTATTGGGTGATTCTGCGCCTTCATACCAGGTAATTAAAAATTGGTAGTGAGATTTCAATTTTTGCGAAGACTTGGGTCTCAAAAAAGCTTCTGCGGGTTGGGCACGACACGTTACTACAGGGAGCAATTTCGCAATCATTAACAGAGACCCTGATGAATTTTGAATTCGTTACAGTTGGTGAAACTTGGGTGCATCACTTTGACCCATAGTTGAAACGCTAAAGTACGGAAGGGCGGCATACGGGTTCCCCACTTCCTAGAAAAGGTATTCAAACACTTCAGTACGGATACTTAAAATGTATTAACCTGTAATAGAACTATGTTGAAAAATAAAATTATTACGTTATTATTTCTCAGATGTTTGCTTCTATGCTAGGGACAATATTTGTTCAAACGCCCTCGTAGAACTCTATCAATATCATTACTCAACAAACAACAAACAAACAAACAAATTTCGTACGTTAACGAATTCGCAACAAAGATAATATTCTCGTTAAAAAACTACGCTCCTAAACGACAGCCTGACCTGATATATTTACCACTCTTCCAATTTTGTATAAGTGATATAACAATGTAATTGTGTTCGTTTGTTTTCATTTATTTATTTAATTATTCATATGACCAATAAATATTTATTTATACGTTAAATATAAGGGTGCGTTTGGTTGGATTTTTATACTTTAAAATATGCATCGATCAACGGACATAGTAGCGGTGCCAATGGAGTCATAGCAATCCCCAACCTTCGTAAGCGGAGTCGAACTCCGATTATATGTATATATATATATATATATATATATATATATATATCGGGTTCTCCGGAAATTTTAGGACAGGTGCATAATTATATAATAATTACATTACATTACCTTTCGCTTTTAATATAAAAACATCTTCACACTGAAAAATTGTTAACAACTTAATTTCTGACGAAATACACCGAATGTTAGTGAAAAACTCACCTAATATAATAAGATACTTTTAATCGATCATTCGTCATAAATTAAGTCGTTGACATTTTTTCAGTCTGAAGATGCTTTTTATATTAAAAGCAAAATGTCACTAATGTGATTATTGTGTACCTAAATTTAATCTCTCTTAAAATTTCCGAAGAACCCAAGCAAATTATACAATGCTGGACAAGAATTCAAAATCTTACCATAATTATCATTCATAGGATCAGAATGCCAACCTTCAACACACATCAAACAACACATTGGCGAAGAACATGCGTCCCTATTAAAGAAACGGACATCTCTAGCAAGAAAATTGGCTTGGTTCAACAATAGAAGAATTTATCTCTTACGCTGTAAAAATGGTACGATTTTTCCTTCTCATTTGCTATTTTTCAATAAAATATTTTCAAATAAATTTTTATTTAATTTTTTTATTTCAATAGTAACTTTCACATTAAAGAACAATAGTACAAATATCGAAGATCGTTTTGTTAAAGAATTTATAGTTGTTCACAAGTTTTTAAAACACCTGATTAGGGTTACTCTACACGCGTACGTCTGAAGGCTGTATCTAAAAGGACGCGCTCCCTTCATTGTTTTTTTTTAATCGCATATATTGATTCAAAAATTTTCGTGCACACTTCACTCACGCCATAGTGAAATATGCACAACATTTTTTTTCTATGTATGATAAAATTGAATTTGTGCCGTTTGAATTATATGACAAAATTTGTAGTCGGAGGATTAAGGCCTGGAGGGTCCTATATTGAAAGCAAAATGAAGTTTTTATATTATAAAAATTATTTTATTTACTGTATTAAAATTTATTATTACGTTTTAGTTCGTTAAGTAAGTTATTCAAATTTAAATCATCAACTACTAATGTCTAATAATAGTATTATCAAATTCTTTTTTTGTTTCAAATTTCGGTTAATTTTGTCTTGCATGTATGAATCCATCGGGGGATGGATTCATACATTTTTGTCGACTGACTGAAGCTTCTGTCAGCTATTTTAGATATTTTCTATCGCTAGAGAGTGGTGAGGACATTTTCGTATCTCAATTTTCTTAGGTTGCAAAATCGTAATTTTGCAAATTATCATCTGATATTTTCATCGTTAATGGTAGTTCATTAATACGGACATACATCCAATCAATCAAGTCAATGTAGTCTTCAGCATCGAAATTCAATATTTCTTCTACATTTTAACCCCATTTCTCGAATATATTTTCGCTGATCAGCTAGCATGGCTAATAAAATGTTCTCTGGGTGAAAATGTGTTTTGTACCGTCCGTACATAAGGGTTTAGTTTTAGTTTCGAACCAGCAAACAAGCAATGCATGAACTTTAACAATGTACTTTGTTAGAATCAATTTTTTTGCAAGGTTTCTTAGTTGCATATCATATATATCATATAATCTCAAAATTCTATCTGTGGTTGTCAACCACTCAAATCAAAAGATACTTCACCTTCTGAAACACATCTCATAAAGATACTTGTGGTTACAGACCAGATTAGATGTGAAGAGTTAAGTACAGACTTAAATCTTCAAACCCAACCTTGTTAAATAATTTATAAAAGTTTGTAATTGTCTTGGTGTACCTTTGCGACATGCTAATATGTCATCGACATATCGCTACAAAGAGAAAATGTGCTTTTTGTCCAATTTTGAATTTAAAATAATTTTTGATGTGTTTGTCATAGTATGCCATAAATATCTAAAAAAAATGGAATGATAGGTATGCCCATCGCGAGTCCTTCAGTTTTGTTTGTTTGTACATTTTGGAGTAGAATTTATAATAGTTTTGGTTAATTTTATGACTATGTTAACTTTTTTCTGAAGAAGGATATTTTCCATATGTGCTAGGCATTCTAGGGGTGGGATCAATTAATATTGATTTATGTGGTGTGTTTGTGTTTTTAATTTTTTGGCCATTTCGCTACTATGGCCATTAATATATGATACTACCGGTCTAATGGGGTCATCTACTTTATGAAAGTAGATCACAGAGCTGGTTAGATTTAAAGATTTAAGTAAAGACTTAAATCTGCAAACCTAACCTGAGGCAGTTTTGCATACATCTTTTCAAACCTACCAGCATGTTTTCACATTTATTAAGAGCTTTTACAAGGACACCAGAGAAGCTTTTTTACTCCTGTGTTGACTACGATTCCGTCGCGTCCAACTATTTTTTGTAAATTAATTTTAAATACGTGTTGCAGAAAGTTTAATATATTTGTCTTAATATTGTTAGTTTTTCCAGAAGTTGGGGTAAAGTGTCCCAAATATTTCGATATAATTTTTCTACAACTAGAGTTTTGTCTTTCCTTCCGTAAAAGTAAATTCCGTTTATTTTCTCTCTAGCTCTATTGTAAGTATTCTTAATATATTTACGACATTTCTTTCGTTCTCGTCTTATTTTGTTTTTATCAATTACTTTCGAAGTATTTTGCTTAGTAATACTTAGTAAACACTGAATAGTATCCAGGATAATCAAAACCCCAAATAGTGCTAGAGTGTTAATGCAAGAATGATCGGTAAATAAAACTACAATATAAGGTGCAGCGATGGGGAAACGGTAAACTTGCAAAGTTAGCTATCAAACGAACCCAATCTCCAATATTATATCGTAGCCAGAGCCTATTTGCTAATACAGAAGAATTTATATGCTAGAGACCTGGTAGCACTAAAACTGACCACGTTCGAAATAAGTGTATTATTGTTGTATTACTTGATAGAAATTCTTATGAAGCAAGTATGCAACACAATATTCTTTTGTGCAGAAACAAATTTTCCTTCGGCATAAGAAGATGATAAATCTAATACTGGTAATGCCCCCCCCCCCCCCCCCTCCGATACGAATTGTCACCAAGTGTATATAATTTGTGCGTAAATATGGAATTTTTTCTTAAAGAGAATAATTGGAGGCCGTGTTCTGCTAACGACCCTAAACCGGTTGGTTGTCAAATTGTCGTACAATTGTGTATTTCTCAAAGGTAATCGGCGAATTCTATTAATCCTATGTATCCAGGTCAATACAATGTCGAATATTATTACATAAAATAAAGTAATATTAGTATTTAATATTAAATAAAACAACGATGTCTCAATCACCAACAATGTTAGCGTGAAGCATTAATCCAAATTGTTTAAACATTAAACGACCCCTTAATTTAACTAATAACTTATTAACGATTAGTTTGATTGAATCATTAATTAGACTGAAATAAATTCTTAAACTAACTACTTGTTTGTATTTTAATTTCACGCACAAGCACAGGAAAGCTCTTAAGTTTGAGCTTTCAACACTATACA
This sequence comes from Geotrupes spiniger, assembly GCA_959613385.1. NCBI lineage: Eukaryota > Metazoa > Arthropoda > Insecta > Coleoptera > Geotrupidae > Geotrupes > Geotrupes spiniger. Next base: position 11,292,644 of record OY390735.1, on the reverse strand, counting down.
TTACTCAGTACACTTCTTAGCTTTCGTTCGGGCTCGTATCAAAAAAACTTATTTAATTTCAATCGTCTATTTTTATTAAATTAATTAATTGACGAAGATAAACTATATATACTCGTATTTCCGTTCTAATTAATATGCATGTGTCATATTCAACAAATTGAATTGACTTTTGTCATTAAATAATTTTAAATTTAAATCATTACACCGAGGAGTAAGTACGATACATTAATTATTTTGTTTTAATAAAAAAAAATAATGAATGGCACGTCCAAAAACCATTTTGCAAAATGCAGTTTCTAGCCTAGTGATGCAAAATCGCATTAGTTCGCTGCAGATTTATCTAAGTATAAAAAAAGTGCAGTGCGGAACACTGCAGATTTTATTATATTCAAATATTGTGTGCTACGCAAATATCGCACCAGTAAGCAATTCAAAACGTGAACGTTAAAGCCGCCTTAATTATTTGAATGCGTAAAATAACAACAGCAAGCAACGGCAAAGACATTTCGAATGAAATCAAATGACTCACGAACGCTTCGAATAATCTGTATGCGAAATACTAACGCGTCGACAGCTAACTTTACACAAACGAAATATTTGATTATGTATTCAGTATAAAGTTCGTGTTTACAAACGTCGAATTATGGAAAACTGATGCCATATTACGCTTCCACTATACATGAAATTGACTTACCGCTCGGTCACTGAGACTCCGTCGGGCTTCCCATCGCCGAGGCACCGACATCAAGTTCGTAAATTACGCACCGGCACCGATTTTCACTTTTCACACGCGAATAAAGTATTTTAAAGCATTTAGGTCCCGTTTTAAGAGAAATTTCGACGCTGCGACGAGTTAAATTTTCGGAGCGTCCTTCCCGCACTGCGATTAATTACCGATAAGGCGTCCGTGGCGCAGCCAACTTTTTTTGTTGCAAGGCAAAAAATAAGACGTCGCATCTCTGTTTAATATGGATTTACATGCATTCGATGATGCTGTTTGTTCCGTTCATAAATTTTTGCACGTTTGTAAGAAGGGGAGGAGGCGTTCACAAAAAATCCAGAATATTTGATTGCTAAAGCCATACGGATCTCATTATAATCTCTGTAATACAAATATTAAAAACTGCATAAATAACCTTTGAAACTTTACACGATTTTTTTGTTCAGTTGGCCGATGTGACGTTAAAATTAATTAAAATAACATACACTGAAAAAGAAAAGGACAAGGTATCAAGATGGATCAATCCCATTGGCCTAACAAAATTTTAATCGAGCATGAATGGAAAGGTAGATCTATCTGTCAATCTGACGAAAACCATTATGGTTCCATGTATAGCGAAAAGAGATGTATGTCATATTTCCATCGCTGTTCGATAAAAGAATCCCCTTGTCGGGTAAAGTGAAACATCTAAGATTTGAACTCAGAATCACTCAGAAGACGTCAAGAATAAAGAAATGATACGAAAAAGACAATTTAGATTTAGACTACGCGTAAGTTCGTTAAAATTTGAAGTCATTGAATATTTACAGAAAGTTACCCCAATACCTTTTTAGTCTCGTGGTATAAAACCAAAATAGAGAAAGTTCAAAGGCATACTTTTCTGGTGAGTGTAGACGCTAGGGCCTCAACTGCAATGTCATTATTTTTTAATCTGGGACCATCTTCTGATGAAATCAGTGGTGAAAATTAGAGCCTACAGGCTAAGATTCATTGAGGGACATTCTCAAGGAAACAACATTGTATTTGCTATCAAGAAGTGCATAGAAAACCACTTATAGGTCCTAAACATAAAATTGGCATTTTTTAAGTAGTGAATGGCAAATTTTAAGAGCACCACATAAATTGATGAGAAAACAAATATGGATGAAGCATATTTGAATCATCCACCACTCTCCCTCAAATAAAACGTGGTTAACATAAAAACCCTTACAGGATAATTGGATGGTCACTGCAACCTAAAACAAAAACGAATGTCGTATGGGAAGGGTGTATAGCTCCATATGGGTCCTGTGTAATTTAAAATGAAACTCGCCTGCATATTATTTGTGAATGTTTGAGTTGGGCGATTATGAGAACTAACCTCATAGTTAGTGGGTCCGAAAAGTATACATATAATACAACGAATGAAGATAAACGTGAACGTGTGGTTGACCCCCCATCACTAAAAATATGAACTTCAAGTCCATCATAGTGATATGAAAAGCAAACAATTACGGGACGAGCTTTAATGAGTCATTTTTATTACCGCTATCCATGCACAAATCTACAGAAATTTATAATAATTTTCCAAGCGAAATTAAGAAATCGATTTCAAAAAATTATGAAACTAAGTGTTTTACTTTTGTATTATTATTAGTTATGCAATTTATTGAATAGTCCTGAAAATCAAAGCAACTGTTCTATCGAAAATTATAAGCACTGTGTTAGTAACGAAACCCGGTATTGGACAGATTCTCTGTTCGCATACACGGGAGTTAATGAAACTATTTGCAATTAAACCACACGAATTGATGGCTACACGATTTACGCTTGTCACATAAACTTAGTCAATGTACCGAAACAAAATGCCTGTTTTTGTCGCCATTCAATTTAAAGTAAAAGCCAATTTAAATAATTTCATAATATTAAAGTTCTGCACCGAAAGCGGTTCTACATTAAAATTTAAATGTGTTAGCTAGTTATTTATACACCACAATCAATTATCTTGGACTATGTTTAGACTCGAACTGTAATTACATTAAATTGTTGCGTGAGGGTGTTTTCAATCAACATTCCATTCCGTGCGTTTAAATAAACGATTTTTAGTAATCGTTACGATTAATATACTTTGGTTCAGATGAGATTAGATATTAAAATTGAAAAAGTTGAATGTCCAAATACTATAAATTTTCTACGTAATTATCAGGATTGCTTTCGACAATATCCTTAAGGGAAATTAGTTGGTATAATGGCATGATAGGATATAACCGGGTCATCGGCTTGTCGATGTCACCGTTATCGATGTTACGAAAAATATGCACAAATTAAAATTATGCAATTTGCGAATAAAGAGGAGATACTAATGACAAATAAGAAAATCCACATTGGAACCCATTCGTGCATTTAATATTTAAATGCCCACCAGCCAAGTTTTTATAATTAATTGTATTTCACCATAACAATTAATTAAATATAAAATAATTCTCAAAAATATACAGCTCATATCTGGAACAATTGCGCCACTATCGCTCAAAACGAACCTTAATTAATTGACGATTGAAAAGAAAATTCATCAACTTGATTTACGCTTTGCGCCGCAACGTAAACAGAAAACAAAGACTCCAGCGCCTTTAAAACTTAGCGAAACTCGTTGCCGGTTCCGGTTCCGTTAGTTAACGACAGGCGGGGCATTAACGAATCTCTCTAACCTATTAATCTCAATAATTATGCCCGGGAACGGCGACTTTTATAGTCTCCGACCGATACTTTTCGTGCATTTCCGGTGGGAAACTTAAGTTTTCCTCGCGTAAATCGCGAAGCGTCACTGGTCGCAGATTAACGTCCCAGCGTTCTGCATTCGATGTACCCCACCTTGGCCGGGTAATTATGCGACCGGATTTAAAACGTATCTTAATAGTGGATTTGGAATTCATTTGGGGTTGGTAATCCTGCCGAGTCCTATGTATATTTCATGATGCCGACGGCGATAATTTAATTTAATTAAATGGAATTTTTAACAATTAATTTGTAAATTAAAAGAATGCGAAGTAAATTAGTCACGTGTTGGAAATATAAATAACATACAGAATGACAGAGTTACAGCAAAATCTATCCAAGAATGTGTTAATACATTTTTTAACGTCAATGCTGCTGCCAGACAATGGGTTCCTTTGCAGCTTTCTTTATTCGTGAATAGGAATAAAGCGATCACTCACACTGTGTCAAAATATGTTTATGTTTATGTAAATTATTAATATTTGTGATTAAAGACAAATACAAGAAGACAAGAATATTAAGAATCTCAATAAAAAAGAAGTGTAAGTAGCAGAATTTGAAAGTACACGACTAGAACTACGAACTTACAGAAAAAAGAAAGTGGGTGGTGTTGAAGTAATGGAGACACCCATATTGATATGCGGTGGGGTTAATAGAAACGACAATGCCAAAGTAGGAGTAGCCTGCTTAGTCAGAAAACAGAATTCCAACAAAATAATGACATGGAAAACAGTATCAGAAGGAACACTGAAGGTAGAATATAAAAAGGAAGGAGGGCGATGGCAGGGTGTCAATGACCCAGAAAATTTAATAGAAACGATTGGCAAATAATAAAAAATACGAATGAACAAAGGATCATTGTCTTCTGACTTAGTAGTAGGTGATACACAGTTTGATCAAAAAGACATGCATAAATAAACAAGGGAAGTGGCGACGCAGGGAGAGATGATACCATCACTTAGTTGAAACCTGACTGAAGCTAATTAGAAACCAAAACCCAAACCAAGAACTAGCAAAGTTAGGATACCAACAAATCGTAAGAAAGTTACAAATTACAAAAAGAAACAAATAGAAGAAAAATCCAACTCGTAATAGGAATAAAAATACAAAGAAAGACCGAAGAAATAAAAAAATATGTATCTAAGTAACCTGCGGCATTACTTTAGAGAAGTAGTTAAGAATGTGTCGGCAGAAGTTTGTCAAGTCGGCAAAGGTACAAATAAATAGAAGGGAACAAACGCCATGCACCTATACAATTAAAGGGGAGGTCAAAAAGGAAAAGCAATATGGAAAACTTATTTAGGGCAAAATAAACATTAAACAATTAAGAAATGTATAAAAAATAAAAAGAAAAAGTGAAAAAAGTGTTAAAAGGCGCAAAAGCCATGAAATTGAAAGAAACGCCAGATGAATTTCTAAGGTGCTTTGCCGGATATAAGTTCAAAGAAAGGAAGAATCCACTGACCAACATAAAGGACAAGGGGGAAATGCTACCTCAAACGCTACAAAAAATCTAGAGTAGTAGTCTAGAGTAGTTTCATGCTGTAAAGGACATGTACGTCATCAACAAGTGGCGCGGCGAGAAGAGTCCAGTGGCTCGCACTGGTACTTCAGGCGGACGCGAAGCAAATGCAAGCGTGTTCTACAAAACTTCTGCTAATGGACTGTTCCAAACCAAAAAGCTGTTTGTGCGCATAGCCACGCCTATGTCCTTTACATTTCAAATCATCTCTACAGCAAAAATACACAGAACAAAACATACAGAACTAATCAAAGGACAAGAAGGAGATGAAGAAGAAAACAAAATACAAAAAGAGGAATAAAACAGACAGCCGCAAATTTTTTGATGTTTTAATTACTTTATGTTTATATTGAGCTTTTTATGCAATGAAGTTGAATTTACTTATTAGTTTATAGTAGTGATTGATATGAAAATTTTCTATGTATTACGATCCAGTCATGTGGTTCTTTCCTGAAGTTTCCCGTTTACAGCCGAAATTCGTACCAAATACGTTGATGAAAAATCGGGGGAACCAACGTGTTATACAATTATTTATGTTAATTATATACTGATGTGTCATACCCAGTCTGACTATAATTGCCACACGTTATGGGTTAAATGTTATGCTAGCTTAAAGATTTATTTAAATCATTCACAGTTATTAATGGCCCACAATGGAGTGGTGATTGTTGTAAATTTTGATTTATATTAGCTGAAAACGACTATAGTTCACAATAAATATTTATTAACCGATACACAAATATTTTTTCTCATGGCCAAAAGTTGGAAATGAAATACGTCATGCTATTATGTTTGCTACTTTGCAAATGACATTAGAAGTACTTTGCATTAATATAAATTTATTTCAAAGTATAATATAAAATGTTTGAAATATAAATTCAAATTAAAAATTTATAAATTATTTTGACAACAAATACACATTAATTAAATATTATTTAAAAACTATTTGTACATTCAGATTCGATATTTGCTTCGACTAGCTTTGATGCAATTAAAATGGTAAATTATTCATACATTTATTTCACATTAAAACAATATTTACCAAGCTCAGCATAGAAATACCTTAAGAAATATTAAATTAAAGTGAAACAGTCTGCAGTAAATTCGTTATTAATTATGCAAAATCCGTCTTCGGTGTTTATTATTTATTGTCTCTGGGAATTTTGAAAACTTCGTACTTTGAAGATTTATTTATTTAATATTGAAATTCAGTTCTCAATGAGCAATTATTGATTTGAAGACTTAATTACTTCTAAAGCCATTACTTGGACTCAAATTGAATGGAATTGTGGATTAAACTTGTTGCCATGTCGTCTCCTTTAAACCGCTTCTTCTTCTATCCTGGTTGGTTGACTGGTTGGTTGAGTCGCCCGCATTGAATCTGTGCTTCGGGTATTTTTGATCATCAGTGACAATTACCTTGTCATATTTGTTTTATATGTACACTCAAGGGCCAGAAGGATACACTGAATGCAATAGAACGCATTTTTATATGAAATGTTTTAAATCTAATAGAGTTTTCAGTTCCTTGTTTTTTAAACATCAATATATATGTAAGGAAAGTTTCACAATTAAACTGTTCGTTTTAAAGCGACTTGAATTTTTTGATTGCATACATATTTACCAAAATCATTCTTTCTTATTTAATATTGATAGAATTATTAACATAAAATTTATACAATTATACCACAATAAGGAGAGAAATGAAGGTCAAGAATTCAATACGAAAAGGTGGCATGGATACGTTCGAAGAATGGATGAATAAAGGTGGCTCAAGAAAATCCTGCTGTGGCTCCCACGAGGAAAAAGAAACAGAAGAAGACCAGCTCTTAAATGGAAACAATACGTACACTAAGCGATGCAGGAAGGGTATAGAAGAAGAAGTGCGACCATGCATATTATAGGAAACGAATCAATAGCCCTAATCAGATACATAAAATATTATAAGGTGACATATGACAAACTTTAATAAATTATGTGGGCAGCTTAAAATACATCGAAAACCGAAATTGGTAGTAAGTCGATAAAATTTTACTTTCCACTAGATTCGAGGTAGTTCGGCCATGACGATGAACTCAATTCTTCCAAAAATAATAGAGGTTCCAGGGATTCAACTTATACAACTTTAAAATGAGTTTCAATGCAATTCTTTTTAACTAAAATATCTTGATGATTTATTAACAAAATTTCGCTGCTTTTATGTAATATTGATATGTGGAAATTACGTGCAGTCGTCGGGAAAGGATGTCCTTTCATTGCAACACAAATTTTCCAACAATTTAATTACAAGTTTCAACTTTATTATAATAAAGCTAGTTGCCATTATTAAACATTTTCTATTAGAACGTGTCGCGGTGTAATTTATGATTATTTTGATTAAATAGCTTGTATCATAGGAAATCAGGGGTATTGTGAAAATTCCAAGTAAACAATTTAATTTAAATATATTGCAAATAATTTACATTTACAAGTTTGGACGAGTTCAACTATTTTCTACCAGTTGTATATTAACAATAATTAGTAACACATTTTGTGTGCAAGTGATTGTAATTAATATTAAATAATATATATTTACAGAAGAACCTGTAGACGATGTCTGCCTCATACATCCTTTCCGGTTTATGAACTTTGAACATTTATAATTAATTAATATAATTTTGAAGCAATAGTCCAACATTGAGAGAGATAATGTTAATCGAATCCTCTAAGTTTAATATAACGTTTTTCATAATCAGTTTTAAATAATTTATCAATTTATACAGCTGGAGTATATAAGTCTGCACTAGAATTTATTCAACGCCATCTTAAGCTATTCAATCATTAGTTAATAAGACAATTAATGACTCACGATGTACGATACATATATTATTAAATATTCTTAGTACTTTTTTTTTAAACTAATGACACTGCATTTTCTATACATTCTTTTAAGTAATTTTATAGTCGTTATATCATTTCCACAATTGATAACATTAATATTACTCTTGCTGCTTTTTCTTCATAACTATTTGTCAAGATATATCCTTGACGGGGTTTCACAACGCAGTGCAAGTGCTCATCAAAGATAAGACTGGAGACACCTATCACTGCCAGATTCGAGAAGTAACTTTCGAACTCGGCGACATATCGCAAGCCACTAAAACGAGCGCGCGCTCGCACCGCGATTATCAAGAAACGATTTTGAGGGATGACAGTTGCTCAATCTAAAATGTATTACTCCGGAAATTTAACCCAGAGGACCGCCGCCGTTTAGATAAACTTATTGAAAGCGGAAATGCGATGATGGAAAGTGCCAAATCGCAAGAAAATGCTATCGGAAAACTGTTACGACGGCACGAAAAGCACGAAATGACACACGATATGTCTGAGGACTAGTTCATCTATTACTATCGCCCCGACAGTTACGTGAGGCGTTTTAAAATGCGAATTTGGGAAAATATATATATGCGCTATGCTCGAAAACGCGTGATAAATCACAATTTGTCAATAAATCGGTATTAACCTCAATCAATTATTTTAGTTTTCGATTAAAATGTGCGGAAATACTTCTGGTTGTAGCTTCGTCGATAAGCGCTAAAAATTAATTCTCTAAGCTGGCACCGTCGCCCTCAAACCGTTCATTATAAATAAGGTTACGTTTGGGACTTATAATCTTGTTTCGCTAAATCCCCTTAAGGTTTTCTTCAAAGTTTCTACGAGATACTGCTTTATCAGTCCGAGTTCGCAGACAACTGGGTGTGAAATCGTTTTAAATAAAACGTATTCTGACGATTCGTTCACTCTAATAAAACGCATTGTTTTCGACCCCTTTGAAAGCGTCGCTAATTCGATTCAAATTAAACATAATTGACATTTCTGAATTGAAAACAGTAATAATAAAAACTTAGCTTCCAGGTCCGTTAAAAATCAACAGTGGAGTTGCGGTTAACGTTGCAGCAGAATAAGCTACAAGCTAATTGTAATTTACAAAGGTTTTATTCCGGTTGAATTCCGGTAAAGGTAAACTGCCTCATTGTGGGTTGATGCGCTTCAAATGAAACAAAGAGGATGATCAAATTCGTGAATGCGTGCGTCGGGGATTCGTTGAACCAATTTCAGAAATTGACCAACGCGAGACGTGTACATCGGGGATTTGTTTATAGGAATTCGTAAGTTGATTGTTATACTTATCCAACACAAAAGTTACTCCGTCAATCAATGATTGATTTCCACTAGTTATAGTTAATTGCATTTAAATATTGGTGTAAAATAACAAATCGCATTTCAGACTTGTGTTTTAGCTGTTTCGGTCAGGGTGTACTAATTAATTTGCTAAATATTGCCCGTGTTATATTTATCGATTGGTAAGGACAGTTAGCAAAATATTTGTTTCATTACTTTTATATTTATTTATAATTTATTTTAGTATTTGACAAACGTCAAATGCACGTAGCTGGGTTTTAGTCCTATATTTGTAGTTTATTGTTGTATATAAAGAACGCAAAACAAGGAACAAGTTATAATTAATTCTTGTAGTTAACCAACGTGAATCTACAGTTAGACTTTGTTACTGGTAGTAATTATAACTAGTTGTTTCACAATTAAGCTGAGTAGGCTGAAGTTCTGAAAATCATCTTGAAAGTCGAAAAACTTTGAAAAATCTGGCAGTAATTGGTTAAAGAGGACAGTTACTTGCAATATATGTTTTGAAAAAATAATAGTTTTACAATTATCTTTTTAAAATGTTAAATATTTCTGAACAAATTCCCAATAGGACCAAGTTATATAAGTTTCAACAGTTTTAATATTTTAGCATTTGGCATTTTTATCCAATTTACTATAAAAATTGTAATGAAATAAATGAAAGATTGAAACATCCCTAGTCAAATATAAACAACTAATCGTAAAAAAATTTAAGGAACGTTTCGGATATCTATCCGTCGTTGATATATATCTTGATACAAAAACTAATAAATGATACAGTATCCTTTATTCAAATTATCAAAATATTTATGTTGGTGAACTAGAAAATGCTCTACACTCAAAATCTTGAAGTATACATTGGACAGCATTAAAAAAGATCATAGCTTTCATTTAATAGAAAATTGGAAAAGTGTTTAGTTGAATTAAAATTTATCAAAATAAAGAAGTTCTGGTACCAGGAAACTATTATTTTACTTTACTCCCAAAAAGGGGGCAGAGTACGTCATCTTTTATTAATAATAATCTAAAAATATTTTACTATCATAAGAATTATTATAGTGATTCACATTTTGCACATTTAAATATTTTTCTTCGAGTTATCGATAATAATATAATAATAATAAAATATATATATACCTACCGAGAACTCAGTTATTTTGATGAAGAGGTGTAACGCCATTTTTTGCAGAGGAGGATGTCTGTATGGCAAGGATTGTGACTGAAAGCTCCCGAAAGCTCACTTGATTTCGAGATGATAATAGTGCACTGAGGACTCGTCCCACTCACAATCCTTGCCACAAAGACACCCTTTTCTGTTCCAAATTATCACAACAGTACGTCACAATCATCATCACGTCACTGTCACGTCATTTCTAGGGTCACTTGCTTTAACACCCACATTGGTGACTGCATGTTCAGAACCATGGGTCATATTCAAAACAATAGCCACACATTTTTTTTCCACTGATGGTTCAACTTCCGCCATCGATTGAGGCTTGACCCGATCACGGACAATAATCTACGGAAATGTATGTTGCTCGATTCATACACTTGCTGGAGTGACAAACATTAATTTCCAAATAGTTAACCCCAGAATCTATTGATAATAATAATAAAATAAAAATTTTAATGCATCTATAAATTTATATGGATAAATTATCGTAATCCAGTTTTTATGGCTCGTAATAATTATGAACAGTGAAAAAATGAAAGGCAAAAATAGCTTTGGATTCTCAAAAATGGCATCGATGAATTTGTGGTACAAAAATTATTGCAATCCAGTTGTGATGCCTGACAAATTTGAAAAGAAATTAACTTGTTGAACATTAACTTCAAAATTAAAACATTTCATATTCTAATTTTTAAAAATTATAAATATTTTAAAGTCGCAAAAAGAAATTTCAGGGCGTTTTATGGCCTTAAAAAATTAAAAAATTGTAAATGTTTTCAGGTTGGGTTGCGCACAGATTTGATAGATTCCAAGAATTCTGAATGATAGCAACAGTAGCAAAATAAGGTTTAAAATGTTTCAGGTTCAATAAACAATTACGAGGCCTGAGGCTATGTTCAGTTCGTTGATAATATTAACAGTGACGAAAAATATGGTTCAGATATTTGTAGGTATATTTTCTGCATTATAACGTTTTTAAGAACGTTAAGATTTTGATATACTTTGCATTTTAGATAATGTTAATATTTTTCTTAACATTGACTGTTTTCCCATTTTTGTTAATTTTATCGATAACTGATTCTTTAACAATTTTCCTTTAAGTAATTTTTACACATTTTGTGTTATAACCAATTGTAAGGTTTTTAATCATTTTCAAAATGTTTGCAATTTTCGCAACTCTTGTGTCTTTTACAGTTTTCATTTTATACAATTTTGACTTTTTTAGGAATTTAAACGTTTTGCATCTAAACTCTCAACATTTTTCTTAACTTTAATAATTCTGAGTATATTTTAAGGTAACACCAGTCATTATTTTTAACACTGATTGATAATTTTTCCCATTTTATGATAAAGATTGAGTTTTTTTAGATTTTATACAATTCTAATAAAATGAATCTTGATTTTTGACAATTTTGTGACAACAATTTTGAAATTATTTTCGTTTAATTAAAAAAATTATATAGTCGCCTCTAGGATTTGGATACTTTTATGGCCTGCTCGCCTTGAAACCAATGTGGCAACGATGAAATTTGAATTTTACGCATTTTTCATTTTTTTTGTATTTACGAGTAAGTAATTATTGACTTTTAGTTAATGACTATTTAGCATTTTTGTCACAATTAACAGTTTTTTGCATTTTAAACTATTTCATTATTATGTTTTGATTTTTTGTTAACATATTTAAATAATAAAAAAAAAACCATAAGAGTATTGTGGGTATTGACGTCTAGATGGAGTACACTCACATAAACTCATGCACCTCAATGTTGAGCTGATGAGTCCAATAGGACGAAACAAGCTGTTATCACCTGATAAATCCGCTGAAATGTATTCCTAAATCTTAAATATGATAAAACATTTCAAAAAAGAGACGCAAATTTCGTTTGGTTCGTTTGGTATTTATTACTCGTGACATCCATCATAAATGAAATAGAGTCTAAAACAGTGGACACGTTTTGGATTTTGCATTCAATTTAAATTCTCGATTTATATCAACAACTAATGATCTTCACATTGGAAACTTAATTCTCGTTTTTAAAATTTGATATTTGGTGGTAATGATCATCCAAGCCACCCATATAAAAAACCCAAGTCTTACATTTATTTGTCATTTATTTTTTCATTTAGAACATCGCTTCAATTCAATTTATAACGACGCAATTTTTACCATTTCGAAACAACTCGACATCTACATGCATTGTACGTCCCACGAGCAGGTAAGTCATTTTTATTCAACTCGCGTGGAACAATGGATCACAGCCGCTGAAACTTTCCCATCGACGTATTGAGAAATGTCTTTTAATAAGATCTGAAGCCCGTGCCTCCCTTCCGATTGCGGACTCCTTGATATTCAAGCAGAGTTTCGCAAGTTTTACGCCGATGTGTTTACGTGGCCTAGATTTTTCCATATATTTCGTCAAATATTTACATGCAGTGTTCGGCACTCAATATTTGGTTTTTGTAATTGGAAGTGAGACTAGTTACGTCCAATGAACAATGAAGATCCTCAAAATTTTTGAAAAATTATAATTAACTTGGATGTTAACAGAATTGTGTTAATGGATAATTTTGTTCGATGATTGCCTTTTGTACTAATTTTATTTATAAATATACACAGCTCGCTGTTATATAACATTCTTATTGATTTTGCTTTGAGTTGACTTGCACACAAACAAACAATCTTTGATTTTCTTTCTCTGTTCCTAAATTGAAAATAGCAAAATATGTATTGTACCACGACTGTATTTATTCGAATATTTTAAATCTGTGTCGCCTTCACGAAATGTGTAGACAATTTTTACCCGTCACAATGTACACTATAAGACCAACAAAACAGCAATATGGCAAGATTTTTCGCGGCGTAATTTCATCTGCACATGTCGCCGACGAACCTCGAGATTTAAATTACACCATTCCGTTAGATTTGCTTTCTGAATTTCGGGTGCATTTTCATGTGGGACGTAAACAAGCATTTGCGATAAATTGACGTGTTCGACCGACTAACCATTGAATAAATAATTTATCAAATGTCGATGTATAAATATTTATGTGATTAATAATGAAAATTAATTTTGCATAAAATATAAAACGGACGATAATTAAACTAGTATCTGGAGTTTTTATCATTAATTATTTTGCAAATCGAGCCCGTGTTGATAAAAATGTGCAGATTTGATTAATTTTTTTATTTGGTTTTGACAAAAAAAATATCTTGACGTTTATGTTTACCAATGAAAATTTACATCGAAAATTTTTTATATTGAAACTAATAAAAAGCAATTAAACATTTTTCGAAAGAAACGTTAAACTCAAACGTCGTGCTACACGAAAAATTAACCCATCAGAAACGGCGAAATAATCAAGCGCAGATATCCACTGCATGACCAACTGAGGCGTTCGCCGAAAATTAAATCCGTGTTTCAATCGCAATTAAAAATTCCGTTGTAATTTAAATATCGCACTTTCGCGTGTTTAAATCCGACGCGGCACTGCCGCTGACACCCGAATGACGTTACCGTTAATTAAAACTCGGCATTTTTGCACGAGCTCCGTCGCAAAATCGATCCGACGGGAGCGGAGAAAAAAAAACAATCCGAATCGTGCGTTTGGTCATTTCGGACGGTTCGCTTCATTAGATTTTCTTTGACGATGCTTTCTGTGCGTGCCGAACAAAAAAAGGGACGACTCGAGAATTCCCATCACGTCCCGTCTACGCCCGAATCGGAGCAGAAGGACCTAACAATAAACGATGTTAAGACGTTGAAGTGTGATAGTTTTACTGATGAAATAAGGGGGTCGGTGCATTGTCTGTTGATTCCACGTTCAAATAAAAAACGCTCTTCCTAATTAGCCTCATGAAAATCTGGCGTCGTTGGGTAAATAATAATAGAAAATTTTATACCACATTAATATTTAATTTTTAATTAATAGACATTATTAAAAATATTTAACTTACTTTAACAACTACTCCTAATAATTAATTATCCTTAATTTAGCTTAGGAATAATTCATAGTCTAATTTAAATAAACCTGAAACATTTTCAACTTGGCAAATAACATACGCATGTATTATCTGTTAGGGCAGAATTATCATCTAAATTTTACCGCTGTTAAAGAGATATACGGCGGGTGCTCACGGTTAGTGCGGGTTATCGCAAATGTGCAGGACAACAGTGACAAATGTCGATCGCGATTAGGGCTCTTCTGACCCTTTCACGTCTTATTCTTGCACAATAACTTCCCGATCAAATATAATTTTTTGCTATCGTTCGGATATCGGGCTTTAACAGGGATATATTGGGCAATGCTGCAGTTAGAAATTGCTATATATATATATATTCACATTTTTCATTCGAAAAGCGTCGTAAATCCAACGTATCCTAATACTTGCACAGCAAAATGTGACTGTACGGCGGAGTATTTCAAAATTAGAAATACGACCAAAATTTATCGCCGGAAATAAACGACGCTAGATGCTCGCATAACTCGCGAGTGAAATCGCTCACTTTAAGAATTGTATTGAATTATTTCATAAGAAAGTGCGGCGAATGTGAAAATCTGGATAATATTGTTGTAAAAAGTTCAAATTGCGAAATACGAAGCCAGAGCTGGATCGGTGGAGACTCTAAAGATAATATGTTTCGAAGTATAGCATCAAATTATAATTTTTATTTAAATGAAAATATTTACGTTAATTTTCCATTACGGAAATCATTTATTTATGAACGAATACGATAACGAGCGATGTTTGTAGACGACGTGTTCGATCAAACGTCTCTCACGAAGCAGTCGTCAAAATTTTGGTGCCAAACGTGGACCTCGAATCCTCAGTCCTAATATATTGTGGTTCGTCCAGTTTAGATACTTTATGGTGATTTTTTATGAAGACCCCTCTGTGATTAAGACAAGCTGGATATTTTTGCAGGATTCGTATTTTGGAAATTAGTTGCTTTAATAACTAATATTCTGATTTCCAATCATCTGGGAGTATGTATCGATCGAGATATACTTACTTCCATCTTTAGGTCATGAAGGAATTGTTATGGTTTCCTAACGACCGGTACTACTGTTCTTAATTTTTCCAATTCCTTGTTGACTAATCCAGGATGAGAAGAATAACTTGTTTTGAACTGGGTTAGGTTGCATTTGGTAAGGGTGGTTTGATTTCGGTAGGGTTGAATTTTCTTCGATTGGATACATTAAATAGATTACCTTCGAACATTTTTTTAATTAGCGCAATTTTAGATGCGATAATTTGTTCATTTACTATTATATGGATGCGTTATAATTGAAAATTTTCGAAGGCACTGTATTAACTGTAGGTTATAAATCTTGCTATCCTGATTTAGTTGTTATTATAGACTTATAACTATATATACTTAAGCATATCATAAGTCTTTAAACATTAATAGAGTAACGAGATTTCTCTTTTTGGGGACAAATGTTTTGAATTTTCTCTCTCGGTGCCTGCACCACGAAAATGAATTTCAGGGTGACAGCAGAAAATTTTTTTTTAGTCTTGACTCGAACAAGTCGGCTTTAGCAAGTCCTTCATCTCTAATCAGGCAAAAACGGTGGGCATCCTCTTCAACAAACAAATCTGAACTAAATTCGTCCTGTGTAGGTAATGTGTTTCCCTACTCAGAATCACTCAGGATATCATCCAAAGTGAAAGGTGGGCATGGAACTGGTATTTCAGGGCTATGAGACTGGACTTTCACATCTGCCGAACAGAAATAGCAGTATGTAGTACGGTTTTGCTGATAACGCCAACACCGTAAACATGCCAAAACGAAATCAGTGTTTTTACCCTTCCTTTTCACTCTTCCTCGCTACTTCTGCACACGTTATGAGGAACCGAGCCTTTGTCTTGATCCCCAAGTTTCAACAAGTAAACTTTCCTCACTTATGCTACAAGTGTTACAAAATATCTCAATGATCGTGTAAATTAGCTTCTGATCGTTTTCGTTATGTTTGTGGACATTTTATATTTGCAAAGAAAAGGAGACCAATCACAGAAGCACTAAGAACAGCGTATCTGCATTATTTTGGTTTTGCAGTAAGTAATCAAGAGAAGAAACGGGTGCCACACGTTTTTTGTGAAAGTTGCAGAATAACTCAAATGCGATGGGGGCCAGGAGAAAAAGTATTTCTTCAATTTGGGATTCCAGTATTATGGTGAGAGCCTACAAGTCACGAAAACGACTGTTATACTTGCATAACACCGACTTCAGGTTTTAATTCCAAAAACATATTATATTCGTATATTCAGTCTGTCACAAAGCCGATTCCACATTCGGAAAGCCTACCACATCCTGTTTATCCAGGTAGTCCAGTATTCAAAGTACCGAGAAGCAAGATGTTACTGATGAAGATTCTGTTGACAATTTCAGTATGGAATAGAATAACAAACCGAATTTAATTAACCAACTTACAGTTGTCTAGATCGATGCTTCTTACCTCTCGATTACAACAGTGGAACCTACTCACATCAAGTACACAAGTAACATATTACAGGAAAAGGAGTAAGAGTTACAGTGACTTTTTTTATTAAAAAGGGTGAGTTTTGCGTCTGCCATGATATTCCGGGACTTTTCAATGCTATGAATCAAGTGGCGGTTATTCGTAGATTCGTCCGAATATAGCTTAAAAGCCGTATTGCTTCACAATGGTAATAGAAAACCATTTTTACCAATTGGTCATGCTGTGAACAGTAAAGGGACTTACGAAACGATGTATGCATTACTTGAATTGATAAAATATGAACAGTACAACTGGAAAATATGTGGAGATCTAAAAGTGGTGGGATTGCTATTGGGTTTACCCTGTGGATATACTAAATATGCTTGTTTTTTTTTGTGTTTGTGGAACAGTCGAGCTACAAAACATCATTACATAAGAAACGTATGGCCTGCTCGGAATTAATTTATTCTAGGAAAAATGAACGTAAAAGAAACAGCTTTAGTAGATTCATTTTTTACGTACTAAATTTGCCCTCATGAAGAATTTTGTGAAAGCTATGGATGCTGGTTTCCAATATCTGAAAAAAAAATTTCCAAGTCTTTCAGAAGCAAAACTGAAAGTGGGGATATTCCCACAGATACGTAAACTAATGCAATATGAACAATTTAAAAAAAATGCTTGGACATCGTTTAAACAGGTTGTCAAAGGATATTTAGGAAATAAAAAAGATATCATGTATCACGAAATTGTTGCTGAATTATTGTGCAATTATCACCAGATGGGTGTAAATATATCTCTGAAAATACATTTCCTTAACTAGCATTTGGACTTCCTGAAAACTTGGGCAACATGAATGATGAACAGGGCGAGCGGTTTCATCAAGATCTGAAGGTTTTCGAAGATAGGCACAAAGGTTTTTGGTATGAAAATATGTCAGGGGATCACTGCTGGTCTGTTTTAAGAGAAACTGATCCAGAACAGTATAAAAAACATAACTCATTTTTAATTTGTTGTACACTATGTTGTACATAGTTGTTGACATCCGATGTGTTTGATAGTTTTAGGAATTATTCATGTATGGATATTAATTTAATATATCTTAAACGTGACGTGATGGATTTTTTTCAATATTTTTTCTGAATTCAGTGTCAAATCTATAAGAAATTATAACTTTCAGCTAAGGTATATAAATCGTGTAAACTAGTGTAATTAATAACATTTAATGACCTAAACCCTATAGTTGATACCCAATAAGTATAATAATAATAATAATAATAATAATAATAATAATAATAATAATAATAATAATAATAATAATAATAATAATAATATTTTATTCATCCAAAAATCTACAGCCATAGGACAAGTCAATACAATACATTATTCGTGCTTAGAATAATAATAACACCTTGCCGCAATAAATAGCACTCCAGCTTGTATTTAAATACCTCCAGAACACCGTAGTGCCATCAGCGAAGTTGATTAAATTTTGAACCTCCGCAATCAAAGTATAATCGTCTGATCATCAGAAAAGATGTCAACCAATCACATACACATCACCGTATTCCACTTATATACCATAAGTTTCTGTCAGTGTCAAAAGCTCGAGAGATCAAACAAAAGACCTGCCACGCACTTCCCTCTATCCAAATGATCATGTACCATCTGGACGAACTGTGGTAGCTTGCAGTTAAAGTAGATGTCCCTGCGCGAAATCCATGATGTCTACAATCAACTTAAACTTTTTGGCACAGGTTAGCATACGACTGCAAATCGCACGTTCAAATAAATTGGAGAAGACACTGAGTATAAAAACCGACATAGTTGTTGACATCCGATGTGTTTTCCTTCTTAAAAATTGGTATAACCAACTTCAATGAGTCAGGAAAGCACCCCGCATGAAGTCAAAAATGTACGAGGTACACCAGCAGATCTAAAACTTGTTCGCATGCAAATTTGATCTATTTGAACGATATTGCGTCTGGACTAATGCTTTTAGTATTTTTCAAACTAACAATAATCGAATTGAGCTCATTCCTATCCACAGTCAAGAAGAACATAACATGGCGAACATTGTCAAGTTTGAGGCACGATTGTGACAGAATTTTATAATTACTGTGATAATGAGGATGCCATTGTAGAAAGATGCGTTCCAAATAAATTGGAAACTTTCATCGACATCGACTATCATTGTATTTAAAGCATTTTGATTTTTTGTTGTGCTTAATTTTTTTTTAAACCATTGAGCTTAGTTGATACTTCCAGAGCTTTATGCTGTTTACGTTTGTTTCTGTAAAGTTGATTGATTTCCTCACAATCCATATTCCGCATACCCCAAAATTTGTCTTTAACAGAACATGTGCCTACTGATAATACGTACAATTCTAAGCAAGAATGTGTGCTCTGCATCAACGGCAACTGTCGATCAATTGACTTCATTCAAACACCTGACCTTTTGCGATATTGCTAGCTTTAATTTGTAAAACCTTTATCTAGATAATTCGTTTTCGAACTGGACTATCATTTTCCAAAAATTATTCATGTAAATCTACTGAATAAGAACCACAACATAAATGTCATAATAACAATTAATTATATTTAATGCACTTCAGCAGATGTTCAACGTTGGTTCAACTTTTCTCGAAAATTTAGTCTAACCACCATCAAAAATAAAAATGTATTAGGTGTAACCAACCAATGTTACAGATCCTCAATATAAACAAAATAACTATCTAAGTTCTCAACATACATGTTTCACATGATAAACATCAATATTATCTGTGAAAATTCATTAATCGCCATATCAGATTGGTGGTGAAGTAACAGGTTAGTAAACAACAATTAATTAAGCAAAGTAAACAACTCGTACACATCAAAATATCGATACTAAATCATAAACAAACCATTTAATTAAGCATGAAATTAATTAATATTAAATCCCTCAGTTCCAACCAAAAAATCGACGAAATTAAAGTTACAATTTAATGTTGTAATGGTTCAATGTATTACGCGATCTTTTTTACCGGGGCGAAAAGTTCGAACAATGACTGCGGATAATATAGCAGCTTCGATTAGATGGACTCGTCCAATCGTAATCCTTCTACAGACACTGAATAATTTCAATCGAGACTGCTCTTCGAGCACACGGAGTACAGAATCTAAAATATGAACGAAATCGATACGTAAAATTGGCGGACTTAAAAATAAAGTTCTGTCTAAACAGCCTGGAAATATGCGGCATCGACGTGGAAATTTGTTCGAAGGTGATTGATTATTTTACCTGCCGATAGATAGTTTCTGATTTTCCATCAAATGATATGACAACCAAAGAATACAGGAACGACTGCCTATATGTAGCATCAAAGTTATATTTCAAGTTGGCACGAAATCACAATCAACTGACCGTCGATTAAACGGTCTGAAATTGGATGGGTTAGATCATAAACATTTTATAGAACGACAAGTAACAGCAAAAACCCAACTGAATACAACATTGACGAAAATGTCGTGTAAGAGAAAAGACGTAAAAATATCTTATTAGTAAATTGCTTCATACATAATTCAAGCAAGATATAAAAAATGTGTCATTTCACGAATGGAAATTGCAGTGAAAAATTAACCAAAAGCCTATTCGGGAATCAAGATATTCATCAAAATTTCAAACGTTACATGCATTACTTTGTCGTCATGTAATGAAGTTCGTAATAAAAATGAGGCCGCCCTCCTAAAGTAATGAATATGTGCACGAACGCCAGAAAGACATTACTTGCAAGTCTGCACGGCTGAAGTTATGACAACACTTACTGAAACGTCTGGAGACAGATTGATGAAATAAATTCCCAACTAAACTTGGGCAATTTCCGCTAATGCGACGTTAGTATTCTAGCTACGCCACTCTAGCGAAATGACTTATTGTCTTAGAGGTACGAAAATCGTCAAGTTTTATATGGCATTAGCATATAAATTAAGCTCTCCCGCGGAGGAGGCGAGAAAAGGGGCACTTCTCAAACGAGGTTCGCCCCGTGATATATATCGAAATGTGTATCCGCCGTACATCGGCCATAAATCAGGGTAATGTTATGCGATGGCCATAAAATTGTGATGTAATGCGAGGGAGGATCTCCTTATGTGTTTGTAGCCGTGTCTAGGAATAAGTTACCTTCTTCCGCTCGGCGATTTATGCAAATGGTCGATCGGACAAATCGCTGATAGCCGCCGATGGCGGAGCGTGGCCCCTAGGATTCATCTCGGAAAACTAAATCCCCACTTTGGATTTTGCTGAATACTAATACCTACATCCCTTTGGGAAACTTTTATCTTCGAAACGCCGCCGTGCAATACGTCATGTCAACTGAGTTTTACAACCCCCGCCTGGCAACATGTAAAATGTGTTTATTGATTTATTTTAAGGCCAGGTTGTTTACGTAGAATTTCAAGTATATGCTTGAAAAATTGAATTACATTAAAATTATGTGCCTAATAACAAACTTAAACTTGCCTTGGCACGCTATATGAAAATAACCAGTGGTGGCTAAATGCACTGGACCAGCAAGTAATTGCATTCGACTAAACTAAAATTAAAATAATCCTATGGGACAGTTATACTTTATACAACGAAAATCAAAATAGTGAAATCGACGGTCGTCGACAGTTTTCATAGAATAACAAAAAAATTTAAGAATATAAAATACCGTACTTTTCCGCTTATATCAAATATCTTGAAAAAAATTCGACGCGCAATTACAAACAAAACCCTATACTTTTCACTAAAGTTAAAACGTGGGAAATAATTTCACCTGATTCGAACGACAATCGCTTGTTTGCTGAGCCTAATTGCATGCACGTGTTTGCAGTGATGATTAGGGGCTACGCCGTGTATTGCTAGCACAGCTGTTCCGGGGGGAAATTAAATTTCACAAATAGAATTGATGAGCATATCGTGTTGTCCGTAACGGTGGCTTTATTTGTTGCGGCCGCGGACCGCGTTGGTCCTCTTATTGCTGGGTAATTAGATCGAAAATTTCCCGGTCCCGACACGATCTGCCAATCGATGAATTAATTTCGCCCGTGTTCACGAATGCAAATCCCAAAGCAACAGTATTTTTTTATTACGGATAATAAATGTGGAGCCAGCCTTAATATATATGTTCGTATGCATTTAGTTATAGTTCATTACTTGGTGTATTTTACCCAAATTTCCGTGGAAATACCAGAAGAAAAATAATAACTTGGATCATAGACACCGAAAGGATTCAACAACAGTTGAAGGGAGAAATTATTATATTCAATTAAGTTTGTCTACTAAGGTAAAGACCGTTACAATGTAATAAGGAACGATTACCTTAAATTAATGAGGTGGCTTCAGCAGATTTAATTAAATCGTCGCCATCTATTACCTTCTCACGGTGGAGTGTGGTGTGTCGATGTTTTCCATTTCAGTCTTCAAGTAGAAATTCAAGTTCTGTACTTCTACCTGTCTCTTATTCCAAGTGTCGTCTAAGTAACTCTTAATTTGGCTTATTGTTATTCAAAGTGCTCTATGTAGGTATTGCGGTGGGTTGGGTTGGGTTGGATTGGGTTGTGTATTATAATTTGCAATGTCCTTTAACCGTCTCTATATGTCTATCCAAAGTGATAAGCGTTGGTATGTTCACGACTAAACTCGCTTTGTCTTAAATTATTATTTTCCTGTACCAATATTATGGTAGTTGCTATGTCTACGAAGTCTTTTAAGGTTTCGATGTAACTGTTGTTCCGTCGTCCTAATGTTTTGAGTACTTTAACTATGACTTTCTTGGTTATCGCATTCAGGTCGTAATGGACGCTCAGTTATCCTTGAGTACTTTGGTTTCCCATGTTTGATTTCCCTAGCTTCGTCATATATTGATTCTAAGTCCATTCTTAAATTTTCTTCAAGATGTGTCACCTGTTCTTGATTCTTGTTTTTTATTTTTTAAATTATTTGTGTCAACTGACTTAGAGTTATTTAATTTTCTATGTATATCTCAGTCCCATACTATTTCGTTTTCATAATTACCTTCTTTGCTCAAATAATTCTCCCTTTGATTTTATAGGCTTACGTAATATTATCTCGTACTACAACTAATCATTGGTGCACTTTCATATCCCCCATTTCAACTCTCGCTACACTTTCAAATCATTCATTTCTTTTACCACTTTAAGTTCATGTTTGTACGTCGCTGTCTGATATCCTGTAACTCGATTGTTGAAAAATATGAAACACGTCCTCTTGTATTAATACCGCAGTAAAAACATTTATTTGCAAAGAATTATAAGCGTGCGGTATTTGCAAATTTCGAACGCATTGAGACAAATATATGCACAAATTTATATTGTTACAATTTATATTTTAGTCTATGTGTTAAGTTTCATTTGTATTATCATTTCGTAAATCAAATCACGAGCCTATTTTGTCACGATCGCGATCTTGAATTGTCTTGAGGATTTCCGATGAGTAGTGAAGGGTATATGTGGTCCAATTGCATTATAGCAACATTACTCCCAACTTGTGGATCACCTCTGAATCCTCTGTATTTGTAAAACGTTTATTATTATATTTGGTGGTACTTGGCAGCGAGCTGTGCGGTGAGTTATATTTCCACAAAAAACATCGATTTTAAAAGTTTAAAGATGACGAGTTCATTGACACATTATATATTTTATACAATTTATCAAATATATAATTGTTTCGGAATTGATTAACATTTACATCTAAAATAATTATGTTGTATTAAGTCTGTAACCCAACCAAATCAAACGAAGTCGAAATAAAGATTAAGGATTGTAAATCTTGAGATTTTTCGTTCGAGATTGGATTAGAGACGATTTCAGTTTTATACAATTGTATTAAATTTAACTTTTAGACTATACAGACATTATTATTGTTCAAGCCCTTGGACTAACTAGATTGAAAAATATTCTACCAATGAATCCATCTCTAAGAACAAATCACTGTCAAATATGTTAACACAAAATACAATAATAAATAAGGTACAACATTGTTTACCATAAAAATCAAATAGCAGGAATATATAATTACTGTTTACATGAAATCATCGATTAAGTTAGATTTGTAAAAACAATAAACTTTATTATTGTATTTAAATCGGTAACGAAATATGCAGGTTTTTTTTTCAATTTCGCACCAGTTTTAACAACGAGGTTTGATTTTTGTTGTTGCAAACCTGTTTCTAATGAGTTCATTGGTGGAACAAAACGACGTCGACATTTTTTGGAAAGACAACTTCAAGCCAGAAGACGCTGCCAAATCATTTAAACGATATAATCTTTTTATCAGTAATGCTTGCGTCACCTTCTATTGAAATGTAATTCGATTAACATATTCAATTTATGAAAAGAAAATTGCAAATTGCACTGCTTGAACATAAATATATTATTCCTCGTGGCTTGATGATTAAAATCATAATGAGTAGAATCCAGGTAAATCATTTTGAAATAATGTACCCAAACTAGTGATCTTATGTCACAGAGTTTAAGTTAAGAATTTAAGGACACAAACTAAATCGTAAATATACTAAAAATGAACACTATAAAATAATCCAAGTAACTAAAACAAAAACATGGTATACCTTATGGTGTTAATCGACTCCTAGTTTTGATCATGTCCTGAAGAAGTTGACTGGGCCAGTAGCTTCCATTGTCATGGCCGAAACATTTGCTGATTTGGCAACTTCTATCAGGCACGCGGGATAATATTAATATTAATGTCGCGGCTGAAATATTTTCGCACTAAACACAGGTAAGTACTTGAAAGCAAGCAGAACGTGCATAATGAGAACACAGCATTAACACTCATTTGAAACCATGCACGAGACTAATTCATATTGGCAATTACACACCACCGCAAAGTATAAATTATAAAACGCATAAGTGCATTAATCCCAGGCACACACTTCGATGCTTTTGAAAAATATCATTATAACAGCGTAAAAATTACACTGAATAATTCAAAGTAATTATGCGAGTAAAGTTTTTTTTAATAATAGCATCCATCAGCTGCGTCGCACGCTACACATTCCTGCATTCTTTTTAACTATGACGAGAGATGCATACGCATTTACTGGTCTCCCATATTTAGTCATCCAAATGTTAAGTTTAGATCCGTATGTCGACGACAGCCGATTTAAACCAAGCATTTACAAAAATGGAACCTGCGCTAAGAAACGAATAGTGAATATTACTAGTAAGTGTTGCATGGACCTAGACTCTAGTCATATGTATATGTATATCTAAGCACCAAATTGAATGTTCTCGATGTGTACTAACGCCTATGAAATTAGGTGTATGGGAGGCATTCCAGGCAGACGCTCGCACTGATTATTTTTAATGTTCCCACTTTCAGGTGGCCACGGGGTAAAAAATAGTTGTTTGTTTCAGTGAACGTTGTCGTGTCTTTTCTACCAATTCTCCTGATATCCAAATTTGGTTTAATTACTCCCGGTGAAGAAATAACAGGCGACAACATTCTGTTAATATGGTACTCATTTCGACTAATACCAGTACTATGCAACATATTATGTTTAAATATCAAACGTAAAGACTACTCAAAATTGTTTAAAGAAGCATACGACATAGACGAACGCTTATCGAATTTAGATATGCGCATTGACTACACCAAAGCCTATGTCTTTCATGTTATTATTATTATATGTATATTTTGTGGCACAGTACAATACGTCGCGTATACGTGTGTAGTTTGGGATAACCTAATTATTAGAGTTCCAGTTATTTGTTGCTTTATTTCTACAAATCTTTTAAAATATACAACAGTATATATATTTGCGTATTTGATAACTTTATCTGGACTACAACTTTCACGCCTGAATAAGATTCTAAAGAAATTAACACGTTGCGAAAGAAGAGGAAAATTATTTATCATCCGATCCATCCGCAATGTGTCAGATTTGCATTCAAAATTGTACCGAGCGGTTAACAATATCAACAGAGTTTTTTCCATGCCACTGTTGGGCACTTTATGCGGTAACTTCTGCATTATGAGTATGACAATAATCATTTACGACCATCTGAATTTTGAAAGTTTCGTCGTCGAAGCAATAGGGTTCAATATCGTAGATTTTCTGGAAATTCTATCTATAACAACTGTATGTGAACTACTGAGAATGCAAGTAAATTGGATTAGCAATTTGTTTTCCAACCAATGTAATATATTGCCTTTCAGGCACGACAAGCAGGAAGAATATTATGTGAACTTGATGCGCTTTATTTTGATCAGGACGTATGCGAACAGGTAAGGTTGTAAAGTTTTCACCTGATCATTTCGTCTTTCATTTCATGTTAAAATTGCACAGTCGGAGCGTGAGAAAAACTATAATAAATGTGATTTATTTTTCATTGAATTAATTCATCAACTGCGACCAATAAATCACAGATACATACATATATATAAATTATTTGTGTCCTAAATTTACAGGCCACTGGGTTACTTTTACAACTGCTTCATGAAAATTATACGTTCACGGCTGGAAATATGATTAATATAGATTACAGACTACTCTTTAAGGTAAATATACCTACAATCGATAATGTTTCTTACGTATAATAAATAAAAATTTTTATGGAGCACTTTGTACGTGAAGCTTTTCTAAGTTCAACCATAAATTACTTAATGCTTGTAAAGTTGTAATAGTATTTCTTGCTTGTATACAATATCATTTTCAGCTCTTCAACAGCCTTACTACGACTGTCCTGTTTCTGCAAAATTACCAAGGTTTGTCACCGCGAAACTGAAAATATACTAGTACCGTGTAGTAAACTTGTTATAAGGTACCTTGACAGTAGTTAGAAAAGTTCGTCATTATTGCATTGGATTTTCTTTCCTGCCATTTCTGTATCAATAATATTATGTGAATGTTGTCGGCACAAACAGGAATAAAAATGTATCTCTAATTTTGTTTTATTCATTGATTTAGATAACCCACGATAAAACGAGTCATTGAGCGAGACTGTAGAGACACTACACGTTAATGTAAGATCAAGAAACTGCAGAGAGAATAGGCTAGAATTCTAGGTTATCACTGGGTGGGTTTTCTTGCGACTGCTGTGCTGGTATCTGCTAATATTCTCTAATTATAATCTAATATCAAAGAATTGTACTAAGATTTGTAAATAAACGTCTCCAAGTTTCACAGAGAAATTTTTCAAAATTATTGCTGCAGAACAACCAACAATTTGTCTGATTTCAACGTGTTTCTTCTAATATTCTGTTAAAACTAAAAACTTCGTCGTTCGTTTTAAGAAAATGTACAAACATCATTCGACTAAAATCGGCTTCTAATATTAGAAAATATCTGAATAATTGGCAAAAGTTACTCAAAATTATTTCCTATTATAAATCTGGGACCACACCCAATATATTCATATAATTTAGATATAGTTCATTAGTTAATATATTGCACCAAAGACACTGGAAGGACAAATAATTTCCTCCACCAGATATTTAGATTTTCGTGGAAGCGGCGTTAGAAGAAAAATGAAAAATAACAAACTTGATCATAGACACCAATAGGACTCAAATCAGTTGAAGACAAAAATTTCTACGTGAACAGTGAACGTGGTATAATATTTACTTTAATTTGTCCAGCAAGGTCACCTAATTTAAGTATAAGATATATTATGCCAACGCAGTTTTTTTTTTGTTCTCGTAAATAATTAAAACCAAAAAGGAAAAGTACGGAACAATCCAAGTTATGAAAACAAAAACGTGTTTATCGTGTCAAACGGCTTCTGGTTGGATAGAATGTCTCGAAAAGAAAGCAACATAGTATCCGTTGCAAGATTAAAAAAATATTCAACGCAACCATAACACATTGACATAATAACGTTGTAACAAAAGTTTTGGGAAAATATTTCGTATTATTTTTTTTTCCTATTAAAAATAAAGCAATCAACGTACCATAGGATAATGTTTTTCAAATTTTTTTTTTTCAGTTTGATAATAAATTTGTGTTTTTACAAAAGTCCGGTGTTAAAATTACGAAAAGGTATTTACAATTTTGTTGGCCAAATGCCATGACATGTCGCCATTTATAGAAACGAAAATAGGTTTGCCGTCTATGAATCTTCCCAAAAGTTTAGAATCGTGCAACGCTTCAAAACTTCATTGAATCTGCAAGAAATAGAAACTGAGTTTCAACGAGAAGATTAGGCCGACGATTTCACATTTCCCATACGACAGCCAAGAGGGATATTACCAGAATTACCAAAATACACGTCCTCTCAATTAGAGAGGATTCCAACATGCTGCAGACAATTCAGATTAGAACATTTCAGAAACAATGCCACGATAATTTTAGAAGGCGAAAAATATTTTACATTTTCTTACTCCGAAATAAAAGGACGCGATGGCTTTTATACAAACAACAATGAGGACTTTCCTAATGACGTAAGGTAAAGAAAAAGCGAAATTGGACGACAAGGTACTAATGTTGTGCGCCATTTCGGAAGCTGTTTTTTGCAAGACCTTATATTGGGCGAGTTAGGGGTGAAGCTGCAAAGGCAGACGTTTATCTTCAAAGATGCCTCCCCAATTTAGTGAATTTTATTCAAACACATCATGTTAATGATAATATTATGATGTGGACGGATCTGGCATCGTGCCATTATGTGAGAGGAACCCAACGTTGGTTAAGACAACAAAATATACCATATGTAACTAAAGAGGATAAACCACCAAATGTTCCACAGGTACATCCTAGTTTTGGGCTTTACTCTGTAGAAAAGTTTACGACAGTGGGCGGTAAGCACAAAATGAAGAATAACTACGACGAAGGATCTATCAAAATATTCGAGAGCTTGACCCACGTAGGTTCCACAGCCTGATGAGAGGCATTCGCACCAAATTGCGAATCATTGAAACCCACGGCCCTTTAGATGATAAGTGATAAATTAAATAAAACAATTATAGTTTGTATAATTATATTTCAAAACTTTTGTTTCATACGTTAGCGAAGGTAATATTGCACCTAAAAATCAACATATATGAATTACTCTCGTTCAACGTTTCAAATGAGTAGTAATGCTGTGTTTATAATATGCAAGTTCTGCTTGTACAAGTACAATGTTAAAACAGTATTAGCGCACATTTTAAACGAAGAACGAGCGTTATACATATTCACAATTACATTTCACCACGAAAGTTTAAATTATAAAATACGTAAGTGCATTATCCGAGATACATATTTCAATGCTTCTCCACATGTCATTATACAACCGCAAAAAGGGCACTAAATAATTCAAACCAACTAGACGAGTAAAGTTTTTTAATAATTACATTTATCCGCCGCGTTTCACATCAATCAGTTCTTGCATTCATTTTAAAAATGGACAGAAGTGGATTCGCGTTTACTGCTTTCGAATATATATATTTGCAAATGTTAAGCCTAGATCCATATTTCGATAACAGCCGATTTAATCCAAGCATTGACAGAAGCGAAACCTGCTCTATGAAACGTGTAGTGATAATTACTTGTAAGTGTTGCATATATGTCTCTATGAGTTCTTTCAAGGGTAGTTTGCTAAAAAATTGCCTACAAATATCAAGCTTCTCGATTATATCGTTCTGAATGTAATTATGACAAGAAATAATTTTGCAGAGCGCCGCGAAACGTTAAATACATTTTTAAAAAATCCACACATTCATAAAAGGCAATTGTGGGGGTAGTTTTTGCACAAAATTCGAGAAAAAAACAAGTTGTTTGCCTTCATCATAACTAATATAAATCTGGTAATCAATAATACTTTTATATATTTTGTCGTGGAGCTGTTACAGGGGTAGGATATTATAAAGTGGCTTCGAAAAAGTCACGGTTCTTCGTTATGTCGTCGTGAACGTGACTATGACAATAATTAGCTTCATACCGCTTTCTGAAGGTGCAAATATCTTAACATGTGTATATATGTGTTCATGGGGATATTGCGGGGTAGTTTTTTGACTAGGGGTTGATTAAAATGTGACATGTTACTACCATCACCAATAATAGATATATTGCAAAAAATAATTCTGAATTACATCCAGAAGTCAATAAAAATTATAAAAGCTATTATTTTGTAATTGCTATAATTTATTGTTGCAAAATCTTTCGTTTTTGGGATAATTTATTATATGGCGCGGGGGGGGGGGGCTCACAGTGATTCAAGCCTCCGGATTTGTGTTCTTTATATATAGGTTGCTCTTGTACAAAAATCTGTACTTGTACAAAAGTAGAACAACATTCCTATATGGTTGTTTTTGAAAAAAATCATGGTGTGGGGGCTGGTGTCACACACATAGATTCAGTGCGAGCAAGCATGAAACCAATTAGTTTTTCGCACTGATTGTGTATTCATTACGAAACCAACTTTACGGTGGCCACAATATTAAAAACACTTGTTTGTTTCAGTGAACGTTGTCACCTATTGTCTACCAATTCTCCTGATATACCAATTTGGTTTAATTAATCCCGGTGGTGATATAACAGGCGACATCATTGTGCTAATCTGGTACTCATTTCGACTAACAACAGTACTATCCAACATTTTATCTTTAAATATCAAACGTAAAGAGTATTCGAAATTGATTAATCAACAATACGATATAGACCAACACTTATCGAAATTACATATGCACATTGACTACAACAAATTTCACGTTTTCCATATTATCGCAACTGTATTTTTTTTTTCTTGTTTGTTGATTTACCTAATGTATCTATGTGTAATGTCGGATCATCTAATAATTAAAGTTCCAGTTACATGGTGCCTTTATTTTGTAAATCTTGTAAAATACACTACGTTATATATGTTTTTGTATTTCGTGATTGTGGCTGGACTACAGCTTGCACATCTGAATAATTTTCTGAAGAAATTAACACTTTATGAAAGAAAAGGAAAATTGTATATCATCCGATGCATCCGAAATGTGTCAGACTTGCATTCCAAATTATACCGAGTGGTTAACAATATCAACAGTGTTTTTTCCGTACCGTTATTGGGCACTTTATGGGGCGACTTCTGCAGTATGAGTATGACAATAATCATTTACCATATTCTGGATCTTAACACTTTTATCGTCGAAATAATAATGTTCAATGTCGCAGATATTTTGGAAATTATATCTATAACAACTGTATGCGAATTACTCAGGATGCAAGTAAAATGATTATCAGTAATTATGATTTCGACCAATGTGATGTATTGTGTTTCAGTCACGACAAGCTGGAAGAATATTATGTGAGCTTGATGCACTTTATTTTGATCAGGACATATGCGAGCAGGTAGGGTTGTGAACATTTCACGTGTTAATTTCACCTTTAATTCTTACTACATTTGCAATGATGACGTGCGTAATTTTATCATTGGTATACTTCATTCTCATCAGTATTAGTTCGACGTAAGCTTGCGACGCACTCAAACACGCATGCTATGCACTTTATATTCTTAACATTTACGACATCATTACGCCTCATAATAAAAATCCACGCATCTCTTTAATGTCTTACGTAATTTGGTAATTTGAGCTCAAGAAACGCACAATAAAAATTATTCGTAAACCCTGATTTATTTGCACTTTCATTGCATTGCAATATATGAATATATATGAAGACGCGCCTTAAATAAAGAGTATATATTCTGCCGTCAATAGGAAATTAACTATTGGGCGGCCAATACATCTTAATTATATACTTAAATTTACAGGGCACTGGTTTACTTTTGCAACTTCTCCATGAAAATTATCAGATTACGGCTGGAAATATGATTTACATAGATTACAGACTACTCTTTGCGGTAAATATACGTACGATCCTTGTGTTTGTTACGGATAATGAATGTAATTTCATTTGGAACACT
Organism: Geotrupes spiniger; assembly: GCA_959613385.1. Classification (NCBI taxonomy): domain Eukaryota; kingdom Metazoa; phylum Arthropoda; class Insecta; order Coleoptera; family Geotrupidae; genus Geotrupes; species Geotrupes spiniger. The sequence goes on along the minus strand of OY390735.1, from coordinate 11,260,946 downwards.
CTGTACATGAAGCATCATGTAATTATTTACACGCCATTGTCGCCTCTGGTCCAAAAACTACACCCAAGTAAACTTTCATCTTATCCCTCTCTCTCTTTCTCTCTCCCCTTCCTATCTACTTTTGTCCCTCCTAAATTGTATATGTAAAATTGCAATATTATGTGTTGCTTACAATATATTTTTCAGTTTTTCAACGGCCTTACGACGATTACACTATTTCTAAATAGTTTCCCAGGTCTCTCTGGCACCAAGAAATAGACAACACGTTAGTACTATCCACACTTTTATAAGCTTATTATAACGTACTTCAATCATAGTTAGATTAATTGATCATTATTGAAAATGCACATAGTCTATAATTATAACAGCAATGATAAACACTACTTGGCTTTGTTTCCTGCCATCGCTATATCAAAAATGTTATGTGAATATTTCTGCACAAATAATAACAAATGGAATAAAAATCTATTTCCAATTTTGTTTTATTTATTTGTTTGGATTTACCTACTGGTTTTCACTTAATGAAGCATACATACCACGGAATTATTGTTTTATATGGTTCAATTAAATTAGATAATAATTTTTATTAACTATACGATGCGGAGTTGATACGCTCTACATTTACTTTAAAACTTAATATATTATAATTTATATATATAATTAATTATATGCGGTAAATTCCGCGAAGTTGCTATTTTTATAATGATGATTACGAGGGGAGATCAGTATTTACGGTCCCTAACATAGAAGGAAACAAATTGAAAAAATATCAAACGTTGATGCTCTAAACCTTTGATTCCTCTGGAAAAAAAAAATTCGGTTGCTCTTCCACCCAGTCGTTTACGGCCGCCATAACTTAACATAACATTATCGCAGTAATATCTGGTCCCCCGAAGATATTTTTTAATTTCGGAAATAAAAAGAAATTACTAGGGGCAGGACTGGTGAATATGCGGGATATTCAAACAATTCAAATCCTGCGCTCAGAATAGCGCTAATGGCAACATGGCTTTTGCGGACAGGCGCATTGTCTTGATGACACAGAATTCCTTTGCTCAATTTTCCCCGTCTTTTTTCCTTGACGCAATGCGCAATCATGAAATTAAGTTGGCATAGTAGGAGCCTGTTGTCTCCGTTCCAAAAAATCAGTCATCAAAATTGCATAATATAAACGCAGCATTAGCACTCATTTTAAACAATGAACGAGTTACATATTCACAATTACATTTCACCATGAATGTGTAAATTATAAAACACGTAAGTGCATTATCCGAGATACATATTTCGATGCATCTGCATATATCATTATAAAACCGTAAAAAGCACACTAAATAATTCAAAGCAATTATACGAGTACGGTTTTTTTATAATTACATTTAACCGCCGCGTTGCACTTCAACATGTTCTTGCATTCATTTCTAAAATGGACAGAGGTGCATACGCATTTACTGGTTTCACATATTTATACTTGCAAATGGTGAGCCTAGATCCATATTTCGATTACAGCCGATTTAAGTCAAGCATTTACAGAAACGAAACCTGTGCTAAGAAACGTGTAGTGATTATTACTTGTAAGTGTTGTATATATTTAGTCTTTAGGTCTAAAGGTGTATTTCAAAGCACCAGAGTACGTAATTTGGAGGTTGTACCAAAACTATTTATTACCAGATTTACATCAGCGATGATAGAGAGTCACTTGATTTTTTCACAACTATTGCGGAAAAACTACCCCATCAAACACTTCACGAGGACGCAGGTTTGACTTTATAATTTATTAAAAGTTTCGCGGGGTTGTACAAAATTATTTGTTCTGATACTTAAGTTCAGGACGATATAATAAATGTAAATCAGGTCATAAACAATGTTGTATAAGGGGAAGTTAATCAAAAAATACCATGAAAAAAAATCATGCTTATTCGTTATGTCGTCCTCAACGTAAGCCTCATAATTAATAATTGTGTATAATTTCTGGATATTATTAATAAATTATAAACTCCATCCCACACACTAATATGGTACTTGCGGGGTACTTTCTCCGCAAATGTCGTGAAAAAGCAACTTGGTTCTTTCATCACAACTAATATTAGATCTAGGGATAGTTTTTTTTAATGTTTCGTACAATGCGCTGATGCTACTAATTAATTACTTATTGGTACATGTGTTGCCACGGAGCTCTTTCAAGGATTGTTGCCAAAAAATTCTCCGTATATTAATAATAATTTTGTACAGCCCCGTGAAACTTTAATATTTTTTAAAAATCCACGCATATTCATATGGTCGTTATGAAGAAAAATATAAGTTGCTTCCCTTCATCATAATAAATAAATTGTAACTAATAATTCTGTATTACATCCACAAGTTAATAAAAACTGTCATTTTGCAATTGCTATAATTTATTGTTGCAAATTTAATTATTGATAACCATTTTTTATTGGTTTCTCGTTGTTTGGGATAATTTGTTATATAGGGGAGAGGGGGGGGGGAGTCTTTGTGATTCCAGCCTCCGGATTTGTGTTCTTTATATCTTGGTTACTTTTGTTGTACAAAAATCTGGACTTGTATAAAATAGTACAGAAAAATTTGATAGTGTGGGGGCTGGTGTCACACAGGTAGATCTAGTGTTAGCGAGCATGAAATCAAGTTTATGGAAGGTATTCACACTGATTGTGTATTCATCACGAAACCAACTTTTCGGTGGCCACAATATTAAAAATAGTTGTTTGTTTCAGTGAACATTGTCACCTATTGTCTACCAATTCTCCTGATATACCAATTTGGTTTAATTAATCCCGGTGGTGATATAACAGGCGACATCGTTCTGCTAATCTGGTACTCATTTCGACTAATATCAATACTATCCAACTTTTTATCTTTAAATATCAATCGTAAAGATTATTCGAAATTGTTTAATGAACAATACGATATAGACGAACACTTATCGAAATTACATATGCACATTGACTACAACAAAATGTATGTCGCACATATTATCATAATTATATTAGCATTTTGTACTATGATTACTTACTTCCTGTGTCAATATGTAATTTCGGATAATCTAATAATTAGACAACCCGTTATTTGGTGCTTTTTGTCTGCACATCTTGTGAAATATACAACGTTATATATTTTTTCGTATTTCGTGGCTGTGGCTGGAATACAGCTCGCACACTTGAATCATTTTCTGAAGAAATTAACACTTTGTGAAAGAAAAGGAAAATTGTATATCATTCGATGCATCCGAAATGCGTCAGACTTGCATTCAAAATTATACCGCGCAGTTAACAATATCAACAGGGTTTTTTCCGTGCCATTATTGGGCATTTTATGCGGTGACTTCTGCTCTATGAGTATGACAATAATCATTTACCATAATCTGGATCTTAACAGTTTTATCGTCGAAGCAATAGCGTTCAATGTCTTAGATATTTTGGTAGTTATATCTATAACAACTATATGCGAATTACTCAAGATGCAAGTAAAATGAATCAGTAATTAGTCTATCGACAAATATAATGTAATGTGTTTTAGGCACGGCAAGCTGGAAGGATATTGTGTGAGCTTGATGAGCTTTATTTTGATCAGGATATATGCGAGCAGGTAGGGTTGTAAACGTTTCACGTGTTAGTTTAATCTTTAATTTTCACTAAAAATTGCAATGATGACGTGGGTGATTTTATCATTGGTAAACTTCATTCTAATCAATATTAGTTCGACGTAAACTAAGATTGCGACGTTGGCAAACACGCATGCTAAGCACTTTAAATTAATGGCTTTTACGACATAATTACACCTCATAATAAAATAATTTGATAATTTGAGCTGAAAAAATACAATAAATATGATTCGTGTAAAGCCTGATTTATTTTCATCTTCATTGCATTGTAATATATGAATGTGCAAAGACGTGCCTTCAATAAAGTATACTCAGTGACATATAAACTACACCACCTAGAAGGAGTGGGAATTTTTGGACCAAATTTGGCAGGAATAGTGGACTAGTCCAGGAAAATAGTTGATTAAAATTTGAAACCCAATCATTAAGTAGTCATGGGATTTTTGACGTTTGTGTCATTTTTAGAGGTGGTGATAGACAAGCAATTATCGAGTCATTTTTTGAATTTGTTCCACTTTTTCGGATCCCGTTCTTTAGTTTAAAGGGTTTCAAGTGTTTAATGATGCCTAGAGGAAGGAGACCTCAAGTTTACCAGCAGTTGAGTGACTTTGACCGAGGGCGGATTGTTGGTTTACGAGAAGCAGATTTTTCGTTTAGAGAAATCGGCAACCGTTTGGGACGGCACCACTCAACAATAATGCGTGTTTATCAAGCGTGGTCCGAACATGGGGTTGAACGTCGGAGAAGAGGCACTGGGGCTCAAAGACGAACCAATGAACGTCAAGATCGGCGCTTAAGACTAATGACCTTGAGAGACCGATTCTCTACAACTATATCAATAGCTGATCAATGGTTAGGTGAACAAGGTCGTCCGATAGGCTTGCAAACAGTTTATCGTCGAATAAGAACCTTTTGCTTGCTGTCTTACCGCCCACATCATGTGCTACCCCTCACTGCTCAACATCGCCAGGAACGTTTGGCCTGGTGCACGGAAATATTTCAATGGAACTTGGAGTGGCATCGAGTTGTCTTTAGTAACGAATCGCGATTTTGTTTAGGAATGCATGATGGTTGGATGACTGTTAGACGAATCGTGGAGAAAGGCGCAATCCTGATTTTTCGATTGCGAGGCATGTTCACCAAACTGTGGGGTTGATGGTGTGGGGTGCTATTGCTTACGGCAGTAGGTCACCCATGCTCTTCATTCGGGGCAGTATGACCGCCCGACGCTACATTGACGAAGTGGTAGAACCACATGTTCTTCCATATCTTCGAGGGCTGGAAGACCCACTTTTCCAGCAAGATAATGTACGACCTCACGTAGCGAGGGTTTCTCTTGACTTCTTCGAAGAGGCCAATGTTAATCTTTTGCCTTGGCCGCCAAGATCTCCCGATTTGTCGCCCATTGAGCATGTGTGGGACATGATGGGTAGAAGATTGAGGAATCTACCGAACCCACCGTTGCCAATAGAAGCTCTACGGCATGAAGTACAGGCTGCTTGGGATGCCGTACCCCAAGAAGACATTGATCACCTGCTGGAATCAATGCCAAGGCGGGTCAATGAGTGTATCAGAAATAGGGGCGGACGAACACATTATTAAAGAAAAATCAAAAAGATGAAGTGTTTTCTTTATCAAATTTTAATCAATTGTTACCTTAGACTAGTCCAATGTTTCTGCCAAATTTTATCCAAAAATTCCCACCCCTTCTAGGTGGTGCAATTTATATGTCAATGAGTATATATATTCTGCCGTCAATAGGCAATTAACTATTGGGCGGCCAATCCAATTACTTAATTATATACTTAAATTTACAGGGCACTGGTTTACTTTTGCAACTTCTTCATGAAAATTATAAGATTACGGCTGGAAATATGATTAACATAGATTACAGACTACTCTTTAGGGTAAATATACGTACAATCCTTGTGTTTGTTACGCATAATGAATGCAATTTCATGTGGAACACTTTGTACGTGAAGCCTCGTGAAATTATTTACACGCCGGTGTCGCCTCTGGTCCAAAAACTACACCCAAGTAAACCATCATCTTATATCCTCTCTTTTCCTCTCTATCTAATTTTGTCCCTGCTAAATTCTATATGTAAAATTTTATAATATACTTTTCAGCTTTTCAACGGCCTTACGACGATTATACTATTTCTACATAATCTCCGAGGTCTCTCTGACACCACGAAATAGACAACACATTGGAACCTTTTATAGGCTTATTATAATGTATTTTAACCTACTTACATTAATCGCTCATTATTGAAAATGCAACATAGTCTATAATTTTAACAGCAATGACAAATACTATTTAGCTTTGGTTTACTGTCATCGCTATACCAAATATCTTATGTTAATATTTCTGCACAAATAATAATAAATGGAATACAAATCTATTTCCACTTGTGTTTTATTTATTTTTTTGGACTTGCCTACTTATGTTCCATCGTTTTCACACAACGATGGAACATACCACAGAATAATTGTTTTATATGGTTCCATTAAACTACATAATAATTTTTATTAACTATACTGTACGAGCGTATCAAGCCCCACATAACTTTAAAAATTAATATAAATATATAATTAATAATGCAGGAAATTCCGCTATTTTTTTATAGTGGTGATTACAAGAGACGGTATTTACGGTGCCTAACATAGAAGGAAACAAATTAAAGCAATATCAAACGTTCATTTTTCTACACAATCTCCCCGAACGTCAATGCATTTCGTCAAACGCATAAGAGCATTAATCCCAGGTACACATTACGATGCTTTTGAAAAATATCATTATCAAACCGTAAAAAGCACGCTGAATAAATCAAACTAATCGTTCGAGTAAGATTTTTTTAACAATAACATTTATCATTCATTTCATTTCGACTAATACCAGTACTATGCAACGTATTATCTTTAAATATCAAACGTAAAGACTACTCAAGATTGTTTAAAGAGGCATACGATATAGACGAACACTTATCGAATTTTCATATGCGCATTGACTAGAGCAAAGCCTATGCCTTTCATGTTACAATTATTATAAGTATATTTTGTGGTACAGTACAATACGTCGTGTATACGTGTGTAGTTTGGGATAACCTAATTATTAGAAAGCAAAGGCATATTATATTCATCCTTCCTCTGTACCACTTCTCGTCTCGTTACTTCATTTGGGGTTGGATGCCTAGATACCCTAGCACATATCCTACGCTTCATCTCGTACATACCATAATTGCACATCGGTGACACGGTTCAGACCTGATAGTAAATATAATGATGGACACCAACATGACTCAGAAAGAAATAAAAAAAACAGGTAGAATAAAAAAATAAAGGTGAAGCAAAAAATTTTATGAGGACATAAGTAAATTAAAAAATTAAAACGAGCCTCAAAAAGAAGACCAGAAAATTATGAAAGAGAATAAAAATATTAAGGGAGAATTACATGTCATCAGATATAATATACACAAACATCCAGAAGCACAATCATTTGAAATAAATAACTTCGTAAAAGAGATAGTCGTTACTCGTTTGCATTTTTAATGTTAAGGTTAAGGCATCATCCAAAATTGGAAAACACAACCTGGTTGATAAAAACTTGGAGACGGATCCCCAACACATTCGAGAGACCAAATGGCAAAAGCCATAAGGATATGACATAATAAGGTCATTGTAGAATAGAATAGATCTGGAATAATAGTATAGATACGTTGAAAATGAATACAACACTAAATCAGCAAGAACAATATACGAAAATCGATGGTAGAAGACGAATGAGGAGGGCGCTGAAATTAAAACAGAAAGGAAGGGAAAAAGAGTAGAATAAAAACAATGGTGCAGAAAATTTATATGCATAACAATCAAAGTTTTGCAAACAAAAACGTTGACTACCTTATGGTGCCAAACGGCTTCTGGTTTGATAGAATGTCTCGAAAAGTGAGTATTTGCTTAAAGTTTAAAAAAATTTCAACCCAGCCTCAACGCATTAACGTAATAGATAAGGTAATATTGCACCTATGAATTACTCTCATTCATCATTTCAAATGAGTACTGATGTTTATATTATGCAAGTTCTGCTTGTACATGTACTCACCACTTGCGCAAGCAGAACTTGCATAATGTAAACACAGCATTAGCACTATTTTAAACGATGAACGCGAGTTTACATATTCTCAATTACATTTCATCACGAAAGTGTAAATTATAAAACACGTAAGTGCATTATCCGAGATACATATTTCGATGCTTCTCCACATGTCATTATACAACCGCAAAAAGGGCACTAAATAATTCAAACCAACTAGACGAGTAAAGTTTTTTAATAATTACATTTATCCGCCGCGTTTCACATCAATCAGTTCTTGCATTCATTTTAAAAATGGACAGAAGTGGATTCGCGTTTACTGCTTTCGAATATATATATTTGCAAATGTTAAGCCTAGATCCATATTTCGATAACAGCCGATTTAACCCAAGCATTGACAGAAGCGAAACCTGCTCTATGAAACGTGTAGTGATAATTACTTGTAAGTGTTGCATATATGTCCCTATGAGCTCTTTCAAGGGTAGTTTGCTAAAAAATTGCCTACAAAATCAAGCTTCTCGATTTTGTCGTTCTGAATGTAATTATGACAAGAAATAATTTTGCAGAGCGCCGCGAAACGTTAAATACATTTTTAAAAAATCCACACATATTCATAAGAGGCAATTGTGGGGGTAGTTTTTGCACAAAATTCGAGAAAAAAACAAGTTGCTTGCCTTCATCATAACTAATATAAATCTGGTAATCAATAATACTTTTATATATTTTGTCGTGGAGCTGTTACAGGGGTAGGATATTACAAAGTGGCTTCGAAAAAATCACGGTTATTCGTTATGTTGTCGTGAACGTGACTATGACAATAATTAGCTTCATACCGCTTTCTGAAGGTGCAAATATCTTAACATCTGTATATATGTGTTCATGGGGATATTGCGGGGGTAGTTTTTTGACTAGGGGTTGATTAAAATGTGACATGTTACTACCATCACCAATAATAGATATATTGCAACAAATAATTCTGAATTACATCCAGAAGTCAATAAAAATTATAAAAGCTATTATTTTATAATTGCTATAATTTATTGTTGCAAAATCTTTCGTTTTTTGGGATAATTTATTATATGGCGTGGGGGGGGGCTCACAGTGATTCAAGCCTCCGGATTTGTGTTCTTTATATATAGGTTACTTTTGTTGTACAAAAATCTGTACTTGTACAAAAGTAGAACAACATTTCCATAGGTTGTTTTTGAAAAAAATCATAGTGTGGGGGCTGATATCACACACATAAATTCAGTGCGAGCAAGCATGAAATCAATTAGTTATTCGTATTGATTCTGTATTCATCACAAAACCAACTATTCGGTGGCCACAATATTAAAAATAGTTGTTTGTTTCAGTGAACGTTGTCACCTATTGTCTACCAATTCCCCTGACATCCCAATTTGGTTTCATTAATCCCGGTGGTGATATAACAGGCGACATCGTTTTGCTAGTCTGGTACTCATTTAGACTAACAACAGTACTATCCAACATTTTATCCAACATTTTATCAAACGTAAAGAGTATTCGAAATTGTTTAATGAACAATACGATATAGACCAACACGAATCGAAATTACATATGCACATTGACTACAACAAATTTCACGTTTTCCATATTATCTCAACTGTATTTTTTTTTCTTGTTTGTTGATTTACCTCATGTATCTATGTGTAATGTCGGATAGTCTAACAATTATAGTGCCATTTACATGGTGCCTTTATTTTGTAAATCTTGTAAAATACACAACGTTATATCTTTTTTTGTATTTCGTGATTGTGGCTGGACTACAGCTTGCACATCTGAATAATTTTCTGAAGAAACTAACACTTTGTGAAAGAAAAGGAAAATTGTATATCATCCGATGCATCCGAAATGTGTCAGACTTGCATTCAAAATTATACCGAGCGGTTAACAATATCAACAGGGTTTTTTCCGTACCGTTATTGGGCATTTTATGGGGCGACTTCTGCAGTATGAGTATGACAATAATCATTTACCATATTCTGGATCTTAACACTTTTATCGTCGAAATAATAATGTTCAATGTCGCAGATATTTTGGAAATTATATCTATAACAACTGTATGCGAATTACTCAGGATGCAAGTAAAATGATTATCAGTAATTATGTTTTCGACCAATGTAATGTATTGTGTTTCAGTCACGACAAGCTGGTAGAATATTATGTGAGCTGGATGCACTTTATTTTGATCAGGACATATGCGAGCAGGTAGGGTTGTGAACATTTCACGTGTTAATTTCACCTTTAATTCTTACTACATGTGCAATGATTACGTGTCTAATTTTATCATTGGTAAACTTCATTCTCATCAGTATTAGTTCGACGTAAATTAAGCTTGCGACGCATTCAAACACGCATGCTATGCACTTTATATTCTTAACATTTACGACATCATTACGCCTCATAATGAAAATCCACGCACCTCTTTAATGTCTTACGTAATTTGATAATTTGAGCTCAAGAAATGCACAATAAAGATTATTCGTAAACCCTGATTTATTTTCACCTTCATTGCATTGTAATATATGAATATAAAATAAAATCAAATAAAGAGTATATATTCTGCCGTCAATATGCAATTAACTATTGGGCGGCCAATACATCTTAATTATCTATTTAAATTTTCAGGGCACTGGTTTACTTTTGCAACTTCTCCATGAAAATTATCAGATTACGGCTGGAAATATGATTTACATAGACTACAGACTAGTCTTTGCGGTAAATATACGTACGATCCTTGTGATTGTTACGCCTAATGCAATTTCATATGGAACACTTTGTACATGAAGCCTCATGTAATTATTTACACGCCATTGTCGCCTCTGGTCCAAAAACTAAGCCCAAGTAAACTTTCATCTTATCCCTCTCTCTCTTTCTCTCTTCCCTTTCTATCTGCTTTTGTCCCTCCTAAAATGTATATGTAAAATTGCAATATTATGTGTCGCTTACAATATATTTTTCAGTTTTTCAACGGACTTACGACGATTACACTATTTCTAAATAGTTTCCCAGGTCTCTCTGACACCAAGAAGTAGACAAGACGTTAGTACCATCCACACTCTTATAAGCTTATTATAACGTACTTTAATCATAGTTAGATTAATTGATCATTATTGAAAATGCAACATAGTCTATAATTATAACAGCAATGATAAACACTACTTGGCTTTGTTTCCTGCCATCGCTATATCAAAAATGTTATGTGAATATTTCTGCACAAATATCAATAAATGGAATAAAAATCTATTTCCAATTTTGTTTTATTTATTTGTTTGGATTTACCTACTGGTTTTCACTCAATGAAGCGACATATCACAGAAATACGGTACGAGTTGATGACGCTCCACATTTACTTTAAAAATTAATATACATGCGAACACCGAACAATTTACCAAAATTCTACGGAAACGGAGGAATGAATCCCATTATTAATTGCAAGTAGTCAGAGGATGCTTAAAGGAAACAGCATAGACGTGGTATGACATGGTGGGAGGCGATATCACGGACTACGGTAGCTTCGAGGAGAATCTTAAAACAAAATACTGGAATCAAACGAACCAATAAATTATTAGAAAAGACTTAATGTTAGAGAAATTTAAACTTGCGTATAGATTAACTCATAAAAATTACATTATGAGAAAATACTCAATCGAAAATGTTTGACACCGAGAACGAACGAAGAAGATAATATTTTCCAACACTTTCAAACAACGTTAAATGGTTGGATCATGCAAACATCGGACATAAAGTCCCTGTTCAGGTTAACTATCATACTCAATAATCTCAATAAGAGAAATAGAGGCTAAATAATTCAGACTAATTGCTCGAATGGAGTTTTTATGATGATTACACCTAGTCGCCAAGAAATTCTCACATTTGTCTGAGCATGAAGACGTATACTAGCACGGTATTAGGTGTTCCGTACATTTTCGGACAAATGTTTGCTGTGGACCCATATCTCGACGACGAAAAGTTGAATCCAAGAATTTACAGAAATAACACGTGTGCCACCAAACGCCTGGTGGTAATTGCGCGTAAGCATCTATTTTTGTATGTATTGCACAATACTTAAAACGTATCATAGCAGATATCATTCTTGCTGTTTTATTGGTCAAGACATGGCCTTCCTTTTAAATTTAATTGATTTAATTGACATCAAATCATTCACGTTAAAAAATAATCAAATAACAATTATAGTAAAAACGTAATACTTCTAACTCAAGATCCATAACCAAGGGAGTATGACTTACTCCATGTAATTCCTGTAACTGTTCATATCATCTCGAATATAAAGATTCCATTAGTACTTTGATCACTCATTGCCCAATCATTACTGTTTAATTAGGCATTCATTGTCGTCATTTTTTTGTATTGTTTCCTTTCAATATAGAAATTAATGGATCTATATCGTTACGCCGATATACCGCTAATTCTGATATTATCTTTCAGTGAATATATTAATTTTCTTTGCGCCAATTTTCATTGTTGAAGAATTTGGATTCATCAATGCTGGCAAAGAAGTTGACACGGCTGACTACGTTCTCATCGCCTGGTACGCATTTAAGGCAACAACCGCAGCATCTGTCGTATCGTCTATGAATTTCAATCGTAAAATCTATTCGCACTTGTTCACTGAAATAGACGACATAGACACACAACTGGCGAAATTCAATATACACACCGATTACAACTACATGCACTCATTCAATACCATCAGCATATTTTTAGGCTTATGTACTATATCAATTTATGTAATCTACTTAACCGTGCTGGGCAAAAATTTGCCGATTGTAGTACCTGTGGTAATCTGTGTGTTTTTGACAATTGCCATAAAATATACAACAACGTGCCTTTTCATGTCGTCGGTATTAATAATTGGGATAAAATTTCGGCGCTTGAACAGTGCTCTGAAAAAATTAACGCGTTCCCAAAGAAAAGAAAAGGCACATATTATCGGTTGCATCCGCGATGCATCGGTGTTGCGTTCGAAAATGTGCCAGACAGTTAGAAACATCGACAGCGCCTTTTCCGTGCCCATGTTTGCGATTCTACTAGGAGATTTTTGCATATTAAGTATGACGATCATCATGTACGAATACCTGAAAGATGCGACGTATGTCATCGAAGTTATATTTCTGAACATCGCAGACGCTGTTGTGATTATTGTTTTCGCGGCTACGTGTGAAATTCTCGGAATGGAGGTACTGTAATGTGTTGTTAATTAATTATCTATGAGTATAATGTAACATTTTTCAGTCACGAAAAACTGGAAGAATATTGTGCGAACTTGACGATTTTTACTTTGACTACGACATATGTGAACAGGTGAGAAGTGATGCTGTAAATATAAATTTGTTACATAAACATCCAATTCTTTGAGTGTGTTATTAATTTAATTGTTTAATTTGTTTTGTTCGGTGTTCCACCTTGAAGCTAGCTATCTGAGTTCTTCACGTCGCGAATAACCAAAATTAAATGTCCATCACAAAAGAAAATAAAGCAACCAAACTATTATTAATTTAATTCCCGCATTATGTTCCAGTTCTTCGATCCAAAATCTCTAAGTTTTCAGTAAAAAAATTTCCTCCGTATTTTCATCTCCACTGCATTTTGCATATTGTTTGATGTTTCATGAGACTCGTCGTAATTTACAGGGAACCGGCCTCCTTTTACAACTTCTGCATGAAAAACCGACGCTTATGGCAGCAAATTTAATTAAAATAGATTTCAATCTACTTTTTAAGGTAAATATTTATAAAGACATGTAAACAATTCTCTTTTCCAATTATTTTTTCAACGAACCACAACAAATTTGCGTTCATTCATTGGTGTTATGCTTCATTGATTCTTTGTGGAAAAATTGATCGTATTAATTCATGGAACTAACAGTACTAAAAAAATTAAACGTTTTACAAATTTACTTGAAATGGCCAGTTGGCGTAAATTTACCTAAAGCTAGCTTAAGTAAATTTGAGCGAAATTAAACATCCATGAATTACACAATTTGTTAAACTTAAATCATTGTCATCAGATGTTTCTTTCGTTTCAGATTTTCAATGGGATTACGACTATTTCACTGTTTCTCCAAAATATGAATGCCGTATATAATAAGACATAAAAATAAAATAAAAAATAAAAAATAAAATTCATTGGTAATAAATACATGTAAAGTTTCAGTAATGTGTATTAACTGAACGTTTCACGCATAAACTGTAATAAAAAATGTGTGGTATTTTGAATTTTATTCATGCCTTATTTACCAGCAATAATGATCAATAAATATTGTTTATTGAATTACAATACATATCGAATGGGCAAGCTTGTAATTATTTTAAGCTTAGTAAGTTTTGTTTGTTTTTTCAATTGAAAAATCGAAACAACCATTTTCGTCTCTGTTATTAATTTAGTTCTTGTTTTAATTTTCATTAAGTTGATTTCATGAAAAAACGTAGAATGAAGAAATTTTTAAATTTACTAAATTCCGCGAATATCTTGGGACTCGAACTAAAATAATTGTATACGTTTCGTTAAACCTTCAACAAATCTTGGTAATTTGGGACAAGCATAAGAAGCAAAGAGATGAAATGAGTGACATGTGCACTAGTAAATGCGGAACATCATTTTTTAATAAAATCATTAAAGAAGCTGTTGATTCATCCACTAGCAACGAAAATATTTTGGAACGAAGTTGCTGCAGAGAGTGTTCGTCACTGTGTTTGCCCAAAATGTTTTTAATCATATTGTTAAATAAAACACAATTGCATAGGAAATTATTTAAATAATTATATATATTCACCTTCCTTACAAACTGATTAATGTTCTTTGCATTGCAATGATGCTAACCTACTGTTGATGACATTTTACAATGCCATGTTTTATTATACAAACATTTCTTGCCTTTTCTGCTTTCAGTTAGCCACCCAGATAATTCAAGTAGACGCCCGCTGGCCTGGCCTTTTTATATCATTATTCACACTTTCATCTTCTTATTTGTTATATATTTGTCTTAAAAATAAATCGCTAATAATTACGTTGTGATTCCGTTACAACCTCGTTTTGGTTTTACTAAGTTTGCTGTACACCTAAGGCGTTATAGGTCCAACGCTGGGTGCTGCATACACCCCATTTTTTGAAATTACTTGCCACAGATAATAGAAAATAATTACAGAGCACCAAACAATATTACAAGAGTGGAAATTCATGATTCTGATTATTCATATTTAAGTAGTTAACTATCATATACAATAATCTCCATAATAGAAATAGGGACTAAATAATTCAGACTAATTGTTCGAGTGGATTTTTTTACGATAATTACACTTAGTCACCAAGTAATTCTGCCATTTATTTTGAACATGAGGACCTATATGAACGCGTTATCGGGTATTCCGTACCGTTTCGCACAAATGTTTGCTGTAGACCCATATCTGGAAGACGAAATGTTGAATCCAAGCATTTACAGAAACAACACGTGTGCCATGAGACGCCTAGTAGTAATTGCATGTAAGCATTTATTTTTCTGTATTGCACAATACTTACGTAACATAAAACTACAAAAAGTAGATTAGTAAATGCTATTTTATGCCTTAAATAGTACAAGTTTGAGCTAAATAGTATAAGTTCGCACATTAATGGCACTGATCACACAAGTCTTGGTTTCGTTGTGGTGCACCGTCCCATCCCGAGTACAGTTGCTGAATGGTCGATTTATCCGTTTGAAGGAACCAGGTGCACTTGGTCAGTATAAAAATACAATTTAAAAAATCATCAAAGCCATGAAAATATAATTATGTTAATTCAGCTTGATCTCAATCAATGTTACTACAAAGTGCACGGAAATATTCATCATTTTTCTCAGCATTCACATAATTCTTTTTTTGAAGATATTACCATTTTTATTAGTAATAAAGTGAACGCAATTAATAAAGATCCACACATACGGTAAGTAAAGTAATGCAAACTACTTACTTAATTGACTTTCCTCTACACTGAAATTTTATAATTTTTTTTTGCCATAGTTTCTTGAATATTGTGCCTGTACTGTTAATTGAATAATTAACTAATAAGCTAATTGCTATGGTTATTGCTGCAATTTTTATAATTTGATAAAGGGGTGTGTAATCAGGTTGCTTAATAATTGTATATCTATGTCATGGCGGAGAATTTTATTCATACAATGGGGGTTTTACCCTCACACGGAGCGTTTAGAGCTTGAAATGTTGCTGTTAGAAGGTTTGCTTTAACTCCATAATCCGATTCCATATGTCCAAAACACTTTTGTTTACTTACTAGATATATTTCTTACTTTTTTATTTGTCAGTACATGGTATATACTTTTAGGCCTAATTGACGTTTCTTTTACATAAAGATTCCTGTATTATTTCATGTTCTGGGTAGATGCTTCTGTTGGTTTTGGTTGAAAATGTTGCGTTCCAATTGGATGAGTGCATCGTATGGATTTTGCTCACAGTTCAAATTATTGACTTTCAAAGATGTTGAGCATGATTGGCTAGCGTGTTAACACTTCAGGCGTGATTTCTATCAAAGTTATGTGTCTTATATGTCTACGTAGGCAATTTATTCCTTAAGAAAATCAGTAAGTTTATTTTCCAAATAACTAGTTATTATTCTGTTTGTGGGTTCTTTACTTGTAAATAGCACAATTTATTTTAATATGTTTTTGCAATATATATTTAAGTGGGTATTAGGGTCAATCTATCGTGATCGTTCACAGCGCATAATGCATGATCCCTGAAACATGTGCTCACTGCTCCCATTTTCTGACATCAATTCATCCATGCTTTCCAAATATTCAAATCAAAGTCACTCCTTTAAACGTGCACTTGCAATCATCTCTCTCTGAATGGCCAAAAATATCAACTCAATTATACTAATTCTTCCGTAATGTGACCATAGCCAATTCATCGATTTTAAAATGTTCATTAAGCATTCATTCGCACCGCATCAAATTCAATTTTCTAATTGTATTGTCTCCTTTAAAACTACATGTAATGGACTAATTGATTTATTATCGTTGCTACTAATTTTGAATTTCTTTTCGTTTAGTAAATCTATTAATTTTCTTCGTGCCAATTATCATTGTTGAAGAGTTTGGATTCATCAATGCTGGCGAAAATGTTGACACAGCTGACTTCGTTCTCATCGCCTGGTACGCATTTAAAGCTACAACAGCAGCATGCATCATAATCTCTATGAACATCAATCGTAAAATCTATTCGCACCTGTTCACAGAAATCGACGATATAGACAAACATTTAGAGAAATTCAACATACACACCGATTACAACTACATGCACTCATTCAAAGTCATCATTATATTTTTAAGCTTTTGTGATATAATACTTTATCTAATCTACTTAACTGTGATGGTCGAAAATACACTAGTTGTAGTGCCTGTGGTCGTCTGTACGATTTTCGTACTGGGAGAAAAATACATAACAACGTATCTTTTCACGATTTCGGTATTAATAATTGGCATGAAATTTAGGCGCTTGAATGGTGCTCTGAAAAAATTAACTCGTTCTCGAAGACATGAAAAGATACATGTCATTGGATATATCCGCAATGCGTCACAGTTACGTTCAAAAATGTGCCAGACAGTTAAAAACATAAACGGCGCATTTTCAGTGCCCATATTTTCTGCTCTATTGGGAGATTATTGCGCATTGAGTATGACGATCATCATGTACGAATACCTGAAAAATGGACCACATGTCGACGCAATTATATTCCTGAGCGTCATCGACGCTATGGTAATTATTGTTTCCACGGCTGCATGTGAAATTCTTGGAATGGAGGTAAATAAAAGTGTTAATTAAATACCCATCGCTGTGATATAACATTTTTCAGTCACGGAAAACCGGAAGAATATTATGTGAACTTGATGATTTTTACTTTGACTACGACATATGTGAACAGGTAAGATGAAATGCTAGAAATATAAATTCATTCCTTAGAATACCAAATTCTGTGGCAGTGGTGTACCGAAGATGAACCGAGCTGCTTTCCTCCGACAAAGATGCAATATGTTTTATTTATTTGTTTATCTGAAATAATTGTTTCTTCGTGCACTATATGCAATTTCGTCTCTATATTTTCAGCCAAAAATGTTCCATTTACTCTCTCGCACATTCTCCCATATTTCTATACTCGTTATTGAATAATCCGCACATTACACGATCTTCATTCCGACATGTATGACATCCTTCACTTTTCACGTCTCTTATTTACCTTGCACTTCCATGCTCTTACTTCTCTGTGTTGACCTTTGACGTGTTCAGCACCACATGGGAGTATCTATACGTCACAGTATCCATTATGCCATTTTCTGTAGTAGAGAACACACCATTACAAATTTGTAAACATTATTTTATTGTTTGATGTTTAACGAGATGTGTTGTAATTTACAGGGAATTGGCCTCCTTTTACAACTTCTTCATGAAAAACCCACGCTCACGGCAGCAAATTTCATTACAATAGACTTCAATCTACTTTTTAAGGTAACTATTTGTCCCATGAAATAATTCTCTTGCACAAATTTACCTCAGTGGAGGTTTAACATTTAACATTTAACAAATTTGCACCGGTTCATTGGTAAATTGACTTAAACTTCATGTGCACTTTGTGAAATTGTTGAACGTCCAGTTATTAAAGCAAGCTGAAGTAGATGTGAGCGAAATTATATATGAATTATGTGTTATGTGCATCATTCCAGATTTTCAATGGGATTACGACAATTTCACTATTTCTCCAAAATATGAATGCCATATATAATAGGCCATAAAAATTAAATGCAATGTGAGTTATAAATAGATGTAAAGGTTCATTAAATGAACGTTTTACGCAAGAACTGTAATAAAAATTATTTGAAGTATTAATTTTATTTATTAACCATAAAATATGTATACATATACTTATGTGTTATGATATTTATGTATAGGCGAATACACGATGTTAAGAAAATTATTAGAAAATGGATCAATAGAAATGAATTAGCAGTAAAATGACAACTTTACATGACTTTCAAGAGATATTTGTCGATTAACACAAGCCATAAAGGAACCTTAAAAGAGTGGCAATACATCATCTACGTATGTAGTTCTATCTAGAATATTCTATAATCTACAAACAGAAATTATAAATCTCTACATGATGACCAAGTAAATAATTCAGCCAAATGATTCTAGCCAATTACACGTAGCACTAGCATTAAAAATAATTCTCGCATTCGTATTCAAAATGAAGACCTATACACACACAATATCGCATACTGTGACATACTTTTTCTTAAAATTGTTCGCTTTAGAGCCATATATAGACGATCAAAATTTAAATCCAAATATATACAGAAATCACACATGTGCCATCAAACGCCTAGTGGTAATAGCATGTAAGTATTTATTTAAATTGTTTTGTACAATGTTCCGTATAGATCCCTATCAATTTTTCGTACCACAATTATTGTTTAAATGAAAACTTTAAGAAACTACGAACGATCAGAATGATTCTTATGTCGAGCTTTTGATATAAATTTGGAACGAAAAATAAATGGGCGCGAACTGGTGTGTATATGTATTGATCATATTTACTCCTGAATGGTATTATTCGGTTATAACAGTGCCGATATCTGCTAGATGGTGCCAGGTACCGTTGTGGCCATATTTTATAGCATAAACCCAAAAAAAAAACTTATTTCGAAATGTCTCGTTAATATAAATTTAAAATTCAGTAATCGATAAAGCTACAAATCACGGACTAAAACATTTTACACCGATTATAGTATTATAGTAGTAAGTAAGTATAATCACTTAGTACAATTTTAAAATGTTATAAAAATTCTAGACCATTGCGCATGTAAAATCGTATATCCGTACATCGCATGTCTAATCATAAATATATATAATAACTTGATGGCACTTTGCTCATTCACTACCTAACCTTAGTCACTTCATAATATTTACCCGTTCATTATCTATTCATGTCATACGTTTGATTATAATTTTAATTTAAAATTAATAATAAAACGACCGCAATTGCACATACGGAGCACTAATACATGCCTTGTTTCAGTAAACATATTTATGTACCTCCTGCCAGTTTTTATTATTAGCAAATTTGGTTTAACACATGCTGGCGAAACCATCGAAACAGCTGACTACGTGGTCATCACTTGGTACGTGGTTCAAGTTGTGTCATCTACCTACATCATGGTGTCTATGAATATAAATCGTAAAATCAATTCGCAATTGTATAAAGAAATAGACGACATAGACAAGCAACTATCGTATTACGATATAAACACCAATTACAACCTCTTGCACGGATTCAATCTTCTCCTTATATTTACTATTATTTTTATGCATATAGTTTATCACGTCTACTTAACCCTATTGGGCAAAAACGTAATAATTGTATTACCTGTGATGGTCTGTATGATTCTCGTAATTCTCGAAAAACATGCAACAACGTATCTTTTTAAGGTTTTAGTATCAACAATTTGCTTAAAATTTGTAAATTTGAATGCGTTGCTGAATAAACTAACACTGTCTGAGAGAAAAGAAAAGACATATATTATCAAATGTATTCGCAATGTGTCAAGCTTGCGTTCGAGAATGTGCCAAACGGTTAAAAATATTAACGACGCCTTTTCCGCTGCAATTTTCGCAGCTCTATTTGGAGATTTCTGCGTAATGAGTATTACGGCGCTCATGTACGAATACCTGAAAGATTCGACATATATCTTCGAAGTTATACTCTTCGCGTTGTTTGATTTTCTGTCCATTTTTGCCTACACAGCTTCATGTGAAATACTGCGAATGCAGGTAAAGTCAATTACTAATTAATTGTCTAGCAGCAAAATTAAGTCCCTTCTAGTCACGAAAAACTGGTAGGATATTGTGTGAGCTTGACGATATGTACTTCGACTGCGACATATCTGAACAGGTGAGAAGAAATGACAATTGTCTAATTATGAGGGAATACTGCATCTTATCTTTCACTTATGCATACTAATTTGCAGGCAGTTGGCTTACTTTTACAACTTCTTCATGAAAACCCCACGCTTACGGCAGCGAAATTAGTTACATTAGATTTCGGTCTGCTTTTTAAGGCAAGTATCTGCTCCAAATTTATTATATGTTGCCAGTCGAAATAAATGTACAAACAGATATATTTTTACAGATTTTCAATGGGATTACTACAATTTCACTATTCCTGCGAAGTCTTGACGGAATATATAATAAGTCTTAAAAATGTAATGCAACGTAATTAATTTTACCAATAAATATATAAAAATAACTATTTAATAGCAATAAGTGTTATAAATAAATAAGATGTTTAATGCACATGTTTGAAATACAATCACTCAAACAATTATATTATCTTTAGTTCACTGTTGAGCTTCGTGGGGTTTACTAAATGTGAAACATGAACAAACTACAATCAGAATACTACTATTTTCGTTACTAGATTGGATAGGGTGAAAATTGACTAGTTACCTAACAATGACGAAAATCGATATCCTTCGTAGACAAAACAAGTCATAAAGTGAGGAAAAAGGAATGTAATTATTAGACATTTCTTGGAATTTGAATTGGTTTTATTCATCCAAGGTTAGATGTAGAAACAGGAGTAGGGTAACGTAGGACTGAATCTCGCCTTGTGATTTCAAAAGAAGGGTGTATTGTAGTATAGTTGATTTTCGGTTATACGTATGTACGTCTATCTTTTAATTAACACAATAAAGACATTTACATTATATAAAATTTTGCACTTTTTGATCTCATGAGCTCTACGATAATAAACCTTTAACAATTTTCAATTCCTTGGAGCTATATTTATTTACACGTGGCTTATTTTCTATAATCTTAATTCTACAGGTTGGTTATCAGAAATGATAACAAATTTGTAATTGACATATATAGAAAATGAACTAATGTTAATAGATTTATTACATTGGATTCTTACCATTGATTAGATTTGAAAATGAATTCAAATATATTAAATTAATAGTAAATTACAATCGTTACTCTGATAATTTACTTAATAATAATCTACGAAAATGTAAGCATATTTGCTGGTTAAAAATGCTAGAATTTAAATTTATGAAGACAGGATAATAAATTTATTGAGCTTCCTTTTCATGTCCACAAAAGGTTTTAGTAATATTTTCAAACATAAAAATATTAAAGTAATTTACGTTTCGTTAAACAGAACGAAGTTCTTGTCGGCACGCTAATGTGTTTAAAAAATTATGGAACTTCATGCAAAACGAGGCATGCTACACTCATATGCAAAAAATCCGGGGATTGGGTTAATTTTTGCAAAAAAACGGGATAACTTTTTGTTTTAGTACTTTGAATAAAACTTTTAGTATTTTACAATCAAAGAGACCATAAGGATGTAGAAAACACAACATATGGTACTTATCAGTGTATTTAGTGAACATTAATAAGCGAAAATAAAATGTAATAGTATGCATTCTTCGGTACCTATTGCCCATTCGATATTACGCACAGTGGATGAAGGTGGGTACTGGGTTTATTTGTTTGTTGTCGATTAACTGTCATTGTCAGGGCAGGTTGGTGTGTTGATTATGGTTTTTAAAGTGCTGAAGATTGTGCAAAACCTGTTACTCTCGTGGCAGATGGAAGAAGCCAGAGGTATTTGTCCAGATTCCTTTATAACGTCCAAACAGCACTTCAGCGGTTTAGGGAGACCGGCAGAAATACTTGGAGGGCGAGATCTGGCAGGAATCGAAAAACTACTGCAATCGATGACAGATTTATCGTTCTTAATACTCTACCGAATCGTCATGTGACTTCACTGGATACAAGAAACCAACTTCGCGAGGTTCGTGGTACAGCTGTAAGTGCGTGGACAGTTCGTCGAAGGATACAAGAAGCTGGGTTAAAATCTTATACACCAGCAGCTGGACCAAAATTACTCCCACGTCACCGAGTAGCTAGACTCCAATTTTCTCGCGAACATGTAAATTGGGCATTAGAACAATGGAGGGCTCTGCTGTCTACTGACGACTCCAGGTTCTGCCTACATTCGCCAGATGGAAGAGAACGAGTATGGAGACGACCTTTAAGCCCCGGCTTAGCCATGGTGGAAGTTCTATGATGGTATGGGCAGGAATATCAATGGATGCCTGCACCGAATTGGTTGTCATTGATGGCGGATCGCTGACTGTACAGCGGTATATTGAGGGGGTTTAGGAACATTACCTAGTAACATTTGCTCCATTCATCGGCGATGGCATTATTCTGATGCAGGATACCGCAAGACCGCATTCTGCAAGGTGCGTCATAGAATACTTGGATGCAGTTGGAATAAGAAAATTCAACTGGCGTAAATGTACTCCAGATGGAAATCCTATAGAACATGTTTGAGACATGATGGGCAGACGTGTTAGAGGACGTGCAGTTGTACCAACCACGATAAACGAGCTTCGTGTGGTACTTCAGGAAGAATGGCAGAATATTCCACAGAATGATATTCGTGAGCTCATTAGTGGCATGGGTCGCCGTGTGCAGGCAATAGTTAGGGTTCGAGGAGGCAATACGAAGTATTCAAATCTTATTCAACTGAAATTTTCATTATTAATCTCAGTTAAGTTTATTTTGCAGAAATGCATTTTCTTTCGTGTATACGTACATTATCGTTTTCGCATATTAATGTTCATTAAATAAACTGATAAGTACCATATGTTGTTTTTTCTACATCCTGATGGTCTGTTTGATTGTAAAACACTAACAGTTTTATTCAAAGTACTAAAACAAAAAATTACTCAGTCTTTTTGCATCTGAATGTATATTAATTCGTCAAAGAAAATATGCCTTGTCTAAAACCTAATAGAATGGAAAAATATAATGTTGCTCAACATCTTTGAATCTCGATATGTTATAAGTTTAAATAATTTACAATCGTTAAAAAAGGTATCTTCTGACAAACAATTAGATTCATTTGAGAGTAGTTTTACTTTGAAGAATAGATTTAATTTACTTAATGTTCTGACGATGACAAGATGTTGAAATGTCACATTAAAATGATTAATAAATTTGTGGAAAATAAGAAGGAATTATTAATGACATACATGATACTGTCTTAAGGGAAAATAAAACGACCATGTGTCTAAGCTTAGTACACTGGCCTTTTAAGTTCTTCATTTCATTATTTATTGAAGATATTTGTCCATTAACAGAATATAGTGCAAGGCCTAGACGAACATTAAAAGAGTGTCAATTCATTATTTTGATCACTTACCTATGCAGTTCTAACTAGAAAATTAGATTATAGAGCTCTATATGATGACCAACTAAATAATTCAGGCAAATGATTACAGTGGATAGATGTCAATTACACTTAGTAGTAGCATTAAAAATAATTCCGGGATTTATATTCAAAATGAAGACCTATACGCACACAATAACGCATACTGTGACATACTTTTTCTTAAAATTGTTAGCTTTAGAGCCATATGTAGACGATCAAAACTTAAATTCAAGTATTTACAGAAACCACACATGTGCCATCAAACGCCTCGTGGTAATAGCTTGTAAGTATTCATTTAACTTGTACTATACAATGTTCAGTATAAATCGGTATCACTTTCCTTACCACAATTTTTGTTTAAATGAAAACCGTATTTAATTGTTTCTCTTATGATATAATTAACTTTAAGAAACTACGAACGATCAAAATTATTCTTACGTCGAGCTTTTGATATAAATTTGGAACGAAAAATGAATGGTCGCGAACGTTGTGTATATGTAGTTACCATCTTAACAACGCAATTATTCGATTATTACAGTCACCGGTATGTGCTAGATGGTTCCAGGTAGCGCTATGCCCATATTTTATAGTACAAGTCAACAAGAATACTTATTTCGAAATGTCTCGTTAATATAAATTTAAAATTCCATAATCTGTTACCCAAATCAATAAAATTATCACCTGTGATAAATGTGAAGCCAATAATAATGTAAAACGACCATATTTTCCCATCATTATATCTTAAAAAGGAGCTACTGGATTTGAATGAAATTGATTGCAGTTTATATACAATTCCTTTCCGCACAATGATATTAAATTTTGCAAAGGGGCATTAATTTTCTACCACAATCAATTTTTAATAAGGCCCACATTTTCTTTCATATTGTATGAACAAACTGAATAAAAAATTCATTACTAAGAAAGAATTTAGAATATTACAATGAATCTATGAAGAAATACTTTGTTTAAAATAACATTTCTTGTGCTATCTCTAAGCTACAAACATTTTACTCCGATTGTAGATGTGGAATTACTTAGTTCAATTTCGTATATCCGTGACATCGCATACCTAATCATATATATAATAATTTGGTCACATTTTGCTCATTCATTACCTATTTATACCATTCGTTTGACTGTAACCACATTATATATATATTATATTAAATATAATATTTAAAGTAATGAAATAACTGCAGTTGCATCTATGAAGCACTAATACATTTTATTTTTCAGTAAACCTATTTATATACCTTCTGCCAGTTTTTATTATTAGCCAATTTGGATTCACCCATGCTGGCGAAACCATCGAGACCGCCGACTACGTTGTCATTATTTGGTACCTACTTAAAGCTGTGGCATCTACCTGCATCATAGTGTCTATGAATATAAATCGTAAAATCAATTCGCAATTGTATGAAGAAATAGACGATATAGACAAACAACTATCGAATTACGATATACACACCAATTACAACTGCTTGCACACATTCAATATTCTCATTATATGTAACATTATTTTTCTACATATAGTTTATCACATCTACTTAACTCTTTTGGGTAAAAACGTAATAATTATGTTACCCATGATGGTCTGTATCTTTTTCGTAATTCTCATCAAACATACAACAACGTATCTTTTTACGATTTCGGTATCAACAATTTGCTTAAAATTTGTAAATTTGAATGCGTTGCTGAATAAACTAACACTGTCTGAGAGAAAAGAAAAGACATATATTATCAAATGTATTCGCAATGTGTCAAGCTTGCGTTCGAGAATGTGCCAAACGGTTAAAAATATTAACGACGCCTTTTCCGCTGCAATTTTCGCAGCTCTATTGGGAGATTTCTGCGTAATGAGTATTACGGCGCTCATGTACGAATACCTGAAAGATTCGACATATATCTTCGAAGTTATACTCTTCGCCTTGTTTGATTTTCTGTCCATTTTTGCCTACACAGCTTCATGTGAAATACTACGAATGCAGGTAAAGTAAATTACTAATTAATTGTCTACCAGCAAAATTTAGTCCCTTCTAGTCACGAAAAACTGGTAGGATATTGTGTGAGCTTGACGATATGTACTTCGACTGCGACATAGCTGAACAGGTGAGAAGAAATAACAATTGTCTAATTATGAGGGAATACTGCATCTTATCTTTCACTTACACATAATAATTTGCAGGCAGTTGGCTTACTTTTACAACTTCTTCATGAAAACCCCACGCTTACGGCAGCGAAATTAGTTACATTAGATTTTAGTCTGCTTTTTAAGGTAAGTATCTGCTCCAAATTTATTATATGTTGCCAGTCGAAATAAATGTACAAACAGATATATTTTTACAGATTTTCAATGGGATTACTACAATTTCACTATTCCTGCGAAGTCTTGACGGAATATATAATAAGTCTTAAAAATGTAATGCAACGTAATTAATTTTAGCAATAAATATACAAAAATAACTATTTAATAGCAATAAGTGTTATAAATAAATAATATGTTTCATGCACGTTTGAAATACAATCACTCAAACAATTATATTATCTTTAGTTCACTGTTGAGCTTCGTGGGGTTTACTAAATGTGAAACATGAACAAACTACAATCAGAATACTACTATTTTCGTTACTAGATTGGATAGGGTGAAAATTGACTAGTTACCTAACAATGACGAAAATCGGTATCCTTCGTAGACAAAACAAGTCATAAAGTAAGGAAAAAGGAATGTAATTATTAGACATTTCTTGGAATTTGAATTTGTTTTATTCATCCAAGGTTAGATGTAGAAACAGAAGTAGGGTAACCTAGGACTGAATCTCGCCTTGTGATTATGTTTCAAAAGAAGGGTGTATTGTAGTATAGTTGATTTTCTATTATACATATGTATGTCTATCGTTTAATTAACACAATAAAGACATTTACTATTATTATTATTATTATTAATATCATAAAATTTTGCACTTTTTGATCACATGATCTCCACGATAATAAACCTTTAACAATTTTCAATTCCTTGGAGCTATACTTATTTACACGTTGCTAATTTTCTATAATCTTAGTTCTAAATGTTGGTTATCAGAAATTATAATAAATTGTAAATTGACATATATAGAAAATGAACTAATGTTAATAGATTTATTTCTTTGGATTCTAACCATTGTTTAGATTTGAAAATGAATTAAAATATATTCAATTAATAAATTTATTAAGCTTCGTTTTCCTGCTCACAAAAGGTTTTAGTAATCTTTTCAAACATTCCACATTTCTTTTCCAGTTAAGCGAGATACGCTTCATATCTGACGTGCATGCAGTTGTCGCCAGTTAGTCCTGGGACTTTTGAGCCAAAGAGTACATGAGCAAAGGCGACTACTGGCAACACAGACTGCATTAGATCTACAGGAAGAATATTTAAATAAAACGTTGCAATTTCTTTTACTGGGTTGTCTAAATCAAGGTGCTATTGAAAATTTATTTTCGATGGTAAAAATCAGAACACCAATACCAGGGCCACGAGATTTTAAGACTTCCCTGCGACTAATAATGTTTTCATAATGTGAATCTCAAGGGAACTACTTTATCGACGACCGAGAACATCGTATCAAATACACACGTACTTTAAAAGTTGCCGACGAAGACCCGGAAGAAACGTCACCATTAATCCTAGATGAAAACATAGAAGATGCGGGTCGACCTGATCTAAATGAAAGAACTGAAACTTGTTTGTTGGGTGCTGTATTAGCATCCATTAACAAAACATTCAGCGTGTGAAAATGTTTCAAACCATTAATTTGTTCACAAAAAAAACATTGAAAATGGTGTGTCTTTATGGACCAAGTTGAAAGAATTTTAAGAAAATATGTTAACATACCCTCCCTTGGACTTTTCAATTTACATTAAAAAAACTAAAATGTTTTTTAGAGCAAGAAAAAATAATTTATTAAATAATACATTTTCTCACGAAGAAGTTCCAAACATGTTTTGTCAGAACACAAATATGAGACACCTATTTGCCACCACAATATTTTAAGCAATATTTTTACCACCTTCAAGGACAAGATTTTTTTACTCTTTGCGTGAATTTAATAAAAAAAAATGTACAGAAGATTTTGTTGCAAAAAGTGCAAGGAGTAGCACAAATGTTGCAATGAGTGTACTTGTTAATAAAGTTAAATAAATATTTTGTTAAAAATAAATATTAATTATTATGCATATGTAACAGATTATTTAAGAAATGAAATAAAATACATATCTACATATCTAGAAAAATACAATGCCAATTTAGTGGCCGTGGTGCTAATAAAAACATAGTTACCTGTTTGGTATCAAAATAGCCGAGCGGGACTCTATAACGCTAGTTAAGTATGCAAGTACACTAAAATTACCCTGCTAGCAGCACCCCTGGCGGCTAAGTTTCGAAATTCTTCAACGTCGAACATTATTTGTAACCAAATATTTACATTGCGATTCACGCTAATATAATCTGACAGACTAATTATTGCAATGAAATTCCCATTTTTTTGTAGCACCCGCGAATATACTGCGCGCACATGCATTTTAATCTTCCAAGTAGGATAAAATCACTCACCTCATTCCGTACGACAATCCACCGCCGAAGAGTCCAAGACCATACAAAACGCTGCTCCATATCACTCACTACACTCACCGCTAATAATCACAAGAAAAATCGCCGCGAAAAGTGCAATTTTTCACGAGAAACGCGACAAACTAACCGAACAATTAGACAGAGGCGTCCATTACATTCGCGAAGAAACCGAGACCTACTTAGTTTTTTGTTGTTGACGCACGTCATAGGCAAATCGATCGACAAAATATTGAGGACTCGATAAGCTAATGATCGTATGCAAAAACGACGCGGCAGGCCGATGTACACTTTTGCGTTTAGCGTTGAATTTTTACTTTTTTATAATTTGTGCTCTAGCGCCCAAATTAGCGAAGCTAACGCAAAATTTGAGATTTGTATACAGCGAGGAAGAAAACGTCTTAATTCGACCTATCCCGACCGCATATTTCCATATCTCAAAAAAGTTAAAAATATTAAAATTATTAAAAATTATTAGTTTCTCCCGGACGCTTTTCGGGGTGTTTGCGAGTGCGTTTGATGTTGGAGGAGTGTTTCGGATAATTTTGGCTTGATCTTTTGAGGGTTAAATTCCGTTTTTATATTTACCAGGATATTTAAAATTTATTTCTAAATAATAATATTAGTTGAATATGAATATGAACATTTCATAACTAATATTATCCTGTAATCTGTAGTATTTGTTCTACTGTTGGATAATAAATTATTATTATTATTATTATTAACTAATTGTTTTTCAAGTAGTTTATTGGATCTATAAATTTTTACGCTGTTGCGGTGTTTTCGTGCGAAAGGTTTATGGGTTATAAAATAATAAAACATCATGAGCAATATTTAGACTTCCAAATAAAGACAACGGAAGGCGTGATATTATCCTTTGTGAATGTGCTGAAGAAGATCCTGGTAATTGGGTTCCATTTTGTCTTATAATTTTATTTGGAGTGAAAACTAATTAAAATGTTCTTAAAGCTTAAAATATTTATCGTTTATGTTTTAAAACTACATTTTTCGGTATTCAATTAACATCTTTGCCTAAGTGAAAATTTTGTTAGATAAGATTTTATTTTCAAAAATTTGATTCAATCAAATGTTTCCCTATTTGCAATCGTAATTGTTTCCTCGCCCAAAAATTAAAATAACACGATACCGACCAGATGGAGCGCCCCCAGGCGCCCATTCGTAAAATGCACGGAAATAGGATAAATTTAAGTTAAACGAAGATAAACATGTATACTTAATACCTATAGTAAATCAGATGGTGAAATGTAATACTTCTAACACCATATCTGGCGCAGATTGCACTAAAATATACTACAAATTTCAAAAGCCATGATGGTCTTACATTAGGAGTGCGATATGTTTAGTTTTACGTTTAAATGCAGAATGTTTTAGATATCTTAAAGTTGTATACCTAAACCGTTCTTATATCTAATACCAGAACACTCCGAATCGCCTTAAGAGGATTTTCACAACATTCATGTTCAATTTCACTTTAATTAATATTATCTAAAACAGTATTCGATAGAAAAGCACATGTTTCAAAATTAAATGAAATAAACTCCCCAATAAGAAATCGAAGGTATCTAGGTAGTTAAATTGCTGCATCATGAGGAAGTCTTAATATAGAAAATATAATGCCTTATTAATTAATCGGCTCTATTGTGTATCGTTGGGTGCAAAATATTGTGTATCTTCTACAAACAAACGCCTTGGTTTATTTTTGTCGTCAAAATGGAAGTAATTTTTTAAAGAAAGGTCGAAATCGAACATTATATTTTGGCGAGTGTTCTCTAGAGTCGACGAACCACACATAGTAGTAGGTAATACCGATTTCAAACACGATAAGTGTCGACGCACCACACATAGCGCCATGATACGTAATACCGATTTCAAACACGATAAGTGATGGAGGTAACAGTTAGCGCCGTAGTTCATGTAGAAGAAATAATACGCAATTGGGTAGAATATGTAACTCAAATTATAATTATTTATGGTGATCGTAGGTTGTCGACATTTGAATCGCTCAGTTTTCAAACGTTGGCAACCTGTTCTAATCCCGATATAATAGCAATGGCACAACCCATGGTTGTTCCCTCGTCGTTTCAGCTAAAAATTTCCGCAGTGTTTCATACTAAAAAACACAGAACAATGAAAAGATGAAATTACATTACACATAGCAGGCATGATAAAAACTTTTCTTAATAACACTTTGGCGTATTGTGAACGGAAAAGTTAGTTCACCTGAACTAAAATAGTGTTTGCACAACTGTAAAGGCCTGCTTGATTTTAAAAAATCGAAATTAAACAAAAAATAAGTTTCAGACCAAGCAGGGCTGAACCCCAAAATATGAAATTCCAATTCGAAAATTTTTGATCAATCATACCTATTAAACTCAGTCCGGGGATATATAAAAAAATTGTTAAAAATCGAACCAATCCAAATATATTGACCAAAATTATTAAAAATTGTGAAAATTGTAAAAATCGTTAAAAATCATTCAAAAAGGAACCAGCCGGGAACGAATATTAAAAAATCGTTAAAAACAAAAATATCATAAAAGTAAGGGAAAACAATTGTAATATTTCTTCGATCATTTATGGTGCGTTGCCACCTTATTTATTTCTTGCATCGTTTTCTCCTTGCATTACAGGAGAGTCTAGGTCTTGTTGCCATTCTATTTGCTGGTTATCACTTTCTTACGTTATCATTTGTTCTTTTAGTTTTCCTACGATTTCCTCATTTTAATCTCTTAATTTCATTATTTATTGAAGATATTTGCACATTAACAGAATATAGTGCAAGCCATAGAGGAACCTTAAAAGAATGTCAATTCAATATTTTTCTCACTTACGTATGTAGTTCTAAATAGAACACACTGTAATCTAAGACATTATATGATAACCAACTAAATAATTCAGGCAAATGATTCTAGTGGATAGATATCAATTACACTTAGTAGTAGCATTAAGAATTATTCTGGCAGTTATATTCAAAATGAAGACCTATACACACACAGTATCGCATACTGTGACATACTTTCTCTTAAAATCGTTATCTTTAGAGCCATATTTAGAGGACCAAAACCTAAATTCAAGCATTTACAGAAATCACACGTGTGCCGTCAAACGCCTAGTGGTAATAGCTTGTAAGTATTCATTTATCTTGTACTTACAATATTCCGTATCACTTTTTCCTATCACAATTATTGTTTAAATGAAAACTGTATTTAAACGTTTCTCTTAAGATACAATTAAGAACTTTAAGAATATACGAACTATCAAAATTATTCTTTTGTCGAGCTTTTGATATAAATTTGGAACGAAAAATGAACAGTTTGCGAACTGTTGTGTATATGTGTTCATCATCTTAACACCTCGATGGCATTATTCGATTATTACAGTTACCAGTATCTGCTAGATTGTGCCAAATTGTTACCATATTTTATAGCATATGCCAAAAAAACATGTGTTTACAGTTATTACTTAGACATTAGATGAGTAACACAAAATCAGGCGTTTTATACTGCGCATTAATCTAATAATTGCTAAAGTATTTATTGAAATATCTTTTAATTTTTATATACAAGTGGGCATAATATTTGCTACATAATAACAATTTTAATGAACATTTTGCTCTCCACTACAGTTTGAACTCCAAATCATGATTTTGATTTTTCTGTATTCCAGCCAATGTTTTAAAAATGTTGTGCTTAATTATGGATCTACAGGTCATGCACAGAATTATTATGATAATTTTAATTTAAAATTTTAAAGTAGTTGCATTTATGGTGTACTAATACATTTTTTTGTTTCAGTAAACATATTTTTCTCCCTTCTGCCAGTTTTTATTATTAGCCAATTTGGTTTCACCAATGGTGAAACCATCGAAACAGCCGACTACGTACTCATCATTTGGCACACGATTAACGCTGTTACAGCTATCTGCATCATAGTGTCTATGAATATAAATCGCAAAATCAATTCGCAATTGTATAAAGAAATAGACAACATAGACAAACAACTAACGAATTACGATATACACACCAACTACAACGGCTTGCGCACATTCAATGCTGTCATTGTATTAAATCTTATTTTGATGCATATATGTTATCACATCTACTTAACTCTGTTGGGTAAAAATGCAATAATTGTGTCACCTGTGATCGCCTGCATGATTTTCGTAATTGTTGTCAAATACGCAACAACGTACCTTTTTACGATGTCGCTTACAACAATTTGCTTAAAGTTTGTAAGTTTGAATGGTGTGCTGAATAAACTAACGCTGTCCGAGAAAAAAGAAAAGGCAAATGTTATCAAATGTATCCGCAATGTTTCACACTTGCGTTCGAGAATGTGCCAAACGGTTAAAAATATTAACGACGCCTTTTCCGCCGCAATTTTTGCCGCTCTATTTGGAGATTTTTGCGTGATGAGTATGACGGCTATCATGTACGAATACTTGACAGATTCGACATACATCATCGAAGTTATATGCTTCACCGTCGCTGATTTTCTGTTCATTTTTGCGTACACGGCTATATGTGAAATACTACGAATGGAGGTAAAATAAATTGTTAAGTAATTGTCTATCACCACAATGTAATCCCTTCTAGTCACGAAAAACTGGTAGGATATTGTGCGAGCTTGACGATATGTACTTCGACCGCGACGTAGGTGAACAGGTGAGAACAAAAGACAAATGTAATTATGAGAGAATAATGCACTTATTTTTCACTTACGCATAATAATTTGCAGGCAGTTGGCTTACTTTTACAACTTCTTCATGAAAACCCCACGCTTACGGCAGCGAAGTTAGTTATATTAGATTTCAGCCTGCTTTTTAAGGTGAGTATCTGCTCCAAATTTATTATATGTTACCAGTCGAAGTAAATGATCAAAAAATTATATTTTTACAGATTTTCAATGGAATTACTACAATTTCACTATTCCTGCGAAGTATTAACGAAATATATAAGTTTTAAAAATTAAATGCAATATAATTAGTTTTAGTAATAAATATTACAAATATAACTATTTACTAGCAATAAATGTCATGCACATGTTTAAAATACAATAACTCAAACAATTATATTATGTTTATTTCACTGTTGAGCTTCGTGGAGTTGACTAAATGTGAAACATGAGCTTTTCAATTAGAAACTAGATATAATTGAACCACTCACTACATTATAAATAAATCGTTTGAATGTGGCGTTTATTCGGACAGATTAAAAATATCAAAAACCGTACCAATTTTTAAAAATAAGGGCAGTCCCCTCGATGTTGGCAACTACAGACCTGTATCGATACAAAATCATACTTCGAAGATTTTCGAACACTGCTTTCAAACAAGACTGTACTCATTCCTGGAGAAATTCAAACAAATAGATCAAGCGCAACATGGATATAGAAAATCGAAATCGACCATCACAGCCATAGAAGATATAGTAAAGACCATTTGCAACGCGTTTGAAAGAAAACAGAAAATAGCTGGTCTGCTTTTCGACATGACAAGAGCATTCGACTCAGTAGATCACAATTTATTGGTCTACAAACTCCTTCGGAAAGGAATTAGAGGGGTAGCAAACCAATGGATCTATTCATACCTTTCCGGTAGATCCCAGCGTGTATTTGTGAGCGACACTACATCGGAACCAAGATCGATAAACATATGGGTACCTCAAGGAACTATTTTAGGACCCCTACTGTTTCTAGTTATGATAGATGATCTCCCGGTGAAATGTGCTGCTGTATCCAAAATAGGATTATATGCAGATGATACTAGTATGCTAGTTGTCCAACCGACAATTGAAAAGTTGATCACCTCTTCCGATGATGTAATAAAACAGCTGCAGAAATGGTGCAAAAGCAATGGGATACTATTAAACATTTCAAAAACGCAAGCAGTGGAATTCCATCCTATAAATGAAAAAGTTGATAAAATGACCTTGCTAAAAGTGAACAAAACATCGTTACCGCAATCAGAATTGGTAAAGTTCTTAGGTGTCACTATGGATTGTAAACTTACATGGGAAGAACAAGTAGTGCAATTGACTACAAAACTTAGTTCGGTAGTGTTCTTGATGTGGACAATGCGTGCGACGGTATCATCTAAAGTATTAAAAATGATGTATTTTGGACTTGTGCAATCGGTGATAGGCTACGGACTTATTTTCTGGGGGAGTTCTAGTCATTCACATAAGGTGTTAATAATGCAAAAAAATAATACGGATTATGGAAGGAGTGGATCCAGGAACTAGCTGCAAGGGGCTGTTCAAAAAGCATAAAATAATGACAATATTTTCACTTTATGCGTATAAATTGGTGCTTCATACTTTTGGAAAGAGTTTTAACAAAAACAAAGACATTCATGGGTATAATACAAGGGGAGGGAACCTAGTTAGAAAAGATTTTTACAGACTAACAGTTTCACAGCATGCGGTGGAGTATATGGGGCCGAAATGTTTCAATAATTTGCCTGCAGAAATAAGAAATGTGACAGATTATAAAAAATTTAAAAGACTTTGTTTTGATTTTTACACCAATAGGGAATTTTATAATTTGAATGAATATTTTATTGTAAATAATGGAATATTAGCAGATAATTAATTTAATTCATTTTGTACGTCGATGATTTAACGACCACTTGACTTGTCACACACTGTAACAATATGTATTGTACATTTATTCATGAAATCTATCTATCTATCTAAATCAATAAGCGACAGACCTACAGTAGATTAAGTCAATCCAAAAAAAAAAATTAGGATCAAAACACTGCTATTTTTGTTAGACCCATAATGAAATTTGAAACATATTGGATAGAGCGACAATTGACTAGTTACTTAACAATAGCGAAAATTGATACCCTTCGTACCCAAAACAACTGATAAATGAAAAAGGAATGTAATTAATATAATAAATGTAGCTTGTTGTTGTTGTAGCATAATTGACACGATTTCAATATATTTTAATTATAAAAATAATATAGTTTTTTATATCAAAATTTATATAAATACTACTGACGAAGGGTAATAACCCAGAAACAATATTGTCTAGCGATCCACCAGTTAGTCTTCATGGACCTGTTTTAATTAATGTTCACTGCACCATTGAGGTGTAACATTAGACCATCTTTCGTGTAAATTTTACATTTTGCTGTCAGATTTGACAAGACACATTTTTAACATAAATATTTATATAATTCCCGAAAGTCTAAGCAAGCAAATATATTTATGTCACGTTACCAATAATTAATAATTTAATTGATTGATTGAAATTTATTGAAATCAATGAATAGCACCTGTAGAGCTAATTTGTATTCGTAGCAGGCTGTGTTTGAATTTCTTTGAGATTAGAAATATAGTCACAACGATCTGTTTGTCCTGAAATCTGGCTGATATTTCCTGCGGATACCTTTTGTATAATTGCTGAATCTTTCCCTAATAGTAAGTTTTGCCAGTAGTATAGAAAAGTAAAATTGTAAATTATATTCATTTAGGATACAAATATAATAAAAGTAAACGACCTTCCGACATTTCCAGTGTATTTATCTCATGATCAGATACTAGCACGAATACTGTATTAGACTAAAATTACATTTTGTCTAGCAATATGATTCAATATAAAACGTTTGCTTCAGTGAACTGCATGCTTTATCTCCCATCATATCATCTGGTTGCACAATTGGGTTTAAGTAACCCCGACGAAGGATTGCAATGGAGCGACTACGTTTTGATATTCTGGTACTCGTTTACATTTATACCAGCCATATGTAACAATATATGTAACGTTATTTAAATCTGCTCTAAGCAAGCTATATCTCTTTGCACTAAGACTTAGGGTATGTTTAATTTGTTTCTATACTCTTAGTTCTATTCTTGAACAATTTAAAATATTTCTTCTTATTGTAGGCCTGTTCGGTTCCGAACGATGTTTATTCTTGTGATGTGGACTGCCAAGAAGAGG
Source organism: Geotrupes spiniger (assembly GCA_959613385.1). Classification (NCBI taxonomy): domain Eukaryota; kingdom Metazoa; phylum Arthropoda; class Insecta; order Coleoptera; family Geotrupidae; genus Geotrupes; species Geotrupes spiniger. Next base: position 11,224,347 of record OY390735.1, on the reverse strand, counting down.
TGGAAATACAACAACTCTGAACCAGTTTTCTTCCCCATCTTACCATACATTCAGTCCTCATGATTGCCTAATTTCCTCGCTTCTAATCTCTCTCTAATTGTTTTCCCTGCTATTATTCTCAGCGTTTTTGTTTCCGATGTTCGTTGCATGCTCTTTGTTTTGTTTGTATCTGCTGATGTTATATTTTATTCAATGCGCATTGACAAGAACCATCAGTCGATGCATTTTTGTAAATTAATTTTTATAATTGCATTAATAAATTTTAATTAGCGAACGTGATAATGCTTTGTATTATTACTATCTCCTACAAATTATAAATCGATTAGTCCATCTAACTCTCGTAACGCGTTGCTCAAGGAATCATACATATTCACAATCACGTAAAACAATCTAAATTATAAAAGTGCATCTTACGTATATTATGGGATATAACGTCAACATAAAATATACATAAGGCATACTCAATAATTCAGCGCAATTGTACGAGTAATGTTTAAAAACAGTTGCATTTATTCTTCACAAGCTTTCCAAAATGAACAACGATGTGTACGCAATAACGGGTTTGCCTTATTATTACTTGATGATGTACGGTTTAGATCCATATCTAGATAATAAAAGGTTTATCTCAAGCATTTACCAAACTAAAACGCATGATATCAAACGTATAATACTGATTACATGTAAGTATTTAGTATTTATAGTGGTTTTAACGAATGTGAATAAAATTAATGTTAAAATATTATCAAATCGTCGGAAAATCTCAGAATTTCCTATAGTTGTTAAAGATTGTTGGGATTTGAATTGTGTATTGAGAAATTGAAGAAAGCTTAAAAGATCTTGCTCAAATAAAATCTCGATCATAAATGGTTAACTGAACGACGCCGGCATCGGCAATACGAATAAATTCTATGCAAAGAAATTTAGAGAATTGGTATCGCAATTGAAGGACTGGTGTAATAAATTGTAAAAATATTCTATAAATTAACTTATAAGTATGCCTATTTAACTGAAAATGAGAGCAATCAATAAAACAGCCACATTATTCTAGATACCGTTATTCATCACTCAATGATCAATAATATCCAAATTTTAAAATTCAATTAAGATAAATTAAAATAAATCAAACTAATGCAAATATAATACAATGGAATAAAATTGACACAAGGAGAATAAAAAGAATAAAAAGGACTTTAGAGAACGTGATGAACAAACAGCAGACCCCACCAAAGGAAGAGCTCGAAATGTAGTAAGCAGATAAAGCGAAATAAGTAAGAGGAGTCAGCAATGAAAATGCTGGAAAATTCAATTAAAGAAATTAAGAAGCTTAGCCAAAACCTGCCAGAACAGATAGAAAAGGAAACGAAACATTGTCAAACAAGGTCGAAAAAGTTAGAGAACAATGAGCAAAAGCAGCAAAATGACATCGAGGAAATGAGGAAAAATTACGAGACACTGCAACTAGATATGTAGAAGATTGAGAAGGGAAAAATTAAACAAGAGAATTAGAAGAACACACAGCCGTGCGTGCATGAATCAAGGTATGGAAAAGGATGAAGAAAACAAGAAAATCGATGATATGGACAGAAAGATGAGCAAAAATCGAAACACAAAATGAAAACGTAAGTCGCAACAAGATTAATGACACCAAAATCCCGACGAAGAGTATCGTGACGAAGTGTTTGTATACCATACTCATATAGTGTATATACCACTATGCCAAATTTTTTTAATGTTCTTCAGTAAAAGAGGTTTTTTTGTTTCAGTGAATTTTGCTATTATTTTGATACCAGTTCTACAAATCACACAATTTGGGGTGGTCTATCCCGGTGTAAAAAGAGGATTCGCCGACTATGTTATAGCAACCTGGTACACATTCAGACTCATACCAGTGATCTGCAACATTGTGACTTTGAATGTAAAGCGCAAACAATATTCGAACTTGTTTAAAGAAAAACACGACATAGACGAACACTTATCGAATTTAAAGATGCCCTTTGATTACCATAAAGCGCACATTGGTCATTATATTTGTAGTTGTTTCTAATAACGTGGAAGTCTCTAACTAGTAAACGGTTAAAAAGTTCACTACTAGTCGTTTCCTGCGCCAGTTTTTCAATCATTCTAAAATATACAACAAACTACGTGATTTTGTATTTCTTGGTAGTGACCACTGTGCAGTTTGTACGTTTGAATACATTTCTAAATAAATTAACCGGTTGTCAAGCAAATGAAAAGGCATATATTATCGGGTGCATCAGGAACGTTTCAGATTTGCATTCTAAATTGTGCCGATCGATTAAGAATATTAATGACGTCTTTTCCGCGCCTGTTTTTGGCCTTTTATGCGGCGACTTCTGCGTTATGAGCATGACGCTAATCATATACAATTACCTGAACACCGACACTTACGTGGGCGAGCTAATAATGTGCAACGTATTTGATTGTATAGGAATATTCTCAATAGTAACTGCATGTGAAGTAATGAGGATGCAAGTAAAGTGAATTATTAATCGTTTTAAAATAGATATAACATATTATCTTTCAGGCAAAAAAAGCTGGGAGAATATTATGCGAAATAGACTCTATATATTTTGATGCGGACATATCAGAACAGGTAGGACTGCGAAATTCTTGATTATTCACATCTAAAACGCATTCAAGACAATATTTACATAATCCTCATTCATGTGATAACTTAACCCGCGTATACTACAATTATTGATTTGGTCACGTCGTTCAATTTACAGGGAACTGGTTTACTTTTGCAACTTATCCATGAAAATTATGACTTTAATGCAGCAAATCTGATTAAAGTCGATTACGGCCTATTATTTAAGGTAATAAACACCTACATCTGTAATCTGCATCATCAGTATTGAAATATACTAAATAAGCACTCACATGAAGAATATATCGTAATTTATTTCCAGTTATTCAATGGCCTTACGACGATTGTACTGTTTCTGCAAAGTATTCGTGGCGTATATGAGAAGACATAAAATTGAAAACGCAGAAAAATGTCCACGATAAAGTAACGCAAAATAATGTATTAGTTTTAGATTCCTGCAATCACTTAATGAAATATAATATGTAAATGTTGTCCGCACGAACTGGAATAAAAATCTGGTTGAAATTTCGTTTTATTCATTGATTCAGCTGAATCTATCAAACCCAGGGATTCCACAACGACCCATGTATCAGGATTATTGCTTGTTTATAATTATATAAAAAAATATATATTTTATAGTACATATGTATATATTTCATTTCCATTTTCGTGCACGAATTCTTCGCATTATAAAATGTCATCCATTGGCATTACATTTTTTATTTCCCCATTATTATAAATATGCTTCGCAACTCCCAGCAAGTTACTTGGATTAATTTCTTCTTCTTCGATGGACGCGTTTAATTAAAAATCGGCGCCTAGGTTTTCTTGGCGATTTGCTCTGCAAATCTGCGTATGGAATAGTTTTCGGTGGCGAGTTTGGCATACTTTAAGTTAATTATTGCAAAATATTCTCAATTCGATTGTTTACTTGTTTTTGTCTTTTTTAATTGCTGCACTCGTGCATCTCTCCATAATCCCCGATGATTTATTATAGTCACCTTTTTTCACGCGATAATTTAAGTTATGAGCCAAAAACCCACAATTACGTCGCGTGAACACAATTCAAATAAGCTAACCAAAGCAAATGTTATATAATTTTAATTATTTCGTCTCAAATCTATCAAATTTTGTATGTGGCTTTCGTTATTAATCGAAAATCATTGTGAACAAAAAAATCCAGTTGAAAGTGATCAACACGGTGTGAGGAAATGGCGTATGGTGGTATGAGGTGGTATGGACATATGACAAGGATGAAAGATGATTGAGAAGTGAAAATGGTGTGGGGAATCAACACTGATGGTAGAATGGGAATAGGTAGATCGAGCACTACATGGAATGCAGGAATTAGGAGAATACTGGCAGGGAACGGTAGTACATGGGAAGAAGCTAAAATATTGCCAGAGGATCGAAACAGGTAACACGTAACAACTTCTGCACGTTGGTAGAAAAGAAAAATTATAACCCATTGAATCAAAATTTACTTAAGTAAGTAAGCAAATCCCGCCAGCGCCTTTTTTACTAACGTAAATTAAGTACCTACTTATTATTTATAACACATAGTAGAATTTGTTATCAATTAGAATATCTATTCCGATGGGGATATCCTTATATAATTGTCAATAGCCATATTGTGTGATGGTGATGATATTTTTAGCCATTACAATGCAGCGTAAAATAAAAAATTGAAGCGAGTCGTTAGTTACAGATGTTTCTTTCATGCGGAGATCCCAGTCTTGAACGTTTAAATTCGATACAATAGACATTTGCGGTATAAGTACTCTTTCAATTAATATAAATACATAACAAGTGATATGCAAACGGGTATTTACTGAAACGTTAGCTAACAACAACGCATATTCACTAAAACTTATTACAATTGGAATATAATATGATGTACAATTCACACGCATATGTACATAAATCGTAAGTGTACAAAGCACCTTAATATTTCAAACTAATTGTGAGTGACGTATTTGTTGGTATTTTTTTGTAATAATTGCACTTATCTACCACAATACAAGATATGCTAATAATCGTGTTTCCATTCACATTAACAAGGTCTTATTGCCAGGACACTAAATAGGATTTACCAGGCGTCCAGTCACGTGAACCATTATAGTTTATTTAATTCGAATTGACAGGAACCATCAATCGATGCCTTTCGTTTCCCCTTTTTTATTTCTTTTCATCATTACATTAATAAATTTTAATTATCCGACGTGATAATGCTTTGTATTATCACTGTCTCCTAATAATAATAAATCGATTAGTCCACGTTGCTCAAGGAATCATACATATTCACAATCACGTAAAACAATCTAGATTATAAAAGTGCATCTTATGTATATTATAGGATATAATGTCGATATAAAATATACATAAAGCATACTCAATAATTTAAAATAATCGCGCGAGTAATGTTTTAAAGCGGCTGCATTTATCAACCGCGAGCATTTCCAAAATGAAGAACGATGTGTATACAGTAGTAACTGGTTTGCCATTTTTCGTCTTGTTCATGTACAGCATAGAACCATATCTGAATAACAAAAGGTTTGCCTTGACCATTTACCAAACAAGAACGTATGCCATCAAACGTATAATAATGATTACATGTAAGTATTTATTTAACGTAACGATGATGTCACCATTATATCTAAAGCACGCCTTATCTGTGATTCAAAAATTGCATATAGCAGGAGGATTTATGTCGCCAGCGATTTAAAATGTGACTTTATGTTACTGCGGACTAAAAAATACACTTTAGTCGATGTTACAAGGGCGTGAAAATGAGCAAGCGACGAAGCAAATGTGAAACCAAAATAAGTAGAAGACGAGGCAGCAATGAAAGTGGTGCACATTTTGATGAAAAACATCGAAATGAAAACGAAAACCATACAATCAAGATCTGGAAAAAAACAGGGAACAAATTAAAACGAAAAAACCATAAAGAAAATCAGGAATAATCGATCGATCGAGAAGAACATCGAATAAATATCAAGCAGCCACCAAAATCACAGCATAGCATGCAAACGACGTTTGTATTTATGGGCATCTCATAACCACACTCACACCAATTCTGTTTATAACAACATGCCAAAAGTTTCAAATTGTTTCAGTAAAAGAAGTTTTTCTGTTTCAGTGAACTTTGTCGTTCTTCTTATACCAGTTGTATATGTTGCACGCGTTGAGTTGATTCATCCTGGCGGAGAAAGAGAACTAGCCGATTATGTTCTGGTAATCTGGTACTCGTTCAGACTCATACCAGCGATTTGCGCCATTGTTACTTTAAACGTAAAGCGCACACATTATTCAAACTTGTTCAATGAAGAACACAACGTAGACGAACACCTATCGAATTTAAATATGCCATTTGATTATAAGAAAGTACACATTGGTCATTACATTATGACATGTTGTGTAATGTGTGCTCTAGCAATGTACATAACGTATATGTGCGTAATTAGGAAAGACTTTATAATTTCAGTACTAGCCATTTCCTGCGCTATTTTAGGCATCGCTCTAAAATATATAACGAATTACTTGTTTTTATACTTTGTGATAGTAAGTATCGTGCAGTTTGTACGTTTAAACGCATTTCTAAATAAATTAACGGGTCCACAAAGAAAAGAAAAACCGTATATCATGAAATCCATCAGGAGCGTCACATATTTGCATTCCAAATTGTGCCGAACGGTTAAGAATATTAACGACGTCTTTTCCGTGCATCTTTTTGGCATTTTATGCGGCGATTTCTGCGTTATGAGCATGACGTTAATCATTTACAATCATCTGAGTGTTGACACATACGTTGGCGAAATAATAATGTTCAACACATTCGATTTTATAGGAATCTTCGCAATAACGACTGCATGTGAAGTACTCAGGATGCAAGTAAAGTGAATCATTAAAAAGTTTTACAATGAATATAACATATAGTCTTACAGGCACAAAAAGCGGGGAGAATATTATGCGAAATTGATTCTATATATTTTGATGCGGACATATCAGAACAGGTAGGACTGCGAATATCGCTTGATTATTCATCTAAAATGCGTTTGGTCAAGAAAATATAACTTCTGATCGTTGTTGACTATTGACATTAATATTTCGCTGCTTGATTCTCTTGGCATATTTCCAAAACTGTAGGGAAATTCGTATCTGAAGAAAAACGAACTTTTCTACAATATGCAATCATTATTTTCTTACACGTATTTCAATTTACAGGGGACTAATTTACTTTTACAACTTCTCCATGAAAATTACAAATTTACTGCAGCAAATCTGATTTATGTCGATTACAGCCTATTATTTAAGGTAACAAATGCCTACATATCCGTAACCTGCATTATCAGTATTAAAATATACTAAATATGTACTCGTAGTCAAAATGTATCCTAATTTATTTTCAGTTATTCAATGGGCTTACGACGATTATCCTGTTTCTGCAAAGTATCCGTGGCGTATATGAGAAGACATAAAGTTGAAAACGCAGAAAAATGTCCACAATAAAGTAACGCAAAATAATGTATTAGTTTTAGATATCTGCAATCACTTAATGAAATATAATATGTATGCATGTTGTTAATTGTAAATGTCCGCACCAACTTTAGTAAAAATCTTGTTCACATTTCGTCTCGGTCAATGATTCAACTGCAACTATCAAAACCAGAGATTGCACAAACCCTGTCAGGATTATTGCTTGTGTATAATTGGATTAAAATAATTATAATTGTATAAAAAAATTATATTTTATATCATCCATTGGCATTATATTTTTTATTTCCCAATTATTATAAATATGCTTCGCAACTCCCAGCATTTCAAAATTAGTAATATTCGTTTTAACAAAATATGTTTTCCCTCTTTGTGAATTATTAATTGTACACAAAATAAAGTGGAATGAATCAGGAACACAGCATAGTTAATTAAAATAACTTTTAACGATGTCATACAAATATGTTATAATCCACAAAAAATATTTTCTGTATAACCCAACAAAATATATAAAAATCCTAGCTAAGCCATGTTGCACGGATCAATAATTTCATCATTAATCCAGAGGAACATATGTAAATGATACATATGAAACAAAACACAAGAACTTGTTTAAATTAATTAAGTAAGTAATCTGGGATAAAAATTTTCCTAAAATTTCGATATAGAGCAATTGTGCGCTCCTCGATTTTTCAGCCAGGACAGACGGCTGAAATTCCGTCTGGTTCTGATACATTCATTACGCTGCAAGTCTTAGCCGAGGCCATCGAGGAGATGCCGTTTGTCGGGCTGCTTTTAGTTTCGTCTACGACTGATTGGATTAAAATTCTCGAAACGCCACAATTGTTTGTTGGGCCGGCTCTTTGCTACATGTACTTCGTTTGAACGGGCTTCCTTTTCTTGCTTCGTAATCTATTTCCAGATGGACGTTTATAGCTACAATTGAGTTTATTTCCCTCGCTCGGACCGAAATTTATTGCACGAGTAAACGTATGTTATGAGCGTTTTATTGTTTCATTCGGTTAAAAAAAGAAAACGAATAAACTGTCCTATTTATTGCGATTGTTTCAAATTATAATAAATATGGGAATAAATGTTCGGATGGATTTAATCGCAAATTCGTCTAAATATTTCAAGTTAAGTTCTATTGTGTCTGTTCAATCTGACCGCAGCCATCACCATGATCTGTGACTCAAAAAAACTATTTAAGTTAGTTAAATTATTCTTAATATTTTGATGTGAAATAAGTTAATATTAGCGATAGATAAAAACAGAATTTTACGTAAATGTAATAAATTATTTCTGTAGTCCCTGACGTTTTTTTATACCACCTCATCCGAAGTGTTACCAAACAATTCCTTCAATTTATTCATCAATTTAACTTTCCCATTTTTAATGATTTAGAATTTTTATTAAGATTTATTTTCAACAATTTCATTAGCGAAACCTAAATGATTCGCTATCATGCTTTGATTATATATATTACTGTATATAAAAATATCTATAAAGTCACGAAGCATAAAAATTGACATATCCTCCCGTGTGCGATAAGGGCTAATCTAAGGACGCTATTTATGGTGATATTATTTCCCCTTCAAGCTCATATATCGCCGTCTTAGAGACCATTAACAATAGGGGAGAAATGCGATAAGCAGGGATATAGCTTAATGCGGGAACAAATGTCACAGCCACTCCTCTGCTCTAATTCAGAGCAGATTCTGCGGCACGTAAGTGACACGTTATCAGTCGCGTGCAAACTCGCCCGTATAAATGAAAATATTTTAATGGTAGTAATGGTAAAGATACTAAACATTGTTTTTACGGTGTAATGAATATTTTTTTTTAATTAATAGAGTTGCGACTTTACAGAATAGAACATAAAAACAAAAAAAGCCAAAAGTATATTAAAAGACTTCGAGGAAGGCAGAGTATTTATAAACGAAATCCAAAAATACATCAGAAGAAATGAAAAAGAAGAGAGACACAATTGGAACAGGAGATAAGTCAATAATAGATTTAATACTAGTAAAAAGATTTAATAAATCAAAGTTAATAGCCATCAAAGTAAAAAGATAAAATGATATAGCAAGCGACCATCACTTAGTTGAAATCAAACTGAAACTAATTAGAAACTAACATCCAAACCTACCCAAGTAGCAAAGTTAGAAAAATTAGAATACCAACAAATCAAAAGTTACGAATTACAAGATGAGACGCATAGAATAAAATTCCAACTTGAAATAGAGACAAAAATACGAAGAGACACACAAGAAATAAAAAATATGGATCTAAGTAACCTGTGGAATTACTTTAAAGAACTAGTCAAAGAATGTGGCCGAAGATGTTTGTGGAGTCAACAAAAGTTCAAACAGAAAGAAACAACTGGCATGCTGGAAATATATAATTAAAGAAGAGATCAAAAGGCACTATGGGAAAGTAATTCATGGAAAACAAAGATTAAACCATGCGAAATGGATAACATCAAAAAAACAGTGAAAATGGTAACAGACACAACAGAGTGGTAATTTTTAAGAATTTGGTGAGAAAATGGAAAGAAACGACCGAGGCGTTTTAGCGAATATTAAGAAGTTGATAAAGAAAGAATCCACTGACAAACATAAAGGAAACACTATCTCGAATAGAACAGAAATACTATTCAGATGGAGAGATTATTATTATTCTACTGGGCATAGAAAATAGAGAACTAATCAAAGGACAAGTAGCAGAGGAAGAAGAAAACCAAGAAATAGAATGAGAAAAAGAAAACCTAGAACAGGAAGAAGACGGCATAACAAGGAGAAGTATAAAAATCGGAGAAGCTAAAAAAATGAAAATGTGAAAGGCACCATAGACGACATAAGCCCGGAAATGATAACATATTTGGGAAAAGAAGGAATAAAATGCAATATGATGCAGATAGTGTGGAAGACCAAGGAGATCCGTCAGGACTGGAAGAGAGCAATAGTGATAACTATTATACTATATACTATATAAATTAGATTAAATGATACATCGTAACTACAGAACTATATCACATTTCATCAATTCTATATACCATATAACATTTTGGAAATAATAATAGAAAATAGATTAAGAAAGTAATTAGGACGATCTTCGTATTATAACAGTTATGCGAATAAAAAATAATAAACACAAACAGAAAAATATATACATCTGCAATAGATTTGTAGAAAGCCTTTGACACTGTACAGCATATGGAGGGTGTTAATGAAAGGAGGAGTAAATGACAAAATCATTGAAACGATAAAATGAATGTACGCTGAAACTTTAAATTTAGTAAGAATCGAAGGAAATATGACAGAAAATTTAAGGAGGTAAAGGGAATTAGACAAACCAGATGACTAAGCCCCCTGCTATTCATCACCCTCATGAATGAAATTACACCTAGAGGACTACATGAAATGCAAGTATTAGCAGAATACTGGCGAGTAATGGCATTACATCGGAAGATGCGAAGTTATTGGCACATGACCGAAAAACATGGCGAGGCAGAATAACCCGTACGCCTTTAATAGGAGAGGGCTCGTGTTTATATTTTGGAGCCTAGCCATACCATCACAACATGTCTCTGCAAAAGTACTATTTAACAGTAAAAAAATTGCATGTTTCACTTTCCATAATAGTCTATTTCAATCATCAATATTGCTCTCTCCGGCTCCGCCCCTTCCTTCTTCCATGTATTCCTGACCACCTCTTTTCCTTCGTTCCCTCTTCTTTCTGCTGTTCGCTTTCCTTCTTTCTCCTACATACTTACTTCATCACTTTTATATTCTCTAAGAGTCACCGCCCCCTCCCCAATCCAATCTTTACATTTCGTCTTCTTGTCTTCTTCCAGTGTCACCTATTTGCACCCTCCTAGCCAATTTATGTCAACCTTGTCCACAGGATTCACACGTCCTGTATTTTTCATTTATCCAATACTTGTTTGCCTTCTCCCCTCGTTCCAGCATCCGAATCTTGCTAACATTTTCTTGTCTTCTATCAGCCTCCCCTCCCTCAAATCCATCACCCCCTTGTTTTATTCCTTTGTATCTTGAATTATACTTTGCTTTCGCGATTTTGCCTTCAACTTGCTTCCATCTCCCTGCTATATCCCTCTTATCTTCTCCTCATCCACTGATACTTCTGCCTTTTCAAACATCTCCCTCCCCCCACTAAAATGTATTTAACAGTAACCGACTATTCATATTGACATCAATTGGAGATTTGTTATAAGTGACGACGACTATCTTTCAAGTCAATCGTTAGACAATTTTTTAATATCTGGAATAAACTGTTCTGGATCATTAACATCATTAGTTGATAAGAACATCGATCGTTGCCAACAAACCAATCAAAATTAATAATAAATCTAGAGATAGATTATCGGGTCTACACAATAAGTTACAAAAAAGTAGCTCACTAACTAAATCGAAATTATCACTGCTTTAATTTATAGACAACAATTATTTTCCGCTTCATTGCCTTTGCTGGCCCACGAATGAGAAATTGCATCGCAAAAACCAGGTTCCACTAACAAGTTGATATGAGAATTACACACATACATAAAAACTTAAAACTATCTTAAATTAACCAAGGTTTTCTGGCATCAGTAACGACTTTTACCTCCCCGAGCATTCTCCAATGCCTGAATTCGTTGAAGCATACCATGAATTAAATGCCTAATCAAATGTTGGTCAATGCCATCCCCTTCTTCGATGCCACTCTTAATCTTTGTAGTGTCTCTGGACAGACCGGGCGAGCTCTAACACGTGTTCCCATTGTTCCAAGCGTGCTCAATCGGATTCATATCAGCACTCATCACGAGCCATAACCTATAAGTCTTACTCCCTCTAGATACCTCCTGAGTCACATAACGATATAGGGTCCTGCATTATCGTGAAATGACTAGAAATCTGTTTATTATATAATTTATAAAATACAAAATATATTATATAAATGTTGCAAAAATAAACAAAAAATGTCTCTAATGTAATTGGTTTAAGCGTCGTTTTTCAAAAATGAAAAGCTCAGTTTTTGCACCTAGCGAAATCCCCACCCAGACCATAACAGACCCTGCCCAAAATTTGCATTTTGAACAACGGTGTCTGAAGAATATCCTCCCCCCGTGTCTTCTTCCTCAGACCCTATGGCGTCCAGCCCGTGATTGGAACGAAAATCCCATCCGAGCAAGAAATTCGTCTCGAGTAATGCTTTTCTAAATTTTGATGCTTTCTATCAAACCCCAATGTGCGAAGCTTGGCTGTCACGTAAGCCTAGACATTGGATTCAGCATATATGCCTCCAGATCAATCGATACCAATTTTCGCCATAAATAATAAAAGTGTGTGTTGAATTATTTTACACCTCGAGTGCGTACGCAAAGAAATGCTAGATGATGCTCCGTTTACGATATAACAATTTATCGCATATCCGTATTGTCTTTCCAAATCATTAATCAAAATAATAATCGCTTTAAAACAATTTCATAAATGCAAACAATAGTATTTCATTCTAAATCATTTTTATTTGGAATCAATTAAATCTCCAAGTCCCGTTTCCTTCAATCCCAAATAAAGTAGTCTCGTTCGCCTACTTGTCCGTACAATTTAACAAATATTTCTTTAAATCCCTCTTTAACCTACTTCTCCCAAATTGAGGCCCTCACCACACATTTTAAAAACTAGAGACCATTAAAGCTCGACGAAAAAAAACAGCGATAGTCGCATTTTTCGCGGCAAATTGCTCCGGCCAAGCATAGATCAAATTCATTGCCCCAAATGTGGGCAAAACTTAAACGTATTATTTTGCCTGCTCGGCTAATCGCTTAATCTCATACGGGCAATATGCACGATCGTGTAGAACGTGAGATAATAATTTAATTTCGCCCGCGATATTAAGTTTTACGCTGCGGGGGCATTAAAATTGCATTATTCGACGACGGAAGGTGCACTCCCATTAATTAGTTGCCGATTTTGGTTGTAAATTTGCATTTTCCAACCCCTTGTACGCGCTCGACTGCGGTTTGTATGTATCAATTTTCTTGCAACGGTTTGCACAATCGGCGCTTTTACAAAAAAAAAATCAAATTGCGATTAAGTGTAACAATATGAATTAACAGGTCGATATGGATTTTTTCTGCGGACCGTTTGAAATGGTACAAATCACGTGTTAATCTACGCCGCCGACAAGTTTACGTGTCATTAAGGGGCCGTGTTTTCAGCTCGCCGTGAATAAAAGTTTATTTAATAATTCATTTGCGGATCCCATCACGCATATTAAAAAAGTTTCAACATCGTTATGAGATTGTGTGCGTTTATCACAATGTGCCGGTGAAATATGGACGAACTTTTTTAAAACCCTTCCGTCCCATACATTTGAGTTTAAAATAGTTTGAATGTACGTCTTTTCCCTGAGGGTGTTTTTTCTCGAAAGTTTCATTTTGCTTATTATGCCGTAACATATTTTATCAATTACTAGCGTAATATACCCCGTTCTTGTAGATAATTTATTGATTTCTTACATTATCGTATGAAGAATTTTTTACGTCTCACATTTGATTTTGATTATTCACATCAACATGGACAATTATGAACAAATAATATTTTAATCGTACTTCTTACGATAAATTCACAATTATTATTTTGCAATAAACGTTACAACATAAACATATTAATGTTAAATTAATTTGCATTCACATCCACAAATATTTTCGAAATAGAAAAATATAATTATCATGCAACGTCCATTATGAAAATAGCTATGTAGGTATTTGTTCCACAGCGAAGGTTCATTTTAAACCCTTCCAATTAATTTAATCATAAAATCGGTTATTTACAATAGCGCTGTACAATTATCGACCTGTATTAAGCTGCTGGCGATTCGTGTATTATGCATACACGAAAATAGAATAAATTATGTCAATTAACAAGTTTCAATCAGGTACATAATTAATTCAGGTACCATTAGCTCCATTGTTGGCCAAAATTATTCGAATATACGCGAATTCAACTGCGCGCATTGTCCATACTTTGTTGTAGATGGTTATAAACATGTATGTGTCGAACCACGTTAAAAATTGTTATTTCGACTGGTAACAAATTTGAAATGTAAATTTCCTATTTTATGGTAATTTCAATTACAGTAATTATGATAATGTGTTAATGTAGTTAAAACAGTTATCAAAATTAAAATATTTTTTCCTTTTTGTGTCCCAAAATTAATTCATTAACTTAAAAGGGCCCCTTCAATGCAGGGACAAGCGTGACACTGCTTAAAACCGACCGTAATAGATGTACTTTAAATATACCTGTCCAGTATTTGCTATTACCAGACCATTTATGATAATATGTCAATACGTAAGATCACATGTTTGTTTGAATTGTTATGCAAATTTTTAAATGTTGCACTTACAAACATTTCACGAATGTTTCACGTTGAGTGTCGAATTAAAGTTATTTGCAAAGCATACGTTTATTTTATTTAAGTATTTTTATTGCGCACTTGAAATTTACATTTTACATTTTCAAAAGTTAACAACATTGATTTCGAAATTGCATTCAGAATGTCGCAAATAGTGGAAAGTCAATGAAGTTCATTGAGTTCGCAAAAATAATAGCTCCTTTAACGTCGCTTGCCTGGTCGTTGATGCAAAGTTTCATTGCGCGCGGTTTGGCGTAGTTGCAATTCAATAGCTGTTTTCTCCGGTCTTGATGGATATGTTCACTTCAGGACCCTGAAGAACTTTAGCGTTTATCGTAAAAACAAAGAGAAAATTACGTTGATTGCAAAATCAAGTTTTTAATGGAAGACTTATTCTGAGGAAATTGTTATTTCGTCAGAAATCGTCGCTGTCCATAATCTAAACGCAAATCTAAAATCGACAAAACCGGCGAAAAAAATTACAATATACAAAAAATCGTGGAAAAATTGTGATAAAATTCATTAGAAATTATTGAAAATTGTTAAAAGTCGTTATAATAGAAATGTTCGAAAATAAATCTCAACAAATCTGGCTCATCAGACCACCACATATACATTCGATGAAGTTGCAATTATGTAGCAGTAACAAGTCGATTGGTATTCATGTCTAGATGGCTCTAATGTACACACACAAACTCTAAAAAATCATTCAAAAATTGTAAAAAAAAGTCGAAAAAGTATTCCAAAAAATTCACAACCAAAAAAAAATATTAAAAAGGATAAAATTCGTAAAAAAAATATATGCAAAAAGTCGAAAATAAATTTTTAAAAATCGGAAAAATGCAAAGATTGCGACTCGCAAAAAAATCTAAATATACAAAAATTTTGAAAATCGTAAGACATTGTAAAATTTGTAATCATTTGTAAACTAAGCTTAAAATATCACTAAAAACGGTTAATATAAAATCATTGTAATACACAAAAATTGCAGCAGCAAAAAAATAAAACGATAAGAAATTGAAAAGAATCAGAAAATGCAATTTACGAAAAACGTTATAAATCGAATACTGCCACATATGAACAAAGGAAACAAAGGAGGAGGAGAGATTGTCGAAGATGGCGTTAAAGGAGATGGTGACGAGATAAAAGGAAAAGCAGAAATATCAATATGGGAGGTGTATAGGAAGAACCTTTGCGGAAAGGTAGGGACAGCGAGGCAGGACGCACTAAGGTTAAGGGGAGAAGGGAAGGAGATGGAGAGTGAAAAAGAAAGAAAAATGGAAAAATGGAAACAGGTAGAAGGTAGAAAAGGGAAAATGAGGGCAGGATATAATAAGAAATATAAAGAAATTTGCACATATGGAGGTAGACCGGAATATCTGAAAGGGTGAGATCGGGAATCGAGAAAATAGTGATGGCGAGATTCAGGTACGGAAGTGAGGATATGAGCAACAAATATTAGATGGACGAGAAGTATAGAAGGTGTGAAGGTTCTGCGACGGGGGAACAGATGAGTGTAAGCATTTGATACAGGATTGTGGGGACATAGAAAGGAGAGGGAAGGAGAAAATAAAGGGAAGGAACTGGAAAAGATTTTGGATGAGGCTGGAGGTGGATTGGAGAAAATGAAGAAAATGAAGAAAATTAATAGATTGAGGAGAGGAGAAAAGAAGAGGTGAGAGATACAAGTCACGTAAGGGAAAGGGACAGGCACATGAAACTGTAAATAGTGACATAAAGGAAATGTAAAGAATGGCAATGAAGGTCGTTTTTTATAAACAAAAACCTTACAATTAGTAAAACGACGTTTTAAATCTTTAAAAAGAAAATAAAGTCGAAAAAAATCGTTGACACACCGAAAAAAACTTGTTATAAGTCGCTTAGAATTGAAAGATATAAAAAACAGGACCTATACACCATCGTCTTGGTATAAAAAAATATTTTGAATGGGTTTGAAGTTTTTGAACGGTTCATGCTTTTCCACATAAACTTCCCACATTGGCCCATTAGGCCTTTATATTTATTATTGTTGGTGCTATGAAGCAGTCAATTGTGGGGTCGGGTGGGCAGATATTTTATTCATTATTTCGAAGTAAAGTTAATTATTAATTTTTATCTTTCTTATTTAAACTCAACAATTCGGTTATATTAATAATCTGTAATATCGAAAAATATCGCTGAAAATAAACGTAGATCTCAAATAATAATTGCTGCGTTATGAGGGGCTATATGAGGGGGTAATCATTATCATGTTATACACTATTTATAAAGCACAACTTTATTTTAAAAGAAACAATTTTATTCGATAATCAAAATTTAATATGCCAATGAAACCAGTTCATTTAATTAATTACAGATTTAATCTATGACACAGTCATCGCACCGAAACTAAACCCTGAATTTAAATTACAATTATTACAGACAGTCAAAAATTATTCAGGTATAGAAAATTCGGTACAGTTGCAAATATGGTGCAAGACCTCGAAAATCGTCTTAGAGTCGATACGAATTTTCGTTGGGAACTGTTGGTTTCAGTCATAGCTGACATTGTTGAATGTCATTCGCCAGTGGTCTTCTTTGTGGAACGCAGCGCTGAATTTAAATCTGGGCTTATGAATTATTTCTTTAAAATTGGAAATAAGTCGGTATAAAAAACTACACTTTAGACATCTTCTATAGTCCACACATTCAGATTAATTACTACAAATTGATTATAGGATCCAAATACATCGATAATAATAGAGGCGTCTTCTTGATTTATGAGTGTTGTATATTTTATTTTCTTATATTGGACCATTACCTTTTTATTAATAAGTATTGTTCTGTATTTGTTTGAACATGGTCTATTGATTTACTACCTATTTTCATTGGGCGCTACAAATTTATTATAAAATTTGAAATTAAAATCTTACTCCTTCGTTGAGGTTCTTACCAAATAAATGGGCATACAAAAATTTCTTTTAAACAGAAACCGTTTTTTCTTGGCCATAGGAAATAATACATAATAATATCACATTTATCCAACCAATAAATTATACAATAATGATAATAAAATTGTTAATAAAATTTCCTTCGGACTTATAAAAGTACAGCTCTGGTTAATAATCTGTTTTCACCATCAGGTGTTCTTCAGCTGTGTTGTATAATTGACGAAATGCTGTTGGATTGATCATTAACCGGACAGATCGTACGTACTTCTATGAATTGAGATTAAACATAATAATCATATTTATCCTACAATTTTCGCCACCAAGTTTTTTTTGTACATGACTGTCGAATTCTTATAAAGCTAAAATAAATAATTACTACTATGAATTGTGATTAACTAGATAGGTTTAAAAAGCATTCGAGCATTGTATTTCACCTGGAAAAGTAAGATAAAAATTACTTTTCCAGGTGAAATACAATGCTCGAATGCTTTTTAAACCTATCTAGTTAATCACAATTCATAGTAGTAATTATTTATTTTAGCTTTATAATTTAATAGTTTATCGCAGAACAATCCCCAAGTTATTTGATTAAATTGAAACTAAATTAATCGATAAATTCATAACTGTACTGTCCGTATAATTAATTTATTTGACTTGGTGATTTTTTTGGTTACATGTTGCGTGGAATTTTATCGATTGGTCATCGCATATACGAGTCATCAATTCGAAATTTGTGTACTTCTGAAAGTATTTTCCGCGTGAAATTATGCAAATATTGCATGTGTATATACTTTGCAACTATATAATCAGCACATTGTTTTGTTGTTTGAATGTATGAACGTTAGTCGTTTCTACGACCACCAGCAAATCTGTTCTAATTTGCCCCCAGTGAAGTTTGGACAGTATGACATTTTTCAATTATTTGCTTGCGAACGATTTCTCGTACTCGGAAAGGGCCGTCTAAATTTGATTTTCTAAGAAGTAATGTCATCCAAATTTAGTATTGTTAGTAAATGTGTTTTGCTCGTAACCTGATTTTAATTCGATCGTTAGTTGATGCATTGAAAACTATCGTATTGTTGATAAATCAATTGGACTAAAAGTTTTTTTTTTTGCTTTTATTTGATAAAAATATTAGACACCTATTGAAGTTAATAATTAATAGACATTTATGATAACATTGCAGACAAAACATTGTTTCCTTATTATTCCTTTACGAGCAACAAATGGTTCAAACTGTCAATCGCAAACTTGCAACTGGTAATTAAAGCGGATATTCCGGGGAACACGTGCCCCCGCCATTAAAAATATATCATCGCAGCACTAATGTCGGTAGCGACTTGCCGTGATTAATTAATGAATTTGTAATTAGATTTCCCGACGTGCGCCGGGGAGATGTTCAAGCCCTCAAATAAATATGCATGTGAGAGCAGACCTGTCAGTTTGAATATTACGGTGTCTAATTATACAAGAAATTATCATGAAGTAATGAATTCCGATTCGACGTAAATAATTCAACCGCATATTTGATTTCGCCAATTAGTCGGCGCGATCGAATGATAATAATGAAAGTAGTGGTGGAATAAATTGTATAGAATTTCGAACGTGCAAAAAATCGTTTTTAATTAATTTTCGTTGAATGTACGAATCAAAAATTTATTATTAATTGCGCAGATTGAACTTGGGTATTATAATAGTTAGGACAATAAAGGAGATTTTTGTGAGAGTGGCAAAGATCTCGCAAAAAGTTGCGAATATGAACGACTCCATCACACACACAGAGCCTCATCAATCACCGGCTCTTTCTCCCGCGCCCCACGAAGCGCTTTACAACGGTCGGTAATCAGCCCTTACTGTCCACCCTAAACCGCTAACACGATCAAAGTATTCAACCGTGACCACCCATATGCCACTCACACATTATTTTCGTTTCAAGATAAACGGCAGGCTTTCTACTCTAATCTTAATGTACGAATTCCTCCAAACATTTTGTCGACAATTTAATAGCAGGGTTAATTGTAAACTATATAGTCCAATTATTGTTTAAATGATTTTTCATAATTAATCATACCTGTGACACATCTTTTCCCGTCTCTTAATCTTTCTATTGTAGCTTTATTTTACACCAGTTTACAAATCTGTTATTAATAACACAACCCCAAAATTTCAAACGAAGTCTTTGGGGAGAGTTACTTATTTTGCTTATTTTTCCAATATTCCAATTTATTTACTTTATATTTCAAGAATTGTGACACCGCATCCCAATTATATTTAGTTGTTTCCAATTTATATTATAATAGCGGAACCGCATTATGAAAGTTTTTCATGGGTTGCACTCTATATGTCATTATGTGACCCTCTCAGAATTTATGTACTTCGCACGGCGCCCTCGTGGACGTAGCAAGCTGTAAATTGCCATACTTGGATCGTAATGGCAGGTCACCGGGACGATTCGGGTTGGACGCTGCAAAACCACGTACAAGTAAATATAATTTGTTTTGTGAAAACACCCTTCTTAACCGCATATAATTTGTAATTTGTGCGGACGTTAACGGCTTGTAAAATATTTCTCGTCAATTTTTTTATTCGAAAAATGTGAAACAAAATTTTCATTAAAATCCTAAAATTCTAGCTGGGAGATGAATTCAACGTTAACTTTAATATTTAAATAAATATGTGCCCAGCAGAGCATTAGCAAAATATTTTCCTTTACCGGTGCTTATGATGTTTATTACTTTAATTATTAAATTTTGTCATTAAATGGAGCTTTTAATTAATAATGTTAAGAAATAAATATTTTATGTACAAACTAGTGCAATGAAGCAACAAATCGTATGTAATGGCATGAAATAATTTATTTATAACAATAAATGTATTATATAATGTTATACAATATTTTATATTAATCGAGAATTATGCATAAAAAATCTGCGCAAGTTTTTATAAAAATGCCCCACGTTGGACGCCATTTATGCTTTTAGGCTACGTCTACGATTTTGAAATTGGAAATAAAGTGTAATTTGATGTTTCTGTTGAAAAAATAATTTCTTGTTTAACGTAACTTAATAAATTCTAAATACAAATAATATAAAATTATGACTTTATATTTTGTGCAACTAGCTTAATGTAATGTAATGGAGCTTAATATAATTGTCAAAATATAATAATGGTTTGGTCACGTGTTTTCTTAGAAATGCCGTAAATTAGTTTAGCTTAATTGTAATTTCTTTATAATTTCAAGAAGTCTAAATGTGAGATACTCACGTTGACATGATCGATGTTATATATAATTTAACCCATTTTTTTGTATTTGTAAATAAAATAATAATGATATAAGAAAACAGTAGATTCAATCCAAGGTCGATTGTCCGAAATAAAAGCAAACCATTAATTGGTATAAATCATGCTTCAGTCGTAAGCCTCTACGAACCTAACCAAACACAACGCAACCCAACAGAGCCATAAGTGCAGTCTCCACAACCAGGGACAGCCATTTTTTTACCCTCATCTCACAGCACTTTATGAAACACAATGAATATAACACACTCAAAAAAGGAAATAAAAAGTTTCGACATTTATTCTGGAAAAGGCACAAGGCAAAAAAATGTTCGTCCAAAAAAACCCTATTAATTGAAAATTAATATATGGATTTAGAATAACAGAGATGAGAGTTCCATCAAATACTTTGACGAGACATCAAAGGAATATGTTAACAAGGTCTTCAAAGTCAAAGTCTTGGAGAGATTGGATAGAGTGAGTGGACTTTGATTAAGTTAATTGGAAGTTATAAAATTTTTCAAGAGTAGAAAACGTTTTTATTTAAAAGGTAACAAGGGGGTAAAATAATCATTGTCTATTCAACCGGAAGGATATTTAAAGAATTATCCAAAATTAATAACACCGAGTTTTCGATTTAAGTTGTCCTTATCAAACCCAGCCAAATGTATTGCTTACGAAAAATTCACAAACCTGCTCCATGAGACCGTATCTCCCGTATTAACTCACACTTACTTAGCTGCTATCAAAATGGTCGACAACCGAATTTAAATTTATCTCTTAACCAAAATAGTTTTTCAATTGAAAGTTCTGTAATTATCCATAATTCAGTTTATAATAATATGGAAATATATTAGGTTCTATTGATTATATATTGGTACTAGACGTTCCACAAAAGGACTCATAAGGAGACGAATAACAGACGAATAAATCGTGTGTCGTTCAACATATTCACAACACAAGACATGGCTTGGGATTAGAATCCCCTTCCGGATCCGTAACTTTCTACTCTGTCTCTCTTCGCCTTTCCATAGTTTCTCTTTCCCTCCTTTTCCTTCCTTTATTGTCTTCAGCTTCCTTAATGTCTCCAACCCACACCCTGAGTTACTATAACATCTCATACAAAGTTCACCCTTCCCTTTCTGTCTCTCTGTCATGTTCTGTCTTTTATTATAAAAGAACATAAATTCATAAAAATATAGATTGGTGAACTCAAATAATTAAGCCTTGTTCAAGTTCCTACAACTGACCATCAACCAATAAGATCAGTCCCTTTCAAGTAATTGTAACTGGAAATCTATGACATTCCGATCATGAGACATAACAAAGTCAACCTGGATCTGTTTGGGATAATAATTATTATAATAGTTTGGCGGATACGTGCATCAAGGCTGTCAAAAATTATACTTATTATCGGAGGTCCAGGGACTATGGAGGGCGGGACTCCCTGGTCAGGGATCCAGAACCTATTAACCATAGCAATGCAGCGAACATACATTTCTGTCCCAAAGTCATTTTGCCCAATAGGGCTGGAAAAATTATGTTTATTCCAACTAGGATTATTTTGAATAAATGATTGATGGTTTGATTTATTCAGAAATGCATCTCAATAAAAATTTCGAAAGCATTGTATAAATGTGTCAATTATTATATTTTAAATGGGTAAATGGAGAATAAATAAAAGTTTCGACATAATAGCTATTTATGCATCAACTAGTAAAATGTAGTGCTTTTATCCCTCTTATCCCTAGATGAGCAGATCATGGAGAGGACTTTAAACTACCTTTTGTTGATTCTATGTCAAAATATATATAAAATACAATGAAGTTCAAAAATTGCTATTTGACATGTTTTTTAACCTGCTGCCTACATAAATTGACCTTAGAAAGTGAAGTGAGCTGCATCACTATATCCTTTTTTCTTTTCTTTTATATTTCATCAATATTACCTTTTATTATGGAATCTTTTATAGTGGTATACTGAAGGAAACATTCCAAGTATTCCAATGAGTTGCTAGGTAAAGAAATTAATAATGACACACTTATTACTACACTAAGTAAAGTAGTTTCAATAAAGTAATCATTTAGACGTCTATTAAATTTGGAGTTTTGTTCTGCTTATTTCAACTCTCACTCGTTTCGTCATCATCGTCTAAATGCCTTCGATTCTATTTACACTTAATCTCATCTAAATCACCACATTTTTGGTTGACTTCATATTGGGCATTACTAATCGTCTAGGATAGCTTCCATGCCTCAAATTCTTAACTAACATTTATCGGCGATGCAATGACTCGGTGTCTGCTATAAAGTTGAAGTCGAACCCAACCCAACTCACGCACGTACACACTTCCCCGCACCCACCCCGAGCAGTAGTTCAGAATTATTCGAATTGTTATCCATTTACCAGACTTTTATAGTAATTGGTGACGATGAAAATCATTCTACATTGGAATTATGTGTTCTTGTTGACTTACTCCGGTGGATTCACAGGAGAGCGGATTAACGGTCTGATCGCATTCGAATTATTACAATCGCTACTTATTTGGGAATCAAATTCTGGTATTCTCGCATGGTCTTGTTTCCGTGAGCCCTTAACGTTTGATTTGATTGACGAAATTTCAGTAATTCGGTTTTATATAATAGAGTAAACGGATTTATGACTTCAAACGATAGTTTAATTGGCCGCTTTGTAATTTTATAGAGAATCATTTTTAATTAGGTTTCTACGGACGTCAGTTTACCTGTTCAACCGACAATTTAATAGCTCGTTTGTCTTAGAATATCAACGAATTCTCTGATTGTTTTTAATGTCTAGAAGCTAATTTTATTAGCGTTATTCGTTCTTGCACAATGAAGCGAAACGATTTACATTTTTAGCCGATAATTCAAATGCCCATTTTATGGTATAAACCCTATAAATCACAATGTTTGTAACTTCGAAAAGTTTTTGTTTTATGAAATTTTTCAGATTTTACAGAAAAAAACGTAGAACCAATTCTTCAATTGTGAATTTAATTGTGAGTTTTGTGTTTTTTCCTAGAAGATACATAAATTATCCACCTTATGGGCGTCATCGTCCGGTTTTACACAATGGGGTAGAACTATTTAAGATCTTAGAACTTAATTGACCTTTTAATAGTTTTTTACCACCACACCTTTAGGTGTGGGGTTCTATTACTATTATGTATTATCTATGTCTTATACTCTTAATTATTCGTAACTTTATTCTTCTCGTCCTGTGCTTGCATCCTTCTAACCATCTTCTACCACCAGAAGTACGTATTTTGCTCGATAGACTTTCATTATGCTTGAGGAATTATTTGTGCCCTTGTGGAATAACGAAATAAATATTGGTTTTAATACAAAGGAATATTATTAAATTTAATGGATATCATAATTCTTATGTAAACCAAACGTGGGACGTAATAATTTGCACTTTATGGAACGTTCATTGTTTCTTCTGTTATTTGTCAATTTTTGTTTTGAACAAAATTTTGTACTCATGTGTTATTCTCTTGAATTGATACATTTGGAAGATGTGTCTCAGGCATTATCACTTCGCTTGTTTAAATTGGTATTTACGTTTCCGAAATCTATTACTTACATGTTGTCATTATTTGCTTAGTATACGGCTATAATTATTCTACATAATTACTTTTACAAAATGTTTACACGTTCCCACCACCGAGGTTTGGCGAGGTTTTTTGGGGATTTCAAAAATTATAACCGAAGCTTTATCGCACGAACCAATTTTCGTCGTCGCAAGACGTGTGCAACGGATATCTAAATATATTACCCAAAAGTCGACAACACGAAATATACCATCAACAACACCACCGATAATTTAAATGCATTTTTGAAATTGGTCCACGCCGCCTAATACAAGATTAGTGTTATCAGCATGATGCGTCCCATGCTTAATTTTTTAATTATTTAATTTATGTTTTATATTTAAAATCATTTTTTAGAAAAACAAAATTCATAACTAAATAATTATATCAATAGTCTACTTTGTCATCGTAGCACAAACGATTCTGTTAACCACCGATGTCTTGACCCTTCAATTAAATTCGAATAAAAGGATATTTAAGAAATTTCCATTTTTTATTTTTTTACCCAACGACAGAGTTTCTCCAAGTGAAAAAATTCAATTAAACTAAAATTAAATAAAACTACGACCTTAAAATGATGTTGAATAATTACCATATAAATTTATTTTATAATTAAACTAGCCTTACATTGACAAACTATGAAATTATGCAGCGGTGTGATGAATTTCAATTTTTAACTTTTGAAAATATTCGCTCGTCGGTGCGAGATATCCTTAGAACTCCTGTACGTCTATGCAGCATATTTTGTCTTCTTTAGAATTAAAATTATTACAGATTCTTGCATTAGATTTGGTTCACGTTTGGTTCTCACGTCTGGACGATGGTTAGTATCGTTGTGGGGAATTTAAGCTAAGCTTTCATGCTAATTTAGTTTATTCGTTGTTATTTGAAAGTGAAAGTCACGAAAGTCACGAAGTATATCTCGTCTTCATCATCAAAAATCATCTTCAAAAATTAATTTTCGCCATTTTCATTTAATATAATAATATGATATTTTGAAGTAGTAATTTCGTAAATTTCGTATATATTTCTAATGTACCTACCCATGATTTTATGTTGGGCTCCATTAACCTCGCCATCTGTTGTATCCAATTCGGAATTCGTAAATCATACATAAAATAACAGCTGGCAAGCGTCCATGTTCAGAATAATCTATTGGAACGGATCTAAATTGATATCTCATGTAATAAAAGTAATTAGTTGATGGGTTATATATTTCTGTTAAACTAGAAAGGATCTGTACACGCAAAGGTTGAAACAATTACAAGTAATTCGTTAAAATTAAAATAGTTGTTAAAATCGTACTGTATCAAAGTACACAAGGTTCCCTTGATCCACTAAGGGACCCAACCATGCATCCAAGCTATACCAATTGGTTGAGTGAACAGATCAACAAGTTACAAATATTTCAGCATTTACTGTAAAAGATTAAGAGAATCGTGGAAAACCTCATCAATTTAATTAATTATTTCTTTTGTCGAGTCAAATCAATCTACAACTTTTAAGCTTTTACAAATTACCACTTCACATTCCTAAAATATTTCAACATTGTGAGATGAGAAAGTGAAGATTTCACAATCTAATTTACGCTCAAGAAACATCCATTGCGTTGCCGTCCACAATTCAGCGCGTCCAGCAACGTCTCCGTGCCAGGAAGCAGGAAACCCCGCGTTAAAATCGAAAGTGCAATAACAACCGGTACTGATGCCCGTCGGTACGCCGAGAAGTTAATTTCATGTCCAATTAGCTTAATTTATTGGCGTTCATAAATTTTGACATACATATTTTTCTTCGTTTACCGTTCGTGGACGAGTTAATCGTCGGCTAATTGGAAACGCATTTTCGCGGCACCCAAGAAGCCGTAAAGTTTAAATTGCGAGCAAGTGTAGCATATCCGATACCACCCACTCCGCAACACAACGTACACATATACGGACATCCGAAGCCCGGTGCCGACCAGTGGAAGTACGCTTTAAACTAAGTGAGCCAGTTTCGTCGTCTTTCCTACGAGCGCCGAATTTTCCGTGCATGTTTGCGTTGTTATGGTAGTGGTGGAGCAATATCTTTTGGATGTCATTCTATTTTGGTAAGTGACATTTGACGTTTATATTCGCGTGCATATGATATAAAATTTCAAAGATAAAATACCATCGTGGCATAGTAATATATGTCATAATGTTTATACTAGGTAACGTAATATTTATTTAAAACGCAGACGATTATTATTTTTTTATTATTATTAACTTTTTTATAAATTCTCAATTGTTAAGAATAATCTGACAAATAATTCCTTAATCATCACTACATACAAATTCAAGGCTCACCATAACGATTCTTGTAAGAGGTATAAATTAGGGTATATATTATAAAAGTATTAAAGTATTGTGCAATTTAACATTAACTGTAATGGCACGAAAATATTTCAATTATTTCAATTATCAGTCGAGGCCATATATTTTTCATCTGAACATGACTATGAGTTTTAGAACATTGAACCAGGGAAATTGGTGGCATTGGAAATATCTGTGAAAATTATCCCAAACCCGAACCAACCCAATTCCACCCAAACACTGCCAAATCTTTCCTAATGTATTGTATTCCTTAATTATTAATTACTCCAATTTGCTTGGGGTGAAAGGATTAAGATTTCAAATAATTTTATGTTTGAAATCTGATCTGGACGCCAATCATTTTGAGCAACCAGTATGGTTAAAATATTGCTTAACTTTTCTGCCTTATCAGAAATTTAATAGCCAATTAACTAATTATTTTTAAAAGCGTGCAAAATTCTCTAGGGCAGTAGGTCACAGCAGTAAATGAGAAACGGTCCTTTTCTATAGTCAAGAGAAACAGAGATAGAAGAAATATCATGTAAGGAACTCGGTCAAAATGTGCGTTTTAATTTGCAATGCACATTTCTTTATAAATTATTGTTACAGTAATTCCAATAATTTTCAGATATGTATGCAGTTGAAAAAAATATTAATTTTTTGTTCGCAAAATGGTTGCCACTTATAAAAAATGCAATTCAATGGTACTGTCGAACCAAGCATTGTAAATAGTTTTATTTTATTTTCACGTGTCTTAGAAAATATTTTGAATTTATTTTTGGGGTTCCCAACTATATTCGCATATCATTTGATTGAGAAATAACGCGCCATTCCATTCAAGTTCGACAAGTTCTTGTCGTTGCATCTTCGACAAGCTCGTTAATTGTGTCCTCTTATGGTTCTTATCTCTGACAGACAAAATCCTTGTTGTTGTCCTTGTCCTTTTTCCTCTACTTCTTGCCATCGTTCTTTTACTTCCCTTTCGGTATGATTCAGCTCATTGATTATCTTCTTGGTTTCCATTCATTGCTCTTCAATTACTTATTCGATTCTCCATTTACCCATCCATATTACACCAGCTGTGTTTTATAGCTGGTGTAATATATTTTATAGCTGTTTGGATGTTGTTGGTCAGTGTCTACACCACAGAGCATGGGCGTCATCGCTGTAATAACATTTTAATGTAGTTGGTGATTTTCCTTTTCCCAGTATTTTATTATTTATTTGGTGACCACTTGTGTCTGCTTTTCTATCCTGTTTAGAAGATCCATGTGGCGTTGCTTATTATTGGGTTAATTGTTCTTCTTCCATTTGTTTGTTTACGAATTTTGTCAGCGTTACTTCTATATTTGTGTGAATTGGTGGCTCACAGGCTATCTCACTACCTTTCGTATATATTGGTACACTCCCATATTTCTGGTGTTTCTCCTTTCCATGCCTTGTTGTTCCAAAGCCATTTTGTCACCTTTTCTCCGTCATGCTTAACCGTCGCTGGTGTTGTATTTCCTTCCCCAATGGCTTTCCTAATCCCATCCAATTTTTATTTCGGAGCTTCCTTTTCTTTTTCTATTTCTTCTTGACACCTCATCCATATTTTCAATTTTGCTTTGCTAATTATATGCTTTGTTTCATTCCCGTTATACTTATACCTAATTGTCTTGTTCCACTTGCCTTCTGATAGACCCTTTCCAAGATAATTTGTCTATAATCTTTTTTCACATATTAGTTCTCTATTCTGATTGGTTCTCATCGTCCTTGTTGCGTACACTTATCTGACGTATTGTAGTTGTGTTCTAGAATTGTATTGTTTAAATGTTATCTAATCTCGTTCTTCTTCCCTCCCATCTTCCACTCAGATAAGATTTACATCAATTGAGCTCGTCTATTACACTGGTCTCCTTTTTGTATTGGCATCTTTTATGTTTCCTGGGGATTTTATCATTGTCTCTTTTGGTTCTATTCTTTTAGATATCTTATCTAATTTGCCATATTTATCGTAAAAATATGACAGTCAATAATACTTTTGTAGTTATTTCATGT
Organism: Geotrupes spiniger; assembly: GCA_959613385.1. Classification (NCBI taxonomy): domain Eukaryota; kingdom Metazoa; phylum Arthropoda; class Insecta; order Coleoptera; family Geotrupidae; genus Geotrupes; species Geotrupes spiniger. The sequence goes on along the minus strand of OY390735.1, from coordinate 11,195,631 downwards.
TGTCATTGTCCCATGCTCTAGGTATCCAAACAAAATAATTTCCACTAATAGATCGTGTTTTATACAAAAGTCTAGTATTTTTTTGCCGTTTGACTCTTCTCCATATTCACCCAAGCCAGTCCCTTTTTTGGTTGCTTTGTATCCTGCCATTAGAATCTTCCATAATTAGCACAGTTGGGTTGGGTTGTAGTCTTCTGTGCAATTGCTCCAATGGTTCTACTTCTGGTCCTTCCATCAGTACGTATATCTGGGCCAGTATTATTTTTTTACTCTATCACGCACGATAAGCTTTCTATTGGATCATTTGCTTTCACAATCCGTGTTAATTAGTACCTCAGCTCCTTCTGCATTTAAATCCATTCGGTTATTCCATGACCTGTACGAATTGTCCAGATGTATTTTCCAAATTTCCTTCGTTTTAGTTTTAGTAATTGCCTTGTTTTCTTGTATTCAAAGTTTCCTATCGTGATTTTTTGCATTATTTTCTTGTATCCGATTGAAGATCCTTGTTCATAGTCATCGCTCTATATTATTTATCGTCTCTCTTATTAACGTCGTGTTCTCTTTCCTAAATTATTTACTTTAACAGTTTCTTTTTTTGTTCCTCGTATATTGCCTCTAGTATTCTCTAACTAAAAATTCTTGTATGTCCATGCTTTTGAGTTTTATTCATTTGTCATTGCATAAAATATACGACCATGCAGGACCGGTCATTCACGATTTTTTATTTATTAAGGCCGTTAAATTCAATTAAATAACCACGAATATTTGACCAGAACCAATTAAAAACGGGCATTAATTATATCGTACGGCGAAAGATCAGAGATGAAGCAAAGCATTCGATAAGCACTACCCTAAGCGCGCAGCTGGGAGGCTTACTAGTTACACGTGCCATGTGACAATATTTAAAATGTATTAAGGAGCCGAAGCCTTTACTGAAGCAGCGAAATTCAGGGACGTAATTATTAAGTACATAATTTTACATAAATTAAGTTACATAAATAGCAAAAGTTGTTGGCACTGCCGTTAATATCGACATTCAAATAAAAATAATAGATTAAAATTGTTGTAAATAAATATAAATATGATCTTATGATAGATTAAGATATAAATTAGTGTAATATTGTTAATTGTATAAATAAAAGTTATAGATAATATTTTTTAGATAACGCTATCACATTGGAGATAAGAATAAAAACAAATAAGTTGGGATTGTATTAGTCATAACAAACTAGACATAGGGAAAAGATTTAAAGACAAATGTAGACACTAACTTAAAGACGTAACTGCAACAAATGCAATGATAAGAGTACATAATTCTGCCGACAAAAACAGTTACATCTAATAAATGCTCTTTGATAGCAGTAAAAGAGTTATATTAAGACTAATTGAAAAATAGTCATAGTGTACCACTTTTTCGACAAGGCTACAAATGCTACAATAAACGTATACAAATATCACAGGAAAAAATAAAAAACGCATGCTTCACATTTGAAATAGATCACTGCACCCAATATAACAAGTTTTCGTCTTGGAAGCTTCGTGTTCAGCTATTACTCACCCACATACAAATCGAAACGTAGATAGAATTCTCTCTTGAAACTGTCATGGGTGAGTTATCTTAAATGTTCCACGTGAAATAATTTGAGTATTTATCAGCACATATATCACTAATTAAATTGATTACTAGCAAGACCTAAAGTTTAAGGAATTTCCTGGCAAAAGTTCCCACTCTTTTCATCTAAAATCGCATCATGTTTTACGACTACAATCACCATGTATTCGTCTCGATCAACATCGACTAGACCGTCGGCACTCTATGACCGCCGCTACACATAAAACAAGTCGACGTGTGATATGCTGTTCCTTGTAATATAATCGATCGGTGAGTGTGCTGCATTCTATATCGTGTTGCAACTCTATTCAAATTGCAATGCTATGTATTTATAATTCAACTTAAAATTATTTTCTCCCTTCAATATCATAGTGACATAGTTTTAGTATTCGTGTTATTTATGTCAAAATTTAATCAAGAATGTAAGTTAAATTTACATGGGAAATAATTTCAATCCCGTTGCCTGCTGCGTATGTGTTTATTGCTGTTTATCGCACACGCTTTATTTGACTAATAACACGCGTAAAACGCAGTCGCGTTATCTGCGCATGTATTTTGACATAGATTTTGTATTTATGTTTATGTTGATTGTACTTTTGTGTTTATTTGGGTTAACGTTGGTCCCATATTTATTTACTACCAACTCCGTCGCAAATTATGGCATTTTCGTATTGCGAAGTTAATTTCAAAAATCTCAATTGCATGTCGTTATGAATGATTTTATATCTTCAATTGCCATTTTTTAAGTTGTGTGTTGTTTTTATTAGTATATATTCACATCTATTATTCTCATTTTACGTTTGCCAAAAAAATTAGTCTCGCCAATCAGATAACATTTCGCTGATAAAATTGCTCGCTAGTCAAAATTAGTTGCTTTATGCCGCTCATTAATATCTGAAGACAAAGTACAACCGTTTAGAGTTAAAAATTCTCACCTAATGTTCTAAACATGTTGCATTACTCATCCCCAGTTGTGGTAACAGGAAAAAAGGTAACCAGACAAACCCCAATTAAACTCAATCTAAATCATCCGTACATTTAAGCAGACTCTCACATCAACTGGTTCAGTAATAGGACAATCGCTTGCTTTACAAAGATAAATCCGAAATGGTTGGATATTAGTAGGTACTCAGAGCTTTTATAATTCATTACTGATATTACCAAATTTTTGATATTTTATAGTGCAACAGATAAAGAATTGAAGCGAAAAGATTTATTTAACGAAATAGGTTCCAGTCATGTCACCAAAGAAATAACCTAACCCAACCCAACCCAACCCAACCCAACCCAACCCAACCCAACCCAACCAACCCAACTCTAACGACTAAAATTAAATTAAATATGTAAAAAGTTCCACTATTTCATCTCAACACCTCCAACGGCCCTAATTTTATTCAATTAGGTTCTCCTCCCTGTCTACACTATATTTTCCTCATTCTCATTTTCTCCAACCCTTTTCCTCTTAATAGCAACCCTTGTGGATGTTTTTGAATGAATTATGAGGCATTACCGAGCAATGCGTCATAACAATTTTCACATACTTGATAATTGTTCTCAGTTCATTTCCATCTTCGCTGTCTAAGTATATTCTTATTGGCCGTTTTCCATTGTGATCTGCACAACATGTTTGTCTTCGTGAATATGTTCTTCTCTTCCAATATTTTTAAAATTGACAAAATGAGTCCCCTATATCTCCCTTCCTGTCTCTTCTTGAACATCTTATTTAATTCAACTTCATATTTGTTCATAAATTATTGTATGGGATTATATATGTTTTTCACAAATAGAAACAACCCATTATTTAATAAACGACATAATAAACTTATATTCTCGACTTTTACGATTTCCGTGAATTTTGTATGCGAACAAGAATGAGAACAACAGTCGTAATATATAAAGCGAACACCTATAAAAATGTTTATGGCGGAGTAAAATATTCAAGGAATATGCCACCATATATTTATTTGCATGTGTCCTTAAATTGCAGAAAATAAACCGCGGCCGAAATTTATGTAAATGTTACATTGTTACAGAAATAGTTTTTTCGTTATTTCTAATTGATGAGGGAAATTCTACGCACATTTAAATTAACACAAGTATAACACCATTGCTCTGTAGAAGAGGGGTAGTTCTTAATCCACATTATTTTTATGTAACCGGCTTGTAATTATAGGCTATTAATGTTACTGCCCAATGAACTGATTACTTAATAAACTGCCTACCATGTAAATATTTACGGAAACGTTAGTTGGAAATATGGTGACTAACGCTGCGACGCTAGTCGGTCGAAGGTCGGTAAGCAGACATTATTTTGCCGAACAATTAAATACAAAATGTAATGGTAATTTGTTGACAAATCGGAACGTACAGAAATGGATTTCAAATGGACATCATAACGCCATCTCGCATTGCATCGCTACTCATAATTTCGCTTGAGATATTTTTATTGGTTATTCCTTAATTAAAATTTATTAAAGTGTGCACCGCAAATTTAATAATAGATTTTTTGTAGCAACTTCACCCCAATGAATTAACTCCGGGATCGAGAACATAAACACAATCAATTATAGTTAACGACGTCTGCACTGAAAAAATTGCAACCCTCGCTGGACGTCAGTAGATTCCCAAAGAGACCAAAATTAATTGCTCGCCTGTAAAAAGACCGTTTATATGCGTTTACGACGCTTTTAATGGTTCGTCATTGTTATAAAGCCGTAACACAACCGACAAATTAAATGTTACGAGAAGATCAACAAAATACGTCCAACGCAGCACGCAATTTAGATACGGGAACCTTGCGAGGCATTGCTGACTGATAAGGACGCAAAGGTTTTAATTTGCTTACGTAACTGTATTGCGACGTAAGGCTTCGTGCGGTTTTATCGACGAGTGCAATTTTTTAAAATTGCATTAAGGGATTTGCCCGTTGGCAACTCCGTGGCATTCGCGGCGATTTTTTAGCGTTTTGCTCACACGCGAAGGTCGTGGCGTGTTGTAATATTAGGAGTTTGTGCCATGGCCAGGGCAGGGCCAGGTGTATGTCGTTTGCAATAGCACTTGCTTTCGACGACACACGTCTAATTTTTATTGTCCCATTCAGTTAAACTTTCATTTTATTTTGTTAATTCTACTAGTCTCTTTTTGTTTCAATTAGCACTTGTTTATTTGTTAACTTATTTAACTTGTTATCAACTAAACAAAGTTGAATTTAATTTTAATTTTTCTTTTCAAATTACTTTCATTTCTTTCAATATGTTTGGGTTTCATTTTAATTTGTCACTTTACTATTTGCCTCCAGTTTCCTCTAAATTTTTGTTCCGCGAATTTCATTTAAAACGTTTTTTTTATTTTTCTTTATGATAAGCTTTTATCGTGTGATGTTCGACTAGTTCAATTGCATGATTCGGTTATACTCGATTAGAACGTAGAAGAAGTTCATTATACTATAGATTTTTATTCTACCCCAATTTACGACTTAATTGCATATATAAAATGTTTTATTTCAAAATAAGCTGCGATTTAAATCATCAGGAGCGATTATACCATTTAGATTGTTTTGCGTCATTTAATTAACGGATTGCTGTATTAGCACGAATTGCTTAATTAATATAAATGATTCTTTCGATTCTTTCACAAATCACGCTTCACTTATTTATAGTTTTCTTGTTATTACACAATGAAAGAGTATAAACGATTAATGTATTTATTCAGTTAAATAAATCCGTTGCCAACGGATTCGTCCGTAATTTATTTTTAATTACAGTAACGCAACGGCTGTTTAATTTATCATAAAAAACCGAACGGTGTAAAATTTGACTTTCATATTCTCTGTATTTCTGATACCTGGATGAAAAAATAAAAATAATTTCCAACCGTGCAAATTGTTCTACAGCGCAGATTATATTCCTTGCAAATGCTATGCAATCTTCGTTGACCTAAATCGATGCAATTAACAAATTATTATCAACTGTACTTTATTCGCGTAAATTTTTAACATATTTAGTCTTAATTGCTTTTAAATACATTTCCTTCGATATAACGACAAATGTTCATTAAAGTCATTCTTTGAAAGTTCTTCTTTAACCTAATCGAACTTGGCAGGCTAATCAACTGAATTAAACCAGCTACGCCATCAACGAGGTATGTACTTTGTAATTTCTCCATTGTTAGTTCATCTTGTGACAGTTTCCTTCTAATACTCTCACCAACATATGTCTTCATTGGCGATAAACTTTTTTGTATTGCATTCACTTTCGCCAATCGCATGCAATTGTTCAGTTTTCTCAAAATTGTAAACAAAATTTCACAATTATGTGAGCACCTGCGAGATAAATGATCCTTCGCCAAACGGGAAATGGAGCATTTTGTTTTTTTAGTCTTCTGCCTGATGATGAGTAGAGTTTGAGTAAATCCCTTAATCCGCAGCAAGGACACTAGTTTCGAGGATTTCTTCTTCAGACTCAAAATTATCTTCGACGAGTGGGATCGCTGGTTTCGTTAATAACGCTATCCTTCCTACGATGATGTTTCGAAGTTTTTTCAATATATTTCGCCTTTTCTTAGGATCTTGATATCGTACTCGATTGCACTGCACATCTCTTGTACCGATAACAGGTTCTTCTGAGCAACCACACATGCCATACGATAATCAGGAGAGGCAGTGAGGCTGTTGTACTTCGATTTCGGAGCCATACTTGGGGTTGAAGAATTCAAACTTTCATTGCTGTTAACATGATGCTCCTCATGAAAAATGTTGGACATTATTAGCCTCAAATAGCCAAATAGGATCGTTCAAACTTGCAGTTTTTGCCAAGGTATGTTGTGAAGCATCTATGGAGATACGTGATCGTACCTTACCTTGCTTTTTTGCTAATTGTAAAATGTCCTATTTACTCCACCAAACGCATGGTTGATATCCCATTGCTTTAAGACATCCTAGTTACTTGAATTCATTATTGTAGAGTTTGGGGTATTAAAGTAATAAAAATAACAAGCGAGCATATCTCACTTTAAGGTACGACAAGGTAGGAAGGCTCGTAGTTGTGTATGCAGTGAAAATTTTAATAAAGGCCATTAAAACTGTAAGACGTTATTGTAGAACCATAGTAATAAACATTACTACGGTTCTACGTTACGAGTTTGTATTTATTTACAGATTGACGTCTTAAGCATACTGCTTATATCCGGCAAACTATAAAAGAATGAATGATTTATGATCCCCACTTTCAAAAGTAGTAACAAGTAACATTATAAATGTTCACAGTTTTTTTTTGTTTTTATTTTTTAAACACCTACTTATTATACTACACATAAATAATTTTGTTATTTCTTAACCCAACCCAATCCAACGTAATGTTGTTGTCCCATTCCTTCTTCTCTCGTTTCAATCTTCTTGTGATTTTTTCCAAAGCTTTTGAGCATCTGTTCCACTAAAAGTCGTATTTGTTAGATTTATCTTAAACGCCCAGTCCTTGTAAAGCTTGATTCACATCAGCCAATTTTAATAACCCGATCCAACACACGTTTTTCTTGTTTTGGACGATATTCATGGTCACCTTGAATAACGAGTTTGAATTACAACTTGACTTAATTTTAGTTTGACATACACATCCGGTAAACTATAAAGGAACGAATGATTTACGATCCTTCACTTAATTTTAAGTGATCGTTGCATGAAAAATAGTCATTTTAATTATTTCTTCGTGTTGCTTTAATTGTTGTGTTTTAAACACATAGCAGATTCTTGTCTTGGTCCATATTTTTTATTATTCTATGTATTTCAAACGCCCACATATTGATTTTTTAAAACGTGTCAAAGTATTTTAATAACCGAATCGAACACTGTTTCACTTTCTTCTTTTTCCACTTTTTCTTATTTCTTTCGTGAGTTTTTCATAAGTACCTTATGCTATGAAATTGTTGCCTTCGACCTAGCTTGTCACTTCGTGTCTACATTTTAAATGTTCACATTCAAAGTACTTAAATACCAACATAGTCCAGCCAGTGTAAGATAAGCCTTCCCTTTTGTAATGAACGATGTCGTTTACATTGAAGAATATGTAACTACGAGCACAGATCCTTCTATACATAGTTACAAAATTATGTCAACATCTGCAGTAGTTGGATTGGATTGAATGGATTTGGTCAAAACTGGTAACTTCACGATGCTGTATGAGCTTCTTGACAGTTGGTGCACGCAACGTTGATTTTCAATTCATTGTATCCATATGCACTACATTTTCAATTTATAGAATTCATGCCCCAAACTCGTAATTATTTATTAGTTTTTTCCCAGGTTTTGGTAAATAGGTATAATTCTTTGAAGGATTTAATCAGCATCATTTTCTTCTACCTGGGGTGGACTTAATTGCTTGGGTTGGGTTGGGTTGGGTCGATACCTAAACTAGTAGTAGTTAACTCGTAGCTTCATCTTGGATTGTGGATCCAATGCGCTGGCTCAGTACCTGAACTGGTACCTTTTTGTGCTCTAGGATTTTTTGATAATCACACACATCACATCAGCAATTGATTTTCATGGTTACAGCTCAAGCTCAAAATGAATGGATCTATGTGCATTAATTTTTTATGTACCTAAGAAGATGATCACCGCTTATTCTTTCCCAGTCTTTAGTCATCTATACATAGGATAGGATATAGTGTATGACTCCATGAATTTCTGCACGATTTGTTTAACTGACTTCTATATTTCAACAATTTTATAAAAACCTTCATAAAATGTTAAATGGATATTGCAAGTGGTACCCCCTTGCCTTTATATCCAACTGCTTGTAATGCTACAATGGGTTTCCTTTCTTGCAGACGTCGAGTAATTCAGTTGTTGAGTCTAATACATAAATTGGTGCGTAGTTTTTTACAAAACATTAATCAATTTCAATTGATTGTCCAATTAATTAGTTTTCTGAGAAACTCATATAATGGCATAAGTTCGTGTGCTCACTCACAATAAATAAATCTGCAAAGTACTTTATCAACGACTTTAACAGCTCTTTAACGGTGCTGCAAATGCATACCAAACTTGATAGGCTTTGAATTTCGTGTTCCATTTTATTTATGGTGGCCATATTGTGGCACCTCAACAGATCAAACGCAAGTATGCTCTTTAGTTACCATCGTTAGAAACTAACTAATGAGGAATACTTGAAAACCTGCAAAACCTAAACCGAGTAGTTGGTTGGCTCCAGTTCCAAATTCCAAATTGTGACGATCATGAATTTCGTATTTCGAATTAAGTATCCACAAAATACCAACCACATGTAGGAGGTTATGGCACCATTTATTCTATTTTTACTGTTTGTTTGTTGGTTCCCCTTGTTATTTCCTATTGAATTATTTCTATTTAATTTCTATAATATCGTTATCTTTTTTAATCCAGTCGTCCTTTATTAATTCTTTAAAAATTTTATTTCTCTCATTCTTATTCAATTTGATTTTTATTTATGTTATTTTCTGTGGCATCAAATTTATTTCATTTCTTATTTGGTTTCGTTAATTTAATTTCGTTTGATTTAATTCATTTTAATTCGTCTACTTTTCATTCTTTCGATTCTCGTTTTTAATAAATTAATTTACATTACCTTTTATTTAATTTTCATTCACTTATTTTTTTATTATTTTCCTACAAAATGAACATAATTAAAAATAAGCGTTGTTGTTGTGTTACGTTTTCTAATAATATGTAAAATTCATTTCCTACAATTACCTGTAACTTGACAATAAAATTATCAATGTCACATTTTTCCGCATAAATATAGTCGACTCTCAACGTGACCCAGACTTGTATAAACATGCGTGTAACTTTGTATGTGATTTGTTAAAATGATGCATAACATTAGCGTCGTTTAATTATGTATTTGTTTATTTAGCTTCTTTACATAAATCGCAACCTCGGAAACACGACAACTATTGTTTTACTAATTGCTCGTTACTTCCAGTCGTCGTGACTTACGAGATACTTCACATAATATCCTTAATGATTGTAGATATTTTCTTGGCCTGGAAATTGCCGTCTTTTCCTTAACCATCGAAAATCGTTAATCGATAATAATTAGAGTTGAGAACTGTTGCAACGCACGAAAAAGTAAATTTTAGATGGTGAAATGTTATCACATTAAGATGCGATTATCTATAACGATGCAGGTTGAATTTACAAAACGACGTTGACACGTTTAAATAATAGTTCCGCCCTTATTAAAGGCTCATCTAATAATTAGTTGATGAAAATGTCAATTTACAATTTTATCATCATGACATATTTTGTGCCCCCTAACCATAAACAGATATTTTCAGAAACCTCATAAGACCAAACTTGTAACAAACCTTTTCAAATAAACTCCACCCTAAGCTTATTGCCAACGTCGAGATAGAGACGAACTGCATTTTGCAATAAAACCGTATGTACTTACCGCAAGTTATCTTCATCTAGAGCTCCCCGAACCAGGTCAAACGTGTTTACTTGGAATTGCAGTGCACAATAGGTCCTCGCATGCAAATTTAATGCTCCGCCGAATTTAATCGAAATATTGACTATACATTAGTTAGGTGTGGTTTTGGTTCAACATTAATAACACGTATTGTCGAATCATTTAATATACAACACACACAACATATCAGATTGATAAACAAATATATAGAAGACAAAATAATATTTTACGGCGGCTGCGATTTATGCAATATTTATGAAAAACAACGCCGATAAAAAAATACATTTTTGCATATTCAAAAAATTAAAACAACTGTTAAAAATTAAACGACTGGCTAGTAACCATGTATTTGTAGGTAATTTGAAATTTTGATAGAGCTTCAGGTACAGCAAAATGAACCTTGGATATCCGACGTAAATTTATGCACCCGGTCGGTTCGTTACCGGGGGGGCCCACAATGAAGCTCGCGCAAATAATATGCTTTTATAATGTTCGAGTTGGGCAGTGGGCAATTTTCAGATAAAAGTTAAAATTTCAGGAAGTCATGAATAATTCACATGTCTCAATAATTAACTTTGATTATTCCCATTTTAAATTGCACAGAAGAAAATATTTATTTATATTTACATAACCTGCTGTTTTGTTGATGTTTTAAAATGTAACTACCATTATTAATCGCCAGTTTGCGAAATGCTATTTATATATTAAAATAGCTTTTTACGTGAACAATTAACATTTGTCTGATTACACGCCAATTTGCTTTGGCTAATGGAGTTTGAAATTCAAATGAGGTAGCTATGTTTTCATTGGTTGGTGAGGGATCGTTTATTATATTATGACTATAAATCTCGTTATTTGTTATATAATAATACTTTATTTTCAAAATTTGCATCCAAGTGTTACCAGCCCAAAGGAATATACGATCGCGGCTCACTTGACCGCCGACGGTAGGTCACACACGCGCCGTCGAAGACACGTGCGCTCGAAAAATATGTTTACGAAGTCGCACACGCGCCGGCGAAGACAGGTGTCGCCGAATTATCTGTCACACACGCGCCGTCGAAGACACGTGCGCTCGAAAAATATGTTTACGAAGTCGCACACCCGCGGACATCAGTAACAAAGAGGGGCATCACCTATATAACAGACAGAAAAATCTGTAGGATCATCACTTCCATCACTTCCATCACTTCCATCACTTCCATCACTTCCATCAGTTCCCTCCGGCTCTCCCAGTCTCGAGGAATTACCACCAAGTACGACGGCGCTTATTACTGTGCTTTTTGTTTCATGTAATATTGTGCGATATTTGTGCCGTTCGCCCGAAAATCGAATAAACCCCGCACACGGTAACAAATGGCTCCCTAGAACGTGGGGCTCCGTCTGAAGAGATTCAGGCGAGGATCATTGGCGATGGACATCGTCAACGAACCGCGACCGACCGACCGAGCTAGCGGTCATATACAGGTGTCCCAACCAGAACTGTCCAGCTACAAGTATCGGTAGCAACAGAAAGCGACACGCCTATCACTATATATAGGGTGTCCCCAAATGTTTCCGACCAACTTTCTCCGCCACCGCATGTACAGGATGGTTCAAACGACACTCGCCTTCATTAAGAGGCCAGTGACGATGCACCAGCATCAGTCACAGGATCACCAGCAACACACAACATTTTGGAGACAACTCCAATGGCGCCCAACAAACCCCATGGATCATCCGCCGTCGCAACAACGCCGGCGCGGACTCCATGGACACCTTCACTGAGCAGGCACAACGAATCCGCTAAACACCATCGAAGCCGGTCTACCATAGAACGCTTCCAGACGCTAGCCGTGCAAGTGTGGAAGACTACGCAGCCGTCTACATGTCGTCGCCGCACTTCGAGCCGACGCCGCCCAGCCGTAGCGGTACTCGCACCACCGATCTGACGCATCGACCCGATACCCTACCTGGCCGTCGCAGTGACTGAGGTGGCCATGCAACCGCTGCAACGCCTGACGCACTCACCAGACACGTCCTGGAACATCGACATGGTAACACCAGCTCCGTTTCGGATTCAACCACGAAGCCAGCCAAGAACAAGATGAAGAAAGAAGAAACGACGCGAGCCATCCTCCGGCAATATTATTGGCCACGCGTCCAACACGACGTCAACCAATACGTCCGTGGGTTGTGTCACAGCGCCAAGAGGGGGCAACTACAGGCAGACGCCCCACTACGACCCCACCATTCGGCCAAACCATGGGAAACCATAAGCGTGGACCTAATGGGCCCCTACACCGAAGCCGGCCTACCATAGAACGCTTCCAGACGCCAGCCGTGCAAGTGTGGAAGACTACGCAGCCGTCTACATGTCGTCGCCGCACTTCGAGCCGACGCCGCCCAGCCGTAGCGGTACTCGCACCACCGATCTGACGCATCGACCCGATACCCTACCTGGCCGTCGCAGTGACTGAGGTGGCCATGCAACCGCTGCAACGCCTGACGCACTCACCGGACACGTCCTGGAACATCGACATGGTAACACCAGCTCCGTTTCGGATTCAACCACGAAGCCAGTCAAGAACAAGATGAAGAAAGAAGAAACGACGCGAGCCATCCTCCGGCAATATTATTGCCAACTTATTAGTAACTTATTATGGCCAACTTCCCGATGAAATATTGAAGCAGCTGGACCAACCGTGTGGTGGATCGACCGAAATAACCAACCAACAAAGGTCCACATAAACGATCTCCGCCCCGCCCCAGTGCAAAGACACTAACACCCCGTGACACTAAGTGAAGTGACCCACCCACCCGTGACACTAAGTGCACCCCACCTTAAACATATACATTGAGCCGCGATCTAAATGGAGAGGGGTGGTGTTACCAGCCCAAAGGAATATACGATCGCGGCTCACTTGACCGCCGACGGTAGGTCACACACGCGCCGTCGAAGACACGTGCGCTCGAAAAATATGTTTACGAAGTCGCACACGCGCCGGCGAAGACAGGTGTCGCCGAATTATCTGTCACACACGCGCCGTCGAAGACACGTGCGCTCGAAAAATATGTTTACGAAGTCGCACACCCGCGGACATCAGTAACAAAGAGGGGCATCACCTATATAACAGACAGAAAAATCTGTAGGATCATCACTTCCATCACTTCCATCACTTCCATCACTTCCATCACTTCCATCAGTTCCCTCCGGCTCTCCCAGTCTCGAGGAATTACCACCAAGTACGACGGCGCTTATTACTGTGCTTTTTGTTTCATGTAATATTGTGCGATATGTGTGCCGTTCGCCCGAAAATCGAATAAACCCCGCACACGGTAACACAAGGCCGTCTTAGAGTTGTTAAATACAAATGACACCAATAATATTTAAACCACAGACACTACTATTGCTAGCCTGCCTACTTAGAGCACTGGACCAGTGGCCTAATTAAAATACCAGGATACAAAATCCATAAAAATTGCGATTTTCTACTAATATCGCAGGTACTAAATATTTTCTTGTCTTAAAACCCTTTAACTAACAGGTAGTTCTAATTGGAGTGCAAGTCAAGTTGGAAGTGAGTAACATTTATTTTGCTAGAAATCCATATCGATGTTTGAAATATTTCTTTTATGCAAAGTCATTTAGGCAAACAGTACGCAATTTTAAGTAAGTTAATGATGTACTTGAAATACTCGTAATTTGTATACAGCGTGGTTATGTATTTTAGATATAATATTTCATTCTATTTTTCAATAATTTTGGTTAGGTGCCGTTAGCTAGATCCATCATTAGGTTTTGGTGGCTGAAGTGCTCGTGGGGAAAAAATAACTGGTTTTTAATGCTGAGGTTCAGAAGCACTCTCGTTTCTTTAAACGGTTATGTGTAATCGGTAGTTTTTTTAAACTTTAAATATTATTTAAGAAAATATTGGTCGAATTTAAGATATTTCTATAGATAGATCAGATCAGAAGTCTATTTAGATTTATCACGCGAAAGCATCACGATGTAATTTTAACGTTAAATTTAAAGCATGTATTTGCTTAATTACGTTAAACAGGATGTTACGTCAGAGTATCGTTTCTCTGCTCCGATCGCCGAATATAGCCACGCGATGCTAATTTCAAAATTTAATTTTCGATCAAGTTTTAATTTTTAACAAATTGACACCTTGATGATGCTGTGATGATAGCTGTTAAATTATATTCTTATCTATTCATTTATTTCATATATATTTTGACAATTGCGAAATTATGCTTTGCACGTGACGATTGCATACAAATACACCCCAAATGGTAAATGTACAAAATTGTTAAGAATGAGCCGGATTTATGATCTTAATAAACACAGTGTGCATAGTTCTAAACTACAACCAATGCTCTTGCAAAAAACTCCTTTTAAGGGTGGAATACAAATTTACATCTCACGTCCCTACAGTTTTAATAAATTTACAAAAGTAAGCGTTGACATATTTTATGTTGTCCTGTGCACATCAGCAGGTTTCAATGTGGGAGTTCATTTTCGAGATTGAGGTTCAAATTCGAATTCACCGCCCACATGAACTTTAAAATTTTACGACAGGTTACTCTCATACGATTGTCCTTGGTGTATCCTTTCTAACGTAAACTTTTGACTTAATTCAGGAAAGTTATAAACATTATTTCTTGCCTCATTCACACATTCGTTATTGCAATTAATCGAGGGATTCAACATATCAATGGCTTTTCAAAGTTGATATTAGTCCACCAAATGCACAAAAAAGGTAAACGATTGAGAAGCAGGTGTTAACATGATATAGAAGATAATGAAGATGAAGATGTTAAAAAAGATTAAGAAGAATATGAAAATGGAAAAGACGTGTTCGTGGTAAGTTAGGCTGGGTTGCGTTTGGTTAGATAAGTAAGTAAGTAAGTAAGACCTTGGTAAGTCGATGCTAAAAGATGATGCGAAACACGATTAAGATGGAGAAGACGTATTCGGGGAAGGTTAGATTGGGTTGAATTGGGTTAAAAGACCATGCAGAAGCAGATGTTAAAAGAGGACGAAGTCATATTTGTTAGTCTTATCAGTTTTCGAGGTATCTTCAGTTGTCTCCTTCTCTGGTATATTTTTCTCTGTTTATTGTATCATACGCCTCTTTAAAATCTACAAATGGTTTATGCAGCTCCATCTTATATTCGTAAAAAGTAAAAAAACATGTATTTCCTTTAGGGCAAATATTTGGTCTGCAATTGACTAATTACTTCTGAATCTCCCTTGGTATTCTCCGAGTACCTCCTCAGCATAGTTATCTAATATTTTTCTTGTTATTTGGCCGTCGCCTTATAACATGTCCTGAATAACGCTATCCCCCTATAGGTTTCAAATGTATTTGATTCCCCCCTCCCCCCTCCCTGGGATATTTCAGCTGATACGAATATATTGCTTTCACCTCGACATTTGTTGTTTTTCAGGTGGTTGGTTATGCCTTTTCCCTCTTCCTATGTTCGTTCCTCAATCAATACTCCTTCATCTGATATTTTCTGTTGTAAAATAGCTGGTTCTACTATGGTATCCGTTCTCCATTTCTTAACTTCTTGGTTCACCTTATTTCTTTATTTGTGCGTTTATTTTTCCTCAATCTCCTTCAATTTGTTTTCATTCTATCGTCTTTTTTATTCTACATACTCTGCTCATATCTTCTTATACTTTAACATATTCGTTTCGTTGTGGTCAGTTAACATAAATTGTCTTAATTTTTTTTCATCTTCGTTACCTGATACAATGACAATTTTGTCAATGTTGACATATTCTAATATTTTGCCATGAAAATGTGTTCTTAGTATTTTAGATAAGTTTGATGGTAACTTAAATAATTGACAACTATTTTATATTTTTTATATTTTTGTAAAATATTATCAATTTTGACACAGATTTTGATAATTTTTAAATTATGACCTTGTCGGAACATATTATCATACATACATTCGATGAAGGCGGATGTACAGATACTGAAGGTGGATGTATATGTGGTGATCTTACGAGCTCAGAGAGGCATTAATGCTAAGTAATTGGAAGTCTGTAGAATATCGACTCAGTCGGTCGATAAAGCCCACTCTTTGTCACCCAAGACTTGACGCACCTTCTGAGGTGGTCGAGCTCAGAGATCACAGATGTCATATAACAGCCGTTATATGAGATCTGTCATATGTCTGGAATTTTTTTAGGTTTTAAATACATTTCCTAACCATGGTATTTGTCAGTGATGCAAGTGCTTTTACATTTATTACAAACAACAAAATTACTATTAGAGAAATTTATTTCTTTATATTGATTGTGGAGCACCCGCATTTTTCTATACAGTACCAATAGTACTGTATAGTACTTAGTCGGTCGATGAAGACCACTGCAATTACGTAGCAGCACAAGTGTGTTTATTGACGTATATTATTCAATTTTATAATATTCAAATTATATCCAAATGCTTACTAGCAAGTGATGTTAATTCGAGTGCATTTCAATTCTTTAGGAAATCGAAATCTTTAATTTTTAATTACTCTTTGCTACCACCTACTTTTTAGTATTTATTTAGTTCCTTTTGTCTCATACATGGCATTGAATCATTTTTCGCCTACATGTTGCTACTAGTATAATAAATTAAATATTCGACGTATACATACATAATAAAAATACCTTAAATGATTTTTGATTATTCTTCTAACTCTAATATTTGTTTGTAAAAGGACCGAACATTATCAACATTTTGAAAAATGTTTTTATCTTCAACCCAGCAAACCTTAAATTTGATTCATGTTGTTTGTCAATGCTCTCATATAATTTGTTATCAAATAAATTAATGAAAAATGTGCTGCATAAATACCAAGTTTGTACAGAATTTTAAATCAAATCAATCGCAGTACTTGAACACATTATCTAGTGTCACAATATTTAAAGAAATCACATGCTATCAAATGCAAAATGCAATCGACGTTACATGATTAAATGTTGCAAATATATGTACAGTTGGAAACACTATACGCATACAAATAATTATTGTGTTTTATATTTCAATCTTCCTTGAAATCGCCCGGTTCAAGTAAAACATAAAAATCACTCACCGGCCAGGGACGCCGAGCTCATCGCCATCCGCTACCGAAGACTCCGAGACAATTCAAAACTCTCCTCCATCCACTAAACTCCCGGCACGCGCTAATAATCGCATCGCAAATCGCCCCGAAAAGTGCAATTTTTCCCGACAAACGCGACAAACTGACCGAACGGTTGCACGCGTCCATTGCCGAAAAAACTGACCTACTCGTTTTTTTGTCGTTACGTCACGTCATCGGTAAAGTGATCCCAGTAATTCGGCACTATTATGCATCGAGGCAACACTGCGAACGTAGGTGGGAGTGAAACAATAAAAACTTGATAAGGTAATCAATCACACGCAAAGAAGATCGGTGCAACTTTTGTGATTTTAACACGGGCTACAATTGCGTCGTTGAGCATTGAATTTTTACTTAATGCGGAAAGAAGCAGCTGAATGGTCAAAAATGTTGCATTTATTTTTATTCACATTTGGCATGAATTATTAGATCTACAGTCGAATTTATGACCAGGATCGATTAGGATTAGTTTTGCCACCGTGTCCTAATTCCCCAACCTTAACTAACTTTATAAACGAGTAACTCGACAATAATTTAATATAAACTTCGCAATGATATTATTTTTTTACAATTTTGAGTATACTCTCTTGGAAAATTTACAGTTTTCACGTAATTTTTGACAATTTCTACTTCAACGATTTTTACAATTTCGAAATGTGTTTCAATGTTTTATTGCATTATTATTAATTATATTTATAGAATTAACTTATTTAAATTTTAAACATTTTTTTAATTTTGACTTGAAGTTGACAATGATCAGCAATTGCTGAAAGTAACGAATTTGTGAAAGGAGATGAGAATAGAAGAAAAATGGCAAAGAGAGAAAACGAGCTAAAGAAAAGAATACGTCCATGAACAAAACATAAAATATGAGAAAGCGAAGAGGACAAATAACATCACCAAGAAAGGAAATAAAATTGCAGGAAAACAAAGCAAAAGAAGGAGTTGACGAAGTGTTGTAAAACACTGTCAATGTTTTACAACATTGTGTTAGGAAAGTGCCCAATGTTTTCTGGTCCTTTTTTTATAGAAACCACGTCAAGTTGCAAGTTTATACATTAGATTAGTTATACAAGTAATATCTTTTCATGCCCCTTATTTTTTATTATTTTGTCCACCACAAACACTATTGTTAAGAAACATGCTTGTGACCCAAATATCCTCAACAATTGTCTTCTGTCATGTTTCTAATACCTAATAATTGTATATTTTCTTCTGTTGCATCCAACTACTCTTTTCTAAGGTCTACCTCTCCGCCTTTCTCTGCAACTGTGTTGATAGGTGGAACCACCACTCAACACACTTTTATTACTTTGCGTTTATAGCAATGATAACTTTATCACCATTTAATTTTCATTGACAGGCTTAAAATAAATGAATATCTTCTGCATCTCTACTCATGTCCATGGTCATGGTCCTTAAGAGTGTAGTTCAGATAAAGAGGCCATGAAAATCAATGTACTTCTATCGACCACATTGAATTTAAATCTTTTAATAAATAAGTGGGTGCAATTAAATGAGTTACCGGTAATTGGAGGTAATTTTTTAAAGCCCTTGATAACAATGAGTCACTGTCCTCTGATCACGACCAATGTAACCAAAACCAATGAATAATGTTGTACGAAAAGTACATTTATGGTCATAGAAAGGACTCAAAACATGTTCATCTAAATCCCAGCCCGAGCAAAAATCTGTTTTGCTCCACGTTCCTCTAAATTTTCTCCATTTTTCACCGCTCGTAAATCATCTGCAATATTCAACCCACCCCCGTACACCTCTCCAGAATCTATTTCCCTCGTTTCACCTCTCACCTAAATCATCTTTAATTATTCGGCCCAATCCAACCGAATCCAATTCTAATACACTCCTCGCGTAAATCGTACACAATCGTTCAATTCAACCCAATCCAACCGAATTCAATTTCTCATTCATACTTTTATATTTTCCTAACCCTGAAAACAATGTACAAACACCACTTCGAAAACAGCTCGTAAGTCATTAACTCTCTTGCACTTTACGACAAGCTACGCTAAACGTACGACACACATGAGATCAACTTTAGATAATAATTCAACCAAAGCTGCCACTGTTACAACGGTAGCTGCAAATGAGTACGAAATCATGTTCACCACGAAAGCGGGTTCAAAGTGCAAAGTGCGAGCAAACGTCCAAGTGTACAATAATAAATATATTTTAAATATAGGTTTTAATAAAAAAACTTGGCTAAATCCGGTGCTGCGATGCTTTACGACATTTTCTATTTACGATTAAATCACGCGGACCGATGGCACGAAGAATGAAAAACAAGCTCCTAATAAAATTGTACAAAATGTAAATATATCAAGTCACCATACTTTATTTCAACTATGAATATAAAATTTTATAAAGGCGGCAATAAAACGCCAACAAGGAAACGTGGTATCGATATCGGAGGAGGGTGGACATTAGTAGAGAAAATATTTCTGAAATGCGACACATTATTAGCAGTGATGAAAAAATTGTACGAAAAAATGTTCGTTCAGTTTATTCCATTAAAAAGTTTGTGATACACACCTATTTTCATTTCTTCGCGAAACACATTTAAGAAAATTATTAATTACAATTATTAACCATAAGTCCTAACGAATATGAAAGTTCATGGCACTTATTTATAAACAAAGATAAACGACGAACAGATCGTATCACTAACCTACTCTTATCAGGTGTTTTAATCTGTACTTTCGATAAATTCAATCAGTGAATTGTAGTCGCGCGAAGAACATGTCGGTGCCACAAAACACAACGAAAAATAAAAACGACCCAGGTACGTACATACCTTTCGCTTCTTTGACTTGTTTTTTTTATTGCCTTAATACCAAAGCACTTTATTTATCGTCTTGCGAAAAAAAGCGTCCATTTTCAATTCGAAACGGCACAAAACACTCGGCTTCCTCCGTATACGTAATCCAAATTAGCATTACTAAATTTTAACGAGTTTTTAATTGAAAGCCGACTTGAGCGCGGGCCTTAGGTCGCGACTTTCTTAACGGCCCGGGCTTATTCAAATTAGACGCGCGATAAATATTTTTGTGCAATTAAAATTTTTCGTGCCCCCTTTGTTTGTTCCATTTAACGCCGCGCGCCGGTAATGCACATTTAACTGTTAAATGCACTTACGTTTCATTGAATGCGATTGCATCGCGAACGTGAGTTAACCTAAATTCGACGGACGAGCGGAGGAGATGCATTTTATATTTCCGCGTTTTATGCTCTATAAAATCACTTTACACTCCGCGGCATAGAAAATGTACATTTGTGAATGCCTTTGCATGGTTAGACAAATTGATTGTGCGCGTTTTTAAATTAACGGGCTGGTCGTAATTATTGCCGGGCGTATTAACGTAATTATAGCGGTTGTTTGTTAAGAAATTATTAATCACTCTGTATGTGCGATTCCGGCGGAGGCATGCAGTTATTAATTTGTCTATTTAATTAGTGATAATCCATCGCGAATAAACACCATTTACGCAGATAGCCAACAATAATTCAAACGTAACGATATAATTGTGATTGGGAAAGCAGAGCAACGGTTATATTAATTAACAATTAACTTACATAACTCGCTAATTCCTGCAACTATCACTGTGCTTTTCCGCCCAAGTGGGCTGGCAGGAAATAAATCACAATATTCGATTAGCATTAAAATAAATTAATGACATAATTGTAATTAAAAATTACACATTACAAAATACATCAAACAGGTTGGGGTCTTCTAAAAAAACGAAACGTGTTTCTATCTACAATAACATTAGGGGTACTTGATAAAATCTGTATTGTAACGATTTGTAAGTCGAAAATTTTAATGACATACATGTGATAAAGATTTTATATACTCGTGTTCGAATTATAAGATTTTACCTTTTAACAATTTGAAATCAGATGATCCTTAACAATTTTATAGCAAAAGCTACACAAGGCTTAAAATAGATGTCAACGAAACTGCACGCATCCGTTGCATAATTTAAGCCCTCGCTTCGCTAAAAATTATTTTATATAGTTCGAAGTGTGTAAAAAGTTTATGAAAGAACAATAAAGAGTTCATAGAAATTGAGAAAGCTCTAATCAATCAATTAATCAATCTGCACAAACTAAGGCGCTTGCATAAATATTAACGAACAACTTGAGCTACTGAAAGACTTTAGAAGCCGACGCAAGCGTACGAGGTCAAAACAGTTGCATGAAGTTGAAAGACTGTGGAAACTACCGTAAATAATAAGGCAGTCTTACAATCTTCAACATCGTAGTAGTTTGAAAGTTTCTTATTGATAAGAAAACGTACTGCAATAATAATTTGTTGTTTCTTATTGATTTTAATGCATCAGATAAAGGAAACGTTTACATGTAGTGGTCATTTGGTGAAGTGTTGAGAGGTCTTTAATAAAAATTAATGAGTGCAATTAAAACTACAATAAATGAACTAAATAAAATAATTAAATATAAATAAATCAAATCAGAACTCCTTTACTTTTATTGTTAAAATAATCTGACGAATTGAATAATAATTAAGCTGAACCAACTGAAGCAGCTCCTGAAATCCAAAACCAATGAACAGAAGCAAACCCGAGCTTATTAAAAAAAAGTCGAAAACCAAGACCATCAACCATTTTAGTTAATTCGAGACCATTATAATATTCTACTCTAAGTCATCCTAATTGAATTGTAGGCAATAAACAGTGAAAATCGTACAATTTCACCATACGCACAATTTATAAAATTCAGAATTATTTACAATCCAAATTAGTTGCAAACTAATTTTCGTAACAAATTCCTGTCAACGTAAATTTAACAATTGTCAAGATTTTGTACTGACTCATATTTCGTTCTACTCTACACAAATAAGTTTCGTGTTTGGAAATATATTCTTTTATTTTCCTACAAACAATTGAGATTTTAAATAAAACCCAACCTGCCCTCCCAAAATTTATATTAAATTATAATATTAATTATTATTATTGTTATTTTATTATCGTTTAAGAACTTTTTACCAGAACAATACATAACAAGTTTTAATTTTTGCTTCATTTACACATTTATGTTGACCATTTTCGTCCCTTCACTGATGGTTGAAATGCCCATGCAATTGTTTTTCTTTGAGTATAATTTTTGCGTTCACCTCGAACGTAGTACGTGGACCTTCTACATCTTCTTTCTTTTGCCATTTAATTTGAATCATCACTTACTAACCCATTTTTTTTCTCGAACAAATAAAAACTTTATTAACTCGCCTCTAACGGCTTCTTCAGGATTATTTATTTAAAAAAATGCCAGTTTATTGATTAAGCCAATCAAACATTTTGTGAATGTTTGAGTCGGGATTACCTGTCAAACAAATTAACGAACTTGAGATTTGATACTCAAAACAAAATATTTTTTATACTTGCCCGGATGTGGAATGTCCATGACAAAACGGTCCTACCTATTTTGCAGTTTCTCGTGAATATTTATTTACAATCAAACAATTGATATTTTTAATTTGAAATTGGCTCGTTTTCCGTCGGAACTTGTACGGGTGTCGAACAATTAAGTTGGGAATCGCAAAAAAATCTATGTTTATTTTGAACGAGCACGTATATTCTTATCGGAGAATGATATGATAATTTTAGTCTAATTAGCATTACAATTGCTCAACCCAACCCAACCCATTTTATTTTCACTTTACTTATTGATCACGTTAAAAACTTCATTAATCCGATTCAAACAGACTTGTGTTCACGTTATTTATAAAAATAACTAAATGCAATTTCAAGCATCCCTTACTAACCTGACCCATTTTTTTCAGGTTATTTAATAGTCACATTAAGAACTTTATTAATCCGACTCTAACAAACTCGTGTCAAGATTACTTATTGAATATTTAACTAAATCCAATTTATATTATCGCTTACCAAGCCAAACAGTTTCATTTATTAAGCCAATCAAATATTTTTTAAATCCAACGTAAACATTTTGTTTGTGTCGGAATTAAAACAATAACTAATTTGAGATTTATTGCTGAAAACGATTTTTTGTACTTAGCCAGATGTGGAATTCCCATGACGATAAATTCCAATTAATTATTAATTAATTAAGTATAATTTCTCGTAAATATTTATTCACCATCAAACAATTGCAATTTGATTTGAGATTTGAAATGTGAAATCGGTTCGTTTTCGGTCGGAACTTGTGTGGGCGCCGAACAATTAAATTCAGAATCACAAGAAAATTAGGGAGAATAACGCTAGAATTTTAGCATGGTTAGAGTTACAATTTCTAAAGTTATATTCATTTGCTAAAGTTATATTCAATGTTGTCTTGTATTTACTACCAATTTGCCATTGAATTGTTGCAATCGTGTTCGTTATCAGTTTGAAAGTTAAACAATTTTTTTTTTCGTTGTTTTGATTTATTTAGGTGTCTAATAAATATTTTCTGCGAAATGTTCCTGCACTAAAATACTGATACGTTCAATTTGTGTTGTCCTGCTGTTGTATTTTCGATATTGTACCCTTTTATATAAAAATATCTACATTTTAAATTGACTCGTCTGCCAAATGTAATGCAATTTTCATATTCAAAAGTTCCTGTATTAATTTCCTTCCAAACCCAAAGGTATTTTTAATGAAATTTTCTAGCTTAATTTGGGTTATGAATATTTAATATGAATCAAACGATGGAGGTACAAATATACCAAAATCTGACGAGCAGTTTTATATCGAATCGAGGTTTATAAACCATTCACGTTGGCGTTATTTACTATTTTGATCAAACTAAACCGTTTCGTGAGTCATTAAAGCAATTTTATTTAGGTGCTGTTCATAATTCGAAAGCCTCTAACATTGTAAAGTGCAACATTTTGGGCGGATAGTTTTCGTGTAATCAGTGGTAAATTTGATTATTAAGGAAACGCACGTCTTTTTGCGCCCGGAGTAAATAACGTCAAATAAAAGCAAGTAATAATAAACCCTTGCATGAAATGTGTTCACTTTCTTTCAAATAACTAACAAATTATTGCACTCTTATGAGCAAAATTCACGATTTAAATTTGAGCCGTCGCACCTCATTGGTATCAGGCACATGTAACTGGTTAGTAAGCACATTAGTGTTCACTGACACCATTCAACTGTACCGAATACTGAACTGTTAGATAACATCTTTGGTTGTAGGACTTCATTACTGGCAGTACCCCATAGTTGTATACCATATGTTCAAACAGGTTTTGAGATTGCTTTGTAAAGCAGCACTTTGTGCAATGATAGCTAGTGATGTTGTGGTTTTAGTAACAAAAAATTAAATTGCATGATACAAAGGAGCGACCATTATACAATTGATTGGGGGAAAATATACAAATCCAAGATTGAAGAGAAATTATGAGCTATAGGTTCTGATAACAATTAAATACACAAATTATGAAAATATATATAATAGATGGTAAATAAGCGATTGAAAATTTAGAAATTCATAGATTTTGCTAATCTAAACTTGGTAAACAACTAGAATAAAGTAAAACGCACCAACATTATATATTAGGTCTAGGCTACCTTGAGGCAGCATAATGAATTGCAGCCTTGTCATTGTATACTGATTTGAAAGGTATCAATTTTATTTAATTTCAATTGTATATTTTAGGGCTATGGTTTGGAGGCAAAGACAAACGTTAACATTATATTTCAAAGAATTGTTTTGAAATTTGCATATTTTGGCCATAATGGTATTTGTTGTATCAATGCGTACATAGTTATGAACAAAATTAAGGCACAACATCGGAAATAAAACAACGCTTGACAGCTAATACAAACCTAACGAAGAAATTTGAATATTGTAACAGTTAAATAATATTTAGCATACGTTGAAACAATGAAAATATCTGACTTTGAAACCAAAATTATGCTGTAAATGCCAGTCTGAAAATAGATTGTGGTAGTGAATAGGTAATGGTATAATAATCAAAATAATATAAATAATATTGTCAATGAAAAGCTTGCGTGGAGGCGCTAGAAGGTATATAAATAATCGCCCAACCGGAGAGGAGGTAGTCGAAAACAGAGAGCAAAACAAAATTATTGTTCGAAGGAAATTAAATTCAGTCGAACCCAAAGCAGAATTTAATATGCAAGCCGTTATACCACATTTTGTCGAAGGCTATCTAGGAATACTACAAAACAGATTTTTTTTATATATAATTTTAAATTATATAACTATTTAACGAAGTTTAAGTTGTAACATTCTAATTCTTCGTTCAACAGTTCGGTATGAAATTCAAAAGTAGCGGAAGATTCAAGTATGCAGCTATTATTTTTTTAATCAAGTTACCACACGGATATATAAATATATATAATACGTTCCTATTTATAATTGAACCGGCCAATTATAATTTCCTTGTTGCTCTAGGAAAAATTCTCATTCATTGTTATATAAAATATTTATTGCATCGTTTTAATTCTTCATTCGCGAGTTGAATGTCCAACGTAAAAATAATCTGCAAGTTTAAGAATAAGTTCTTAATAATTGAAATTGATAAGTGATAGCAACCCCGAGTATAAAGCTACCCGCAACACAATTTTTATATCAAGGAGTTGCCCCCAAATAGCCCGAATCTTATAATCGTAATATATTGCACAGGTATACTGATAAACGACAATTCTTAAGACAGCATCAGTTATATTTGTTTATATATTTATTTTATAAAAACAGTAGATCTTAATTACCCATCATTTAAATTGCATTAAGATTTTCTATTTAAAATTTTTATGATTACATGGTTTATTATTCACAAAAATAAATAATTTCGGTATCTAATTTTACTGGTGGGACTTAAGAGGTTCAATTTTTCAAAGATCAGTTCATTTATTTACAATTTCAAAATGTTTGTTTTCTGGTTTGGTAATTTTTCGACTGTTCACTTCAAATGCCAAATATTTTAGGTATTATGAAGCGATCGATACATTAATTTTATTAAAATAACATTTCGACAATTATTTTTCATCAGAAATATACGTTTTCCATCCAGTTATTAAAAATTAAACGAATCCACCGTCGATTAAGCTCACTGATACAATAAACGTAATTGACAATGAGCGACAAATAACAATAAAACAGGCAGCGGATCATTTTACGTTTTTTTCGTTCGCAGCGCATTATTTCCACAATAAAATACGTGCTCGCGTAAATTCACATGTCACACTGCTCGTGAATCGTTGCCTTTTAATCACTTCAAATGTGCCATTGCGCAGGATCATGTCAACAAATAAAAAAAACGATTTCAGTTACAATTTTCGTCTTCTAAACTTGTTGATCGGGTTTTAAGTAATTAACTGTGATCTATCTGTAATTCATTGTGTGGCATTGAACAAATGTGAACTTATAAAGTAGAAATATTTTAAACACAAAACGTCTAGTTCCATCGACGTTAATCTAATAGTTTTTTTTCCGATGCATTTGCTCGATACGCCCCAACTAGTAAATCCGAATTTGCAAACTAATCAAGGCGTTAAACCAATTCCGATGGATTTAGCGTGACGCAAATGCTACATCGGACTGGGGAACGGTAATGATGAGAGTCAATCTTCGAATCGCATAAATACAAATGTTCAGATTAATGCCAACTTCAAAGGCATGATCGTGAGGGAATTTCTTAGCTGCCGAACTGCTGGAACGTAGTAAGTTGGAGATTTATTCGAAGAAGCTTTTTCGTGTGTTCTGGCTTTCGTATGAAAGCCAACGAACTAATTTATAGTTTTATATTTGTATGGATATTTCTAAAGGGGCTATTAAAAATGATGCTCTATAATAAAAATAAACAAAAAGGTCACAAAAGCTAACAAGATCATGGCCAGTCGTCGCAAAAGAATCCAATTCAATTTCATTTCAAATGCAATTTTAATTTTTAGTCAAAAATGTGTTACTTCTAGTTTCGCTTAATTGAAATATAAGGTTTTTTTTGTTTTTAACGACTTTTTGATGTTTCTTTCGTGTTATAATTATTTGGTTTACTGTAGTTATCTATCGTTTTTCTTTTAGTACCACGGTTTCTAATGCTTAACCCTTCTTTCTATTTTCTAATGAGTTGTAATCTGTTTAGTCATCCATTCAATTAATATTTCATATTTTTCCTTTTAATATATTTTTTCATCTTTAATGCAAATAAGAAACTTACTCTCCCCTAGTTATCAAACAGTATATTTTTATTTCAAAGCTAACCTACTTCAATACGCGTTTACCACATTTGATAAATCGCGATATAATTTAAGAAACTTCGAAAGTGAACAGTACCAAGATGTAAAATGCACCATTAACACGGTTTTGCAACTTTCTAAGATATTTCACTTGCTCTTAATGCTCATAAAATAAATAATTAAAATTTCCGCCGTTACTTTAATTTGGTGAAATTAGTCCTATCGAAGTAAAGACGCCCGTTCCTCAGTTTTAAATGACGCGAATATAATAGAACATGTTTAGGAACATTACTTAAAAGTATAACTATGTATGTCGACTATCAAAAGTAGGTACGATTGTTAATGGAAAATAATGACAATCTTGTGAACTTTTTAAGTAAAGCAGTAAATATTTGTCGACGTTAATGAAAAAAATCCATTTACGTCGATGCATGTAATGCTAATCTCCTTATCGTGTAGTTCGGAATTTCTGATAATAATTATCTAGGTGTAATTATTTTGTATAAACATCGCGACGTACTTTTGTTGCCTTTTATGTACAGGTGTCACAACAATTTCGGTTTTACTTTCGGTTCGTCACCAACTTATGTTCATTACTTCGATGAATAGGAAGAAATTAAATTGTTCCACGTTATAACGGAGATAACAATATTGATTCTTTTATCTAAAGTACTTCGACTAACTTTTTCCCTCAGGCACAAACAAAACATTTAAATAAATAAAATATATCGACCCACATTACATGTCTGTTAAACTATACATAAAAAACTTAATTTAATTCTAATAAAGTTACATCTCTGTCAATCCGAGTTTAAATAATGATAATGAAATTTAAATTCTAATCTGACCATTTCCCTCCCATCTTTCTGTTCCGATTACCGCGACCTCTAGAATCTTAGTGATTCTCAACGATAGTCTGTTCGATAATTAAATGATGCTGAATTTTGCTCGTACATATTTTTCTTCCACTTCAGATGAATGTTTACAAATATTATAGAAATTATTGATGATACACCCACATTTTCTTTGACTTTTACCACTTAACTGTCTACTATTAGAAACTTATATTCTTATTTTGATGTATAGCTCACAAGTTGGGTTGGGTTGGGTAAAATAGATGTCGAAAATTATTAGATGATTTATACTTTATGCTTGACTTAGTACATAAGTTTTGATCAAAATGGTTAGCTTTCTTATATCTAATTATAAGCCCACCAGCTCATTTAAAATTCCGATGCTTTTCGAACGGTTTTCATTAGCGCCTTATAAAGCATACGTATTTACAACCGTTTGATTTATATCGCGGTGTAAAAGTTGAGTTATCTCGTTCTACATGGTTAACAATGTCCACCGCGAATCGAACGATGTTTTCCACGTTAATCACATTTACAGAAGTAGTATTTGGCAATTTATAAACCTTCCCCGGGAACACGAATTGTCAAGATCAAGGTCACACTACATGACATTGACCTTGAACTTAATTGAGCCATAGAAAAGTAGGGCAAGGTTACACTTCGTGCTCTTAATTTTGACATTGATTATGAAAGGACGAGGTTTAATGCTAGACAAAATTAGGCCAAGGCTAGACGTAGTTAAATTGCCAAGTCTCAGGGTCAAGGTCTCGTTATTCCGATGCAGAAATTGCTCCACGGTGACCTTGACCTTAATTATTCTATGAGTAGGTTTGAGTATTGTAGTCCATAAGAAAATACAAGTAGATTGAAAATCTTTCATTGTCAACAACGGAATTTTCATCAGACACTTCAATCCGCCAGCTGTTACGAAAGTGACTACGACCACAACCGCTTATTATTTCCAGAGTTAATACTTAACTACTTAATGCTTATCAATCGTTAACTTTGAATGAGGGTTGATTCATAGTTGCTGTTCTGGCCACCTTCCAGTTGATGCTAAACATGGAGTTGACAAAATTCATTGATCGAACCCAACAAAAAACTTGCTTGGGTCGTTTTGTTTCTAATGAGTACCGCTGAGCAACTTCGATGAATGGGCCTATAATATTTTTCAACCGATCAATTATTTAAAAATCTTTATCAGCAAATGGAATAGTCAATGTGCTTGGATTAAGCGCGGGGTAATCTAAACCTTGCGAGTTGGAAACACTTGCATCCAACCAAATCTAGCCCACTCTAAAATGATAAAAAGGCCTGTCAATTAATTGGGTTGGGTTGAGTTGGGTTCGGGTTGAAAACTCCTTCATCCAACCCAACCTAGTCTAAGTTTTCTTATCTGAAATAAAGAAATAGCCAGTTGAAGCCAAATTGGGTTGGTCGGGACGAATTTTCCAAAATCAAACTTAATAGATAAACATAATAGACGAACTTTGAAGGCACAAACTTAGTAAACTTAGTCCTGTGAAAATATTTAACGATCATAGTTCAAACCCAAGCAACGTGTAGGATTTCTCATAATCGATTTAATCAAATTATAAAAAATCTTTTTTAACCCAATCACAATGGCTCAGGTTTCTGGATTTGGATTAATTTGTACCAAGACTTTTTAAGTTGGGAATGATTTGGTGGGGATTGATTGCGTAAAATCAATCCCCACCAAATGCCTCATGACTTAAGAAGTCTTTGATACAACCAAATTCAAAACCAGCAACCTGTGCAATTAAGATTGGGTTGATTTTTTTTCATAATTAGATAACATTTCTAATAAGAAATACTATTCGTTGTTTGTGTTTGAACCATGGATCGTAAAATCTTCCAAAGTCGAAAATTATAAAAATAACAATGCATATATTTATTTAATTTGATGTCATGTTTAATTTCAATAAAAAAACAACCTTTATTGGCATCATAATTTACATCTCTTGCTCCCCTCGTTTCTCCCCTAGCTCCACTCTCTCCTTCCATTCTCATTTACACATTTTTAGCATTCCGTTCCCTTCTTTCTTTCTTGCTCCCTCCATTCTACCCCCGCACACTTCTCCATCCAATGCCCCCAGCGATCCACCCTATTCTCGAAAAACACACACCTTCTGTACATCTCATCCATCCACTTAATGTCAATATAAAATCAGAATTAACATCGAAAAATTACGGTTCGAACTGTCGATCACTCAGATTATATGATTTTTCTTCTAAAATGATGTCATTAGCTTAAATGATAAAATCAACAAATTCAAGCATTTAGGACTTCGATTGATGCCGATTGCGATTGCGTCGGCCACTGAACACTGAAAGTAGCGCAAGCTACAATACTTAATGTTAATAATTTTATACCATGCAATATGAAATTCGTTGATCTAAAACTAAACTAAAATTGTAACCGTAACCTCCTGAAAAAAAAATTAGTCTAGATAGTGATTGAAACGATTAAAGAGAAAGCGTGATCCAACTTCTGATGGCACACGCCTTCTACTTTAATCCGATGTTCAATGTAATTTAAATTGTGAGAACTTCTATATCGGATAATTCATCAACATCTTCCATAAATCATTACAACGACATGGATTCTAATATTTTATGGTCGGGCATGTCCACCGGAGCGATTATTTGCCACCGTACGTGAACAAACATAACGAAAGATTTTCAACTTGGTCTCTTTAGCAACCGAGTAATCCACCAATAATTACCGTTAGACAGATTTAATCACACGTATGAGTTTAGCTCTGCTTACACATTACTGAAATGAATTATAAAACATCGATCAAAATTTCACTAAGATATTTTAAAATTCGTGGCTAATTATTTCGTGGTTAATAGGTGGATTATCAACAAGTGGTGCCAATAGTAGAACACGAAAGACACTGATATATTCCACAACCCAATCCATCCCAACCCCAACGAATTTTAAACCACGGGATATCTCAACTCGACGGTGTCGTCGAGCTTCGCATAATGATTATTCTGCCACCTTTAGTGGTTTCACTAAGACATGCTATTGCTCCCAACTCTAGGGAATGCGCCATAAGATCGCGAGTTTATTGTCAGCTGCAGTATAGTTTCCCGTGCCTTATTATATAATCTTAGGGGATGAAAGCGTGAACATTGATAAAACACGAATCGGTGATTTCATAACAAGCACATTGTTCTATCGTTTTGATATTTTGTTGTTTCTATCGTAAATATTTCTAATGTATGTTGAATTATAAATTGCTCATCACAATTCACCAGCAATGAAATTAAAAGTGATTAAACCAAGCTTACGTAATTAATCCCACAATTTTCGACGCCGCGCCGCTTTAAAATTACCTTTGCTAATTGCAAACAAACAAACAAACAAACGTACGTACACGTCGCCCTGGATATTTTTATCTTTGATAATCCGCGGCTCGCTTCCGCCTCTGCGCCCGTCCCGTTTGATTTAGTGTGACCGGCTTTTGTAATTGGCTGGCGTTAGTGCGCCCGACGTCTGCGGGGACCAGCTCCACTGTATAAATTATGCGGGTTTCCTAAACAAAGAATAAACGCCGTGTACTTTCAGATTTGGAGCTTAATAATGATATAGGACGTATTTCATCCGGCTCGACCGCGGCGATATTTTACACCCGAACACAAAGTTTCCAAATAATACCTCCATATATTACACGCATCATGTGTTCGTTACATCGTGTAGCAAACAAATGGACCTTATGTGCCTTCTGATGTTCACTGCAAACGGTCGCGATAAATAATTTCCGTTTTGTAACTGCGTTTTTTTATTACGAGGCTGAAAGATTTGCGCAATGTTAAATGTGGAACGGTGTAAAGTGACAATTTTCTATAACTGAAATTTGAGACGGAACAACTTCTAAATATTTCATGAAAATATGTAGTTGTTTTAAATACATTATCTAATAAGCAATATAGTATCTGACTATGAAGGAATACAATAATCTTTGGTCATTTTTCAATATCATCTCCTTACATTTTTTTTTTAATTTAATAATTAACGAAAATAAAGCATACATTTTTTTCTTGCGCCGCAAAAAGCTCTCAACTGCCAATGTTATATCTTCGTCGTTTAGAAATCTTTATCCCCTCGACTGCTTTTTCAACTTCGTGAAGAGAAGAAAGTCACATGGAAGAAAGTTACATAACTTTGTCAACCGAATGTTAAACTTTAAACTTCTTTAGTGGTGGCGCACATTCGTGTTTAAAGGGCAACGACTCCTTGTTTGCTTTCAGGATCATAGTGATGAACCCACGTTTCATCGCCAGTTACAATTTTCTCAATAGTTTCTTCCTCTCGTCCTTCACGAAGCTCCAAAAATTGTTGAGTAGTTTGAACTCGACTTTGTTTATCGAATGGAGTCAACATTTTCGGTACCCATCTGGCACTCACCTTTGTCGTGCCCAAATTATCATGGATGATGGTCCAAACACGCTCCCTGTTAGTTTGCAAACTTTCAGCTACCACATCGATTTTAATTCGCCGATCTCAGATGTCTACCACATACAACTACTATTATCTCATGTCAAGAATCCGACTTAAAAAATCTCTTAGTTGACAGCTTGTCTGGGTCGAGTACGTCGATCAACAATGGATACCCAATACGATCAAAATACCTTCCACACAGATTCTGATTATTTGATCTCTTGTAAATGCTAACGGAATTTGGCAAAAAAACTTTACCCGACAAACAGCAATCCAGCAATCTATCAATCTACCAATCTACCAACCTATCAATCTACGAACCTACCAATCTATCAATATATCGAGCCATCGATCCATCGATCTATCAATTTATGCTAACTGCGCCTTGCTCGCCAATAAAAACTATGTTGGGACATAAACGTCAGAAACATTAAAGTGAGTAGTTCCCGAGTAGTTCCCGAGACACAATAAAGTCTATCGATTATACGTTTAAGTCAAAGACAAAGAAATACAAAAAACAACTTTGACGTGAAATTCAACTACGTTAGTTTCAATTTTGTTCAGACAAGTTCGTTTTCATTTGGTTACCAATCATCACTATGTCTCGTTGTACTAGCCTAATGATTTCCTGATATGCGTTTTATCTTGTCGATCCAAATTCTGCTTCATATATCCTGTTTCTAGTTTTGTACGAGGTTATCAATATGCCCTTCGGATTTCTAAGTATCGCCCACACCCAGCTTTTAGACTAGACTATTGATTGTGTCAATATCAGATATAATTATTCTTCTCTTTATCTCAGCTATAAGCAGTCGGCTTCACCATGTGATTCCATTTGATTCCTATCATCACTTTTGAGTTACTCCTCTATCTATTTGATGTTCTTGTTCCGTACTTGTTTGTGATCTAGAAGCAATGAACGATTTGATTTTAGTGACTCATACAATACCACTTCTCCTGGAGTAAATCTATATGATTTCACATCAAATTTACTGTACGCCTGCCATAGAATTCGGGCAATTTATTGCAATCGACAAATGTAGAGTTTAAAATTACCCATAAAATTTTCCATCAATTGCTCCACTACCAGGAAATGGTTGACCGACGTCTTTCTTAAGCAGCAGTATTATCTGGAATAGTTTCCGGTATTTTTCAAAAAAGTACTGGAATCGTTTCGTTGCTAATATTGGCTTCAATCGAGCTTTTGTTGTTTTGCAGCTTTTGATAAAAGTTTAAAAACTTCCACCATCGGAAAAGATGATTAAATACCACCAATCCACCCTAAGCAATAGCACCCTAAAAGAAGATAGCAATATAGAAGAACGATGACATGCACTTTACAAAATTGAACAGCGAATTTTAATTTGATCAACCATTTCATTCTTTCCTGTTACATTTCCGTTCTCCTTCCACTTTGTCATTCTTGCTTATATCTGCTTATCTCTGCCAACTTGTAAAAATTTCATATGAAATTTTTTTAGAATTTTTAGAATGCGATTTTAGTCGTAACCTGCTTGCATTTATATGCCCTTGATAATCGCCTAGAAAATAAAAATTATATGCTTTGGCAAATCTGAAGATTTGAACAATCTTTGCCTTCATGCTGTCATAATAAAACCATAATTTACTTGGTTTCATTTATGTGATAAAGGAAATTAAAATCCTGGCCATTTACTAATAGATCTTTTGAAAAATCGCAAACAAGTGTTACTCCTGATTACATGTAGTTCTCGTTGCATTCGTACGATACGTATCCAGCTAAGAAAGTTGACCTCCTTTATATGTGCTCTTGATACTAGCCAATGATATAATAAGTGCATACATGCATACAGTGAAACTAAAGGATTTTTTCGCGTTTTATTTAAACATCCTGTGATCTTGATCCAAAACAAGTAAGTTGCATATGAGGGGCGAAATTAACACCTCCCCGCGTTGAGCTCCTAAAATCAACCAGGAAAATAACATTAACATCACTCATCGTTGAAAAAAATAAGAATGGTTTTGACTGTCGTTTAATAGGTCGAGGATTTCGGAGTTGGGAATTCAATTGATTTTTATAAACCATAAAATTATGTTTCTTCCCTTAGGAAGGTACATGTTCTTGTTTGATTTCTTTCGCATTTCGTTCACGTCATCCTGATATATTCGTTAAGTTTATGTCGAAAATATTATTTTTGTAAATAAAAGAGTGAATCAGTTGTTAAAATGAGTCTACTAATAAATCGTATAGGTCCTAAATTTATGGGGTGGAATGGGTTATTCACAGGGTTGTAGACGAGGGGCTATATTCAATATAACGTATAGCTCTTTACAAACTAGCTTAGTTAATTTATTCCATAATCTTCCTTTATAGCTGTAAGTGGTTTATTAATGTTTAAAAATAATAATTAAAAGAAAGTGAATAGCAACCGATTCAGCGACAATTAGGTTTATTTGTCGTCCGTTCCTTTCACCAATGTCAAGTATTTAATATGTTTTAACTGCAAAGACTACTTGGTGCCATTCATGTTGTATATACTCATTCCAAGTAGATGAAGGGGCACTTCACCTACTTGCGTATGTACTACCTTTGAGTTTTAAATTAAATTTAAATTAAGTCAACAGTTTCATTTAACCAGATTTACTACATTAATACTTCTGTTGAAAACGTAGGTTTTAACGATGTGAAATTTTACAGGTAAAACAGAACCTCGGCCTCCCCAAGCCGACAATGGCGCACCTGAACCTGAAAACTGGGGAAGCTTGTCACTGGTTGTTCAAATATTTCTACCATTGGCCATTGTAGCCATATTGTGTGGAAGACAGCGGATTGGACACCACGCGTTCCCATTTTTTGACAACTATTTTTCAGGTAAATTAGTAATGCGGGTTCATACAAAATTTTATTGCCATTGTTATGATTTTTAATGAAATATTATCTACAAGAGAAACAATTTTATGATCGCTAAATTGAGTCAAGTCATGCCAGAGAGGCATTGGTGTTTATCATGCAATAAAAGCAATGAAAATTTCAAGCGAGAATGGACATGTGTACTATTAACTTATTTATTGAAAATATTTATGGCGTGATTAATACGTAATATTTTTTTTTGTAAATTTCGTAGATACAAAAGACTATTATTTTTATGATTCCTATTTTAATAAACGTCTATTATTAAATAAAAATAGTCATAGCTGAACACTTCCAGGTAATGTTATCACAAACAATGGTTTATTGCTTGTATTAGAATATTCGATATCTCCAATTGTTTATTACATGACAATGCATTATTATTCTAATGATAATCTTTTGTCGAAAATATTAAAAACATTTAGGTAAAAATAATGTTAAAGTAATTCAACCGTTGCAATATATCAAATGAACTTGCAGTGTTTACCGTCGATATCACAAGCTATAAATTATTTATTTTCTCGATAATAATAAAAAAAGTTTTGGAAAGATTTAACAAACTATGATTCCTCGTATTTTGTTCCATGTATATAATTTCATCAGATAAGATACCAGACATGGCTTCGGAGAATTGCGATATTTATCTTGTTAATACCAAATAAAGTAACCGGATATCTCGTTTGATTTCGCCTCCGAAAGATAATGAAAAATTATTATTAGCTAGTTGTGAACAAGTACAAAATACAGATGACGACTGTGCCATTAATAAAATTAAAAACAAATTGAGTAATCGTACGTTGAGTTTGGTTGACATCAACTGTACTCAGTGAAGACAGTGGTGCTATTTTGCGGGCGTAAATCTCCGGGCGCCAGAACG
Source organism: Geotrupes spiniger (assembly GCA_959613385.1). Taxonomy (NCBI): domain Eukaryota; kingdom Metazoa; phylum Arthropoda; class Insecta; order Coleoptera; family Geotrupidae; genus Geotrupes; species Geotrupes spiniger. The sequence goes on along the minus strand of OY390735.1, from coordinate 11,159,165 downwards.
TTAAGTAATACCAAAACACTACTACTTGACCAGATAGATGGAAAATAATGCCAAAAATGTTAGGAACATATTTCTAAAATTTATCTATTTATTTGTATTGTTTACACCGATGGAAATCGAATGAAACTTTTATAAAAAGCAAGTTTAAAAATTACTTGATTTTATCCATAGGTTCGCAAATGTCCTGGACACTTAAAACTGCTCGATTCCACACATAATACAAAGTAGTCGAATATGTTATTAACGCCCTGCTGCGATTAAATTAAAAATCTACAAGTTAAAAATTTTATTTTAATTAATAATCCCTTACTGATTCCACGACTTGCACATAAATCATTATAAAAATATTCAATTAACGTTTTTCATTAAAAGAATTCGAGCCCAGATTATAATTTATATTTCATGGCGCATTTCTCCAAGAACAATTCGGCTACGTCCCGCGTTATTTATTTGATAGCCCCGATGGCCGGGCCATCCAAAGTCGTTCATTTCACGAAACAAATTGTTTCCGATTAGAGATTTACCGCCGATCCGTGTTTTCCATTTCAAACTTTCTACTTACATCTGCGCATAATGGCCGCAATTAAACAGGCAATTACTAAGCCGGCGCGCTTACTTCGATCTATCAAATGATTAAACCCGAAGTACTAATGTTATTCATTTATCCCAAAATAGCAACGCCATTACGCCACGTAATTATTAACGTCGAAGATATGTCGCGCTGACCGGCCACGCCTTTCCATTTCTGGCTAAATTGGAAATCCGGACACACAAAGTGAAAACCTCTGGTTCCGTCCAAACTTCATTAATTAACCAAAACTCATCACATAACTTGAAACTGAAATTGCTATATAAATTATTACGGACACCTAGTGCGCATAGTACTTTATTCGCTTCAATCGTAATAACTGGACTGGCGGCCGCCATGTTTTAATGTTTAACTCGGTTTATGCGAATTTCAGTTATTGTGCGTATAAAATCGTTTACAGCGCGATTACACCACTGGAAAAGTACTTCCTAACCTAAATTGCAGTTAAATCCTCGACCGATAACGTGAAAATTTTATGAAACGATTTCTGCCAAGGCAACAGATAATTGACAACTTCAACCGATATGTGCACCTAAGTAGATCCACATGTTCTCCTCCAACCTGAAGGGGATGATGCTATCACCATATATAGGTCATTAATCACATTCCCCAATATTGCAAATAAAGCAAAGTAAATGTCAAGAATTGTTAAATAATTTTTCAGGAAAAACCTGAAAAATATCGGAATAAATCCTAATCCTACTCAATGCATATCATTTAATTTTCCTTGTAATTTTATTAATCATTTCGAATCAGGTTGGGTTAGGTTCTTTTGCGAATAACGTTTGGAACATGACACTGAACATTGAAATATTATACTTTCTTCCACGAATTCCTCTATGAACTTATCCCATATTTTGTTGGGTTGGGGTTCCTCAGGGAATACATTCCATGGAAGACACTTTTTGTGATTTTTGCAGGGCACCAAAAGGAATAACAGCGAAGATATGTCTAAGTTCATCGCATAAGCACCTTGTTCTTCCTGCGGGAATTTGGTTTTTGGATTTCAGAGCATACCTTTCTTACCTTATGTAAAAGGAACTTCTGACAGAATCGGTAGAATTTTACGCCAGTAGAACATCGACATCGTCTTTAAACTTCATCTAGAAATAGAAGCCAAAATCCCTGTCGACAATCCAACAGACGCATAGAACTGAGCTGTACAAGACAAGATACATCATCATCCCTCGCAAATTATGATTTGCGAGATCATAGACACTGGGCAGAAAATAGACTTTGAAAATACCAAAACTATGTGGTAGACACTAAAACTTAAAATCTTAGTGAGTTGCCACCATTAAATTTGCAGTATAAGGTTCTGGTGGCAGGCTTGACAGGGTTCTTCAGGAGTTCTGTGTAGGGGGCCATTTGGCATGTAGTCCTCCTAAAGGTTTTGATGAGGTGGTGTGACGACATTCTTCGCTGTCTCGCTTGGCTTCTGAATGACAATAGTACACTCAGGACTGATTCCAGTCACAAACCTTGCCATAAAGACACCCTCTTCTGTTTCATACCGTCGTAGAAGTTCTTCGCAAGCATCACCACATCACGATTTCAATTCTGGTGTCACATGCTTGCTGACATTTTATGGAACTGAGCAACTGTAGGATGTCATGCATAATGTTCTGTACAGAAACGAGGACAATATTCAAAACCTCACCGATTTCATCAACAATTACCTGAATTAATCTTTCACTATTCTTCAACTGCCACCATCGATTCAGGTGTCACAAAATGATTTGACCAGATCAGGGACAATCAGGCACGGAAATTGAATTGTTGGCCAGTACTGAAATGAAACATCTATTTGCAGCAAAAATGGGAATCAGTGTTGATAATAAGGAAGTAGATAGATGTCACAGGATCGGACATTTAAAGGGATACGACCTAGCCGTTATTATGAAATTTGTGACATGTCCTCGGGCAATAGAAAAAACTTAGAAGTTCTGGAATAACCATGAATGAGGATTTAATTTTTGGAAGATTGGATCTTTTAAGAAAATGCATTGCAAAGCACTGAGAATTGACGAGTTTTAAAAATATGAACTTTTTTAGGGGGGCATGTGATCTTGAATAGAAATCTCTCAAATTATAGTCACTCCGTATGTCTAAATTATTCAGTTTTTTGCTGCCACCAGATAAGCAGAGATGTTCAAATAATTCGCAGATATTATTGCTTCAAATAATCACTGTTTCACTTACAAGAACGTACGAAAATTATGGACCAGTCGGTTATGATTGGAAATATTCCAATGTATAATATATAGAGGGGGGTACATCCTAATTATTCTCATCATGCATGCTATTTTATCTTCGTGATGAAGTAATCTTCTCGGTCTATTGTAATTCAATGTATTTACTTATAATTTTATGCTAACTGATCAAAAACTTCTTTCATTTTTCCTTGGTATTTTTGAGATTTCTAAATAGTTAACGTCTATTACAAGTTTCAGTCGACATATGCACTCTGCGTACACTTTCTGATGTCTCAATCGAAACAATAACACATATTTTTAGATTTCGTTTTTGGAAATAATAGTCGATTTTCACGTGAATATAAATGTGAAAATAATTCCTTGGTTACTGGAAGGTAACGTAGCGAAATAATTTGATACTCATTCGGATACAAGTTTCGTATTACTTCTTTGTGTTCCCTGGAAGGATGGTTACACATCTAAGATTGGTTTGAATTGGAAAGGTATTCCAAACAAGGGAAATCGACCCCTGGTTTCCTGTCGCGGAAGTAAGTTATAATAGAAAAATAACAGAGTTAAAATTGAAGCAATTGAACACAAAAAAATATAAACGAAACATGATTTGACACGAAATTCTTAGATAGATTCAGAATTTAAATCGAATATAGTAAATTTATCAACAAATAACAGTTCTGCCAATTGAAAACTTTTTTATTTCTTGTCGTCTTAAATTCAACAAAAACGTTCAATCATATCAATCTGTGATTTCGTTCAAAATATTAAATTCGCCTAACAAATATCGCACCTCTTCCAAAATCAACCCACCCCGTTTCAGCCGAGTCGGCGTTTGATATTTACTCGCCGTTCCTCGGCGTATCTCAGCATTTCTTTCCCTCTCTTTCCCAAACGTACACGAAGACGTCACGTCCCTGCAAATTTTCAAGTCGCAGATGAGTGCCATATCGCATTAGACCCGTTGATGATTCCGTGCGTTCCGTTCATCACAGTCGACGTGGTCCGGACGTGTCTTTTTGATCTATTTCCGGACATTACCTGCCCTTTGTCTTGTATCTGAACGGGAAAATCTGCTGTCCAATATGCACGGTTCGATGGCTGTACCTTTTATGACCTCCTCGCATAAAGGAACGCCGAGGGGAAAATACACACGAGTGCCCAAAGTCTTCGGTGGAATATTTTTTATTAGATCTTGGAAACGCAATTAGTAAATAAATATGAATTAATTAAATGCGCATTTAAGAAGAATTAAGGCAATGTTTGATTGACTGCATGAGACGTAAAACGTAAACGTGAAAATATCACACAAATACTAAACGAGTAAAGGAATTAACGATTATGAATCGAGAGGGGTCGCGAATAATACAAATGCATTGTCTGCCACCATATAATCCAAAATTACGTCATCAACATTCACAATAATACTCGCACTTATTCACAATGTGAAAAATGCCACAACGCTGTATAATTGTACGCGAGCTTATCACACGACCGATTCGTTCCGTAGTCGATCAACGAAATTTTTCAGGCAGTGGACGTAAATGTGTAAATAGACGATTTTATCGCCGCTGACTTTGAATCCTGAAATAACTGAATTTGTCGAAACTCGTAACTTTTCACACATAATTTTTTTTATATGGACTTTTAAACTGCTATACAGTTCAGTAACAGCTTTAATTGTTTTCCTTTGAACTGTGCCACAACCCTCATTACTGAACCGCCTTTCCACACAATTGATTTTACGATATCTAATCGTATTCTCAATAATACTAATTCGCATGTAATTTTGTAAAAGTTTCTGTTTCAGTAATACTTTTTAGCGAATGATTCTATACCGATATGTTTCAGTGCTGCGCCCATCCCTGCATCAACAAGAGCGTTTGCTAAAATGGATGTCCACTAGGATACCGCATATGAACACCCTTTCGAGCAAAATAACGTCATATTGGAAGAACGGCTCCCTCCTCTGCATCCTCATCAATTCGGTAGTGCCCGGCGCCTGCCCCAATCCCCAGCGACACTGGAAGCATCCGCCGACCCACGGTCAAGCTTTGGCGTTTAAATATTTAGGAGTGACCCCTGTAAGTATTCGCTGTTTATCCGACGGGCTGTGACGTTGAATAAAGTGCGAGACTAAACCGAAACACATTGGCAAGCAAATTCCTAATTACGGGTGTCGTGTCGATCAATAAGTTATATAGGTTATACCGGAAAGTTTATTTTGATGAGTTTCTGCAACTTGTTCGCTATGACATAATGATCTCGAAGCAGTGACCATTATCTTAATTTGAAATCGTTAATGTGCCAACTGTATTGAAGCATTTTTATGCTACGTTTTTATTAAGGGATGTCAACGGTTGGGGATTTTTTTTTTTTTTTCATCTGCGTTGACAGATCTCCATTTCTGGAGATCAACTTGCTCATCTTCCAAGTATTTGTAGAAACATATTTAAGCAAACTCAAAATTATCTCAAGGGTGGACAAAATCCCAACCCAAACCGACCCAACCCAACCAAAGCCAACCAATAGACCAAATCAAGTTTCCACGCTGAAATGTGATAGGAAACGTAGAGAATTATGCATTGACTCAATCTAAAAACAATGTCCACAGTTATTCTTGCCTTGCAAATGTTATTTCGTTCATAGACCAGATTTCAACCCAACTCCAATTCAACTGAAACTATATAATTTTTATTGTTAACTTATTTGCTTTAATCGAATTATAACATTTTAGACAGCCCAATTAAATCAGAAATAATTGCGTGAAGTTAAACTAATTTATTTTCAATTACACGACATTAAGTTCTATGTCGCGACTAAAATGAATCGAAAGTATTATTAGGTTTTGTTGGGTTCAGTTTCTTTGATTACATTTAGTTTAATTAAGTAATACAACTTGCGGAACATATCCCAATCCAAAACAACTGAATACAATTAAATCTGACAAAGTGACAGATAAATAAATTAGATTTTAACGTTAATAATCAAAGTTAATTTAATTCGTTGCGGTTTGAGGTATTATGTTCCTCTTTTGTTGAGTGGGATTTTTGAAAAAAAAATTTCGTTACTTGTTCTCATTTCGCAATAAAAACATACAAACAGAGTTCAACTCAACTCAGCAACAAGAAACAAACAAAGTTGCAAACAATTGTGTTAGGTTAGGTTGGGTTTGATTTGTAATATTTGGTCCAACGTCCCGACAAGTTCCTGTTTTATAAAACTTGACTTATTTTGGGTTGGGGTGGATTTTGTTTCTTGGGTTCATTCATGTTTGACTTTAAATTGTAATTTATTTCCTGCTTGGCAAAACATCGACCCAACCCAACCCAACTGAACATAATTGAACCACACAAAAAAAATGTGCTGGGTTTGGATTACGACATTGGGTCACATTACTTTTCTTGCAGTATGTCACCATTATTTTTACATCGCCTCTTCAGTTGCTTCCATGAGGAGTCCTTCTTGTTAATATTATTCATTTTTCCATATGCCCAGCTCACCCTCCGAAAAATAAAATTGTTTGGCTTCCCGGAGCCCGAAGATCGAAATTGTCAATTTCGTCTTCCATTCAAAGGTACCCTATACCCTGTTTCTGGCATCCAAAGATAAAAATTGGCAATTTCCTATGTAATTTCTTTCGCCTTCCCCTTCCAAGGTGTTCTACTCCATGTTCTCTGTTTGTATTTATATTATACCTTGATCTGTCTCATAATTCCATGGTTCTTCCCCATTCGTCTTCACTTTCGTGGCTTTGTACGCCTCAGTGTGTTTAGCACTATTTTCATTTCCTTGCTGTTATTCCTTTGTGTTTTTTTTCCATTAAATGTCTTATTTGTTATTGTTTCTCTCCCTCTGTTTGGATTGCTCATATTTCCACGACTTGTTTCTTTGAATTTACTTTCCTATTTTAATATTTAATTTTTAATTTAAGACACTACCTAATTACGTTGAACTTGTACCGTACTTTACAATTTCTTTTAATTGCAGGTTCTAACTGAAAAAGATTTCAACGAAAAATCCCTAACTCCGTACCTGGAACGGATATTTATCAAATACCTGCTGTCGCTCCAAGACGCCATCAACAAACTAGTCTGGAAAGAAAACGCAGAGATAACTTTCACGTCCAAGTATGTGGCGCGTGGCATGGGACTGGTCACAGGGGAACAAAATCGTACATCGATTTTTTACATATACCCCAACGCCAAATCGATAGAACTGGAGAACGTACTGATCAACATAAAAGGCCCCTACAACACTTTCGGGAAAGAAACCCTCGCCGCCAAAAATGCATTCAAATCTGAAAACGTGTTAAAGAAAATCCACGACGACACTGTTCGCGAACAGAAAATGTTGGCGTATCGTAGTAAGGCCCAAAAGTCGTTCTTCAGGACCATTTCTTTCGACATGGGACCGATCAGAAACATCATGGGGAAGCTACCCGGCGACATAAAAATCGAAGTGGAGGTTGAGAAGGACAGGTTTAAAGTGTCCTTTACTCCGAAATATTCGGGCATGTACGAGCTGGTGCTCACCAGCAATGGGGAACATTTGAGAGGATCACCGTTTAATATAAGGGTGGTGAAGAACGTTTTGAAAATCAGGGACTGCACTGAAATTGGGGTGAACGCTGAGGAGAAGAAGACCTTGGTGAAAGAAACAGATTTCGACGAATTCGTGGACACCACCAACGATAATTTGGATTTTGAACACGTGAACGATGTACAGTGTGGTAATACTGATGATGCGTTTGATCAAAATAATTTTGATGGAGATAGTGGCATATTTGATATCAATGAAAATAATCGCAACGAGCAAAATAATAATTTGTTGGGCAACCATGCAAATGAAAATGCCTTGGATGAAAATCCTGGTGAAGCAAAGATTGCAGAACATACCCGATCCCAATCAACTGCGCCAATTTTTGAAAAATTGGATATATATAAAATATCATGCGCAATTAAAGAAGCCGAGCATGCCACCCGAACCAGATCCCCAGAATTTAAAGACGCGCCGCTGTTCGAGACATTGTACGAGGATGCTGAAATTATGGAAAACGATGTCCAAGAGAAACATGAATACGTGGAGTCAAAAATCGAATATGAAACTTTAGAAAATGGAACGGATGAGAACCAAAATAATCAAGTGCATCCAACTCAACCCAATGAACCTGAAAATATTGAATACGAAGTTACTCATCAGATGAGCGCCGATTTGACCAACGGTGACTTAGAAATTATACAAAATGAACGTAACGGTGATTTTGTCGAATTTGCATCAAACTGCATCGCTGACGGTACTTCTGAGCAAAATATTATAACAAATAATATTTCTGAAACGCAGAAGATACAGTCAGGAGCAGTTATCGAAGAAACTAATTTGAAAAATCATGCGAATTCGAAAGAGAATGGATGTGAAATAGCAAAAATTGAAGACTTTGCGGTTTTAAAACATGTGGGTGAAGAAGTGGCTAATGTACACACCAACGCAATGGCGCACGATCATCAGTTAGATGATGTATATGAAGCTCAGGAACAAACAAACGTAACAGATATATTTGAAACGAAACTCGATGAAGAAGACGAATTGGTTGCTGATGAAATCTTCGAAAACATCGAAATCAGAAGTAGCCAAGAATTCGAAGACCTATACCACATGTACATGGATGAGGATGATAAAAACTATGAAAATAAACGCGAGGTAAATCAAACCGCGAACGTCAATGGCGACGTTGCAATTGGCGAAAACGAACCGCAGTACAACGAGGTGAAGTCGAAAGATTTGGAAACTGCAGAAACTGATTTTAGGATTATGTCAAACATTCCAAGTTTTAGAGACGGTGGAAGAATAACTAAGGTCGAAAGCGCCGCGCAGTTGCGTGAAGACACCGTCCCGAAGGTTCCGGTTATCAAGGCATCGGTAAACCCCGATCTAATAATCTGCCACATCAATACCATTTCAAAATATGTAACCCCAGCTCCTGCTGCTACTTATTCGCATGCTTCCCCAATATGTAAAGATATTGAGCAAGAAGTAAGAAAATCCGAGTCGGTTAATGATTCCATTAATCACGGTGGTGATGTTGGCTTATCGTTAACTGAGAAGAGCGCCCTTTGCGACCCTCACTGCGCCACGTGCGAGGAAGTCGACGAGTGCGCCGACGTGGACGTGGCCAAGATCCGAAATAGTTACGAGAGGAAATTTAATTTGGGAAAAAATAAACTGTACTCCCAATTCAACGGCCAAGTCGATTTGCTAAGAGGAACGAATCTGAACCTAGCAGCCAGTTTGCCAAACTTATTGACCAACAACGACAGTCAATGGATTAACTCGGAAAATGTAAACGACGACACGGAAAACAAGTTCGTGGCGAAGTTCCGCGAAAAGCGGGAATTTTGGAAAAACCTGATTCGAGAGAATTCAAAATCTTGCAAAACTTTGGATGCACCGAGTACAGAATTCGGCGGCAGCGACTTGGTCGCGAAGCACAAGCCAAGCGACGTCACCCTCGGACAAGACAAAACAAGTCGACATATGTCGAAGTCGACAACCTCACTCGTCGCTAAAATCGACGAATATCCTTTGAAGGGAAAGTACGCGGAAAGTGAAACTGGGACCTTCGACTGCGAAAATGGTCGCCGTGGGTCGTTGCAAACAATCGTAAAACGCTATGGATCTGTACACGATAGAATAAGAGTCTTTGAAAAAGGTAAGTTCGTACACCTTGATTTATCCCAATTTCAATCTATTCATTTAGGTTTTGATTCTGATAAACGACGCAAACCAAGTACTGTCAAAATATTGAAAAAAGACGCCGCCCCACCACTCGAAGTCAACCAAGCTGATTCAGAAAAGGAAATTGGAAATTCGGCGCAGGAAGCCAGCTACGATCAAGTGGAAGAGAACATAGATTTCATGACGGTCATGAGAGAGCGTTTCGAAAACGCAAAGAAATACTTCAAAAGTTTGGAAAGTCTCGTCGACGCTGAGCCGATCGCGAGGAGACACTCTTTGGATAACAGATCTTTCGGTCACGAACTAAAGTTGCCCATAGTTTCGAACAGGTTCTCCTTGGGCAACTTGAGCAAGGGTCCCATGGAAACCATGAGAAACGGTGGCTTTGAAGGTTGCCCGAATGGCTCGGCGACATCTCTTTCCAGCACCGGCACTTTAGGCAACGACGCTTTGGAAGACGAAGATCTGGACTTAACCTATTATAATATTACTAAGAAAACGAAGCAACGAAAAAGCATCAAATCTGTATTTGATGTTGTTTATTAGGGTTGTGTTTATTTATTATGTTGTTTTAATTGTAAATATATTTAAAATATATCTTATTTAACTTTAAGTTGGGGTTGTTTTATTTCCCGTGTCTATTATTGCTAATTTTAAATTGTCAAATTGAGTGAAATAACTTGTGAATTTTTGTATTTTGATGTCTTCATTCATCATTTTGGATTTTCACTTTGTTTGTGCATGCGTCTGAGCGTAATCGTTTCCACCAATGTTTAATCAAATGAAAGAGAACACAGTTTCATTACAACAATAATATTAATCGACTTGGTGAGACATACATATTTTTAGTATTGATAGTTTTTAAAAGCAATACAATAACATGATAAGTAAACAACACGTAGGTTGTAGAAAAACTTTTTTCTGTAGCATTACAAATTATTATCCCCTGACTTTGTAAAATGTGACTGGTATATTTTTAATACCAAATGACATCCTCGAGTATTCATAGCGGACGTTTTTCAGGTTGCAGGCGATCTTATGGATATCTCCAGCTTGTTGTAAAACGATTTCTCCATACTCCATACAGTTTTTAATCTTGTCTTGTTAGTGTACCTGACTTGCTCATAGAAGTCCGGGATAAATAAAGAATTTCAATTTGAATTTGTAATCAAAATAGGTAAAATTATCTAAATCCAACGAATGAAAAATATTATCAATAAAAAAAATAAAAAAATTACACCAAAACAAAAATGTCAATACTTTATTAGAGATATATTACACGCAAAACGCAATGACGTCAAAGAAATTCACCAAATCACAACGATGCAGAACGCGTCACAGCGGAATTTCCTTGGATTTTTCGGATATCTCGCAGTTGTTAGAACTGTGATAAAGTTCTATGTAATTTTCGACGGCGAGGTCTTTAGCGTCGGTCGGCAACACGACCTGCAAATAACGGCGTCAGCCTGGTGAAATATTAACGAGGTGTACCGACCTTCAGCGTCAGAAGAAAATCGTAGTGCGTCGATGCTTCCTGCACAAAATCTATAAAATTATCTGGGTCACTTAAAGCTTCGTTAATAAAATCACTCGACTGGAGAGCGTCGCCTTGGGATAATGAAGCCACGTAGCGCTGCAGTCGCGACGGAACGCAACTCTTGCTGCACTGCAATTCTAAAAGTTGCTAGTTATAATTATATATATACTATTAATAATGGCAACTACGATTACGATTTTTTTATGAAAATAATAATTGTAAAAAAATAATTTTTGGTAAATAAATTAGTGTATCGAAAATTAGGTAACTATACATACCCTCGGTGCGAAACTAATGGTCGTGTTCGAGGGCCTATATCAAAGAAACGGCTTGGCGAAAAAATTGAAATATACGTTGTCAAGCCATTTCTTTGATATAGGCTTTCGGTAACAGCCGCCTATTACTATTACACCATACTTTAACAAAGACAGCACTCGATTAACGAATATAAACGAATAACAAACTCACCTATGGCATAAGCAACATTTTCACTAACACATGGATTTCCAATACGTCGACTGAACGTCTTGTTAAACTTATCTATCGTTATCTCTTCATTATTATAAATGTTCTCGACTTCGTCGCTCGACTCGCCCGAATTGAGGCAAAATTTGCTGTACCGACGGTCGCGCTTCTTCATGACGTTCATCGACTCAAACGTCGCGTCCACGTAAAAAAATAAATTGTGCCATCTCATCTGATTCCGCGCGTAACACGAGAACTTCAGCAAATTGTCCGCGCTGGCCGCCCCGTCGTGAAACTTCAGCTCGGTCGTCGATTCCGGTTTTAAAATCTCGTATCGACCCGACACCTGACAGCTATCGCCTTGGCAATTCGCCACGACGTGATAATTCGAATTGACGTACAAATCCAAAACGTCGACGACCTTCGTCCCAAACCACGGGCAGAACTTGCCCTCGAGGATCGTGGGTTCGACGACGCCCTCGAAGTGATCCATGAACTCCTCGTTGCACAGAAACAGCTGCATTAAGCAGTGCGACTCCAGCGGATTCTTCGCACGATTCAAGTCGAAATTGTTCCTCATGATTTCGTAAAAGTAATCCAACAGCTTCCCGCCGCTGAAACAATAGGTCGAACGTTTCACGTAACGCTCGCAAATCAAGTGGAGGGTGCGAATCTCGAACTTCAAAATCTGCAGGATCTTGTATTTGAGGTGGACGTTCGCGAGCTTTAAGACCCTGTCTGAATCGCCGTCGCAATCGTCGTTTTCGGTCTCGTTTATTCTTAGTTGGTTGGTGATTTTGGTTATTTCGGCGTCAACTTCGGCCTTTATGCGTAGAAACGTCTCGTTTAGGAGAGTGGAGCAGACTTTGTTGAACCATCGGTTTACTGAGCGCAACGCTGCGAGTTTCGCGTAAGGGAGGAATGACAATATTCGTTTGGCTATAACCGGCGGCAGTTTTTCAAAAGCCGGGGCCATATTTAGTACGTTTCGTACGAAAACCACTATTTTTCTTGGTGAGACATTGACAACCGACAATTTTGACAAAGACAATCACGAAACATACGACTAATGGAAGCTGCATAAGACGGCTTCCTAAGATAATCGAGAAGATGGGGAGGAAGGTCCTGGAATGCCCGAAAATGCTTCGATTTGATGTTCTGAATCCTGCGGCCAGACTTTCAGTGTGCCGAGCTTTAAGGCGATAAATAACGACCTAAAAGGTTAAATGATTTTTATGATTTTTCAATTTTTTTAAACGGCTTAGGTTTTGCTTTCCATCGAGATTAACAAGACTTCGTTCAACTTGTTATGTACCTGTAGTTATTATATTTCCAGTAGAAAATACTACGAGTAACATAAGTAAACATTTAAAAATCGTCACCACCGTGGTTTCAATAAAGGTGCTTCAATTATAATTTGTATGACAAATTTTGCCCAGAACCTCCTATAATTTATATCTTCTATTGTTTGGTCAAGATTGTTAAATTTATCTGGTGGAATTATCCATATCATCATATATGTTAAGTATAATCAAAATGTGATACATGAATTGCGGACAAGTGTAGGGAAGATTGTAGTAATGTAGTAAGAATATTGTAGTAAATTTTCGTATTTTTGATATAATTTGATACCGACGACGACGCATATTAATTATATAGTTAGTTTGTAGTTACGATTTCAATGAGAGTGGATGGTTCATTAGAAAGTGCGCGTTGAAACCTATAATGCATATAGGTTTCTCAATTTTTGAAGAATAATCTGCAAATTGCTATCAAGGGGAGAGATGTTGTGTCGTGAAGGTTTGTTACAGGTGAGACATTACATGTGAGACATTAAACACTTCAAACTTAAGAGGATGTTTCAGGGTGCTTTTCATTAAAGTTTGCCCTGCGTTTCTATAGGTTTTATAATTATCTCCACATATGAGCGTTAACTCTAACTAAAATTATTTGTAAAAGCCATAACTGTTGGATAACATTTATGCAAAGGCAAAGGAATATTAATTAAATACTTGTCATTTTTATTTAGTTTCTTTTAAGTTCTTTACTGGTTTTAGACATACCATAAACTTTTAGAAAGAACAACATTTTTTAAGAATTTGATAATAAACAAGTTTCCCGTTTGTTGCATACTTTTTTGGGCACATTGTACAGGCCAGTGTTAGTCATGAAGTTACTGCACATGATCCAATCTAAATGATTTTTGTATAGTTTGATTTCCAGCCAATATTTATAACCTAATTATCACACTACTATAATCCGTTTACCCATTAGATAAAATTAGGCGCCTCCCAACACAAGTGCGCGAACTTTGTCTTTTGGTGGAATTTTTCAATCCCAAAACACGCAACTACGAAATTCGGCAATAGTGATTGCGTTCCGGTGTTTTTTAATTTGTATGTAGCGTGTGAAACTCGCTATTGACTCAGAGACCACGCCTTTTTTATATCTGTTCGTTAAACCGACCCTAGACATTTATTTCCAATTTATGGTCGAATTCAATTTAAAACTATGGACTAACATACTGTTCTAGCTCATTAACTCATTTTCTAACTAAGCCAATATAAATATTGCTTCGGTCAAAGTAAGCTCAAGATAGTTACATTAAATAGTTTGCGAGTTATAGCATTAATTATTTAACAAAGATGTTGAGTTGATCTTTCTTTTACCTCATCTTTTTATTTTTACTGGCCAACGATTAAAAATAATTAGTGTGTAGATATTTTCATGGATGTGTGGAGTACAGTACAGGTCATACATTTCTTTTTTCCTCATCCAAAAGTATTTTGCCAATTTGAAAGTTTGCAGCTAAGAGTTATGGTTATTGCACTTGCTAGTTAAATACTGTTATTTAATGTCACTGCTTCTTAGACGTCTTAGAGTTTGACAATGCATTCCCTTCTCTCAGATACTTGTCGATGCTAGGTTTCACATTATCCAATACAATTATAGTTAATCAATACAGATAGTAGCGATCTAAGTGAATACAAAATAAAATCAAAACAACCACATTTTCATCAAAATACTATAATGCAGAAATAGATACAGCATAGAGATGCATATAACAAAAATTAATAACGATATATCAATGAGTGCAAGATTAATATACTCACAATTTATAACATTAGATCAATTAACCAATTACTTCATATTTCATAACCATGATTTGAATAAAATAATATGTGTATAAAATCAATTACTCCTATAAAATACATCACTATCCACAAATTACTTAATATATATCATAACGTTTAAAACCTATAATTAAAGTGTATAAATGACCAAATTTCATATATCTCCTGGACCTGTCGATTGCGAGAATCTCTTAATTAATAAAGCATCAAATATAAGATACGGCTGCTTCTCGATTTAGTGACATCAAGTGGTTTATCTACCAACCGTGGGGTTTTTGGGGATAGCCCCCCGGCGGTGGTTGCTGTGGATAACCGCCTTGTGGTTGTTGTGGATACCCACTTTGCTGTTGTTGTGGGTATGCACCCGGTTGCTGATAACCCTGTTGGTAACCAGGTGGACCTTGAGGGAATCCACCAGGATAATTGTATGAATCTACAAACAAAAATCATACGAATAAAACGAGCATACAATTGCATAAAATACCGACTTGGATATGGTATAGAGCCATACGGATTATAAGTTTGTGGTACTGGCGCTTGAGCCGGCGAATACGATGGGTACGGAGCTGCCGGTGAAGCTCCAAATGGAACCGGCATTCCTTGAACATATACGGGATATGGCAACGAAGTTGGAACAGCAGTGGCTTGAGGATGCGACGGTCCACTAGGCGATGGTTGCACTGGTCTCACATCTAAAATTATAAATCGATCAAATTGAATCGACATGAATTAAATGTCACGCACCTGAATGATACGTAGGCTGCATAGGGGCAACAGCCGGTGCTTGCCTGCTCGATTCCTGTGTTAAATCCTTCAATAATTCCTCCTTTTCAGTCTTGCGAGCGAAGCAAAAATCTGTTATTTTGTTCTGCGACGAAACTAATATCTGAAACAATAATCAAAGTAATGAACGAAAATGTGCAGCCGCAAAATCAAACCTGCGTGAAATCATTGTAAAATTTCGTTCCTTCCTTCAAGTTATTTTGAAGATCGCGGAAAGCGTCGTAAGCGGCAGCCAACTCGCACATCATCGTTTCTCTACGGCCGGCGGTTGATCCCCGACCTTGTACAAACTCGTGGTTCGCTTCCTGTATGAAAAATAGTCAAATTTGTGAAACATACATTAAAATAAAACTTACGAGAATTTTATCATACAGCGCTTCTTGTTTAGCTAAGGTCTGCTTGACTCGAGCTTGCAATGGGCCGTAGGTTTCGCCCAAAGTTGAGATTGACATAACGGGCTCGTTGATTCCACCGTCGCTTGCTAGAGCACTCATGAACTTGTCTTTCATGTCTAACGTGGCGCTCGTCAGTTCAGATTCGATTGCATCTCTCTCAGCCTTCATTTCCTCCACCTAAATTCACCGATATTACGTCTTGAATTGCGTTTCAGGGGAATTCAAATGAACACTCACCTCTTGCATTAAACTTCTTAATTTAGCGACAGCCGACGTGTTACCAACTGAGCCTGTGCTTCCCGAGGGTAACGCAGCCTCAAGCTCCGGCGTTGATTTGCTCAACAATTCGAATCCCTCTCTATGTTTGTCGAATTTATCTTTGATAATTTTATCCGCCTACAATTGCATATTACATTTTAGTTAAGTTTAATAAGTGAAGAATTTAGAAAATTAAAATATAAATAGAGAAGAATTTGCAATAAAACCAAGGGCCCAAGAGGCCTACAGAGCTGAATAATATATATAAATGAAGAATATATTATCAAATTTAATACGCGACACAACATAAATTAGTTTTAACTCAACGCCAATGTAGAATATCGAAACAATATATATTTTTATTATTTACCTGCACAGCATTATTGATAATTTGTCTATATTTTAGAGCATTTGAACGGAACATCTCGGTTAATTTTTCTGATGGAGTTCTATTCCATTTTTCCTTAAATTGTTGTTTCAAAGTATCGTCTGCTTGTTTTTCTTCAACCAACATTCTATCAGACTACACAGAAATAAAATTAATAAAAATTGAATACAATTTTAATTACAATTAGACATATTGATGCATTTCAAACAATTAGTCAAACTGATAGTACCTCATCAAGAATATCTTGGTTACGTTTCCTTAACTCCGGCAAATCGTTTATCATCTGCTCTAATTGTTTCAAACCTCCCATTTCTTTAACAGTATCGGCCTTCTCCAAAAGCGAGGGTGGGAGTGTATTTCCTTCGGTAACTTCAATAGCAGCTGGAAGATTAAGAGAAGCCAAAGAACTGAAAAAATTGTTACAAAAACTAACACCCATTATAATGCATACAAGTAATACCCATTCAAAGTTTGAGTTGCTTCCCTCAACCTTGAAATTTCAGTGCTGACAATCTCTTGCTTTCTAATATCGTACGATTCCATAGCTTGATGCACGACAACCGGAACCAAATCAGCGAATAAATCTGGAAATTCGACTAATATTACAAAGTTAACTAATCAGACTAGATTACCTTTGAAATTTTGGCTGAGTGGATAAACTATCGGCAACAACTTAGCAGGTTGGGCTTTACCGATCGGATCTAACGATTTTATGTCCGGAATTCTTTCGTGATAAATGAAATCGTTATCTTTCTTTGCTTCGGTTAAATTTCTTTGGGCTTTCGAGAACAAATCCTGGTACAGAAGCTTCCCCGATCGTGAATGCCCAGCTTTGAACATTTCAACGGCGTGCTGAAACGATGTTTTAATACCTTGCCAACAAAAATTATGTATCTCACCTCCAGCCAAGTTATTTCTTCCCCTACAGCCTTCTTATTTTTGCAAACTACGCTTTGGTAATATTCGGCTATACCACGCAAGCAAGCTTGTTTTCCGGCAATCTAAAAATTATCCTTGTACTGTACGTACGAATTCTAAATTTGTCTTACTAATGAGATCCAGTCTTTGTCCCACAGTGGTTTTAAATTTTCCCTTTGGAATACTTTCATGCATTCTGCGTATAATTCTTCACATTGGGATGCTAATTTTGCGACTATGGCTTCCTTCATGCTATCTAAAATTTAAAAAATAACATATATAACAGGAACTCGATTAACATATGCAAATATTATATATTACATAAATTAACAAACATTAACATAATATAGTTTCAAATCGACAACTCACCATGAATAGCTTTATGTACGAACATTTCTTGTGCTTGAGCTAACATAAGTGAAGCAAGAGCTCCCAAAGTATCGGGATTCAAATCTGGCGTCGGTTCCTGTTGTATTTGCAACATTACAGTCGATTTCAAGTGACCATAAATTCCAGCCGCTTGCTAAAATATATTGTACATCAAATACAAAATTAATTTTAGAGCAAGTTGTTTGTTTCGTTTCAATTAATAAATTACGAATTTACCTGTAATAACTTAACGGCGAGCTTAAGTCCATCATCATTTTCTAAACTTTGACTACTGGCAACTGCACTTTGTAAAGCTCCAATGTTGAAAAGAATGCACACTTTTTCGTATCCGAGTGAAGCGATAGCTAAAGAAATCGTGCGGCAATGTTACAATTAATTGAAAAACCTAATTAACAGTACTTACTTAAACTCGATTTGCTGCCAAATATAGATCCTTTATCGAAAGCATCCCGCCATTTGAAAGGTACTTGAACTTCTTGAGCGGGTATCTTACTCTCTAACGCGACCAGTTGATCGTAATAGCTAGGAGTACAATCGCATGATTTAAAACTGTCTGTATCTTTTTGTATTATTATTTACCTGTATATTACTTCTAATGAGGTTTCGTATTTTTCAAACACTCGCCAGATAGCATTGTTCCTCAGCTTTGACAGTTCGTTGATGGCATCGCTGTAATCTTCGGGTTTATCGGCCGTACTGTACCTTGCCTGTATAATATTCTTTAGCGGCTTAACGATGTCAACCTCGGAAGGCTTTTTTAACGGTATCGATATTAATTCAGCCATTGCCATTAATGAACGGTCAAAACAACCGTCACTCTCACTGTCAAATTTCTTTTGCTTGATGGGAGGTGGCTGTGATTCACAGTTCGAAATATGAATGGGTAATGGTCACGTGATACGTGACATCAACCCTCAACGTATTTTTAGAAATAATTCTTTCTTGTTGTCTGTCGATTTACTTAATCTCGTTATTGATATGTAGTACAAAAATAACTACAATATTTAGTACATTTTGAAAACATCGTGATTCATCGACAGTGCTTGTAGTTGCTATTCTGTAAACTTAGTAAACATTTCGTGTTATTGAGTATTTAACATGTTCCTTGCATTTTTTTATTTTATTGAGGTGATATTTTAATTTATAGTAAGAATTATGCAGTTTAGCAATTTGTCCGTTATAAGTATAAGTATCTAATTGATCTAAAGATTAGAGCAAGTTCACATTATTGTAATAACAGTTTAATATTTGTATGGCCGAATTAACAGCGTTTTAAATATTGGGTTGTGTAAATCACACGCGGATGCAACTCCGTTTCAATATTTATAATCAATGGTTGGCAACATTTTTTTCTTCAGTTTAATCTTGCGCCAGAGGCGCTGTTGTTCCTACTTTTCTAGTTGACATTTCGCGGTATTTTGAAGTTAATCAAATCAATCAATACCAACATAAATACTTTTTACTTTTATATTCTACTCTTTGTAAACCAACCAACCAACCAAATCCAATTTAACTAAACCTAACCAAACACAACCCAACCCAAGCCAACCCACCCCAAGTTAAAATAGTCTTCAGCCCAGACAAAATGGTCGTTATGACAGTCTCTTGTTTTGTCCAGAAAGATTTTTTTAACAATATGTACAAGTATATTAAATATAAATGCAAACCAACCAAACATAACACAACCCAACTCAACCACACTCGATCCAACCCAATCCAAGTCAACTGAGCCCAAGATAAAATAGTCTTTTGCGTAGACTAAACTTAATTAAATTATAGTTTTAAGAAAGTCGTTTAATTTATTAATTTAATTTAATTAATTTAATAATAATATTTAGTACACATTTCTTGCCACCGTATTACAGTGCTGTTTATTCTGCAAGCGAATATCCGAGTTACTCCGAAAATAATTGTCTCTCCATTCAGTAAAATAGTTTTATTTATAATCATATAAAATATAAATAAAAATTTACGACAAATGGTACAAGTAGAAAATATAAAATAAGTAAACACTTACAAGTAAAATCACAGAACATTTGTTTTTGCTAGTTTTGCTGCTTCTTTTTCTCGGCTGACTATTTTTCTCATCTGAAATAAAAATCAACGATTAATGGAACGATTAGTTTATTAAAGTAAACAGATTTATTGGTTTGCATGTGAACTTGAACTTGTGTGCTGTGCAAAAAGAACGAATGAAAGCCATCGATCGATGAAGGAACTCTTAAATATTAGCCAGCGTGCACCTGAAGATTAGTGAACCATTAATATACCTCTGGTTTTCTTATGGATAAAAACTTCAATTGCACAAAAACCACAGCCGATAAACTCACTTTCACAGAGTCCTTGGTATTCCATCGAACAGAGTGTTCCTTCCGGGCATGACGAACAAGCCCTGCCGACTTTGTAGACGGGTTGAGTTGGAATATTTCCCGTCGGTCCGTAATTGCAAATCAAATGTTCGACGTACGTGATTTCCGACCCACGATATTGCTGAAATATTGCCCTCGCACACCCTGAAACATCTCACATCTCACGTTATGCACACTCCTTGCTTCAACTCATACAGACCGATTTGATAAGTGTCTGCCCAGACCATCTGCGTGTATCTCGCATACTGGGGACCCTTGCCAGCAGGTCTGCAAACAAATATTTATAACCGATTGGAAATTATAGCCAGGTTCACTTGCATTTGATAATTGTTAACTTGCGAGCTGTTAAATTCCCGGACTTCGTCATACCACTCCCCAACTAACGACAGTTCATTATTTGTCGCCAGGTTACCTCTCGCCAGGTTTTGTCCAACAGGATACTGCTCTGGAACGTTTATTCGTGTATTTAATAAGGCAATTTTGCAATGTTTGTGGAGAGGAAAAATGGACAATGGTTCACCAATCCCATTAAGTTTTGTGCCCGCATATAAAATTCATTCAACAATTAATGATAATAAAGATGAAGGAACTGCAATAATTTGTGAAAGAGTTCAAACGCCCTCGCAACGAGAATGATGCGTGAAACAGCCGCAAATCCAAGTTGAGTGCTAGCTACGTAATGAGTCGTAATTGTAAAAAATAATTATTAATTCATGGTCAGTGTAACCAAAGCGTTACCTATATCTCTACACTTATCATGTCCGAACACACATTGTGCTGCCCACCTCTCGGCAATAAGCGCTAATTCATCGCTCCAACTGACACTTCTCATGTTGGCAGCTGCTGGTTGAGGACCAGGGCTTCCCCGAATTTCCACGCCCAACGCCAGTTTATTACGCAATGTATTATGGGTATCCAATATGGCTAACTTTTCAGTACTAGTGAACAATACGTTTACATATCCTTTGCAGATTGGACCAGTCCGATTACTCTGCAAGACAAGACAAAATTTCACTGTAATAATAAACGTAAATTTGTCAACAAATTGGAATCCTTATTTCCATATCTAAAATAGTAAGCTTTTCGTTAAAATATCGCCTTTTTCAAAGTGCTTACAGTAAAATGCTGCCAACAAAACATCAATCATAAAGTTGGCAAAGCAGCTTTTCGATCAAATATTTTGTCATTTTTACAATCAAACTGACGATTATGCCTAAATTGCAAATTGCGCATTATTAACTGCGAGCTAAGTTACAAAGCACCCATATAATAGAAGATACCTTCCCTTCAATTTAGACTCTGAATAATATGTGTTACCTGCCAATTTAAAAACGAAGCGTATATATCCTAATGTCGTTACCTCGAATTTGCATAGCGTATGCGCACCACAATTTTTTCCAATGGTTTGGGCCGTAATATTGACGCAGCACAAACGGCAATACGGCGAAGAATTGTTGTGCATCTCGACACTCTTCAGCCAGTTTAACGTGTCCTCGCGACTTAGCAGTTTCTTCAAATCGTCGTAATTCTCGCCCGCGCACAAACAAGAGATTACGAGACTCGCGAATAAAATCGTAAAATATTTTTCCATGTTTTGGGCCGAAAATCATGACCAAAATTAACACTGACAATTTTGTGTTTTGTTTGCCACTGACAGGGCGTTAGAAGATGAAGGTGTCAGCCTGATTTGTTTAAATTTGATGTATTTTAGAGTGGAATATATTTAGGTCGTAAATTTCGAATCATCTTTTAAATCAATTGTATGTAATATCACAGGAGATAGCTTCTATTTATACCACAAAACTTGATAAATTAAATCAGTTGGGAACATAATTGCAATAGTCGCTCGAGCAGATTTTCATTACATAACGTCTAACGTAATTGGCGTTTTCGTTTCTTCCGTTTTTTTAAATGAACAGGTCTACTGGGGATTATCTGCGGACGAAAACTTTTGAAATCAGTCAATAAAAGTTTCTTAAGGTTGACGAAAAATGCATTTCCTTCTCATCCGACTCAAATTTAAATCTCTCATCCTAGTTTAAAAACAGAGTATATGAATTAATTTTTTTCAAAATAATAATAAATAAGACTCCAACGCATTAAAACAACCATTTACGAAAACCGGTTTATATTAATTGCAATTAAGGTGTTTTTGTTTTACATTAAAATATACGAACGTAAATAAGAAAATCGACCAAGATCACTTTCACCTTGCACACTACCTAAACAGAACAATTTAATTTCCAATAATGTAACGAATAAAATTCGTGTTAATAAGCATATCTCTAGTTTACAGTCTTCAAATTTAGTAACCTAAATCAGCAGTAGTTAAATCGATAATGAAAGTTACGTTCTAGACATGTAAAAACGAACTGCTCTCAATGGGGTGACTCTGATGGATAAGCACCGATGTGTGCTATCAAAATATGATGAGATGTATCCCCTTTAACCGTCCAGGTTGTGTGATTTCACCACACATATAGTGTTATTTATTTCTGTGTAGAGAATACATTTTTATATGTTAAGAATGTCGTTAAGTAATCAATTATATTTGCTCATTATCAGAGATCCCACCTGTGGAACAGTTAAGTATTAAACTAACCGCTGCACAAAGATAATAAACGCATCGAATCGCACCCAAAGTTTTACATCATCAACATAGTGTTCCCATGAATATTTTATTGCGAACAAAACCTACACCAGTCTGAATTCATCGAGTCAACTATTGTCATTTCAACGCATAAAGAAAATAAAAAGAAATTGTAAAACATGTCGTAATGAAATCAGATCGAGTTCAGTTTCATTTGTGCATTTGTGCACTGCATCTTGAATTGTAATCGTTTTCATTGTCATTGCGGTTTGGGATTACATTTACGAGGTCTATTGTGTCTAATGGGTCATTTTATATGGTACATAAAAACACTTTTGATCCTCATATTGTAATTATGAATGTTGAAAATTCCATAACTTAGATTTCCTGGGTGTTATTACACCTTTACACACTTGCTTTATATTATTTTCTCACACACGATATATCAAGTATGAAATCAACAACACAAAATATATAATAATTTGTCAAACTATTTTAACAAATCTATCAATCATGCAGGAAAGTTGGTTCAAACATTCCCATTAAAATCAAATAAGAAATTTAAACTCTCGGTCTCCTCTTAAAAAAATTAATATCGATAATACATTTATTTAAAAACGTTAAAATATAATGAGTCTTCGACCATTTCATATGCATCTACCTACGTATGTGTTTGAGCATATAAGTCTTAAAAAACGTCATAAAAATCACTGCTATACATATTAAACAAACTTTACACTACACATAAATAATCTTTTACAAAGTAATTCGTATAAAGTTGAATATTTTGACCGGGTGATATTCCAACCTTAAATAAATATGTTTTAAATAGTTTCAAATGTTACACGGCTGTTTAATTAACATATTACAAAACTTTACAATGTAAAAATCTAAGATACACGGTGACCTAACGATAACATCTTATATACAATGTAAGTCACAGTTATACTCTTAATAAAAGGGACATATGACTAATCTATCGATTCACCCTGCATTATAAAAAACAATATAGGAAAAATTCAGAAGTAACTAGAGATATATATTTTAACCACTTCCAAGTCATAGAAAATATAAAATGCATCATAGCCTATAAAGATAATTTGTACCAAACATGATTCACAGTGCGTCCATTACGAGAGTTCATTGGCACTAAAATTACCATGCACAAGGTTACTAGCACATGTTCGAATCTGTGTCTGGCGGTGGCTCGGTTTGGAAATTTTCAGTCGGTAACCTGTGTGGTGTAAACGGATTGACGGGAACAGGACTCGTTGGATATGTACCCAATTCACTAAGATGAGAGAGCTGTTGTGTTAAAACCATCGTTCCTTCCTCGACTACAGTCACAATTGCCCACATTGGATCTGAAAATTAATGAATTACAAATGTTATTGAACGTATCGTCTGTTTAAATGTAAAAGTTACTAAGTACAGGTTTGATGAAAATTTAGTTAAACATCACTTAGTGACAATATTTTGACGATTCAAAACAAGTATCTTCACAACCACTTAGTTATGAGGTGACTTCTGATGATTGCAATAGTGATGCTGATCCTGAGTACATGATATCTGATACACAATCAATTGACAAAATCTCACACTCTAAAATCCTCCTTTATCTAAAGAGAATGGGAATTGATAGTAAACTATAAATAGTTGTGAGCCACAATAGACCCTTGCGGGTGCAGTGGAGGGGCGATTACGTCCCACTCATTATATCTAACTAATAATTGGAAATACTTGTTTTCATTTTTAATTATCCATGAAATGTCAAATATGACATTAATCACAGCTACTAGTTGTAAATTGACAAATATGACAGTAATAATGTCACAAATGAAACTACGACTGACAGGAATCAATGCGAGTTGCAAAATGTCATACTGACAGGAACCTACATTTGAATTAATAACACTAAATGG
The DNA here is from genome assembly GCA_959613385.1 of Geotrupes spiniger. Taxonomy (NCBI): domain Eukaryota; kingdom Metazoa; phylum Arthropoda; class Insecta; order Coleoptera; family Geotrupidae; genus Geotrupes; species Geotrupes spiniger. The sequence continues at coordinate 11,134,485 of OY390735.1, read as the reverse complement.
TGATTACAACGTTACAAATTTAATAAAAGCGTAAAATATGCCAGATATGTGAAATTTACTAACGAATTATAATAATTTACACCATTCTAACAACGAGAACTAATATCTTACCTCCAAAGTAAGTACCTGCATTTGTACACAACCTCCATTTACTTTGGTACATGCCAGGTGTGCTAGGACTGGTCATATCGATGGTAATGAACGCCCCTTCACCGGGTTGTAAACAAGGAATAACTTTACGTCCCGCACCGAGTCTGTCGCCATCTGCACATTGTAAATAACAACCGGGCGGCCAAGTTTCGTTTCCATTATTGTAAACGTGCCAAGTTTTCTGAAATCTTTAGCACAACAATTACAAATTTTACAAACATAAAAGATTCCTTCACCTGGTATTGGGTTCCACGCTTTCAGATTCGCTGGCTTTCGGATCGGACACCAGAGCCATCGATGGCAGCTTTTGAGAATTTTCGACATCGAAATACGAACAAATCGCGGCTTGAAGGTTCCTAGCAAACGTTTTAAATATATTATCGATTGACACAACGTACGAATGCGTCATTACCAGTTGTTCATGTCGAGGAAGAAAGCCGCCGTCGAATAATTTAAGTGCGTCCCTAAAACTTTTTGCAGTTGCTGAACGAGTTCGTCTTTATCTGTCGTTCCCATGCAGCTAAACTGCTGCAAAAGCGACTGCTCGATGTCCAACCCTCCGCCACCAGATCCATCAGTTGGTCCATTATCTACGTCCATTGTTTATGTTAATGAAATCTAAAAAAAGGAATTGGTTATTAAAAATCGACCTCACGGTGTACATCGCAAAACGATAAATTGCATTTTTTACATTCAATGTCAAGATTACTAACCTCAACCTTTGTTGTGAATAAAAACGTTAAATTTAAACAATTGTAATAAGGGAAAAACTGCACAAATTATGATCGGTAACACAAACGAAAAGTCTTATAAAATAATAAAGTAACTAAATCGTAATATTACGTTTTCGAAAGAATATCAGCTCTGACAACTGACATGACAGACGTATATTGCCAAGAGCGATTTACAATGGAGATATGCGATAATAAAATAAAATTATTACAATCTTTTACGACGAACCTGGATATATCCATATGTAATTACAATAACATTTACGAGTCTTACCTTTACATTAGTTGCACGAATAAAAGGATGCAAATAAATATTCCCATTAGTCACTTTAGTGGTGTAAAACGAATTATGAAATAAAACTTAAATTCCTGGTTGGATAACTCCCACGATGAAATTAGCTTTTTTTATCGAAGTTTCTAAGGACAAATTGTAAAATTTAAAAATAATTTCATGAAATGTAAAATTTTCCAATTCTTGTAATAGCGATGAGAACGCATGCGCAACTTATAGGGGGTGAGTTCGCGCCACAAATAAAATACAAGGGTTTAGGTTTCGTCTTCACTTCTCCTCAAACTGTAGTGAAAAACAGATTTAAAAAAGGTGAATCTTTCGAACTGTTCCGAACATCCCACGGTGTCTTTCGTGTCCCACGACCATCATCAGTGAACAAATACATGGCAATCGCAAAGTTATAGGTGAGTTTTGAATTTTTTAGGCACTGAAATTCCGAGAATATCATAAGTAGACTAGATTTGAATTTGCAAATTCGTGGTTCATTTTTCATCTGTCAATTTTGCATTCTGAGCCAAATTTTCTCAGTTTATTTAGACGAGTAAATATTGAATGCGATGAATAACAATAATAATAATAATAACTACATCATACGCGACAGCAACACATTCGCAAGAGCTACGAACGCACAGAGAAGTAACTATGCACAGCATTGGTCTAATTTACTTAACTCAAACACGATGATTGTGCGAGCTTCTGTGCCATCGAATAGCAATTATCGAAAAAATTTCGAGAAAAATAGGAGTAGTTTGCCACAAATTGCCATTAAACGAAAGGATAATGATTCACCTAGCAGCACAAATACAGAGGTATTTATTTCAGTTGATTCTTGTGATTCTGTGTGTTCATGAAGTATAAAAAAATCAATTTATGATCGAAAAAGTGGGCTCAACCGGGATTTGAACCCGGGACCTCTCGCACCCAAAGCGAGAATCATACCCCTAGACCATTGAGCCGATGTAAAATTACCGTCCACGACGTGCGAGATACCGTAATCGTTTATAATTTATGTGAAATTTTATAGGTCGTTCTTTTAAATGGTAATTGGGACACTTCCAATAAGATTCCTAACATTATTGCGGAAATGCACAATGTTAATGTAGAAGAATTGCAATCTTTACAGAATACCTGTTCTAACAAACAAATCAAGCTGGAGTTGGGCGAGTATACTACATCCAGTCCTCTTGGTTCCGATAGTGGCATCGAGGGAGATTGTTCCGATGGAAATTTATCTTGGCTTTTAAATTACAAAATTCACGAATTACCTCCAGTGCCCGGTACATGTTCAATAACTAGTTAATTTTGCACACATCTAAACGAATTCTACCACGAAGTGCCCTAACAGGCACTTTCAGAGTAAAACTGCACTTGTTTAATAATATTGTTGACAGTTTCACCTGTTTTGTCAATAATCGCCTGGTAATTTGACGTTTAACTTTTTTGCATGGAGATGTTAAGCCAACTTAATAATTTTTTTTGAAAATGACAGTTTTTTGCGTAAATGACAGTTTATTGCGTTTTAGACTGTCTTCCGAGCGAGCAGCATCACCACTTTAATAATTTACAAAATGCTCAGATTCAGATAGTGAAGCCCGATTTCACGTACGACCAAGCCATCGTGGAAAATGTGAGTACTCGATTTATTTCGTCCGCGTATTTGACGCCGGGTCCGTTTCAGCTGAATATTTTAAGACAGGACAGGCACGGCCACATATCTCCCTCGTGCAAACTGGACGATGGGTTGAAATCGCACAATCACAAGTACAGATATACGGGTCCCAAGAAGCCGCCGTTCACCTACACGGAATTAATCGAACACGCTCTGAACGAAAAGGGGGGTTTGACGGTTTCTGGAATTTACCAATGGATATCGTAAGTATATTTGCATAATGGCATGCAACAATTTTCCCTTAATACTGTGTATATTTGTGTGCGGCAAATCTGTGTGTATTTGAGGAATTGTAAATCGTTCCGGGCAGGTCGTCAATATCCCGTACCGGGTACCAGTTGTCACGACCGCAGGACGGTCTCATTCGCTACCCCCTCGTGTCGGTCGGGGGTTGGGCGTAGCGTTTTGATCCCTTTTAAGCAATTAGCATGTTTAAACGTTCGATGCGCTTCAGCGGAGCCGGTGCAGGATATGATAGGGCCGTTCTATCATTTTTTTAAAATGTAATTTACGCCATAATTTCCAACGAATTCGATTACTGCATTAGGAACAGTTCGAACGTTTTTACGTTATAATATAATTTCATATATAAAAATTTCAAATTGAATCTTTAAGAACATAACTTAAATATAAAACATAAAGGAAACTAGAATAATACAATATTTAGCTAAAATAACTAGTACTTTCTATTTTCATTGTTTAAGTGTTCGTCGAAACTATAAAAACAGTTGTCCAAGCGGTTCAGAAACGTTCCAGAACCGTTTCCGACTGCGCCAATTTACTGAAAATTTATAGTATAAGAAAGTTCAATGCGGATCATTGCATATAATAAATTATAACATACAGAAAGACTAAGAAAATACAGTAAATATTAAAAAATAAAATGTAAAGCTAAGAAGCTGTTAGAGATTGAGTGATTCTGCTTCTGCCTTTCAAGCTCGTTTTTGCGTCGAGCAGAATCACAATATTAGGTTCCGGTTCAGCATTTCCTCATCACATGCTTTACACGTCGTGATGTTACTCCTACTTCATTTTGAACATCCTCCAAATTTTCCAAGTCGCTTATGGGTTGGTGTTATTCCCCTTGCCCCACAGCCCATTCAATAACTAGTCTCGTTACATCTCGATAAGTATGGGTTATATGTGCAGTAACTTCCCATGTTGCTTCTCCGTATTCCCTAATTTCATATTATCAATGGAACAATGGAAGATTATCACCTCACTGGAAATTAGCATCAATTTGTGTTTCATGAACTTCACTCCAACACTTTTGAATGAGATTTCTCATTTTTCGATGCTTCTGCTAATCCGATCACATGTTTTAGATCAACCTGGAAAAATGCCAACCCATAGTCCTTTTTTGGAGACCTTTTCTATAATACAACTTGACCGCTTTAATCACATTTTGGTCCATGGGCTGGGTTGGCAGCTTCGAAAGCCCAGATTTGCTCAATACCAACCCTATATCATTTTATGTGCCCCAGAAGCATTATAAAAAGGCATAAATGTAAGTTGTTCATTGCGTATTTTTAAATTATCTTCTATATAGAGTAGTAAGTGCTGGCAGTGCACATCATGTAGAAGATAATTTAAAGATCTGTGTATATTGCCACCGCCTTACCTGTATCTATCCTAGTATAAAAAAGTTGGTAGGCGTATGGCGGCGGTCCCCAAAAAATTACACTGCAAATAATTAATAGGAGCAAAATAAAAAAAAATCGAAGATCGTCCAACTGGAATCGTCAGAAATATGTCCACAAATAAATCAAATAATTTTTTTGATAAAAAAAACTTGGGTGATGCCTCCTAACATTTGCATCTGACCTGCCTTCTATTCAATCGTACAACAGAAAATGCTGTACGTTATCTAAATGATATAAAAGTATGAAATTTTCACACATGTATTCTGCACTAACCTACAAAAGTGTTTGCAGAAAATATAAACAACAACAGTTCGCCGAATCGCAGAAATCTTCAATTGTGAAAATATATAATGTCGTTTAGATTTTCAGTTACAATCATAAGTAGCACTGTCACAAATATAGCGTTAGTATTGCTTGAAGGAAATAAAGGAACAAATCATGTTTAGCCCCTAACTAACGTCTCCACTACTATAATAAAAAAAAATCGTTTCGTTGCGTTTTTCTTGTAGCGTTTTGTTGGCTCATGCTCGGTTAAATTTTTATTGAGCGTTGGGTAGACCTCGCGCACATCTCTTCAAAGTATCACTTATTCTACCTACATAATTTATCTTATTAGAGTCACGTCAATGTGATTTTTTCACGTTAAACTGCGATATACAAATAGTTCAAGGTGTTCAGTAATTTCACTAATGACTTCGTCATGTAATTGCAACTCTAATTTGTTACTACGTAGCCTGTTATGTATCGTGAGGTCTTTGTTAATATTTTTTGCAATTGTTGTTCTTCTGTCATGTCAATGTGCCAAGCGTGTCAACGTAATAGTTGACTGTGTTCGAGAGCCTATATCAAAGAAACGCTTTGATGAAAAAATATTAAATTAACATTGTTACAACCAGCACCCCTTTCCTGTCAATCTCGTAACATTTCAAAGGGTCCCGTTAACAAACCTAGGCGAAGAATATCGCTGTCAAAAATTAAATGTTGGGTCAAATTTAATATATTGGATAAAGATCATTTCAGAATTCTATTAAAGTGCTCTTGGTTTTCGTTCGATCTCATTACTGATCGATAAAAAAGTAAAAGGATTGCAAAAGTACATGAAATATTTAAAAAGTAAAAATGCTAGTCTATAAGCAATATGACTAACTATGTGCAGTCGAAGTTTCCTATTTTTTGTGATAGGAGAAAAAAAATAAAAAACGACCATCAGCATATTCAAGAGTGTCTTTAAACGCATTGACATTGGATGTTACGAAGAAGAGATGATTGCTGGTTGTAACAATGTTTATAGCATTTTTTGCCAAACTTCTATATAGACAAACACAACCGACTATTACTTTAGCACCCATAATACTCAGTGTACTTGAACATTGAACGAACATACAGTACAGCAGAGGTTCAAATACGGACGGCCGTATTATATGATTGACTACCGTAAAATATTTTCCTTTTAAGTTCACCAGTTATATGCTATTTCTCTCATTCTCATCTTACATACCTTCCTCAAGAAAAATTTGGTATTAACCGTGTTAAAAACTTTACGCGGAACAAGAAGAACAACAAATATGTTTCTTTTTGTTAAGTTCTTCTAACTCTTCTTGTAAATGTTGGCCAACTTTAATTCATCTGGAAAAATCTCCATTAATAAATGTTTCGTCATCTCAAGGTAAAGTAGATATTTTAAGAAATTAATAATAGTTGGTTTTGATTCTGTGCAAGAAAATGGGTTCTCTTGTTTTAAAATCGTCAACAGAGGTTAATGTTCGCTCCCAATTCTCCCCATACAGTTGGAAAATGGTGGATGAAAATTCCACTCAGTTGCTAAAACAATTAGCAGTTTGTTGACGACTTTTCAAGATTATTAATTTCGCTTTCAAAGTAGTTCATGGATTATTTACATAATTTCTGCGTTTTCAAAAACATTAGCTCACTACGAACGATCTAATAATAATATGATTCATTTAGTTTAAAATAGTCGCCATATTTAGAATCGATATTTCTAATGGAAATATATATTCACAGCGCAAAATGTATTAAACTAATTAAATGAAACGTGCCTTACAACGGAAAATAAGAAAGAAAATGAATAAAATACGTAATAGTTATAACAGACGAATGCTTTGTATAAATTTCATTGGACAAATTTATAATAACGAAGCTACATGTACGCCGTATCTAACTACATACATTTTTATAACCATTTAAAATCACAAGTATTCCTACATGTCATACTTTGTAATGAACAATCTTATAGAAAGAAATAGATATTAATAGATATATATGTAATTACCTATACATCATATCTTACTATAGACAGCTTGTAAACAATTTGATAATTTACTACGAATGATCTTATAATAATAATAATAATATAATTTATTTGTTTTAACAAATAAGTAATATACATCGACACGACATTAATATTTTTTGTGAAATTATAAATTTTTCTATTTACGATTGTACAGCAATATTTCCCAGAATATTATTAAACGTATTGTGCCTCTCCACCTAATCTATTGTTTTTTAATAGTCTTATTCCTAATATTTATGTACTAAAAATATTAGATTTTATAATCCATTTAATTTCTTACATTACGTCCCCCCCCCCTAATTCTAATTGGTGACTTTTTATCATTTTATTAAGTTTTAAATCTTAAAAAAATATTATAAACAGCAATTGTCAATGAAAATTTAAAAAAATCATTAAAATAATTAAAAACGACATTATACATCAAACTATGTAAAGAATATTTTTTACATAGTTTAGAAATTGTAGAAAAACGTCAGAAAAATCATTAAGAATATTTAAAAATTAAAAAAAAGAAATAGGACTATTTGTTGTCTATATTAAACAATTTATGACGTTCTTATACTTAATGTGTAATGCAATTTGTATAAGAAAGTCCAGTGCGGGACTACATTATCTTCAAAATATGTAATGTTTTAATAAATAATGTTTTGAGATAAAACGCACATTAAGAATTTAAGAATTTTATTGCTTTTTTAAACTTTACATGAGGTTTCAGGTCAGTTTATAAAAATGAAATTAAAATAAAAAAAATATTAACATCGTTAGTTGCGACCAGTTTTTATAACAACTGATAAATATAAGATATCATTACAAGTGATTAAAACTCAGATATATTAATCATTAGTACCATATAAATAATAAAATCATGGCAAACAATTTCATCATATTTTCTAACTCAATTACGAAGTGACATGATGACGTCATTTAAATTGTAATTAAATTATTACTATTTTTATAAATACTTATTGCATAATTCAGTTACTAAGTAATTAACTGAAGTTAATTTTGCATTTTAAATTGATCAAAGTTTTGACCTGGACCTAACAATGTTAGATTCGAATCTGCCAAAGCTCGCTAATATTGTATTATATGAAAATTTGTGAAATAAACAAAAATACATGCATCGGCCGGGAATCGAACCCGGGCCGCCCGCGTGGCAGGCGAGCATTCTACCACTGAACCACCGATGCTACGTATGAAGAAGAAATCGTTCATTGCCACTTTTTTTATTTTCCGCCGATATCTTCATATTTATTAATCATATCTACATTTATAACACATTAATATGTGTCTATAAATAATTATCATACTATTTTTTCAATCAGGGAGTTTCCAAATCTATTTTAACTTTTAGTTTGTATCGATTGTATCGACACAAATATTATTTGTTGGGTGGTCTCGTAAAAGTATTTTGATTGCGTCAATGGTGTAATTAAGATAAAGTTAACTCAAACAAATTTTGTAATAAATATATGGGAAATCCCAATTAATGTTTACAGTCAGCATTTACATGAAAACTGCGCGACTTTAATTAATCATATAAAAAAATGAAATTGCTGCAAGTCATGTGGCATTAGTTTATGTGCATGTTATCATAATCGTGTTTTAAAACAACAATTTTAAAGATGAATCTGAAATTTAGTTTCACTTGCAACTATTAGTTACAGCGTCTTTGTTTGGGGAAAATAATACACAATAGGCTCATTGGTGTAGAGGTCTGTTTATTTCAGATGAAGTTGACAATGCTTTGCAGTGGCGGCTGGTACAGGAAGGGCACACAAAAACAACAAATATGCTACTGAAAATAATTTACTACCGAGTCGTTATTTTGGATTCGTCTAACTTCAATTTTCGAGCTTTTTATTTATTTCATTTCATTTTATGTTAAGCTTCTCAGCTGCTTTAGTTAAAGTCGACAACTGACTTAGACTTATATTAGTAAATCAGAGCTATTTTCCAGCTAAGCGATTAGTTTTGTAAGTAACTGTAGCGTCCGTTATTACTTTTATTTTTGATATAAAAAGATCAATTCCACCGTCTTCACTGAGTTGAGCTAATGGTGGTGCCTCACACAATTTGTGCCCAACTTGTTAACGTGTATTATATATACTCTTTGCTTTTATTTAATATTTAATTGCTAAGAAGATTAAATAACATTTAATATAATAATGTGATATTTATTCGATGAAGTCTTAACGTGCGAATCGAATTGAATAAAAAGGCTACCGTGATGAAGGGACTCAAGATTTCAAACGCCGTTGTGCGATAATAAAAAAAATAATAAATACCTTCGTATACATAATAATTAAATAACTTGCACAATTGCCGAAGCGCATTTATCAAAACACACCACATTTACAACAATCACAACCATAACCACAACCATCACGGACCAATTACACTTTTCAAGTAAATATGCGAAAGTATGTGTAAATAAAGATAAAATCTCCTGGCGGAACGGTAGACAGACCAGAAAACAATATAAGATTTCAAGTTGACTTCTCAAAAACAACAAATATCTATTGTTAACGTTAACACACTGCCCGGCTGTTATTGCACACGGTCGCGAACTCGACCTTTTATTTTATGCGTTATCGTCCAGTTGAAATTTAGACGTATTTGCGGAAATAAATATCTTAGTGTGGAATAATTTGCGTCGTTGTGATATCATGTGTTTAATTTAAAGCTAACGCTGTGAAATCTTGGGCTTGTATAGACTTGCAAATATGACTCTCTACTGATTTTTTAAACAATCAAATTTTTCATGTTTTAAAGTGGAATGTAATAGTCGTAAAAAAATATGGATGTCTTACGAACTCAAACTCATTGTCTTTAGTAATCGTCATCATGCTTATTGAATTTCTATAAAATTAAATTCCAATGTTTGGTTCCATGTCCATGTCATTGAGGCCCATAAATCATCGTCATTGTGATTATCTTGTGTAATTTGTCTGTTTTAAAAATCATTCATTATCAGTGTTGCCAATTCCTAAATTCTAACTACTACTAAATTCCTTCATATTTATTCTGATTTCATTTGGATTTGTCCAATGATTCTTGAAAATGTGTGTTCATAAAAACATTAACAACTAATAAGGATAATAGGAACAATATTTTACTTTCATCCGCATCAATCTAATATATGCATTCAATAAATTAAAGTCACGTGGAACATTTTTTTGTCATTGTATTCGCCTTGGTCTTTATTGTACGTTAACATGCGTAGATGAGAAATGAATTATCGTACGGCGATCAATCAACCGCGTCGAGATACTTTCCTGAAACGCCAATAAAGGAAATATGGTTTCGGTAAGCGACGACCTGCAAGGGATACAATGCCGACGCCCCGACGCAGTAATAGGCGAATATCCGTGGGAGTCGCCGGGCCCACATGCAAATGCTGCGACAAACCGTTTGGGTAATTGGTCGTCCATTATCACGTCGTACGCTCGGACACGGGCCACCGAGCACAGGTGTTTATGGAGAGCGTACAGCCGGCCGTCTATTTCCGGTCGGTTGCATGGAGCCACAGGTCCTTGTGCATGGTACGGATTTTCTCTTGGCCGAGGACACCCCAAAAGAATACGACCGATATCACGTGAAGCGACGCATTTAAGTCGGCAATAAAACCCTATCAGGCTTCGCATCTGGTTCAGCAGAAATTGAGGTATCGACGTTTCGAATCCTGCGGCGTTTTGATAATATAGATTTTGTACTGAATTAAAATGTCTGGTATTTACAAGATCAATGATGATTTATTATCAAATGGATATGGTGCGAAGCAATTGAAAAATGTAATATTCTCTATAAACCAAATTGAAGTACAAACAAAATTTTCTTATCTTTAAAAGACAGTAACAAATAATAATAACTGGAAAAGATTGATCAGCATTCATATTTGCAGAAAAAAATAATTTGTTGCGTACGGACCTGCAGGATAAAGAAACTTGCATGGGCAACTCCCATAAACCACGAATAAAGTTCTCTGAACTAATAGACCGGCGGTGCCAAAAGCTAGTAGTTATATTATTTTAATAATAGATTTTAATAATAGACATGGGACTTCAGCAATAAAAGTATAAAAATACGAATGATTATTTTATACTATGGAGTCTCGAGAGAAACGCTAAAGATAAACTCAATGGAAATAAGTGATGGAAGATTCAATGAGTTACAACGGTGAATCAGAACGAGAATTATGGATTAATGATTAATTGAAATTTAGTTACGAAAGGCAAAGCGCAAGCTCCGCTCAAGAGCCGGAAAACTACCCTCCTCGCCCGTAGCCGAATAATTCAAAAGTAACAAATGGCAAGATCGAAGAGCAATCATTTCACTTACTGAACTTTAACCCGGAAGTTGCTGAGTAAACTAGATAAAATTCGGTTTTCTTACAACCGTAAATACCAGATAGAACTCGTGCTGCGACGCAATTACAGGCCGCTTCGATTGACTCAGTCGGTACTGCCCACAATTAGTAACTACTTCCCATCCATGGCCACAAAACGCTGGGTTTTAAAAATACATTTCAGCGAATGTAGCAGGTGATGATGCCCGTTTCACCCTTGATGAGCCCATCTCATCGATGCTCTGTAACTGCATGGCAACACGAGTGTGGCGCCAATACTCGCACACAAACTTTTTGTAACGTATCTTGCCTTTAAACAAATTATCAGTTAGTCCTATATTTTAAAATGTTACTAAAATAATTTATTTAGTTATTTAATCGATGCTAATTGAATAAATGCTCTCTTTCGATGTTTCTTTTTGCTATAATTTAAAATCCGCACTGGATGATTCATTAGTTCATCATTGGTTTCGAAAACTGTGACGATTTGTAACGTCAATTTATTTTTAAAGTGTAGCTATGTTTTATAACTTTCATTGGTAAATGAAATAAATCCAATTTGAAAATAATTGGGAATGACTTTAAATTTAGTGAGGACGCAATGGTATCGCAAACCCCACCCAACTCAACCCAACTGAACGAAATTATTTCTAACTGTGACAGGTTTTACTAAGTTTAGTTGTGTTGAGCTGGAATGTGTTCTGCGAGTTTCATTGGACAATAAAATTAAATGTAATCGAACACAAATCAACCGAACAAAATCCAATCCAATTTATGATAAAGCAAAATTTGCAGAAGAACCCCAGCAAGCCCGAACTAGGAAATAATTGGGATTAGTTTTAGTTTCGATGAAGACCTCAAAACCTCAAACCCACCCCAACTTATTACAATTATTTAGAACTGTGTCAGGTTTAATTAGGTTTGGTTAGGTTCTGTTTTGTAAGTTGTAAATTAAATGTAATCGAACACAATACAACTCAACCGAAAGAAATCTTAATAAAATGAAAAATAATTAGGATTCATTTTAATACCAGTCAGAAGGTAAGGCATCGTAACCCAACCCACAGTTATATCTAATAGGACGCCAGGTACTGTACATTTGATTAAGGAACTTGAAATTAATTATTATTTTTTTAGTTAGAACGTAGGGCACACACCCAACCCAACTTAACACAATTATTTGTGACTTTCCTTGATTTCATTCAAAGCAGTTGAGTGGGTCTATGTTCTATAAGCTGTTACTGCAATAAAACTAAATGTAACTAAACGCAAATCAACCCAACAAAACACAATTCAACTTAAAATATTGTAAAAACTAGAAAATAATTGGGATTCATTTTAATTTCAGTCAGGACATAGAACATCGCAACATCATTCAACTGAACATGATTAATTGTGACTGTTGTCTTGAATTATGTTGGGTTGGGTATGGTTGGGTTATATGGTTTTGTTAACAATTGGAATGATCAAAATCAAATGATCAAGAGATGTCCAGTAGTGGTTTTCAAGCTGGAGACATTGTGGTATTTTTTTGTTTTTAATGAGGACGCACCTGAAGCTGAAAGATTCTGCGATGTCAATGGACTTTATAGTTTAAGAAATATAAAAATATGGACAGTATTAAAAACACTTTTATTATTACTTATTTTGGATATAGTTTGAAATGCAATTGGATAAAAATTAAAATTATTTATTATATTTGAAAAATCTCTTAACCGAATACCATGTTGAACAAAGGCAAAATATTGTATTGTTAAAACTATGCCATCGAAAGTATTATCAAAATATTATAAATGACGATACTCGAAACTTTACCATTTCAAGTTGTACCGCAGTTATGTATATTTTTATTTTTCCGCACGTCCTAAATTTTGCCTTCTTTTATCTATCCACTGCAAACTCTCATACAATGCTTTGAAGTACTAAAAAATTATTGACTTGACCTTTTATTTAAAAATATGAATACCTGTCTATTGCGTATAGTATAACAATTAATATAAAAAATAATTGCGGTTCCGACGAATTTTGCAATTATTTATTGAAACGAACACTATCGATCAAATAATTATATCCGAATTATACTTATTTATACGTATGTGCATGTCTTTAAAATTTTATTAATTATGAAATTTCTAAATACTTGTAGTTTTCTACCCTGTCCTTTAGTTTGCTACAAGTTCAAAACAATTCCTTAATGATTAAACTTCGGTCGGCAAGCAATAAATACGAAAATGACACGATTGGCCCGTTAGTCGTGAACGTGGCGTCATATTTCAAGAAGGATCGAGCACCCCCGCCCCCCAAGCGGTTCGCATGCAAACCGTTCATCCCCTTGATTTCCACCTTGACTGATAATGTGCTTTTACGACAGTGGCGATGGTCGGAGGATGCAATTAAAAAAATTATGTTTCAGTGATCACTTTCCCTTTTACAAGCAGAACGACGACAGATGGAAGAATTCCGTCCGGCACAATTTGTCCATAAATCCCCATTTTAGAAAAGGCAGCAAAGCGGCCCACGGTGCCGGTCATCTATGGACTATAGCGCAGAAAGAGGACAAGAAGACTTGGAATATTGTAAGCATGCGTATAGTTCCTTTTTTTAATTATAAATAATTACTATCGGTGACAAAGTAATAGGCCTATGTCAAAGAAACTACTTGACGAAAAAATTGAAATAAAAACAGTTACGATCATCAATTATTTTTACTTTTGAAATATTTTATGATTGCTGGTTATAATAAAATATATTTCTGGTGGTGTAAAACTGAAAGCAAATTTCATGCGCCTTATGATTCGCCCAAAAACGTGTTTCAGAAGAAACAAAGAATGCAACAATTCATACAGACCGCGCTCAACGACTGGAACAAGGAGAAACAGCACGAGATGGAGTTGGCTGCGGCCACCGCCAGCATTCTCCCAGAAAACGGCGAAAATGTACACATGAATGTAGGTAGCGAGGTAAGCCGACGGATAATCTTTGTAAAATATCCTTTGTTTAGCAAAATCACACCAACATTCACATCCACCAAGGTCAACACTTTGGAAAGAAACAAAACGTCGAAGTCGAATACATAATCGACGTGACCAACGGACTCGGAGGTAATTTCTACCACAATGCCTTTTCTCTCTATAGCCGCCTTGTAGTGCACGTTGTTACTAATCGACGCCACGTCCGTCAGTATCGTAATTTGTGTCTATACTAACATTTTCTATTCTATGTCGATACCAAGTTGTTTCACTAGGTACGTTTAACAATTTCAAGAATCACTCTCTTACGAGTATTGCAGTTCAAGACTAAAATAGCTAATAGGTGTGCTGATCGTATATTATCTTACGTTTGTTATGATGTTTGTTTCTCTGAATTTGTGGACGTTTTAAATATAGGTTGCATTAAAATTAAACTATTCGAAACTTTTCTAGGTGTCGTTTTATACAATAGAGTCATTGATTTCCCTGGATAACCATAGCGTCAGAAAAATCTAAAATAGCCACATATGGCACCTATGCAAAATGATATAAAAGTATGACTCAACTACAAGTGACTAGGAATAATGCAAAATTTGTCATTGATAATTAAAATGTAATCTTTAGTTTCTTGTTATCTCATTTCAAATTAAAAAATAAACATCATAATAATGTAAACAGTCAGATAAATACGATTTGTTCATTTCGCACAATAATCTGAAATGTTTGCTTGAACTGTGATAAAGTATTGTGCACATTTTCTTCTAAGCTGGTGGGTTATAATCTCTTCTAACCATTCTTGTCGGGTTTTTCATTCTTTCAAAGCTTGATCGGGCATTTGTAGGCATTTGTAGTAGAAAAGTCCGGTTTATAACGTTGTACGTTTCGCCACTTTAATTCTTATTTACTTCATTAGTTTTTAAATCGCTTATAATTTAATAGATTTGTTTAGTTTTTATTATTTTACAAAACTAGATGGCTACTGCCGTCTATTAGCATAAAAAATTGAATATTCTAACAAGTTATTTATCGCGGGCGTTCAACGAACTGTTGGAATTTTGAGTTAATGAAACGCCCTCGCTAAATAAAAAAAAATCCTCGTGCATATATTTCGCAACGAACAACATTAATTTTATTATGTGTTTCTAGATTTCCTCTGTCCTCCAGTGTCGAAAGAACAAGTGGTGGAAGAGTGCGGTCTAGGAGGAGACTACCTAATCACAGACTTGAATCCCAATGCGTTAGGCCTAAATCTCACCGAAGCCGAAATAATATCTGGCGCAAATCTTTACGACGATCTCAACTTTCATTGTTACGAACTCCAGACGGAATAGTAATCGCTACGTAGATGTAGATCGCGCAAATCAACGATGTTAGATCTTTATTTATTATGAAACTGATTAAAACAATTATCCAAATTTCCCCGTTACGTTATTGACATGATTTATTGCGGATATTACGCAAAATTTCGCTAAAAGTATAATAGATGTACGCACGGTTTTATTACATTACATTAAGCAGACAACATTTTAGATGAAACGTCGTATTGCCGTTTGGATTTATGATGAATTACCAAACTTACATATACCTAGATTATTAAGTAGTTTGAATGTGTTAAAATTTAAGTGTACTTATTCGTCTGGCTAACTTCTCCTGGAGATTTAGAAGACTTATCGACTCCGTCCATGTGTAACTAATGTAATATTTTTATACTATTATTTTTAAAAGGCTTCTATTTCTTGAACAAAGAATGTGTAACAATTTTACTTATTATTAGTATTTATACTTAGTCTAGTCACTTGTACAAATTCAAAAATGCAATAAACATCGTGATTTAAACTAGTTTTTTGTTTTAATAGAGTGCATTCGATTGGAATGAGACAAGAAGCCGCGGCAAATATAATAATTTCAATGTCTGAAACGGAAATTTTCTAAAAACAATTAAAAGTATTATAGGTCTCTGGTGTTTCATTGAAGTGGTGGTTTTCTTCTCGTGGGTGGTTTACATAAGAAAAATGTCGTTTTCCAAACTCCAGGTTGCGGCGCTCTCCTCTTCGTCAATTCTGCAAACAAATTAGGCTGGATAAGCGAATACGGTGTAGTCACGGATTTTGATGATTTTTTGTTTAGGGGCTCATCAAAGGTGTAGAAATGAGAATCCGTTGAAATTGTTTGTCGGTCGGCAGGGGGGGTGGCGAATTACGGCCCCCGGGTCGTTACAAGTGCAACGACATTCATTTCTCGGAAACGTCTGCTACGTTTATAAATTCGCAAACAAAGTTATGACATTTCGTCAATCTAAGTCGACATTTTTGTGTCTAATGCACATTGTGGTAAATGCGAATAATGCCAACTGTAGAGCATCATAAGCGCGTCGACGTATTATAATCTGCAAAAAGGTAAGCCGAGTTAGGGTGTTTTTCGTTGACTGAAAGACGACGAGAAACTGCCCGGCAAAGTTGTAGTTTTGAAATCGAGGACACGATTTTTGAAAGCATTAATTTATTTACAATTTCCCCCGTTTCTGGGTCTGTCTTGCAATTATAATGTGACGATTCACGTCCAGTCAACGCCGCAATTACGTCGGATTTAAAACGACCCCCCCACTCTCGCAAAGACGCAACTGTGCCACCTGGGGGACTTTCATGGAACACATCCGGTGGACCAACATTTGGAACACCAATCTTCATTACCGACCGCGGTGTAGTTCATCGATCGTCCGCAAGATGGCCCCATACATATTTCTGGTGTAACATTGACTAGGGCTAGTTACTTTTTGACATTGGTACCAAAATGGCGACCGAAGAGTTGTTAAATTTTATTCATCTAACTAATTTGCCGTCCTCAGCGTACGTCTACGAGGTAGGTAGGTGCGACTAATCAAGAACTTTTTAAACAAGATTATTTATCAGTTATTAAGAATGTTGGTTCTAATTATTGATTATGTTTAAAGGTATGTCTCATTGATTTTTTATATAGCAATGAATTGCTGTATATTGAATGTTACAAGGTGTGTTGGCAGATCAGGTAGTTGATACTCCCTGAAATTACACCTTGAGATTTTTGTTATATATATATTGTATATTATCTCTGCGTATGATTACCACATAAGTTTGTGGATTAAAATAAGTTAAAAGAGTCGGGTTGGTTTTCAGAATTTTATAAAATTTAAAAAATTTTGAATTTGTGTTAATAATAATTTAAACACTCAATAATTACTCCCCCTCCCCCTCAAATTCAAAGATATCCTTATTTGGATGCAACGGTCACTTTTTACGCCAAAAAAGCGATTATCCAGGCGCCCGCGACTAACAATTGCGACTCGCTCATTGTTTGACGGTCGTTAGCAGGTTTCGGGCGTTTCACGTTCAACTAAAATATAATTTTCCGTCGCGTCGATGAGGAACCTGGTAAACTTTAAACCGCGTGTGTGCTTCGCGCGAAGAACTTGGAAACTTTGAACGTGCCGTGAACGAACTTACGAAGAGGCGGCGGCTTCGGTGAGCACTTTAGTTTCGTAAATCGCGAACTTTGCATGTACGCGGCGATTGAATTAAATATAAATTACAATAAAAAAAAAATTAAAATCTTAACTTTTAATTGTCGCCGGCACGCATATCAAAGCCAATCGATTATTAGTCCCCGAAAAAAACGCAAAGATAGCGTCGCCTAGGTGCAACGGGCAGTTTTGAACAAAAAAAGTGATTATGTAGTCGGCGCTGACTCATATTTGCGACGCTTCTCGTTCCATTGTTAGAATGGCTTTGCAAGTTTTCGGGTGTTTGTTTCGCGTTCAAGTTAAATCGAAATTTAACGGTTCGTTGATAGACTCAGAAATGTTTAGTAAACGGACTTTTTGGAGGTGCGGCGTCGATCTTGCATCTAAATAGACGGAACCGGGGCCGAGACGAGGCAGTTATTGGGTGAGCTTTCCCACACGTGATTTAACGTGTACGCGGCAATTTACGTCGCGTAATTAAAATTTTTTTTTTTAAAACACCCGTTATAATCTATGGGTCGATCATTATTTATTTTTGTGTTTGACAATACTGCACCGATTCCTATATCGCTAGCATCTATGGTTAAGTTATAATTTTTGAAAAATTGGTATGTTGAAGAAAAGGGTTATGTTTGTTAGAATATTTTTATAAAGTTCCAAACTTACGTATTCAGGATTTTTAATGTCTACCACTTGTCATTTCTTTAAATAGTTCGTCGTTGGTTTTGTTAATTTAAGTTCTGATTGAATTTGCGATGAAATCCGA
Organism: Geotrupes spiniger; assembly: GCA_959613385.1. Classification (NCBI taxonomy): domain Eukaryota; kingdom Metazoa; phylum Arthropoda; class Insecta; order Coleoptera; family Geotrupidae; genus Geotrupes; species Geotrupes spiniger. The sequence goes on along the minus strand of OY390735.1, from coordinate 11,116,110 downwards.
CCAAGCCAAGGAAACCTTTAATTCGTTTAGTCTTCGATCTTAATTGAGACCTGATGGGTTCTTCTAACCCAAATAACAGAGCTTTCAATAGCATAAGTAATTTATACACAATACACGTCGTGTTTCAAGTTCAGTCGGTTTACAACAAACACATTTTTCCCAGTGTACATTACAATATTAATTCGTTAAATGTTTGTTTCAGATGCTGGTGTACGACGAAAAAAAGATAAAAACGCTCATAATTGTAACGTCATTTTATTTGTAAGAAAGCAACATAAGTGTTTTCACACGTCGTGTAATTAAGGGGCTTGCTTGGAAGTCGACTGTTACCTGCACGACGGCACGACTCGTCATCCGCAAGCGCTAGGTAGGATGCTGTACCCACCCTGGGCATCTGTTAGGCCCGTGTGAAGCTTGCACACACGGGGTGTTGTCCACACCAAAAGGGTCTGGTATAACAAGTGTTGCGCGTATGTTTGCCTCAACAGCGAGATCATCGCAAACATGATGGGGAAAATAGTTGTGGTCCTAGGATCTACTATGAAAGAACCGAAGAGTATGTCTCTTACACGGCGTGTGTTGCATTTATTTGCTACATTTGAATTTGCTAACTGTGTCGATGTAAGATCGATGGCGTTTTAATTTTTTTGAGCGCCGGCGGGCCGAGTATGGGTGGAGCCGGACCGACTTCCAGAAGGTAAGCTTGTGAGATTTTAACTTTTATAATACGTTGCGTTTCAAGTTCAGTCGGTTTACAACAAACACATTTCCCAGTGTACATTAAAATATTAAATTCGTTAAATGTTTGTTTCAGATGGTGGTGTACGACGAAAAAAAGATTAAAACGCTTATAGTCATTTTATTTGCAAAGCAACATAAATGTTTCACTGTCATGTATCGTTTGATGGGGCTAACTCTTGGCGGTCTACTTGTAACCCGCACGTAACACGAATCGTCATCTGCATGGTGGCAGTATCCACTCTGGGTATCCCTAATCCGCGTGTACAAAGCGTGTCGTTATCCGTTAAGGAGTGAGGTATATCTAGTGCGACGTGTGGCTATCAAGGAAAACTGCTTTGGGTGTGCCCCTTAACTGCATAATGTGCTACATTTAAATTTGCTAATAGTATATTTTGCTTATTTAAATAATAAATAAAGTGGAATAGGCCTCTTGGGGATACCACTATAAAAAAAACGCGCCAAGTGCTTTACCTCTAGGGTGGTGTGGAAAAATGCAAATGATATAACTAAATTAGAAACTATAATAAATTCAAATATAGAGTACTTTTATATTTCAATTAAATCTAATAATATCCGAGTAGGGAATTAAATGAAATAAGGCGGGACCATACGACAGCATTACTCGCATTTATCGCAACTTGCCATTAGGCACAAAAATGTCATAACTTTGTTTCCGAATTTAACACCGAAGCAGACGTTTCCGAGAAATAATTTTCATATCGTTGGACTTGTAACGACTCCTACAACATAATAAAACTGGTATTTAGTCGTTCCGTGACGATTTTTGGCCATAAATGTTTATCTTCCGGGGACCGTAATTCGCCCCCCGTGCTGACCGATAAAAAATTTCAACGGATTCTCATTTCTACACCTTTAATTAGCCCCAAACAAAAAATCATCAAAATGCGTGACTACACGGTATTCGCTAATTCAGCCAATATTTTTCACATTCACCGATACACAGTTTACTGTTTATATCAGTTACTATTACTATAAGAACACAACGCTTTAAAAATTATAATCAAATAATAATACGACCACAACAAACTAACAATGGCGGACGATGAAACACACTTGTGCCAACCTGTGCGTAGCAAATATTGCAGAAATCATATAAATTTTGTTACAACTAGCGCCACCTAACCGAAACTTTTTTACTAATGTCGGCTCGACCAATCAAAATAAGGTTACAAAAGAGTCTTTTCTTAGCATTATTCGCATTTATCACAATGTGCCATTAGACAAAAATGTCATAACTTTGTTTGCGAATTTAACACCGAAGCAAACGTTTCCGAGAAATAATTTGCATATCGTTGTACTTGTAACGACTCCTACAACATAATAAAACAAGTATTTAGCCGTTCCGTGACGATTTTTTGGCCATAAATGTTTATCTTCCGGGGAAATGTTGTCACACTCAATTAAATATTTTTATTTAAAGTATTTTAATCAACAATTATTGTAAAATAAATACAAATAATTATAATTATTCAGTGTACAGTAAGATAAAAATGCTTATTTATAACTTAAACTTAATAATTGGAATATACCTACATAAAAGTTAAACCCGAGTTAATCTCCGGCATAGCCAGTCATGATTGTACTTTTGATATCGAGGACGTCTGAATTTTAATTGCATTGTAAATATTTTCAAGAGCGCTTTCTCAAACTAAAATTATCGCGAGCGTAAAAACACGAGATTCAAAATAGTAATCTTTACAATCCTTCGAGTATAAAAATATAAAATGTATTTACAAAACTAAACGAAATATAAAACATATATATCTTCATGATTCACGGACGGAATGTGAGTATTTTTTGTTAAGTTAATCAGAATATTCCTCGCAGCATGCATATAAATCCCATCACAGCTAAAACTATCGACGGCCGGAGTAGACTTCCACCGTTGCATCGATGATCCAAGAAGCAAAAGCAAAACGTCGTCGAATCGTAATAATTCCTATAGAAAGAAATGTAATAGTACGCTTTTGATCAAATTTCAGATACACAGCCTACCTGTGAATATCCAATTCTTTCACTGAACTGTTAACATAGTGCCCTAATCGAACGTCAACAGCAGCCGGTCTGCAACCTTCATAATGATCAGCTGGTATATCCGTGCGATAACCGCGTAACGTACTCAAACAAGACCTCGTAATCAATTCCTCACCTTGCATCAAAAATGGTCAGTGATTATCGCAATTCATTTTTAGTTAAAGACTCACCGTCCTTTCTTTCTAAAATCTTTACGCAAATGTCGTTGTCTTCCGGACATATAGTCGTCCAGTGCAGCAACCAATTAAAGCTTTTTCCACAGCCAGGTTGCGTGCTAATGCATTCGTAGCACCACAGCGATTCCGCTATATATATAAAAAAACAAAAGTGAATCGACTTTAATTTTTAAAAACCACACCCTTTTGTTTTGTACACAAAAATGCGTATTTACCTGTGTGACACGCAACAAACACCATAACTATGGTCATTAAAAACTTATCCATGTTGAATTGAGGCTACGAATTTGTTTTGGTTAATCTAATCTTTAGTTTTATTTAAAAAACAATAAACATAACCTTCGTAGAACGTATTTACACCATTGGAGGTGTGCCTCTTGTATTAATCATCTGGTCATCATGGTTGCAAACATGTGGAAATTTCGGCAACAGGTGAATTGCCACAATAAAGCCGGTAGAAAAATCGAGTGATGAATTTAGAATTTAAATCGCATTAAAACGTCCAATTGAGAAGTTTGAGTGTTTTGCATTTTTCATGATTATTGCAAGTTTCGTCCTTTTTGCATTTTAAATAATTTACGTATACAACTTACAATTTTTCAAACTTTTTACAATTAATATAAGTAGTAGTAGTAGTACAACCTTTATTTTTGGCATTTCTTACATCTTTGTTTCTCACATTAAACTTAATCGTGCGTCTCCTCCTCCCTCCTAAAACCTCGTGCTCCTTCCTCGATCATCGATTTTGTTCCCTTCTGTTAGCTCCGTTCTGCTCCATTTTTCGTCCTGCTTGTGCCACTGTAACAAATTTTACTTTATATTTCACTCCATCCTACACCTTCCCTTTTCTTTAACTTTTCCAACAGCTTCACTCCCTACTGTTTCTCTCTTAGCATCGTTCTCCAGTTTCCTCCCACCAGTGTTTCTATTCATCTGTCTCTCTTCTACAAGCTTCGCACTTTTGTACTCCTCTCCCATCCAATATTTATTCTTTCTCTTCTCACCGCACTGGAATCTAGCCATTAATCTTTCCTCTTTGGCTGTTTTCCTTCTTCCCAGATATTCCGGCCTCCTACTGTGCACCTGCAACTTCTTGTATCTTCCATTATACCTCGTTCTCCCCATCTTTCCTTCCATCTCCTGGGCTTCCACCTGACGAACTCTCTCTCCACCCGTCGTCTTTCTTTTCTTCTCTTTTCTACCTCCCCCACCGACATCCCCGCCTTCTCGTACACTTTTCTTCTTGCCACCTCCCAACTTGATAACTCTCGCCCACTTCTGTCCCTCTTCTCTAGCTCACCTTCACCACCATCTCATACCTTGCCACTCTCCTCCACACAGTTTGACATTTTTGCATTGTAGATATTTTTTTATATATTAGCTAATCTTAACAATGTTTTATATTCTTTACATAATTTATGATAAAATTTTACAAATTTTTTGATTTTTTGTATCTAAAACATTTTTATTTTCTTCTTTGCGAGAAAGCTATTAAAAAGCCCTCGGCAGCACAGAACAATAACAATTTTCTCTGAGAGTAGAATAGCACTGCACTCCCTTATTATTATATTAATTAGGGAGAGCCAACAAGGTTAGCAAGAAAGCAGACGACTCCTTGGCAAAGAGCGGAGCTAACGGGAAATTTATTGGCCCAGAACGGTAATTGGGATTACAAGAGCCCTGGCCAGAAGCTCAAATAAGAGCTGGATGAAGCGCAAGGTACTTGAATACTGGCAGAACTATATATAGTTGTAAGCAACAATAGATCCTTGTGGTCACAGTGGAGGGGCAGGCGATTAAATGCCCCACTCAATGTAACTAACTAACTTGAAAATTTGAAATAATTTGTAATTTAAATTTGTTTTAATCCTTAATGAACATGATCGACAATAATGTCCTTTCTCTTTGTATTCTTTCCCATAAAATTTAATTGCAGTCATCATCAATATTTAAATTAGATCAAGTTCATTTCGTTGTTTCAAATAAAACAGAATCTCCGTTTTTTTTCTAATTATTTTTCATTAGCTAGTAAAAAACAAAAATATTTAAAAGCTTTTATTCGTTACTAAATGAATTTGAGAAATTAGAGGGTATTTGTCGTCACCCTGTCAATGATTTAGAATACCATGAACAGGACTTTGCTTATGATTAATTGAGTGAGTACTTCAGAGTCATATAATTTAATCTTACTGCCGGCTGGAGGTCACTTTAAACTCCTAATTTATTTTTACATTCAATAATGTTTTTATAAAAAGTATTTGTTATGTAGAAAATTTGCACAATGACACTAGAACTAAAGAAACATATTATCGATTTAAAATATATTTAAATATCGCATATATTTGTACATAAAACAACATTGTTATAAAACAACTTAGTAATCTTATTTCGTATCATTTATCACTAGTAGTTGCTACATCACAGAATTTCTGTTGAACAAGATAACACGACAGTTATCACACACTCGAACTGGTTTCGCCGACGACGGAAGTGACACCACATTGTCAGAGCAAGCGTTGCAGAATATCTCGCCGCAATTCCGACAATGATGCTGCAAAAAACCGAAAAAATAAAATAAACTTAAAATTAAAACCATCGTACCTTCCGCTTCGTTAAATTAAATTCTTTGGTGCACGCCTTGCAATGAGTGGCCTTCCTATCGTCCGCCCAACTCCCTTCAGTCTTCCTGTTCGCCTCTTCCTTCAAATCGGAGATCTCCAACTTCGAATCGCTCAATTTCTTGCCCAACTCTTCCAACGTTTGCTCCTGCTCCAAACAGTGCTCCTTCAGTGTGTAATATTCCTCTTGCAGATTTGCGTATTTCTGCAATTAAAAAAAAAACAAATTGGTTTCGAAATATCTCATAGAATTACTTTACCTGGGCGATTAATCGCAGTTGAGTTAATTCGTGTTGTATTTGCGATATCTTTTCTTTGTCGTGGAGCATCGTCTCTTGCAGCGAAAGCCTCCATTCTCGTTCGACGCGCAAGTCTTCTTCCATGCCGTTCGTTTGTTCCTCGTTGTGGGCCGCACGAACGTCTAGTTCCCTTCGCCGTTGCTCCGCTAACGCTCGTATTCCTTCGCATTCTCTGTACCTATGAAGAAATACACAACGTTACTAACAGAGAAATTCTTCGAATTGTTTCAATTACTTACCTTTATGACAAACATTTTCTTTTGTATAAGAGACAGTTTTACGATATTTCACATATGTTTAATTTCAAGTAAAATAATTATGAGATGTGAAATATGGAAAAACTTACTCTGCAAAAAATTAAGGATTAAATTAAATTAAAAAACAAAACGTTCGGAAAATAATGGCAAACCTACTACCAACTACCAAAAACCAAAATGTAAAACATAAAAGGGATCAGAAGAATCAAAACACTTCCTTCACTGTTACATAAAGTTTATTTTAAAAATGTCACGACAGCTAAAACAGTACAACTCGACAGCACTCTGCAAATGTAAGCAGTAATAATACCTAAAATAAATTTCATAACATTCATAATAGACATTTAATAAGTACATAAGAATATATTTGTTTGTTAATTTTTATAAAATCCCTAATACTAGTAGCTGCTGTAGTGAAGGTTTGCCAACATTTTCATCTCATTACGTCCCCAATTAAAATCATGTTGACTTTACGTTATAACTAAGGGAACAAAACATTCAATCCTTAAGGTAATTACTAGGTTAGTATAGTTAGCAAAACTAGTTCTACTTGGATTAACACAACATTTATATTTTCAAATTTAAACGAATTAAACGCATGTACATTGCCGTAATTTAATAAGAACGCTCCAAAGTGGCAAGAATTATAAACAATTAGAAAATATTTGGCCCGTATACTTGGATTCAAAACTTTCATTCTTCAATTCTATTGATTTACGTTCTTATTAACAATGTATTTGCAATGGAAATTGTTATTTTTGTTTTGTATGGGTGGACGCCATCATTAAATATTACCGCGAACACTGAACACACTCGATCAGATCATCACCCGATGAGTAATACGTGATAACAATATAACAAATAGTTTTAAATTTGAAAATATATAAAAGCTGCAAATGGCCATGAAAGCTTTTATTCTACTTTGTTATCTCAAGTGCTGTTAATAAAGCTCATTTGTTCGTTAGTGTCCATATAAATCGACGTACTTAGCTTCAAGTGTTTGAATAGAGTCTGACATGGCCTGGGATTTAGCTTCTAGCTTCGATATTAGTTCTGTCTTATGTCTAAGGGAACCCTCGCATTCCTGAAATCATCGTTTACTTTACACAAATTTCTTTCGCACGAATATCCCTTGCAATATATACAACATTAATAAATAGCAATACGACGATCCCAATCAAGGCAACATTTTTGTCTTATAAAAATGGTAAATGACATCGCAACACGATTAATAGGAAGAGATATCGCGAGATTACACCGTAACATCCCATCAGCGTCGCAATGAAATCGATCATTCAATTTCCTTGTCGTCGCCTTTCGAATCGGCCTGCGCCTGTTCCGGGATCTTGTCGCATTGTTTAATGTCATTGCTAGATTTCTTTTTGGGCAGGGGTTTTTCTCCGTATTCGGTGGGATCGAATCTGCTCGCGGAATCGTTGCTTTCCGATCGTTTAATGGAGGTTCTTCTATCGAACGATTTCTTTTCGCCCTCACGCAACAAGTGATTGTATTTTTCGAGGTTGTTAAGAATTTTGCCGATCTGACCAGCCTTGGCCTGCAAACGACTGACCATTTCTCCCTTTTGCGTGAGTTCCATCTCACACTCCTATAAGCAGCCATTTAGAATAAATTAAGCGTAAGTTACGGTTGCGGTTCGATATTGTGCGTAATAGGTAGAAATCTGTCGGGAAAAGGCGACTGATGCGATCCTAAGGTATTGCTATGTATGTATATTTGTTTTATTTTATTCGCGTTTTACACTGGCAAGTTCATTTCGAGTTTAAATGTCCCATTTGAATGTGCATGGTGCATGGTGAATGAAAAAATTCAGTGACATATCCTATGATATTTAACTCCTAATATTTGAGAAAATATTGAATCAAATCACGTTATGTTAAAATTAGTTATTTTTTTCAATTGAAATTCCACAAAGTTAGTATAGCTAATATAGACATTAAAATTCGTGAACTTTTAGTTACAAAAAATATTTAAATGGGAACTTGTTTATGCACTGTCGTTGATACTGTATTATTTGTTTAATAATTAAGGGGGCGAAAACTTGTATTTAAATCATATACATTCAAAAATTAAATGTTTAAGATAGAGATCGTATATTTTGAAGTGATTTGCTAGATGTGATCAGCATGATGATGAATTAATTGAATAACTTGTAGATCGCTCTTAGGATACTACCCACTTACGTCAACATAGATAAATGTAGTATTTGCATGGAATGTGAAGGTTTTTGTTGCGTCTTGATAAGAAGTGATTGCACATATTTACTATGTACCTGTACAAACATTCCATAAACCAAAGGTAGTGATTTCACTACCGATGAACTGTTGCGCAAAAAAATTATTATTTTCATACAGGTATTAGGTCAAAATGAAAAATAATAAAGATAAAATTAATAAACACCACGCAAAATAGAAGAATTATGGCATTTTTTGACAATTTTCGACTTTTTTTAAAATTTTGAGATTCATGAATTCTATGTATGTAACAATTTTGTCAGTGTGATATTTTTGAAATGTGGTTTTTCTGGAATTGTTTGTATTTGACAATTTTTGAATTTTCACAATATTGACATTTCTTTCTTGCAGAATGTCAGTTTTTATATTTTTTTTGTTTAAATGCGCATTTTTTAAAATTAAATTTTTTGACAATTCAAATTACGATTGTCTAACATCATTATAATTTTAGAATTTGCAATGTTGATAGAACTTTTATAGAAGTTTTTGAATTTTTAAACGTTTGCATTTTATATACATTGATAATTATAATTTTTTTTATATTTTTCGTCAATCGGCAATTAATAAATTAATTGCTCAAGCTGCATTTATACAATTTGGATGATGGTTTTTCTTAATTTAATGTATTTTTGACATGTTTTGTATTTAAAAAGTTTTTCGTTTTGTTGGCGAATTTTATACCATTTTTTTTTGCTAAACAACTCCCATTATATTATAAGTTTTATAAAACATATTTTTGATTTATTGAACTTGACATTATATTTTTATTACTCGCGCAACTTGCACAGTGTAAAACGCGATTTAATTTCCAACGAATCAAAACGAAACGAACTTACCTGTAATTTTTTGTACATCTCCAAGTTAATCAATTTAATGTCGTCTAGTTGCCTCCTCAAAGAGATTATAGTGTCTTGTTTCTCGTGTATGTCTTTCTCCAGCAGCTTCATCGCCACCTCCATCTCGGCCTTCAAATCCATCTATAAATAAGAACTACAGTAACGACTAAAAATAGAACAGCTTGCATTGCACTACAAATATAAACGTAAAAATGCGGCGAAATTACCATGACATCTTCGTCAGAAGTCGGTGAACTATCCTGACACACTCTGAGATTATCAAAGAACGGTATAGGAATGCATAATTTGCACATTATTCATTCGCTGTAACTGCCACACTTAAAAACCAAATAAAATAACGAACTTTCACCTATTATGCGTTCATTTTACACTTTCTAATGGACTGCAAAGATTTTAGTGGCAGTGTGTACACAAACATTAACTATTTTATGTGACATGTGAGGAGTGTGATAAAGATAAAAAATGATAACGTCACATGAGTCAACATTTATGATGTGTATACAAACACCTGTTTTACATATATAATGGTAGCTTAATTATTCACTTAAAGCTTGTTGTGACTTTTAATTGTTAAAGATATACATTAAAGGAAGTGCACATTTAGAAAATAATTGATAACCTTGAAGCTATTTTTATTTACATTCTCAAGCAAGGCATTGAATGAATATGCTAAGTGGTTTATATGTTATTTAATGCAAAGTATTTATAAATTGTGTCCGATTTATAATATTTTCGTTAAAATGTGCAAATTTACATACCTACAAATAATTTAAAACGTAAGTTTCATTTATTAAACTCTCACAAATTTACACATTAGAAATTTAATTTCCATGCTTCACTGCACACTTGCTAGATTAATGATTGTCATGATGAAATAATTTGTTGCACAACTACAATGCATTGTAAGCTATTATTACAATTCCTTCACTTCAACACTCAACGCAGTAAAGTAATGTTATTGTATACGCTTGCGATTAAATAGCATTGACATTGCTAACTCATTAAATTTTACCACGACCTGAGTCATCGAACAAATTGATTATTTTGCAATTACTTACTTGCAGCTGCAATTCTTTTTCAGCTTCCAGCCTGAGTCTTCTTTCCTCCTCAAGTCGGTGTTTAAGTTCAGCGATTTCTGCACCTGCTGATCGTTCAGATTCATTCTCCGTGACGTTAGTTATCCTAACTCCGTTGCTCGATCCGTCCGGACTCTCTTTCCCCAGTTCCAGCTTCAAAAGTCGATTTTCTTCGAACATCGACAACAGGCTGTTTTTGGCGATCGCAAGGTCTTCCTTCATCAAAGCATTTGTCGTCGTTAACGACTCCACTTTCGTTTGAAGATTTGTCACCGTCGCACTGTAACATGTCATTGTAATAAAAGACAAGTGTAGAATCAACGAGATCTTACTTCAAATGCCTGTTTAACTCTTCAATGTAATTTTTTTGGTCCAAAACCGTCGTCATGTTGTCTTCCTGTTCATCGTTAGCGGTTTCTGTGATTTGATTCGAAGAACGTAGGTATAAGGAGAAATCGATTACTCCTTGCGGACAGTCCAAGTCCTCTTCCTGAGAAATCGTTCGCAAATATATATATATTTTGATTATTTTATTTTCGTTGATGATGGGCACTATTTGCTTTGTTATAGTGTTGGTATTGATTCTAATTTGTTCAACGATAAATGAGACAATGACAACCCTATCAAGATAGGATTGGTGGGTTGGGACGTAGGACATAGGACAAACTAAATCATTTCAAACATGAACACATCTTTTAGAAAACCACCACGAAGCAGGAACTGTAGAAAATATAATGAAAGTAATAAAAATGGTTGTAACGCAAAAAATTAAACATTAACGACAACATGGAACTATACATTGACAAACATAAAAGCAAGATAATAAACATACAAACAAAAAGCACATCAGGCACCATTTTCTACCCATTACTTACATCGTACATAATCAAATTTAAGTGTCCATCATCAAGGAAAATAAAACAACCAAGATATCTTCATGATGAAACAATTCTTCACAAATTAACAATATAATTAAAACGATGTATCTACCTTAACGCAGAGGTTGCAGTCAATAACGTTTAATCCAACGAGTAGTCCTATTATTATAATAGCTTCGTCGCTCAGCATAAGCGCGTCAGGTTCGAAATACTCGACTAAAGCATCGTCCTTTTGATCAATGAGCACCTTTAAATAATCGGCTAGCTTCTTTTGCATGAGGGCTAGTCGCAACCACGCCCTGGCTCTCCCCATGTGGGTTCTAAGAGTTCACGATTAACAAAAATTAACGACGTAGTTAAACCTATTACCTAACTGTCGGTAAGTCTCTGACGCTCGCTGTGATGTCCTGAGCTTCCGGCGCGAATTTTTCCACCATCTGCAGGATATCCCACAGTTCTTTCTTGGGACCGAGCAGACCCTGTACAAGAGGGATGGTTATACGCGAAAGTTGGATGTTTGTGATTACCTTTTTTGGCCGCAATCCATGTCTTAATACGTGTTCTAATACGATGAAGAAATGCTGCAATGGCATGTGATCGGAGTCTAACATTCGCCCATATCGCAGTGATTGCTCAATTAATTCCTTTACGACCAATTTACTAATGTTGACTAAATTGCTTCGTTCGATGACTACTGGATCTCTTCCTGTAATCGTTTTAATTGTACATAAACGTGGTTGAGAGAAATTTAATTTTTGATGTGGGAGCAATCAGCATTAACATTGTGATCATTAGCACACATTTTCAATGCTTCCCTAAACTGGCCAGGAATAATTTCTATTTTGACTTGTTGAATGACTACAATAAGTAATAATTGCAAGATACTTTGAAGAATTTATTACTGTGCTATGACATTTGAAACCACATCATTATGAATATCTGAACTTTAATTACTCTAATAGTAAATTGGAGACTGTGGTTTGGAAATAAATTGAAATAAACTTACTCTTACCACACAGTATTTTATTAACACCAGATATACATTTCGACAACTAAGTTGCCATCTTACAGATGACAAGATGACAACTTAATTGTCGAAATGTACATGTAGTGTTAATAAAATACTGTGTGCTAGGGGTAAGTTTGTTTCAATTTAATTACTCTATAAACTAATGACATCCAATGATTGTCCAGTACTTTGGAGAACAATAAATTTTACTCTTGACTAATGTAGATAAATATAACAGTGACATTCAATTGACAATTTACCAAAAGCCTGTATGGGAACATCTGGCGACGGAGTCGATAACGGTTGTATAATAGAATCCTGCATATTAAACTCGACATCGTGAAGCTCCTTCAAACATAGCCATTCCCCATCAACAGAAACACGAAAATTGCATAAGTAAATAGTATCCTGTGCTCCGGCCATGTCTTGTTCCATGGCGGTATTGCCGACAGTCTCTACCATCTCCGTCACTTTCATGAGGACCAATGAGTTTTTGTCCTATTTACGACGATGAAACATTATACTTCACTTACAACATCATCCCTATCTTAATAAATGCACTGTTATTTAACCTGGCATGATTATTGCCATTAACTAATCGATGGTTTTATCCTGAAAACGCAATTATCTGGCAATATCTTCACCATAGAACCAGAAAACGTAAAACGCAGACAATGTTTTGTGTATTGCGTTCTAGAAAAGTAATATTGATCTTTCGCGTTTGCCAACTAGCGAGGGTGGTAATCAATACTACCCCTAATACTGAAAGTGGCGCCACCTATCGGATTCCAAAGAACAAACGTTCCATTTACGGACCTTAGCATTTGGAACGCCTTAAAATAACGCGTAAATTTCATCAATGAATCATTTAAATTTTTTTGTATCAAAGCAATTTCGTTTTGCGATAACATCGATGGAATTATAACAATTCGTTTTCAAAGCGGCGTATTTATTAGATCAATTATTCGCCAACTCAATTTAATGCGAAACATTTAAAATTTAAACATTTAAAAATGAACGTAAACAAAGTCGAACGTGACCTACCTTTACAGTATCTCCTTGTGCGTTTCCCGGGCGGTGAAATTAGCAACGACATCCATTGGAATTCCACCGCAGACGAAATCGACGGCGATCTCGAAATGTTCCTGTCGGATTGTGCATAGTTTGCTAAGGGGGTTAATGGAGTTGTTGGCGAACCTTCACTACTAGCAGCAGCCATTTTTACATCGCTGTCAAACTTGACATTACGTATAGCAAATACTCGAACCGATCATCTGCTTGTTTATCATCAAGGTCATTACCCCGATAGTTTGGGTAATGGCGAGGGCGACATCTGCACACACTTTTTACAATAAATGATTTTAAACGGGTTGAAACAATGATATTGTGGTGTCCATAAAATTGTGATCGTTAGATTGTTGGATTTATCCATAAATCGAAGCGAGTTTTTTCACGTTTAGGTATAGAAAGTTTGCGAGATTTTAATGCGAATTGTTTTGTTTGAATTTTTAATTTCAATTTTTTAACATTATAAGGTCAATGTTACCACTACTAAAAACCAAAGTTTGTTTATATGATTAAATTTTGAAAATAGTCGATATTTTTTTCATTTACTGTTTCATTCACTTTGGTATCTTTGAGTACGCATAGAGTAACATAGAGGCAGTATCTAAGATTCCCACTACGATGAAAATGGGTCCACGAGCGCCCATAGGTCTTGGGCTTTTTTATGGAGGGAAATTTAAATGTATATATAAAATGTCTATGACGCAAGGCACTTTTGTAGTTGCGCCAGTGTTTATGCAACAAGGCATCCTTGCATGAAAGTTACATACAGCATAGTTAGTTAAAGTAATATGGATAATATCAAATAAAACTTAATCTTCTTGATTATTTGCACATTTATTTGTTAAGCCGTGGAATAGTGGAATAAAATGAAAGGGGGATAAAATTTGAGTTTGACGATGTTGGGCTATGAGAGAGCGCACGTAGTCTTTTTCAATTTCTTCAAAATTTTGCTGAATGTTACTGTGAATTGAAATTCTTATAAAAATAAAAACCAAATTTTGGGTTGGGTTGGGTTGAGTTGGGTTGGGTTGGGTTGAGTTGGGTTGGGTTGGGTTGGAGAATCATATTTTTTTTGCATGTGTAACAAATATATTTCGCATTTATTATTTTACAAATAAATGGAATCATAGCCAATTTTAGTTCAATCATAATTTAACAATATCTTTGGACGATTAATCTTTCAATGAAACATTGTTTGTATTTTTTCCAATGAACAACTCCTATAGCTCGATGTTGAATAATTTTGAATGTTTCCGCAGTTTTGATTTTTCACCGATGTGGCATTTTTGTCAATTTTAATTTGTTCAGCGTACTGATGTATGTGGAGTAATAAGTGGAAGAGGAAGCAACAATGTGATTTGAAGAGAGCGCTGCATTTGCTCCCATGAGGAGATGTTTCCATAGGTTCGGCATAGGAATAACCATGATTACGACTTTATTGAAATACTGTAATACCATATTTTTCAAAAAATCACAATTGGTATAGCAGTAATTGTCATCGTAATAATATTACGTAAACGTAATTTACCCCTTATTTGTAAACAATAATCTTATGACTAACTGACTGATACTGTCTCTATGTTAATATGTGTGTAAGTGTATGTGTATTTAATGGTTGATACAGCGAAGCTACACTCCTTCCAAATTATTTAAATATAGTTGATAGATCCGGTTTTTTATTTGTTAAAGTGTATGTGAGAAAAAGTATTTGTACGTAAATTGTTAGGAAGAATCACTTGTTCGTACCAATTATCATCTTGGTTTGCGTTAATTTTACTGCAATGCACGGTTAAACAGTTTACGTATAAGTTATCAGTTTCAGCCTCGATGATATGAGCCTTTTGTGTACGGCAACAAATAGCAAATGTCTGACCATTTCGCAAGTATTACACTTTTTCCCGTAGGCTAGACACTCACCTGATCTGTTGTTGCGCGCAGCGCCGGCATATAAACAGCTTTTTCTTCTTATTATCCTTGTTGTTCAATGACTGACCTGTACTTAATTTTTGTTCCGTGGATGGTGATTGTCTCGGATACGGCTTTTTGCTTCTGTTGAACATTTGAATGGCGTCTTTTCCATAGAAGATTTAATGCCCTAAACCTGGTGGCTGGCTGTTTCACAGTTGTGACACATTAATATAGCAACCCAACCCAACCCAACCCAACCCAACCCAACCCAACCCAACCCAACCCAACCCAACTGCTGCTCAGCTCGTAGTTTTTCTCGCACTTAATCACGGTAGATTCCAGTAACTATCTTGTCTCGTAACATTCGAGTTTCAAGTGCGCCGTATTCACATTGTTTTACTAGTGTCAGTGCATTTGATAGAAAGTCGTTGAAATTTTCAGACTCACTTTTACGTAGTTTGTAAAATAACCATGAAGTGTACGATTCGTTTTGTTTCGTTGCAAATCGGCGTGCAAACCTTTTCTTGATTACTTTCAGATGGGTTGTTACCATGGATGAAAGCTCGAAAGTGTTGTAACTGATCATAGCTTCTTGTCCGATTATAGTCATGAAAATCGCTCCCTGCGAACTGGTGATTTTCTATCCAGCTGGTCGGTTACAAGCTTTGTCCAGTGTCCCAAAACGACGTCCCTTAAAATGTTTTTTCAGTGACGGTAAAATGAGAAACTCACGGAATATTTTTACTTGCCAAAAATGGTCACTGAATTTACTGTTTGCATTGTCAACTTCGACCAGATCATTCTGTTTGCATCTGTTTTTAAAATGAAGGCTTTCTGCTGCGAGGTTCATCTTCAATCGACTCTTTCTTCTGCAAATGCCTTAAGCCTCCCAAAACACCTGGGCCATTGATACAACACTATCTCTGTAGATCTGTCTGAGCTGTTTGTTTGAAAACAGTGTAAGCCACTTCAAATAATCATTAATTATTCCTCAGTTTATAGCGACATCCGTTTGTAAGGACCTGAATATAAAGGCGCGTTTCAGAAAAGTTATATCAAGATTTATTGTGAACTCTTTTCTTATTTTGTACAACACTAGTGTGCTTAAAGGAACGAAAAATTTGAATTTGAGAATTAAAAGTAAGTCTTTATAACATGTAAAACATGTATAACATCAATGTCTTTATAACAATCTCATCGACTTGCTCATAAATTCATTGATGTTAACATTAATTCAAATTTAAGGGGTTACAATAGCTAATTGAAAAATATTTTAAATTCACTTTAAAGCATTGAATTTAAATGAAATTTTGTTATCAACAATGATATGTCACCAGATTTGTGATCACCCACTGAAATAGTTTGCCACACTCGTCATTAATATGTGTTACAACGGAAGTAATAAAACACAAATTTATATGAATTATTATAATTTCCATACAAATTATAAACATGATTTAAAATACTGTACACATACAGAGCAAAATAATAATAATAATAATAAGATTCATTAAGTTCACCTTGATATGGCATTCCAGATATGAATTACTATAGCACACTTCATAAACATTTTGCGATTGTATCGGACAATAAAAATATCAATAGCCGCCATATTTCAATAGAAATATATACATTTTTATACACTGACACGTAAAATAGATCATTTTATTACAAACATCTGATATATTATTGTTCTCGATAAGAATCCTTAGAACTATAAGGTAGTCCAACTACAAACAATTAAAGTATCAAAATATACAATGCAGCCTTTATCCCAACGAGTTGTACCTTCACAGAAGGTACCTTCAGAACTGTGCCAGTGTTCGAATTTCACTAAACTATGAACGAAATGAAGCTACCAAATCACGGTTGAAAACTAAATTAGAGATCAAATCATTGCCACTTGTTATAAAATTACACAAAATATTACACGGTGTTTTCATATTCGTTTCTGTAATAGCACGCGAGAATTAATCGAAATCAATATGAAAACGTGTCGTTTTACTTAGATTAAAGATTTTAATGACATAAAATTTGCAATATTAGCAAATATTATGGGCTGCCGAATGAACACAAACACTAAGGATTCTCCACAAAACCTGCGATTATTTCAAATTTGCACGACTTTTTGTTATTAATCAGCTTATTAAATTAAAACGCGGAATCTAATCAAGATCAAGAAATATATAAAGTGTCCCAATGAAATGTAACATAACTTTAACGGTGTTATTATATAATTATCTATGAAAGTAGAGCGTAAAACTTACAGGCTAATGCAGAAGTGTATTTAATGATTAAATTAACGTCTAAGGTCTAGGTAGGACACTAAACAGTTTTGTGGAGATGCCAAAACTTAAGCTAATGAATCAAAATAGATTGGCCAGCAAACTAAATAATGATTAAAATACTGGGTATTGAATATCCAATATAAATCTATATAAAAAGTAAAATCACATAAATAGCAAACTCTATAAACTTAGATAATTCTTAAATTACAAATTAAAAGTTGGTATTACTAATATTGAGCCACACGTTTTAAATCTGTCGAATATTTCCACGTAATTTCATATAAAAACTTAAAACTAAATAATCTATTTATTAATAAATAAACCTATAAATTCTCTTTGTCAAAATATCTCAATATGCAATTAAAACCTTTAGTAAAACATCTACAACTCTGAGGATATGTAAAAACTCATTACTTTTATCTAAAGTACATCACTTAAGTGTCCGCAAAACAATGTACAATTCTAAGAAGTACTCTGTTTTTGACACACATTTTTTTAAATCCTGTCGATATCAAATTTTTAACCTAAAAGTACGATGCCAAATAAACTATAATATATAAAAACAAAAAAAAAAACAACTATAAACTAAGTAAGTGTAGTTTGATATCGACATAACCTCATTAATGGCAATTGGCTTTTATTAGCTAGTCTATAACTGATAATAATACTAGTATTGTGAGGGTGTAGGCACTGAAGTGAGAGACAGGGACCCTGCCAGTCCGCTAGTCTTTAACCAACCTATAGATGTGGTGTTGAGCTCCGTGCTCTGATGTCGAGACCTCAAATACGTATGCCGTGCATAACAATGTTTCTTGTGTTTCTCTATTAGTCACCACCTGAAAAATATATCAATTAAAATTATTTCAATAAAAGAGGGCTCAAAGTAATGAACTATTAAATAATCTATCTTGCGAATTACACAAACGAGTATATTATTTACGAGTCGTTTAAGAAAATTACCTGTAATATTGTAAAATTTTCGAGGACACTGTTCATCATGTACTTTTCAGGAAGGTGTTTCAATTTGTGTATAAAATTAATCATGTATTCGCACATGGGGCTTCGATGAATCCTGTAGATGAATTTACCGTTGTCGTACCGAGCGTACTCCGTTTCAACCTTCTCCACCACTTGTTTCCCAAACGAACAGACCTTCGTCGAACAAGTAATAGTCATGTTTTCATTGCTCTCGTACCTGAAATTGAATTAATTAGATTTGATTGGATTGTCGATTGTCCTTCGTCAGACAGTTTAATATAAATTCTGTTACATTTCATCGACGAATATTTATTTGGTAGGTACTTACGAACTTGTCACTCCATAGAACGCTCCTGCCTCATCCTGTATATTACTGTTGAGGTCCGCCCAAAATTTAACGAGGAAGAAAGCGTTTTGTGGTCCTTTGTCGTATAGCTCTTTGAGACCGCCCTTTTTCTCCGGGAATTTGTCGTATATTTGCCGAACGTCCACCGCCTAAAAATGCAATTGGTTGTAAAGGAGTTGAAATTTGAGCATGCAGTTGAACTTACCTCCAGTAAAGGATCCGCGTACGATATTGCTGGTCCTCCTATGTGAACGAATAGATGCCTGGGGTACTGAAAACAAATATAAATTAATAACAAGAAATCAAACTAATAGCATATTATTCAATGAGTAGTAATAATGGTGATGGCTATTGCTCATTTATGTTATTTCAAGATGTTGAAATTTTTAACTAATACTTTAAAGACGTGTATATAATTGTTTTAAAATATTATTTTATTTAATAAGTGCTTTAAATTCGTTGACAAATTATTTATTGGTCGAGCAGTGTTGATGTTTTCTTTTGGATACTCACTGGATCGTCTCGGTTTTGTGTCTCCATGAAGGCGGAAAATTCGACGAGTCGTAATTTGTGCGTGGCTATAGCTCGGCCCTCCCAGACTGGCGGATGTGGTGCTTGTAAAGGTCCGACATCGCTCTGTGACACTGCTGTGGATGGTTTGCCTGCAGGGTACGACGACTGTGGGAAAGGTTTAACGCTGAAAGATAAAAATTACGTATTTAATAAAAGAAATATAAAAGAAAATACGATACATATAAAATACAGGTTTAGCTACTGTAAACAATTTAAGGCAGAGGTTGTCGAACGTATATCTCAGGAACTTTATTTCAAAAGGAGCATCTCTCATCAACGTAGTTTAGATGCACTTGAAACGCTCTTGTTAGAAACGAGACTTCACGACAAACATTGCAACTATAAAGGATTTTCATCGTTTTTTTTGCGGCTGAAGAACTTATCTGTGTTTGCATAAACTTCCACAAATTCGGTGAAAATCGACGGCAAAATGGTAAAGATTTTTGTATGGGTTTGATGGAGCTGAGATGCTCAAGGAAAATAATCACAGTCACAACTTAATCGCATTCAAGTAATAATTTTATGGCAAATTTTTCTAGTCCATGGAAAGACATTTCATGTGACACACAACACACCACACATTTGGAAATTGGAAATATTTTAGACTTATTCTTGGACGGACCTTCAATTTAACGCCCGGCACCAATTATATCTCCAGCTATTTATGGCTTAATCGGAAATGGTTGATATTGATTATCTTGACATATTACTCGATTTCCATATCCCAGGTATATCCCCAGTGAAAAAAAAATTGAGCATTATCTAAAGTGTTGATAATTTTCAAAATTTCAACTCAAATCAATTTACGTGGCAGACAAAAAATTATGGTGGCCGCATCGTTTTATCAAACATGTTATTGGCGCCTCGTCAAAATCCCATGTATGCAATAAAATTATCACTGGCCAATTTCAATATCAAGTTTACGTTGAAGAGCTTCTTCGCTTAGAAGTGGTTCAAAAATCGCAAATAGCTCTTAGAATAATAAACAAGCAGGTAGATGTAAACAACTGACTCAAATGCGATTTTTATTCTCTATTTTTCTATACAATTTGCATACGATTTTTATACGTATTTTTCGACGTTAAAATGATTTCTATTTAAATAAAGTTTGCAACGCATTTTATTTTTAACTATGATTTGACAGTTTTACGTTCGAGTAAAATTTTAGAGACCGTTAAAAGAGCGGCCTGTAAAATATGAGATTTGTTCTATTTATTGTTACATAAGATTGTGTGGCGAAATTAGGCACATTGTGATTTTCTTAAAATATGCTCGGACATAACCAGCGCAAAAAACTCACACGCCAATCAATGAATGTAATACATAAATATACACGTATTGAATACGAAGGTTGAATGGCCCGCCTGGTGCAGCTTTGTATCAACTGAAGACCTGTCCAGTCAAGAGTAAATATTGATCATTGACGGATATTTTGCACTCGTGAGCCGTGGTTAAAATAAACATGTCTTAGATCACTTAAAGAGGCAAGAAATGTTTTTATGCAACGATAAGCTCCTTTATATCTCACCAGGCGTCGTTTGGTGTAAACTGTAAATATTAGCTTTGTTTTTCCTCCGACGCGAACGGTTCTTGAACTGTCAAGAGGATGCGCGGATTGATTTTAACGTTTTGACGATTTTGAGAAATATACGTTTGAATTTTTTTAATAAAAAACAGAAATATACGACATTGAGCCTTTTGTGAGCAATCCGGGACCATTTAACTTTTGACTTTTTTCACGATTTTTAGTAATTTATTTCGTACGAAGCGATTTAGAAATATTTTATAATGAAATTTTTTTGATGATCCCCCACGAACTTTGTTTGTGAACGAGAATGCGGAAGAGAGTGTATTGAAGCTACGTTGCTCGCCATTATATACCAAACAATGCATATACGAACAGAATACAAAGAGAAATTGTGTGGGGAATATTTTGGGTTGTTTTAATTTACGCGCAAGTCGACTATTAATTCCAAGAAATTCGACGAAGAACGGATGTTTATATTTAAAATGAAATCGAGTAAATGGATAAGACTATTTTCAGAAAATGCAAGAAGAATTAAATGTGATTTCTATGTCGACAGAGTTCGGATTTAAATAGTTTAAAAAGCAAGATTCATAGATTCATAGTCGACGTTTCGACAAGGTCACAGTTGCCATCGTCAGGTTGGTCTTATCAGTCGTAGTGATCTGGAAGAACCAGCACTTAGGCGACACAATTCCAAAATGCGGTTCACTACCCCACAGTCTGTACAGACACTCAAATCAAATTTCCATTATCGAATCGTTAACATAACTACAATGAAAAATAAATATCGAATCTCTAAATTGCTTGGACTTGTTAAGCATACAAATAAATGTGTCTTTAGATTTACTCGAATTTTATTTTCTTCAACATCGAGGTAATAAAGCCTTAATTTAATTAATGAAAGTCCAAGTTTCGAATTTGTACATAACCATAAAGTTCATCAGCGAAGAAACAGAATAACAGAATTTCTTCATTTGCAAGTTGTTTGCCTCGGGGGTTAGGGCAAGACGGAAGTGAGTCTCGATAGATAAACGTAACTGTAGGCCCACAAACTTAGTTCATGAGTGTATACATCGACAAGAAAGTAAAATGAAGGGGCGTGATTTTTATTTCCATTGTGGACTTTATTCAGGCAGCAACCATGAAATTACCATCAACTATAAAATTAATTAAATCTCGGACGTTGTACAAATGAACCTAGTCAACTAGAAATAGAGGTACACGTTTGTGATTTCGTACACTAATGACCCAATGGATTAAAGACATGACATAATGAAATGACATAACTTGAAGTAGAAATTACTCGACGTGAACCCGAAAAACCTTTCATTTTGAATTGCGTAAAATAGTTACACAAATTTTGCCTTAATTATGACTTTATTAGAAATAATTATTTTTTATTTGTGTTTTAATTAAATATTTTTATATTAATTTATTTACTAAGCTAAGAAACTAGACTTTAGTGACACAGCTATTGCGCCACGTGTCCTTATGTTTTTAGTTACAACACATACTGGCACGACTTGCCAACGATTACCAAATGAACGAGAGCAGAACTGTGCTAACCAATTATTGTTCTAACCAACTATTGATTCAACTATTTTTGTAATTTGTAATTTTGATATATATATATCTCTTGTTTACTATTATTTATGATCGAATATGTGATAATTGCAACATAGCCCCTAGTCGGTTAGCGGGGGGCGGCTATAATAAGATATAAAAATAATTATAATGTTGCTACTTACTCTTGCGATGTTCCAGGTTGGAGGCCGGGTTGCCAGAACTGCTGAAAAAAATAAATCCATTAATAACGTCCAAAAATTGCAATAATTTTATGAAGCTTTTTAATTTAAATCAAATGTACTACACTTATAAAATAATCTTTTCTAGAGACATAGTTTTAATGAAATATCTTTGCATATTTTATTATAAAAGATTACAGCAAAATTTGCACAAGCGCAACTAAAATATTAAAATATTATGGCTGTTAGGTCGAGAAAGTAAACATTCATTTTTATTCAGTCAACTCAAGTATCTATTTGATAAAGGGGTGTAAACAATTTCTAGTTGTCTAATGTGAGAATCTAGGCGACTAATTTGAACGCATACTGGGCCAATTTATATTGCACTTTGCCAAGATTAATTGTAAATTTTCATTTCATTTTCGTTGATTGATAAAATATACTTATGTGTCTTCGATGCGTTTAATTCTCATTCGAAATCTTCAGCATGCCCAACGTGCGTAATCAGCTGCGTTCTTTAACTGTGCAACAATTAGTTCCAATAGTTCATTCCATTCAAACCAATCTTATCAACATTTTCATTTCACTGCATTTCATTGCAATATTAACACCAATATGGAATTTTTTAAACTGTGAGAATATTGAGAACTAAAATTTTTGATAATAAATCATTTGACAAAAATAATGCTGAGAATTTCTAATGAGAATGGAAACACTTACACAATTTCTAAGCATGCGTTATCAAGCTTATCATTTAAAGTTCGCTGAATTTCACTGACGAACGAAAATGCAATTCTTCGAAAATCGAATTCGAATAAAAACTGTCAATTGGTGTAGATTACGATTATTTGTTGTTTAATTGTTCAGCTCGATTC
Organism: Geotrupes spiniger; assembly: GCA_959613385.1. Classification (NCBI taxonomy): domain Eukaryota; kingdom Metazoa; phylum Arthropoda; class Insecta; order Coleoptera; family Geotrupidae; genus Geotrupes; species Geotrupes spiniger. The sequence goes on along the minus strand of OY390735.1, from coordinate 11,092,583 downwards.
TTGGATCCATGAGCAATTAGATATCAATTGAAATTTTTAATTAAGCGTCATTATATATATAATTTTCCAATTTTTTTCTAGTCGTCGACTCTTGGTCACGTCATATGAGTCTTCTCGTTTAAAGGTCAATGTATTTCATTCGAAGATTAACAACAAATTCGCATGTTTGCATATTTGCTGAACGTGTTTGACAATTGTGGGGATCATGGTAAGATCTTAAGAAAGTCGTCATACTTTGATCACGCTGTATAGTACAGTGCATATAATTTATATAAAACAACCTCGTTGAAGTTGGTCAAATATTTTGGCCTTGCGCGATTTCAAAGAATCGAATTCAGCGAAACGATGGTTAGCTCAGCAAATCTACGAAAACCGGCAACACACAGCAAGTAAGCATGTTACAGTTGTTAATTTGTTGTGTAGCGAATAAGCGGAAACGGGGAACGGGCAACGGAACGACTTACCGCTCCGGGATAGGTCGAGGGAGGTGATAACAGGCCCAGACCTGCCGACTTGCTGTGCATTGCGGTGGCAGAGACAATCTGCGCACTCGACATGCCCGACATGGTTTGGAGAGCCTTCTCCTTGGCCACATGGTCCTGTCAAACCACAACCATCACCAATACGCCCAACACCGCAGTGAAAACATAAACTCGCACACTGCACCTCATTCACACCTTCGGACATTTTAGAATAAGACGAAACATAAAATAAATATATTTTTTCATGACATTGATGTTTCATATAATTGACTCTAGGAACCGTACCAACATGATCGTAATAAAATTGTATGACATTGAGTAATTAAGGATAAAGAATCAAATGTATGTTTCAAATAGTTGATGTTGTAAGTCGTTACTTTGTGATATTCCATAATTAATGAAAATAAACGAACACAATTATGTTAAAATGTAAAAATGCTAATTATTTCAAAATTATGAAAAATTGAAAAATTTAATATTCGAGAAAATTCAAGTCAACCCAAGAAGGGGACCAAGAATTAATTTTAATATATAATATTTGGAGCAGATTATATTAAAAATGGTCCCAAATATCACAAAATTAAACGAAAATTGTAATAATATTCTAGAACGTTATTCAAGTTTTTCAATAAATGAGCAAATGCAAAAACTGTGCAAAATGTTTTAAAATATCGTGAAAAATTGTCTACAATTCAAAGTGTTGCGTTTAGATTTCGACGACGCCAAAGTTAACCGAAGGGACGTGACCAAAAGACACAAACGTGGGTTGGGTTGTTTAGATATATAGGACAATAAAAATTAAATTAAATAAAAGTTATTATTGAAGCGAAATCAAACAAATAGAACTACTGGTAAATTCATAATTCTGTTGTGTAAAACGTACCTGTAAATTGTAAATAATTTATATTAAATTAAAATAAATAATTATATTTAATTATACTACACTTCATTGTGCATTTTTATTAGTTTCAACCTATTCTGGACAACATACTGTATGTACCAAATTATTTTCGATTTATAGAGCAAATGGCAGTAATGAGCTTTGCTTCTTGTCATATGTACGAATATACGTACATTTAGTTACAATGATGTTATTAATTATCAAATCAATTTTGCTTTATTTTTTAAGTGGAATGAAAATCTTTTAATATAAACTAATTCAAAAATATACTTTGGAAAGGCTGCCCTGAAAAATAAAAATAATAATCGAAGAAAATCTTGTGAAATTTGCAAATCATTCTCATATTACAGGTGGGAAGAAATAGGGAGAATTAATCTCGAGAAATCCAGTTTTCAATGGGAATTTCTAAATCAAAAACCCACGTATATTGATAAAGAATTACGTCCAGTTAGCCACACGTTCAAGTCCGTATTGCGATTCGAAAAAATTATCAATTTATTTATTGACAAGTTTGCGTCCAGCGATACTTAAAACAATGAGATATAGTGTATTAGAGAAATAATGCAAATGCCCCGTATTACTCGGAAAGGTACTTAAATATAGTCATTAACAATAGGTACGCCGGAGTCATTAAAGCGATTTATGACGCAATCAGGCAATATTTAAGTCAATTGTAATTAACAACCGAGCATTACATCATATAATTTTAATGAATGTTTATGCAGCAAATGTCGCATACATGAATAACGCCAAGTAATAATGGCATTTTTAATGTGTATAAATCACATTTTGCATATTACTGTATATATTATTATGCGTGAGCGATATGCATATTTTAATGGGTATTCTATATCGGGTAATTTGCAGCAGTAGTTTATGCAAATAAATAACGCATTATACAACAATTTATTTTAAAACAAATAACAAAGGCAGTTTTTCAAAAAATCATAAATTAAAATCATATAAGCAGTTAATTTGATGTTATTGACGTTATTTCGAAATCCTTACCAATGAAATATCAAATAGCAACCACACAATGGCAAATAAAAGTAACTTAATTCATAAAATTCGTAGTCAGCTGCGAGTGTTTTTCTACACATTAAGGACGAGAAAAACGCGAATGATGTATTTCGAAATAAGACAATTTTAGAGATAATAACATCGGACAATGGAATCGTAATTCACTTACTCTATTATTATACATTGCACTTAAATGAAACACCAGCTTTAAATTAAAACTTGATGAGATTTAGTGTTATCAACATGAGACAAAAAAAAATCCCCACGAATACATTTTGCGCCAGTTTGGTGGGGCACAAGAAAACACTTGGTCGTCAGGTCACTGCAGAGCACGTTTTGTTATTATTTCAGTTTGTCTCAATTATACGATTTCATTTTGTCTGGTTTTAATTTGTTTTAGGTTTGATTGATTTTTTTCCCTTACGTTGTAAATTATTATTATTACAAATTGAAAAATATTTCCATGAAAATAATTGATATTCAAGGAAGAGAAAGAAATTAAATTAATGATATTGTTCGTCTTTTTTATTTTCTTGAAGGCAACGAGTATCGGTGGTCAAAGATGCTCGACGTGGTTTGAAAGGAAATTCCCATTTTAAATGTTCGTGAATTAACTATTCGGTTTTTAACATTATTTGCAATTTTGGATTTTGGCTTTTTTGACAATGTTTAAAATTTAAATTTATCTCATTTTAAGATTAGCGATTATTTATATGGAGAATATTACAGATCGATAAACCTTCGTAATGTAGCCAAATACACAGTGCGATAGAAACCGGCAGTGCACGCACTGATAACGTAAAACAAGTTCTAGTCGTGACCCAATGATGAAATCGGGGGTTAAAAGTGCAACGAAGCAATAAAATAAAAGCGATTTAGAGGATTTCTTGGAAAAATGTGAATATAGATGGACGGGTCACGTTTCTATCGGATTCACTTGACGTATGTGAAATTAAAAGCATTATCTGATGGCATTTGTTGTTGGGTGTCGTTTTATTGACACTTAAAAATATTTTTAAAATATTTTAGAATTTTGGTTTAAAAAAGCAACGAGGCAGTAGAATAAAATTGATTGGCATAATTTCTTAAAAAGTGGGAAAATAAAATGGTGTAAAATTAAAAGACTTCAGCATGTGTTCTGGCAGCAGATAAACGATAAATTTTTATTCTATGATAAAAAAATAAATAAATCAAAATGAACGGTTGAATATGTACATTCAACATAACAACATTCAAACCATATAACAGTTTGAGAGGAATTAACCAAGTTGACCTATTTCAATCCAATATATTATTAATATTCAATAAATAAGAAATAATTTGCTAAATGAATAAAAAATATTTTTAATTTTATTTATTAAAAATTGTTTCGAAAGCGCAAATAGTATAATTAACTGTCGAGTTTCCCAGTGGGGGTAAATGTAAATTATGTACGTTGATAAAAATGTTAATAAAAACGAAAGAAAAATATCTGAACTTCAACGATTTTTAATTTCTTTTAATTCGTAAAAATATATTTTTGACATTAATTGAAATTACTTTTAAATTATTTCGAACTACTGTCTAGTTTAAAAATGTAATTTAATGAGAAAAGCTGAGAATATATTAGTTTGTTGTGTTATGGTGTTGTGCCATTGCATTATGTTGTGGTATGAAGTTGTGGTATTTTGTTGTATTATTATATGACTAGTGCTATAGCATTGCGTTGCTGATGTTCTGACATTGTGTTGTGTTACAATGGTGTGCCTTGCATTGTGTTATTTTGCATTTTTACACAATTTTAATCTTTTTGACAATTATTTTTCATTTTTTAAATAATTTTGATATTCGAGGGAAGAAGTTTTTGGGGCTGTCTTCGACTTCTTTGACAGTTCTAGCCACTTTCGACGATCTGACAATAAATAAATAAAATAATGTTGACATTTTCGATGTACATTTTTACATTTTTGAGTTCGAACATTTGTTGGACAACGGAGCGAACCTGATATGAACCTATTCGTCAATGTAGAGCTCGCACCTATTAGGCTACATATGAAATAAAACACAAACAGACGAAAACCCTATTTTACTGAATCGTTGTGAAACATCACATCGTAACTTGCAAGTTTATAGAAAGTTGTAATAAAGTCTTATCTCATAGTTGTAATGAAAACATGTGACATCAATTGTAAAAATATCAAGTTCACAAGTGCAAGGTATTTGCAAAGGTCTTCATCGATCAACTAAGTGGATACTGTCCAGACTTCACAGCCGTCGACAAAGAAATGCCACTTTGTTGAAAATAAATGTCAGTGAATATAACAGGTGATGACTGGCATTTCGCCCTCTATGGACTCATCTGATCACAACACATACATTCGCAGAAGGTGTGTCCAGTTATGCAAGAATGAGTGACAGAACGTTTGTGTGTGAGTATTAGTGCCATCTAGACATCGATACCCAACACTCTGCTACGCAGTTACATACAGAATAATTTGATGGCTCTAGCTCAACCCAACTCAACCCAACTACGTTTTAAATAAATTATGCGCAAAATTATTGGGAGCTAGTGTAACTTGTTATATTTAAATTATTGTCGAAGTTGTTGCTGGCGTATCGTGATTTGAAAAAGGTGTGGTATCTTTTTTTGTCGTGATCAGTCTTAATTTTGCTCGGTAAGAGAAAGCATGTGCCGGGAAGAATATTATTTATTCTATAAACGACAATTTTCTGAAACATATAAATGAATTGCGTCGTTGTATCAATTCACCAACGTATGCGATCCCAAAATAAAAACCAAGAAAGTGAGATGCCCCCCCCCCCCAAGGTGGTGACTCATCGAAGAATATTCCAAAAAATAGATAACAAAGCCCCAATCTTAATTCCCATCTTAATTTCTTGTCCCGAAGATTTATTTGAAGTTATTTGGACAAGAACTGCAATTTATTGGAGCGTGAAAGATTTTGGCTCTCGGTTACGGGCGATCGCGGGCATCGGCGCAAGCGTCTTCATCTATTGTGGCCGGCGACTTTCGATTTTATCCGTCCGGAAAAGAAATTTATGTACGCAGCTTTTAAATTTAAATGCCCATTGGCCGCTGCCCAACATCATAATGTACTCGTGCAAACCGAACGCAAATAGTTTGATTGAAATTTCCGCGAATAAAAAGCGTATTTATAGCAATCGAATAATAGATTTATATTCCGACGTTGCGAGTAACAGTCAATCGGTAAATAGAGCTTTATTGCCTGTTTGAATGCGAGCGATTAATCCACGTTTGTTAAGCATTGAAATTTAGTGGTTCGTTTTTTTTTTGTAATTGCATTAATATTCTTGATGCACGATGCGAGTAAAATTTTATGGAATTTACGACGTAAAGTAAAAAGAAAAGTTTTTATTATTGATACAAAATATCGATTAAACTCGGGGTATGCGAACCGTTCAATTATTCAAGTATTGTAGCAGCTGGCACGACGTCAAATATCTAAAATTTTGACAAATTGCATCAAGCAATAAAATGCATTTGTTATGAATTGGCGGTTAGCACAGACTATTTAAATTAGCATACGTATGCACTGAACTATTTGTGTTGTAGTTATTCGTGGACACGTGCTCAAGTTAATTGGAAACTGGACCTAACGATATTTGTTCTATAGGGCGAAAATAAAAAAAAAATATAGTTGGACAAATTGGATTTTGGACGATATGAATGAACAAGTGCGTACGGGCACTCAAGCAAATCAAAAAGGAATTTACAGCCTCGCTAAGTACCCCCTAAATATACGGATGGTATTTTCTTAATCAACTTTAATTCGTCAAACTATTAGCACTTTGAGTAAAAAAATCGTTCACCATCGTTGAGATTTTTATGCGATGTTATACCACATATATTAAGTTCACTCAGAGAATTAAAAGTGAATAAAAAAAAATTAAGTCGTATTCGATTACTTGACAAGAGAATGGATTTTTGGGTTGCGTTGAGGTAAAAACGCCGATGGAAACGAAAAGAATTGTTACAAATAAAAAGTCTAGAAAATACGCACAAAGGAAAATAAATATTATAGATACAAACTCATCGTTTTTAATAAAAAAAAATTTACTAAACGAAAGTAAACAAAATGAATGCATGATTTGGTTATTATTATTTCATTTTAATGTTCTTGGGTTGGGTGGGGATGGTTTGAGTCAAATTGGGCGGCTTTGCCATGCTTTACTTATTTGTTCGTCCTTTGTTGTGGTGAATTTTAAATAAGGTCTAAGGAAACATGGGTGATATAGATTTATTCAGAGCAACTAGCTGCTGTTGCGTTACCGACATTGGACCGAGTTAACATTGCGGATGGTCACCCAACGTCGTTTCTAATAATTCTAGGTGTGCTTATCAATTATATTTACTATTTAAAGGGCTGGGAAAAAATCAAACTCAATCCAATTTGCAATACACGCACTTGGTTTGTAGCCAATCAATCATCTTATTTTATGTAATACATGATTTTCTTGTCATCGAAAATATTTTAAGTCCAAGGAAAATAATTATTTGAGGCACTAAACTATTTTTAGTTAAATATAAAAAATATATATAACTTATCAATTATTTTTGCTTGTTTTGTTGCTTAATTTGTGAATATGTAAAAATATGTAAAATAAAATGGGTAATTAAATCAAATTCTGTTTTTATTACCAAACAAATTTTCTAATTCATTGCCCGAAATTGCAAGAAAGAAACTTCAAGCGACTCAAATATTACTTATAGCGTTAAATTTCGTTTTCTCAGCGGGGAAAAAGCGTTTAAACTATCACACGCGATCAATTGTTATGAATAATTATCTAATTGCCGCATAACGAGGCATTCAAATTATTCCTAAAATGTCTCCAATAAAACATCCGATTTTAAGCGTCGAGCGCAAATCGCCACCGCCGGCCGAACGAACGAACGGACGCGATAAAAAAGCACTTTCTACAAATTACGCAACGCACATTATGCACTATTAATTTTATTATGTCATTGTTGTCGGGTTCCGCGGAAAAATTCGAATGATTCATGGCGGCATTCTTGCAAAACGTGGACGAAATGCATTATTTTACGAACATCGAATGGAGCGATAAATTGCGCACTTCAAAAATTCTGATTTATATATAAAACAAGTTTAAAAATGACGTCGTTTCGAAAGCTGTCATCACGGAAGCGTTTATCCGCTTGACAAATATAGTGTTTCGGTTCCGAATATCGAGCGCGTTTCCCCAACGCGAACGCGACAATAACGATTTCTTTCTACGCAGGTGTTTAATGTTTATGTTTGGGATACGGGGTTATTAAAAAAAATATCGCGCGTGCGATGTTTTCGCGGTGCAAGCAGAGTACGTGGGACATTCATCCGTGATGCAGGTATCCGTGGGAATTGCGTTATCGTAAATTTGAAATCACAGTTGCAAATTACTAAAGTATGAGGTTATGAGGTTGTTGTCAGAAGGACGTTTTATTTAATGCATTCGATAGATGTGTAGTTGCTTTGAAATGTACCATCCTGGTTAGAAATAATGTGAGTAGCATACATAACATGAGCAAGTTTACCAATAAAATAATAAAATTATTAATAATTTCATTTGTTGTTTATTAACATAAGGATAGTATAACAAATAATTTAACTAGTAGAGTAGAGAGGATGGTAGTGGACAAGATGAAACAGGTGGAAGCGCAGGAAAGGGACGGAAAGATAAAGAATTCCAGCTATAATGAAAATTACAAGGAAATAAGAGTATTCAGGAGGAGACCAAAATATCTGGAAGGGGGAAAGACGGAGGAAGACGAAAAAAGAATAGCAAAATTCAGATGCGGAAACGAAGAGAAGAAGAACGAATATTAGATGGGGGATGAGTACAAAAGATGCGAGATATGTGGTAAAGGAAGGGACAGATTGAGGGAGCAGTGTGAAGAGGCGGGATAGAGCAAGGAGGAGAAAGAGATAGGAAAATAATGGAGGAAGGTGTTGGGAGAGAAGGGTAGAGGAATGTATTTGCTGGAAAAACTAATGGAGAAGAGAGAAAATGGGTGGAAAATGAGGATGAGGGCGGCTAACTAAAATTATTATTATTGCAGGTTATGAGGAGGTGGTTGGAGATGGGTGAAGGATGCAAGAGGCGGAGGGTGACGAGTGGAAAGATTGAGGGAGCAGTGTGAAGAGGCGAAAGAGATAGGAAAAGAATTGAGGAAGGTGTTGGGAGAGAAGGGTATAGGGGTGGATTTGCTGGAAAAGCTATCGGAGAAGAAAGAAAATGGGAGGAAAATGAGGACGAGGGCGGCTAACTAAAATTATTCTTATTGCAGGTTATGAGGAGGTGGTTGGAGATGGATGAAGGAGGCAAGAGACGGAGGGTAACTCAGAAGGGAACCAGGAAAAAGAAAATTATATTTATATAGGGGGGAAATGGGAATAAATAAATATTATGTCATTATTAATTGCAAATGTGCCAATAAGGGTTTTTTTTTTAATTTAACCTGAAATAAAGAGTGTCAATGTTACAGATAATTTTATTTTGTTTTTTAAAAATATTTATTTTCATTTCAAAGTTAGACATGGTGAGCGCCTTCCTTAAAAATGAAAAGGAACGCCTTCCAATAGAATTTATTTTTAAGCCAACATAAATCTTGTGACGATTTTTTCTTCCGGTCCAAGTAGTAATTTCCATCAACCTGTCTTTGGTTTGGGACTCATGGACGACTTTTGCCAATTCTGGGCTTGTTATTTAATCAAAAACATGTTGATTCAATCTCCCCCAAATGCAGCAATATCGAAGTCAAACACAAATTGATTTTTCGACAATGTTATGAGAGGCTGTTATTTTTATGCCATGAATTGGGTTGGGATGAATTATATGATTCTTGAAATACACAAAATAAGAGAAACAAACAAATGACAAAAGTCAGTGGAACGAAAACCGGAAACCCAAATAATTTTGCAATCAACACCTGTATATTCCAACTGTAGGCAACGTTAAAAAATAGAAGAAACCCCAAAATAGATGACATTGATTTTCCTATAGCGTCTGTAATCTTACTAAGCTTTGTACTAGATGACAATTGCCACAATCATAGCAGTTTGCGTTTGTTCATCATTGCTGATTTGAGTTGGGTTGGAAAATGTGGTCGTTACAAACATAAAAGAGCAACTGATGCGATGGAAATAAACTTGGAAAATTTCCTTTAAATTTACAAGAAATTTGTTTCGTTAAAAAATGGACTTATTGAGAAATTAATTAATGAATCTAAAAGAAACTTGGCTCGGGTTAAACTAAGGGCAGCTTAAACAATTGTTTTGAGAGGATTGGTCTTGTTGACAAAGTTTTCTGGATTTTGATCAAAAAACCCAACCACCCCACCAAATATACCGTAACCTTTATGAACATCGAAGAAAAATTAAAATTGATTAAAATAAACTTTAGCTGGGTTGGTTTGGTAAAAAAAGAAGAGATTACAACATACTTTTTGGAGAAACCAAAGTAACTTATGTTGATCTTGCCGACAAAAAAATCCATTTATTTTCAGAGAATCAGAATGGACCATAAGAAGCTATGATGTGTTGGATTGAAGGGGACTCCCTTGGATTTACGACTGGCGAAGTAATTAACGTGGAGCCCAACCCAACTTAATATGTCCATTACGTTTATACCTTATCACGAAGATGGAGTGATCAGATGGAGAACACATCGGACCATTTGCAATTCCACCCTAAATCATCTGGTCTTAAATTGTTGAAGATCCCCTTTCATGTTCCGAAAATTTTGCCGCGAGATCGGTCCCAAAACAACTGACAGGATAGCACAAAGAAAAGGTGTGGAGTGTCTAACATCGATTGACCTGGATTATCCTGGATGATTCATTACACTCCTTAGAGTTAAAGACAGTCGTCACAGTGGCGGTTCACCAGGTCCCCATCGGCCAAAAATTTCAAAACTAATTCCGAGCAAAAAAATCACGGCGACTATGTTTTGGAATCGAAAAGGGATAATTTTGTCGAATTTCTGTTTCAGGAGGACACGATTAATGCAGCTCGGTTCTTTAAGATCCTAAAAAAAACTCAAGAGAGCAATTTAAAACAAACAGAGGGGAATGTTGACGAAGAGAGTGTGCTTTTTGCACGACAACGCCTGGTAGCACACGATCAACGCACCAAGGCGCTTTTGACTCATTCGGTTTGGACATTTTGTACTCCAGACTTGGCGCCTTCAGAGTTCATTTTTTCACCTCCCTGGAGACTCACATGGGTAGAAACAAATTCAACCAGCGAGGAGGTGAAACAAGGTGTCCTGCAGAAGGAGACGGCGGGAGAATTCTTTGAGGATGACATCAAAAAGCTTGCATCACGGCTCACAACCTGCATATAACAGGAATGCGCTTACGTGGATAAATTACTGCCATATTTAGCAACAAAATCCTACCATTTTGTTGAAAAAAAAATGTTTGTTTAGTAGAAAACTTACTTTCTGGATGCCTCGTGCGTCATACGAGAAACTTCAGGGGTGCACATCTCGGGTATATACTGATCTAAAATAATTGATCAGATATTTGCAATTCCACCCAAAATGATATGGTCTTAAATTGTAGCAGAATCATGTTGTGTACTTGGTCGTGTATACCTACTGAAGAGGTTGGAACTAAGGATCCTACAGCAACTGTACCGATGTGGGTTGAGTTTATGACATAGTTTTTTCTATAGAAGAAAATTCTCTCCAGCTGGGTTGTCGTCTTTGTCAGCTGATGCCTAGTTGAAAACTTTCGTCTGTTCCAACAAGAACTCATTTTCTTGCAGTTTAATCGGAACTGCTTATTTTCCACTATTGAGACGAGATGTGATTACATCCATCAATCTACAAAGAGATTTTTGCATGTGTTCTTCTTGTGAGATCAGTTGATGATGTTTTGCTTTCTATGGGTATATAAAAATTACTAAGTACTAAAGTTCGCTCTTCCCTTATGATTACAGCCAATCAACAGGTATATGTAGGTTTAATTTACAAACAGATTTAACCAGACGACCACGTCGTTAATTTGTACGATGGCTTGGATTTCTTTACTGAACATTGCAATTACGTCTTTTTTTGCTTTTTGATAAGCTGTTCTTTCAGGCATCAAACACAATATAATTTCGACGTATTTGACATTGTCAACTAATTACTAGACAATTTAATTTCTTGCTCAAGTCCATAGTGTCTCAGGTAAATCGTACTCATTTGGAACTCCCATGAAATTCTGTGAATCAAATTTTAATTGTGGTTCTACACATTTCCACTTTAATCTTGACTGCCTGAAAAAATTGCAGAAAAATTTTGAAGATCAGCCAACCATAGCCTTTCACCAATCTAATAATTCTTTATTTCGTGAAACAATATTTTGAAACAATTCCAGGCAGACATGCGTGGTTTGAATTTGAATCAACTAACCTACTTGCAATGTTTTTCATTCTCATATCTTCGTAGCAAGTTAAAGGACTTCGTCCTTGGAATGAAAATATAGTATATGCTTCTTTGTATTTGTGGTTTGCTGTTTTCATTTGAGATTTAGTGTAGTCTTTATACTGGTGCTTCATTGATGTGTTGAGCTTTGAGCAAGAAGTCTCTGTTAGGAGTCAAACCTGATGTGAAGATGCTGCAAATCTTCTTTCAGTAGGGCCCCGGTGGTTTTAACAGTTGCTTCTCACTCAGTTGCCAGATCTCTGATAAGTCTACCCAGAAACGTCCTGTCATGCTAACCACTATGTGTTTAGCAATAAAGAGTTTTTTGGACGTATTATATGCCAAAAAGAGCCAAAATGGAAGTTGGTGAGTGGGCTGACTTGTGTGATGATCATGTAGAGAATCCAACTACAGCAGCTACGATCCATTGAATAATCTTCCACATTCTCTCATCTAGTTTTAGAAACCATAGAAACTTTTGTATTGGTTAAGAGGTCGTGTGGAAATATTGTTTACAGTAATAGTAAATTCATTCTTATTTCATCCAGCTTTGTTTCAAAGTCCGAAAATTTTTTGTTGGTTAAGATATCACCGGGAACTGCGTTTTCATGGAACATTATCTACAATATCAGTTGAATATCTTTGAGTTGTTTGCATCTTAGGACATCCATGGTGGGAGATTTGTCAACAAGTAGTCTTTTCTGGTTAGAAGTGAGTAACATTATTTCGAGCAGAAAGTAGTGCACAGATTTCCAATGAAAATCGATATAGACCTCAACAAACTCAAAATTCCATGTGAAGCAAATTCATTAACAATTTGGTGGATCCATGTCAACCATAGTGAAAAATTAAACGCAATTTTTTTATTATTATTAGAAATAAAGTTATTTGTCCTGAAACACACACCATTTAAAATTATCCCAAATTCTTCAACTTATTAACCACGCAAGTTAGGCAGCGACACATCCATCGAAATTATAATTTAATCACGAACCGAAAAATCCAACATTTCGCACCGAGCTTAAAACTAAGCAGCTAATTAAACAGCGCCGCAGTGCCAGTCACTGATACGATTCCTGCGGATGCCTGCGCGAAGTTAACCCCCGAAGCCACTTTCATGCAAACCGAGAAAATGCCCATTTGTTAGACTAAATGCGCTGCGTTATGAGAAACTAGGTAAATACTTACTACCTTAAGTTTCGCTTGAATTTCTCTTAATTTTCGCCTCGCCAACACCTGTATGTGTGAACTGACTTGTTTCCTCGTACGCGTTTTTCCTGTCCTTAGTTTTATGTAACGTGCGATCAATTCATTTCTACCTGTAAAGTGAAAAGAAAATACATTAAACATTAAAGAGGTTAGGTCGGCTTTATTCTAAATGTGTTAGACGTGAAATTGGAAATTAAATGTCGACGACAGTTGGTTAGATTTGTGTATTTTATTTGATGGAAAACGATAAATAAAAGTTTGAGCGAGGTTTAAGATTTGTTTAATTATCATACTAAACTTAAAGTATTTCATTAAGAGTCACATCGATTAACTTGAGTGACATTCATATGAAATATATAAAAATCATTATTTCTTCTTCTCAATCAATATAAATATTTAATTAGGTAATGGGAGGATTCTTCATAGAGCTATCATAATTTAATTTTTTTGCAATTGATGAAATAATTTCAGCATAAAAAAATAATATTTAATTTCGGGAAATTAGTTGAGTTTGTTCAAAAAAAAAATCTTTTCCGTCCGGTGGTTCATACGAATTTTTTCCAATCCAATTTTTTGCTACTTAATAGAAAATAGAGTACATCTCAGCCAATTATGCACTTTACAAGTTTTTATACGCGAAATGTCTATCGCATTGGTAAATTTACATTCAAAATTACCATCATATCCTCTCAGCAACTTAACGCTGGGAATCTGCTCGACAGACGTGATATTTATTTAAAATTCGTGTTCCAATTACGAAAATTGCTACCTTGCCGACACCGCCGCCACCAACGGCAGATAATTCCGCCATAAAAACGGAAATTTTCATATCTGGCGTGATTGGAAGGTTAACCCTATCAACTCTCGGCGATCGGACGGGCGCGGACGGCGGAAAAAATCGACCGGTGGAAAGACGGTAGCGAGAAGTGTGTAAGGCACCGGTTTTCTAGTGGCCGACTACCGTTGTCGCTTATCTGAGATGCTGCTGCCGCTTTGGCAGACGGAGATGTTAACTCGAGATGTACGTCGAAGAACCGGTTGTGTGCAGGAAGAAGAAATTAAACTCTCATTATCTTCGTCTTACTGGTTTATTTATGGTCGCAGGCCGCTTTATTGCTGCCTTTTTAAACACGTTTACGGCTTATAGGGATAAATTAAAGACTCCGCAAGAAATGCTCCCATTTTTTTCTAATGCGAACGTAGGCTTGAATTAGGAAAAGCTCTTATTTCAAATGACCGGGTGGATTGGTGTTATTTGTCGGAAAATGGTTACGATCACTTAACTTGCATCGAATTGGGCTATTACTTAGTATTCTTTTATTGTATTGCACGTCGAGACAGTGGCGTAGAGATTAAGATGCGAGAAAATATGGCAATGCATTTGGCTTTAAAAAATAACATACTCATATTTCCAGCGTTAGCTTCGTGGAACACTTTCTAGCAAATTATATGTGACGGAGAATTATTGTGATTTTGATATGAAATAAATCTCAGGCGTACATTGAACCTAAACACTGAAGCATATGTTAATGCTGAGATTACTGGTCTAGCTGCTTTGATCAAAAATGTTAATCACAATGATTTTTTTCAGTCGCGAATTAATCGATAATTTCAACATTTACATATTAATGTACACTAAATTATTTTAAATGAATGTTCAGAATGATTCATTGCTTCATTTCCTGTCACTTCTTCGACATAATAAAAAAAATGTAAATTTTTATATTTAATTGTTTGTACACTCAAATAATTTTTATACTCTTATTATGAAGATACGTAGAGCAAATATTGTATTTTTTAACCGCTGCACACATGCCCTAAATATACCACTAATGAAACACTAATTATATTAATGTGCGTGAAAATTAAATACAGAAATATGTAGATCTCATTTCTTAATTGGATACACTTAATTTTAATTATTACAGTTATGGGTCTCAAACAGTTGAGCCTCCATTATTTAATGATCGTAGACATAGGGGTACCCCACATGTCATATTTATTTTGTGAAAACGCCTTTTTGTTAAAAAAAATAAAGGAATGGCCATATCGAAAAATATATTTGAGATCATGTAATCAAAGTGCTTTTGTAACCTGGACTAAAGTACAGGTAGGAAGTTTCTTGTTTCATTTTATTTCATATTTGATAACGGATTGACTATTAACGATTGACTTTCGTTTAATTTTGAAGTTGAAACATCACGACTCAAAATAATGTAGTTTGATATATACGATACTTATGAATAATTCACATCACTGTTTTAAAATTTGTATTTAAGCTAATTTCAAATTTCAATTTAGAAAATTCAGAAAGAATTTCGTTAACTTGTAACTTGTTGTCCTCTCCTCAAATGTGAAAGTTGTAAGTTTTTTTAGTTAGTTTTATATATTTTTTTAACTCATTAATTAATTGCATAAAAAATAATCCGGCGAACCAACCAATTATTTTACATTTCAAATATTGTATTGTATGCAAATTCCAGATATTAATTCATAATTGTAAGTAAATTTGTATTAAAGCAGTTATTTGAATAATATGACTATTTGTAATAAACATCTCTACAGAAACGAAATAATCTAATAGAATTTATAACAATATGTTTGTTATGGTATGAAATATATAGAATAAAGTAATTGAGGGTGAAGGAGTTTCCCATAGTATTACTATTTTTTCATGTTAGTTGTAAAACGGTCGGTCATCAACTCTTCATGTTTGATATTTTCATAATTTTGTACTTATTCCAGTTTACATTTTTTAATTTTATTGTAATTTTGTTATTTTTATCCTATGCTGTATTGAAATTAAAATATCAAATATATAACTTGCGCTCCCTAAATCTTAAATCTTCCCAACCAGATCCGACTTGACGTAGTTTGTCATACAGTTCTTGCCTTCTTGAGTTTACCTTCTAGGAATAATCTCGTTTTATCGTTGTTTTAAATTAATTAATTTACTTGTTCCATAACAAAACGTCAAAATGTTCGTCGAATATAATCAAGATGCAATGCGCATTAAGACGCGTAAATTTGGTGCAAGTTAACTCACTTTACACAGGATTCTATAATTTTCAGACCGTTTTGGTCAAAAACCAATGGAACTATTCATGCATACGAAACTGTACAAATTAACACAGATGCGCACAAATTGATTAAGTGACGATTAGAATCCTATGAAAAAAATTGTGAAGAAATGGAAAGCATCTATGCGGTACAATTTCTTGTGCCATTGGTGGATTGTAGCAGAAAATAAGGTTCCGCATGTTTCCTGGTTTGCAATAAATAAGAATTTAAAATAGTCAAGCAGGCGACACCAAACAATCACATTCACATCTTCAGGTTAGTGTTCTCAATTGTAATCACAAAGGTAACACGTTTTAAAGAAACAAAGAAAATTACCCAACCCAACCCAACCGAATCCAACCCAGCCTAACCCAACCCAACCCAACCCAATGAACGAACCCTAATCAATTAATGCAACGATCTTGAGAATAATTCCACTTAACGTTAACACATTCCGAATGCGCGAGGCTGCACGAGCTCAGACAATAATTCTTAATGATAATCCTGATTGCAACTTGACGATGACATTTTCACATTTTCAATAATAATAAATCGTTACAGCTCAGTATTAGGGAAAAAACGCGATATGCATTTGAGGCTCTGCGATCCGTTACGGTTAATAATTCCTCTCTGGCAACAAAACAGAAAATGAAGTACTGGAACACCGAAAGAAAGCAAGGATAAATTTGATCATATGTCATGACTAATTTATTTTATTTTATTTTATTGTTTGATAAAATTTGTTGCTTCTATGATAGGACTATGACTGTGTTTGTGATTTTAGTGGTTGTAGTGGTTAGGTTATTATAAAATATCACGAGCAGTATTCGATGGAATGTAGTAGCTTCAAGAATAATATGCTGAAACATTTTAACGACATTTCTTGTAATGTGCACATTTAGAATAATACGAGAAGATAGAAATAGGCATAGATCGCGATCAATTATTTATCTTTTTATGCGGATGTCAATTTTTTGACAATTACTATTGCATTTGCGGGTTAATTTTTATTATTTATTTATTTTTGCTGTTGCTATTTTAAATTGTTTTGTAGTACATTAAATGTTGGTGGAATACCCTAACTAGGTTCTTTACGTCTTCCCTAGTTTTTACAATAAATACTGGGATATATAGAAAGACGGCCTTGATACCGCGATAGGTTTTATTTAATGTCATTATTGCAATTTTTTGTAATACACTTTAATATTGCTAAAACTGTTTTATTCGACGACTAAGATAAGTCTCAATGACTTAGAAGAACTCGGTTCTTCTGAGTCAGTGAGACCAAGAAGAGGTACTTGAAGATGACAGATGGGATTCTGCCGGAACGTCGAAACGACCCTACGCACATACTTACTTAAGATACTTTAAAATATGATTCGATTTATAAACAAAAATCATGTTTAACCGGCTTCTGCTATATTCACGTTTCACTTCAAAAAGCTTGCATAAGCACTTATAATAATTTTAAGCACAAAACAAATAAGTAAATTAGAAGTGGTGTCAAATGACTTAGTTTTTCGTAAATAGTGCTTTGAATTCACGCCTATCTCTCTACCAAAAGAGGCAACTTTTATAATCAAAAACAATAACATAAAAATATCAAACTTTATTAATACAACTATAATAATGGTGTTGTAAAACATGTATCGTTTCAAATAAAATATCATAAATTAGCCCCCGAAGACTTTCAATTGAAAATTACTTATTCAAAAATTGCAGGTTATTGTGCTTCGTGGCTAAAGTCTTCTGATACTAAGTTTTGATTTTGATTCGCTGATTCGCTGGGTTAGGGACCTTAGGTGCGTCACTGATTTTAGAGTGGAAAGAAAAGCGGAAGGAAATCAACAGCGGTGTATATTTGTTTCTTGTTCGTGATTTATTGTTTCTTAATTTGATGTTGTTGTACGGTGCTGGCGTTTCATTTCATTTGTAACCTGATTTTTAATCAATTATAATTAATTATGGCGTTCTTTCAATTCTAAGAAAATATAAAGGAAACGCAATATCCATAATATTACACGTTTAAGACACACGCGGAAATTTTCACGTTGATATTCCGTATTCACGAAATATCGTGCAAAATCCAATTAAAAACGGGGAGAGCTGTTCATATTTTCAAGCATTTGCCATCACCACGATTTATCAAGTGGATGCAAGTTAGTGTTTATTGTTCGTTAATTAATTGCGTTAGCCGCTCCACATTCTAATTCGCGCATTTCCGACAGATCTTTTGTATCTAGTAATTAATTGTAACATTAGTAAACTTACTTTCTATCCATAATTAAATTTATGAAACGGCGCGTTTGATTGGCCAGACGGAGACACCGCAACGAACGGCCGTCCACGTAAAGTCACCATTTACATGGTTAATTAGCCGTTCGCGTATCACAATTCTTTGCATTTCGATTGTAATCATCGACCTGCTTATTTTAATTTGCTGTCACATGCGCTGCGCAACAGACTAGAAAATCGCTAGAAATCTAGTTTATTGGATTTTTTGCCGGCGATAAATTTCGTTAAATTCACGCAATTTAAAAAAAATGGACGACAAAAAGTTCTAACCTTCAAGACACGGTTCGTAATCACCACGGCGCGTTTTCTTAGTTCTAAGCCGTTTACGGCGAAAAAGCAACGTCGTAACCTTTAAAATTATTAAAAGAATCGCTGTCTTATATGAAATAGGTAGTTTATTGCAGGTTTATCGTATGGAACACCGCAAAAATTAATGGTTGAGTGGCTGGTGAAGGAAACTCGGCCCATTACAACCGCAATGAAAAACTTGAATTGTTGCATAGATTATTTCGAAGGAAGTAGTGCTCAAATAATGTCTCGGACAATTTCATAAATAACGATCGTAAAAGTCATATTTGATCAGAAATTGGAAATTTGTTTATGATCTGTGACGTGTTTTGACTTCCGCGATCTGGTTTACAAATGCTGTACAATATCATTCATGGATGCAACTGTTTTGATTTGTAAAGCAGAGATATTTTCTCAAGGCCAACGAGTGCAAGTAAAAATTGTTTAAAATAGATGATGTTCGATTGCGCGAAATGCAAACGAAACTCTCGAAATGTATGTAATGCATTATTATTATTATTATTATATATTATTACAGATCCAGTGACTGCGTGTATGTCATGTTTTAGCTTTAGTTTTGAGTCGCATTAAAAAAACTTCAAGTACAGTTGATATTTGCAAGGCTATGAAATTGCTTTTTTTCTATCACTGGTCATATTTGCACTTGGACGTTCCAACAGAAGGAAAAGTTGAAATCCAGGATGTTCGTCAACTGTCACAGCTTTTATTATATTTATTATGATATTTATTTACATATCAATTTTGTCTATATTTGTAAATGTTTTGTTCAGCAACCCAACCCAACTTAATGATGCCTTAAAGTCAATGTTTATTTAAATTAAAAAAATGTCCAAAATGTAAACTAAACGAAATTAAGTCCAGGGCACGTGTAAATTAGGTCCAATCCATTCCAACCTTATAAAGATTCGAAACGTAAAATTGTAAAATATAAAATGAAGTGTTTAGAGTTGTTATCAGTTTTGTAAAATTGTTTTCTAGTAAAATTCTGAAATAATTTTTGTTCAAAATTACTCAGAACTTGCCACTAACCAATTATTCAACATTGCAAGAAAGTAGAAATAAGTCACGCATATTGCTACGTATAAGAAGGATTCATGTCTTGCATTGTATAAATAATTAGTGACAAGCTATGCATATGGCGAGTTTCCTACTAATTTTGTACATAGGATACAAAAATAATAGAAATTTATTCAAAATAAATAAAATGAATTCAAACGATACATTTTTACAACACAATTATTATAGTTGTATTAATAAAGTTTGATATTTTTATGTTATTGTTTTTGAGTTATAAAAATTGTCTCTTTTGATACATCGTGAATTCTACTTCTATTTTACAATTCAACCCAACCTAGCCCAACCCAACCCAACGAACAAAATAAAAACTTAGTAACAGAAGACTTTTGGTACGAAGAAGCAAAATAATCTGCAATTTTTGAATAAGTAAGTTTCACTTGAAAGTCTTAATTTGTTAAGTTTATCAAGTATCCAATTAAGATTTGATGTTATTATCTACGATAAATTTTCCCTTAAAATTAAAATAACGAATGCTCCAGCGAATAACCCAGCCAAAGCTAATCTAACTCAACTCAGCCATACCCAACCCAACGAACAAAATCAAAACTTAGTATCAGAAGTCATTTGGCAAGCTGCACAGTAACCTGCAATTTTTGATATTGCAAAATATTATCAATTAGTTTCAAAGTATAAGTAAAAAATGTTGTGGTCAAGTTGTTTTGAATAAAATGTTTACATGGTCAAAATTGTCAGAAAAAAAAACTCAAATACATCCAAAATCGAAATTGTGAAAATTTGTAAAACGCAAAAAGACATTAAAATTGATTACATAACAAAAAGTCTCAATATTACAAAAATGTCAAAATTCGAAAAACTTTTAAAAGCAAATTTGATATAATTCGGCATCTTTGGATTGGATGTGCAGAGATTCTTTTCTGTACAAAAAGTACAAGAAAACTTAAAATTAACCAAAAAATATTATAACCTGACCCAAGCCAACCCGTCCCAACAGAACCAAATTACAAAAATTCTTTGTATCAGCACACGATTTGTAAATCTTGAATTGAAACCCAAAAGCTACAAACAAATCGATTCAAAGTCGTTTATGCATTGAAACTAAATCCAATTAGCATTAAATTTATTGATTGAATTCTGCAAGAAAGGACAATTCTAAATGGACTTAAGTGGACTAAGTTTTTTACAATGCGTTTCCTAAGTCTTGCAGTAAATGCTGGAGTATATAAAAAGACGACCTTGATACCGCGGAGTAATTAAATCCGAAAAATATAAATAATCAGCAACCATAATAAGATACTGAAAAATAAAATATAAAAAATTACCCAATGGGAGACAAGCAAAATGACATAGTTTTAGGTTTTGATTAACGAGTGTCGTTTTTGTTAGCAACTTTAGCTGGTTTTTAATTTTCGTAACTTGGTTATGATGAGTAAGATTTTGAATTCAAATTATTTGATTGTTTCTTTTCAAGACAAATACTTTCAGATACACCAAGTTAATTAATTGTTGGAAATCTGAAAAAGTAAATTACTAATATATATTAAATATATTGTAGATGGTAAAAAATGAACAAAAAACCCAAAGGTTAAAATGTACAAAAATGCAAAATCACCAACATGGTGACAATATAGGAAAAATTACGATTAGCACATAGGATAAAATCACTTCCAACGAAATAAATTTTCAATTCTTTTAAATCTCGTCGTTAACGGAATTTCAAACCAATTTCGTTCCAACCCCGTCCGTCGGAAGTCGAAGATGAGCTACCGTGTTTATTTTTCATTACCCAGCAACACTTCCTAAATTTTATAATTTTTTTCACAAACATTTCACACCGAAATCACTTTAGAGAACTTACGTGGTAAATCTTAAGTAATCTCCGACGTTCCTATTAATGGAACAGAAACACACAACATCAAAGGCTCGGTTTACAAAAGCAAAATATACGGACGCGTGGGTGTACCTGAGTGCGGCGCTCAAACACGAGCTGAAACGACGTTAATTGAAAAAGTCTTTCTTAATAACAGACCTCAAATTCCGATACACAAGCCACGTCGTTTTCGGCAACCTCACGTTGTTTATCAACAACAAACATTTGCTTAACACGAAACACTTTCGATTATTGCCGTTGGAAATCTCACAGTGTTATGCGATCGGAGTGACTAATTTAAATGCAAAGCCTGCGGAGGTAATAATTAAGATGTGGGTGCTTCAAAGTTCAAATTTGTTATTTATTTAGTTTACGCGATTTACAAATCTAGATTTAAATAAATGATATTAATAATTTTATTGATTTGATTCTAAATTTAAACGTTGGTAAAAAATCAGGAGGAATTGGGCATCAAAATTAATAACAAAAAACGAAATTCTCTTTAACGCTACTCGTCAGGTTGGGGCAGCAATCATCAACGCACAATCTATTTACAGATTCTATTATTTGATACATGTCTTTATAACCAAAATGAACCCCCATATTTCATTAATTTCTACAGACCGTTAATATCGTTCGATTCGCTTAAACCAATTTGATAAGGACAACGTCGTTTTTCATTCGCTCTTTTTTATATTTAAACACAGACGGAATAATTTCGGAACGGTTACTCGTAAAACTAATTTGCGCCGACCAAATTATTCAAATGCACCCACTCCGTGCCAGCTTTCCATGGCGCACATTTCACGCTCGAATTTTCTAAATGACAAACTAATTTAATTATTCTACGTTGCGGATGCCGTTTTTGTGCACGCACTTGAAATTTAATTAACACGGCCGTAAGAATAAAACTCGATTTTGAATATCTAATGCACTATGAAGATTGTTTTAAATAGTTAATTAACAGTCGCCGGCTACAAAGACAATTAACGAAAGGCAATTTAATGCGAGGTAAACACGACACGGTTAACGACGGTTTTTTTTGCTTGTTTGATTTCGTCCCCTTTCATCTGTACATATTTTTAACTCTGTTATCCTTTCACCCAACCCAATCCAAGTAGGTTCCTCTATTCAGTATGGCTATCAGTTTCATGCTGTATTCCTCGTTCATTAATTTGCTGCATACCCACCTGATTCCACTTATTTTTCATCAGGATTCAATTTTTCCTTTAAATTTTCTCGTCGTTAACGATATTCCTGCCTTATCATACATTCTCATGAGATCAATAATTCATTCTCCCAGTTCTTCGTTTCTTTGATCTCTTATAATACCACTTTTAGTAAGCTCTCGGTTCCCAATTTCCCTCATCATACCTTATCACAATTTTCTCTGCTTGTCATAACTCTTTCGCTTCAGCAGAGTGCAATAAAACTCACTAAGGCATTGATCTACCTAGGTGTCTCCTTCAACCTTCAATTTTGGCATTTACATAACTGCCATATAATTTACTTATTTTTTGGAAATCAAGTCTCAACTGCGTCCACTGAATCTCGTACTAGACTGTCTGTATGCAAAAGTACAAATATTAAGACATTAATTTTAAAAATATTGGTGGAATGGTTGATGGAATTCCTTGTCGATAAACTCAAAGAAGAGCGAAACGATGTCGTTCATTTACAATTGAGGTGTACCTTTCAACCTAACCCAACCCGACCCCTCCAAAGATAAGGAAGTAGAGGAAAGAAGCCCAAAGAGTGAAACGATATCTTCTTGTTTTCTTAGTTCGTGTCAATTTATTTCTGTAAGTTTATCACAGTGTTCATTTGGTTTTGATTGGTTATAATTCCATTTTAGTGACTTGGTTTTGCCAATTCTTCTACAAATATTATCTACTTTTGTTTTAACGTGTGTTCATTTTTTAGTTCTCGTATCTTCCTTTCAGTGATCATACGATGTTCCAACTATACTGTTTTGCTTTGTTTACTTCCTGTTATGTTTACTTCTCTATTTTTTGTATTTTATTTATATTGTCCATCTTCTGTCCGGATATATCGTTTCCATGCTTCGTTCTGTTACTTTATTACTTGTTTGGTATTCTCTTTCCAAAATTGTTCTCATTATTTTCTTGTTGCTTTGTTGTTACGTTTTCTTTTCCCACATATTTCTATAACTTTTTTCATAAAGGTTTTACTAAATCCTCGTTCCTCTTCTAATGTCTAATTCTGTTCATTATCATCTATCTGTTAACTCTATTGTTTTTTGTATATTTCATCTTTCAGTTTATATTTTGATGTTTTCGTACTGTTGTAACTGTCTTTATCACTAGTTGATATTTTTGCCTTCAACAAACTCTATTGTAATAACAATAAAATGGAAATGACATAAATGTAAGGGTAATAGATGCAAATTTCTCAAGCTAACCCTGAGCACAGTCAGACACACGGCTTTTTGAAAATGTTTTTTTATTAATGCAAATTGATTTTCTGTTTTTGCTGGAGTCATATGATTAAAAATTGGCGGAGCCTGTGGTTTTACTATAAAGAAAAAGAGAAAACTTATAATAACAATTATAAGATATATACTGAAGTCCTTCAGTGTCATCCCACTGGTGATCCGTTCAGATTCTACTGAAGATGGCAACGTAGTTGCCGAAATACGTATTTAGATTTGTAAAAATCAAGTGTGGTAAGGGTTTTTATCTTATTATAAGTTTTCTCTTTTTCTTTGAGTCGTATGATATTAAGAACTTGATTAACTAATGTGTTCTTTTGCAGACCTGTTTAAATGTTTATGGTATTTTTTGATGCATGATTTTACCAACATTACAGTTGTAAAATTAATTTAAAATCAACTAGATTACTGGCTAATCAGTTTAGTTAGTTCTTGTAGTTTATTTAATCGGTTGGAAATTCCATTCTTCTCTCTGCCTAAAGTTTCAATCCCTTAAAAAATTTCTGTACCAATGGTAATATTAACTCGATTTGATGCATTGGTCGAATTAGTTGAAAATGAACTGTTCGACAATCTTCAATTTTACTGTAATTTTGTTAACAATTAAGGTTTTTGATATTCCTTGTTGACCAGATGAAATAATACCGAAACGATGTTCAAAGATTCAATCGCGTTTTGCAGGTGTTTTAATTAATGTTCGTGGTGGTTAATGTTTTGTCATTAGTACAGTTCTTTGTAGCACATATAACAGAATCAACTAGACTATTGGTAATTGTGTTGGTTAGTTGAATCAACATTTATAACTAATGAACATAATGAAGTGAATTCAATTGCATCAACCTCATCATCTATTGCAGAAATGCATTTTGCTAATAGGTCTGCATACAATGGAAGATTGACTTTCAACGCCATCCAACCTGAGATGAGATAACATAACATAAAAAGAAAGTAAATAAACATAATAAGACATATATTTATCAACCACTGGGATTTTTGGAATTCATTGTTGACAAGCTCA
This sequence comes from Geotrupes spiniger, assembly GCA_959613385.1. Lineage (NCBI taxonomy): Eukaryota > Metazoa > Arthropoda > Insecta > Coleoptera > Geotrupidae > Geotrupes > Geotrupes spiniger. The sequence continues at coordinate 11,067,503 of OY390735.1, read as the reverse complement.
AAAAGGAACAAAAACAAGAATCCTCCAAGTATTCTTTTATCAAACTGTCTAATTAATGTTCATGTAATAGGTTGATGAATGATTTATGTATAGTACTTTTTATCAAATTAGATTCAAGTACACTGCTTGTGCTTAGTATTCGTGCAGGTGCTTTAATCGGTTGATTGTAGGAAATTAATATTTAGCCAGTTTGAGCTTTAAAGAAGGTCTTATTTTTCGAAATTACATTTGATATTCAAAATTGACCATTTTAGCATTAATCTGTGATAGGCTGGGTTCTCATGAATATCTTCATTCCTCCAATATGCCCACGTTGGATGTATGTAATTGAGGGTTGACTTTCAATCTAATCTAACTTGACCTATCCCAACCCAACTCAACCTGAGACAAACAGTAAAACAAAGTGAAAAGTAGAGAAAAATAATTGCTATTGCATGTTTGCCATCCGAGGACTATCGATGACTTCGATATGATGATGAGGTTTGATTTGTGATGACCTGGTTGCCTCTCATAAAATCGCAAATTAAATCCTAGTCGACGAATGGCAGATATTTTATCCACCAAAACATTTAATTATTTCATAAACAAATTAACATAAAGTAAACGGCTGATGGAAATAAGAAACCATAACGAGGCGTTGATTTAAAGTGAAACCAAATCAACCAACTCCAATTCCATCCAATCTGAAAAGTGAATTTTCAAGTAGACATCCTAGAATCTTCCAATAGATAAATTTATTGAAATCTCCAGGCTTGTTTGTGAAATATTTGGAAGTACGAGTAATGTCTATAATTGATCTGTTAAAGCAATTAGGATTTGCTACGTTAAAAGAGTCATATCAAGCAAATGTGAGAATGAATATCGTTGATCCAGATTTGGAAATATCGAAAAATATAAAAAGTAAATACACTGGTTAACGTCAAATACAGGGAATTATGCCACAGTATCAGATACGATGTTACCATTTGGATTAAAATAAAATGTAAAATTAAAGACATTTTATTTTTTAATTTTTAATTTTCTCGAGATTTAAGTTTTAGATGCTCGAGTTTTATGAAAAATCCATCAGTAAAAGTTGAATTGTCGATTACAAGCAAATTTCAATTATACCCCGCGTTGTTCGACACAACTAGACACGACACTCCGACCAACTAAATTATGAAAGTGTTTCGTGATCATTTTAGACGTTTAAGTGGTGACAGTTTAACACTATTCCATTGTGGAACATTGACGTACTTAATTTTCCTTGGCTGTCAAATGTATTCTTCCGTAGTAATTCCAGTGAAATTCACCATAAAAAATCCAACCACACCAAACGATTACTACCACGAATTAGTTGATTACTAGTTCAAACACCTAACTTTCATACGGATGACCCTTATTTAATGCAATCACATGTAACTCACCCTATGCGTGAGAAGACCAACAAACCATCAATAGCAACCTCGATCTTTAAAATGACGATAACTGATACTTCAGCAATGATATAGTTCACCAGCACGGTTGATTTACTATCATTTAAAACAATATTTGTACTTTGGGGGCAATTTTAATTTAAAACGATAATTGTGGAATAATTACAAACACCACATGCGAGTTTTATGTCGTGACATTTACGACGCATAACCTTAATTATAGACACAGAACTTGCGCACGACGGCGTCGTATTATTACCCTCTTCGTCGTTTGAAAGTTCACTTAAAATTAAAAATCAACTCTAGCTGCTATGTGGTGGCCGATAATGAAAACGAATTAATGGCCTACAGATTGCCGATCGTTCAATTCCGGAGGTACGACCCGTAAAACAAAATTAGGTACAAGATTGTCATGATTATACTGGGTGTTTCTATTTAAAGCAGGATTAAGTGTTTTTTATTACCATGTGATTTTCTTAATCGGTTCACAGTTCTTGCAATACTTAAGAGTAATATAATGGCGTAATGGGGCGTATTTAGAATTTTTTTAAAGTTTATTTAAATTTGTGATTTACTATGAATTATAACTTAATTTAATTTTGCAAGTCCATTTGTTTGGATTCATTAATTGTTTTTAATGTCATTTTGTCGAAAATAATTTTTAAGTTGTGCACTGATACCAAGTTTTCAACGTATACATCGATGGGGGGGATAAGGCGTTAGAGTTATGGTATATGTTCAAATATTTTTGAAAATTATATGTTTACGTCAAGATAGTGGTCAAAGTAATATTTGACAATGATGACTGTGGGACATGGTCAAATGTATTTAAATACAGAACTGGTCATAGTATACTACCCTGAAGTACTCATCCTGGTACAATTGTAATACATAAAAAAATCTACTTTAACTATACCAAACTTTATCAGAGCTTCACTCAAACCTACAAGTATCACATGTGCTGCAGTGTTAAATACAGACCATTTAAAACAAACAATTAATGCAGGCTCTATTTATCATTTTCTACTTATATCAAGCGATATTTTCATGTTAAGTTATGTACCCAGAAGTTGGAACTTCTAAGTTTTGTCTTTCATCATATGTCACGAATATTGATTCACAACCCTGATTCAATATGTTGTTTTACTTTTTCATTTCATTATCTGGATTTTTTCGTCAATTTAAATGTATTTGCGTTAAGTTATTCATCAAACTTCTCGTTGTCAATGAATGATAGTGTATTATTTCCTTCCTAAATTCCAGTCAGCGTTCGATGGTTCTGTATAATAAATCTGTTGGTGTCAAAGCTGATTTTTACGTACAATACGTTTCTTCAGTTTTACTTTTATAGTGAGAGAAACTTTTAAATATTTATATTTGAAGTTCAATGATCAATGTAATTAACTTTCCATTGATAACAAATCATTTCGAATAGATTTCATTACCATTTAATTATTTTGAATTTAACATCTTGAACATAATTGACTTACACAATATAACAAGAAGAAATTATAAAAGTATAATTACTGAGCTTTTTTCTTTGAGCGGTGGTTGGGAAATAATTGAAAACCTACATTCGTGGAATTCTTATTATTTTTCAGCAGCTCGTTCTTTAATTTTCAATCGCTACTGGCTAGATTCTTTCGCGCTGTATTTCGCACAATTTAATTGTCTTTCTTCGCTTATTAACATTGTTTATGATATTTGATTTAATATTTTAATAATTGAGACTTGTTTACTTATTTCATTTATTCGTTTAATTTTGCAGACGGCTGAAGTACACTGTACTTAAGAATATTGAATCCATGTCGTCGATGTATCAGGACTCGACACTACAAAATAAACGATACGTTTTCATAATTACATTAAGTAACCACGGAAATCAGCACAAATACTTTTCAACAACGACCGCTAAAACGACAATAATTCGCAAAACGATCGAAAACTGTCGTCGGCGCTATTGTGTCCGACCATACGACGTAGACAATGTAAGTAACGTTCAATTTGGTATGAGCGAAACTCCATTAGAGGTCAGCGATGCGACGTCGTTTGGGAACTGCCGACTTTTGTGCAGATTGGCAAGCTCTTCATTGGGCGCCGCGCGCGCGAGAAGCAGCTACCCTTCTTTATATTTTCTTCCGGATCCCGCCCCGTCCCCCCCGTCGTGCTCGCTCACTAATTGCACATTCTTGACATAGTTTCGGGCCCGCACCCTCGTCCCCCGACGCCGCCCCCGTTTAACTTGGGCCCGAGCCGCCTCCGGCCTCCGCGAGACGTGTCGCATAAATAAGATGTGACGCAACTTGGATAAAACAGCACAACAATTTGACGAATTACGTACGCCGCGGCCTTCCTGAAAATGCAAACTGAAGTGGCGTTTTCTTTGCCACTTTGGACGTTCGGTTAGGGCGACGGAAAAAATGCGTTTATTGTAATTTTCGATCTGGAGGTTTCAGGTCTCAATTAACAATGTGTTAAGATTATCATTGTTGTTAATTGTTATACAAAGCATTTATTGTTATAAACGATAACGATTTCTAGGACAATGAGATTGTCTAGGACATGAGTAGTAGTTAACTTCAACATGAATGAATTAAAATATCCAGTAAAGAAGGACTAATTTAACAAATTGAAAAAATACACTAAAATATATCAAACCAAGGCTAGATAAAATATGCCATATAAAATTCAATGAGTTATTTAGGATTTACGAAAGTATGTATAACTTAAGAACCCTCTCAAAAATGTTGACTGCAACACAGAGGTGGGCGCGTAGTTTATAGAACTTCATCACATACACCATTATTGACACATAAACAAGATATAAAGCAAACAAAAATAAATACACGTAAACTAAGGTAAATAGACGAAATAATGACACGTATAAGTGTGAACTTACGTTACTTGTTACTAATATATCTCTACGTATTCAAGATAAAATAGAGTTTGTTTTTAAATATTGTGAGGAACTCAAGGGTCATTTAAGAAATGTATCAAGTAGCAGAAAAATTAATTTTGAAGAATAACTGGTCCATTGAATATTCTGAATAAGTCTGAAATTCACAATCTTCATGAAAAAATCAATGAATTTGCTGTAAGACATATTTATAAAAAAATCGATTTTATGTTTTTATTGTGCGATCATTTGGACTATTTATTTAATATTTTAAATGAATAATTAAATGCGGGTCGTTTTTATAATTGACTATGTTCCTGCTGTGAGGGCTAATAAGGTTTATGGAGCATTTATTCTAGTAAGCGAACGGCCAATATTGTACTCGAAGCAACTCTTCATTGATGGTAATAAAAAATCTGTGGCATTAGCACGAAGTTATCGCGGTTTAAAAAAAACAATGGATAGACAAAGACTAATGTATGAAGACATTAGACCAGAGTGCACACATGCATCTGTATATCAGTGATAAGGAACGAGTTTGGAGTTGATTTTTTCATGGCCAAAAAATCTACCATAATACAATTGGGTTTGGCCAATAAATCAAAAATTACCCACTCCTTTCATCTGTCCATATGCACCATTAACACGACTCCACTGTACCGCTGACAAGTCTGATCTATCATTACACTATATTTTCCCATTTCGATAGCACTGTATTTACTTCTTGTCTGTGGCTATAGTATAGGCTGCAGAAATAAAAATAGAACAATGTAAGACGTAACCAGCATACGTGAGGGTGAGAAAAGAAATAAATGAAACGTTGAGGTTGAAAAAAGGAAAACATTGAAGGAACGACTAAACAATTATAAGAGGGAGGTACGTCTAACCCAACGCCGAGGGTTTTTAAAAAGGATTGGGTTGGATTGAGTTGCGTTGGGTTGGGTTGGGTTGGATTGGATTGAAGAATTAGAATTGGAAATCTTGTGCAGGATTGTACGTGCAAAATATTTTCAAAGTCCTGTGAGTAACATTTCCAATAAGATTGTTTTACATCATGGTGACATTTCACATTTTCAGCCAAACTGAGTGAAGAATTTTCAATGAAAATTACGATACGCTCTAAGTAACCAAGAAGAACAAAGCAGTTATAAGAGAGAGGATTTTTCCGTCGAGGATTTTTAAGAGCAACAGACACCAATAATCTCTAGCCGAGTCAATTAAAAAAATAGGGTAAGTCTTAGTCACGGCATATTGCAACTGGGCAGAGACAGAAAGCAGTAATATCATAAATTGGTCCCATCTTCCACTCCTTGGAATGTATGGCACCTTCCTCGGATCAGTTTCATTATGATTCTTTATTTTTTATCAAGGGTTGCGTTGCGTTGTGTTGAAGAATTAGAAGAGAAAAACCGTTGCTAACCATTTCCCCCCATGATAATTGCGACTTACACTTTTGACCGCGATTTTCAAAAAATAAATAAAAAAAGTGTACACTTTGCAAAAACAAAGTATGAATTTGAATATTTAGGTGATAATCAAAAAGAAACATGAAACGTAAAGGTTGGAGTCATTATTACAATTCTTATAACAACAATAACATAGACGTGTTTTTCACGACGATGCCTCAAAAATTTAAAACATCAATCAAAAAATCCACTCTGATTCAAATAAGACATTAACTGTTTTCGTTCAAAGATAGTTTCGTTATCTGTTTTTTTTTTTTCATAAAATCTGACCCAACATCGAGGGTTTTAAAAAGCAAGAGTTTCTAGCCGAGTTATTTAAAGGATAAGCTAAGTCTTAGTCATGACATGTTGGAACTGAGCAGAGAAAGCTGTAAGATAAAAAAAATGGTGGGGGGATCTGACATATCTATATATCCCACTATATCTTGAACTTTATTGCACCTTTACATATTTCGCTGATCAGTGTCAATATGATGGTTCTTTATTTCTTTATCAAGGGTTGGGTTGGATTTGGGTTGAGTTGAGTTGGGTTGGGTTGAAGATTTAGAAGAGAAAACACCGTTGTTAACCGTTTCCCTCCATGATAATCATGACTTAGAGAAAAAAAATAGTACCAACAAGAACTGCATATGTCCTACGATACTTTGTCATTTTTAGTATTGAATATCAACTGCGTATATGATTTATTTTTAAAGGATTTTTAAATTTAGAAAACATCATAATTAACATCGCATGGGTTGGGTTGGGTTGGGTTGTATTTGTTGTAAAATTTTGTATTATTTATATTAAATGTAAAAACATTATAATTTTTCATGGTCGAAAATTTTGTTTACTTTTACTTTTAATAGAAATAATACACAATTTCAGTCCATTCGATGCTAATTATACAATGATTTCGAAATTTAAAAACAAATCAAAATCAATTTTTTGTTTTCTTGACATATAGATGACGTTAGTACACTCGCACAAACTTTTCGCAACAACTAAGATTTGCATGACTACATGCACATCTCCGGATGTGATTGGTGATCTGACGAGTCTTGACTTACGAAACAGCTGTCACTTGATACATCAGAGGCACTTAGAAGCAAACACGATGTACGGAAAGAAATTAGTATCTTTAAATGCAATAATACTTGCAGGGATGACATACGACTCAACAACCAGTCAAATCTCCTTCATTTTCGATCACTCAGATAAAATAATAATAACAGTTCATTTAGCTTTAGCGTCCTTCTAAATTAAACAACTCGTAGTCAAACAAATTGAACATGGCAAATATTGGCGGAAATCAAAGTTGAAAATTAAAGAAAGAAATAAATTCTAACCAGTGACATAACAAAACAAAATCTTGTCCACCGACAGAGCGGAGAAGATTTAGGCTAGAAGTAAAATTCATACTTTTATAAAAAAAATTATTAATATATATATATTATAATATGTAGCTTCACGTTCATGTTTGATAAACGATAAGTTTATTTTAGTTACAAAATTTATTATTGAAACTAACAATAAATTAATATGAATTATTTGCCAGAATTTAGATTGTTTGATAAACGGCAGGTGTATTTCACTGACAAAAAGAATGATTGAAGACTTTTTTAGCCGAATTATTAATTTAGAAAATCGTCGCTTTGAAATTATTCTACAAGAAAGAATTAATTGATAGATTACATTGTGTAATATGGAAAATATGTGCAGTTCTGTAGGTAACATTTTCAATAAAATTTCTTCGTTCATGGTGACATTTCCTATTTTCAGCCAATCAGAGCCGAGAATTTTCAATTTAACGCGTCGCCAATGTCAATCTGTTTGTTTCACCCCGATTCAGTCGATGGTTTACATCTGAAGAGAACGCACGCACAGTTTTGACCGACGCGACGGCTCAAAAATTAAGATTAATTAAAAAAATCCACTCTGATTCAAACCAGAAATTAATTAACACGATTGTCTTTTTTTCAAAAAAAAAAACTTTCGTTGTCCGTTACTTATTCGTCATAAAACCTATCTGTGTTTCTAATAAAGAAATATTTCTTAGTGAACATGTTTTTGATTTAAAAAAATGTCCCAATTTAAAAACTAATTGAGCAAGAAGGTAATACGATGGTAAACTGGATTAGTGTAGGTTCGCTATTTGATTCGATCCCAGGAACAAAGATAATCTGGTAGGTGTTTGCAGTTTTTATTCGAGATTTATGATCAAATACCAAATTTTATTTTACAGCCGCCTATAATACAAAAAGGTGTTATTTGCTCATTGATTAGCACATATGGATAAAATTAATTTTAAATTTTTTGTCTCTTCGATTGGTTAGTTGTTTTCACCACACTATTCAGATCGTTGATAGGCTGTATGTTATGTACCTTAACATTAACGATGAGAATAAATAGGAAAAGCTAAATCATAAACACTCAAAGCACACTAAGAAAAAATTTGCCCATAATATTTTCAAAGCCATATAACACTTGTGTTAAACACAACATAATTCTAGGCATTGATATTATCGTATTCGAAAATCACAACGATAACAATTAACGCCGCGTAGTGTGTTCCGGACATAAAACCTTGCAACTACGGAAACAGGTTTAACTAATTAGAAGTCACAGTAAAATGGAACCAAGTGCCGGTTCTAAACTGCGATGGATCTCATAGGCACATCAACGTTTACGTAACATAGCAGTTGACACAAAAACGCTTTGCTTTAATTTGAATTTACACGCGGTAATTGCAGCGACCATTTAAACGAATAGCTGCGCGCAAGGCACTAGGATTTTTCGTTCGGTTATTGCATTTCATTGCAACGGCGCGACACACGCGGCGGACGTCATTGTTTTCGTGTAGGCTGGCTTGCGGCCGCAGTCGATCGCATTCTAATGGTAATTTCAGTGATAATGTCGGACGAATTACGAAAAATGTGGGGCACCATCAATTAGACTTATCGCGGAAACATTACAATTGCAAATTGCAAAAGTCCATCATGCAGGTATGCGAAAACTTCGAACTTTTCCAGAAATTATTATAGAAGAATTCAAGGAAAACCTCTATCGTATCGGAAATGGAAAAACACCGCATTAATATTCATGAATTCGATTATTACCTGTTACGAGTAGACGGCGTAATATAATCGTAACATTCACGAAATACGCAAAGATTGAATAATAAGTTTTACGATCTTCGTTTTTTTATGGTAAATAAGGCAGCGATTTTGTTATTACTCATTGTCTGTATATTTTACAACAGGTGGTAAAACTTCTTTTTTTACCTATTGCAGGATAATATGCATTAATACGCAAGATTGCGATTAAAATATTTGCCAATTATGGCTGCATTTATATATATAGTCAATAAAATTACTAGCCTTGCGCGTTCATAACAAGAACGAAATCGTTTAAAAGTCCAAACAGTGTTCTTTTCGCAAGTACAACCTGTTTAATAAATATTCATAACGTTTGATTTGCATGATTAACATATATGTAGTAATTTTATATAACTACTGTTTGTTATTGTTTAGTTGCATAACGAACGAAGCATGAGATAATGAAAAGGGTCAGTTTGCAAATAAGTTTTCGCCTGAAACGATAAAGATATCGATAAAGTAATCGTTCTCACTGGTGTTAAATAGGAAACATAGAGGAACAATGAATAGGACTATCAAACTCTGAAAGAATGCAAACTGTAATTAGAGATATGGACATGCAAACGTTGCAAATAAAGCAAAGAATTGTGGAAGATAAGTGACAAATGAATGAAGACAGTAGAGAAAATATAGGTCAGGTGGAGGTCAAGGTAATGAACGCTAGAAATAGGAATATGCGTAAATACTAAGTAGAAATAGAAAGGATGTGATAGATGAGCAATAGATGAGAAACATACACAAAGAATAACTCCATCGAAAAGAAATCATGAGGATAGAAGATTTTATTAAAGAAGAGGAAACCTCGTTTCTAAGAGGAAGGAAGTCAAAGGACAAAATGTTGCAATTTAATGGTGAAAGGACTTCTGGGTGAAACAATGTGGATTGGATAGAAGGCCAACAATAAAGAAATGGATTATTGAAAATAAAAAGTCATGGTACACAGTAATTATATGTATATGTGTAGTCCTATTTATTTATAAATTGAAGTTATGTGTTTGACATATTAACTTACGTCAGTTCCATTCTTGGAACTGTGACATTTTTTTGCATTGAAATGGCATGACGATGATATGTATAGTTTTATACAAGCTAGTGTAGGAATTTCACACAAAATTTCTTGGCCAGCACACAATATAAATTGTACAGATCTAATAACATCGCTAGTGTGATCACAGAATTTTTTTTTATACATGGACTTTCCTTAGACTCCTGCCAGATAAATTATAATACGTACTAGTTTCCATTTAAAATGAAATATGTGAACATCAATAGGGTTGAGTACTTCTTTTGTGTTTCTCGTTTCCTCTTTCCAATTTTTCTTAATACCGTTTAGATCTTGCTCTACACTTTTCAGCCATCTCTTTCGTGGTCTACCATATCTCGTCTTTCCAACTGGGGCTCTGTCAAAACCATTTTTGGTAATATATTTCTACCCATTCTTTCTGTATGCCCTATCCACCTTAGTCGTTGGGCTTTTATGACGGATGTTATCTTTGTTTCTTTATACATAATGTCTAGTTCCTTATTTGTTCTTCTTCGACAGCCGTCGTCTGTTATTATTCTACCGTAGATAGGTCTTAGAATGTTTCTTCCCCATCTATCAAGGGCATCCTCATCTGGTTTCTTGGTGACCATGCCTCACAGGTTTGCCTTGTAACGTTTGTATAAATTCTTATCTTCATTCTTGTAGACGTATTCTTGTGTTTTGCTTTTTCTTGGTTTATTTCTAGTCCGAAAACTTTGGATATTTCTCAATTTTTTTGTAACTTTTTTCATTGACGCTCGTTGTTGTATATTCTCCTTTCCATTTTTAATTAATTGTTTCTAATTATGCTTTCCAAAACCAGCCACCTTGCCTCGTGCCTTTTCCACCACAAATGCTGTTTTGATTAACAGATTTGTTTCTCCTGAAACATGGCCTGAAATACCCCAGGACACCTTCATTGCTTAATCTTACAGAATATCTCCTAAACTTGTGTGGTTTGGGACTATTTTTCCAATTATTTTGCCCCCCCCCCCCTTGATTTAACATCCTCATTCTGCAATCTTTCCACATCATATAGTTTTCCTACGTTTCTTGTATTTTTGGGTTGCAGCTTATACTTACTAAGAGATCATGATCTTTGTCTTCCATTAAGGTCATTTTCCCATTGTAGATTAAAATTAACTGTAAAATCACTTTAGGTTGGATTGGGTTGGGTTACCCAAAATGAAGAAGCACTGCAACGAAGAATGTACCAAAAGATTCGAGACTTTAACCCACGTCCAAAGGCTGATGAATGGCATCGCACCAAATTGCGAACCATTGAAACCCATGGCCCTTTAGGTGCTATGTGATACATTATAATTATAACATACGTTTGTCTACATTCGTCAGTTGGTAGTTACACTTCCCTAAATTCGTTCAACGACTTTCTTCAAACAAACGTCTACTGTTCACTTCCATACATTACTTTCATTGGGCGTTCGCAATTTAATTCATTCAGAAAAGGCGGAAGAATAATGCATACGTAATTTAATAGCCGTTTCGCAACTTTATAGGAAACGACTCGCTGCACTTATATGCTTACCGGTAATTGAAATCGATTTAAAAGTGACTAATTATTATTCGCAAATATTGGAAATTACTGCCGCTAATTAGATTAGCCGCCGAGCCGCGAGACGCGTGATTGCAGTCGCCGGGTTTCGTTGCGGCTCGTAACTTGTTATTATGAGACGTAACGGTAAATGTAAGAGTCGCGCGTATCGCTGCAACATTTACCTTCTAAACTCCATAAATCTCCGCCGCAAACAGCACTATTGTATTTTGCGAAATATGTTTGCGAGAAAGTGGATGTACAAGTTTGGAGACGTGCCTTTAATTGACTTTTGAAACGGCGACGGCGTTTTTCCTATATTTGCCTTATGAAATCTGAGTTCGATAGATTATTTATTCGCAGGAAAGTTAACAATGATTGGTTGCGTCGTCGGTACAGTTTAGGCGCACGTGCGAAGAAAGTTAGGGTTTAGGTGATTATTTCAAGTCGTTGTGTCTATTTTAAGGTACGTTGAAGAAATGAAAATCGGAGGCAGTTACATGAATTCAAATGACATTAGCTTTTGGCAATGTTACAATGTTATAGCTTTATAAAACTATCCGGCGTATGTACGTTACCCAACTACCCTACACTTAAGAAACTAACTAACGAAGAGCAGTTAAAAAGGACCAACATTTTAGACACTGGGATCATTCAAAGTAGCATATAAACGAACACTAAGTATGAAGTAAGTAAGATTTTAATTTTTGCTACCCTTTTATGAAAATATTGTCATCGGAACTACATATTTGGGCAAAGTTTCTAGTCGATACGATATGTGGAAGTGGGTCGAATTAGCTTACAAAATTTCACTTTCACTGACTAATGAACTAAACAGAGAAGTTCACTACAAGTCTCTAAATTTAAAGCTGAAAAACTTCTAAACCATTTTCTTCTAGTAGTGTTCAACCCGACAAAATCCAAGAAACCATTTTGGTGTGCTTTACTCTTCGATGTGTTCAGCAAAAGAAGTGGGAGTGAAATATTAGTTGAATAGAAATCGATGTCGGATTAATTATATTTAGCATCAAAAGTAGGCACAAGGATGACAAAAATGTTGAGCTGGGCAGAGGTGGATTAAGTTCAACATGGGTTTCATTGGGTTGTGTTCGCATATAAAACACTTCAGTGAATAAATGAAAGTAGTTTTACTCTTCTAGAGATCAAGTGCGAGGAAAAGCTGATAAAACTAATTTTTATGACATAATTCATATTAATTTGAATTATGTCGTTACACGTTCAAAATTACAGTGACTAATGACGATAGACTTCCTAGTTACAATGGTAATTGTGGCAAATTGACACAGTGTCTCAAACTAGGTTTAATTAAGCAAAATTGTAGGTTTGGATTTTACAAAGAATATTGTGCCCAAAAAGGAAAAATAATCGTAACATGTAAAGATCCAGAGTGATTTAGTGAGACTAGTGCAGACGGGAAGAAAATGGCGAAGAAGAAAACGGCATAGACATACTACGTAGAAAAGAACACAGAACAAGCTTACATAATAAATTGAATGTACGAGGGTAAGGAAATGAAAATTCATAATAAGAGAAATGGCATATGAAGCAGTCGTCATTGAAAACAGGATATTTGAAAGTGGACGAGTTTGGTTGACTTCCGCTGAGGTGGATTAGATTGGGTTGACTTGGGTTGGGTTTGAAACCTATCGTAATAAACTTTAATTTTGCTTATGTCGAGTTATAGATCACGACACTGGATACTATCCATGTGATTGGGCGGATGAGACAATTGATAAATGATCCAGAAATGCCCACACGTTCCAACGGAGAAAATGGATCAATGTTTGATAAAATTGGCACAAATATTGCGAATATAACTTTGTCGAAAGTGATACTTTGAGGTCAGCAGAAATGTGAACAGCAGAATATGAAATGACGAAATTTAACAACAAATGGGAGTGGAGGACACGACCATGAAAGATGTGGAAATGAAAGTCAATGTTCAACGAATGGCCTACGCATGCTACCAAAGGAGACCATGCAATGGACACCAAGAAAAGGGAAAAAAATTAGAAGAAGGGAATTATAAAGAAGATGAAGAAAGGAACAATCCAAAAGAATGAAAACGATGAATCGTTGCAGTAACTAATAAGATTATTTGTCTCCATCATTAATTAAATCTAGAATCACTAAATATTAAAGTGGATTCGCAACATCCCAATCTTATTCTACCCAACCCAACCCAACTAGGGGTACTGTAGCTGTGTACAGGTTCCACAATGCTAATCGGAGTTACAAAGAGATGATGAATATGTTATGTGAGTATGTAGGTGGATGAGAACGACAATGGAAAGAGTTATTGCATCGATCACATACAGAATTGAAAAGTGATGAAACACAGGTTGCATGAGGACGAGCATTGTGGAAAATGAAGGAAAGCGTGTATAATTGGTTGAGTGAATGTGAGATGGTGGATGTACATGGTGACAGGAGAAATATTTTGAAAATAAATATATAGGTGGAGGTGAGAAAGGTGAATGAAAGACCGGAGCTAAGACCAGTTAATGTTCGGAGATTTTATGGTCGAATAAATAGAGAAAAAATTGAGATGCGTTGATGTTATTTTTTAAATAAAAATAATCATAACTGAACACATTTTATTTATTTCCACCGACGCTCGAACACCTTACGTTTGATGGAGTAAACATAGTGCAACCGTGCATATTTTATAAACGCTATCTAAGTGACATCTTGAATGTAAGGCGCAGGCTGTGAAGATATTGACCGTATAGTCCGGTGTCTGTCCACTCCGGGAAATATCCGGGCAAGTACGGGGTGGGGCGAGGTTCTGACAACTGGACACTTCCACGTTTTATGCCTGCTCACTTGGAATTGCCCGGTCTCGCTTCGGACGGTGCACGCCGCCCGACTCCGGCGACGCGCCGCTCGCGCCGGACAGAGACGGAGAAGCCGACGTGGCGCGGGCGCCGCGGCGACGCAATAATACGCTGAATTCACACATTGCACCCTTGGCTCTTATTTCCGGTCAACCGGAAACCAATAACGGGGACTTCTGTTTTATGCCCAAAATTGATGTTGTCACACTCGCACGTCGGGAACACGCGCGAGGGTGAACGCGCTTGCGAAATTTCGAACGGACGACTGAACTACGGGCGTAACGTAATTCGAAGGTTTCGCACAAATTAACTGGGCGCAATTGAAAGCGTTTGAGATACGGACGTTAGCCCAACCCTGTTTAATGTAATATTGCTTTAATATTAATAGAATTGTTTTTCATTACTTATATGTATTGTAATGATTTTATAACTCAATGACAGAACGATGTCAAAATTCGTAGCTGACGAGCTGAAAGTAGAGCGAAACGATGTCGTCTAATGATCCAACAATAAAAATATTGAAAGGAAGTGCTATGGGATGGAAGCAGGTAAAAGCTCGACAGAGTAGGTTCTGATTATGTTATGAAGACATTAATAAGCATTATTATAATAGAATCACACACAAAGAGAGAATTTTTTTGAAGCTACATTTTTATCAGCCTAGCCTACGTTGCATATAGATGATGCAATGATAGATTTTTAAAGCAGAAAAGCACTACTGGAATATATGCCAACTCGCAACGTATCAAAATATGAAACTGTTTAACACTCAAGTACTATATGATCGATTATCGCCGGTTACCAAAATCCATAGACCCTTTACTAGGCAACCGAACGATGTGGCTAAAAATCACCACGATATTTGTTATAAGAATTTCGTCGAAAAGGATATTTACGCCAATCCTCGAAACCCATATCCACCCCAACCCAAGTCATCCCAACCTAATCCAGCAATTAGAAACCAACGATTTTCTACACTGCAAGAGTGTAATAATTTGTGAAATAGATTCGTAAGGGTAGGTTTAAAGCAAATTGTACTAATAACTATAAAATCAAGACAAAAGTTGAACAAAATTAACATAAAAATGACGAGTGGAGTAAGTTAGTAAAATTGTTGGATTCAAATATCACAATAGGAGTCACATAGAGAAAGAAACTAGATAAACAAGAATTAAACAATGAAGACAAATAAACACCAAGAAATGAAACGAACAGTAATAACAAATATAATGGAGAATATTCAAAAATTAACAAGATTCAAGTGTACCCAAAACCAATTTCACTCTAGTCAAATATCTTTATTAATTATTTTCTTGAACTTATTTTTATATTCATTCGAAGCAATCTTTTTAATTATGCCCTCCTTATTCATCAACATCCATCACATTCCATCCCATATTTGAACTTAACAGAATATTAATTTCATATGCATTGACATGCAACAGGGTTGTACTCTAGCGCCAGCATTGTTTATCTTTTTTATCAATGAAATGTGAAAGTATGGTTTATCACTTTTGTCTTGGTGCCATGCATTGGGGCGGGGGGCGTTCATATTAACGATTGATAATGGAAAATTCCTTAAAAAATTCTAAATGACTTGGCAACTTCATCATTTGTTGATTTTGATGAAATTCTGAAAATTGCGGCCAACCTCAGCCCAAAGTCGAATACATGTGTACAAAAAAAGCTTCAGTGAACACAACATAATATTTCTCAACTTAGTTGTAGTATAATTTGGTTGTGTTTTGGAGAATTAGGTCAACCCAAATCCCAATCCATGTACAACAACAACAAAATATTCCACTCCACCCAATATTTCGAAATCCATGTATACGAATAAAAAGTTCAGTCCAAATCAGCCGAGTTCTGAACATTTCAACTACCCTCAATCCAATTCCAAATCCGTGTGTACAAAAAAAGTTTCAGTCAACCCAACTTAATATTTTTGTTTGTAAGAATTTGGTTGGGTTGGGTTGGGTTGGTTATTTTAAAAATTAGGTAAACTCAAATTCAAACCCATCAACAGCAACAAAATAATAGGTTCGGTAAAAACAATTAAGTCAATCCAAATCTAAATCGATGTATACAAACAAAAAGTTCAGACAACCAAACCTATTATTTTCTATCTAATCGAGGATTTGGTCGAATTGTGAAAATTTCGGCCAACCCAAATACAAATCCACGTGCACAAAAAAGCTCCAATCACCCAATTTAATATTTTAATGTTTTGAAAAATTAGATACACCCACCAACAACAAAATGTTCAACCCAACCCAATATTTCCTATGTTTTTGAATTGTGGATTGTGTTTGGGTAAAAAATTAAGTCAATCCGATTTCAAATCCTTGAATACAAATAAAAAGTTCTGTCAATCCAACCGATTATTTTACATCTAATTGAGGATTCGGTTGTATTCTGAAAATTTCGGCCAATCTCGACAAAACTCTAAATCCATGTGTACCAACAAAAATGTTAGTCCACCCAACATAATATTTCCCACCTAATTGCGGATTGGGTTTGGTTATAGTTATTTATTATATAAGACGATGAAATTTTACTTTATCTCTTAGAGCGTTGTTAGCGTCGAGACGTTAGTAGAGACGCTAATTACGCTCGAGAAGATAATGAGATTTTTTTCTATAGAAGGAGGAAAAAATCAAATGTCAAAGAAAATTACAATTTTTGATACAAAAATTGCAATTGCGTTGTCCGTTACGATGGTTTATTCTGTCAGTTTTACTTTATCTACCCTTGCGGTTAAAGTGCCACTTTATCTACTAAAAATTGATAAAAAGTAGCTTAACATCTGCTACAGAAAAAAAATATGTGAACCAAATTTAATATTTCCCATCTGATTGAAGATTTAGGCCAACATCAACACAAATTGAAATCCAGATATACGAAAAAAGTTGAGTCGAGTACATTAGAGTATCATGCTCATGTGAGCTCCATATTATGTTAACGGATTATGTGCTGTGGTGCATTAAATTTGCTTGCATTGGTGAAAAAAATTCGCACAGTGACAGCTAAATCAAAATCTTACTTTATAGAGTAAATCCCTATTTCGAATTCACAAGTAACGATGTTTATCCGATTCCCTGTGGAGTATGTCAACTGAATATGAATAAGTACAAGTACGTCAAACATTATCTCACCATTTGATAGTTTGTGAGGTAACCGTTTTCTATCCAAGTAAATATCTAATGTAATAAATGATGATTATTATTAAGATAGTTATCTCGTGTCGTTAGTCCTCGACTAAAACCTGCAATATTAAAATTTATTGCGACACCATTTTTGCAATGATGTATTTTAGATGTTTATCAAGCAACATTAATCATAAAAGAAATATTAATGTCGAATCTTCATTTATTATTATCTGCTCTTTTGATTGAATGGGTTGGTTACATATTTTAATATGTCCTGTATGTACGTTTATTGACGATTATTTCAAAATTTGATACTTTAGATAACGCGTTCCCATACATGTAAATGTCCAATGAAATAAATGGTTATTGTTGTTAATGAACTTATCTCGTTTTGTGCACTAATCTGTCGTGGAATAAAAACACATTTGGCAATATTAAAGTTTATTGTGACACGTTTTGTTATAACAATGTGTAGTCGAAGGACAATTAAGCAACACATATTAATATGACAATTGTTATTAAAAAATGCATCTCACGGCCGACTTTCTATATACTCTAGCATTTTTTGTATACACTAAGACAAATCATTGTATAGAATCTAAGGTTTGATTATTATTTAATTCAATAAAATACAGTTGAAAAATTTTATTATTATTTATTTTTATTTCATATCGAATCTATATTCGATATGAAATAAAAATAAAGGTTCAAAAAATTCATCGGCAATAATTTTGCCGATGAATTTTTGAACCTTTTTGTCCTGCATTTTAAAAATAATTTGGTTGTGATTTTAATATTCAAGAATGTTTTTGGAATTCGAGCAGCTTTTGGAGAAATTATTTAGATATCCCGTAAATGTTTAAATATTCAATACGATATTTTAAACGTTGCCAAAATATTTAAGAAATTTATGAATTTAAAAATAGACAACCCTGAATTATATTCCATGTTGAGTCAACTTGTTTGATGAATATATGCAGTTTGAAAAACTCACGAGTTGGGTGAGCATTATGGGCAGGAGGGTGGGTGACAATAAGCTACAGCGCCATCATTTATTCTTAAGGCTGTCTAATATATTAGAGAGAAAATAACTGGTCTTGTCACATTAACAAAGGGACCTTAAGGTCAAGTAGATTGACCCACAATAAGACGTCGAAAAAATAAGCGAAAGCCCGTTATAACAACGTACGAGAAAAAGGTAATAATACTTATTAAATAATCCCATAACTAGTTAGTAAATAATAACTCCTACACGCGGCAACGACTTTATAATTCGCGAGACACGACAAGATAGTACTTACGTGCGAGAATACGCGATACAAACGACACACATCGACGTCATTAGCATACAAGTTTAATTTGTCGACGGGCGATTCGTAAAAAATATGGCAACCCGGGTTGATTACAGAATCCGCCGCTTTCATCCTCATAATTACCGTCGTAAATTTCGACTACTTTAAACATTCAGGATTTATGAAATTACGCCGACGTATCCGCGCTTAAAAAAATTGCATATTTTTGCATGGCATTTGGGAAACGGCGACAAATAAAGCAATAAACAATCGACGAATTGAAAATTTCCGATAAAGGCGAACTGGTTTGGAGTCGCAAATTGGCGATTGAATTCAGACGTATCCTACAGGTGGCAGCGTAAAAACTAAGCGGGGCGCTCGCGATCCGCTCGGTCTACTGAATAACAATCGGTCGGATTACACTTTTATAACTTTCAGCGCGTCGTAAATGTTTATTTTTTGCCGTCTTTACGATTTAGGGTAAATTTTACGTCCTCCATTCATACGAGAGTCGACGTAAAATTCGTTTTAGTGGGTCGTTGGGAAATAATTGTCTTGAACTTGCTTACTGTAAGTCGCGACGAATGGGCCAATGAGGATTATGTCGTGTAAACAATTAAAAATGAATTAAAGGTGGGATAAGTTGATTCTAATCGTTTGGACTATATACCACATGTTACGTTGAAATGGAATGGAAATTTAAACGATAAGTTACTGCAAACGTTGTTTTGTTTAATAGGACAATGATAAAAATATTCTCAACGCGAACAGGTTTAACAATCGACAGGAATTTTGAGTCGACGACCCAAAAATAATAAGTAAATCTAAATTATAGCAATAGTACAAAAAGCTAGTCACCGAAGTTCATGTTTCTTTGAACGTTGGTGACTTACCAAGTAAATGTTTATTGAGATTTTTGGCAGCAACATGTCATGTAATGAAATGATGGTCGTGCAATGCAATCCAACCCAACCCAACCGAATCCAAACAATTTACGTATACACCAGAAAATCCCCTATTAATACCAACTACTAAGCATAAAAGAGAATGTATAAGAACTTCAAAAGTCTGATTTTTAATTAAGTCGAAGTCTGAGAGAATATTCGAATTAAAATTGAACAATACCGAGAATACTTTCAAGCTTTTTTGACCAAATACAATCAAAATAATTATACAAATTAAAATTGAACATTGTCGACAACACTTTCAAGCTTTTCAAAAAATACGTCATTTTATTTTTTGAGCAAATAGAAATAATTACACAAATTAAAATTGAACAATGTCGAGAATACTTTCAGGCTTTTCAAAAAATGTGCAATTTTATTTTTTGAATTTTTGATAATGAGTATAACTTTCTTATACTTTCCACTAGTATTTTCAAATACATGTTGTTGATTAAATTTTACATGGGAATGAGGAAATTTAAAAGGAAATTAAATTGCAGATTTAGTGCCCTTGCGCAGTCGAATTAAACCGTTACTATTACTTGCGGTTATTTGTTCCCCTTCGCTTTTTGTTCTTATTGAATACGGAGGTTATATTTTTTATACATCACGAGTACAAAACGACGTGCGTGTTTTCACGAAACAAATTTACAAATGATAAAATTGAAAATGCAACAAATCGATATCACAACTTCATGACGCTCTTTAATATGAATTGCCCACCACTATTGGTTGATATCAAAAAAAGAAACATGAATTTTATCGAATATGATTTGGATTCGCTTGGGCGAAGTATTTTTTGACAATAAATATATTTAAAACATTATTTAGGTAAAGTAATTTTCAAAAATCAATCGAAACATATAGTGGTATAAAATTGCCAAAGTGTGCAAAAACTCATAATTGCAAAAAATCCAAAATTGGGTGCTAATAATAGGATTTGAACAACAGACCCTAGGATTCTAGGGTCTAGGATCTAAACCACTAGACCAGTAGGCAATATATTTGTGTATTTTAGACAATTTTATTATTGTTGAAATAATTTGATAGTTTTACAAAAGTTTTTATCTTTTGCACTTGCAATTTTGTAAGTAAACATTTTGGTATTTTTGTTCAATTTTTTCAATCTATTTTTAAATTATACGAATACGAATAGTACCAAAATTGTGACAAGTTTTCAGAGATGTAAAACAATGTTATTTGATAACAATGCCTTTCAAAAAAGTCAAAATTGACTAAAAACAAAAATGTTAAATTATTCAAAAAGTAGCAAAATTGATGGAAAATCGCCTAAAATGTAAGAGAATATTAAAAAAATAACTTGCAATGCTATTTAAATGGCAATTTCATATTTTTTTTTGAATTGTTAAAATTAACGAAATGCTAACAAATTCAAGAAAAAAATTACAGTAAACGGTCCCATAATAAAAAATATATAACATATATAATGGATGCAGTTAGAAAATAGAATGCAAACGAAAACTATAGAGGAATGCTTCTAAAATATATCAACCAGAATTACAAAAAACGAGCTGAAACATTTTGAGCAAAAAATTCAGCGAATCCGAAAATAAATTAAATTTTATTATATGTGCTTCAGCTTGTGTTTCCAATTTAATTTTTAAAAACTAACATTCACAAATTTTCAGTTTTAAGGCCAAAAATATATTCATGATATGTGTAATTAATTTTACTTACTCTAAAATTGTTCGTCCTGGTAATAAAAATAGACAAAATCTGCAGTGGTCCGCACTGAACTTTTTTTTGAATCTTTTTTTTTTGAACATGTACAGTTTCCAAGATATGAAAAAAAGTTTAAAGTTTCATAGCTTTAGCTGTAATCGTCATTCCGTAAATAGTCAAAATAGGTCAAAACTTATATTTTTGTTAAAATTTCGAGTTTGAAAATTTTCATTATTACTATATCTCCTTATACATAAAGTATAAGAAAGTAAAAATGCAAGTTAGGGCGTTTGCAATTTTTCTATACAAAAATATTTGTCTGTTGGGTTGGATTGGGTTCATCCCCGCCAACAACAGGGTACTGTGATGACGCAACAACATGGATCAATCTCAATAACCATTAAAAAACAAATCTTAATATAAATTAAATTATAAGGTAGACGTTGAATAAAAAAATATTCGCACGCAAAACGTACAAATAGAGACGTTTAACGTCATCAATCAACGTGATTTATGTACTTTTCTATTGTTCGATGTATTGAAAGCATTCAGGTTAAGGTAAGAGTAAGTAGAACATGAATTATTTGTTAACAAGCAATGAAAATTCAAATAAGTGTACCGGTTATAAAGCCAGTAACAGACGACATAGGTTTCAGCTGAAAGCAACAGTTCAGAAAGAAAATTGTAGTTTAGGGGAAAAAATTGGTGGCACGCGAGTTGCAAGCAGTTGATATGGTCGAACATAGACAAAAGCAAGGGAAACATTCGGCAAACGGACACTACTAACGAAATAGGAATTTTTATTACAGTAAAGTTTAGGTCCACAACAGTAAGGGTGTCCAACATTCACAACATCCTTATTACATAACAATACGATAAAAATAGATCAATGTTACAGATAGACACTTTTGCGATGAGAAAGAAGTGTAATCAAGTAATCAAATTCGAATGAATCTTATTCAAGATAATATAAACATAACCACAAGAATGAATCACAACGAGAGGTCCATTTGTATATGAAGTCCATGTCTACAGGATGGACACGATTCTGCTTATTTAATTCTAATCCTCACCAAAAGTCATAGGTTAACTTTTTACTACTGAATTCACCTATAAATAATTTTATGTAAAACTTTGCTTTGATCACTGTATTGTCATTTTAAAGAAAAATAACGATCGGTAATGGAGCCGGATACATCAAAATAACGTGGGATAGACATTTTCATGCAGATTTTTCAACTTTCAAGTATCGCTTATGCTGGAAGACAAGTGGACAGACCTTTATAAAAAAACGACAATCAGATGTGAATTCAGAAGTTAGAAAATTATTTGCGACTGAAGTATTTTCCTTATACAATTAGTTGTACAACACGTTCCTGTTTTACAAAACCCACATGTACTCCTCCCAAGTATAACCGTCCCCAGTTGTACTTATCAACGTATTTGTCTATTCTCCATTTATGTTTTCCCAACCGTTGCTGCCGATCTCGCGTTTTCATGCAATCCTCATTTAATTTTATCTGATGCAGGCGTTTAGGACCATAGCTCGTTTATCCTTTTCCACTCCCCATTTACTCTACTCCTTCAGTCATTGACTCCCTTCTTCCATAGGTGTTCCACAACCTGTTTCCACCACCACTTCTTTGCTCTTCCTCTTGTACGTTGTTTGTTAACTTCCCATCCTTTCTACCTGTCCTAGTCACCTCAATCTTGTACAATCAGCCGCTATTATTTTATATTTTAATAATCAACCTCTTATTGACATTCGCTCCAAATGGTAACGGCGAGTGGCTTGACTTGAGTTGTTATTTTATATTTCAATAACAAATATGTTATCGAATTTTGAATGTAAATGGATATACAATGCATTGGAGAAATAAAAAAGTGCTGAATTGTCTGGTTTCGAATTTTTAAAGACATTGGAACGTCCGTTATACATCTTCAGGATTTGAAATTGGGACTTGGAAACTATTTTATTCTTCTTCCATTGAACAACTATTATTTTATATTCAAACAATCAACCTGAAATTACTGAAATTCACGTTGTATACACAATTGATTGGCAACTCTCATAAATAATCATAATTACAATCGTAATCATTATTAAATATAAATAATGTGGTTACGACTCTGATAGTTTCTGTGTGTGGGCAGACTTACGGGAACATTCCTCTTGATTCTGTTGATTTGGTGTACTCGTACAAGTTATGGACACATTCCCGAAATATCGAGTGGGATAGCAAAACAATGTATATGCAATAGAATGTTCGGAGCAATCGAGAAGAGTTGATTGCAATCACATGGCAATGTCTATAGAATAGAATTTTCCAGAACAATACTTTCCCGAATAGTGTTCGGCGAAATTTCTCGAATGTCCCCTCCAGTATGTGTTTGTTATTTTTGCAGAGTTTCCAAAACATTCCATGTCCTCCTAGGATTTCAATTTTCGATCGAATTCTAGAATATTCCATTGGTGGAGTATAATAAAAAAGTACGAAAAAATGGTGTTGCATTGGAATTGCATTGGAAAGAACATTCAGGCAGAAGTTACCTTGTCTCGATTAGAATCTTCCAAGAAAGTCAACGACAGAAAACTCACGTAACTTTACCATTGCGACATCTGTCATAAATCTTCAGGATTACAAAATTGAACTTCGTGCGAAAATCAACACGTCGCATATTTTGGCGATCAAATTTTAAAATTAAACCGACGACAGATCCTCGCCCGGAACGCAGCTCCTTTGATCGTCCGTCGAATGCCAAGAACGCAATACTTCACAATCCGCTAAATTCATCCGGAAGCGTGGCCCCAAAACCCCAATTGCTCCGTTCGAAAATCGACGCGTCGAACAATCGTTAATCTCCAAGTCTGAAGTCTTGACGAGATACGAGGGCAATAAATTTTCATGCATCATAAATCGACAGACCTGATAACTGGCATTAAGCCAGTCCCACTATTAATCATCGCTAAAACGCAGGAAAGGGGCATTTTTGATGCGTCGGAGTTACATCTGTGTGCACCAGATTACTCGTCGATACGCCTCGGTAATTTATGAAAGGTGGATTTTTGATCGAGATTATCTATTTGTCGTAGGTTTTTTGGTTTGTGATTGATTGGAAAATTATCTAAGTGTTAATTATATGCTGGATATCAAACACCTACCAGGAAATAATTTTATTATTGATAAATTTTGAGTAACTCGGGTGACAGAATGTATGTATTTTATTTAGAATAGAAGGATATCAGAGACTTCACTTATTTCAATGGAAATCGGTATGAAAATTACTTTGCTAATACAAATTGGGTTGGGTTGTGTTGTGTGTGGTGAAATGCAATTTACACTTCTTCTCTTAAACATATAGCTTTCCTTTGGTGTCACTTGCTACTTGCAAAATACAAATTTGAACGCGTGCAGTTTCGTTGACAACTGATTTGAGATTGTCTAACTGTCAATATACAAACTTGATTTCAAATAATTTTAAACTCGACAAACTCTATATCAAATAACTTTGAACCGAGTAGAGAAGCGGGCGCGTGCAGCTTCGTTGACAACTGACTTGAGACTGTAACTATCAACTTCGGAACTGTATTTACAAAAATTGCTATGGACGCTCAGATTTCAAAACAGCGATTCGCGATTAGCTCAAATTGCAAATCAAGATTCCCATTGAAGTTTAATCAAATTACAAACTATTATATCTCATAATGTACGCATTTTATTGGGCAAGTAATTGAAATTTTCGACTCACAACTCGTTATAATATTTTCTATAGCATTTCAAAAAAATACACTTCTGATTTAAATGCAGTTACATTAAAATTTAGTGCTAAAGGACAAACACACTTCCCCACCTAATTTAGACTTTATTGTGGGCAGAATCACGTTTTCGTTTAATTACATGACGAATCGATTATATACTTAATTTATTTTTTAGACTATTTTACAGTTTTAGCTCCCCTCTCTATATTAAGAGCACGGGGGCTTGACTTGGAGTATTTGTGATACAGTATCCTGTTTTATCTTACCACGCTCTTAAATTGCACTCAAACTAAAATGTTAAGTATCTTATTTTCAGGAATTCTAATGCATTTATTTAGCAACTAGGGATTTTTGTTTGTTGAGTCAATTAATATCAGAAAATATTTAGAATTCTAAGGGCATATATTTTGATAATTAGTAAGAGATAATTTGTAACGATTTAAGTTTAATTGGTACAATATATGAACACGTTTCATAATTTTTATTTTACCGTCGCTCATGATTTTCTAATTAAATTTATTAATTCAAAATCTTGACTTACCGTACATCTTTCCTTCGTCCGAGAGTATAATTTTCCGCCGGCCGCAGGGTGGATATATCGCCAGAGCCTCCTGAAAGCTCTGTTCGATGTCCGGACTCCACACCCCCTCCGCATCCGCGGCAGACATATCCTTTTCATCCTGCACAGAAGAGGTTAACATGATTTCCTCGCGCCACCAACGGTATCGCCTTACACTGCTATCCGAAAAAGAAAACGTTCGCGCGCGTATCATCCCGTGACAAGATGCTTCACACTTTTACACCAACGAAGCGCCGCACCGCACTGTTTCCCTCGAATTAACTCCGTTCGTTTAAATGCTTCGTGAAGTCACCATTTGCACAAATCGAATTGACCCAGCGTTTTATTGCGCTTTGAACGCACAAGATCTATTTACTTAGAGAAAAGTGGTGACGTTCGTCTGCATGAGTGACGCACGATTAGCGATGATTTCTCAATCGGCCGCTACTTTTACAACAAGACGAAAACAGTGCGGCGATAAGAGGAGAAAAAAAATCGCGATACGTTGCAGTAAATAACTTCCGTTGTTTACTCTAGCGTTATTTAATACTAATAATAACATTGCAAATCATCTTGTTTTGTCTTATGCTCATCGCTGATGCGATAATGATAGCAGCACGATTTATTGATACAAGCTGTCTGTTACGATCGGACCATTCACGAATGCCTCGTTATGCAATGCGCAAGGAGTAAAAATGTTAATCTAAAACGTGTTAGTAACAAAAATATTCAAAAAGAATGCCAAATGTTTGAACTGATTGCAAACTTAACATTCATAATTTTAATTAAGATTCAAAATACTGCATGGTCGTCCTTATTTAGATATTTTTATGGTCTCAAATGTTCTCGTTCCCAAATCCCTTGCACTCTGACATTTTCTTCAACGTTACCATAAACTGCATAGCAAATAAATACGATTTTCGTCTGGTTTATTACAAGGTTATTTAGAACATTTAGTTTTCTTTCCTTTTCCAAAACCTCTTGACCATCCAATAGATGTGGCGATAAACCTTTTTCTTTAATACCAATCAAACCCACACCTTCGCAAGCCTAGGTCATTTTTATATAAGTTCCATTATAAGTCCCATCAATTTAACTTTGTGGAAAAGTCCATATAAATCCCTTTCAAACATAGCAAACATTTTTAATTAATTTCCTCAACCATCCTGCGAATAACTTCGATGCAGATATAGGCCATTTCTTTAAGCAGTGATAATCAATGCAATCACATAGTTTGATACTAGTTATGAAATTCTACATTTCAAACTATCAACTTCCATATATATGGTTTGCATATAAATTTCATGGCACGAGAAGTCTTATTGTGAGGTTCGCACGTAATTGACAATAACGAAGCTGTCTTTGATGTTATATTAGGACCACTGGGAGCAAAAGCGTACGACCGACCTTTCAGGTAAACGATTCTGCTGAAACGCCTAAATATCTAATTGAAAAAGTTATTTCCGTCCACCGCTACTTGCTCCGGTTAATTGGGCACATACGCGAATATTCGCAACGGACTATTGCTGCGTTAACGTTGTTTTGACTTGAAAGGAGGAGTCTAGAAATTGTCGCTTCGTTGTTTATCAAATGACGTAACTATTAAATTAATCAGACCATGCACATATGTTATTGTAGCGATGACCCCTTGTTTCCAGCAGCGAAGTTATGCAGATGTTACGTCGAATATTTTGACGAAGGCTGGATTTGCACAAATATCTCGATCGACGTCATCGCGCGCACACGGCCGAGCAATCGGAAAAATGCGGAACGATCGAAATGCGCTCCTTATCGGAAGTTATCGGTTAGCGTTCGCGGTGATCTTAACGCGAAACTTGCGATTTGCGTAAATGAGATAAACGAATTTAGACTAGGGGTGTGAGCGTTGGGCCGCGACGGGGTCGTGATTTGCGTCGTTTAAGACCACATATTCCACTTACGTCGTCGATATTTGAAATAAATTTTGACAAATGGATGCCAATTTTTTGTGTACTTTCAGGAGGAGCAAGTTTTGTTACAAATGTTTCAGTAAAAAAAAATTCAAATTTAATATCGCATAAAATTTAATACGAATGTTAGAGAATGTTCTTACGTAACGAACACGCAATAACTGAAAATCATAGTAAATCGAATGTTTTTAATATTTAATGTAAATAAATTGAGAACACATGTCAAGGTTATAATTGTTGTTTGTCATAAATTGTGTACTAATACAAACATTTCGTGGATAATTAAATGGACGGAAATTATCTCGATGAAACGACGTATGTTGTCTTGTAAGGAATAATCAGATTTTGTATAAGAAAATGGGTATATTTTTTGGGACAAAATGATACGAGTCGTACGATCAGAGGCGAGTGCTTCAAACAAAGCCGATCCGATCGATCGATGAAATCAAAAAGCAAAGTTACGTAATAAGTGCAAAGACGACCATGACTAAATTAATGAAGTGACCATTGGAACAATTGGAATAAGTCGCATTTGTAGATGCTTCTCCTGGAATGGAAAAGAAGACCGAACGTAAAGACAACTTGGTCTAACAGCTTTAAAAAATACATTTCAATTGGCTGTGCTTATTCGATTGCTTGGGTTGCTTTGGAAAATTACACGAAATTTCATTTCTTTCTTCGTTGAGTGCATCATTTGTCCTTGTTACTTCAATTGAGCAGATATGTGTGTTTTAGATGCTATAAAAATTCGAAACATGTTGTAAAGTTTGTCATTCTTATGTTATTGTTTATTGAATTATAAAAAAATTCATCTGTAGTTTAATGTATACAATTTCCAATTTCCAATAATTACAATACTGCACGTTTAGTATAAGAATTTGACTCAACAAAATATTAAATATAAAATTTTTCACAATAGTTGGGGCGTATTTGAACAATTTAAGGCCAGATGTGTTAACATGCAAGTCATTGAAATAAATTGTATTGCGGGTACGATGTTGTTGGAGAAAATTTGAACATGTGGGATATTAAACCAATCGTGTTACATAAAAAACACCATGTCGAACATTTCAAACCCAACAAATTACAATGTTGTCGAAAATATTAAAATTGTCAAAAATGTTAAATGGACGAAACTGTCTAATTGTCAAATGCGAAGAATTCAATATTACTTCAATATCACTATCCAAAATTTAAAAAATGCCTGCAATGCGAAAATTGCGAAAATTACAAAATTATCAAAAATTGCATTTGAAACAAATTTGGTCAAAAATCCAATAAAGAAAACAGCGAAAACTGTCAAAATGTTCAAATACGATTCATTTTTTTTTCGAAGTTGTTTGAAATGTAAAATGTTAAAAACTGTAAAACGCAAAATTACCAACAAAATGGTCAAAATTGCATATAGTCTACAAAACGTTAAATTTGCAAAAATAACACAGTAGAAAATACACAATTTAACAAACTCTGGCAAAACATTAATAATGGTCGCAGATATCATGAAACATTCTTAAAATGTTCAAAATCCATAGAAAGCAAAAATGTAAGATTCAAATCAATTCAAAATGACTAAAATGCCAAAAAATAAGAAAATTAGAAGATATGGGAAATGCAAAACAATGTCGAAAATGTAGACAAAATAATTATAGACCTACCTATAACAAAATGATACATTTTGTTTAGGACCTAAGGACTTACATTTCAAAATCTGTCTGAATTTTAAAAGTCAAAGTAGTCAAAGGAAAAAATATATAAACTATTGCTCCTGAGTAAATAATCAAATTGCAAGATCGAATTCAGTAATCAATATTAATCTTGGTGTGAAAAAGAAAGTGAAAAAAGAGTGTAATTGAAAGATGATGCAGCAGATGGTACTACATGCTGAGCATTAATGTTTTAGTGCCAAAAAGTTATGTAGAAAGTAGTAACGGATTGTAAGAACATCGATAAGAGGAGGCTTGCTCCTCTTATTTTTTTCTTTATAAGCAATGGACATACCTTTTGTGGAACATGAAAAGAAGCAGTCATTTTGCAGAATTAACGAATTAAAAGAAAGGGTACCATGTTTTATCGAAAACTTTTCGCTTTTTCACGTCTTTTCTGCATTCCTATAAGTGTTGTGTTGTTTTGTGTCGGGTTGGGTTGGGTTTGATTGACTGGAATTTTGAGTCGGCGATCCAAACATAATACCAAAGTTGTTTGTTGTCGGAAATATTTTTGTCGTAAAATCCAACGGTAAGATTAAAAATAATTTTTGCTCTAGCTTCACATGTCGCGATTTACACCAATGAGGTCTTTACATAGAGTGCCATGAGGTTGAGACGATTTTATTGCATTGGATCGTAATCAGTCTTGATTTTGTCCGTTAAGGGAAATCACGCCAATTTGTGGCGAGAATAAAAGTAAAATGTATAGCGCCAAATGTGCAGTAAAGCATTATGTGATGTAAATTAGTAGACGGTAAGTAAATTCTGGTAGGTGTGCATCACCACAACATTTAATGAAAACGTCAAACGAGAATGGTTTTCTAGTATAATTTACCATAGCATGTTTGACTATTTCTATAGCGTAGAAAATAGTAAATATCCCAATACCCAAGTCAAATTATATTAAAGAATGTAATGATCTTCGACCAACAAATATACTTCATATCATGTCCAAAACGAGAGAAACGATCAATCAAGATCCCGAGCTAGGTACAGCTGTTTAACTGCTCTCTTACATATAATTGAGGATATATGATAAACAGCAATTGACAGTTTTAACAGTGCTTGACTTGACAGCATCACACAAGACCATCAGCCGTGAAATTCTATTTTCTATTGCGACGCTTATCGGTAAGTGATGTGATGCTTGTATTATTTGTTTTCTGGAAGTTGATATCCAACTTGCCAACAGTTAAATAATGAATGACGATTGCTCTTGTTGGCTTAGCCGCTTCACATTACTTAAAACTCAATACTCGGCAGAAACGTTATTCGAAAACGTTCTCAAACGGACCATATCGTAAATCGATTACAAATTACAATTAATAACGATATTCTTTGTACCGTTTGGATTTAAAAAAACATGCTGATTCTTGTTTTGAAAAGTCGTATGTCCGAAAGCTCTTACACTCCAATAGAGACAGTTAGTTCAAAATCATTCGTTTAATTTATGCTCTTCCCACCGAATTCTTTGTAGCGTCGTTTTTTTCCACAAAATCATATTTACAAAGACGCCACCATATTTGTATAAAAAGTTAACATTCAGAACGAACGTGTGTAATGTGAATATATGTAGTAAGGGGTTTTCTCACACCGCGATATTTTTAAAAAGTTTCAACTATTATAACGATGTTTCGATGTTTTAATTTGTTTGATTTTCTTAGTTCGTACTTAATTAATACGATTGATTAAAGTAATCAATGCCATGTCATGTGTACTTCGACGCCATATTAATTATTAGGTTTGTTTGTAATATGTTAAGTAGTATAGGATAACCCATTTCTCTGTAACTTCTACATTTCATACTTGATTACAAATTTATTTATTTTGTTTCATCGTTTCCGCGTTTGGTGTATATTTTTGAATTATTTGCATTTGTTGTGTTTACATGTTGAAATAAAGAAGATTATATTATTATTATAAAATGCAAGTATTAGTTATAATTTAATTTGATTGCTCCCTCAATCTGAAGAGGATACTTCAAAAATAAATTCTGAAATAAGCTTACCGAGTAATTCGTAATTTCCTTTGTTTTTTGTTGTTAAAAATTAAAATAAATCCTTTTCGTGTACATTGACTTTAATAAATGCACAATGACTTTAATGTCACGAAACAGAAATGTTACTCACTGCAATTAAAATCGGTATAAGCTCTGAATGCAATTTTTAAATTAAATTTCAGTATGATTTTTTTCAACGGTTGGTAATTTTAAAAATGTGTAATGTCAAAATATTGAAAAATACTAAAACCTCAACCCAATCCAATCGAACCGAGCCCAACCCGACTAAAAGTTATCGTCAAAAAATACGGCGTAAATGTCTTCTCTATCCTCTTCTCGACTATTACAATCAAAGGTTGAGCTGGGTCTGGTAGAAGGACACCAATAAATAAAGTAATAACAACTGTAACACAGTATCCAGGTATTGAGCCTAAATTATAGCATCCAACGACGACGACAATTGCGGCTCTAACAAATGACACTGTAAAATTTTCTACTAAAATTAAAATTAAATATCCATTAAATGAAATAGAAATTTTCAAAAACTATATATATGGCTTTCACAACGAAAATGTTTAATTAGGTTCATCTCATGATCATATAAAAAAAATAATCCAAGACCGTAAGAGAAACCCACAAATACTCTCCAGGAATTTCATCACATCGTAAAATTCGAGCAAGTAATCCAATATTAGATGAAGTGTACGTGATGCTGCCACGTCGTGTCATATCGTAAAATTTACGTCAGTTATTACTATTATTGTCATATTTTGCCTCTTATCACCTCTTTAGCGAATATCTCTTAAAATACTATCTCGAACGTCATTAGTCATAATTTATGCAGTTCTTCCACGCCGATGTTACAATTAAGCGACAAAACTAAAAATAATCACCCGAAGTCTTATCCGCGGCCATAAACTTGGCAAGAGTCTACACGCCTTTTCTATTTCCACCCGAATTTACTTGCGCCGATCGAAATAGACCGGTATCGGTTCTTCGTATTGCAATAAAGTCGCAGAATTAAGAATCTAAATAGCGTACTTAGTCACTACGCTCGCATTCGAACTATTCGCTGCACCGTTCGCATAAATCCAAAACATTGGCAATCGGTCGCAAACGTTGTTACTCAAATAACGGTGTTTTTATGGCGCCGGTTAAATTTCGCCGGGAAACGTTCAAAATTCGGGGAAATACTTACGTCACTGACGTCTCCGACATCTAGATTCTTTGTATCCGTGCCCGGGCCGTTAGAATCAGCCGACGGGCCGGTCACTGGTGCCCACGGGGAACTAATTGTGCTAGGGGATACCACACTTCCTGAAATTAAACAAAACACCATTAGTATAAACGCACGGTACATTGATTAATATACATAGATATAATCAATAATTAGGCTCGACACCTGCTGTTTTGCACAAAAAAAATTGACACCAACTAACTGACCACACATTTCTGAAATAAATCAGTGAGAAAAAATTGCACTGACAGTTTTTCCATGACGTTAATAAGTAGTTTTCCAGTCCTTCCCTTCGGGCTATTGTACAAAGAGAAGCAACACCCTGACGGTTGAAATCAAGGATCCTTCTAGTTCTCCTTAATTCGATGGTTAGCTTGTTTCGATATCTACTTTCCGAACCAATCTGTCTATGTGAGTCATTAATCAGAGAATATATTGCGAGAGTAAATACTGATCTGATCTCCCCTCGTATAGTCCAGAAATAGATTACCAAAAATTGTACTTAACAGAGTCCCAATTGAAAAAAAGAAGAAGTGGTAAAAAGTATGAAGATCTAACATTGGAAAGAGAAAACAAAAATGATAAAAGAATAGAATAAAATTGTTCAACAAGCCCAAGGACTTCACCGCATGTAGCGCATATACAAACATAATTTAATACTAGGAAATAAAAACACACCTAATAAAATAATCGAACAAAACAATCGGCATTTCTACATCTGTTGAACACTCACTCGATTAAACCACATTGCAGATAGACGGCGCACACGTACATACAACTTATCCGTTCAACGCGACGAAACTTTAATAATATGATTAGCATTGCGAGTTATAGGACGCAATAAATATTCTTAATATCGTGATGCAATTTCTCTATGGCCGCGATATTGTGTTCTAAACGGCGTGAGGTGTAGATGAGACGATAAATAACCGTTTTAATAGGAAGCCTCAATAGCTGCCTGGAAATATTAGAGTAGTGATATGATAAAGTGCCCCGGGATGAAATACGACGCCGCGCGCCAGTTATTAAACGGCGCGCCACCTCATTGTGGGGCTCGCCATTGTTTACTTCCATCGCGGACTTTCGTGCTTCGAAAATGTTATAAATTAATAACAGGCTCGTCGCGTCGCCGTCGCCTGTTAATATTCCGAGCGCGGCGTGTGGTAAACGTGTGATTCACGATTGATCTTCGATTACGTTGTTACGTGCATGTGTTTAATATCAACATTACATCCATTCATTTATTAATTATCATTGTTTATATTGTTCGTCTGAGTCATCTGTGTATCATAGTGGAAGCAAATACAAGTGCCCGTAATAAAATACAGATTTAAATTAGTAAATTTTCAGAGCAACTGCAGTAATAATTTTACGCCATTCACGTCACATTTATGGTGCACGCCAATTTGTTTCAATTAAGTAACGTTATCATTACGTTATAAGCATAACAATGCCCTTCGGTCTAAAAAATGCACTGGCTACTTTTCAACACGTAATGGAAAACGCGGTAAAACATAAACTGCTTGGGGCTTTGAATACGCATTGACTTTTGCAGAGTAGGGAATTAGTTATTATTTTGTGTTTAGTGTTGAGAAAAGTGGGCGATATAATAAAAACGGCCACTAGGCGATACTGCAGGCAGTTATATTAAAAGTTAGCTCTTCGCTCTAACAAATGATACAAGAAAGATGAATAGTTTTAATTTATGCAGTAGTCACAATACCTAATTACCTCAAATGGTAATTATTTTGTCATAAATAATTAAAGATTTTCTACGCTTCAACATTGTTACATTATTATTATTCTGAAAGCTCGACTGTATGTGTTGTGGTATAATTTGCAGTCATTAGGATGCTATAAATACTAAGAATGCCCTTCGGTCTGAAACATTCATCCGCTACATTGCAACGCGTAATGGACACCGTCTTACGCAGTATTAATGATGAAAACAACGTGGAGGCTGAAACGCCCATTGATTTGAAACTAGTAGCCATTAACTTAAATAATGGAAAATATTAAAGTGTTGTTAGTGATATGAGGAACACAATCCCAGTATATTCATTGGGACGAATCTTTTAACTTAGTTCATGTAGCAAAATTATCTGATCTGATTTATTTGCCGATTCGATCTTTTTAAGACCACTATTAAGAAAAATCATAATTTATGTTCGCACTAAATATTAACGCAGTGGAAATTCTTTGGTTAGAAATCATTACAGATTGCCTTCGTCTCAACATTATTACATGAACCATGCGTCTATTCTTAAAGCATGCCTGAATGCGTCTTACATAATTTACAAGCAATAACACATTACGAGGACTTAAGAATGCCATTCGGTCGAAAAAATGCACCTGCTATCTTTTAACGCGTAATAAGAAAACATTTTTGCTTCGTATTAATGCCCGTATTAATGAAGCTGAAGTGCACGTCGGTTGTGGTACAGTAGACAAGTCAGTGCCACAGTTGTTATTTATGTGTAGGGCATGAACGTCGCAATATTTTCTTGCGGTGCTATTCCAATAAACTCGATTAAACCTGTTAAGACAGCTACTTAAAGCGAAATCAAAAAAAAAAAAAAATAGAAAAATTGATACTTTTAATTAATGTTAAATTAAATGTTACGACAAATAATTACATAACTAGTTTTATAACTTTGTTGAATGCGTGTTATAAGTTACAAATGTAAATAAATGTAAATAATTTAAGACGTAATTATTTATGAAATAAGTTATTGTTATAAAAAAGCAAATAGGACATGTGATTCATAATGCAAACGACGAAAGTATATCATTGACTGTTGTTATTCTTTGAGTATAAATGTGCAACATATAGAGGAAGCAAAAACAGAAAAAGTACAAGCAGAGTCGCACCGCGTAAGAGCCTTGTCGATGCAACCGCTTCGCATTGCGCTAGGACTGAAGAAACCCAGAGATCGATTGAACGGTGGATGGAAGTCAATCCATTACAGATTATTCTATGAAGACTAAGCTATATATAGTCACGAGGCAGCCAACTATGTACCAACATACTCGGTGGAGTAGACATAGACGCAATCACACTTGCAGGCAGTATTAATGCTTTATATAGAAATGGAAGAATAAACGCTCCTACCTTTGGAAAATTAACTCTCGCTTAGTAGTATTAATTATTAACACAATTAGAAACTATATTAGACGCACTTTGTAAAAATACAACGATTGCAATATCTCCAGCGGTATCCTCAGCGAGATAATCAAGAATATTTCTAAAAAAATATTAATAAACACTTTTGGATTGCAGGATACAATCAACCAGAGTCATGAAAAGAAGAACGTCTGTCGTTGCCAAATTTTACACTAACATTAACCTATATTTTGTGACGATGTGCCTTGGGAATCTTGCATTCTGCTAGGAATGCCTTAACCCTTGAGTCGTAGCACTCCATCGCCACCTTGTGTGGTAGTCTGACGAGCTCAAGATAGTGCGAATGATCACCTTAATATATTCGCTGTATTTATTTTCATTCAAATCTTAGAATTAATCTGTTTAATCACTGTTTTCTTTATAAATGCCTTTGTTGCAAAAGTCAATGGATGGAGATACGACTTTCTGACAAAATATAACACAATTGTAATAATACATATAAAAATCAACATTTTTATAAGCAGCTTGGAAACAGAAACTTTTTAATCGGCACACATAAACTAGGACGTAACAAGGGCCTTCTTTGAATTAACAACTTACACCGCACAATTTCCCCTCAATCACAAAAAAACGTCGGTGCACCAACGCCTCAACAATGTAACGTTGAGTTAGTCGGTTTCGTTAAATTATCCTAACACGACGATTCAGGTAATTATAAGTTGCAGATACGTCACAGATTGGACATTTGGAATTACATTCCCTTCCTCAAACGATAAAATCAACTAAGAATTTTCGTAAAGATCGAACGTTGATTGCGGAGACAATTAAAACACCTAATAAATAAATTCTTGGAATGGAAGATGAATGGAAGTCGAGTGGAAGTTTAAGTGTAACCAATTTATGAAATAATTTTTTTTTACAATTTTAACAATTTTTACAATAAATAATGTATTGAAATTCACTTCTGTTACCTTTGAACATATAATGTCTCGCTGAGCATTTGATTGTTTGAATAAGCTCTAATTTTTGATCGTCATTAACATCAATTTACATCAAATATTTCATTTTTTACAGCATTGTGTTTTCACGAAACTTATTATTAATATTACTTTATATTTTGATACAGTAATTGCTACCAAAGAATAAAAATATTAATAATTAATTTAATTAATTTCGCTTTTTGGTTTAGATATTGTGGTGTCAAAAATTACATAAAAAAATTAAAGACCGAATTTCTGATATTTGATCCGATATTAAGACAGGAGCGAGGATGAGACATTTTCCGATGTGTAGCAACCAAGCAACGTGTGGGCAGTGCACGTGCGATGTGCTAGTTAATTAGAACAAATGAGAGCCGAACGGAACACGCCTTGCACCTATAAAGCACGGATTTGAGTTTAGTTGATGTTTTAAGTAGAGAGATTTCCATGGAGAGTTGACAGACAAACGGCAGACAAATGGCTTAAAATGCGAATTTGGGACTAACGATGGGGAACGACCTCTACTAAGTTAATGTTAAGCTTCTTTCTTTTCATTTTTATCGCAGCGACATTTTAACTAACAATATGTATAAGACATTATTTTTATAAAATTAGTCATAAAATACATTTTGAAGCAATCCTATCTGTTCCATGCTACATGCAATAGACTCCAGAAACACTACTTAACAACTTAGTCAACAACAAAGACAAAATTGACAAATTGGATAAATTTAACTCAACCCGTCCTCTACAATCTGAAGTATCCACCGAATCCATTTAATAGAGGAGCCCATTTAGTCTACAGTGTCCAGAACTGCTGTCAATGAAATACTCACTCTGGTGAACAATAAAATATCACGAGATAACATGAAATCAGTTAATGTCGATTCATTTTGATGTTATTCTTTATGTCACTAATAGGTTGTTTTTTTTTTGTTAATGTTGATTGAATTATACTACAAGCCGTGGTTGGTAAACATCTTTATTGATTTTTTTTATGTTTCTCGTTTTCTTTTTCCAATTTTCACAATTACACATTCCAACCATCTCGTCCGTGATCTTACTTTCCTCCATTTTTCAATTGAAGCTCTGTAAGGACCATTGTTGGTAATCTATTTCTCGTTATTATTTCTATATGCCTGCCTTAGTCGTTGGGCTTTTATGACCGATGTTATGTTTGCTTCGTTGTACATAATGTCCAGTTCCATATTTGTTCTTCTTCGCCAACCGTTTTCTGTGTTTGTTTCGCCGTGTATAATTCTTAGTATTTTTCATCTTTCCCATTTATCAAGACCATCCCCATCTGATTTCATTAGTGACCATGCTTCACAGACTTATAAATTCTTATTTTCATTCTTCTTGACCTATTCCTTGATTTCCGTAGTCTTCTTTATAGCATTCCGTACTTCTTGTTACTTTTCGCAATTCTGACTTTTATTTCTTGATCTTCATGTCCTTTTTGGTTTATCATGACTCCAAGTATGGGAACTCTTTTACCTTGCGAAACTTATATTCTTTTCCATCGTTTATAGTTATTTGCAAATTTTCATCTGCTCACTGTTCGGTTTGGCCCATTACCATGTATTATGTTTTGTTTATTAGGGTTCGAAAACTTTTGATACTAAGGCCATTTCCCATCACAAATTATGTTGATTTGTGGCCACTCCAGAGAATTTTATTTTGTGCTTTATTCAGCGTCATTGTTACCTATTTGTTTCTCCTGATACGTGCCTGACATTCCCCCAGGACACCTTGTGTAACATTGCTTAATCTGTCGTTAATAATGTTATATATAATGCCAGTGTTTTATAAGATATGTCCAGTAACACAATTTAGTTTTCACATAAAGATTTGTCACCTTTTTATGCAAAGGGCATATCAGCGCAATTGACAATTCTTGTCCTTCCTCCCATACTAGTTTTACAAGCTCATATATTCTTTCAGTTAAGTGAACTACTCCTGCTTTAATCGTTTTTTGCTGATATTTCGTTTTTACCTGGACTTTTGTTATTTTTTTGTGACTCCATCTTTCGTTAATACTTTTACTTTTTTTTATGGTAATATTTTTCATCTTTTTAATTTATTGGTAAAATGCTCGGATTTCTGATCAGTTTTCAGACGAAATAGTTAAATTTCTTCGAAATTTATCTTCAGCTTAATGATCGAATCTAGTAAGTTCATTTTTCTCTTTGTTTTGCTCGTTTTCATTAGTTTCTAGCAGTTTAGTTTTGGATACTTTAAGTTAGTTTAGTTTAGTTAATAGGTATTTAGGGTACTTAGGGAAGAGCAGCTGGATGCTTTGTATTTAGCTGACGTTAGTACCCTCTGGCCACAAGATGGGGGCACAGCATGTTTTCTTTTATGTTTTGTGTATACAAACTATATTAATTTGGATCTCTGGTTAGTGTATAGACATTACCATCATTATTATTATGTTAAGATCAATAATAATAATAGAAATTTACGAAACACTAATAACAACAAACAAGACAGCCTACGAGTTAGCAACCATAACGTCTAACAAGATAGAGAGACGAATTCCGAAGCCTTGGGTCACGCGAGATATAAGGGAAAAAATAAAACATAGCGACAAGCTTTTTCAAACATGGAAAAAATACCGCGAAACTGACGAACACAAAAGGAATCTTGGATTAAGTTATAAAAGATCGCACTTTTGCAGTAAAAATAGGAGAAAATGTAGAGGATTACGTCCAGGTGTTGAGGGGAGTTCCACGAGGAAGCATCTTGGGTCCAATGTTATACTTGCTATACGTAAACGATGTCGGCCAGTGCTTTAACAAGTGCAAGCATTGGCTTTATGCGGACGATACTGTAATTGTATCGATCCATAAAGATTTGGGCATGGCTGAGAAAAATTTACAAGAAGAGTTCAGGAAATTTCAATGCTGATCACACGACAAGGAACTGGTAATAAACGGCAACAAAACGTTTCTCCCCCAAAATTAGGAGAGAAAAGGCCTGTACAGATAGTATACCATTCATCGGGACCGAAGTGCGTGTGTACAACGCTGATTGAAGAGGTACAACAGCACAAATACTTGGGGGTCATCATTGACAGAAACTTTAAGTGGGATGTCCAGATAAACAGCCTGGCTAAAAGATTGTCCCACTTCGCAGGAAGCTTCTACTACTTAAATGAAGTAATTCCACAATATACCCTGAGGACCATATATCATGCTTTGATCGAATCAGTGTTAAGTTATGGAATCTCAATTTGGGGAACAGCAGCGAAGTACCACATGGACAGGCTCCAATCGCTACAAGACAGAATCTGCAAATTTATGATGCCAAAAGAGGGTGGCGTAGGGTGCAACTATACATTAATGCATATCCTGAATGTTCGCAATTTATACAAATACAGAGTGTTACTGAGCAACTTTTACGCAAGCACTTTCAAAGATAAATTAGACCATACTTATGGAACAAGGACCAGGGAAGGAGGAAGGTATAAGATACCTAAAGTTAGGAATAATTACGGATTAAGGGTGATGTCGGTAGTGATACCTACATTATTCAATGAAATCCCAGAATATATAATTAACCTGGATAGTTTGCGGATGGTGGATGGAAGAAGTTAGAAGGTGGCTGCTAGAGTATAAGGACAGAAGAAGGAATTTAACGACTGCAGCGACAACGAATCTCGCCACTGATAAGCCCTTGGTTTAGTGGTGCCGGACTTACAAGTACAGTTTCAAACTACATAGCTACTTTGTCGATGTTTATTTAGTTTTTGTATTATTTTGATATAGTTTGCTATATGGGTAGTTAGATATTTTAGTATTATTTCAGTTTTAATATTTAGTTTATTTTAGATTTCTGTTTTTACTGAGATATATATAGTAATAATAATAAAAAACAAAGTGGATAGTCCTTACTCTTGGCGGCTTTGTGGTCCACAAGTACACTGTGCTTGAGGGGTACAGAGTGGCTGAGGGGGGCAATGGAGTGAAGGAGGAGTAAAAAAAAATAAATAAGAGCTTCACGTTTACGACGCGTCGCACATTAAACACAGCTAATATTGTCCTAATTGTAAACTATGATTTTGCATCGGAATTTGATTGAAGGTAAAATTTTCATTCCTTCAGATGTACTTTCCGACGAAATTTACATTCAGGTAGTTTAAAGTCGAAAAGGCAAAAATGTTTCGTCGTTTATAACAAATTAATTTCTAGTGGCAGATGTTGTACCCGTCTATATGTATTCATATGAAAGAGGACACCCAATGAAAATTTTGGTGAATTGTGTAATCATCATGCTGCCCTTTCTTCAATTATTTCTCGTCGACCTTTATATTTTTGTCTAAAATAATTGGATATGATCTCAAATTACTGACGAGTCGTCGTCGTTGTTTAATACATATAATAAAAATGTAACCAGCATTGTGTCATCCAGTTTATTGCTTCCCGATCGAAATTATTACATATCCGATATAAAAATACCACAACGCGCAGTAAATATATCTCGGCGCACAAATATTTCTTTCGTTGAGCTTTTACCGGACCACTTCCTGTTGGTTTCGGTTCGGTACAGAAATAGCAGCCGCCCGCCCGCCCGCTTACACACGGAACCCGACGAATTTAGACCGGCCGGTTACGTTTTAATTTTCCCGATAAATAATCGCATCGAAAATCGCCGTGCATTATTGACATTTTACGGCGCGCAGCGAGCGCTTTTGAAATAAAGGTCGCGTGCAGCTCGTTAATAGACGATTAAAATAATGGCCAGCGCGCTGCATGCGCGCAAAACAATGGCAAAATCCGCTCTCGCAATTAGCGCATAAATAAAACGCAATATCGATAGCGTTGCGAACAAATCATGTTCGAAATCAATTAATTTGCTTCATTAAAAGCGAATAAATTACGCGTTGTTTTCAGTTAATTCCATTGTTCCGAAATGCAAATATGAAGCCGGCGGGCGCGCTGATGCAGTTTTCGACGGTCGGCGAATTCGGATTTTACATCGCAAAGTGCGCTATCGATTGCGGCCGATTCATAACAAGCTGATAACGCGACTGTTCCCATAAATGTAAATTGTGTAGATACACGTCGAATTGCGATGTTAATAATAAATAGCGGAGTGGAATGACAATATTCGGTAAAAATGCAACGGAAGTTAATATTTAATATTTAAATAATATTTATCAACATTTTCACAACAGCATTTATTATGTACAATAATAAAAAAAATATAGACCATTCCATGTTGTTTAGGGTTTCGATTTTTTTGAATATTTTGTTGTAAATAAATTTTCTTTTATCTTACATATATGATAACATTTAGTTTCTAATGGCATTAAAATTATTTGCTACAATAAAATTTCAAGTAACGCAGGTCACGGAAACGTTGTTATTACTTCAGATTAAAAATTGTCTGGGCGCGTTTCAGCAAATTCAGCGCTTCGCGTTTAAACTTTCCGCAAAAAAAAACACTCCGGCATGCAACAATTTAACGGTGTCGCGTCGCACGACGTACCTTTTCGAATAATTTATTCCGCAGCGAACGGCGTCAAATTTCCCCTTAGGTCGGAAGGCGAAAACAGTTTTGAACTGCGTTTGGAATCGTGTTGCAGGGCAGTTTCGGACCGTCGTTCCGACCCCAGCTGTAAATTTGCCCCATAATGATGGCGGTGACGGTTCAGGAATGTGCCCTAATATCGCA
The DNA here is from genome assembly GCA_959613385.1 of Geotrupes spiniger. Taxonomy (NCBI): domain Eukaryota; kingdom Metazoa; phylum Arthropoda; class Insecta; order Coleoptera; family Geotrupidae; genus Geotrupes; species Geotrupes spiniger. The sequence goes on along the minus strand of OY390735.1, from coordinate 11,025,094 downwards.
CACAGCGCCATTATACAGATATGGGTATATGGAGTACCCGCTCGCCCGTCGTAATATTAAACATCATCCGTACCGGGCGACAACGGAATACGCGCGCAACCATTATTCTTCGCGGGGAATGGGAGAAAGTGCGGCCAATCAAGCGACGGACGGGCGACTGATTTATATCAAGGTAAATTCGACGTTAATTGCGACGTCGTTTAAAATGTAATTGATAACGCCTGATGGCCAGTGAAATATCGAATCGAATACAAAACTTATTTTATGAACGTAATCATTTAAATTAAACGAAATAATCGCATGCGATTTAATTGGGAATTTTAGCCACAAACATTTGGTTGTGGTAATAGGTGGTAAATGCTTTTGTTTTAATTTTCTCGCACTAAATTAAAGGCTACGCTTTAAGCGATTTAATTGACTCCAACGTACGAGGGGAGATCAATATTTACAAACAACAAATTGAAGATTAATCAAACGTTTGTTTTTCTACATAATCTCCTTGAACGTCGATGCATTTGGTCCAACGATGTTCCAAACCTTTGATTCCTCTGCAAATGAATCATCCGGGCCATTTACCAGCGGATGGCAAAACAGGAAATTTGTGGGGTGGCGGGGAACCTCGGCGATGCCACTCCATCTTTTTTCCTTCGACTCAGGATCGAAGTGGTGAACCCACGTTTCATCAGGAGTGACCAATCGAGAACGAAATTCATTCGGATCTGCTTTAAACTTTGCCAAGTTGGCCTCAGAATGCAATACTCTAGAACGTTTCTGATCAGGTGTCAGTATTCCTGGGACCCAAAGTGAAGACTACTTGTTTAGCCCCAAAATATTTGTTAAAATATTTTCTATAGTACCATAAGAAAAATTAATAATTTCAGCTATCCGGAGAATGGTCAGCCGTCTAATTGTCATTACCATATCGTGTATACGATTAACATTTTCTTGGTTAGTGACAGTCACTGGTCGTCCAGCACCCTTCGCATGTTCACATGTTTGTCTTCCCAGTTTAAATTCTCGAGACATATTTTTCACCACTTAAGAAACAGCAGCCTCACCTAATACACCTACCATGTTACCATGTCTTCATGAATTTCTTTTGGAGACAACCCTTTCTTTTGCAAGTATTTTATAACTGCACGAACCTCTGATTTTTCCATTTTTAGAATTTCTCTAAAATTGTCTTTTTGAATTCTAAATTATTTGAAGAACAATTGATTAATACTTTAATGTCTCAAATCGATTCAACGTAATAAAATAAAAAATAACTCATTCAAACAATATGCACTAAAGAAATAAATCGTAGGTCAAACTTTAAAATGTATATAAATATTCGCTGAAGGTATGTCGGCACACCATTTTATTATCACTTAACGTGCACGTCCGCAAGGTTAATCATTGGATGGATACTTTTGCTCAACCTATGCCGTGCATGGTATTATTCTACGGCTTTTGTGTGTTTTTGTCCAAAACATGTGTTTTTTTATCGGAAGGATAGCCAATGATAGTAAATTAGAGTAAAAAACGGCAGTACTGCGCAACATCGTTTCATGATAAACAAGGAACTACGCAAATGAATAAGGATAAGTAAAACTCTCGGCTCTTGAATGCTATCGACATTTTGCGCGTACGAGTTTTTTACTTAGTTCCTGGCGAGTACGTTCGATTGTCATTGGATGGATATTTTTGCTGAACCTATACCGTGCGTGGTATTATTTATTACTGCGATAAGGTCGAAATTGCGGCTTTTGTTTGCATTTAACAATCCGACACAGTTAGGTAGTATAGATTCTTTAATAATATAATCAAAGTATGCAGTAAAATGGAGCAAAAACAAACAAAATATTCCGTCCGGACTTAATAATATAATAATAGTTAGTGGATCTGTTTTATCGACTAGGTTAGAATCCTACTTTGCAGGGTCTAGAACTCGCTAATATCATCTACCACTCGCCTAAGTATGGACAATAATATATAATTATAGTAATTTTTGTTGATAATATAGAAAATTGGATTTAAATAATTTATAAAACCATGATTTAACTTCAAAAATCAGCTTGAGCCAAATTTTGTTTTATTTTGATAGTTTATTTAACAATAAATACCTTGGAAGTTGCAAATTTATAGCATATTATCTAGAAAACAATGTTAAAACCAATGGCAAAGTGAATTTCACAGTTTTAATGTAAATCTACCAAATGTTACAATTTATGGAATAAAACACAAAGTTGATGCAAAATAAACAATGTCAAAATTTTCAGCAGGAATCATATGGAGTTATAAATGTACAAAAATTTAGATATGACCAGAATGAGCTGTTTTATACCGCAGGTGTCCAAGTCATAGTTTAGCTTTAAAATCTGTAATAACAGATTTTAGAGTAATTATCAAATCCTGCGGTCTTAAAACGTAAATAATTACGGGCTGAGACAATTTATGATGAACCACTTATGATAAAAGCTGTGAGTAAGAAATTATATTGAAAAGTAGGCATAATTTGTAAGTTTTGCACAAATATTAACAGTTGTATTCGTCAAGAGCTATGTTGCCGAATTTAGAAATGGGAGTAAAGAATATCTAGCAAAGGATGTCTCGAATTTGTTGGATTTACTGTGAAACCGGTCTAAAATTTGTTCGCAAAGAGAACGCACGTCTTTTGTGTCCGGATTGAATAGTAAAAGTGTCGCGAACGAGGTTTACTGGCACCTGCGCAAATAAACGAAATTAACAATACTAATTACAATTAAAATTAGGTTAAAAGTATATTAAGCTGTTTAATATACTCATATACTTAATATACTTAATTATTGTATCTCTCTTGACTTATGTTTCTTTGTCTGTTCTAGGTAGGTCTTCACTCTTACGAAGTACTCGTCTTGCAGTTCAGGAGATTTAGGTTTTACTTCGTTTTTCGTAAATATTTAAAGCTCCGAACGTCACTTGAATATGGCTAGTAATTATATTTTCAGTTTTTGATTATATTCTTCGCTATTTATTATTATTTTCTTCGACTTTATATATTTCTCGAATTGTTTATAACATCGGAGTCCTTGTTAACGAAATCGCGTACGAATTATCAACCAATTCTTGTTTTTTGATTATGGCACAAATATATTATTATTATATTATATATAATTCTTATGATTTAATAATGTAATTTAATTCATCCAGTCTCATTGATCCTATTATTAAATTTAAATGTATGGATGTTCCCCTTACAAATTACTTTATGTACTCGTTTCAGATGTGGTGGATTTGTAAATGTAACTGTAATCGAAAGCAGTTAGATATTGAAATCAGTGGAACTACGTATGCGATGTATTAGGTGATGATTTTGACCAATGAGAGTGGACGATTTTTTTTGTCTTTCAAAGAATGCTTTGAAAATCTGTTGGCAATCAGTCTATGTGTTAAAATTAATACCTTAATGAGTTAATGAGGAAATGCAATAGGATGTCTGGCAATTAGTATTTGACTATAAATTATGAAATTCAATATAATTTTCTCTTTTTATATATCTACATATCTATATTTTATTACAAATCGGATCATGAGTGACGACGTTGACGAAACAGTCGGCTCCATCCTGCTACAGATCGACAGCGATCCATTATTTATATTTTTTCAAGCTACGGCCTACTATTCCTAATGAAATGTAATATTCTCAGTAAAAGAGTCGTTTATAAAACGACGTTTAATTTACGCCAAGGCCGACCTAATATGCATTGAAATCTAAATAGGGACAAAGGGAACGAACACTTCGAACGAAATGGAACCGATCAATTTCGAAACCGTCAGTCACGATGAGAAGTAATAATGTTTAGTGAACTGCAACAACGTTACACGTCGATCCTATTAAAGGAACGAATAAATTTGAATTAATTTATATCGTTATTAAATCGCTTGTGATTATTCAACGCATCTGGCCTTTTAGGACAACACTGAAGTAACATATTTCATCTTCAAACCTACAAATTACATTGTCGTGTCGTTGGCTGTTGGTCCACACCCAGTGCTCAAATGTAATTAATTCGTTAAAAAAATCGTTTGTGTCAATGTCGCGTTAGTGCATACAAGATGCACGGGTTCATTTGGGGTCAATTACTTGTCCCTCATATCACATATCCGTGATGTCTTAACCAGGCTATAATTGCAAATAGACACATTTTCAATGATTTTGCAACAATAAGTACACGGCTGAAGAAAACCGTTAAAACGGCGTAATTACTTCCTTCACGTTGCGCCAATCCAATAACAAGTTTATTTATCGGGCATTTAAATTGAATTTGAGGTAACGGTAATAGCGCTGCAGATGAAAAAAAAAATCGATCAGTGTAACAACTTCACTCCGGTAACTGTGTTAAATAACAAAACGAAACCGTCTCGGTCGAGTTGCGAAGAGACAATCTGACATTTATATTGAATATAAATAGCATTTAAGTTCGGTAACTGTTTAAACCCGTGAGTCATGCACAAGACGTAGCGCCAGAGTTTAATAACAGACATCACGAAAGCCGCGCCATGAGTACAACAATCAACGACTGCACACACACCCACACGTAATTGCTTCACCTCCGCACGGACAGTAATTCCGAGTCTTCGTATTGAATCATTATGTACAGGTGGTCCGTTGCAGATGTACTACTGGATATGTTCATTTTTCATCGATCCAGCGATTAAAAAAACGACTTGCAGAAAATAATTTGCAATATAATGACTATTTGAAGCCAAGTTGAGTTGAACCGTACCATTTGACCTACGCCCGTTAGCATCGTCGGTACCGTTCGGAATACGCGAAAGCCTGGTGTATGAGCGAGACGACGACCACGTAGCATCCCACGTACATTTGCTTACCGACGGCTCGTGATGTATGGTTTTTGATAGTATTTTCCTTTGTTGAAACGGATGTCTTTTTGCTTATTAGTTTATCTCAGAAAGGGGCGAGTACGATAGGGGTGCCGCAAGGAAGTATTATATCTCTGTTATTTTTATTTGTTTACGAATTATTATTAAATTACAGTTAAAACAATTCAAACTTGGTTTATAGTTTCAGATGTAGCTGACACTGTTCAATGTTTCATATTCTTTTTTGACATCTTTATATTTTTGAAAATTTATTTTTTTAATTTGTTATTTATCATATCGACCAATTATGACGAAATATTATATTTCAATGTGCTCCGCGTTTGTATTTATGTCAGGCCACGCCCCTTTGTACACGATAGTGGCCGCTGCACCTCACGTTCCAAATATGCTAGTTATAACCGCACATGTATGTAATCAGACGTGTTAGTGTTAACTACAATAGATGTGTCATAAATGATATACGAGTGTACTTATGACCAAATATAATAATAAAAGCACACACCTGTTTGATTTAAGTCGAGCTTTGTGACGTCAATTGATGAACACTATACCAATCATACATACGTATATATATAAAGGGGCAACAATCTAATGTCACAAGATATAATTCAACATTGACTGAAAACATGACTCGTCATCTATATTTTAGTATTGATATTATCTAGTAATAAAATGTAATTAATTCAAATTGAAAAACAAAACAAAAATAATAATAACACGAACGAAAACGAAATAAATGGCAAACAATTATATCAGTGGTAAAGAAAATGTATTGAAAAACTACGAATGTAATAGTTGGCCAACGCCAGTGTACGACGATTTATTAAAACTTGCACAATATTTGATTCCACAGGTGTTACAAGTCAATAAAAGTTTATGATTATTAAAAATTAAATGTCAGGTTCAAAATGCTAAAAATATTTACAAATACCATAATTTTCGTAACACGAAGCGTATGGGGTCTTCCTGTGTATGAAGAGAGATAACTATAGTCGCGTTCGAAGTTAATAATTGCCATGCGCAACCCTATGATTGTAATTTGTAATAAACAGGAATCAATTACAGAAGCTGGCATTTATTCGCAATTCAGGACAGTCGAGCATAACGCAATACGACATTTGGGCTATGCTTAAAACCCATTTGCATCGCCTGTTACATTAGTTTTTAGAAACAAATTGAAAGGCATTTTTGATTGATCAATATTGTAGTTTCAATTTACCCTGCCCAATCTATTTGGACAATGGGCGCCAAAAAATAATTAAATTTGATCGATCGAAAAATTCTAATCTTCAAACCTAATGGAAAATGCAACCCAAACTGCCAAAATCAAACCCAGCTCAATGAACTATAACCCGTGCAAAGATCTTTCATTAGACTTTTTCATATACAATCCAATCCCATAGAATTTGGACCAATCCACCCCAATGTAAAATCCAATTGAAAAAATTTCATCACAACCCAAAAAGTCTGACCTGGTGGCGATTTCCTTGTTTTCTTTTTCTTCATAATTATTGTACCTACATTTTCGTAAACATAGTATTTAATTTTTCGATGAAGTCTCCAAATCCAAACCAACAGAAATCAACCCAACAAATGACACAAATTGCAGCAAATTTAACCTAATCTTCAAACCTAATGGAAAATACAACCCAAACGTTGCCGAAATCAAACCCAACCCAAACGAAATAAAACCCATGCAAAGATCTTTTATTAGACTTGTTCATATGTAGCACGATCCCATAAAATTTGTACCAACCTATTCCTTCATGATTTTTTACCCAAATTTTCGTAAACAAAGTATTTCATTTTTCAAGAAAGTCTGCAAATCCAAATCAACAGAAATCAGCCCAACAAATCACTCAAATTACAGCAAATCTAACCTAATGTTAAGTGAACCTAATGGAAACCGCCCAAAGTGCCAAAATCAAACCCAATCCAATGGAAAATCCAAGGGCCTTTCATTAGACTTTTTCATATTTATGCAATTCTATAAAATTTGGAACAACCTAACCCAGCAATATAAAACCAAATTTAAAACATTTCATCCCGACCCAACAAAGTCTAACCTGACGGCGATTTCTTTGTTTTTATTTTCGTTCATAATTTTCATTTTACTTAAATTTTTGTAAACAAAGTATTTAATTTTTTAACAAAGTCTCCGAATCCAAACCAATATAAATCAGACCAACAACAAAACAAATTACAGCGAATTATAATCTAATGTTCTGTATTCCTAATGGAAACTACAACCCAAATTGACAAAATCAAACCCAGCCTAACGAACTATAACCCATTCATTAGACTATTTCATATGTAATCCAATCCCATAAATTGTAACAAGCAATCCCACCAATACGAAATCAATTGAAGAAACTTCATCCCAATCCGACAAAGTATAACATGATTTTTTCATTTCTTTTCCTTCATAATTTTTATTATTACTCAAATTTTAATAAACAAAGTATTTCATTTTTCAAAACAGGTCTAAATCCAAACCAACAGAAATCAAGGCAACAACACAACAAATCACACAAATTACAGAAAATCTAACCTAATGTTCAGTAAACCTAATAGAAACTGCAACACAACCTGCTAAAATCAAACACAAAGCAATGGAAAATCCAAAGGATCTTCCACTAGACTTTTTCATATGTTATGGAATCCGAGCAATAAAAAACCCAATTGAAAAAGCTTCATCCTAACTCATCACAGTTTAGGCTGATGACGATTCAGTTGTTTTTCTTTTGCTTCATTTTGATTTAACCTACATTTTCGTAAACAAACTATTTCATTTGGCAACAAATGCTCTAAATCCAGACCAACAGAAATCAGACACAATAAAAATCACACACATGACAGCAAATCTAAGCTAATGTTCAGTAAACCTACGTCATCCCAACCCAACAAACTATAACCTGGCGACGATTTCTTTGTTTTTCTTTTGTTTATAACTTTTAATAGTAAATTGGAGACTGCGGTTGGCAAATGGAACTGTGTGGTAAGGGTAAATTTGTTTCATAACTTTTACCTAAATTTTCGTATTTATTTTATTTTTCATTTTTGTTTTATTATTTTTATGTTCTTCTAGTAGCTTCCTTTTGATTATTTGTGTTTACTGGTAGTTTTTGTTGTATTTCCATAACTATTAAACTTATTTTCCTTGCACGCTACAGCAACTTTCATTTTTTTTTACTTATCCTGTCTGTATCTTTTGTTTGGTTTCCTTTTTGTAATATTTTTCCTTATTTTTCATTTATTGTGTATTTTCTGTTTGGTTGATTGAATAAGTTTAACATACATTTCTTTTCTTTTTATTTTTTTTGCATTTTTTGCATTTCATGTGTTTTTTTTTATTTTTTACAGCTTATCATCGTTTTCCATTCGTAGTCTATATATTTGCTGTTTTAATTCCTCTTTATTTGTTAAATTTTTTAGTTCTGGAGAGGCGGCAAAATAAAAGGAAAGATATTGCTTCCTTTGTTATTTATTATTAATTTTATGTTCCCTGATTAAGTGTAGCTGGGTGTTTGGAGTTTTTTGTCTGTTATTGCTATTGATTGGAAAAAGAAATACCAGAAAGATAAATGAAAATGAAAGATAGAAAATAATTTGATAAATGTAGATATAGATTCGGTTGTGTTGGGTTGAGTTGGATTGTGTTGGGTTGAGTTAGGTATGGTTATGTTGAGTTGGGTTGGATTGTGTTGGGTAAAGTTGGGTCGAGTTGGGTTGAGTTGGGTTGAGTTGGGTCATGTTGGGTCATGTTGGGTTCAGTTAGGCTATTATTATATTGAGTCAGGTTGGGCTGTAGTTTAGATTAGTTGACTAGTAGATTTGTTTGAACATTGGAAACATTGCCCGGTCCAAAATTGTATTTCTAAGTTTAATATAAAGCATTCCTTGCATTTATACTCTACAGTTATGTCATCGTTTGAAAAATTCTACATCACAATTCTATTTCGTTCTGTTTAACCCACTATTATAAAACATTGCTACTAAACAATTCCTACGAATTATCAACTGGACATACTTGTAAGACACGAGAGGGGGAGGGGTTGTTTGATACGAAAAATATATGGTGTAACTCCGTCAACAGGCGAAAAATTGTATCAATTAAATCGCGACAGCCACACACCCTATAATCAAGATATTATTAAAACGACAGGGCTTTGTTCTTACCCTCACCCCGAACACCTAAATATTTTAAAAACTAATCAATTTGAAATAAATGTTTCGTGGATTTAAGCAAACTATCATCGGCACATATTTTTAATGAACATGTGTTCGTGTTTTATCATGAAACTTATAATAATATTATTTCTAATTGAACACCTGACACCTTTGCAAATATGAATGAAACATAAACATATTCGAAGAGTATTGTAGCAATATGCACCACAGCATATTAATTGCAATAACAATTAGGCTGAACAGCTCCTATAAACCGTATATGTGGTTGGGTTGGGTTGGTTTCTGTTTGGTTGGGTTCCGTTGAGATTGGCACTTTTTTATGACATGCTTTATTTTATATATCAATCTCAGCTCAACTATCTCCTTTAGTATTTTTTACATGTAATATGTTAACATTTTACGTGCATTAAAGGTGTCGCAATGAAGTGGCATTTTCCTTACTTGTGACGTATGTAATGTAGATCGTTATTTACACGGCCCTTAAAAATATTGTCGCATGTTTACGTCCTATACGGTTTAATGTTGTATTTCATGTTACTTTCATTGTACAACGTACATGAAAAATGATAACAGGAAAGTAAAATTAAATATCGTGTAAAACGAACATAAATATTATTTACGTCGACAATGAATTTGACAAGAATCTATTTATGCAAGCTTGCATTTACATAATACTCATAATATATTTATTATTTATTTTTAAATTACAACGTAGCTACAAAAATACGATTAAGCGCAAAAAAAAATAATATTTACTGAACTAAATCCGATGGAGATTAAAACGTAATTGCTCCGTACATTTTCGGTATTGATTATTCCCCGAGGGCATCGTTAAAACAGAAATTAAGTTCAAGTCGACTATCTAGCGAACGCATCGCAAAAAGCGAATAAAAATCCACAAACGCGCCAAGAAAATAACGTGTACATTCGCCCGCGGATGGATGAAAGCATCGTAAACTAAGACTTCATAAAGTTTAGAATTCGTCATTGTGGTGAAATATTTGAGTACAACAACTTAGTTTTCCATTTCAGCTAACTTCCAACATCATCAAAGCAAAGGCTCCTTACAAAACTGTAATATAAAACCGCTCTCCGTCTTCGCGAAACCCCGGCGTTTATTTCGCTCCATAAAGAAGCTGCACAGGCAGACTTTGCGCGCTTTATAAAATTCACATGACGCGGCGGCGGGATCGGGGATCCTTTCCGGACGCTCGGTAATTTACGACGTCACACGTAGTAAGCGTGCTGGCCCGCAATTAGTCGTAATTTAATTAATTATGAAAAGAGTGGGAATAAAAGGCTTTTAAAAATCGAAAAAAAAATATAATTGCGGTTGCGTTGAGCAATTTAAGTTCAAAAAATGTAACGTTCTACGCCAGTTGTCTTATCTAGGAATTAATAATCGATGTCCGAGAAATGCGAAATGCGGTAGTTGTTCTAGTAGCAAAGAAACGTTACGGTGCGGCAATCAGGGCGGTATTAATGCGATCTGATTATGCACAACGCCGCGGGTTTCAAATTATCAGCGACACAAATTAAATGGAGTCACTGTTCTAAATCCCCATCGGACAAATTAACAGTCCGTTTCGCGTTATCACCGGCGCACGGTCGCCATCTCAATTAAGTAATAGAAATAGTCGCTTAAAATTGAAGAAATGCTCAGCCGGTAAGAAAATCCAACCCAACCCAACTATATGGTTTCGAAAACGGGGACTATATGGATCGTTCGATAACCGCTCGGCCACCTGATTTTTAAATTGCAATAAGTAGCCTTGCATGTTCGGATTGTGTCGTTTTGAATTGATTTCTTCTTTATCGTTTATTTGTTTGACAAATAGAATTGTTAGTAACGTCATTCGAATTCAAATCTAAAGTCTAGTTACATTTCGAATCGAGTCAAGATTATAGTTGTTTTTTATATTTTAGTTGGGTGTCTTTCAAAAAAAAGATGTAATAGAAATATGAGCAATCTGAGTAATATATTTACTTATGACGTAGCTTAAACATAGAATCAGTGCAAACGTAAAGTAACCAAAGAAGCTTGAAATCGTTATTAGTGCTCTTAATTTATCTATTTTTCTTCAATGCCATTTAATTGTTTTTACCATATTATTCATTTGTAGTCTAGTCATTACAATATATTTCTCCCTTCTCCCTTTTCCAGTCCTTCTAAATCATTCTTCATTTAATTCTGCAACTTTCTTAACTTCTCATTTCCTTCCCTTCACGATTTCATAGTTGTTTCTTAATATTTCGTTTTCGTGCTTTAGCGTTCTTGTTTCTTTTTTAATTTCTTTTTGCTCTTTTATCATTTCTTGCATCTTGCATCAGGTCTAACAATTTATCTTTAACTTTCGTTGCTACGTTTGTGTGATTTAGATGGAGTTCTTTGTATTTTCCTACATTTTATAAGAATATCTTCATCAACCGCCTGTCCTCTTCATATTTTGTCACTATCATATGTCGAATAGTCGCTCTCCATACTGATACTTTTACCTAAAGTTACCTTCTAGAATTGCGAAAAGGTATTGCGAAACCCAGTTCCTCGTTATCAATCTTTTCTTTGTTTTTTTTTTCATGGCTCATTCGTAATTACTTCCCTATTCTCGCGTTGGGTTGGGAAGGCTTGACTTGGGTTGGGTGCGGTTGGTTAAGTTGGGTTCGATTGGGTTGGGTCCCGTTGGGTTGGGTCGGGTTATCCCATTGATCATAAATAATGCACTCGGTGACGTTTATTAAAATTCAGATGTTACAGTAATAACGACCACATCCGTTGAAGAATTAACCCTTTTATAACGAAAGGACAAACAAATAAAACTACAAAAAGATGTGAACCAAACGGAGGAAAAAAGATTTAAACTACGAAATATATTGAAATAACACTGAAAACAGATTGAAAAACTAAATAAACAAAAGAGAGATTGAGCCAAGAAAAATTGGTTGAGTAAATTAGTAATCATGGACAGGATAGGGATACAGGATGGGAAAATGAGGACACGACTCAAGTTAAACAAGAGGAGATGAACCAAATTGATGCCAAAATACTAAACGTGCAAATAAACAAAAAAGTATGCAATTGTAATTAATGGAGAATTTTGGAAGACAAGGATCACCAAATATAATAAGTCGTGAAAAGAGAGATTCTATTGGAGGAAGAACATAAGTAAAAGAAAGCAAACCAGTTCGAAGACAACAATAAAATAATAAGCAAGAAAATAACCAGTAACAAATATTTACATGCGCCAACGCAGTCGATAAAGTAGAGGTCAACCCAACCCGATGCATATTTCGAAAAGGATCCCACTTCAGCTTGTATGACTTTTCGTAGTCGGAACCAAACCAATTCAATCGAAATCGTGATCATAGCCAAATGGCTATGTTGACGTGCTGTATGTTGTATACTATACCGTATACTTTACTAATATGTTGTGTACAATCTGTACACAACTACATAGATGCAGCTCATATATCATTGTCTGCCATCACAAATATATAGGTCGTGGTTGAATAACAAAATGCAGCAATATTGGTTACAATTCTTAAATGGTTTTGTACAGACCAGTACGTAGAAGTAAACAGAATAGTATACCATAGCACAATATCTGTTTATTTGCGCTGGATTCATAAAAAAATATATAGAAAATATATTATAAACTAATGTAAATAACAACAAAGTGTAGAGTAAAAGTGAAAATAAATGACTAGGTTAAGAAATAATTAGTTCCATAGAATTAAACACACGTGAACTAATGTGGACCCGCCCTTAATTTTTGATAACACGTCATAATGATCTACATATTTCCATTTGGCAACAAAATTCAAAATCATATAAAATAAAAAAAAAAATGGCCAAGTTGCGTCCAGGAAGAGTTAGGAACGACATATAGCAATGTGCAAGTGCACGTTCACATAATTTTAATTCCTTGCAATCTCCCAGTTCCCAATCAATTTAACAACGCTTATGATCAATTGACATGTAACAAGAAACAAATAGCATCTGAAACAACTACGTTTACCAACAACAATCTAGAACGTACGCTTCTGTTTGATGGTCTCGCACGTCTATTTAAGATCAGGTCAAGCAGGCGCGATTCACGCCGGTTTTTTCCTCTACAGCGCTATAAAAAAAGAACACAAATCACTGCCAATAGTTTATTACGTAACTCTCGTCCATTTACATTGTGAAATATTGCGCGATAGCATCTATTTGGGCAAATGCGGAGCACACATGTTACGGTTGTGGCAATACTATCGATTTTATCTCGGAATTAATGAAAATATACGTCCAACTATGTCTAACCACGACATGATTTAATTTTTTGTTATTTAGGTATCTTTACGTTGTGTTGTATGGGTCGCGTATTTTTTGAACTCTGCCTTCTAAATAATTAATAAATAAATATTTTTTGCATTTGTACATATCACGTCTGATATTTATTCTTTGGTTAGATACATCAATCAACATATACAAAATACAACCGACTGTGAAGTATGAGCTCTATGTCCAAAAAATATTTCAAATATTTTTAGTTGTAGTTTTTTTGGGAATTGTTGACCTATTTAAGAATCTATCGATAATAAACATATAAGTAGTACCAGTACCCATTATCGTATACTTAATATAAAATTATTTTTTAAGATATCTTTCGACTTTATGTTTGTCACAAATTCCTAAACTCACATGTACTGTACGTACTAATGTACTATTACATCGAACTTATAATCAATAACTAACTCAATTCGCTATAAATAAAATAAAATAAATATGGAGTGGAATATCATAACAAAAAATCCGTTCAATATAAACGCGGGTGTTAGCTCCAATATGAAATTATCTCCATCATATCAGAATTCTGCTATATTAGCAATCTAAAAAAGACGCCCATGTTGCACAATCGACCCATGGCACCAAAACAAGACTACGACTGACTCATTGTCGAAGCAAAATAAACATAGTAATAGTTTGCGCTTTCATTCCTTTACGTCTTAGGATCAATTCTAGAATATACTGTATACGTTTTAAACACTCCCAATATTGTTGACCAGGAAATGCTATCTATAAAAGGATTTTATCAAAAATAACAAACAATTTCTTTCGATAAATAAAAAAAAAAACTTATCGTTAAATCACTGACCGGATATATACGAGTTAAAATAATAAAACAATCGACGAGTCGCATATGTTAAGAGGCAACAAAAGCAAAACCGTCGGCCTGGGGCTTGAAACGAGTTTCTGTACGTGTGTGTGAGTCACATGGCGAGGCACACCGAACGGTCTTCGCTAGGCATTAATTGCGCTGTCGGGTTGAGGTTAAACGGCAACACTGTCGTAGATGACCATCAACGGCTACTCGACCGGAGCGACACGCCATCACCTCTCGGCGAAATTAATTGACTCCGGCCAGTGCTGGACCACCGTCTCCGTGTAAACACAGCACGTCCATGAGTGGACAGTACGAGCAAGACGAACATTGCGATCTTGCCATAAAACTTTGCTGTTTTAAATTAATTAATTTATCTTTGTTTTGCAAAGTGGTACATTAAATTATTAGCTTCTTGGACAGCTTGATTTAAAATACGACTCTATGCATATTTTTTTTTTTTTGGTTCTCAGAAAACATTTGGTGGAAGGTGGAACTTGGCACATTTTCATTGGTCAACTAAACTAATTTGGTTTAGTTGACAATACGATCGAAAATATTTGTAAAAAATGAGGCAAGATACGACACATCAATAATCGAGAGATCACCAACAGAAGGAGCCAGATGCGATAATTCGTGCGTCGAACATGGGTTGTCCTAAATATTTTAATTTCTATAAATTAAAATGATAAAATTTGGCGTAGCTTCGTTGGATCGTGGCGTTAAATTTAAACTCGGCACCGCCGCCACTGTCAAGTGCTCTTACACAATCGAGATACCTGGAAGAGCGGCCGCAGCGATAATCGACGTACGTCCGAGCGGATATAGGCCGTCCTTTGTTCTTTTGGGCGGCGCAGGTAGAGATCAGGGCTCGCCCGCTCACCGATTCATTCATAAAGAGAACTGTGCCAATCTGGTAAATAACGCCAGACCATCATCAAACGGTTCGACTAGTTTGCATTGCGACTGAACTCGGAGCGTTTGAATCGCACGATACAACAGTAGCGTATAACAAACCTGCAGTGCGTTACCTATATACGGATAACGAGAACCGCAAATGTTGCATTTCAACGATTACACGATACGGTGGTTTATTGCAGTCGGATATCGGGGCAACAAACATGGCAATCACGAGAACGTTTTCTAATAATATCGATTTTGATCGAACGCAGTGAGCTACGTTTCGATGCTAATTTTGTAGAAATAAGTATGAAGTAAATGAGTGGCCCTACAGAAAGTTTTGAGTAATCGAAAGTAACGAGTTCCCAAACGAAATTAGTATGTTGATGCTAATCATGCATTAAAATGCTATGAAGATTAAATTTTTCCATTATTATGACACACATAAAATGTCACAGTTTTTAAAGGAATATTGTGCAAAAATGTAGCAGGAAGGTTATGGGAAGTAAGGTGAGATCCTGGTATCATCGAAATGATGTGACATTTCTGCAGTTAACTTAAAAGCCTACTCAAAATAAATGCTTACGTATATAAAAAGAGCATAATAGCTACCGGATCTTAAATCGATGATTATGCCCCTCAACTTGAACCACATAATTATACCCACCCGACGAAGGCAACCACCACGAAGACTAGAATCCTATTTTGGTCCTCAAGCACAACCGCCAATAGCAGAATAAATTGTGCCGATTTCGCCAATGTTTATACTATAGAGTAGCTCTGTTTTTGTCTATACATGCATGTTGGTATCAATACTTCCCTTAAATGATTTTGATGCATTTACAGCCCCATAATTTAATTTACTGCGTATTTGTAACCTAACATTTTTGTAGCGATTGTTTATAATGTAAGCGATGTAAATTTTACATCAAGATCAAGTCTTTTTAACTTTGCGGCTTAAATTCTTTTCCAAGCAATGATCTAACACATTGTTCTAATGCCTGCCTTTAGCGGTATTACAGGTATCTTAATCCAAATGTCCCGGCTCTATTAAACATTTTGTTTCTTTTGTGATGCAATTCATGTGCTCAAGTTCGTCTTTATTATCTCAAGGTTCAATCTAACTCAACCCAACCCGGCCCGACCCAACTCAACACAACATAACCCAACATAATCCAACAATCGAACTCAATCCAGCCAATTATAACTCAACCAAACCCAACCCAAATAATCAGTTGATTTTCGGTCTGGTTGTATTTTTAATTCATTTACTAATTTAATAATTCCCTTAGCTTCTGCGACTACCCACAACCGGATAAGGTCTAATAGAATCTAAGAAAAATTGCTTCAGTTGGTAAATGAATTTAATATGGAACCCGACCGAAAATCGACTGCTTATTTGGGTTGGGTGGGTTTGGTTGAGTTGTAATTGGGTGGGTTGGGTTTGGTTAATGGGTTGTATTGGATTAAATTGAGTTGACTGTGGGATTCGACAAAAACAACATTATTATAATGTGGTTCGTTCATCTATAAAACTACGACTATCCAACACCACCTGAGCTCAATCTTGTCTCAATCCCGAAGACGAACAAACTAATCGGTAAAATTTTTATACACATTCTGCTCTTTGTTTTCTCTATATTTTCGAGGTTGGTCGTTAGGTTATAGGCTATAAGTTTGAATTGAATTTTTTCAATTAGACTTCTACACAACACCAGCTTTAAAAGCACATGTTCTATGTTATTATTGTTGTAACTGTCTTCGCACAGTCGAACAATTTAAAAATTCAGTTCAATCTACAACAAAAGACTACAAATTCTGGATAAATTCAGTCAATGAATGAACTCTTCAACAGTTATTTCTTGCGGTTTCCTCATACAAGAGCCTTTTCAAAATATGATTGATAAAATGGCAAAATACTAAAAACATATTAAAATGGTAGAACTTGTAAATAATTAATTGTCAAAAATTTTGAATTCTTAAAAAAATTTGAATAAAAATGAAAGGTAAAGCAAACGTGTAATAACTATCAAATATGAAACAAAAATAGCAAAAAATTTACATATTTCCAAAAAAGAAATGACAACATGCTCAGAATTGTCTAAGTTGCAAATATATCAAAGGTTTCGTAACTTTTCAATTATCAAAATTCTCTAAAAACAAAACAATAGGTCGAAATTCAAAGTTGATAAAGCTGAAAGAGTATCAAAATCACCCACAATGTCAATATTTTCGAAACTGCAAGAACTGGAGATTTGTGTAAAAGCTTTGCCAAAGCAAGAAATTTAGTTATAACAGTTTTATAACAACTCTAATTGTCAAACAATATTTTCACTCTAATGGACAAAAAAGTGTCAATATGTTCAAAATTGCAAAATACTCAGAAAACGTTCAGTCTACTGGAAATGTACATGTTTGTTGGGTTTTGTTAGGTTTGATTAGGTTGTATTGTGATGGGTTGTTTTGGGTTCGATTGGGTTGGGTTATGTTGTTTTAGGTTGGGTTCGGTTGGATTGGATCTAGAGTTCAAGTCAAACAATATTATTATAAGAACCCATCTGGAAAAATGCGACGTTCGTACAGGTTGCATAATCCCAGGCTAGCAATGCTCGAGCTAATTATGTCCTGTAGGGACACTCGGTTTCAAGATTGAAATTTGAGTGGTTCCCGGCTCTATGGACAATCACAGATGTAAGGACATGGTAATTGGTTCCATGTATACAATTTTTTACAAAAGGTTACGTTGCATTTTCGTAGCAGTTATTTATTTCATAAATCATTGATAAGGTCATTTCTTTTGTCTTTTTCCAGAAACTCACCATTCTTATTTAATTATGCGATTTTC
This sequence comes from Geotrupes spiniger, assembly GCA_959613385.1. Lineage (NCBI taxonomy): Eukaryota > Metazoa > Arthropoda > Insecta > Coleoptera > Geotrupidae > Geotrupes > Geotrupes spiniger. The sequence goes on along the minus strand of OY390735.1, from coordinate 11,007,151 downwards.
ATCGTCACGTTTAGGGGTCACTGATTTTTGAATTTACTGCACCCAACTTTTAACCAAAGGTTGACTAAAAATTAGCAGGGGTAGGGACTCATTTTATTTATAAATTTTATATTGGTGGCTGGGGGAATGGAGAACAAGGGGTGGCAGGAAGAGAAACATAGGAATGGAAATTATAATGATTAAGGGAAGTTCTGAAAGGTGTCAGACCTTAAAAAATTGATACAGGTGGGTGAAGGGGCACGTAGTGATAAGGAATATTTGGTAAAAATAGAACATGACCTAGGTATTTCGATGTGGTTGATGAATGGGGCAACCCGATGCAGCATTGACGTTTGTGGGCATTTTTTTCAAAAAAACATTTCAAAAAAGACCACGTGGTATACTATATAAAAATTACTTTATATCGCTCCGCTGCTGTATAATTTTTTGCAAACAAATTTGTTTAACAGCCTAGATGTGATGTGCAAAGTAATTTATTGTTGGGACGCATGAGATTCGTTTTTGCTGTTAAAATGTCCTGTGTTGGGTCATAATACTCGTTGTTCATATGTGGCGTTTATAACTAATTTCAGCACAATATTTGTAAAACAGCTTACGCCGAGTTATTTTTTATTGAGGAGCTCACAATAAGATCGAAACCATCATTCTACGATCCGATATGTTTAATAAATTATTAACATTAATTAATTTAAAAGCAATTTATCGTTCGTTGATGAATATTTAAGGACATTATATTACGTGATGGTATGGAAAATCGCGAAGTTGAGAGAACTGGACATAATTTACCACAATTAGTGGATAGTTCATTATTCAAAGCGCGCCCTCGCTCTTAATTAATTAGAACTGCATTTTTATGTAAATATGGACGAAGATCTAATAATGGGCAGTTTATTAAATGCCAGAGAATTAAAGCAAACAAATTAAATTTAAAATCGGACGAATCGGTAAAATTAATAATATTTGAAAGTAACACAAGCATCAGCAGTACCAAAATTGTCCAGAGACTCTTGCAAATTGAGATAGGAAAAATAAAGAAGGACATTCAATTAAACTGGTTAGTTTCTGCATAATTTCTGCACAAACATTGTTTAAGTACTTCTGTGTGCAACGTTGGGTAAAGAGCACAGAATAGAACGTAACGATCATTCAAAAATCCAAGTTGTAGTAGCTTTTAAAATAAATATTCAGGACGATTTAATGCATGGTTAACATCAATAACATTATTTTTACATATTATACCTTTATGCCGTAATTATCAAAATCGTATATTATAATGTTGCCATTTCTAGTTCGCCAGACTCCATCCACGAAGTATTTCCAAAGATTAAACGTGCAAATATTATAAACTAACCAAAGAAATGTACTTCAATAAATTCGATGGCTTCCCCGCATTATATCTCTTCCCTCCCACACCGGCATTAATTTCTAGCTCGTATCCCACGTCGAACGGGACGAAATTAAAAAATAACAATCGATAAAAACCCCGATAAATTCGCCAAAAATAATTGCCACTCGCTGGATTCTATTATATTAAATCATAAGTTCACTTATACGTGTCAAATAAAAAACCGTGATTAATGAATATGCGCGCACATTTAATTGCATTGTTTTATAACGTTCGATTTAATATATTAAAAAAAAAATTGCGGCGTGCACGTGAAATAAATTGCGCGAAATAATAGACAGCTGAAAAAGTTGTCGAGATGTCTCCATGAAATGCATTTAATTAATTTTAATGTTGATTTGTTTGATTTTCAATTATTTTTCGCCCCAATTTCGAGTTTATGGACATGTTATTGCGATAAAAATATAAAAAGGGACGTTACGGCGAGATTTATCGGTTCTAATATTCGGCGCAACAATAAATAATTGGTTGTAGAAAATCTGGTTATAAAAAAAGCAAGCGTGGTATGTGTAGTTTGGAAAAATTTAGTTGGGCGTCTCATTTTAAATCGGCACCTTTATGACGTTAGTGATGGACCCTAAAGGACAAATTAATAAATCAAATACTCAATCGATATAATTATCGTGCACATGGCTTGAGTACTTGGAGTTTATTTCGTGTTAATAAAATGTAACTGTTTTTAACGACAAGCTATCAAGGAAGAAATTGAGATATTTCGGAGATAACATTTTTTCCAAGATACGAAATTTTTGCGTTTCGTCGAAATGGAACTCGATGACGCGATCGGAATAAACGATGAGACGCGAAATGTGGGTTACCGCGGGGCGTGCGAGAGTCTTTTAATTATCGCTCTTTGAAATTAATATCATGAAGGGCGAACATTAAAAGGGGTAACTTCCATTCCGGGACGGCATTACCAACATATCGACGCAACTCATTAAAGGCAGCGCCGCCGGCGACGGGTTGAATCGCCCCGCCCAGCAGAGGTAACGCAAACACGAGGCCATTTCGTCGAAAATATATTTTTCAACGGAACGAAAACACGCAGAAATGCCGACTATTTCGAAAAATAAGCGTAATGCACGATAACATTAAGGCATGCGTTTGAATTGTGCATCGGGCCGCATATTTCGAGCATAACTTGCCTTATCTACTGGCGCGGGACGAAAATAACAACAAATTACGAGCGCAAACAATTAGGATATAGAATATTGGAAAAACAAGTCTTGTTTTTTTAAACAAATTCGCCGTTGCGTCATTGCAACTATGGCAAGTATTCGAGCATTTCATTTTGAAAACTTTGTTAATCGGGCTATTTGAGTAAAATGCAACGGTCTCGCTGCTCTGGATTTACACACCAGGGACGACTAAGAAAGTATCTGGTTCGTTGTAATCGCACCTTAGAGTCTTGGGCAAGACCTACTGTGTGACCTTCAACATCTGCAGCGGACTATTTAATTCTCTCGATCTGCGGTTGTGCTTGGAGCTTTGTCACTCAGCTCATTCGAGAACCTGTACGATGCATTTCTAAGAACGATACTTTGTGTTAATGAATGTAATGCGATTATGGACAAGAAAGAAACACTGGATAAATAGTTGCGTACTTTACCACATGTACTGCGTCGCGTATCGATTTCTCATCGATTTAGTTTACGCAAGAGAAAACTAATTAATTATTAATAAATTTGAGTAAAAGTGATATTGTCAAAGTATATAAATTTGATGTAAACGTCCGGGTTTTGTTCGAATTAATTATCAAATATCAGCCAGGTCCACAATTATACGGGATTGACTTTTAATGCTCCTAATACTTGTTCTGCACCAAGCATTAAAGCCATGGTGTCGATGACAATCTTTCTGTGTTAGTGACTAGATTTACTATTATTTATGAAACCTGGAATAATTGCAGCAACACTGTATGTTAATCAAAATTGCAGTAGCGAAGTCCCCGACGACATCCTTCTATCCATTACGGTTTATGAGTGGGAGTGAATAAGGTCGGTCTCAATGTTTTTCGATACACCGCGCGAACGGTACGATATACGATAAAATTGCTCGTAAATAAATTGTAGAGAATTGAATTTTCCAAAGTAAATGTCACGACATATCTCTATCTATATCATGGTTTACAAATGAGAGCAAATAAGCTCGTCGCGACGTTTGTTCGATACACATCTCATCGTCATTTTCCAAAAAAGGAATGATTTAACATCCCTTATAATTAGCAACGACGAATATTTCCATACGCTATTTATAGAATTTTATTAAACCAAATAATTTGAGATTTGAATTTTCTAAATTAATTACGTTAGAAAAGTATTCGGATACCGAACAAAGGAAGACCAAACTACGATGTTAACAAAAGATAACACTTATGCCATGTTAAAAACATCTAACGACTGCGAAAGAAAACCAACCTAACCCAACCTAACCGAACTCAACCCAACCCACAAATATATTGTACAGTAAATAAATATAGTCTCTGAAATATTACTATAATAATTTAATATTATAAATAATTTCAATATTGTTTTAGGGGCAGATTTGAATTTTATAAATTAAATACCTTACAAAGGTATTCGGATATCAAATAAGTGAAGGACATACTACGATGAAATTTCGTCGCTTCTATTTGTTTGCAATTCAAAGTCGTTGATGAAATCTTTCATTTATAATTATTATCTTTGGTTTATGGATGTGTTACTTAAAATGTCTATGATAAGGAATCGCGAATATTTATCATTTTTCAGAAAGAAAACAAAAATTGTTCTAGACGTCGGGAAAAAATTGCAAAATGCCATTAAAATACAAAAAGTATTTTTTATAGTGGAAGGCTGTATAAAAACAATTCCTTGTTCAATTCAATTTAAATCGATTTGTAAATAATTACAAACAATATGAATGAAATTGTAAATATACACCTATAAGATATAATAAATTGTGGTACAAGAGTGAAGTAAGGGCAAATAGTGTGGTTCTCTCGAATAATCAAATAGGCATCAAAACAATTCCAAGAAATGCCAGTGCAAATTTCCGCAAATTTCGTGTTTCGATACTATGACATGACATCCACACGTTGATTGAAATGAGCCTTCATAGAAGATTTTGACTTTTTTCAGTTTAGGTTGACTTGGGTTGTGTTGGGTAGCATTACGATCGTATGGGATGATATTCACACACTTCTCGTTTCGTTGATTGAAACTAACCACCAATGAACATTTTCACGGTCTTGTTTTCAGTTTGGGAGAGAAAAGATGACTACCAGCCAAAAAATCAGTTAGTATACGACTTGACACAGAACACTCTTCAAGAAGTAATTAATAACAAATTAGTAAGTTAGAATAGTTTATCAGCATTATTTACCTATGTTTTGGTACAGCGATTAAATAATTTTTATTTAAAACATAAAAATTCTAAGAACAGGTCAACGAAAACAACGAAGGCAAAAAATGATTGCATAATTAAATTTAAAAAAATCTTTTAAAAACCGGTGGCCAACTTAAAATGAAACGCATTGGAGAAGTTGATATGTTTGAAAAGTCATAATTTCTCGCACGTATAGCTAACCGTGACAAATTTTGAAAAATATTTTTATTTCAAAACAATTTTGAATATTAGTTAGTCATTTTTACATTTGAACGGTGATAAAAAAATCTCAGTGATTCTAAATAATTTGTGGATGGTTGAAATTTGTGGTATTAATAATTTATTTTTTTATTAACTTTAGAAATCTGTGACTGGTACAATCAAACTTGTGGGTATTTTAAATTTGATGGGTAAAATAGTTCGCATGTTAATAACTTCAGAATGATTCGTATAAGCTTATATTTGTATTTTTTTGTAACTGTTACAAAAAAATTCGACGATATGATTTTGATTTAAGTAACTCTTGTCACTTGGCAGCAGGTTTTCGTATATCTGGCAATGTGTAAGTTGATACATGGGACTTTGATAGTGACTTTTAATTAAAATTATGTTTTAACGATTAGCCAATGAAAATTTTAAATAAAATGGCTGATCATAGCCATAGTCGTGTAATTCCCCGTTTTTATTGGTCAAAAACGATTACTTGGTTTCATTAAATCAGTTAAAACATAAGTAATCAATTCAAAAAACTAACCAACCTTACTAAAGGAATGTATATTTAATTTTCTACTACAGTTTTTGAAGCTAGTATTTCGCCTATTCCTAGTATATATAACAGAAATATTCAAATTTCAATTTACAATTTATCTCAAATTTGTTTCAAAACGTAGAGCTAGTACATTGCTATAGCTCTCTCTACTATGTTCGTGCCTAAAATCGTTATATATAAAGACTTAGAATTGGAATGAAGTACGTAAATTATTATAAACCACGATGCTTTTAGGCATTTCGTTAATAAAAATACAAAATTATTAACTTGTCACGTCGCGACACCATATATGCATTGTATTGGAGAAATTATATGGTAAACACGAAGTATTTAATATGCATTCATAAACCATACGTGATAGGTCCATTGTATCCGAGATATTCAGGTTCATCAAGCATTGGGAAACTAGCTGTTCAAATATTGGAGCATTGTGAACCAATTGAAAGTGCTAGTAGCAGCATGTTGGCATTAATTGCATATACGGACGACGTCCCCAGTGAAAATCAATTGTTTTTCCATTCATAAGCAATTTTTTGTTTGTTTGTCTGATTCAATCAAACAGAAGTATTTTACTGTCAGGATCAATAGTATTTTGCGATGATTTAGAATTCGATTTGAAGAATTCAAATAGGTATAGAAAGAGGCATAAGTACGCAGTATCGGATTGACTTTTAACTATTTAGGTACGAAATGTTGTATTTGCAAATGTTTCTGGTTTCAGATTAAATTTTGATTCATAAAAGAATTTCAATTTACGTTAAATTATAATTTTTATAAAATTGTTAAAATATTTACACATTTGTTCAAGTTCATAAATTTAGGCCTACCATACGTCTGGTGTAATGATTGAAATTGTTTACGATTTGACTTTTTAATAGAGTAGTTATACGTGGAAAAGAAATTGACAATCTCTGCAAATAAAAAAGCATCTGACATCAAATTACACTTTGGACGTCACTGATCTGATCGACATTCGATAAACTAGGGAAAGCCATTGTGAAAAAATAATTGGAGTATTCTGCCAATGTTTAATTGAAAATAAGTTAAAATTCATAATTATTTACATTCGCGTAGATGTGGAATGCATTCAACAAATAATTGCAACGTTATGTACGAAAAATGCTGGATAATTGGAATATTATAATAATTTAATATTAATTCAATTAATAATTAATGTAATGTAATGTAAACAGCAAGGATCGTTTGCTTGACCACATGGTTGGCCATTGTTTTAAGTTCTCACCACTGAAATTATATTTTTGAGGAACCCTAATCAACATTTGCATATATTTGTATTTACTTTGGAACTGAAAGTACTTTGACGTTGATTTATGTTGGAGCTGAATCTACTTATATCTGACTAATCCAACTCGCCATTGTTAGGTGTCAAAAATTACGTATTCAATTCGCCTTTAAAATTTTTGCATGATAATGATTAAGATTTTTTTATTTATAGCACATTCCATGCTAAATTACTTAAAATGTTTGAACAGAAGTCATCAACATTGTAATTGCAAATTTATATGAAGAAAAAATGTTCGTTGCGTCGATAATATTAAGTGACTTAGTTGTTTCTAATTCAGACTTCTAATAACTTCATTGAATCTACGTTTCCTGTAATATTTCGATAAATCTCTAAATATGGCAATAATTCAAATGAAATGTGTAAACACGACTTAAAATAAAAAATAAAAATAAAATAAAAATTAAATTTCACAAAAGCTAAACGTTTGATTGCCACAATAAAACAATTAAATAACACTGTTAAATCGACGTTGGCTTCTTAAAGTTGAAATTAAAAAGCAACGCATATGAATTCGTTTCGTACAAAATTGTTGCATTGTAAATCAACGTCGGCTATAAATAAAGCTGGTTATAAAAAATTAACGAAGTGTTAAGTTCACAAATTACCCGAACTATAAACGGTGAGCAGTTGGGCAAGAGTAGAGTATCCCGAATTTCCTAATTAGTAGTAAATCATTATTACGAGGGTTTACGAGTTGAATAGCATTGGTTATAAGTTATAAGCAATGAAGACGTTACGTTTCCAAGAGAACGGGAAGTGAGTGGTTCTAATTTGATTGAAGTGCTACTGCATCAGAGGTTATTTATTTTTAAGTTCGATTTTGACTATAAAGTCGCTATGTGTCGTTCTTCAAAGGCATTGATTACACTGACTTTGAACGTTTGGTTTATAAATAAATTTTAGGTTGCCATTGTATTATTTTGTAAGTGTAAGGACAAACTGATCCTCTCATATGAATTATGTGAATTATTTTTCACTTCATTGTTTTGTAATTAATATTTATTTGTAGAATAATCCATGCGTACTCATTTTTCACGCATCTCATCAATGTGACTGACTTATTCGTGTAACTCCCGTGTACAGGATTAGCTGTATGATATTTTTTACGTTGACTCCTAGCCTTTTGTTATCTGTCGCATATGTATACAGTAAACCGCGTTTCATTGCATACTTTCAATTTTTATGGATTGCCCAATCTATCTGACTCTTGTTTTCCAATTATGTATTATCGAGCGTCGTGGCTCTGTTCAGCGTAAATACCACAACAATAAAACTTATTTAAAAAAAAATGTGTGCTCGAACTGCGATAGTACGCGTATAGATTTATAATTCCCCATCGATAATATTTAGACGAATGACATCCGACAGTTAACGAAACTAATTTACTGTATCGAACGTTGTGCTCAACGTTTCCGCTGTTCGGGTTTTAATTAAAAGAAACCGTCTAAGAAACTCGTTCCAATCGTCACTTAAATGCATCGAGCATGACTTAATACAAACGACACACAAAGAAAGACCCGTCGTCGTCGACGAAAACGGATCAGTTCATTGTCGATTGACAAACGAAGCCGCAACATTTTATGCGTCCGGTTATTCGTGTGCATTATTCAATCACGATATCGGTTATCTCTAGCATCTGCACGGTCCGACTCTGTCCGGGTCCGGGGCTGGAACGCCAGGAATGAACCCGGCAGGTATACACACAGAGAGGAATCCGATCGGCCGCCATAATTAATACAGACAAACAATACACCGTGAACGCCGAATACCGCGCTCAAAAACACCCTTTGTTTTTGCATCAACATTTATGGGAATGCAGCAATATAGCGGTCGGCCGTTTCGTTCGCCCTTTGTCGCTGCAACCGACCTATCGGATACACCGTGCTTTTTCATTTCGCGAAATTGCAACCGAGGTATAGGTAATTCCGTTTACGCGCAATTTAATCGGCGACATAACGGACTCGAATGATTCCGTGTAATTATCCTGACATATACTCAGCCACTAAACAACTAAATATTCGATCAAATATTGAACAACCCTGAAACATTTTTAATAATGCAAGAATATCACTCTCTTATTTAGCTCGACGTCGGTTCTAGATTCCCTTTGATCCGGCAACAGCGAAGCAAATTTAATGAATTTAAATCTGAAAGGAGTCTGCGTCAGTAGTTACCGTCGTAAGTTAAATTGAATACGCACAATTAATGCATCAATAAATTCAAATTGAATCGAACTTTGCCAAAGATGTAATACGTTATACGTTATACGTTATTACCACTAGCAAAGTTAAAATGTTAGGATCCAGGGAAATACAGGATCTAATCAAGCACAGTGTTGCGTCGATGTCAATTACAACGATCGTAAATGAAAAATAAAAATTGTGATCGTTGCTTCCTATGAAACACGACCGTGTAAAATATTCAAATAACATATAATCCGCATTTCATTAATTGCATCGCCAATATTTTAAAACAGTTACATCGAGATAAATAACTGGTCGAGTAATTTGCTGTCGGTTTGGTACCGGGCGATGTCTGTAGATGCTGAATGGTAAATTAGTCACGCCTATTCGATGTCGTAGATCTGTTTCGCTTTACGTATCATAAAATATTTTTAAGTGTATTTTTTTACAACCGCAGTAAATCCGTAGGAACTACCTGCACTGGTCAACAAAACCAATGCAATTACAAATGACATTTCAGATGAAGAGCTTTTCAGAATAAGATAGGAACTAGGAAATAATCTATGTCAATAATCTCCAGTTAACTGGACTCACATTTCCTCGTCACAGCGTCTATTGAAATCTTTACAATGTCCAATGCAGTTCTTTAATATGGGACCATTCTCCAAAGTGATGATTGATTGAACTACCAAAAAATATAGAAAGTATGTATGTGATGAACAGAAAAAATCATTGTGGACGCAGCCAAAGAAGTTGAAGAAAAACTTTTTCGCCTCGTCCACAATGATTTTTTTCTTATCATTACAGGCATATTCTCCATAATGTTTGGTGGTTCAATTAATCATCACTTCTCTTCATCGCTTCGTTTCGACAATGATCCAGTAATGTCCCATCTACTACACAATGGCATCTATTTCCATCATTGCTAATACTAATACATATATATCTGGTTCATCTGTACTATCCATCAATTGATGGCCACCTCTGTCTCTTCCACCAAGTGCAATGTTTCCTTCACCGTTCTGCTTCCTATTCGAATTTATATGTTTTGTACGTTTTTCCTCCTGTCCATTCGTTGACGTATTCCCAATTCTAGCACTGAATTTTTCTTTCTTCTAATGTGCTTGTGAGGTCTGATTTTGTTGTTTCAAACATGTTCTCCACGTACTCCTTGCCATCTTATTCATTTCCTCTATCGTTTTGCCTCCTATCTGTTTTTGTTAACCTATTATGTCGTGGTTTTTTAATTTTCCAGTTGTCCAGCTAATGCCAGAAATTTTTTTTGAAATGTTATCTTGTCTCTCGTTCCATTCATTTATCTTCCTGTCCAGATCTTAAATATTACTAGGTACACAGATTTGAATATATTTTTAGGTATTTTTAACAATGGCTAGTTTATATTTTATAATTTTCTTGCACGTTTAAATGCTAGAAATTCGAACTAATATACACAGCATTAAGGTTCGAAGAAAGTGCCCGTGTGGTTGTAATTTTATGTCCATTTTTTTTATTTAGATAAAAAAAATTATGATTATATAATCATTTTTAGGCACATTTTTACCATAAATTATCTCGTGTTTCCACCCCATCTTTATTCATCATCGTCCAGGACGATGCTCCCATAAAACTTGCCATTGAATTTTCCTCTTCGCCATATTTTCCACTTACGGTTCAGGCTTGCTCGTTGAATGTGTTCGTAATTTATTTGGCCACCAAAGTTCGTCCTTTTAATCCTTGCATTCCCTACCTATAATTATTCTTCCTTCCGCCAGTTCCAGTAAAAGCTCTGTGGTAACTTGTCAGTCAAACTTTTCCAAATTTTATTTCATTTAGCCATGTCTGTTAGGCTTGCCGTATCAAATCGCAGTTGTTCTTCTGTTTCTTATTCCTTCTGCTATCATTTAGAATTTCACAAATTTAAAAAACAACAATTTCTGTCCCCTTTGGGTTTTTTTGCTACATCCAGATCGTTCCACCATTTTCTTGCAGTTTTGTATTCAAAAATTCTGTTTAGATTAGTTCACCTTCGCCTTCTATAGCCTTTTAGTTTAACACGAGATGTTGATGAATTTTATCCCATCTTTAGAGAATGTTTGTATTTCTCCACATATGTTTGTTAATGCTCGTGACGATTAATTTTCCACCCCTTTTTTTCCATTACTCTAGTCTTCTTATAATAACTTTTATAATAACACTTATTCCAACCGCTCTCTAATTTTCGTGCTGTCTCCATCATTTCTCACTTTATTTTCATCGATATCCATAATTTTGTTTCCGTTGAGACCCTTCAGCGTTGTTATTTTATAGGCGTAGTTTTATTTACGTTTTACTTCATTGGTACCATTGGTTATTAATTTTGCTTCTTTTTGATTTCATAATTGTGTAGCTTGTTCGGTACTAATTGCCATAAATTATCTCCAATGTTTCTACTTAATTTTCATACATCACGATCGTCTGCTCCTTGTTCGCAAAAGACTTACCATTGAATTTTCTCCTTCGTCATCTTTTCCGCTTACTGTTCAGGTTTGCTACACTTGCCATATCAAACTACAACCCCAAGTGTTTCAAATCATCTTTTTCTTCTTCTTCCTTCTGCTCTCATTTTTAATTTCATATATTATTATAAATCCTATTTAGGTTCGTTCCCTCGCCATTTTTCACTTCAGTATGTTTTCCAATACGACTTTGTTTTATCCTTTTCTGTTGAATCAAGTCTTGGTATCGACCATTTCCATCGCCTTCGTCTTTGCCTTTCATGGCCCTTTAGTTTAACAAGATATTTTATCCCAACTTTAGAATTTTTGTAATTCTCCACACATATGTTTGTTAATGCCTATGACGCTTGTGACCATTATTTTCCACACCTTATTCCATTACTATAGTCCTCTTTTGATTTTCTAACCTTTCCCCCACTTATTCCATCAGCACAGTATTTTTCTCACTTAATCGTGATTCTGCTTATTTTCGCTATATTGACTGACCCATCCTCTCGAATTTCTAATTTTTTTTCGTTTTGTCGTTCCTCCCCTAAGTTTTATGTATATTTTTTGATAATTTCTCACTCTTCTTCACTAGCGCTTTCACTATCTCCATCTCACCATCCATAATTTTGTTTTCAGTTTAGTCCCTTCCGCGTTTAGTTATTGGTAGTTATTTACGGTTTTTTAACTTTTTTTAAAAATTCCACCGTTGCTCAACAAGTTTAATAATAATTTTTCGTTGATATTTTTGGCAATTTATTTTTTTGCAGTTTTGGTTTTTATTCTATCTTGTTGTTTTTGGTATTTGTTGCAATTTTAAATAGTTCGACGTCATATATTTTTCTTTGCTAATTATTTGCAATTGATAATTTTATTTTTTTGAATTCTTTGTATTGACATTTCGTCAATTTTCAAATATTTACATTTGACAAGTTTTGACCCCCCGTGAATATTTTTCTGCGGGCACTTATATCATTTGGTCAATTCTCAGTTTTTTTTATATAAATTATAGCATTTAGTAAGTTTTATATAATAATTTATATTTTTGACAATTTTGAATTTTTTTCATTTTTCACGTTTATTGTATTTTTGGATATTTTATTATTTTTCTATTTATTGCATTTTCAAGAACTTTTTTTTTTAATGCTCGCTTTTGAGAATTTGAAATATTTGAATTCTTTGCATTGACAACTTTGTCACTTTTGATATTCTCAGTGTTTTTAATAATTCTTCCTTTTGAGGCATATTTGCAAATGTTAAAATTTTTGTATGAGTTAACTGTTGTCCTTTCTGAGATTTTATTTTCGCATTTTATGAATATTTGACATATTTGAATGTTTTCGAATTTCAGCATTTAATAAGTTAAATGATATATGAAGTACATAAAGCACTTTTGCCTTTTGTCAATTTTGTAAATTAACTCATTTCTTGCATTTCGATTTTATTTTGGGACTGGGTTGGCTCATTTGACAATTTGGCTTACATTGGCATTTTCTATATTTTCGATTTTTTAATTTTTTTTTGTCTTGATTTTAAAATGTGCGGTCAATCCAATCTTTGACCCCCCCATCCACGCGAAATATTGTGCACCTGTCATTGTGGGCAGTGTACGTAAATCGGATTTTTACATCTGGCGCAAATACAGAGATCTGCTTCGAACGAATAAGTCGATATTGTCGAGGCTTGTAACTATTTTGCACACAGCTTTGTTGAAAATAAATTTCAGCAGATTTATCAGATGATGACTGATGTTTCGTCCTTCAGGGCTCATCAGCTCACCAACGTTATCTACGCTGAAGACATTTGCGAAATTTGTGTTCATAGACTAGTAACTCCATCTTTACATCAGTTGCAAGAAATTAACGAACGAGGTTTTTTATTTTCCATTACTATTTTTGTTTCGTAGATTTTTCACTCTCAGTTATTTTAATTTATTATATCTATTTTTGTTTTTTTTTGCCATTTTTGCTTCGTACGCTTTTTCCACTGCCAGTTTATTTTAATTTAAATTTTCTTTTTATTTATTTTCGTTTTTCCATCATTTGAATTGTTTTTGATGTCAAGATTTTTTAATGTGCATTCACAATCGATTTGGTTGTTGTTTATGACGCGTGTTATTAATTACATAATTTCTTATAAAATTCGGTGCCACAGGATTAAATGTTATTTTTCATACGTTTTACTTTAAATCCTTTTGGATTTATTTACTCATCACGTAAAGGGGACATTAAATGAAATAAATACAGAAATCAATAAAATTTCGACTCCGTGCCCTTGAATATTTAATTAATGCACTTTACCGAAGACGTCACAGGAATTTCATTAGGCATAATCGTGCGAAGCTCGGTTAAATGTACGTTAATAAGTAAGGGATGGCTGTGTCGGTTCGAACGTTTAGTTACTTTAACAAATTATTTTGTACAATAGTCGTGGTTAGTTGTGGTGATTTCAACTTGTTCAATATTCGGCGAATTCTTAAGGTGCGGCGAGAGGAAATTATTATTGACTTTAAAGATTTTGCAATAACAATTGTTGGAACGATTTTTTCTCAGACACGTTTGTCACGACCACCGTGACCGATTGAAATGGTCATGATGATCATAGTGTTGTAGAAAAATAACACTGTACTGTTGTCCATGATCAAGTTACGTGTTTTTCATCACGCGACTTATGACGTGTTATATTGACTCATTATTATACGAACTTAGCCAAAGTAAAAAAAAATGGTTCCCATACAGTCCTTGTAATTAAAAATATAAATCGTATAGGAAATTTTATGTCGTGAAGTTAGATTAATAGAATAATGTTGTGCAGGTGTCCACAGTTCAATGTAGTGAACGGTAATTTCCATTTTAATTATTTTAAATTGTTTTAATTGAACGCTATTTTGTTTGCTATTGCATATCACAGACTACCGTAAAATACATCAATCTCAAAGTTCCGCTCCATTTTTGGTTGTTATTTTTGCATCGATCTATAATTACCACGATCACAATTTACCCAGCACTCTTCTGACGCAATTAGTTAAACCGAACCGATGCCACAGCAGCTCGTTCATTTACAGCAATCGAACGCAATAAATCAAAACTTTTTACTCGTACGTCAGAAAAGCAAAATATTTACGTTAAGCCTTTTTTGCGGCGCGAAAGCGTCGACGATCGTTGCCCAACGCTCCTCAATACGAACCGAGCGCCGATAAAATACCCCAAAAAATCCAAATCGTCTTTAATGAATCGTTTTTAGCTTCCCACCGCAATTATGAAACGTGTGACGCGTTTTTCTCTTTTGCGCCCGGTTTCGCGAAGAAGAAAAACCAGAATCACCGAGCCGATTGGAAAGTGCCGGGGCTTTTTGAACGGCGCGAGTGTGCGCGCGGAAAGAGCCGGGGTCCGTGTACGCCGCATACCTCCGCAGACACAATGAACCATAAACGCATTTCGCTTTTTATCTGCGAAATACCCGAAGAATATTACGAGCTATTATGTGTTACACATGTCACTGCGGCAATTCAATGGGTTATTTATAAAAAGAATAAAACGCATTATGTATGTAGGTATGAAGAGTTATGGAATTCGCCGGGAAGCGTTTTATCGAATTGTTTTGCAATGTCTAATGTGAAGCGAAGATGATTTTTTTTTTCGACAATGTGTAGAATGATATACGTCCGCATCGTTATAATGAGATTCGGCGTTGTACAAAGCACGTGACGCAATTTAAAATAACATTAACGACGTTTGTAAATGATAATGTGAAAACCACTCTCGATTTTGCATATTTGAAAGGTCATTGGGTAATATAAATTTTTTTAAGTATTTTTCAACATCGTTTATTTTACGCCCACATGTCCGGATATGCTTGAATAAAGCAAAGGTTTACATTTGGTCACATTCTTTATAAATGCGGCTATAAAATTTATAAATTAATATTAATAAAATAATTAAACAAGAAAACGGCATCATGTATGAAAATTCAGCTTGGATTTGTGTTGACATTCTTTGTCAATTTGTTTCGACTTTATTGTGGTCCCCCTTAGAGATATTTTAACACACGATCACACCGGTGTATGTATTACAGACCATCATTACTTGTGCTTGAAGTCATCAATTAGATTTTAACTAAAATTCGATATAAAACTCCAGCACCTAATCTTAGTTGTCGAGGAAATTAACGACGAAGAGTCGACAAAACTGAAATAAATAACAAATCAAAGATTAACCAATTTGGTGTAAGCACAATAATTACTGACTTAATTAGACTCTAAAACCAAAAAACCAATCCAATCCACTTAACATAAAAAAATAACAGCGGCTTAAACCAATCACTTTATTACTATATCTCTAAGGTCAACACTAATGCATTGAATTTCAATTTTTGACATTTTAATTATTTGTTGGTTGTTATTTGTTTGCTATTTCGTAACTTTAGGTTAAGTATTTCGTTGGGGAATTTTTTATTACTTTGTTTGTCGAATAATTGCAATAATTGTGTGTAACGTATATCAGCAGTTTTAAAATGTGATTCAGGCAAAAATTTTAAGAATTTCTGTAAAACTTATAAGGATCT
Organism: Geotrupes spiniger; assembly: GCA_959613385.1. Classification (NCBI taxonomy): domain Eukaryota; kingdom Metazoa; phylum Arthropoda; class Insecta; order Coleoptera; family Geotrupidae; genus Geotrupes; species Geotrupes spiniger. The sequence goes on along the minus strand of OY390735.1, from coordinate 10,991,079 downwards.
GATATTCAGATTCAGTGAAATGGTAATCCAGTTGAAAAATAGCACAAATCTTTCTTTCGAGTAAACACAAATATTGTTATTTTACATTGACATAAGAACATTGTTCTTAATTAAAATGCAATTTAAATTCTGAATCGATATGTATGAGTAGATCAATGGTAACTGGTGATGGTAGTACAGTACAGCAGTTTTTTTTTTAGTAAACTCGAACTATTTGTAACATTTTTCACCATCGCCAATTTAATTTTATATCTAAGCTGGCTTCTTCATTCTTATTATTATTTATTTATTTTTAAAACGTTTATCTTTCCAATCATTTTAATTGCGTGCCTTACGTTTATTTGCGTTTAAAATAGTTTAATGGGAAATTATTTTCCTTTGAAATATTTGTTTGAATATTTCAATTTTTGTTTCAAACGTTTGCGAAATTTGTTGTGTAAGTATTTGTAAACACCCGTAAAATTCATTATTTGGTTATTTTGCAATGAAAACTAAATTGCCCATTAATTTTTGAATAACTTAAAATTCCGGGGCGATTCATACGGTTTATTTATAACTGAGCACTACGTTAAGTAACACTGTAATTGTTCTTTTTTGATCCCAGATTTTTGCTGTTTTGTTTTTTTGAATGTTTTTAAGATAATTAATTACACCCAACCCAACCCAACCCAACCCAACGTCATGGAATTTAACAAAATGCAAATCTCTTCGATGATCTGCTAGTTTCAGACCCACAACCTGAAATCCTCTTTGATGGTTAAACGCCATCGTGAAATTCACTGTTGAAAAAAATTTCGATGTACTGGTATTTTCTTTAATGCTGTTTAACAGCAGCTATATGTAGCTATATCTGATTGTTCCGTTAGTAAAGTAAGTACTCGTAATTACAACCGAGTATTTTGGCATAAAATTTGTCTCCTATTGGTGTTTTCTAGGATTCGGTAAATAGTTTTGAGAAAATTAGTTTAGTTGGAAAACTGTGTTTATTATTTCGTACATTTGAATGCCCTAAGAAATTTAATTTTAAAACAAATCACAAAATTTGATCATCATCTGGCCTTCATACAACAAGATCTATCATGTTTTTTCAATTAAACTGCAAACTTGCGATCATTTTTAACAAACTGTTCTTAATATTATTCTCATACCCTTAAATCTATTAATTAAGAAACTAAAAGTGCAAAGAAAGAAATTTTTGTAAGAAATGGTGAAAAATTAATGATAACAAATGGTTGACTGGGTCCTATTTTCTGTTTTGAATTAGCTCCTTCTCTATCAAACGACAATGTAATGTTTAGCGAATGTTTCAGCTTCTTCACCATTATCTTTAGACCATTGGTTGTTTTCCATTTTTAATGGAGGTGTATGCAAATTGGATATTTCTTGTGCCTTTATCGTTTGTCAAGTTTTGAAAATATTATATATATATTTAGGCTTGTTTTGTCAACAGGTTCTCTAGGTTATTGCTCCTTAACTACTCTTTCAATTTCTTGACGATAACTAATACAGACCGTTCCTTTTATTCGTTGTATTATTATAGGTTGTTGAATGTCTGTGATAAATTTCTCTGTTTCGTAACCGAATTTTTATGGTGTTTTAATCAACTATTATCCTTGTACCCTGGCTTTTTCGAAATCCCTCCCCGTCAATGGTTCTATTTGCCAAGGTTGGCCGATCTACGATATTTTCACTTAATGCCATTATTATGGGACAGTGGTCAGATGTCGTCATATCACATGTAACATTAACGTATTTCAATTTATTTTCTAAATTATAAATAAATTGTCTTAAAATATTTGTTATATTCTTTCTACCATTGAACTTCCGCAACTGAATTCTGGTTGAGCGTCAAGCTATTAATTGTAATAGCTTAATTCGGCTACCAACAGGGCTTCTTGCATGCGATTTCTTTCAAAAAATTAAATTGTTTCTACCACTGAACTGAATTCTGTGTTGAGTGCCAAGAAACAATTAATAGCTTAACTACTGACTACGTCAGAGCATTGATTTAAAATAAAAATATTGTTGAAATAGTGATATTTAAACGGTTGGTCATTTATAAATATAAATCTGTGCTCTAGTTACAATAGACGATTCTATCGTTAATATTTGTTCTCATGTTATTGATTTAATAGCGTTTTTAGCCGATGAACAGAATATCACCTCGACGTAACTATAAAATTACATCGCGTTTGCACCTGTTCTTCAAACAACAATAACGCAACCGTTTCCATGCCATTATTCGCATGAAAATAATATATGCACCCTCACGTACCCCTCGCAAAGTACGGTTCGGCACGTGACCCTCCCGGGATGTTCGAGATTACGGCCTCGAAGTAAATTTTTTTCTCGAAAAGCGCATGTGCCGCACAAAGCGGACAAAACGCGCCGTCCGAAACGAAACTGCGACGATTTAGCGGAAGCGCACTGATTGATACTGTGAGAAAACTTCGCGACGTCGACGAAGGATTGCAAAGATAAAATGCATTTTTAATGAAACGAGCGAGATAAATCAACCGGGAACGTCAATCTGTAGATGTTTCAGTTTGCAAACAACCACAGATCACTTTAACTGCTTTATAATGATAGTTAATAGACAACCGGTCTCCATTTAAGGTCAGATTATTCAGTAGCACAACATTCTCCGGTTGTGCACCGTCATACGTATACAATTTCGCATAATGCCAACGTCCATTACGAAGATAATCGGCGAAAATCGAAGGTTCGTAGGAAACATTTAAGATTTATACGCCGGGCGATTTGAGCGGCTACGCCGTAAAAATGACGTAAAATATATTTTTATGTAGTAACTGTGAAAGATGCTGCTATAATTAGCATCGGAATCGGCGTCGCAAGGCTACGGGAGATTTATATCTGTCGGTAATGCGGAAATGTAAAATTTGCAATTACAATAAATTTTTTTTGATGACACGACAACGGTTTAATCTCGATGTTTGTCTCATTCGACAGTTTGCATTGAAAAGGTTAATAACTAACCCGATAGCCATCTTGAAATCGAAAGTACGTCAATGTAAATGCAATTTAGAAAAATAATACGCGATCTTTTTTGTTATCCATACGATTACCACTAAAAGAAATTGAATAAATAATTAATTCAAATTATAATAAGTTTACTTATGTAACGTAATCACAGATCTGACTACCGGTTATTCAAATAACTTTTTATGCAGGTAGTTATTTCATTTAAAAAAAAAATGACATGAACGATTTTCCTTTAATATAAAACGATCAACATTGATAATGTCAATAAATTCAATTTAATCAATTTACGATTACTTGCAAAATTTATTTGAATCATACGGTAAATAGTATCGAACTATTAAAATATAATAACTAGTACATATGTGATATTCTACAAACGTAAAAAATGTTGTGAAAGTAGTAGGACACAATAGCCTGCTACAAAATAATAGTTAGCATTGCGTTAAAATACCATAATGGCTGGAATAACCCCATTATAATTCAATTATGTAAACTAAATTGTAACTTTTGTTACACTATGTTTTTATTCTGTTTAATTTCGTCTTTCATGTCTGGTAATGGGCTTTCTTAATTGGGCAACGTTAGTAGTGAATCATCGGCCAATTAATAGCGAAAAGTAGAAAGTTAAAATCGCAGATTGTAGTACGAACGTCATTTGAAAAAAATATTTAGTTTCTATTAAGACTTGAAGTCTATTGCGGTTATAAAATGAATAGAAATTGTCGATAAATAAAACAAAATATTTCAAATTAATCCAATAAGACAAATATGTGTCAAAACGATATTAAAATTATCGAACTATCAAATTTACAATAAATGATAACTGATTGCCTCTATTCCTTGACATATTCCATATACTTGGCACAAAAAGCTTGTCTCTGAACGACATAAAATGTAACTGATATTTCCAGTAATCAAGCTTAAAAATAATTGTATACCTTACACTCTCAGCCTAATACGAAGCATTTAATTAATTTAAAATTAAAACGCTTTGCAAAGCTTTAAAGTACACTTCTCGTTACTGCTATATTAAACATTGATTCAAGAGAAATAAATAAAGCGTTTAAGTAATGGTGGTAATACACTCTTAATTTGCTCCACCCATACACAACAATTATAATCAGCAATGAAATGTTAATTGTGTAAAAATATCGTCCGGCGGAAGTAATAATATTACGTTGGCTTGGCTACACGATGTGTTTTATTTGTGGCAAGCACCTTTGAGGTTGTACTGCAATTAAGTCTGCATAAACTTTGATTACGGTATATGTTATAAAACTCGTAGGATAGTCGTTGGCTTTTATCTCATCTAGAAGCCGTTGAAGCTCAACCTATTTCTATTGCATCGTGGAGTACGTAAAACATTTTTACTTACGTCGAGGACCAAAGTATAACATTGGCCTAATTCTCCGCACAAAATTAAATTTTAAAAAATTGATTAAATTTGCTGTATCTGTTATGTAGAAATTTGTTTTAGGGTGTACATTTTTACAGAAACGTTGAATTTGTATTTTCATCTTATACACTGTTATTATATTTTCCTCGCCACCTAAGAGTCGATACTCGAGTTTTGTTCCTGCCTCGAAAATTTATTAGCAACTAGGCCTGGAAATGTATCCTGAACCATATACTTAAAAATATCGAATCGTTGTGGTACATTTTTGATATTGTTGATATCTTCCATTCGACTATTTCCCATTTAACAAATTATTGACATAAAAACATTTAATATATTATAAGCGAATAGACTACAACAACATTTCTCACTAACCCACTCATAGTACTAAGAAGTCAAACTTAAAGGAGTGAATAGAATTAACCATTTAATTTATAAGTAAATAACTACATTTTATTATTTTTATTGTCAATTATTTTCATTACATATTTGTAATAAACTTCAAGACAATAGTGCACGTGATTTCTATTTAGAGAAATTTGCAATGCACCATATTAGTCTCTTTCCAGTTATAGTATTGAACGATTCAATGACAATTAACGTTGTAGGTATTTGTTCCGCAATCATTCTTGGAAAGAATGAAAAACGCACACATTCCTACTGTAAAAATCTTCAGTGGTTTATTATTAGGATTAAAAGATTGTTGGTTTGCTGGATAGCTGGTGTTTCTTCCATATTTATTACAGGCAGCAACGTTTTGTTTACGAGTGCGCTTTTTATGGATCTAATGTTAAAATTGGTAATATTTTATCTGCGTGTGAGCATATGTTTCCTTCCATGTATGGTACCACAAATACTAACTTTTTTTTTCATATGCGATACTCAAAATTTGCTCAGAAAGCACAGTTTTTATACCTCTAAGGAAACCTGTTTACATTTAAAAAAAATTACAAGTTCGAACTTGGGGTACTCTTATGACTGGAGATGAGAAAGGGGTGGGCAGTATTGGTATATTCTAACAGAAGAAACATTTGATACAATTTGACAATTTTGAAGGGAAGTTGGTTTCACCAACCTCGTTTAATGCATTTAAATTAATTATGGGCCATCTCAAAAATGTGGTAGTTATTCGTATACTTACAAAAAAAAACGTTTGGATTTTTACCAGGAACGTACCTGAAAAAGGAGAAAAATGTTAGACAATCATGTACTCAGCAGTAGCATCGTTGGAGATAACATGAACTTCCATTTACATATTAATCATCCAAAAGTCTGTACGTCAAATATTAATTGTCATTAAAATGTTATAGCCGTATAATATTATTATTATATACATAGCTGTTTCTATGCTTAAGTGAAAATCTCGACGATTTAATATATGAATTCTTACAATAATCGAAAAGATATCAAAACAGTGGGTTGCACCAGGCTCATGGATGAAACTCGTACGTACGTCAAGAGGTGGTAATTTTTTAAAAAATACTAAATTATCGCTAACATACCCAACGAAAAATTATTACCTATTTTCCCGACGTGGTACTTAACATGTCTCAATATTACCCACAGTACAGTGACGTCTCACACATCACCACCATTCTTTCAGCATTTTGTGTACCGTTTAAGAAATTCTCTCACATCCCGCTTACAGTTACAAGCCTGTCCCGCCCATCCTAGGACAAGCTTAAAAATAGATTAACCACTTCGTAAAACTATAAAAACATCGTTCCTAAATAACAATGTTTTAATTACTCCTGCAATTTCTACGACAAAAATGAAAAATAATATTAAAAAGCACGGCGAATGTAAATTTTCGAGCGAGTTGCATCGCCGGCGAAACTTAAACTTTGTAGTGTGTTTGAAAACATAAATTACCACTTGTTCTCCGGTTTGTTCAGGTCTAACTTTCGGGGAGCAACAACTAATTACAAAAGTTATCAGTCGAAGCCGAGCAGAACGGCACAAACCTTTAAAGTTACTTAATTCGCCGACTTCGTCGTCGCAATGATTATCGAATTTGCCTTCTGAAAATAATCCTCGTAATTATCTTCCTCGAAATTTAATAATCAGACGGCGTTCGTCTGTTTTAAACTATGAGACTAGAAGTATATTTAATTTTATTTATTGAATTAAATTGTAAACATTTTAGACTAATAAACAACTGATTGTTAATGTTATTGATGTGCAAACTTGTTTTAATTTAGTTATATCAGGATGTGCTTGTATTGCTCGCGTTTTCCCAAACATCCTTTGTAACCATTAACTCTAGCACTAAAAAATAATAATCGATTTTTGACATTTTATTCATCAAATGAATTTCACATCTGTCCCATTAAAATCAATACTACATTTTGGCCCGGTGCACCAATCGCTTTACTGCAAACATCCGGCGAAAATTTCTGTACATTAGCTGTATCTGGATCGTAAATCGATATAACATTTAAACTGACAACGCAAACAGTCTCCAATTACGTTAAAATTTATTATATTACTTTATATCATCGTACTATTTACATCGTTTATAGATACAACGTTTGAATTATGTTCCAAGATTCGCCATTAAAGTTTAAGACTACAAACATCTGCGAAATGTGATAGAGCATAAAACGCGTATTATTAAGCACTCGGATTGAATTGTGTTCGAAACGATGGTAACTAAGATTAGACATAATGTAAATACATCGATAACAATAATTCTATTGAATCTCCTAGAGTACGATACTTCACAGCCTCGTTTGAAGTCTTAATTTGCTAGCCAAGGAACACCGCACGCATGCATTAGTCCATTAAAGTAGTGCCGTGTAAAATAGCTGCGTTTGTTGTACAGGAGCGTCAATAGGCGTTACTTGATGATAAATCATTTTGCAAGTCAGTTTCCGGCATCCAAGAACATATGTCCTATGTCTCGACACCAGCTAGCCGATCGCAAAAAAAACCTTTGTTTACTACGACCAGCGTGTGTATGTGGAACATGTTGAATGTGTATTTTCATTAAAGCTTCATTAATAAATCTCGCGCTACAAGGAAACAATAAAACGTATTTTATGGTGCTTTATTACCATTATACATATCTTGTACATTAATAATGACGACGACGGTAAATAAATATGGCGGAGTTTTACGACTTGGGGTCGACATGTGACAACATGCAAAAATAATAATGATCTAAGGCTGCGGTAAAATACGTTATGTTATTAAACACACACCCACGTAACTTGCATATAAATCATAATTTTATTATTTAATTTTAAAAAAAAGGACTTTTTCGAAAGCAACGTTCTAATATATTTAATTTGTAGCGTGCGTTATATATGTATGTACGAGGATAAAAATTGTCAAGGATATCTCACCGTTACTACGAAGCCTGATATTGCTGTTCCTTGTTGAAAATAACAAAACAATATTTATAAAAATTACAAACAATCATTTTGGTGTACCTTCGAACCAAAATTGCAAGAAAGACAAGCAATATTATATAAAAATATTATCTTCGATTCATGAAATGTGCATTGACGCACAGGTGAGTAAATTTCAAACCTATCCTCGAGTAGCTATTTTCCTAAATTAAAGTATAACGGTGTCACGTGAGATGGCCCTGTATCGCATAATACATTATGTACTCGCATGCACCTATACATCATTATTCTTGCCTATTTGTATGCGCCATTATAATCGTTGAATAAATATGGAAAATAAAAGAATTGTTGATGATCATAGAAGACAATGATGCTTCGATAACGATTGATACCACACAGATTAAATTGTGGACGTTCTGGTGTTTAGTTTGACGTAATCTATAACATTGAGTTTAAAATGATAATTATGTCGCATCTTCAATAACTTGCTTCTTTAATTACTACTATTCAATAAAATATTCCTTGACGTACGTGTTAGCGTTGGACAAATACAATAATTAAATTGTCATCAATCAAAGATCAATTTAATCAACAATTCTTAGAAATAAATACAAAAATTAAAAGAAATTAATATGACAGTTCTAAAACAATTTTGTGCTGACCAGGTCAAGCTTGGCAATTAGTCGAAGCATGAGGAAAAATCATATACTAAGTGATGCCTGTGTGTATAGCATTTTATATCAAATTTTTGAAAATGTCTTGTTTGAGAAAAAGAATTTGGAAAAATCGAGTTATTAAGTATTTATTTTTGAAAGGGTTTTCGTTCAAAGAAATGTTGTTGTTGTGATGATAGAAACCTTTGATGATCAATGTCATTCATACGTCACTATTGCTAAAAGCTGGGTAGCGGAATTTAACGAGGAAGATCATATGTGAAAGATGAGCAGCGAACTGAAAGACAAATTACTGTGACCACCTCGAACACATATTGGGAAGAGGGCAGAACTATCATAGGAACACAAGATACATGAGTTGCTAACTGGAAAACAGATGTGCTCTTTTTACAAAACAATGGTCATGCTCACAAGTCCTTGATTGTATTGAAAAATGATTCGTTGACCACCAACAGACTTATTTGTTCCCAAAAATCAAAATCCTTTGAAAGGTAAAAGAGTTTCGACAATTTATTTGTCAATTTGCAAAATAAAGTTTTTGAATTTTAGAAAATCATAAAATTTAAATAAATATAAATAAAATATTTAACCATTTTTGAGAATTCTTGAAAATTATGACATTAACTTATTTTTTCTCCCCGATCTTTTAGTATTTCTTCATATGGGTAAGTTAGGATGACGAAAATGTAAAACAAAGCATTTTCAAAAATATGAAAAATTCACACATTTTCAAGATTTCGCGTGTTAGGACTTTCCAACTCAAAAAAATGATTAATAAAAATGCAAAGAGTATTCGCAACAAACATTTTTGAAAATAAAAGATTTTTGGAGAACTATAGGTTGGGTTGAATTGTCTTGGGTTGGACCTACTCCACCAACCAAAACCAACCCAACCCAACAGAACCCAACTTCACAAATTATCAATTAAAAAAATTCAAAAATAAAAAAACCACAACATTTTCATAGGTATTGAAATTTTTACGGTATATCGTGCATGACTTGCTAATAAATTTCGTAAGAAAATTGAGAAAAAAAAAACGCCCAGTTGAGCCCTTTTTGCAAAACAACGGTCCTGCTCACAAGTCGTTGATTGCATTGAAAAAATGATGAAAATTATTCGAATGATTGAATTCGTTGACCACCATCAGAGTTATTTGTTCCCAAAACTCAGAATCATTTGAAAATGCTTTTATAATAGATTGGGTTCAGTTGAGTTAGAATGGGTTGGGTTGAGTTTAGTTAACTGTAATTACTTTCTAATAAAAATACATAACGCACGCGTCAGCGTTAGTCACACAAAATAATAATTAATAAATATCAAAATATCTTGGCGTAAGCGTTGGTGTTTAATAATAATTAATAAATAAACAAAATACTGACATAACCGTTAACGTTGGTCATATATCATATACAAAAACAATCAAAATATTGCCTGACGTACGTGTTCGCGTTGGTCAAATGCAATAATAATCACTAAGGAATAATAATTAAAGACATAAAATATAAATTACATTATTAACAATTTCAATAAATAGATACATAAATTTTCAATTACATTATTCACAAGTTACACTAGTGGTTTTTTTTAAACAAATTGAGTTTTATTGGAATGTACTGAGAAAAAACTAGTTGTGTAAGAATATTAAAAATAATAAAAGCAAATATAGAACATCAATGTCTTAACCTATAATTTACCGTATTTTTAATAGTACTTTATATGAAATTAATTAAAAATTTCATCTTAAAATTGTAGTTCTATTAAACCAACCCTAACTGTTTTTCTTTAAGTTTAAAAAATTAATAAAGAGTCGAAAGTAAATTTTAGGCGATATTAAGGTGATGACAGGTGTTTCACCCCTCTGTGGGCTCATCGCACCACCACACACACTTTTACTGAAGTGCATCAAGTCATGAGTGACGAGAAATTTGTGTGTGTGTGAGACATGTCTTTCTCATAAACATTAGAAGTATGTAATCTACTCGAACCCTGAACAAAAATTCGTTACTGAATACAATTTATATGGTTGAACGTAACAAAGAAAGGCACCAACAGGATCACGGTCATGTAAATAAAAGTAAACGTGATCATGTGTACAATAAAGTTTAAAATGGGTAGGTGGGTTAGAAAATTTATTTTAGCCATTAGCACAAAATTCCAATGTCATTTAAAGTTTTATATATTATAAAATATAGTAGATTGCAGTTCGTAAAATGTGATTTCGAATAACACTTAACAGCAAATCGCTGTCCTGAAATCATCACTAATGACAATTGATAGTTGGGGAGTTTATAATCAGTTGTCAACGAAACTGCAGGAGTCCATTTCTCCGCTCCTCTCAAAATTATTTGATATGTTTATCAAGTTTAAAAAATATTTTAAATCGAGATTGCATTTGACAAATGTAAAAAGTGGCACTAACTATTTAAAAGAATAGTGAACTCTCAACGGGCATTTAAATTTAAGAAATCTGCAGTTGTCCGCACTGAACTTTCTTATATTTAGTTATACTGCATTTTTCGAAAAAACTTTTCAAATAAAAGTTATTTACAATTTCAGTGTCTTTCATAATCTCTGGTCAAAGCAAATATGTCAATTATTGTAGTTTGTGAACTGTCTGATTTATTTCTATTGCAAATATAACGTCACAAAAAAGATTTGTGATTGTCGTATTAGTGACCTATTACTGGGTCAATGTAGGATTTGATTGTGCACTTTTTATGAAACAAAAGTGAAAATTATAATAATTAAACGAAAGGAAAATTTTTAATTGGCATTTTAATAGGCGATAGTTACGAATTATCCGCGACATACAAACGCAATAACACCAGCAGATTTTACGGCTGATACATCTAAACATAAAACGACAATTTCACAGTTAGCTGAAAAAAGGCGACGATGATTCATAGTCGCGCTCGCGCTCGCAAGATAGAAGCGCAATGATAAGCAATTTCGCTATAATGGCAGTTAATTAAACGAGAAATTACGTCTGTACGCAATAAATAACATTTACCGTTTACACCGACGAATGCAAATTTTGAAACGTCGATTGTGATAAACGGAAGATTAATTGTAATTTCAGTGGTGTTTTTGCTTACGAGCGCGCGCGCGCCCGCCCGCGATTGCGTTAAATTAATTATTGGCGCGTCGTTAGGTGGATGGTTTCCATGAATGATGAAATTATTTTTGCAACGCCGCCGTACAGTGCGCCCGCAAAAACGAAACTTAAGTAAGCGTTTTTAATGAGCGCCGTTGCGAAATCGGCGCGGCGGTTCTCATTAGTCGTTTCACAAGTTTGCTGACTTTATGATTTATGGGTCGGCGTTTGATCTGAACGTGTCCAGTGTGCCATTAATCTTTATTTTGAGATGTGGCGCACAAAAGTGCAACGTCGTGGTTTCCGGTAAATTTGCATAATGGAATCGTCGACGGCGTTTTGAAATTTAATTACTATTACAACTCAAACTATCGTATTAGGATTTTTTCCCCAGTTTCTTTTCCATTGATGAAATTTTTAATGATGTTACAGATTGAAATGAATATTAATTAAACAGGTTGGATTTGCAAGAAAAACATGATTTCGATCCGAGGTTCATTTTGATCGTTCGCTCTTATCATCGGCCCGTAATCGTAATACGTTGCCCATAAAACCTGAATTCCTAGATTTGATTGGTATTCATATACGAGTTCATGATAACAACGACACGATCGTACAAGAGCATAAATTAATAGTATTTTAGTTCCAGTATAACACGAATACATTGGGGCTTAATACAACAATCTTGGTTTGCAAGAACGCCATAAGGAGCACCATAGCCTTAATTATGGTTGCAACTTTATTGGCAATAAATTATAGAGATAAGAGATTTTAAATTCAATCATTGTAAATGAAGATGGTTTTAATTCTATTTGGATAACATCTTTTGCATACAGTCGAGGATGTCTCATATTTTACCTCTTACTAATCTCATCTCATAGTCTACAAAATTGAAGTCTATCAAAAAGACTACTTCAATACAATAAAATAGGGTTCAACCCCATTCGAAAATACCAACGCAATAAATACTACTCCATGATACTCATAACCTGCACCGACCCAACCCAACTTATAATAAATTCGTTCCTATTTTTTTCCCTTTTGTTGTGGTTGTGTCATTTTAATTTTTCGTTTAATATCTGCTTTAAAATACCATCGCATCCAAACAATTCAGTTGATTCAAGCAACGATCCAAAATTAAACCCAAGTCTACAACATTTAATTCAAGCCAACACAATATAATTCAACCAAACCGAACACAATCAAACCCAGCCCAACAAGACTGATCATATCTAATTCAATAAACGAGTTTATGTAGAAGCATCAACAAGACCGAAATTAAAAAAGGAACTTATATTTCGAGCACGAGGTTTGACATGTTGAGATTGGATTCGGAGGATCCTTTTGACATTGTTGGGTTGAGTTGCATCGAATAAGTATTTGTGTTTTTGCATCAGCTGATAGTGTTTAGCTTTCATTTTGTATGGTTGGATTTTGTAGAGTTGGGCTTAGTTGTGTTCCTCTGGGGCGTGCTTCGTTGGGAGAGGTTAGATTTTAATGAGCATTTCGCGAGATGTTCAACAAACAGGAAAACATAAAAGTTGTGTCCAACTTATATGTTTCCTTTGTAATCACTAAAGGCAAAACGCTTTTACACGAACGTTGGGTTTCATTGGATTTTATTTCAAAATCGATTGAAATTGGGATTTACTTAAAATTCGATTTGTTTCAATTAATTTCCCCTTAATCTTATCTACATTCGGTGGATTTCATCCTTCATTGACATAGACAGTGGAAGTCAGATATTTAACAAAATTACATAACCGAGGCACGGACACATTCCAACTAAGTAAAACTACAGGTTGGAGGCTCTTCTTCAAATGAATTGGGAATAAAATTGCATGACTGCCCAAAATGCTCATATAACCCAACCCAATCCAATACAACCCAACCCAAGCCAACCCAATCCAACCCAACCCAAACCAGCCCAACCCAACGCAACCCAACTCAAATAATGTCCGGCAGGAAAAAAAAAGATTGATGAAATGTCTTCTCATAAATAATTTAAATTGAAAATAAATTGCCCTACAGTTTCTTTCAATCTATTTGCCAACCACAGTCTCCATCATAAAAATATTGTTTCATTTCATCAATCTCATTTTTCCTGCCGCTCATTATTTGATTTGGGTTGGGTTGGGTTGGGTTGGGTTGGGTTGGGTTGGGTTGGGTTGGGTTGGGTTGGGTTGGGCTGGGTTGGGTTGGGATATTTTCCAAATTTTATCTAATTCTACAATTTTTTTAATGTTATTCTTTTACCATTTTCTTAAATATCGCATTTCTTATTCTGCTTTCATAATTATATTTCTTTGATTTTTTTCAAATTTTACTATTTTTCAAATTGTCTTATTTTTTCAAATTTTACCTCAAACATTTGTTTTCAAATTTTCCATACGTCGAATTTTACAAATTTTATCTAATTCAATAATTTATTTGAAGAAAAAAAAATATTTCATCCATTACTCAACATCTGGATTTTGTTGAAATTTTGAATTTGCTTTTTTTATGCAGTTACTGACGACCACACGATACGACCTGGATCGATTTAATAAAACAACAATAGCAGTTGGAGAGACGTAGTAAGAGATCGACAAAGTAAAAAGTTCCAAACGTAGCAAAATGAATGGCACCCAGAAACTATTTTGTCTTACCAAATCATCTTCTTTGATGAAAAAATTAAAAACAAAAGGAGCACATCCTATTTATAAATTAACTCTGAAAACGCGAATTAGTTAGTTGCAAACAAAAATATCTTATAAATGGGGACAAAAATACCTCGACTTCCGTTTATGCCGGAAGCAATGTTAAAAAACTTTGTATTGTATTTTCCATAGTAAAGTGGTCCACACATCCTGGGACACGGTGTGCGGCACTCCCAATATAACACCCGAATGTGAATCTCCTTTTAACTACCGTTACACTAACATCGTCCCATTTTATAAAATAACTTAAGTGAGACTGGATATCTCGAAGCATAGTTTTTCCGGAATTCAGAAACAGCTAAGTTTAGTTTTTGGGGATTGCAATAATATTAATAACTGAGAGAGTTTAGTGTACACTTTCTATGCAATTGTGTATCAAAAATATTTTATAGAAATTATATATTTTTCACTTTGATGTTCATAACGTGTCAACCGATACTCAACATTAATAGTAACACTCGCAATTGATCTATAAAAATACATCACTTCATACATCAGCTTTCTTCCTTCGTCGTGCATTGTTTTTTTTTTCTTCACATAGGCGATAACTATCGCCGTATTAGGCACAACACATGTAACGAATGTTCCTCGAGATTATTAAAAATGCCCCGATGAAATTTAAATCGCTTTCTGTCCCTTTATAGCGCTATCGCGATATCTAAAAATGCGCATGAATACCAAATAAAACACATGATAATTGCGGTAAAGTATTCGCAAAATGCGAATTGCATGTTTACTCGCAGTTTGCAAACGGCATTCGAGTTCCGCGAAAATATATAGAAAACTAGATAAGTAACCTACACACTTCGTTCCACGTTCGTTCGTTTCCCAAGGCCCAGAAGAGCTTCGCATAAATTATACTCGCCGTTGTAAATTATTTTAACCTCATTAAAACAGATCGCGAATATTATTTTACGTGCCGGTATTTCAGGAAAAGTGCTTAACCCAGTAAGGAACGAGCAATGAAATTTTAATGTTTTCAAATGGGATCATTTATGTAATAGAAAATTTAAACAAAATTCTACGAAATAACATTCAAATCAAATTCAATGGCCTGCCTGTTTTCAAGAAAAAAAAAATTAATACGTTTACAACTTTGAAAAACGTGATAATCGTTCGTTTTATTGCACCAATGATATTGCAGAGAATGAGTAATTAACTGGCTCGTTTGTATTCAGTACTGCAATCTCTAATTACAATGAACGATTGCCATCAATAATTTAATAACTGAAGTGAAGTGCAATAAATTGCATAGTTAACAGAACTAAATAATTAAAACTTATTGTGCTGTGCGGCAAACGATGAGATATTAATATCGAATTACGTTCTAATTAACTTTTGAATATTATAAATTATTATGATTATTTGCGTTTCGTCATTGTGACGGGAATATTCGCCGCATGGGAGCGTTGCTAGTTGACATTTGATTTAATTTTATTTTCTCATGCTGAAATTTCGTTGCACCGAAAGCTGCGTTTTAGTTAATTACTAAATTAAAATTTGATGAATTAGAACGTCTAGTAAAGTTTTAATGGCGGTGACCTTAAATTGTATGGGTTTTTGTGCATGTGAACTAGTGCGTTAAACACATTTATTTATTGGTTTATTTCATGCACGTGCATTTGAATGAATATGCATACAGACTGTTTAAATTAATGTAATGATATTGCAATAATACTGGGGGTAAGACATATAAAAAAATCAATCGTATCAAACTTACCATGTTTTATGGTTTATTAGCCCAAATCCAGTGACGTACCTTACATGCAAATCCACCTTATGCTTTTGTCTAATGGTCATTGTTAATTGTTTTGAGAAATTTTAATTTTAAACAATATTGTGGTGATCTTCAAGTTCATCGATTTTTATTAATTTAAATTATTAATCAACACTGTCTATCTTACGGCGAGTTTTATTTAAAATTTCTTGTAGTAAACCAAGACAAGTTAAACGAAATTTCGTAATTGTAAACTGATATCTAACAGATTGCCTATCGCTGCATTAAAACTGACATATCTTAAATTGGATATTACGCAACAAATTAAGGCCCGCAGAAACGACGCGTACAAATCTCGATGCCCATTGTCGTTGCCCAACGTGCATAATCACACGATCCGTTTAAATTTATGCATTACTAATTTCAATTGTCGAACGCATGTGAACGTCGTCGATTGTCCGCGTCGTGCACATTTATTACGTAAATGTGAGGCGTTTTTCTCGCTTTGGCGCAATTAATCGTCTCATCGTCGGATCAAAGCAAGAGAATGGCTGCTCGGATAAATAAACTGCATTTTCAAGTGCCCATTGTTGACAAACCGGTGTAACCCACAACGCCATTGTGTTTTTTCAGTGTTGACATAAGTTCATTTGTCGATTTAACGATGGAACACGTCGTGTAATTTAATTAATAAATTATTCGTTTAATACTCGCCAGTTGCCTGACGTGAGAGTTAAAATAAATAATTTATCATAATTTCCAATTACATTCGTTATGTTATATTCACAATAGAAATAAATCAGACAGTTTACAAGTTACAATTATAATACTTGTCATATTTACTTTGACCAGTGATTATTTTATTTTATTAATACATACTATTTCGCAATAAACGAAGTGACAGCGTATTCTTTTCAAATTATATGAAGCAGTTGACTCGTCCGAACAATGAAACTATTTTTTCTTTAACTCTAAACTTAATCCTTAATATTTAAATTCGACTCAAAGTAAATGGTCGGCCACGTTTTGTGCACAATGTACTCTGAGGTGGCAATAAGGGTCCAAGGATCAAACTTCATTTTGTAAAATTAATTGGAAATTGAAGTCAAAAGATGTCACTTCATATGACTAATAGATCCGCAATGAAAACGTGACGTAGAAGAAATTTCAGAGTAAAAATTTCATGGGCAGGTTCCTATGATATACAAAGTTCAGCAGTGAATTGGTGAAACGTTGGCGAAAACTTGCTGTTTAATATTTTTTTTCAAATACACCGACCAAGATTTTTCCTATTTCTACTCCATGCCCTCACTGTCCTTCATTGACAGTTTGATTTCTGATGCTTGGAAAAATTCTTAATGACATTGACAATCTTTATGGGTCTCCTGAACTAATAATTTGAGGTTGAAAGTTTTTAATAATTTATCATACGACCCTACATTCAGGCATCAAAGTTCTAAATAGTATGAATTTCTTAATGCACTTACTCATTCACTATTTAGTAATCAGTGTATTTCTTGTTATCTGAGGCAGGAATTAAACACAAACAGAATTGCCCAATTATGCAAATGCTGTAATATGTACTGTTATGGTAAAAAACTGCAACCACAGCCCTAACAGGAGGATTCAAAATTTAAAACTCTATGGTAAGTTTCATTGCCATTGTTTGTCTTCTTCTTCGACTTTTCGCCTATATGGTTCAGTCGTCTTAGGTATCAACATTCTCAAAAACTCTATGATCCTTGTCTTCCTTTCCTGCCCAGAGGTTGCCAAGGTGGTTTTTGCCCATATTTTTCCATCTCAGTTTTTGACTTCTAGATTTATGCTGATTATCCTATCAAAACAACCAACTTTTTTGGTGCATGGATTAAACTAATTAAATAAAAATCACATTCATTAAAAATAATGGTTTTCCAGCCCAACGTAATACATGGTTTTGCACCCCATTAATATTAACCCCCTATTATACACGACCTGGTCCTCACCCACTTTCCACCACAATCCCTCAATTTTATTATTATTATTATAAAATTGTTACAAATTTTGATTTTGACAACCAGGCAACTTTTTTTAATATACTTGGATTTTGTATTTAGAGAACGTTTCTCTAAATTTTTCGTAAGATATTACGAGAGAAATTCACGTAAATACTGGGCGAAAAGAAAACGACTGAAATCTCATTGCCAATGCCACAGTATATAGAAAATAGCTAGGAAACATTACATAGTAAATGGTCATTCTCCATTCTCATGGGTCAAAAGCGATCATCGCTAGCGCAACATTTTGATATTGGAATTTTACAACCACTTGCAGCTAATTTTTATCTACAACCACGAACCAACACATTGTTTTAATTTTATTATCCATCATTACCATATCTAGCATTACCCATCATATTATAATCATTTCAATGTACATTTTCCTGTTAAACAGCAAATTTTAATAGGGTGTACCCCCAGGAAATAAACGCTATTTCTCCTTCAAACTTGATCGAAAATAGAAATGTTCATATTCTTATATTAAATCATTTTTATATTTAGAATTTAAGCCTCGAAGTTGATCTAAAACCAAGACATAGCACATTGTTATAGTTCTATGTTAATTATTAAATTGTATCAGGCAAAATATTCTTGCCTAAAGCTATCAGATGTTGAAATTTCAACTAAATTACTACTAAACGTCAACACGTTGGCATTTTTAAAATATATGTCTTAAATTTGCTTTAAAACCTAGGTCTAATACCAAGTTGTACATAATCTTAAGCAAGTGAATATTTCCAGCTTCCTTATCATTGTCACGAAAGTCCTTTTAATTTATTATAATTTAATAACCCATTAGTGGAGGTTGGGTTGGGTTGAGTTATGTTTGATTGGGTTGGGTTGGGTTGGGTTGGGTTGGGTTGGGTTGGGTTGGGTTGGGTTGGGTTGGGTTGGGTTGGGTTGGGTTGGGTTGGGTTGGGTAGGGTCGGGCCTGGTCGGGTCGGGTCGGGTCGGGTCGGGTCGGGTCGGGTCGGGTCGGGTTGGGTTTGGTTGGGTTGTTTAGCTTCATCGTAAAGAATATAATATTTATCAGAATGGATGTATTGAATCTTTTAATATCGTCACCAATCGAAAATTATATTTTAATTTTTGTAAGCTAATTTGTTTGATTTGTGTACGTTTCCAATTTTTATTTTGTGTAAACATTTTATTTTTTAACAATTTTGATTTCTTGACATCTGCAAATTATTTTAAACAGCATAGTAATTCTTCACAATTTTGCATCTCCGTTAATCTTGGCATTTTAACTCATGTTTTGTCAATTAGTAATTTTCGGCAATTTCGTGATTTGCACTGTTGGCATTACGGTATTTTTGCATTTCAGGCGATCTGATGTGTAGTAAATTGTGGCATTATTAAGCATTTCCGGGATATTTTCCGTTATTTGACATTTTCGACAATATTTAAATTTTCCCACTACAGGGTGCAACTCACCCTTGCATTGAAATGCCCTTAGTTGAGAAAAGGTTCAAATCATCAATATTATTTTTTGTTCTCTCCAGTAATCTTCCAGAAAGGCCAAAGGCCAATTGTTCTCTTACTTTATCTCTATTTTTTTATCATTGGCCATTCTTCTATATGCATGTATTTTGTTCTATTTAATGGTGTGACTTCTTATGTATATATCACATTGATTTTTTCTTATATTTGTGTTTTTTCATTTTTTATGAATTTGTACGCCTTTTACGAATTTCTATATAATCGGTTTTTAGAATTTTTTTAATTTTCTCAACGATTTCTTACAATTTTACGGTACAATGTGATTCTACACTTTGTAACTTTTATGATTTTCTTCGGTTTTTATCTATGTTAAATCTAAGCCAAGCCAACCCAACACAACTAAACCCAACCCAACCCAACTCAAAAATTGGCAAAATTGTAATACGTTCGAAAAATAATGTTGTTAAAAATTGTTTTAGCAACATTATTTTTCGAAAGTATTATTTATAATTTTATAATTTTTGTCAATTTTCAACAATTTTGAAAAAAGTTATAACGGGATTTTTAGACTTTAGACTTTAGACTAATTTTTCACACTTTTTACAATTTGTGAAGAATCATTGGATTCCTTATAATTATTACTATTATATGTTTATATTTTACTTACAATACTTTATGTACCAACCTCAAACGGAATGCCACAATTACGTTTATTTATACGTTTCTAGGCTGATATGTATTTTAAACTGACATCTGATATGATGACTGTCCAGTTACACCAGTCAAACATACATAACATAACATTTCGATATTTTTACATCACCTTCACTGATATTAATAAATCTTGAGCGGGTTATGTGTCATGTATTCACACTGTTAAAAAAATGCTTGCCATCGTTCATTTCATAATATTTCAGACATTTGTATCATATTTCCCTTTGCTTTAGCAAAGATCAGTGTTTGTAGTTCTTTGTTTCCTATATGCATTCCTTTTCCTAGGTATTTATGGCTTCATTCTTGTACCATTTTAGCTATATATGCTCATCAGGTTTTCTTTCTTTGTATATCACCAATTGCTTTCCAGATCGATGGATTTATTTTGCTACTTATTCTCTTATTCTATAAGAGGAATAATAAGGAATATATTATCTATGGGACAAGTTACAAAGCCAATTTGTTCCTCCCCCAACTCTCTCGACAATTTCCATCATCACCCTGATTCCTTAATTTAGATATTGACCAGTTAGCATGCATGTTATTTTAGTGGTATTTCTTTATTATTCTATTATTTTTATTCTTTCTTTGCCTTTTCGGTGTCATTTCCATGTCTTCTTCACTAATGTGTTCTTCTCTATCTCTATATAATAACTGTTTATGTTGTATTAATTCTACTGCTAGTATGGTTAGTATGTTTGTCGAAAGTTTTCAGAGTAGTTCTTTTTTTATTATTTTCCATGCATTTCTCTAATGTCAGCGCATTATATTACATTACATTACATTGTATCATAATTATTTTTTATGCTTCATTTTTTCCTATATTTTTATTTTGTTCTATTCTGTGTTTTTGCTGTGGTTTGTTTGAGTCTGAGTTACTTCGTTATTGTATTTGTTTGGTGTGTCTTCAAGTTCAAACCTTTATAAGTCGAATGTCGAATGAACATCGTATGTTCGTTTCATCATATGTTCTCTTTTATTTATTTCCTTGTACCCAAGTGTCGAGCAATCTTTGAAACCACATCTCCTTTAGGGAGTGGTTCATAATGGTAAAGACTTAGGAGACTCCATAGTGAGAGTAAAGCTCACAATCCTGAACTTGCTTCCCAAACGAGTATTGCGTGAATTTGTGGGGTTGTGTCCTAAGAATAGGTAGGATATTACTGAGAAAAGTCTTTTGGAGTACTGTAACAAAGGACATCGAAGGACTATGTTGTTTTCGCCCATTTCGCATACACCATTTACGTTTTCTTTTCATGGATTATTTTCATATCAAATTCACCAATCGTTGGAAGATCAGGAGGAGGTAAATTGATAAAAAATGATTAGATGGATCAACATTTGTAGTTCGAAGTTTTAAAGGTTTATTTGAGTGACAAATATACTCAGACTAGTGTTTTTCGCAAAGGCATGCTGAGAGCTATCATCAATTCAAAATAATTTGCCAAACAAAAAGGTACCTTACGAATACATCCAACGCAACAATGTTAATAAAAAAAATAATCTTTAATTTAATAAAGCATACAGAGTTGTCCACAGCAAACATCTAAAATTCCAGCATGCCTTTACAATTCAGACAAGGCCCGATCAGGACAGGATAACGATGACTTTCCTAGAAATGCATATTTATTGAGAAGTTTTAGTGTCTCATAATTATTAAATTAATGGTTATTATTTCAGTAAATCGGTTTTTATATTACGTAAAACATTTGGGAACATTTCCTACCATTTCGTAACGATAACCGCCCAACGACCTATCGGTATACGTTTTGCTACCAAATTTATGTTATGAGTCAAGTTTATTTTAAAAATCAATAGCTGTCTTCAAATATGCGTCAATGAAATACAAAAGCATAAGTACATCATTGTTATGAAAGTTAACAACTAACCATAAAAAAACGTAGCAAAAACAAATGTAAACATCCTTTTCAGCAATAGCTATATACTAAATACATAAACCATGTCTGCAAAATATTATTCTTTATTACCACTAAATTGATAATTTACTGCCCATACATACAAGATACACACAAAACCATGATGTTTATCTCCATTTCTGAGAAGTCGAACGTAAGTCATTTATAAAATCCCTCTTCGATAATAACCCCTACGTCCTCTGCGCCGTGCGCGATATCTCCGTCAACGAACAAGAAAGAGTAAACACAAAGGTAAACGACAGGCGAACTTTTCGTCGGGGGGGTTGAGACAAATTGGAATTGTCATTATGTTTAGACGCCTGTCTGCCGCGACCGTACGCATTATTGTTACAATACACCGGTAGTGTAAATCACTTTCTTTTTTTCCCCAAGTCTCCGAGTCGCTGTGGTTACATTAGACCGGTGCGCTAGAAACAAGGCCACGGACGTTAAAATGTCAATTGTGGCGGATATAATGGTGTAAAATGAGATTGCAATGACTCAAAAGTTCAATCGCTGCACAGCTAAACGGCTACATAATGGTCGATTCTTTCGAAACGCATTCGCGGAAAATAGCAACTGGATAAAATGTTAATAATATGAAAAGAATTTATGCATCTCCGGAATGGCGACATTACGAAACCGATGAATTATTTTTAACGATTCGCGTTAGGTATTTCTGACGATTTGGACCGAGATAATGGACATAAATTGAACATTGTTCGACCTGTTTTAAAAAGGAACTGTTCGAAATATGACTGCCGAGCGCGCATGGTCATTGGGCATGACTTCGCCGAGATAAATGCCAGTCGGTTTTTACTTTCCTTTTTTGTTAATCCGCTATTGTTACGCGGAAGAACACATCTAACCCGTGATTAATGCGCCGTTCAAATTATTTGCAATTGATGTGTATTTAATAAGCGGTGCGAATTAAACAAGAAATTGATAAATATGACTGACTGCAACGTACTACGTGCGTAGCTAAACACTGACCATCAACTATCATAAAACCACTATCAATTTAATAAATCTTTATATTGTAACTTACAAAATGGTTCCTGGCAAAATTATTATCAAAATAGTATCATTTATGTAGTAATACAAGGATCAACTATTGAGTTCTGGAGTTAACTAAAGATTAGAGGCTGGTTATTACATTCACTTACAACCTCATTTTCCTAGTTCTTTTTATATCCATAAATATTTACACAGTTATAGGCAAATAAATTTTTTTTGTTTATTAAATTTATATATAACGCATTGTCAAGTTAATATATAGTAATTCTAGTGCATTATCGCATATGTGTGAGAAGGCCAAGTGAGCGGAGGAAGATCTGAGGAGTACTCTATGAAGTTGAAGCTCAAGAAAGGGACGATAAAATCGCGAAAGCAAGATCTAATACAAAATACAAAGGAATAAAAGTAGAGGTGGGGAGACCGACGCATTTGAGGGAGGGGAAGCTGATAGAAGAAGAGAAAATCTTAGCAAGATTATCAATGGACGATAAATACATGAGGTGCGAATTCTGTGGAGAAAGGGAACATTGGTTAGAATGGTGCAAAGAGGTGTGCTTAGAAAAAGAAGAAAAGACAAAGGGAAAATATTGGAGAAGAAGCATGGGGAGAATGGAAAGGGGATGAGACTCTTAGAGAAAAAAAGGTTAAGAAAGAGGAGTGTAGGAGAAGAAAGAAAAATGAACAGCAAGAAGAAAGTGGAACCGAGGACAAGAAGACGGTGGGTCAGCAAGAGAAGGAAGAAAGAAGAGGAGGAGCTGAAGAGATTAACAATGATGACTTTTTTTAGTAAGTCTAGCTCGATCATTCAAAAGTAGTAATGTTACCTTACCTTTTTCCAGAAAGGGTGTGCTCATGTCAATCTTTCTTCCGAGGTTTTGCTCAAACTGGGACGCTGCAAAACAAAAAAATCGTTAGGAGTTGTTTGAGAAACATTTATTTCTAATATTCCAATATTTTCATTTTAAATAAAATTACCATTCATACTAAAATAAATTGCAAAGAAAAAAGTTATACCAGTCTCACCAGGTTCAGATTTGGATATATTTTTTGGCGAGAATTGTTTTTGCAAAAATGTAATCGAAACTAAAACCATATTTGTATTTTTCTGCAATCGGGGCAAAGATTCTAAAATGGATTAGTTGTTGAGATTGCGAGAGATTAAAATTTGGCTCAAAATTTTTCAACACCAAGGTAGGGAAAATCTGGAAATGGATCCGTCACAGTAATTTCATTTCAATGAATAGAAGATTTCTTTCAATCAGGGCATTAAGACCAAACCCATAACCACTGGCAAAGACTAACTAAATAAATAATAAATAAAATCTAGTCCCCTTTGAGAGAATGCTTGATAACATTTACGGATCAAAAAACTGTTTCAACTTATCTTTTGACACAAAAATTAAATCGCAAACGAGGCCCACTACAGCCAGGTACAGGTTTTCAAGTTTAATTAAAGCAAGGTTTTTTTGGTTGGGTTGGTAATCGAAACATCCATATTAAAAAAAAATAATCCAATAAACTTATCTGCGAATGCAAATTACTTTAAATCAAGACATAAAGACCCAAACCAACCCAACCCATAACCACTGATAATGACTCTAAATAAATAAATAAATAAATATTAAATAAAATCGAGGCCAATGTTGCTAACATTTATTGGTAAAAAAATTTTAAATTATCTTTTAGCACAACAATTAATTAATTAAATCGTAAATGAGGCCCTTAAAGCCAGGGACAAGTTTTCAATGTAATTAAACAAACATTTTTGGTTTGGGTTGATGATCGAAAATATCCAGATTAAAAAAAATTAATTCACCAAATTTTTCTGTAAATGAAAATTTCTTTAAACATTAAAACAAGACAACCCAACCCAGCCAATAACCACTGGCAAAGATTCCAAATAAATAAATGCTAAATAAATTCCCTTTGAAAAAATGGCCCCTTGATAAAATCTACGGATCAAAAATTGTTTAAATTATCTTTTGGCACAAAAAATAAATCGTAAACGAAGCCCCTGAAGTCAACAACATGTTTCCAAATGAATATAAACAAAGATTTTTTAGGGTGGGTTGGTAATGGAAACCCTGCAGTAGATAAAATGCATTTAATTTGAATCTACTGCAGGGTTTCCATTCAGTTCAATGAAATGAAATCAAAGTTTGTAAAATCGACAGGCTGAGCGAATAGCATAAGTAAAGGAATATCAACAAAAATTAATAAAATGATGAGTTACATGCTATCATATTATGTGTTGGACGTTTCTGTGTTTTATTGGATAAAAGAGAATTGAACCATAAGTCCTACGTAATTATTCTAAACTTTGGCCTTATTGGCATGCTTGGTCCTTACAATTCATTCATTAGAATACTCCTTCTCCAAAAAGTCTAATTACAGCCTCCGCTTAAGTATTCCAAGCTTCCATTGAGTGACCCAATTCACACCAACTGAAGAAATGCACACGTTCTATCTATCCATGCAACACTCTCGCCTTATTACTATATCTGAACATCGTTATCTACCTTTCTTCGTCATCCAGTCCACTCACATACACTCATAGAATAAAATTTATTTTGAAAACGCAAAGCCAGGACTTATAACAACGTATTATTACATAGTTTTAAGTTGAATTTAGGCAAAAAATAAATGGATTTGTTTGTAATGCAGTAATGTTAAAAGTCAGGTCGAAAATATTTACTCTTTACACATCTATTTTATGATTTCTCGTCACCTCTTCCTGCACATCTAAATATTAATTACCCCCACTGTTATTAATATTTAGATGTGCAGCTTTGTCTCTGAACGTTTAAAATCATCCCTAGTCCTTATTCCCTACTTCCTATCGCCACCTCCTTCAAAGTGCAAAGTCCACTCCCTGATACATCAACTTTTTGATTTCATTGATGAATTTATGTTCTTACGTTCTATATGTGGTACCCTTACGCATCTTTGTCAATCATTTTCTTCTTCTCGTGACCCTTGCAGTCCTCCCAATTTTCTCTAACATTTTGTTTTGTATCACATTTTGCGTTTGTTTAGGGTTCACGGTTCAAGTTTTGCTATTAAAGTCCCACCCTCAGTCTTCTCTTTCAACTTTTACACACCCTCGTGAAAATATAATCTGTATATGATTTTTGATGGTATATTTCATCGCAGATGGGGTTCTTGGTTAAATATTCATGAAGATGGACCAGAGCATTCATCACTTTGTTGTCGATTTTCAGTCAAAAGTTCAAACTTCATTGACCAATTGATATTGATACAACATTCAAAAGTAATGAACTACATTCATTGCTACCTTATAGGATTCGAATAAAAAAGACTACAATGAAAGAGACGTATTTTCAAGCCAATACATTATTCAACCAAATATTCTCCATTGCCCCAATTTAAACCCCCGTTTGAGTCACATAAGTTTAACTCGCACTAACTCGATAATTACAATCAACCTGAACGCATGTTAATTGGAAGAATCGGAGGCTTCGGCGGATCAAAGTGCTGCCATCGGCCGCGATAAAAAACCCCGAGTTTCCTAGGAATTCCGAATGCTTGTTCCAATAATGAAGTTAATCCTTCAGCCCGGCCGAATGGCGTACGAATACTGGTTTCGGTGCGCGGCGACCTTACCGTTTCACTTAATTTGCTATTAAGTGGTTTACGATGTTCTTAGAGTTTTAAGTTTACTTATCGAATTTATTTCAGTCTTTACGCGCAGTACACTTATCGAGCTCACTTGGCAAGCGCACAAGGGAAACGCACGTCGCGGTAAATCATTTTT
The DNA here is from genome assembly GCA_959613385.1 of Geotrupes spiniger. NCBI lineage: Eukaryota > Metazoa > Arthropoda > Insecta > Coleoptera > Geotrupidae > Geotrupes > Geotrupes spiniger. The sequence continues at coordinate 10,964,241 of OY390735.1, read as the reverse complement.
ATCTCGTCCTGGGCCCGCTCGGACATAAATAAAGCAACTTGTAAGCAAGAAAGCTTTTTAAAATCGCGCCGGTGGGGTAATTTGTCCACGTAAGCGTGAGTTACTGCGGGAAACGTGAAATGCGGCACATCGTCGGATTCTTCGGTAACTATACCGATATTTAAATGCGTTATGTGTCAGCGTAATTTATGTTGTCGTTCTTGGGCTATTTACGCTAATCAAGGTTGGAGACGGGCTGGTGTTTCTGTAGGAATTGATAACAGAGTCGGGCCTATTATATTATCCCTTAAGATTTAATTTTTTTTTTCATTCTCCAAATTTTCCCTTTTCATCATGGAAATCGAACCATAGTTCTTATCACGAGCAAAACAAGGCTAACAACGTCCAAGGACAATATGCATGCGTTTTACATAGTTCAGAGAAAAAAAAATCATTCAACAACATGTGACCACTGATAGTTCGCATTATATCTTTTGGATAGGTTAAGTGTTTAACATGAATTCTTTAGGTATCCTTGACCCAACACATTAATCAAATTGTACAGAATAAAATGTTAGTGATCTTGGGAAATATATGCACTATTAGATAAAAAATATAAAATTATCTAGTGCATGACACTACAAAACGATAAGAAGAGCTATAGTTAGTTAGTTAGTTAGTTAAAATTTTGATTAGAGTTGCAAATAGTTGATGTAAGTTTTCAATGTCTACTACGTTGCAAATTTTGCAACGACATAAAATTATGGGAGTAAAAGGTAATAAGAGATCTAAAAGCGGAAATAACAATTACCAAGGAAGGACAAAAAGAGGAAATGAAGCAAAATGTGGAGACATTTTGAGGAATTAAGCACACATATGAGGAGGAATACTGAAGAGAATGAGAAATTGGAAAGGGAGCAATTCACTGCAAGGATATGAATAGACATATAGGCTATATGGATGAAGCAGGAATGAAACGTAACGTAATTGTAAAGTGGACGATCTCAAGAAGGACAAGAAAACGAAACGAAACGAAACCCAAATGTCCTTCGAAAGCAAATTAAGACTGAAAATGGATATTAAGGAAGTTACTCGCAATAAAAACTAAGCACAATATGATTAATGTGAGTTGCCAAATTTCGAGGAAAAATGAAGGTGATGATCAATAAAACTAAATTCCAAGGTACATATATAGAGAGCACGGCCTAAATAAAGAAGAACGCAAGGCATAATAAGGATCCAAGATAAAGAAAAGAAAGGCTTAAACGGTTAAGATAATTTTCAAAAAACTAATTGTTGCCAACCAGGTATTCTAGATCCAAGAATATGCGACTAAGGAAACTGCAAAACTAAGCTGCATAAAGTGTAAAAGAAGTTTGAGAATCAACTGCCAAAAATGCCATGACAAGTTATGCATGAAAGTATTTAACAAAATATTGCCCCCGAGCATTTTTTTCCTACATAAAACAATTGCAAATATTTTCGTATTCGACGAACCTTTTTGACGATTTTTAAGGCTTGTTCAGCCACTTTCTATAAGATGTCGTATTATTTTATTTCCATTGTCTGAATTTTATTCGTTTAGTTGTGTTTTTGTTTTGTTTATGGGGACATTTTTTTTTATTTATCTCAACACTTTTCTCGATATTTTTTGCAAGTATGACAGACAAGCAATTTGCACATCTGGGTAAGCACCAAGACCTATGCAATTGTGGAGCAGTAAGAGTGTATCGCACGTCTAGATGGTGGTAATATTCACGCACAGACTTTTTGTCTATCATCACAAAAACTATTAGGTTATCGAACCATTGCAAACCAAAGTACAGTGAAAAGCATGTGCTTATTTTTTGCCATAACAAAATATTACATTACGATTATAATTGGTAAGAAGGGAAGGTGTGGTTTTATAGAGGGTGGATTGGGTTGGGTTGGGTGAGGAATCTGAAATATAATGTTTTGTTTATTTTGTTTAGAGAATCAATACTGAATTTCAAGTAATTCGTCAATTTTAATAAGCACGACCCAAAAGGCCGGTCTAGATGCACGCATTCTCCATTCTCATTGGTCCAATTTTCATATTATAGTTACAATGAAAATTAAATATTATTAAACACATATTCTTAAAAGCTATTTCTTTTAGACATGAAATACGTCAAGCGCATTAAATCCAACCCAAAACCCATTCACATCTGTCGCAAAATATAACATTATTAATATAAGCGTATTAAAAAGAAACTGAAACGAAATTTATCAAAGCCACTTACACGAATATCAAATTACTCCGGCGTTTGCCAAAAATAACATTTTATAATTTTATTTTTAACTCCACCCGGCGCAGATATTAAAACTTGGCAAATATCGTTACAAATCAAATTTAATTAATGCCTCGATGATCAAGTTAATGGCACTAAAGAAGACAACTATCCAATTAAATTACTTCAATTAAACGAAAATTCATTTCCATTACTATTATTATTGATTCGTTCATAGAACAAACATATAGACTAATAGTAGTATTTTATTTCCCCTAACTATAGAACTACATAGAAATAAATTCTTCTCACGTGAACAGCTCTTGAACCATCAAAATCACACGTAGACTGATTTAAGTCCCCAACGGTAGAAATTTGAAATCCATCTGCGCGTTATTTTGATAGTTCAACAACCGTTCACGCCGGAAGAAAAACAAAGCTTATGTTACGATTCGTCCGAAAGATAGGCGCCGGTCTACAATTGAATTTATTAGTTGGATATTTGTGTTTTACAATATGTTTAGACGTAAGGATACTCAAACAGCTGCAGCTGTCCGACAAGCCATCATCATTTACGATATTTTAGTTCATACAATACAAACGATTTTTCGTTCATTCCAAACCGGTTTTATTTGTCCTATCATGATTCTAATAAAATCTGATTTAATTTTTCATTAACGTTAAGTCTACGAGGCAAGCACGAGTGTAAATTTTGAAAAATGGAAATAAAAAATCGACAATAAAAATTTAGCGATAATTTTTTTTTAAATTTTTGACTTAAAGCTGGAAGCTAAATTATTCAAAAATTACCAAACAAAGACAATGCACACAGCTACGCCGCGCAATATTTTAACAATTCGCTTTTTCGAAATGAGCCGAGTCCATAAATAAGAGCGCGCCCGGAAGTCCTCGTAATTAATTCCGTTTTCATGCAGTTAAAATCGTCTATTTTTTATGTAAGAGCGCGCGTTGACAATTACATTGTTGTCGACGCAACGTTTTGCCGGGGACATCTGAGAGAACGAAATGAAAGGGGGAATTTTATTCGCGCTTTTTGCGGCGTTCCAGAGAGAAACGCTTCAAAAGCACTCGGAATAAAACTCCGCGCGCTTTATTGCAGCAGATTTGGTTCGATTCACTTTTACGGCGCGCGCTTTGTAAAAATTCGTACGTACGTGGGGACACACTTTGACGGCGTCGTGCGGACGAAATGACCGGTAATTTTCTATTTTGCTCCGAGTCGAGATTCCGCCTTTGCGCGCATACGTTAATTTATCGAATCAGCGTACCCTTGATTTGATAAATTAACTATCTTGCGATGCAAGTCGAAAATATTGTGCAGTTTCAACGAACTTGAGCACAATTGATGATATAAATCAGCACAATTTTAATATTATTAATAAATAAGATGATAATATTTTTATAGGGACGTTTTTTTTTTGTAGTTCTGTTGGAGACTCCTATTTATTTTATTACAGATTTTTTGTAGACTTGCCATTTCAAATGATCTTAATGGAAACACATCACAATTTTTGATTTGAAAATTGGTCATAGAATTTTCATTTGCTAATATAAATGTCATATATCCTATTATCACACGTTCGTCTTTAGAAATAACATGTCGGACATACTTAACCCCATATTTATATAAGCGCCAGCGTTTATCGCAAACGGGTTATTGTGATCGGTAGTAATACCCAAACGTTACTGGTTTCAAAATTAATTTCGCTTGAGCGGAGTACGTTAACGTTTAGACTTTCTGAATTACGGACTAGTTAACGTTAAGTAAGAGACTTGGAAACTTGGAAAATATTCGCTGTAAGTTGTTATCTACCCAAATTGTATAGTTTATAGGTATTATAGGTATAGGTATTATAGGTATAATCAATCATAAATGTTATATATCGTATCAACCTAACCCAATACGGTGTTACCCAACCCAACTCAACCCAATAAAGTCCTACCCAGCCCAACTCGAGCCAACCCAACCCAACCCAAACGAAATCAATACACAACTTCCGATCATGAACTTCATTCCAGTTCTTAGAAAATGATCAAAAACATCTATTTTAATAATAATAATTAATTTCGATGCCACGAAATACGTTAAAGGTTTTTCTACCTCGACTTTTTTGTTATCTGTTGTTACCCATCCCAATACTATTTGTTGGCTACTCACATAAAACTAACTATCCTCAATATTTTGCGCAATTCGAGACGATTCGCTACTTATGACACTTTCTAAGTTTTCAACAATTTTGATATTATGTTTACACCATTTTGACGAATTAAACTTTTTCAGGATTTTAACTTTTTTGCAGTTATTAAGTTTTGGCAATTTTTATCTTAAAAAAATACCCAACTAAAAATAGGTAAAAACAAACAAAACATTTTAATTTTCCTTATTAGAAATTTTACTCGATAACAAAATATTGACACCTAAGGCGATGGTTTCTATAAGTCGTTAAGTGAATGAAAATGGCCGAACAGGCGCTATTTCTCTTTACTTCTATTTAAAATTTGTGATTTTAATTAATGCAATAAGGAATAATCATTTGTATTGAACTTGTCGTACAGATCGCCTTGGTGTCAAATCGCGCATGAGCATTTGGTTCACCTTCGTGGCGCCCAATTTACAAAACTCTCCCAAGAACCCAGCCCATCTTCGCTGAGTTTCCGTTTCTTCTAGTCCATGGGTTCAGATCGTAATATAATAGTTCGCTGGAATCAAGAAAATGACTTTAACAAGAGCCCTACCCCTATTACTCATTCACCAAGTGTTACCATCGTTTTAACGTACATTGTACACATTTACCTAATGAGAGACATTCAATTAATATGTGCATAGATTTCCATTTCACCGCAGACATAATTAATAAATCTTATAATTATAGTTAAGTAGGCCAATAAACGCAAAAATAAATTAAATTAAAAACTCGCTCACGTTAAATTCATAATATTGAGGTTCGTATTTGATTTGAAATTAATAATAATATTGAAGTAAAGCAAGTAAGTTCGAAGTTAAAATACTCCAGTCTGCCAGGTGATAATTAAAAAAAAAATGATTCAATTTTGTATAAAACTAGGAAATTCTAAAATTTTTAAGTACGTAGATTTTATGTCATTGCCTTCTTATTACAGTCTATTTACCATACTTTGTTAGTGTAAGTTCAATTGTGACGATCGCGGGGAAACTTCAAAATATTGACTTATGGATAATAATATGTGTTTGTGTAATAGTTGTGCGCGATGTGGACTAAACAAAAATGCATGGCCTTACGGCTTCGGAATGTGTCGAATTAATGTGAAACTTCATTAATACGTGTTTGGGGTCAGTGAAATTAAATAATAACCGTCGATGTCAACATTCAAAATATTTTTCTTACTTTAAATTGATGTTCACGAACGTCACGAACTCCAACGACACAATTTGAGACCTTTCCGAAACCGAAAAATAATACTCCTCCAATTTATCTCACAAATCCAGTTCAAGGAAACGCCGAACGAAGACGATTAATTAACAACCGTCAAGAAAAATACAAAACAATATTTGGCCCGTTTTTAATTTCCATAATGATCCCGTACATCGAACGAAGCGAGAGGGACGTCGGCCGAAACGAACGCGAACGACAAGGACGAGGCGCTTCCAGAGGCGCGGTGATAGATGAGTGCGTGCGTCCATCGGCCGCCCGTGGTATTTTTACAAAGTTGTGCAACGGAACTAATGACCCCGTTCTAGCTGCACACTCCGCACACCTTTATCGCTTCGACGTAATCCAGAAACGAAGTTGCACACCATTTTCAGTCGCCTCCAATTAAGACTGCATGCTTCCTGCCGATGAAATTCGAGATGACAAAAAACTAATCGCAATTACGTGCATGAGCGATCCGTGTAATCGGGTTCGAAATTACTCGGAATTATCTCGTCATAAATTTGCGTCCGCGATAAAGGCTTTTTGGTGTGGGGTCGTTGTTGGTATTTTTTTTAGTTCCGATGTGGTGCTTTATACGCATTTTTGTGTGTCAAATTGTTCAGGGTAGATGTCAATAACATTTTCAATCAGATATCTCCATTTCATTTATATTATCCTGACCATAATCCCTAACATATCACCACGGATGTCAATCTAGTTCTAGAGAGAAATGAAACATTTCAACTTTCCTTATCCAGCCATTGCATTCGCTACTTCTATTTTATGATAAATTAAGCATTTTCTGCCATATCGAATTATATTCTTGGTCGCCCTTCTATTTTCTTCTATTTCGTTACATCCTTTGCATTTTAGTTCATTCTTCTCCTCTATTCCAATTCTTAACTGTGCTTATTTTGAGTGTTAGCTCAATGATATACGTGTTGTTTCCTCTATCTGATTTGTTAGGATTCTTTTATACACCAGATGAGAAACAAGACTGATAGGACTGATGGTCGATGTCAAGCGTTTCAGCAAAATTCTTTCATATAATTTAGACATAACGTACGTATACATCATTAGGTGGCTTTCCTGGCTTAAGGATCATGGAGAATTAATAACAAAGTTAGTGTTGAAAAGCCTGCAGAAGTTGAATACTGGATCACCAACTGATTTTTGGAAAATATGTAAGTATTATCAAATAATATAAAACCAACCCAACCCGTTCTAATAATTCCTAATATATTTTTTACATGACAAACAAAACTTGCGGGAGTTGAAAACTGGGCCACCGTGTGATTTGGGAAAGACGTAAGTATCAAATAAAATCAACCCAACCCAGCCCATACCATCCCAATTCAATTCATAATATGTTTTCCCATTACGATATTTTGAAATCCTCGAAATTAATAAAAACGTTGGTCTTGAAAAGTCATAATATATTTTTACATGGAACAAAACTTGCAACGTTGAAAACTGGGATCATCATGTGATCTGGGAAAGATGTATTATCAAATAAAATCATCCCAACCCAACCCATGCGATCCAAATTCAATTCGCAATATATTTTTCCAATTGCAATGTTTTGAAATTAATAACAACGTTGGTGTTGAAAAGCTTACAGAAATTGAAAACTGGATCACCAACTGATTTATGGAAAAGATGCAAATATTATCAAATACTATAAAACCAACCCAAACCGTCTCAAACAATTCATAAAATACATTTTTACATGAAACAAAATGTGCAAAGTTGAAAACTGGGATCACAGGATGATTTGGGAAATACGTAAGTATTGTCAAATAAAACCAACCCAACAAATACCATTCCAGTTTAATTCGCAATAAATTTTTCCAACTTTCAATATTTTGAACCTTTCTATCGCCCAATTAATAACAGTTGGTGTTGAAAAGCTTACGTAAGTTGGGTCCCAATCTGATTTCAGAAAATGTATCTATTGTCATATAATAGAAATAAGGACACACAGAGAGAAGAATGGCGAAAATGTTATGAAATTCAGGACTGAAAAGAAGTTGAATAAACAAGAAAACAGACAGGAATTTGACAAATACATATTTTTAAAAATTCAACAAAAATCAACAAAATCTTGACTCATCGTTTTTGACGTATTGTTTCGGAGCTTTTTTGTATTATCGCAGTATTGTCGCCATATTTGATAATGTAGTATATATGTACATATCCGATATAATTGGTTGTGGTGGAGAGGGAGTTGGTGGAGCGATGGTCACCGGGAAAATAAGGAAAACAAGATACAATGAGAGATACAAAGAGCTACAGGTGTACAGGAGGGGGCCAAGATACCTAGGAGGAATGAAAACAGCAGAAGAGGAAAAGATAGTAGCTAGGTACAGATGCGAGAATGAGGAGAGGCAGAACAAGTACTGGATGGGGGAAGAGTACAAGAGGTGCGTAGCATGTGGAAGAGGAAAATACAAATGGAAGCACTGGTGGGATGAATGCGAGGAAATGGGGTGGAGCAAGGCGGAGAAAGAAATGGGTAGAGATTGCAGAAGGATATTAAGGGAGAAGGGGGAGATGGCTGAGTTGCTAGAGAAGTTAAAGGGGAAGAGAGAAGAGGGCATGAGAAGGAGGAAGGTAAAAAGATGGCAGCAAAGGTAATTATATTGCAGATAAGGCGCCCAGGCGAGAATTGGGGGAAAAATGGGAATTTAAGTGGTATAACTTTTTCCTTTGGTTAGCACCATTGAAACAAATATATTGTGAAAAACTTAACAAGGTATCGATATCTTGTTTAAGAGTTCGAGATATTACATAACACAAATCCCCACCTTCAAATTTATTACTATTTAACTTTTTCAACGCACCTGCATTAAATAAAATTATCCATTAAAGATAAACAACTTACGGATCTATCGATTTGGAAACTTACCAAAACGTCCATAAAAACATATTAGGTATTCAAATCGCGTTAAAATTCATGGTAATAAACACACCGGGAGGTGAGCCATTCATTGAAAAATATCAATTTTAATGTCAAATTCAATTTCACTCCTCGGACGCGCATTTGAAAATCTCAAAGTTAATAAATCACCGGGTTTTTATTTTACGAACGTTACAGTTCGCGCCGAGTGAAAAGCAAAGAATCGCGGTAACCCAATTTTTATCCGTCCGAAAATATCGCCTAACCTATATTGTGCATCCCAGGGTCGGGACGTTCGATTTGCTTCATTTGGAGCAGGAGAATCTGAATCTGCTCCGAACGATCATAAATAATAAATACATCGAAAAGCAATTTATACGATTTTAATAAAAACAATTAATGGATTCGGGTACTTGATAGCAACAAAATATTTGCATGTTGTTGTTTCGATTGCATTTTGACGGAAATTAATTTGAACAATTATGAAATTTATATTTGAGTGGTACAACTGAAAACCGGTTCGCCTGCCTAGCAGTTTAAATAAAAGCAACAATGTGGTAACAATTAATAAATTTTAATTAATCGGTACTTGCAGCGAATAGTATTTTGCCACACTAACATACATCCAGACCAGTTTGCACCTATACATAATGAATATTAATGAGCGCCCATCCCGTTATTCAGATCTCTTAATCTATCATTAGCCGAGAGTTCAAGCTTACATTCGACTCGGGCGTTTGCCACAAGTTAGACATTCATAATGCACAAGGGAAAGTGGTTTATTCACGCTCTGCTGGTACTAGGTTATATTTATATTTATTGTTTGTTATTAACATTGTTCCGTTCAACGTATAGGCCAAGTGTTGTAGTTATTGCATAACGACGTTTAGTGGCGTTTACTCATTGGCTGAAACCAACAAACAATGACAAAACTGAAATAATTTTATTCTTAATTATAATAAAAATTATGCATCAATGTTACGAATGTCCCGATGTTAAAATAAATTAATTTTTTATAACGATTTTTAAGAATCCCATATTAAAAAAAAAAACTTTTCAACAAAAACCTCCTATTTATTTGAACTTAAACCGTGGGTGCTTCAAATTGCCCGTCCACATAAATATTATTTTAAAACATAAGCCACAAGCAAATGTAAATATTATCATACTATTGCTGACTGTTACTCTGGACGATAATTCCATGTGCTCATTGCCAGGGCTCTAAATTACTAAATTAATTAAACTTTCATAAAAAAAACAACAATTTTAATTCATGTAATTTTATGTCTTGCATCCGGATTATCTACGAGCGTTTCTTAAGTGACCCACGTAGTTTCTCGTATATTCGTTCTCTTCTGTTAACAAAGGTGAAAGGGATACGTACATAGAAACGTCTTGTAATTGCTGAATTTATTATGTTTCTTGAAGCTATGGGCAAACGTCTGCACCTACTCTTATTCAGATAGTTGTATATGCTACAAAGTTGCCTGGGGGATTGACCCTCGACTAGGTATCTCACCCATGTAACCATCTATGCAAATAAATTGCTTAATAAGTACTGCCAGTGAAAGGCATCATAGATTTAAAAGATTTGTCAACATATTGCTACTTATTATTACTTTGGATTATATTCATTAATTCCACATGCAAATTCTATGTAAATTTTGAACGACGTGTGTCATTCATTTTATTAATAATTTTTCAAGTGTCGAGAGTCGAGGGAGGAAGATTTTTTGCTCAGGACGAGGGTTTATGTTTCATCGGCTATATAATTGTTGGCAACGATGGAAGTTAAATTTGAACGTGGATATAATTTGTTTCAATAATTTATGCTGTTTTCTTTATTTTTTTACAACTTCTCATTACACTTGAATCAATTAAGTAATTATTATTAGAAATGGATTCAACAAGAAGAATTGCCCATTATATTACGTATAAGTGCACTGCAATTTTTAAAAGCATCTGGATAACAGGTCATAGGTATTCAACGATGAGCCACAAAGCTTAATTTTAATACTATATGTCTATAACTCTACATACACCATAGACCACCATATTCATTATTTTAACGCTCGGAAAGCCATTTGGCTGTCAATCAATTAGCCCAGCTAATATCGTGCATGATTTACCTATTTCACAACCAACATCTGCTACCAACAATGAAATTAACCCAAATTTACTAAATATAAACGATATTTAGCCCAACCCAACCCAACCCAACCCAACCCTACCCAACCCATGTTCTGATGGACGATGAAACAAACAAGGTTGGAAAGAAAAAAGAGAACTACATGAGAAATATAACCAAATTTAATCAATCTTTGACGTGGTAAGTTTATATAACATAACAAGCTTAAGGGGTAATATAAACAACGTGTACTGAATAAACAATAAAGGGCAGAGTAGTTCATAGATGAAGTCGAAAGAAAAGTTAATGATGTGACACAAATAATAATAATTTATTATGTGCGAAGAAGTAAAATGTAGTTGGAGTGGCAGATGAAATAATAAATTTTACAAGTGGATATAAGTAGCTGTAGAAAGTTACGGATTTATCATAATACTGGGAACTGAGTTGAGGGCATGAGAAAAAAAATGTAACATGGGGAAGATGAAATCCCTTAGACATTAACAATGAAAAGATGATGTAGTACTAGATCACAGGGAAGATGAAGATATAAAGAAAGCGAAAAAAGTGAAGAAGAACCATTGAATATGCCAACGAAGTTCAATTTTTTATTCATTATAATAGTATCGTTGTTTAAAAGGACAAGAAGGACCCTACATTGAAATGAACTTTTCTCAAACTATAAAACCACAATGTTGCTTGCTTCTTAACCTTTCGCAGATTTTTTTCTGGGAGACATGGGAATACTTTGTTTTTTTTTTTATATTTACATCAAAGGGTTTGGGAAGGGGGTACATATAAGCACCATTAGGCCTTCGTTGTTGTACTTTTATGTATGGTGCATAAAAGTACGACAACATTGTCCTACAGAAAACCTTTCTTTGAAAATGTTAAATATTTCTATTCGTACATAATAAAAAATATTTTAAGAAACACACATTGCACAACATTTCGAGCATAGAGGAGTGTCACACTTTTGACAAATTGTCTTTGTGCATTTTTGGGTTTTATTTTCATTTTCTTCTTGTTGCACCTTCCACTGGAGATGTAAAGATACATTTTCGAGTCGCTGTCTTTTCCCAGATGGCCATATCTTCGATAAACGTTGCACAGTTGCTGTTTTTCTTCCTTCGTCTATCATATCTTCCACCAGGAAATTGCACGGGTGATTTTTTGCCCTCCCTTTATAGATAATCCATGCGTTTACGACAGCCATCATAACCAGGCGATAGAAAAACTTCTTCCACCTTGGTTTGCGATCTAATTCGTATAATCGCATCATCTGCTCCGCCAAATCAACCCCTCCCATAATCTATCTATATGGTGCAACCCTTTCTGGACAAGGAACACTGATTTTGGAGGCACCTTTTAACGTTTTATTGACAGACACAACATTAGGATTATGGCAATTTAACATTTCTTTTGTGTCTTGCCATTTCACAAACAGTTCATTTGCTGCATTGAAATACATATTTAGATATTTTTTAAATTTTCGTTACAAGGTCCTTCAGCTGCATAATCTATATTCTATAGAAGATTGGTCGAAGTAAAAAAGAGATCAAAACAAAAGGTAATATATTTATCTCTTGCTGTAGAGACATATTAGTTTATTCACTATACGTTCGACAAGAGTTCCATCTAGACGTTTAGTTTCACTGCCTGTGTCGTTATTAAAATCGTACGTGCATCCAGTAAAGGAATCTACTATAAGCCACAACTTAATTCCCTTCTTTACATGGTTTAGTGGCATATACTGCTTCAAAGACGAACGCCCTTTGACCAATGTCACTGATTCATCTATACTTTGAAAGCTAATATCCTGAACGTATCATTTTTGGAAAGTATCATTGGACTACGACCTCAAGGCATTGGAGCGTTCTGCTGGTTTCGTTGGTGATGCAAAATACATTTTTGAAGAAATTATTTTGAATCTATTTCTGGATCTCATTTTGTATAGATGTAGTGCCCAACGAAGGACGAGTGGACCAGCAGTCACTAATTTGAGGAAAATTATTGTAGCACATAACCAGCATGCTCCCAAACACAACTTGGAGTTCACCTTAATGAGTTTCTTTCGAACGAGCGTTCCTTCTTGGTAGTTTATGTATTTGGTTTAGGTGGATATCATTTTTTAAAATATTATTACGGCGCCAAGTTAGAAATTTGAATTTTAGCGACAAAATTTTCGTCTAGTTTTAACCATAAATTGAAAGAACAAGAGGGATCTGAATTTTCTTCCAGAGCTTTATTTTCTTTTTCAACTTGGTCATCATTATAAGATTCGTTGTCTATCTCAGATTGGTAATTTGTTTCTTCATCAAAAGGTTCATATGAATCATCATCACTGCCATCAAAACGTTGATGAGAATCATCGAAGTCACAAAACATATTTTCTCTCATCGCTAATAGCTTTTTTCTGTGAACTTTTTTCTGTATCCCACCTTATAGGACTTACGGCACGCATACGTACCAGATAGTCGAATGCAAGGATAGTTACTCAATTGTACAACATTGCACTTACTTTCTGAACATACAAACAACTCTTACTTGGTGTTCAGTTTTCAAACCATTTACTAATATTTTCGCAATAACTTGCACTTAATTCTAACTCGTAACTGATCAAATACATCAGTTTTTCTAAATATTCTTTTTAGAAAATCGCAAAATTTTATTTCGTATTTTTCTTCCCTTAATCTTGACTCGAAGTTTTCAAATTGAATGAAGATAATTAATCGACAGTAACTGTCATTGAATTAACACTTATGCAAATGTCCCACATAATTCGAAACGTTGCGCAACCAGTAAATTATAAGAAACGCAATTAGTGAAAATGGAATAAAAGAGATTTGTTTAATGTGTTCACAAATTAAGTTCTTTTTTTGTTTAAGTTTTTTTTATATTTAATACCGAGTACTACGAAGCCCTAAATTTTTGTAAAGTGCTACAATGTCAATAATTAAATAAATTAACAATAATTAACTAACGCATTAATTGAAATTCAATGTAAAAATGCTTACATTGCATTTAAAAGTATAATACAGGATTTAGTTTGTAGTCTGGCTGATGTTGCAACACATTTATTTCTGCTATCAAGATCAGAAACGATTTACATTTCGCTCAATGACGAGCCAGTGATGCCTTTTGCACACCTAGTCACGCTTTTGCAACATTTCAAGTATCTCTCTTACCACTAGAATGTATAATTTATAAATATATAAATTATATGCTTTCGAAATTAAACGAATGCGTTGTTATTGTTTCTGTCGGAAGTCTTCGCCATAAAATCAGTGGGTTACTTATATTTTAATAACTTATGTTTTAATCACAGCAGTTCCAGGAAGTCATTTTTACGAGATCATCACAAATATCAAATGTAAATTCATGAATAAAGTCCGGTTAAAGTTCAAATGAATGAACGCCCGCCCAGAATCGTTAATGAACAAAACGCGACGACACTTGCGACCGAAAAGAATTAATTTCGAATCCGATAGACTGCGGGCGCAAACCGACGTCGACTGTTTACAATGCGTCCGTGTGATTCAAATTCAATCAATATTGTTTATAAACTACCAAAATGTACATAACAGCGCGGAATTCCAGGTGAATACCAAAGTCGTACCAACGTTCAAATGTTCGCAATGCTGTGAATTATTGCCCGGCTCGGAATTAAATTCGCCGAAATACATGTAACGTATCTTTCGTTTAATTCCATCAGTTTTGATTAAATTAGCACGTGCGAGTGCCCGATGCCGGATCGGCCGCGTCGGTCAATACGTGTCGCCGCGCGCGGAAAAATGTCTCTCCTCGTTACGAATAACTGGACACAAATGCCTAAACAATGCGTGATTAGCCAATTAGGTTTTTAGCGTAATTAGATTATTGGATGTATGCTAATTACGTAAATTACGCATCATCGACGGAATTTTACGTAATTCTTTTTGAAATTTAATGAGAATGAATAACTTTAAAATAAAGGTGATGAAACCCGCATCCAATTAATTATCCACTGGAAGATGGATTACATTTTTGTTGCCCTCTCATATTTGAAGCAAGTTACTGTGTTTCTAATCGACTTTTATTGACAGTTGACCTTCGCCATCAACACCACAAGAAACATCAAGAAAAGAAACGATAACTTTCAAATATATAAATCGACGATGACAGACAAGGTCATTAGTAATAATTAAAAGTGTTATCTTCTTACAAATCCAACCCGTTCAATGAAAACTCATAGCATATTTAGGCATGATTAACATCTGTATCTTATATTATATTTATCTGAATTCATAATCAAGTTAGATTATTGTCCTGTGTTGATACTTGACAATTAACAACGGTTAGTAATGATAAGCGGTGATCTAGTTATATAGGCATTGCTGTCGAGTGTTTGTGTTGCGCGAGCTATAAGTTTTTCTGGCGAATTTTCCTCACCAAATGTAATAACTAGAATTGAGCTTTTAGATTTAATAAGTTAAGTTAGTTTGAACGATTCAATCGAACCATTGAAATGTACACGAATGTAAGAAACGACGAAACTGCGTCGTGGGAAGAAAATAGGTGAAGCTACCCTTCTGAAAGGCAACATCACAGAACGGAATGCTTCACCTATATTGTTTTTATTTTTAATTGGATCATTATTTACTATATGGTGGACGCGAACATTATTGGGTGTTCTAGCGTAATTGGAACGTTTGCAAACTCGTCAAATGTATATTGCGCGATATATTTAATCCCGTTCTTCATTGATGTACTTTACAAAGGGCCTTACTTAAATAATATTTTCGCTCATTTGTTTAATTATATATAAAGTTAATTAATTATACTTCGTTGATTTATTGAAAGTGTTTGGTGGAGGTGCAGTTTGTGATAGAATATGCAGAAAGTGGTTCGACAAATTTGAAACATTTCGACCTTTCTGATAAGCCACTTTATTGGCGACCATCTTTGATCGACGCAGAAGGCTTAATTCAACTCAGCAAACCATTTCGGACCTTATTCGTTAGATAGGATTGGTGTGGAAATATTCAAGGTGGGTGGCACATGAATTAAGTCAGAAGAATTTGGATGATCGAGTCGTCAGGGGATGAAAAGTGGATAACCTACGAGAATATCGTAAGGAAAAGGGCATCGGGAACCCGGAAAACCTAGCCCTTCCACCTCTAAACCAAATTTGACTCTGAATAAAAGAATGTTGTGTATATGCTGGGGCATTCGAGAACCAATACATTATGAACTTTTAAAACAGAACGAAAAGGTCAATTCAGAGAAATATTGTCAGCAACTGGATAATTTAAAGACAGCAATCCAAGAAAAGAGGCGATGTTCAATAGGACATAGCATATTGCACCACGATAGTGCGAGGCCACATGCTGCTTTGGGGATTCGTTAAAAAATTGCAGAACTAAGCTAGGAAATTCTGTTGCATCCACCACATTCCCCGGACTTAGCACCCTCCGACTATCACTTGTTTTTATCCTTACAAAATTACAAAGGGCAAAAAATTAAATAATGATGGAATTAAATAATGAAGAAGACATTGGCAGTGTTTTTTTTCGCATCAAAAAATTAAATATTTTTCAAAAATGGGATATACAAATTGCCATCACGCTGGCAAGAAGTCACTAATAATAATGGCAATTATATTATTTAATAAACAGTAAGTAATAATCGAAATGTGTATTTTGTTTTATTCCAAAAACGGGCAGAACTTTCCGGTAGACTTATATATTATATTTCCTGTATTCTATCCTACCAACGAGGATATATAATTAGTCTACTTATACCTGTTTGCACCACCTATAGTTAAGTTAGTTAACTGACCCTAATTCGCCATAAAAATAATTGTAACAACAATTGTTTCTATGCAGCTAAATGGAACTACAGGAGCAAACAGTTGTTCAAACGAATTTAACATGTTCAAAAATATTTCGCTCGCATATCTCGACAGTAAGATCCAAAGCTTCCCAACTGTATGTGCCATTCAAGAATTGCTGGCGACCAAATAACATCTATATTTCGACATAAGTCTACCCAATCCAATTCAACCCAACTCAACCCAGCCCAACCCAACTCAACTCAGCCCAACCCAACTCAACCCAGCCCAGCTCAACCTAACCGAACGCCCGCGGTGGTCGACATTAACTTTGACATTTTCTTATATAACCGTTTTACATCTCAAAACGGTCATATAAAAAAATTTTGAAATTCGTTTCGACTACCTACCTACTCAACCCAACCATTCCGGGTTGGATTGGGTTCGGTTGAGTTGGGCTGGGTTGAGTTCGGTTTTGTTAGGTTGGATTGGGTTGGGTTAAGGAAACAGATTGTAGAGATGATAATTTTAATCGATATAACATTATTTATATCGACATGTTGATTATCGATATTTGTCGATAAATTTCGATAATCGATATTTCGATTAAACAATATTTCGCATGCAATTCCATACAGAAAACTAAGTAATTCGACTTTCGTCAACCTGCTGAAGAAAAGCTAAGAATACTAGAAATATAGTCGATTGTCGATAAATCGTTACCGATAAAGCGATTAACGATAAATCGATTATTGATAATTCGATTATCAATAAATAGATTATCGACATATCGGTTATCGTTAAATCGATTATCGATAAATTGATTATCGATAAATCGATATATTTACAAATCGATTATCAAATATCGACATAAAAATAAAACAAGGAAACAATTCACAATGAAACCGGCACACGGAGATATAATTAATGAAGTGTAAACATAAATGAAAATGCTGCTGGAACAATAAACATATGAAAATAATTAAATGTAGAAAGAAACGAAAAATATAATAAATGGGAACAAGACGTCAACGTGCAGCGACATCGCCTATTTACGAGCACTTTTAGAAAATCAAAAAAATCAATTACAATCCCAGACCTTTCATTTGAGTAACAAAATCTACGAGCACTTTCAGGAAATAAAAAAATCGAAATTTTCGGAATTTTTTTCATTTTTCACTTTTACAATGACATATCTTTCATTTGATTAGCAACATCGCCTATCTGCGAGCACTTTCAGAAAAAGATATAAAGAAGATAAACGAGAAAAACAAAATATAACGAAATGGGAATACAGGAAGGCAAGAAACAGACAAGACAGACACGAATTGAATAAGAGACAAAGAAATAATGAAGGAGGATATATCGAAAAATTTAAATGTGCGAACAATTTAAATGTGACGACAAATTGTGTTGAAACATCGATAACAAAGTACATCAAATATTTGAAAAAACCACAAAAAGATGGAAATAGTTATGAACAGCATTTGCAAATCGAACCAAAAAGTTGAAGACGGCATCAACCCGGACAGAAGGAAAAACAAAAAAGAAAGAAAGTAGCAAAAAAACATGAAAAAATGCTAATGAATCAAGGAAAAATAAATGAAAACAAAATGGTTAGTACAAGCTTCACAAAAATATAACTCATAGTGCTGTGGTATTCAAGAACGTGAGAGTCGACCAAAATATTTCATAATAAATATTACTGATGCTTACCTATGTATAATTATGGACTTATATGGAGTTGAGTAAAGAAATAATATAGCCACAAATTGTGTTAATTATTTAGAAAAACGAGCCCACGTTAACTAAACAACACAAGTTTAAAATTTCGTACAGGAGATTTTTTGACCCATCGTAGTCGTAGTTTGACTTCGAACCTTTATGATATAATCTCGATAGGTTATTTCTAAGAATAGAAATATAGAAATTCTAAAGAAAAAGAAAATCACGTCCTTGACTATATAATAAATTTCCCCACTGGAACATTCAACTGCCATCGCTTTTCCCACTTCCCCATTAAACGCTAAAAACAGTAAACACCAACCGCGATAAATTCAAATTTACGAAGAAGTAATTTCGCCAATTTATCATTCGAATAAGTTCTGCTGCCTATGTTTGTATTCGTCGGGTAAATAAACATCTCGGTAATGAACGGTTCGCGCTTCTTTGTTTACGTACGATTAGCGATCGTGATCTATTGGGTGAAAGAATTTCGCCGCCGACTTAGCCGTGCTCTCTTGCGAAGGGAAACGTATGGGTATCGCATGTAATATTATTGGTTGCTCCGTATCGTCCGATGTTAATAAATCAAAACCGCGCGGACGTCGAACGTTTAAAGTTCAGTAAGAAACGTTACACTTTTCAGTGCAAACTTCGACAAAAAATTCAATGTTATTTCGGAAATCATTGACTGGTTTACTGCGCCTTAATTATTTAGAGAAAATTAGAGATTTAACAATTACTTTATATGCGAAGAGCAAAAATATCGTTGATCTAACGATTGTTTACATTACAAGTCAAAGCTCGTGTAATTGCTTCAATGTTTTTCTTTTCCATTTTAGGTCAACTTTCGTTGTAATTTGCTTACTTATCAATATTCATTTGAATCGTATTTATAATGGCTAACGCTTTTCCCAGTTTGCATGGCATCCACGCCGCTACTTGTACGTACGTACACTACCGTTCAGATTGCGAACTAATAAAAAGTCCGATACTCAAAATTAGTATTCAAGCAACTTTTGCGCTCCATGTAGAGTGGCGCCTTGGACCACGCCATAGACGGAATACGAATCGGTCATTAACGTAAAAGTGCGCCTAATGAAATAACTAAACTCCGCCATAAATCAGATACTAATTAGACAATTTCGCTCGAGCATCGAAACGGACGCGTATGCTCGACACGAAGCGGCGATTTTAATTTGCAGGTCGCCACGTCGGCGAAATCGAACCGAA
This sequence comes from Geotrupes spiniger, assembly GCA_959613385.1. Taxonomy (NCBI): domain Eukaryota; kingdom Metazoa; phylum Arthropoda; class Insecta; order Coleoptera; family Geotrupidae; genus Geotrupes; species Geotrupes spiniger. The sequence goes on along the minus strand of OY390735.1, from coordinate 10,944,803 downwards.
TGACCAATTAATATCGTCGAAAATGACGGACGTTCGCCGATGACTCAAGGAAGATTAGCCGATTGCACGTGCGTACCTATCTGTTCGCGTTCAAAATATGCCAAATACGCGCGCAACGCACAGGAAAATAAAATATGAATAACCCGAGCATGCGAAATATGTGTTTCGAAATGCTCGGCCTATCGCAGACCTTGCCGAGTTATTTGGTTCTAACCTATAAATCCAGTTCGAATAGCAACCATTAACGAAGTTTGCGCTGCAAATTGTAAAACTCGACGGATATTAGCACAAGTTCAATGTCACGGGACTTTTTTTGGCAGTCGAGTTAGCGAACTGTGGACTTTATTATATTGGTCGACATTGACCATCAATTGACAATACTATTCGATACACATACAGAACATTTTTATTAAACGATACGGTTTCCTTTAAAAAATATTTGTACCAATTAATGTCATCCTTAAGGTTAGTCCTTCATTTTACTTTGCCGCATGCTTACGTTTACTCTTGAGAGATTATGTAGGAAAGTAATTGCTTGAGAGGAATTAAAGTGAAATTTGCGCAGACCCATAGTTTGATCCATGTCTTTAATTTAATTTTAATTTAATTTTATATGTATTGCTCTTTTCGACGAATATTAATCGTATCGATTGTTTGCCCAAAAATATGTACATATATTTCATTGTGGTTTTTTCAGCTGTAGTAGACTTAAAATGCAATTGTTACTAAGTAAAGAAACCACCAATTACAATTGAAAGATTGAAAAGTTTTTTATTTAAAAAACTTCTGAAATTGTAATACAAAAGTACGACTAAATAATTCAGTACACACATGTGCGATGCCCACCATAAGCAAAACATATTCATTCATTGTATAGTTTCTAAGAACAACATAGTAATCTATAAACGAATTAGAATCATTTCCAAAGTGTCACCAAACCCAAAATGGTTCGCAATTACGTCCAATGGAATTTTGAATTCAAACGTCAATTTAGAGCGTTGTAGCAATGGTTTCGTAAACGCAAAAAGCTCAACTCAAGCATAAACAATTTTCTGCAAAATAATTGTGAAAGTCTTCTAAACCAAAAATTAGCGAACCCTATTCAATCTAACCAATTCCAAAGTTAATCCACTGCATATAAACCCAACCGAGTGCAAGTTCCTGTGCAATAAACCCTTGCCGTATACGTCATAAACCCAACAAAGTTGAGAGAATTGATATTTAAATAAAGTTTCATGATTTTGCATGAAATCTGCGATTAGCAAAAAATTTTGCGTCAAACTTAAACCCAAAATACAACCGAAATAATAACTAAACTCCAATGGGTTGGATGTTCACTTCGTGGCAGTTTTGGTTTGCATAGAAGCCCTACTCAAAACTAAATTTAAGGCCCATGACCCATACACATCTGAACCCAAATTAAATGAACTTGATTCGATGAACGCTTTTGACAGTTTCATCAATTGCATAAAAACGTAATTTTCATTGAAACAAACCTTTGCCATTGCTGCCGTTTCATTCATAAACCCAAATGAACATACTTGAAGAACACATTGTTGTGAAGTTTGCGTCTAAAGCCAAAATAACAAAAACTGAGTTAATTTCTATATAGGGTCAAATTTTTGGGAGTAATTTATGTGAAATTCGCTGCTTGAGATTTGTCACATGTGCATCCCTAGCCGTTCGTTCTGAGATCAAAATTACATTTGACAAATTTAATTTGCAATTAAACCCAATTCTTGGTGAATGCATGGTCTATAAACCCCTAAACATAAATTAAATAAACGTGACCAAAACATTTGGATCCTATCAAAGTAAAGTCAACCCAGATCATCTTCTAACATTTGGACCTTATCAAAGTAAAGTCAACCCAGATCATCTTCTAATATCTACCCTAAATCCAATAGACCCTCCACTGAAATATACCTATGGCATTGTTGTATTCATTAATAAACCCAAGCAAGCCTAGTTCAAGTCAATGGAAATTGCTTAAAACTATCTAGAAACCATTCCAACCCAACCCAACCGAAAATGTTACCGAAAAAAAAAACCACTGAATCCTCAAAATGAGCCCGGCTTGACTTGGGCGTTTCTGTTGTTTTAGATTTGTTTTGAAAAAGCCCAACTAAACATCATAATCATGTAAAATTTAATAATAAATTTAATATTAATAACAATACATCGTCAAAAAAACATACACAGGAAATCAAGAATTAAATGTTAACATATAATTTGTGCCAATCACACCACAGTAACTTTTTGACGTGGGTAAAATGGGTTCTCCAAGAAATATGTCTTTAATTCAAATATCTCGTTGTTCACTTTTGACTTCAGCTATCATAGTACATTAAAGTTATAGCCATTGTCAAACAAAAATGTAGTTGTGCAAAGGAAGGAAACATTTTTTGCAATGCCCCCAAACTCAAAATAAATAATTCTGTGTGTAAGTAAAAACATAGAAATACAATGGCACGAATTTTTTTTCATATTATTCCAACAAAACGTTTTTAATAACGCGGTTGATTAAAGTTATAAATTTGTTTTATCTAAAAGGATATTGGACATAAAGGACATTGTTAAAAATGCATAAATGAATATAAATAGTTTAAAAATATTGTACTGGACATGTATATAAATTTATATATACCTTTGAAATTATTGAAAAATAATTAACAACGATTATTTGCATATATTGCACGTTTTATATACAAGAATAAAATTCATTGCCACGCCACATTTTGATCAGGCATCTCAAACAATAATTAATTATGTGTCATGCATCAAATTTATCGAAAAGCACATTTTTGATACCAAATTCGACCAACTGAATCAAATTACATTGACCATTTTAAAAGGAGCACGAGAAACGAGAACAATACGATTATTAAATCAACATATTTATGTTGTACATAGGTTAGAAATGATTTCAGTGAGAATTGTAATTAATATAAATAATAAAAATGTTTCGCTGTCAAAAGACATGGCGGAAATAATCTACAGCAAACAAGGATTATTTCACGTGTAACCTCCAACATGCTTTTTTATGCTGCAAATATATTTTAATTTATGTATTATTTAGTTATTTATCTATCAAACTTGACACGTTTTGTTTACTGAAATTTTTAAATCTCGGCGAATGACGAAATTTTTTAAATTGTGGCAACGCAGAAATCAAATATTTCAGATTTCTGCGTCACCTTGTAATAAGGAAGACTTTGATTCATTCCATGATGTTGTATGAACGTAACCTCAATATTAACAAAAAACAAACTGTTATCAATTATCTACCTATCGAACAATCGTGTTCGGGTATTTTTAAAATTTTTGAAAATCTAAAACATTTTCAAAATATTTCAACTGTAAAATAATGTTATATTTCCCTAAATTCTTGTACATACAATTGAACTTAGAGTGAGCAATAAAATAAAGCACAGTAACATTTTTGAACGTCAGTTTAAGTAATTTTGATAATAAATAACTGTACGGTGCTGTCGCTTATCCGCCCCAGATGCGTGTCATCTGTTGTTTGTGAAGATTGTAATTCATTGCCGAAAGCACAACTCATAATAAAAGCTCGGGTACATTGAATATAAAGGAAAACGTGAAAGCAAATTTATAAGTAGGCAGAAATAAACAGATAATAGTTTGGTAACAAGAATATATACAATAGTATATAAATAATAAAGAGTTTAAAACCATATAACGATATAACATTTAAGAGAAGGATACAATGAGGACAGAGCAATATTAAACGTAAATTTAGTTTCGAGCGTAAAAATAATTTTCACAATTGTTGCATAAAGGGTTTGTGCCAGTACAATTATTTTACCTCTGTAACAATATCATAAGTAATAATGAACAGAGAAAAAAATAATTACAAAAATAATACTACAGTAATTTCTATATCAGATGATGAACCCTTTTCTAGCACAGTCAATAGGATCAAGTTCAAAACTGGTGAAAACATCTAATCCATGAAATCTCACAGAATGGACAAACATATCTAAGTAGTTTTTTACTGAACCAGTAATTCAAGGACGAAAACGAAGATCCGGGTAGTGAGAGTAAAAGCATCTCCGGGTTCGAGATTCTTTTACTCTCATTACCCTATCTGGTCAAGAAACGAAACAACAAGAAATGTTGACTCCAGAACAATAAATATTATTAAAAACGAGATCGAAATTGATTGAGAAATCCCACTTTCATTAAACATTTTCAACCAACTCAATCAAATCTAAATATTCAAAATTGTCGAAACTAACTTCAATAATACACGATTCATTGTTAAGGAACATAAAACAATTGTACAAATGAATTATTTGAATAACAAAATAAAACGTGAGTAATAAACTGATCAGAACAGAACAAATCTATTGAAGTACTTAAGATTCGTTTCGAAAACCACAGGAAACTAAGATCATCCAAAGATTTAAAGAAAGTTTTAAAACTTTGGAAAAAATCAAGACGCAGTTCTACAGACAACCCACGACATTTTTGTATGTAAAAGGTGTTAAAATTGATATATAATTTAATTAATTAGGTGTTAAAGTTGCAGGTCACGCTTGTTTACGAAAATTTTGAAATCTCGATGAATCATGTCCAATTAGTTATGAGCACAGATTTACCACAATTCGAAATATTTGAGCGTGAGTCGCTGTTTTGCCTTTGTCTAAAGATAAATTGTGATTGGTCAACCATAAATACAAATATTTTATGATGATTTCAAATTCTACAATTAAAAGTTTTATGTAATTTAAATTCTAAATGATTTTCTTTTATAGATAAAAATGTAATATAATATTTTTTCCTTTTATTATAATCCAAATTTCTAATCCTTCCAGACTTATGACATCACAAGATACTGAATTAAAATCGTTTCTGTGTTCAATTTTATTTGCATAAAAACGATATTGTTATTCTTGTAGAGATCGAAAGAACGTCAGCAAATATTAATTAGCAAATAGGTTGATTGTGCAGATTTGGTTTGTGTGACTGAAGAATTCTAACGGAAATGACTTAATTATTTAGCAATATATTTTTCTTTGAATTGGCAAGTTCTATTAATTTATATTTTTTAATCGGTTATGTAAAATATATAACATACGCATTTTTAAATAAAAATTAAAGTTAACAATACAAACGAACTGCTTCCTTACTCAGTTACTCATCACGCAGTTCTAATTTAGCTAATAACTATGTATGTTCCTTTCCCTGGCGCCACTAAACCATTAGCTTATCAGATGTAAATAACCATTGTTCATTATTTCATGATTTCACTTTTGTCACAAGGTTAAATAAAGTTGAACACGTATAAGAAAAAAACTAGTGCTTGATTTTGTATAATAAAACAAAATGCATTTAAATAAATATAAAGTTCATTCAACTGCGAATTGGAACAAGATGTTGAAGACTTCTTACTCCATTCCCCCATACACTCAATGCATTTTTCTCCATAATACATACGCAGTTTAATTTTTTTTATTATTAAATCTAAACTTACCAAATCCCTCCCTATACACCCCTCCCAAATTTTAATTGCGAAATGCGTTGCGCTAATGGAAGCGAAAGGACGACACGTTCGAAAAGCGCAGCGCGAGGAATAAAAGCGCAAATTAAATAACGTCGGTAATGCGGGCGAACGGAAGAAAACGGCCGTAAAATCAGCGAGCAAAGTGCCGAGCAACAAGTAGCCAATTCTCCGTAACGATTCCCGATGGAATTAAAACAAGGGAACAGCTGCTCTCTTTCCGCATCGGTATCCTATTTCATCCCGCCGCTGCGAATGTCCTTTTAATACGTGCACGGATTTTCAACTCCATTGTGAGTAATTTTATCGCGAGCCTGTGAATTTCCAGCGCCGCAAGTAAACATAACACTTTGGCGTTTCCTGAAACCGCTTTAAAATTGCATAATATCGACGAAAAATTTAAAACACTCCTGAAATATTTTCACCGGATATAAAATAGTTTCGATAAATTTGTCCTGAATTTTCTTGCATCGTGAAATTGTTTCGCGTGGTATTTCAGGACGTTTTTGTTTGCGCGTCGTTTTCTTTAAATTAATTTATTGTCGCTGTTTCATTAATTCAAGATGGTCCCCGTTTACTTATTTTAGATCGTGAAATTAGTACGCATTCGCACTTAGTGCAGTGCGGTCAAATTTATTCATTCCAAGTTTCTCGTTTGTAAACAATTTATTTCACTGTTTTACTGAAAGCGTTGCGTCCGCAAGCCAAAGATATTAAAACGTATCTGCCGAGAATTTTACGATCTTTGCAATAAATATGTTTGTGCGAGAAATTATCGGAGATTTAAACGACAAACTTCTCTATTGCAGTCCGTTGGCAAGGATTACGTCCAATTTAATTTTCGAAACTGCTTTCGCAAGCGAGTCGCTTTCTCTACAATTAGCGGCGTTTTTATGTTTTTACGTAAAATTATTTATGCAGTCAATGAAGGCCATCAATCAATAACCGATAAGGTCTTTCAAACAGATGATTATTTATATATACATATAATGTTACGATGTTTATGTATAGGCGAATAAAAATTGTATAGAAAATTTGCAGATAATGGGTACAGGTGCACTCGATATGATGACGTCGCATGACTGGCAAGAAAAACATGCATACATAAAAATACCTAGAACGCCAATATTTTCGAAGGCATAAGTATACAAATAAACCTGAAATGGCAGCAGATACCAGTGGATCTAGGTCTTTCGGTGAATTTGATAACGACAACCTAACTAAATAATATATACTCAGTGACATATAAACTGCACCACCTAGAAGAGGTGGGAATTTTTGGACCAAATTTGGCAGGAATAGTGGACTAGTCCAGGGAAATAGTTGATTAAAATTTGAAACCCAATCACCAAGTAGTCATGGGATTGTTGACGTTTGTGTCATTTTTTAGAGGTGGTAATAGACAAGCAATTATCGAGTCATTTTTTGAATTTGTTCCATTTTTTCGGATCCCATTCTTTAGTTTAAAGTGTTTCAAGTGTTTAATGAAGCCTAGAGGAAGGAGACCTCAAGTTTACCAGCAGTTGAGTGACTTTGACCGAGGGCGGATTGTTGGTTTACGAGAAGCAGGTTTTTCGTTTAGAGAAATCGGCAACCGTTTGGGACGGCACCACTCAACAATAATGCGTGTTTATCAAGCGTGGTCTGAACATGGGGTTAAACGTCGGAGAAGAGGCGCTGAGGCTCAAAGACGAACCAATGAACGTCAAGATCGCCGCTTAAGACTAATGGCCTTGAGCGACCGATTCTCTACAACTAGAGTAATAGCTGATCAATGGTTAGGTGAACAAGGTCGTCCGATAGGCTTGCGAACAGTTTATCGTCGAATAAGAACCTTTGGCTTGCTGTCTTACCGCCCACATCTTGTGCTACCCCTCACTGCTCAACATCGCCAGGAACGTTTGGCCTGGTGCACGGAAAGACTTCAATGGAACTTGGAGTGGCATCGAGTTGTCTTTAGTGGCGAATCGCGATTTTGTTTAGGAATGCATGATGGTCGGATGACTGTTAGACGAAGACGTGGAGAAAGGCGCAATCCTGAATTTTCGATTGCGAGGCATGTTCACCGAACTGTGGGGTTGATGGTGTGGGGTGCTATTGCTTACGGCAGTAGGTCACCCTTGCTCTTCATTCGGGGCAGTATGACCGCCCGACGCTGCATTGACGAAGTGGTAGAACCACATGTTCTTCCATATCTTTGAGGGCTGGAAGACCCACTTTTCCAGCAAGATAATGCACGACCTCACGTAGCAAGGGTTTCTCTTGACTTCTTTGAAGAGGCCAATGTTAATCTTTTGCCTTGGCCGCCAAGATATCCCGATTTGTCGCCCATTGAGCACGTGTGGGACATGATGGGTGGAAGATTGAGGAATCTACCGAACCCACCGTTGACAATAGAAGCTCTACGGCATGAAGTACAGGCTGCTTGGGATGCCATACCCCAAGAAGACATTGATCGCCTGCTGGAATCAATGCCAAGGCGGGTCAATGAGTGTATCAGAAATAGGGGCGGACCAACACATTATTAAAGAAAAATCAAAAAGATGAAGTGTTTTCTTTATCAAATTTTAATCAATTGTTACCTTAGACTAGTCCAATGTTTCTGCCAAATTTGGCCCAAAAATTCCCACCCCTTCTAGTTGGTGCAGTTTACATGTCACTGAGTATATATGAATAGCTGCAGATTGTAATTCAATTAAATTGAATTGATTGGAAGCAGGAGATTTATTCAATACCAAATTATGAAATTAAACGAAATATGAGAAGTTTTGGCGATTAGGAAATAATTTCAATACGAAACCGTATGAAAATAATAAAACGCAGGCAGGGAGCAATGTAGCGATCATGCAATTTAGAAATTTGAAAAATAAATAGTCGTATATGCTCAACGAAATGTGCGGTTGGATATGGGTTGTCAAAATATAATATTAGTCCGTAGATTTAATACAAAATGTGGCAAAATCTTGTAAGGCTCATATTTGTATATTGTGATAAGTACATAAGTAAGATTTCGAAGCTAGGACGAAAATGTATAGAAATATATACGTTTAGGGTTATGTCGACGAGCTGTCATATTTATAAGGTTATTAGGGCACTTAGAGCAAAAAAGAAAGAGAAAAACATTTACAATTACTTTGTAAAAAAATATAATATTTAACACTGAAATAAAATTCAAAATCAATTACGTGACTTTCTGTTTAATCTACCCAGCAGTGTTCATAAACAGCAAAATATTACAATAATTTGCTGTGAACGTTAACGCCAGCGTATTTGCAATTATAAACGTTATTTGTTGTACTACAGTCTCTAATCGCTGGTTGTATCTTTCTAGTTAAGTAAAGGCCTTTTATTAATCCATGTGTAATGAACATATATCTCAAGTTATATGGTACGAGTTATTTCTACATTACTGATCACTTCGATGCACTCGTTTCGCAATTATTTTATGGCAACTGGCGCAAATTTGTCATGACTCATAAATACAATTCGTCAAAATTGAATTAGTGTATAGGCAACTATTTAATATTGTTTCAGTTAGAAATAGTTTTTTCATAATTGAGGAATAGATTTATTTGATTTATAGACTCGTTGGTAATTTTTAAGCGCAATCTCCCTTTAATAATTGTTACGCAATTTATTTACCAATGTTATTTAGAAACTACTACGTCGTTTTTTTAAGTCAGCCATAGCTCTAAAAGGAAAATTTAAAACAACTTTTTAAGTTAAGTACAAGAAAGTTCAGTGTGGACCCCTGCAGTTTATTTAAATTATATTTCATTTGCCTTCTTACCAGATTGTACTCATTTTGTTCACTTTATGATTTCATTTATTGGGTGATTTATGATTGCACACAACGTTGTGGTAATTAATCTCCGTTGTGTGGGTAATTGAGTAACATTTTGTTTAATTTTTTTAGTTTCAAATTAAGAAATGAAGTATTTTACAATATATAAATACATATTATATTAACAAAAAGAAAAAACGTCAAAAAGTTAGTGACAATACTGAAACAAACACAAATACAGCACTTAATTGAATTTCGATGAACATGTGTAGAGTCAACAAACAGGAAATTTCGTATTTGGCCAACGACGTTATAAGTGAAAAGACAAGCAAAAAAATCCTGAAATTATAGCAAAATGTGGTAACTTCACGTTCTAGTTGATTTAACACTGCAAACATAAATATACTGATAAGTGAACTACGAAGGACTTTCACAAAGATATTATTCTATAGTTATTTATAAATCAAATGGAAAAAGTAGTGCTTTTTATCACGAGACGTGAATATTGCTCGTAGTTAACACTTGTTTTATAGAATTTTTCAATTAGAAGGCAAATTGTTGAAGTCAACATGTTGATATTTCGTATGATTTTATTAACCATGTATTACTAATGTCACTTTTTATAGACACTGATTTATAGCAGTAAAATAAAGTAGCCAGTCCAGTGAGGGACCTGTCGCATGTAGACATTTTTTTTTTCTTTTACGTCAATTTTGTTGCCCAAAAAACAAGCAACGAAACATATATAAACAGTACATTTTGTCCAACTTTTAATTTGGCTATACCGCCCTGATGACGACTAATAAGTCAGAAACACGTGTCGGCGGTTGTGTGTTTCCATGCGGGTGTATGCCCAAGAATCTTCCCTTCATATAAACAGTACTTATATTATTATAGTATTATATATGAAATGGAAGTTTTTCTTTGAAGAAGTTCATTGTGAACACCCACAGAAGTACAATTTCCTAAAATTGCATTTTTTTAAATTTTTTTGATAATTCTTTGCTCTATTTTGGACTATTTTAACATTTTTTGGCATTTATTATTTGCATTTTAGAAATGTGTACCATTTTTGACAATTAAAAAAAAAACGTTAAATTTCATTTCATTTTTTGGATTAACCCGATTTTTATGTCACTCATGTCATTCTTTTAGTTTTAGACAATATTACAATTTTTCATCATTTTACCAATTTATACATTTTTTACCATTACAATCATTTTTGTTAAGAGACCTGATGATTATAACCCAACCCAACTGAACCCAAACCAACCCGACCCGACTGAACCCAACTACTAAATCGTTTCAGCGGAGTTATTATTTCGACAGTAGTTCGATGTTTACCTTTCTTTGATTTCTCGTATTGGTTATAAAATACGAAACTGAAAAATTTATGATTTTTGAAAATCGTTCAAATATTCCAAACTTCAAAAAAACCAAAAACAGCACAAGGTTCAATAATTCGGTAGGAAAAGCAAATATGGACGTTTTGAAAATTTGCATTTTCTATTTTTTTTAACTTGACCACATATCGTATAAATTATGTCGTATAAACTATTTTATTTCCAGATTTTTGCAATGCCACCTAAAGTATTTTTTGAGTTTCGTTTTCGCCTATCGCTTCAAATATTTCAACGAAAGATCATTTCCCCATTTGAATTTTATTTTTTGTATTTTTCCTTCAATGAGATGGTGATATTTTTGTTTGTATACACATTGGAAATATTTTAATAAATTAATAAATTGCTCCCGTACAAGTTTCTTTCACCATAAGAATTCGTCGAAATTGATTTGAAATCGATCGTTCGATGAAAACGAAAGAAACAAACACCATAAATAAACCAGAAAATAAAAAACGATTTGCGGCAAATCTGAAAGTTTTTTTAGGGAACACTCACTTCATATTATGAAATCCAAATTTGACTACGTCTTTGAATGCCCTATGTCTAATAATTTCCATTTTTGTTTCATTATTTTTATCCTCTTACAACAAATATACAATATTATTTTATATAATATTACTATCACGATAACAAGTCAACTAAAACCGCACAGCTGTCATTATTTAAACTACATTAAAAAAATATATTCATGGTCATAGTTTATTGTGGTTGGATTGGGTTGGGTGCGAGTTTGTTTGGGTTGGTATTTTTAGATCCACTGGATACTATTATCAACATCTTGATCTGTTGCTGTACGTCACCTATTCCAAGTAACCACAATGTCGCAACAATTTAAGCCATTTCTTTATAACTTTCCTTCGCCGTATGAATTCGCCTAAGCTAAACGTGATTGTCGAAATATATTAAATATTCAAGTTCTTTGTTTTATTACATAAAAGTGATCCAGCATGTATTCTCAGTGAGTCACATCGATCAACAATAACCTGTTTGAACAAGCTTAAACGGGAAAATAATTCCGGATAATACCAGAACGACTAAACCAATTCTGCGACAAACCGACAACGCTCATTAATTGACAAACCAAAAATCGCCATCCTCAATTACACTTTACCGAGCCTCACACGACGATTTCCAATCATCTTCCCGTCACTTTAATAAAACTTTCGGATAGACAAAATGAATTGCATAAATGAATTAGTTTCATTGCACCTTGTATAGAAAGCAACTCCACCTCTTAACTTACATTGTGCATTTTATTGGGTCGTAATAGATATGAATAAGCTAAAACTCGATTTGATCCGACGGAGGGCATTTCCTCGGCACGGCGAGGGAATACGATCTGAAGATGCGGTTTTTTTGTCGTAGAAGGAGCGCACGGATCGGGCGTGATACTGTTACGTATTCTTGGATCCGAGAGACGATAAATGGAATGTAATAAATCGGAACGCACGACAAGATTGACAATGGCACAGCGATTGTAATTTATAATATGCCCGATACAGTTTGAGATATCTATAGTTCAACGTCGTGCGTGCATTATATTACTGCGCCTGGGTATAGAGCGCGCTATGCACTTGACTGTGTATTTATTGCCATTATTGCACCACATTGTAATCGAGAGTTATTTTATAATTGTTATATTCCCCATCAGACAAGGTGATTCACAATGTAAGTGGATATAAAAGGAAACAATTACCTAGGAGATTTAGAAACAGTATGTTTAAGATGCGACAGCTTTCGTTCTCGCAGCCATTAATCTCCTCGCAACGCGACGCTCTTGATCTTTTGTGCGTTTCGATATAGAATCCTTTGTTAGTCTTGCACACAGAATTATCGCAGAATCCACAGCATCACTCGACGCTTTTAGCTTTTTGATAAACAAGCGCTTAACACATTCGTTATTGAAGCGATACATTTGTCGAATCCTCGAACATTCGTCTAATACCATTATTTATTTATCTGTAGCTGGTTCTTAATAAATTAATTTTTATATTCAAATTTAATAGTATAAAAAGATTGTAGGTAAATAAATATGAAAGAAACATCAATCCCGAAGTAGATTTCATTAAGATTTCAGCTGATATTTAAAAAATACAGACGAGAAAAACAAATAAATATAAGAAACGAAGTGCTTTGAATTATTCCTGACTTTGGAACATATAATTCGTGGCATAAGACAAATTGCACCGTTGTTAGATTGGTTTGGCTTCAAATTTGATATAACTGAATGTATGTTGACAAACATAAATGGAAATAAATTTTATTTTGGATCTTTATTTTACTACCCTTTCTCGTTTCAATTATGACTTTTGAAATATATGTCAGGTTTCAGACATGTCGGCAATAAAAATTAAATGTGGAAATTTTACGTTTAAAGTGCAGTCATAAATCATACGTGACAAATCTACTCTAAAGTATAAATACGCCCTAATGATATAGAGACAATTAACTTAGAACAACGACAAAGTTTCTACGCAACAGAAAAGACGAGCGAAGTGAATTGTAAACAATTTACAATATTTTTTTAATTTCATTAATGAATTATAAAACACTCAAATGATTTCTTTAGATCGATCACATCGATGTTTTAACAGAACACAATGTTTGGACATTTGCCCTAAAAAATATATTCTATTGATGATGTTATTGTTTTATCTCTATAACAAATCGACACAAGTATTTGAGCATTTATAACTTATATATTATAATAAAAGTATAACTAACGTTGCACAAAATATGAAATTTTACATACAAATATTTTCTTGGTGTAAAGTTTCTTTTGTTGTTAATTCTGGAAATGTTTTCATCGTTTTTTTTTACTGAATATTATTTATTACAAAATTAAGCCTAACCCAAAACAAGTGAATCCAATTATTCAAATTCAAATAATTTAGATCGTATCCTCTGAAGTCCTGGTTATTATTATTTTGTTGGGATTTATTAAATGGTTATTTTGTATAGGTGTTGTAGATGTGTAGACAAGAACTCAACCCAACGCACCCCAGCCCAACCCAAGCCAACAAAGCTAGACTCAATTGACTCAAACAAGACCAACAATAGTTCAGTAGGATTGTACACGTCATTCTTTTGTTAGTTTATACAATTGCTTGATTAGACTTTAAGTTCACAAACGTGCGCCAGGTTCACTAAGTACGAAGGTGTGTCGGATTTATCGGTTAAGAGTTATTGGTTTCAGCCAAAAATTCCAATAACTTAACAAATCCCATCGAGCTTTGACAATTCCCACTTGAATTTCGTTACTCCTTATCAAATTAGTATTTATTCTCACAACAAGGATTAAAAAACTTTTAGGCTTCATAAATTTTTGGCGCCGTTTAATTGGTTTTAGTCCGATTTTATATCAATTGAACGATTAAGAGTTAAACTCTATTATCTAATTTTAGATGTCGATGAAACTAAAGACGAAATTAAATAAGAAATTATTGTACAATTAGGGCCTTCCAATTAGGCTGCTGGAACGATCAATGTATGCCCTAAATTCGTAAACGTTGAGAACAAGGGGATGAGATTATACGAATTTACGTAATAGTGACGACGTGAAAAATGAAAAAATTCTCTGCACACTCGTTTCCCTATCTTATTTCAGAATTGAAATGAAAGTATTTACTTACTCTCTCATTACGAAGGTAATAACATTAAAGTCAATATAAAATACCCACTTCTTGGTCTTACTCATTTAGAAGAACTGTCAGTTCTTCTAAGTCACTGAGACCAAGAAGAGTTCTTGTTGGTCTTCGGTCGTATTGCTGACCTCAAGCGTAAAATTTCACTAGAGCGCAAATAAATATTTGACCATAATAAATAAATGTGTTGGACAAAATTATGTCATTGAAATTTGCAAATTAATAAATGTGTTCTGTGCCAATAATAATAATCCGTCAATGTTACTGACAAATTGAAATAACTACATACATTACACCAGAAAAAAAAATAAAAATAACTATACAATTTTCCGTTAGTGCCCACTTTTTCTTTGCGATATTTGCTAGTTTTTGCATGTTTGCAATTTTTTTGCTGATCATCAGTTATTGTAAACAAATAAGAAAAATATTTGATAAGTACTTTTCAGAGAAGTATGTGTTGGTGATCTGATGAGCACATAGAGGGCAAAACAACTGTCATCACTTTAATACATTCTCTGAAATTTATTTTCAATAATACGAGTACCAGCTCAGTGTAAATGTCTGTAATATTTAAACACATATTGATTGTCGTTTTTTTCACATTATAAATAAAAAATCAAAAGTGAGAACTTCTGTGTATATACATCTACAGATCCACTTTATTTATTAAATGGACATCGTTTACCTTAGTTAAGTAAATGATTTTTCGTAAATATAACTTGGGGACAATAGCTGAAATGTCATATTATCTTCCTTCGGGTTACTGTCATTACAACGATTTAATTAATTCCGCGTCGCAAAACGCTTTTAAATACAACAGCCATTTCCTCTCCGCCTCGCTTAACTAAAACTTAATTCCACAGTTGTCACCTGTGACCTAACATTTTCATCGCAGCTGTCAATTATTTTAAATTGCCTCATAACCGTCGGCCCGTTTAAAGTTCAGCCATTGAATCGGGAAACATTTTAAAGCAGAGGCGATTTAATTGCACAGGCAGACGAAATAGGGCTGCGGTAATCAAATCCTAATCAAATAGCAATCGCCACGGCGACGGAACGCCAGTTGACTAATGTGACAAAACTGCTCCGCGATTTTACAGACGGCGTCTTACGATGCATTAACGAGTCATAAAAGCACCTTAATTACTGCGAACTGAACACATGTGCAGATTGAAAATTTAATGGCAGCGACTGCACGCCCGGCGCAACGACGACAGTAATTATTCTGGCGTTGCAAATATTGCACTTTTTAAACGTGTCGTTTTTATTCCCTCGTTGACCTGAAGTTGTTCACACATCGCAATCTCCCCTCGGTCGCGTTGCGATTGCGCTATAAATACATTAAAAGCGTCACAGCGACGATTTGAATTTTTCTGGATTTTTTTTTATATAATAAAATATTCATTTACGACACTGGTATCTAATGTAATACACACTATTACAGGATGTTACTTTCGTTTTTATGCATTCTTGTCGCAACCAGATGTTGCAGAATTATTTACATGCGCGTACTTATAGCTTTATGATTACTCCATCGTAATAAAACTGTTGCATACGAACTCGGCGAAATAATATAAAATAAATGGCGTGAATTAAGCGCGATTTAAGGAAAATTGAGCAATCAAGGCAAGCGATCATAATGCACACGAAAGCATATTATTTCGTTACATTCTCGACGATACGTGAAACGACATCGCTAATGTAAGACGCGATACGAGATACTTCGCGAAGCAAAAAACAACTTAATTCGAACGGCGCGAACAAAGCACGAATGACACACTATACAACTAACGAAGTATTACGGCGGCGCAGGCAGGCGAGTACAACGCCCGTTGTTACAAAATTGAAGGAAACACTGAACGCGACGTGAAATAGTAGGTGTTGGAGCCGATTCTGAATCCTTTGTTCTATTTTCCCACGAGTCGGCGGACACAAAAGCGAAGATAGTCGATAAATGACTGTAACGAGCTAGGAAGCCGCCGGACCATACATCACTGGCCGCACCTGTCCGACGCACCAGCATCCATCCCGTGCTTACAGATTCGGTTCGCCCGGGAGATAATAAGAGATAAACGCGGTAGCGTAATTGTACAAATGATCTATCCGATCTACAAAATTCATAGGCCTCGTTATTTACACGCGAACTGGAAATAATTGAACGGCGCAAAAACCAGTCGTTGCGAGTGCACTAATTGAATATACGAGGGGAAATCGTTTATCAAGTCGCCACCGATTGAAGCACGACGCTTTTAAAAGGCACTATCTACCACGTATGAAAAAAAACGAAATGTCGAAGACATGTTTAATTGGTTGGCTATACACTATATAAACACAATGCGGCGAGCTGAAGTGGAACTACTACGTCGATGGATGCTCACTTGTTATTAAGATAAATTTGATGTAATAACATTACCAATTTTGGATTAATTATTCAATGAAAATATGTGTAAATGTTGGATATAGCAAATTTAAATTAATTAGAAAACAATTAGTCCCTAATGTCATGAGTTTTGTAGGATTTTTTCCCATTGGCCAGAACACCATATCCAGAAATTGAAGCTGATGGATTTTATAAAAAAAAACTAGTAGATGGATACAGAATGGATGCACTTACTTATTCAACCAAAGAAATGTAAGCAGCTCTGTAAATGTTACTTGATGTATTTAACAGTGTTCCTTCCTGTACTGTAACCAGTTTATGCGAAAAAGTTGTTTAAATACATTTCATTATTTCATCAAATTACATTTGTTTCGTACTTTCGTATATTTTATGAGTGTTCGTCTAAATTCCTTTTATATTGGCCCCTGCATTTACCGAAAATTGACCTCCTTCCAGTTCTGCTTGATGATCCAAGTCATGCATGCCCTTCTATCATCCCTATTGAGAAGTTCATTTTTTCCATACTCGATCCATTCCAGTCCCCCCTGTTTTCAATTCAAAAATCTTTCCACCCTCTAAGCAATGCTCATTACATCGCCACTCATTCTAAGTCGTACGTGTTACAGTATAGTGCGTCGTACAAATTTGTTGCATCCTCTCAATCCTCAATTTCTTACCAACTTCCACATTTCCGCTCCGTACATTTCTTACTTCTATTCCCATTCATCTCATCGATATACCCCTCCTCCCGCATAGCTCAGCTCCAGCTGTTACCTTCAACATATTTCTTACTTTGTCACCTTTTTAAGCATTTCTCTCGCAATCTATCCCATTTTCCACTGCACTATTGGATTATTCGTGTACTTTTATCCAGGAACCCCACCAATTCTAGTTCTACAGCCAGGATGTATAGAACTCAGCGAGTGCAAAAGTTTCGGAAATAGATTTCGTTTATTACATTTTGTTAATCCCCTTTTTCTACTTTTTTTCTGAATGCCGAGTGTCGTGCACACTGGAATTATTTAAGGATCTATCTTTAGATAACTGATCCAAGAAGGAAGACAATAAATAGATGCAAGATTAAGAACTCTTCAATTCTATTAGGGCTTAATCGGCAACTTCAGGTATCCCTTCTGATCAACCGATACAGTTGGCTCTTTTGTGAAAACAGCAAAAAACACTATTATTCCAGAAATGTATTTTTGTAGAATTAAAAAGAGATGATTGGTTACCGTGCTTTTATATGGTCTGATTTAACAGCAAAATTTACAAGATGGGAACCCAACCCAACCCAACACTAAATCATGGAAAAAATAATAGAATTTTCACGTTGGTAGGTGGTAGTTGGTAGGTAACTTTTACAAGTTATGGTTGGATTGAGTTGGATTTGATTGGGTTGGGTGAATATGCTATATATTTCTGAAGAAAACAATATCTCAAATGCAGTAAGACAATCTCCAGAGTTGAAAGGATTGGCCGGACAATCATTTGCTTTGATCCAAATGATTAAAATTACAATACTGTGGACGCGAGCCCCTTGCACACTGACCAAAATGTAAAAGTCTCCAAATAAAGTATATTTTTAAAATGTTAACTTTCAACTGTTGGCTGTTGTTTCTCCCTGTATGGGCTTATAATATCACAAATACATTCACCGAAAGTGCATCAAGTCATGCAAGTATGAGTGACAAAAAAATGTGTGTGAGTACTAACACTATTTACACTGCTACGAAATTACGAAAGGTCTGCTTCGACAGACTAAGTCGGTACTGTATAGACTTTTACCCACTTCCGTCCTGCTAAGTAACCTGGGTAGCACCGATTGAAGCAGACCTCTGTAATGGCGTAGCAGACGAGTGGTGGGAGGTTACTAACGTCTAGATGTCGTTAGTAGTCACACACACACAAATTTTTTCAAACGTCCAATTGCCAATTATTTGTAATTCTAAGAATGTCAAAAATTGATAAATTATCAAAAAATAGAAAAATGTCATTTCCGATGCTATAAAACTGGTAAAATTATCTAAAACGCTAAATAAGTTTTAAAAAGTCATAAATACAAATTTTACCAAAAATCAACAAATGGTCAAAAAAAATTTTTAATGAAAAATGTTATTTTTGTGCATCTTGACAATGTCATAAGTTAACAAAATATCAGAGGTCTAAGGAATGTAATAGGTTTCATAGTTTAAGCTCTTAGATCAAATTATCAAATGCTGATATTAATTTCGTGAAACGATGCAAAAGTCAAAAAGTTTATTAAGTTTAAAATATATGTTTAGATTTGTTAAAAATCAAGTGTAGTAGAGTATTTTTTTAATTTATAGATTTTATATTTATAAATTATTTTTATATTGTCTGTCAATTTATTATTATATTTTAAGAACAAGTTAAATTACCTGAATTGAAAAATGTATTACAAAACAGTTAAGAAATAATTGTATTGCAAACGAGTTTTATTTTACGTCTAAACACTGAAGAATAAATATCGTTCTAACTGTCTCGAACAAATTCTTAAGCCAACTACAACACAATCTACACAATTCTATTTCTTCCCCCTTTGTACATATCGACCATGAAAATTATAATAAATATATCGAATAATGGGTTTGTTCTACTAGTGGTGATCAGCAGTCATACCAATATTGATATTTTAATTTAATTAACGTGCTTTCCCTTAGCGAGTAAAATTACGATTAGCGCAATAATCAATACGATTTTAGATGTAGAATTAATTCAAAATTGAAAGTGGTTTATTTAAAGTCGATTTTTTCGTTTTGTCAGGATTAAAACCACGACATCACAAATGGCTTTTTCCATTACAATTACTACTTGAAAATTAGCAGGAACCACGTACAATTGTACAAATTTCAAAAATTCCAAAAAATCTTGAAATTGGGGCAGAAGAAAACAGTAAAAACCTGTATTACCACAATAAAGAGTTAAGGAAAACAAATGCATAAAAATCAGAATTTCCAAAAAAAAAATTCAACAAAATTCCCATTACATCGAAATAACCGCAAGCAATACATTTGTTTAGGAAACCATCGATTAATTCCTTTGTTCCTGAGACGCGCACACAACAGCGATATATTTAACTGCAGGATAAATATTTAAACGCGATACGTACTATTTGCCTTTATTCTCTAATCGTTTCGCGTAAACAGTCAACTCGACGCGTATAAGTAACCTACCGTAATGTGCAAGTCGAAACCGTGAAATTCAAATAGGCAATAGACCTTGGAAGTGTCTTTAATCGTTCCTTTTTTCTTAGATAACGTGTCATTTAACGCGACAGCGATCGCATTTTTAACACTTCCTCATTCGAATGCATATTAAATTCCGAAGGTACGTATTACGTTTGCTCGTTACGTCGGACGTTTAAGCGTTTATACCGATTCAATTATCATTAATTTTCACGTAATTTGCGAACGCTTTTCCTGGTTTATTTTTATTTACTATACGGTTGTAAGTTTCTATTATGGGTTGCTTTTTCGTCAAGTCCAAACGAATATAACATATTTAGCACAAATGATGGACATGAAAATAATGCAGTGTTTTGTAATTAATTTTAGTAAATTGCTATAAGTTGGGATCGCACGATAGCACTAAAAGATCGAGTTTGCGATGTGCCACTTTACGACATCCTGTCTAGGAGTTTACAAAAGCAATTGAACACGACAATAATTTTTGCTTATTAAAATAAATCGAGTTAATTTTATCGGTTATCAATCTATCGACTGTTATTGTTTTACGAGCCAGCGGAGAAAGTGCATTATAATTCGATCGGGCAAATTTCAATCGTCGATATAAAAATTTACGTCAGCAAGATAATTGCCAATTTAAGTGCAGTTTAATTGAGCCCCGTCGACTTTTACTTTCGCAACGGTCGTACTCGGATAAGTAATAAATTGTTGCTAAAATTAGTTCACCTTGACGACAAAACGGTTTAAACTGTATTATCGAGACATCGTTAAAATGATCAATGCGGGTTTGCTGCGTTAAAAAAAATGCGTTTAATTAACGCTGTATTATTGCGGTGATTAATCTTATCTAACGTGGAATTTGTATCACGAAAGTGACTCGGACATCGACTAATTAATATGAAAAATATATTTGTGATTGAAAATGGATATTAGTACAACTTGTGATGCCGAAATAAAATATTCGAACATAAAGCATCGCTCACAAAATCAAATTTTTAAAAAATTCAACAAAAACGTAAATAAACCAGAAAGTGAATAAATCGCGGCCAACATTTGCAAGTCAGTAACCAAAAGATTATCTACGAAATGACTCAAGTTGATTATTATTCTAAGACTGTACTTTGCAGCCGAGCACCGTTATTCATTATTATAAACACAGTGAAAGGTATTAAACAACAGCGACGGTTAGTCAGCAACTAGCTGGGGCCAGCGTACGTTAAATACAGGTACCTGTGCACATGGACCTTATCGTCGAACAAAACGTCCGATTTTTCGACAAATCCGTTAATTAATTGATTTTATCAATTAATCAAATAAAATCGATCGATAAATAAACAGCACATGCTCAATGATCTACGACACATACGAAAAGTTTTTTTAAAAAGGCCATGAAATGCAATTTAACGCATCACTCGCGTATTTTTTACGTGCCGTCTACGTAACGGTGCCAATGCACGACTCGCGTAAAAACTCCTAGATATCTAGGTTGCATTTTTAGAATTGTGACGAGTATCTTTTATCACATCTTACACTTGCTACAATTAAACTCAATGTGTAATTTATGTAAATTATTGGTCTTCGAGACGCGCTGGAAATAATTTATTTTTGCGAGCTGGTTTAATCTATTGAATCTAAAAACACAGTACTTATCGTAATAACATATAAGAAAATTAAAAATCAAATAAACAACTAATATAAAAATTTCCATGGCAAAATTATTCAGGCATGAAATTACGAATTAAAATATTCAGACTAAATTTGTAAAAAGAACACAGATTTTTTCCTCCCTGTTTAGAGTTCTTCAGCAGCACAGCAAATTACATCACATTGACACTGAAAATATAAGAAACGTAACACCATTAGGGTTACAACTTCTGGAATTGTTCTAGAAGTTATGGTTAACTAATTCAGAGTATACAACCAGAAAATTGTTATCAAAATGCAATGCAGCACTAAACTACAGGTGTAATTACTTTTGGGTTGGATTTTTTTTTGAAATTGAGAGTAAAGAAGACAGAAGCCAAATTGGCACGACAGGGAAATTCCGAGCTTTGTTTCGATGGGTCTTGAAGCTCGAGAAAACAGGAAATGTTAGCAGGCGAGATGTGATTCGTGTTTTCATTTGATTAAAACAAATAACAATAATTGATGAAATTTATTTAAAAAATGATTTATGAAAATAGTTAATAGTTCGCAATTTTATCATCTGTTACCAATATTTCGTTTCCATAAGTTCAGTATTTAGATTCTTGCAGCTCATATTTTTTTAATCTCTAATTTATACCCTAAAAGTTTCCCCAAAAACTTCCTTTTAGTCGCAAAATCTGACGTACTTTTCCACCAAAGTCGAACGAGTCCTTTAAATAAGGAAAAAAAATAACATTGTTATTGCCTCGACTCTAAATATCAATACGTCACAAAAAAGGACATTAATAATTTTTTATTCATCCACTTGATAGTAAACAAACTTTGACTTTTCAGAAATTGATACACATGATATTTTTTCGACTTGCTTGTCTTAGTAACGGTAACGACATTGTTCGGAAATCGGGTTTAAAATGAGTGGAATATTTCAAGTTGATACAAATCGGTTCGTAAATAGAAAGCTGTCAAGAAATTTCAAATGTCTACATTAAATCGTCGACGATAAAGAAAAAAAACGTGCAAATTTAAAATAATCCACCTACCTAGCTATATGTTTAAAATAATTGGTGATGCAAATTAATTAAAGTGATTTACATTTCCAAAAGACAATATTTTTATTTAATTTTGAACTACAACAATGTCTTTGGATTTGGATTTGGATGTGGATGGGTTGGGTTGTGTTGTGTTGTTTTGGGTTGGGTTGGGTTCGGTTGGGTTGGGTCAGGTTGGGTCAGGTTAGGTTGAGTTATGTAAAAAATGCAAAGAATATGAACGAAATTGTGTCAAATCTATTTTCGAAACTTTTGTCGGTCTGGAATGATGGCATTTTGTCCAAAATCCGAATGGCAAAAATTACAATCGGTAACATCTTCAGAAATTCACAAAATGCAGTAAAAGAAAAGTACGAAATTCAGAAATATAATTTAGTAATCTCAGAGTGCTAAAAGGGCAACAAATCCATTATTGTAAACCCAACCAAAACCAAATGCAAATCCAAATCCAAATCCAAATCCAAATCCAACCCAACCGAACCCAAATTGACAAAAGCATACAAATTTATTAAAAATCAATTTTTATATTTGGGACGCTTTCTAAATTATCAAAAAATATAAAAATGCAAAAAATGTTGACGAGTTGGCATGAATTGGTGAAAAATGTCAAAAATGTATTCGACGATTACCTAAAAATTACCTAAAAATGCATAAAATTAATTAAAACTGCTAAAATGGATAATATTATTTGCAGTCTGTATATTTTAATTATTTCATTATTTTCTTTGCCTAATTCATGATTATTCATTGTGTGTTTATTTTCTTGTTGTTTACACTAATTTATATTTCCCTTCATAATTTTCTGACGTAATTTCAGTGAGAAAACGTATTTTAGAATAGTCGTCAGAAAATGTCTGCAAAAGCTACGATAAATGTATAGTTGGGTTGAGTGGTCCAGAAATTGTTCGCTTTTTCGATGATTTAATAAATCCCTGCTATCAAGCCATGATGATCTGTAAACTTTCATTTCGTGATCAAGATCAGAACGAGAATGAAAAGTGCTTAACATTTTTATCGTAACTTATTTGCGCTATGGATGTTGTGTAAAAAGTAATATACCAAGTGAAATAAAGGACAAATTAGTTGACACCTGGTAGGATGTTAAACTGTTTATAAAAATCTATCTCTTCATATGGTAGACCCATTTCGTTGCACATCAAATTAAAAAAATCCACTGATCTGTTTACTTTTAAGGAACAGTGCACATATTCACGAATGTACTTCCATCGGGAACACAGAAAAAGTAAATCCATTGACAGTATTTCCATGGGCTTCACTAAGTGATATGATGTAGTTTCAAGTGTTGGTTGCTTATAAAATGAATCTTATTAATTAACTTTGGTACAATTTGAAAACTTTGACATGGTGACCATGAACCATGAAGAATAGATATTTGGAAATATAATGTTGCTATTTATTATTTAGAAAAAGTATTATACTTGTTGGATACCATTACCAGTTAAAATTAAGGCACATATTTCGTTTACACCTGTATACAATAGTTTAGTATTATTATGTGCAAAAATCATCGTTTACTACAGTTTCATACGAGCTAGTTCATTATTATTATTATTAATGATATTAATTTCATTTCAAAATGTTCCGTTTGTTTGAATGTAAAGTATATGGTTTTATTTTGAAATCCATGTCCTAAATATACAGATTATCCTTGTACTCGACTCATTGTTTATTTTTCCATATTCTAAGTTATTTTTTTTAATTTCGTGGTCCACAACATATGCATCATGCAACTTCCACATTATATAAATTTGAAATATAATCTCCCTGAAATTTCGAGTCCAAGATAACACGTTTTCTTTAACATTTCACTTTGATATTTTATTATTTTCGTTCATTTTCGTTACTGGCGATGAAATTTATATATAGCACTAGCTCGCATCCCATTTTTAATAAATTGATCAAAACATTTGTCGTGGGGTTAATATTTTTGACATGAGTCAAACAACATCAACTTCGAAACTGGTTTCAAAAATGCTTGGACCTTCTCTGGAACCACATGGTCGAAATCATTTTTAGGCCTTTACGTGCATTTCAATGGATCTACGTGGTTGTTGTTTATTTACTCATACGGTTTTGATCTAACATTTTTAATATTCACAACAAATCATAAGGAATTATATATAAAATATATTTATTATTAGTATCGATAAAAAAATTAATTTTCTAATGATGCTCCGCATGCTTACTAATTACGATAATTGACCTTTATCAGAACGGCAACAAACGTACTAGATTAGATTGCGTTTCGAGTGAATCAGTTTTGTTTAATTTATCGGTCTTTGACCGGCACATAAATGCAGGTGCATATTCTGCATCATTGACTCTTACTGTTTATAATTACGCGCCTTTATAAAACTATCCCGACAGTAAAAAGCAAACTAGGAACGCCTCGCGTACATTATATCGCAAAATTAATACACAGTCTCCTATCGGCAGATATACACATAATTAATGGCGTCTCTTAATAGAGAGTTTCCTACACGACTAGTTATTTAAATCCGCCGTTAATGTCAAACGCGCAAACTTAAACAATTTCAATAAAGTCTATTATTCCGATACGAAAATGAGACGTTCTAGAACGAGCAGCTCGCGGAAGCCGATCTCCAAACTTGCGTTATTGTTTCTTTAATTTCTGAGCAAAAAGAATTCGGCCCGGCTGGATTAGCGGAGTTCCGGCATTTTGCGAAAATCGCGCTCTGTTCCGTCGCGGATCGCTACCCGTTTCGCGACGCATACCTTAACGATGGCGGAGTTCGCGTTTTGTTATTGGGAGATATTCGCGGCGTTTATCTCCGCGTTATTTATCAAAGTGTGTTTTGAATGAGCGGAATGTCTTTCCGATTATTCACGAAGTGAATGACAAAATGCAAATGAATTCGAATAATGGCACGGTGAGACTTGCGAGAAATGTTTCGACACTTCGCTGCGGGCTGCTCATCTACAAGGCTTACAACATTGAAAAAATATATTTTTTTTAGAATGTATTACTTCGTTGGTGGTAGGCGCGGCGTGATAATCTTGACTTTTTAAGTTTGTTAGGATTATTAAATAAGAACGAACAAAAATTAAGAAAAAATTGAAAATAATGGAATAATTGACGAAAAGATGAACGAATAACAGAGCAATATGTCTAGAATTTATTTCACATGAATCTGATTGCCAGACATATCCTGTTCTTTGGGAGAAAAGCATTAAACTTTAAGCACAGTTCATTTTTCAGTATTAAATCGTAGCACTTAACTACCCAACCACAAAGATACATAAAATATATTTCGATGATGTAGATGATTGAAAATATGATGAAGGAAATCAAGGATGTAAAGTCAGAAATCACAGTAGTAAAAAGAATTAAGAAAAATTTCAGAGAAAAATTAATAATATTATTAAGGAAAATAAAGAAATCAAGAAACCAAATGAAACTAGATGGGGGAGTCTAGAGTCATGTGCGGGATTAAAGAAGCGAAATGACCTGATTATGGCAGGGATGAATATAGACAGGAACGATAACTAACTTGGCGAATTTTGAAGTAAAGTCCAGAATCAAGTAGAAGGGAAAACAGGCTCGCTAATAATTATCAGAAATGTAAATGGTAGGGTTAAATTTGATGAAAGAACAAAAATATGAATGGAGTTCTGTACATCGAATGGCATACTAGTATGTAATACAGACATACATAAATATAGGGAAGAGGGTACTCGTGTGGAGAAATCAATAATAGATTTAGTACTAGAGGAAGTGTTATAGGAATATCACTTAGTTTATAATAAACTGAAACTAATTTGAAACTAAAACCCAAACCATTCTAACGAGTAGCAAAGTTAGAACGCCAACAAATGAAGAGTTATACAAATTATA
Organism: Geotrupes spiniger; assembly: GCA_959613385.1. Lineage (NCBI taxonomy): Eukaryota > Metazoa > Arthropoda > Insecta > Coleoptera > Geotrupidae > Geotrupes > Geotrupes spiniger. Next base: position 10,918,286 of record OY390735.1, on the reverse strand, counting down.
AGAAGAAACCAATAGAAGAAAATTCCAACTCGAAATACGAAGAGACACACAAGAATTAACAAATACGGATGTAAGTAACTTGTAGAATAATTTTGAAGGACTAGTTAAGAATGTAGTTGCAGAAGTTTGTGGAGTCATCAAAGTACAAACAGAAAGAAACAAAGGACGTGGTGGAACCATACAATTAAAGAGGAGGCCAAAAAGAAAAAATACGATGCAAAACTTATATTTAGGGAAAAACAAAGAATGTACGAAATGTATAAAAAACAAAGAGAAAAAACGAAGAAAAGAAATAAGACGCAAAAGAAGGGTCATTGCAAGAATTTGGTGAGAAAATGCGAAGAAACGCCCGAGGAAACTTTACACCGATTATTAAGAAGGAAACACTATCCCAAATGGAACAGAAATACTAGTCATATTTTATGGACCTACTGGGCGGAGAAAATAGAAAACTAATCAGTTCAAGAAGGATAGGAAGAAGGATAGGAAGAAGGATAGGAAGAAGAAAACCAAGAACAAGAAAAAGAAAACTGAAAACAGGAAGAATAAGACATAACAAGAAAAGAAATGAAACTCGTTGATATGGAAGAGGCACTCAAAAATTAAAAATAAGAAAGGCACAAGGCATAGCCGATATAATCTCGGAAATAATAAAATATTTGAGAAAAAAGAAGGAATAAAACTCATATACCAAATGATGCAGATAGTGTCGAACACCCAGGAGATCCCACAGAACTGGAATAGGGCAATAGTGACACGTATTTATATAAAAAAAGATAAAATGATATGCAGTAACTACAGGGGTACATTTCTATTATGCATACCTTATAAAATTTTGAAAAGAAAGAAAATAGTTTAAGAAAACAATTAGAGCCCACTTTTGTGGACATACAATGAGGACTTAGAGGATACAGGTCAACCCAGGATTGGGTCTTCGTATTGCGACAATTATCAGAAAAAAATAATGAACACAAGCAGAAAAATATATACATGTGCAATAGATTTGAAGAAAGCCTTTGTAAAAAGAAGACGTGCAGAAGATGTTAAAAAAAGAGTAAATGACAAAATCATTGAAACGATAAAATGTATGTACACTGAAACTTTAAACTTAAATCAAAGGAACCAATTAGTCGCGTCACAAAACAAATATTACAGATTTTACTACTTTAGTGAATGACAATTAATACTTTTATTTAAATATTCACAAACATCAATTTTCGTTAATGGACCAGATGTTGCAAACGTGCCTTGCAATCGTCCTCAATGCCTAATTTAGACTTAAGAAACATCGAATATCGAATTTCCTTGCATTAGTATTAGTCATTTGGTAATTGTACATCTTCCAATTTTAACAAAGTGTATTAAGATACATCATTTTTGAATAAAAAGTATCGAAGACATTTGCTGTAAGCGCCAGTGCTAACTTTTACGCTTTTTGTGTTAAAATTATGCTAAATTGGTAATTGCTGTAACTATAGGTCGATGTCGCTCATCGTTTATAGCTTCTCCTGCTTTCCACCACCATTCCTTTCCAACTCCCGAATCAATATTCTTAGTCCATATATTCCTTTTTCCAACTTCTCATAAGAACCACGAAAGTTGCAACCCACCCAACCCAACCCAACCAAACTCTTCCCAGGCTTTTTCAAAATTACCCAATATCCAAGTTGCATAAATATTCCCAGTTTTCCCGTTTCCCACGTTTTGCGTCGTTCCAGATACTATTGGTGAATTTTTTTCTCGCTGCTTGTGCTCGTGTCGTTTTAATAATCTTGTCCACCATTCCATTGCGGTGTGTACTGTTTAATCCTTGGTAGTTTTCCTTCCTCCTTTTTTCTCCGAGCGCAGCAACAAGTGCTTTGTTGTGAATATACAATCTTTTTCATGTCACATTCATCTTACTTCCCATCCTACTACGTTTTTAATTTAACTTTCAAGTTTCAAGTTGATTCTAAATGCAACCCTCATACGTATTTAAACTAACTTAAAGTTAAACAAGTGACGAATTATCTTCCTACCCACCCAACGTCATTTTCAATTCTTTTTTTTTAATGGGATATGTTACCTTTTCCTTATCTTTTTTACAAATCAAACCCTGTTCTTGATGTGCGATTTTTCCCTTCCATTCATGGCATTTGTTCTTCATTGATTTTCTTCGATTCTATTCTACTCATTATTACCATTTTTCTTCTTTTTTTTATCGACTACACGCTTTTTCATCAGCGTCTTTCGCAAAATGCTATGAAAATGTAAATTCTTTGTTTGCTTCACATAACGACGAATCCGTCAACTCGACCAGATAAAGACAGTGAAGATAAGATAAAAGACAAGATTTTACCACCCTTTTGTTTCAGCTTTAGCAGCATCTCCTATCCGTCACCAACACCTAATCCAGACACTCTATCGAACCCCTTCCACACCATTGACTCCTCGAAACTACCATTTTAGCTCTGTGGTATCTTCCATAGTTTCCTCTGCCCATCTTTTACGTGTACCTCACACAAACTTGTTCCTCAAAGCTATTCCCGCATTTCAACTCATATATGATACTATGCCTTACTTCTCGAAATACACTTCTCTAGCTCAGTTTAAATATTGGCATGACATGAATAGTGAGAAATCTCGAGGAAGACCAAAATCACAGTATTGAGGCTTTCCTTGGTTGATTTTGGTCTTCTATGAATTTAACGCGAGAGGTGTGACGAAAGTAGGTGGCCACATCTATGCAAACATCCTCATCTTACAACACCACTTCCAACCCATTTAGTTGGGTTGGGTTAGTTGGGTTGCGAGATGTTAATAGCAGTTGACTAGAAGACACTTCATGTCATTCGGGAATTGGATTTTCTGCGGACCACTACGATTTTCAACTGCTTTCAATTTTCGTGGTGACAATGATTTTGTATAAAATAAACAAAAATGGTAAAATCTTAAAATTTTAAGTTTCTGATAATAAACGATTCGTACGCCGTTGGGATTTTATATTGACGTTATTGTTAATAATAATAAAACATAAACGTGGGACACCTATATATAACTGTTATTATTTATGTAGGTCCATAGATGGAATCATACATTTTAATAACGCCATCAGTAACGTATTAGGTGGTACTTAATAAAACATTCAATTCCGTTAGGTCTTTGATTAACAATTCATCTCCAAATATGCACCTTCTACCCCTCACAATGGGCCGCCCATGACCGCCTACATTCAATCGCCCCTTATTGTTCTCGTGAACTGCACCTTAGACGCACGGTCACGTTGTTCTTATGTATATACATTGTCTCCGATGACATCTAACTTCGTAAGTGTCGAGTGCATTGAATATTCATTACTTAGCTGTAAGTCTGCGCGACTCTGCGCCTCGCGCGGACGTCGTTCTCGAAATTATCGACGAGGCCGCCGGTCGTTTCCATCGAGAGAAGGCGACCCCGGGTGAATTAAAAGTTCAATAAGAAACGCGTCCTGCAAACGACGCAATAAATAAACGGGCACGCTCCCATTGTCCGGCACGACGAAACTCGATTTCCTGTGTTTTTAGCTCAAAGTCGGCGCGAGCGGCGTCGCTTCAAGCGGGGCGAAGACCCTCGACGACGCCGCAGGATGTTGATAAAATTTGTATATGTCCGTTTTGCCCACACCCAGATAAAAGTTTTCAAAACAAATAAAAAATGTATGAAATAAATCAATGTTGCTTTGTTGCTTCTCAGGTTCAACCTGCAACGATGTTTTTTCGACCCTTCGTATTTGTAATGTAATATGTCTTTGAAACAACCCTTGTCCGTCCCCAACTTCCCTTAGAGTTTTAGAACAAACCAATAGTAATTAGAATCCACCCTCCTTCTTAGCCAATGGGAGCATTCGACGTAGCATATAAACGAAAACTATATTGGAATTAAGGGATTCAATTCAAATTCATTTCAATCACTTTTATTACAAAGTATCGCAGAAAATATTAACAAAGTGAAATTGCAGTAAACCCGGTGCCATTTAACGAAATAGGGGAGGTTATCAGTTTTTTTTTTTTTAGTAATCTACTGCTGTGTATCTAAAAGCCCACATTGTTTTGCTCGAAAGTTCAAACACACTGATCGAAAATTAGTGCAATGCTTGTTAGTTACTTGCATATATTTTTCAATACTCCATATTATGTTAGGTTCCATTGAATATTTATCGCAGTCAAAATTGTTAGTGATTTTTCATCCGTTTTAAACTTCACTTCCTTATCTAACGAAATTACGTTTCAGTTTGTATTTGTAATTATTTTTTTCTCGAAAGTAACTAAGATAGGTTAGGCCACTGATTCAAAGATCTATGGACCAGATAAATCAATCGAACTCTTATCAAGCGACCTACAAATTAATTTCTGGAAATATTAACGCGAGCTGTTCGACTTATTTTTTTAGCAGCTTAAACCCTATGCTCATAATTTAGCTCCAGAATTGTGACGTAGAGATTTTTGAAAAGGGGCCGATGTACCTCCCATTATTTTTTTAATTATCTAATATGCAATTGTATTAATTTGGAATTTTCGCGCCAATTTCGTTTCACAAGGGTTGAAATTACTACAGCCATGAAATACCGTGCCCTTCTTTTTCGTGCGGTTTACTTCCGTTAAAAATGAATCTATTGTTGCACTAACCCATTGCCATTTTATGGCAGCAATCCGCTTAAGTGGTGCGTTTCTGGGACACGTTTATAGTAGAGGTAACATCCTCAACCCTTCCTAGAAGTCCGATTTGATTTGAATAACCCCTCCCTAAGAAATTTTTATACACGACCAAACGGATCTTAGGTATGTCAATCTTTAAACTTTTATCCTCAGTCAGGAACAAAATTTAGAATTCATTCTGTTTAGTAAATAAGACAAAGGTTAGACATGGAAGTCAGTTACACACAACTACAAAAACTCAACAGAGTAAAGTTCAAACAAAATAAATCAATGACAGTCATATGAAAGTTCGATTAATTTTCAAAAATGTAAACAAATCGTTTCAAGACTAATATTTAACTAAATGTAAATATATCATTCCGTAATTAAAGGTCAATTTTTGGTCATTATTAAAGAAACGATAAAATGTCCGTATAACAGTTTTACAATTTTTAAAGTATTTTTGTATTATATTAATTTCGGACTCGTGCCTGAAACAGTGCCTTCTGTAACATGTTTTTTAATATACTATTTTAGAGCTGTTGTTCTTGAAACATGTTTTCTTTTCATTTTTGTTTCTTCTACAATTTTAACAGCTTTTACATTTTTTGACAACATATTATTTTTTAATTTGAATTCCTTTTACATTATTTTTACGCCAAATGACATTTTAGTAGTTTTTTACCGAGTAGTAGTCAAATCAATTGAAATGCTTGTAGACAAGGATACCACGTCAATACTGATTAGTTGATGGGTTTTGGGGAGTTTTATAAATTTTACAAACCCCCAGGACTCCTCGTCGTCATATTTTGTTTTTCCTAAGATTTGGCTAATAGAATTTGCAAAAAGAAGTTCGAAAAAGATAAGGACACCACGAAAGCAAAAAGAAGAAACATAAACTTGTAATGAATTATAGATTCGAGAACTGTAAATGAGCTTTTCAAAAAGGACAGCGAATTGGCCGGCAGATCATGACGAGGCCGATAGATTCCCCATCTGTAATGTGTCGATTAAATTAAATAATTAATTTGTATGGTGAATGCATTGGATTGGGTTGAGTTGGGTTGGGTTCAATTAAATTGGGTTGAGTTGGGTTGGGTTCAATTAAGTTGGGTTGAGTCATGAGTTCATTGATTCATTGATTCGCAAACAATCGTAGCAAGTTAATGCTGACATTTTCTTTGATGCGACACCAATTAGGTATTAGTGTAGAACGTAAAATTGAAGATTGCATTCGTCGTTTGGACGCTAGAAAAGGGGTTCTAAACCTTAACGTCGAATAATTGACCAAACAACCGAGTCGACGTTTTTTCCGCTGCACAAAGCGGTGGGAAATTGAAGAAACATTGTCGAAAATTTTAATTTGCACATGATAACCTTGGCGGAGGGGGTGGCAATTCCTTTCGCAAGTACAGGGATGGAAAATCCATACAGATAATGGCCCTAAAATAATTGCCTCGAAAATTGGAAACGTTATATAAACACTGTTAAAAATCACCTTACCATTATCGTTCCGAAAGACTGCTCTTTGTTTTGGAAAATTGTAAAATATATTTGCTCAAAATTTGCTGCGGTATCATCACCAATGTTGAAATATCGAATACCTGTGTAACGTGACACCACATCCTCACATCTGTCATCATTGATTGTTTAACATGTTTTCTACTTATTTGGTATTAATAGCCTTTTGTGCTACCACACTTGCCATTGATATTTAATAAACGAAATCCATTTAATTGTTGTCCTTCTGAAGCTAAAGCTAATCTAGACCGTGCTATAAATCAAAGCTATCGTATATGAGATACGTTTATTATTACGTTTAGACATTTTGCTTTCGTGGTCCTAATTAACGGCTTATTTTTATTTATTTTATAGATAAGACCCCCCCGACTGTGGTGCAGGAAACGACGTCTGACTATTAAGACATTGATCGTAGCGCAGCCCCCCTTTTAAATTCTACGTTTCTGAGACAAGTTTATACAGATCTAAACTCCACAACCCTTCCTAGTCCAAGTTTGGCCCTTCCCTGAGAAACTTCATACCGAACATGTAGCACATGACACCTTCCAGGAGCCAAACTGCCAATTTCAAAGATTCCATTCCCAGTTGGGAACTAGCATCGAGATCCATTATGTGTTTGGCAGCGAATGTGTGGCACCAAAGCAAGTTGCAGTCAAAAGGAAGTGACACAGAAATTAGATAGAAACAAGTCAGTTGGACACAACTAAAAGAACTCAACAGAGTTCAAACAAGCCACATTAATGACCATATCAGTGTTTCAAGTTTGTGAACGTATACAGAAGTTACTTCAAGACAAGTGTTACAACTAAATCTAAATTAGTTACTTGTAAATTAGTTAATTTTCCAAAACAATGCTGATCTCCGCAAAAGTATTTGTGGAGTAAAGATCACTCATTCATGAATCCAATGTTAAAGTGTATGCATCAACCTGGATGTAGTATCTACATAGCCTACCCAAACGACACATACAATCATCAAAATTACTTTCAACACTGAAACCTGTAACAAGGATGGAAAATTGTTTCAGATCAAAAAGTCAGCATTTTTAAAACAATCAACGAACACTCAATGCTTTTACAACCCAACATAAGTTAACCCAACCCAACCCAATTCCTCTGCTTTAGATCACACATTAATTGCCTTTAGTTTAATCGACACATCGGGAAACTATCGGTCACGTCGTAAGCCGCCGGCCAATTCGCTGTGCTTTTTGAAAAGCTCACTTAGTTCAGTGAAGAAATAAAACTTTTTGAAGTCATCAATTGTCGTTCTCATTATCAGGACAAGAACTTTAAAGACCACTGTGGTATGTCTCGCATTTCAATACACAATTTATCGCCGTTTGAAATAATTATTTTTATTTTTATTCCTTATGCTTTATGTATAAGGAAGTATAGTTGAAAATTTTCTAATACGTGATTTCAACGGAGATACTCGTTTTGATCTTCCCTAGGCCTATTGTGACGATTCGTGTGTATGCGTGTGCGTGTATGCGCACTAATTGAAACAAGTGGAAAGATCTTCACAAAGATCTTCAATCATGAAAACCAATCAAAGTATTATCAAGCGACGTATTGCTCTAACGAATGTCGCAGGAAAATTAAATTCTGTCTAACCCAGAAATTATGGACAGTGAAAACCGAAACGTTAATTTTTGCATCGCTCCGTTTTGATCAGTTTGAACCCTACGCTCGTAACTTAAGTCCCGCACTGTCTACAATAGACAAAAAAATGGAATCTGGATTTCTAAGAAGCTAAGTAATTCGCTGGCGTGGTGTCAATATATTCTAGATTTTTTAGTGTGGAACACTAACACAACAATATGAAATTAACTTGCAAGGATCGATGAGTGATGAGCTATTCTTGAAAATAACGCCGCATGTTAATTTGCACATCGCTCAGGTTTGGTCAGCCTTAACTCTGTGCTCGTTATTATGCTACCAAGTCTTCGAAGAAGTGCAACGTTTGGAATAATCACCGTTGTCAGAGAAAAAATATGTCAACACTTGTAAGCTCAAAACCCATGGAAAGGCTAATGGAGGCGATGGCAGAAGCAGTCTCCTTTGATGGCAGAAAATCATACCCCAAGTCGATTGCAATATTTCTCTTAGGACCAAACAATTATCAAACTTGTGTCGCAGCATTAACCCTACATAACGTCAATTCTAATCGGGCATGACCCATCAATTATCAAATAATTTTTGCCGAATATTTAATTCTACGCCGCTTGCCTGTGGGGAGCTTTAACTTCACGCTCATAATTTTAGGTCCGAGTTGCCTGTGACGAAACAGGATCATTGGCATTAAAGAAGAAACTAGCCCATTGCGATTCTAATTAGGCAACGACGTTAAGCTACGGAGGGTCGTTTCTAACCAAAGATTTTCTGGAAATTCAAACGACAACTACAAAGATAATGGATTAATCAAAAAATTAACACCAAACAGCAGAAGCTCAAATACGTGACGCAACAGTAAACAGGTTCCATTGGTTCGAATATAACAAACACCATAAAATGGTATACCAGGAAACATTTTGCAGGTAAATAAAACGTTCGTTTCGTCGAAATGCGTTACAAGCGACGCCGTCTTGAAAATGACTAACCAACGTTAATAAAAGTAAAGCACGTACCCGCGTGAATCATCGCGTAAGTTTCGTCTCTTCAAAATTAAACGAAAAGGTCCAAGTGCAATAAACAATTATGTACGCCGGGAGGCCAGGAAGTCGCGCGCACAAAGTTCTGCACGAAAATGATTTATGAATGAACCGTTACGTGGCTGATCGACGTCACATGATCCCACTAATATCTATACGGTATTTGAAGCAAGTGACTTCGAAAACAAAACTACCATTGTTGTGTTTATGCCGGTTGATACGCGCGCTCATAAATATTGCGCGATAACAATACTTACTGGGTTTAAGTTAACAAATATACGCTTTCATTTCAACGATCCACGCCGGCTATATTTTCACGAATATCAAGCGGATTTTATCTTTATTGTTCGGTTATCCGTTTTAAGTTCTTTATGTTTCCATAAAGATAATGCGCTTAGTTCGAATGGAGCTAGATCCATTGGTAATCTAAAATGTTGATTAAACGTGGTGAGGTACCTCAATTGCGAATACACGAAAAACAAACACGAATAAGAATTATACAGTCGAGCAATCTTAAACATAGCACCTACTCGTTAAAATAATTAGTTTAATTGTTAATTAACAACGGATATAAAATTGTAAATGGCTAAGTGGTCTCCAATAAAAATGCTGATGGATACGTGCAATTACAGAAACCGTTTACGTAACCGATGAATACTTTGTTTAACAACGTAATTTTTATTTCAAATTTCTACGAAGTTGTTGACGTCATGCACGTAAAATTATTGAACCCATACACGACATACAAGAATATTAATTTCTTCATTAACAACTTGGGAACGCAATAAAACTTTGTTAGATTCTCATCTCCGATAAAACAATTTTAGAATGGATATTAATTTAATATTAAATATTTTTATTTTTCTTGCCCATTAACTTTTTTATTAACGCCCTACGTTTTTGTCCACTGTTGATTTTGTGTGTACACATCTATTTAATTAAAACTAGGTTGTGCTGATTCAATAAAAATTTAATGAGAAAGCTATAAGGATGTACTTCTAAACGTACTTCTAAAATCCAATTCCGCAGACCAGGAAAGCTGGTGGAATGTGGACATAGGCAATAAAATTTGAATTAATGCAGAGTGGACAATGCGTCGACGTAAGTAACAGACTTGAATGAACTGGACGAGCGCTGCAGTTGAGTTGAATTGAAATAAAACGAAAAACGAACAGTCTTCAATGGTAATGAAATAATACTACGGATAAAGATTTAGTATCGCCATCCAGTGTGCACGATCAATTAAGTGAACAAGAAATGTGTCTGGGGACGTCCCGCGGGGCCGTGGTACTACATTTAATTGGCCCGGAACGAAATGAAACTGGCAGTTACGTAAATGTGAATAACAACCGGTCTTAGATATTAGCATAATGCCCGAGGTTTACAGCTCGCGAACATTGTAAACACGTGAATAGGTAGCAAAGACAATACGGGAAATAGTCAACAAATATCTAACTGGGCCGACTACAATGCGATGCAAAGTGTTGCGTGTCTTTATAAAATTTGACGTCGTGTCCTAGCACATTGTGGGGTTTGTACAATGAGTTTCAAAAGTACCGGGATTATATTGTGAGCAAAATAAAGAATTCAAGCGACATCGATTTTATATATTTATAATTATAGTGCATTTTTTGTTTGTTTGTGTACGAGTTTTTTTTAACATTATTGTAAATGAATGTTTAAAAAACTTGTACAGTTTAATTTTTTATAGTATTTTAGGACTACTCGATTATAAAAAAAGACATTTAGATTTTAACGTGTTACAACATGAAAAGGTAAAATTCTTGCTTAACGGTTACATTTAGCATAATCACTTATTTATTTTATTTGCATAGTCAGAAGTCATGTCAATGTCACGTAGGCTGGAAGGGTTCCTAGGAAAAAGAGGGTTGGAACTGAACACGAGAAAGACGAAAGTAATGGTGTACAAGAAAGGAGGAGGAAAAATAAAGGAAGTACAAATCAGTTGGAAGGCAGAAGTTATAGAAGATGTGAGAGAATTGACGTACTTGGGAGTGGTTGAGGGAAAATAATAGTTGGGAAGGGCACTTTATTCACATATGTAAAAAGGTGAGGAGAGCGGAAGAGGCGCTGAAAGAGAGTCTATGTGAAAATAGGAAAGAGGGATCCAATGAAGATTTGGGATTGATGCGTAAGGAGCATAATGATGTATGGGAGTAGAAGAGCAGAAGAAGGATAGATAGGGCATATTTAGGACAGATGAAGAGAACACTACATCTAGAAAAATCGACTCCAGATAATATCGTGAGACAGGAGGCAGGGAGGGACAGATAGAAGCAGCGAGGATGGTAGTAAAATACAAAGAAGTATTGAAAGGAGATAGTGGTAATAATTCTGGGAAAAGAGTGAAAAGAGATACACGGGCGCAAAAGACAGGGGAGGGAACCATTAAACTGGGAAGAAAGCAGATGAGAAATGTACGAAAAAGCAGGACTGTACATAGAGGATGTAGGGTGGTAGGGAGGGTACGGAGTACACAGGGAGGTAGAGACCCTGAAACAGATGGAAGCGCAGCAAAGGAACGGGAGGATAACGAATTCAAGATATAATGAAAAATATAAGAGAAGGAGGAGACCAAAATATCTGGAAGAAGAAAGAAGAATAGCAAGATTCAGATACAGAGAAAAATAATGAAGGGATGTATTGGGAGGGCAATTAATTAAAATATGGTTGTTACAGGTTATGATGAAGAGAACGGAGAGGTGGTTGGAGAGGAGTGAATGAATTAAAAGTTAGACGAGAACCAGGAAAAAAATCACATACATATGAAAAGGGGGAAAGTAAATTTAAGTACAAACGTACTGAAAAATTATTGGCAAATATGCCAATAATTTTGTTATTATTTTAAAAACCACAAACCTGCAATTTACCAGAAAGATTTTAAATGGTCAAGTTAAGTGATATTTAACATGTGAGCAACAATAACTGAAGAACTGTATTTAAATGATTTGTGTAAAATATAAAATATATAAAAGAGTTATTTAAAAAAATTAAAGAACTTTACATTTATATACTGATTTAGATAGAAAACGATGCAGAGCTAAAACAACGTCTTAGTTCACAGTTTTAAAGTTAATTTATGCCAAGAATTCTAATTCCTTGGTGCGGCGTAAATAAAATGAACATGTTAGGATATAAAGTATTAGAAATGATGGATGTGTAATTATCTAATTATGAATTATTTTGATTAAATCATAGGGAGTAATAGCATACCTAATGCAGATATATTACCTTTTATTTAAGCATCGAACACAGTCAAATTTTGAGGTTAGAATTAGTTAACGAAAATGTGTTTACAAATATTAAAACGTCTATTAAGATGTGATAAAGAAATTACACGATAGTAAGGCAATTTCAGTATAAAAATGTGTAAATTTTGTAAAATTCAGGGTTAGCTTGTTCTCTTGATTTTTGTGAATCACTTATTGTCCACAATAAGTGTAATCAAAATATTGTAAAAACAACGGAGAATAGTTTGTATCGAAAGCGTAATTGTATTTGACTCGTAACCAAATGTGGGTATAGTATGATCCATTGCTAAATGTGATTTGAATCCAAAATTCCGCTTAGGTTTTGTCGATTTTGGTGGTTAGTCTGAAAATTGCTATCGAAGGAAACGCACGTTTCATGGATATTGTGAACAATACAATTGATAGAGTGTATGTGAAACAAATGTTATAAAACATTGGTATTCACTGTTTTTTTTTTAATCTCATCTAATGTAATGATTTATGGCGTATGATTTTTTTTTATTTTTCGATCAAAATATGGCGTTAACGCTAAAAGGCATCGTTAAAACTCTGCCCCTTCATATGTTACAACTATTCTTCATAAAACGAATTGCCTTGGAAGCAAAATTAGCTAACATTGGGGGAAATTTTCCCAGATAAAATCATGAATTTGTTCAGACAGCCATATTTTTTGAAATGATTTTCACAATAACATAACACAAATCTTTTCCCCATCTTAACTAATGTAATCGGGGCAAATATAGACAATTTAAAGCTACAAATATTATCATCTCAATGGCGTTTATTTGACGCAGAAACTTAAATATTTTGTCGAAATAATCTTTATATAAATCATATACAAATGTTGAGTATTGTTAGTGAATTGCATCGTTAACATATTTTTATACAGCTATAGAAATGTTAAAGCTTCTGCCAAATTAATTTATGATTCAATGATTTTAAAAATTCAAAAAGCTCACATAAGCACTTATAATAATTTTAAGCACAAAAGCAAGAAACTAATCTAAGTAAACGTAAGGGGATCTCGTTAGTTATTCATAACTTTTTAACAAAATTATTTTATGTTAAAAAAACTAAGTAAAATCACAATGATATGGAAGATTTTTGTTTTATATGTTACAAAATTCATATTCATATTCAGTTCCAATTTTTGAGAATTAATAGATATTATGTTTTACATTGTTATATAAATGCAATAATGGATGTGCATAACTTTAGCCATAATTTTTTTTTTGCAAGCAAATTATGATTTACCTGGTGTTCAAATATCTGTGCTTACAATAAAATTGAGCAATTGCTTGGATATGCAGACCGAATTATTCTATAGCGTGTCATTCAATTATGAAAATAAAAAATCCAAGCAAATCCACCATTGTCATGACACCTCACCCCTCCTCAAATAGCGACATCAAAGGTAACCAGAAGCAAAATGATTGCTTAATGCTATGCTGGTCCATATCCCCAGACAGTTCTTGCTCTCAAGAAGTCTTCTCCATCGCATAACAGACGGTAATTTGCTTAACCCAAAGACTATAAATGTTGGCATAAAAAGTAGTAGCTCATGATTGAGGTGATTGAGATAATCCAACGGAATTATGGTTCTAAGTGATAGAGATCTTATACTGAAAATTAAAGAAATATATCATCTGTAGAGATTCCACGTTTCCTAAAGTGCCAAATATTTTTTATCCCATTGTTGAGTATTTATATTTTGCTACAAGAAGAAGAGCATTGGTACTTCATATATTATTATTTTTCTTCAGCATAATTGTCAGCAATAATTTACATAATTAAATAATTTACAAAGTTTCCAAAGATTTTCGAGCAAATTCATTAACATATTTGGGGGCAGGTAATTTTACAAAAACACCCAGATCCTTAAATTTGACGATGCACTTGATTTAGGAAGTTTACCAACTAAATTTCTAACAGAATATTCCAAACTCGTCATAATGCGTTAAGTAAAAGTTGTTCGTTAGAATTTATTTTAACCGCAGCAAGATGTGATCATGAATTTAAATTGAAATTCGCTTCTTTGCTGGGACATCCCCAATGTATAAAAATTACTCATTCTGTCGTTAAACGCAAAATACTTTAACAATGCATCATTGTTTTATAATTCTAGGAACACTAACATAAAAATAACAAACTTTACTGTCACAAACAAACATATTGCAGGGAATAATTGAGGACATACGCCGAATATGTACCATAAAACAATATGATTTTCTAGCGATTTTAATAAGAATATAATTTATTTACAGAATCCAGTTTAAATAATATTTTTTTGTTTTAAAAACAATAAAATGTAAGAAAAGATTGCAGTAGTTTCTCACCAGATTGCGTAAACAGTTTAAATAAATTTTGTGATTTTAAACTATATTTATTATTTTCAGCACACATTTTTAAATTATTCACCACATCATTCCATTTGAATCCAACGCGGTGTAAATAAGTTCAAGTTCAGGATCAAATTTTGAAATCTGTACCAAACGAAAAATGCACGAACTCTGACATGCAATTTTTCCGAGTCATTTCGTAAGTGGATTGTTTCCGCGTGGTTTTCGCTAATTGTATAAACAAATCAATGTAATCATGTGTAGCGCGAGATAAGGACGTTTACTTGACAAACATTTGATTATGTGCGTTACATGCACGCGTTTCTTTACGTGTGTGCTTATAATATGTATTTATAATAAATATCCTTATCGAAATGCAAATTGACAACGATCATTAACCGTGTCTTCTAAAAACGACCACAAACAATCAATTCATTTCGCTGCTGGAATTAAAAATCTCGCAGGTTACGTAAAATGCAAAACACGTGGATTAATTAATTCACAGCTATTTCGTTTGCGCCACATTTTTATAGTACCGGATTGATTAAATAGCTCAAAAGTGGTACGACCGAACCAATCAGTGCCGTAATTAGTTTATCAATTGCGCCGCGGAAAAAATATTTTTACAGTTAAATGGTGCATAATTGTATAATGGCAACATTACCGGTGCAAATCGAATCGCAATTATAGGCACGCCGAAGGTTAAAAATGCGTTTTCTGTGCGGTTCGTGGTAGCTATGCAGTTTTCGTTATTAACGGCACTTTAACGGGAAATCTTCGAATTCTTCGAGAATTGCACAATTATCGAGATTTCTGGTCGTGTCAGCGTCGTTACGGTGAAATATAATTATTTAATTAAGTGGATTAGACGCTGTTAATTTAGTTGACTATGACAGTTGTGTTGTTCTGCATCAGTAACTGCAGTTTTTTTTTTATTTAGAAAAGAAAATAATCTTTCAGAAATGCTGACCTACTAATAGCAACTCAACTATTCAACGAACATTCTTATTATTATTTAAAAAAATTGAATATTAGAATCAAACTGAAAAATATTTTGATAGAATTGATTGGATCTAGTGATTTGTGTTCAAATGGAAACACACATAGCAGTAAATGATAATAAATTGAGAGTGAATTAAATACATTAACATATTTATTTTTATCTTATAATATTTGATAATTAATAATGAATACGCGTAAGATACTTCTTTATTGCGGGTTACGTATACGTCCGATTAAAAATTTCCCAAAAGTTCACAAATTGTTTTGACCATTCACAAAACCTCGTCAATTATAAAAATTGCACATAAGAACAACTAGTCATCACAATCGCTAATTTTATAGGTAGGAACGTTCAAAACTCATTGTTTGATAGTTTGGGATAATTCGTGATTTCTCAGTGAAAAAAGCTAACGAAGTTATAAGAAATTATCATTACCTGACATGTTGCATAATTTTTGTCCGATGTAACCGTGGCAGCACATTAAACTGACGACTACACAATCACTAATAGATTCAGCGAGATCGTAAAAAAAATTGTCCCCGTAAACATTCAAAACGCGTCGACAGGAAAACCGGCCACTGAGCACTGTTTTCCACGATTTTCCATAAATTATTTCGGAAAACTTGGATGATTTTCAATTTAATGTGAAACTCGACCGTCATAACCTACGCACAATCACAAACTGACTAATACATCGAATGTAAAAACGTATGTGCAATTACGTAAGGATGCATTTCTTTTAATGCAGACCCTTTTTTTGTACCTAAAATATTTAGTCATAATGTGCAGCGGCGCAGTTTTTTTTTTTCGTGAACGAGTGAGCCAGATTTTATATCTTCGGGATATCATGTCAACGTAAGCTAAAAATTCGACGCAAACTAGACATCGTTTACGTTGAATTTTAATAATTTTAATAATAAATATTAAAAATGAAACCTTAGAAACACCGAGGAATAGTATCTTTAAGTTTTGAAAATAATCCATCATCAATCAAAGTGTGATAATTGTATTTGTTAAATCCTTAATATCTGGGCAATTTCTTATAAATTATAAAAAATTTTAGATACAGAAGGAACTTTAACTTGTTTTTAATAACAATAGCAAAGAGATTTTTTTAATTTTTATTAAGAAATATATGATAGCTAATCGTAACCACTCTAGTCATCATCAACTTAACAATAACATTAACTTTCTGATGAATAAAATGATATATTTATATATATTCTTGAAGAAGTTTCCTTTTCATAATTTTTTATTTTTCATTTATTCTTATTACGCCCCATGTTTCAACTTTGCTTCTTATAAATTTACTTGCACGTTTACAATTTTTGTTTCCTTTTTCAAAATTTTATTTTGCTTTCATTGTCGTTTACTCTAATTTTTTACTTTTATTTGGTGCTTTATTTCATTGTAATTGTACGTACTTTGTCTCGTCTTTGTTTTGAATTATTTTTCTCATAAAATTTTATTTAATATTATTTTACTTTTGCCTGGACTTGTTGACATGAGTTTTCATTTTTATTGTATTATTTCGCAGTGTTTCGCGTTGAACCCTGTTTATATTTCTTACGTTTTTGTTTTGTGCTTTTGGATCTCGGAATTGGAAATTAATTATGTTAAGTCTTTGTGATTCATTTGTTTTCTATTATATTTCATGTTCCATTTTTTACTTGCTGTTTTAGATACATTTCTCTATGATTATTTATCCAAATTAATTTTTCTGATTTTTATGTGTTTGGTAGATTATTCGATTTTGCTTTTGATTGAATTATTCGTATTATCAAGAATTTTTAGACTAATTTTCTTAGAATTTATTTTTATTGAACTTGGCTAATGATTTGCCATTTCATTTTTTTTTTCATGACACCCTTTCTGATTCTATTGGAATGAGAATGTTTAATTTGTAAATATTTAAAAATGCTCGTCATATATCTTTACCATAATTATTTGATCATTATATTTTAGATTTTAGATTTTTAGATTTTTTATAAAAAAATTTGCAATTTGCTGTTGGGAATTGTTGAATTCTTTCAGGATTTTTTAAATTTCTGTGTGCTCTTGTCTTGTTACTTTTCATACAAACTTACTATTTTTTTTCAATTGTCTATATTTGTAAAATTACAGTCGTATATTCGTAGTTATTTAAAAATAATTAGATAAAAATGCTATTTGAATTTATGAAAATGTTGAGTTGTGTTTTTGAATTTTAAAATCATGTTGGTTATGTATTATTTTTTGATTTATCAGAAATTATTTTCCATTTCTATTTTTTTTTTTTTATGAAATATGTTCTCGGGTTTAATAGCAATTGGAACCTTTGGATTTTTATTGCATGTTGGATTTTTATGATAATTACTTTTACATATTTATAAAAAATGCATGTTGTTGGGTTGGGTTGGGTATGCAACCCAATCCAACTTTAAATGCGTAACTTTTTGTATTTTGACGTTGTATTTGACATTTACATAAAAATTGCATGTTGTTGCATTGGGTTGGGTTGCACACTTTTGTTACTAATGCATCTTCATAACAAAATTAAAAAAATTAAAATAAAAAATACTTAATTGTATTTTTTGACATTTTTATAAAAAAATATATGCTGTTGGGCTGGATTGGGTTGCACCATTTTATTATTAATGCATGTTAATACCAAAATTGAGCAACCCAACCCAACCCAATAGCATGCAATTTTAAAAGCTTAACCTTTTTGTATTTTGACATTTTTATTTAAAAAAATGTGATGTTGGATTGGGTTGGGTTGGGTTGCACAATTTTGTTATTAATTATACCTAAGAAGCATTCACATCTATTTTGATTCCGCCAACATTTTTTTTAGCTTTCGTAGAACTTCAAATGCATTGGGTATCGTAAGGTCATTTTGTCCATTTAATTTTCTTTTGCAATTTATTCTTATCACAGTACTTTTGCTTGGTTTGTGTTTGTGTTTGTGAATTTAAATTCCTTGAACTTTGCATACGTTTTTTTTTGTCCTTTGGTATACGATTACATTTTTGGTTTGCTTGCCAAACATCAATTGTATATGACAGATGATTTTTCTTTAATTTGTTTTTGTCTTAATTTTTCATTTTCACGAGTTTACATCGCTTGGTACTTTATACCATTGATTTTGTTCTTACAATTTTATTTTTGCTTAACTGTCCTCATATTATTATTTTGAATTTGATATTATAATTTTATTTTTAACTTCTAGATTTCCTTGTATTGCATTTTATTGAATATAACTATAGGATCATTTTTGTGACATTGTTTTCCTTTTGCATTTTTATGCTAAAATTTGAAATCGATATTGTTTTCATAATTCTCCTTATTCTCTCGTTGGTTTTTAGCTTAATTTTAGTAGTTTTGTATCAAATAAGTGAAACAATAGTACAATTTCGTTCTCATTTAGATTTTTCTATTACAATTTAATTTTGTTAATATTTCTGCAAATTATTTGACTTTTTGTTTCGTACTCAACAACTAGAAGTGTCTTTTTTATTTTTCTTATTTATTCTATTGCTTTCATTTTGCATTGGCTTGGTTTCAACTTTATTTGTCATAAATATACTTCTCGTTCCAATTTTTTTGTTGCTTTTTCAATACTTTATTTTTCTTTCATTCAAAAATTTTATAAGGATAATAATCCAAAACAAAGACTAATAGAATACGCAAAAATTTAACGAAATACAATGAAATAAAGCACAAAATAACGGAAAAGAAATTAAATAAAATGACATTATCTAATTTATTTTCTTTTATTTTCTGCTTTATTTCATTATCATTCGTTAAATTTTTGTATATTCTGTCTAGTCTTTGTTTTGGATTATTATTCTTATAAAAAATGTGAATGAAAGAAAAATAAAGTATTCAAAACGCAACAAAAAAAATTGTTCCCAATATCTTCTTTTGCTTTCCTATTTCCGATTTTATTTTAAAGTTTTCTCCTTCAGATTTCCTTGTATTTAATTTTATTTAATGTAACCAAAAAAATCATTTTTTTATAATCAAATTGTTCTTTTTGTTGTTTCCCTTTTGCAGTGTTATGCTACAAATGGAAATAGAAATTATTTTCACTATTTTTTTCTTCTTCATTTTTGCTTCTTATTAAGCAAAATTATTAACATTTGTCGCAGATCTATTAGCTTAATTTTCTTCGTCTTGTTTCTGCTTCAAAGTTTCCTTTTAATTATATCTCTATCTATTTAATTTTGTTTTGCTAAAATTGATTTTTATTTTATCTATTTCTTTATAGTCTCATTGTCGAGCTTTACTTACTATACTAACACGTCTTTGCATCAATTGAAATTAGTTTCTTGATTTTCAAGTTGTTCTTCTTTTAGATGAGTGGCATGTTTCGTACTTGTGAACATATTTTCCTTGTTATGTCTTTTATCATTGCAGTTTAAATAAGTGGAAAGCACAATCGCACAATGAAAAACTCAATCTCGAAGCCAAAATAAATTATTTAAAACCAAAACCACTAGACACCAATCTAACAACAAAATCTTAAATTAAACACTTCGTTCCATTATTTATTCATTCTTACGATTGATCACTCAAATTATCACCCATTGAAAATTTTCATCGCCCTAACCACGTCCGATCCGAAATCAATTCATATTCGGCAACGGCAAAAGCGACAGATCTCCCGGCGAGAATTTCCACGACGCGACGTCGCAAAAACCGAACCTCCCGGCAAACTAATTATTTCGACCGGCCGCTTGACGTATCGACGTCAGAAAATTGATTTGTGACTTCCTGATACGTGTGTGAGAAACGCACACCACCGATTCGGAATTTACGGCCGGCTCGAATTCGCGCGGACGCAAAACTTAAATTATCGGATGGTTTTAGCCGAGAATTTTTCTCATTAATTCGCACTCCGACTGCCCGACAATTGACGATTTTTCCAGCGTCCGAAACGGCGACGCCGATAACGTCTCGCGCGCAATCGAAATCGAATATTTAAATTGACGACATGTTTCCTGAAGCATCGCATTAATTCATTTTGATTCGTTTAGTTTTTATGTGCGAATACTAAAGCATTATCATCAACGTGGAAGTGAACAATAAGTAAAGCCAACAAGTCCCGAAGTCAAAAACATAAAAGAGGAACAAATCTCGACGACGACTTTCCAACTTAACTTTAAAACTGCGATGAGACGTTACGAAACTTTTCAATAAACGTATCAGCTTTCATATGTTCCAATTACAAACTGTGAACGGCGACGGAAACGCCAGCCTTAATTTAAATCCCTGTACGGAACGACCAATTTAATTCAACAAATATAGAAGACGTTAAATCATCGCACGTATAATTAAACGGAGAAAATTAATAATTTCAGCTCGACGTCATCGATGCATTAGATTAAATCGCTACTACTCAAATTTGGAAATGAAATTGATCGATTTTTATTACCCCACATGCGACATTGCCTTACCTTAGCATTAACGACACGTCGGGTGTAGCGAACCCATTTTTGCAACGTTTAATTATCAATTAGCGCTGAAACAATGGCAGTTTATTAAGCTGTGACAGATATCGCTAACAGCCGAGTGCGGAATAAATCATTTTAAATGTAACACGAAATAATTACAACCTACAATTACATATCCTTTCCCTTGTACGAGAATAAATTACCGTTTTAAAAAAATATTAGAAATTGCACTTTCTAAATGTTGAAATTGATTGTTTAATGATTATTTATCGAGCGTTTATTGGCAAGAAGTATAATAACAATGTTGCATTTATCGACTATTTAAATCAATTAAACAACGTACGTAACAACTTGGTACTTAAGAGTTCGTTGAATACAGACTTCAAATGCAATGCTTTTTATTACTATATTACATTTGCATAAATTATAAATTTAAATATAATAAATTTCAAAATGAATCACGCCAACTATGATAGAAAAGTATTATATTAATATTAATCGTGCATAAAAAATGAATCCAATTCACATAATTGTCATTAATAGCACATCATCCATTTTAACAGCAGAAACCAAGAAGATACTGTAAGATCTACTATCATATGCCAACCTAACCCAACCCAACCCAACCCAACATAATAATTAGATTCTTTTGCTTACATTGTCTTCGTTTCAGTTCACAGCAATGCTGAACCCAAATTTGTTTCACCTTCCAGTTTGTTCAAAACAAATTAAAGCAAAGAACACCAATGAGATTTAGTCCAATAACTTACGTAGGTCTACAAATACAAATTTAAAGAAAATCAGTACTAAACTCAATTACTTAATCACATTTGTGCTGACACTTGACATTTGACAATAGATTGTTCTCAGACGTGTGGTGATTGGTTACTCACACCCTATGCGAATGGCTAGTTTGTACAAAGTTTCTTTAACAACATGCTAGGCTGAGGAACTCGAAAAGAGAGTGAAACTATTGTCCAAGATTGCAAGTGTTCTTAACATTACAATATATTGATATAATAGACACAAAACTGTGAGAGTTGATATGTGAAAATTCATAATAATAAATGTAGATTTACTTCTTTGTATTATTTGGAAAATGGTTCTTTCAATGAAAAGTTAATTAGTTTTTATCAACAAATTTGCGAGAATAATTTCGAAAAAATATCATACGAGATGAAGCACACCCATACATACATAGAATTTATTTTTGATCGTTTTTTTTCAATTCGAAATAAATGCCTATTTGGTTAAAGCAATATTCATAATGACCAATACAAATCTGCAGTGCCCTGCACTGGGCTTTCTTATACTTAGATAAATTATTACATAAAGTATAAGAAAATAAGTGGTTGAATGTAGACAGCAAGGATGCCAATTAATTTTCAATTTCTTTGAACCTGAAGATTTAAAGAGTTTTAAAAATTTTTTGATTGTTAAGATTTTACGATTCTTAATTTTATTTACTTTTGAATATTCTTAGAATAACTTTCAATGTTTTTCAGGCGATTCTTTACAGTTCTTTGTATACATTACGATTTAGTGATTTTTCTATTTACTTTTTTTACAAAGTATAGTGTTTTCACACGCGTTTGCTATAATTTTTTTGCATTATTTGATTTTGATATTTCATATTTTTCAAATTTCAATTTCTTACTATTTATAAGCATTCTACGATTTTCAGATTTTTTTTTATAAAATTTTTCGGTGTGTTTAGATTTTTACTACTTACAGTGAATATTTTCAATAATTCTTACAATTCTTGGCGATTTTTACACTTGCAACTTATGATTATGAAGATTTTTTGATGTACGTTTTTAATGATTTCTTGATTTTTTTGATTAAATTTTTTTACGATTTTTTACGATTTTCAATTATTTTCACAATATTTTATGGTTTTTTAGAAGTGTTTCAATTTTACAATTGATTTTTATTCATACAATTTTTAATTTCTTTTTGTTTCAATTGTTTAAGTATTTCAAATTTTTACTTTATAAGAAAAGGGGAAACATTCTATAATATACTCAAAAGGAAGTCGTTGAAGAACAATCCATTAATAAGTTTTAAGACGAGAAACAATCTCTGGCTCTAACTCGACCTAACCCAACTCAACCCAATCCAACCCGACCCAACCCAATCCAATCCAACATGAATAAGACAAGAAATAACTAAACACAATGCAAACGCCAAAGAAGAGAAAGTCAAAAATAACGTTGATAAGCAGCATTGCGTGCACTAAGTTACTGGCGATAATAAGAGCCAGCACAATTCGAAATAGGCAACAGCATTCAGGATCATTCAGAAATCTCTAGAATGATACAAAAAGATTAGCTAAAGAATGACTCACCACAGAAGGGCTCTAGAACAAAGCGGCAAATGCATAGAATCTAAAAAATAGACTAGAAAAGCGAATAGAATAAAATTCAAAACGGGCAAACAAACCGTCAAAGAACCGATAAAAATATGAAAGGCAAATCCGAAGGAGACACCGCCAGAATACAAGGACATGGACACAGGAAGGAATGAAAGTTCATTCAGATCTCTCAGACATCTCAAGACTGACTAAATAGAAGTACATGCACCGAAAATCATGGCTAATACTGAGCAAGTCCTGATTTATAGCAAACAATGCGACAACAGTAACACATTAAAGGACACAAGAAATACAGAACTCACTTACTCAGAAATATTTAATGTCGTGACAGATTTAACTACATAGCTTTGGAATGAATTCCATGAGGACTAATCAAATCGAGGTAGAAACGTAAGGAGGTGACTTTGTCTTATCCTCGAAATCTGTTGAAACGAAAAGGTGCCAAAAAGAACTAGAAAATAGAGAACTACAACCCAACCTATATATAAAAAAAAATTGGCTTGCTGTTTATTCTAAGAAAATGCGTGTTTGTTTTGAAAAACTTAGTACCATCCAAGCTGAGTCATCTCATATAAGCTCTCATGAGGTATCCTATGGATCTACGTTAGACACAATAAGAGCTAAGTATTTAAATTGATCTGTGAATTTATGCAGGGTGAAGCTTTATCACATCTCATATATGACCTGGTATTAGAAGTAATTTCATCAAACCCAAGAGTCCCATATCAAGTGGTGGTCAACATAGCCACATACTGTTCTGTTGTTCTGCTGTTCTCAAAATGTTCTTCTATCCAAAATCAATACCAAATATTATTTTTTAAAAGCAAAACATTATTATGAAAATAACTCAGGTTAACCTAAGACTGGATGAGCACCGATTGGGGTGAAACACAAACGTGTCGGTTTCGTATTTCTAAATTTGTCCCTACGTCTATCGAACTGCTTATGCAGACGACCTCGTCATTCTAAACAGAGATATAAATAAAACAATGCCTTACGACTATTGTTGACTTCGACTACAACCCCAATGTCTGCGGTTTGTGTAAGTAACATTATTTATCACCAGATATATATATATTAATCTAACGAAGGTGCCCGATAGATTTCACGCGATGTTCTAGTAAATCATAAGATTTACAAGTTGAGCCATTACGACTACAAGTGCAATTTATTTTTTTATCAACTCTATAGGTTGGAGAATTTTTTAAAAGTTGATCAGGAGGGGTTATCGACAGTGGTCATACACAGTTACCAAAGTTACTGCAAATATACTACATACAGTCATAAGGATAAAAATTCTTGCATTCAACCCAACCCAAGCGAAAAGTAATATCAACATGTTTACTCGTTTTACCTTCTTGTTTTTATTTGCATGATTTCATATACACTTTGCTTTCGTTTTTCCTCCGATGCTCGCTAGTGCTTTAGAAACTTCCTACAAGTTAACTTTCCAACAATTTAGAATGCTTGGTTTTACAACTACTCATCCGGTTAATACAATAGAACATATTGATTTACGATTATACGCCTGACATAATATATCTATTTCATGAAAATGTAATTTGTTCTTTCGATAATTTGATCAATTTAATGTTGTATTCATTTCACCACAGTAATAAATTTGTTGTGTGCGTTTTTGTTGCTACCGAATGAGTCATTCCTCCCACAGATGAAAGCAAGACAATATTTCTCGTCAAGATAATCTAAATCAAGGAAAACTAGCGACAATAAAAAAATTGCCAGAACCGTGAAACATCCGAATAATTTCACGCACATTTACGCTTCGGCCCGAGAATAGTATTTGACTAAATCACCACATTCTAAAAATAATTTCAAATTAATATTCTAAGAACCATCGAGCTTAAGCTTAAGCGTGGCAATCATCAAAGCAAACGCTGCTACAAATTGTGCAAAAAATCGACACGCATCTCGCACACGTTCGAACACCAATTCCCACAAGAGATGGCGTATCCGATCGTGTAGGTGTGAAGATATCGCGATGTCAACGGCTCCTGAGCAAGTCCACCTGTGTCGTGTTTACTGGCGACGTACAGTAGAGTACGAGACGAAGTCCCGTTAGTCAGTGCCGCGCCCGGTCTCAACACTGAACGGCTGCCAACTTTATTTTAAGAACTGTGACGCACTGAAAACGCTGGTAAACGTTCGTAACTACACACACCGACAACAAAAGAGAATGGCGGTAACGGAGAACATTCGCTTCGATATTTATTTATTAGTCGTTATTTAGGTTCATTTTGGATTAAGTTTTTTTCATTATTATTATCTTTCTTCAGGTAGAAACAACATCCGTGTTCCGTGGTCCATAAATGTTACCGATCCAATTTTGAATTGGACATTTTTTTTTGTAACTACTACTCTGGACACGAAACTTGTAACAGTATATGACTATAGATTTTCAACTGACCAATTAAATGTTTCAAAGAGATTTGGGAAAAATTTTGTACCGAAACTTCATTATTTTAAAAGACAAACGTAGTTATGCAATGATAGGTAGCAACCTATATCGTTCAAGTGCTTATTTAGTACCGAGTTGCTTATATTAATGGTAATTGATATGGTGAGTCATACTAGACACATGTCTGTTTGAAATGCGTACTAGCGATAACGTGTTTACGTCGGCTTTAACATCTGAGCAATAAGCAATCACAATATGGTAGAAAACCGATCTGGAAATGAGACATCGAACTGTACGAGATGTCTCTCCTCAATGGATTTTGAACTGACATCTTGATTATTCGTGTCAAACAAATAACAAAAATCGGCCATTATCTAAGGGTTGGTCATATTTCTTAGAATTGTATTAAAAATGTTATGGACGTGACGAAATAAATCTTTTCGATTATTTCTTTAGAGTTCTCATGGATTAAATCTTTTGTACCAATTTTTTTTTTTTTTGGCAATGACGTTAACTAATTTGCGAGATTTCCCAAAACGAATCAATTACTAAAAATCGCACACTTCGTCGCCTCGGATGAAATTAAACTTCGGCGTCGTCTGAACGAAAACATCCCACTTCGAATCACAACACATGCACACGTCGCGTCGCCTTCTTCGCAAGACGTTTATAAATAGTTTAATTGCCAAGTGTAACAATGCCAAACGTTTAGGACTGATGCGCCATGATTTACAACCGAATGACATATTCGACGCGTCCTAAATATAACTAAATTGGCTGCCACTTGATTTTATTATCCCATTGATATTTCGGAGAGTTCGGAGAGGTGCCGTGACATTTTGCCAACTCAATAAGTACTTGGCAACAACTTTCGTAAAATACTTTTTCGCGGAGCGCTCCGGACGATGGCGTTTTGTGCGTCGTTTCGGTCATTTATCGTCGCGAGGTTTTCATGAACAAGGTTGCGCTTTCGTTGTTTGCGCCAAAAATTAGTCACCGCGTTAGTTCGATCGCCAAAATTCGTTTATTCAACGCAATCGATGTTTTGCGTTATAATGGAGTGATTACGCGATGAGTCACGGAGCTGGCAAAGCTGTCGGTTTTACACCAGAAACGTTTAATTTTAAAACGATAGCTAATTTTCATTTCATTTTCTTAAATAATCATTGCATAGAATAATTAGAAGTAAAGTAAGTAAAGTTAATTTCAATTCACGTGGGTGTTTATAAAAAGTAAAAGTTAGAGATTTACGACGTTTCATAGAAAAATGCAAAATTAATTTGTCGAGTTAGGTATAAATCAATCAGTTAGCACTGTATCTGGAACTTTCTTCCTTATGATATGAGGTCCCCTATCATTTCATATGTTTGTAGGTCACCTTTTTGGCCCTATTTATGTGGTGGAGTATTTATGAGGGAGTACTATTTCAGAACTTCGTTCGTATTTATTTATTTCGTGTATGTAGTAGAGTAGGTGTTTATTTCGTGCAATACTTTTATGAGAGGAATGTTTAGGTCTTCGACGATCATTTAATTTGTCACGTACCAAGGAATGTCCACCATGGTTCTTAAGAGTGTGATGTGGCCACATTGCAGAGTTGTTCTTTTCTTGAGGGGACAGTATCAGTATGTATCGCTGCCTTCGAAATTATTTGAAAATATTGAAACAATACATAGCAATAATGGTCCCAGGACAAGGCCTTTAGGAAGCCCGTTGTTTTGCGCCTTTCTTTGATTGCTGTGTTTGCTAGTGACTGGGATTTTCGACTGAATTTTAATTTGCTTCTTATTCTTTATAAGATGCTGTTTCGAATTTAGTTTGTATGCAGTAGAAAGTAGTTTAACTTTGAATGCAGTAGAAAGTAGTTTAACTTTGAATGCAGTAGAAAGTAGTTTAACTTTCCACTGCATTCAAACTAAATTCGAAACAGCATTTGATAAAGAATAAGAAGCAAATTAAAATTCAGTCGAAAATCCCAGTCAGTAGAAAACATAGCAATCAAAGAAAGACGCAAAACTCTGAGGTTCCTAAAGGCCTTGTCCTGAGGCCATTTCCCGTACCTGTACCTGTAGACCTCTACTATTTCAATGTTGCTAAAATATATTGATGTGGATAGGGGATAACAATATGACATTGAATAGAATGCGTACATAAATACACATGACAACTCTACTGTGATACAGGAACCCCAGAGCATGTAAGTAGTAAGGAATGCGTGACGTTAAATAAAATACATACATGAATCTCATGAATACATGAAGTGATACATCTGGACATCAGTGGCTAATGAAACATTGTGATGCAAGTATTACTTCTTAGGTAGAGCAATGAGGAGTAATTTCAACAGCAACAAGAAATAATTTTGTCAAAAACGAACTGTAAAAAAAATCAGTTGCTAAATAGAATTTCGACTGAGTTGGGAAACGAACTGATAGAAATTTACCAGTCTCGTGATTGATAGAATTTGCGCAAAAACCGCTGATTGATTGCCAGTCAACCAGAAAGAATGTCATGATGGTCCGAAAATAAACATATAGAGGCAAACAGTAACAGTTTTGGAAAAAATCGTCAATACAAAGATTCGTCTGCACTTTCATATTAATCCAAGACGATTTCGCACAACTTCGGCACGTACACAATTTTAGTAAATATTCTACTTCTACCAAAAAAATAAAATAAATAATTGTCGCAAATCCAAACCTGTCTGT
Source organism: Geotrupes spiniger (assembly GCA_959613385.1). Taxonomy (NCBI): domain Eukaryota; kingdom Metazoa; phylum Arthropoda; class Insecta; order Coleoptera; family Geotrupidae; genus Geotrupes; species Geotrupes spiniger. Next base: position 10,889,910 of record OY390735.1, on the reverse strand, counting down.
AACTTACACTCGACAATTTAAGACATTTCTGGCCTTTGCAAAAACCCTGAGCAATGAGACACCCCGCACCCGCATCGTTCTTGATCTCTAAATTCACCTTGAACCATTTTCACGCATTTTCGACGCCGCGACACGTCGAATCCAATTGAGACGTTGAAACGAATTAAAGCGACCTTAGGCAATTTGCAGTCTTAATGATCCAATTAAACGATACGTTTAATAAGTGCAATAAATGATTATTAGTTTTTTTTGCGCGTTGAATTTATTGCCGATATTAGTTTACGCGCAATTATAAATGTAGCAGCATAAAACTTGTTCCGTAATTGCCGTGGAACTAATTCGAACTACACCTCGTGTGAACAGGGCCTAAATTTCATAATTTAGCCACGTTTGACAAATTTAGAATGTTATAGTTTATTTTCGTTAGTTTCGTTGAATGAATATTCAGGGGTGTAGGTAGTAATTTCGACTTTCGACGGGCAATTTCCATAAATTTATTTTTTCATCCACACATTACATTTGCATTGTAATTTCATGCATCGCATTAAACGGAGACAATCCTTGCCGTCTTCGAAATTATACCGCGATTGTTAACTGATTCACCGCCGCCTATGCACCGTCGCAATGAAAGAAAAAATAATTTTCTAATCATATGTCTACGCCCATGCATACACCATATTCGAATCGTATAACATCACAATGGATTTATCGCAGCGTCTTCTTCGACTCAACCAGCACGTATCCATGTACCAGCCGGTAGCGTGTGATTTTTTATTTTAATTGGCAGAACAAAACCGAACATTGAGAAAAAAAACAGTTCCATTGAACGTTTCAATCAGATACCTCCGATTAGATAATACTGCTATTAGATAACATTGTGTTATTGGCAATTATAAGACAAGGCGAAATCAAAACTTTGTATTTAATAAATAACACGTTATCGCTGGTTAGTATCGCGCACGCACGTACTATTACGGACATAATGAATCGTTCGGTATCGTCGTCGAACAAAACATGAAAATGGCGACGCGTATCTAAACAAGGTATCATGTTAGCAACAATAAACGAAAATAAACATTGAAGGAATGTCAAAATGCGACACTGTTACTCGATCAATTCCAAAATACGAACTAATAATAAATCTAGCCGCTCCTGGCCACGTAAGTAAGCAAGTCGAAAATATAAATAAAATTCGTATCAATATCGTTTTTATAATTGTAGACTAAAACTATTGATTTAAGAGAAATTAAATTCGTTTTAAAAACAAACTGTAAATCGATGGATTTTCATTTAAGTAATAAAGATAAAAAACGAACAATTAACTTGTCAAGATCGCGACATAAATACATCGTTGAAATCTGACATTTAAAGCGCACTCATAAATCATGCGTGACACATGTATTGTTAGACAATGCACACAAAAAAGTGAGTGCTGGCTAGCGAGGAGATATCGTCGAACGATTGAGAGGCGATGGACTTGTTATGAACACAATAACAAAATGTCATTGATTTATGAATAAACAGTTTCTTTAAATTTCGAAGATGTCCATCGAGATATAATAAAATCAAACAACGAATACATGAAGGCTACATCGTTTCATGGTCAAATGATCGACGTTCGAACTACTTTTTCAAATCATTAAGTAAAATTCTGTAATGAGCACTGACTTTTTAGCTTTGATGTTATTTTAGAGTTCTTGCATGTTTTAGAATTTGACATATAATAATTTGCATCTCTGTGTTTAATTTCACAATGTGTAACAAAGTTTGTTATTACAAAGCATTTGCAAAACTATCATATTTTTTTAAATACTCTACTACTAACTACTTAGCCACTCGAAATGTCATAAATAAATTTGTATACCTTTTGTAAGACGCAATAAAGTCGTAAAAGTCAAAATACATACGGTTGATGTGTAATAATTACTGTACAGTTCTATACAGTAATTAGAACGGCGGTCGGTGTAGTTTTTCTTTCCACACAGCGAGAATTATCGACGATATGTTTACGACTTTTTCAGCATCTGTTCTTTCTACATAGCAAGTTTGATTACCGTACTAATGAAATGACTTCTTGAAATTACTTATTTCTTTTAACATGAGGAAGCCTGAATTCCAAAGTGAAGTTTTATGCCAAACATTCAGTCACCAATTTCCAGAGTTCTGTGTAACTCAGAATTTAAGTTTGTTTTTAAGTTTCTTTAGCAACATTCAGGATCTGATTGGCAATTGCTTAAATATAGAATGACTCAACAGCGGTTTAAATTGTGTTTGAGAGAAAAAATACGTTTGTACATTTCAATTATAGTTAGAAGTTATATTATATTGGATTATAATCGCGTCGGCTGTATGAATCAATAAAGATTAATACGACAAATTGCATTAAATAAGTGGTAGTTCGACATCAAGCCCGTTTTTCTATATACTCCAGCATTTATTATATAAACTAGGAATCTTCTAAAGAACATAGTTAGAGAATTTTAAATTTAAATCAAAAAATACTATTAATTCTTTATAAAAAATTATTTATTTTAATATTAAATTGTCATAGCATTAAATTACATCACTGTATAGTAAATTATAAAATATTCAAATCATCAAATATTTATTTGGTACACTTATAATGAGATTAACGAGCAAATTACTAACATCGACATTTTGGTTTATTTTTGTTAAAATATTAGGTCTTGTAGGCCATAGGTTCGTGAGATGATTCCAATTCTCTCGTTTTCTCTGCTTACGTTCTTCACTCGACTATTCCTGCCATCTGCTCCTTGGTCTGCCCGTCCTCTTTTTCCAGTTCTGCCTCATATTCATTGTGATCGTTGGCAGTCATCTCTCCTGCATGCTTTCTACGTGGCTCAATTTTGTTAATCTCTTCATTTTTATTTACGTTGTGATCATCTAAAAGTTCCTGTACCTCATTATTTCTCCTCGCCCTCCACTGATCCTCTTCATTTACACCTCCATATCCTCTCCTCAGCAGACTCTGCTCCCATATCTGTAGCTTTGCTTCCTCTTGTTTTGTTAGTGTCTAGGCCCCTCCTCCATATGAAATCGTTGGCCTTATTAATGTTTTACTCCTTCGCTTTCCTTGTTAAAATACATAGTACAATTATTTTACTAAGTGTATAAGAAATAATATTCTAGAATAGAAATACAATATTACAAATAATTACTAATAGCAAAGCAACTGATTGAAACATATTTCAATTTGGAAGACTGGGCCAGAAAAATCATGTTATGCTATCGACGAGTTGGCCAATGAAAATGAGGTCTAGAAGAAAATGAAATTGATCGTTATATATGGAAATTCTGGCTATTTTTAATCGAGATAATTTGAGATCATATTAACCATAAATTCTGCCGGGCTATTCAACCAATAAAAATTATACTGAATCCAACCTAATGGTCACTCGGTGCTGTAGGTGGAATGTTCGAATTTATTCGATGAGAAGTTTGACACAACTATGGCTGGAAGTGTTATCATAAGGTGAAGATAAAAAAATGATAAAGTCAATTAGTTCCTGTAGTTTCACCAGGATATCAATTGTTTAGGCAATACAATAGATTACACATGGAGTGCATTATATCTCCTTCGTCTTCTTCCATATTTCTTCTCCCACCTTTGTCTTTCTTCTTTTCGTCTTCTTTCAGTTTTATTTCCTTGCATTCTCCTGTCCAATGTTCGTATTGTGCCCCACCTTCTCCACATAAGTTACACCTCCTGTAGTTGTCTTCCATCCAGTACTTATTGGCTTTCTCTTCGCTTCCGCACAGGAACCTTCCTAAAAAAATCTTTTGTATTTTGTGCTGTACCTCGCATTCCTAATTTTCCTTTCCCTTTTCTGTGCTTCTACCAGCTTCCACCTCTCCATTATCTTCCTCTCCACTTGCTTCCATCTTATTCTTTCTGCATATATTTTCTTACTTTGCTTCCCCTTTTCCTTAGGTCATCCAATACCTTCTTAACTAGACTCTGTTTTATTATCTCATACCTCACTGCCATTTCCCCTGCCTTGCTCCCAACCTTTCGCTATCTGTCTCCTCCCTAACTATACAGTCTGGCATTGATCTCTGCAGTAACTTACCGTCATTATTTTTTTATTTCAAATAAATAAACCGTTAAGTTAAAGAATAGTGATGTAGTCTCCAATATAATATTTCCGCAGCTTCTTAAAGAAGGTTGGATGGGACAAGCTGAGCGTGTTACAATACAAGAGTCCATAAATGTCCACGTTCTTCCCCCCACCCCCACCCCGCCTAGTTTCTGTAGACATGTATCGTTAACGGCTTTTATTGACGTACAAGTTCCGATTGACCAACACTTTTAATTTTACGACTCTCTTCAGATCTTATACAATAGAACCATTGATTTATAATTTCCTTTGATAAATCTACATCTACATTTAATGTAATTTCTTGGGAATACTACCATACAATGAATATTAACGATTTCACACGTCACTAATTATGATGACTTTCTTTCCACAAGAGTCATTAAAAGTTAAAATTAAACATTTTATGATATCAATATTTATTTGCAACGATATGAAACCAATAAATAAATAAATACAAATTATTTCAAATGATAAGTACCACGGAAATACTCAATACGAATCTAATTACGCAAGTGATAACGCAATCTAATCATACCACGGCCATAATAAAAAAAAACCGTGACGTCGTTGGAAGGGAACCCTGCAAAAAATCGAGATGTCAAAACGTAAAACATAATCAACGGGTGATGACGTATTTGATAATTTAGTTTAGCCTGGTTTAGAGTGGGTACGCTGCAAAAATGATATGACAAAGAAATATACAAATTTTGCAAACTCAAAGATACAAAGATAAAAACAAGGGCAAATATTTTACAATGATTTTTGTTATCGTCAGTACAAATGCGAAAAATACTCAATCCAATGTGATGTAGTGTAGACGCATACACAAATAAATTCCTAAAAACAATATTAAAGAAAATAATGCAATGTATTATTACGTTCGTAATTTGCAAATAACGGATGTCTACAGATGTAAAAAAAACAAATATATCGACGACAGCGGTCGAAATGATGGCCGAAATATTTACGACGTAACGAGCAATAACATTTAATTAACTTAAAACGTTACACTTTTACATACGAGCGTCTACATAAACATAATTGTTTACATATCCAAGAGGAATTATTTGTCAATGAACTAGATCGCGTGTGACGTAATGAATGACAATCTCAACAATCTACCGTGGAAGAGATTACATTCGAACATCGCGGCTGTAAAGAGAACGAGATGGAAATACGTTCGACGTTTGGCTGCGAAATGTAATCGGTCCACGATCTTACGACTAACAGTGACTAACCAACCCCATATCGAACCAGATACGTTGCAAAATACGTTGGTTTTGACTGCACTCGACAACAAATATTCTAATAAAGAAAATTGCACGTTCCAGAGCTTAAAATCTTGCTTGCAGAACAGATAAAATAAACAACTGATATAAAATTCGATTAACCACGTATTCGATCGACTATAAATCATGCAAATCATGACATGAAATTGTTATTACTTAATTGTGTATAAATCCGTCGCACGAACATTTCTTGTTTAAATTAAACTCCCCAGATAAATATTGATATATTTCCAGTGTAAACACGGCAATCAAATAGCAAATAAATCGAATAGGTCGTTGATAAATAGCTTGGAAAATACAAGCAGATCTGTCGGAAACGTCGGCGAAACCACCCGATATGATTTACACAGGCGGGCGCGCAAGTGCAGCTACCGGTTATTCGGGTTCTTTGCGGACGCATGTTCGCCGATTGCGAAACAGTAACGCGCAATTTTATATCTCCGCGCCGCGCCGCGCCGGCTCATGTTTGATTTCGCATTAACCACCTGACAGTAACCACACGAGAGAAGAAATTGCACGCAGGAGGCGCATTGTGTGCATGCACGGTCGACGAACAATGGTGGAACTAATCGAAATATTTCAGCTATGCGGTCTTAGATTGTAAAACTGACATAACTAAATTAAGATGTCCATTACCGATTAATCGAGCGACGGGGAAAAAATCGATCGCGATGCTAATTATGGTTTCCTGTTAACTGCGTTCGCAGATAAGATGATATCGCGACGTCTAATTACTGCTATAATGGGAACGAATATGTTCCGCAGAGCCGTTATTTTTGTCCCTCGGAATCGATTAACTCCTATTTGTTTTTTGTTTGGTCATAAATTCAAAAAATCGTAAATCTGGTCTAGTTGGTACTTGCAGAATTATTTTTTTAATGAAGTTAACAATAAGATAGAATAAGACTGTGTTCATCAGTTTTAAAATTACACCATCTATTTTTTCCAAACAGAAGCAACATCACATCCACATCCATCCTATACCTGTCTGCTTCGTCGTTAGTAAGTTGTTCAGAAACGTTTCACCTTCTTGTTCTAATCGACTCAAAAGCTCAGTTGATCCTTGTTCGGCGTTGCTTTTCCTGCGAGGAAATCCATCGCCGAAATCACTTGACACAAACCTTTTTTTAATTTCAGATCCTTGTGAATGACCTGTAAGTTATTTTTCACGTGATTGCTATATCACGTACAGGAATTCGTCAATGATTACGAATAAGGCGTTTAATTCCCTGAATCATATCAAAGGAGTCAGATTTTCGACGCATTCTCGATCTATGCAGAAATTTTTACACCAGGTTCTTTGAAGTGGCTTTCACCATACTGTCGACTAAAAATTACAGTTTTCATTGCAAAAAAAAATAATAATTTGTAGTACAACAGATGCAAACTTGTTACCGCCATTGTTGTCAATACTACAAGAATTAGTTAGCAAGATTAGCGTTGATTGGTGTTAATTTCGTGACTCGTTTTTTTTTCGCAGCAAATAATAATTAGTTACAAAGAAAACGATATTTTTATTTATGTCACCACCATTTATATCCGATAAATGATGCATAACGATCAGAGGACAAAAAAAACCGCAAGTAACTGTGCTCTAAAAAAAGGACATACAATGTTGTTCCTTTTTATTGAAAGGAAAAAATTAAAACAAACGGCGCAGATAAAAATAAGTAGACCACGAACATTAATAGATATTTAATACAGAATAAAAAAAAATCGTGCAGCTGGAAACGAGCCATAAGGTAACTTTCACTGACTGGATCGAGAGCTAATAACAAAATACCGAAAATTTCTTAATGGCAGCGCTGTAACCGAATATCCGCAGTCCGTGGAAGCACTCTTGGAAGCGGCTTATGATAATTAAAATGTAATTACGGCGTTCCGTTGACTTGATATTAACCAACGCGAGCGGCGGATTTCACAAATTTCACCCATCCGCCGATAGGAACGTTGTTAATAAATAAATCGACGCAAAATTGAATAAATCGACGCAAAACACAACTGCAAATTAAATGTCACACGCGGTGGGCGATTTTTACGCATTCAAAGTCGATAACATTGTACCGATGCAAGTGCAAAAGCAACCTTGATAACTTTCTAATCTAAGAGCAAAGCGATCGTTGTTCGCGCCGCATTAATTTATTGCGGTCCGTTGTTGCGAGTCGCGTTTTATTTAGCCAGTCTTTCAAACGACCGCCAGATATTTTGATCGCCGCTTTACGATGCCCATTAAACGTAAACGTAACGCTGACAAGGAGATACGGGACCAGGAAAAAAAACGCAATATCAAAAGGAAGCACGAACCCGACAAAGTCGCGAGTTATATAATTATTGATAATTACAATCTTGTCATAACGTATGCAGATTGAACGTGTTAGTAAGTTAATAACGTTCACCAAGACGCCCAATTGATTTTAATTTGAGGCACGGAATAATTTATGTCGAAGCGTATAATTGATTTTCTAAGATTATAAAAAAAATACTTTTTATCTATTATTTATATTTAGAAGATTGGACGTGCTTGTAATTTAAATCAAAGCAGGGAGCAACAACTTATAAATTAACATTTGACGAAAATCGTACAATCTCAATTGGACGAGTCCTGGAATTTGCACAGTCGGCCGCGAAACTATCGCCGAGAAAAACCAGAAAACGCAAACTGAATAAAACGCGAGACGTTTGCACAACTTTGCTCCTAACGGCACAATCGTCGATCATGCTTCGATGGTCATTTTACGACCTCCGATAGACGTAAACTTAACTGTTACATCTAGCGAACAAACTCCCAATGCGACGGCGACGGTTTGCGAAATGCCCGGCCGTACCCGGCGAATGGTGAACAGTTAATTGTTAATTAATTCATCCCGCATCGTTACTCATTTGCGACTCGCGTTCCCATGAAAAGTTACAGCGAGCAAAAAATCGCACGCAGAAAATCGCCGATAATCGAGCGGAAATTGCCGTCTAAGCGATAGTTGCGCGCTAATACTTATAATTTATTAAGACCTCGTTATAAATGGTTCGCGATTTTTTTTTAGCTCGCGGTTTTTTTTTTGCAATGCGAGCGAACATTTAATAATAATCATTGATATTTATTTGTTTTTGCCTTGGTACGGCACCTCGACAGGTCGCAGGTAATCATAGAGCGTGTGGTTTTTGGTTTCCGGCGACGGCCGCTTTACAATTACGGTTACGGTTAAACGGTTAAGGGAGGCGAGAAAAACCTTATGGGTTAGGTCCAATTCAAAGTCACATTCATTGGGAATGTATCTCTCAAATAAAATCCCACTGGCCCAACTAATAATGTCGTTAAATTTCTATTGAAGTCAAAAATATCACCCTTCAAACTACTTAATTGCAATTTCAAACTGTTGCCTTGGCATATTAGAGATAAAACTTAGCCCAAAGATTAATTAAGTCATTAAAAAAAAACTACAATAAAAAAGGACAACTCATAGAAATTTATATAATTATGCCGTAGAACTTTGTTAAAAGCAGATGTAGCTTCAAAGAAGAGTGTAATTTGCAAAAAAGGGAAACTCAACTCCCAGTTGACTTTTTTATGTCCATCACTTCCACCCATTGTCACCATCCTTGGCAATACATACGACGATGCTATTTTTTTGCTATTTCTTTTAAAACAATTATATGTTATGGTATATGTAGTGAAATGTAGTGAAATTTAGCTCTTTATAATATTAAATTCGATGAATCGTTTTTAACCAGTTATACAACATTTATTTCCACATCAGTTTATTTAGAACGGCGTACTATGAATAGCTTCAAAAGGCTTTCATAAACCGGAAACTAATCGAAATAAAAGTGGCGACCAATTACTCCTTTTTTCGTGGATCGTGGAGCTCTGGACTTACTTTGTGCAAACTGCCTTTAATCCGCTCCTTAAAAATGGTGTGATTTTATAGCTTTAAAAATAATCAACTTCAAAATTGCATAAAAAAAGTATTTAGAAATAAATAAAAAAATATTAGTTTGCATATACATAAACAAAATAAGTATTTTAGTCCTGGGTGGTAAAATTTAACCTTAAAAATATAATTTGAAATGCTAGATTTTTATTTCTAATTTAGTGTTTATTAAATCGTCCCTCTTCTACATTTGACCATAAAACTAACTGACTTGATTTTTGAGACAACTCAAAACTGACTTAGTGTACATTAACGAGTAAGTTTAGCATCTCGCAGCTACACAGGAGATTTATTGAACACCCATTATGACAGGACAATGATAATGAGAACGACAATGACAATGAGAACAACAATGAAAATAACAATGAAAACGACAATGACAATGAGAACGACAATGACAATGACAAGGCAATGACAATGACAATGACAAGGCAATGACAATGACAAGGCAATGCCAATGCCAATGACAATGACAATGAGAATGACAATGACAATGACAATGACAATGACAATGACAATGACAATGACAATGACAATGACAATGACAATGACAATGACAATGACAATGACAATGACAATGACAATGACAATGACAATGACAATGACAATGACAATGACAATGACAATGACAATGACAATGACAATGACAATGACAATGACAAAAATTACTTATCACTTAAAAATACTGTATTATTAAAACACTATATATAACTTTTTATATATACTATATATTAATCGAAAACAGATCGTGGTCGATTCCTTTCAGCCTCTCGATATGATTGCGAAAGATCTGAATAAAATTCCTTACGATAGCTTGAAAGTAGAGGGTAGAGTAAGCGATTATTTCGATGTGTTACATTTTATTTTTCACGTTGATTAAATATAAGTCAACCGTTGATCGACAGATTCCCAGCAAAATAATTGGGTAAGAGCTGCCACAGAAATTACGGGATGATACCACAAATCAAGAAAGGCTTTCAATACCGAACCGTCGAGAATACAAAAAAATGCTAAATGAGTCGAAAGGCACGGAGGTAACGCCACAATTGAGTTTCAATAGTCGTACCGCTTGATAATAAAAAACCAAAAACGTATCCAAAGTCAAAAATGGTCAGCGAAGATACCAAATGGGAAAGAATGAATAAATCAGAAACACAGTTCAGGGTTACAACTAAGAGAGGGTTTCGTAAACTGGAACAAAATCATTAATAATAATAGAAAAATAAATAATAATAAATAAATAAATAAAAAGTTATGAAACTAACCATTATTTCCCTATAAAATTTTACTTTCATTGAAAATTTATACCTGAATCCAGTTTTATAATTAAAAGTGAAAACATTGAAATTAATATTTCAATTCATTAACATACTTTTTGAATAAAAATAATTTTACAGAAAAGACAAAATTTAATATTAATATCATTGTCACAAACAAATTGATGATACGTACTTTCATTATTTCATGGTTGATTTTTCAAAACTGGATGTAGTTTTTTTTTGACCTTCCCTAAGCCTATTGCGACTGTTTCGGAATGAGATCTCTGTATGTTTCTGTGCGTGCTCTGGTTCCAAAACTATTGCAGCTAAAGTTATGAAACTTTAAACTTAAGATTAGTATATAGCGAGGATGAAAACGTCCTTTTATCACCTTTTTTCCATATATCGAAAAGCAGTACGTTAAGTTAAAGATATTGCAATTGTAAACAAGTTTTATTTGGAAAGTTTTTTGGGAAAAAATATCAAAGTATAAGAAAATTCAGTGCGGACCACTGTAGATTTTTAAACAGTATTTGCGTAGGTGTATTTTAAGTTAATACCTCCCCCCGTTGTGTATATTTTCTAACAAAAAAATTGGAATTAAAAATTTCGGATAACTGTTAGTTAAATTAAAACTTGTTGAAATACTTCTAGATCTCCACATATTCATGTTGATTCAAAAAAATGTATAAGAATGCACAAGAAAACCCATATACGAGGGTATGTGGGAATAAATAAAATTTGATTTATAACAACTTTTAGTTGCTACTATGTGCTACTTTCGTGGATAAAAATGAAAATATCAAATCAAATTGATAAAAGCTTTCCTACATTCACGGCAATTGCATTCCACCTTAATCAATAGAAGTAGATAAAGGGGTTGTTTTAAATATTAATATTGTTCCAATCCAATTAACTTATAAGACTGGTTTGCGATTGAAGAGGTTTAAGTTGACATTTACCCCAGCCGTCAAATCGAAAATTATTCTCCTGTTTATTGGGAAATAATGAATACAGATTATATTCATTACTTAATCCGAGTTTGTACACAAACATAAATTCATCCGACTGGTTACACGAACGCAAACAAATCTGAAATATGTCGGGAGTCTGCTGAGAAAAGGGGCTGACTGGTAGCGTAACTGGTTACGCGTTTTTTCTCCTTGCCCGCGCTCTCGCCGCCAGTATTTAATTTAGCGTTACTTTTATTTATAAATTTGTATGTAAGCGACAATCCGAAGCCTATAATTTATCAGTGGGAATGTTTCGGCCGCATATTCCGAGCGCTTTTCCGTCTGAGATTCTCGGTACGATTTCGTTTCTTTATTTTCGTTTTGCCTTTTTGCGTCTCTTTCTCGGCGTCGCGCCTTCCCGCTCGCCCTCTCCCGTCTCTTCCGCCGGCACTCGGTCCTCGATTAGAGCGGACGAAATTGTGTCGTCTGCCGTATAAATCTTGTCTAAATATAAGCCCGAAATGAAGCAAATAAGAAGTGCACGCGCGCGCGCGCGCTCGGGACGCAACCGCACGCACTTTGGTGTTCTTCGTCGGTGCAGTCCGCGCGATAATTTTAGATTGTTAGAAATAGTCCGATGTCGTCTACAGACGACTCGTTTGACGGTTCTTCCAGCGAATCAGTTTTAGATAATCTCGAAGTAAACTCGGCCGTTATCAACCAGTTTCATTGTATTATGAACTTGATAAGATAAATATCATCAATCCCGGTTTATTTTCTACAACGAAATTAACGACAGAACGTTCGTTTGGTATGGTAATTGTCAAGGCTGCTTTGGTCTCGATTTGAGTTTCTATAATTCAAAGGACACTAATACAACCATTGAGAGACCACCAACGGTTTGTTTCTAATTAACAAATTGAGATACAGGTAGAAAATTCAAAATGGCTATTGACTTTATAAACAAATCAATAAAATGTACAAAGAATGAGTATATTTCGTATTACCGGTGTTCATAATAAAATTCATAGTCAGACAGAAGCAGTCGACCACAGAACATCCAATGGCAGACAAATGATTTCAACCCGGACAATAGAAATCTCTTTTATATAAAAAAAATAATAATAATAGCGCCCGTTCGGCCATTTCAATGGCCAATCGAACTCGGCAATAACCCCCTTAAAAATATTTCCGTTAAAACTCTAAAGATAATAACATAAAAATGACAAACTCAAATATTATAATTTATTATAACTAGTGCAAGGAACCAGCTGTTGTTTTATAATCATTCGCAAAACATGGTTATAAATAAAAATAAATATTTTTTGGTGATTTTAAAAACAACATGATTTAAATATTTTTTTGTAATCAAATTGAATCAACGTTCACAAATACATGTGCCATATTTACTATACATTTTAGCCATAGTTTTAAAAATAGTAGCAATTTATTTTGTAACATCTTAAAATTAAAATAATGATGGAATTAAACAAGACACTGGATGATACCAAGGAAGTTAAAGGACGTATAACAGAAAGAAACAAAAACGCAGAACTAAACTGGACCTAAGGAACAAAGGCAATGTGAAGGAACTGTGAAAATACGAAAGTTAGGAAAACACCCACTTCCTTCAATTTTCTTCAGATTTCAGATTCATAAACTCGAGGCTCATTGTAAAAGTTAATAAGTACGATTTATTAACTAATGCTTAATATTAATTTTTAATTAAGTATCCAATGTTGAGAAAACAGAAAACTGTAGTAGTTCAATATATTTAAAAATATTTGCAAGAATTGTTGGGAGGAGAAAAAGTTAATGAAATAGGGGAATAACGAAATTGTCTATGAGAGTGTTAACTGATTCACACACAAGTACTCTACGTTTATGTCCGTTTATTGGTTTCTTGCGGACAATTCATTTCATTATTATTGCGACCAATTTATTTAATTATTATTGCAACCAATTTATTTCATTATTATAATTATTAGATAAAAAATATGTCGAAGTCAGGAGAACAAAAACATTGTTACATTTTACAAGGGAAATATTTCTAAGTCCAAGAAACGAAACTTAAAAACAATCCTTAAAATATTCCAAATCATAGCCTGTGTGCCCCCCCCCCCCCACACACATTTCATTTCTAATACAAAATTCAACAAAATATATGAGTAGAAAATAAATTCTTAACTATCGAAGAATATCGTTTTTAAATGGCGATTTTATGCCCCCTATTCGAATGGATGAACAGCCCCCCCCCCCCCCGCGACTAAACAAATAAAAAATTAATTCTGATTTTCGAAGATAGAATATTATTTTTAAGTCCTAGGTCCACGTATTTTAACGCGTGATTTAATGATTACAAAGAACTACCCCCATTCCACCCAATGCAATACATAATAATAGTAATAAAATTAATTATTAAAACAAAAATGGCCGTAGCACAAAATCTCAAAATTAAGAAAAAAGTCACAGTAAACGTCCATCGCAATTTAACATCTGTCAACTTTAAATTGTCATAATCAAGTTTTAAAGAACGAAAAAATGCAAAAATTATCATAAAATTGTTTAAATATTGTGTTAGAAGTTTTTTTTGTTGAATTAATGAACATTTTGTCGTTCGTAAGGAAACAAGTAAATAGTTTACATATAATAATAAACATATAAAACTGTAGATCATCAGCAGTCCCAAAGTACGGATGTTCAATAAATTATAATGGGTCTAAAATAACACCCTGCGGAATCACAAAATTCAGTAACAACGCTACGAACTCAAACCTCCAATTTCAAGAATTCCGCGGTTTATTAATTTTGACGACAAAAAAGGGTCACAACTCTGTTCCTTATCTCAAAGTTGCATAAAAATTGACTAACATTTATAAAAAAAAATTGCTACAAAATTCATTTTGAAATTTTACATAAATTGTATTTCTTTTATTTCGTTTTTGGATATTTTCCTCTGTTACTTCTTGTGCAACTTTGACTTTCGCAATACAGACAATTTTGTCATTTTTGACGAATTTTGTACATCCCTATTTAGACAACGTTTTCAACGTATTTTCAACTGTATTTTCCATATTTATATCAATACATAATTTTTTGCAATTTATTGCTTTTATCTAAATCCCTCACAGCGAAGTTTATTTCTATCACCTGCACTACTCTTTCGGATTAAGTTTTTATCAAGCTCGCTTAATCGACGTGTCGATAATAATTGGTAGTCCAGTAAAATCCGCATGTTTAGATTTCTGAAATTTTGACAATAGATTTTGGATACCAAATATTAAAAAATAATTAAAATCCATTACAGAAAATGTATCTATTATATGACAAATCAAAGTCGGTAATTTATTGAAGGACGTGCCATGCAAGTGGCAATTCTTTGCAGTTAACACAGCACCAAAACACTTAACATCTAGGTTTAGTTTTGTCGCTTTGACAATAACTTCCTGGCGAATTCATTTGGTAGCACGAAATGTTGCAAGTTCATTTAATAAAACCAATAATTCAATTCAATACATTTTTTATTTATTTTATGAGAATAAATAGTACATCTTCAGATATTATCTGTTACAATTTATGTCGAACACATGAACACATATCGTTGTTTCTTCGCGCAAGTTATCAATACACAACAATCTCCACTTTGGATTACGCATCTAGTCCACTCAGTGATGATTTGAGCGCCACAAAGGTTAACACCTGCGTTATAAGATTCAGAGTAAAAAATGTTCAAAACCTTTTTAGATGCAAGTTAATGACTTTCTCCAAATGGAAGAAGATTGCAACAATACGTTGTGAAATTGATCGATTCGAGGATAAACTAATTTTGAAGTTACCAAATATCTAAGAGCTTGTTGTAAACAGATCGGCAGAAACATGGTAGTTAAATCTGACAGAATGCTCTGATAGTAAAATCTCGTTTCGCTGGAAATGGCCGTGCAAGTGTTATTCGTACGATATGAACCAAATTACTTGGAAACGCACGAACAGCTCAGCGATGCCCGCAAAGTGAAATCCGTTACAACAAATAACATTGCAAATTACATCCAATTTACATTTAAAATGGTGTTGTGGTGAACACGTCGTCGTCTCAAAGCTTGACTTTTTTCGTTAAGCTCAAAGCTAATTTCAATGTAAAAGTTGCAGCTATCGTTGACTGTATAGACCTAACAACTATTGGGTGTTGTTGAAAAAGAAATAACAATAAAAGAGAGAGGAAAATCACAGCTTGTTTCAGTATTTAAATTTTGTTTCGATTAGTTTGGTGGCGCTCGAGCAAAAGAAATACTGCGTTTCATAGATTTTTAATCAATAAATGAATTAAACAGCAATTATTCTATTACATTTCGATCACAAAAAAATCACAATTTTGACATTGTCACCATTGCAAAGGCAATAAAATCCAAAGGCACTTGAAATTGTTTATTAGCGAAAATAGTTATATCGACGTAGGACTTCATACAATTAAAAAAAAATAAACAACAATTTTCACTTGAATCTGCACCAAAATCTTTAACCAAATCATCTTCAAAATAGTTATATTTTGTGTCAGACAATGAAGGTTAAGTTAAGGCTAAGTTGGTATTTTTAAAACAGTTTCCATACACCATAATTTTCTATTCTATAACACAATTAAGTCATAAACGTAAAATAATTTAGAGTGCACTCATATTTTTGACGCTCTTTTCGTGGGACGCCTGCACATTAGTACACCGTCAAATATTTCGTTTAAGAGTTGAACTACAAGCGATTGTAAAAAGTTTATTTTACCCAAAATTATATAATTTTTTGGCTTAAATTGCAGATAAACTTTTAATAAAATCGGACCAGTCGAAAAAATCAACGATGATGTTCCGTATAGTTCCGTAATTAAAATTCACAAAATTCTAGAATAAAGTTTTATTAATTTTGCATCGAAGTTGCAAATATCGGTATCGGGCGAGCTTTAAAGCCCCACGTGCACGCAAAATGATTGCCGGGCTGAAAGTTACGCAAAAAACTAATATCCAAGCCCCGTAAATATTAGAATTAATTAAAAATCCAAGTTGCCATGGTCACGTTCGTTTCAGCAATAAATGCACTTTATGGACGAAAGCTCCGTCCGTTCTATCTCAAATTAAATGTTTCGAACTTCATCATTTATTATTATTAATAATTATATTATAAAATTGTCGAGCTCAGAGATTATAACAACCATTGGAATTGTTAACGCTTTTCAGGCAAAATGGCACAATGGCGCAGCAAGGTCGCAACATTGTAATAAAATTGTGTTTCCATCTCAATAAACATTTTCTGAATCTGATTTATTCGACGTATGCGACGGGAGCAATTGTTCGATGTGCAAAGTCACTGGGAAATGTGTGGCTCTTTCTAGTGTTAACAAATTTCAGATTATTCGATTTGCGCTCGTTTCGTTCGACGATTTTCTTGACTTTCGTAAGATCGCATTATTTTGAAAGGAATTGTTTTTAATCAGTTTTATTAACTCGATTCGTTGACGAAATGTTCCCACGAATTACGTTGTTAATCTTATCGACATTCGCACGATTCGTTCAATAAAGCAGTCTTATCAATTTCACAACGTTTCAACAAAAATCGCCAAACAATTAATTTTTTCTTATAGTTTACAATAATGATTCTTGAAACTAATCACAAACAAAAATAATCAACTACTGTTCTATAGGTATTTTGTATGGAATCGCTCGACTTGATTTTTTTTTTTTCATTTCTTACCAATCAAATAAATTGTATCAACTAATTTTTCGCAAGTTACATATTTTTTTAATATTCCTTAGTAATTTGTCAGTAACCCCAGGTGGCATTTTAATTCCACTTGAAATCTTATCCCAAGTAATATCCAGTTCACGCAACTAGTTTTCTCGAATAAGTTTCCAGTTGCCTTTCATCACATCAGTTAATGAACGAGGTGCAATAATATTTCCATCAACACATCAAATGACTCGGCTTTAGCACAGCAGTGTTTTATTTCCCTCGGCAATTAACGCAAACGTAAAGACATCACAAAAACAAACCACAAGTCATACAATATTTCACAATGTCCACCTCACAGTAGGTGGTATATGAACGCCACTAAATCCCAACGCACACACACAAACACACACCAAATCGTACTAAAACCCTACCATAACAACACTCGTTAACCCTTGTTAAAAAAAAAGTAATCAATTAAATTTTGATGCAAATTTAAGATTAAAACCGTAGCGCTTCTTAAATTAACCAGTGTCGCCCGAAGAAAAAAAAAACAAACGGGCAGGTAGACGTCATTTATAAAGATCATATCTCAGGGAGTCCTTAAAACGTCGGCGCGTTTGTGCGCCGGAAAAAAATCGTTAAAATCCGAAAGTTTCGTTCATTTTTTGTGAGGATTCCTGCGACGGCCGTACGAGTAGGTATAAATAATTAACACGGATAACTGTTTGTTTAAATTGCCGTAACAAGTGAATAATTAGCAATTACAATTTTAACATTTAACACTAATTAATTCCCGCGTCCACGAGCTGCGGTTGATATTTACGGCACACCGCCGATTTATAAAATGCTTCCAATGCAAATGTGCGAATAAAACGTAATGGAGCCTTGAGATATGTAATTATTGCGCAACGCGAAAAAAACTTAGTCATGAATAATTCATTTTTCAGTCTTTCGTATTGTAGGAGTGTGAACAGTTGCTCGGCTGGGCATTTCAGACGGTTTGCGCGAAAGTCGTATATGTTAAACCAATGTCGCCCCTTTTCTCATTGAAGTTTTAAAGACATTAATTATTGCTTTGCAATTTTTTGCGTTCAGGGCAAAAGATTGTGTTCAACAAAATACAACTAATTTGTTCGTACTGCTGCCATTAATTAGTTTAAACGTAAAATTTGTCATTAAAATGAAGTTATTAAAATTAATAAATCAGACATATTTTGCGAAATCAAATTTAAAAATAAATTATTAAACCGCCAAAGACCACAAACAGTGATAAACATGTTTCGTTATGCAGCTGTCAACTGCATTGAAATGAATGGCTTGTATATAGAGAAAATATTTGCATCGTTTAAATTTG
This sequence comes from Geotrupes spiniger, assembly GCA_959613385.1. NCBI lineage: Eukaryota > Metazoa > Arthropoda > Insecta > Coleoptera > Geotrupidae > Geotrupes > Geotrupes spiniger. The sequence goes on along the minus strand of OY390735.1, from coordinate 10,871,296 downwards.
GTTTTCCCAGTACGATGAGTTTTTAATTTCGTCTTTTATATTAAATTTTCTTGGAATAGTTTATTTTGTCATGTTTTCTTATTTTACTTTCGTTTGCTATTTATTTTAAGATAATGAAATAAGCGAATATATTATAAAAAAATATCTAATGCAAATAAAATTGTTGCCATGTCCAAAATCATCTAAAATGTAACATTTTACAATTGTGACAATTTATTGGAAATTTCTACATTTTTGACAGTTGATAAATTTTAGACAATTTCTAAAATTGTTTAAAAATTGTCAGTCAGAAATGTAAAAAAATCAAATGCCCTCTTAATTGTAAAAAATGCAAACACTTGTCAAATGTAAGAATTGTAAAATTTATCCAACAAATGTCAAAATTAACTAAATGATTAAAAAATATCAGTTAATATTCTCCAAATTTCCAATTATCAAGACGTGGGTACAAAATCGTAGAAACGCAAATAAATGTCTAAAATAATAAAACTATAACACTATCAAAATTCTCTAAGATGCAAAACAATCAAAATATTAAAACTTGATAAAGAAAATTTTTATTTGTTTATCAAATGACATCTGTAAAATGTAATATGTCAAAATGTAAAAATCTCAAAAATGTTAAAATTGACAAACTGCGAACATCCAAAAGCAATGTAAAAATCATACAAAATTGCCAAAACTCAAAAAATGTCCAAAATAGAAAAAAAAAACGTAATAAAATTGTCAAAATTCTCCATAAATAGCGAAATGATAAATGCATAAATTATTTTGTCTAAAATGCAAAAAATTGTAAAATTCGTCAAACAATTTTCGGAAATTCAAAAAAATTTCATAATTGTCAAAAATAATATAAACTGTCAGTCGACAGTCTTGTCTAAAATTGTTATGTATACTACTTATAAGGAAATGTCAAAATTATAAAAATAGTCAAATTTGTCAAAATACTTACAAAAATCTTATATCAATTGCTGATCAAAAAAAAAATAATGTTAAATTGACACAGTGTTCACATGACTTTTTCCAACTTGTTTAGTGACCACTACAATTCAAATTGAGATACAATCTAATTACAAATAAATTTATAATTGTCAAATATACAGCAAAATCTCATAAACTTTCAAAAAATTGACAAAATATCGAAAATGCTGGAAAATGCCAATAAATTTTAAAATCAGAATCAATCAATCAAAAATGTCTATAATGCTAAAAATCAAAATATAAAAATGACAAACAATGCCAAGAAATGGTATTAACAAGTTATACAAATTATACAAACTTTATTAAAACTTCTAACAAATGTAAAAATCAACCAATCAGTAATAAATTCAAATTTATTCAAAATAATAAAAAAATTCAAAATTACAAAATTGTAGAAAACTCAAAAAAAAAATTTGTCATATCTGTAACGAAATATCTTAATCATGTACAGTTTGTCAAAATCTCTAAGATGTAGAAAATCTTTAAAAATTTTAATGGTAAAATTGTAAAAAGTATTAAAAATGCAAAGGCAAAAATATCTAATTGGTCAATTGTCGAAACTGCGAAAAATTCTAAAATTACAAAATTTCAAATATTAAAATTGTAACAATTATCAAAAAAAAATTGTCGAAAAGCAAATAAATGACAAATTTAAAGTATTCTCGAAAATTAAAATGCTTTTTAAACATATTCAAATTTCATTTTAAATCACACAGACACAGAACACAGAAAACGCCAATTTTTTGAAACATAAAAAATTCAAAATTGACAAAACACGATATTTTCCAAAGTAAAAAAATGTAAAATTTCCACAAAATTATAATTGACAAAACAACAAAATAATACAAATGTTTTATTTATTTATTTTATTTATTCAAAATAGCAACACAAACATTAAAATTGTCAAAAATGAAACAAAACGTCTAAAAATTATCAAAAAAAAATTAGTTTGTGAAAAATCCTAATAAACATCTAACTCAGAATTTCAAGTTTGTCTAAAAATTAAAACATCAAAATGAGTCGAAAGTTTAAAAAAAAAATGTTAATAGTTCGAAAATTTGACAAAGTTGTCTTAAAATTATTGTGTATGGTGTAAAAAAAAAACATCAAAATTATAAAAATAGTCAAAATTGACAACTGTCAAAACGGTTGAAAAATTTAAACAAATATTTAATGCAAGCCAACTTAAAATAGAAAAATTTCAAAAGACCCTCGCATTGCATAGGTCGGGCTTCATTCTTTAAATGAACAACCAAATCAAACGCAACAAAAAAAATGTCATTTTTTAAACATTCCCACTGAAGCGAAACAATGCTGTTATTCAAAATTAATTTTTGTTAAAAATCCTGTTTTTTTTATTATTTCTTAATTCTGTTACAGTAAAGCGAACGTAACAGAACTAATAACATCAAATGACACATTAATAATCAATGAAAAATATAACGTAATATAAAATGGCCAGTGACGCACAAAATAAAAATTTCCATTGTATCCACGATGAGTAGCAATAAAAAAAATTGAGTACATAGTAACTTTTACACCGACGCCTATTTGAATTTTATACACAAATTAGCGATTCGTTCTGACGCATTGGAATATCTCCGCCAGTAATCACTAATTCTACAACACGTAACAGTTTAAAAGGTTGTAAGAACTAAGAAATCGCATTGGCACCGGGACGCTATCCGAAAATTGAGACAACGTCACGCGACACTAACGCAACTGAAAAAGCAATGAGTTTTATAATAAGTCACGTTTCAAGAATTTCTATTTGATGTAATAACAATGGCATAGATGGAACTAAATTGTAATTAACAACAAACAAAATTGTAGAAATTATAATATAATAAATAAATAACATTGCATTTCAATATTTTTTTTTTTATTTACTGTAATATCAATAATATAATATAATATAATAATAATAATAATAATAAATAAATAAATTGCAATTAATAATTTTAACTGAATAAGTAAAAACAACGTTGATAATAATAAATATTACTAATAGATAATCGCGTCATCCATGGAAAAATCCGCTTACCGATTAAATAATTTAATTGGCATAGTCAAAGTAACTTTCATAAATTAACCAATTACTACACTCTTACCGATGAGATTTCGTGAAATTAAACTCAAAAATTAATTCACATTTTCTTTTTTACAAGACGTACGTTTTAAACAAAGTTATATATCACTAGTCACATATCACTAATTTGCATTTCAATATGTTAAAGTTTTTTGGTTTGTAAAGAACGGGTTTTAAATAATTTTAATCGCGAGCTCGTCGACATTAAAAATATGAAATATTAAATAATGACGTTCCAAAGTTTTTAACGACTTTTTAATATTAAGAAAAACTATTTTCGGTAGAACATTAAATTTATAGCGTTTAAAATTGTGACATGTTTAAGGTCAATTTTGAATAGCAGAAATGTTGCAAGAAAGGTTTTAAATTCTGCTGAAATATTAGCGAGTTCTGCACGAACGTGGTTGAAATAATTATTTATTTCCACTAAAAATAACGTCCAAAGTTTATAATATAGTTAAATAGCGTGCGTCTAAAGTTGGTCGGACTTAAAATCTACACGCTATAGCAAAGATACAATAACATATGAAACCTTATCTTGACGTTTAACGCCGCATAAAGTAAACAAGCACACAAACATAGAAAGTGAGATAAAATGAATCACACAGTTTACGCAATGTTTTTAAATAAAATAAGTCACGCATATAGAATAGTTTCTAATAGTATTCGTATAGGAATCATCTACCTAAATACATGTCGCCGCTGTTAATTGTTTTAATCCAAATAAATCCGACGGCTGTCGGGCCAAGTCCACCACATCAACACACCATGCAAATAACCACGTAATTTTATCGTCGCATGAAGCACGCACTTTTCGCACACTTCGTAGTTCGCACTCGCGGTCGTAAACAAAGTTAGCGGCGGCGGCGATGAAAAACTGCTCAACTGTTCGTGTGTGTTTGGAAGCGTTCACTAGATCGTCCAGTTCGATGTCCAGCACACTTCCACGGCACTCTTTACTACTTCGATCGATAGACTCACTTGTAAACACGCACGATTTCCCGCATTTGTTCATAATTTCGCCGTTTTTCCGTCGAAAAATCATCTTCGTATCGTTCGTGGCGCTCGTAGCCGTTCGTCGACAGTTCGGTAACAACAAGCATGACAAGTATGTAAAGTATTGGAGGAATTGTGGACACATTGCTCGCATTCTAACCGATATTTTAGCTAAAACACTGCGTAAACTGTATGAAAAGGGCGTCCGGACGGACGTGTACTTACCAGAAACGAAAATCGACGCCCGTTCGTGGAGTTTTCGGTCAATTAGGACGGATTTTGGTCCGTAAATACGAAGAGTCGGTCGGTTATTGGTATGCCAGGAATGGTACAAAGAATCTAGACAACGCAACAACTACAGCGCACCTGAAACGCGCATGGTAAGCGCTCCGGAGCCAGTTTTGATCCTCGTCTTTCCCCACCGCACCGCCATTAAATGTTACTAGAAAATTAATATTACGCGCCACCTATACCGCGTTATAATTACTAAGATTCGCGCCAAAAAGTGCACACCGCCATCTATTGAGCCGAAGAAAATATCAACCAAACTCATGCCACTATTGCACAATGTGTTGCATAAGTAAAAACAGGTTAGTTTTATAATTTATTCAAACTTTCACCGCATGCCTTAAATAGCACTCTAACTTTAAACGACCTAAAGACATTTGTGAAAGATATAATTTGCATAAAATCGCCCCGTTGTAATTGTGATCATGTTTACCACCCATCGGTAGTGCCAGTGATGCCAACCTAATCTTAGTTGTATAACATTTGGTCTATATAACCGTTGGGTATTGAAATGCATAAAGAGGTCCATTTCCCTCCTTGACCAGTCTGCGTATTTGGAATAATATAGTACCTAATACGGTGTTCTTATATATAATCCCGCTTTGTTTATAAAATATGATTTATGTAGAAGTACATATAAAATGAGTTTTTGTCCTCGCGCAATTCTTGAACCTGGCCGAGGAAAAGTTTGCGCCAGCCCTGATTATATAATGATAACTGGGCAAATTTTCTTGCAAATCAGTTATTACTGGGAATATAACTCTAAATCAGGGATTCCCAAAGTGGTCGATATCGATCCCTTAGGGTACGATATCGGTTTCCCTGGGGTCGACATAAACGAAAAGTGAGTTTGGGGGTCGACGAGGTCTAAAAATCGACCCCTATTAATTAACACAAGTACTTATTTGAAGCTTTCAAGATACTGTATAAGTTGTGTTACGTGCACCAACTTGTTATAAGAATGACAAATATTGTAATAGGAAGTATCATTGTTGTACTTAAAAAACTCAACAAGTCGATAAGCGTGCACAAGTTCGTACAAGATGATAAAACATGGCAAGTCAGTAAGCGTGGACACGTTCATGCAAGATAATGAGTTTGAGCGTACAAGTCTTTCAGGCACGTTTTAACTTGCTCGATATTTGACGCATATACTCGATTTAACACGAACGAAATCATGATCAAGTTCAAGTTCAAGCATGCTCCTGAAATTTCACTATATAACAAGCTTGTACTTAGGTTGAAAGTTCATTTGCGTTTTAAAATTCGTTGGAGCTTGAATGATAATACACTCATCTACTAATTTATTTCAATATAAAGTGAATTAAAATAGAGATAGGATAGGATAAAAAACTTCATACTTTTTAAAAATGTGGATATAATTTTTTTAATTATTGATATTAAGTTCGGTATACTTGTTCGATTGATTTTGATACTTGATAATAACACTTGAATGTGTATATATAAAAAAAAAACAAACCACTTAATTTATTAGCAAGTATAGATTTTGAAACGTAGGGAATATTAGGTAATAATTAAAGAAAATACAACAGTTGGTGTTAATAATTTTTATTTCATTTAATCACTTAGGAACAAAGGGATATGTATTTAATTTGTATATAAACATTTTTAATATACATTTCATCATAATATTTAAAAGAGATCATAGTACAAAAACAGTCAACAAAAAAATAAATAAAAGCGCTAAACCTCTAAACAAAACCGAGTATTTTGGTTATAGTCCTACGTTAAATGGAAGCTGCACCGACGAGATTACAAACTAGTGCACCACTCAAACTATATAAATATATCACATGTCTAAATTTACGCAAGGTAAAATTTTCGAAGAGTAATCTCTTAAAATTCGCGCGATATATAAAAATTCCTCTCTCTTTAGAAACTTTAATTTTGAACAAGATTACCATTTAAAAGTACGATACACGAAACGAAACGTAATTGACTAGTATTTATAGCGGAAGTTCTACGATTAGTCTATCTTCCAACCAATTGCGGGCGGGGGCTTGTGAAGACCCCTGGCTACTACCATGCGCTCGGTGGGGAAATTAAATATCAACGTACAGTGAAAGGCCATGTTTGCCGTCGCAATAACATATTCGCACAGAGCGAATCGACTAAAAGCTGAAAAAAATCGTTTATTATAAAATCATAGGTTGTGTCCATGTCTTTTTATGTATTTGGCTGCATCACATGAAATCATGTTCAACAATTAAATTCCCTATCATGCCTGATTGTATTTAATTTAAATGAAACAATTTGACAAATATATGGAAATTATTATTTAGAACTTTAAGTACACACAAAAATATTATTTACAAGAATTTCACAAGGACACAAGAACAACCACAATTGTGTTTCAAAGTCTAAAAGTACCTAAATATAGTTATTGCTAACTTACCCATATCATGACATAGTAATCGATGTTCTATGAAAAATGCAACCATTCCAACAGTACTAACAACCGATATGAACAACAAGCACTGCTTGTAAAATATCTCTTTATCGAAAGCGTGTATTTCTTTCCTACTTAACGCTATTTTTTTAAGAGCTTTTATTGCCGCTACCATATGACCAAGACTGCTCAGCATAAAAACTATGAACAACTTTTCATGCACAGCTACAAAACACACGAACGAAAATCAATTATTGTATCGTCTAATCTAACATCAATAGAAATTTCCGTTGTAAGAAAATTCCACTTGACGTAGTCCTAACTAACAATACGAAATCTTTATTACGGAAACTCTGACTTACGGTAGTTTTCGACGTTCGAAATGTAAGTCACCCCCGCTAGTGACGATATTTCCATGATGTTAAACCAAAAGGCGGCGTTCAACCACCACCGCGCTTCATGCTGCACCTGATGCACGAGAAAGTTAAAAATTTTCATTTTCATTTATAAAAACGTACCTGCGTTGGCACAGTTTTCTCGATTAGATTTTCCTGGTATGACTTATGCACCGCCGCTATAATATACCTTGGTCCTATGTGTAAAGCAACTGTCACCCTCCATAGATATCTTTGGGGACTTACACCAGTTATAGCGCTTATCGACGGCACTATGTTATAAACCTTAAACGATTTCTTTTATAAATAACTAACGATTATTACGCGAGGTTTACTTGGCAGTGCGTTTCGTGGACTTCCTCCGGCTGGAATATATTCGCCGTCACAAAGCATATGACAAGGGCACAGAACGGAAATGCAGCTGTAACGAGGCAAAGCTTTTTAAAATTTAGCGAGTAATGAACGGTAACGTCCCAATACGAAGCATCCCCTCTATAATCGCTCGGTTTCATCATACACACCAAATTATATACAAAATGTATATAAATTAATACACCGTCTCAGGAGACGCGCAATCATCATGTTAGACTGGAAAGAAAACATCTTTTATTTGCAGGTTAATAGTTAGGGTGGTTGGCGTCGCAGCAATTTGTCTTTAATCTACGTTACAAATAACACATTCGTGGCCACAATACCTCTGAAAGTAATTTATCATATTCACGTTACCGAAAATCAACTCATTCCAAAAATAAAAATTGACATTTAAACAAAGCGCTTTATCGAGTGAAACACCACTATTTATGCGCCAATAGTGCTCCAAACTTGTGCGTAAAACACTTCTGATTTTAGTTATCTTGCGGAACGTTTAAGTGCGTCGTTATTCGAGCAGCTATGTTTAAATTCGCCAAGAAACTAATTTTAGCATTGATTTTGCAAATCTATAATTATAAATTGCATCTGAATCAATGCGATGCGCGAAAATCTTTATTTTTGTAACATACGTAATTGTTTGTCGTCGTTTTATAGAAAGTCGAAAAACTTATTGCTTTGTTAATATAAACGGGTAGGAAACAACTTAAAAGTTCTTGTTAAAACCATAATTGCGATGTTTATGTATAGTGTCTGAAATGTTGTCTTCTACAATTACTGTATCCGAAAATTTGATTATTTGTCAAAGTATTTTTGACATATTAGAAATTTCAAACCTTTTGGCCAATCAAACATCTTTGTTCGAACTGTCAAATAGCGCAACCATTTTGTAATCACGGAATATGCCATTGTCATCGAAGTTATGAATTACGTCTTCGTTGTTTACGTTACGTTACGTTACATTCTCTTTAGATAAAGGAGTATTTCAGAGTGTGAGATTCTGTCAAGTTCACCCAGCTCTAGTTTTGTCTCACCATAGACTCTGAAGACATGCCTTGCTGTCTCATCAGTTTCAAGGCATAGTCGGCGATCGCTGGCCTCAGCCTGATTATTTCGATTTCACCAATTGTCCAATTTGACTTTTTTTTCTACAAATATTTTTAGAACGCATTCATAAAATTCTTCTATCATTGCCTATGCTTAGCATGGCTGATGAAATAGTATTCGAACTTAGTCTGTCGCTAAAGACCTGTACAGTATAATATCTGTTGGAAAGGAGGTGCTGTCGGATAGCATCATCCAAAAAATCTCTTTTTACAGAATTGTATTTCAGCAAAGAAATTTACCCCTCTTTTGAATTCAAATTACAGAGAAGTCATTGAAGCCAGCGCAACCAAATCCAATTATGAACCAATCAGAGTACTCGTCCCTATTACATACAAAAACCCATATGTACATCAATAATTTTTCCAAAATAATCCACTACTGCGGCTTGATGGCAAACCAAGTGACGCTTCTCTCTCCACGCACTCCCACTCCGAGCCGAGATAGGAGGCAACTTAACTTATACGGACCTCGATGCAGACCAACGTTCCAAACAATTCCAATTGTGTGAAATTTTTGATTTTGAAAACACCGTTTTAGAGATCTACCGATTTATGATTAATTGCGCCCATAAAAACTTAATTTCAATTTTAAGAGATACTTCAGTAGAAGGACAATGTGAAGTTACAGGTATTGTGTATTCCGATTAGAAACACAGGTTGCAGTATCTTAAAGTAATCTACTGATATTTATCCCTACCACAAATACTTTGACAACAATTTAGCTCCTTTTTAACCAGTTAATTTGTTTGCAATTAAATTAATTGGAGTAAAATATTGGACAACATCTTCATTAATTTCTTTGCAACCCTTTGTAATTGTAAATGAAACATAACTTGAAAATATTTTATTTATTCATACACAATCATATAAAATTACACCTCGATTCATCAATTTCACTTCAACAGGGCTTTCAACATATTCTCTAACTTAATGCAATCGGCAGCGAACTTTCGTATACCATCCGACAATTTATCAGTCGCCATTTGATCTTCGTTCAGCATCCATCTGAATTTAGCCTCGGTAAGTTGCACTTTCTCGATAGACGACTTACTTGCAACTTCTTTGCACAATTTTTTAGGTATCGCTTGATTACATGCCTCCAATTCCCCTAGTAATTTCGGGCTAATCGTCAGCAAGTCACAACCGGCCAGTGCCATAACTTCACCTAAAAAAAAACAGTTTGTGAAACGAATACGAAGAACAAGGAGTTTGTGTGTGAGTATTAGCGCCATTTTAATTTTTTCAAATACAAAAGATTTTAACGTACCAATATTTCTAAACGACGCTCCCATTACAACAGTCTTGTATCCAAATTTCTTGTAATAGTTGTATATTTTCGTCACTGACACAACGCCGGGATCGTCGTCCGGCTCAAACGACTTCTTATCGGTGTTAGAGACATACCAATCCAATATGCGTCCCACGAACGGCGATATTAACGTTACACCTGCTTCGCCGCAGGCGATCGCTTGTGCCATCGAAAACAACAAAGTGAGATTGCAATGGATCCCGTCTTCTTGTTCAAGGATTCTACGATGATATTAGATTAAATGGCGAGTTAAAAAAATGGTTGTGGACTTAAATTAAAAGGTGAGTTAAAAATTAGACTGTGGACGTACCGTGCAGCTTGTATGCCTTCCCATGTGGACGCCAATTTGATTAAAACCCTTTCCTTGCCGATGCCCTCATCGTTGTACAATTGGATTATTTTTCGTGCCTTCGCAAGGCTCCCTTCGATATCGAACGATAATCTGTTAAATAAATTGTTAGCAATTGGAAAAACAAGTTGTGAAGATACTCACCGTGCGTCTACTTCAGTCGAGACTCTTCCTGGTACGATTTTTAATATTTCGACGCCGAAAAGAACGCAGAGCTTATCCATCGCAGAATCTAGTTTTTCTTCGGCTGTTGAACCCACTTTTTTACCGTAATGAACGGCTTTTTCTATCAAAGACTTGTATTGAGGCAAATTTGCGGCTTGAAGAATTAAAGATGGGTTTGTGGTGGCGTCCGTTGGTTTGTACTTCGTCATGGCTGTATGGACAAGACATTATTATTATTATTATTATTAGAAACCAGCCACCAAATCCATTTGGGTTCACATTTAATTAAATAAAATGATCTTGACAAACACCAGGCAAGTTTATACACAATGTTATGGTTGTGTTTTATTTACGTTTAGGTACATCTGTATCAAAGATTACACATCTTACGCGCATTTACTTATATTAGGGATGAGTGGATATTTCTGAAAACGTTGTAGAGGTTTATTGCTTTCCCCCATACCATATTAGCCCCGGCGGTGGGGTTGTTTGCGGAAAAAATATATTCGTCATCAGTCCGCGAACAGTTTAGTCGTGCTCTCACAGTAGCGTGCGGGTTCGCATGGAATAGGGCGACTGTTCGTCATAGTAGTTGCATTTTTATTTTGACATTTGTATTATGGTCATTGGTGTGAACAATGACTAGTATTATTGGGTGGTTATTGAGATGTATTAATGACAACTGCTTCGAGGACGTTACAGTTATGCGAGTGATTGTCAATGGAATTGTGCAAACTGAATGCAGTGGTGCTGTTGATGCTGTGTTGCTGTTGTCGTTGTTACGGCTGATGTTGTTGCGAGATGCAACTGGGTTCCCGGTGAACAGTTATCTATTTGTGGCATGCGAGGGTGATGCATTCCTGTCAGCGTTGCGAGGCGGGATCGCACTGGGGCATATTGACACAATTCGATGAATTGTTGGTACGCGATGTTGTCATAATGTCTTTGTTATAGAACTCGTATACATCAAATTAATTAGTAATTTTTTTTTTAAATAAACCTGGAAATATACTCGCTTTCAAAACAAAATAATGTAAATTTTGATTTTGTATTAAATTCTAATTAAATTGTACTGATCATCGATTGAGCTGAAAACGTATTATTTAAATAATTTGGGTTGCCCGGAACTAAAATATATACATTTGGGTAGCAATTTTTAAAAACCGTTAAAAATTCATATATTCGCGTTTGAGAACCACTGGCCCACAATCTAGATTTCTAGATCATGTCCACCAACTGTAGATTCATAAAATATGTTTATGCCAACTAAATATAAAACAACTATTAGCAAACATTTTCATCTCTAAAACGAACTGTAATCTGAAATATTAAGACACCACGCATGAACTATCATCCGTTACAATAATTTCGAATAATTTTCCGCTTGGAAATTGTGCAAACTCCACGCGGGTCACCTTCACTTCCCAATCGAAGACAAGGACGCACTTACGATCGCGCGGCGTCCAAAGCGAGACGTGCAATAATGATAAGCAATAAGTAAAAATAATACCTTCGAAATCGCCGGTGTCGGCCACCACGACCGTGAAGGCCTTCAGCTGTTCCAACGAGTTCATCGTCTTGCTTCTCTTGCACTGAGGTTGATCCGACATCGCAGCGGAGTAGGTGTATTTAAAAAATTACAACAAAAACAGTTCGATAATGTGGCACATGCGTCGCGCAAGAAGCTCGGATTACGAGTCGTTTTTGCTACGCGTGTAACTCGATAGTTGCTCTCACCTCGCGCTATTTGAACCAATCATTTGTTAGATTTAAGTAGTCGGACAATCTTGCGCGTTTATTATTTCAGTGGAAGTAATACAAGACGAGCTTGAATGTGTGTAAAGAAATGCAGACTTAAAAATGCAACCTTTACAAGGCTTATAATTGTACAATCAATCATTGTTTATCTTTACTAATTATTTATCCGTTTATATTTTAATTAGTTTTTATCATTTAAATCGAATATAAATATTACAGGTGGGATCAAGGCAGATCCACATAGTATTTACTCTTTTTAACTTATCTCCTATTAATATTTTTAGGCACTTAAAGCCAATTTGCTTGCATTTTCAATTTTTTAAGAATTTTAGATAATTTTTGTTCACGTGAAACTCTCTGCATGCAATTATGTTAACGAAATAATGGTGTGCTATATATAGTTATGAAACAAACAACAGATCAGTGGCGTTTCAATCTGGTGGCACAAGGGGTTTCAAGGTGGGTTTAAATAATTTTTAATGTTATTACATTAAAAATTGTTTTAATTAATAACATCTGCAGAAATCGAAATTGAACCATTGACGTCTAAGATTGTTTTTTTTTTAATTTTCTTATGGTGCCCTAATCACATTTTTCTGATTCGTGCCACCTCTCCCTAAATTCATATATTAAGTTGATGGTATTAATGAAACTAAATAATCTTAAATTGTATTTATAATATAGATAATACATACATGCAATAAACCTTAATACAAATTACTGTAATAGAATATGAGTTATAAAACTAAAGATACAATAAACATCAAATTTGTGGGGTCAGTATAGTAGGAGAAACTGACAACAGAGTATTAAATCCCCCATTCAATACGCAAACTCTTCCAACATTACATTTCAATAAAAATTCTGGAAACTAGAAAATAAACCATTGTTTAAAGTTGGCTTTAAATTTCCTCACAACCCTTACCAGCACCAAATCAGTGTCTTCATTCCCTAGAACGACCACATTTTTGTCAACGTTATCCTTCAACAAGAAACCATGAAAACCCAAACTTTCAATATTGGCTTCGCCAAATTTCACACTTGAAAATGGCACGTTAACGCTTCCAATAACACCACATCGATGGAACCTGAAATATTGCAAATAAACAACGTCGAGCTACTTATATGAATATTACTGCGTTGGATTTCTGATATCAACGACGATAATTTCCTGCGGACTATTCCTAACGATGTCGACAAAATCCGCGACGTTAAGTTTCGGGCATCGTTCGTTTGGATCAGCATCGGGGCCCTAAAACTTACTTTTAACGCAAATCAAACGAGCCGAGTTACGTACGTTTTCGAATTGTTCGTGTTGCTCGCTTTGGTGCTTCCTCGCCGTGATGCTCTTCGGCGTCTTTCGGTATGTTTTCAATGAATCGCTTACGCACTTTTCCATGTCGACCTCGGGAAGGTCCGAAAAGAGCAAAATGCACTCATTGAATCCAGAGCTTAAAAGCCTCGGTCTGAGCTGTGTGAGCACGGAGAGGCCGATGTGCAACGGGAACGACGAATCTCCCAACAGCAATTTATCCCATAAATGCAAAATCTTATGCAATGGAAACACATCTAACAAAAAAAATCGTTCAATTACAATCGAAAAATGCAATATTGCAATACTTACGAGAAAACATTGTCAAAAACCACGGTATTGCGAATAACTCTGGGATAAATTTAATGGTGTAGAGGTGATTCGCCAGAGTCGGATCGTGAAACGCAATCAGTTGCGAAAACTTCAATAGGTATTCTTGTATAATTGCAGAGTTGTCTTTTAAAAAGAATTTGTGCAGGTATTTGGGGATAAATGTTGATAAACAAGCAAACGCCATTGCTGGAAAGTAAATAAATATGTCATGATATGATCGGCGGTGGATCAAGATTTTGGCGCGAATAAATAATTGGTGCCTCCTAATGCTCGATGTTATTTAAAATAACGTTAAAAGTATTTTTATTATTTATGTATCTGACGTCAAGGAAAATATGACAGAGTTAAATTATTTACACTTCATAACAATATTTTTTACAATAATAAATTATTATTGTAAGACACATCGTGTTGTGTTAATTTTTAATTCTATTACTACGCTCGGTTTATTTTATAATTTTACCTTCGTTATTAAAATTCAAATACAGAAAAGGAGCTGTCAAGGAATCTAAACCTTGCCAGTAAACATACTGACAATTTTTATAAACCCACGCTTTTAGTATCCTCTTCAATTTCGTGTGCCCCTCTGCAGACGACAGCAATTCATTATATTGATGACACCTTGGTATATCAACTTCGATCTAAAAACGTCGCAAATAATTTAATTAAAAAATAGCCGTATGACTCACCTGTCTATCCGTAACAGTAGGCGTTTCTTTATCAATTTTAACGTACTCCGTTTGATAATCTCCGACAACGTATAACAATGCTCGCCATATCTCCCCTCTTAATAAAGGTGGTATGTCCTTTTCGGCTTCTTTCACGATTAAATCTGCCGTAAATGGGAAACCCTACGCAGAAGTAATAAATAAAAATACCAAACCAAAGTTATCTCCATAATTGCTTACGTGCAGCAGTCGCCTGAACAAAATCACCCGGTGAAATTGATACTCCGGATCTTTTTCTTTAATAACCAAAGGGAGATCGGTTACGTCGTAGGGTACGGGTTCGGATTTTGCTATGATACGGGATTTGGTGTGAATGAGTGGATAGAAACTAATTATGGGGATCTGCTCAAACCTTTGATACAAAGCGTCTAAAGGCATCGGAACGATCCGGGGATCGTACAGCGTCGCCGGATTGCGTTCTTGTCCCAAGATGGTCCCATCTATCATAATCAAACTACACACAACTTCGTATCACAATTGGGCATAAAGTTGTCTCACCTTGGAAGCGATAAAATGGGCGGGCTCGACCTGATCAAGCCTTGATTTTTCAATTCGATGTAAACATCGCCGCCGGCGAGTTGCCACCAGTGGTAAAATTCGTTCAACGTAAATATTTCGAACCGGGGACATATTTTACTCTTGCGTGGTGTCTTGTTGTTTTTCAATTCTTCAAAGAGCGCATTTTCCAATAGTTCGGCTGCGGTGGGCCTGTCTTTTGAATAAATACTTAAGCATTGTTCGATTAACGCTTTGAGATCTGAAGGTAGACGCTGAAATGTATCCGTGGTGTAAATGGTAAGTTTGCATGGGCGACATTCACCTGATACAGTTCTAAACAGTTGTGTTCGCTTGCGATCCGTTCTAAAATCGAGCCGTTGCACTGCACCAAGCTTAACACCTTTTTTATTCGTTGGGATATTTTCAAAGTGCTCCAAAGAGTTCTGTTCAGAACGAGTTCTGTTAAGACGATGCCAAGAGACCAGATGTCTACTTTTGGATTTGATGGTAAACCTTCAGGGCCTCCTAGATACACTTCAGGAGCTGTGTATAACAATTGTCTGTAACGTAAATTCACGTAAGACAATTGAACCCATTTACCATATATTTATTATTAGAGGCAGTTTCAGATGGAAACAAAGAATGCAAGACATCGAGGCCTTTATTTTTATAGATTTGTAGTAACTTATAGTACCTCAAATGATAAAAATCAATTTACTATAATTACTGATTAATACTAGCAGTCAACAGTTGCTTGGAGAACTTTCCAGAACACAATTGCGATTAAATATCCCATTCATTTAGCGATCAAGCGGTGACAAACAGCTTACGGTGAATCCAGATTATTAACCATGGCTGTACTTTAAGAAGCCCAAAGAAATTTAATTTGTAAATAAATATATTACTATACATATTATAAATATGTACCATCTCTGTATTATGTTCAAGAACAAGCTATTTTTGTATTGAAAATAAATTTCAGCGCATGTAACAAGTGACGACGACCGTTTCGCCCTCTGTGGACTCATCAGGTCACCCCACATACATTTGTATTTTTAAATATGACGGTACCACTGTACCACAATTTAATCTTAGAGGCTAAAAACCAATCAATTTAAATATTTCAAGGGCAGATCCAATTGTATACTTAAATATCATATTCAAAAAATTATTGTTCATCATTAGGTTTATATTTGTCGAAAAGGAATGATAAAAACCACGAAAAAATAAGTTGACCCCGACGTGATTTGAACACGCAACCTTCTGATCTGGAGTCAGACGCGCTACCGTTGCGCCACGGAGTCATACGAATTAACGGAAGTAAAGCCATATTAGTACCCATAACCTATACATTATTTTGAAAATCCACATTTAATCATAAAAACTTACATTATTGGAAACGAAACTAATCTTCCTTGACCCGTCATGTGATACATTCCATAGTTGAATAGTTTTATATCGCCGTTCGCTTGTACCAAAATGTTCTCCGTGCTCAAGTTACGATGGACGATATTTCGTCCATGCAATTCGTTCAGAGCGACCAGCACCTGATAAGTCGTTCTTATTACCTCGTCGGTTGTAAGCGGCGTCTTTCCAATGTAATTCACCAGAGGATCGCCACAATATTGCGACACCACGATGATACGTTCTGTCGAAGCTTCCGCTGATTTAAAAGGTAAATTTCATTGGAACTTACCCACCGTGTTTGCCGCGGATGACATCCAAGTATTGGCATAAGTGCTTATGTTTTAAGCTCCGCAGCAGCTGAGCTTTGCCGTAAATTGTAATGGAATTGGGCGTTAAAGGCAATCCGTTGCTGCCGCACGTGTCCCCTTTATGGAGTTTTGCGAAGAAAGTTAGCGCCCCGAATTGCAATTCGGGACTTTGAAGTAAAGCCAATGATGTTGCAATCATGTCGGTTGTGTTTCCTTTAATTAGTACATAATTTAATATTTGTGTTGAGGTTATGTACAATATTTGTAAACAACTATTGACAAAGTAGAGGGCGCACTTTATCGAGAATGTGTCAATTAATTTGAATAAATTTGGAGTTTGTGTAAATGCAGGTATGGTTACATTTTTGTATTTATTTTAGTTATTAAATATTTCAGAAACTTTTTTAGTCTACAAAGGGTACAACGAAAATGCTCTTAATTAGAATGTATATATTTAAGTTTTACATCATCCGAACATTCTTAAAGCAAGAAAAATTACCACATATAAAAACGTTTAATAAATCATTGAAATTAATTAATCCTTCTCTGCGATGATGACCAGGTGTCTATCAATCTCTGCCTCGCTGAGTTTCGTGAATTTTTGATTATCCTTAGTGACGATGCCCACCTCGATTTCCGTAGGTTTGAAGTCGACTGATAACACACTAGACAGACAACTAATCGCCAACTGCACGGCATCATCGTGTTTCAGTTCCTGCTTCTTCTTTAATTTTTTCTCGAGGTAACTGTTAGCTTCCGTTTGTTTAGCTCCGACACTTACTGCGCGATACCCGCAGTAATACCCAGCCGGGTCAGTTTTGTAAACACATGGACCCTTTTCGGCGTCGTAAGCGATTAAAATCATCGAACAACCCAACGGTCTCATTTCGGCGTTTTGAGTGTACACTTGCGATATATCGGCTATTCTTCTGCACAAGGCGTCTATGGGCATTTCATAATCGAATTTGTACTTGAACTGGGCTGCTTCGTAACGGGCCCTTTGAACCTGCGACTTGCTGTCAGCTATCATTCCGGTCATGACACAACCCGAGTTTTCGGTTAATTGAAACAAGTGACTTATGGTGTTGGCGTCGATTAGCTTGTCTGGTATCTTCTTCTGCGTGACGCAAACTGCTGTGTCGACTCCTTTCAGCGCGACGGAGGTTAGGCCGGCTTGATTAATTGCTTTAAACGCGTATTCTACCTGATATAAACGGCCTTCCGGCGAGAATATCGTAATGTGTCTATCAAAACCTGCACTACTTCCGCGAGACATCTTCTATTGGTTTATTTGTAAAGAAACCACCAGAAATAAACCAACAACACAATGACAATACAGTTGTCAAAATGTGTAATTTGTTGAACGTACGTTTGAAATTGAAGATGGCGTTAATTTTACAAATCATTGGGTACGTTCAACGATTCCAGTTGGAAAATACGTTCAAATATTATTTTAATTATTATTATTAATTTAATTTTTAAACCTTAGTTATGATTCACGATCTCGTGTTTTTAATAAAAAATAGTGTGGAACGTTTATTAAATAATTAAGCATTACATTTTAATGAGAAAGTTTACTCACTTAACCAACCGCAAAGGTTTTAAATTGGTAAGTGTTTGTATCATGTAGTAAAAAAAATAGAGATAGGATTTTTAAAGTAATTTGGGTATGGGGGTCTGAGGTATCATTTGGAAAAGGGGTCTCTTGCCCAAAATAGTTAGGGAATCCCTGCTGTACAACATGCCGATAGTTCGTGTTCTGAAAGATAGATGGGTTTTTAACAACCAATCAGGAAGGTGCGTAGACCAACGACCAGTTTGCATCCAAGATTGCATGTTGACGTAACTAATTTCCACCACTTCACCGCCACGTTTTAATACATTTCCCGTAAACATTACTTATTGTAGAATATGAATCAAATTATGCAAAATACATTCCCCTATACTTCTGCCCAGCAGTTTCGCCAGAAACATGTGCTTTTCAAAAGTCACACCTATAGATTGTAATTACAAAATTGATAATGACGAACAAGGTAAAATATAATCTATGATATACAACATATATTATGTTAATGTACATTAGTTGCTATTATAATTTCAAATTCGTATTACATCCCGGTTCCCAGAGTTACGATAATTAGCTCTTGCGTAATATTTTACCACAAAATGACCTAGAACGTTAATTAGGCGATAGCGAAATTTCCATTAAAAGCGACAATTTTATTAACTTATTCGACCGTGTAGAGAATTCTGAACTTGCATTAAGTAACAGCACCAGGTGTTAACTGCTATTATTTTCTGTCACGTTCAAAAAACCTCCGACTAATAATTGAAAATGTTCCAAACGATCTTCTTGGAAGCTTTTCATACGTGCATTGCGTAATGAACAAATAAGAATATTTGCGATGCGATATCAATTAATCCATAATCCTCCATAAATCCAGATTTACGTATTAGCGGCGAAAATTCACTTTCACCGTCTCGTGCGCGCAGAGATCTTGTGTTGAGTATTGCCCGGCGTATTGAGCTAAAACTAATTATAAGTGTAATCATCAGTTTCCGATAAAAAATCTTCAAGGCAAGATGTCCAACGTAATGAGTTCTGTAAGTATATAGATAAATGATATCGCTAATTGCTTGTAATTGTTGATAGCTATTCATGTAAAGTGCACTTCGACTAGCGAATGAGCTTAAAATGAGCAGTAAGGACGAAAGTAATCAGGTATGAATATTGAATATTGAAATTGCATACATAATAAAACATTGTTGTTCGTCGTTATTGCATATTTTTTCTTGAACTTTGAGGTTATGCCTGGTTTAAATCAATTTCATGTATTGTATGTAACGACATACATATCGTTCATTGTACTGTGTAATAATTCAATTAATTTGTATTTGTAGCTCAAATATGTAAATCAATTCATAGTGTGTCTTTCTAGTAAATCATCACGACTGCAATGTTTTGGTAAGGGGTAAGAGATAAGATGACGAGCACTTTAAAACTGCAATATCAATTGGTAATTAAGCCGTTGCCTTGTTTGGCCTAACTGATTTATTTGGCGTAACTAATTTGCATCTATAACTTTATTAATGTTAGAGAGCATTGTTTGTAACAAAATAAGACTTTATGGTGATAACAATAATATGGCAAGGTCATGTGAAGGTTTTTTATCTCTATGTTAAATTTATGATTATAATCCTTTATGTTGCTTGCAGTTAATACCAGTTGTATTGGGAATTGGTATATTAATAACAACTGCCATCGTGTACAAGATTTATTTCTTCGACAAAAAATCTAATAAATCGAAACCATCCGAGAAGAAAAAGTTGGTAGCACTTGCTGACTCGCAAGTGAAATACGCATTCCCGCTGATCGAAAAGGAAGAAATTTCCCACGACACCAGAAGGTACCGTTTCGGTTTGCCCAGCGATGAACACGTCCTCGGTAAAAATTTCCTTAAAAACCAAATTCCCTTTGACATTTAATTAATTTAGGTTTACCCGTCGGCCAACACATCCAACTGTCCGCTAGGATTTCCGACGAGTTAATCGTACGATCGTACACTCCCGTTTCGTCCGACGACGATTACGGCTACGTAGATTTAGTCGTCAAGGTGTATTTCAAAAATGTCAATCCTCATTTCCCCGAGGGCGGCAAAATGTCGCAGCATCTGGAAAGCCTCAAGATCGGCGACACGATCGACTTTCGCGGGCCGTCAGGCCGATTGAATTACACAGGAAACGGGAAGTTTTTGATCAAGAAGCTTCGTAAGGATCCCCCTCAAACGGTGCACGCTACAAAGGTGTCTATGATCGCCGGCGGTACGGGAATCACGCCGATGCTTCAATTGATCAGGCACATAACGAAAGATGCCGGTGATAACACTCAACTTAAATTGTTGTTCGCCAATCAGAAGGAAAAGGACATCCTCGTCAGGAAGGAGTTGGAAGAGTGCGCCGCCGCTCACCCTGATCAATTTAAATTGTGGTACACTTTAGACGTGCCTCCAGAGGGTACGTTGACGTCGTTTTAATTCTCAAATGTACAACTGGTATGTTCTAGGTTGGAAATATAGTTCCGGATTTGTGAATGAGGAAATGCTGAAGGAGCATTTGTTTCCTCCAGCGCCCGATACTCTCGTTTTGATGTGTGGGCCACCGCCGATGGTCAATTACGCTTGTATTCCAAATCTTGACAAGCTGGGGTACAACAAGGACCTGTATTTTGCATATTAATATTTTTTTGTCTGGTGCTATTAATTTTAGATGATGGAAAGCAATTTGAGTTCAATACTCTCAGATAACGCGCAAATAAATTTAGTGTATTAAACATAGGAAATTGTATTAGCTTATTCAGAAATAAGCTGTAGATTTATAACTTTCATGCGATTGCAAATAATCTCTGTATTATTTATGTTATTTTTCTGCAAGTGAAGATCACTAACTCGGCGAATCACAAAAAAGATCATTGAAAAAATTAATTATGTGGGTTGTGAAATAATCATAATAATAAATCCAACCCAACCCAACCCAACCCAACCAAAAGAAACAAACAAAACTAATTAACTCTGAATGAAAGGACTCACATTTAATTATCTAAATCGACAGTTTATTTCTGTCTGACTTAATAGATAAAATTTTACATAAAAATAGTTGCGAAAGATCGCACTAACTATATATTTACTTTTGAGCAATATTCAGTTATCAGTTAAGCAATAAGTTATTTATTTATGTGGTTTGATATTGTAATGGTTAGGTGTTATGTAATATTTGTAAGAATAAAATATTCGTCTTTCTTAAGTGTTTCATTGCAATAACAAATCAACTTGATTGTTTCAATAAAATATTTAATGTTTAATATATTTGTTTCATTCCTGGTATTAATCATAGACTTATTCTTACTATGGACAAAATGTTACCACTTTATCTTAATGTGTTAGTCAGTTAAAATTGTCACATAACGAAAGATGCCGGTGACAATGTGGAACTTAAATTGTTGTTCGCCAATCAGAAGGAAAAGGACATCCTCGTCAGGAAGGAGTTGGAAGAATGAGCTGTGGCTCACCCTGATCAATTTAAATTGTGCTACACTTTAGATGTGCCTCCAGAGGGTAAGTTAACTTCGTTTTATTTTTCAAATGTACAACTCGAATGTTTTAGGTTGGAAATATAGTTCCGGATTTGTGAACAAGGAAATGCTGAAGGAGCATTTGTTTCCTCCGGTGCCCGATACTCTCATTTTGATGTGTGGGCGGCCACCCCCGATGGTCAATTATGCTTGTATTCAAAATCTTGACAAGCTGGGATACAACAAGGACCTGTATTTTGCATATTAATATTTTTTTGTCTGGTGCTATTAATTTTAGATGATGGAAAGCAATTTGAGTTCAATACTCTCAGATAATGCGCAAATAAACTTAGGAAATTGTATTAGCTTATTCAGAAATAAGCTGTAGATTTATAATGTTCATACGATTGCAAATAACCTCTGTATTATTTATATCATTTTTCTGAAAGCTGTGAAATATACATTCAATCCAACTCAACCCAACCCAACACAACCAAACTAAGAAATGTTCATTGAAAATCTTTTTCCTGAACATTCAAACAAAACTAATTGACGCCGAATGAAATGACTCGCATTTAATTATCTAAATCGACAGTTTATTTCTGTCTGACTTAATAGATAAAATTATACATAAAAAAGTTGCGAAAGATCGCACTAGCTATATATTTACTTTTGAGCAATATTCAGTTATCAGTTAAGCAATAAGTTATTTATTTATGTGGTTTGATATTGTAATGGTTAGGTGTTATGTAATATTTGTAAGAATAAAATATTCGTCTTTCTTAAGTCTTTTATTGCATAATAAATCAATTTAATAAAATATTTAATATTTAATATATTTGTTTCATTCCTGGTATTAATCATAGACTTATTCCTACCATGAATAAAATGTTACCACGTCATCTTAATGTGTTGGTTAATTAAAATCGTCATGAAACAAAGTCACTTCATCAAATATTTTTATTCAGTAAAATAACACGACATCATAATATTCAAAAACGTAGATAGCGGACACCATTATTTCTTTCCATTGAACCTTCCAATAAAGAGTGGAATGCCTTTGGTTGTTCGTATGACGTATGTGAAAGGATGGTCTGCGTTGAATACAATCGGCTGGGGAGGTGGTGGATATATCGCAGTGACTGATATAAGTACTGCAAAATATATAAATATTAAAGTTGGTGTCCCATTCTCTATTTTAAGAATTTAACAACCAATCAAGTATTGGTCACATAATTTTTGGACAAATTAAACATATTATTAAAAACATATTAAACATTTATTTAACATACAATTCCAAACATCCAAGTCATTAGCGATGTTTAAGATTATGTTTATTTTTTTCAGGAAATTTAATTTGTATATATCTCAGACTAAGGAAAAAAAAATTTTTGTTCGGCAATTTGAGTATGTGATATTGTGATTGTTTTGGAAAGTCATTTGTAATTTATCAAATACTTTTATTCAGTAAAATAACGCGAATATCATATAATTAAAAAACGTAGGTAATGGACGCCATTATTTCTTTCCATTGAACCTTCCAATAAAAAGTGGAAAGCCTTTGGTTGTTCGTATGACGTATGTGAAAGGATGGTCTGCGTTGAATACAATCAGTTGGGGAAGTGGTGCTGATGGCTTCGGCCATTGTATAGTTACTGCAAAATATGTAAATGTTAAAGTTGGTAGTAGTTTAAGACTTTTGTAATCCGGTAGCATAACTAGTATCAAAGTGTCCCAGCTTTGGTTTAAAAATTTTAAAACAAATCCACCATTCGCCACATATTTTATGCACATGGAGATTCTAGTTTACTGGTTTAATTGCTCTTATTGCAGATTTTATTTAAATATTATTTTCATCCTTGTGATTTAACATACAATTTTAAAAATTATTATTATTTGAAATAAAAATAATAATAATAATAATGCTGTATGCATTTAGTTCCTTCCATTGAACTTTCCAATGAAAAGTAAAATATTTTTGGCCATTCGTATTAAATATGTGAAAGGATAAAACACAATTGTTTGATGAATTGCATTAATTCCTGAAAAACATTTATTTATATTCACGCCAAGCTAAACAGCTTCGTCTTATTGAAGAAAGCAATTTGTTAAATTTATATTAGTTGTTTACATATCCAGGGGATCTATTTAAAAAATATTTAAAATTAGTAGTTAGTAAAGCGCAACAGTTAAAACGTTTTACATTTACCCTATGACAAGTCAGTAATACGTCCGGTGAATAAAACTGTCCCTCGTGTTCGATCTATAATGTTGAATATAAATGGATGATCTGCTGTGAATGTTTTCGTTGGTTCTGGAGGCGCAATTGGAATGCTGAGCGTGACGATTAATACTGTGCAAAAAGCAATACATTTGTGTAAACATAAAATATACAAAATTCCGTAAATGACAACTCAATAAATATCAGAAATTGCGTAAACGACAACTCAATAAATGTTGGTAAAGTTAAATGTGATTCCACCTGGTGAAACTATTTGAGGGAAATATTAAAGAGGCGCGAGTAATAACAATGGGAAATTAAAACAATGGGAAATGGGCCAAAGCCCTAACAAGAAAGCGACGTTAAGAAAGTTACATGTTGACTGTAATAACACAACAAAGTCATTGATGACTTTGTTATGAATTATGGAACTATGGTATTAGGATTTTTGCAATGTGGATCTACATTGTAGCCCAACAACACGAAACATAAAATTTAAAAAATTATACACGAAGCCAGGAAAGAAATTTAACTATATACTAACCTGTGGTCGCGGCCGCTGCTTCGGTTCCACTTTCCGTTACATTGATGAAGGTCTTTTGCAAAATGTCGGAAATTGCCAATGGGCCCTTACCAATTCCACTCAGATCAGCCCGTGTAGTAAAAGCTTGTTGTATGCCAAACTAAAAAAACCAACCCATATTTAAAAAAATCGTAATGGTGATACAAAGGTTTCGCGATTAAAAGACGTGGTAAAGATAATAGGCAATAAATAATAATTATTTCTATTTTTTCATATTTTTATAAGTTTAACAGCACTCTACGATAAGGCAATAAATTTATCGTCTCATTTAAACTGCCGTCGAGTGTACATTGAAGTTTGTTGGTAGTAATTAATATAAGGGTAATGTAAAGAAATACGTTTGGTATTTTTCTGGGAATATGTATGTGGTTTATTGGGTGACGGATGATCAGATTAGTTTAGGATTTTCCACAGGATATTATGGGTTTCGCGCTGACAAACGAAAATAACAATCTCTCAACTTTTGTAAATTAAACCATTGATTATCGAGTTACACATGTACACTCGTTAGCAATGTTTCAACTCTATTCTACACTAAGTCGATTATCTAATTGGATCTGGGTGATGTGGATTACTGAAAAATAAACCTATAATACTTACGTTTTCAAGAACTGGAATCATTTCGATCGAAGTTTCGGTCGAAAATTTAGGTATTTGCACCCTCACTCGTTCCTGATTGAATTTCGTGTGAGCAATAACATCAAACATGCGATCTTCCAGTCCGGCTAGACCGTCTCTCTTCTTCGGCAGCGCAATTACCATACTGATTTGCTCACCGACGTACGGCAATTCCACGAATTGCGCGTCCAGATCGTTGCACTCGTAATAATTAACACTTTCGACAATTTCCATCATGTCAACGTCTACAGTCTTCTTGCCATCGACGTGGAACAGCTGTTTTCTGGTGCGGATCGGGTCGAACTGCGAAGACCAGTTGGCATTGAAATATAAGGTGTTCACCAGCAACAGTTTCACGTCGTTGCTCAAGGAGCTGGGATCGACGATGTTGCGAATTTTATGGTTGGTCTGTTGTTCGACCCATCCGTTGATTAGGTTTGCGGCGCTTTGGCCGTTGCTGAAGTTTAAGTTTTCGATGCCGGCGTGGTAGACATTGCTGGCCAGTTTTCTGTACTCGTCGTTTATGGTGAACTCTTCGTTCGCGAATATGCGATTGGCGGTGGACAAGTTGTACTGGTCGTTCGATCTCAAAGTTGGTATCAGTTCGGAGAAGATGCGGTTCGTCTCGTCTTGATTTTCGGGGAGACGTAGGCCTCTTTGCAGTTCGGCGGCGGTTGATTCTTTGGCGCCGGCTGTGACGAGGGCCATGATTATCTCCAAGGAAAGCGGCGATACCATGAAATTTCCGTGATGTGTTTTCAGCACTTCCTATAAATAAAAATTAAACATGGTTAACGCATCAAATATAAATACCGATGATTCCAATTTACGTGAATGAAAAAAAAAGTTTTGGTTCACCAAACTATCCAGCGATTGTAGAAGGGTATCTGTGTCAACATTTCTTGCCAAAGAAAACAGGAGCCCATTTCTGGTTAAATATTTATGCAGTGCAATAAAACTTAATACAACAGAAAAAAAACATCTTAACTTTTACATTTATTTTACTTCCTTAGCTCGAAAAATATTTTTGGGATTCATATTACCAACTTCGTTATCACTCGATTTGTTAGAAAAATAATCAAATTTACGATTTTAATATTTTTAAACATCAACAGTGTTGGCTCATTTCAGATGGAAATTTATGGAATACGGAATGTCAACTCGACTGATTTCCGTGGCAATAAAGAATTCGATATTGCAAGATATTTCCGGAAATCAAAATCACCGCTTAACATATTACGTTTTTTTATAAAATCGTATTTTTAATCGTATGTACGTAAGCACCATTTCTAACAAGCAGGGCTTAAAAAATACGTCGGATGTTACAGTGGAGTAAATGTCATTCGCTATATTTATTTCTAAAGCTAATAATATTACAACAAGTTTTAGTGAAACCTCATCCATCCGGCTACTAATCACGCGTTTGTGGGAACAAAATTAAATGGCAACAACATCGATTTGTTTTTACAACTGCATTCATAAATGCGATAATTACGTACATATTCGGAAATACTATTTGCATTGGTTATTTAAGAGAGGAATGAGCGCGAAACGTATCAATTATCCAGCAGCAGCTCTCAACGTAAAATTAACATAATTATTTGTGGCATGCTTAAAAGTAAATATTTTCATATTTATATCAATTAAATATATCGTATGCGTTTTTATCTCTCGTGTACGAATACGTATTGCAGTAATTAAGATATAATTTTTTTATCAGCTCTATTCGAAAACTTTCATTGCGCTGAGGCTCATTCAGTTTTAATTACCTGGTCGCATAACGTTATGTAAATCGAATGCATGCGTTCTATGCAGAAAGTTGTTTTTCCAAATGCATATAATATATTAGAGAGTGGGCTGCATAAAATTGATGCGAACTTTATTATTTTATTTTTTTGTAGATCATTAATTTTTTGCTGTCTTAATCGTCATCATAATATAACGCTGATAAATTTAATATTATGGTATTATAGATGATAGGCAAGCCGTACCAGTATACGCTGTGACTGTAAACGCGAATACATTAACGCGATATAGATTAGAAGTTTGAATATCTTTTTCACGGTTGCTACAAATTTATTGTACTTCCAAGACAAAAATAATTATTAGGAAAAATTCTCATACTTACAACAACATACAATTGGACGATTATATCCTCAAATCTCCACATTTGCGTGTTCTGTTAAAAATTTAAATCAATGTTAACTCGTTTATTTTACTTTTTAATTATTCGATATCCGAATACAATTTAAACAATTTAAACATTTCAACGATTGGTGCAAATCATCTCTTTTTTCACAGTAGACCTCATCTACGCTCTCAAGTTTGTATGAACCACAATCAAAAAAATATATATTACCATTATATC
This sequence comes from Geotrupes spiniger, assembly GCA_959613385.1. Classification (NCBI taxonomy): domain Eukaryota; kingdom Metazoa; phylum Arthropoda; class Insecta; order Coleoptera; family Geotrupidae; genus Geotrupes; species Geotrupes spiniger. Next base: position 10,843,637 of record OY390735.1, on the reverse strand, counting down.
ATTTCTCCCTTCGTACACCTTCATAAATACCACAATATTTGATATAACACCTATTTCCAAATTCCCAAAACTTTCTGGAGTATATGTTTCTCACTACAACGTCATAATATATAATTATAGCGTTCTTTCTGTATAGCTTCGCCATATTATTTAATAAATTCAATGTTCACTACATTGGTTGCAGGAGATTTTCCATTTTTACTGTTCTTTATTATTTTCACCTTCTTCGTTAATAATTCGACTAGACTGAAGTAAAATCAGTCTGTTAGGTTGTTCAGTTTCCCTTTCTTTGTCCAGGTCATTCCTTGTGCTGCCATCTTTTACTAACAATTCCTTAGCACTATTCTTGATATTGCCTAAATTTATGTGATTTTTGTTCTTGTTGAGGAAGAGGGAAGCCTTCCTCTTCCTAAACGGCTGATTCGTTACAGTTTTGTTTTATAGATGCTTCCAAACATGTTATATATCTATTCATTGTCTTCGTCTTCTTCATTTTTTGTACCTCCTATATTTTCTGTTCTGTATTATTTATTGTCTTCGATATCGTTTGCTTTAGTATTATCGTTATCATGATCTCTGTATATTTTTACATCTTTTATTAACGATATTCTATTTTTTGTTACTAATTCGTGGGCTATTTGGTTACTATCTGTTTTTCTTGGCATTTTCCACGTTACATTCTATTCCTTGTTATACTGAAATTTTGTGCTGCTGAAATTATGTAAGCTCTGTTCGTTCCAATATCAGTACGTGTCGTGTTCTGGTATTTTATGTCCTCATAAAAACTATGAAGAGTTGCATCTCGTCGACATTCGTTTTATTTACCTTATTTGAGGACTAATGCTCGCAAAAGGTCACCAGTTCATATAATGTGTCGAAATTTGAACCAAATTTACATCGACCAAGCTCTCTACCGATTTCCATCATCTTTCCTACCTAAAGCACAGTCCTAGACTTCAATGTACCTACTTTCAACATATTTCTTCTTTTCTTCTTTCTGTTCTTTTTTGTACCTCTTCCGACGTTTTTGTTATTTTTTTGCTACCCCTTCTGATGACCCGTGTTCATTGCAAAGTTTTGATTGGCGACTAATTTTTTAGACACGTTTTACCTTCTTGCACTAGCTCCTGTGGTATTCTTACCCCAAATGTAACATTTGTTGTTCGCGATAAGATTTTTGTAACCAACTTTCACTGTTTTCCCCGTCTCTTTCTCTAATCTAGCTCTACATGAATTATGCGTCTTTTTTTCTTCTCTCGACATATCATCTTCGATGTATAACTTTTTCCTGTTCAGTCTATTTTTGTTTCTTAGTACTTCACAGTTTCAAGTTCACAGCTCCAGTAATAGAACTAGTTTCTTATTTCTTTCAAATTTCTGCATGTTATTTATTGGAGCTTCTCCGTTTATATTTTGCTCTGAACATGTATGTATTTCCTCAATACCGGTCACATTAATCATATCTGGTCCTTTGATAATTATGTTTTTCTTCCTTCGCCTTTGCTTTGCCGTTGTATTCTTTTTCGCTGTTTTCCATGTTTGCACATTTTCTTCAAATTTCCCTTTCAATTTTCCAGTAATCTCAACATTTGTTGTTCTACTTCCAACTCCTCTTCACTACTTGTTGTTTCCTTCATCACATTTCTCATTTCGTCTTTCAGATTATTATACAAATTACAGTTAATTTCTATTGACTAATGTTATGTAACGTAACTATTAAATATTTTCTGTCGTCGAAAATAAACTTTTAAATAACTTTTTCGCCCGCAATTACTTTACGGCTGCAATTGTAACTGTAATGCTATAATCGAGTCTACGTAAAATCAATGATGATTAATAATATCACCAATGTTACTTATTCATTAATATTCAATTAGTAACATGCGGATCACTCATTATTTATTTTATTGTCGTTCAAGATTGTTCAAGTTCATTGTCAGATAAAGTGCAATGCTTTAATTATTGTTAGGGTTCATGCTAATGCAGTCCATTAACACCTGCTCAAGACCCAATTACTATCGTCAAATGATCAAATATTTATTTTAGAATAAAATATATTGGTACGAACAGCCTAACTAATAAAATGCTTCTTAAAAAGAACTATTACTTAAATATTTTTCGAATAAAACTTAGCACGAATTCAAAAACTGGATTATTAACAAATCTATTTACAAAACGGGACTGGAGCAAGTTAATATAACATCTTGGATTTTCATTATTTTTATAATGAAAATGCATTCAAGGTATTGCATTGTTCAAAATCAGTTAGGAAATAACATAAGGAGCTATTAGAGCGTATTGTATTAAAGAGTTAAGTCAAATTTGAAATTTGTGAAAATAACAAAATAATAATACTTAGTGGAACATTTAAAAACTTCGTCGGACTTTGAGCGATGTTATTAAAAAATCGATAAATATGGCTAGAATAATGCATCAGTTCGTGGTTTTAAATAACTGGTGTAAGACTGACATCAACATTTGAATCCCTATAATGTACAAACACATGCAGTGATCAAAACAGTTAACACAACGTGCTATTTCATACTCTTAGAACGAATTTAGGCCACAAAGTTGAAAATACACATCATTTTGCAAGCCCACTCAATATTTATACAAATTACCGCTTGAACTCAAATGATGTAGCGAGCGAATGATTTGACGTCAGCATTGTTCCGTACTACTTAATTGTAGATGCGCACTAGAATATAAACGTGTTAGCCATATATTCGTTCCATTTTAAATAAATTTGAGTCATCAAAAGTTAGTTTATTGGATTTGTTTAGAAAAATCCTACGTATCTTTTCAAACAGGATTGTGTCTATCTAATCCTAGGTATCAGTGGAAAATGAAATAGGTTGGTTTCTATCTTTAAAATTTTCAAATATTTTAGTACGTAAGGACTACATCTTTATAAGAATTATTTTTGTTAGGTAAATTAATTATTTCAGCAGATTGGAAATAAACAAAAAGAGAAACAATTTTGAAAATTGCAGAATCGCAAAATTTAATTTTTGATAATTATCAATTTGACTACATTATTTCTTAGTTTATTCCATAATTTCAATTAATTTAATTTTAAAACTTAAGTAACGACAGAAAATAATGCATAACTTGCAAAGTAACTAACACATGTGTTTTAATTGTGAAACCCCATTTTCCCCCAAAAAATTCGGTGAAAGGAAAACTTAACTGAAGGCCTACCACGTCGTAAAACAGAAAATTAACGTTGAGCAAGCTGTAACATTTTTGTCGTACATTTTCAGTGCAACTCCTGGATTTCACAATTAGCTTCATTGACGTATAATGAAGCAATTCACGCGAATAATCACTCAATTAATAGTGATTTAACAAACCAAACGTAAACCGTTAATTAGTTTCGTACAATTATTCCAACCGATAATCTTCATTACTGAAGTGTTCGTGGAAAAACACCGTTTTGTTTGGCAGGTTATCGACTTATTACTTTATAACCACTATGCAAATTACCGTTATTATGCTGACGGTGGAATTTTGTTATGTCGAATTTAATATTGCAATTTTTTTATTGGTCTAGTCGTACTCCACTTACGTCGACGTAAATTACATTTTTATATTGCAGGGCGCAAGACTGCGACCGTTTCAAATCATATTAATTTAATTAGCAGGTCGTGTTTATGTGAAGGTATATTGCGTAGGTTAAATAAAACGCGTTAAATCGTGACTAATGCGGTAATAAATCAGTAGCGGCGAATGAAATCTGTCAATTTTAATAAAATTTAGGCTAGGTGGGTGGAACAATGGGCTTTAGTTTAAACCAGGTGTAGTGGACGAAGAGATACTGAAATAATTAGTCAAGTATTTTAAAGCTACTTTTAGTTTGAACAACCTGTCATAAACGACAAGGAAGCAAGACCTATCCTATATGATAGGCCTTGCCTATCATATAGTCCAAGTCGATTAGTTCTTATTTCTCTTTCCATGGTGTCTTGAATGTTTTGCCCGGTATATTATTTTTCTTCATTCCTTTTGTTTCTCACTAGATTCTCCCACTGTACTCCTTCCATCTGCATCGTAGTCTCACTTCTGTACATATGTCGCTACCATCCAATTATCGCTGATCTTTCAGTATTTCAACATTCAGCAACTGCCTCTGCTCGTTTTCGTTTATTTTTCTTTTGGCCCATTATTCATCTTATTGCTTTCTTTCCAGTATTTAGAATTTTTCTTCTTTATTCTTGGTCAGTGTGATCGTTTCTATTGAATATATAGCTGTTGGTCTTACTAACGTCTTGTATATTTTCAATTTAGTTTTTTTGTTCAGTTTTTGAGCATTTTTATCGCAGTTAATATTCTTTTCTATTCTCTCATGTTTTCTGATTATGAGAGCTCCAATGTATTTAAACGTTTCCATTTTTTTGTATTTGCACATCCATATAAACTCTCTTCCTGTTACAGCACATTTGCTTTTCCCCTCATCTCAATTCTCTCACTTTTGTTTCTTCGTCTAGTTTTAATGTTGCCTCTTCTAGTTCCTTTTTACTTCCTGATATAATCGCTACATCATCGGCATGTACTGTTATTTGCAATCAGTTTTTGTTAATCGTTCCAATTCCTTGCATTTCCTTGCCTCGCACCATTCTCTACTAGATTTTTTCTGTTGTTCATTGCCTTGTGTTTATCACTGCGTTTGATTCTTTCATTGCAATCCTTATAAGAGATATATTTTCTGTTCATTCGCAAATATATTTAATTGAGTAAGTAAATTTTCATCACTTCTTTCATTCAGATGCTCGAAGAAAACATAGTAGGTTTCTCCCTCTCACAATATTATTTTCGACACACTCAGTTGCTCAGTTCTTCGTGTTCTGGTCGCCTGATATAGCCACATAGCCACAGCTGGTTTAAGAAGTTTAAGAATTGCATGATATCTTCACCGAATTATAGCCAACATAAATTAAATGTGGAAATTTTTAAATATAATTTACAGTATTTTTTTTTATTTACAGTACAGACATAATACAGATCAGTGGAGTCCTGCTTTGCGACAACCGCACATTTTTCCGCCCGTCGTTTTGCATTTGCAGGAAATTGTCTTCAGCAAACATTCTGGTGCTGGATCGGCATTTGTAACGATTAGTTTTCTTCCACCCCCACTCCACCCCCTAGCATCGGCTTGATACTACAGCCAACTGCTGGTACGTCTTGTATGTACGTATGTTGTCGCGGTCGTGGTGTGGGAACAGCTCAAGTGGGAATGAGGGGGAGCGTGCTAAAAGTACGTGTTCGATTCCCGAATACCGAACTGCCAGTAACCCCTCTCCCATCCCGGATTCGCGAAGGAAAACCGCACTTACAACTTTTTCAGGGCGGTACCTTTGTTGGTCTAATTCAACTGGACTACATGCGCTATTTTTTGCTGCAGCTTCAAACGATATCTCCGGAAGGTGGGAGTGAATTTTCGATCAGTAGTGGAGCCTTATTCTCATACTTGACCCTTCCTATAGGTCCGGCTACCAATTGCATGATTTTTTTTTTTCCTTTTGAGCCGCCAATGACAAGCGCTTCACGATATCGATAGATCACTTTTTACTTTCTTATACATTATGGATAAGTAAGTATAGGAATCATGAAAATTTTCGAACTCGAGATTTCAACGGATATACGCGTTTTGAGGTCCCCTGAATCGTTTCTGACTATTTTCGAAATGACGTCTGTGTGTCTGTGTTTCTGTGCGCGCTCTACCGGCCAGACGATTATAGTCAGTAGTTTATAATTTAAACACATTTTCTACTATTGAAAATAACTAGAGCATTTTCAAGTACAATGTTATAACTAAGGTGCCGCCATTGAAAGCAAATACTTTGCGATCAGTGATCGTTATAAATAAGCGCTCGCTATTAACTAATTACTACGGAATTTCCACGTCCATAAGCAGATAATGAAACCAAAGAGACTCAATTTAATGTGACCGAATTATTAATGCGTTTGAGATATTTCATATGTAACGAACGACCTTGTGCATTTTAACAACAACAATGCAAATAGCGCCGCTTAGAAACCGGAGAATTTCCTGCGATCTAGGATCATTTTTTAAGAATTTGCTTGCAAAACGTAACTGGTTTTTATATTCATTTATTCATCGAATGCGTATTTGGCAACGTAGTAAGAATATTATTTCTATTCGCTTTTATTTATGACGTTTTTAAACGAACATAATTTGCATTGTCGCCGGCACATAAGTTACGTTCCATTTCTAGACATGGAATACATTTTTAAAATGCATAAGCTATCGAAAATAAAAAAAAATCATTTTTGCGCTGCATATTTGCAATGGTTGCAATTCGTTACTTCTCGGAATGTTTGAAAATGGCATTTTCACGAGTAAGCATTTATTACCACACTGATACTACACAAATATGTTTAGTTCAGGAATCTCGAGGCGATAAGTAAAGTCCCACAATTGTAAAATTACGAGGTCACTGGTGAAATGTATATTTTATGTTAAGAGTACATACTCTGAAACTTGACTTTGAAGGGTGAAGGCGAATAAACGGTGGATTATTTCGCAGGGAGTGCGAAAACAAAATACTTGTCAAAAAGATCGTGACAAACGGACATTTTACACCTGATGGTTGGCCACCGCCCCCTGCTGACAGAGCAGAAGCGGTTAAAGAACTCAAACGAAGTTCCCGCCAAGAAAACAATTACAATGCCACAATCCATGAAGAAAACGGGCTGAAAAGGCAGAAGCCTTCGCCGGTATGTACCATCTACATGCGACTTTCGTTGACGATGCAGAAGAAGTTGTCAGAACCGTATTGGAAACGCAAATGCGGCGGCGAGAGTTCAGAAGATCCGACACCTAAAGACGAAGAAAATCCCAGGGCCTGATCAAATAAAAACAAGGCGATAAAACAACTATCACGGAGAGCGAACGGTGCCATGACCCAATACATAAATGCTTCCCTAAGGCACCATATGTCCGTTAGACTCCAGAAGGATGAAGCTCTGCCTAATAACTATATACCTAATAGTTTCCTGCTCAGTCTGGGAAATGTCACAGAAAGCATAATCTTGACAAGATTGAGTACAGAACTGACCAAAAAAAGAGACCATCCAACTCTATCGAACTCCAAGTGCTCAGACTAATGGAGGCCATCTTCGTCAAGCAAATGTATTTTTTTATGAAATCACATTCAAAACTTTATTTCTATCCCGCCATGACGCAAAAGATCCAAAGATCTATCTGGTCGTTTATGTCGTTCAGGATCCTCTCTTTTACTAATATGTAATTTAAACCCAACATATAAACCACTAATGAAGCAAATTGAAAACTGTAAACGGAAAAATTAATGAATCCAATATGAGCCGACGCAACCCAAAACGACACCTCAACCATAAAATCAAATGAAAAAGATAAGTAAACAATGATTTTGTATCCACGTTGTGAAGATATTTTAATGTCTTTTCTATTTGGGTGGGGTTGATGTTGAGTTAAAAGCTACGATATATATTTTTTTGAAAATATCGGAATGAAACGAAAGAATAGAAACGAACAGAATTCACTAGAAATTCAAAAACGTCTGTTTTCGTTTTTCATTATTGTTTATTCATTTCTTTTACTTAAGTTTGTAGACATGATGACATGGAGGAGGTATACAAAAAAATATATGCCAAAACCCCCCTACCCCTTATTACTTCATCCATTACTCTACCAAGGGAATGGATGTGAATGGGTAATAAGATGACTCTACAAAACAAAATCCCGTGAAATGTGACGAATGCTTCATAGTTCGTCAGCACATGTAGGGACCTGAAATAAAAGACGTAACTCTGAAGGAGAATTCTTTGAAGATAAGGGAGCGGGCCCAAGAACTACGTTCGGCCCTGGTAAAGGATGGAAGCTCATAGTCATAGTCGATCTCTAATACAAATCTATCTGATTAGTTTTTTGCGCGTTTGTCAATATTTTTCTCAGTTGATGTTAAAATAAAGCGCGCAAGGAAAATCGAACAAAGACGCTTTAAACTCTCTTACAGAAAATTTGGGATTAGAGAGAAACGGATTACGTCAGGAATGAATTTTATTATTTGTGATAATATTGAAGTTATGTTACCCCACTAGGAAAAAAATCCTACATCTCTGAAAGGAAGATCATCAAATAACCGTGTTCTTGGAAATTTTCTCGGTTTATCGTCTTTTCGTTTATTTTGATTGGCGATGAATTAGGACAGCGTGTCGCCGTTCACAAGAAGAAGAAGAGCAAGGCCCAGGTTAAAATGAAAAACGTAAGACTCATAAACATCATTGGATACAGATAACTTAAAACGAAGAAGAATGAAGATCATGAGATAATCAACTCGTGGGGCTACTAGCCTGCAGTGCTAACCCTTACATTAACATAATCATTATCATCAGGTAAATATAAAATTGATGATCACCATTTATGTGATTCTAATACGTGGACTAGGAAACAAAAATTTTCAGTAAAAACATTTTCGAAATAAAAACAATAGATCCTTCCATTGATTTTTCAAATTTAACCACTTGTACTTATTCAACGCATCGCACAACATTGCATAAGTGCAATAACACACGTTCGCAAAAAGTACCGACGATGCAACAATTTACATTAACATTTTAATTATGCTGATTATAATTTCCAATCCTCGCGCTCCTAATGGACGACGCGCCTTTCAAATAAAATATTTATGGTGTTTTATGTCTTCACATGTGCATTTATGTAATTTCGTTAGAAGATTTATTTGGTAGAAACTGCAAGTGTATAACGAAATGCATGTAGTATTTGCGAAAACGCGCCTTACAAGTAATCAGACTGTAATCAACCAAGATGATTACAAACAATTTCGCTTAGGATGGAGTTTCCATAACCGGTTCGTTTGTGACACGCAATTTACTGAAAGAAAAGTTATTCAAATCGCTCGATGAAGTACGAGATTTATTATTATTGGATTTATTGGAATTAAATTTAAACGCAATTAAATAAAATGATTTCTTACGAGACGAACTAAAAAATGTGTATGTGAAACTAACTGTCACGGTTAAATTTGTGAAATATTTTGTTATGTGAACATTTACCATAAAGCTAATACGAAAAACGATACATGCGTTACTTAGAGCTCAATTTAAAAATATGTACTTTTCTATTGCTACGAGTAGTTAAGTTATAAAAGTAGACGAAAAGTGGGTGTATGGGGATGCGCGGGGTGTATGTGAATATCACTGAGTGTGTAATCGGGGCAACAATTAGTCCAGTTATTTCTTGATAACTTTTTTTCCCATACACGATAGTCCCATATAGTTTTTTTTCATACAGGGACGAGTTTTAATCCAGATTTCTAGAAGCAAATGGTTTACAAAATAATTAACATAATTAACACAAATATTAAGTTCGTCACTCTCAACGTTCAACAAGTTGAATTGCGTAACTAGCTTTTAAACACATTTAACAAAATGTAATTAATTTGGAAATAATTACCAAACATTCTATCGGTGCTTGTAAGCACTTTGTTGTGATTTTCGATGCTCAGGATGTCGGCTGATAACGACTTTTGTTTACGCATCGATAAGATTTAAAACCGCAATTCGCACACGCGTAAATTTTTAGTTCTGACTGCTGACTATTTAAAAATATAAAATTTAATTGTGTCAACTAATTTTTCGGTTGTCGATGGAATTTCATTTGTAGCTACGTAATGTTTAAAGGTTATTTTATTTATTGCATAAATCTGTCATTTTGTGATATGCGTTTGGTTGACGAGTGCGCCTCAACGTTACATCGCAGATACGTGGTGTCACTTGCATTCTGCACGACTAGGCATATGTGTGTCCATGCATTATATTCTTTATCGTTTAATTATGTACATAAATTATGCGGTGTAATGAGTTCTTAATAATTGAAGCAGTAAAGTAGGTGCCATTCGACACGATTTATAAAAAAATTATAATATCCTTGGTATACTAGATAACATTATTATGTATATATATTTATTATTATTTTTTACAAATCGTGGCAAATGGCAGCAAAAATATTAATAATGAAATTGATAATTTTATAATATATTAACGTATCCCAAAGTAATTGTTTATATTTTGGTGATTTGAGGCCGTGCAGCTAGGATTGGGTTGTGCCCAGCACATTCAACAAATTCCTTAACTGTAAATAATTGAAAATATTAATACTCTGAATAACAATAATAAAACTGCAATTTACGTCTAAATTATTCAAACCACATCACTATATTTATTCATAAAAAAAAAAAAAATAGGAAAAATATTACCTTAACAAAAATGAAAAAATAATTAAAATATTTTAGGTATTTTGATGTGGATTAATGTGCTCCTTAGATAGTTTAACGAAAGTTTATTTCCCCAATTAAAATATTAGTGAAACACATTTTCGTGATCAAATCAAAACTTCTTTTCGTCGAGTAATTTCCCAGTTCATATTAATTGATATTATTTTCGAATTGGTAACTAACTCGCAAATAGTTTCATCCACGACGTCACAAGATTATCTCAAAATTAATTTTTAAGTACGTAATTCAATAGCCCTTGGACTACAAATGAAGGCGGAGATAAATTTCTCCAGATTATTTACTCCGCAATCCAATTCTTTACGGTACGCTGCCTATAGAGACTCACGTCCGTCTTGTCTTAATCCTTGAGGCGAACATCCTGGTTGATAGGTAATTAATTCCTTCCCCCCTGGAGACCTATCCATTGATGTGTTGAGGTTTTTAATTTAGCCAGTCATAAATTTTAATATATTTAAAAACTTCTGATGAGGCAATCCCACGCGTTTTCGTGGTCACAAATTTTTTAATAATAATTTTCTTTATATAAAAATAACATTACATTTTTTTGAAAGAATGATCTTGTAAATTAACACATCTTTTAATGTAGTAAACTTCGTGCTTTGGCAATGCAAACATAGTAAATCACACTCGATTAACACATTATTGTGATAAAACATTAATTCTTGTTGTAATTATTTACTATTGATTTTTGATTTGATTATCAAATATTAAATCTGAATTAGGAATGCGTTTTACAAAAACGTACAAACGCACTGACGCCGTCGTTTATTTTTCTGGGTGGTTAATGGTGTTATAAAAACTGGTCGGGTGGCGCAAGTAACGTGGTCCTGGCGCACTTTCTCACCGATCCACGGGTGTGAGACCGCGAGAGTAGGAGTGGAAGTTCTTATTAGAACTTGGCGCGTCGCCGGCGAAAAACAGTAGTTAACATGAAGGATACTCTGGCATTTTGCACGTTCTCCTGCCTGTTGGTAGGATCGGTGCTGGGCACGGAGATCCTGCAAGAGCAGTTTCGGTGGAAGTCCTTGGACTACGCGTATCCGTCGCGCGAAGAGCGCGCCAAAGCTCTCGCCACTGAACGCTTCGTGCCCGCCAATAATCTTCCGGTGGGAATCGAAATTTGGGGCGACAAGCTTTTCATTACCGTCCCTCGGTGGCGAACAGGTACGTAGTTTATTGTATTTGTATCCAAATTAATTAAACAAAAAAAATGCCTGTGTAGAAAATATTTGAATCATGTGATCAATTTTCGATATTAAATTATTTAAATTTATGTTAACTAATAACAGAAGTTAAAATGAAATATGAAAATGTTTGTTTATTTTCTATTTTCCTAAGTAATGAATGTTACATAATTGCAAATGCATTTAGCCTATTTTCGATTTGTATTTACATAATTGCATATTTATGTATATATTTATAAAACTCGTTCGCATGCACCTATTGGCAATTTCCGGCCTCCTCATAATAATACAATACTTATTCAGGTGCGACTTTTTATAAATTTGAAATATTTTATTTCCGTGCTTTTCTTAACATTCAAAAATATTTTATGCGAAAGTTTTTTTTTTATGTAATTTTAATGAATATTACAATGCACATATAGGGAAATCTCTTCTAGCGTTATGGCGTCAAAATAATTTTTAAACGACCACTTTGTATCTTTGTATCTTTTTGTGATATCTTAAGAAATTATTATTAAGAAATTGCCTGAAATTTTAAAGGATGCGTTGCCGAATTACTTTTAATTCTTTGTCGTTTATGACATTATTTTTTTTCAATCTTCAACAGTTTCGGATTGTTTGGAATTTTAAATGATGGAGAATAGAAATGCAGACGAATTCCTTTCTTCTGCATTTGTATGAGACGCCTAACGGGAGACACGGGGGGAGGGGTCATTATAAGCTTTCGCTTGTTAAGATTGATTTTTAGTTTTAGTTTTAGTGATAGAAGGTAACAAAGAGAAGACGAAGGTAACTCATTCATATTTCAAATATCAAATCATATAATATTGAAAAAAAAATATGCGAAGTGATGTGAACCCACTTTAAAGAAACAAGACGTGGGCGTGTTAAAAACCAACGATCAATGAAAACTATTATATTTCTCGCAGATATGGTAAATTATTCTGTATAATAGACCGAGAAGAGACATAAAATGTTCAATTACCCTGTCGGTTGAAGTCGCAAATCATGTTACTGTATTGTGTATTGTGTTACGCCAGGATAGGCTTATAAATTAAAAAAAAGTGGTATTAAAGTTGACAGACATAGCTCGTGAATCATTTCAATCAGACGTTAATTATTTACAGTTGCAAAGGTGGGGCGTTAATTATAGATTGATTGGGTTGCGCTGAATTTGATTGGGTTGGGTTGGGTTGTCTTGTTTTGGAAGAATCATTCTGAACACAACATTTGAGTTCAGTCGACGCTATTTATGATGAATGGCAAAGCAATTTTGTGAAATTTCACTGATATAAAAAACTTTTATGTCAGTTAATAATATTTCGGGGCACTGTATTTTGTGTGTATGGATTATTTTGGAAATTTATCAAGTGCAATTTTTGAAATCATAATTTGTTACACGTCGATCTTAAATTGTATTATCCATCTACTCGCATCTGGTTCGTTGACTAGACTGACTGTCATTTTATGTGTTTTTGCAAAAGACGATTTGTTTCAAACTTCAATCATTCATTCAATAATGCTATTGAATAAGAATGAACTGTTTTATTAAAATTAAACAAAGAATTGGGCTGTTACAATGTTTAAAAAGAAACGAAAATCTTCAGCTTATTTCGACTATATGCAGAGTTTCAGGCTAATTTAAACAAATATAATGGCACACCTCGTTTTATTTGAGACACATTCTTACACATTAATTAACTGAAGTGGAAACTGTTTCTTCTGTATTTTTTTAAATTAAAAGTCTTCATTAAATTCCGAGTAGGTGCATAATAATAATAAACTGTCATAGTCGCTGATATTTATTTTCAATAAATATAATATTAATAATATTTCATTTTCTATTTATTTGCGCAAGTTAAGTTCAATTTGTTCGTTTTGTCGTTAAATTAATCATAAACCGATCGTTTAGTTTTTCCAGATTAAATCAGGAACGTTGGGTTATTTATCCATGATATTCAATATTGGAGACTTAACAAAGTAGAATTTGTTGGACATGACAAATAGTGTTAAACAAAATGATTAACAAAATTAGTTTTAATCAAAGTAAATAACGAATTGGGTTGGGTTGTGTAGAGTTCAAAAACATTTATTTACAATTTTTCATCACCAGTCTGGCACAACCCTAACTTAATTTTATAAACATTCCCAAAGTACCCGATTTAAATCTGGTAAAAATAAACGTCTCCACCAAAAACATGTACGTAACTTTAAGTGGTGCTGCGTTCATAATTGGTTCATTATTTGTGTATTTCAAACAATCATTATCGTTGTTAGAGTTAAAGCAGTGTATATAATAATTAGTGTAGTAAATTACCATGACATTATATTACATTAACGTCTGAGCCTCTTACGTGGTCATCCCGAAACTGTTTCTTAATTTATTAGGTCCTAATTCAAGGTTTTCCTCGCGTCCATCATTATCGTGCTTAACCTCGCCACACAGAAATTGTAGAACCAATATATTTACTATTTTTGCTATTTTTTAGTTGCTCTATCATAAAACATTACGATCCATTATTTGTGTAACTTTTTCTAGTTCAAAATATTATGAATAATTTATTTTATTGACCTAGGCCCTCGTATCAAATTTACTTTTAAACTACTATTAATCGATTTAATACCATTGTAATAATTTATTATAATTGAAAATATTTGATATGTATCCGACTAGTTTGTTTGTAATAATAAATACTTAATATATATTTCAATGTAGTTATGGAGACATTTAAATAAATTCTATTCGAATTTACGTTTTAGGTTTTCGTACATTTATATATTTTAACTTTTATGATTTATTTTCAGGTATTCCGTCGACGCTGAATTATATACCATTACGCCAAAGCACGTCTAAATCACCCCAACTGATACCCTACCCTAATTGGAAGGCAAACGAATTGGGAAATTGCGAAAATGGCTTAACGACAGTCTATCGAATCAAGGCGGATCAATGCGATCGATTGTGGGTGCTGGACACGGGAACATTTGGCATCGGAAACACCACAACCAACCCGTGCCCTTACGCCATCAACGTGGTGGATCTGCACACCGGAATACGGTTACGAAGATACGAACTAAGAAAAGAAGACACCAACCAAAACACATTCATCGCCAACATCGCAGTGGACATCGGCAAGAACTGCGACGACGCGTTCGCGTATCTGAGCGACGAACTCGGCTACGGTCTCGTCGTGTATTCGTGGGAGCAGAACAAATCGTGGAGGTTCACGCACAGTTATTTCCTGCCGGACCCCCTCGCCGGCGATTTCAACATCGGCGGGTTAAATTTCCAATGGTTCGAGGAAGGAATTTTCGGGATGTCGCTCTCGCCGTTGCAATCCAACGGGTTCAGGATGCTGTTCTTCAGCCCGTTGGCGAGTAACAGAGAATTCGGCGTTTCGACGAGGATCCTACGCGACAGTTCCAAGGTGGAAAATAGCTACCACGACTTCGTGGTTTTGGAAGACCGCGGGCCCGGTTCGCACACGACGGCGAGAGTCATGGACGAGTTCGGCGTGCAGTTCTTCAACTTGATCGATCGCAACGCGATCGGCTGTTGGAACTCGGAAAATCCGTACCACCCGCTCTATTTAGACGTCGTCGATAAAGACGACGAGGGTTTGATTTTCCCCGCGGACGTGAAAGTCGACAGGCATCGGAATCTGTGGGTCATGTCGGACCAGATGCCGAATTTTTTGCTGTCATCTTTGGACTTCAGCAAGGTTAACTTTAGGATATATTTCGCGCCTATCGACGTGCTGATTAAGTCTACGGTGTGCGAAGTAAAAATGAAAACGTCGAATTTTATTTTCTAGATTTTTGTTTAGAGGAGTAAAGTTTCGCGCGTTTTAAATTGCGGTGGTTTTGTGGGACTTACCTTGTATACTTCTGCGCTGAATTGCTGATTCCGCGGGACGAATTTCTTCAGTGACGTCGAATCGGCGAACACGTAGGCTACGCATAGCGAAAGTAGTAATAATATCTTCATTGTTAGGCCTGTAAATAAAAAAAAACAATATAACTAATTTTTCTAATAATGCCGAAATAATTGGAAACATTATCACATTGGTTAAATAAATTATTGTAAATTAATTGTTTCCGACTTTTATTTTCCATAGTAATTTATGTATTATATTTAACATGCAGAATAATTTAAGTTAAATGGTGCATGATGTGCAGTTATATGAAAATTATTTGAAGTTTATTTAATAATTATGTTTAATTCGTTGATAACCTCGATTGTAATTTTTATGTTAAATATCATGTTATGTTACCACATAACTTAATCCACCCAACAAGACTACACTCAATTACAGGATGGGTACTTAAAATATAAAGTATTATATACACCTAAATATAAAATATATACAACTACAATACATACATGAAAGAGAAGACAAAAGGCTAGGTTCAATGATAATAAAGTTTTTTTATTGTGGCTACATAGCAATGATATATATCCAGAGAACTTCTTGATCTTTATGATATTTGTTAAATACCTGATGTAGAGGGGAATATTTTTTGATATTTGTTCTAGGATTAGGCGAATGAAACGAAAATATAGGGACTTGGCAATTTACCAACTCAAGAGCAGGTCGTAGTTAGTGGAGTAAAAACCTTCGCAACCCAAGTTAACGTTCAAAAAAATCCTTGAGGCTCCCAATTAATTACGGAAGTTATAAGACACCTTATTTAATTTTTGTTTATTATTCCTTGGGTTGGCCAAGATATTAAGTTGCATATATATGGCGGGGCGATGCTCATCTTCCTCAATAAGTACATTCACAGACTTTTCAACATAGCAATACCTATTAGATGAAATTAGATCCAGTATCATGCAGTTAGAATTTTTTATATTATTATATTGAGTTAGGTCAAAGACATTCAAGAAGTTAATATATATAACTCGTAAATTCGGCTGACACGTTGATATATAATTAGAAGATTACAAAATATTAAAGTCACCCATAATTACAACATTAATAGTATATGTAAAGTCAAGAGAACTGATGATATCAAAAAGGGCCTGATATGGTGACAAAGAACCACCAGGTGGAAAAGACAATACCAAAATACACAGTGAATTTTTCAAAAATTATACTCGCCGCGCTACCACATGTATCATCTTCAAATCAACAAAGGAAGCTCGAATATGCTGTGTCACCAAAATCGATGAATGAAATGCTAATAACCACGCCACCCCTGACGCAGCCAACGCCATCATCAAAGTCTCTATCACATCTACATTTTAATTCGAATCAACACTTCAGAGTTGTGTACGCCTGAAGTAAACCAGGTTTCAATAATCACCAGCAAATCAAAGCTCCCATCGCTTTTATAATTATATTGGTTTTACTGTTGAGACCTCTAACATTTTGGTAATAGACAGATAAATTATGAGAAGTGTCACATGATAACTGTGCATTAAAAGCAACCCTAGAATCAAAAGTTCTAAACGTTATGAAGGACCTTTTGAAATCACTGAAATGTTACCCAGAAATGTTTGTAAACTAAAAAACGAGAACAGTTCACATGGACGAACTTAGCAGACCCCTGCCACTTCAACTCAGCAGGGAGACCAACAATAAGAAGTTTAGAAAATAACCTCGGACTACACCCACTCAAATGAGGACAAGCGAAAATACATAAAGACAAATGGAGCCGGCTCAGAGTAATTAATTGCGATAAACGATTTGGCGTAAGGTGTAATTGCATACAATTATTTAAATAATTTACGTTTTACGATGGCACGCGACCTTTTTGTGTATTGATAAAAAAATACTTACACATAAATAAAACTAAAAAAAAAAATAAAACTGCACCCTAGACACTTAAAACATAAATAACAATTCATTTTGAATCATAAATTGCACAACTAAATGTTATTTTTGGATATTTTTTGAAATCTCAAAGTTAATCAAAGAAGAGAATATATAACGACATAACGTTACGACACCAATTATTTATAATTGTCGGTAACACATGTATGTTAAGTGTACTAGAGGTCGAATCTACTCGATAAAATAGTTCATATTTTAATTAATAGTAAAACGAAAATTGAAATAAATAATTAGAATGTATAAAATGACAAAATTATGCAATATTTGAAGAAAAAAATATATGAAATATTTATTTATAGATCCTTTTTAATTTTCGACAATGCGACAAATTATTTTGCAAATGGAATTCGAACCTATTTGGTTAAATAAGCTCCGAATATATTCAATAAAGTAGAACATATTTTACAGGTTGGGCAATATTTTGAAAAATTAACGAAAACACAAGTTGGTGAAAAATCAGAAATTTCAATTAAAAATTAACAATTTTTTACAAAATTACAACATTGTGGAAAAATCCAATTGAAAAAACAATAAAATGGTGAAAATAATACAGCTAGAAAAAAATATGCAAATTTTAAACAAAATTTAAAAAAACTTTTATTAACTATAAGAATTGTCTAAATGTAAAACTTTTTTTCAAATTTTCAAAAAGTCAAATCCGTCGAAAATACGAAATACGTAAAAGCTCTAAACTGTTGAAAATCGAACAACAATCTTTAAAATTGTGAAAAATGTACTACTTCGATAATTCTAAAATACAAAGGTACAAAGTAAAAAAAAGACTAGTGCGGGAAATGATCGTCATTAAAAACACCGCTATTAAAAGATCTGATTGACAATTAAAATGCAATTCATTTTAATTTAATTTACCGATGAACTGATTGCAACGCTAGTATTTTCCTCAAAATAAACCACAGTTTGTATATGTGCACTATTCAAACGCAATTGTTCATGGATTTCAGAATTGTGACGAATGTTTTTAAACATTACGAGTAATGACGCAATAAAACGAAATTTGCTAAATTTACTGTAAAAAAACTTTTAGACCCAAACGAACACAAACATACAATTGCTTTATTAATATTAATAGTGAAATTGTCAAACTTGTCAAATGGGCAAAATTAACTAAAATGTAAAATTAAAAAAATTCAAACTCCATAACTGACGATGATCGTCCACAAATTCTAATCGAATTTTATCAAGTTAATATTTAAAATGGCGTCAAAAATTTGTTTGAGAACGATGCTCAAAAATACGCGTATAAAGAAACAGAATTATCCAAATGGTAAATATATTTCCAACGAATAAAATAAAAAATAAATAGAAAGTAGTTGAAGTAAAACAGAAAAAAATAATTGTTATTCTTTTTAAATCATTGTCATCGTCTTGAACGATACCATTTGCTTTTGCAACCCCACACGAATTTAACTGTTGCACAAGCATTAATATTACGAACGTTAATTTGTGGAAAAATATTTACCAGAATGAACGCATCTATTGCACATTCGTTTACATTTACAGAATTCGATAGCCTCAACCTGCCAAACCGCTATAAATATTTTCGTGTACAAACCTGATTTCGACTTAACCTTGAATGACCACGAGACGAACTACGCGATTAACAATCGGACACTGTTTACGCTAATGAACTGCCCTTGTATATATGCACATTGCTAAAAAAACCCCACCACATTGTTGGCCTGTAAAAACCTTAAAAATAATACCGTTTGCCTACGCATATATTAGAAAAATTTCAACAATTGTTGGTATTTAACAAACATTGGAACTTCAAGTGCCTATTCCAGTGGAAAAAAATATCATTTACATACAAAAAAAAACCAGTTTATAAGATGACTGTTTAGTCATCACGGGTCGTTTGCTTTTGGCGATAAAACAATAAAGAAAATTCGAAGGATAGCGTTCATCACATTTTTATCTTAACGAGGTTGATTTGGCATTTTTCGTTTGGATATTGTAAAATATATTTTTAACTTATTATCATATTTTAGTGATCTATCGGAGGCGAAGCAAACTTTCTCAAAAAAAAATAATACAAAATCCAGTTCTTCGATCACACATCAAAAATACCGACATTTTAATAAATGACGTCTTTATAAGTCAATGTTGGCTTAAATTAAGATGGGTGTAATGGATTTCCCATTAGTGCAGAGGTCAAGAAAGTTATGAAAGGTGTCTGGCAAATTTGAATAAAAAATAAACAATTCAAGTTCAAGTTAAAAGATGTCGCCGCTGGGAGTTTAGTAACTTCAGGCGCAATTTTCATAATTGGATGACGTTCCTGGGTATATACTTCGAAAAATTGTAAACGAAAAAACTTTTATTAGGTCGCTGTTTATTTCGATTACTTAATTAATATTAATAATCAAAAGTTTCAGCAAAGTAATTGTCAACTCACCGTTTATCGCCAAATTGATCAACTCGTAACATAAAGTGCTGAAGAAGTGTTCGTACACATATTCAGTGGCAGCAAACTCCAAAAGCAAATACACCACACATCGTGGCAAAAGCAATGGTAACGCAGATGCAGATCTTGTGATATATAACAGGGATTCCCAAAGTACTCGATATCGACCCCAGTGTTTAAATTGGTAAATATTTTGTATCAATAGGAAAAAAACTAGAGATAGGAAAATAGTTTGGGAATCCCTGCCCTATAGGATAATAGTGCAATAGTTTCAACAACGTAATGTCCGTGAATACGAGATCACAATTCACAGTTTTGAATCATGTGTATCATTTAAAAAATAAGAAAATATTTACATTTGTCCATTTTTGCAGTTTATTTTGAATTCGAATTTCAGTTTAAAATTTAACAGTGTAAGCGCGTGCGATTAGAGCGGCCTTAAAAGTCTACGAATACAAGCACCTACTTTACGAATTTAATTTACAACAGTTTATTTACATTTGTACTACCTGTCCTTGATGACGTGGCTCACCTTGTATTTACACATATTGGCGATTTAATGATGACGGGTAATTACAGTTCGCTGTAATAGTTGTCATTTTACATAACCTTCTTTAAAATAACCACGCATTCATCCCAGGAGACAAATCTATTTATATCAATTTTCCACCTTTATTTCCTCATACCAAAGCATCATTGCGTGCTCAATAAGACATCTCGATCCATAATTGGTTATAACCCAACGCTTTCATTACAAGGCATGAAGATTACTGGTAACATTTTTAAATATAACGAACGCAACTTTATGAAATAAAAATGAAACCTTGGGAGGCGTTTGCTATCTTCCTAGCCGTAAGATTACTGTCGGTGTTTCTCGTGCAAACATGGTACGTACCCGACGAATATTGGCAGTCGTTGGAAGTCGCCCACAAATTTGCTTTTGGTTACGGCCACCTGACCTGGGAATGGAAACAAGGCATTCGGAGCTACATCCACCCGTTACTGATAGCTTTCGTGTATAAAATATTGCACCTCGTCAATTTGGATTACGCCGAACTTCTCGTAAGTAAAAGCGATCATTTTATTTCAACAAATTTTCGATTTGTTCGTAGATATTCGTCCCTCGAATAATGCAAGGTTTATTGAGCGCTTTCGCGGATTATCGATTTTACGTGTGGTCGGGCAAGAGGAAATGGGCCGTGTTTACGATGGCCAGTTCGTGGTTTTGGTTCTACACCGGGTCCAGGACGATCATAAATTCGTTAGAAATGGCGCTCACGACCATAGCTTTGTCTTATTATCCGTGGCCCGACAGAAAAAACGGTGGTATTTCGTCGCATTAAGTACGTTATAAGCAACAATTTTTTATAGGTAGTAACAAATTTTTGTGGATAGTCGGGTTTTTATGTGCGGTACGACCGACTGCGGTTATTCCATGGTTGCCGTTGTGTATTTACCACATTAAACGCTCAGATGAAAGTTTGATACGGTTGTTTGTTTCAAATTACTTGCCAATAGGGTGCGTGTCGGCATTAATTGGAAATTTGCAAATTCGTTTGAATAATATATTTTTGCAGATTGATCACTTTGGTGTACTCCGTTTTTAAAGACAGTTTGACGCATGGATCGTTTTTGATATCGACTTATCAGTTTCTGAAAGCAAACGTTTTGCAAGGCGTTGGTTCCTGGTACGGTTCACAACCGCTGTATTGGTACATATTAATCGGAATTCCCGTGGTTTTGGGTGTAAACATTCTACCATTTGCACTTGCGTCTTATCATACAATCAAATATAAAAAGGCGTATCCCAACGAAATCGCATTGTTAATCACAATGGCTTTCACCATCGGTGTTTACAGGTTTGTCTATTAAAGCAATTGAATTCGAATAATTAAATTTTTGCAGCACATTAGCTCATAAAGAGTTCAGATTCATTTTACCGTTATTACCGATGTCGTTGCATATCGCCTCGGTTTACTTATCCAAATGGAGCTGCAAAGCCGAAATGTGAGTAAAATTTACGATGTCGAATCGTTTGTAAAATCGCATTCTAGGTCGTCAGTTTGGATCGTCGCCGGTGTTTTAACGATTGGGAATTTAATCCCGGCGATTTACGTAGGTCTCGTCCACCAAAGAGGTGCCTTAGACGTCATGCCGCCGCTGCGAGATATATCAAACGCTCATCCGCATAACACTAGTCTTTTGTTTCTCCTTCCTTGCCATTCCACGCCTCTGTACAGTCATTTGCACGTCAACGTATCTACCAAATTCCTATCGTGCCTGCCCAATTTAAACGACATCGATGATTACACAGACGAAGCCGATTATTTCTACGAGAATCCGAGTCGTTGGCTTCGCTCGCATTACCCCCCCGGCAAACCGTTACCAACGCACATCATAACGTACGATGTATTGGTACCAGATTTGAACGAGATTTTGAGCAGGTCAGTCGTTACGTTACTCTTAATATTGTACATCGATTCAATATTTTCAGGTATAAACCAATTCATCGCATATTTCATGCAAATATCATTCAGTCCGGGAGGATTGGGAAATACATCACCGTTCATGAAAGGGTGGATGTCTCTCTGAATTATGGGAGATAACGGCGGAATCATTGATTAATTTTTATTGCCATTGCACTTCATTTACAAATTTTATTTATTTATCCACATATATATTTCATGATCTCGGACTATGTGACAAAATATCTGTTATGTATTGTTTTAGTTTGAATTTTAAAAAAATTGCTTCAATTTTTAATAGTACAAAGTATGATTGCAAATGTGCATTTTTTGTTATGTATTTTAAAAGTATTTTTCGTGTAAGTGACTAATTCAAAATGTTTGTTAGATTAAGATACAAAAGTACAAAATTCACTTGCTCAATTGCTTTGATTTGTTTTCATATGTAGTTGTAGTTTGTGATGTTATTTATTTTCGTTTCATTTCATTTTACATTGGGTATATTTTTATAAGTTGGCGAGAGCTCAAGTTGGATTTCTTAGTCAATTGCTTGTCCTAGATATTAGTTGTTTCATTGTTTGTTATTTTAAATAAGTCTATCTTTCGTTTAGGGGTCAGTTGCTTGTCATTGATATTAATTGTATCA
Source organism: Geotrupes spiniger (assembly GCA_959613385.1). NCBI lineage: Eukaryota > Metazoa > Arthropoda > Insecta > Coleoptera > Geotrupidae > Geotrupes > Geotrupes spiniger. Next base: position 10,820,758 of record OY390735.1, on the reverse strand, counting down.
TTTGCATGTTAGTAAATTGTTTAATTGTTTGTTATTTTAAATAAGTCTATCTCATTTGTTTACGGCTGGGTCTTGCTAACTTATAATCGGGGCCATATGTGATGTTCAAAAGTTTGTATTATAATATTATCACTGCCTGTTTAATGACATTTGCTTTTATTTTATATCATGTTATAAATAAAATTAAAAATACAATACGTGTTTAATTTTAAAGTGCTGAGGTTGAAAAATATGGACTAAAATGAATTATCTCGCAGTACATTGTATGAGAGATGAGGGAGCTTCAACTTCAACTTCAACGTTAATGCGATAATTTAAATAGAATGTTTTAAAAATACATCACCATGATGGGAATAACGAAATATAGGATATTAAGATATTACCTGGGCCATATATGTCCTATTAAAAAAATATTGCTTTAATACGTTACATTTCAAAGCTCAGACATAAGACAAATTTATTGTCATGTTCGATTTTATATGGATTCCACAAGAGTTTGCGAGAGTGGTCCCTTCTCCTGAGATATGAACGCGATAATTATCTTATCCAACGGTTCATTGCTACGAGCTACTTGTCTCCTGATGGCTTGTTTAATTTCTTCCTTTACGCCCTTGTCGGCGCCTCTAGTACCGATTCGCCTCTGACCCAAGTGGGGCACGACGTCAAGAACAATTTGGTGACTCCAGAGATACGTCAATTCTTCGAGAATATCGACGTTGACGATGTAATTTTGAAATAAATAATAATGAAAGGACCCGCGCTGTTCGACTTGCTTAAAAAGCGGCGGCAACCTTTCTTCTTCTTGCGGCCAATCTAATTGGCTCAACACCATAACGTTTCCGATGGCTAGGTCGCTATAGCGCGTGATCGAATTTTCCGCGATGGCTCGAATCAAGAGCTTCGCGCAATACTGCAATACGGCTTGTTGCGTCAATGGAAGAAAATGTAAGTGCCTCTGTGGGCCACCGCATATTAAATAATTGCTTACAGTGCCTGGGTTGTTCGCCGGCAGTAATCCAACGGCATTAAGAATATGTTCGTAACTCGGCTAAAAATTACAATGTCATTATTTGAACGAATATGAATACGAGATACACTTCTTACAAGGAAATTCTTTTTCAGGTATAGAATGCTGGCGTTCCTTAAATTTTTTGAAAGCGACGCGTGCATTTGATTGGTTCGAACTAAGGCATCGTCTATTTGGCCTTTATACGTCGCATAATCGATCATAAAGTACCCCAACCACGAGTCTAGTTTGAGATGCACGTTTAATTTACTAAATTCTAAAACAACTAATTTAATAGTCGATTTAACAACTTTATGAATGAATACCTCGCTGTAACGTTTCGTGCGAGTTCAGTAATTCCCAACATTTGATCGAAATCATAAAATTATTAATGATTTGTTTGTGTTCGGGCTTTTCGACGGTTAGATGCGGAGCGACAACTTCGTGATCGCCTTTTCTCCTTTTCGATTTATGCTCGGACACGGGGTTCGGCAAATTCGAATCGACGAATGCCTCCACCAACAGAAACGTGCATTGAACTTGTCCCTGTGGTGGTTCCGGTGACAAACTGACTTTGTAATCGTGCAAACAATGCAGGAAAAAAATTGTTAGGCAATACAACAATTGCTTTGTGTTGGTGTGGTCGTCCAAATTTAAGCTTTGCGACTGGTAAAATGTCAGCAGTTTCTGCCAGTAACCGTCTTTCGTCCTATAAAACTGCGAAATAGAAATAGTCAGGAAAAATTGATATATTACCAATTACTGCCGAAGCTACTCAAATATGGCTCCCAGCCTAATTGTTTGCCTGTGAATTCCAAAACATTGCGGAGCCTATTCCAAGGTTGCTCTTCAGAAGGAAGATCCTATTGACATAGAAAATTACACTCATTACAATATCCATTTATTTATTTACCTGCGAATTTCCTTGCGAATTTAGAACGAACAAATGATACTCAATTGCTTTATGTAGCAGCTTGTATAGTAATTTCGAAGACAGATCAATGGTAGCATTTTCCTTATTCAACAGCGGCAGTAACTCGGACACTAAAACTTTACGGTAGCAATTAAGCGGCTGATTACTCGCATGGCTATGTTTTTCGGCACTTAGTAATGTTTCAATTAATCCTGGCTAAAATAAAATATTTTACGATGTTAAACATCTTTGTGGACGAAATCTACTGATACTTACAGCATGACTTGGAATGGCATTAGGAAACTTTTGCAAAAGCAACAAGATAAGTTTGCAATGCTCCATCGTATCATCACAATGATCCGCCGTTACAAGCAATAATTTATGTTGGATATCTACAAGAAAATAACGAACACTTTGTAATTATCTCAAGGAATATTTACCAGCGGTTATATGTTTGAACATTTCGCACAGAAATAACTTCTCGGCGTCTCCCGGGTCACATTCTGAACGTAGAGCCGCCGTCACTTTATTAATTTCGCTCCAAAATTCCGGATGTTGGTGGAACTTCCCAATTCTAAAGTTTCATTATTAATTTAATATTCGGTGGCGAAAGTATAATTTCTAACTTACAAATCACTGAAGCATTTAGCTGCTTCTTTGAGGTGACCGGCGCATTTCTCAATACGATAGGCTTCAAACTAAAACAAATTTCACATGGTCAATGATGTGGTGACTGTGGAGACTGGTTTTCGGGGTTGCGTAACTTGATTAATTCTATGAAGGGTTCGAATTGAATTCCTCATTTAATTACAAAAGTACCTGTACGCCGAAATTGCTGGGATACAAAGTTTTTGCTGTTATCATCCATGCTTTGGCTGATATCGGATCGTGTTTTAAAGCGTTTTTCGCCCTCTGTATCACATATTCTTCGTCCGATATGTTTACATCCATGTCTCAAAATTCCCGAACAAAATTTATCACCGACATCATACAGAATTAAATAAATTAAAGTACACAGTTTCACAATATAGGTTATGTTTAATGTTTGTTGACAAATTCGGGATTTAACTTCAAGGCTGCCAACACAAACAGTTTTGCCAAAAAAATCCGTTTGTGGATGACAAGTGTCCCTTAAATAATAATAATTATTATTAGTGAATGAAACTTTAAAAGTGAACTGCAAATATACAAGCAAGTCTAAAATACCAAACGTCTGCTTTCTGCAATACATCGCAAGATTTTTTTAAGAGTGCAGTGTGAGCTGAGATATGCAAAACTTTCTTCGTTGACCAAAATTGGCCAAGATTTTATTCGAAAGTGCTCGAATCTAAACTAAGAATTAAGTGATAGTACCAGCGGATTATAAACTAAGCAATGCCTAGGGGCGCGAAGTTAGAAAGGGGCGCGTGCGAATGTTTTTAAACGAAACGAAATAAATAAGTAAGTATGTACCAGAGCTGGCCAAGTATTCGAGTACTCTTACTCGTATTTCAATTACGAATAAAAATATTCTCGTTCTTTTTACTCATAAGTATTTTTAATTAAAAATACTTATTATTCGTACTTACAAACAAAATTAAATGTACTGGTGGAATATTACTCGTGACATTCACAACTTTTACGAATAGGGGAATTCCCTAATTACCTACCTTAGCATTACAGACATTTGGTTGTTGTTATAGTGATGTGTTTGATAATCAAGATATTGAAGAAATAACTTTTATAGTCATTGGAGATGAAGAAGAAGATTTAAAGTGATAAGCAGCAAGAGTTACCAAAAATCTCCGGAACAAAATTTCGCAAATCAACGTCGAACAGTGCGTTCATTAACGCTATCATTGCCAAATGCCTGGTTAATTTTTCGGGCTGTTTCGGCAGCGCTTTGGTTCAATTTGAATTCGTAGAGAAAAATTGGCCGAGAATCGCTTAACTACATCATATAGTAATAATATGAAAATTGGTAAAAAATTAAAATTTGGAAAAAATGAAAAAATTTAAGTTACGCTGGTTTAACATTATCGGTAAAACATGCCCTCTGACCTCCCATATATCGCCAAGAGAAAAATTAGTCGTAAATGAAACGAATAAATTTTTTGTTGCGGAAGTGATAGATAAAACATCTGATAAAGTTTCTTCGGATACTTAATGCATTTTTTGGTTTTGACGACTGCGAGAATATTCCTAGTACAAGTTTCTCTCAGAACAAATCCAGTTTTTCAGAATAGGAATTTAATAAAAAAATAGAGCTGAACTAGAGTATTTGAGGTATATGTGATAGGCGAACTAATTTAAATATGCTCCATGACTATCCGACTATTAAGAAAATGTTTATGAAATATAACACTCCATTGATATCTTCTGCATCCGTAGAGAGATTATTTTCATTTGCTGCAATTATTGACAGTCCAAGGAGGGAAGCATGCCTTCGGATAATAATTGTGACAAACTTGTTGTTTAAAAAAATGTAATTGTTATACTTAATCAATATTATGTACTGCATACAAAAATATTTTCAAGATTTTAATAAATAATTATTAAAATAACACATAATTAATTTATAATTCCTTATTCTTATTTTTATGGTGTAATTTTAGTTATAAACAAAAAACATTTTTTTAGTACTCGGCTCTGGTACATACCTACTTACATAAAATAAAAAATCATTTATTTGGAAATAAATAGTTACAATTTACAATACATGGGCACCAGAGGGGCGCCCATGAGGTGCTAACGTAGGACGCTGTCCAAATTTAATCCACCTCTGGGTAGTCCAGTGCGACAAACGTAAAAATTAAGTTGTGTGGTCCTTACAAGTGCGTTCAATTTCATAAAAATGTCACTACTCGAATTAAAAGTGCGGTTGATTGTTGGCTTGTTAGTAAATTTACCTTAGGTCACGTCATCTTAAATATAAATATTTTTATCGATTTTAAATTTTTACGGTTTTCAAGAATCAAAACGTTTTAACGTTTTAACGTTTTTTCCGCTATCTAATCCGAAGACGAACGAAGCGAACCGGCGAGTCCAAAAGTATCAATTTTTTGCAAGAAATTAATCCAAGTAGTTTGGTGACGCATCGCATTGTTGTGCGATACCTTCATGTGCGGGCGTCGTCGTCTCGGTTTGATAAATTTCTTTCAATTCGATGTATTACCGGCGATTTGAAGAAAAATACGCGGCATGGAACAGCACGTTTAAAGTTTTTCACGCGTGATTTGTGAGAGTTTCTGTTTTGTTCGTGACTGATTGTGGATTGTGTTATAACATTTTGGACGGAAGTTTCTGGGCGGAGACTACGAGAGAAGGCGACCTGAAGCATGTAAGTCGATTTTAAAACTTTTATGGTGTTTTGGTTTCGGTTAAGTCGTAACTATGTAACTTCGCTAAGGCGAATGAAAGCTTCGCTAACCGCGACGCAGCTAAATCGCCGCCATTATTTTGAACTGTTTATACGACATTTAGGCGAGCACAGCCAACTAACTACACCACTGTCTTCTCAAACTCGAGTCATTTTCGAGTTAATTGATTGCAGTTATTGATTGCAGTGCTGTTGTAGCCCTAGCACTAATGATAAATATTTTATATTATTATTATAATATTCTAAAACATGATTTCTAAATTTTGATCAAAACAAAAAACGACGGAAAAAACTTCGTAACTTTATTGAAATATCTCGAGATATAAAAATTGGGTCGGTCGTTAAATATTCAACATTAAACAAACATTAAACAAAAATTCGCTGCTACATATTATGACTAAATATTTTAGGTAGAAAAAAGGGTCGCATTAAAAGAAATACTTACGTAATTGAACATGTTTTACCAATATATTAGTCAGTTTATGTGATTGTGCTTACTATCGTCTAGTATCACAATAAAAATATGGATGATTTTCCAAAATAATTTATCGGTTTTCCTATCGACGCGTTTCGCATGTTTACGGGGACAGATTTTGTTACGATCTCATAATATATAGTGATGTTCCGCGCAAAAATTTTATACGTTCGTATTATTTCGTGTTTACACAACAGTGCAGTGTTATATAGTTTAATGTGTTGTCGTAAGCGGCTCCGGTTACATCGGATACTAATTGTGCATGTCGGGTAATAATATTTTTTTTATATCTTCTCGAGGGAAATGACGAAGTGTCTCATACTATCAGACAATACATTTTTTTATAGTTGAAAATATTTAAAACAAATTTGTTATCAAGCATCGGTGCGGGCGCGCACGAATCATATGCATTTTCATTCATTAACGAAAATATTATTTTTATTGAATTCATTTGGAATAGCGAAATTAAAGTCGACGCTAAAGTGTAGCAATAATTAAATATTCTTGTCCCCGTGACAATTGTTGATCATGTTATTAACAACCCGGCGAACTGTCGACGAGCTCCCGACCGCCGAACCTTGGTCACGACGTTTTAATCCATTACGATCTTTAAAAATAAGCTCTTGATGATGTAATAAGTTTTATTTATGAATTATATACACGAGTTAAATAAATAAGGTAAGGAAGTTGTGATATACATACGTGGTTTAATGATAGGCTGGGTATGGCAATTTCGCCACAGGGGCGGCGTAAGCCAATGGGCCTTCGATTTTACCGACTGGAGCTACCGCTTTGACCCCGATTGGCACTCGATGAACGACGGCGTTGAAGCCATTATGGGGGTCGGAGGTGTAATCCACAGTCCTTTTCAATCCATCGGCATCGATGAGGGAATAACTGCCTTGAACGACGTCGCCGTCGCGAGATTCGTGTTGGCTTTTGCTGTCTCCGGTGAGCCCGTCTTGAATGTCGTACGCGAACGAATATTGAGGATGAGGGTCGTATTCTTCGGTAACCACGGTCTTCGCAATAGCTACGGGTGCTGCGTATTTGGCCACAGGGGCTGCGTAAGCCAAGGGCGCGGCGTTGTAGGCTGGCGCGATTAATCCAGCACGTGCCGCAGCGATAAAGCCGGCGAGAATTACTAGCTGTAAATTAATAATTACGCTTTTAATGATTCGATCGAGTAAAAATTATGTGATACTTGGAGCGTTGCACTTACTTTGATTGCCATCGTTGGTGTGTGGTGATCGTTCGTCGAATGGTGCTCTACGTGCAATTTGGAGTGCTTATATACTTCTTAAGTTGTGTAACCCCGAATATTTGGTTGCACCGGGCTCCGCCTGTCACTTTCACGACCCCGCAGTTACAATTTACAAGCATTATCTTGTATCTATGATTCAATCCTTTTTGAACGTAGTATCGAATTGGATTGGCGATAATGGGAGCGAATTGTTAATTGAATTAATTCTAAATAATTTTAATGAGTATAATTTTGTATATTTAACTAACATTATTAATTTATTTTTTTTATTTAATTGTTGAAGGTAATAGTTTTCTCTGTTGCGTTGCTGGAAGGGTCATCGTTCAAGATTTTTCCGCGCTTATCATAATTAATGTCGAAATTGTAAAATGTAACCTTAACATTTTTCTATGCTATGTCATTAGAAGTATACAATAAAAATGTTCGTGGTCACTTTGGTTCGATTTGAGGAAACTATTCGATTGTAGATTATTGTTACTAGGGCCTATTAGAAGGTAAAAAAGTGGGCGATTACAAGGAGGAGGATGAATCCATCAAGTGACTTCGATGGAGAAGTCGAACATTAACAACTGGACAAGAGAGAGAAAGTTGAACATAAAGTGGAGAAAATATATGGTATGTGGAGCATACTGAAGAAAATGATAAAAATGAAGGAAGTTTAAAACGATGTAAAGAAGGGAGGAAATATTACAGGGAAGGAGGTAAAACGAAACTAAAACGAGATTATCTAAGAATGTGTGTGAAAAATAAACGTTCGCATTGAGGATTTGAAAAGCTATCCACGCTAATAAATATAAAATATATAAAAATTAAATTTGAAGACATATTTGAAGGAACAAACGATGGGTCGACGACAATAAAAAATGTGTTCCGCATAATCGCACCCTGACCGTGGTAAGGGAATGAGGTTTTAAAACAGTAGCAAGGTGTTGATACGTTGGGTATACAATGTTCGTTTTCTTTTTGGTCAATAATCCTAAATTCAAGAAAGCGCCGAAAAATGAGGTCACAGGAGACAGGAGTACTCAACCTTGGAAAGTGTGGGAATGTTTTGCATTTATTGTGTATGCGAGTGGCTAGGGCGACTATTATTTTTCTCGATGAATTCCGTAAAGAAATGGATCGTTTTAATCCACCAATAGATGATGATGTGTAGGGGGAGACGCTTAGTGTGCCAAACTATTTACAACAAAAAATCATAACATCGTCGAAGAACAAACAATAATGGGTGGAGGTCAAGAACGAAGGTACTTTAGGTAATTCAGTCGTTCCCTGACCGTGGTTGTGTCTCAGAATGGTATTAAAATATTGATACTTTAAATACCGATATTGTAAATTAATGTAATAAAGCATACAACAGTAACAATTGTATGGGTTGTCGAAAACTAAAAATGTCTATATTTGATATTTTTTCAAATTTCCAACAACGTTATTTACGAAGAAAGGGTAAAAATGGCAAAGAAATGCTTTGAAAGTGAAGCATCAAAATCTTAAAATTGAGGCAAAATATCTTAATTTTCTCAAAAAATTAAAAAAATGGGCAAAATTATCTAATACATACTCGTATACGAAAATATTTAAAAAAGAAATTTAAAAAATGTAAAACTTCTCAAATCTGCAAAATTGTTCCAACAAATTGTCAGAAATTATCCACATAGACTCTAGGATTATTAGGTTCCTATAATGCTAACGAACCACTGTACAACAGATTATTAACAATGGTCGTTCGTCAGGAGTCATTTGCTCGCGCCAAGGAGTTTTGATGGTCACTACATATAAATGTCTTTCAACAGCTAATGTTCTTGGTATTTGCTATTGACGAGGTGAAATAACACCGAACCAATATTGTCTAGCGATCCACCTGTTTGTTTTTATTGACTTGTTTGCATTAATGTCATTTTTGGCATGAATACATCCCTGTGATTTAATTAATGCATGAGATTCGAGAATTTTTATTGAACTTTTATGAATTTAAAATTTTAGTGAATCTGTTCTCATTTGATGGGAGCAAATCAAACCGAATTACAATTGTCTGAGTGCCGAGAAGGGATAATTCGTTCGCGGTTATGTTATGTGTTATGTCAGAAATCACATAGTATTTTTAACCAGAACTCCCATTTATGACTTTTGTTCCGTTCAACAGCAATATTTTTGATAAAATCAATAAAACCCATACGATTTTTTTAGCATCAGGGTACACTTTGCAAACGAACCTCTATGTCAGTTACGATGTAAACAATCTTCGTATTTTGATTCGGTCATATCGAATTTCAAACTTTGATTACATTTTGCGTACACAAATCTTACACACCTTTGAGACATGCATCAAACTGATAGCCTTTTTGCAAGAATTCGATTACATTGTGTACATCAACAGCTCCTATCTTTATAAAATCCGTGAATTTTGAACAGAACTTACCTCTTTTTTCAATCAAAATCACCTAAATGCTTTATTTACAGCTAATTATTTTATGGAAGTATAAATTGACGGTTTTAAATGTCTCTTTGTATAAGTGCTTTTAGCATCACAGTTTTAAATTTGCTAGTACCATATTCGAAGTTTATATAAATATATTGCATAATATATTGCAATCATTTGATTTCGAACAGATATTGTAACATACATTTCTGGCATTGCTTGTGGCCTAAATTCGTTATGAAACTATGAATTAACACGTTGTTCTAGTTTATTTTATCGTTTTTTAAACGAAGCAATCCAAATTTACTTGCCTAAAATGTTTACCTTGCATAAACAATCAACATTGATTGACATTTTTACAATTCATATCATATCATCAATGTTTCATAAATTTGGCACAAATGTCAATATTTTTTTTAGAAAGAAATGCATTTAATTAAACTTTCGTAATACATTAGTAATTAACTGTTTCATAAGCAACGAAATTTTAAACTGAAATTAAATAAAAACTGACATGATCTTCCACAAGCCGCAACAAAAATTTCCAATTTCCAATTTCCAATTTCAAAATTTTTATCAAATTTTGTCCATTTCTTCAATTTTTACATTTTTACAATTATTTCCAATTTTTCAAATTTAGATTTCTACAATTTTTTTCAATTTTTTTTCAAATTTACAACCTGCGGACGCATAATATTAGATTTCGGGCAGCATTTACATTTATATCTAGGACTTTTTTTTGTATATTCTGAGTCGAAGTTCTAACTCATTTTTGGCTTCTGCCATCGTAAATTTTTCCAGATAATAACGTAAAAATCTTCTATGGGGCGGGTCGGGGGAAGGTTGAAGCGCTTGTCGAACCGATTTACATCTAGGCTTGAATACCCACATACTTATTACTGTTACATAGTTGCAGAGGTTTTTTCGACCAACAACGTTGGTATTATAAAAACTATTCCGCAGCCGTCGGCAATAAAGACCACTTTGTTGAAAATAAATTTCAGCGAATGTATTAAGGCGATGAAAGCCCCTTCTTTCTGCACGGCAGCGTATCACATTCTGGCTGTTGGTTGGCTGTATATGTTGATGTTGTCTTCTTTTTCTCTAATATAGCCTATTCTTCAACAGTTCCAGCGATATTGTGTTCTTTGATGTTCGATATTTTTCGTACTAATTTTCTTATTGAATTTCTAAGTGTGTTTTTCGATCTTCTTACTAGTATTTTGTCCAACAACACGTCCAACTAAATTATAGATACTTTTGAGAATTTCTCATTTGTAAGCCATGTCGATATAAACGACTTAAAAACTGAGCCATGAAAGTTAAGTTAGGGTTTCAAACAACATTTTTGTTGTTTTCAGCCTAACATGCCATTTTCTTTTCATTAAGCATTTTGTGGCTCCTGATCCTGATCCAAAATTGATCTCAGTGAATAACTTATAGTAGTTTCTTAATTTCATTTAGATTATTACATCACCGTTCAGTTTGTCAACTTCGCCTTGGGACATTTTTTTACATTTTCTGATTTGACCGAACTCAAATTTTATTGTTTTACTTTATGTTTTTGTGTCAAACTGTTTGATTTTCCATTTTGATTCGATTCACTATCTATCAACATATGCAATGCTACACATAATGTATTCATTTTCTTTCAAACCTTTGCTAATTTATTTTTTCACCAATTGCTTAATTGATGGACATTATAATCACATTGGTGTTAAAGTGAAATAATATTTCGTAAATTAAATATTACGTTATTCCAAGTTTGCTAATTATTAATTGGCGAAATTCTTTACACATTTAAAATACATATCAATAATTGACGTATGTAAAAGTTGTTTTTTCCAATTTGAGTGAGTGAGCACTGTCAAGCACTTAATGGTGGTTGGTGGTAATAAAAATAATTAAGTACACAGATAAACATTTATTTTCTTAATAAATTACAAGATATGTACATATAACTTAACCAAATATTGATTTAGTGATACGCTGAATAAGCTGGGGCGGCATAAGAAAGCGGGCTGGCGTATTTAGCTACTGGGGCGGCATACGCTGAATAAGCTGGAGCGGCGTACGAAAGCGGGCTGGCGTATTTAGCTACTGGAGCTGCATACGCTGAATAAGCTGGGGCGGCGTACGAAAGCGGGCTGGCGTATTTAGCTACCGGGGCGGCATATGAGACTGGTGCAACCGCTTTGTATCCAATTGGTTCACGACGAACCACCGCATTGAAACCGTTGTGCGGATCAGCCGTGTAATCTACGGTCCTCTTCAAACCATCGGCATCAACGAGCGAATAACTACCTTGGACGACGTCTCCGTTGCGGGATTCGTGCTGGCTCTTGCTGTCTCCTGTTAGTCCATCTTGGATATCATACGCATAGGAATATTGTGGATTGGGGTCGTATTCTTCGGAGACTACGGTCTTGGCCACAGCTAACGGCGCAGCGTAGCTGGCGACAGGCGCAGCGTAAGCGTAAGGGGCTGCGTGGGAGTAAGCTGGTGCGATGACTCCGGCACGAGCCACTGCCACAAAAGCGGCGATCACGACAAACTGAAACGTAAAAAAATTAAAAATTAAAAGTTTTGAATGTACGAGGTACACTCACTTTGAAGAACATCGTTGTTACTTAATGGTCTTTGGGTGAATGATACCTTGGGTGTGACTTCTTGCGCTTTTATACATATGTTGATTCGTACGAATTCGTTACACAACAGCTCTAAATATTTACTTGATCTGGTCCGCACCTGATACTTTCACGGCCTCGACATTGAATTTGGTTTATTGAAGCCGTCTAATAATGACAACGCGAAAGCGAACCGCAGCCGGCGCCCTGTTTAAAACGTGACATGTAATGTGGGCGATTATTGTAGGCTTAGATTTTTGATATGATCGCTAAATTAATTTGAAGTATGTGTTGTGTGGTTCGTTCATTTTGACAAGAGTTATATAATGTGGAACGCAAACGAATAATAACAGCATACATGAAATGAAACAATAATAACAAGTTAATAAAATACATTGATCCATACAAAAAGTTGATTATATTTCGATGCTTGCAGCAAGAGTTATATTAACAATTCAAACTCAATTCTTGAATTTCTGTTTGAAGGAGATTCAAAGATTATTAAAAAATATCTACATCTAAGTCACTGTTGTATTTTCTTATCAGAGTAAGGTCCTGTTGTATAAACACTTAAGCTTAACTAGTAAATTTATTTTCTAACGTTTCTAATTTTGCAATTTTAAAATTTGTAAATCTCGGTATGTGAAATGCAAACAAATTTTTATAGTGGCAGTGCTATCATTTTGTTTCATAATATTTTCTGATTGAATACCAATTTTATCATTCATGTTTGCAAGTTACATGCCATTGTCAAAATTGAAGTAGCAAATAGGAAAGGATTGGAAAATACAAAATAATAATAGACAACAAATCATATTTTTCGTGCAAGTTTTAAAAATAACGTGATTGCTGGCAAAACTAAGAAAAATATTTGGGGTGAGGTATTGAACCGAGCACAGTCAATAGAATTTGCTACTGCAGACATAAATAGGAATTATGCCCGCAAAATATTAGTAACTATTATTCCTGACAAACCACCATATTCATAAAATAAATAATGCAAAACAGACTGGTAGCAAAAAAGACTCTAAATGAACTTGAATTGAGAATTCTTGATATTCTCGACGCAAAATCCAGCTGTCCAAGGTTTACAACTTCAAGAATTTTGAAGAGCAACATGAAGATTTTATAGAAAATGAATAGGAAATCTTTGAGGTAATATTAGATGAAGTGGAGGAAGCTACAGAAATACCACAATTTTATCCACTGTATCAAAAATAAATAAGCCAAGGATGCAAAATAAAATGAAGAGGAAACACTTGCAATTCAAGGCATAAAGCAATATAGCAATTACAGCAAATTCCTGATAAAACTAAAATTATAGTGTACAGGATAATATCAGGGTATGAAAGCAGAATGGGAAGGAGATATGATTGACGAGGTATATGAATGGATGTACTTAAGGTGCGTGATGACAGGTAGCAATATCTATAATGAACACTAAAAGTATGTATGTGGGGAAGCAAGAAAGGCAGAGGAAGGATTGATCAAGAGCCTTTGTCGTAAAAGTTCGAAGAAATGATAGTGGTATGGAAGAGAAGAGACGTGCAAAGAGCACGTGTGTGCACATGTGACGAAGATTGCAAGTGGTATTAACTGGCGCGCTGAATTTAGAGTATATAGTTCTGCAAGAGACGGGGAATGTGGGATGACGATGGAGGTAGGAAAAATGATGAGATACGAACTGAGGTGGGGACTTGGGTGGGGAACGCAGATGTTGATGAAAAGGGTGCTGGGAGAGTTAAAGGCAGGGTACGCAAAGCGAATTATCGCGATGGGAAGAGAACTGGATAATGGTGTATGATGTACGATATTGGTAGTGGAAGGCAGAGAGATGTGGAAACAGGTAAAGGCGCAGGAATGGTTAACTGAGGGACGCAAGAAATAATGCAAGGTATAAAAAAACCGACATATCTGAATGGAGATTGCATGGGAGAGGAAGACAGAATGATTCGGTTTAGATTTAGCAATGAGGATAGAGGCAACAAATATTGAATGAATGAAGAATATAAGAGATACGTGTTCTACGTAAAAGGGCGGAGGAATGAAAGCACTGGATGGGAGAATATGAGGAGAGAACAAAAGGTAAAAATAATAATTTTCAAAAAGACATGACTCACCTTTATGAAATTTGCACAATTTAAAAACTACGTTATTCTATCAAACGTACATCTGCTTTTCACAAGGTTCTACGCCGTAATTAATTAATTGAATTGTCAATGTGTAGCCCTTTTTGTGAATTTTTTTCAATGATTTAATCTTTGAACTAAGCTTTATCTCTTATGTCAAGTCAAGAGTTTAGTATTGCAATTAATTTGAAGTTTGACACTTTTGACCTCAATCAAAATTTGCTGACAATACTACCAACACTATTACGATTAAAATTCTTTGTACTTTGTGCTAAAACAACCCGACACAATCCAACAATATAAATATTTGAAAGAAGATGGTGAAATTGACAATGAGAAAGGATAAAGCATAAAATTGATGGGAAATGTGCAAGGTATACTCAACCCAGTCCAACCCTACCCAACCCAGTCCAACCCTACCCAACCCAATCCAACATAACCCGACACAATCCAACCGGATCCGATTCTGCCCGACCCAACCCAACCCGACCCAATCCAACCCAACCCAATCAAACCCAATCCAACCCAATCCGACTCAATCCAACCAGATCCAGATGAGGAAGAAAGACAACATACATCGCATAAAAAGATAAATAATTATGAAAGCATGTCGTAAAGAAACAACCAATTATAAAACTGTACTAAAAATAAAAAATCGTAAGGGTCGAAATTGTCGAAGAAAACAAAAATGGAATGGTGCAAATGTTGCAAAATGTTCGCGAAATGAGTTGTAAACCATAAAAAATAAAAACTGAAAATTGAACGAAACCGTTGTGAATTGTAAAAAAGAGAAAATAAATAGTGCAAAATAGATAAAAATAGAAAAAATCATCGTAATTCGTTAAAAATCTGAAATAAATTGAAAAATTGATGAAATTCGAATAAATCCTTATAAATTGTGAAAAACTGAAAATAAATCATAAAGAAACTATAAATAATTATACAAAACAAAACCATGTCGAAAAAATGTTAAAAATTTAAAAGCTCATCGTAAAAATTGTCAAAAATTGTAAAAATCATTGAATAACGAAAACTAATAAATTATATGATTGCGTTAAGTCCATTGCGTTTGGCATTAAATAACTATGGCGAAATAAATATTACAGCAAATTCCCTGAGAAACGTTGTCCATCAAAATTGCTTTTATGCTTCGCTTTAAAGCTCTAAAAATCGACAATTTAAAATAAACATGAAATGAGACATCGCACAATTTTGCAATGCTGCCAAACATACCCTTTGTTAAATATATAATTGATTATGATTTAATTATATAGACCGTTTCTTCAACCATTTTTATTTTGGTTCACTTAAATTACAATTTTTTCCGTTTTCAAAAAATGATTATTTAATAAGCCTTATTGTTGTATAATATCCCACGTTCGAGAAATATGAATAAAATAAAATTACCTGAAAAGTTCTATGCCAATTACTTCGGTCGAGCTTCTTCGATGTAAAATTATAACACTAAAGTTTATGGTTAATTTGAGTTTTACATTAGTGTGGCACAAGATAAAAATATTCCAAAGATAAACTTGAAAATAAAACAATCTCAATACATTTGCAATAGATCATAAGCGTAGTTCCAAAGTATTATTAAACCATTTGCTTTAAAAAACGAAAGAAAGCTGTAAAAACAAACATTGTACATGATAAAAAAATGCGCTCCCCAAATTTCGCGTGTCATATCATTAGACGCCTAAAGAAACTGAAATCAATGCCGAGGCCGTGAAAGTGTCAGGTGCGGTTACAGAACGAGTAAATATTTGGAGCTGTTGTGCAACAAATTCGTTCAAATTTACATATAAAAGCGAAAGAAATCATATCCAAGTTACCATTCGTCTAAAGACCATTGAGTAACAAAGATGTTTTTCAAAGTGAGTGCCTTAGATATGAATTTAAAACATTTATGTTACTACATTGATTCTTGCATACATATAATGATTTGTAGCGAATTTTAAACGAAATTATGGATTACACATACAAGGAGGCCCATTTAAAATTCAGTACATTTAATGCAAGAATTACGTTGACATATATGTGTAGAAAATATGTGATTTTAAAACTTTTATTACGTTTCAGTTTGTTGTAATCGCCGCTTTTGTGGCAGTAGCTCGTGCCGGAGTTCTCGCACCAGCTTACTCCCACGCAGCTCCTTACGGTTACGCTGCACCTGTAGCCAGCTATGCTGCGCCGTTAGCTGTGGCAAAGACCGTAGTCTCCGAAGAATACGACCCCAATCCACAATATTCTTATGCGTATGATATCCAAGATGGACTCACCGGAGACAGCAAGAGCCAACACGAATCTCGCAACGGAGACGTCGTCGAAGGTAGCTATTCGCTCATTGATGCCGATGGTTTGAAGAGGACTGTAGATTACACAGCTGATCCCCACAACGGCTTCAATGCTGTTGTTCGTCGCGAACCAATTGGATACAAAGCGGTTGCACCAGTCTCGTATGCCG
Organism: Geotrupes spiniger; assembly: GCA_959613385.1. NCBI lineage: Eukaryota > Metazoa > Arthropoda > Insecta > Coleoptera > Geotrupidae > Geotrupes > Geotrupes spiniger. The sequence goes on along the minus strand of OY390735.1, from coordinate 10,804,103 downwards.
CTCCGGTAGCTAAATACGCCAGTCCGCTTTCGTACGCCGCTCCAGCTTATTCAGCGTATGCCGCTCCAGTAGCTAAATACGCCGCTCCAGCTTATTCAGCGTATGCCGCTCCAGCTTATTCAGCGTATCACTAAAGTCAATACATTATTGATTTTGTCATATGTACCTTTGATTTAATTTATTATGAAAATAAATATTTAACGATGTACTTGGAATTTTTATTATGTAGAGTGTATGTGTTGACGAGAAGCGGTAATTATTAAAGAAATGGAAATTGAAAATACCAAAAAATGTTTTTAGTGATAAAATTGTGCAATATTTTAAAATAGGCCAGAATACTTAATATGCTGTAATGTAAATATTGCACAATTTGTCCCAGTATTAACAACGTCCTTAAATTTCTATATGATACAATTTTTTTAATATTACCTAATAGGTAAAATTGTCATAATGGCTGAAAGAATGCAAATTGCAAATTGGCCGGAATCATTCATCATCTACTGATTGCCTTTCAATTTTTAGAATCTGAAACATCAGAGGAAGAAGAAACTGAATTGCATCAAGCATACCCATTATAATAGGAACGAAGTTTGCCCAATGAGTTTCTAGAAAATTGTTACGTATTTGATAACTTTCGTTTTAAGGTTAACATTTGTTGTTACCTAATACTGAATACTTACCTATAGAGTACTCCAATCACCAATTCTGATACTGCTCTTTGTTGAAGAATAGTTTATACCTGACTTTTTGTGTTTTGGCATAAAAGACTTATATAACCGCGTGCACCACAACCCCTAGACTTTCAAATGCTGCATCAGATCATCTCAACTTATATGCATTTCTACAGTTATTAAAGTTGACATTTATTTATTTGTTTTCATTTTCCTATTAGGGTCTTTGTTAAACGCCTCTTAGATTTTGTTTTTATTTTAATTTGCAGCTTGATTTCTATAGTTTGTGGTTTGTTGTTGTTGTTTTCTTTTTTGCTTTTCCACACTTATTTTTCTTACAGCCCTAAATAGACAATCGATAAACCATCGAACAACATCATCATGGCAGGATCGCCATATGATCACGTTCTGTTACATCATTACGTTCTACCTTAAGAACCCGTGGATTTAATTCAAAATATGATATAGTTTATTGGTAAAGCATAGCATAGAACATAGTACATGGGTGGAATAGACTAACGTAGGGCCCCTGATCTACATTTAATTACGACTTACAACATCGATTTTCCTTTGATTTTAAATCGTTATTTTTTATAATTTTTTTTTCAGTTGATTGTTTGTCCATTTTTTTCACCTTTTCTTCTTGTTTCATCTACTTGCTTTTGTTTTGAGGTTATTTGATTTAAATCAATTTTCGCCGCAGTTTGGGTTGGGTTGGGTTGGGTGGGGTTTGTTCTAGTTTTGTATGTGCGGTTTACTTTTGGCGTCAGTATCGGATATTTTTTTAATTTCATTTTGTGGCAAGGTTTCTTTAACTTGTTTAACTTTGTTGATTTTCTTCAATTTGTGTGCCTCTAATATTTGCTACTAATTTTTGTTGTTACCTTTTTTTATTGCACATGAAGGGAAACAACCAAACCAAATCAACCCAACCTAACCCAACCCAACCCAACCCAACACAACTCAACTCTACTCAATTACAACTCGCACAGTCAGGTCTAAGTCACTGTAACTCAATTTAGAATCTTTTGGCATACAGCGTCGATGTTTTTCTGCGTTATGGCTGCCCCTGATGGATCTGTCCTGGGGTTATAGCCAAGGCTAATGCATCAACGTTGGAAATCACTGAAAATCAAGACATTGTTGAGAAAATCCTTCTTTTGTCCTCTTTTCTGTGTTGATTTTCATGTCCATTTACAAGACGTGATCACTTCCAATCTCAGCTTCTAAGAGTGTCCATTTATGTTTTTCAATTTCAATTTCCACTGTCATAATTTTGTCATTTAAATATTTTTCATTCCATACGTTCGTTATTATTATACCTACACGTCGTTTCGCTTTATTGTTCTCTTCTGTCCTTGACCACAGCATCTCTAATCCCTTATGTATTATAGTCCGTTCTCTTCCTTTTTTGTGTTAGTTATTCCTAATATTTCTATTAATTATTCAACCAGTTCTTCATCTTTTCTTTTTATACTCGTTATGTTCCAAGTTCCTATTTTAATTTAATTCCTCTTTTCAATGTCCTTGTTCTTTTTCCTTTTTTCTTATCAGATATTTTTCCTTTTTCTGTTATTAGTTTTTTGATTTTTTTTTTATTTCTGATCTTTCATCATTGTGTGTCCTTTTTCTTGTTCATCCCAGCTGTAGTTTATTCCGTTAATTACCATTTTTCTGTATCCTATCGTCACCGTATTTCCCTTCTCGTTCTCTCCCTTGACAATACTGATTTGTCTCTGCACTTTTTTTTTCTTCTAATGTTATATCATTATCGATATATATCTGCTTGCTTCTTAAGTTACTTTTTGATTTCATAATTCGGTATTTGCGTGTCATGAAAGACAATTATTGTCGTAGGGAGGTACATTTTCTAAAGTAGATATATTGGACGATTTAAAGCACAGTTTTTATTGACTCCAAAATTAATCTACCCGAGCCTGGCGTAGAATTTTAATTTAATCAAGAAATGTTAACGTCACCGGTTTGGCTTAGTAATAAAATTTGAGTTGAATTAAGTAATGCCTTTGATGGCTGATGATCGATATCATAAGATTAACTTATGACTTATAACTAAATCTCCTTATCAGAATTTTTTTAGTTATTATTGCCTTAAAGCCAAATTCAAATTGATATTCTGTGTTTTTCTTCAAAAATTGGCTTTATTTTCCTTGTGACAAACTGTTGACAGTGATTTGGGCAACTAGGAAGGAAGGTGTCCAACTCTCTTTAATATAAGAGCAGGTACATATGTGGCTATGTAAACTAGGAACTTGGAACTTGTATAGGAAATAGTCCATTTTCCAAAAATTCATTGGGTGAACTTGAGTTCTAATGTAATGGGCGTTAAAGAAATTGTAATCAATTGAAGTTCGAATATATTCTTACTTATTTTACTTCTACATACTTCAGTTTCTTCTTCCTTTAATGTTTCATGTAAAGGTTAAAGACAATTATTATTATTTATAGGTAATTTTGTAACCTTGATATTTTTTGATAATATTGAAATATATGCCTCGTTGATAATTTTAACTAATTGCAGATGCTTTTGAAATCTTTATCAATATCAACATATTTGGCCTTTTCAATTTTCATTTTTTAAATAATTTATCTAGTGTACACAATTGACACCACTTGATATAATAATAAAAAAAAATAAGTACATCGTTAAACATTTATTTTCATAATAAATTAAATCAAAGGTACACATGACAAAATCAATAATGTATTGACTTTAGTGATAAGTTGAATAAGCTGGAGCGGCATAAGAAAGCGGGCTGGCGTATTTAGCTACTGGAGCGGCATACGCTGAATAAGCTGGAGCGGCATACGTTGAATAAGCTGGAGCGGCGTACTTAGCTACCGGGGCGGCATAGGCGACTGGCGCAACCGCTTTGTATCCAATTGGTTCACGACGAACCACCGCGTTGAAGCCGTTGTGAGGATCAGCGGTGTAATCTACGGTCCTCTTCAAACCATCGGCGTCAATGAGCGAATAACTACCTTCGACGACGTCTCCGTTGCGAGATTCGTGTTGGCTCTTGCTGTCTCCGGTGAGTCCATCTTGGATGTCATACGCATAGGAATATTGTGGATTGGGGTCGTATTCTTCGGAGACTACGGTCTTGGCCACAGCTATCGGCGCAGCGTAGCTTGCGACAGGTGCAGAGTAAGCGTAAGGAGATGCGTGGGAGTAAGCTGGTGCGATGAGTCCGGCACGAGCCACTGCCACAAAAGCGGCGATCACAACAAACTGAAACGTAATAAAAGTTTTAAAATGTATAAAATCACAATTGTTTTACACACATATGTCAAAGTAATTATTGCATTAAATGTACCGAATTTAAAATTTTGATTGATTACACATTGGATGCAAAATTCGCTACAAATCATTATATGTATGCAATAATCAATGTAGTAATATAAATATTTCAAATGTATTTATTTCTAAGGCACTCACTTTGAAAAACATGATTGTTACTCAATGGTCTTTAGGTGAATGATACCTTGTGTACGATTTCTTTCGCTTTTATATGTAAATTTGAACGAATTTGTTGCACAACAGCTCCAAATATTTGCTCGTTCTGTAACCGCGACACTTTCACGGCCTCGACATTGATTTATTTACCCGTCTAACGATACTTGTAATGTAATTTAGGAATCGCAAAGGCAATTCTTTTTCACGTACGTACATACTTTGCTTTTGCTGTTTCTTTCACGATCGTAGTGATCTAGAAGAACTAGTTCCTGGCGATCACTATGACCGAGAAGACCATTTTGAAGATGGCAAATGTGGATAATTTGACTGCGCTGTTCATTGCCTGACAACTGAGAAAAACAGGGGTTTTCATGAAGCTGAAAGAATAAAAAAATTATTAAATACTCAATTCGTTTTCAAAATGAAACGACAGTATTTTCATGAAACATTTCGTTAGTAGCAAATTCAAATTCAACACAACCCAAGCCAACCCAACTGTAAAGTATCCATTAGTCAACGTTTATTTATCGTTATAAAAAATGACTAGATTTTTACACCATCTATTCTGCCTAGTTCAACTTGTTTGAAGTCATGTTTCAATTATAAAAGTCAAACGATCGATAGTTAGTAGTATATGAGATACTACAGGGAGAAATAAACCCAACCATCACAAAAATGGAGTGCGATCAAATTTTTTAATGCAAATTTAATATTATTAGACCAATGCAACATGAAGAACCCAGTCGGCTCAGATAAAGGTAGAGACAAGGAGGTACATGTTTTGTTAGGGGTGCCTCATGGCTTAATCCTTGATATTCTCTAACGACCATCCCTTGCTTTATTCTTCAGACAACTTGATTATATGTGGTTACAGTACACCGTTCCATTAATTTGTAGTGAATATAGAATTGATCATCTACCATCATCACATTTCGAAAATCTTAGTGTCCGAATTTCCGGAAGAAAATCAGTCAAGACCTTTTTAATGGTCAATGCAACCAATAATTGCATATGTTGTTTACTTTTGAAATAATAATCGTTGCAATTTGCCTTCCATAAATGTGTTCAATTTTTTAAGTTTTTTTATACTTAAACGATTTCATCACATCATCGATTGCCTTCCTCAGTTTTGAAGTTGAAACGTATTACTGTAGCGTCTTGTCGTAAATGTTTTACTAATCTATTACATTTGAAGATACGCTGCACATATTGACACGTTATGGTGATAAATTATTTTACAGTTGTTATATATTATTTAGTCGGCGTGCAAATTAGTGCTATAATAGAAGTTCCAAACGTTAAAAAATGTTATGACTCAATTTGAAACTGAAAAAGTACTGGTTGGAGAAGTGATTAAGGTATAAAGTGTTAGAATGTTCTAAACGTTGAATTCTCAATTATAATGTTTCGAATTTTTGAAACTCTTAATTCTTTCGAGTACTTTTTCACCGATTTAATACAGAAAAATTATGAGTTATTTGGTTTGGCATCAATATAAAATATGTTTCCTTCAAATTCACTGCACCAAGTCTCCCTAGATCTTCATTTACTGCATCTTAATGAGCCTACCTCTCCTTTTGGATCTTCATTGCGTCTTTAATTTTGCTTTGGATTTCTCTAAGAAGTCGATATAGTAGATGGAAGAGCCATCTAAGACTTCGTTTCTTGGCCACAGTACTAATTTTACTCTTCTATATAATGCCATAAATTCTTCATTTGTTCTTCTTCTCCACGTATTTCCTTCTTTTATACCACCACATATCCTCCTTAATATATTTCGTTACGAACAAATTATCTTTAAATTCAACAATCAAATCTACCACCAATTGGATAGTCTGTCTATGGGTTCCCCACTATCGCCATTATTAAGTGAAATCTTCATGGCTTCCCTAGAAGAAGAAATCTTCAACTCCACAAATAGTTTGGTTAAAATGATTGGTGGTTACGTTGATGACATCCTTTGAATTTGGACTGGGACCTAGAGACAACTCAAATTGTTTCTAAGGTTCTTAAAAACTGTCGGGCAAGCTGTCGATTAAAAAAGTTATGAAACTAAACCAAAGGTTTTATTTTTATTTTTATGTTAAATCGGAAATGAAAATAATTGAAAAAATTTATAGTAAGCAAACATATTTCAAGAAATACAAACTTATGCTAACATCATATGGTTCATCGACAGTTTGTCAATTCGCCGTTGTTTTAAATATAAAAACATGATTATTTCGGGGAAATATGCAAGTGACGTTGAACTTCTCTGTTACACTGATAGAGGTCTTGCAGAATTCCAATCCTGATTACAGCGCTGAAATTTTAAATAAAAAGTTGATTTAAAACTTATAATATTTTCATTCTTGTAGACTGTCGATTGTGGCGGAACTCATGTTGATTGTATTGAGTCATATTTCATTATATTCCTTTGTGTATCTTTGGGTGGCTTCGGTGTAGCTTCGTACAGATGACAGGAGAGATAAATTACACATTTTTACGATTTACATCCGGTGAACATAATAGAACAGATTGATTTACGACTCAATTTTGAGACAATAATTGTATGATTTTTAAAAATCGCAATTACACATATTTTATTTTTTGTTAGCTTCGTTCTTGACCAATAACTAGTTGACGTTGGTATTGTATGACTTCCTTCTTAATTTTTAATTTGATAGAAGCATAGCCTCGATTGGAAAGAACTCGCAGCAGTAACATAGTTGGAATTGGAAAACATTTTTTTGCTAATCGTAATTGGCTAAGAAAATACAAATTATTTTCTCATCAACTACAACTGTTACTCTTTCGCTCTGGTGTTTTTAATTAATACGCCATCATTATAATTTGTAACTACGTCAAATCACGTTTGAGGTTGTAGCCTCCCTATTTGTGATCGATGTTTTATGTCGCCTGCTGGCACATTTTTTTAAACATTCAAATTAATTGTAATAAAGGTTATGTAATATAAAGGATCAAATATATTAAAAATAATTATTTATTGAATTTATGTACTTAATTATAATAAATATTTAAATGGTGTTTAATGGTGGGACGCATACGCTACTGGAGATGCATAAGCTGGTGCAGCATAAGCTGGTGCAGCATAAGCTGGTGCAGCATATGCTGGCGCAGAATAAGCTGGAGCAGCGTAAGCAACTGGAGCAGCCTTATATCCAAGAGGTTCACGGTGAACAACGGCGTTGAAACCATTATGTGGATCGGCGGTGTAATCCACGGTCCTCTTCATGCCGTCGGCGTCGATGAGCGAATAACTGCCCTGGACGACGTCCCCATCCCGTGATTCATGTTGGCTTTTGCTGTCTCCGGTCTGCGCGTCTTGTATGTCATAAGCGAAAGAATATTGTGGATGAGGGTCGTATTCGTCGGCGACAGGTGCGGCGTACGCCAAAGGACCTGCGTGGGAATAAGCCGGTGCGAGAACTCCGGCACGAGCCACGGCTACGAAGGCGGCGATTACGACAAACTGAAACATAGCAAATTATTAACGGCGTTACTAACTTTCGCAAGAGTGGGTACTTACTTTAAAAACCATTGTTAATACTTAGTGATCTTTGAATGAATGATACATTGTGAACGTTGTCTTATGCTTTTATACGTAGTTACGAACGAATTTCTTACATAACAGCTCCAAATATTTGCTCGTTGAAGTCCGCACCTGCTACTTTCACGGCCCCGACATTGATTTTGGTTTACATAACCGTCAATAATACAATGCGCAAATATTGGAAAATAAATGTTCGATACATATTTTAATTGAAAGAGTTGATTATAGAAATAATACAAATACAAAATGACACAAACATAATCTTTCGAAATACAAAGCAAATTAAGATCGACACTTGCTTTTGCAGGTGCTCATGTTTACATTTATCTGGTCGTTGAAAAGTAATTAGATTGATTTCAAATTGACGCCCTAGAAAAAAGTTTTTAATTACAATGTGGAGATGAATAGAACATTATTACAAGAGAAGCACAATTTTGAATCAAATTATTTTAATTAATAAAAGTATGATCAATACTTGATAAGCAATATTGTGAGGAAGTAATCTTGAAACGAAAATTTTTATTGACTTAGAGGTGATACTAATTCGATTTATATCTGTACCAGGAAATGCTTCAAAATCTTAACAGACTTGTATTTTTTTAAAGGAACCATTGTAGCTTAAGAAAAATGTAAACATTGTTAAAAATGAATATAACCGTAAAAATTAAAGTAAGTGCAGAATATAAGAAACAACCTCTTCTTTTTACCTCTTCTGCTAAATAAGTAAATACATATTGAAATGATACCAAGTAATGGCTCGTAAGGGTTGATATTAGGGCGAGGTAATTTTCAAAATAATCACAAAGACCCTTTCAAATTTCGGTCAACCTGCTCAACCCCATTTCTTGAGGGTTTAAGGGTTTAGAAGTACATTATACGAAGTAAAAAATGCCATATGTAAGGAGACAGCTGCGCTACTTAAGCTCATAAATAACCATAGATGTTGATAAATGCTCTGCATTTGATACACAGTTTTGCGTTTTAGGACACAATTTTTTTTTCAATTTTTCTTTTTTCCAACGAAATAATTGACAGCATTTTGACAGTATGTAAAATTTGAAAAAAAATGATAATTGTGAAAAACTTTAAAGAAACATTAAATTTCTAAATTGTAAGCAAGTTGATTTGTGTTTTGTAAATTATGCGGCCGATAAGATTCTAATGATAACGAATTTACTACGTGGTCATTGTCTTCTCGTTGTATGTTTGCAGTTATGTCCATGTTGACTTCATTATTATGTTGATATTTGATTTTATTTTCCTTGGCGTTCATGTTCACTTTTAGATGGTCGTTTGAAGTCACTGATTTATTGATCTGAGGAGCATTAGGACAATAGTGTTACTTGAATATTATTCAAAGTAATATTGATTGAAATTAACATTAAATCATTAGAAAATTGGATTAATTCAATTGAATTCTTTGGTTAATTAAATGTAATGACAACTGTGCTCGTTGGGTTGGGTTGGGTTGGGTTGGGTTACAGTTAATTTCGGTAAAGCAGGCACCAAGCTTCAAAGTAACAAGAACATTACAAAATGTTAGGACACTTTTTTGACAATAGAACAAAATTTTGTAAACAATAGTTAAGTTATAATACATATTTTATTAAAGAATGCATTTAGGGGTTTACTGCCAGTTTCACCATTCGTGAAAATAATTACTTATCATCGACGAATCGTTGGGACGATGTTGAGCGAAGTGGTCCTCAACAGTTGCGATATTGTTGGCTCAGGTGAATATGGCACTCTATGTGATGTTTACGATTATGATAGTAATAAGAAAATCTTTATTATCCAAACGGTGTAAGAATTGTTAATACACGAGAAATATTCTTGCATAACTTTTTAAAAAATGTAAAAGGTTCATCCAATAAATACAAAAGGGTTGCGTTTAATGCATTTACGTTACTCGTTATTAAATAATTTCAATCCCACACATCCATTCTATCGAACGGCACCTAAAAATATTTTCTGTCACGAGGCATTTCACTTTATTATGATTCACTTGCTATCAATTAATAATAGTTACAGTTCCAATGATATGGTTTCAGCAGTCTTTACTTCATAAATGTGTCTGAAGACGAATTCAGTGTTATTTCATAAAGAAAACTATAACGTCCATTTTCAGTACACCTTTCTAAATGTCTTTTCCATTTAATTAAAGTATCGGCACCTCCATAGAAATCATTTCTCGTAAATACTAAATAGATGTAAGCAATTTTTACAATTGGCGACTGTAACAATGACAACGACTCTAAGGAATCTGCAGATAATTTGCATTTTCATTTTCTATTTGTTCCAGTCTCACATATATCTTCGAGATTTTTACTTTCCATATATATAGAATCTTTTATATCTCCATGCTTAAAATTTTAATTTCATCATTTTTATTGCTTTTGATACAGTTCCTAAATTGTTTGTTATCTATTCCATCATCTTCGTTAACAGTTCATTTTTCTTCTTCTACATTGCCACCGTTTTCCCTGAAAATCTTAGTAACTTCTTACTTTTCAGAAAAGGACCTAGTTTTGCGTTATGTGTTTGTATCATCTGGCGAATAATTTTCACGAACCGTTTGGCCTCCTTTTTTATTGCCAATGTTTTCCCTAGAAATCTTGGTATCTTCTCACTTTTCGGAAAAGGACCTAGTTATTCGTTGTGTTTGCATCATCTGGCGAATAATTTTCACTAACTATTTGGTACAATGGAAAATACATTAGTGCAATGAAGTTATGCTACGCCAGTTCTATATTCGTTTGCTTACTTTTATCTTCAATAGATATTTACAGACTCTATTATTAGTGTTAATGTAATGTTTTTATTTAATTTTCTGGAGTATATTTGTCCAGCATTCTACGACTACCACACCCGAAAACAATACTGTCAAATTCACTACCAGCTCTTAGTCCAGATGCACTTGAGAAATCTTCCAATGGAAGAAACATTCATGATATGTACGCAAAAGTACATCTCAACATTTCTCATAAAGAGGATGGGAATGATCAGCGAACGACAAGAACAGCATTCTTTGCAACAGAAAATCTACATAGAGTAAAAAAGGACAATGAAGAAAACATTCCCACAGCCACCAGAGGTTACTTATGTAAAAAGGAAGCACGATAATGAAACATTGAAGAAGTTATGATAGACTTAAAGACGAAGAAACGGGGTATGCTAGCGTAAACGGTCTGTATAGTTTAATGAGCATGGATCCGGGATACGAAGTCCTTAAACGTGGCCAAGTTTGCTCTGATTTTGACCCTAATTGTGAACCACTAGCGCACAGGACCGAAACTTATTCCATTGGTTATTTGTCGATTGGGTATTCGGTGATAAATAACCAAAGACAAATGGAGGACAGGAAAGCTAGAAATTACGCAAGTTAGAGATTTCGCCATCGAAGAACCAAATTACGAGTCTTTCAACCACAATGGCACAAATTATGAGTATTAAGTACCTGGATGTCAGTTTGGAACCTCCGTATGAACGACTTGACGAAGACTCTTCCCAAACTGACTCGATTGTAACAAAGCTCCTGAAGCAGTACAACAACGCAGGTTATGAGATCATCGATGTTGATAGTTCTAATGGCGTCAACGGGCTAAAATCTGACCCACCTTATGAAAGACTGCACCATGAAGATTATAATAATATAATTTCCTGAAGATATTTTCCTGAAGGAAAGACCATGTCATACGAATCCAGCTATTTGAAACTCATGCCCAAAAATATTTTTCGTCGAGTGGCAAACTATAGTCAAAGTGCTTCGACAGTACTAAACGATAAAAGCAGTAACTCGAAAATTGTGGATATGTATATCAGGTTTAACTATAGAAATTATTATTTTGAGAATTTTTACACAGGCAGGATTACGTCTGAATTATTATTATTCAAATCGAAATTAACGTCGTTTTAATTAAATGTATTAGCTAATATAACACAATAAAAAGTTGTTTTATACCAACCAAACTGAAATTTGTTGAGGTCGTGAAAGTGCCAGGTGGGGATTTAAACAAGCAATATATTTAGGGCTAATACGCAAATTCCTTACAGTCAAGTGGTATAAATACTCAAGGAACGATTCATAAAGTATTAACAACAGACACGTGTTAAACACTCAAAATGATTTTCAAAGTAAGAACACGAGTTTTGCAATCAAACGATGTTAATAATATTCCTTTTCAGTTCGTAGTAATCGCCGCTTTTGTAGCAGTAGCTCGTGCTGGAATAATATCACCAGCTTTCGCCCACGCGGCTCCTTACGCGTATGCCGCACCTGTGGCCGTTGCCAAGACCGTAGTTTCCGATGAATACGACCCTAATCCGCAATATTCGTTCGCTTACGACATCCAGGACGCGCTCACCGGGGACAGCAAGAGCCAACACGAATCTCGCGACGGGGACGTCGTGCAAGGTAGTTATTCGTTAATTGACGCCGACGGTTTGAAGAGGACCGTGGAATACACCGCCGATCCGCACAACGGTTTCAACGCCGTCGTTCACCGCGAACCGATAGCATACAAATCCGCCCCTGTCGCGTACGCGGCCCCTGTTGCTAAATACGCAAGTCCGTTGGCTTACGCCGCCCCAGTAGCTAAGCTAGCTTACCCAGCTTATCATTAATTTTAAGTCTCCCTTATAATTATTGGTTGTTGTATATATTTCTTAATTTATTATGATAATAAAAAATTTATGATTTAATTGTATTTTTGCTGCAATTTATATTATCGTATGATTGTGTACACAACTGGTATTAATGAAAACATTGCATGCAACGTTGATCCAAATTACATTGTAACGACGAGGTGGGCCAACGACAGGTGTGTATGCTGAATGGTACATTAAACGTGACATACGTTTGTGATAATTCGATGTTACAGGTGAAGATATTAAGGCCACCATTTTTAATATTGTTAAAAAATTACAGGTGTATTTTCTGGTTGAGTCGCATGCAATTATGTTCTTGCGTAAATTGGTAAAATTGACTTGGGGTCGTAAAGTTTATCTTTTATGAATTGGGATTCAGAGTATAAGCAGATTAAAAGGAACAATTATAACTAAACTTTTCAAATCAAGCGATAGTAATGTTTTTGGAATTTTGTTGGGAAGTAAATGACTTATTCCCAACAAAATTGCAAAAACATTACTATCGTATCAACGATATTTAACCACTATCGAAATTTTTGATATTGATTATTTAGAAAAAAATGAAATCGATAAATCAGAGGAAATGCAAAAAAGGTGAAACGAATGCAAAATAAAGGAAAAATATTAACAACATTTCTAAAACTGAGACTCAATCATAAAATACTAAGAAAGGACGAATGGAAATGAAACGCAAAACAAACAAAAGAGTATGTAAAAAAAATAAATTAAAATACCGAATAACACGTACTATTTCAAAAATTAAATCAAAATACATTACGTATTGAAAAAGTTGTGTCAACTAAATGATACACACAAACGAAAACAATAAAGTCAAAGAAAATGGAAAACATTGGAGAGGGCACCGAGGTGTAAATCGCACGAAAATATATATATACACGTATTTGTCCTTATATTCCCCCATGTCCTTATAACACTCACCTCCCACTTAACATCATGATCCTTAAATATTAAAAATAATTAAATCAATATGTAAAATAATAAATAAAACATTTACCTATTTGTGCGTGATTGAAAAGAAAAGGAAACATCAACCAACATGGGCAATATATTAAAAAATCAAAATGTGAAAATTACTAAATAAATTGGACGAAAAATATTATGGAATTAAAGTAGACACAAGCAACAAAACTTGTACATAAAGTATATATAAAAAATAAATTTCTTTTTGATATTCTACATATTTTAAACAAGTGCTCTATTATTTTTCAATTTAGATATATCTTTTCATTTTGTTATTGTTGTCACTTCTACGCTCTTTTCATCATTTCATTTATACATTTATAAAAAATATGTATTGATGTTAATTATGCATAAATTGCTATGAATAAGTTAAGCACGTTTATTCTGAAGTACGATTTGGATTCCTGGGTTAAGTTGCAGCAATTGAAAGGTCTTATCGAGGGGCCCATAATAACTGCGAAACAATCGTCGAACAATCTAAACAGTGTTCTTTTTGTATGTGCAAGCTACTTCTGATATTTCTCATGCGAGGGGATTGTTTTCTGCTCTTAAGCTGCCTTGGGTTGGGTTGAGTTGAGTAATTTGCTTAATTTTTTGATCGACTAAAACTTGTTGAGGAATACAAACGGCTGCATTATTACTGTTTTGTTTTGTTGAGCTATTTTATTGTATTTCGCAGTGTTTATTTAGATTTTCCTACTATTCGTAGTATTTTTTTTACTTTGATTTCATGACAAACAATGTTGGAGACGCAGTAAGTCTTTTAATAATGGAAGCAGAGCAAAATTTGCAAAATTAGCATATTTGTCGAATCACTGAACACGTATTGAAATACATTTGTGAAAAAATAATTACATTTTAGTATCAATTAAATTATAAAAAAACACACCTGTATATTAAATTAACATTTTGAGTTAACATCAATACCCCAACGTACACGAGAAAGTAAAGTGTTGTAGTGGTTAGGGGTATGTTTATATAATTTGTATAACTTGTTAATAACATTTATTTGCATTGTCGCTCATTTTTAATGTTGATATAATTTTTTATATATTTTTTTCGCGCTTGTCATTTTTATATTTTTTCTACAATTTAAAATGTTTGACAATTTTTAGAATTTTAGAACTACATTTGACATTTTGATGTATATTTGACAGTTTGGAGAATAATGCAACATTTTTTGTCGTTTGTTGATTGATAGTTTATATTATTTGACAATTTCGATATTTTTTATGTTGAACAATTGTTTGACGATTTTACAATTTTTTACAATATTTATTGGCATTTTCCACAATTTTAATTTATTCGATAATTTTCTGACATTGAAATTTTACATTTTGTTATATTATTGACAGTTTGGATAATATTGACAATTTTGAAAATTTAAACGTAATATTTTTTTGGAATTTTTATTTAGATTGAATTTTTGTATTTGGAACATTTTGAAAATCTTACAGTTTTGTTAATGCCATTTATTGACATAATTTTAGAGTTTTTCATTTCTCGACACACCAGTGACAAATTCGTTTGTAACTAAAATAAAACCTGAAATTTATTTTTAATTAGATTGTTATTTGGTTTGGATTGTAGTGTAACTAACCAAGTTGGAAAAATTATGTAAACACTTTGTCAATTTAACATTTTTTTAGATTTTGTTTTAGGTTACAAACAATTATAATTTTTTACTATTAGCAATTTTGATATTCGATTTTCCAAGTATTTCGATTATTTATTTTACAATTTTGAGATTTCCTTATAAGTACTGTACACAATAATTTTTGATAAGTTTGTCAATTGAGAGTGTATATTATTTTTGAAAATTGTTTTACGAATTTTACAACTTTTTTGCATTTTAGACATGCTCGGCATTCTGATTTCGATGTTTATTGGCATCTAAACATTTTTTAAATGGAGGTAGAAATTATAAGAAAATAAAATACGAAGGAAGATGAAAGCAGCACTAACGTGCATTACGATGTTTACGATTTTTATAAAAATGCATCTCTTATTTTTTTATTTCGATTTTTAATATTTTTTATTTCAAAATTATTGTAAAATTTACATTGCATGGACTAAATGTTGTATTATATCTATTAAAACTAAAAATACCCCCCGTCTCCAGGACTAAGTAAAGTGTGAACTTCACTTACCACAACTTATAAAAGATGCAAAAAGATATGAAAGAATGTTATAAATATTACCCAGTCACTGTTGGTCAATGGACAGTTCTATTTTAAATAATTTTCTGACACAATTTATTTTTTACACGTCAACTAAAAAATCATCAATCAAACAAATAGAAAGAACACACGCCGGACTATTATAAAACTGGCGATTCTTTGTTCCTGCTCTTTTTGACTTTACCTTTAATTACATTAATTATTTCGTGTGCGAAAAAATCCACAGATCCGCACCATAAATTTCCTCGACAAAACGCGGATTGTTAACAAATCGCTTTAACACGCACGATACGAGTTAACCTTTACATTGAGTTAAAAGAAAGTGAATATTTTCTTGACCATTCTGTGCAATAACCTGATAACTTGGTCCAGTTTACGAGTGCAACGCTGCGGCATTCTATTGTCGAGTAATTAAAAGGCGGTGGCCCCCGGGGAACCGGGCCATGTGCGCTGCCATAGAAATTAAACAATAGGCCATTCAACGATTGTAAATGGCGATACGCACTTGCTGTCCATCATGGAAAATTAAACATAATAATTGAGGCATTATTGATTTTTGGCTGTGTTGACATCGTTTTGAAATTTATTCATAACTTGGTAAAATTATGTAATGTACTTAAAATATTGTAGGATAGCCGCGGGTGGTCTAAAATAGTACTTAGTAGTAATTATTGGTTTATATCATTAACAGAAAAAAAATCTTTTACTAATTCATTTATCACGTTGAATCTTCGAGACGAGAAAGAAAAGGCAACGGAGGCTTTTTCAGCTTCTTCTGACACTTTTTCCACCAACTTGCTCTTTTTGCACTAAATCAAAATTAGTTCAAATATCGAAATATTATGAAACTTTTTTAAAATTTGGATTAGAAGCAAATAAATAAATGCAATGCAATTTTTAAGTAAGTAAATGTGTAACTTTTTTTTATTAAATGGAGTATTGGAAAAGAACATGGGAAATTATTAAGGGTAGTTTCATCCAAAATACGACTGTTCCTCAGTGTTTAGTGACTAGGTTAAGATTGCTGTAGATATATCCGAGGAACAAGACTAACGAATGTAACAAAAATTTGGGAAAATTTTTGTTATATTTTTTCCCATTAGACATAAAGCAATGAACTTATCATTGGATATTTGGAATATGTTCAAGTTCCTGCAGTTTGACAATACATTTATTAAATTATTTTTACATTATCTAACTCCGAAATAAAAGGAAACGGAGAGACCATTAAGGACGTTTCTAATGACGTAAAGTATAAAAAAAGTGATATTAGAGGACAAGGTACTAGTGTGGAAGAATCTACCAAAAGATTCGAGAGTTTAACCCACTTACCGTTCAAAGGCTGATTAGAGGCATTCGCACCAAATTGCGAACCATTGAAACCCATGGCCCTTTGGATGCTATGTGATAGATTATAGTTATAGCTAAAGCTTCACTGAATCGTTTTCTGAACTACCAAATTAAATAAAACAATTATAGTTTGAATAATTATATTTTAAAAAATTTCCCAAAGTTTTTGTTACATACGTCACTACTACTAACGTATGTTGCAAAAGTTTTGAGAATTTAAAAAAAAAATTAAAAAAGAAACTTGCAATAATATATTTAATCTGTAATAAGAACAACTGACAATAACAATATTTCCTAAACTAAAAATGATTTCAAAGTACTGCTAATGGGCCATGATCTTCCACGGCTCGCAACTTTCTCTTAATGTTCCTCATTAGATTTTGGACAGATTCTAAATCAATTTCTCTGATCTTCAGCATTATTCTCCTTCTTAACTGCTGTTCATTTTGAGCTTCCCAGCCATTATTATAAACTTTGGTACACAGCTGAGCCCAAAAAGTTTCGATAGGTCTTGCTTGAGGAAGATTGGGAGGGTTGTCGTTTTAATCTTTGAACTGTAGCAGCATTCAGCGCTCTTGGACGTCCATTTTTTGGCAAATTTATACAAGGAATACTTCGTCACATTCACGGATCGTTCGATAAATTGTAGCAACGGAAATATTTTGTTCTTGATATAGGCGAACTATTTCTTTCATTTCAAGTCGTCCAACTAGACTGTAAATACTCTTCCAAATATCTAATTTATACGACATTTTTACAAATTATATCATAACTATTTTGAAGTTAAGATGTTGAGTGGTTACCATGGTGCAGATTTTTGAATTGTTTTCAACGGAGATGCTACCTCCTGAACGAAAAAAATTCTCAAAACTTTTGCAACATACGTTAGTTACTTAGGTGTAGTTGACAGGATAATTATCAGTGATTGTGCTAAAGCAACAATGGGACGATGTAACTATTCCATGTGTTATGCAAGTGAAGACTGAACACCGGAACATTGAATTTCATTAATGAATACATCATAACGAACAACGACCTTTATTTTATCTAAACCAATGCTCCGCGCATATTACAATAAAAGCTTTCATTAAACAACAGTTAAAAGCACATATGCAGCTACTGAATTAATTCACTTATTTATTATAACACTAAAGTTGCCAACTTAGTTGTTATCTAATTCGCCATTAATTTTTTAATATCAATCAATTTTAGACAACCGTATACGATAAACAATTCTTACATCTAAAGCGTTAGAAAGTAAAAATCTACTATTACACGGCCGAGTATGCAAATCGATCGATTAAAATACAATGATACACAGACTCGGGTTCGTTCCAAATGCATTAAATATTTGCGCCCGCGAATCGTAAAGCGACTAAATGCCATCAAATGTTCACATTAATGGCCCCATTGTTGCGCAAATATTATAAAACCGAACGATTTTATAATGCCAATGTCTATCTGATCGTGACTGGCACAATCGACGACCCAACCCAAACCGTACGTATGTACGCAGACCGCAGATTTACGATTCAAATCTATCTGAAATGAGTGGTTGTTAAAAATGTCGCCCGAGAATATCAATATTATATATATTGGCCGTTACGTGTATTATTACGCGTTTATTTTTTACGCGTTCCATTTTATTTGAGTTATTCGATTTCGTAATTGCTTCAGTTGCGTAAATGAAGCGTGATACGTCGATATATTAATTAGTATTGGATTAATAAATGATAATTCGTTGGGCGTGAAGGCCGCCTTAGTAGGTCGAGGACTTCATGAAGCCGTTGCGTTGAGGGAGTCCTGAAGCACAGATTTTCAGCTTTCGAAAGACGAGTGCCGAGCAAATTTGAAATTAAACCTAGAACGAAAGTTCAAAATGGAATTAATACATAAAATAATGTTACTCTGATTATTTATTCGTATGTGATTGAAAGTTTAATTGTGGAGCAAAAATTACAAGTCAGTTTTGACTTGGATCCTTTGTAATCGTTTCCAATTCAGATCATAGAGCTCTCCGTAACGATGCAGTAAAAGTTTTAAGAAGAAAAAAACGGGGTTATCGGTGAATAGGAAGCAGATGGAGAGATTATTGTGCGAATATATTGCATAAATTAACGAGATTAAAGTGTCACATCGCATTACATTTACAAATATTTGCGATTTGATAACGTCGATTTTAAGTCGCGAAGTATTACAAAATACTTTAAAAGATTATATAATATGTGGTCTAGATTGCGTATTCTGGCTGTGCCCTATGGCGGTGGCGATCTCCAATCTGCTCCAAATCCAACTATCCTACGTACAATACAGTGAAAGTAAGCCGCCTAGCAAAGTCAAGAGCCCAATCAACGACTGATTATTAATTGTTACATTGCGCTTGACGACCTGCTACCGTTGTACCTTGTAGGTCAAGTCGTAATCCGTCGCGTATTGATCATTAAGTTTAATATATGCCAGAAAAGATTGCGAGTGTTAATAAATCATGCTTTTGAAATTGCTTGCGACTGATTGACGTTAAAATTGCAATGGCAAAATAATGGGTACCGTATTTTAACAACAACCATTGTATGAAACAAATTTAATGTGAACGAATTATTGTTACTAATTTTTCTTTCACATCACATCCCTCCATCATATCTTCTACGATGTTATCCCGCTCATACAAGTTACTTTCTTCGGCAATGGAATGTTTGATGCATTTTTCCATGCTTCAGGAGTTACCAGTTGGAGTCCTTCGGCTAATAATTCTTTTACCTCTGGTAATTTAAAAGTTTTGTCTTTGTAATTGACTAACATGCTTTCTAAGTCGGTTTTGTTGGCACATATGGTTTTTACGTTGTGTTTCTGAAGTCTATTGCATATTCTGTGGCTGAGGTTGTCGATGTGGTTTATGAGGTTGTATCTCTTAGTTTACGATTTTTCTTGTGCTGTGTAGAAACGTTTTAATATTGCCGTTTTTTATTTCTTGGGAACCATTCTGTTTATGATGTCCGTGTGGTACTTGTTCTCTCTTGCTATATGTTTAATAGTATCGAGTTATTTTTCAAAATTATCTGTACTTAGCGGGATATTTAGTAGTCTGTGCGTCAAACTATTGAACGCTGCCATTTTTATCGGTTTTGGTTGGTTGGAGTCAGCGGGTATTACTGTGTCCGTGCATGTTGGTTTTCGGTAAATGTTGAATTCAATTTTGTTGTTATTGCATATCAAAGTAAGGTCGAGGAAGTTGATTCTTCTATTGACCTCTTTTTCAATAGTAAATTGAATTCTCGGGTTCAATGAATTTAGGAACAATAGAAATGAGTCTAATTTTCGGTCAGAGCCGGTTCTAGGCCAATAACTTCGGATGATTCGTTTTCCTCTATTCCGGGTATCCAGACCAGGCTAACCTTGTTGGCTCCCCCTAATTGAGAGAGCACTGCACGCGCAGTCCCTGAGTCAGAAATGAGTCTAATTGTCGGTCAGATCCTGTCCACATGCAAAGAATGTCATCCACGTATCTAGTCCATGACATGATACACTTCAGCAGAGGATTCTTTGTCTTGAATAAGTTCTCTTCAAAGTTGTCCATGAAGATTTCTGCTAATAGTGGGGACAGTGGTGAACCCATGGGTTGGGTTGGGTTGGGTTGGTTTTGATTGAATTTTACTTAACTTTGTTTTATGCGAGTTTTGATGAACATTTTTAATTAGGTTTTTTCGGTCTCAGATTGTCTAAGATCAAGTTAAGGTCTGTTATGGGTACTGATGTGAAAAGGCTGGATACGTCAAAACATATTAATTTACAATTGTTAGGGATATGTAGTGTTACCAATTCTGAGGAGTTTTTTCTGGAATATTTAGGTTTGAAGGTGATGAGTTCAGGAAGGAGATAATTGACTTTTTAACATAGTTTGTATGTAGGGGCAAACATGTACGTACGATACCACCGGTCTCATGGTCAAAATTGGTTTGTGGAGTTTAGGTAAACTGTAGAGTAACGGGGCGTGTGGCTTCATGAGTTTGAGGTGTTGTTGGATGGAGTTGCTGGATATTAGGTTTTTGCAGTTTTTTAGGGCCTTAAGTAATTGCATTTGATATTTGTTGGTAGAGTTATGCTTTTTTAATTTTACGAAATTCCCTGTTTTGATAACGTGCTCGGTTTTTTCAGTGTATTCACTGCGGTTCATGATTGTTATTCTGTTTTTTAGTTTAGTTATAATGAGTGGGGCGTTTAATCGCAAGGGTCTATTGTGACTCACAACTACTTATAGTTCAATTCCCATTCTCTATCTAAAGAGATAGAGGAGGATTTTATAGTGTGAGATTTTGTCAAGTTCGCCCAGCTCAAGTTTTGTCTCACCAAAGACTGTGGACGTGATTTGGTCCCCCGCGGGCCAGGCACACATAACGTGCTCTGCTGTCTCATCAGTTTCAAGACATAGTCGGCACTCGGTGGCCTCAGCCATTCCCAGCCTATGCATGACCAGTAGCCAGGGCTGTTAGAGTGCGCAAGTCTTTCCTGCCCAAACCTGGTGGAGAGTGTCCTGGTACGTGCAGCAGGTGGGCTGTTCAGTATTATCTTGGAATGTCTCATTCCCTGGCACTCCTGCCAGTATTCAAGTACCTTGTGCTCCATCCAGCTCTTATTTGAGCTACTGGCAAGGGCTCTTGTAATCGCAAGAGCCGGTTCTAGGCGAATAAATTCCCGGTTAGCTTTGCTCTATTCTGGGTATCCAGACCAGGCTAACCTTGTTGGCTCTCCCTAATTGAGAATGCACTGCACGGCAGTTCCTGGTCGACATCTCTCGCACACATTTGAATGGCATAGACTTCTGCCTGTTAAACTATGACTTTATAGGGCAGTCCGAAGCTGTTGTTATTGTGTTACCTTTGTCTGCTTTGCATAGAACTAGGTTGTTGTCTCTCAATTTTTTCTTGATGTTTCGGAGGAGTTTTAACTCTAGGTATGTTGTTTTCCACTTTGTGTTTTTAGTCAAACTTGATTCTATTATCCCCACGCAAGTGTGTTTTTCTGTCTGATGTGCAGAGGTTCAATTGTGTTTATCGCTAGTTCTGTGTTCACTATTAATGTTTCAACATCTCTCATTTTTTGTGGTGGTGGTGTTTTTTCAATCCTTTGCCCAAGAATTCGGTTTCTTCTGCTGTAAAGTTGCTCGGTGAGAGGTTGCAGAGTCTCGTGTAAAATTGATGTGATTTCTGGTTATTTTCTTCTTGAGAATTTTTTGTTGTTGTTGGAGTTTGTCTGTTTGTTTCAAGTACTGTTTGTGTGTGAGTACTTGAACTTCTCTTGTTCTTTGATCTGCTAAATCAAATTCTATGGGGTGTAGTTTGAAACAGCAGAAACACAACGTAAAAACCATGTGTCAACAAAACCAACTTAGAAAGCATGTTAGTCAATAACAAAGACAAAATTGACAAATTGGATAAATCAGGGGTCTATCAAATTAATTGCAAAGACTACAATGACTTGTACATAGGCCAAACCGGTAGAAACTTCAAAACCAGATTCAAAGAACGTAAAAGAAACATAATCTACAACCATGCGCACACCTGAATAGCAGAGCATTGCATAAGCACCAACCACTTTATTCACGACAATATACAAGTATTACATGTAAATAACAAAGGGCGCAAATAGAAATTTAAAAAAGCGCAATGTTTGGAGAAAAATATTGTCAACGATAACACTGAACTCGGAGACGCCGCTCTTCAAAATACGCCACTCGCAGGGATCATTGGGCCCGTATACCCAACAGGACTCTAAAAAAACGAAGTTTAAGGGAATAATAATAATAATAATAATAATAATAATAATAATAATAATAATAGACAAAAAGTAGCGTTTATATCAATGGTAAACATAATAGACATATTTTAGTTGAGTTTGGCTGGAAATGTGTTCTAATGCAACTACGTAAACTAGATTTTTTGTATCTTAGCATCGAAGAAACATCATCTGTCTGTATTCCCTTTAATGCTATAGTAACTTGTAACTTGTGAATGCATAAAATTTGCAAATGAATTTATTTTTAAGTATTTTATTATCATTTAACCAATAACTATACATTAAAACATTGATTCAACAAATTAACATATATTTCTGTATGTACGCCTTGACACACAAGGAATAGTCAGTGAAACATCACCACTACTATCACGTTAGTCACTATCGGACTTCCCACCAGATTCAGATCCTGAAGCAGATCCAGAAGCTGAGCCCGATCTAGATCCTGAACGAGACCTCGACGGCGATTTGCTCTTAGATTTAGACCTGGAGCGTGACCTAGAGACCGATCTAGACTTGGATCTTGACTGCGATCTCGATTTCGATCTAGAAGTCGAACGTGATGCAGACCTGGATCGTGAAGGCGATCGCGACGCAGACTTCGATCTGGAACGTGATTTCGATCTTGACCTAGACCTGGATCTCGACGGAGATTTCGAACGAGACCTCGACTTGGATCTTGAAGCGGACCGTGACCGCGAAGGCGATTTAGAAGCCGATCTCGAACGGGACTTGGAGTGGTCCGATCTCCTCGAAGACCTGGAAGAGGCGCGTGATTCGTTATTGTCTTGATCTGATTGTTGCTCTTCTTCTTGTTGTGGTTCCGGTTCGGGTTCGTCTTCTTCTTCGCCTGGTGGTTCGAGTTGTTTCTCTCTGTAGCGCTGCATGCGGAACTCGGGCGCATCCATGGGTCTGTGTTTAACTATAAGTCGGGTGTTGCTGGGTGCTTGGCCGACTTTCTGTCGACGCTTGCTAAGTCTAACTCTCGTTTCTAATTCGTTGTAGTAAATTCCGTCGTGGCGAGCGACCAAGAAGTAATTTTCTTCGTAACCCTTGCTCGCTTTGCTTTTGACGTTCCAATTGTATTCTCGTGCCATTTTGTATTCGTATTCTTCTTCGTCTTGATACGGTATGTCTTTCGCGAAATCTTCTCGTCGTTTGACCAACGTTTCTTCCACGGGTAAGAAGTAAGCCACGAATTGCTCACCGCTTTCGTCCATGACACCCCGAATCATTGCCTGGGACATTTCTTCCAATTGCGCGGGCATTTGTTTGCCTACCGGAGCAGGATCGCTGTCGAAGATGACTTGAGCGCATGGATACTTCCACAATTTGAAATCGGGATACACTGGCAATACTTCGACGGGCGTCACGTTGGGTTTACTGTAATGCTTCTGTATGGGCTCCTTGGAATCTTCGAAAGTTTTCTCGATCGCTTGAATTTGCGAGTCTCGGTCCATGTACAACGTTTCATTTTTAAGATTCTTCTTAATGCTGTAACCGACCTTAGCTTCAACTTTGTCCATAGTTTGTGGTTGAAACCGCGTCTGTTCAGTCGAAATATATTCAGTTCGTCGGAGCCACGATACGGAACGTGCATGATGGCGGGAACGCTTCGAATCTTGCGGGGTGAGAATGTCTTCTTCCAGTAGTTTTTCGTCAGCAGGATCCAAGATTGAACCCACCTCCACTGCGTATATGTCTTTATTGATGAGATCAATGCTGACGCCCAAGTCATGTTCCGTGAGAACTTCGTATCGATAATTTCGTTCTAAAGAAGTGGGGTTGTATTGTATGAATCTAAAAGAAACATACATGATTGTAGAATCAAAATTATACAAGTGGTATATATTTACCTCGTCGATTCAAATGGGTATGATATGAATTTCAAGTCGAATGGAATATCCGGTAATGTGTTGCAGTATTTAACTTTGCAAACCAACTCCGAGCTGAAATGGTAAAATATGGATGAAAATATGATAATTTATTGAAATGTGAAACTTACCGCTTTTCTCCCTGCTTCGGTGGTCGCTTCTCAGGCTGCGTCGTTCCATTTTGTATTGTAGGAGGCATATTTAGGTTTATTAGCGATTTTACACGAAAATATTCTTGTTACACATACAACACATTTTGTTTATTATTTACACAGTTGGCATTGTGTCTATATATAAGTGAAGTTGAAAATTAGGGCTACCAATGCAAGGGAGCTGATCAAATTCGCTGTGACTGACTACTGGGTTTTCGTTGGTAATTTAATGTGATTTTAACAACTCATTACATCCGGTTTACATAACACGCGACGCGAACGCCAGCGCCAACAATCGGATTTGTTTGCCCTCGTGTCACTACAATAGCAATAATTTTTATAATAGTGGCGATAGTGGCATGCAACTATAGTCAGTGTTTCAATCGTTTGGATGCTAGCGGCATTGCAACAAATGTTGAAACTGACAACAACTATGTATATTTCTCGAATGAGATTGGTCAAACGCCAAGAGACAGCATGGAAAGTTGGAGATTCGTGAACTCTTCGCGTTTGTGTTATATAAACCGTTTGCAGGCATACGCATTATGCCACGATTTATTTCGTATAAAGTGAGGATTTTTGTTGTAATATTTATCTCACACACCCTCCCCTCCATTTCTCTTTACATCAAAGGTTTTTTTGTGGAATTCTGGTAGACTTTATTTTATCTTTTGGTGGAAAGTGAATTTTTACTATTGGCAATGCTACACAGAAGTTAGCAGGATAACAAACTGAATGGGATATTTAACTGAGCTTGCGTGCTTTTGCGTTTTAAGACAGCGTGTAGCCAATTCTAACAAACTTATTGATTTTATCCATATAATAAATATACTTCTGTATTCGTTACTTTGAAAGGAAAAGCTGGAGAATTTTATATATATTACTTAGACTTAGAGACCCAGGGCCTTTAGGCACTTGACATTTGGGCCCCACACCATCTCGAAGCTATTTTGGAAATTTAGCAAATTAAATGCACTAGTACAGAACATATAATTTTCAATCGACTTTAATAAACATCAGAACTTTCTTCTGTGCAAAAGAACGAAAGACGTCATCATAGTCAATTGACTGCGCATTATTTTTGACTCTATGTACATTACAGAGAGTGAATTGAGCCTGTTCTCTCCTATATTGGATTTTAAATAATAAAATGTCCAAAAAGCCTTTTTCCGATAAGTATTTGTATAGCTTCAGTGACGATAACTCCATAACTTCATCATTCCACAACAAATGAGCTTGCAGGTGCAGACACTCGTTTTCGAAAGTCTCATCCAAATCCCCCGGATAAAAAGTTATAAGGTTTCTGGCTCCTTCACGGATATCTTTAGATTCCAAACGATTTAGTTTCGTAAGAAAGTCAAACTTTTTACTTAACTCCTCATAAGCAGATCCTCGTCTCCGTATTTCTGTAATTAGTCTATCTATCATGACGTTAAAAATGTTAACTCTGAATCTGTCCCTGCCAGAGAGTTCGGTTTCGTTTTCTTTTACTACAGGCAGGAGAGTAAACTCGTGGGGAATGAAAATTGATTTTTGCGCAATGTTTGAAGCTTGACAGTTGGCGCAGAACACGCCTTACAATGACAAACCAACACAAGCAAATGCTGCACATTTAAAATATTGCGCAGTGTACACATAATATGAGGGCCGTTCACTTAGGCACTTATATTTTGGCCCATTTTATCTTACCCCCCTCCACCAGAGTTTACTCTCCTGTCTCTAAGTCTTCTTGCATCAACATATAGAATGGACTGCCTGCCCGTGGCCTGGCAATGCTAAGCGTGGATACTGCAGGTGAGAGAGGGGGAAAACGAAGAGGCCTAATTCTAGCATTGTTGTGCGCAGGGCTGTAAGTTAATATTATGACCCTGTTTTGACAAAATGTAGTAAAAACATATATTATAATATCATTTTCGATAAAGCTTTCTGATAATGCTCAAAATTGCTTATGTAAAGATTCCGTCACTGGGGCCCCTAGGCTAGGTTGAGTTGGGTTGAGTTGGGTTGAGTTGGGTTGGGTTGGGTTGGGTTGGGTTGGGTTGGGTTGGGTTGGGTTGGGCAGAAATCCGGCACTGTATGTGGGGAATTAAGCGAAGTAGGGAATTTACAAACTGGGATGTTATCATCACTGATGTGACAAGCGTTGACTATGGACTTTACTGGGATGATTATATTTCGTACCATTATATTTTCTATGGTTTTTGGGATCGTCAGTCTGGCACTTGAACTTTATAAGGTGAATTGTGTTAATTAACGTTTATTTTAGAAAAAACTGCATGTTTTCTGATTCATGACAATTGGAGGTTGATGAAAAAAACAAGCATTGTACAGAATTAAATGTTATTTTATTGTAGTTCATAATATTCACAATTAGGCATAGAAAATTTGAAAATTGCCTATTAAGTTAATAATACCCATTATGGTGTTTACATTAACTCGTCAATTTTTAATCGACAATGTACTGTAAAGTTTGACAAAATGCTATTGCAACCAGACCGAATATAAAAATAAGTGTTCGTACTGATAATCGTGCTGGGAGTATCATAAATACTGTGCAATTATTTGAATAGCGTGCTTAATCTGTATTAAGTTCTAAAACCTGTGTAAAATATTCGATCGACAATCCCTAGTATGCGATACTGCAAAATTTAATGGTTAACAAGTACAACATAAAACGAAGTATTTCACTATACGTGGTGCTTTTCTTAAACGAAGTATTACTTAACGGTAATTAATTAGTGTAGCTAGACACATGCTTGGACCCTTGGTTCTTCAACTGGAACGATTTGAGCAGATCAAATCTAAGCTAACCTTTTCCAGTAAAAAAATTGGAAATAAGCAGAAAATATTTTCTAAGATTGGTTAATATTATTTAAAAACCTAATTTATATATTTACCATGGAAATATTGAAAATTCAGAAGCAAATTTTTTGGTATTTATCGTGATGTAGATCGCAATTTAGCACAAGTTATTTCACTGGCAAGTTTGCTTCACTTCTCGATTTCCAATATTTCCAATTGACGAAGAACAAGACGGATCGAACGAAACTTGGATAATGGTTGTGCATTCGTTAGAAATCAATTTTTAAACCGAGATTCACACAAATTGACGTATTCTGAGGTTTTTACAATAGAAAAGTGACACGGCGTGGGTTTACATCCACCGATTTAACACGTAAATGTCAAGGTGTGTTATTATTATATCTGAATTGGTGTTGGTTTACTTAATAGTAACACACAACTTATCGTTCTATTCACAACTTTTACGCATCGTCGTTTCCTCTTTCGCTTGACCCGAATCAACTCGAGGACACTTCGTATTGTACGACTTCGAAGAGGAAACGGTGTATGCGACGAACAGTTACGGCACCCTAAGTCTAGTCAAAATGTACAAGTGGTTTTAATCATCACAAATCTATCGATATTAATGAAAGATAATCGAGCGAGATTTTTATCCATTGCATGGAAAAAGAAGAATATCAAAAAATCCGACTGATAAACGTATAGCAATTTCATGTAATTTTTACGCGTACATGCGTAAAATTTACACAATATTGTCTACGGACTAATTATTAAAATTATTTGCTGTTATATTGTTGCAAGAATTAAATATTTTAATCCAATTAATTTTATTCGATTGTTAAATTACTTGTTTTTTTCATATAACAATTTATTTTTAGTTCAGTTTATACATTCGATAAGTAACGTTTTTCGTATGACTCGTGTTGCTCAACGATAAATAAGATAAACTGTGGCTACTTTTTCGTCTCGCCACAGTTTCTTCTTAAATTTAATTTTTAAATAAATATATTTATAGTGTTTCGAGTATTATAGATCATTTTTTACGATAAAATTTAATAATATTCAATTTGCATATCAATATAACAGTCTTGGTAACTGTACAACTTATTCTAGTATCTAAATATATACAGTGAGACTAATATTACTATATACCAAGATCAAATCCTAGATGCTTAATGCAGTTCAATAACTTTATCAATGAAAACTTTAAATGGAAATAAGTACATCTATTACGTCGATATATTTTAAAAACATTTATAGATTGTCTTTTGAGGAAATAGTGAAATTCGTTGCAAGTAAAATTATTTACACATGTACAGTTCTCATATACATAGTACAAAGTTATTGCCAATGGACAAAGTAACTAAAATAATCGCTAGCCTAGTACATTAGACACCTATATGGGAATGTGGTCATGATATGTTATAATGGACAGGTAAACTTTATGTACAGGGCTTAGTTAAATGTCCTTTACTAAAATAAAGAGTGCTCGAGATTCATGAGAATGAAACTACGTTTGTTGAATAACAATCATTTATTACAGTTATATTAGAGATCAATATATCAAGCAGTTGGAATTTTAAGTCGTCTTTAAGGTTCATTCTCTCGGTATTCAACTCGGTAGCGAACTCTTTTAATAATCACTTGCTTACTTAAATTTATCGAATAAGCATATCATATCAACTTAAGGATGAAACAGATCACTAAAAGAATTTAATAAATAAATAGTACTAATGATATCACATGTTTATAATAATCTCGTAGGTACGACCATTGAATAGTTAAGGCATTTTTAGATAGAGAGAGGAGACAATCAGCTACCGCTTATTGCTGTTACACCACCGTTCCAAGATCGAGCATTTGAAAACGTTCCTGACCTAAAAAAAATGCAATCAATTTGGATTCTTAGCTGAATTTCAATTTCAAAGCTTGTCTTCAGCATCTATTATATAACTGCAACACTAACTATAAATATAAAAATATGCCTAATGATAAATTTATGAATTGATGGAATCTTTTAAATTAACTTATAAATATGAAATTCATAAAATTAAAAAACCACACTTGATTTTTATCATATCTACCTACATATTTAGCCACTAAGTTGATTTAAACCTTCAGTAAGAGCTAATAGTAAAAGTGTTAAACTTTTTGAACATATTTGCTTCGCCAACTTTGCTGAAATGCAGATTTTTTAAAAATCAACTGTGCGATCTTTCATTTTATAATTTTATATTTATCATAATTTTTTTGCTGTATCTAAACATACGTACTTTCCAAATAAGTTGCTAGAGTGTGGTCTTCGGCCTGTAAGGCTAAAAGTCGTGGGGTCAAACCTCGATAATCGCATACGTCCAGTCCTGCACCCGCGGCGACCAACATGCAACAAATCGATCTGCACCGATAGTTGGCGGCTTTGTGCAGCGCCGTTTGGCCGTATACGTTGTCTTTGAGGTCAATTAAATTTGCCGGGGCACATGATAGTAAAAATTTCACCACGTCCTCACGACCGTGCCTAGCTGCATAGTGCAACACCGTTTGACCTGTCTCATCTTTGCTATTTAGCGAGTAACCTTGGTTGTAGAGGTCTTTTATCTGTAAAAGTAAAATTCAGCGATAATTTACTATGTCAGATCATAATAACGTATTTCAGTTAACATTTTTGAAAGTAAAATATTTGGTAGCAATTAAACAATTATATATAACGAGTTCATGTAGATTACTCTCCAATGGATGTCCGAAACTGTAAGGTTTCATGTTTACAATTGTAAATCTGTTATCGCTAAAGTGGATAAATCAATATGCATAATGTTGCTGATGTACGACATAAATATTTTTGGTTAATATTAGTGGAACTAGACAGTTAGATTTTTTGAAATATTCTTCACTGCTTTACATATTTAATTAAAATTAATCGACGTTAATTAGTGATGGGCATACCTTTTGTAAATCGCCAATCTTGGCTGCGTACAGGAGAGCTTCACTGGGTTTATCCAAAAGGTTGCTTCAAATAAAGAGAAGAGACAGTCATTAAAGTTGCTTAGAGAGAAGCGTCGGTTGATGTTTTTGGTGCAGAACCTTACCTATATGCATTGTAAGATTCCTGAGACAAGCCAAAGAGTCTCTCAGTGATGCTGCATGCAAAATACAGGTCAGAAGCTCAACCAGTTGACAAGTTCCCACACGTTTTGTGCAGGTTGTATATAATATATAAGTGCTTACGTACTTAGGTATTTTAAACGTAGCAGTTAACGGTAGTGAACACAATTTGCCGCTTAACAAATCTAAATGAATGGATTTACAATAAAAAGGAAGCTACACCCATTCGTATAGATTTCACTAGCAAAGTGCAAATGTAACGAAACGAAATTGCATAAAAAGAAGACAGGAGTAAACATTAAAGTGATGTAATAGGATAGATAAGTTTATTGAGACAAAAAAAACCTTGAGTGACATGCTAATACAATGTATCAACTAAAGATATGACTAGAATGCAATATAAACGTAGCTATAAATAACAACCCTACTTTTATACATGTTCTATAAAAAGATACTTGCACATACAAATTTGTACTAAGTTTAAGTCGGACAGTAGTTAACTTCTATGAGGGGTTTGGTATAAATATAAGTAAGAGCCATTATGAACTGAAAATACCTTCTAATTTTAATGTTAGGTTCTGAAGGGTTCTCTCCGTTTTGATTTTCTACAGGCACAGATGGGGGTTCTTCCGAACCGTCAGGTGATTGCAACATGTTGGGGGACATTGGTGGGTGATCGCTGGGCGAGTCTAGGCTGCCCTCATCACTGCAAACGTCGACGAAGTGTCACAGATAGCAAACGAACGAATTGCATAATTTACGTGAGGACTGGGAGGCTTCGGGTACTAGATTTGGGACAGTAAGGGGAATCGTGTTAGATAGAACCGTACCTGACCCTCATCTCTGGGATGACGTAATGGGCTGGCGACGGTACAGCTGTCTCGTCTTCGGGCGTTTGAGGTATGGAAACGCTTCCACATTCGAGAATGTAGAGATTGTCGGTGGCGACATCGGATATATAATGTATGTTTTCTTGAGCCCTGTCTATTCGAAAGAATCGTTCGGCCGTGCACGAATCGACAAAGCACCAGTCCGTTCCCATCGCCGGCTGCTCCTCCAAGAACTTGTTTACTTGGATGCGAATTTGCTCGAGGTCTTGTAACGGATCAACTTCTAGTGTACCCAACGGTATGGCGGCTTGCGTTAGGAGTTCTTTGTCGTAGTGGTGCTGTTCGTAATCGCCCATGGATATGCGATGTACGTGTACGCGCAGGTGTTCGAGAGGGGGCTGCGGTGTGCTGGGTTTGTGGCCTTTACGTTTCGCGAGCATTGTGGCCTTGTTTAGCAGTGACAACGATATGATCGATGGAGTTAATTTGCAGGCTTCCCCGTCAACTTGCATGGGTATAGTTTTTGAGGTAACGATTCGAGCTGTCTTGCATTGGGTTATGCACATGCCATGGCCTCCTGCTTGTAATAATGGCTGCAAATATGGTTTGGTTGAATGTTTAAATGTATGTAAATGGACAAGAATGACAATGAAATGATATTTCAAATATATTTAACTTAACAACTTCAGATCCACGCAATAGTGGCAACTTAGAAAAACCACTTAATTATATTTATAGTACTGCACATGTCAACAAATTATATTTAAAGTTGCACTTCCTCTGTAAGTGGATCTGGAGGCTTTATAACTCAAATGAACATAGTTTGTTTAAATCAGGGGTCTCCAACTTTCGGCAATGGACGCTTTTAATAATACCTACCTTTGCTGTTTGAGTACGTCATTCAATGTTGTTGAACTCAGGGGAGGTATCATTACTCCTCCTGAGCGCGTCCCCTGGGTGGGGGATAGGGGAGCCCACCTCTGCAATGTCGGGTTGGTCTGAATATATTGAATAAGGCCTCGTGGACCAACAGATGAACCCAAGCCAAGTTAGAGGTTGAATGGTGAGGGGTTGATAAAAATGCTCTGCCTTAACGATCCATCCTGCCCGGTTGTCGTGTCGTGGCCAAGGGGTTGCACAAGGATAAACGATGCCTGCATTTTCTGTAAGCTTCGCCGTTAAACCAGGCATTTCCTGGAAGCCTAGGCGGGAAGGTAATGTGGGGGGCCATGACTTAACCGTCTTGGTCAAGAGGAGTTAACCTCAATAAAAATCCTTCTTTGGCTTCGGTTGGATTCTTTTCCGGCCTAAGGGGTAGCGGAAAATTTTTTTCTGACAGCAGAACAGCACTGCAAGTCCTTGCCGACAATCAGTGTACATTGATGTCAGTCAGGGACTGCCGTGCGGTGCTCTCTCAAGTAGGGAGAGTCACCAAGGTTAGCCTGGTCTGGATACCCAGACACGCTGGAATAGAGGGAAACGAAGCCGCCAATTCCCTGGCAAAGAGCGGGGCTAACCGAAAATTTATTGGTCCAGAACCGGCTCTTGGGATTACAAGAGCCCTGGTCAGAAGCTCGAATAAGAGCTGGATGGAGCACAAGGTACTGAAAAACTGGCAGGAATGCCAGGGAATGGAGACATTCCAAGTTAGTACTAAAGGGCCCATGTGCACCACGAACCAGGATACTGTTAGGTTTGAGCAGGAAAGATCTGCGAACTCTGACAGCCCTGGTTACTGGGCATAGCCGACTAAGGCATCACATGCATAGGCTGGGAGTGGCTGAGGCCACTGAGTGCAGACTATGCTGTGAAACGGAAGAAACAACAGAGCACGTGATGTGTGCTCGCCCCGCCGGGGACAAAATCAGGTTCACAGTCTTTGGTAAAATAAAACTGGAGCTGGGAGAACTTGACAAAATCTCACCCACTAAAATCCTACTCTATTTAAAGAGAATGGGTATGGAGGGTGAATTATAATTAGTTGTGAGCCACAATAGACCCTTGCGGTCGTAGTGGAGGGGCGATAAACGCCCCACTCAATTATAACTAAACTAAGGGGTAGCGGGCGGGTCAGGACGCAAGTGCTGCAACTCCTGGGTCCGCTGGCGGATCACTGGAAACGGTGCAAGGTCGGGCAAAATCGACCTCCAAAAGTGTGCCCAGGAAAAAAGGCGGCACCGAAACCTGCACCGCAAAAGCTGCCGCCGATGTAGCTTACAGGTCAACGGAGTCCACCCGCGGGTCAAGCTACAAAGGCAAAGCCCCTGCCACTGGCAAAGGGGCTCCCAAAAAATGGGGGAAGCTACTTCCCAAAAGAGAGGGGGGGTACTCTCCTAAAAAAGGGAACAAAAACAAGCCCGCAAGGATGAAGTAATTACTACATCTGTCAAGTGTTTGTAGGCTAACCTGCAACATGCCAAAACAGCATCATATCTGCTTGGCAAACGTTTCTAGGAAGAGTGAATCGATTTTGCCTTCATCCAGGAACCCTGGGTCTCCAGCACAGGCAAGATCAGCTGTCTGGGGAACACCTCTGGCAAGCTAATGGTATTCAACACAGGATGCAAGCCCAGAGCTTGCAGAGTGCCACGGAATGAGAAATTTCAAGATTGTACTGAAGGGCCCATCTGCTGAACGTACCAGGACACTGTTGGGTTTGGGCAGGAAAGACCTGCACACTCTAACAGCCTCGGCCACTGGGCATAGACTAAGGCATCATATGCCTGAGACCACTGAGTGCCGACTATGCTTTGAAACTGAGGAGACAGGAGAGCACGCCATGTGTGCCTGCCCCGCTGGGGACAAAATCAGGTTCACAGTCTTTGGTGAGACAAAACTGGACCTGGGCGAACTTGACAAAATCTCACATTCTGAAATCCTCCTTTATTTAAAGAGAATGGGAATTGAGGGTGATTGTGAGCCACAATAGGCCCTTGCGGTTGCAGTGAAGGGTCGAATTAACGCCCCACTCATTATAACTAACTAACTAAAACAATGTTCTTGCACTTTATATTTGAACATCATTTTGTAAATTATTTACAGGTGGGAGACCCCTGTTATAAATTATTCGAATTAATCATTTGACAATAAATTATCAGCATTTATATGTAGTTGATGCATGCGAGAATCGATTAAAAGTAAGCACTTCAATTGTTAAATATATTTTTATAACATATGAAGTATGAAGTAACCCTAACTTACTCACAAGCTGATAAGTAGTCAGTCCAACAACTTCTATGAGTCCATCTTCGGTACTTGGTTCCACCGAGCCGGACGATCTATTCCAAGGATGAGTGCCACCGCCATAACTAAAAATTTCATACAATCCACATTACTTTTGATTAATCCCAATGACAGGCTTAGTAATTGTTGGCAATTACGGAGCAAAGAAAGGACCCTAAACAGATTTAGCCAGTTTGGTTGTGGGCTGTATTAAGTAAGCTCTCAGTAAGAGTAAACCACGTACGTAATGCGAGGCTTGCTAACTGAGATGCAAAAGGAACCAACCTGAATCTGACAACTTCATCACAGAAAATAAATTTTTACAAACTATGATTTTATGATAATTGAAAAGAAGCATCCTAATACCAAAATAGAATAAATAAAGGAAATATTAAGATATCTCAGAAATGCTCTAAGGGATGACAGTCATGAAAGAAATAAAAGATGATATAAATGAGATAAAAGACAAATAAATATGGAAAAAGAAACAGAATCTTGATATAATGGAAATAAAGGAAAAATTAAAAAGACAGTAAGGAAGCAAATTCGAAGCAACTTGCAGAAATGAAAATCAATGCACAAGACAAGGAATATAGTTTTTAAGCAAAAATACAGGGTATGATAGAGAACAAAATCAAGATAAAAGAAAAAGTATATAAAAAATGGCAGATAAATAAAATTGAGAAAATAAGAATGGAAATAAACATAAAGAAAGCA
Source organism: Geotrupes spiniger (assembly GCA_959613385.1). Taxonomy (NCBI): domain Eukaryota; kingdom Metazoa; phylum Arthropoda; class Insecta; order Coleoptera; family Geotrupidae; genus Geotrupes; species Geotrupes spiniger. The sequence continues at coordinate 10,768,760 of OY390735.1, read as the reverse complement.
ATGAGCAAGAAATGATAATCAACTGCATAGGAAAGACGATTAAATAATAACCTGCAATGTGAGACAACATTTTATGAGTATTTTGGGCCAAATGATGGTAGATTTGATATTGAAATTGTTAAAAAGACGACAAAAGAGTAATAGTACATTCCATACCAAAAATAAAAGAATCCTACGAAAAAATGAGGTAGAGATAAGGACGAAGACAAGAGCATATAATGTAGTCTTTGATGTGGAAGTGAACCTTAGGTGTCTCTGGAAAAACACAGAAGTCAATTCAAAGCAGTTGAGGTGAACTATTTAAGAAAAAAACACAGCAAAGGCCAAAGAACAAAAAATAACTGAACTAGTCAGCCATGTAAGCCAAACAATGAGGCTCGACCTTAGCAGACCTTAATATACTCCCAAGACAAATACTGGTAAAGGAAGGAAAATAAAGAGAGGTAGGTCGAGGGAGACTAGGCAGAGAAGATATGTGGAAGAGATATGAGAACATCAGGGTAATGAGGCATATATGTAGTGATGACCTGAAGGTATGAAAGAAATTAATGAATACAGCAACCTAAACCACTAAGGTGCACAAGAATAGCCGGGAAGAAAACGATGCCTGAAAGTCGATTATTATCCTAAGCATGGGAAATTGAAGAATGAAATTCTGAGTCTCAACCACACCAACAATTTGTTTATCGTTACGAAATTTAAAACTTACCTGTTAATGTTAAGGAAAACGATTGCGTGAACTTTCAGCTCTTTCAGCTTTGGCGTCAGATCTTTTCCATCGCACTCCAATGTAACGAATTCGGCGAGTCCTTTCCACTTGCGCTTCAGCAGATCTTTTCCGCCCATCTGGCCGTAAAACATTTTGTTTCGCAGTCTAGTATTGAATTTTTCCGGATGCGCTTCTGCAAAATCACAACAAATATTTCAGCGCAATATGTAATATTTAATTTTTATGAATTATTATTTCAAGTTGTTAAATTTATTCCTTTAATTCACCATTCAGAGCAGGGCTCTTGCGATGAGTTTGGTACCAAATAAAATAAGCGAGGGCGAGATTCATTTAAATATTAAGTTAATAAATTAAAAATGCATCGATTAATTAATGTGGTATAATTTTAATTTTAGTTTAACATGACATTTATTTTCTTATTGGTAGCAAGGCCCTGTTGGTGTGGAGTATCAAAGTCATAATTAATATAGTGGGCAAAATTGTTGGAAAAAAAACTGTAAAAATGTCAGAATTAACAACACATGATTTTGTAAGATTACGTACATCACCTCTAATATCTCCGAAGGTTTTTATTTTTACTAGCTATTCAGATCTGTTGCTTAAGGTAACTTTGATATGAAATGAACGGGTTCAAGATTCATTCAATTTAGAAGTAAAGAATGTATGAGTAAATATAAACCAATTCTTGGATTAATTGATGTGGTATAAATTTTATTTCAGTTTAGTACGATATTTATTTCGTTATATAACAACAAAGGTGCTCTTGGGGTGAAGCGGTTTAAGATTTGATAGTTTGTCAAGTATCGACGAGTAAGTTGAATTAAATTACCTCGTGCTTCGTGAAATTCGAGAGCGATGTGGGCGTCGACGCCCAACGAATAATAATTATTGACGACGTTGAGCGGGAGATTTTCCTTTCCTTCTTCGTTGGGCTCGGCGTCCGGATTTTTCTCCACCTGCAGCGACCACCGATCCAAAAGTATGGTTTCCGACGCGCTGACGTTCGTGAGAATTTTCGAGATCGGTTCGTCCGTGTAACCGCCGCCCCAGCCGAGCGAGCGCGCTAGGTCGTTGCCGGTGCCCAAAGGCAACACACCGACGGCCGGCGGCGTCGGTATTCCTATTTGGTCAATCACGCTGAGGACCCAGCCGACGGTGCCGTCGCCGCCGCAGGCCAACACCCTCAGGTTCGGAACCTTTTTGAAAAGTTCCAGTCCCAATTTCGGGCCACCCTGCGTCAGGTCGAATACTTGCCTCGGGTTCAACAGCCATTGGAATTTCTGCAGGAGTTTTGTGCCCTGGTTGCCGCCGGATTTCGGGTTAATGAAGACGATGACTGGCGTGACTGTGGTCGTTGGAATCGGCTTGATCACGAACGCCTTTTGATCCTTGTCCTGAAAAGAAAAGAGATGGAATTATAATGGATGATTGAAAATGTCAAGATTGTAAACAATCACATAATTCTCTAAAACAGAAAGAAATATTGTCACAATTGTAAAAGTACCCAAATAGAGCCTGGAGGTATACCATTGAAACGCTACTGATAAGATAACACTTACTCTAATAAAGGGTAGCCCAAGAAAATTAACAATATGCGGCGCAAACGGGAATCACGATAATTGCCAAAGTTTCTATGAATCCATCTACTAGAAAACGGACTCGAAACTAACACTTTGAGCCTGAGTTTTCCCCGCTCAACATTGCCAATGATGACTTTCAGTCACGACATAATTGAAATCGACCCATAACAGCGTCCTGTAAATGTGTTTAAAAATCGTTCCTAAAAACGCATTCACAATCGAAAATTTACAAATTGCGATTTTTGTTCGTGTTATATAAGCTCGCAAGAGCTCACACCAAACAGTACCATTCGAGCTCTATACCTTCACAAATAAATGGATAAAACGATACGGTAACACTGCTGGAACGTTTTAATCCCAAATGAAAATATCCCCAGCGCGACGTAAAACGGGAACTTAAAACGGATATGTAATTTCCGCAAAAAAAAAACAGGCCACGACAGTTGCGGGAATTCCCAACAGAATGTAACGCGACACGTGCTTCCTCGATAGCATACACATGTTATCGCGGTGCATTAAGAGGATTATTTTTTTGCGCCGTTAAAATTTTCGTCTCTCTGCGCAAAAGTTTTGATCCCAACTGCATCATCATTACAGTAATAATTTACGAAAATTGGCAATAATGCAACAAGTAAGGGATAAAGAAAGGACAAATTGTTTGTCTGAAATAACGAACAGCGAGTATTGAATTGATTGATCCCTTCGTAACTCGATTTCGAATTTCGCGTTCCGCTTCTGCCGTGCCTTTGTTCGAGTTTAATCCACTTACGATATCCTCGACGATGCGTTGGGCTGAAAAATGAATTCGTGAACGTAGGCACGATGCAGAGTTCAAGTTATTCACCTGTAAATATTTCGCAATTTCGTGCCACTTGTTGATCGATCGGTGGCGTTTGTGAACTATTTTGTTATGTTCCTGGCGTCTTTAATGTTGCTCGACTTAATAACGCAAAGTATAATTGTTTTATTTAATTTGGTACTTCAGTGAAGTTTTTCAATGGTTCGCAGTTTGGTGCGAATGCCTCTCATCAGCCTTTGGACGGTAAATGGGATAAACTTTCGAATCATTTGGTAGATTCTTCGTCGTAGTTCTTCTTCATTTTGGGCACCCACCGCCGTAAACTTTTTTACCGATTAAAGCCCAAAACTTTTCTATAGGATGTGCCTGTGGAATATTCGGGGAGTTATGCCCTTTACACGTGGGATATTTTGTTGCCTTAACTAATCTTGTGTTCTTCTCGCATAATGGCACGATGCCAGATCCGACCAGAACGTAATATTATCATTAACATGATGCGTTTGAATAAAATTCAATAACTTGGGGAGGCATGTTTGACTATAAACATAAGCTCATGAAAAGCCAGCTTCCGAAATGGCGCACCACACTAGTACCTTGTCCTCAAATTTCGCTTTTTTCTTATACCTTACGCCTTCGTTTCATTTTATTCCGGAGTTAGATAATGTAAAATATTTTTCGTCGTCTAAAATTATCGTGGCATTGTTTCTGAAATGCTCTAATCTTAATTGTCTGCAGCATCTTAGAATCCTCTTGAGCAGCCGTCTATTTTAAATTATTTCTGCTAATTTCCCTCTTGGATGTAATATGGGAAATGTGAAATCTTCGAAGATATGGCCAATCAAATAAATGAAGAGACTACCAGCACTGCAAGGCAGTAATATAATTTTCGTCATTTAATTTATCAATTGCACGCCTTCATTTTATGAACCTTTTGAAAGTATTCTATATTGAAAACATGTTAGGTCAACGAGTTGTATTAATTTCATGTTACAAACGAAATTTATTATATAAATATTTTATTATAAATAATAGTTTGAATATTCATTAATTGTTTGATTGTAAATATTTGTGAATACTTGTGTAAATTTATTTGTTGTTTTATTATTATTTGACAATTGAGCAACATTATTAAATTTATATAAATTTAATATAAATTATCTATAAATTAAGTAAAACGCGGCCAACCATTGCATTTAATAATTCTATCGCCGGAAATGTTACACATTTGCTTGACACCATACCTGCATTGAATTTTCTTTTCTCTTATTCACAGATGCAAAACATCTGTGTACAAGTGTATTTGTCAACGCGACTGCGCAAGTTTGCATCTAAGTATAAGAAATTTCAGGATTACTGCAGATTTTTTTAAATTCATTTTTATCGTCATTTATTTTTCTCGCCATTAGTTTTCAATTTTTAGATTTGAATTAGTTACAATATATTATTCAACGAGCAGTAATGATGTCTACTACTCAAGAGGATTGAGTTTGCAACAAGAGTGAACGTGAAAGTCGTAAATCATTATATTTTTCTATGACTATTACATCGAAGTTTAAAAAAGTTCAGAATTATGACGCACGATTTTGACTAGTCGAGAGGTTTCCAAGCTTAAACACGGCGCAAGTACTGGTTTAGTATTTTGCCGCCCTTGTCAAAATATGTCTATAAATGGCATAAATGAAAATAACTCTTAAGATAGACCTCACATTTTTTTTGGCTGCTATCACAAGAGAGTTCAATTAAACTCCCTTCTCCCTGTGAAGTGAATTACGGTGGAGCTTGATCATGGAAAAGATCTCGAAGCCATGCAAATTTCACGACAACAATGTCGTGAAACTGGTTTGCAAAATACTTTGGGGAAGACAACTTCCCAAAGTATTTTGCAAACCAGTGAGTGATCTTTAAGATGTGGTCTAAAAGTAAAAGGACAGCAAGTTTCGTGAAACAATGACTTCGTTATGGGACAGGTGTTTATGTAATTCTGGAAAACAATGCCCCATCCTCACTGATTTTTATTATCCACAACTGCAGCTTTCTCCTAAACGCCGCAACCTTCTCCAAAAGTTTAAAAATGTGCATGTAATTCCTTGCAGAGACAGATTCAGGGCATCAGTTGGTCGAATATATGGCACAAATACGCTGGTTTCACAAAAAATTCGGTTTCGCCCAAGTACCTTGAGCTTTCACGATCTTTCTGTTATAGAAAAGGGTGTAGTTCTTGATGTACCTGGAATGCACAGGGTAAGACGTTGTCACGTGAAAGCCATCGTGAACTGCAGTAGTACGAGGGTTGTATATTTCAGCTCCCATGTCCACGTATAGTTTTTGAAAACTGGCATTCAACGTCTACGATACGTTCTAATACCAAATTCAATTGAAAGCTCGTCGAATTTGATGCAAGTGCTTCTCTATGTCAACTAAGTCTACATTGTCAACTAAGTCAACATCAACATTTTTTTGGATTTATGCCAAATTGTAGTATCTACGGAAAATTCATCGTGAGGTAAATTCATTGCCTGAAAAATTCATCGTGGGAAAAAAAGAAATTTAGCTCAACATTGTACATATGATCAGGTCGAACAAAAGATATTGGTGAAATCATTTGCATTTTTTGCGCAAAATTTGGATCCACTTCATACCTCACAGGCACATTTCTTCTCCTCTGATTCTGGGCACACATTGTAGAAGGCATTAATAGCCAACCTAATCCAACCCAACCCAACCCAACCCAACCCAAGCCAATCCAACCCAGCCCGACCCAACCTAACCCAATCCAAACCATAATTTAACCACCAACTTCAGTATCCAACAGAAACGTACCGATGAGAATTATAACATAATTTTTCATCCATAGATCGAGGAAATTCTAGAAGACGGCACGAAATTAATTGAAACAAATGTGAAAATAGTGAAAACGCGGCAAATGAAAATGAAAAATATGATAAAAAGTAACGAACCCGTGGAAAAAACATAAGACAAAAGCGAACGAATCCAACTAAAAAGAACATAAATAAAACCGGTAAATGAAAATTAATAAAAAAAGGCAAGAGAAAGTTTTAACATTGCTCACACAATTATCTGACGTGTGATTATTTGTCAGGATTTATGGTATTTTTTTGCCGGTGTCCGAACGAATTAATCTACGACGCAAGTTATTTTTTGGAATTTTTGTGATGTCTTACGACTTATTTTAATTTTTTCTTAAACTAATCATTTCTTATAGATAACGGCATTCATCGTATCGTTTGTTTAAATACGAAAAATGAGAAAACTCTTGTAGTAGATTTAATTCTTTAAGTGAAATAGTTACTTGGTAATGGTGTTGTTAAATAAAAGAATATCAAAATTGCAAATTATTGTCAAAAAGGCTGAAATATCGAGATTCGAAAATAACAAAAATTGCATTGTACAAAAAATCAATATTGTCGAAAACGATAAGAAATTAATCAATAAATTACATATTAATCGAGTGGAAAAAAAAACAGCCAACGAAAGACTGAATCGTACCACGAAAGACGACGAGGCATTTAATGCCAACAAAAACAACATTGCAATTTCTTTTACTATCAAACGCAATTACTCCATCCATAATGGCCTGCCAACAAACTTTCCTAATGTCCTTTCGCAACATTGAAAATTAACTCGAACACACACACGCACGATAAACTTTCATTTGCGAACGCGGCCATAAACCGCACAAACTGGCGCAAATAGACCGGGAAACGATAACTAACCTTGTCTTTGTTCTTCTTCTTGCTCGAAGAACGCTTCTTGGGCGATTTACGGAGACTAGACTTGAAACTTCCTTTACGAGGCAACTTTACAATCCAGGAGGGCGGGACGATGATGCTGCTGTGCACCCCCAGCTTGCATTCTTCTCCGATGCGCTGTATGTTGAAGCAGCTCTCCTTGTTGTGAAACGCGACCTTGCACCACGAACAGCTCAGGGCCACAATTTCCTTGTTGCTGAAGGATAATTTCGACTGGAATGACTGCAATAGGGACAAAAAATATTCGATTAGTCCACTCGTGCGTAGTCTAATTCCGTACAATCAATTGCGAGTTTGTGAGGCAAACGAGGAAGTTTGTTTCGCATATTTAAATAGGTTATGGTACGGTATTAAGTTGTTATGTTCACGATATAACGAGCAAACTGAAATAAAAGTAAACGGGATTAAAATTGGCAACGATAGTTGCGGTGAAAACGATGGCAAAGTAAAAGTTCCCGCCGTGCAAAACAAAATTAATTAATAATTAATTTAACTATCTAAAAGTTTTAATGAATATTTTCCACTAAATTAATGATAGTTTAAATTTAATATGCAACTTAGGAAACTGGATAACTTTAAAATTTAAAAACGTCTATAATTTCATAATTTCAAAGAGGCAAGTTTTTATTTATATTTAAATCTATATGACACTCAATTACACTTTCTTAGTCCATATAATAAAAAAATAATATTTTACTAATACAAAGTTAATCCTGCACACTTTTCCAATCAAAATGTCAATTTACCTATATTGAATTATTATATAACATTTGAGATATTATTATAGGCAATCGCGAATGTCAAACTTTCTGTTATCAAGAAAAAATATATAGAGATTTTTAAAAATAAAATAATATATGACCCCACAGACAATGAATGATCGTTTCATAAATCATCCAAATATTACCAATAGCAACTGAAAGCTCGGTTACTTTAACACTCGTAGTTTCTAGGGGCGGGGATTTCAATGATGGAAGATGTATTAGATCGATAGCTATATTGCTTGTCAACTCCCTTCTTTCTCTTTCTCTTGAAAATATATTGAAGTAAATGGATGCTTCTTCATTGATTTACGTGTACAAGTGTCTCTCATGGGCCTGACAAAGTCCTTACTTATCAAAGAAAAGTGAAAAATGTATTTTAAACGGAATACTAGTTATGTTATTATATTTTTTGTTATTAAAGTTTTATTGCACACAAAATTGCAATATAATTCTAGAAAGAATTTAAATTTCTTGTGCTATGCTGGTTTAAGTGACCTGTTATAAGACAAGACATTTAAATTATTTGCAAATCATGAACGTAATAATAAATGTATTTGAAAAATTTTACCATACTTATCGTATCTTCGACAATTGATTTGTGGTTATTATTACTGTTATATATATTTGAAGGTCGAAAATTTATATTTCTTGGTAAAATACAACGTTCTTTTTATTTAGTCCGCCTAACTCATTATTTATATACGTCACACAATTTTTGACGTAGATGCTTTTGCGGTGACCAATATCTGGTGCATATTCTTTCTACCAACTACGTTCTAACTATTAATGTTACCCCACCTTATTGGATAAGACGTCTACTATTTGCTTTGGTACAATAAAGAGTTGTTCCATAAAATGCACCTTTTTGAAAGCTCAATCGAATAATTAAGTATCCTGTTGGTAGTACCATCAGAGAAGATTTTTTAAAGAAAAAGAAACCAACAGAATATTTTTGTTAAAAGGAACGACGAGCTGGAACATATGATCAAAACATCTTAACGAAATTTCTTTGCGTGTACCGACTAGAGTGGCGCATTTTCGTAGAAGACAAATTGAATATAATGAAAACCTCAAGAGGAATTATCATGAATTATTTTACAAAGTATATTTCCACGAGCATGTCCTGCAATAACAGATGAACAAGTCCTATTGTTCGTCGACACAAAATTCTTCTTCTCGAGTCTCTAGTTTTCGTTACAGTTTCTTGGCAAACTATGTACACAATTCTATAAAAAAAGTCGAAAAAAATCGCAAATAATGAAAAAATGGCAAGCCCACCCAACCCAACCAAACCCAATCCAACCCAGCCCAGAAAATCCGACAAATTTTCACAAAATATAATCTGAAAGTTAAACAAAATCGTTTGCAATAAAAAATGTCACGAAAACAAATTCAAAAATTGACAAAAAATGCATGACATACAATAATGGCAAAAATTGAAGAGAAATATAAAATAAAAAGTGTAAAACATGACAATTCTCATATCCGACTGGTGCCTCAACATGTCTTCTACAGTTCTTCGTTGTCTATTGTTCGTTATCTTTGTGTTTCTGAATTTCCTGCGGTTCGGTCAGTATTTTACCTTCCTTGGGGCAGTGAAAGCCATAGTTCTCTTTATATTAAATCTTAATCTTAAAGATCTGAAGGTTTTAGTTAGCTTTTACTATTCCTCAGCATTTTTCTTCAAGCATTGTTTCTTTGCACAACACAAGTCTGTTATTTTACTTGGCAAATATTCTTTTCATTTTTTGTCTTTTATTAGTACATGAAGGCGTCTTTCTTTTGTTTGTTCATATTATACATCGTGCAAGATTCTTCGACAATACTTTTCTCTAATCATTTATTAATTTGTTTTAAGTTCTCACCTAATTATTTCAACATAAAGGGTTGCTACAATCTGTTTCTTAAAATCTGTTTTCTTAGTATTACTCTTACATATCGTTTTTAGTTTTTCTACTTTTGGTAATGATCGCTATTAATTGATGCTGTCATTCTTACTCGGACATCATTTAATGTGTTTCTGTTTCCTTATGAAATATAATTTATTTAATATAACAAAATTTGGGATGGGTTAGGTTGGAGTGCGTATCGTGATTTTGTTCAGGATTTATAAATTTGATGAACATTGTGAAATTTTGCGTATTTCTTTCCGCCTATTTCAAGGATGTATCAAATGGAAACTATTCTTGCAAGACAACGAACAATCTGTAACTGCCATTACCACGATTTTTTGGTTGTTCTCATTTTCTTGACGTGAGGTAAGTGAATCTACCATTGAAACATCGTAGGATGGATGGCAGGGGTGGGCTAATGGGTAATAATCCTTTGGGTCAGTATACATCACAATTGGGGATTACAAAGACTTTGTTCGACCCCAAAACTCTCCAGAACAAAGAAGAGATTGAAATTACTTCGTAATAACAGAATGTTTCACAACGTATAATGAAGAATGTCACCTGGTTGCGTTTTCCCAAGATGAGAAAGAAACATACATACAAAACCCAAAATCTGAAACGAAATCAAATTATGTGCATATTACGTAGAGTGGACCACTTAGAGTATGCAACGTAGGATGTCTGACACTAGTCCTTCTATAAATAATTTCACTTCGCATCCGATCTTGGATAACTCAATACCGCGAAACACGACCATTGTTAATTGCTAGAACTAATTATAAATCGAACAGTGGCACAATATCAACTGTAACGCGAAGCCAAAAATGCTTCTATGCAAATCGTTCTGAAAAATACATTCGTGTACGTCAGTGATATTTTCGTCAAAAAAAAAAAATCCGAACAAATATTTACGTCAAGATTATTTAATCAAACGTACCCCTATTTACAATTCCACAAACACGAAATGTCCCTCGGGTAACGCACTTAATTAAATGTTGGGGGAAACGGGGCGTGGAGCAAAATTACATTTCGTCCTACATAAGAACCGCGCGGCGTCGTTCCTTCAATAACCGCGGCCGTACGGAGTACACCGGGTGATTATCGGGCCAGCTTTAATATTGACAACGACGTTTCATTTCGTTTGGCGGACGCGGACGCCGTTTCTTGTTTCTGTGCGCGCTCGAGAACGACCCACGCAGAGTACATAAATTAAGCTAAATAGACGTGGAAAAATATTTGCAATCTGTGACCGTAAATTCTCCTTACCTTGCCGCATTGTCTGCATTTTCCTTTCTCGGATCTTCTGTGGACCCAGTGGTGGTGGATACACGTCTGCTCTCTGTACTGTCGGACACCCACGTCCCTGAATGTCGGTTTGCATGTAAATTTAATCCTCTCGACCAGCGTATTGATGCAGGTTTGATGAGCTATCACGTTACATGCTGAGCATTTTAGGCGTGGGCCGTGCTTCTGAAATAAAAAGAAAAAATATATAAGTAAAGTAGACACTTCAAGGCTAAAACCAGAACTTCTATAATTAAATTTAGATTTAACAGAAATTTCCACCTTACAGCGGAATTGTCTTCATTATATTTTTTTGACGCGCTTTGAACAACCCTCCGTAGATCCAGGATCACAGAAGGTGAGTTTGCTTCCGGCTTGCCAGATTTAATCCAACAATTATTTAGGATTACTTCATTGTATGCGAGTTCGTTTGTTAACGGCTCTAACCGTATTTTTTGTGTCTAGATCCGCACAATGTTTGAGATGAAGAAGTCTGCTAGAGTTACTACATTTTGTGTTAGTTTAGGATAAGTAGAAATTTTCAATTCAATCCATTGTAACGTTATTATTTGTTATTTATGTGAAATATAATTATATGGGTCCTTGTACAATTTAAACGACTCGCACAACAACCAAACGACAATATATTTTTTTGATAATATAAATATTTTCGTCATGTTTACAGTTTTTGTCTTTTCTCAAATTTTGATTAGTTTGCAGGCATTTTGGATTTTAAGATTTATTATTAATTTATTGGAACAATTGTGATCTCTTGCATGTTCAACAAAATTTTTATTACTTTAATTAGTTTTGTAACTTTGACTTTGACTTTCCTTCATTTTGACAAAAATTTGAATGTTTGCAAGATTATGCAGAAACTCATCAAGCAAATAATTTTTAATGTGGTGGCGTCAAAACAAGATCTTGATCAAAAAGCTAGCAAGAAAGATATTAAAATTGTTAAACGTCCATCTGGTGAAAGTTAGGTGGCAAAGTTAATTCTGTCACTGTTTCAAATTATCGAATGAAATATGACCACTAATAATGTTTTACTGATGCCTTGATGAAAAAAATATAATATTGGTTCTTACCAATTTTAACTAATTTTACAAACTAGTGGAATAATTTTTAGATGGCCGTAGTTAGAAGACTATGATCATTTAAGTCAACAGAGACAAGAGAAGTATTGACATGGAATATCAAGATTATAGTTTTTGACTTATCTCATTAAAAAGCACAAGTGCCAATGTACATTTCACAAAACGAAGGTAGTAATTTTTACATAAAATATTTCTTTTCTTAATAATAGTATTGGGTAATTGCTGGATATCTTCTTCTTAAATTCATATGAATATGATACGAAGGAAAAACTATGAGCCATGAACTCAACCCAACCAAAACTTTGTTATTATTATTCATTTTGTTCTCTGTTTTTCTGTATATTTTTCAGTTATTTCTCCTTCTTTCATATGTCAAGTTTTGTAAAATTAATTGTCATGGGAGCATGATGCATGATGAACATTAATTAAAGAATTTCACATTTTTATACCGAGGGTTGGCTCACCATTACTTTCATCTCCACGGCAAGAAATACTTTGCAAACACAAATAGATATACAAATACAATTGAACATAGAATTTGATTTCACAATTAAATGTATTTCTTGTGTGACTTTTTTAAACAGTGCGTACGATTGGCATCTGCCCTTAATGTGTCCTGGCTAATATCACAGAATATTTGATAAGCAACTTAGGGCAGTTTTGCCTCGTTTGCTATTTCTTGGCGAGGAGCTCAAAATAATAGCGAAACGCTCCACCAACAATCCAAACAATATCATTTTTGCACATCTTATTTGTTACAATGGTTTGCGTGCGAATATTGCCGCCATCTACACGTGGATATCGACACATTTTTACTACTACATAAATGCTACTTCAGGTAGCCTGATGAGCTCGAATATAGAGCGAAACAGGTGTCATCTTAATACATTCGCTGCAATGTTTTTCTTATCTGTTACAATAAATATTCTTCGTGACATTTTACGCACAATTAACACCAGTGTAGCAAATTTTATATTTCATATTAATTTCTTGTAATACAAATCGTCCTCTAGTTCATTTATTTGTATTAAGGTTTAGATAATCATTCTTTAATTTTTCAATTACTTAATTTTATTTTCTAGTTTCTTATTTCCAATGTATTGCCTTGTTTATCTTGCTATGGCTCCACCAGTTAAATTTTTATTGGGTTGGGTTGAGTTGGGTTGGGTTGGGTTGGGTTGGGTCGGGTTGGGTTGGGTTGGGTTGTTTTAGTTCTCCATAATTTTTATCCATTTTTCGCTTCTTCCAGGTTTTGATTTCTGCATGACTACATCATTTCAATTTTTTTCATTTGCAATTTTTTTTCAATTCTTAGCTTTTCCCTTTTGCCTATTTTTGTATCAATTGTTCGCGGTCCTGTTACCTACCGCCTGGTCGTTTTGCGTTTGATTTTCTCTTTCAGTTTTTGAATTTATTTTTGTTATGGTTTAGGAAAATTTATCTTCTGTATGTTTGCTTTTCTCTTTCTACATTTCATGGCGAGGGTTTGATTGGGAAAAGTTTATTTGAATTTAATTATTACCTACTGTTGTCGACGTGGAAACGCCGATGAAGGAATTGTAGGTTTTATTGATGGCAATAGTTTGTAAAAATCGTAACTACGACCAGGGACTAATTATTTGCAAGTAGATTGAATGAATCGTAACAATTATTAATAAATAAAATTACTTCAATCATAAATATCGAACGAGATATAACACAAACATGTAATAATGAGAAACGTAAATTAATCACAACATTTTTTAGTAAATATTTGATTTGCATTCTTGTGGAAATAAATACAATAACGGGCTTGTATTACAGAAATAATCAAGTCGGCTCAAATCATCAATCCTAATCTAATTATAGCAACAAAAGACAATGACATAATGCCGGTTATTTTAGGATGATGGCACACGAGCAATAGTTTTCCTCGAAATGTATTAATACGCATCAAACATGGGCGGAAGTGTTCAAACAGCGGCTCCGCAAATTCAATTTCGCATCGCGCACATTAGTCAGGAATGAAGTTGGCAACTTTGCGTTTCAAACAAAACTAGAAAAAGAACGAAAACGCGACGCGGGAAAATGTACCGCACCGGCAAAACTGCGTGGTAAAAAAACAGAGGCGTCGCCTCAAACAACGGTTCGTTTGCATAATTTATATTTAAATTGGATTTTTATTCAGTTTCGTGAACAATTACGCGAGTTCCTTCATTTACGCGGCGGTTACGATCCCTAAACATTATAAACAGGCACAGGTAAAACGCGTCGTTAAAGTATATGATGAAGTATGAAAATGATCGAAGGATGGATAATTGGGTCATTTGTTTGCCATATCAAATATTCGCTTATATCAGCTTATATGTCAGGTCCATTAACGTAAATTTTATATGTGGAGTAAGCATGAAGTGTATATGTACGATTTAGTATTGTGCGGCGCCCGGAAATTGAATTTATAAACCATCCCATCTTCACTTTGTCAGAGTCGATGCCAACATCGATACTAATTAAAATACGAAACAATAAACTATCAAGTGAAGCATTAATATGGAAGAAGCGTACATGCTAATTACGCACACATGGTTATCGTTAATCCCACATTAATATTTCGCTACGTTGCATAACGTTAATACCTGGTTAACAAAGGCGATGGGGGCGCTGTCATATTCAAACATGTCCTAGTCGTGTAAATTTCCAATTCGAAGATAAATTGTAATTTCATAAATTAATTTGAAATGAAGTTTGAAACATTTACTCTTAAAGCTGAATATTCAGCTCTATCGATTTGTATTACGTAAAGTATAAAAAAATGGATGGTATATTACGTAGTAATATTTATCAGCATTAATTAAAATTTTATAATTTTATATTGTAGTTTATTCGGCAACCACTCGCTTGAAATTATGGCCGTAATTGCAAAGAAATGCAATTCACTTTGACTAGAAATATTCGCAGCCTAGGGCGTTCCTTTGATGGGCTATCGATTCATTGTGAGAAAAACGTCTGTGCTTTCAAGCGAGATATTGATAGATCTACTAAGTTGCGAAGTTCAGAAGTTTATATCTAAGAAATTTATCTGAATTAAAAATTATTAATAAAGGACAGCTACAATTCTCTAAATTGTTAGGTTGGGCACTGTGGCTGTCAAGTTTAGTTTACAATGAACGGTGGCTATCTAAATAATAAATAAACAAGGTAACAAGTAATTGAGTTTGTTCTTTGTTCGTTGAACGACACAAGTTGGTAATGTGTGACTTGGTAATGTGTCAAATGGCGTCGTTAAGCGTTTATGGGGGAACTGCTGTTAAAAAAACCTAGCTAGCGATGATAAACGAACTGAAATGAAATGGTCCAATCAAAATAGCTTAACGAATCAGCCATTATTGATAACGCTGAAAGATTAAATGACCTTTATGTCCCAACCAGAAAAATCACCAAGGCAAACATCGACGTACTATCTTTACAAACAATTCAATTTGACCGATTGATTTGAACTGAAACTCGAGCAACTTAAAGTAGTAGTCGATGATATTAGAAAATCATTAAACAAGATACTATTACAATTGAAATGCAAATTTCAGAAGAATATTATTATTTATCAACATTAAGCGTTAAACAAGTTTCCAGTGAACAATACTTGATTAATAAACTAATTACGTGTAACACGTAGGTGTTTCCATTTGATTAATATCCGTTCCTCTGCATTTGTTTGCGAACGCGCTCCGCCTCTATTTAATTAACCGGCTGCACGAATGGCCATTTTTCAACGTATTTGACATTTTTTGTTTGGTTTGTTCATCGCGCGCCAGTCGATTTTCCGCGAGTTATTGTTCGCCCGCGTATGAAAATCCATATGAAAAATAAATACGTCGGCTGGTAAATAAACACGACTGATTATTTCCGTTTATTTCCGTCGCCGCGCCGCGTTGCGATTTATTTGCCTTCAACAATGACGCTATTGCCGATCTAATCGCGGTGTTGGTTTAAGACGTACGCGCTTTGCCTGGACGAAGCCACGGTTACTGCATCGAAGCAGTTCGTTAAGCTCGGTGGGCAACAACGCGGGGCTTTAATCTCGTTATAATTTTCCAAGTTCCAGTGCGGAGCACATCGCTGACGAGTTAAGGAAGTGAACTTGTAGTTGGCTTTGCGGCGTAATGGACGACCTAACATAACGTGATATGGAAATTCAAGTATACAGCTTAATTAATGAACATATAGCTAGGATAAACAACAATCCAAAATACTTGCCAATATTGTCTTAAGTTTTGTTTTGGGCTATGCAAAAAATTCTGAAGTGATTATAGTACGTTTGCAATTTTTTTACGTTTAAGATATTTTATGACGATTGATAAATATGATACGTAAATTCTTTGTCATCATTTATCATCGGCTCTTAATTCGAAACGTTATTCGTAATACATGACGTAATCTCAGGTGTTTAATTGTTTACAAAATGACTCCTATCGGTTACAGTGACTGGGTTAGCTTTTAGAAAGAACGTATGCACCTTGCTCAATTTAGAGACATGTAATGAACGGTCGTAATGAAAGGTAATGAAGTCGATTCCATTGGCAGGTTTCATTCTCCACAACTTTGTTTCTATAATTTTTTTCACACGAGCGACGGTTTGCGCTGCGTATCGAGTTTTGTGGCGCAGCGCCTGTTAACGTGCAATTGTGCGGTAAAAGTTGCGTCGTCGATCGGACGACTCCCGCCAAACTATTCGTTCGAGACTCGGACTTCTGCACAACGAATGACATCGTGCTGCCCGACGAGTTTTATCGAAACGCTGCCCAAACGGTGCGAGATACGACAAAACTGCACATAAATAAAGTTGAAGAGAATCGAATTCTCGTAAATAAAGTGCGCGAGAGCATATGTCGATCTTTTTTGCTTTAGAAACGGGACGAGTTAGAAGTTGCAACGTCGCGTTTCCCAAAAACGTTTTTCGACTCCACCTTTGAAACGGTTGAAAATAAATATGTCTCGTCAATTCCGTTCCATTGGGCAGATTTCATTCTCCACAACTCTGTTCCTATAACTTTTTTTACACGAACGACGGTTTTTGATGTGTATCGAGTTTTCTGGCGCAGCGCCTGTTAACGTGCAATTGTACGGTAAAAGTTGAGCCGCCGATCGAGCGATTCCCGCCAAACTATTCGTGCGAGTCTTGTACTTTTGCACAACGAATGACATCGTGCTGCCCGACAAGTTTTATCGAAACGCTGCCCAAACGGTGCGAGATACGACAAAACTGCACATAAATAAAGTTAAAGAGAATCGAATTCTCGTAAATAAAGTGCGCGAGAGCATATGTCCATCTTTTTTGCTTTAGAAACGGGACGAGTTCGAAATTGCAACGTCGCGTTTCGCAAAAACGTTTTTCGACTCCACCTTTGAAACGGTTGAAGATAAATATGTCTCGTCGATTCCGTTCCATTGGCAGATTTCATTCTCCACAACTTTGTTCCTATAATTTTTTTCACACGAACGACGGTTTTTGACTCGGACTTCTGCACAACGAATGACATCGTGTTGCCCGACTAGTTTTATCGAAACGCTGCCTAAACGGTGCGAGATACGACAAAACTGCACATAAATATAGTTGAAGAGAATTGAATTTTCCAAAATAAAGTGCGCGAGGGCATATGTCTATCTTTTTTTCTAATTACCACAAAATTATAATAAAAACGATCGTTTGTTCGATATGCAATTAGGAACATTTCAAATTATGGATATTTTTAAAAACGTCAAAAGTGTTAACAATAAAATGTAAAACGTAAAAAAATTGAAACAATCTAAAAATACTGAAAAATTTGAAAAAATCAAAATGCAAAAATTTGGAAAAGTATCACAAAAGTAACAACCGGTACCGGTTACTCTCACAACGCTTCTTGTAATATAACCAACAATGACAATTATTTTCATTAAAACACAAAATGTTACTACGAAAATTCAAAATTTCATTTTAACTACGAACAAGCTTTCCTTGAAATAAAATAAATACATATGGATCACACAATTTTATCATGAACGATAAATAATCCACTGAAATATATTTTTAATTCAAACCACATGCCAGGTATATTTAAATCAAATATGCACCATGTGGCGTGGGTGAGCTGCAATGTATGGAATTTAATGACAGTCCTCGCATGACTTTGTAAAAGTTTTTTGGTGGGGTGAGTTGGCAACAGTACTGAAACCAGTTGCATGTTTTGCAAGGGACGCAACCCTCATAGCGATCCCATCAGTTGGTTGGAAATGCCTATCGACGATTTGTAAATTATTTGAAATGTTTTAACGCATAGCGTTGATAAACAATTTCCGCACACGCCAAATTGGATAAATTCGACTCTGCAATTTTTGGCTGCATCTAGATAATTATACAGAACTAATCGTTTGTACGGTAATTGAAAATCGTATCCAATGCAATAAATAATTAATTAAATTATTTTACTGTAAATCGCGATTTAATTGCAATTATGCTGCAACTACACAATAATTAGATAATTTACACCAACGTTTGTTAACGAAAACTACACCATCCTTAACTAACAAATAGTTATTTACAATTTGTTAGAGAATTTTCTATATTTCTAATTTAGATTTTAATTTTGGCCATTTCAGTTTCGTTAACCCTATGCATGCGAGAGGGGATGCAATTTTTAATTTCAAGAATTTTGCATGATTGTGATACAAATATGTTTTCCATGTCACTTGAAAACCATTTTCGAGATTTGTGCTATTTATTCTATGTCGATAACTTTATAAGTTAGTTAAAGTTTAGTTACTTTTAGTTTATTTGTTTTCCAAGTTAGAGTATCTGCCAACTGATTAGTGTTGACGATTCGGTTTTTACTCTGAGACACCTCAAAAGATCCATCCAAAATCACAACAGGAGTGAACTAAGCTGATAGACATGTAATTCTTAATCAAGTTATACGATGTAATATTTATGGGGCATCTGGTTATTCGAGGTTTATTAAAAATTTCTGTATTAAACAAGTGAATTATATTCTCGTTCAGTCAGTTTGACCAACGATGACATTTTCCTTACGATTTATTTAATGTTTAAGTAAAATTTCGGTTTACACATTTTTTAAATATAAAGCTTTTGAAATTAACTGATTATTGTGATGATTATAATATGTTGTAAACACGAATAACACCGCCGTAATATTATTGAAATAAACTGAAAGCTATTCCTTTAACGCGGTAAGCCGGCTGTTCGGTCCTCATATGAAATTCCTTGCTGTGGTCATACTTGTTTCCAGCTCTTGAACCTTATATGATCCGGTCACCGGGTGCGGTCACTGTGAGAAACGCCTCGGAAATCGAACTTTGAAGCGTAGCATAGTACGGATTTTAATACTTTACGAATACGACCACGTTCACACGACATTCTTAAGTAAAAAAATCGTTAAATTTTCTCAAAATTTGTCGTTTCGAAAATCGTTGATTAACAAAAGATCTCATTTGCTAAAAGGTGTTGTGTAGTTAGTAGTTAGTAGTTTTAAAAGTGTTATTGTTAAAGAATGAATCGCCGAAGTAATTTATCGATCGAGGACGCAGTAAAGGCATCAAGTTTACTTGAAGAAGGATATTTCATGCGTTATGTTGCAAATTTGTTAGGACGAAATCACACCACTATAAGTCGCATGGTCGAACGCTTCAATCAGACAGGATCTTAAAATGGTAGGCCAGGACAAGGGCCCAAACGGTCTACGAATGCAAGGGATGAG
The DNA here is from genome assembly GCA_959613385.1 of Geotrupes spiniger. Classification (NCBI taxonomy): domain Eukaryota; kingdom Metazoa; phylum Arthropoda; class Insecta; order Coleoptera; family Geotrupidae; genus Geotrupes; species Geotrupes spiniger. The sequence goes on along the minus strand of OY390735.1, from coordinate 10,749,108 downwards.
TGCTTTCTGAGGCAGTCTGCTCTTAGAAACAGGACAGTCACTGGTACAATGTTAAAAAATGAGTTGGCAATTGCTCGCAATATCCTGATATCGTCTCGAACTGTGCGAAAAAAACCACGGAACATAAGAATTGTAAGACTACGTTTCGCTAGAAATCATCAAAACTGGTCGGTTGATGATTGGAAGAGGGTTTTGTTCTCAGATGAGACGAGGGTGAACTTAAAATCTTTGGATGGTCGTGAGATTGTCTGGTGAAGGCCAGGAGAGAGATTTGCGAGCTGCAATATTGCTCAAAAATTCCATTTGGTGGAGGCACTGTAATGTTTTGGGGAGGAATGTGTTTTAGCGGTGGTACCGAGTTGGTTCCTATCCGTATGATATCTATGAATGCGGATTATTATCTTGTGTAACATGTAATGCCGTTTGCTCCCTTCAAAGAGTCTAATTTCGTATTCATGCAAGATAATGTTCGTCCCCACGTGGCTAGTCAAGTGACTGAATACTTAAATGAAGTTGATTATCCATTAATGGAATTGCCAGCTAACAGTCCCGATTTAAATCTATGGGATGCTCTTAAAAAGAGAGTTCGCAGTCATAGGCCATCACCTTTTAACCATAATCAACTGGTAGATGCAGTATTAGCAGAATGGGAGAATATTACCCAAGATGTTATAGAAAATCTAATCTCCAGTATGTAAAGGCGAATTAATGCAGTAATAAGAACTAAAGGAGGCCATACACGTTACTAGGATCTGTTGAAACACGTTAATGAAATAGTTTATTTTTTTTTGTTTGTAGTTCATGTTCTACGAATTTTTCGCGTTATTAATTATGTAATAAAAATTGACTTAAAACAAGGCATTTTCTTGCCGATTTCTGTTCAAAACAATTTCTCTGCTTCATTTACAAATTTCGATGAACCTATCTGTTATATCAGTCGAATGCAGGAAACCTTGTGCTTATTTAATTAAGTAGTGCGTTAATTTTGTCCAGGAGTTTATATACCTGCACCCATTATATGCAATTCTATACAATTTTTATTCGCTTATACATAAATATCATATACATGGATCGATGCAAACCAACATAAATTAGTATTCTACTCCTGCCTCGCGTGTAAAAATCGATCTGGTACACATTCTCGCGGACAAGTGGACCCGATGAAGTTCTCGCAGAAAAAACCGGCTTCAATGCATTGACAGTTCAATCGAATTTGAACCCATTTTATTTCCGGTTTGCCCGCGTAACTGTTGGATTTAACAAATCGTTGATCGTGCGATTTAAATGCATGTGCAGATGTGATGTTTTGTCGTCGTAATTGCATTCATTACGGCCGTTCTGTCAAGTTTGACCTCAGATTAAACGTACACCCACGGCGTGTTGTATACACATCGTAAACCGCACCAACAGTTTAATCAATAAAACATTATTAGATTTTAACAAGTGGAAATTACGGCGGCAAAACTGCGTAGGGTCGGATCGCGCGGCTCTGTCCAATTTCAATGAAATAACAATTAAATGTAATTAACGCGAGATATTGAATAGTTTTATTAGCTTTTTTCATTTATGTTTTTTATGTTTGCAATTTTTAGCGATTATTTCGCATCGATATATACGATGTAATATAAAAATTTTAATGTTAAACAAATTATAAATTGTTTAATACAGTAATAAAAGTTCAATAAAACAATTATTCAAAATTATAAAGCCACAATAATATAAGTACATGCATTGTAATGAAGATGCGTTCTATCGATAGTTGCTGATTGGTCGATTATTGATACCATGCGACTGATGCATTCTCCAGTTTACTTACAATGAAGGCAAAATGCAGAGTAAAGTATTTTTTAATGATCTCATTACTCTTCTGCTGCTGCAGAACGACGTATACTATTAACGTGGTTACCAAAGCTCAGCAAAGAATCGAATCTCACCCCAAGATCATTAACAATCACAAATTAAAACAATATTGTTAGTTTCATTATATTTATTGTATTCTATAACAATTGTTTCACCACACAGTGGCTTCATCAGCTACATGAAGGTAAGTGCACTTACTTACCTGGTGAAATAATTGTTATAGAATACAATAAATATAGTGAAACTAACAATATTGTTTCAATTTGTGATTATGGAATTTCAACAAGTATAGCCGAAATCTATCCAAGTATCATTAACAATGCTTGTCTTTCTAAGATGATGCCCATCAATTGTATACGCAGAGGGAAACAATATTAATTTACGAGAGCAAGTCATCGCGTTGCTTTTGCCAATATTCAATTTAAATTCGTTCTTACTCGACAATTCAAAGACCCTGTAAACTTTCGACTATAGCGTATCAACATCCAGTGTCGAATTCTATTATAAGTTTTAATATAATCCACATATGCTAAGGCCTCACATATCAACGAGGATAACAAATCAGAAGTGGGCCAAGATCATTGTTGAACTCCTGATGTACAAATAAACTCATTTATATCCATTATAAAATAATAATTTGCTCAATTTTCTACTCATAAACATCAGTCCAAAGCATCCAATTTGCCGAGGAAAATTATCAAATGCAAGGGAAAATATCAGTGTATATGACGTCAACCTTTTGTCAAGTTTTTGATGATTGAATCCACGTTGTTGCGAAAATATGTCAACGAATGTTTTTTTTTGTAAATATTACAACACAGCACCTGCTCAAACGCTTTAGCAAAATTAGGAAGTATTGCAATTGACCAGTAATCATCTTTCTTGAAAAATTGTAATATTCTATCACGTTTACAAGCAACAGGAAATGTAGAAGTGTTGATCGCTAAATTAATAGCTATTTGAAGTACGTTTACCAAAGCATATGCTTCACCAGAAAGCTCGACACCAGGTTTGCTTACTTGCTAAAGTAGCCACGATGCTCATCGAAATTTCATCCACCATAAGTTGAACATTAAATGAGGGGCGTTCAGTGTGAGCTTCATTGAGTCAGACTATGAAGCAGCACTGTACACTTCGGAAAAAGCTTCAACAAATACAGTGTCATATTTTAATTGGATGTAATTCGATATTGAATTTAGTACAAGTGTATTTTAAATAAATAAGGTACATTTGATTTGATTCTGGGCGATGAAATAAATGAAAATCTATCAAAAAGACAATCTAATAAATTAAGAAAGAAACTGAAGATCACATAAGAAAGTAAAGAAATTAAATAAGAGCTTGAGATAATAAGATAATAAGAGCTTGAGCAATTATTAATTGCTCAACGGAAAGAGGATCTAAAAACCAATAACGAAATAAATATACCTGTACATATATAAATTGTGTTGCAGGAAATGGTATAAAAAGTTTTAGAAATCCAAATTTATCGAAGGCTAGAAATACGAGGCAAAATCTAAGAAAATATGAACATCAATAGGGGATGAAATCATATGCAAAAGATAAGCTTTTAATGTTTGACAAAAAAATGATAACGGAATATGTCAGTTATTGATTACATTTGCTTCCAAAAATAAAATTAACAATGACATAATATTTGCCACCATGGTAATGTAAACTAACAATAAGAGAGTGACTAGAAAATGACAAAAACAACCCGAAAGGAACTGGGAGTAGTTTTGGATGCTGAATAACCAGCATGAAATATTATACGTGACTGATTAATATCAATAACATATTTTCAGTCAAAGAATTATTGAAAAATTAGATTAGTGCAGTTACTCACATTAACGCTGCGAACTTAAGCAAAAATCGTGGGTTGTGTTGGTGGTAAGAAATTGCTATTTTGCTATATCGAGGTGAACCCCAATTCAGTAATACACCAGAGCAATTCGATTCTAAGCTATTTAGTCAAGAATTAAGAACGACGTAATAACCGAAAATAATTGAAAAAAATTAAGTACATTCATTAACATTAATGGTAGCAATAATTATTGGTTGAATTTTCAAAAATTAATTAAAATGGACTTATTTATTTAAATTGTATATTAAAGAATATTTTATGTAACGAAATTACGAAATAAGGAACGGTTGCAATATCCAATAAGGCACGAAGCCAATGTTAGAACAAAACAGGTCAATTTAGTTTTTAAATTATGGCAATGATACTTCCTTCCTGTTCCTTTTCCGATTGTATTTTTCCAATTCGTGTATTAGGTATCGATTTTCTTGGCGAAGTAACGAAATATTGCATCCTCCACTTTACTGAATGCACTGAATATGTGAACAATAAAATACTATTTACAGAAAAACCAAGTAAACATTAAACGGATGCTGCTAGAAAGGAAGTTTTGAAGATAAGAATGGTTTTCTATTGCTAGATATGTTAAGACGTGAGATTGAAGGTGAATGATAGGTGTTAACCGACAGCTTAGCTGTGCTTCCAAGTTTCCAGTGAGCTGAAACCACAATTGGTTTACTATAATGACCATGACGGTCGGACTTTAAATAATACAGACTGTAAATAAGTAAATGTAAAAGACAATGCATCCAGTCCCAATTGATGGCTATGGCTTGAAAAATATGACATTAGTTGGTAAGAAATTTTCATGCAAATTGTCCATTAAACTTTTGGTTTGAATTGAAATGTAAATCTAAGCCAGGACTGAATAAACTTGTTAAAACGTTTTGTCCGTCTTGTAAGAGAGAAAGGAATGGTGTGCTCTGCAACAAAAAAAATAATCCAGGAAGCACTTTATCATCTTCGCTTATCTGGTGGTAGTAACGACAAATATAGGAATACAAGGGGTGGGCTCCTATTTCCCAGAGACGTATATTTGAATGGCTTAATTTTCAACCCTCGACGTGAATGAACTGTCAATTATCCCCATGTAACAGGGAGAGATACAATTGAGCTTCAGTCGTTGATTATTTTATCTTAAATCATGGAACTTTGTGGCTAATAGCATCTTTCATAGTTGAAAAGAGATGTTTTCCATCATAACAGACATGGTTTTGTTCAAGAGGAAGTTTCCTTAGTTTCACGAATCTAATTTTGACCTACATTTTCTTAATCGCGCCTAGCAATCGAAATATATTTGGATGTATTTTGATTTGTATCTGAACCTGTCAGGCAAGCTGAACATTTAAAGTAATATGTAATAATTAGTAATATTGTAGTTTCGATCCAAGAAAGGCGATAGAATGTAGAACAACGTAATAGGAAAATAAATTATTGTCATAAACTTGCAAATAGAACATGTAGTTGATCAAAACAACGAAAGTATATCTGTGACGCATGTGTTTGAGGAAGCGAGTATACAACAGTAGTACAAGCAGAGTCGGCAACGCGTAAGAGCCTTGTAGATGCACACACTTCGCATTGCGGTAGAACTGAATAAAGTATGTCCAAAGCAACTTATGTAGTATTCTATTGTGATACCGAGATCCACAGAACGATTGAACAATGGGTGAAAATAATCCCACGTTACGTAGTTGTTGGTTTATGATAACACAAAAGCGTACTTCAAAATTAACAGTGGACTGTCCTATTGCGCGAAATTAGTAGTCGAGGAAATGTGGGTGCATTGTATTTTTTTGCACCTCTAATACCCTAATTCAATTTTTTCGTACAGCTTAGCTAATAAATAAACAATGGGAGGATTCGGATTTGGCGTAGATTGATATTACCAAGGACGACGGTTAGTGTTTATAAAAATACAAACGGCAATTTCTTTTTCTGCGAGGCAAGCGTTGTTCCAGATATACAGAGACGAAGTGTTCTATATCATGTTTTTTTTTCTACGAAGAGTTTTAGACATCGACGAGTTAGAAAATCACGATAAGTTACTATCGAAGTAAAAGTTTATTTATTGCCACCGGCTACGAAAACAAACAACAAAAACGGACCGAGAATCGCCAACGTGTCCCCTACAACAATTTGATGAGAAAATGGACAAGTTCCTTGCGCAGTATTAAGGTTCAAATTGACTTTGATTGCAGCAATTATTTAAATTCCAGCTATATTTTTAACAAACGTTTATTATGTTGCATAATATGAGTAGAGCAAATTAATCACGCTACATTTAGGTTTGTTTTATTTGTGTCTGCGATAACAGCTGCCTGCCATGTGTGAAAGAAAATTCTTGTTTGATTATCGTGACAAAACTTTTTTCGCGGTTATTAAACTATTCATAGTTACAAAATTGACACTTCGACATCAATGATTTTTTGCCTGGAGGGCAGCGATCGAAACTGAAAAAATGGTACATCTGTAATTATTCGAACCACGTGATGATAATAATGCATAGGCTTATTTTTAAGGTCAACAATCAATGTCTACAATTTTGAATTCCAAATAACATTTTACCTAGAGGGTTACGTGGACCGTATTTACTAAGCCCTAATCCCACGTGACGTTCATATCCGATTTAATTTTCTTTAACGAATAGGCGAAGACACACAAGATTTAAACTTGAACTTGAAGTGTCAGGGTCTCAAGTTTCGCTCATCAAGTCCGTAAGTAGAGGCTGCATGTTCCATTAGCTCCGTGCCGAGCTTGAAAATCGTACGTTCGCATTCCTTAAAATATCATTCCCATGAGCTTTTACGACCGTAAATAATCCCGCAGTTATCCGGCTCGGATGCATTCGCGTGCGACGCACGGCGTCCTAGTTTATCGGTCGGGAATATCACGGGCAAATTTAATAAAATGCATAACGTGATAAAACTACGGCAAGGAAATTGCTCATAAATACGGGAACATAATAAAGGAGTTCGCAGGGGTTACGTGGGTTTATCGATGAAACGTGTGTCGAATGTGGGCGAATTTGTTGCCCCGCGTTACATAATAAATATTCGCCAGGTTCATTTAGAATACGGCGCGTAGCAAGGCCCGTGTCAACCAATTGAGGGTCGCCTTTCAACATTTTCGATGTTTCTATCCCCTGGTCGCGGCGGGATCGTGGGATTAATTGAGGTCGATTGGACCCAATTTATCTACGATACACCGTTTTCGCACGAATAAATACTGAATTTGGTTTAAAAAGGAAGTAGCTGTGGCAATACCTTCTGGAACGCATCAGGAACTTTATAAAAAAAATGCGGGGATATGTAATTGAAAGGGCTGGGTTATGTGTCGGTGTTGATTGTGGCATTTTTATGAACATGATTTGCAAATTGTTTATTCAAGTTTCAAGTTTCACCGTGCTTAAAATACAATATCTTTAAATCGTTTATAAAAATGGTTATTTTTTAATTGCGTTAATCGATTTATAAAATTTCTGAGCGGTATATATTTTAATTTTTAATCGTTTAATGTTACGCGTTACGCTTATGCCACCAACTTTAGATTCATTTAAAAGCTTTTTAAGAGATATTATTTATGCCAATGAAAGTAATGATTATGTTGACTCCTTTTCAGGAATTGCCAGCGCACTGTCCATTTCGACTGACGTAAACTTACATCGTTCCGTTTCTTTCACATTCACATCATTAGTTCGAGCGAATCGTAGGCAGACAGATCCCAGATGGGTCTGCTCGAAATATCATTATTTTTTTATATTTGGTGTGTTCTTTGTTTGTTTTTTAAGAAAATATTTAGCGAGTATTTTGTAAAACAACAAATTATATAAACATAATTATAATAATTGTTTCCTTTATGCTATTGCTTTTAGAATTATAAAAATTACTTATTTCTCTTAAGTGTAAAAAATCGATTTTTGTTCTGTTAAATGTATTGCCATTATGTTTTTGTTATGTATCTATTTAGCGAATAATAATAAATTTTCTGACAATACAACGATATTGTAATGAAAACTTGGGTTTAATTCCTTACAATAAACGAGCTGTTTTTAAAGTTTGTATTCTAACTTTTACTACGATAATGCCCCTATCATTTCACTTTCGTTCAAATCGGTTAATCAATTTAAATATTCTATTATTTTCTAGTGTTGTCAGTCATCGCAATAGCAGCAAGTTTTTTAACGACCTATACTAGTTTACTATAAACCTTTCTCCGGGATTTAAACTCGTCAAATCATGGACTTATTACCTATATATTCGTTGTGATCCATTTTCAATCAACTGGTATTCTAATTGCACTACAAACATCATCCATAGCATTTTGTCTTAAAAAGTCGCTGCATTAAAGAAAAACATTTCTAACTAAGTGATTTTTAAAAATTATTTCATTATGAAATTTATTGTTTTTTAGAAGGTAAATTGTTAGCATGGATTGGGTTGGGTTGGGCTGGGTTGGGTTGGGTTGGGTTGGGTTGAATTAGGTTGGTTTAGGTTGGATTGTGTTGAATTCTTCTTTCGTCCACCAGATCGTGTCCGTAGGCTGTTGCCTGTGTTTGATTACTTGTGTTGGGTTGTGTTGTCTAATTGTCAAGGTAATTGAATTTTGGAATTGGAAAGCAGAGCAAAAATATCACAGTCGTCATGTACAAATGGGAAAAATGCATACCCAAGACAATCCAGTGCAGAACAAACAACAGTATCTGTCATGTGATGGAGTATAATAATTTTTCCGTCAGCTTCTAGTTAAATCATTGACATTTAAGCAATTTTCGACCGAGTCATTATGTCTTTGAGATTTTGTATTTAAACTTTTACTACGATGATGAAATAGAACCAGTAAATAAGAACTGACGTGGTTTGGAGACTTGGTTATGATAGGTGGCGCGAAAGGCAGGCACAGTCTGGGATGCAAAAATATATTAAAAAATTAAATGAGGTCGACCAATAAAAACATGAGATAGTTCTATAGCCGACATGTTGAAAGACAAAAATATAGTATGGTATTAAGCAGTAAAATAAGCCAAGGATATGAAGCAGATGAATAACTTAGTTTATAATAAATAGTAAGTAATTTTTACACCCACGGTGAAGTGTTATTGATTAAACATCTTATATTACTACATCTTAAAAAAATGTTTCTTTATGTTGCAGCATCGTTTTATATATTAAAGATCGAAAAATTGATATAAATTGTAAAATATCGAAAACGTCAAATATAGTAGTTAAATTGAAATAATATTGTAATTTGTAAAAATCAATACCAAAACGGTGAGATATTGCAACGATCGTCAAAAATCATTGAAAATCGTAAAACATTTTTATAAATAGTAAAAAAATTGAAAAATTCGAAATTAAATTGTAAAAATAGAAAATGAAAATTTGTAACTATCGTTAAAATTATTGAAAATCGTAAAAAATAGAAAACGTCGTCACACATCGTAAAAAAATTAAAAGTCGAAATAAATCGTCGACAGTAGAATTATTGTAAAATGAATGAATCGCAAAAATATGACAAAGAGGAAAATTTTTCATAAAAAAGTCCCATGGACACTACTCTCAACAATTGCTATTATAGAAAATATTGTATTGTAAAAACGTGTTGATAATGTGTACAGACCTTTGCCTGTGTGTTTTTATAAAAATGTAATAACTTTAACGAAAATGATTAAAGTCGTTACCTGCTAAGCGAACGATCCAATAATACGTTTGAGAAAGAAATGGATGGATGTAAATTTAACGACACTCAAAAATACTGCTTTTTAATGTGTATGCATTTGACGTCCAAGATATTAATGCTATTTTTGTTATTGTTAAAGAGCTTAACAGGTTATGTTTCTGCCATTATATAATGCAATGGAAGAAGAATGATGTAATTTGCAAGAAAGAAGCACACATTTGGATAGAAAGGACATATGCGAGAAAGGTACTTGTGTATTCCCCAAAATGGGGAATACACAAACCAAATAGATCATGTGCTGATAGACAAACAGCATCAAAGAATAATGAAAAATATAAAGTCATGCAAAGGTGCAGTTATAAACTCGGGGATAAGAGGGAAAAGGAGAGAAAAAAGTACAAAAAAGATACAATGAAATTATACGAGGATACCGAGATAGAGAATTAACCCAAAGCATAGACCACGAATATAAGAAAATGGAAGCGATTATTGTAAGGGTAACCGAAAAAACAATCAAACTTAATACATCATAAGAAAGAAAAGTGATGGGGCGAAGAATGTCGCACAGAGACGGAGATAAGAAATGAACGAAGGATGAAAGCGACCCAAACACAAAGAGATGAAGATAAACAAGCATATAAAGGGCAAAGAGCGAAATTTAAAAGGATAAACAGGCAGAAAAAGAGAGCCAGAAACGAGCATAATATACAGACGAATACCAAGCAGGATTCGGGAAAGGTAGAGGCAGAACCGTTCAATGTTTTATGTTGAAGGAACTACTAACTACCTGTTACGAGACGAAATTCCAACAGTGGTAATGTTTATAAATTTTAAGAAGGCTTAATTCAATAAAAAGAAATAGACTGGTACAAATAATGGAAGAATTAGTGAACATGTCACTAAAGAAAACAACAAGCAAGGTAAGGTTTAAAAAAGTCAGAGGACTTTGAAATCAGAACCCGACTTAGACAAGAGGACCACCTCTCCACATTATTATTTAACATGGTACTAGAAAAAATATGAGAGATAGCCAATTAAACTGAGAGGGACACATACTGTACAAATATCACCAAGTGATAGGCCATGCAGATGACCAGATCATTGTATATAGAAATTAAGCAGAACTAGAGAAAACAATAAGGAAAATGACAGAATCGGCATATAAGATAGGATTGCGTGTAAATCAAGAAAAATTAGAAGTGAACACACAGTTGGGCAAAATGAAATTTGAAGATATAGATGAGTTGGTGTATTTGGGATCAAGGGTAACGAACAAGTCTGAGGAAGTCTGAGGAATAGATCGATGCCAGGCTAAGTAAAACTAACAGATATGAACTACATAATAAGATCAAATCAGTTAAGAGTTTACAAAACAGTGCCGAGACCAGCAGCAACGCTAGACATGGGTACCAAACAAGAAAACACAGGAAACACTAAAGATATGGGAAAGGAAGATAATTAGAAGGGTATTGGGAGGAAAGAAGACGGACGATGGATATCTGAAAAGGTCAAATGAAGAGATATATGACAGTTGACGATCGAGGCAGTGATGAAAGTAAAAAATTATAAGCATGTAGATCTAAGATTCGTGATCTTTTTTGACCAATAGTCATGGAGAACCGCATATTATCCTTATTATTAATGGTTATAATTATTAGGAAGCATTTTCGGGCATATTTTTATTAAACAATTTCTACTTTAAATTATTTCAAAAACACACTATAACCATTGACCACGAATCATGGGGCAGCTATATATATCGATGACGTGTGTATACACGCCGACGATTATTGCAATTTAATACTCTGACAATGAACCTACCGTGCAATCTGCGTCACCGGCGTAACAAAAGTCCCCCGACACAGACGTGGGAATCCATAGGTGATCGCCATTGAGGGCCGTTTCGCTCCAGTCGGGCGTGGATCGAAGAGGTCGTTCGCCGCCTTCGGTGAGGCTTTTTCTGCAAAAAAAAAACGGCGAATTTAATATCGAAGGTTCTGCGCGTGGGAGGATTTCGCAATTTCCATTTCACGCCGGGGAACGAACTCCTAGCGAAGAATAAATTGAAACTGTTGCCGACATCGCGACTTTAATATGCGATGTAAATTAATTAAAGTGGCCGTACCGTCGTGCCAGGTATTAGGGAGATTTACCGTCCGATTACCGATTCACGTGCGATATTGCCAAGTTTTCGTAGTAAGTGATTGGTTGATGAAATCGGTGCATGTGCGAGATTTTATGGGGTGTGTAAAAGGCAGTGAATGGGAGTGTGGAAAACGAATGGATGCGTCGATGAATTTAAGAACCGCCGACGTGTAACGATGACTGCTCGAGTTTTATTCCAAATGATTCGGTGATTATTTAATGTGTAGATGTGGTAAAAGTTACAGGGTGTTAGTTAGTAATAAGACCATTTAATTGGACATATGTTAAATAAAAGCACAAAAGAGCGCCACAATCCAAGGTTAATACGTTCAAGTAAAACTAATTACTTTTAACATTCTAGCAGATCCAGGGTATTTATTAATCTGTTGGACTCGATTGATGACCGCGCGCCCGTACCAGTCACAGTCTGGCAACGGGTTATTTATTACATAATTATATAATTACATCTCTAGTTCTAGTAAACAGCCAGTTAGATTTATCACTGATATTCTAGGCAGTAACTTAACAAGTATCGAAAATACTTTACCGCTTCTGCCCAAATCGAATGCACACGAACATACACTCTTTTCTATTTGATCACAACCACACATAACATAATTTGCTGGTAAACTGCATTGCTGTATGATCGAGACTGATTATTTAATTTATTGAAACTACCAATTATGAGACTATAGTTTCACGAAATGATAAGTAATCGATTGCGCAATTGAGATTAAGATTAAAAAAAACAACGTTTGAATTTTATGACAAATTGTAAATTGTTTTTCTTTGATTAGATTAAATTATTTATTAATAAAATTATATCATAATGCAAACAGTAGTAGGTGAGAACATGTTTGTAAATTATGAATAAAGTCTCGAAATTTACCATACGTTGTGGCGTATCCAACATTTTTTGTATGTGTATTCATTAAAGAGCGTCGGCGGCAATAAAGTGGAGACAGTCGGCTGGGTAATTGTTGGTAAATAACGCCAAGACAAACACTTTGAACGTCAGCTCAAATACGTAACTTTTTTTATGTACAGGAAGTGTGGCGGGCAAGTTCAGATACGACAGTTTCTTCTGCAATTCGGACAATAAGTAAAACGAAAACTATAAAAGGTGTAATAATTAAAATAAAAATGGCTGAATAACGACTTGGCAAATCTTTAGTAGTCTATGATCTAAAATTTGGTATCAAAGCCAAAGACGAAATAAACATACAGGGCGTAAGTGAAATAACTGTCTTAATTTTAATTGCCGACTGATTAACTCATTTAATACAACAATTAACAACAATTAGATACGACATTTTTTTAAAGTAGTGGAAAAGACAGATGCTAGGAAATTTAAAGATAAGGTTATATCTTCCTTAGAAAGAAGAAAAGGTAGACTACAAAAGAGATGGTTGGAAAGTGTAGAATAAGATCTAAAAAGTACGAAGATCTGAAATTGGAAAGAGAAAACGAGAAAACAGAAAAGAATGGAATCAAATTGCCCAAACTCTCCACTTTCATGTCATTTTACTGCATGGTAAATGCAGTAATTTTATACGTTATTGATATTGTATATTTTAGCCTTAAAATGAATGAAATTGGGCGAAACTCACCCTTATGCTGAAATTACTGTGTGGAAGTGCACTTCTCCATGTATGGAAATTATAATCGAACTTTGTTAGTTTCCCAGTGCGCTTGCAAAGGATGCAAGTTCTATTGACGATGCGGTCTCAAAGAGTTAATTAAACTATTTTTACGACGATAAGAGTGACTCACCTCTCTTAACTTTTACCAAAACAATTCTAATTATAACTTAGCTCGAGTACCCCATTGTTATCTGAGCGCGCTTTGATATTAATGCGCGGTTTTGTATTCCGATTGGAATTATCCGTAAATGCTTTATGAGGAAGTTTTATTGGACTCGTTAACGTAGCAAGAAAATTTCGTGGTGTAATACCGTTGTAATCGAAAAATTATACAACTGAATGCATAAAGTCGTGAATCAAATTATTAGTAAATGAGCAGTAATAAGCTGCACCGAAAAACTAAACTTATTAGGGTTAAATTTTTGAAATCAAATTTTGATTTCATTTTCCAATTTTTTTTTAGTTTAAAATATGCATCACCAGACCGACTAGTAATTTTAAGCCAATGTCAAATTAAAGCGGAGCTGGCGCAGTTATTGTAATCACGTTATAAACATCATAACCGAATTACTATTTCGAGAATGTCTGGTACTCCCTATTGTGTACATGTTGCGCATCTGATTAAGCTTGATTGTTATTGCAGGATTAAACTCGAGGAATAAATAAACGGACTAACATAATCCCCATGTGCAATTTTTTAATGTCCCGCGCGTAGGTTTATGGCGAACAAATGCCGCGTTCTTTTCTAAAAGCGCGCCACAAATTCCATCAACATTTTCAACTTTAATTAAAAGGAAAAAAAACACGTTGGATTAGCGACGAATGTTTGTTTAAAATTAGACTCGGTTCGAGCTTGTGTGGTCAATTTTAATGTCAGACGTGTTTGCTTTCAATTTTTAAGTTTGTTTTACATCTACATAGTTGGTCGAGTAATTCCTGCTGAATATTGAGATTCGATACAAGTTTGTTATCTTTTCGTACTACAGAGTAATAAAACGTGTTGTGTACATAGAACATTGCAGTCTGCCAGTTTGCATACTGCAATGAGTGAGATGATTTCTAAGAGTCTGCAGGTGTCTAAGAATTCGAATGTGTTATTATAGCTACGACAATGGATGTCGAGAGAAATGATTATGTGCAGGAGATGCAATGTTTACAACGACAATGCAGTGTTGTAGGATACAAACGCTGGGCGAGAAACCTGGCAGGAAGAAGACTACAAGATGCGCAACATTGTTTGCCAATATTATATTAAATAAGACTTCTAACAACAGAAAGTACAGCAGTAAATTAATTTTGTTTGTTTCAAACTTCGTAGTAGTGAAAAATGAAAAAAAAATAAGGAAACTTTCATCTAAAAGAATAGAAATTCAACTTCTCTAATCATTGATTTTGTTTTCTGTCTAAATGAAGAGAAAAACGAAATATGTAACGCAATGGAAAGTTTGAGGAAAAGACGTAACGTAATATAGATGAGAGAGTGGAATTTCACGACGATATAAATACTTCTCCGAGTGGTATTTGCTATAAATGAATTTCGAATTTTATAGTTCTGAAAGAAAGATAGGGGGGCAGTAAGATTCTGGAAGGGAATGAGATTACGACGGAGGCATTCACTGGGAGAAAACGTGAATACGATACAGACAACAGGCCGCCATGACAATGGAAAATTAGTCTGACGAACATTAATTTAATTTAATAATAATGAAAGTCGTTTAATAATTTCATTTCGTTGGTTACGACCGCAAAAGCAAACCTTAACAAGAAGTAAAATTGTCAAACGTTTAAATGGAATTTACATTAAATAGCCCAACTTCACCTAACAAAGCCTATAAATAGTTTGGATGTATTTTTGTTGTGAAACAAGAAATAATAACATGGACGTTGTAGCTTTCTGTAATGGAAGCGAACATAGACGACGGCGGTCAGGCAATACACTTTATAACAATATAAATCATTGCAAGAAATCCATTTTATTCATTTCAAATATTTGCCGCATATAAACTTACTGTTGACGGTTAAAGAATATTACACCGGTCTGAATGATATCAAATTAATATGTGTCTTTGACTGAATTTTTGATGCGAATTCTACAACTATTTTTCATTATCTACCACCACATACAGTTTTTTCATAATTGATCAAAGTTGATCAACATGTATAGCTAAAAGCATTAATTTAAGTTACAATGTCTGAAGTGCATGAATAATCCTATTTTTTCTGTAACATTTTTGGAAAGCATGTAGTTCTTAAGCAAACAACAGACACCATATTTTGCGAAGAACGCTTAATAACTGTATTTGAAACTGAAGCTTGGTAAACCAGGATAAGATATGGGAGCCAAAGATAGTTTGTTGCTGTTGTGTTGAGAGGTTAAGCTTATGGATAAAAGGGAAGCAGATGCTTTTTAGAATTCTTATGGTGTGGAGAGAACCTAAAGACCATCTTACTGACTCTTATTTATATTTAATTAATATTAAGGCCCGTTCTACATCAACAAATTCTCCATGCATTTCTTCCTTCATGTATTTCAGAAATGATGACAGAAGATGTTCTTGAAAGCGAATGTGCTGTAATTTCAGGAGGCTATGGTGTTAACGTCTAGAAACCATAATGAACTTAATGAGCTAGTATGTAATCTGCCTAATAAATAATCTTGCCCGACACTGCAGGATTACTTAGTTCCAGCCTTAAAAGTAACACTTTTTCTGGCACAGGAACATTTTTTTGCACAGTACAGGTGTAGAGTACAAGAACTAGTTCATTTATTATCAATGGACGATTCCTTTGTTTAGTGCAATAATATAAACGAATTAATGCACTTTTATGGCACTCCATATTATTCTATTCAGTGGCATTTTTTTGTCTCATCCAAGAGGAACATCATAGACATGTTACTGCATAATGGGAATGTATGGATGTATTTTTGTGGCCTATTCAGTTAAGCTGAAAGAGACATTCGAGAACATGGAGGTACTGTTAACAAGTATTCAGTATATGGGTAATGTATGGCGACTTCGAAGTTATAAGGATTCCATTAAGACAACAAGCGCTTGTCAGTGGAGCAAACGAATTGGAGTCATAGCGGAGATACACCTCTACACATAAAATTCGGCTTTAGTTTATAACGGTTCTACCACAAGATGCCTTCAAGTACATTTCTATGAAATTTTCCTTCATCAAAAATTCAAACTAGTAATTTTTGTTGATCCTCACGTAAACTGATGAACGACGAAGAATTTCGGGAAACAATGAATGATTCGTAAATGTTTAATTAACAGCGACGTGCACCGTAGAACAGACAAATTGATACTAAAAACCAGCCGGCATTTGACTTCCCTTCTTGGATAATAAATTCGTCTCTATTTTGTTAAACTTTTATCTACTGTTACAGTTTTCTATTTTTGGTACATAATGTATATAAGGCGGCTATTTCCTGCTTACTCAAACGGTGTGTTTACTTTCCCGCTGTGTTCCTTCGTACTCTCATAAATGGCATACATAGGTTGAGAGAGCCAAATCGTAACCAAATTTAAAAACATGAAAAGGAAACAAAAGTAAATTTTTCCACAAAAAGTTAAAGAAAAATAAAATGCACATAACATTAAAATTGATATTACTGGTTTTGATTTATCTCTTATCATTGATTCTTTATCTATTCCATCTGTATATATATAATTCATAATTATCCTTTTGTCCTTTTTAGCTTCAGCTTTAGTCTCTGCTTGATGTTTACTCCCATATTGCAAATATGAAATCATAGATATAAAGAAAGTCTACTCAAAAAACTAGACACGAATCATATAAATATTTCATCGAAATTGGCAGAAGAAAACGCACTTGGCAACTGCAAAACAGATTCCTCCCAATCTGTTTTGCAATTCTAAAACAGTTCACAATTATATTACAAAAACAAATTATGTAAAAATATGTATAAACAAATTATAATGCAATTAATACATTAGAGTCTTTGGGTCGTTTTTAAGAGAAGATTTAAAATTTGCTCACAAATGCATTCTCTGCTCACCATAGTTTGAGAAAAAGACGCATGGACTGTCTTACGATCTTACTGAAAAGTTTCAATGGATTAACGAAGAACCAAATAACAGGCATATTGTCGAAACGATGTTGGAAAACTACAAGAAGTTGGGTTGTAATATAATTGTGAACGTTTTTTTTCTACACTCCCATATCGACTACTTTCTGGAGAAAATTTGGGACATGGTACTAAAGAACAACGTGAACACTTTCACCAGGATATGAAGGCGGCGAAGAAGAGGTTTCAGGGAAATGAAAGAATGATGGCTGGGTACTGTTCGATGTTGAAGAGAGACAGTAAAGATTGTTGATCTGCAAGGAAGTCAACAAATGAAAAGTAATGAAGACGTTGCTTTTTTATTTTTCTACAGAGTAGTGACGAAAATATTGAGACCCTTCTCAGTATTAGGGCGAGTTTTATATCCCGACGAACCACACTATTTGATATCGATGCCATTGCTATTTACATTTCTAAATATAACTTCCGAGGAAAAAGTTACATCATTAGACACAATAACACAGCATTCTAAAATTAAAGACGTCCAAACGGGATGTTATTTTATCCGAAGAGCGAATTGCACTTGAAAGCTATAAATACATCCCGAGTAAGGAATTTTCTATTTTAAATAGCGCCAAATGGTGTTTGTGTACGCTCGCATAGAATCCACGCTATATCTAGATACGCAACAGATTCTTGGCATAATGCATTGCAATTTATAGTAATCGAGAACCAATTAATTATATGTTAGAAAACGTCAATTTTTTTAGAAACGTTTTGTGCAATTATGTAAGCGAATAGTTACACGTTGTAAACATCAACATCGAGTGGGCGAAAGTTGTAATATATTTTGGTTAGAATGTGTATTTATAGTATTTTGGCCAGAGTTATTGTTAATTTCAAAACAAATATTTTAATCATTTTAACACTGTTGTCGGTGCCATTAGCCTTGTTTAATGTATAATTTTTAATGTGGCTGATTTTGCCTATTATTTTCAATCAAAAAATGTCACCAACAAAACGTGCAGACGTTCAGAGTTCACTTTAATATTACACATGCTTGGTGCTACTTCGACAGAGTAGCAAAATTGGCTTCCATATGTATAGTGATATTTTTTAAAATTTATTCGAGGACGCAATTGGAACTTTTAATAACCTTATCGTATTATTGCTTTTATAAACGCGTTGCCTTAACTTCTGCCATTAAAATCCAAGAATATCGTTTCTAATTTAATTATTTCGTCATGTTCGCCATTTTGCGATCATAATAAGATTTAGTGGCTAATTAAATTTTCAGCGGCCCGATCCGATTCCAATGTCTACGCGAAAATTGAAAAATTACCACGTGTCGACAAACGACGACTCTCGACACTCCGCAAATTTATTCCCGGCGTGTCCCAAAACCGCTTTTATGGAATAAGACGTTTACTTTACATTTTAATAAATTTCGCGAGCTCCGTTGTCTTTCGCGCCGTGCGCACTTTACGACAAAATCACTCTTCGTTTTATTAAGCCGTCGTAAAAGTACACGGAACTCCTCGTAATGGGATTACTAATTGGTATGTATCGTGTGAATGGGGCGCAACAATCTGCACTTAAATACTCGTTTCGAAAATGTTTTATTGCGTTGGAAGTTTCGCGAGGGAAGTTCTCCAAATTATATTGTACAATGCGGCGTTCCCTTGAGGGAGCAAACTTCAGAAGTTAGTAAGTTAGTAATTTCGCAGTTCAGGCAATGTGCTAACAGCACCTGATATTTGCGTTCGTGCTCCACGTGGTCAATATTTGACGGTGATGGGTTGATGGAAAAACTACGGAGAGGACGGATCAGTCGACCGAATGATGCGGTGCTCTGCAGAGAAACGAGGGGAGATTAATTGAATTATTAGTCAAACGGGCCGTTCCGTCGAGACAAGAATTACGACGAATTATGTAAAATAACGTAGGGACGCACTACATGTGGTGCTAGAAATTAGTGTATTACGAAAATTTCTTTAGGTCTGCTATTAATTATTTAAAAAATAAATTGTATCGAATGAAATGAAAATTCGACTCAGGCCAATTTCTATAAAGTTCTACAAAATGAATCAACGAACATTAAAACTTAACCTATATTCGGTGATTTCAGCAACGATTAGCTTTGAAAAAAAAAATTGTGGAGTTGATTTTATTACCAGCCAAACAATGTCAATCGTCATAACGACGAAGTCTTTTGTACACACATAACGAACAAACAAACGTAATTATTTCGCCAATATTTGCGACGTAATTCAGCGAACGAAATATGTTCAAATATGCGAACGCATTTTACAATTGTATTGCGTTAATTCAAGCCCAATGATTATCATAAACGAGCACATCCCGCTTTCAAATTAACGAAATAATTCAAAGCGAACTGAATTGACCGACGGCGCTATTCCATACGCATTTCCATTAGGAAAAATGGGGTAATCTGGGACACCGCGTTGAATTATTGGGATAATTAATCACGAATTATGCTATGGTACAACAATGTCATTATCTTTGAGTGCCCTGCATATGTTGATAATAACGGACGGGCTGTCCTACATATCGACGTTAGCAAGTGCATAATGAACCGGATCGTGACACGCGTGTTAATCGGGTGGGTAAACGTAAATGTCATTCAAGAACAAAAAATGATAACTTTTTTTTATTTTGCGTTTATTTTACTTATGCTGAGTATAAAACAGGTAAAACGTGCTGTTTTTATAAACTACCCCGTCAGTAATAAGGGATGAAGAAAAACCATATCAACGTAGCATTAACTATGCATTTGAAATAAAACGACTACAAAGATTGTGATTTGAATCCTGGACTATGTGATGACTAACTTCGTGAACTAAACCGCTAGACCAACATTACTATACGTAGCACTGTGCGGTTGATTGTAAAACCTGCATGAGACCATGGTATTGAGTGCAGAAACCGCAATATTAACAACTTTATTAATTTTACAAATATATACAAATAGTATATAATTAGAAAATATAATAACCATGATACGGCGAAATAAATAGTGTGTTCGTGCGAAGCGAGAGAGTGATTTATGGCGTTTCTTAGAATATTTCAACGATGATTTATCAAGTTTGCGTTGTGATTATCACCCACATTAAGAGTCATTGCAATGATAACTGGCAGTGGACGTCTCAAATGACGACTAGAAAACATAAAGAATTAGGTCGAGGTGCTTTAGGCTACGACTAAAATTTTAGTTTGTAAGAGATAAACACGACGAAAACTAGTCGAGCCCTAGTGTTCGAAACCAACGAAACTAAAATGAAAATTGCATATTTTAATCGAATGATAAACACGTTGGAATATAACTATATGATTATTAAGTATTACATACTAATGAATATAAAATACCACAGGGCCACGTGAGTGATCACGGATATCGTTAATTAAGCTAGAAATTGTCAATTAGAGATTTGAGAACTTAAAAGTTATTCGAATTACATCACGTGGAGAACAATGAAGGGACACTACGTTCCTGTTAAATGCCATCTAGGACTCGTCGTACTTGTATCGAAGAATTGTGACACCTGACCTCTTGCCCATCTGAATCATCTGGTTCAGATTGGTCTTGGAATACATAGCCTCGAATTTTACTTGTGATTTCAGCAAGCATATGCGTGTTTGTTGCATATATTTTATTATATATGTAATCGGAAGGCTTGCAAAGTCGCCGAATAACCTGGTGAATTTCCCGGCATAAAAAGTAACAATTCGAAGCTTTGCGTCACATTACTCCTGGCACATTTTAAACATTCTAAGTTAAAAATTTTGACATATTGCTGTGTTAAAATTATATACAAGTAGTAGAAATTAAATAAATAAAATGCACCAATAATAAAATAATTAAATGATAATTAGGGACAACTCGGCAACTTTTCAGGAAGCTGAGGAACGTTTTTTTACAGTTGTGCGTGGCGTCAACGTCATATATAATAAGTTTTATCATCAATTTTAAGTTTTTATTGATATAATATATATTATAAATGAGTACGCTATGGTAAATTTAATAAATTTAAGGAAAATACTCCTAGGTATAGGCTAACGTTTCCTTGATGTCTAAATATAAAGTTAAGTGTATGTTATTGAACAGAAAAGAAATAGGGACGTACATACAATCGTAATTATCTCGATATTTCTTGATAGTAGAGGCGAAGTATAAAGGACGAGTGAACGTGGCAGTGCATCGTATACAGTAGTAGAGTAATAGAGTAGTAGAAGAAATTACACAATTTATTTCATTCAATAATACGACGTAATCATGGAGAAGCCACCACAAATGCTGAGATAATTCAAACATTAGTTTAAGAAAGAACCATACCATACTGCTAAATATAGCAGATATAGCACACTTGATTCTGGTCTTTAAATAATACGTGAGAAGTCAGTTTAAGGAAGAACAAATACCAGTGGCTTTCACCTACGTAAAATATAATAGACACCGATCCTGTTGTCCTGTTGTGTGAACGAACAAATTTTCTTTGGTAGTTAGGACAGTCTACAAAATAAAGCTATTTCATTGCTAACGTTTTGCCTTTAATATTTAAGCCTCATCAGAGCTAGGTTGAACAAATTAAAAGCACATTACAATTTAAAACAAAACTCAACTTTTAAATATTTTTTTACAATTACGACGATTAAAGATTACTAATAACATATAACTCGTACTAGTTTTGAAGGAACTTCATTTGTTTTAACCATTTGAAACAAACAACGATAGCCTGTGAAAAACGGTCTTATCTAAATCCTTGTGATTAGGAATTCTACTATCGTCTAAAATTCAATATCTAGAACTAGGTAGCATAATTCGCAGTAATTCGCATCTTAATTATTGATTCTTGGATAGTAAGAATATTCAATTAAATAAGACAACAACTTCGCCAGCAACACCATTGGCATCCACTAAAACGAAGACATATAGGTAGGAACTCAGACAACCGTTCTTCGAGAACTTCACCAGTACTCAGAAAAGCAACAATATGGACCAGTGTAGTCCAAAAGAAATTGATGAAGATACAGCAAATGAAACTGTGGCAGAATCTTATGACCATAAGCAACAATGAAAATTAAGTAGTACCCAAGATTTAGTCCTCAGCCGAGTCACTGTAAACGCACTGAAGTCAATTTAAATAAGTGGAGTCTCGCGAAGAAGAGCAATGTGGTTTTTGCAATCATCAGAAAGTATTTTCACCAATAAATTGGTTCAGAAACGAAGCGTAGAACGTAAAACGTCCCCATTTTCTTTTTTTAAGGTAATACAATCTTCACACGTAATGTGGAGGGGACGTCAGTTGCACGGTAAATGGTTTGAGGCGGAAGGTGAAACATTTTCTCATCGAATGGAACTATACTGGTGATTATGTAAAAATTAGAAGAATCACCTTTAGAATTATCTCAGTTCGACCAAATATATAGATCCGAACTCTTAACTGTCAATAACGTAGACAAATATCTGCAGTGGTCCGAACTGAACTTTCTTATACTTAGTTATTTGTTGAAAAAAGCTATATAATCTTAATGATACATGAAATTTCTTATAAGTAAAAAGATTGGCAACAAGATGAATAACCAAAATACATTGCTTATTGTCAACGTGATAAGTCGTGAATTATGTTATTAATAATAAGCATTTAAATATTAAACCCCTTCATGCACAATTTTTTTCGCAGATAACTGTAGGCTTATTACATATTAATTGCAATAAAATAGTATATTACATGAGAGGTAGTGACTGAACCCAACCCAACCCAACCCAACCGGAGGGTGGAAAGTGATCACTATCCACCGGTGGGAGTATAATAGCAGTTAGGAATGACGTATGTATGTCTCAACCTCGAAAATCTTAGGAATCGACATATTACTACAGTGATTTTGAATAAATGCATTTAGAGCTTCAATAAAAGTTTAATTCGGTATGATAAATAAAAAAATCGTATTTCTATGAAATACAACCGCTACTAGTGACGAATTAACAAACACAGCAATATTTTTTTATGTAGTTACAAAGTGAATAAATGATTTTCTTATTACTGGTGTAAAAAATATAGTAGAAGTTTATATAAAAAGTGCATGATAAATAATAGCTCGTGACAACTAACCAAGCAAATATGCCAGTTCAAGTTGCCTATAGTGGACTCGGAGCTGTGTATTAAGCTGTTTATAATTTTGAACTAGCACACAGCGAAAATTAATCTTTAATTTATTTTTAAACACATTTGTCTAATATGGCATTGTAAAGCCTTTGTTTCTCGTTGTTCAGTTCGTTTTCTTCGGTTTGGAGTTTGATTGTTACGAACAGAAACTTGCATGTTGTTGACAGCTTGTTTTCGCTATTTTCAAGACTAATTAGTATGGAGTAGTAAGTGCAGAAAAATGAATACTTCCGGCACATTTTACTCTAAGAGTTAAATCGGGGATTTGGTGCTTCAGAAGACGTGAGAAGAATTACTGAAGAAATCTGTCTTACAGATTTGTTCATCATCATTTGTTCATCATCATCACTCATGATGATGATGACGTGTGAGTGATTTATGATTTGTGTATTATGTACTAATAAAACGTCAAGGACTTATGTACCGACCCAATATAAACAACTTCTGATTCTTCAAATGCCATTTTTTTCATTGGATTTAAAATACACTGTTTTTCATTATTATGAAGCAATCGTATTGAATTATAATTAATACTTGCGTTTCCAATTGAAGGGCAGTGTATTTCACTATAATTAATGTTAATATTTTATTTTGCAGACACATCAATAGCAATATTCACGCTCACTAAAATCGACAACATCTATACAAATTCCAGAAATCAACGCAAACTGGGCAGTTAATCCTTCAGTCCCATTGGATTAAATCATCACATACCTAACAACAATTTTTTTCGCTAGGTGATTTTTATTAAATATGTATGAAAGGGATTAGGGTTGGTTCGTTATTGCTCAATAATTTATTATCAAAATATTAAATCATATAATGCAGGGATAGTACGTTAAGTAACTTTTCTTTCCGCCTATTGTCCAATATAATTAAAAATACGGGAAAGATTCATCGCTGCGTCCGTACGAGTGCGTCCCTTTTCCGAATACCTCAGGTTAGGGGTCGCTACAGTCGCGTCGCGTGCCATTTTCGCGTGGCCAATTGTTTAATGGCGTTAAATCAATTGTGCGCGTTTCGTTGTGTTAAAAAATGAAGTGGTAGACTCGCCATTAAGTCCATTAACGCCGAAGGAACCCCCGTTGTTGGGCGAATTTTTCGCACGAGCACATCCTTTCCATCAATCACATTGCCGACCGGACGATGTGATCGATAGTCGCACATTCCATTGAAACTCCACTTCTCCCAATTCGAATCGTTATCGTTGTTACCGAAGTGAAAGGTTGAATGGTTTTTGTGGAAAACTCACACAAAAACCACTGTGCGTTTAGTAGTTTAATAATTGCTACGCACTGTAAAGGTGTTTGATTATTATCGTCAGAAATCAATGGAGAAATGCTCCGTTGGCGATATTGTTGTTGAAATCGTTGGGCCAAGTCCGAAAGGGGCGCAGCTCCACAATGTCGAATTAAAGAATGGGAATAAAAATCGTGTTAGACGAAAAACGATATTTTATAATCTCATATTGTGAAACCTGTATAACGAAGAATCAATTCAATGCTGATCGCAGTAGTAGTAGTAGCATATTTTCCAACATTTCAAAGCAGGTTTTGGGATCTACTTCCGTATTACACGTGGAAACTACTTTCCAAAATTCGAATCGTTCTTACTTCTTGAATATTCGAGTTGATTATACACGCACGTACACCATTGATAGAAAGAGACGAGATACAACATTGACGCGGTTTATTAGTGACGAAGTCCATCAAATGATCCCCATTAATATTTTCAATCATACTATAACTGACTAATTAAACCACGAATCCATTTCCCGTTAAAACTAGCGCGAAGCAAAATTTAATGCGACACAATTTACTAATCACAATTTATGGTACCGGGTTATGTGAATTTAGCGCACAATTTGAAACGATTGTTGAACTTTTAATGGGACACCGGCAGGACTACAGGCGGATTCAAATGCGTGGGCGCTCCATATATCGATTCCTCTAAGCCCATCCTAAATTTCGTTGTCGCTGACGGATTACGGAATTGCTTTTATTGGCTGGCCCGCGGCAGATTATTTTTTCATTTCATCCTGCAGTTAAAAATAATTGGACGGGATTAATTTCCGCCAAGCTTGACACGACGATCACTTTAAGTAATTTTACCGACGAAATTCGTCGGAAACAAAAAAATTAAATTTGGCATAAATGACGATATTTTCCGGTTTTAAAGCATTCGAAAATAGGTTGGACATGCCCAAATTTATATGAAACTCGCAGTTTTTTAACGTAAACATATTTTGTGGTGAAAAAATTGCACGAGTGTGTGTCGTCATGAATTTATTTATCAAAGTCAAGCCGATGTGGAAGAAGATGGTTTATGCCATTTTCAGTTGCTCATGTAAAACAAATCAAAACGGCATCGCCAAGTTTGGACGGCCATGCTGATGAGATCGATTCGCGGTCGTCTTGGAAAAACATCGATACGAACAAAAACTCTGTTAGCTCAAATTTAATGAAGTCAGACGGCAAGAGGGTTGTCGTGGAAGGAAGCAGAATAAATTTTTTTATGTATGACAACGTTCGCTGCTTTGAAGCACAGTCGCCAAAAATCTATATTTGGAGAGGTTCACATTGACAGTTTCTGTTATTATTGTACATTTTAACGATGAGGATAATCTGTCGATCAACGCTCGAATTATCGATAATTTTTTTTCGCTACAGTGTTCAACATAGAACCATTGTAATACTGGTACATCTTTGTGAGAAAGTTGACAATAGTTCGACAAGTATAATATTTGACTACACGTGAAAAGCTCTTCTAGAAGCATACGAGACATCCAGGGATGTTTCTGTATCTCATGAATTTTAGACAAAGCATTAAATCTTGTCTGTTTTCTTCTTTGGCGATCGACAATGTATTTATTGACGCTTTTAATAGTTGGGTATGTTGAATACTTGAGTACACGTGAAAAGCTCTTCTAGAAGTTTACGAGAAATCCAGGAAGTTCATCTCCTGAAAATAGGCAAATTCTGTCATTACAAACAAGTGCAAAATTTGTCTACGTTCTGGGTTGGTTTGGGTTGGGATGGTATGGGTTAGGTTGGGTTGGTTTGGGTTGGGATGGGTTGGGTTGGAATGATCTGGGATGATCTGGGATGATTAAAACTTTAGGCATGTGTTGGGATAGCATGGATTTCCTTGGGCTGGATCGGTTTGGGGTTCACATACACTTTTTGTAAATTTTTTGGGTAATAATTATTGCAATCAATATTTCACCATTTAATTCAATTAGGTTCATATTTCATCAATTTGTCTCATCATTTTACCGGTAGAATGACATATAAGCTAATTTTTTTGCTTAATTCGTTTAATTTATGTCAAGCTCATTTATTCGACAATCAAATGAACCACACGCCGTCTTCACTGAGCGGCTCGGCACCCCAATCGTATAAAGTACTACTCCGATTTTATTCAGATTGATGCATCTTACAATTCATACACAACCAGAGATAAAAAATATTAAACGAAGTATGGAGAGGCTCAAAATCGACCATTAAATTCAAATATAAAACTAATGGCTAAAATTTCACGCTAATGTAAAGAAATAACCCGAGGTACTATAACGAAACGAAGCGATGCCGATAAAACACAGTTAGTATGAGTTTCACGAAATTGCATCTGATAAAATTACGGCGCAGGGCATTAATAGCAAATTTATGGGGGCGTTTATCAATTTGATTAAATGTTTGCTTCCTACTTACAGACAATTCAGATTTATTTAATATGCGTGGGAGTTTCTGATACCCTGTACTGAAATATGAAAAACGGAATAATAAACCCAACAATTATTAAAATAATAAGCACTAGATATAAAAAAATATTTCACTAGAAGCATAGATTTGGTGTAACGTCAAAGAACCAAATATCAGGATAAACATATTTTTTGAGATCAATAGTGACTTTGTAATGTAGGTCGATTAACAACTTTACATCCATTGTTCAAAACCTAGTCGGCGCCTAGGATTTTATTTTAAACGCAACGCTTGCGACACTGAAATGGATTTCCGTTTTTACAGCACTTCCTGGTGAATTTGCTAATAAAATCCTGCAGAAACCAATCAAGTTCGACCGCACGTATTACATTAGAAACGAAATTAAACTCTCCAAATGCACATTCAACCTTCGCAGTCGTGATTCACAACATATGGTTTGCGCGTATTATTTATAGTTGATAGGGCCCGAGCGTATGGTTATTGACGCGAAGTATAAAACAAATATTGCTAGCAGGAGACAGCGAAATGCTTTTAGAGTCGAAAAATAAACGAATGCGCACGATGTGCTACCTCGGAGGTCGAGAAGCAGTTGAACGTCACTTGCCGGATGTTGTGCTTCCTCAATGCGATACAGTTTCTGTTTGCTCGTCTCCGAGTTTTATTTATGCGTTCTCGACGGCTTTTTAACAACTTGTAACAGTAAACGCTACAAGTGCTTTCAATAATAAACCTAGTGTACTATCGTCACGTTGCTTTGGAAAATATTTAAGAGGCATCGTAAACACCGGAGGTGTCTCACCGGCCTGGAAAAGCCGGTTATGTATTATGACAACAAAATTTCATATGAGTCGTGGCTATATATAACTGATCCTATTAGTGTTAATTATAACATAGTTTCATTGCTATAACTGAAAAATTATTTTTTGGATTAAATTTTTTTCATGTTCAATGTTGAACTAGTAGTCAAATTATTTATGTCAAAGTAATTATTAGTTTAATTTTTCGAGCTTAGCATAAAATTGTGATTTCAACCCAACCCAACGCTGATGCATTAAAACCTCGTGAAATTTTACCCCTATGATGTAAGTTGAAAACGTACGTAATGGCGAATTTCGCTTAATCTCTTTTCGAACGTTCTGACTATATTGCTCATGAGTGTACAGCAATGACGGAAAAGTTAAAATCTGATATCAGATTGGTAGTAGCTTGACAGCTTTGAGATTTATTTTCAATAAAGCATCTGAAAATGCTTCAAAGGATTACGTATTAGAATTGAGAATTCCTAGTACGTAATCCCTTAATTCCTTTTAACATAAGTTTCTTAACTATATGTATGATGTAAGTTCTTGGGCTCTTTCATTACCCATGATTTCTACCTTTCAGGTCCATTCCAATTTGAGGTATGTTGCTACATCCACAGAGAAAGAATGCGAAAAAATAATAATACAGTATTCCTGAACTCACGCATTTGCGGATGATGCAGTGATAGCAAGCACAGAAAATATTTTAGAGAAAAATATGTATGGAAAGACATTTGAGGTGGACAAAACCTTCAACTAGAAAAAACCGAATGCACAGCCATAAGCCATAGATACGTTAAATTAGACAGAAAATTGAGTAAGAAAAGAGACTTAAATATCTTGGAACAATGCTTAACAATAGATGAAGCTAGGGAGATGAAGTAAGTGGCAGGATAAAGGCAGAAAAGAAGGACCACTGTATTGCAACATGAGAAAAATTTCGAGCATAAAGAAACATCGAGAAAAAGAAAGACAACTGTACATAAGATAATCTATCAACCAGTGCTACTACATGGAAAGGAGAATGGGAACTTAACAGAGAAACTAGAACAAAGAATTGAAGTAGCAGAAATGAAATACCACAAAGTAGAATAGACAAGAAAAAGAACTAAGAAAGGAGATTAAATCCACAATAGAAATTATGAAAGAGAAAACACTATTTATGTTATTTATGGTATGGACATCTAGTAAGGATGGGGGAGGAAGAGCAAGTTAAGAGCTGAGAGGCGAAACATATGGGGGAAAATAAAAGAGGAAGGCCTAAGAGTAAGTGGAATAGCACATTAGAAGACATTCTAAGAGGAGAGAAAACTGGAACTCAGTCATGTAAATGGAAGAAGTTTGTAAAAGATAATAAAATGTAAAATATAATTAAGGAAATGGGTATCTATGAGAAAATGATTAAGTGTATGTATGTAAATATGTACTATATCTACAACTTCATATAGGTCTTCATTAGGGATTGTTTTGGGTACACCTCCAAATGGAGTTAGGTGCGAGAAAATATTAGAAATGAACGAAGTTGTTCAAAATGGAGCACTCGAGTAATTCTCAGCCAATTTGCTCCTGGATATGAAATTGTAACTCTCCTAAAAAGGTTATTAAGATCACGACCCAACCCAACCCAACCCAACCCAACCCAACCCAACCCAACCCTACCCAACCCTACCCAACCCTACCCAACCCTACCCAACCCTACCCAACCCTACCCAACCCTACCCAACCCTACCCAACCCTACCCAACCCAATCCACCGTGCTGATCCCATCTAAGTTTTGGTTTGTCTGACGAAAAAAATATGTCGGGAATATATGCAAAACATAATAAACGGATAAGTTACACTAATTGACTTAATTACCAGGCGGAGTGGCGTTTCCGGAATTCATAAATAGGTAAAATAACAAATAAAGAAATGAACAACATTCCAAGGACGAAATATCCTTAAACGTTTTACAAAAATGCAAAATAAATTTTCCAAAATTTTTAAATTCGTCAAATTTTTGTTCAAATTTATATATATTTTTTGAATTGTTCAAATTTTATCAAACTTCAATTATACATTTTTTTGAAAATTTTACAATTTTTTTTTAATTTTCCAAAATTTTGTTTGCGTCTGCTTTACAGAAGAGAGCAATTACGTCGTCACTATGTCAGTACATTAAGTCTCAAATTTACTATTTGCCAGATGTATAATACTCTGATGCCCGGTTTCACAAACGCCAATCGGTCGTTAACGACTTGTTAACGAATAATCAAAAGTTTGCCGATTCGTTATCCATCGTCAAATACCAAATGTATTTGACCTGCCCATCATCAAATATTTGACGATGGATTAAAGACTCGATATCGAATCGAAGCCGTTAACGACCGATTAGCATTTGTGAAACCGGGCATTAGACTATTCACATTTCCATTGAGATTATATTATATGCTCCAAGTAATATTTTTTCGAAACTTGTTTTATGCGTAGATCTACCAGAACCACAAATATTTCTACAAAATCAATGAATATATTCAATTGATTTCTTCAAATGACCGATTAATAATACTATCTAAATCTTAAAACAATACAGCAAGCTAACAATGTATTTTCTAAAATAATTGATAATGAAAAACTGATATATTTTTGCGCAGCGTAGAAAAAAGTGCCACTACTTAGTGTGTAAACCGTCTTTTCCGAATCTGCGCGATTGAAATTTTTTATAAGCGTGCGCCAAAGACATTTTCCACACTAGGTACACAAATAACTATTGCCAGATTTTTGTACTGCCAACATCAATAAATCAAAGCGACTCTGAGTGAACCAGATGCAGTTGGTGATAAGACCAAAGAACTGGAACAAGAAATGTGTTATTAGTATCATTTTATCTGCTCTATAGTGCATGTTGCCCTGACAAGAAATTTAATAATAACATTACTGGGCAAATTAATAGTGACAAACAACGTCAAAACGAAGTGAAGCGTCTTTGAAATAACGAGAAGCGCATTGTGTTGGGTTGGCTTGACTTCGATTGGGTTAGGCTGGGTTGGGTTTGGGTTGGGTTCAGTTACGTTGAGGTGGCATTTCGATCATTTCGATCATCTACTTAAATAACGTTTTCCATAATTGTTTACAGCCGTTTCAGGCAGCTGTAAAACGGTCGTTACAGCAAACTCAGCGTGTATGTATACACGCGAGTATAAATAATATAAAATAATTAAATGAGCTGCTGCATATGAGACTGGCGAAGATTGGGCGCTAGAACTCGTTAATTGCGATAATAAAGACATGGAAAGGAAATGGCTCCAGTTCATCATCATTTGCATCAGGAAGTTGATATGTTGTGGACAATCAGTTTCACAACAATTACACAAATTTGAAAAAGTATAATGTGACCTTGCATTACAAAGCACAAAGTGAAATAATATAAAACTAAAATCAGATAACATTGTAACATTGTAAAATATAAAATATATTTATGTGACAACCACAAAATATGCCCTTCCTTTTTTAAACATATGTAATATATTTGTTTGTTGTGGTTTGCGTATTATGACATCGAATTGACCAACAACCCAACCCAAGTACACCTAACCCAAAAAATTCAACCTGAATGCTCAATGATAATGTTGTTTATTTATTTAGTTAATTTATTACCACTTTAATGACTTATTTTGAAAGAGACTATAATAAGCTTTTGTTTGTCAATAAAATAAGCCTAATTGAAAATAAGTTAAAATTTAGACTATGTAGACTTGAACCTCAGATATTTAGAGTGCATTCATCAATTATTTGTACACTTCTATTGTTTCAAGACAATAACACGGTGACTAGAGTATATAATAAAGACGTTAACGTTTAGTTGAAGACGTCGAAATGTTTTTGTTCCCTCACATGTAAACGAAATTCCACTCCCAGACAGCTAGTTTTACCATATGGTAAGTAATTACCGCCAAGATTTTTGCCAATTCTAAAGAGTTCTAAGAGAATTTCTAAAGAGTTCCACGAGTGTTTAAATAAAAATAAGCAGCGTACAAACTTGCACCACCAACCAATGTATTTTCTCACTAATAGTATCAATAAGGTGGCATTGATGCACTTTACAAAAATTCGAGCAGGTCAGAAGTTATGTTTTCTTATGTCTTTAGTTAATATTCACGATCGGATTGACTTAGACCACTCGCATTTATTTAATTCAAATGTAATGTAATTTTAAATATAATTTGTAAGTAACATAGAGATTTTAATTATAGCTAGTCAACTATTTTAAAGTCTTAAAAAAATCAGTGTTTCACTTTATAATTCAAACTCGCATTTTAATTTTAATAATGGCAAACATTCTTCAAAATAAATCGTCTTAAAACATTTTCATTTCATAACTTTTACACTTTTTGCAAAGCTGGCAAAAACGATTTTAAGAGGATTACAACAAATGACGAACAAGTGGCGCAAGGGTGCACGTCCGACGGGGACGCTGATGAAAAACAAAGTCACATTTTTCTTCATAAATTAGGCCCTTAAAAACCCCTGCGAACGACGGACGGGGCGGAATAAAATTTTGATACGTACCCAAACGCGTTTCAACTTTATCAACTCGTTTCTCGCCGGTTGTTTTGAACGGCGTGAGTGAACCCATAGGAAGTATCGATTGGGCTATGTTATATATTTACTGGTAAATTATATATGCACATAATTCGTATTCACGCCGTTAGCACCGAACACGTGTTGCATGTTAATGACACGACGCACGTCGTAATTGCGCGAATCGCGTTTACAATTTAAGCTCTGCAGGCAGACACAATAAGACCAGCAATTATTACCTGGGACTGAATAAGCATCGCGTTGTGTGTATTTTGGCGCGGCACGGGTTCCGCAGCTCCGCGAAAGATTATTTCGCATCGCGCACAATGGGTGTACAATACCTGAGTTTGATGTAGTTGTTGTATTTGTAAATCGCCTTCCTCCGCACCAGCTGCCGCTTTCTGGCGATGGAACTCATTTGCTGCACCATGGGCGACGACGCAACGAACACGAATCCGGCCACCGCACCAGAAAGCGCAAAACTCACGACGGCACTAATCGAAGCACCCAACTGTACGCTTCTCGCTACGGCAAGTAATTGCCGGCACTCGTCATTATAAAACGGAAACACGGTATTTATTCATTCACTTAATGATAACGATGTGTAAATAGTTGCACGGCTGCTCGCGCAGTGATACGTTTGCATGCTATTAACCGGACGAGAACGCCGACGACGAATCAGATCTCGCCCTTCATCCTCAACGGAACCGTACCCTCTATCTACAATTACATATCCAAATTAAAACAAATATTTGGCACTAAACGTAGTTGATCTGCCAATGCGGCGTTTACGAAGGCACCGTTCTAAAGACGCGAAAAAAATACTAAACAAAGCCACTTCGAACACCGGGGGAGACAGTTAGCTTCTCCCAAAAATATTAGCACGAACGAAATATTTAGAAAAATGTGTTATCTATTTTGCTATATTTGGATAGGTTGTGACGTTAGTAAGTCGTTGGTTCGTAATCTATCTGCCAATCTGACGTTTACGAAGACGTCGTTCTATAAGAGGCGAAAAATGTTACACTGAACAAAACCACTTTGAACGTCGGGGGAGATTTGAGTTTTCCCTAAAATATTATTACAGCCGATTTCAGAAAAAAAAGTGCCGCCCTAAATAAACATGTTACATATATCGATGGATAACACGTAATATCGAAATTTAGGTTCACCCACGGTATCATGTTTATTCTTTTTAAAAATCTTAAAAGTGCTTTAAATAAATCGTTCCGTATTAGTTTCCATTTAAAAATATATAAATGAATTATTTATTTTATTTCAAGGAAATCGTGTTCTTAATTAAACCGCAATAATAATTTTAATTGTATGTAACATGCACAGTGGCCTCAAATAAAAGACTTTCATTTTAACAAAAAATATTTTATAAGTATAATCTATTTTCTTTTTTAAATAAATGTTAAGGTATTTATTTGAAAAAATACATAATGTGACGCAATTTTAGAAGAAACTGTAAAACACAGAAATTAAGCCATCAAAGTTACGACAATTCTTAGTAAATCAAAACAAAAAGGTTCATTGTTGTGTGACGCGCAGGGACGTAAATCACACCTTCTATTAAATTCACCGGATGTAGGGCGTAAGTATATTTAGTTTATTTTATATTTATGCTAGCAGATTCAACCCAATTACAGAGTATGCTCTTTGGTTAGCGTCCACGACTGACTTATAGTTAGAAACTAATTCAACATTCAGTGTGAAGGGCACAGGAAAACGTGAAACCCTAATCCTACTAGCCAGATATCTCCAATCGCAATCATCAATTCTATCTCCGAAATTAAAATTCGAATGCTCAGATGAGATTTGAACCTACTGTTACCTGAGGATTGTGACCTAGACATATACATTATTAGGGGTGTTTTAATTAATAGAAAGAGCGATTGAGTGATTATGACCTCGATATTAATATCGTCATTCTAGCATTTAAATGTCCAAATTAATTAATTATAGTAAGAGAAACTGTAACCAGATATAAAGAGCCTCCGACGAACAATAAATAATTTTGTATTAACATATAGTTTAATTTATTAACCTGAGTTGTATTATGTATTATTATTAAGAATATATCTTCCTTTATTTAAAGTTGTTTTAAATTTATTTGCTGATGCAAGACGTCTTATGCGCCACGAGATATTCAGGCTATAAAAGATGGTTCCATTATTTCGTGCAAGCGCATTGGAATATTTTACATTGTTTGTTGGCAAATAGTTTTATGTCCTCGGCTTACGTAAAGATTTGCTAGGATGTAACAAATAGCCGTGAATGTAAGTTCCATTTGGAGATGACAGCAACATGCTCAAAATATCAACATATTCTGCGAACTAACTCGCCATACACATTTAATACAATGACAGGCAACGTACTGGAGAAAGAATTGCGTACTGGAAATTAAAAATATTTCTATAGAAGTATCGAAAAGTATTTTTTGTGCATGTGATATTTTATTAACTTATTTATAATTTATTGAGTGGGATACAGCGATGTCATCAATTTTTTTATAGTTCAGGCTGTGCAATACGTAGGAAACGGTCAGTAAATTAAACGTTAAAGCAATTAATTTATTTCTAATTTTCTCGTAAACAATTGGAGCTACTGAAACAATGAATTTGTTTATAATTTAGTTTGTGCAGATCGCGAATAAATTGACTGAGTTACTTGGCTTATTATTTATAATTTAACGAAACAGTTAATTAACATCGAATGTGTAATCCTTTACCACGGCGAAGTAATTAATTTATGTATAATTTAGTCCTTGTAAACCGGGGGAGAGTACATTTAATTATAAATCAGTCAGTACAAACCGCGAGAAACGGTGAGGTAACAGGATAACGTAATTAATCATTAGGCATCACATAAATTATAATGTAATTCGTTAAATAATGTCTTTATAACAGAATTGTAAATTATTTAAAGTTAAGGGATTTGATTATAATATAAATTAGTACGATTAAACGGGAGGTGTATTTGTGGAAAATAACTTGCATTAATTGCCTTCGGGGAAGCAGATTTTATGAACACGGACGTAACTTGTTGCGCAAGAAATTGTTTGTATATGTTCAGCCAACACACAATCATAGGCAAAGCAAATAAGACACACTTTTTTATCTTGATAATTATATAATGTTGACAATTATTGTATTTATAATGTGTGTGTGTGTGTTAAACTTTATGAATTGACCAATTGAAATCCGTGCAAAATACTTTGAATTAATAATAAATATATAGGAACATTAAGTATGAAGGTCCAAACATTGTCGCAGTGTTATGACACAGTGCTACTTATAATTATAATGAACGTAGTGATGCACCGCCTGTGAGGTATGGGAAATGCAACCACCAAACTGTAACAACTACAGGGGATACAGAAAAAATGCGTCAGATTCGCCTTGACCCCTGAGCTACGTACAGGAAGTTGCTAATATACTGCTTTACTGAATATCTAACGAATAAAAATATTATTTTAATATACTGAGGCGAGATAAAATCACCAATTGACGCAAAAAGTTAAAACAAATTGCATAGAAATAACTACATGTCTTCTAATAATTATTTTAATACAAGATAATTGAACACATAAGAAATATGCCCATTATTAATCCACGGATTGTACCACTCCCGTACAACTCCCTCACATATTATAACCACAAATAATACCCGTCAAAAACGACGACGTGACTTGACGTTTCACGCATTGTGTCCTACGTGTGCCAATTTTCGAGCTCTCAATGTATTCCGATCCCCGCGGTCCCTTCACTGCAAACGACAGCCGGAAAAGGGATCGCCCCTTTTGGGGTTAGTCAGTGTATGTGACAAGGAGCGCTTCATTATCAAACTACGCACTGCGAAACGTTACGTCGATAAATAACTTAAGTAAATATCACATTGGTAAAGTTATTAATTGCCACACATGCGACGTGGAGATCATAATATCGTTAAGTTGGGAGAGTGAAATTACTGAAACTGATCTTTTAATGTTCACTGATGACTTTAATTAAATAACGCAGCGCGTTTAGTTTTAATGAAAGACGCATTACCAACGTTTAATTTTGTAGCGATTTGAGCGATCCGTGACAGGGTATATATGGAAGGGATAATCCTGTTATGAAATTAAAGAAGTGGCCAAAGGGGACGGTTTGCTAATTAACTCGCCGATGTAAACATGTGGTGCTTTTGGAGCTTTCTGCCAATCAATGAGTGTAGGCGCTTGCATGGCAGTGGTATGGTACTTTGTTTGCACGGATTATGTCTAATTAACGACGATGAGCTGACGATTACTCTGGTGCAGTCGTTTGATTAATGACGTTATTTGCGTAATAGAACTAAACGCATACCTAACAATAGTTCCACGTATATTAATTAGTAAGAATTTTAATAATTTTTTTAACAAATTTTTTATCATTGTATATTTTATTGTATTATTTAAGGCATGTAGTATAGATTTTCGAAATCACCAGTGGGATGAGACGAAATACCTCACACACAAAAATCTTGTGTCATCTTGTGTTCGATGGAATTAGTAATTTGCTCTTAGAGGACGTATTGTTTATATTTACATTGATCGAGATCTAAGGAAAGTATCATTTCGTTTATAAATTACAGACTTTTTAAACTGAGTTGCACAAAATTATATCACCTTTAGCCGCGAAACATAGCCAGATATTTTTGCTCATTGGTAACGTACATTTCTTATTACCCCAGAATCTGTAAAAAAATTAAAACGTCGACGTTCGAGACTTTGCTTTACGTATAGAGGGTTTGAATAAATCAAGACATTATTTTCCGGTCACGAGTAATGTTAATCTGATAATAAATAATGTCTAGCTCCGAGGAGCTAAATTAAGAGATAAATTAAACAATGGTATCACTGACACTGTAAATGATACGACACAGCGTACATCATATTCGCCAAAATCTACGACGTGGTACAAATAAATAAAAATCTAATTGATATACATGTCCTAGGCCAAGGTTAGTTTGATTTACCAACAAATATTTTTGTAGAAGTCGATGAAACTGCAAATAATAAACAATGATGACATTGTAAATGTAAGCAAACTTATAACACTTATAATGTGCAACACCCAGAAATAAGAAAAAAAATTGAAACAATCTGCATTTTTGTAGTCGTGTACAGGAGTAGTTTCTGTTAAAAAGAACCTCAAAAAATCAAACGCGATTAATGTAAACTTGAATATTTGTAATCACGTACCTGTAATTAAATTAATAACCACGTCATCATTCTAAATAAAAAGTTTAGTCACCTTGAATAAAGTACCAGTGGCAATATGTCTACTCCTGTAGCCTTATGCGAAAAGGACATCAACGTATCTTTCTTTCCATCGTCATTAATGCAGCTTTAATAATAAATAAGTTTGTACACTTGCCAAAATCAACAAATAAAATAAAGTATTTGAATATCAGCCCCTGTCATAAATCACGTTAATGTAAACATTGCAATAAATAGATTAAAACATCTGTATTGTACTCAGGCAGTTGGGGGGTATTTCCATTATTATATCATCAAGCTAGGTCACGAACAATAAATTATGTACGAGCCTTAGAAACTTCAAATAAATAAAAAATGTATGTATTTGTAAGACATCGATGGCGATGGTTGACGATAAATAAGCTTGAAAATTAGTCATCCCCTTAAGTTCGCGAACAGTACACCTCTTGTGATAAATACAATGCTAGCAAATGTAAGAATCGTAATAAACTACTTAAATTAGTTTAAATCAAATCCCACTCATATTAATATTCCAGAGAAAACAAAGTAACGATCAAATTTTACATATCATGGTAGTCTATGGATCCTTACATTGTATACGTAAATATTTTCGATTCACTTGGCAAAGACTTGGCGAAAATTACACAGAGATAGTTTAATCACACGTTTCGTAGATTTTTGTGAAACTATGATTATCTACAATGAAATATTTTTTTATATCACATTTATAAGTCAAGTGGTAAAATTTAGCGGTTTTTATAACGAGACTTGCCATTGTGAACAAATGGAAGATTTACCACGTGTTTTCCAATTCAGAGTTTGGAATTATTGGAAAATATAAAGTCGTTACAATGAATTTATTATTCAAAAATAATGAGAAAATGCTACGACTTACCATTTATGACTTCGTACATAAAGTGGCATACGAAAATATTGACGACGTAACTGAATTGGACAGACATTTTGTGTAGATATTGAAAAATTAGAAATAGTTAAATTTTGATATTTCAGCCAATAGACCAATAGACAAAAAGATCATCATTTTTGGATCAGGATATCCTTGTTCCTTAAAAGTGTCAGGTGACATTGCATTTGAATTTGATTATATTCGAAACATTTATCAACGACGCATCAAAATATTTATCCATTAACCACTATTAAAAAAAGCTCATTATATATTTTGTAAATTTGTTAGTTCCAATTTATAGAAATACGATATTGATGCTATTCTTACGTTAAAATGCAGCGAGCTTAAATAAACAGCTTGATAACACATGTTTTGAAGTCTTCGTTACGTTACGTTTCATCTCAGAAATCGTCAGCAAGACAAAACCAACCTTGGCAATCAACCTTGTCGAGTTCGCTACGTTCGAATGCAAGAATAACATAAATCTCGTAGTTTTAGATATTTGTATTTTTCTGTCGTCATTGACGCGAGCATGATTTAATGGTAACGTAGGTACTTCCAGGCCTTAGGATTTTCTACTCAGTGACGTTTGATTAATAGACCGTAATGAGATGACCAACTAGGTCATCTCATTACCATCGACAAATATATCTGCATATAGAATGGACATATATTAAATTATGCTGTTCGATTATTCATTACCCCCCCCCCCCCGTGACAATTTGACGTCAGAATATTCCTTGTAATATTAGTTATTAACTTATCTAGAAATCAAAAATGAAAGTTTTTTAATCTTTACAACTCATGTTTACGTCAGAATTAATACGTTAAATTTACATCATATATTTTATACATCTGACTCCCTTAATATCACAGGAAACAAACATCGTGCCTCAAGTGTCAGGTGTGACGATAAAGTAGCTTCGAAAATTGGGGTAGGTCGACACCTAGCACTCAGCAGGTGATGTAAAACAAGTGTATAAGAATCGCCACTATTGTTGACTAATCCTACCATACGAATATTGAACGAATATGTGATCGAACTAACAAATCAAGTAGAAGAGCTGACCAACCAACCGATATAAGCTGACAGACAAAATATGATCAGGAGGTTATTGCCAATTACGTGATAATGGTGTCCTAATCCATCGGAACAATTTTCTACAGTCAGATCAAGTGGAACTTGAAGTCGAAACTTTGGAATTTTTTAACCGGAAGTGAACCCATTTTTGCGGTGTTTGTTGAGCTGAATGTGATAGAAATAGTGGAGCAATTATTATAAAATAGTGGACAGAACATTTTATGGGAGAAAATGTGATTATCATAAAATTATTCAAATCCAAGCCACAAAATTAATGCCTTCCGCGTACAAATGAAACTCCCACAGAGGTACAAACTATCGACATGACGTTGAAATTAATTAAATTGGATTTCGCAAAAAAATACAACGAAGTAGAGTAACCTTTGATTGAAAACAACACGTTTCTAGAGAATGTTTACCAGTCGTACTGCGAAAACTTACATAATTACGTCAAATTATTTCGTGGATCCAGTCGGGCGGAAACGTTCACGGATATCATTATTTCCAACGATTTAAAAATAGCGGCGAACTCGCGGAAAAAAAAACTTCTGCGATCAATAACTGAAGACTGCTCTTTAACGCTGAACGGCGTAAGTTCTATTTCAGTTCGCGGGGCGATATATGCATGTGTACGTTTTACGATACATAATCCAGCGGATTTCATGGCAGCCGGCAATAAATTTATCGATCTCGGGCCGGAGAGGATACGGTTACAAACGCCGAAGTCGATTGTGAAATTGCCGTTGCAACATTTACACATTTAAATAAACACACGTCACGCTTACAGCGGTAAACCACAACCGACACAACACCATCCGTTAGAGCCGCCGTTACCGTGAAACTTGAAATGTACTTATTTCTCGCTTGAATTAGTTCGCACCAGGATTTAATTATTTACGGCACACTGCTACTGCGTTTCACAACGTTACGTATCGGACACGTACCGTAATTTATTGATGCGTTGGTTTAAACGGACGTTAAAACAATCGCCGTGTGCTTTATTGACCGCCTGTTGAATTATATAGCCCAGACGTTTATTTTCCACGGTTGCCTTCAGGTCAGCAGCGATGTCTAACTCACGTGACAAAGTCGAACACTCTACTGCCAGACATATTAACACAATCCAGTGAGCACGTTGTTTTCAGGCCTGTACTCGAAATAATTCCGGATGCACGGTGTCGTTCACAGAGAACTCTGGTGTGATAATCGTTAAACGTAGCAATGCACGATAGCGATGCAAGAATAGTTAATTGTTTAAATATATCAATTTAGATAGAATATTAACGAACCTGGCAATTTTATTGATTACGTTAAGCCATGGGCGTCCTAAAAAATTTTTAGCATGAAAAATTTTTTCAAAATTAAAATATCTGCTATTTAGGGCGGCTGTATAAGGGCGCTAAAGGGCACGTTATTACGTATCAGTCTTACCGCGTGTTAGTTGGGATGCGCTAGTAAATGACAAGGGTGCGATTGAAGATAATGTGTGTTTGGAGTCACAAAGCTCAAGTTAGATTATGTTAGTGTCAAAACTTAATCTTCGTTAGATTTTTTTTTAATTCTCCTATCGGTCTTCAAACTTTAAATACTATCCCAATTTTCACTAATTAAGTACTAAAAAAATGAACAATTGAAAATAGCATTGTGCAAATTAAGACAAAGATAATATGAAAATAACATGATTAGTATCACTTGACTAGGTCGAAGCTATTTGAATTCTTGGACAGTTGTAGTGTGGACTTTTCAGCAACTTTCGCAAACCGAACCTTCCGTTAAGGAAATGTTGGCGAATTTAATTAAAGTATAATAGGTTCGTTGAAGATTACATTTTTCAACTCTTTTAGCGCCCATCTTAGCAACATCGCATTATAATCTCGAACAAAATTCTAGGTATGCTTCTGCAAGAAGTAAGTTGGATGCGGAAGCACAATTCGTCCACCTATGCATGCATCGTCCGTTATAGCTTCCTGGAAACGTAAGCCGTTTGCTGGTAACATTTTTGTACAGCACATCTCGACTTTGTCTTGATGTGTCTTCCATTCGTTTATGTTTGTAATTAATTAATTTGTAATAATTTGTCAGTGTCATTCTCTTTTTTTTTCAATTTAATTTGACCCATGTTACCGTTTAATTACGCAGAGAAGTTTACTAGGAGGACACACGTGAATAACTGTATATGGAATTTCGAGTAGGTTTTGAAGATATTGGAAGCGTGGAGATCTGTCATACATTTGTCATTTGATAGTGAAATTTTTCCAGATACACTTAAATGTGTCGTTAAATTCCTTCATAAGAAAACTGATAAATCAGACACAACACATTACATACCAATAGCTATACAAAAAATACTTGAGCAAATATGGCAAAATTAATTCATGAGTATCTATAAAGAATTGCATATTAAATTAATATACCAGGGAAAGATCTATAAGTAGAGCAACATTTCGAGGTTTCAGCTTGCTGTGTTATTTTAATGGGTGTACCCCAAGGATTGTTTCTTGGACCTCTGTTGTTTTAAGTATATATGTTAATGAAGAATTGTTTCGTCCTGATTTACTCTCTTCAATAAGAAAAGTGAAAAGTTGCAAATTGATTCTTTAATGATTTTATACCAAAAGTGAATTAAAATTTTTGAAGGATAACGCAAGATGGTCCATTTGGCCCAATTGGTTTGGTTTGAATTCGGGACTTAAAATAATTATACAATGTGAATACTTTGGCTATAGCACATTTATGGTGATTAGTTCACAAAAAAATTGTAAGGACCTATAACAACGTGTTATTTCCCCTTTTTAGAGTAAATTTATGCCGAATTTGGGAACAAACTAACTTTATCTAATTTTTTTGTAGTAAATTGCTAGAGGTCAAATGATTAATGATAATTTAAGCGATTTATGCAAATTTCGTTGCGATTATCGCATAAATTAAATTGATCCATGTGTACTAGAATACGTGTAATCAAAAATATTGTTAAAGGTGCAGCGAATCCTTTAATATATTGCAAGTATAGATATAATATTCGTATATTAAAATAGTAAAATGTTCAGCTTTTTTGGAAAATCCAGTCGACGATTGATAGTTGGTGCTAAGATCCGTTTACCCATTAGATATAATTATGCTCCTCCCCACACAAGTGTTCGTCAAACGGACCATAGCCAAAGATTTCAACTAATGAGAATGAAGGATTCTCTAGACTGCGGTGG
The DNA here is from genome assembly GCA_959613385.1 of Geotrupes spiniger. NCBI lineage: Eukaryota > Metazoa > Arthropoda > Insecta > Coleoptera > Geotrupidae > Geotrupes > Geotrupes spiniger. The sequence continues at coordinate 10,706,181 of OY390735.1, read as the reverse complement.
AATATGCGAATACTGCAGATGTTGTTGACTGTTGTCGTAGTCAATCTTAAGTTGGTTCGTTAAGGGAAGGCACGTCAAAGTGTGCGGGAAAAATTGAAATGTATTATCTCAAAAGTGTTTTCACAATTTCTGGGTTTGATTGATTGCTCAACAAATGCTTACAACAGTTATAAATTTTAATATTCGATTGAGATATGATACGACCCATCAAATTCTACATACATGTCAGTGTAGAATAAAATACATATCGACTGTAAATACCTATTAAAACATTCACATTTGCTTGCAAATGTTTCGTTCTCATGACATGGATAGTGAAAAATCTCGAGTTAAATTGAAGAAACACCAAAACCAGTGTTTAGGCTTTTTTAGATTGATTTTGGTCTTCCTTGTATTTAGCTCGAGACTTCTGACGAAAGTAGGTGGCCACATCTATGACAGACCATTAGTGTAACACCTACACCTTTCAACACAACTTCCATTCCATTTAGTTGGATTGGGTTGGGTTGAGAGGTGTTAAAAAGCAGTGGACTAGTAGAAGACACTCTATGTCAACCAGAAAGTGGATTTGCTTAAACCACTTACGAAGAGAAAAGCGTTATGAAAATTCAACCCAAACCAAACGAACTCAACCCAACCCAAACAAACGCAACCCAATCGAAACCAACTCATAATTTAGTAAATAAAACTATAGGAAAACCAAACCCAACCCTTAATAAAGGCACAAAAACACATAAAAGAAACTGTTAAGCAAGAATACACAAAAGAAATTATAGGTAGAGGCGATAAATGGTTTAGATTTTTGTTTGGTTTGTAACGATTTTTGAACTTTTCCATAATAATTCACCAACATTCGTACAAATAGTGCTATTATTTTATCAAATAAAACTTTCAAAGATTCACAGGACAACTTACCCAGACGATAAGTAACCTTCGTATATCATGTAATGACGAAAAAATGCTTTAAACAATCGTTAAAGTTTGGACTTGGAAATTGGAACTGAATTCTTTCGGTTTCAACATAGCAAAACCTTGTGATGCAATTTTTGTGAAAGCAAAGGTTCACCCAAAATCACAACAGCTGAAATCAAGCTGTCATTGGCAAATGGCAAAGGAGCCTTGATGTTAATCGTGCATAAAATGCCATAAACGTTTATTAAAGAGTTTGCACAGGGAAATTGTAATAGGATTCTTGAAATATCGTTTCGGTTTCATCGTGGGGCCCTCAGCAAAAATTGTCCGTATACCAAACCTAAGTTGCAAAACAATGCTTATGCAGACCAGAATCACCCAACATAACACAGTTTCGCCTTATTTAATAAAGATTAAGTGTCAATCGACAAGGTAAGAAGCAAAAAGCAGGTAGGTTCAGATCGAGGAAAATTCAAAAATATACACGAATAATTATTTTGTTCCGCAATGGGAAAATTTTCCGTCGATTTAATTTCGTTGAAATGGGCGTGTGGAGGAGACACCGGGATTCATAGATTTTATATTATTGCAACGAATTAATATAAATGTTTTCACGTAATAAGAAAATACATCGACAACGATTACTACTATTTTAGTAATAAAATTTGTGGGTGAAAATATATAATTAACAGCTAGTATTACAGAAAAAGTGCATTTGAATAATATTTCGTTTTTAACTCATTACTTTATAATAAATATACCTAGATTGCTACTAAGTATATAATATTGATTATATAAAATTGGATAAAGGCTCTATTAGGTGCATTAAAATGTATGTAATTTGCATTAAAATTTCTCACGTTTCAATTTTTCACTGGCGTTTTTAGATAGGTTTGTGATTCTTTTTGTAAGTGAACCAAAACATATTTATTTCTACTAACTGTTTATGAACAGATGCTCTCTGATTGCTGCATGAATTTAATTAATTCTGTTTAAATAAAATAAACAATTTGCCTTATAAACAGTAAATGCGAGAACTTAAAAATTTACATTGAATTTTAAATGAGTACAATGTTTCCTTGAAGCAAAATAAATATATTGCAATTGAAGGAATGATTCTATAAGGAAATTAAATAATGCGAAAGTAAATTTTGGAAACTAATATATAATTGCAAAACGAAGATATACGAAGTATTTTTTTAATAGGATTATGTTTGAGTGCTTTATTAAAGCAGGCAAATATATTGTTTGTTATTGGTGGAAATAAATAAGATCCCGTTTGTCAGTATTCAATATTCGAAAATGTTTGCGGCATATATTCGTTATTTCGTTATATAATATTCACTGCATTATAATGCAGGATTTATATAAACAGGTAATTTTGTCATAAGCTGCAATTGCAAATATTTTATTTTCTAACCGACGTACACAAATCTGTCAGCGTTGCGAAACTCTCACGTTAGTATTCAATTTGTATTGACTTCCTGCTCATGACCGCTTAACCACACATCGATTTCCTCTTAATTAGCAAACTTGCATCTGAACGTGTGCGTGTATAAGTACACTATACATACCAAACTATTCTGTTCAACTTGTGAATCACAAATAACTGACAATATGGAGATGCATAGAAATGCATAGTTGTGGTTAGTACATACGATATATGCATGTGGGTGCCGAATTCTGTGTCAGAAATGTGTCCTACATCTCCTGTACAATCCAATCCTGGATTATTTATACTAATAGAAATCGTACTTTTTATCTCCACTCACTACATAACCAAACCATGTATTTTTCGCTTGTTCGTCCGAACAAATTTTTAACCTTGTATTAAAAAAATAATACTTATAGATTTATCAACAAACGCGATCGTTGCAGCTCTCGATATTAAATTAAATGATCGAGCATACCTTCATGTTTGAACAATTTGTCCTTGAAAAATAAATATTTGCGCAACACACAATGAAGAATTGACAAGGACGTCTGTCAATCGTTTCCTGAACAGACACACTGGCAATTACTCATTTTTACCGAATTCGTGCAAGCTGCGAAACTAGAAACTAATTTCGTTAGTACGTGGAACCTGTATCGTATAACCGCTGAACAAAATAATTTATGTAGACAGCACTTTGCATCTGTAGTGTAATCAATTATACACCCTCGTGCGCCCATTTTGTCGCAATTCTCCACACACGAACCACACCATTTCGTCCTAACGGTTGGCACATAACTCAGTAGCTTTCAATAATTAAAATAAACGCCACGGTGGAATTGGCTACAATTCAAATATTCATATCACCACATAACGACCGACTAATTACCCAATAACACATTTAATAAGATAATTTCGTGCCGTGTATTCGAACGAAAGCGCAAATTTGCATAATAGGAAATAAATGTGAAATTATGAAATTCATTTGAGGTGAAATTACTGGCGCTGCAGCTTTGTTACGATTTATATGTAAACCACGCATTTGATACTTGTACAACATTTAAATAGAACCAGCCTGCGTCAAAATGGATTATCGGAAAGTTCGATTAGCGGAAATGTTTGTGTACATTGCTAAATATTTAAATTTATTAAAGCATAATAACATATCGCCCATGTTGTATTTTAAAGCGCGTTTCGCGCAGGGACGGATTAGGTGGTGGACCTACCCACTTGTTAATAAACTGGTTCATAAAATTAATATTGATGATAAAGCTTTTAAAGCATATTTGTTATATTTGCGTTCGTTTTGTATAACAAAGACATCACGAACGCGAGGTGATGATCAATTTGGCTCAGTGTGGAGATCAGAGGCACAGAATTCTGATTAAACTTCGATGCAAGGATTGCATAATTTAAAAAATGTTCACTGCTGCGTCGTTTCCCGTGTTACGTAATCTTCAAACGTAGCTGAAACTCGCACCGAAACAAATTTTTATATTTTTAATTCTGCATAAAACTCGATGCGGATGTATTTATGTGTGCCGTGCTTATTTATACTGAATGAATAACACCGATGGAAGTATATTTATAATTTTACTTTTTGGTTTAGTTATAAAGGATGTATAGTGCTATAGAGAGAAGTTCGTATTATACCATATGTAATTATGTCATACTTTTAGGGGGGTGGGGTGGGTTACAACAGATAACGCCGTCGTACTAAATAATTACGCTGTAATCTTGGATCGAACTGAAAGTTTGTGTATGTTCACGATTTGGGATCGCAAGGAAAAATATTAGATATTAATAATCCTTTCAGTCGTGTGCACTTCCTTTTTCATTTCGAAACAAGGGTTAAAGTATGCAAAATAAAATACAAAAATTTTATAAGAAAAAGCCTCGATCACACAAGTAATTACACAGGACACTTCTGCAAAGCAATTGAACCTTCGTTGAAAATATCGAAACAACTCTAAGATTATTCATGCATGAAAATATTTTTTTCAAACTTCTCCCAAATTATCTTCCCTGAAAAATTAACGACGTCAAGTCCTAAAGTCACGAACATAATATAACTTTCTAAATTTTATTCGAATATCTTTCACCAAAGTTTCCAGCGACGTTAATTGAATATCGATATCGTCCGCGAAAATACATCGGTATTAAAATCTAAATCAATAAAAGAGACGTCAAGAGAACACGTTGTATTTCTCTCTCGCCGAAAGGATGTGCCATTGCCTACAAACCACAATTCTCTTCGAAACGCTCGGGGCGAATCATCTCCGTTGTTTGAAACTCCGTTTGGTCGAAGTTTTAGGGCGAGTTTTAAATTTAATGAGACTTCATGCTGGATTGGCCTAGTGCCCCGCCCCAGTTCCATTACTAGTGGATTCGGAGTTTAAAGATCATTATTTCCCAGAATTATTTAAAAAAAAATGATTTAAAAAACCCCAGACGGAGATGCAAAGACTGTCGATATTTTTAAATCAAATTAAATTTACAGTTTGATTTGCGACCTGATTTTCGTATATTTGGTATCAAGAAAGAGAATTGTTGTATTACACACTTAACCCTTGAAATACCACAATTATTAATTTTTCATGCTTGGTTCGGTAATTTATGATATATCACAATAATAAATGTTCTGCCACTATATGACCAGTTCCTCACAATAATTAACTTACGTTACCGTTTCCTCTTTTCCCATTAGTTTGTTGTGTTGTTAATAAACATTCATTTCCACATTTTTCGAGAGGGCCCAAATTGCTTTAGTTCCCAACTGAAATCAATGTTTGAAAGGGTGTTATTTAACGTTTAACGAAACGGAAGTCGATCAAGTTAATCAAACTCTCGAAAATCACTGAAAATCGCAAGACATTGAGCGCATCAGGAATTAATTTCAATGTGCCCAGTAATTGAAATGTTGAGTGACGACATCAAATATTTAAATCCATCCATGATATTGCAATTATAAGCAGCAAATGCTTTGTTATAAACAAATAAATAATCAAGTTTATAGTTTGATAGATTTTAACAAGTTGACATTGTATATAACTAACTCATCATTTTACAACAAAGGTATTTTAGAATAAATTATAAGATATCTATTAATTATATGCTTTTACTGCTTTTAAATAGTAATAATAAATTGACGATTTTCCTAATTTGTATGCAATAACTCGATATAATTATGTTGTTAATTACAGTGTTGAGGTAGATCAATCAAAATATTAAATTAGATTTGAAACGCAATCTATGTTTTATATTTTACATTTGTAGCATTCGAACTACGACATTACGATGACAAAAATGTCATTGAATGCAAAACAAATAATGAATAAGTACGTCTGTTTAGAATATATTTTGTATTTTATACGATTTAAAATAATTTCGTAAAATAAAGTCAAATAATATCTAATTGGTTATTAAAGCTCTGATGAAATGAGGCAACCAGAAGGAGACAACCAGGCGAACTCAATCCACTGCATTATCCTATTGACTTAGGGTGGGTTCGGTGAGGATAATACAAATCTGAAGCTAGAATAAGACAACAATAGGCAACTAAGACTATTCCAATCAATCGTCTTATCTTATTGACTTGGGCCATAACAATAACTTGAACTATTGATGGAGATATGCTTTGAGCCACTGGACTCTGGAGAAATATTACATTATTTTTGATTAATACATTTTTTTGCAACGGAAGGCTGAAACCCAACCCCACCCAACCCGAGATGCAAGAGAACAAGAAAGAATAAAGGTGGGGAAGGTAGAAAGAAAACATTACATATACGCAGTAAAAAAAGATGCACGGGTTGGAAAGTAGATCATCAGACGTATACTCACATAAACCAACTTCAAGAGAAATTTGCCTCAAACTGTATGCTACCATCGCCAAATGATGATTGATATTTAGAACATTTTATTCATTGATATAATTATTAATTATTCCGCATATGTACATATTTACTTAAACTAATTAGGATCAATCATTTCTTAACATTATTTTAGCTGTACATAATAGTAAAATATTCCCAGAGCCGCAACCCGTAACTTTCTCAAGTGTACTTTACGACTTTACGCGGCCATTGCAGATTCTTTTGGCATCAGGGTTTCGATCGAATTACTATACGGTCGCCAGCACTTGCGTATTTTCCAGAATAACAAATTCGATTCTCTTGTACAGTCACGCCTGGACTTAATATTTATTGTCCGTTCATTAAATAAATGTGCTTTTTAAAAATTGCCAAATTCCGTCCCAAGCCAAGGTAGTGTAAGCTTGGTTTTAGAATCAATAACCAAACGAATTCTCGGGGGGGGCATTAAATGCAACAATCTGTGCACTTCGTTCCCGTCAGTGGTATCTGGTAAGTTTCAGATATAAGGAAATTTACGTCACGTAACAAACAAGTATTCAGCTACTCAGCATCGAGTAGCTACTCACATATGGTGTACGACTAACCGTCACTCCGAACCATGTACAAGCACACACAAAAGTGCAAATTATAACTGTATCTACCAGTGTAAATAAAATAGTGTACAAAATAAAATAGTTTTTTTTGCAACCATATCACTCCGAACGAGGGACATATTCGAAATTCTCAAATATATAAGTTCCAACGTCCTAATAAATAAACCAAAACTCAAGCCTAAACCACGATTTTTTACTTACAATTAAATGATCAGTAAAACATAAATCTACTGGACTCACGCCAACTAATTACAAACTAATTTGACAAATACTGTTGGATTTTAAAACTATATTATATGTAAAATTGTTAAAGTTTTAGATTAGTATTTCAAGGTAAAAATCGCACTTGTAATTGGTATCATTACAATTAAAGAAAGATCTACAATTTGATTGGATCGTAAGAATAAATTGTTCGTAATGGGATTCGATTGGGATCAGGTTGGAAATTAATTCTATTCCAATTTCTGCTCTGTACACATCCCATACCCACCTCTAACTGACTGAATGGGTGTTCGAAGCGAGGGCACATATAAACACAGTGTCTTTCAAAAATTCATATTTGACTTCATAATGAAGAGAAAATATCCATATTAAATATCATTACGTTACGGTTTGCATCCATGATGCAGCATTAAGATGATTGTATTCACGTAGAGATTATTTAACTATATATTAAATGAAAAACTATGATATTAGAACCACTTGTTTTATTACAGTTATGTTATTCATTTATATCTCATTGTCTTGATCGTGTAACCAAAAACAGAATTCAGAAAGTACATAACTCTTGTTTGTTCAAACGAATATCTCAAAAAATAAGTTCAGTGGTTAGATATGGAGAATAAATTTCAAATGATTACAATGATTACCTGCTCTTTATCAAAAATTGTATCATACAAAGTCCCGCCATATTTGACGAAAAGAAATACTGAATAGACATGAATAATAACTATCAATGTGCTACGATTCATATGTATTTATATTCCATTCGCTGTATTGATCTGGGTTCATGTACTGCAAGAACTTATTGAATCGAATAAATCGGCTTATGCAGGTGTTTATGTACAATGTTAAAAGTCCTAATGGAAGATCGGGTTGCAAGCTGTCCTGAATTGCACCTTGAGATTTCCAGGTACTACGTAAATCATGTTTTGTAAAGCGGCGGATTTGGAAATAAATGTATTATTATTCTTAAATTATAGAAAACGCTAAACTCTTGTGGCAACGTAGATTAGAGCAGCTGTAAAAGCAAAGACTTCCTAATTTACGTTGGTTTTGATCTTCAGCCAAAACTTGCAACTCTGTGTCGCGCTCTTTATACTGTGTACATAAGATATTATTTGTGCCATATCGTATCACAGGAAATCACAGCGTGACAGCGTTAACGACATCATTGACAGTTATTAATCAATTAATTATTAATTAATTTTTAACAGAAACATCCAAAAACATTGTGGTACGAGTTTTTGGTAGAATTATCTTTATGGTGATTTGTGCCAAAATTTTGTTGTAAACTTTGCACAACGAAAATCGGTCAAAATAATGACAGAAACTAAAAATATAAATGCGCAGAGGTTTTAGTGGACATAAAACAATTTTACGAATATTGCTTTTATGATCTGTGTATAACATTATTGTGAAAAATAGTAACCCCAGTTGCCAGAACGAAAACATGCACTGGTACAAATAGTTATAGCAAAGAACAAGAATATTACTATATCGAGTAGGCTGAAGAGATTTTCATTCAGGCGATAGTAGTGGGATTTTCCCCTCCAAGACAAGTTTTAAGTTGAACTACTGATGAAGACAATGATATTCCATGTGCCATTGTCATTCCATCAACAAAAAATGCTCATTGTTTACCCAATAATGCTCTTGTTGCTCCAAGTGGATTAAAGTGGATCATGGAATCTCCACCATGTTTGCCAAAACATATATGACTGCAACCCCCGATGAACAATTCAATCATTTCAAAGGACATTTTAGAAGACATATCACACCAACCAGAAAAGCAAAACAAAAATAAATATGAGATGTCGACCAGTTTTGTGTTTTTTAGGACAGGTGTTGAGCGCAGTTGGGGTATTCCAGTAAGGGATATTTTTCGCGGAGACTTTCCCACTTCATTATGCACTGCAACAACATCGGCATGTAAATTTAAAGAAACAAGGAACTGCCTTAGATTTGACGACAAACGCTTAATCGTTAATTTTACAGAGCACTCGCATTGTTTTAAATACCAAGAGAGACTCATCTACAAAAGATTCACTTAATTAAATTTTAATGGAACAGATTTTGTTTTCAAATAATGCTCTTTGCGAATTCCGAGCCATTTAAATTTAATTATTGAGGAAGTGTTTAATTTGTCGGAAGGCTCGCTTGCAAATGTACAATTGCAGTTAAAAACAATGGCCCTTAGTAAAAGTTTCCGTCGAAACCTTTTTATCGAAACGACCGAGCACGTTTTTTTTGTAACGCTAATAAAATGGTCGCTCATTAAAATGCACACTCGTTAAAATTAATTAGTGGTCCTTCGTAATTAGCTAAATAGATTAAATGCTTTAATTCTTCGCGTAAATATCAATCTAATTACACAGTTTTGTTAAGGGCACCGTTCAGATACGACGCATTTTATTTTGTTAAAGATTTTTTGTTTATAAATTAATTTTGACCACAGAATGTCAATATGGGAAAGAATTTCTAATATCATTTCGTGATTGTTTAACGTCATTAGCCAAGGTGATCGATGAAGTTTTGCTACTCCGAGTCATATATTTTTGCAATTTTTAAATGTATTGTTTGTGATTCGATTTAATTATTTTTTATGATTATTTATCTCTATCAACAAGTAAAAAATTACGGCTCAAAACTGTATATAAAATAATAAATAATAAAATAAAACTTATAAAATAACAGACATCTTATTACCTACCCACACCTCCTCCTACAACTATCAAATATCCTAAAAAATCTATAACCCTATCATTATATGTAGGCAAAACCCCCTCGTTAACTCACATATGGTCTACACAATTTATTGCCTTTGTTAAAAATTTACAATCAATATAATTTTGAAATAACATAGAACAGCCTTTAAGTTTATAAAATGGAAAAATGAGCTTTTTTTTGTATGCAAGAAAAATCATTTAAGTGGACACAGATTGATGCTATAATTACGCCAGTGGCGTTAGCAAGCGATCGAAAAACCTAACAAAAATTGAACAATTTCATCAAAATACTATGCAAATGGATGTTATTTTAATTAAAAAAGATATTGATTTATTTCTCTCCAGTTGTCGATCTCGCAGTAGGGCTGAAAATGATAAAATCTAGATAAATTTTACGTAGGCGTGGAGTGAGAAATTGAATGATCTGGGGTATTTTAAAATATCAAATGATTCGAGACGTCGTCGCCTCGAGAATATGGAATCGAGGACTGCTTGAGATTTTGAGATTAATACAATGAATTCTGACATCTACTTCCACCGTCTCTCTTTCATCTCGCAAAATTACTATTTAAACTAGGATATTTTATAAATTGATGTTTTCTTATGGTTATCGTGTTACATCGTCGCCAGATGGTCTATGGCATTGTTTTCAGTCAAATTTAGCAAGCATTTTATTTAGAAATATTTCATATTCTATGTATACCGACTGCTAAAAATCCTGGCGAATTTGTGTTCTTATTTGGGGTGACGAGATGTCGTTATTTTCTATCGATTATTCTTCATTTATTTCATAATTTCTATATTTTTGTCTATGTCGTGAATTACAATTTTTTATTTAGTTATGTAATGTTTTTATTGGTACATATTTGTATATGTATATGCTTTTCTCATTTTAAAACAAGTTGATGAGGATTGCTTTTATATCATTTTCTTGTAGTTCTCTATCGAATAAAAATTCTCCGATAGAGTTGCTCATTACTCAAAATTATCATTGTGTCGCTCTTTACCATCTGAAGAAAAAGCTAACCGTTTAACGTTAAGAATGTCACGTTTTGAAAATTGTAAGGGAAAAAAAATTAATCGAACTCAACCGTAATTAAACTCAACCTCATTCGTCCGTCCTTTGAGCGGATTATCAAAGGTAAATCTGAAATGGTTGGATATTAGCAGATACTGATAATATTTCTTATTCATTACTAATATTCTCCAATTTTCGATACTTTATAGGGCAACAGATCAAGAAGTTGATGACAGTGTTCTACTAACTTATTATTTTCATTTAAATAGATAGGATACTGCTGAAGATGACAACTTATTTAACCGAATATGTTCCAACCTTGTTTCATCAAAGAAAGAAACTCCTTCACCACACCTCCCTTACTTTCATCCTGGCATCATATTTTCCTCTATGATTTTCACCGAATCTAATTTTAGGTCTACATAATTATGACTTCCCTCCCTCCTTTCTATTTATGTAGTTAGATATATAGACACCATCACATTATACCAATGGGACACTAATTGTGGGCCAATCCTTTATATAAGATTTCTCCCCACAACCATTCATATTTCATCTCAATACCTCTACCCTTCCTAATCTTATTTAATGAGTTTCTTCTATATATCGTTCCATGTCTACACTATACTTTCCGTATTCTCATTTTGCTACTGTCCTTGCATTTCTTCGAAGCTTATTTCCATTATTTCTAAATATTCAAGAAATATACTATTCCACCCATTCTTGTTGGTTTAATACAATTTGCAATTTGCATCATACTTTTAAGGATCTCCTTCAATATGTTTGAACTCTCATGCTACCTCAGCAAACCGATACATAGATCCGAGACCCAGACCTTGCTATTTTATTCCTTGGACGTAGATGTTATTACATATTTACATACTGACGATATTTGTTCCGATTCTGGTTACTGTTGGTTCTTTCTCAACAACATTCCCACAAATTATTGTTGTACTAAATCCTTCACAATATTCTTCTCCATTACTGCCTTTTCGCCACTCGAACTCGTCTTTAGTTCTGCTACTATCAATATTTGTATTTATCGATCGGCTTGATCCCCACTAGAATTCGCAATATTTGTCCTTATTTCACACTTCGTCTCGTCCTTCGTTTCAGTGATTTTGATAATAGTCGGGTTGGGTTGGCTGAAATGGGGACACGACAATTTCAGGTGATGTTTTCACAGTAGGACGTGATCATAAATCGCTTACAGCTATCATGAAGGCCATTTCAGACATGGTATTTATCTCATAGACCCCTAACTCTTGACCAAAATCTCCGTGAAATTTTAAACTTAAACTTAAAAAATCGTATTTAAATCAAAATTATCAGATTTTGTTGGTAAATATCTAAACATTTCTCCACGTAGGCGCATTTTTGATGCTCTCCTCAAAGAATTTTCGCGCCATCTCCTTCTTTCAATTCAACACCTCTTGTTTCCCCTCCTCGTCGATTGAATTTTTTCCACCTATGAGAGTCTTCAGAGTGGTGAAAAGATGAAAGTTTGAAGGCGACTAGTCAGTGGAGTATGCAGGGTGGTTGAGACCTAAAGCGCCTCGGTGGCTTCGTCAACACTCCCCTCCGTTTGTTTTGAATTGCTCTCTTGAGCTTTTTTTAGGGTCTCACAGTATCATGCTGCATTAATAGCCTTCCTCTGAGGCAGAAACGCGATCAAAATGACCCATTTTCGATATTAAAACATAATGGCAATGATCTTTTTTGCCCGAAATTGATCTTTCGAATTATTTCGCAGATGGTGAACTGTATTTTTGAGGCATGAGTGTAATGAGCCACCCATATTTCATGTTCAGCCACAGTCGAGGTCACAGAAAATTTCCACCATAATTCAAATCGCTCAAGGAACATCGCGACCGCCAGCCACCTGATTTACTTTGTGTTGCTCTGTCAATTGTCTAGGGACCCATCTTGTTTTGTCAATGGTTTTGTGTAAGAAAGATCTGGAGAGTCCACTGTAAAACCGGCGGTCTTCAGGAACAATGTTATCGATTTTTTGCTCATCGGTCAATATGGTCTTCCACACCTCTGATCGTACTGAACATTCGTTTTGCCATCATTAAACTCCAATGCCAAAAACAGTTGGTATTTTTCTTTCAACGAGAAGGAAACCTGATGACCTGATCCGATGTTCATCGCGAATTCGGTTAATTGGTATAATACAACAGATTTCGTAGCTTTTCCATAGCACCCACGAAAGTTGACAGAACACCAGCCATGATTTCCGCGCATACAGTTTAGTTTCATTATATGATAAAAATTGTATGTATTCGTTCTTTAACCGTTCACTCGTGGCTCTTCTTCTGATAAACGCGAGGGCTATTATTTTGCGGATTATTCGGAAACATTTGTTTTTGCAGAAAAGGAGGCAATGGAAATTTGGCATCTATGTTGTTTATGTTTAATTATATTATGTTTTTCTAAGTTTCAGGTTATACATAGTCTCAGTGTGTAGTGCATTGTTGTATGGGTTACTAGTTTGCTATTGAAAAATCCTGACGTATTTTAAATAGAATTCAACACAAGCCTTACCGAAAGTAGGAATATCCCGATGAATTACCAAATTTTTATATTTTTGTCTATTTTATGATAATTGCGATCAATTATCATAGAATATCATATAATTTCGAAAACAGTGTCACAGTCAAATGTCAGGGACTTCAGTGACACAAAATTGAGTTAGGTAGTCCAACATTAAAACGACAAAAGAAAATAACAACCTAAGATAGCTACTTTCTAATTGAATATATAAATATATCGTCATAAAAGTTAGAACTGAACACTTGGAACACAGGATTTCTCGACATTAGTCTTGCAATTGGGTTGGGTTGGGTTGTGTTGGGTTGGGTTGTTACAATAACAGGGAACAATCGACTTTATAATAAATTATATTGCACAAAAAGTTTGCTCCGGCAATAGCTCTGGGAGTATCCAAAGAACCCATATTCAGTATTCCATCCATGATATAGATCATACTTCTTAAAACTTAAGTATTTTAGAAAACGTTGCTGAACTCGTTCAAGTTGAAGTTTCTGTAAGACGTAAATTAGGCTCTAGACAGCAGAAGCGTACACCAGATTGTTACGCATCAGAATGAAGTAGAGACACTTAATTGCATCTTGGTCCGAAAAATGTTTAGAGTTCCACATAACAAATCCAAGAGCATTAACTGCTTACTGTCGCGCATGCATTACTTGGTCTGTAAACTTTAATTTGTCGTCAAATAAAACACCTAGGTCTCTAACTATGGATTGGAATTTTTAAGCATCTGACAGTTGCGAATAAGAGCAAGGGCATTGGATTCCGATAACAGCATAGCCTTCAATAGACGTGAGAGGTTCTCAACAAACACGATATTTATGAGCATATTTCTATTTAATTTTTAATTATTTGTACGTAGGTGGTTTTTGTATTTCTTCATGTATGTTCAAATATGTCGTCGACAATGACGTTCGACAATGACGTTCGACAATGACGAAATGTTTTTTATCAATGTTAAACAACTATTCTCGTGAATATTATTAATAATAATATTAATGAAACGTAGAAGTTTAACTTAAATTATCGTATTGAATTTTTGGTAATTTGCTGTAATTTGCAATGAACTGAAAAAGCAGCGACTTAACTCAATTGTAAAGTTAACGACGGTGTGTCCATTTTTGAATTTTAGAGCATTTGATGTAACAATGTATAAAACATCTGTTTTTATATTAAGGCGCTCAAGAGTGTGAAATAAAACGTACGGAAAATGGCAGGTCATTTCTCTTTTATCCGGGAGCACGGAACACCGATCCGCAACAATTACGTCTACTGTGCAGCGCGTAAATTATTTGGCTTCTAATCGATAATCGATACCTGAACAGACACACACACACACACATACACGAAGAATACAACAGTATATTTTACATCGAATATCGCAATTGATCGTCATCGGGACAGTGCAGGCGGAAAATTCGTCCCTTTATCGACGCGAACGACAGTGTGCGGCCGATGCCGACGTAAATTGAAAATTTTCCTCTCCTAGATTTCAATTAAAGGATATTTACGAGCACTCGATAAATAATTCATGTCTGCAATAAATTCGCGAAGGCATTCTTCGTTTATTTACGATTTGATTTTATTTTTAGACACGCAAAGTAATATTGGCTTTAAGACGATATGAAATATTGACGTCGTGTGTCGCTGAATTGTTTTTCATGAAAGGTACCGAGGAAAAGATGGATGGCATTTAGCGGGGGCTAAAATGATAGATGAGGGAAAGCGTTTAAACAGACTTTCGTACAGGTACACGACCTGACGAACATGCGGGCATAGTCGAGTCTGTGTCTATATTGATTTACGATAACCAAAATTAAAACAGGACGAGCTCTTTGCGAGTATATAGTAATGCGATGTTGAAGAAGAAGAATTTTACGAAAAGAATGTATTTACTTGTTTAATTGATGCTAATTGAATAAATGTTTTTGCTTTCTTTCAAGGTTTTTTTTCAGGATGTAATAGCTATAATTTTGCGCGAACTGCTTCGCTTGTCCTGAAAATATGGCACTCGTTACGCGAAATAAACTGGGCCAATAAACATCTATTTTATCATTGGTTTCGAAATCTACGTTTTTTAACGTCAATTAATTTTGAAAAATCACTCATTAATGTAGAAATTAGAACTAACTGTAACAATTTTTCAACCTACATGTAACTGCATTTTAAAAAATGCACAGACTCTAAAAAGGATTTGGGAGTGTTGGTATATCTTGTGGGAAAGTTTTTTAAAGGGCACTACATGATGATCGAATTGGTGCAAAGTGAGCATTTTTGCGGTAAATTTTTGAAAAATTTAAAATTTTTTAAGTCAAAACGGCCCTGGTTATAGACTGAAAAAATTGACAGGATACAAAAATAATAGAAATTTATTGAAATGTCTAACATTGAATTTGTTTTTTCTTTAAAGAAAAAATTGCACAAATCATATGCATAATGAATAATCCAAACTCATTGGAGGTAATTTGACTTTAATGATGGGGGGGGGGGGCATCAAACTTCACCTAAGCTTTACGAAACTATTCGTTTCCAAAAATGTCGTTGAAGTTCATAGTTTGACGTTTATTGATAAAAATCAATCGAAGCTGGCACTGACGACGATAGACTATAGCTGCATGTAACGAGAGTACGCGAAAATTTCCGATGTTAATTTGATCATCAAAGTCCATTGTAACCTTCATAAAATATTTAGAACTTAAAATGTTTCCTACGCAGTAAGAACCTAATGATACTTTACCATATTTTTCCTTATATAAGAAAACGATTTCGAGGTCTTGTCCAACAACAGTTAGCACATTTCTGCTCTATGATGAAAACCAAGTTCAAATCCTATGGGGAGCTTTTCAGTGAAGCACAGCGAGGACATATGTCAGATTGGAAGCAATTGTTGTTTAATTTAAAATAATTCAGTATAACGGTTTAACTATGTATTTTTATTATACCCCGTACAATCCCTGATCATTGTAGTTCATTTGGGTTTATTGAGGGGGGGGGGAGCTTCACGAAATTATTCTTTTTCAACTTGTGGTCGAAGTTTATACTTTGACCTCCATTGGCAAAAATCAATCGAAACTGATACTGACGACTGCAGGTGCATGCAACGAGAATATGTGAGAACATCCGAGATAATTTTGGGGAACATCAAAGGCTATAGCAACTTTTATAAGATATTTACTATATTTCCTGCGTAGTAAGACCCTAGTGATACTTTGTCTCATTTTTACTTTAAAAGAAAAAATGTTGCCATTTCGACACTGAATTGGAAAATAGTTAGCAGCCCGCGCAACATGCGCTAACACTATCGTTAAAGTAGATTCCAACCCAACAGCGCTGGTCCCAAAACCCAATCCATCTAGTGCAATAGCTACAAAAGTTTATTGAAGTTCTTTCGACAATTTTGTGAACTGCAGCTGATATAATCAAATGTCAAATGGAAGAGCGAAATACGTGGCCATTATTTGAACCTGGAGTTCGAGCAACGCCAACTAACTTTAAGCAGCTGCAGGTGATGCAAAACAAAAGTTTAAGGCTTACTGTACGTTATGCTATTTGATGGACATAATTGATACAATAACCGAACACAAAAATAAAACGTCGACGAACAAGCTTTCATTCGTGAGTTATCATAGGAAACGCTAGAGATAGCGTACGAAGACAGGTCAAACAAACGCAACGCCTATGTGATTTGTAAAATAAATTCAAAATTCATAAAATTAGCCAAGTAGGAGATTTTAACGACGTGCACATTCAACGTATTTTTCAGCACACGTCGAATCCATCCAGCAATCTATAAATACCATAAGGGTACATTTTATGAATCCCAGTTGAAATTTATTTGGTTTTGTGTGACGAGTTCAAAACACCAATGCTATGGTCGCTTATATATAGGAAATCGTATAAAAGGATAATTAAAGCAGCTCGGATAAGGTCGTGCGGTTGGTAACTTGTTGTGTTGTTGTTGTTGTTCTCGAATACTACAATCAATGTAAGGTGATTGATTGCAAAATAAAAAGAGCTTCACTAGTTCAATTTTTATTTCTATTAAAAAAGACGAAAACCGAACCACTCACTTTTAATCATTTAATTAATTAAAATACGCAATAAATATATGGATTGTATGCTTCAGAAAACTTTTAATAAGTCATATAAACACAAATAAGTCTACAATGAATTTCTGAATAATATAACAGTGAAATAAAATTTCGCGAGTTCATAAATACTACCCAACCCTGAGGTTTGCATATTTCCTTTTTCCACACCATTAGCGATCAACCGGACAAACCGATTCATGTTCCAAAGCACAGATAATCGAAAAGCAATATCCGTTTTTCAGGATCATGTAAACATGTTGTCATGAACAAACGTAGAATGAATATATACGACCCTCTCCAAGTTGGGTCAAAAAAATGCCCATTAATCTCATACTATTATAATCGATTGCATCGAATACATTGCTAACACTTCATTTCAAGGAGTCTCTAGGTTAAAGCTCCAGACCTGCGAAAGCGATCGTATTACGAAAGGTAATGTGGCGCTTGTTAGTGCCGCGTCCTTTGAAACACAAGTGCCGCGGCGTAACGCGGAACGTGCACGGATCGTCGCGATCCGCCGATTCGCAACTACGTGTTATCAAGATTGCGTGCCGGGGAAACGCGATTCCCGTCCGTTTGCTCAATTCTCCACGTCAAGAGTGAAATGTTACTGCGGCGCTCGGGCGATTCAAAAAATGAGACTTTATTTTACAACGTCGTGTGTTTTGTACACGTTCTGAACGCGTGGTCATATTTCCTGGGATAAATGGCGTAATTGTGGTCGTATAAATTTATTTTCGGGAGCAGAGCGCGAAAAACATCGGCACGATTTGATATCACAAGGGCTTTTCATTTTGAAACGAACGCGCGATATTGAATTTTGTATGTTGCTGTATTGTTGCAATTTTCAAATTTAATTACGGAATCGTATAATTAAATTTGCTGGACATGTACAAATATTATTAAAACCATTAATTAATTAATGTTTATATAATTTGCTTCGTTCAAATTAATCCAAAATATATATTACATAATATCGGCATAATTAATAAGTGAGCTATAAAACCGGAATGGAAATATATTCATAATTAAAATATAAACGTTAATTACATTCGTGGGAATGCACACTTCTTGAAAAATTCGGTGTTAATCGGATTTTTTTCGAGTATATGTATCCAATAAATAGTCCAGGTATGTACGTTGGAATGATCAGGGTTAGTTGCTCGTCATGAGAATGTCTGAACACCCTCTCGCGCTCCTGTACCACCATTAGACTCATTGGTGAACCAAAAACTCGTTAACACCTCCTGTTCGGAGGCGTTACAGTAAATTTCTTGTTTGCAATGATGATTAAATATAAACAAATATTTGAATATAATTAATATTTAATAACAGAATGTGAAATTAGAATGCCAATGACGTTACATAAGCTGTTATTTTTTTTCCATTTGCCACTGCTACCAACATCGAATCTATGCAAAAATTGTCAATTTCGTGATTTTAAGACGATAACTGAATTTAAGACTAAATATCTATAGTAAATTTCGGCAACTTAAGGGCACCATAGTATAACAATTAAATGTTTTTAGAAATTGTCGTTTGATTTCCTTGAACCCTCACGGACACCTCTAACAGTAGATTAGTTTATTTCCAGTAGCCCCATATTGAGGACATTTTTACGATTTGTGTACTGGACATTTTGAACAATCTGTTTCCGGCTGCGACAAATTTCATGCAGTAGTTGCGTTGGCTAGTCTTTTATGGCGTTGTATCGCCGCCACCAGCGACTTCGAAGTAGTTCAATTTTTATGAAAGTTTTTATTGAACAATAGAGCTTCGATCCCAGCTCAACTCAATTCAACCCGACACAACCAAACCTTTGGCTTTGCGTTGCGTACAAGGAAACGTCAAAAACCATTTATATATTGAATTAAACGTTTACTTTCTTAAGCAAGTTTGTGAATCCAGCTGGGCTTTGAGTTATTCTACAAGGTGACGCAGAATGAGCTATGTGGTTTTTTCCAGTATTTTGTGAAGTAGACTTTATTTTTCAAACCAACCAGCCATTGTGTTGACACAGCGTGCGGTTCGCACCCACAGCGTCAACAATAAACCATTTGGCTGGAAGTTTTCGTCAACGTGGGTCTGTAAGAACCCCTTGCTGGAAGACCACCTACCGTGAACACTGCTGAAAATATTGAACGGGGAGAGCGTACAGCATAGTCCCACAACATCAACAACGAGACGTTCGACACAACTTGGGCTATCGCGGCGGTCGCTGCAGAGAATTTTGAACACATTACACTTGTTCCCATATAATGTTCAACTTGTGCAAGATTTGAAGCCGACAGACTACCAGGAACGGCTTGATTATGCCATTCGTTTCCGTGAAAAATCAGAGGAAAATCCAGACTTTATTCACAATTTAATAAAGAGCGATGAAGCCCATTTCCTATTGAATGGCTACGTCAAAAAGCAAAACTGCAGGATTTGGGCTACGGATAATCCAATGGCAGTTCATCAGCGACAGTTACACTTTAGTCTACTGTTTGGTGCGCTGTATCGTCCGAAAGGATAATTCGCCTCAATTTTTTAAAAAATGAAAAATTGGTGATTCAATCTCTGTGATAAATATCGGACGATGTTGGAAAATTTTGTAAGGTCATCTGTGGAAAACCATCAAACCTTGTGGTTTCAACAAGACGGAGCCACAGCACATACTGCACGTGCCTCAATGGCTTCGTTAAGTTACATATTCGGCGAACGCATTATTTCGCGCACAAGCTATTTTAACTGGCCTCCACGTTCACCGGATTTAACAGCTCCTGACAGTTTTCTTTGTGGATATTCGAAAGAAAGAGTGTATGTTAACAAGCCAAGAACCATCTTCCAACTAAAAACCAACATTCGAAATGAAATCATGCCCATTACAGCCGAAATTTTGCGAAAAGTTATGGAAAATATGTTAAAAAGAGCCACCACTTACAGGACATCATTTTACAAACTTGATCAAAAGAAATTCCCCAATAATTTACTGTACTTAAAAAAATTATAATCAGCGTTGGGTTGGATTTGTCCTTGTTTGCACTCTCGAGTGCTTCGCTGTTTGCATTTCTAGGATTATTTGTGCATTGGACATGGTTGGCAGACTAAGTGAAGAAATATTTTTGTTTAAATTTTGGAATGTTTTAATTTTTGATTTCGCTTTATTTCTATTAAACAATTTGGGATTGCTGGATATTTTAATTTAATTATATAAATTAAAGAAATTTGGCATTTTAAACAACGATTTTCATTTACACTGAACATTAAAAAAAATTTAGAATGTTTGCATTTTTGATTTCACTCTTGATTCAATAATTTTCTTTAATTATTTAGAATTCATCGTATTTTTAAATTAACTTTTAATGTTTTAACAGCCTTGATCAATTTTCAGTTGCTTTAGTATTTTTGCCGGATACTTGAAAAGATTTAATCTTTAAATTTATTGGAATTTATTTTGATTTTTTCTACTATTTATACAGTTTTATAATTTATATGCGTTTTACGTCACAGAATAAATAGTTTGCCAAGTAAAGCAATTTTTCAACGAACCTTTACGCGCCATCATATATGCGGGTGATAGATGAGAAATAGTTCATGTTTGAGGAAAGATATGTGCTCGTGCATAAAATAGTGCGCATAACTTACAATTTCTCTACGTTGTATTTAATTTCACGAAGTTACCAGACTTTTGCTTTTGAGGTACAGGGTAAAGTTTAGAAGTGATATTTACGTAAATATATACAGTATGTTCACATGTCGATGCTCTTCATTGGCATATCGGTTGTTAGAAGAAAGAGCGAATCTCGTTTCAAATACATTCGGACTTTTTACAATTTTTAGATATTTTGAAAAAAACAATATTTCCCGATTTAAATTTTCATCAAACACTTTTTGGTTCGCTAAACGCAATTTTTTTCTTTATTATGGCGGTCATATTATTTTTGGATTAGTTAAAATTAGCTTTTCAATAATGTACAACATATAAATAAATGTTTATTTATACGAGAGATCCGAAAAAAAATTTACTCTAATACGAATTAGTAAAAATGCAATTGATGAGAGATTTAGAACTTTGTGCACTAGTTATTGATAAGTAATTACCGTGAAGCATTGACATTGAGATACACGTGGACGTGTATTTCAAAGCAAATAGAAACTCTGGAAATGCTTGCACTAGTTATGCTCAGCGTTTTCCGGAACGACCACAACCACACCGGTCGAAGCTTCGAACCAAAAAGATCTAACCACAAAGTTAACAATGCTGATATATGTCAAAATAATATTTTGCAAAATGTTATGAACAATCCAAGTACATCGGTACGTAGAGTGGCTCGAGAAACTAGAATTTCGAAATCCAGTGTTTATAAAACGTTGAACAAAAAACAAATACCACCCATATAAACCAACAATAGTACAAGGTTTAAGCGAAGATTACAATTTAGCAGTTGGTACCTAGAAAAATATGATGATGCTGATTTTCATAGGAAAATACTTTGGGCAGACCTTCATTGACATCTTTTTTGTTTTTTTTGAGATTTTGTTTGCTTATGTTAGATAATCACTGAATCGATCCTTTCAACTTTGTTGGCAATTTAACTGGTAATATATATTAGGAGCTACTAACGAACGAGATAATGCATGTCCTAAGACAAATTGTTAACCCATAAAAGATGCAAAACATCTGGTTCCAGCCCAGCCTATAATTCTATAATGACGTACAACCATTTTTGAGAGAAAATTTTAATGAGAGAGTATTTTCAAATAATGGACCAGTACAATGGCCCACGAAATCACTCGATCTTACCACCCTTGAATTTTATTGTCTTCATAAAATTGTCTTAAAGGCGTTACACAGTTATTGAAGAAAATTGAAATCGGCAAATATTGGTTTATTGAAAATAACTCAAAATTCTAAAAAGTACAAGTAACTTCGAAATAATATTCTGCAACAATTCTGCCATTTATCCCTTGCTATATCGCTTGTAATAACTGATGGTTGATGGGTATCGAAATGTGGCCACACTATAGGCAAATAAATGAAGTGAGAAGATCGAGAAAATAAATTAAAGGTGCGCATATGCTTCTATTGATGGAGAAAGTAATAAGTATATTGTCCAATATGGAGGACCAGTTAAGTTCATTTTCACAAACAAATCAGTCGAGTCTTTTAGATTTACGAAATATGTATGCAAATTATATTAAATACTTTAATACTAACAAGAATAATAAACAGATACTAGAAAGTACCACAGATTATATATGCGTCATATATCAGGAGTGGGACGGCGACAACCCATATCACGCCCCTGCTGGTGATTCAAAACAGTGTCCTTGGTGTGATTCATTAAAGAAAGCTCCGACTTAAAAGATCACAGAAGACAACAACGTTACATCGAAGTGCTGTACGTTTATTTGTAAGACCTTTTTCCTTTGAAATGATTTTTGTCTTATTCTCGTTTTCTGACCAAATTTCAAAATGTCTTCTTCCAATGTGAACACCGAATATGTGTTTAGTGAACAAAGCATTTTGGAATATATCCAGAGCCGTAGGCAGTAAAGATATTGAAAATAGTTTGGAGCAAAAAATGCTAAATATGAAGAAGAAGTTATACAATATTTAATGTTTCAAATTATTATCAAATATTCGAAAGTTAGCAATGGTGCAACCAAATCCACACCACAAACTATATGTAGCGTTGCAAAGACCGAAATAACAAAGTAGTAGTATTCTTGGACGATCGCTTCACTATTTTTAGTAGTGTAGTTAATGAACATACTATGATTCGTATAGTTGATCAGTTAAATCAGTTGAAGACAAGAAAATAACAGAAAAGAGCATCCCTTGTTTAAGATCTCAGGGCAAGGGTGAATCGGTTATCTAAGGATGTTTTGTGTGTCATTGCATTTTTTTGTGCATGAAATGGGTGAAAATAATAAACATAATAGTGGAGTCCGTTATTTACAAATGTGTGATGATAAAGTACAACTGTATTAGTGTGTTCAAAGTTCAAATCACGGTGCAAGATTTTTGACTTTTGACGTTTCTGAAGGTAAGTCATATTCGATAAAGGAATACAGTAGCTTTGTATGTAGTCCAACATTTCAGCATGTTTCCCTTGGAGAATGAACATTTTTATTTAACGATGGGCCCCATCGTGGTGTTCACTTGACAGCTATTTACGCATGACATGTGTAGTGATGCCAAAATATAAAATATATAAAATTAGAGCTAAACTGCTTAAAATACGACACAACCCACTTTCTATTGCCAGTCACGTAAAACACCAGAATTCTTATCATTACAAAGTTACGCAAATTTAGTTCACGGTTTTAAATGACATGAAGTGTGTGATCAAGGACGATAGGCTTACATAAATATTTTGTCAATTCTACCATTAATTTGAATAAACCTTGATAACTTGGGAAATATTAATAAAAATCTTACCTTGGACAGCAGAGCAGCAGAGTGTTTTCGAAGAAACTCATAACTGACTGACACGCAACATTTTTTTGCATATTGCGATAGCTGACATAGATTTGTCAAAATTGACACCAGCCACAGCCGTATCTCAACGAGATGGAGATATATCGAAGTTGTTTGCATCGCAGAACGCAGAGATTCAAAACTCCAAGATTAAGCTCGGTGTTTTCATCGCGGAAGCACACACCGCTCGTTATTTATTTATTAGAAAATAACCTATTTTATTAATATAATATTTATTAGTATGTTCATATTTTCGAGGCGGTTTAATAATACACAATACGTTGCTTACATAGTCTTCACTTCATAGAGGATATCTAATAAGATGTAGCGTCACTATTTGCCGCCAGCTGAGCGCACATTATTTATTATTTGCTTGTTCAAATGTTCAGCTCGGGGAAATAATATTTCAGTCATATCTTCCATTAATGCATGCTATCTAATGTATTAGTATACGTGTTCGAGTAAGTAAGCAAGCAACTGCACCTCTAGCTAATAAATGTTTCAAATCAAAATTAATTGAAATGCGAGGAAGAAGAGTGGCCCTGATTTTTTGCAATAGAATTTTAAATCCTGCTGATGAAATGAGTATTTCAAAACAAGATAGTTTAAAAACATAATAATCGGCCATTAAAAGCACATGAGAGTTGCCTTCACAATTTTGCAGACAAATACCAATGGGTATAGGGAAGTAATGAAAGACAAAATTGGATTGGATTGGACGAAATTAAAAAACAATTCTTGAATTCGGCGACAGAACGTCATGATACGAATGGGGAGATCCACGTTTGAAATAGTGAGGGAAACACATTAATAATTTCTATCTCGCTCCACAACTTCAGAATAAATTGTATAAGAAGCTCGTTTGGTTTTAATTTGAAACTGCAGTTTAAAAATTCGACAATATTTGTATGTTCTTGTTTCGAAAAGATATGTTCGGTATCCAACCCAACCCGACCCGACCCCTGCGGCTTAACAGTCTGTAACTAGTTCTGAGTTTGACATTTTGGTCTTTTTGTCGACTTTTGTTACATTTATGTTATAAAGCTTAGTACAGAACCCAATTGGGTTGGGTTGAAAAAATATAGCCTTACTGAACCAAATTTTGTGTTTGATTTATTAAAATTGATCATTATGTACAAAATTATTAACAAACATAATATTGGCTTGGGTGCCCATCATAAGGCGTTGTGATTTTTCTTCGTTTTTTACAAAAGGTCACAAGTTGCTGTGTTTGGTTTAGATCAAATTCTGTTCCTGTTGACCTTACGCACAAAGTATTGGTTTAATTTGTAACGTATGATTATTTCTTTGCAATGTCTATTTAATTTTCAGAAATAAGTTTTCGCATTCATCTCCGTCATGCTTAGTTTAATTAGTGTTAATTATATTTAGTTCAATTCTCGTGTTTTGTGATTAAGTTGGTTTGGATTTGTTTAAGTTCTGCAAGAAATTGAGGAGCTGAGATAATAGAAGGTATGCTCGATTATATCAATTCCCTTTATTGAGAGACTTAATTCAGAGTTAATTTTCAAAAACTCCGTTACCACTACGATTATTAAAGTGATGTGAATACCCAACCCAATCCAATCCAATCCAACCTCGTTCGGTGGGCATAATGGAACATAATTATCTAGCTATGATTGTATTGGTAACCACGAGCAATGGCAAAGAACGTAATAAAAATGCAGACTATGATAAAAGATTTGGTCGAAAAATTACACCTGGAAAATTTTTCGCAAGCCACTCAAATACAATGAAACTGGGTAACAAAACAATTTCCGCCTTGATGGCAAGAATTACGTAAATTCTTTATCAAAAGGAACTACAGTAATTCACATTTTTTTCAGATGAAACACCTGGATACCATATGGGGACAGATAATAGATAATACATTATGAAAACAACTAGTGGGTAATTCTGAGTTGTTTGTGTCTACCCTAAAAACTGAGAGCTCAACATGAAAAAATATTAACACTAAGACAAGTTGATCGGCTGAGTTAACTCCCTTGCATCCAAGAACAAATAGATAACCATATAATTTTTGGGCTATAGTTATAGAGTAAGAAGAGGAGTTAATTTTCAAAAAGAAACTGCCCATCTTAGTTTATAATTTATCAGCGTCGATTTTCTTTCGCAGAAACGATTCAGAAACGATCATATAATAAATCTAACCCAACCCAATCCAATCAAGTCTAACCCAACCCAATCCAATCAAGTCTAACCCAACCCAACCCAATCTAGTCCAACCCAAGCCAACCGTACGTTATTTTTATTTATATATATTTTCTTTTTATTTTAATTAAACCTTCTTATATAAAGTATATTTATTCATTATTAAGTAACTGTTTGAATGATCCCTTAAAGCCGTGTTCCATTCTAAAGTGTTTAGTTAACAATATCCGTATCAATAGTGTAAAGTATCTCAAACCAAGAACCATTCTAACAGCATTTCCATCTAAGTCTTCATGAGGCAACTACACCAATAAACATTGACGAAGAACTCATTTATTAATTCATAGGAGGATGACAATACATCTACAGGGGACGTTCGACCGTTCCTCACCATAAACATCTGCGCGAAAAGACCTTGTGATACTGCGGATCGTAAAAATCGAACGTGAACCCCTTCGTAATCAAGTTTAGGGTTGAGAGGCACGGATTTGGTACGACGTTATATGCATATTAATTCAGCAAAACGATGGTAATTTCCGTTCCGTAACGGAGGCTAAACAATGTTAATATAATCATCAACTTACTGCATCATTTTCAACAAACTTATCAATAGACAATGCATAAATAGTTGTCATACACCAGCTCTTTACGATTTCAAAATTTCAGTATTGTGGATAAGGGTCCAGTGGCGCTATGGAATATTGTAGAACAATGAATGGAACCAAACTGTAGGCCCATGATTCCAGAAGAAGTGAGTTAGTGCACTTACCTCCATGGAATGAGTGTGTAAATGGTTACGTTAGAAAAGGTGTTACTCAGTGGAGATTTGAAATATCTAAATTGATTACACTGCGCCGCATTTAGACCTATATGTTACCATATTTTTCATCGAAATTACTTGAAATAAAACATAAGAAAACGAAGAAACCACAATTTAGAGCACGATTCATTGATCACTCAAGACACAGTAGAACTGTTTCGAGTTGTTGCGAGTATTGATCAACGAAATATCGATTTAAAATGTCGATAAAAAAACTCTTACATAGATATGGCGTTTTGTAATATTTGCGTAATAGCATAAAAATAATCGACATTCGTTTCATCCAAAAATGTACAAGGCTCTATTTTTTTAGAGTTCTCTTCAAGGTAATATGTGTGTGATCGATATATTATATTAGAACAGGTGTACTACAAAGGCATGCAAACGTGTACATGCATATAACGTGTAGACATACCCTTTCGTATATGGCCCAGGTGTATCAGGTGGTGCAGTCATGGCCAGCGCCTTATAGCGCGCCTGTTCGTCCGTTGGCAGTACTATGTCTACAGATCTAGATCTCAAAGTAACGTTTGGCCCGACGGGAACTTCCAAGCTAACCCCGGAGTGCTGCAGTTCTTCAGTTTTTCCCTGAGACACCTTCGAGAAGCACGAATCAACCGAGGCGGCGCGGTCCCGCTTTAAATCCGGCACTTGCAGGTATATGTCTCGAACGACCAGACCGCCCGGTATGGTGACGACTTCGCCTTCCGAGAGGGCGCCCTCCGAAGCTCCGTCGGAAAACGGCTCAGAAACCACGTCCGACATATTTTCGATCGAATTGCCCGTGGGTTCGCCGAAAAACGCCTCCTGTCGGTGAATCGACTTTCGGCGAACGGGCGTCGACGCGACGTCGTCGGCTAGGAAGCACTCGATGATGGGAGAAGACGGCAGAGGAGGAGGCGATTGCAGTGGAGGCGCCGGTATTGTCGGCGACAGCGTCACCGTTATGGCGCATTCCGGCACGGTTTCTTCGTCCATTTCGCTGGACGAAGTGTCGCTGATGCTTAAACTACTGAGCTGGAGGTCGGGCGGTTCCGGCGGTATGTCGTCGGCGGCGTGCAATTTGTTGTACTCTTCGACGCAAACACAGTGGACGCAGTTCACGCGAGAGCTTGAACTTCTCCGTCGTTGGAACCGTTTGGGTACCTCCAGAAAATTGCTGGATTCTTCGCTGCCGCCCGAATCCACGCTTCTGGACCGCTGGCCGGGGAATTGCGGCACGCGAAGCAAACTGTTCGGACCGGGTGGTTGCCCGGTCTGCTGTCTTTTAGCTTCCAGCTGTATTTCGTCGAAGGAGGCGGATCGTACCTGCTTGGGTACCTCTAAACTGCTCTGGGTTTTCATCTCGGCGCCTGTCGGAGTTCGGGAACGCTTGAAGGTGGTGCGGAGCCGATTCATGGCTCAGCGTGGGCGTTCGCCGGCCTCGTCACCGGCGTCTTTCATTCTGTTAAATAATATTTATTAGTTTAGGGATCGTGGCGGACAAAAATTTCGTTTTCTTTAAGTGCACACCAAAGATTCACATGTTAAATTTCAGAGGTTTTGTTTTAAAACTTGCTTTAATCCAATTCAACATAAAATAATCTTCGAAACCAATACAAATCACTAATGTATTTTCTATGTAGATCATAAACTAACCATGAAAAATTTGTCCATAGAAATAAATATTTCATTTCATCCCGAATACTAGACGAGTGCTTTCCAGATCTATAGTTATTGGTTCTTAAATGCATTTACTTTTCATTACACAATTTCGTTAATAAGCAGCGATAAAATTGCTTTCTGTATTGTCAGAGTTGCAGAATATTTTAAGAAGTAATTGCTCAGATCATAGTTAACCAGTTGTACTAGGCTACGTCCCCAGAATAATTGTATAAAAATTGTAGCCTAATTTTTAATCATAATACAACCTTATTTCTAATATACTATAACGTGAAATGTGGATTCAGAGCTATTCTATTAATTATTAATTTATTCCGTAACTAAAAAGCGACAGAATGTAAAGAAAAGAGAAAAGTTTGAGTGCAAAAGTCATATGAGGTTTACTAGGAATTAACAGGAATTAACTAATGTAAATTTTGCCGTCCAACTTTATCATCTTTGAGCCATTTTTGCTTCCAAAGATGGATAAAATGTAAAATGTCAGGTGTAATGCTTATCAGCCAGTTTAGCAGTCAGTTTATGAAATTCTGAGTCTGTTGTGCTTCTGACGACGCTAAGTGATGAAAATCCGGCTTCGCAAAGAAACGCAAAAGCAAATTGCGTTACGGAATATGTATTTATTTAAGAAGTTTCTTCAAAGCTCTTTGAATTCAAGATTCAATTAGGGGACGCCATTTATATTATAAAAATACTGACCTAGTTATTGCTTGATGGTCGAGCTCTTTTTGTATAATTGCAGTGATATTCATTCGTGTATACGATGAAAGCTCTGTTATTAACTTAAATTAATTTAATTTTAGAAACAAGAGTTGTTCATGCTAAACGGCGTTTAATGTAACACAAGCATCGTTTCACACGAGTAGCGTTCTGAAGCACCGTTAGAGCCCTCCATGTAACCAACGAAAGCTTTAGTTATCACTGCTGGAAAGGTATGTTATTGTAATTTGACGTTAACAGTGCCATAACATGATGCCAGGACGGACAAATACGCGGCTGCGAACAATTGTGTTGATATATATGATCTATTTACATAAAGCGTGCCATTCGTTTTTATTTAATATTAAGCCTACGTTACATATTACCGAAAAGGCGCCAAGAAGTTAATAAATAACGCAAACAAATTCCCCATGTCAAACGATACGTTCATGCTTATGGCCGTGTTGACATTATGAGTGTGTCGTAAAAATATCTGCAAATATTAGCATACGCTAATAATACCGGCTTATATTCCTGAACGCCACTTTACTTGATGAACCCGCACTAATAACCTGCCTTCGTATAACCGGTCGGTCCGTCCGCAGTCCGTACACATCGCCATTCAGAACGAGCCGGCTTTCGTGGGGGCTTTGCGCTTCCCATTTAATTTCCCCGAACTTTCGTTCCGATACTTCCCATGCGTCTCGTATTATTAATCCGGCGGTTGTTTCAAGTGAAAACATTTTATCCATTCATGGAAATTTAATTTGGAGCTTTGGGGATTTAGAGGGCGGATTTGAGCGGCTGCGGCGCGGCCGAGGAACTTTTAACAAATGAAAGTAAGTTAACCTTTTCTGGTTGAGCGTAAGATGAAAGCGTGACGTGGTCGCTATTCCCGTTTGTAATTACATTAGTGTACCGGGTTATCCTTCAAATATATTTTCGTTATGAATGTAATTTACATGTCTGAGTGGGTGGAATGCAGACGTGACTCAGATTTGTTGATTGTCTAGCATTGTTTCGAATACAATGATTCATTTCCAGAGTCTTTGCTTGCATATTAATATAAAACTTTGTTGAAAATTTGGTATACAGAGTAGTAACAAACGTTCACTACGATGCTCCATGTAAAGTAATGACACTTAGTTGTCGACCAACTCCATATAAATAGATCTTTTCTGTGTATGAGATTCAATCATTAAGATTATTCGTTATTGCTTTTCTTTTTTGTGACTAGTATATGCATCCAAGTCTCTTAATTTCTATAAAATTAACTCGTAAATTTTGATGATTTATTTCACCGCGGACACAAAGCAACGTGCAATCCATTTTGAAGTTTACACCGACTGACCTACCACAAAAGTCGATGTATTTATATTCACTCAATTAAATAGTGGTTTAATTTTTACTAAAATCACAAAAGACACCAATTGTCCGAAATTTATATATCTTTCAAATTGCCTGAAAACCTATTTACTTACATCGAAATCTGTTAATTTCATTTTATCTAATTAAGTAGCTGGATACCTATTTACGATGTAAAAACACAAAATTAAAATTACCGATCATTGATTTCAAACATATGAGACAAACCAGTGTCTTTTGATCATATAAAAATAATTTTAGGTACATTTATATCCCCCCATTCACAGCAAATATTTGTGATTTGTCACCGATATCTATATAAGCAGTGAATTAATTTACGATTAGAATTGTGCTTTCTAATCGCCTCAATTACTGAAATAAAAGAATGGGACACTTTAAATATCAAATCTCTTTAAGAATTCTTCGGATTTCGTTACTGTAATTTAAAATAAAGATATAATAAAACATTTTGCAAGTTTATTGGATTACAGGATTTTAGATTTTGGATTTTAAGTCTAAAATCTTAGTAAACCAGTAAACTTGCAAAAATGCAATAGAATTCTAAGGAACTACAAAAATATAAAAATTGCCGAAACTTTCCAAATACAAATAAATACAAAAATCATGTAATTAAGAAATGCCTACAATTTATGTTGTTCGCGAATCGTAATATTCGAAAAGGTAAAAAATGTCTCTCGATTGTATGGAAGAAATTGTACTGTTGTAAGAATGAAAAAAAATTGTCGAATGTAACCATAAAAAATGAAATTTATCGAAAATGGAAACTTGCAAAAACAAAAAAAAAATTCAAAAAGCCAACAATACAAACATTATAAATAATGGCAAATATTAATATGAATATAAAAATAAACATTACAAAATAGTAAATAAATTAAAATTGTCATCAGCAAAAAATTAAAAATTGTGCAAGAATATGTAAAAGTAAGTTAATAATAATAAAAGTGGTAGGTACCAAACTATAGATAATGTAAAAACATCAGACTTGTCAAAACCCTTAATTCTTAAATTCCAAAATTCCAATTTTAAATCGAAGTGGAAACATATAAAAATTGTTTAAAATGTTACAAAATGTAAAAATTATCGAAAAGCTTAATTTATTTTTAATGTACAAATTATAAGAATGGCCCAAATTGTTTAAATTTTCAAACAAATTACAGAAATTTACAGAAACGAAATGTTTAAAATGTAAAAAGTCAAGTATTCAAACTTTAAAATTGACAAAAACAAAACTGCAAAATTGAAAAAAACAACGTTGCCTAAAATTTTAAATTTGTTTTTTTGCATTTGCATAACTAATACCTATACATAAAAAATCATTGCCCACATTATTTCAATTTATAAAGTGGTAAACACGTCGAAATATATTATTGTAAATATTTGTCAAAAGAAAAGAAACAAGAAAAAATTCTTAAGATTGAGAAATATCAAAATAGACAAAATGTAAAAATCCCAAAATCGTTAAAATTTTAAATATAGGAGAATTGTGAAATATTTCGATTTTGTCAAAGGTGAAAAATGTGTTCAAATTGTCCAAAGGTGACAAAATCGATACAATTCTAAAAATGCTACTAGGAGCAAAAAAAAATATATTTTTTGACAATGCAAACAAAAATAAGGATCATATACGTTAATTTAATTTAACCGATAAACAGCTATTTTATTACAATTGGAAATGGTGCAAATTAAATTTCATCCTCGTAAACCCATAAAAATCGTACCATTTAATTACACAGACAACAAATAACCATTTCTGCCAAAATTCCACCATTCTGCAAAAATTGCGGTGAATGTAACACCATTGGAGTCTTTTAAGTGAACATAACCAAACTATGAGTGACAAAAACTAATCAAGTACAACTTTTAAAAAAATAACAAAATGGGTAAGGTACTCCAAAACCAATTGTTTAGACGTTGTTTACTTTATTTAGGTTTATAGTTGCGTTGGGTTAGGTTGGGTAGCATGTAGATTAAAATAAAATTCACCGCTTTTAATCATAAACCCAACTCAGTGAAAATGAACTCACCGAAGCACGTTGGGAAAATGTCCGGTACTTCCCTTTAGGACACTCAATTCAAATCAATTATTTTAAGCATTGTTTGTTTCATTTAGATTTACAGTTGCATTGAATTAGTTTGGGTTGGGTTGCGTAGAGATTACAATATAAATTGAGCTGTCATTTTAATCACCAACCCAACTAAGCGAAAATTAAGCACATTTGGAAAAACCACTTGTTCTATATATAATTGATCTGTGACGTCATCAGTGTTATATGTCGATGCTTGTTATAAAGCTATTTTGTAAAATCATGCATGTCGTTAATTTTATGATTATTTGTCGTTTGTGTTAATAAAATCGTAATCGTAAATATTCAATAAGTCGTTTTCCAATTATAATTACAATTTAAATAAACTTACAATTCACACACTCTTATCATATAATTGTATAAATATTAAGTTGTGTAAAAGTTTGGCTCTTTCTTGCCGGGAACCCCAGTAAACTTATACCGGGATTTTTCTTTCGGCAAGAAAGGGCCAAACTTTTACACAACCTATAAGTTACAAATATTTATACAATTATATGATAATGATTATCTTTGTAATTTTTTTTAATAGTTTCTATCAAAGGACTCGCAAAATTAATTATCCATTGTATGTTGTAGTATGCATGCTTGGCTTGTAATCGATAGAAGAAATCAAAGCTTTTGTTAGAAAAAACAAAAAGAAAATAATTACTTCCTGCTGAATCAGATTGAGCAAATCAACGTAATTGACTGAGAATTAATTAATATGATTTAAAAAAATAAATGCAAGGACGTTCATTTTAAGCTCTAAGATGCACAATATAGTACATAAATCGGCAGTGTTGTGAAGTTTCTTATGCCTAGATAAATTTCGGAAAACTCGCGCAGTCGCGATGGAGCACATTCGAAAGAGCTTTTCAAATAAAACTTGTTTAAAATTTCAATGTCTTTAACAAATGGATTACATAAATTCAAATCGAGAAAATATTGATGAAACTACGTCACTTATACACATAAATAGTTGTAAACAGTAATGACTACAAATTAAAGTAGTTTGAAATTAAGTTTCTGGGTACTGAGATATTCATATTTTCTAATAAATCCTTTCTTCTGTAGGAGCAATTTTTTATTTTTTTTTTACAGTTATTGATTGATATGGGCAAAACTTTAATAAAAGTTATATTTTCTTGCAGACACTAAGAAAAAGTTATTAAAAAAGCAATTAATAAAATAAAAGATAAAAAGACAAAAACGACAACAAGTAAACGATATTAATAGGTTGTATAAGAATATTAAAAAGAAGCAGCCAGGGCTTGACAA
Organism: Geotrupes spiniger; assembly: GCA_959613385.1. Taxonomy (NCBI): domain Eukaryota; kingdom Metazoa; phylum Arthropoda; class Insecta; order Coleoptera; family Geotrupidae; genus Geotrupes; species Geotrupes spiniger. The sequence goes on along the minus strand of OY390735.1, from coordinate 10,672,213 downwards.
TTTCATATGAGACTTCAAGTTGTTTAAAATATCCGTAGACAATATTTGATTTAGTTTTACTTCTAACAATTTAATAGTGAAAAACAAGGTAAAAGGCTCATAATAATATATCTTGCGTAAAACTTAATTATCGCTCCAATATTTAATCACGTAATTAATTATCGCAGTCGCTTATTTTCACGACACGATCGATAGGTTCGTCTCAGCAAAGCACCCACAATGTAAATGCATATTGCTGGGAAGAGAGCAATGAATCTTCGGCGAATTTTGGTACCGAACAAAATTAATTTTCATATAAAATAAACTTTTAAACTCAAAGTAATTTTCCTTTAATTTGTGCTAATAATTATTCATATTTCGTACGTTTTACTATATCATAGCATATCCCGGAAAAATCCAGATAAAATTCCATTGTACAGATTTATTATGTTATGTGTTATTATCACAGAATCTTATTGTTAATATTTTTAAATTATGTTAATGTTAATCTATTTTTATTCAGTTTTAAAACAGTCCCCTTTCATCAACTACCAACTACGAATTATAGAGAATTTTTCCAATAATTATGTACAGTTGGTTTCAAAAAAATCGAGTACACTTCATAAATCAGTAGGCATGATTTTGAAATTTTTTTACAATGTAAAATTGTCTGTTTGGATTTAGGTTATATTTTATGTCATATTTTGACAACAAATGCACGTAGCTTTCAGAAAATCAAATACGGCATGCATGCATAGGTTCGCTCAACTTTGACATTTTATTTGTTATTGTGACATTGACAGTACTGATTTACTCCACTGAAAAAAACTGTACTCGATTTCATTGAAACCAACTGTATCCACATGCCCTGTGCTATCGTCTTCATATCTTTGCTCATCATTCATCATGATTGGCATTTTCCAAAATTAAATTTCATTGTATATTTTGCGATTGAATATGCCCCCAGTATTGTGTAATGAATATATTTTGAAATCTATCTAAATTTACTTCAGATTTGCACATATCTCGGAGACAACTTATTGCAATTTTAATGCTTGTAATATTGAACATTTCACAATACCAAATCCTTGATATAAAAAATCGAAATCCAAAATATTGCATATATGACCTACAATGCATATTTACTTATTATAAAATTCTCATTATTATCCTGTGTAATCATGCAGTGTAGAGACTAACCATTTAAATCATTATAATCCTACAGGATACATTAATCCATATTAGAAATATAGGAGAATGTGTGCCACTGAACCCTTTGAATTCAAATAATACGTGCGGATAAATAAACGTTACTAAAGCCTAAATCCATGTTATGTAATTGCTCGCCGGGCCCTTCACACATCGGGTGTCGTTTGTGCACCGGGTCCATTACGCTTGACGCCGTTTAATAGCATTAAAACATTACAACGGAACCAAACCGAACGAAAGCTCTATTCGTTTCTATTCGCGCGGTAAACACATTTAAGATTCACTGAAATGCGAATGAAACATGAACGTAATTTTTCACACACCAACGCCAAATAACTCGTCGCCGAAAACAAACTGGGATGTTCATGACTATCACGCCCGCAAGACAAATTGCCCCGGCCGCAGCGGCATTTTCAGCCATCTCCTCTGTTTATTCTGGTATCAAAATTAATGTATTTATCATTAGCATAAACAAACGCTTCGAGGCAGTACCAGGCAGGAGTCAAACCCTCGCGAACGCAAATTATAAATTCAGTTGTGCGTTTGTGTAATATTTATCTCTGATAACATCAATTAATTTGATGTTAACAGAGATAACATCAAAGCAGCAAACATTGTGTGAGGCCCCATATAGCCATTTACAGAAAAACAGACAGTAACAAGGCGCACATAAATTAAACTAAACTATACGGCACGTCAACTTACTACGGATAACGTCATCGACTTTACTTTTACGATATATCTTAATCTCCAGGAATTGTGTACTTGCCGAACTCGGTGCCTTCCTATGATGTCTTGTACCGACGATCGTTAATCCTAAATGTCGTGCCCGAAAATCGACGAAAATATACTACCATACATTTTCTTACTACAATTATTTTTAACTTGACTTGATTTTTAACTATGGTAATATTATAATAAAACTGGCTCATCTCATGTCCAGTTATGAAGAAATAAACACATATTATTCCCATTAAAATTGGATGTCTATCAAGTAGTATTGCAATTAATTTATTTCGTATTTCGCGTTCTTTTGTCAACAATAATATGATCTAACCAAGCACACACGTAACATCACGTCGCGTACGTTGATCGTTAAATCTCTCCGATAACAACGGTATACGGTCTCGGAAATGTGGTTTTATGGCCGATCGTTAAAATTTTGATTGTTGAAATATTATTGCGGTGAACGCGTAAAATAAAACGAAAAGCCACTCTGCTAAAAATTTAAGAAAAGTTACAAAGAAAGGATTCAATTCAAATAAGCGATCTTTTCAGTGTATTTAAAATATACATTGATTTAGATGCAGGTCAATTATAACGCGAAAGATTTGTAGGATGTATTCGCTGTAAGGACGTATGTGGAAATGGAAAAACGCCAGAAAATAACCAATGTTCAATGAAGCAACGTCAGACATAGTAAATTATTAATAAAGTTTTTCAAATAAATCATAAAAGAAAAGAAATATTCATTTAACAAATTACTTTGTTTGTCCAAGCAAATTTTGTTTCGTATAATCATAAAGATAGAAATGAAAGAACGTCGCAGGATGTCTCGAATCATTTTTCTAATGCTTTAGAACCTGTATGCAGGTACACGTAGGCAAATATGGTTTTCAGATTCATTGTATTTTTTTCCACTTTTAATGTAGCTTTATACAATGTTCGTTGATTTCTTCAGGTTCGCTTCCATAAAAGACGATGCTCGAAGTGCTTAACCAATTCAAAAGACTCGAAAAGTACAAAAATAGATTCGTGAAAATCGACGAATTCATGATAATTTGGGCATGAAAGGTGAGTGCCAGATGGGTATCGAGAAACTTCAATAATTTCTGCAACTTTGTGAAGGACAAGAGAAAGAAATTATTAAAAAAAATGTAACTGGCGATGAAACGTGTGTTCATCACTATGATCCTGAAAACAGATAGGAGTCGATGACATGGAAACAATTGGGATCGCCACAGCCAAAGAAGTTTGATGCCCAACATTCGGTTTACAGCTCCTTACTTTTATTTTGTAGCTTTGGTGCTTTTCGTATTTTTTTATAATTTGTTTTGCGTTTTAATACGATGAAAAATTATAATAAGGAAACGTTACAAGAAAATATCAAAAACATTTCAAATCGTTTGGTGGGGAATTTTTGAAAAAATGGTTATTGTGTAAATCGGAAACAAGCCAAAAAGTAAAAACGTTAGATGATAAGTCGCTGCTTGTAAAAGTAAAGATCAAAAATATCCAAGCTGTTGGATTGGGTTGAGTTTAGTTGAGTTGGGTTGGGTACTATATCCAACGAAATAGAGAATTTCCTGCGTAGGAATCCGGATCTTTCAGTTAAAAGAACTCCTGAAGCCAATCCATATGGTCGAACTTGGTGGTTCAGCAATGAAGCAGTATCTATTCTACCAGCAATGAATTGCTTTATCAGGGCGTTCCTTGTGGTTCTGCTTGCATAATGAGTCGTTCTACATGAAAATTATTCTGTTACTTGACGTACATTCAACTTATCAAACCACAGGGTTTAGTGAATATGACAGAACAATTAAATTACAAAGATCAAGGTCCGTCAGCAAAAAGTAAAGGGCAAGTAGAACAAGCGCTTCTGATGAATGAGATGAGTGGCAACCTAGCAACCTCACATGACATCAGTATTCTTGAGAATGATGCAGACCACAATGTTGTAGATGCTAAACCTCAACTTGTGGATATCATGACTACTTTTTAGATTTTCCCACTCTCTACAGCCCCTACTCAAAGTAGAAGTTCAAAAGGCCATCTCAAAGATTAATGGTATTGACTGCTTCAACGCCCAATGAAAATATAGTCAAAACAATATCTGATATTAAGAAGATGCTGTAACTAAGAAGATTTTTCCCGAAGTTAGAGCTCAAACGAAAAAAGATGAATCCAACGATGATGTACCATGTATTTTTGTTCAGAGTTGTTAGCAATTCTACAGCCCACGAACAATAGATAAATTGTTCTTTTTGTCACCAATGGGCACATACACAGTGCGATGGCGTCGGAAAAAAATATATTTGCGATTTGTTGTTCATCCAACATTTATGATCCTTTTCAGTCTTTTTTTTAAATTCGATGTTTTGCTAATGCTTTGAAAAGAAACCCAACCCGACCCGACCCGACCCGACCCGACCCGACCCGACCCGACCCAACCCAACCCAACCCAACCCAACCCAACCCAACCCAAACGATTTAAGTAGGAACGCTAAGATATATACAACTTATTTAATAGTTAAATTGTTCTTGAAAAGATTTTTTTGGGAACAAAACATAGAACTATTTAATTAAGGTCAAAAAATGCACATTTAACAAAAAGACAAACCAGTCAACAGAAATAAAATTAAACATATTAATCGACATGTTTTCTGGGATCGTCTTAGGCTTCAAACACTCCAGCGAAAGTTTATTTCTCCCAACTCGTTTACGAGATAAAAAACAAACCGTTACTCGCGTTACCCTAAGTTCAATCTAACCCTCCACTTCACTTTTAATATAAACGCATTACTTATTCTCGATTCGATTTCCGTAGTAATTAGATATTACCCTGGTTCACACTTTCCACGATATCGCCTTCCCGTAACGTCGTTCAACACGATTCCCTATCCTTGCTCGATTTGATTCGATTGCTCGATTTCAGTTGCCTTCGGTGGCTCGTCTTGAATTCGCAGCACGCGTTTGCTCTCGCCGATTAATAATTTTGCTTTTGTTTACCGATCACATTGGTATTCCTCTAAGCCCAGAAGCGAACTTAATCAATTCATTGTGCGTTTGATCATGTCTTTTCGACTGAGTGGTGAATGTATCGTATGAATGTATCGGTTTGAAATTTCAAATTTTATCCGATATGTCCTTTTCATTTCGTAGTGTTTTCTTACCTTTTATTACCAAGCAGTCCTTAAAATATTCCACTTTTGTCCTACGTCCTGCTTATCTTGTGTATTATTGGCCGATGGGGTATTTGTTTTTGATGTAAAAAAATATATAATTCTACTCAGAGATTAAAGAAATATGTGACAAGCATTTATTAAATACAAAATCGTGGTTATCTGCATAATTCTGCTAACCTAGTAGCTATGATACATTCACTTTACACTTCTTTCTGTCATCAAGGAAATCCTTCCATCTCCATAGCATGCCCCCCACCCCCTTGAATCATTTCCATTCAATGTCATTTATGGTTTTATTTTCATTGGGTTATGTTCATTTGCCTTTGATCACTTCTTGTATTTCCATATTTTTTGGGACGGGGTTTCGGGTTGGTTGGGGTTGGGTTGGATCGGGTCGAGTTCTTCAGTCCATTCTCTTAACTTGATGCGTATTCACTTGACCTGAATTCGTTTTGTATTTTCCGCTCATTTATCCATTTAATATTTTCGAATTGTTGATACCGAAACTTTATTTAACTTACGATAGCTGAGCTCGTCCCTGTCCTGTTTGTATTTACAATTTACTTTAAGATTACTCATTACTTTAATTAACATTAATTATTATTTGTACTTGATTTTTGTTCAAAGTTGTTGAACGTGAATATCAAAAAATATCTTCATAAATGCGGACTCAGACAATACTCTCTTAAACTAACAACGTTGCTTGTCCTAGTGGTGCGCCGTGGGCACTGGTTTAGTTCATAAAATTAATTATCCGCCGTACTGTGTTTATAGTGACCTGCAACAATACCCGCCATACGTTCTTAAGATGCCTACGATGTAACGTCTAACTGCAACCCTCAATTATGCTAACGAGCACCATGTTGCGTTGCTCGCTTCGTAATAAGCTAGCAAATTCATGCACGAGTTAAATAATTTCTAAATAGAATTTTCTGCATTTCCATTACCATGCACTTCCAGGAATTGTATATGCAACGCGAATCACAAAGAGAGATAAATAATGGGAATAATTGGAAAACGTAAAAAATTAAATTATAATCTTTTGTAGTATAATTTTTTATTGCGAGTTCAGCGAATTCAGTGCGAAGCAAAGCATTATTAATGGATAAATGAAAACCAGTGGGCGCAGAATAAATTATCAAGATTCTATAATTAATTATATCCTTTTGTTTTTGCGCGTTGGCAAAACCAATAATTTGATCACCGCTGACGTCGTTTGTTAAAGCGAACGATGGAAATTTGTCGAATTCTTCGTCTCGTCGAACTGACAAAACATCCATTAAACGGATGGATGGATTAGTGACGTAATCGGCGAATATATAATTAAACCGTTTAAGTAACAAATTGAGATGGATTGTTTTGGAGAACTTGCTGGCAGTTATTAACACGTAATTTAATTTAGTTTTAAACGTTTTAGGATAAACGGGTTGAATTTGCGAACAGGGTAACGTAGAATATTTTAGGGTTGAATTGCAATTAAAATATAACCGAGTACGTTTATTTCTTGTACAGTCACACAAATATTGGGGAAATCCAATTGGAATACTAAAGTCGTGGTGGAAAAGCAAATTACCTGGAGATTCGAGATAGACCATGCAAAAGACACTGATCTTCAAAACGCAGTACAAGTTATCGAACGTCGTATAAAGTTAAGAAATTTGAAATTCAAACATTGAAAAATGCAGAGTAGAATCACAATAGAGATATAGTAAGTTATAAGCTATGGGTTGGAACGACTGACATTCAACTGAGACTTGTGAGACAGTGATTTTATGGGGAGGCTTGGATGATCTACGCAGATAGTAGGAAAAGTGAAGAGACCAATCTAATCACAGATCCAGTTAATTATAATGTGACAAAGATGTTTTTGCTTTAATTATATTTTCCTATGTTTTGTTGCAATAGGGCCTTATCAACGCGGTTAAAATTTTAATAGCGTACTTCCACGAATTACGAAGTAATGAGCTTCAGAATGTGTAACTCAAAATATGCTGCATCAATGTTCGAGATAAGAGGTGACCTAGTGAAACGATAAGGAACAGGAAATCAGATGGGATACTTAATTTAATGTTAGATTATTAAAAAAACTGGTAGCCATGCCATTTATTCCACGAAATTATCAACAAATTCAAGAAATTAACAACGAATTTTAGGAATTTGGTTTTTTCGCAAGCATGCTGACCCCATATCCACTACGGGGACCATATTTTCACTTTATTGCCTTCAAGTGAGCTTCGGATAGGATTGGGTTTTAGGGGTCATTGATGCTCAATAAACGATTGGCACGGAAATATTCAGACTTCTGAGCATGTTGTGGTTGCGATAATTTGCTGCATTACGCCAAGTTCAGGTACATAACAAATTTACTAACCCAAAGTAAGCAGAAATATCAAGTGGAGCTGGTAGATGCATAGGTGGCCTAATATAGATACAACCAATGGAACACAATAACGCTAGGCATAAAAAATTGTACAGGAAACTGATTTGGTAAAGCACAATATCTAGAGAGCAGACATGCAGGAGGAAAGCAACGTTGGAAGAATAACGCAGAAATGCTGATTAAATATGTAGATCAAAGAAAAGGAAAATAGTTAAGTGCTTAAATTCATACACCCTGCAAAGATAACGATGGAATAAATAGTTCAAGCAACCCATGAATGAGAGAGGGAGCTCTAAAATATAAAATGTAACACATAACGAAAAAGATTTTTGGAAAAATCTAATTGGGTTGAAAGTTATTAAATGAAACGAAATGCAATTTTAATGTGCATAGTTGAGGTTTTAGCAGATTTAAATAAAAACACATTGTATAATTGTGTACATGCAATAGGAAGCTGCATGACGATTTATGTAAAGCCGCAAATACAACCGCTGTACAAATATTCGATGCATATTGTAAAAAAATTACAACCTTTATTTGGGATCTCAATTTTTGATTATAATACTACCATTAAAGTACCACCTCCCATACCACAACCTTGACTGTCCTAATTACAAGTATTCTATATATACATTATGTGCGCCCCTTCCTCCTGGCCCTCGTTGGCTCCTTCTGCCATTTCTACTCCGCCTCTCCTATCTTTCTCCAACCCTTTTCCTGCAACATATGTAGCTTTAACCCTCTCTATTACCCTCATTTTCCCATCCTCATCATTCTTCTCCTTTATCTCCACTAATAGCTCTGCTTCCTCTCAATTCTCTCCAAAAATTTCCATCTCCATTCTCTACCCTTCCTCTAATATTTATTCCTTGCTCCACCGCGTTTCTTCACATTCGTCTCTACCTTTTCCACATGCTTCACACCTACTCTTCCTCCATCCAATACCTGTCGTTCCACTCATCATTTTCGGATCTGAACCTGGCTATAACCTCTAATCTTCTGCCGTTTTGTCTCTTCCCAAATACTGTTGGCCTCCTTCCGTATACATGCAGCTCTTTGTATTGGTCGTTGTATCTTTTCCCCTCCCTCTCATGCGCTTCCACCTGTTTCCATCTATTCACCTGCTTCTTGTTTCCATTAAATAAGTCACTTATTTAAGGTACCACATTATTCTGCCATTGTATTATTATTATATTTTGTCAGGATGTAAAATTTAATAAAAATTAATTGAAAAAAAACAAGCATTATTCACTTAAAAGATGCCCACATTCTTAATCGACAGCAGCAGCTTAAGTTTTATTTGTAGGGTTGGTTTCCTGCCCTGTTAAATCTAGCTTTAGAAGTCATTATTAGGCAACTGGACTAGTTGATTCATTAAGGATGTGAGCCTTACCCAGAAAATGGGCAAAGCATGCTGGACATATTAGCAGAATGGAAAGGAATGGAAAAGAAAAATTCGACGAGGACTTTAAATGCAAGGCAAACAACCGGAGCAGGAGGACACTCCTGCTGAAAAGGAGGACATATAATCTGTACTAGGACACAGTAACTAGAAGAGATCTCTATAGGACAGTGCCATGTGTATTGTAGCGTAATCGTAAGAGGAAGATATAGTCTAATTTTGGGTTGATAGCCCTGAAAGTTTCGGCCACTTATTTCCCAACGATTCCCACTGCATAACATGAATTTGCCACTTTGGGGTAAGCTAGGCAAAACCTTTTTTGTCCCACGCTCATGTGACCCCACTTGTACTACTGACCTTTATAGCCATCAACACATTATATAATTTGTGCTGATGCACTGTGGACGAGTAAATAAATAAATAAATGTTTCGCTTATTTGCTACGCAAATACTAGTTTCGAAAGTTAGTCAACAAATTAAATGGAACGATAATTTTTATTAGTTTTTTCACGTAGGTATTGACGTACATAGAAATGTTAATTTATCTAATTAAACCATATGACGTTCATCGAGTGCGACGTATCGTTCGTTTATCTGAATTGTATTTTAGTGCGCGATATTTTAAAAATTACATTCTATTGTTATTGACGGATGTTTGTTTACATAAACAATTTCAGTACAACGTATGGTTGACATAAATTAAGATCTGAATAAGCGCGACTCAAAATATTCATTTAACATCTGATAGAAAGAAATATACTGTAATACTGTGTATGTTTAGCAATAAAGGTGGGGTTTAACGTCAGTTTTATCCTCATAAATAACTTGTTCCCCTAATTTTAGAAATATTCATAAGTTGCAAAATGTACCAAAATACGTGCTGCTCCGACAGGAAAGTTACACGAAAGTGTGAATAGCAATGGAAACATTTACTTGGCAAGAATATCCAATTTCAAACACGTGAGATGCAAGCCATCGAAAATACAATTCAGCAGAGAGAATACATTTTGCCTGTTACGGTGATCGCACCTATCGCGATTTGACGTTAGTATTATTTTACGAAACAATAACTGCCAGCGTAATATTCCCTAGTCCCCTACAATTCTGTGCAGATAGATAAATTTGACATAACGAGGGTGACAATGTGGCCGTTTTGTTGTTCGCCGGAGATTCGCACAATTGGACGACAGCCAGGGTGCGGTTATTTACAAAGGAATCAGCGTTATATAAATTTTATAATTATTGCGTTCGCGCCGCAAAAATATGTAACGTGGCGTTTATACGAAGCGCGCATACACGGTCGCGATGATGGTTGCATACCCGACCGCAAGGACGAGTCGCATCCTTGCAATTATTTCGCAATAATCTTCGTGGAAACATCGATCAATTAAATTACGAGCCTACGTAAATACAGAAAATGTAGTATTCGAGTGAATTTACGATATTTGCGCACATTCATTCATTACTCACTTTATTTTATATCGGCCTAGCGTCGTGAATTATTTACGCGATATTTTCTTGCATTAATTTCGTGAAAATAAACAGTTTGAGTAATGATTGTTATGGAGCGAATTTGGCGGCCACTGCGCGATGTTTTGCGTAAACCGGCGAGAATTATGCATCCCGAAGCTTGAGTTTCGTGCGCTCGTTAAATCTAATTGTTTTGCAAGGTTGAAGGACGTTCGTACATCATGGACGTACGTAATTTAAATAAACATACGAATTATCGATAGATCACCAATGCAGTTCAATCATACATTACGGCTCTCACAAAATCGCAGGATTTTGGAGCAAAATATGTGAAGAACCAATTAAAGTTTACTGTTTCAATTTATCCCTCTCGACCTGGTCCATGTTTACTCTACGTTACTTCAAAGCATGACACCTCTCGTATACAAGGTAATTTACCGTGTTCATATGTTTTAATGAAATAGCCGAGGCTGAAAGCGACCATGGCTAAAAAACATGAATATAGAGTACTTTTTTACACAGATTTCTCTGAATAATTTTTTCGTAATTAAGTATCGTGCTTGTCAAGCCTTGTTGGCGAATGGATGTTAACATTCTAAATTGATCGGCTAATAGATAAATATGTCGATATATAAAGAGAAATAGCAGTAATAATTATAAAGGATTTAAGTCCTGCGTAAAATCTGAAACGAAACGAAGCGAAGACGGAAAATTGTTTAGCATAACTGTACGAGAATTTATAAAAAGCAATCGGCCGAAAAGTAAAAAGGAGTTTAATAAATCCAAAGAGACTTCCATCGGAACCAAATAAAGGATCGCAGGCTAACGGTAAATACGAGTTTCTTTACGGTTTCGGTGAGAACTCAATCGATGTAATGCGTTCTAATAATTGTATTAATTTTTTGTTATATGTAAATGTATGAAAAAATGCAACTTGGGAAATAAACTTTCGTTTTATTTTAATTGTGACTTATGTAACTTTGTTAATTCTAGAATTGCTGGTCATTTACTGATCTAGTTACCTGAAGGAACCACAGTTTTACATCGTTTACACGTTTAAAATCATCTCCTTCGATCCAATCACCGACAGATTTTCCAAACAGCGCATAGCAACTAACGCCCGCAATTGCAATAAACCTAACATTGTACAACCACGTCTTCTAGTGCAAATAAAAGTTCGCAGAAATGGGAAAACTCTGAAGCTATTAAGTCATAAAAATTAACCAAGTTTATTGCCTTGGAAATAAATCCACATTACTAAACCGGAAACGTGGTCTACTTTAACAAAATGAATTTGATTCAAAGTAAAGTGTAACTAGATTGGCTGTTGAGGAGCATCTGACTTCATGTTTGTCTTTCATAATACGAGAGACAAATTCAAGCTCTGCAAGAGCTTGGAATTTATTGCATTAAGAACAGTCCATTCCACGTCAATAAATCTGCGATTTTGACTAATATTGATACAAACTACTAAGAAAATACATACAAGGCTTGCTTCAAGTTTTTTATTCACACATATTTTTATTAAAATTCCAAATGAAAATGTTGTGAGGAATTTTAATAAAAATGTGTATTATAATTCCTCGCCACATTTTCATTTGGAATTTCATTCATCTGTGTTTTTATTATAATTAAGTTTCTGACAAGTTGTCGGATAGATTATGTTAACGTTGTTTGTTTCTACTAAAAAAAAAACGAATATATTTTTGGTCTTCTGAAAAATGTCTCCCAGATGCGACGTCTCCGTTTTATACCTTAATTAAAGGCGGCAATCGCTGACATAGACAAATTGATTAAGAAAATTAATTATGACAAATTGAGTTAAATTCTAAAAAGATGGAGTAACTGCCTAATTAAATTTGAAATTTTCAGGAACCAATTAATTGGGTTTCCCTAATAATCGACGTGGCTGCCAGTTGTGGATTGTTTAATTACCAAAAAAAATTCAGTTTCTCGTAAATGAAGATGGATTTAGTTCAGTTTAGTTGCTAATTAGCATGCAACCACCCATTACCAATAACGACAGTTGAGACATGTGAATAATGTAATTGTTTTTGAAATTAAGAAAGCGGTCATTTAAATGTAACTTCATGTAATCTGTACATTAATACGAGTATCATTTTTTTTAGAGAAATTTGTAGTAGTATGAAAATTTGCTAGGATTCGAATAAGTTAAAGTAATTAAATTCGCAAAATTAAACAAAGTTTCAAATTTTATCGAAAATGCTAAAAAATATAAGTTCGAGTCGAATTGGTATCACAAATGTGAAATATTTCAAAATTGCCTGCAATTCAATAAATGAAAAATTGTGAATATACAAAAATTGGCAACCATTCAAAAGTGACGAAATATTGAAACTGCAAAAGTCTGAGAATTGTAACAATCAACATTATCCAGAGTCAAAATTATTGTAAAAATAACTAAAGCACTAGAAGAAAAGCAAATAGTGAAAAACACATCTAAAATGGTCCATATATTGTCTCCAATACAAAAAATTACATAAATTGTCAAAATTGTCAACAATTATATTATATTATATATTAACATTGCATGTATTTTCAAAATTACTAAAATACTTGAATACCAATTGTGGTAATGGTCTCCATTACTACATTCCTAAAGTTAAAGATTTATACAAAACCAGCGAAATGTAAACCCAAGTTATGGCGATAAATGAACTTAATGGGATGGAAAAGAGTGCTATGTTTATATTCATTCAACAAGCACCATAAGAAGAAATTATAAAAGAGCTGACACTATAACGTTTGGTTTTTTCCACGATTTCTTTTTTGTTTTTGACATTGTAATTCTTCCCTTCCAAATTTAAGTATTGTATATTAATAAATATTATATAACAATTCTATATTTTGAATGATTTTACATTATCTTAAGAATAGGGGCCACGCTCGATACTTTTGCACTTGGTCCCGTAATCATTAGCGCCGGGCCAGAACAACGAACATCGATGTATGTATGTAACGATTACGTGTTTGCAGGAAAATGGAACTGTGGTGGGCGTGAAAAATTCAATAATTCAAAATGCAATAAATAATTGTTGAAATAGCGACCCCGTTGTTACTTAAACTTCTAAATTCGATTGTGTTTAATATTTTGATTTTTTATTTCGTGTTCGTGCGCAAATCTCTGCCTATAATGGTTTTACAGTAACGTTTGAAAATGTTGTGTTTATTTCAGGGCGCATTTTAATGTAGGGATTATAGATCGTGTTTGTCTCGCCACCCAGGGAAACCACCCAGGTTTGGGGCGCTTTAAATAATTTTATCAATTGCTTGCGGCCCAATTTTCTTCGTCCTAGGTCAGTCGACAATTAATTTCAAAAGCTACCCACTTGCACTTTTGTTTACGTTTTGTGTTTTACTCCAAATGGGGAATAATCAAAACTGCGTGAGGTATATTTCTTTTTGATGGGCGACAATTTTATCTGCACATATATTTTCCGTCAACATTAGCATGAAGGGACTGTACCTACTAATTTCAAGTTAAACCTATCACGTTTTTGTCGGTAGTTACTCTATGGGTACATTTACTTTACGGTCATAATTACGATCGATAAGTTATTATTAATAATCTAGCAGACGTGTTCATTTTATGAAACCAACTTTCAGATGAATTTAAGTTTTCTGTAATAATTACTTTATTAAATAATTCTGCTAAGTACGATGTTTTGTTAGGTATGACACATTGTATATCGTTACAATATCAGTATTTTTTATGCCTGTTCCAATAGGAGGGCACTTAATGATCGAATACCGTAACAGACTATAAATTGTTAACGAAATTCCGCGCATTCTTTAATTATTTACATAGGAAAAGTACTATTTAAGGGCACCGCCAGTTGGCTGTTCGACTCGTCCGTTGTATCTCACTTTTGTATTTGGTAAATAAATAAATAGTATAAAACACACGTTTCTAAGCTATTTCTTGAATATAGTGCTTATCAGCGCGGGAATTAACATCCTCAGCCTCCCCATTGAAAACCAAGTCTGTAATGGATGTTTCTTTCATATTTTATAATATAAAAAGTTGTTTAACTTTAGTAAAAAATTCAAAGAGCATTATTAATTACGATTATAAACAGCAATTAAGGGAAATGACAAAATGAATATTCATGGTTGATGAAGTTATATCTCTTTATTAATGAGATGCCATTTCCCAGTCGTATGGTGACAAAGTTGAAGGCACAGAAATTCCATAACACTTCTCATAAGACACAATGTTTCCATACAAAATAATTAAACGATTAGAATTCACCACCAGTTCAAAGTAATAAGTGCTGCAATTTTCTCCAGTTATTAAAATTTCTAGATTCGAAAAATTTAAGAATTAGAATTTCTAGATTCGAAAAATTTAAGAATTAGAATTTCTAGATTCGAAAAATTTAAGAATTAGAATTTCTAGATTCGAAAAATTTAGGAATTAGAATTTCTAGATTCGAAAAATTTAAGGAACTGAGGTTGAGTTCTCTGTGCCGAGTTCAACGCCTTAAGACCAAATGTTGGGATTCAACCGGTTAAAGCGTACCTTAACCTCGAAAAATTACATTGACAGTCACGTTTTAGCAAGGCTGCCGTTATCATTAGCTTGCGCTTCAAGTTTTGAGGTTTTACGAAATTAACTTGAACACTCTAACGAGGCAATCGTGTGCGCACCATGAATGTCCCTGTGCTACTGTCCAAAAATTATTGAATTACTGCATATACAAGTCTGCAAGTTCAAAGTCATAACTGACTAGCAAACCAGCAATGCAAAAACGAGGGATTACACCAAATAAAGGTTTCAAGTTTCACCTTAACATCGACTATCGAACTCGAACATATTCTTTAAATTTTTAACAGGAGGTGGAAGTGTATGCCTTTATAAACCGTCGACTTGTCTCTGTCGATAATCAGTTCTGATATTGCCACATATGTTGTGTTTGACAACCCCATTTGGGGAAGCATTTAATAAGCTTCTGTCGTGACACCATAACCACCACCATCACATTTGCTCTTGTTGCACTTTAAAACCTTTTATTTTGTTTTGAATTGACTTAAGTACTACAATTCTTGTTGTATAACATTTTATTGTTCGAAATCTTATTATTTTGTGGCCTTCTGCACTCAACCGTCTTCCGAAAACTACGGACCCGAAGCCAACCTAGCCCTATTATTTAGTAAGACCTATCGTGTATAGTACTAATGCAAGTATACTTTCATTAGATATTATGTCACAGTTTTTCCAGCACTATTATATGCATACTTTTTTAATTCTTCTGTCCTCATTGATGTCAATTCCGTTCGATGGATGTGTCGTTTGTTTAATAGACATTTGACCGAGAGAACGGTTGGAGGTTAATCTCTTTCTTTTGTTCCGTGGCCATTCGAGGGTTGACTTTGAAAAAGCCTTTGTACATAGTATTGGTGATTAAGTGAAACATGTTGGGGTACTTGTGCGCCTCTATTTTTGGGGTTTTGCTCCCATTGTGGGGATTTATACCGGCCATTCTCGAAAAATTACCCTTAGGCTATATATTGTCGAGTCTACTGAACATTGTGTGCGTCGATTTAAGTCTTCGTTGAATCAGGGTAACGAGTTAATCTCCATTTGTACTCATGTGTTTTTTCTTCTGGAAAATTTCACCATGACGAAGGGCTTCGTCTACCAAAATAGTAGCGGATTTGACATTCACTCAGCGTTATGTTGAAATGTATTTGCTCAATCATCTAGAGCGGTTCACAAATATTCGATTGGAGATATAGTTTGAGCTGAGAATTAGCTTAGACTTTGGACATTGTCATCGACTATGTTGTTTGTGCTAGTAAGTGCTCCTTCCATTATTTGTCAATTTGTCAATTTGTTAAAGATTCAAACAGGTCCACACTTCATATTGTCTTTTTGAAGGGCTTCGTCAACCAGAATAGTAACGGATTTGACATTCACTCAGTGTTATATTGAAATTTATTTGCTCATGTTCCACGTATTTTGTTAATTACATTCGTTTAGGCCTTCCATGATTCTGGACTCTAGGTGGGTTTAAGTTGTTTATTATTTTATTTTGTGTGTGACATTAATTTTCTTTGGCTCGGGCCTAGATATCCGAATTTTCAAATCAATTGTTTATTTTGTGTATAGTAATATTTCATTCAACAAGAAAATATCTGGGACAGCCTGGTCTTTTGTTGTCTGGACCCCTTTACCTGTTGATATTAATTTTTCAAGCGACACGCTCAAGAAGAGTGTTTTCGTGGTAATAGTTTGAAATTTAAACTTTACTTTAAAAACTTGTGAGTTTACTCTGATTTTAAAATGCTTCTCAATATGACTTTCTTGTGCAAATATTCTTCTATCATATGGTCCAAGATTATAAACGTAGAGTTTAAAAATTATGACATTTTGAACATTATGATAAATATTGTTTGCCACAATAGCATACAACTATTCACGGTTAACTATAATGCTTTTGCAAATAAATAAATTCTTTTGAAATTATACAAAGTGCACAAGGCATGAATGAAGGTCAGTTAAGTTGACTGTTAATTGTGAAACTTGGTGAAGTAACTTTACCTATCAAAATAGTTCCACAGCATTATATCAACTCGTGCAACCCCAAATAAATCTCCACGGAGAAAACTGGCACGAACAATTATACCTTAACAATCATTCCTGAAGCTGAGTTGAGGGGTGCATTTTAACTAATTGGATAAGATTACGGCACAAGTCAAAATAACGATTCAAACATTTGCACAGTCATAATTATAGATTTAACTTGCGAAGGTAATATTGTGATATTGATTAAAACATTTACCAACACGCATAAAACGAAGACAATTAAAAACGACAAAGACGTCTAAATATACATTTGTTATTACGGCGGTATAATTTGAATTTGTATTGTACCAATAAAGTCGTAAATCATCGATAATTGTATTTACCCCTCCACCAATTTTATTCGTAATCCAGATGTCGAACACGATAATTTTTTTAGGCTAAAATAAGCATTTTAACACCTTATAAACCTGTCGCCGATGATGCACGCCACGTCTTGGAAGTGGTGTGAGCTCCATGTCAGCGCGAACCATTCCGTAATGATATCGATCTGACTCCACTTCCATTAATGACATTCCTTTCCATTTCTCGCTTTAACCACACGTCGTAAGCGTGTTGATGGCAGACATACGTTCTCATATGTCAGGAAATTGACGCGTCGCGGCGGAGCATGATTACACTTAACAACGCAAACGATTGTCCGCTGAATGTGCACGATGATTAAAATTTGATATGGAATCAAAGCACTTTATGGGAAAACTACGCATGAATAGTTTTAATATAAACGGGAGTTTAGCGTTGAACATTATCAATGTAGTAATAAAACATTTATGTGTACCGAGGTCAAGTTGTAACTAACTTGGATCATGAATAATACCTTGAGGTAAGTAAAGCTCGGATATGTGCAAATATAGTTTCGAAAATACACATCGTATTGGTTAGGGAACACAGTTTCCGATCCAAAGGTAACGTAATAAGAGACATAACTAATTGCAGTTGTTCGTTGATTTAATTAAAAATTAAATATAACCGTCATAACAGGCCAAAACGACCAGAAATATGACCAAGTTAGGGCAGGGCGTTCATTATTTTGGTTGGCAGTGCTTATAACTTTTATTAATTATGTTATTTGGTGTTGCAGTCAAAATGACTCTAAAAACTCTAAAAAGGACAAGTAATTGACTAGACTCCTTATAAGATAAGAAACGATGGGAGCCTTAACTTGAGAGTAATTTACTACTGCTTATAACATTTTGATGACAAAAATTTCATACGAAAAATAGAAATAGGTTTTATCTTCAGTCCCATGTCGAAACTTCATAAATGCCACAAACTCTTTCAATTATGTACGTTAGGTAACGCACACTATGTTTGACTTAATATTATTCATAGAGCTTCAAATATTTTGAAGCTTCTTGCATTCGAATATAGGTTTCCCTAATTCGTTGTTGCAGATGCAGAACAAGCGACAATTCGTTATAGATAAATAAAACTCGCATTCTCACTGAAGTACAATTGATCCTAATTAGATTTTTTGTTTGCTTTCATGTGTTTCTAAGTTTAGGCGTTGTAACAATTTTAGCAAACCAAGTCTTACGTACCTACGACTGGTGTGTCCCCATTTTTTCATGTCAGCCACAAAATCCACACTGGATTGTATGATTCTCGAAAGTTTAATAGCTACTGAGAATCTACGAACTCATAGCCTACAATGCCTAGGAGCGTCAGGCGTAAGCCTATATATATTCGCGAGTCTCGTGGCAGCGAACGTACCAACCATTAGACCCTATTGATTTAAAGAAATCACCCACGAATATTCTGCTAATAGACTATATGCAATGACAATACAATATATTTGTATGTGTCGATGCGAATTCATCTGAAAATGCATTTACGGTGATGATGGTAACCTTGGTTTGGTTTGGTTTGGTGTGTATCAATATTTATAGCATTGTTCGAAATTATATTTTTATTATTTACGAGAAAATTACTTTTCCAATTACCAATCAACCCTTCCCCCTATTTTATTTTTGTTTGTTAATTTTGTCTTCCACTTTGCAATGTTTGCAATGATAATTTACCTACATTTAAAGGGTGAAGAATATTTTGCAAAACATTGGTGTTAGAATCCTTCATGTGTTGTTTTATCATTATTCATTTATTATCTCAATCGAAATTGTAATGACGTCATGTGAATAGAAATAATTCCGAGTCACTTCAATCGTCCTGAATGTTTTGGCGAACGTTAGGAATGGAACTATAACTACGTTAATGTCAACAGATAGATCGAATGATTTAAAGAGAGCACATCACATTTTCACTGAAAAAAGTCCACAAGGAAAAAATCACGATCACGTAATAAAGGCTAAGTGAAATAAGATTAAATGTGCCGCACGTGCTCTTTGTGCAGCTGATCTTGTTATCCATGTAATGATTCGAATTCTTATATAACGCAGGCAAACGAAACGATCGCGACGGTAATAAGGGTGTTACATTGATTTTCTCATTGAATACATAAATTATCTCTTGAAGTCCTTAATAAATAAAGTATATCATGTGACTTCGACAACAATTCGTTTGAAATTATTTTTTAATTTGTTTAAAAAAGTACCAAGGATAATGTCAAGTAATTTCGTACAAGATCATGTGACGTCTCCTCACTACAAAATATTTTGTTTGTGTAAACAGGAAGTATTTCCGGGTCAAGGAATTCCCCTTGGAGTTTTATTCCCCAACGTTTGATCACAAACTACTTTGTAATTGTATAGCCGGTTAGTGGTTAAGTACGTTGCGGTGCGAACAAGCGTGAGGAATACTTGCAGCAGATATTGAATAAAATGCACAACGGCGTCGTTTTTACGACAAGAAAATATAGTTGCAGTCGTAGTAAACCTAGTCGCAGAGAACCAACAAATCAAAATCTAATAACCGTAAAAATCGAGAAATTGTAAAGTTAAGAATTTCTTTAAAGTCATGTTAAATTTACGTTGAAATTTTCTGCAATGACTTATCATCCATAAGTTTATATTTATAGAGCAATCGTAGAATACAAATGGTAATACATTGTGCAATGTGTGCGTATTATAAAAATAAATAACTTTTATAATATTGTGTTCAAGTGGAGTAAAAATTAAAAATACAATTGCATATTTCTGGGTATCTTTGATATCACCTATATGTCGTGGCAACAAAATACGTGTCACGGGTGATTGATGAGTGCACTTTGAACGTTGAGGAACATACATGGACATACACAAAAGGAAACGTATAAATATCTGATTATCTACTGAACTATAATTTTTGAGTATACTTCATTATATTTTAAATAAATAATAAATTTACTTTCTAATGCTAATGTAATTCTGAATACGCGTTGTTAATGTCATCAATATGTATATTAATTACAAACACATGTATGTAGAATTACAGTGTAAATTATTAACTGATGGTATTTCCGTGACTAGATATGTTGTTCATTAAAATTTATGTAGGAAAGTATTTTTATCTTATTGCTCGAAGTAGAAAATAATAGTTCGAACGGGTGTTCGGAACTATTATTTAGCTACAACTGCAATTCAATTCCAATATCGCGAACTTAAGTTTCTGCCATTTATTCGCAAGTCTGTCATATTGTATCTCTTATTTGCTCGTTGTCACACCCAACCGTCACACATAAACATCGAACATATTTTTGTCTCGCTCCTAGGATCGTCGGAATTTTCCTAAATGTTTAATTAAACTGTTAGTAATTTTTTATAATATTGGTTGTATTGGTCATCTAAAATAGGACGACACGGCAGCCATGAATGTATTTATTTGTAATAATTCGTAATCGTACGTTATTTGCAAATATCGAACGTAATTTACTTTCTTTTAATTCAGATATCGATTATACGCTTGTAATTTTGTTTTGTCGTATTTATATATATTTACTGCGTACCCAGTGTTCTGGGTGGTTGTTATACGATGCTACCGCAACAACCAACTTTTTTATTACCAATGCGTTGGGTTGGGTTTGGTTGGGTTGACTTGGGTTGGAAACTCAATAAGCGTACACTTATATGCATTACCATATATACTCAAGTACGCGTCGAGTCGTAAACTCAAGTTAGATTACCTTTCATTGATAGTGTTGCCCTTCAATTTTACAGGCTTTTTCCGGCGAACACAAAAGTATTAACGATTTACGACGTCAAATCGGTTTGAAGTACTGAATCTGCGAAAATCATTGTAGTTTTCATTGTGTGATTCCGCGAAATATCGCTAACTGGTAATTTTGTTTTATCGTATTTATAGTGCGCTTCATTTGTAACATAGTATTTATTGAATCCGTTTTAAAATGACTTTAATAAAAATACTTAGAGTGACATTGGTATTGGTGATGCAAATAATTTAAAGTAAATCACGTTTTAAAGACACATTAAATCCATATTTTGTATTATTAGAATTTAAGCTAGTATCATAAAATTCATGTTTTAAATTATTTAGAGAAACATTGAGTAGTGCGAAATTGTTAGTGCCACTTTTTTTATTCACATCACCCACCACTCATTTATTTCTTATTCGCATCAATTATTAATTTATAAAAGCAATGGCAAATATTATAATGTAATATAGAATGGCACGAGTTTAAAATAAAAGGATTTAGTAGATCAGCTTTGTTAAAGAATTTTCGTTTTTTAAAGCCTGCACGTGGACAAAATAATCAACGTTTTAATTTTCTATTCAAACAGCCTTTTTCTAGCCCGATTGGTTGGGTTTGGTTTGGTTGGGTTGGGTTGTAAACTCAATCCGCTTACACTTGTATGCGTTACCATATGTTCAAGTACGCATCGTGTCATAAACGCAAGTTTGATTACCTTTCATTGATAGTGCTGCCCTTTAATATTACAGATGTTTTCCGATGAACACAATAGTATTAACGATTTATGATCTCACGTAGCTTTGAAGTGCGGAATCTGCGAAAATCATTGTAATTTTAATTGTTTGATTCCGCGAAATATCGTTAACTGGTCATTTTTCGTCCGCATTTTTAGATCGAAAACGGTTGTTCGACTTCAAGGTGGTCAACATTAGTTGGTACTTTAATATAACAGATTCGACTATTTCCCACCTTAATTACTCTAAGTAAGAATCTTAAATGTATCGACTTAATGTAATGTTGGACATACATTTCGTCATAATCAGTTTCGAAAAACTTAGGTCACAAGAACGACTTTTTGAGTACATAAACGACACGTTGCAACAAATTAATCAATAGCTACCCTTGACACTGAGTAATTGTGATCAGATTAAATCAATGCCATTTTTGTTGGTAGCATCTTTTTGGGCAGTAAAAAGTGGAATCTCTAAAAGTGAAGCATGTTGGTCTTCTATCTAAATTCAAAATTTAAAGCACATATTTTCTTACATGAAAGGA
This sequence comes from Geotrupes spiniger, assembly GCA_959613385.1. Taxonomy (NCBI): domain Eukaryota; kingdom Metazoa; phylum Arthropoda; class Insecta; order Coleoptera; family Geotrupidae; genus Geotrupes; species Geotrupes spiniger. The sequence goes on along the minus strand of OY390735.1, from coordinate 10,649,902 downwards.
AATTAGATAAACTATGGTTTTTGGAGCTGTTAATAAATGAAGTGAAGAAGCTGAATAATTGCCCATTGTGGCATTGTTCCGGCATTTTCGTGTAGTCGATATATGACTATGTATGTTATTTAAAATACTAAAGTTGTACATAAAGTTCTATAAAATCTAAAACGACTAATCAAAGCGACAAGTAAATATATTGTAGCACCGATTTAATAAAAAAAAAATGCAGTGCACTCGTAAATCATATTGACAGCTCTATTTTCAGACACTTACGAATCGTACCATCGTCACAATCAATAAATCGTCAAGAGTAGCGAGTAGTTATCAATAGATGTCTTCCCATAAGAAACCAGGACATTGCAGGACATTTCAAGGTGGCACAATGAGTTTTTGAATATTGAGGCCGAACTCTAATTTAAAGATTGATCGTTTGAATATTAACTATGCCAAGCTGCGTCCAACATGAACGGCCCTGATTGAAGAATCCTGACCACTCCAATGCATTTTTTTTCTTAAATAAAAGTTGGTATGGCCAGGTAAGAATAAGTTTTTTGCTCAAATAAGACTTCATATGAAGTACACGGTGGCGCATAAGTAACATTATGATTTAATTAGTGACTAAAGTTTTTTTTTTTATTTCAGAATTAACTTTGAAAAACGAAGGAAATTTATGATGGAAAGACTCAGCACAGAACAAAGAACAAAAGTTGTTGAATTTTGTTCTGAAAACGAGCATTCGATTATTCAGACACAAAGATCATATCGAAATTTCTTTCGTGTTTGAAATTCACCTAGCGCTCCAATAATTTACCGATTGGTTCAACGTTTTCTGCAACAAGGATCTGTGATTTTCCGCGTGCTGGAAACCTCGTGCACTTCGAAATTAAATTATAACGTTACTTATGCGAAGTTCGCAACCATCAATTTGTGTTACTTTTCAATTTTCCAACTTTGCTTATATCTCAAATTGAAATTTTAAAATACAACGTTCGTATAATTAAATTAAATTTGAGTAAAATTAACATCACTGTTTTAATGTGTGGCAAACATTTCAATCGTCTTTTCTAAACTTTGTTTTAAACAAAGAAAAAGATAAGAGGAAGAGTTGAACCAACTACAAGTACGATAATTATTGAACGAACAAAACGTGTCGCATAATAGACGAAACAAACGAATAAAATGAAACACGTAAATCATTATACGAGATACATAAATAATGCAAACGAAAACAATCCATATCAGTTTACATAACCAACTAATAGAAACTAAATTAAACCTTAATCACCTATTCATAACACATAAATTTTAATTACACAATTCGGCCCAGATCTTTGCGTTATTCCGCGTCGATATAATGCACGAATATTGCGGTTTGCGTTAATATAATTTGTAATAAATATTTACAGATACTACGCGATTAAACCTCGCGCATTGCGTTCGGACCCATTAACTACTTCTGTTTATCACACACATTTAGTAGAACCGGCATGTTTTATGTTGCCTAATGTATATTTCGCTCGCAAATACACTGCGTTATCATAAAATAGGATGGATTTAATTACATCTGTTTATAAACACGTAATTCACGTTAATGTTAATAACGGCGCTCTTCAAAAGATCATAATTATATATTTTTAATGCGTTGTTGGTTTAATGTCACCCACGCAAAGAATGGATATTCTTGGTTGGATCTCGGCCGACCTTTAATTAATTTACGTTTCAAAGTAATTAAAAAAATGAATAAGCAGTCGAAGATTTGAACCAGGAACGTGTTGAATTAAAATGTGGAATACATCAAAATTAAATAACTATACGTATATGGAATTTCATGTATTGTTGATAAAACATATGCACCAAACAATCAATTATGTGCTGTCCGAAATCTCCAATGCAAATATTGCCGCGTTTTATCGAACACTGCCAAATTAAAAATTCACATTTTGCACTTGACAGTTAATTGACACGACGTGACGCACTTATTTTTAGATGCACAGCTGCGAATGCATGTAACTGTCATTCGAAAAAACTGCAACAGCCGGCAATAAAACATGAACGTATCGTTCGCTGGTGTTTTGCAGCAAATTGTCCTCTAACTGGAAAAAAGCTTTTCCACAAACTGGGGCATTAGCAATTGAAGACATGACTTGTTTCTAAATAGCCTTTGATGTAGCAATTTAACGCTCAACAATTTAATTTGGCGGATTCCGTTGTCCAGTGTACTTAATCATATTCGACTGTTTGATTATACTCTGTCTGTTTGTATTCAATTTGCATTTGCCAGCAACAGTGTAAATTATTGTTGATTAACATGTGAGGCAATGCAGTGTAATTTAATATAAAATAGTGGAGTATAGTTTATATTCAATTACGCAGAATTTCTAATGCAAGTTACATGTCAGACATGGTTATGATGTACGACGTATTAAATATCTAATTCAAATCTTGTTAATAATTTACAAATTGTTATTTGATCACGTGCGATGCACAAAATGTCGTTAGTATAATATCAGTGCAACGAATTTCTGGAGAATTATATACCGATAAATAGAATTATATTTGGGTCACTGTATACATTTGCACGTACTGGTTGATTGCTCATCTGCATGGAAATTAAATCAACTGGGGTATTGTCGTTAATTAAGTTGGTATCCCTGAGGTCTTAGACGTATCTATTATATACAGTTGCTAAAAATCTGGGCATCTCGACTGATGTAGGTAGATAAATGAAACTATCGAAATTAATAAATTAGTTATAATAATAAAATTCCACGTCCAGGTCACTATGAGATGACCTTTGTTTCTCTCTTTCATATTATCTAAGTTTGTGCTGAATCATGTGTAATGTGGCTGGTTAGCTCGAAAAGTATTTCTCAACAGTGAAACATTTGCACATTTTTAGTAATTCACTACGACGATATTTGCTATCCCATGCAACTGCAAACGATCATGCAAAACCAACGTGGAAATTAACATTTGCATATTCCATATTGTCTCGATAATTCTAACCAAAGCCGGCACGGTTGATTGAACATTGATTATGTGGACTTTATAGTTCGAAAATTAACAGTTTGGTGCGACAAACCGCCGCTGACTTACAATGGCAAAGTTACAAAATACCAGCGACGGAATCGGAGTAGGATGTTACAACGTGTTTGACGATGTCTCATCTCAAGATTTGAGGTTAATGCGTACAACTTTTTCAACAATACGTCAGCGGCTTACGAGGGGTTTCAATTATGTAGACTAGTAATTAATTTCTTGCCCTTCGGTTTGGAATCGCGATACAATAATTCGGCAACTAAATTCAATAGAAACGCATTACTGAACCAATTAATTTTAGTTGTTCTACGAGTAATATTTGATTACATTCTGATAAATTGATGTGTTATATATTACACCATTACGGTTTGTACGTATACCAAAACCCCAGAACGTCAAAAAATATTAAGTGGTAACATTTTCACGGTTTCAGTTCCAAAAGTAGTGATGTCATATCTGATATCTAACAGCTAATACTTCCAAGGAAATTGGGAACCAGTATAATTTACTAATTTAATTGAAATTCAAAATATTATAGAATTTATTCCAATAAAAATAAAATAAAATAATATTTATGATTGTGTTCATGCACATAAAGTAAACAATGGACATTAAAGTGTATCCTAAGACGTGGAGAAAATATAATGAGTTTTGTGTTCATTATAATCTAAATTATCTTCTAAAAGTCGCGATCAATTTGATGAATATTGGTACATAACAAGGAAAAACGGATGAATATTAAGAACTTGATCCTTTGAGGACAATGGATGTAATAAAATTGATTGAAAGTATCCAAGAAGCTTTAAAGTTTGATTGATGATTTGGAGGACTACACTAGATACGTCGGCGATTTGGTGGTATCAATCAGTTGGCGATGGGGGCAGGACGACATGCAGGTCGGGTACAGTCGGCCAAAAATATTTCCAGAAATGGTCTAGGCGCATAGGCATACATTGTTTACTATTGCGCATACACAGATTTCCCCACCGCACTCTTAGGATCTAACTGCAATTCATTTATATCTTACAATTATTGAAAAACAGAAAATACCGCTTGGTTTTTAATAAAAATAAATGGGCAGGTCTCGGCACTCGATTTGTGTTTTAAAAGAATCACCTGAATTGAATTAATAAAATCGTCATCATTTAATAGAGGTATCGTTCAATCATCAACTTTCAATATACACCTTCAACATGAAAGTTTGATTTTATAGAATATCGCGGAAATGATGTTTTAGATCAAAATCCACAATAATTATACAATTTCATTAAAAAAATAATAATTGAGCTTGTATTATTGAAGTCATATCAAACTCAGTCACTACTTACAATTGTAATTTGCGTGGGTTTGTGTTAAATTTAGTTAAAGTCAAAGTTAAAAGCTCTGACTTCAGTTCAGTTGGGTTGTGTTGGGTTGAGTTTTTACGACTTGATTAGTTATAGATGTTTATTTCAAAACACATTTTGTCGGTTAAATTGAAGTTTATTGAATTCATAGTAAAAATTATTCATCGAGTGTTTTGTAATCAACTCAATCTGGAAAAGGTTTTAAGCGAAAAATGTTGGGTCGTTTATTTCCAATAAATATGCAAATACGATCTTTTTGACTCAATTTTTCTAAGGTTTTTATTCAGTTGGGTTGGATTAGAATAAATGAATTTGTAATTATGTTTGCCATTTCATTTTGAATTTGAATTAAATTAACTTTGATCGATGTTGATAAGTTTTTTATTAAATTAATTTCTATAACGATTTATAAGTAAATCAAATTTTATGCCTGAAACTTCTAGATTATAATTTCAAGTCCAATGCCAAGAAATTTGATGAAAAACCCAAAATACTTACATAGTCATAGGACACAAGAGCTTGTGTTTCAGATTTGAGGGTTCAATCGAATACAAATTTTCAGACATTGCATTTTTTGTATTTCTTCGGAGAACCACTCAACCCAATCAAAAAAAAAATATGGCTGAAATTTGACAAGCAAATTTGTTTACACTGAAGCTACTATCGATTGGGTTATATCTAGACAGGGATTTGTGTGGATTTGGGTTGGGTATTAACCTAATGATTTCAATAAATGAAGGAGATCAATGCAAACAATTCAAATTTAACACAAATTGCATACAAAGAACTTTTAAGTTCAAAACACTAACTCAACTCAATGCGATTGCCTAGAAATTTAGAAATTTCTAGATTGGATTTGAGTTGGGTTGAGTTTGGATTATTTGGGTTGGGAGGGGTTGGTTTAAGTTGGGTTTAATAGCTCCATTACATTTTGTTCCTCGACTTTTAATTTTTATATAAATGATTGATATCACGAGCTTTTAAGATTAAGTTACATTTTGTTACAGTTTTATAAATTAAACTTGTGTTGGTTTAGTTTACAACAGAATTGTAAAAATTTTATGTTTTTGAGGAATTAAGCAGATGACCATGAAATGAAAAGTTTTGAATTGAGTTGGTCGATAAAGAAACTACGTTGACTTGGATTATTTGACAAAATAACTACAACATATTATATGGATCATTAAAATGGAGTTTAGGTTTGAGAATTCTTTAAAGAACCCAAGAAAAAATTAAAAGATTGTATTAGTTGGCAAGATACTGGCTTACAAAATTTGTTGGTCAATTAATCTTAATGAAGTAGTGCAATCCAGGACAAAATACTGGCCTACAATATTGGAGAATTAACATTAATTTGAGTTGGTTGGTTTCGTTGACAAAATATGTTGAGACCTCGTCATATTTAATAAATTATGGACTATTGGTTATTCTTATTATTATTTAAATGCTCGGCTATGAGATACCGTTTATAATTTTTTCGATTCAATCTTTAGTTTTACAACTCCTTCTTCAATTGTTTCTTTTTTGTCAGTTGTGGCCTTCATTCCCTTCAAATTAATTTTTTATATTTTCCTTTGTTGTGTTATTACAATTTTTTGAAAAAAATAGATTATCTCAAATCAGAAAAATCGACATAGTGGGTAGTTTGTTCCATAGGAGTAAATATTATTCTACGTCTTTCTAAACAGTAATCCTTATGGACTCCCCTCTGATATCCTTATCAGATGTACAAATAAATATGGGATAGTTCCACAACTCGATTATCCCAGATTTCCCTTCCGCGCGGATAACCCGAACTTTGCAACGTCTAATATCACGATAATTGCGTAATACTCATAATCTCGCGCGATCAGCGAGTTTTAACAGCACATTTACGAAAATCCGTGGGATTATACGCAATCGAATCGATACCGAGCAAACTTTAATTGCTTTAGCAATTTGTGTTGCATGCTGGCGGAGCTTTTGATTAAATTGACTTACGTCGCTGATTACTTTCGAGGTCATTGTCATTAACGAACGTTATCATCGCGAGCAGATTTGTTAACGTGCGGCGGGAGTAGGTTAAGGGTTCGGCTCGCAATTAGCGCGACAAAAACATAAAAGTGATATTACAACAACAATAACGGGGCAAATTTTTATCGCCGTACTCGTCTGGGGTCGTAAAACGCCCTTTATCTGTTTTCGTTTATAGTAATTCGATCTGGAATTTGCTTTTGGTTCTTATCGTTACATCTCTTATGAGAATTGTTAGGTTAATGTTTGAACTGGAGTAAGTTGTACATGTTATTTTATTATTCCATCTATTAAATATTATGTCTGATAAAACGTGTTTTGCATCAATTACTTTTGTAAAGTTGGTTATTTTTACATGTATTTGTTTGCTTTTAATTAAATATAAAAAACAGGAATATGTTGAAATAAATAATTTTGAAATGAATAAGATTTTGAAGAACGCATGAAAAGGATACAGGACGGGGCATTAAATTATCAAAACAAGGAATGGGACGAGGAGCTCATTCTTGACAAGAAAATGCGCCTGGAATAAGAAGAATCGTTTACCACGTAAAATATTATATAAACATCTATATAAACAATTAAAATGCATCGGCCACGGACAATTGAAGAATTGAAAATACCCAATGATTTCAAAGGACTTAAAACTTAAACTTCTTAACTTAAATTCTATCCTGGCCATTTTCTCTTCATATTTTGTTCGCATTAAATTACAGTTAACACTGTTTCAGTTCTGTAGTTGCTTTAAAGTTGTGCTTTAATTCTCCGTTCAAAATTCGGAACTCATCTAGGAATTCGTATCTGAATTCCTGACGAGTAATTGTCCTATGGCAACTTTGTTTTACACTTTGGCTTAATGTCGTTTATTAATATCTCAGGTTGTTATCAAACTTTCTCGTTACTGTTACAAAAAAAACTCGTCTGAAAAATTTGACTTGAAATGACATACATCAATCCTGACGTAAGTGCTGGGTAGCTATAAGCGTTTATTTCAACGAAATTAATTCACTATCGTTCGAGGTCACTTAAGATTTACGTCTGCACCTATCGTTGTAGTCTTTTACAACTTAATTGTGCCTAATAATAGAAAAGTGTATACACTCGATGTACATTCCACCTTATTCCTACTTTCCATAAATACCTTCCATACATTTTTGGTCAACTTTTTGCGCTTCCGTTATTAATGCATTCATCCTCATCTAGTCTTTTTTCTTCTTATCAAGGTTACATCGGTCGCAAAAGCCAGCTACAAAATTCTACTGCGCCTTAAGTTATCAATAAAATAGTCGCCCAACCGAAGTCACGCCAAAGACGCCAAAGTAGCAACTCTCGTACTTTGGCAGGTAATTTATGTCCTTTCAAAGTGTTCTGTAGTTTAAACAAACCATTCTCGTCTGCCCTCTGTCTCCTCAGATAAACTTTCATATTCACTTTCGTTTTCCCAGAACATTCCTGCCTCCTTTTTTACTATAGTTTCAATTTCTTTCCATGCTTTATTTATGTTGCCCCTCTTGATTTTTATCTGATTTGATTTAATTTTTTTCTTGTCCAGTGCTAGGTTACTAACTATACTCGATCTCTTGCTATTTGACTCTTCTTATTCCGAATATATATTTGTTCCATCAGGAGACTAGCAAAAGTTTATTTTTGGACGATTTGTTGCTAAAGTTAAGTTTTAAGCACTAGTACTCTATTTTTTTATGGCACAGAAACATCATATTTGACATCCACGATCATTGATTGCATGAAATGTCAATGAAAAGATTGTCAATAAGAATTTTATTTATAAAACTAATACAAACCATAGGCAACTATACTGTGCAATTCATATTAGCGGTAATCTTGCAATGTGTGGAATTGTCTATCATGACCCTCGGCATCGTACTAGAACATGGATTAACTGGTTTTTCAAGTTTTCAAGTTTGGTTTGGAATGGCGTTAATTTCCAATGAACCGTTCGCGTATGATTATCCTGCGACTTCTCTTTGCAAAATTCGATTCGAACTTACTTTTGATTTTTTATTGATTTTTCTACGTACGACTTAGCTGCAGTAGGTTTTTTTCCAGCCCCTGTGCCGTTTCAAATTTTAAAGTTCTGTTCCAGCATCCGCGAGGGAGGTGGCCGAACACATTCTCAAACTAGTGTACGATACTCATACGGATGTGCCAACTCAACATAACCCATACTATACCCAAACCAACCCAACCCGAAACGGCACAACCCAACCCGATCCAATTCAATAAATCCAATGCAACCCAACCCGACCAGGCCCAATCCAACCCAATCTGATCTGACCCGACCCAATCCAATCCAACACGATTACTAAACGTATTAACTTCAATGGTTGGTCCGAGCTCCCATGGGGAGTTATATTGGGGAGCATATATTTTAAGTACGTCACAAACATGTCGTGAGCTTCCACAGACCGTTATATTATATAATTGAAACCAGATGTTTAAAATGCACTGATCAATCAACATGACAGGCCCATTATACTATACGATGTAGATTTCGAAGCCAGCCATTAGGCCATACTAGCGAGATGACAAAAAGTTCATGATTATCGATACGAAAAAATTGTTTTTTAACGACAAAAAGTATAATTCCATTCAACATAAATGATCTGGTTTCTTTTGGGAAAAAGGTCAGCAATAGTCTTACGAAGATATCCAACCAGGGCTTCAAGAATCAAAACTACTTTGATAAGAATTGCAATGCTAAACCATGGCTGAAGCCATTGGACAGGTAAAAGAAAATGCACGAACGCAAAGCCAAATAAGTTACAAATAATAATTAAAATTTTGCAGGTCTGGGTTTATACGGTATTGATTTTTTTGTATAGGTCTAACATAATTTACAAAATATGTTGTGTGCAGATCTGATTACTTCAGTGGCGTAGTCACTAATAAATTTGTTACACAAGAGGTTAATTACTTCATTAATAACCCAACCCAATCCAATCCAACCGAATCCAACCTACTACGTGCAATTACGAACTACACCAAAAAGCAAGTTGAAAAATCTTAGAGTTGAGGAATAAATTTGAATAGTCCCATTGTAATAAATTTAATTCAAGCCAAATAGCAGCAAAATATACCTATACATACAACTACACACAGACCCAAACATCAAAGCTTCGTATATACGATTGGCAGACGATTCATTCCTCAAATATAACAAAAATATAAAACAAAACCGTTCGCAACTCATTTACTTTTACTCTTTACTTTACTTTACGATGCCACAAAGCTTAACGGCTCAGACACAAACCCATTTAAATTTAAATTTATCCACACCCCGTTGAGAGTACGTTTTAATAAACGACGAATTTCCTTTAATTCGGCGAGTTACGACTTATTTGGCTTGTTCCAAACATTGCCTGAAATGTTTCGGAATAATGAATGCGGAGAACAAATTGAACTTTCTTCTCCGCTCGCCCCATTGTAATCAATTTCGGCGAATATCCGGCGAGTAAAGATAAAATAAATTAAGTATTTGCCATGTACAGCTTTCGATTTCGAATTAATACTTGTCAAAATATTAGAAACAATGAAGTAATGGTTTTCATTTTTCCTCCATGATGGTCCAACAAGATTATGTATTGATAATCGCACGGACGAAATGTTAGTGAACTGGGGTTCAATTATTTTTGAAACAAATTACATTTGGAACGACTGTGTCACCTATTTTAACCAATGGGTTAGAATTTGCCTTTTGGTCAATTTCATGCCATCCAAATATTTGTTTCATGATATTACCGAGTACCTAGTAACCACGTGTGGTGGTCAGGTTGGGCATTTACTCTTGAAAATCATATAAGTCAGTACAAGTTTAGACCTAAGAAACGGATGTAATTGTAAATGGGGAGTACGTCATTGAGACACCCTCGTTGGCCTAGCCTATGGGAGCGTTCGAAAGTGGAATATAAGGAATAGTACACATACATAGATCGGTGCAGTTTTTAATATTAATATTAGTAATGTGTCCTACAGTCATGTCAACCTCCATTATATATAAATATGTATTCACGTAATACAGATTTAGGCGTCGCCTATAAATTTATACGTAAACGTGCATAAATATAAATACCGTTAGCTCCGATCATATTAACTAATTGATGCGACTGTCTGCCCGTTGAACTCACGAATCGATATTTTACTCCCCCAATTAAGCTCTTTATTTGAAAATATTTGCCAACGAAGTTAATTTATTTTCGTTGCATGCGTTCGCTTTTTTATTCGATTATTTCGTCCGGTTTAATGAAAACTCCATCCATTAATTGCGAGGAAACATTCCAATTTTAAACGTTGTCATGATTTAATTCGCCATCGTTTTCAGTCGTCGAAAACAAGCGCATTAATCGCGCGCGCTGAACGACCTCATTAAGAAAACACGCGGGCTTAACGTACTGCGAGCAATTCAAAAAGTACAACCGCGTTTGTATTAAAAAATAAATTCCCGGCCTCGGTTTTAATGGGCGAGAATGCGGCGTATAATTGCGCGAGGACGGGGTTCATTCCGGAGGACGCATTCGCCGACCAAATGCACCTGCGAACTGGAAGAGACGAACAAAAAAATTCCGCGCCGCTTTCACTGCATAATTCATTTTCCACATTGTTTTCGATTAAGGGCGAAATTTTAACGCGAGTTAAAATTTAAAGCGCAGCTGGGATTTTGAAATTTGTCGCGCGGAGCGATTAATTTTCGAAACGGCCGAAATTGTTAAGCGTATTATGCGGATTTGAATACAAAAACGATGAACTTAATTTCCGTCGTAACAGCTTGTTCGTTCAAGTAAAGTTCACCTATATCTTTGTCGTTGTTTTCTTCACGGATTCCATTTTATTTTTTAGTGACTTCAGATCCCCATTCCCTCAATTAAACATCACTCATTACATTTCTTATTCATACTTTTATCTCAATTACTTGTCACCTCTCTCCTCATTTTATTTGAACGTTGTTATCTATTTCTTTTCATCAGCTTTATATCCCCATTCTCATGACAAGACTTTTATTGTAGTCTACTAATAATCTTCTGCGCTTTTCTAAAAATCTACGTCATTTCCTAAATAATTGCACCACCACACCCTTTTTCTCATTTATACCTTCCTCAAACCTAAGCCGGATTTATCAAAGATTTTCTTTTTTGCCCACTTCCAAAATATTCACTTGTGTGCCTATCTGTTTCTCTTCTCTTCCTAGAGCATTTACCCAACACACACATGCATGCTCTCTATCTCGTATATTACCAGCCCAGCATTTTACACACCAACATTTTTCCTTCTTTCCTCGTCATAGCCAATACGCTTCTACCCTGCGTATTATACCACAATACCTTCAACCTTTCCTAGGCACTACTCGTGTTCAACTTACTCATTGTCAGCACGCACTCTTTCCTAATTCACATTAATACCCTTAAGTCTTAATATCGGATTCATTTCCTAATTACATTATGAATTTTATTAGATATCATTCACTCCGCCATCTCGCTCAATCTATTAGATTCTTTGTTTTCCACATCCTTCTCAATTCAATCCATTTTCGACAATAAGTTTGTCCATCACAGTTCACCCATCTTGACAAATCCATCTCTTAAAAATGTGACGTTGAATTTTGACATTGAGAGTTGGAAATTTCAATTAACGTTCGCATCCCTTTGATGATATGGTACGTATTTTTATTATTACTTGAAAATATCTAATATCCTTATCTCAGCATTTAACTTATTAAACGGCTTCGGCAAGTACATAAATCAATAACATGCAAATGATTTTTTATCAACGTCACGCTTATGAAGTAGGGAATAATGAATTTCCAGTGTCAGGTGATGATAACAGAACTACATAATGGAAAAAGTTTCGGGCACATATTTTTGAGGCTTCGCAATAAAACTTTCCGCAGATTTTGCGCCGGGGAATTCGAAATGTTTCCGTGCTGCGTTGCAGGCAGGTTGTTGCATGTGAAAATAATCGAATTTTGTTTGAGTTCTGACGAAATAAATTAGTTTGCAAGTATTCTAATATTTTAGACCATGTTGTTGCATATTTATGAGCCAGTTCGACTCGGAATTAACGCACGCAGATATGAAAATGGGTTCTGTCGGTAACTTTTCATTTTGGTGTTCGACTGCAGCCCATAAACGCATTTTGTCTTTTTTTGGTCTCACTTGCGTTATCCATTGTCGTTTAAGCTCCGGCGGTAATATAAAATCAATATAAAACATAACATAAGTCATGGAATACACACGCTCGGCGTAATTGAATCCGTGGCGCATTTCAGTTGACCGATAGCTTATCCGTTGCTGTTGTTGATACCACTGGCGGCACTCATGGCTCTCTACATACGGAAAATGTAGGATATTGATTTTATTTCAGGTAGCCAGCGTTAAGCCGTCACATGAGCTGCATTGTATTGCGCCCTGTGCTGTCAACAACGAAGAAATTCCCTGAAGAACTGCACTACGAGTCTCTCGAAAATGCCTTGAGACAAAAAACTGCGTCACATATATTACGACAAAATAAACGTTGCTTATTCCTCGCACGCGTACATCTTGAGAACATACTGTTACTGCCAAATGCACGTAAAATTTTCTGTTAGTAAAAGTTAAGAATTTCTAATTTGTTGTAATAATAAACCTAGTCATGTTATAATCATCGATGTCACGCAAGCTTTGCGCTGAACTTTTTTGCGTAACTAAACATTTCCAGCCATGAAACAGTAAACAGTCATATTTATTACATTGCTGAAACATTCTCATCAGCTTCATTTCGTCACGTGCTAATGAAGCCAGGTAACAGCGCTGTCCTTAACCCATGGTAAATTTTACGTTCAAATTTTGCCTTCATTAATTGTTTAACTAAATTTAATAAAATATAGAAATTTCGGTTATTGAAGCAAATCAACAATTTACATTTTCAAGGCCAAATAGGACACGTATTTATACTATTTTATAAATGCTGTACGTGAACGTGGAAAAATGTTGTGCGGCTGAGACTACAAATCCATGTTGAAGTAATAATATAAAAATATTATAAAAATATAAAAATAAAAATGACTAAAATATTGTTACTGTTTTTATCCGATGTTTGTTGTGATAACGGTTTTCATTTGGCGAGCATCGCTAAATACTTGTGACCAATGCTCGTGTCCTATAAGTATTTTGTTTCGTGCATGTCTACGCACCCTAGTATTTTGCTATGAACATGCCCGCAAGAACCCAGCGCTTCATCAGTGTGTACACACCCAACAATGATTTCAACAAGAATCATAAACGAAATAATGGAACCAATAGAGAGCTATAAAATCATCAAATTGAATGAAAGTCAATATTTACTATATCGCATATAAAACTACGTCACTTCAGATCTGAACATAACATTAATTATAAGACAAGAAAAGCAAGAAGTGTAGAAATAGTTAGCAAAGAGCAAGAAACAAGATAGGCCAGGAATTTCTTGATAATGTCTTCAAATGCCTTGGAGTTCTTGTTGAACAATTTTACTCCATTCTTTTCCGTTTCTCGTTTTATCTTTCCAATTTTTGACCCTCATACTTTTAGAACTTGCTGTGGACGCTCTTTTCCAATTGTTAAGGGCCAATTGTTGTAATCTATTTCTGACCATACTTTCTATATACCATATCCATCTTCGCCGTTGGGCTTTTATGACGGATGTTATGTTTGCTTTTTTGTACACAATGTCTAGTTTCTTACTTCCTTTTCTTCGCCAGCTTCTTCTGTTTATTCCACCGTGTGTAGCTCTCGAAATTAATTTTTTGTTTATTGTTGCTTATAACCTTGAGAAAAATCACCATTTTCGAAAGAATTAGTACACATAACTGATGTCAGGCGCTGTAAATTTTATCTATCTATCGACTATCGACTATCTATCGACATTTTCTTTTAATATCATGAAACTAAATACGAGAATCGAACTTTTTAAACTTTTTATGTATGTATGGTTGCTGTCAGAATTGGTTTATTATATTGCCACTGACGTAGTGCCGTTCGATTAGTGCGCCCTTGTCTCATTATCTTCAAGAGGATTCACCTATGATATGTGAAGAGTTAAATCATTGTCGCTGAAACCTTAATTCAGTTAAAACGTCGCCAATGTAATGTCATGTCTGAAGATATCCTTGTTGAAATGCATTTAGCACAAACAATTAGTATCTCGTGCTTACTTTCTTGTTCATATAGGCCTGCGTACTGCGTGTTTTGTTGCAACCATGCAACACGAATCATCGAAACTACTTCCGTCTCGTTCTATTTATAATCACGACCATCGGAACTTTATGGAGGCAAATTTGATTAACATCAACAAATTTAATATCAGGTTTTCGCCGTTGCCAATATCGTTTGGGTAGCGATCAATTTATTGCAATTGAAAATTACTCGTAGTCAATACCAAGGAGTGCTCCAGGATTTCATTTTTAAAATGTTCATTTATAATGATTGGTATTCTGCACCACAAGATGCATAAGTTTTTAATAAAAAAAAATGCATAGATTATTAAAACTAAAATGTACCTGATGCACATCCAATAATTATATTTTAAGCAGCAGCCTAATTCGTTATTTAAAAACGACATACGAAGCATGTAAAGCAGCATTGCAATAAATCCATTGCATAAAAATGACGATGATTGATGAAGTATTGAAGAACAACACGCAAAACATTCGTTACGACCAACCACGACTCGATAATTTCTTTATTAGCTACGAACTAAGATCTAGATTCAAAATTTTCTCGACAATAACGGACAGGAAATATAGAGCAATTTGTTTGGTTCTTTGTATATTTATTATCGCGTGTTTTTAAATAAGTCTGGCGTTGAATGTGCCAATTATAGCTCTGTTAAAGAATCGAACTGTCGTTCGATGTCATTTTGTATAATAATAATAATTAACGTATAATTAATTAACTTAGAAAGCTGAGGAAGGTTTCATGATTTTTCATTTAATATAAAAAATAAATTAGATATACTTATTTGCGTTTCTACAGCAATTATGTCCAATAGGGTTATAAATTGATGCATCAGAACTTGCTGTTTCAAACGAATGGAATTCCAAGTCAAGAAAGAATATACTTATTTTAATATAAAATTACAATCAAAACACAATCAGGAACAATTTCCCATAACGATGTTCTTGGCAGACATTCTTGACCAAATTATTTATGCAGCCGATGCTAAATATTAGCAGGTTAAAAATTTCATGATAATTCGATAATACTTTTGAAAAATCCATGTGAAATTTATACTCTCCTCGTAAGCGAGAAGTTTACATGAGGAGTTTCCGCGATTTGAAAAATTCGTCCACTTTATATATTTAAATGGACTTGAAGGAAAATAAATCATGAAATGAGCAAATCAAATAATATCCCACAAATATAAAATCAACAAAATTTAAAAAAAAAACTTGACATACTTGACACGTATTTCCGAAATTTCAAGCGAATCTAAAAATCATAGTGTTAAACTTCATATTTCTATGTTATATAGATATTTTCTTCTCTAGACCGCCAGTAGATAACACTATGTTAACACTTATATATACAGCCTACAGAATTTGGTAGATTCTACAAAAATTATTACTTTAGCGATATGTGTTCGCAGTTAATCTTACCGTTTCATTAATTAGAAGTGTTTCCAAATTTTAAGTTTTCACTTGAAAGCAAAGTTTCATGAGTAGGAAACAATAACAATAATAGGAACAATAACAAATAATTATTTATACAAATCTGGTATAGATTCGAAATTTTTGGGTACTGAATAAAAAGGAGAGCAAAGATCATTTGCCAAAAAAAAACCTGCAGACCAAAACAAGGAGAAAATACACAGCATACGCCAGGACATAGTTTTGAAGAAGTTGATAGTTTTAAATACTTGGAAGTGTACATAAACAGCAATTACTCCAGAGAATAAAGTATATAGTAACGTGCCATGGAGGGATAAAAAGAATTATATAGCAACACGAGAATACTTGTCAATAAAAAAATATGTAAAACAAAGCTCAAAATATTCAGAACGCTATGTAATAAGCCCTGTAGTAACATACGGATTATTGCAAAACTATGTCAATAAGTAAAAGAGATGAAGAACATCTGAGTGTATTCGAGAAGAAAGCATTAAGGACAATTATTGGACCAGTACATGAAGGGAACAATATAAGAATAAAAAAGAACAACGAAAAAGAACGGGACATGGTTTGGAATAACAAAGTTAAGTTCATTAAAAGCTCAAGAATAAAATCTCACTAGCGATGATACCTCGATATATATTGAATACAACATTCAATCAAACATCTCGATCAGAAGCTTGTTCATAGTGTTTCCTGTTATCTACTTGACAATACAATTATTCTAACCGATTTCAACTCTTTCAGGAACTGTCCTTATGCTATAAACATTTTTAATCAATTTTAAAAAATGAGAGTACCTATTTATAGTACAATATCAGTAAATAGAGCAAGAATAATAAAGATTTGATTTTGCTATTTTGTTAAACGTCAAGTAACTTTCTCTCGTGTCATTTCGATATTTTCATAATTTCAGCGTTAAATCTTTATCACAACCTTGAGTTCACACAGCTTCTATTTGATGACAAGTTATGAATAATAATAAACTTCTCATTTCGTTAAAAACTAACATTTCACTCTTGCGGTGTTGTTTGATATGCTTCTGTGTTAAATCTAACTTTACCATTTTATTCATGTCAAAAACGATCACGTAATAATTCTTTGTTTCAATGCATGACTCGTTATGGTAATTTCGCACGCAGTCGTGAACGCATTGATTTTTATCAACCTGTAAATGTGCGTTGTTTCAAAATTATGAGTGTTAAAAAATGACATTTTCGCATGACTATTAGATCCCATTGTGCAGTTTTCTTTCTTATCTGAAAGACTGCAAAAACGTTTCAGGGTTTAGAAAATATTTTTCACGATAGCTATTATATATAAAAATATATCAAATATATAAAAAAAACTGCGTGCTATTGTAGAAAAAATATTCTTTATAAATTATTTTTTTTTTGGATTGATTAATTTGCGATTATTCACCCTGGCCTGACGACTTTCATAATCATAATTGAATATTTTTCTTTGTTTTCACTATTTAATCTGATAATAATGGGCAGCTTGCACAGATGTTTTGTAGAGTCTTGCTCCCCATTTAGCACTTCATGTGTTTCTTTTTGAACCACCCATACTAATGTTCCAAGTCCCCTAGCTAGAAATACTCATCAGTTGTTATGAACTCGACACAATGGCTCATTGTAGTTGAATGGGAATTAAATGAATTTAACACCAGGATTGGTGGGTGATAGTAAAATAAATTGTGACCAAGCAACAGTACAACATGAATGTAATCAACGTAAGTAAAACTATAATACAATTATGTAATAAAAATGAGAGAGCTAATGAAATATTTCCCTTACTGTAGGAATTAACTAATATGAATATGAAGCACCCGCAGCCCATAATGACCAATTGGTGCACTACGTCGACTACATTCAAAGTGTTGTCTATGTCAGTTTCAATGTGATAAAAGTTACCCAAGCAAAGCATAGGTGCAAAAGATTTCTAAATTACTTTCACACAGCCCGCCCTATTTCTACGAACGACGTAAATAAATGACAATGTGATTCTTAAAAATATTTAACACGCAACTTTGTAAAATATCCCATTCATCTCAATGTATCTCCTTCGCGATCCCCGTTTATCTCCTTTCGTAATAATTTTTCGTGATGTGGGTGTTCGTACTACCAGATTTCAAAGACACGCTCGCCGGGAACTTCAACGCCCCAGATCGCATCGCAAAAACGCGCGTCGGCAAATACACATTGTGCGAAACATTTGTAAAACGCTCTAACCCAAGTGATACAGGGATTACGTTCTATTGACGCAGTTGGCAAAGAACGCCCATTCAGAGCGCCCGAGAGGTGCAAAACTTCGTCGGATGCGTTTATTTTTAGATGGTGACTTACCTCGCGAGTTCTATTCTGTCGCTTTAATGCAATAAACGGACATAAATCTTGCGAATGTAAACGAAATAAACCCTTTCGACCATTTTTTAGATTTATTTAGTACGACATTCGTATAAGTATTTTTAAAATAGAGTAAAATGTATTGCGAATTAATAGTACACGCAATTTAGATCTCACACTTTAATATCCGGGGTTGGTTGATTAATAGAAATTATTGCAAGGATAAAATAAAGCACGCAGTGTGAGTGGTATTTATATTGTGATATTTTTCAACATTTCCCGACAGTTATTTTAATTCAGGTTACTATTTTTTAATGTAATATGTGATGTCTTACCGCGGACAATACCGCCTGATACCTGACAACACCGATCAGCTGTCGAAAAAACGTATTTCTCGTGTTATTTTCGACGAGGAAATTGAGCGACAACCCCCTCTGACAAACACAAACTTGCACACCGGCGCGCGCCCACGCGTTGAATTTAATTCAATTTTGTTCATAATTCGCTCGGAAACTCTAAATTAGTTCTCGATTTGAATCCAATAACGCATCTCTGTTTTCGAGTAATGCAAAGTAGGCAATTATTTGTTGTAAACTTATAAAGCCAGTTCTATTTTAGTTAAATTAATTCATTAATGTTTTGTGTACCAATTATTCACATCGTTAGTGTATTCAAATTGATACGTCTTTGAGGAATTAGACATACACTAATTCTAATTTTTTTAATTAACCGGAGGCATTACCAAAATGGCAATGCACATACTTTTAAAGTCTGTATGTTGCGTCATTCCCTTTTGTAATTCGTTTTCTTTATCTTTATGTTGATGATATTTTTACTTCAGTTCCACAAGAATATTTTGTTTACTATATTAAATTACTTTAACTCATTTCATTCACAATTACAATTTACTTTTGAATTAGAAGAAAATAAAAAATTAACCTTTTTAGACACCAAGGTCATTCGAAATGAGAATCAATCATTGTTTACGGTATTGCAAAGAAACAAACTTAAGAAGGTTATTAAATCACATCCTATGTAGTACCATTAAAACATTATATGGGTGGATTAGGTAGTACTGAATTCCATCAAAACATCAAAAGCACAAGAAAATGATAATGATATTATAATCGAAAATCTAATTCAAAATTTGAATGTTTTTATTAAATTTTAATCAGAATATAACAAGAGTTAAGTCGCCAGACCAGATATCAATGAATATCCCAATCCTCGGAGGAATCAGACAAGGTGTCTCTGTTTAATATCGTCATGGATAAAATAATAAAAGAAGTGACCTCTCTTAATTTAGGGTACAGGATTAACAACAAACGGAGTAGCTATGCCGGGGATGCAGCAATCATCGCAGAAAACGAAGACGACATCCAGTGGCAACTTTTTAAATTTTACCAAACCAGTCGGCAACTTAATATGAGCATCTCGATTAATAAGAACAAATGTATAACAATCACCGCAGAACATGTCGGATGTAAACTGTAAAACGAGACTGTAGAACAAGTATCATAATTTAAATACCCCAGTATAGATGTATGAATAGAAATCAAATCGAAAGCCGCCAAACAAAAAGACGCGAAAAGACAAAGTATCACCATCAATTTTCGAATATTTCGTGTTATTTAAAAATTATATTTAACATAATCTTCCATTCTCCACTATTCATCACATGATAAGAAATTTAACCGAAAAAATTCTTCATCCTTAATTACACCAAGTAAGTGATTTAGAGATAATTATCTGAAGCATCCCTTATAAAATCAATGTTTTGAGGAACCCATTTTCATAACAATTAACACCAAACGATGTGGATTACTTAATCAGCATTTTTGTCATATTTGGCATCAATTTAAAACGTTCGATCGTTCCCAAGCGAGTGCCGCAAGTGATTGTGCTTACACAAATGGTAAAATATGGAAATAACTTAGTACGAGGGATGCCTTTTATATTTCAGGAATAGGCCATCCCGGTGCTGCTATCTGACAACAAGTGTCTCTATCGTAAAGTTCGACGTTTGTTACAAAATACTTACTCAGAACATTTTGACGTACAGGGGTTATTTGTATTGTTTACAGTGACTTACAAAATTCATCTCGGCCTAAAAATGTGGTTCGAAAATTGGTTAGAGCATATGCAAAAGTGTATTGATCTTAATGGAGAATATTTTGAAAAACAATAAAGCCATATTTGATGATTAATTTTAGTTGCTGTTCTCTATTACCGAAATATAAAAGGCAACCCTCGTATATGTGGAAATATGATAAGTTGTAACCAGTTTCCAACATGCGTTATATGAATCAGAAACAGCATTTGCGTTCTATGGTGCCCTACTAATATTTATAACAGGATCCAAAAGGCACTGCAAGCGTTGAATGTCATTTGGAAAACTCGTTTTACATAATATGTTTTACAAACTTGGAAGTAACATTTCATGGAAATATTACAAATTATTGCTGGAGGCAGATAGTTCTCTTCCTGGATATCTTAAAGTTTGTCCAAAATCATATCTATTCAATAGCTTATAATATAATATAATATAATATTTTCTCTCCTATTTTAATTTTTGAGATTCCAAAGATTCCACGCGTTGCACATATTTTATGGATTTTATTAGATTTCACAACAGATTTCGTAAGTGTTTTTAGTCTTCATGCCTTTGACGGATTTCGCAGTTTGCATAAATTTCACAGCTTCATAGATTTAATAGAATTTAGAATAAACTTCACATATTTCATCGACTTTACGAATTACTCAGATATCACAGGTTTTGAATACCGCAGATTTTTGAGGCTTCGTAGATTTGATAGAAATCATAGAGCTGATAGATTTCGTAGACTTCATACATTTAATAGATTCCACGGACTTCTCAGATTCATATATATTTTTAAATACTTTTATAGACTTCATAGATTCCCTTTCTGTAGACTTAATAGACGATTTCATAGACTTTATAGATATTATAGACCACATTTCCTGCTTTCGACCTAATAAATTATACACATTTTATAGACTGAATAGGTTGCATAGATGTCATTTTTTAAAAATATTTTTCATAGACTTCTTACATTATAAATGTTATAATGATGTACTCTATGAAGACTTCATAGATATTACTGAGCTCCGATATAAATTTGTTATTAAATATTTCATAGACTCATAGATATGAAAAACTTCTTAGGCTGTTCTTTCAAAGGGTTGTTTTAGAGGACAGCACTGTGATATACAAACTATGTTTTTCTTCTTATCACATGCATAAGAATTGTTAGTGAGACTATATTCAAAACGAACTAAGTTAATCTTGCAAAATTGTTAATTTATATACATTTAAAATCTTTTCGGGAAGCAAAAATATTTAACTCTGCGACTATCTATTCAAAATATGATATATGTTGATCCTCATAAATATTAACAATAGAATAATTTTTTGTTTTAAATTCGGAAAATTTTCACATTGAAGAACCCGAACTAAAAAATTTTAGGCCGAGGAACTCGCATATTATGTGGAATTATCAAAAAAAGTTTGACTTTAATAGTCCGCATTTATATGCATCATCATCATCTTTACGCGCCAGTGAGATTTTCAAATGTACTCTGCATGTGATATTAAATTTGTTCATGGTAGATAAGACCGAAGATTATTTTGACCAAATAACCGCAAAAATAGTACAATAGCCAACAAAGTAGTGCAAATATGCCAAATATTTATTGCAATGCATATAACACATTAACATTATTTGTAACCAAATATTTAGCCTACGGACTTTAAATTTGCATCGAGAAACCTACGAATGGTCAGAATATGTATCGATATGATAACCTAACAGACTAATTGTTGCAATGAAATTTGCGTATTTTTGTGGTATTGTGTATGTTTATTGTTTGTCGCGTATTTTTAAATAATTCACTAATTGTTGGTTTTAGTTTTATTTGTCAAGTAATACGCATTAATAGGTCAGCGTGCGTACCAATCGCCTGCGCTGGCCATACTGACTCACAACTGTCGCCGTTAGACGGCACTTAACGTAATACATTTTATTTCAATATATATATACAGCACGGCGCCGACATGCCGCCCCCCTTGAAAGGACTCCCTTTCAATCGCGTGTGGTACTGGTCGCTTCAATGGGCAGTGGACATATCTTCACCACTGCTCTTCTGACAATGCCCGTGGACGTTCGTATGGAAGCTACTCGTGCGGTACCATCCTGGCCTGGATGCAATTCTTCTATACGGCCTAACTTCCATCTCATGGGTGGCAGCTGGTCATCCTTTAGTAACACCAAAGCACCTTTTTTCAGCTCACCCTTCGACTGCTTCCACTTAGTTCTTTGCTGCAACTCGGAGATGTACTCGTTCTTCCAACGTTGCCAAAAATGCTGAGTTAACATTTGGATACGCTGATGAAGCGACAATCTGCTTTCCGAAGCGCCTTTCAAGTCTTCGTCAGGTACGGACGTAAGCGGTCTTCCAACCAAGAAGTGAGCGGGAGTTAGAGGAAGAAGATCATAAGGATGGGATGACAGTGGTGAGAGGGGCCTGGAGTTTAATATTGCCTCTATCTGTACAAGCACCGTGTATAATTCCTCAAAAGTGAGGTGCGCATTGCCTAGAACCCTTCGCAAATGGTGTTTTACCGATTTTACCCCTGCTTCCCATAGCCCGCCGAAATGCGGAGAATAAGGTGGTATAAATGCCCAATCTATGTCCTCGCGTACGCATGCGTCTTTCATATCGTCCGCGTTATCCGTCAAAAACGTGCTCAACTGGTTTAGTTCAGCTTTAGCACCCACAAAATTTGTGCCATTGTCCGAAAATATTTTTCCGGGTTTGCCTCTTCGCGCCACAAATCTGCGCAATGATAACATAAACGCATCCTTCGTTAAGTCCGTTACCAATTCGAGATGCAGAGCCTTTGTCACGAAACACACAAAAACGCAGACGTAACATTTGGAGAGCCTACTTCCACGACCCTTTCGGTCCTTGATCAATAGTGGACCCGCATAATCTACACCCGTAGTGTGGAATGGAGGACTCGGTTGCAATCTTAATGGTGGGATGTTGCCCATCACGGCTTGAATAGTCTTAGGCTTGTGTTTGAAGCAGGTAATGCAACTTCGCACAATTTTTCTTGACAAATTTCTTCCTGCGATTGGCCAAAATTCTCCACGCATGGTTGCTAGTAAAAGTTGAGGACCAGCGTGATGTAGTTTTCTATGACCATCTTCAAATATGAGGCTTGTCAGGTGATGCTTTGCATCCAATATGATTGGATGCCTTTTTTCATAGGAGAATTCCGCATGCTCAATTCTGCCGCCGACTCTTAGTAGACCCTCTTCATCCATTGATGGGTTCAAACTTAATATTCTGCTCTTTGGGCTAATTTCTCGTTTATCTTCTAGCTGGCGTATTTCTTGGGGAAACGATTCCATTTGCGCAATTTTTATGAGTGATTTAAACGCGTCGCTTATTTCACTCATGCTTAGCGACTTCTTTTCTCTGTTTTTCTTATCTGATTGACAATTGGTTTTAAATCTTATAATGTATGCCATTACTCGTTTAAGTCGCGTTAAGTTAGAGAATTTTTCAAAGGGAAATGAATTTTCAGCATTTGTTGCTACGAAGGATTGATTTTTTATCCTTATTTCTGGAAGTTCTTCCTTTGTGTTTTTTCCCTTTGGCCAGTGTTCTTCGCTCTCGGACAGCCACTTGGGGCCACACCACCACATGTGCAAACCCTCAATTTTTGTTGGGTTGACGCCTCTGGACAGAATGTCCGCGGGGTTCTCCTTTGTTGGTACATGGCGCCATTCGCTTTTGGAACTCAGTTCCTGTATTTCGGAAACTCTGTTGTTCACAAATGTCTTCAGACATCTTGGTGGGAGTTTCAACCATCCCAGCACTATCGTACTATCCGTCCAGAATATGTTTCGGCTTGCTTTAATGTTCATGGCCGTTTGCACTTTTTTAAATAGCCTCGCTAACGTCAAAGCAGCGCATAATTCTAGCCTCGGTATTGATATAGTTTTCAGCGGTGCTACTTTAGCTTTAGCGCATAAAAGGTTTACGCAAGCGCTCCCGTCCTGCTTTACATTTCGGACATAAATACATCCACCATATGCGTTTTCGGATGCGTCTGCAAACCCGTGTATTTCAACACTCGTGTGATTGCTGTATACGACTTGCCGTGGTATTCGGATACAATTTAAGGACGGTAGTTCCTTTTTAAAGATTAGCCAGGCTGAAAGAAGTTCTTCGGGCAGTTCCTCGTCCCAGTTCAACTTTTCCAACCACAATTTTTGTAAAATGATTTTTGCGATAATTATGCAGGGACACAACAGTCCCAGGGGATCGAATACTTGCGCCGTGCTCGACAACACCGTTCGTTTTGTTACCGATTGTGTCTCGAGGTTTTTCCCTATATTATACCCAAGTTTGTCTTCTTGCGGATACCAATTCAAGCCTAGAGTTTTTGTATTTTCATTTTCTCCTAGATTTATAAATTTTAATTGAGATCTTTCCTGATTAACAACGTTTGTCAACACTTCAGGTTTATTCGAAACAAACTTTCTCAATTCGAAACATCCTTTTCCGAGCACTTCAGTAACTTCTTGGCAGATTCTCATCGCGTCGTCGCAAGAATCCGCCCCTGTCAGCAGATCATCTACGTAGAAATCCCTTTGTATGACCTCAGTAATCTTTGGATTTATGCATCTGTGTTCTTCTGCTAGCTGATGCAAACTTCTGATCGCCAAGAACGATGCAGCAGCTGTGCCGTAAGTAACCGTATTGAGGTTGTATGCTCGCAGCCTTTCAGTTGGATCTGCTCTCCACAAAATTCGTTGTAAGCTTCTTTGCTCTTGCTTTATCTGCACCTGGCGATACATTTTTGTAATATCTGCCGATATGACATAAGCGTGCTTTCTGAAACGAAGCAGTATGCACAAGAGGTCTTCTTGTACAGTAGGCCCAACCATTTGTATATCATTTAAAGAATATCCGGTAGTAGTGCGTGCTGAAGCGTCAAACACGACTCTAAGTTTTGTTGTTAAACTTTGTTCTCTCAATACGCAGTGATGAGGCAGGTAGTATGTTGTTTTCGCATCGTCGTTTTCATCGACTTCTGTCATGTGGTTCATGAATTCATATTCTGCCATAAACTCTTTGTACATATCCTTTAATCTTGCCTCTCGTTGCAATTTCCTTTCCAGTGAAAGAAATCTGGTTTTTGCTTGCTGCCTGGATTCGCCTAGCATTTCCACCGGCTCCTTTAATGGTAATGACACCACGAATCTGCCATGCGCATCACGTGTGGTTTTCGCCACAAAGTGGTTTTCACATGCAATTTCTTCTTCGGACCATGCCTTTACGGAAGTGCACTCTTCTATTTCCCAAAATCGCTCTAATTGCTGTTGTATGTCGATGTTTGCGGAGAAGTTGCATTGCACCCTCTTTTCGTTGGTGATACCCATAGGCCCTGATATAACCCAACCGATTTTTGTTGATTGTAAAATGGGCAAGTTTTTCCCTAGTTTTATTTGTTCTGGGCGAATAAGGTGCCAAAAGCAATCTGCGCCGAGCAGCATGTCCACCCTTTTCGATACGTTGAACTCCGGATCTGCCAGCGCGATATCCCTTGGTATATTTAACAGTGTTTTGCTAAAAGCGATGTTTGGCAAATATCCCGTTATTGTTGGTAAAACCAAACACTGGATATGCATATTGAAGTTATCATGTTGAGATTTGATTCTCACTTTACATTTGCCTTCTATTTTCGAGGTCGCTTGTCCCAACCCGGATATTTCTAGATTCTTCTGAGTCATGCGTAAGTTCAATCTTTTGCAGAGTTCCTTTGATATGAAACTAGATTGAGATCCGGAATCTAGTATGGCGCGTATTTCGTGTGCCCTTTGTTCCTCATCAATACACAGAATACGGGCTGTGGCCAGTATAATTTGCCCTTCGGTGGAAGTGCAACAAGACAAAGACACATTGTTTTCATCCTTGCTTTGTTCCCTTTCCACCTTTGACGAGTCAGGGTGTAGTAATGTGTTGTGATGCTGTTTGCATTTCTTGCACGCTCCAGACTTACAATTTTTTGCAAAATGTCCCTTTCGCAAACAATTTATGCACAGTTTTCCTTTCTTGGCGTGTTCTGTACGACGCTCTGAGCTCATTGCCAGGAACTTTTCGCAATTCTGTATAAAGTGGTCGCCTTCACAGCAGACGCATTGCTGTTTCGTTGTGAAAAGCGATTTTGAGCGAATGTGCTCCCTTTGTCTCATGAGGCGTTTTTCTGTAACATTTGCTTCTAGTGTTTCCAGTAGGTCGGCCTTGCTTTTTAAGAATTCCTTTAAATGGCCCAAAGTTGGCAATTCGTTGCTGGCCTTGTAATTTTCCCATTCTTTAATGGTACAGCTGTCAAGTTTTGTCGTGATGAGATATATTATGATAGTATCCCATGCTTCAGTCTCTTGGTTCAACGCTTTGAGTGCTCTGAGATTTTTAGATACATCATCGATGAGTTTTCTTATTTTGAAAGCCGATTCTCGTCCTATTTGCTCCAAGTTGAATATGGCTTTTATGTGGTTGTGGACAAGCAATCTGGTGTTGCTGTATCGCTCCCGTAAAATGTCCCATGCGATGGTATAGTTTTCGGCTGTGAATTCCATTGACTTGATCACCTCCGCGGCTTCATCTGTCAATGTTGATTTCAAATAATGAAATTTTTGGACGTCATTTATGGTGCTGTTGCAATGAATCAGCGACTCAAACATGTCGCGGAATTCTATCCAATTTTGGTAGGTGCCATTAAATTTGGGCAGCTCTATTGTCGGAAGCTTTACAGCTTGTTGCACCACCTGACGTGTGCTTCTTGTGCTCGCTTCTGACACCGAGTCAACGTTTTCTTGCCTTCTTTCATTTTTAAGTATAATAAGTTTAGCTTTTGCAATTTGCTGGTAGTATTCTTCCTCGAAACTTTCTCTTACAGCATATTGCGCGTCTGGATCGTCGGCAGTGCTTTCAATTAAATTCTGCGAGTCTTCGAACTCTTCCAGGTATGTTTTCGCCCGGGAGATTCGCTCTTCTATTTCTATCAAATCAATATCCGATATACATTCCTCGCTTTCGATTGCCTTGTCAAACCCAGTTAAATATTTTGCGAACAAAGTTAGCTTTCTTTTCGTTGCGCCGCGTTTACGTACGAGATCTTGTAGATCGGACATTTTCACCCCCTATTGTACCGGAATGTTCAAATCGCGATAATTTCTTTTTGTTTTACGAACGTTGCTTGCACAGATAAATACCATTGACCAAAGGAAAGAAAAATAGGAAATAACTCACCCGTGGTTGTATTTACGCTTTTTGTTCGACAAAAAATTATCGTCTCGAAGTCTACGTCGCTCGATGCGTGTGTCACACGAACGGCCACGACCATAGGCTACGACGTTTGAATTGTTTCTCCTGTCCAACTGCCCAGCTGAGTACTCGA
Organism: Geotrupes spiniger; assembly: GCA_959613385.1. Classification (NCBI taxonomy): domain Eukaryota; kingdom Metazoa; phylum Arthropoda; class Insecta; order Coleoptera; family Geotrupidae; genus Geotrupes; species Geotrupes spiniger. The sequence continues at coordinate 10,622,026 of OY390735.1, read as the reverse complement.
AACGATGTCTGCGTCGTCCGCTTTGATTGGCGACGACGGCGTTGTTCCGCTGTACGCTGTTTGCTTCTCGTTCAAACTTCGTTTTTGACGATTGTTTTGCTGATTTAATTACTTAAATCCGGCTCGAAGGACCATGTTTATTGTTTGTCGCGTATTTTTAAATAATTCACTAATTGTTGGTTTTAGTTTTATTTGTCAAGTAATACGCATTAATAGGTCAGCGTGCGTACCAATCGCCTGCGCTGGCCATACTGACTCACAACTGTCGCCGTTAGACGGCACTTAACGTAATACATTTTATTTCAATATATATATACAGCACGGCGCCGACAGTGTACATACATTTCAATCTTCATTGAAATCACCACGTTCAAATAAACCGCGATAAGAATCACTCACCTTCGAGGGACGACTGCTCATTACGTGCCACCTTTCGTCGCCAAGACCATACAAAACACTTTTCTATAACACTACACATAACATTCACCACAAACGATAATAATCACATCGAAAATCACCGCGAAAAGTGCAATTTTTCACGACAGCAAACTAACCGAACATCACACGGCGTCCATGCCATTCGCGAAAAAACTGAGACCTACCTAGTTTTTTGTCGTACGCCACGTCATCGACAGCTCGATCTTACTAATTTGCGTGTGCAACTATTATGCAACGACAAAACATTGCCAAAAGCGAGCACAAAACATTAAGGACCCGATAAGCTAACGATCGCATGCAAAAAACGACGCGGCCGAGGTGCACTCTGCGATTTTAACCTGGGACATATTTTGGCGTTGAATTTTTAATTTCTTATACTTTGCTTAATATCACCCAAATTATTGAAGCAAACACGATGGAACTCGAAACTTAACATTTGTATATTGCGAGGACGAAAACGTCATATTTTGACGTATCTCGACCGAAATTGATGGTTTACTCTTAAAAGTTAAAAATATTGAAATTTTAAACAATATTTATTTGAAAAGTTCCTTCGAAAAATGTACTGGAAATTTATCTACGTATAAAGAAAGTTTAGTGCGAACGACTGCAATTTATTTTCTATACAGATCCTCGATTCTACCTGACAAATATTTAGTCCCCAGTTGTCAATGAATTCAAAAAAATAGCTAAATAATTACTACTGTGTTAAATACATCATCATCATCAACATCAGTCAGTATATTATTTATTATATAGACGCTTCCTTGTAATTACAGGAAAAGTAGACACGATCCAGTTAATGACCTAACTACCGGAGATCGTCTGCAAAAATCAATATATGCCCACGAAAGCAACGTAAATCTATAATACATGTGTAATACCTATTATGGCTTACGGCACAGATGTGTGGGAAGAAACAAATTTTTTTATTTGAATTCGTTTATTTGACATGCTACATGTGGCTCAGATGAAGACGAGGAATTTCGGAAACAATGTGGAGTATAAGACGTGGTTCGATGGGTTAGACAAAAAGAGACAATGACACAGTCACATAAAGAGGATGGATGAAGACCAATTACCCCCTGTCGTCCTAGAGGGAAAACCGGTGGAAATTCGATGGAAATAACTCCAAAGAGATGGAGTGACAGCTGGCAATCAACATCTCAAGATATGCCACAGAGACGAGCTCAGAATTAACAGATCGCAAGATCTCAGGAAAGCATAATAAGAAGAAGATTCGAGGCAACTGGCATTGTATCAATTAACTGCCGAAAATGTGTAAACTTCCCAAGGCAGATCTTGCAGCAACTCCAGAAATAGGAAATATAATCGGGCATACTTTACAAGAAATTTTTGAAGAGACTAGACTTGGAAAGTCATAAAAATTAAGTGGAAGACTATAAAATTCAAGGTAGAACCAGGCAAAAGAATTTATCAAGAGGTATTAAAAATCCATGTTTATTTTCGACAGCAAAAACTTCAAACAAAAAACCAAAAGAAACTCCAAAACAAAAACAAACAAAACATCACTCAAGAGCGCAATGTGCAACACTATCAACATTGTTGGTTGCTTTGATTACCAATAGAAGAACCAAATTAACTCATATTAGAAGTGTAAACGGTTGGGATGGGTTGGGTACGTTTGAAACCAACATTGCCATGTTGGATGGGTTAAAATATAAATTTTATGGGTGAGTGCTCTTTCAGAAAACTATACTGAAAAGGGTTATAGAAACTAAATATGTGTTATGCTATAAAAATCACGATAAACGTTTTCCAGATTAAACTTGCCCAATATTGTCATAAATAGGTATCGAATTAAAGCTAATTTGCAGACGCTGTATTATATTTATTATAGATATTATTATTAAGCGCTGCTGAAGAAGACTGTAACAATTTACGGAAACGTCATCGTTGAAAGTTAAAATTGTGATTGTATTGGTTTGGGTTTGGTTGGGTTCAGTTGGTTTAGAAGGAATTTAACACAACCCAATCCAACCTGACCCAGTCCAATCCAACCTAATCTAACCCAACCCAATCCAACCCGATCCGATGCAACCCAATCCAATCAAAATTTTAACTCTCCATGATGCATTTTTCTACGATGAACTTTCCGGATATCGGCTATAACAACTAATGGTTTTAATGTTCACGTGGGCGGTAAAGTCCTTAACTGTTTTAATAAAATTAAAAACTCAAAAAGTTACCCCCGCTTATTGTGACAGATAACTGTACAACAAATTACATATTTTTAATTATTACGTCGTGAATTGATTCAATTTGTAGAGGTAATGTTCTGCAAGTAAAAATGTTTTATTGTTTGTAATTTGTTTTTCGATCGACCCATTAGTAAAAAAAAGTCAGATGCCGTCACTCTCGATTGCAAAGCAATGTGTGGTTGCAACAAAATTAAAAAAAATAATTTGTTTTACTTGAAATAAAAATTAATTTGTAATATAAAAATCTTAATACACTATTTTCATAAAATGAATACCAAAGAAGTTATTCCACTGCAAAATTCATTGCAGACTTGTATTAAGTTTTTATTACAATATTAATTCTAACCGAAAAGAAACAGTTGACGACAATAAGGCTCAAAAATATCACCAATGCATTTTCTTCCTCGTTTAAAAGTATACTCAAAATCATTCTTCCATCCAGTCCGTGGACAACATCCATATTTTCTTTTTTGTAATTCCTCCAGGATATTGTACTGTATTTTATAAACTTTATCATTTAAATATCTCTAAGAAAATAAATTGAATGATGAGGTTAGGGGAGCGTGCTGGCCACTGGACTGGACCAATTGTGCCAATGCATTTGTCAGCAAATGTGGCCCCTAGATAATTCCGTACCTGACAATTGTCGACAGGGACGCCATCCTATTGGAAGTGCAAATCTTGGCGAGTGAGATAATTGATGTTATCGAGCAAATATTCCGCACCACCTGCAAATATCTGTCCCCGTTAAAGACCCGCTATGAACAACGGGGCCAACGACTGTCGAACGGATTAACTCCCATTACATTAAAAATTGGGCGAACTATAAATAGGTTTTCTTGCGACCAATTGTCATTGTCTTTCTTATTGAGCATCTCTTCGTTTGAAAAGATTGCTTCGACACGTCACAAAATACATCGTAAAAGTTAATCAACCCCTCACAAAAGTTAATCAGCCATTGATAAAAAAATAAATCTCCTGGTTGCGTCACCTGGCAATAATGTGTGGGAAGTCCGGAATTTAAAAGGACGATACTTATGTTTTTCAAAATTCTCTGAATTGTGCTGTAACTAAAATTTAAGTATGTGGCAGCATCGCTACTGGAGCAATCGTGATGTGCTTCAAAATAAGCCAACACTGTAATCTGCTTCCCTGTCAGTGACAACAACAACAACAACCCTAATTACTTTCGACAACCAAACGTACGACAATTGATTTTGACAGTTCTGATGTCTGTTGCGCTGCTTGACTAATATTTTATTCTAAATAATATCATCAGACTCAATCTATTTAAACATGCATTAAATTTAACGCCCCAAAATGAACTTCATTTTAGTTATCAAAGCTCGATGAAAATTGTTCAACGCAATATTTGCTGCGCGGGGGAAATATTAATGTTTGGCTGCGATTGCGGCAACAATATTCATGTTAATCGAAGTTTAAAAAATAGCCGCCGGCGAGCATTTTCAAATTTCAACAGCAGAGCGCGAAATTTTGTCGCAATATGTAAATAAATGGGGCAGTAAATCAAATAAAGTACGCTATCTGTAAAACGGGGAAATTAAATAGCTTCAAGTCCTCTCGAAATTCCGGGAAATCGTGACACGCTACGCCCGAAGTGTGGAAAATGCTGAATGTCAAACGCTCTAAAGCTCTTAGTAATGGGGACCTATCGAGCACAATATAAAATGGAAAATTAGGTGAAGCTGTTTATTTATTCTCCCTGACAATTAAATATATAACGTTATATGATAATAATAAATGAAAGCATTTATTATTATATGCCAACAATATTTTTCAATAACTACTTTTATTATTTTCATCATATTTACAGCATATCTAATTAAACATTGCATGTAACGAATAATTATTGCAAATGGCATAAGTGCATTGTTAATTTTAGAAGATAATGAAGTTCAATTGGTTTTTTACGTACTCCCTTAATATTTGTATTGATTTCTTGTTAGATGCTAAAAATACAATTCTGATCACAAAGGATGGTCATCAAATATTACCGTCTCGAAATGGGTTTAATGCTTCATTCATTAACACAGCAACAGTTGTGGGTGAATCTTGCATAAGCCCTCAGTGCCAACCGTAACATTAATTAACTATGCTAAAATGAACACGGTAATTGATCTGTGGCACGTTCGAAATATTTAACAAATCTGGGTAGCATCAACATGGTAAGTGATCTGTGGATTAGATTGGATCTGCAGTTAGCAAATTCCAAAGTGAGTTTCTCCGTCAAACGTTTATTATTTGTTCAATTATTTCGCCTATAGTTAGTATAAATGTACGTAACTCCTATTTTCCAATTCAAGTTATTTGTAATAGCACCATAGTTAAAGTTTTCATCGAAACCTAATTATGAATAAATGTATAAATATTATATCACGAAGTATATTACGAGGTAATAACTGGCGCCCATGTAAGGACCTTATCCATAAACAAAGATCTATGATCTGAACAGTAGAATCGGTGTAAAATCTCGCCAATTTAACGCGAAGTAAGGCACATAATGACCATTACGTTTTTTCAGCACGCACACTCGGTAATTACCTACAGGCGTCGCTTCATCGCATGCCAATTTTAATTAAACATTAAAGCTTCCAGCAGTCCCCCGTAAATTCGAACGACCGCTTTGAAACACAACACGTACGTTTTGATTAATTGCAAATAAACGAAATGCAGCAAATTAAGCAGATTTGACGCGGCAATTTTTGAACGCGGGTCGCCAGATTCTCAGCTACTTTGAAACTTAAATCCACTTCATTCTAAGGTATAAATCCTACATTACGCGTCTGAACGTTACAGTAAGCTTCTCGTCAATCTTTGTTTAAGAGCTTTACAAATAAGAAACTTCGACTCTCCACCGGATAACGTCATGCCATGACTTCCAATTTCAGCCGCGTTTATTGGCGTATTTGTCTGTAACGAAATGACTTACCCAAGATTGAACAAAAAATTAAAATTATTTATTACTACTAGCTAGTATAAATAAATTATTCATATTTTGTATAAAAGTCATATACATTTTAATTTGATTATAAACAATACAAGATTATTATTTTTTTGGATTTAAAAATTGTACATCAAAGTATCCAAGTTTACTTTATATAGGAAGCATTTCTAAAAATAACTAAAAACCTTTGTATTAAATAAATGATTTCATTAATGAACGCTGGCTTTATTTGCGAAATATTCGCGTTTTACTTTTTCCCCGCGATATTTCCGTTGTTGCGAAAGATCTCTTTTATAAAAATCTACCTTTCTACATTGTAACATGCCGTGTTCAATTTTTGCGCTTTATTAAAACAGAAACCTTAACGTTTCTGCGCGCGTTTCTTCGTAAAATAGTTTTTAATTAAAATCGCAATTGAATTCCATTTGAAACTGATTTGAAAATATGCAAAGTTATTTACTTGCACAAAGGATTAAATTAAAATTTATATTTTTACACGGCCACGAAAATGTTACCTAATAATTTTAACGTCGTATTTGCAAGGCCACTGCGTACTGTTTTGTTTTTGATCGTGAACTTGAAGAATTGGAGAAATTATATGATTGTAATTGGAGATATGTGCAGGTACGTCATCAGTTTATTATAATTTCTATTGTACCGCGACTTGAACGCACCGAAATATTTATAATACGTTTGTTTATTAAAAACGATAAAATCGACAATTTTTTTTATTTATTTAAAATTATTATACTTCTAACGCTGTAAATAATGTTCAGTTACTATACTGATATTGTATTGAAATGAATTTTAAGATAGTAAAACCGTGATTTTAAAACGGTGAGTTATTCAATATAATTTAGTTAATATTGAAAAAAATCTTTGATTGCTAATTTAAAATGGGAATGCTTATTAAAATTACGAAGTCAAATCAAGCCAGTAACTGCATATATATGAAATTTCGATATTGATGTTACTCTTGCATTAAACACAATGAAATTTAAAACATGGTTTGAAGTCCTGGGTAGGGATGGGTTGATATATCGATAGATTTAATATATTGATATTTTCTTAAATATATCGATAAATAAATATCGATAAATTTATTCCAATATATCATCAAATATATTGATATTTTAGCAAATATACCAAAAAATGAAATAACAAAATTACAACACCAGTCTGTTGCATCTGTTTATGTTTCCTTTTGCTTTTATCGCAAACTCTCGTCGAGGAACTGAAGTACCTGCCTAGCTTAGTTATCAACAGTCACGTGTTTTGTGGTTATGTATCAGTCAATATATCACTATTTTTTACATGAGATAGTGATTGCAATAAACTAGTGTTCATTGTTAAAGTGACTAATTATTGAAACAAAAAATATGGCACCTCCGAGAAGTAACATTTGGAAACATTTCCATCGCAATATTTAAATGAGGAGAAAAAAGAAACTCAAGAAAGACCTGATGAGCCACATTCACCAAAGAAGAAACAACTTTCATCGCGAACCAAAGATCCCGTGGATGTTTAAACTGCTGGAAGTACTAGATCACAAAACAAAGATGAGGTAATGGTAGACAATTATTATAACTAATTATTCACGATTTATTTACGTTAATTATTTCTAGAAACATCTAAAGCGAAGGGATCTATCCTCAGCTTCTACAATCATAATTTCCGAATATGATTCTGAACCGAGTACTAGTTCAGGAAAAAGGATTCTAAGGTCAGGATTTAAGCAATCCTCAATTGAATATGCCTTTAAGACAATATCTTCTTTCCAAGGTACAATTGGAACTATTACACATTTGAATGAATTATTGGGTTCTAGTTTTAGAAGATTTTGAACTATTGAGAAATCATATCTGCCACTTATTTCCACAATATTAGACATCAGATATAAGCAAATACCTTTCAAAGATCCTCTGGCTTTAGGTACTATAATGAGACATATTAAAGTCGACGTAACATCTTCCGAAAACATAAATTCTTCTTCAAAATCTTCTGATGTGTCTGCTGGAGAGCCTGAATTTGATATATGGGCACATATATTATTGGATCACACCAAAAAAGTGGACAAGTAACATTAAATAAAGACAGTGAACTTAACCAACAGTTAAGCTTCCCACTTAGGAACTTAAAAGATGATCCCTTGGAGACTTGGAATGGGATGAAAGTGGTATATCCCAACTTATTTAATTGGCCGCAAATTTTGTATAGTGGCAACGTCGGTTCCTAGTGAGAGACTATGTTCAAAAGCAGGCGCAACCGTCACTACGGGTCGTAACCGTCTCACAGGAAGTAGGCTTTCCGAATTATTATTTTTAGGCTCCTTTGATAGCTCTAGCTAAGGCATTCGATTGCGTTGATCCAGATATTCTTCTACCGGAACTAGAAATGCATGGAATAAGGGGAAAACTGTTAAAATTAATTAAATCGTATGTGTCAGAACGTAAGCACGTAGTTAAAAAGTTTCCATATAACTTCGGGAGAATTGTTGGTAGAGAAAGATGTACCGCAGGGTTCCATATTGGGCCCCATACTCTTTATTATCTACGTCAACGATTTACCAGCTAATTTACCCTCTTCTAAAACGGTTTTATTTGCGGACGATACTAATTTGTTAAACATCGAACAAGCTATTGAACGTTTAGAATTAGTAGAAAAGGAATGTATGTCGAAAGCAGAACAATGGGTTGGGTTGGGTTGGGAACAGTTCTTCCAAGTTAATGGCACATGGACCCCGAAACAAAACTTGTGATAGTAATAAATAGTTTTTAAATTGAAATCAGAAAATGTTATTCTTATTTATTTTAATTTCATTTAATTTTAATTGTAATACGGCGATTGTAAAACGGTGAATTATTGATAGTAAGTTACTTTGATGACTACGTTTAATTATTTATACGTAAAAAATAATCCGTGAACTGTTCACTTGTGGAACAAAGCAGTTAAAGTTCATGGCTAAAAGCGGTTCATTCTCTCTTTCTGTTGAATGCTTTCTGCGTTTACGTCATTATATTTGAATTATGAATTTTCACGATACGATAATATAATTATTTTACATTCAATATTGGTTGAAATTATAGTAAATTTGTATAATATATTTATAATATTTTTCATTAATTAATAAGTAAATGTAGAAAGTCATGATGTAATTTTTCATATCAATATTCATTACTTACAGTTACAAACACATTATTGTATGAAGCGTGTTGATTTGATTCGATAAAATCGACGAAAATTTACGAAAGAAAACCGGCGCAGAAACTGTCAACTATAAATTATAATTGTAATACAGCGGTTGTAAAACGGTGATAATGACAGATAACAAATTACATTATTATGTCACCGCGAGCATCAGCGAGAAGAAAGAAACTATCTAAAAAGATAAATTGTACGAATTTATAAAAACATACATTTTATGTTGGAATGGCACCCATTGTATAAAAATATTGTTTTTTTCTATCGTGAGAGAGTAGAACACGGGCGGTATCAAAACGTATAATGTCATTAAACACGAAGATTAAATACGTACATAGCTGTAAAACTTGTCGCGTGGAAAATTTTATTTTGTGCAGGTAACAAAGGTAACGTTGAGCCGAGGGATAGGGCGATAATTTACGTTTTAATTAAAAACGAAATTTGAACACGTGCTTCGAACAAACGAATTATTTATAGACGTTTTATTGTTAAAATAAGAAACCTGATGAAGGTTTAGCGAGCAAACGAATTAACAAAATAGGATTATGTCGCCGATTACTTGTTCACGATAAATAATTGTTGATGAGACTACAATTCGTTGATGTTTGCTAGAACATATTTATAAATCTAGACCAAGTGATGATTTATATTATAATTAGGATATAAAATTAAGTAATTTCAGTAATTTCGTCGAAATTATGGCGTCGTATTCTTAAAAACACACCAAATGCTTTTACGTGGGTGTTTGTTGGCGTCGGAGCTTTTATTTCAAAGAAAGCTCGAAGCTGCAGTTTTTAACGATAATTTCCACAATACGCCAGCAATTTATTGTTCTGATATGGGACTCCTAAGACGCGGACAAAAAGAACCTTCAGGGGTCAAAACTTCCTAAACAACCTCTCCAAGACTATCCTCGACTGCGCTCCATAAATTATTCTCATTAAACAAATTCTCTGCGGTCTTCATTACGCCCTTTCGCGTTATAATTGAACGCTTCTCACACATTCGCCAAGGAAAAGTTTCGTGCAAACGTATAATGACGGTTTAGCGCTCCCAGAGCAAACTCACGAGACCCAGGCACCTGTTTCGTTATTGTGCGAACGAATCGCGCAATTGGTGGTAATTTGCGCACTGACAAAATGTGCTATCGTTCATTAGCGAGAGTTCCTACACGTTCGTGATTGTTGGCGCAGAAGTTATAATTAGTTTGAAATTGTGTAGGGATTATGGTAAGATTTGTTGAAACTGCAGTCAATTTAGGGCAAATGACTTGAAACAGGTTAAATGGATTCCAACGTAAATCCAATTTTCGTTTCGGATTTTAATTAAAATAATCATCTGGATGCCTGGATTAAAACTTTCATGAGAAGAAAACGTGCAAATGAAAGGAAATGGATGAATTTGTACAGATGGCTTCGCAATATCAAGATTTTAGAAAATGTACACATCAGTTCAATACGCCATCAATTTTGTAACCACAACCACAATATTATTAATCAAACGTTAAAATTCGTTACCAAACTAAGCTTCTAGATAATTTTTCAAAAAATTTGCTATACAGTGATTTTTTTAATAAAAACAAAGTAAAATTCCGGCAGTTTTTGTTCATACCCTTTCAAACAACAGCTCTACATTCACATCAAAATAGAATTAAGAAATGGGTTTTACCAAAATATTACATTCTCACAATTAATAATCTAAACGCAACGAACTAAATAAATCTCAACGTGCAATTGATCATCAAGACCCAGGCAAGATATTAAATCTTAAGCTCAAATCATCCAGGTCAGTGAGAAATCTAATTTGGATAAATCAATAAGCAGGTGTTTGTGTCATGATACAGACAGGGTGCCTCTGCTACGTAATACATATCCAAGCGATCGGCACGTTATAAATTTTCCTGTGTGTCGAACTTAAAATTAAATACATTTATCACCACTGGATTTTTTGCCGATGAATGTTACGAAAATATGTTTAAAAAATAAAGGCGTTGCAACTTTATTTTCAGAAAATTGTAGTTAGTTTCATTTAAGTTATTATTTGTTTCTATAGCCTTAAAAAGTTGGTAAATTCGATCCATCATCCACCCAATTTTATTTAATTATAATTAATTATAGAAACATTTTTTTAATAATTTAATACTGGCGACCCATCGAGTTGATTTCCTACTGGGAAAGTCGTTCAATTTTCGAACCTTTATGACGCTTAATTAAAAGTGCGGGGATAGTAATGTAATGATTTCACGATATTTTGAATCTGAAATATTATCTTCTATTGCAGGAGGGTCTAATAATGCGGCAATTCAATTCGATGTATCAAATTATTTGGTGCGATTCTAAATCTAAATCAGAAACCGAAATCACGCAATTGTACGAAATTAGAAATGCTTCAACCTTTCCAAGTTGACAAATCGGAGTTAATCATTTCAACGAACTCGAGCGAGACGATAGCACTCGTTGAAACGAAACTTGGAGTAAGATCGGATATGCGCGGACTACCGCGTTATATATTACGATCACGTGCTAATTAATTAATTTGAGCCTTGATACTCAGTAATTGCGAAAGGGTTCATTAGCATCAAAGACTGTACGAAACGTTTCATCTTTGAAGTAAGTAACTGTAATTGCATTATGTGGCACTAAATATGTTAATCGATTAAGTTATTTAGGGGAAAATATCGAAGGATAAATTTAAATGGTTTCACACTTCGTTGTATTATCATGAAACGAACACTTGGAGAAAATATTTATTAATGAGCTATTAGGTGGGTTGGGTTGGTGAAAAGATTTTTCTAAAAATGTACTTGTCATCGCAATTGTGCCAGTTTGCTGCAAGAAAATATCTAAGTATAAGAGTGTTCAGTGCGGGACACTCCATCATTCCATCGATTCTTTATGTTGTATACTTTCATGCAATTCATGCAATTTTCTGTTCATTTATTTACTTTTTATTTTTTAATGAAACACTCCATATATTGTACAAATTAATTATATTAAATTAAAAAAGTTTTGAGTATAAATGTTCAAATATACTACTAACTTAAAGTTGTAAATAAATAATATTGATCTAGTAACGTGCTCTTAAACTTGCTGCAATAATATTATTACTTTAGTAAATCCTTACAAATGGTGCCTTAATGATTATGTCTGTAAACTTAAATGATAAAGTTTGATTTCTCACGGCTCACGATATTTCTACAAACGAATAGGCCTTAGGATCCCATGATTCGTCGCCATTGGCAGGTTAATTTCGTGGGTCCTGTATATATAAATGTACGAAAAGCGAGACTGTCCATAGACGAGGTAGAAAAAAAGGAGACTGGTGAGGATGAAACAGGTGGAAGCGCAGTAAAGGGACGGAAAGATAATGAATTCAAGTTATAATAAAAAATACAAGGAAATAATGGTATTCGGGAGGAGACCAAAGAAAGAAGAATAGCAAGAATCATATGCGGAAACGATAAGAAGAAGTACAAATATTGTACAGGGGAGGAGTATAAAAGATGCGACATATGTGGTAAAGAAATGGACGAGTGGAAACATTGGTGGGAAGAGTGTGAAGATGCTGGATGGAGCCAGGAGGAGAAAGGAAAAACTGACGGAGAAGATATAAATGGGCAGGAAAAGGAGGATGAGGGCAATTAATTAAAATGATTACTACAGGTTAAGAGGAAGACGACAGAGAGGTGGTTGGAGAGGAGTGATGGAGACAAAAGGCAGGAAGGAGAAGGAAGAAACCAGGAAAAAATCACATACACAGACAACTGGGTAAATTCAAGGAATAAATACTATGTAAATTACAAATATGCCAATAAAGGTTTTATATGAATCATTAGCGATAGAGTATTTTTAATAATGTTGAAGGGATGTCGTTTTTGAGTGGTTATTGTAAATTAGGGTTACACGTCATAAATATTTAAAACAATGTTAGTAAAATGATTTTAGTCTAAAGGAAAACTTACTTTTAATCCACATCAAGTGCTGTTAAAAATCTTTAAACCGAAACGCAACTTATAATAGAATCAATCTTGCTATAGTAAGTTTTCCACATACCTGAAACAATTATAAATAATGTGTTATTAGATAATAATTAAAAATCGAACAGTTGTAAAAAATAAATTAAACTAAAAATGTGCATATAATGATTTTGATTTAAATATTTTTTTTCTTGATAGCTCACTTTACATATCTACAGTTCATATGTTTAACTGTTCCTTCATTTATTAACTGCGTAAAATAAGATTGTATTTTAGCAATGAATAAAAAAAATGGTTGTATGGTTTTTACCGCCAAGTGGTGGGATCAAATGAATACAAGGAATAATTATCTTCAAAATACCATAAAAGTGCAAAAGTTCGTTTATGAATTTATAATCAGGGTACGGTAAATGAGCTATAAAGACATAAAAAGTGCCCCAAATTCCTGAAAACCAAATATTTACTCGGTAAAATTTTTGAAGCACATTAAAACAGTGAGATTAAATATTCACAAATTTAATAAGTTACAGAAAATAAAAAAAATCTACAAAGATTAACATACACAAAAATTTTTGTATACTTAATCCCTCGTAGAAAGTTTATTGAAGTGACAAACTATGGCTGCTGCACATTTTTTAAGCTATATTCGAGAAACATTAATTGACGTTTATATTTATTTCTGTTGATTTTATGTGATAAATGATGATAATAGCATCATTAAAGATTTTAAAAGTTGGTGGCCTCAATTTTATAAAAAGAATTGTCAAAGCAGTGACTGGAAAGAAGTAATAAAATACCATTCAACCTCTCTGCATTTATGAAGTTTTTCCATAGTGAGAACTTCAAAGGTAGTGGAGGCTATGACTTTATCGGAGGACTCGCTCAATACATGTTCCCCATTGCTACACGACGCCCTTGACCAACTGCACTTCCTAGCCTTCCAGCTTATCCTCAAATTAAGCGTCCCATTAAAAATAAAAAAAAAATAATATAAAAATAGTGAGCGTAAAGAGGTTTGAAAATTTCATTCCAATTGACAAATATATACAAAGATTCTATCAAGAATTTTTTTCGTGGCCAACTGAAGATGGAGAAATGGAAATTGAATATCTTTAAGGTCGATTTTGTAGATCAATTTTGTAATAAATCTATGTACAAAAACTGTTTTGATTAATTTTCATAATTTTTTTTGAGAAACTTTTTGAGTCCATTTTTTCAAAAACCAATAAAACGTAGGTTTTTCGTTTCTAGTCAATTACAAACACTCATATTAGCCTACGTATTAGAATGAACATAAATAATAAAAACTTGAATATGCATACAACACAAGAAATTAGTAATAAGTTTTTTTCGATTTTCTCATAACTAACTGTTTCTGACTTGTAGACTTTCTCAAATAAGTGATTCAATTGCAGTAAAACAATTTCTTATTAAATCCAGAGTACTTTAAACAAAACAAAACTTTATCAAAGTGATTTACAACGTTTCTTTAGAAAATGTAACACAAGCAATTAACGAATAGGGACAAATACAAACAGCATACAGGTGTGTGCATTCACCAATGGTATTTCGCCAAGTAAGTCGTTATATAAAATGCACTCATCAATAAAAAATAATGTCCAATCATCACATTAAATTTGAATTTATTTAATTTTTCCACGTTGACATATCATAAATTATTCTGCATTGTAATTCAAATGTCATAATTTTTAATTGTTCATTCGAACTAACTAAAACGAAATTAAATTGCACCATTCGCCGATGATTTATTTGATTATTTTCGTATTCATTTACATACGAATATTTTCTGAATCTTCGTAATCACAATATTACACAACAAAATCATTTAATTAAGCGATTTTATTTAATATTATTTTTTATTTGTCATTTTTAACAGAACGAATAACCAAAAATTACTCCCTATCGACAGACAACTTAAGACCACGTATCAACGTATGCTTTATAGCATCCATTTGCATGAGCCACCTCATTTTCAGGCTTGACCCTCCTTTACGCATCACAATGCACAACATAAGAAGAAGAGATAGCCAAAGGGTCTTTAAGACCTGTCCGAGGGTCACAAAATACGATATCCTGAACGAAAATATTTATATATGCTTAAAATGTGTCCCAAAACACGATTTGTAACCAAGCATTTGGTTAAAAGGTCGATAACACAAAATTGTAACGGTAAATCATTTGCGAAACATGAACACCACGACATTTCAATGACTAACTGTAATAAATAATTGATTATAAAGTTACTAGTTAACGAAAGATTGGAAATTAAAATAGACAAATACATTGAACAAATTAAAACTTGCTAAGTTACAAACAATATTTAAAAAAAGGTACGTCAGATGAATTAAACATCGGAATTAACACATTGATATAAATAACACAATAAAAGGGACCAATGTTGTTACTGTAAGAGATTTGAATTTTGTTGGTGTAAATGTACAAGGAAATATGATGGGCTGGTTGTACTATAAAAATTACAAAAGTTGAAAATGGCGCCACAAAGATTAATTTATTGAAGTACACTGCGCTTAGAGATTAATAATTAATCATAACACTACCAATCAGACGAATGATTGATTATGAGCCACAAATCCGGCCCAACTCCATTCTTTTTTTGTGTTTTAAAACACAGCTATAAATTCCATAATTTTACATCAGAAACAATTGACGAAGAAGGACGCGAAATATTTCTTGACCTCTTATTGTTTGTCTATTGGTTAAAAATGTTTATGCAACTACAACCGTCCCCACATGTACGTTTTCACAAAGGGTTGGGTTGGGTTGGGTTGGGTTGGGTTCAATTGACGTCATAAAATTTCGATTTTATTGGAATTTTACTTCATGTTCTTAATGTCGTCACAGGGCAGACACTTTTAATTTTACTTCAAAATATATGTAGATGGACAAGGGCGTAATATATTCATGCATACCCAACCCAAAACTTATTCTGGATTAAACGTTTGCCATCTTTCAAAAATCGTTTTCATTTGGACCAATCGATACCGATCATATATTTGGGATGTCCCTTGATTATGTCATAGAGGCATAAGGGTTCCAAGGCTGGTTATCAAAAGGCCTCCATGTCAAAGAATCAAAGAATATCTATGTGACCTTGGAAGGTTATTTCCGATTTAAATTTTGATAGATCTAATAATATTTATCCCGTATAAAACATATTCTGAGATTATGACAATAATTTCAAGCACATATATTTCACTGAAATGAAGCATCGTTTATTTGAGCTTGTCCACAATCAATAGGAAACCTCTAACCTCTAACCTATTTTCGGTTGTCTTCAACACAAAGATTGCAAATGGGTTCGCAGCATCGTGGAGTAAAAGAGAGTATAAGTTTCAAGAAAGGAACGTGGTAAGGAAAAATTGAAAAACATGTTGATGTGTGGAAAGGGAGAATGCGGTGTGAAAGTGAAGAAGAAGATGTCGAAAATATTGTAGTCGATATAAAAATAAAGGGGGTGTTGAATTTAGAAAGAACGCCGGAGTATACAGTCCTGCAAGAGACGTGGATTGTGAGGATTGCAAGAAGAAGGATGGCTAGATACGAACTGGCCGTAAAAGGGTGGGGAGAGCACAGGTTGGTAAAAATGATGCTTTGAGAGCTAAAGACAATGAAGGCCAAACAAAGTGAATTATCGATGGTAAAAGACGACGATAAAAATATATGGAAAAGCCAGGTAGTGGAGGCATATAGATGGATGGAAGAAATGAATGACGTTGAGCAGGGGACGATGCAGAGATGGAAATAGGTAGAAGCGCAGGCACAGATTAATACAAAATGTAATGCAACGTATGGGGATATACACATGTGTATGAGAAAAAATCGGAAAATTTGAGGGAAGGTAGAACGAGAGCGTAAGATAGAATGATAGCGAGATTTAGATGGAGCAATGAGGAGAGATGGAACAAATATTGAATGGATGAAGAGTACAACATATGCTTATTCTTAGCAGATGGAAGCACTTGATGGAAGAATGTGAGGAAGAGATAACAAATGGTAAAAACTGGAAAAAAGCTTAAAATTTAAAAGAGATATGAGGACAGGGTGGAGATCTTGTTGAATCGAAATCGAAAGTATATCAGAGGATATCAATTAAATTTGTGAAATTCAAACGTTTCACAAGTATGGGGACAAGTACGTTCAATGTTAGCATAAGAATAAAACGATAGGACCGAAAATATGTATAGAAAGTTACACAAAGTTTTAAGTGATAATTAAGAGGCATCAGTGAGTGTTAAATGCGAAGTGTTTACAGATGGGTTTTATAAAAATGGGTTATCAGTGCCAAATTACAAATGATTAGAGTTCTTGACTAATATTTTTAAAAAACGAACTTTTATATGCAGGAAAAGTTTCAATAATTATATAAATAGTTCTGAATCTGCAACACGAGAGAAGACATGTTAACATAACGTATTAAAAAAATCTAAGAATCGCCCATTTTAGACGTACTCGAAAGCTGTTACACAAACGGTAATTTCCACAAAATATGCAGTCGTTGACTTTCCCGCAAAATTCAAAGTGAAAAGGGCAGTTTCTCCGTAATATCCATCCACAATGAACTGAATTTTCAATGAAACAATTCACTCCCAAATTACGAAATCGTCTAGACCAGTAAAAGCTTAAACAGTTGTAGCACACGGCGTACATTCCACCTTCCCTCATCAACCATGAAAGGAATACATTACATTGTTTCGCCTCAGCTATTCGTGAGAGTATTGACGTCACTTTGTTCCGTTCGTACGGTACGGCACTTTAAATATTAAGAGACCTGTACAAGTCGATGCACGTTGGCTTCACTCTGGATACATATCGCCTTTCACAATATGCAACGTAAAATGCACCGCCGAGTTTAATTAGATCGAATTTTATTATGTGGAGTTCCTTTACCTTACGTAATTCCTCCATAATTTCGCAAGTATTTGGACACTTTTGGTGATGGAAAACTGGTACTTCGTCATTTTGTTGCGGTGACGCGGACGCGCGGGAACATGTCGCATTTATCAAGCGAAACGCACGACTAAAAAATAAATAATAAATTAAATCTGTACTTTTGTCTAGATAACAATATGGATTTAAATGAAAGATAATGTGAGACAATGGCGCAAACTACATTTTTAATAACTATGTAGGTTTTAGTTACTTTGATTTTTGTTATACGATTTGAAATTACATACGTTGTTACTCTTTTCTTACGTTTTTTTTTTCGTTTCACGACAAATTGCACTCTACAATGTCACGTAGAAAGTTTCATAAATTCCAATCTACGAAGTTGTGCGATGAAACCGTTACAGGGGTTGTTAATACTCGGGGAATAAATTGATTTTCCTCCGCAAGCCGTTGACCCGGTCTAACAGAATCGAATGTCGGCTCTGACGAAATCCGAGTGGAAGGACCTTCGATTTATCCTCTCGATGGCCCGAGTTGCTGCGATGTGTTCTATATCGTCTTAACTGAGATTCGACGTTGGGCCGAGGAAATAGAAAGGAAATTCTTCAATTTAAAAGCGTATAGCTCACAGTCGGCGGCGCATGAGACGTTTAATACAAGGGTCGTGGATAAAACTTCACGATGATCGTCAACATTGTCATGTTATGCTAGCTTTATTCTGTACTGCTTAATGCTGGGTACTTTGTTATGAATTAAAAATGAACATAGTTACTTGTGATGGAGAAACCCAATCGTCGATCTCCACTTCGAGTTAAAACCGGACTTAGCAAATCAAAGTAACGCGTCGTATCGTTGAAAGCCGAGTTCGTCGTCATTTAACTGTGAACTTTATTACTGAATTGGAAACGCAGGATAGAAGAGAGTTTCAGTAATTTAATATTCTTTTGTGAAATACTTCTGAAGGCAGTATTACAAGAACCGTAAAATGAATCTATACATCGATAGACAATTACATCACAAGTGTGTCGTTATTAAAATTACATGTTCGCTAGGTGAGTCGTTTGGTTTGGTGTGGTTTTTGTTGTGGACCATGGACTGTGGATTGTAGAGCTGGTAACGACCTCTAATTGTTGAGGATTTTTGCAATTTACAACAGAAATATTTCGTATAATATTTAAATATACTTTACGATGCGACATTGTGAAAATTGAAACTTACGTTTTCAAAAGCCATATCGAATCATGTCAATAATTCACTATGAAAAGTTATCGGAGATCGTAATCGGTGTAGAACACGCGGGTTTAAAGCGGTATCGCACACATGAACATTGATATTAGAAAATATCGTGCACATGCATATTTCAGCTCGCCAAGTTTATCAATAGGTTGGCTTGCACATGGCAATAATTCTACATGAATTTCTTGATAATATATGGCGCAAAATAACATATGACCAATATGGCTGCAACTCAACAATTATTATACTGAATAATTCACTTCAGTTTTAAACATTTGAAACATCGACTGCTACATTATTGGAAAGTTACAGGACATTCTTCGTCATTCGTTTGAAAGTTTTAAATGAATGTCTAGGTTCTAAGAATAGATAAATTAGTGCTGTTTCATTATATACAATTCTCTCCAAGACCAATTTTAAGTTACTCGGCGCACGGAAAGTTCATAAACAACAATTAACTCAAATTGCAGTGCCTGCGTGAGCGTATATATATAGACATATGCACGTCATCAATAATGTACATACATACGTTGACTGCGATTTATCCTTTCTATGAATCAAGTTATGGGCGAGTGTAGTTAATAGAAGTACATTATGGGATGTATTACAGTTAAATGCATGCACAAAGCAACGACATATCTCCCGCATGTGTCTTGAACTAGCAGTAAAACCGCACATTCATCATAATTTGCATACACGTTTCTAAAGCAAGCTCTGCTGAATTATGTGCATTTGATTTATGGTAAAACAAGTGACTTGGAGACTTTGTTGGAGATTTAATTGTAATATTACAATTAATACACAATTAATTATTAATATCAATATTTACGAAATTAAATAAGTACGAAATTAAATAAAACATTTGTTTATTGTTACACGTTTATGGGTATTATTTAACGTTTCAATGTCAACATATGAATTTTAATAAATTAAAATGTTCGACAATTTTTCTAATAGGTTTCATAAATATATATAAAAATAATACACAAATTTACTAAATATTCAGGACCAAGAAAACATTATTATTTAGTACTCGTACAACAAATTAAATTATACCGTTAAGTTAAACCCAATCCTATTTCAAAAGTTTGAAATAATTTAGCAAACGGTGTCGATGGGATTTAGCTAAAGCTAAATAGCTAAATAGCTAAAGGTGTGGTATCATTTATGGCAAATTTTATCTACGTGACTGCAGTGACTGAAAATATCGTTTTCTTTAAATGTTCGTTTTCATAGTCGTTAATGCCATCGCTCGGTAAGTTCTTGTCGCTAGGTTCTATCTAGGTTTGGTTGTCCCCTAATCCATCACTCGATACGTGTCCTAGCAGATTCACACCACACGAACTTTTATTGTCCGAAAATGCATACAGTAGACATGTCACGTAGATCTATGTACTAACTGTCACAGTGCTATGTCCTTTTTGCCTATTTCTAAGAAATTCCGTAAATTACTTCGACTTTATTATTATTGGCATTCGGTAGCTATACCCATCCTAAAGTTCATCGTCACAAAAAAAAATTAATGGTAATCGGAAATTACAAGAAGCAGATGTATCAAGGGTGATATTTTTAAATTGAACCATTTGCGGTAAAGTAAATCCATATGAGTTTATAACCATGTTAGAGATAACATTGGTGTAATGTTATTTCCATGTGATATTTACTACCGATGGGCATTGGTCGCTATATTCGATTTTGGAGAGATGCGATACAAAGTTGGCTGAAATTGAAAAGAGGGAATAAATAACCGTTAGCTGTGGATCGCGGTTCCAATTATAAATTTATCAGGAGTGAGGAAATTAAAATTTTTAATTAAATAAATTCAATCAC
The DNA here is from genome assembly GCA_959613385.1 of Geotrupes spiniger. NCBI lineage: Eukaryota > Metazoa > Arthropoda > Insecta > Coleoptera > Geotrupidae > Geotrupes > Geotrupes spiniger. The sequence goes on along the minus strand of OY390735.1, from coordinate 10,601,229 downwards.
GATCAGGTTTTTTAGCATCCGGTCGTGGAATGTAATGCGAAATATTAAAATTGATTGCTTCACCTTTTTACTTTCGTATACTTTATGTATAAGGGAATCATGAATTTATTACGGTTTTACGATTGACATTCTATATAATTCAACATTTACTGTTATAATTAAAGGATGTAAAAGCTTCAATATTTTACTGGATATAAAACAATGAAACGTTCGCCTAACGACGAATAATAATCACAAGTATCAGAATTTACAGAATTGCAGTTGCAATTGTAATCTTGTTAAAACTTCTCAGTTTCGCATCTACAATTCCTTCAAACTGGTTGATTAGCATATAGTCAAGAAAATAAGAAATAATTACAAATATCGTGTACCACCATACAAGAAAGTGCTCCATAATGATTATGATTGAGATGATGTGACACCAACTATTAGCCATACTGTGTTGGTGGAACCAGTTATTGCCCAAACATGCCATCAACGTTACACAAACATGACGTAATGGGGTACGCTTCACGAAAATTGCTTTGCGGACAAGGAAATGTTGCCACGGCAATGCTATGCAAATAGTCAAGGAAAGCTTATTTATAGAAAGAGATAAGATTCAGGGTTATCTTGTGTAAACGTGTAAATATGGATACTTTTTAAAATTTGACGTTTAAGTTTCGATGATGAGGTAGGATCATAATTGAGAGGCGTTAGCCGACACAAAATTTAACTTAAATGTTGAAAAAGAGATGTAAAGGTTTTAAGACAGGGCAGAACTAAATTAATGTTACGCTCGAGGAGGAGCGAAGAGTGGCCCTGGACAATGATACATGTGTAGGTTAAATACAGTACACTAGCACACTAGTAGTACAGTTCATGAAACATGACAAGTCATTTTTGTAAAAGTTTGTGGAGAAAAAATGTCAGCAGATCCTTCTGGAGCATGTAACTTTGTGACCAAACAAGAAAAGTACAGATACACGCCTTGTATCTTCACCACCGGTTTTTTTTTTATAATAATAAATCATTTATTGATACATACTATTACATTACAGAATGCTTATGTTTATGCTTTAGAGAAACTTGAGCTAATATCATCAGCATATATGTGATGTACACTAAAGAAGTAAAAAAGTTTGCAGTGTATATGGAAAAAAGCAAGTGGCCAAGAACAGATCCCTGCGGAACTTCATATTGAAGAGTGCAATACCAGACCTGTCCTCACCCAAATATACCTCATGTAGTTACCAAAAAATGTAATTGCAGCGTTATCCATACTAATATAGTGCAATATGGACAGAGGCATGTCATGATCAATGAGATCGAAAGCCTTGGAAAAGCCTAAGAGAACAAGTAGTTAGTCTGTTGTTCTCATATCATCTGTGTAACCAGGCCTAAACCCTGACTGCATGGGTGATAACAACGAGTACTTCGCCAAGCATACGCTCAACAGCTCCGCAATTAACTTCTCCACAACCTTCGACAATACAGGCAAAATGCTAATTGACCGAAGTTTATTAAAGCTATAAGGTTTGCTAGTTTTTGGCAATGGAATGACACACGTATGCTTCTACCAATCTGTAAATGCCCCTCTCGTTAGACGTGTGTTAAATATATGTACGAATATTGGTAATAAAAATGGGCAACACATTTGGACAAGTAGTAAGTTTATATAGTCCATACAGTTACTCTTATAAAAGTTTATAACATTACTGAAATGGTTAGTAATGGCATCAACATTTAGCAAATTAATTGGTTTATATACATTCAGCTTACGCAACTGTCTCCAATGAAGTTTTTTATCAGTAACGCCAAAATTAAATTCAAGATAAGCTTGTCTCAGCCTTTACAGCAGTTGTATAGTATTCCCAGTATTCAGATAAATGTTTGTAATGCCTTGTCTCGCATATTATAGGTTAATCATGGTATTTTTGATTTAAAACTTTTTTAGAGATTTCCAAGGGGAATATATTTCAAACAGGGCATTGTTTCATTGCTATAATAAAATTTAGTTTTTCGTCAATAAATTCTAATTCATCAACTATGAACCAAGGAATCGAGTGCATGTCTGACATCAACACATCAAAGTTCAGATTAGCAAAATTGCGATATGTAAGAGACCTGGGACTAGGTTTAGAAATGTCCCATCTAATTGCACAATATTTAATGACCTGACAGATCATGAACATCTAACACTCCAGTACTAATAATTTGCTCGAGGTATTGACTCACTACAATTATATCAATAAAAGTTTACGACATTTGTGTTACTTGGTGAACCAATCAATTGCTTAAGATTTAACGACTGAATCAAGGATGTGGACGTGGGAGCGTTAGTACCATAATCAAGTAAGTTAATATTAATGTCACCCAAGCACCCAAGCATTATCCGACAGTGCGCCAAGTTCAATTATAGTTTCATTAAAATGACTAAAAAATTCATTAACATCGCTGTTAAGTAGACCATAAATTACATCCACATACACATTAGTTCTATTACATGTAATATTTACCCACGTGTTCATAAAATTCGCAGGACGCAGTCTTCATAATCTTAAGAGAAATATGTGTTCTTTAAATACAATGCAGTCAGCACCCCTACCACGACCACGCCTATCTTTCCTGACAATGCTATAATCAGGAATATATATTATCAGTAAATATCGTACACGTAATTATTCAACAATATCTTAACATCGTTAATTTTATTCAGTACATTCAAACGGGAAAAAAAATAATCAACTAACGAAAAAATATCCAACTAAAACCAAGATACCAACATTTACAGTAACAGAAAAATATTAATAAATTAAGTGTAATAACCCCCTTCAAATAATTAAGGATAGCTAGAAAACTATATAAATAATTGTTTTGAAACAAATTTGTTCGCATCGCCACAGTTATTAATAAGGCTATAAAATCGACCATATATTAGTACTCATAATACACAATTTATTACAATCGGATTTACTCTTTCTTAAATTTCTTAGATTTATATTTAGGTTAATATTGGCGTCCAGCGACCAAAAGCTTTTAAACCCAAACCTTTCTATATAACACGTAACCACTAATCGTGATCTTCCAGCAGCTGAAAGCCTTCCTCTTAAATACTTGCATCTAAGTAACGTATCTCTGCGAAATTTATAACTAATTTATAACTAACTAAATTTCATAAGAGAGTGTAACTGTGCAAGCACTCAGTTACACTCTGAGACGATGTCGGTGCAATGTGGTATTTTCGGCAGGGTGCATACTGAAGAAATGGATCTTATATCCTATGTAAAGTGATATAATGTACATTACTGAAAATGCATATCAAGAAATATCCTAGCCCAGGATTTATTAAATCTTCGCAAAAGGCTTGCAACTGCAACTTGTAGGACTACAGCATGATTTGATTAAATTACTAGCAACATCCAGTGATGACGAAATTATACAGCAGGATTTCAAAGAGGATGACAGGTGATGATAAGAGTTATAGAGATGGAGACACTTGAAACCAGTTTTGCAGAAGAATGAAAAGACCGAAACCAAGATGAAAAAGTAAGCCACGAGGAGGGGAAAATGCTGTAGTTGTACATTGAACAAAAGGAAGAATCAACAGCAATGATACATTAATTTTCACCATATCCATGCGAAAATACAATAACGCGCTACGTGAACATTTTAATCGTTAAGAGATTATATGACTGATTACAATTTAAAAAAAAACAAAATTACGCAAACAATATCCACGAGAGTAGTTTCTCGTGTCAACGGACAGTCCAGCGTTATAAATTACACCTCGTGTGCCAAATTAACCACTAATTGTACCAACGACGAAATCACGTTAACTTTAAAGAAAATTGATTGATTGTTATTGCATTTGCAAATACTGTTTAATTACGAGGACGCCATTTAATTAATACGCGTAGGAGGGTGTCGTTAATTTCGAAAATTAAATGAATGAAGGGACGCTAATGAATGGCGTGTTCGCAGCGGTGTTCGTTGTTGGTTCGATACGACTCCGCTAAATAGGCGTAGTGGGTCGTGACTGAAACCAGGGGCAACGGCCCTTTTCCAGCAAGGTCATAACCAGCAAGACTCTCCGGATTTAAACCATCCGCCGAATATCAATTTTAAAAACTAATCTTTTAGGGGATGAGTACGAACGCGGCGAATACGATACGTGACCTACAACACAAATCGATGCAGGTATATTTAAATTTTACATCTACAACATTTCTTGTATCTACGTATACGGATACTGCATTTACATTTGCGTTTATTTATTATTGGCATTAAATATGAGTTTGCATGTAATAAAATTCGTTGCAGCTGTAATTTAATGCGAGTGAATAAAACACGTTCTAAGGGCATTAATGTAATAACCACTATTTGAATAAAAACTCTTTAATCTTTTGCAATACTTCACTGGTTGCTAATATTAAAATTAAAAGTGATATGATCTGTTATCTCTAGTATAGAGAATACCAATGGGAACAATGGGGCATGTTCAAGTATAACATCGAAATAATTTAAAGCTATTTTACATTTGCTAATTTTTGCAGCCATTCAGTTCTCCCCCTTACGGTTCCTTCAGAAATCATCTCAAGGCACGTAATGCCATTAAAATGCGAATTTGACTTTACATAGGAACGCTAAATATCCTGCGTAACAAGCTGGCGAAATTCTGCGGTTCGTTAAGTTGACGGATGCAAGGGCGAGAATTGTGCGAAGATTGCGTCACGTATTTGATCGGCTCATAATCACATTACCACTGCGGAATGGGGGGCCTAACGATCGCAAAATATATTTCGTAAATTAAAGAGAGTTCATGATGGAATAATGGCGTAGGGAAAACATTTGCAATTAAAATCATCCACACTTTATTACGCACGTTAGACTACAAACCAAATTACGACCGACGAGGCAAACAAATTTAAAATAAGATGAATCGAGACCCAGCCCTAAACCAACTTGGCCTGCGTTACAATCGCATCGCTTGAGCTTTTAATCCAAGATTTGTACAACGATATTGTGGATTACGCCGACTCAACCCAATTCGCTACGTTCGATGCACTTCAATTCCTTAATTGCGAACCTCATTACAACTTTACGACGTGCAGCTCGACGCGAAGTACGCGCAAAATAATTTCTGTTTATGTGCGGTGCTTTATTATCAGCGTCCATCATAAAGAAGCGGATGGGAGAGCGTGTAGTGGTAGTAAACTCGACGCGGGCGTTGTTCCCCCCGGACGAAGAATTTTAGCGAATTTATTTACTTCGGAATTAGTTAATAAAATGCAAGGATGGACTTTATCGTTCGGGCGATATCGTCCCGTAATAAAACGATACCGAGAATAAATCGCTCAGCAGAGTGACCGATAAAATTTTACGCCAGGGAGGATTTTGCTTGCGACGGATTCGCGGAACTGTCTACGTGAACGTATGTGGGTTGAGGAAATACGTTTAGGAACATCGCTGAATGTATTATCGGCCAGCTTTACGATGAATTCTGAATTTGTCAACACTTTAATAATCGATTCAATATTCAAACTATCGTTTTGCCGAGTCACCCATAACGATTCCTAATTACATTCCCGTAGCCGGTAAAAAATAAAAAATATCAATAATTGGCAACAACGTGCACCCTGTGCCAACTTTCACGACTAAACATTTATTTGCTAAGAGAATTCGTTCGGTTTTCAGTCGATCGAACTCGATTGTTCTGTACCAGAATAAACTGAGCTTTTTGTGCAGCTTTGCATTTTAGAGATGTAATCGTAGAATTGCATTAAACTTTTTCTCCGCCCTGCCATTTTCTGACGTTGAATCAGCTAATTTAGTTACAGTAGGTAGTTTTGCATAATCTTGGTTCATTTTGAAATTTAGTCATTCATTTCGGGCTGTATGTGATTTATTCTATTTATTTGCGTATCAGTAATAACGAAAGAATTTTTACGACACAGATTGGACGAACGCGATGAATATGTCCGACGTCACGTCTTGACGTCCACTTGCGATGCGTAACGTTGAGTACCGTGGATGTGTCGGAGAGTAGGAGATTGTGCGTCTAACTTCGAGCTTTCGCTTTCGAATCATTTGTCGTCGACGTTCGTAACTTACATAGAAATCTGTGGTAATTTGTCATTGTTAAGATGTTTGCTATTGTTGAAGTTTTGGGTGTCGGATTAAAGGACCAGGGTGTGCCAACTTACTACGTACATATGTATATTGTTATGACGGTTAATTAAATTATTAGCGTGGGCAAATTTGTTATGATATATTAATTTTATTTTAATTCCTTTTCAATTAAATAATTTTTTTAAACAAAATACAACCTTTTATATCAACTGCTGACTGTTCCTCGTCTTACTTTTTCTTACTTGTCGCCATGCCTTCAAGATATCATTGCATAGTAACGTTATTATTACATTTCTTATCAGAGCGAGATGCACTATAGAACAGATAAAATGGCACTGATTTTGATAAATTTGTCACATATTTTTCTTGATTTTGACAGTTCTTACACATATTTTCGTTTACTCCGTTTAAATACTGCAAAGAAATTTTAATTGTTTGATTGCTCCATATCCCCCCCCCCTTCTATATATTCCATTGTTCGTCTACAAAACAACAGTAAATCCAAAAAGTCGATCAAACTAATGTTATTTTTATTTTTAGTGATTGTAAAGGCTGAGGACTGATGAAAGTATATTGGTAGCTTCGGTAAACAGGAGCATTGTCGGGGAAATTCCATTATTCAATTTTTAACTCAGAATCAAATGTACTTTTAATATAATATTTAAGTAGGTGATTAAGTTTTACCTGCCAATGTGTCTAAAACACACATCACCCAATATTTCTCGAAGCGAAAGCCGTTCGGAATAAAAAAAATATATAAATAACGCCGTAGAGAATTAAATTTTATAACGGAATCGCATGGACGGCACCCAATTATCTTTCTCAGTTTCAAACGCAGAAACGAAAACGAAACGCAGTGTTGCGACTTTGAACTCGTCCAGTTTCTAAACCAAAAAAGAATGAAATACATCATAGAATTTAATTCGTCGTAAGTAGTAAGTCATAGCATCATTTCAAAACTAAGCGTAGCGATAGTTAGCAATTAGACCCCGCCTCGACCAATGAAATGCAGGTGAATTTTTTTGAATATGGCAGAAATACGCTACCTTGTTACAAGACTGCGTTTCATTAAAATAAAAATAGAAACCAATGGAAAAAATGTTTTACCAATATATCAGTTTAGGTATCGTCATTGAGATACTCTAACGAAAGTTTATTTCCCCATTTAAATTTTAGTGACGCATTTATTAATTTATATCGAATTATTTCCCCTTTATTTGAACCTTGTCATCCTGGTCAAGTCTCGTAACCACTTCATATTCCGTGGGGGGGGGGGGCAATCACTACCTTTGCACGCATTCGTACATATCTCGATTTATTTATTCAAACGACCGATATTTACGTTGTATTTCATAATGTAGCAACTATCGTTGTCATTGTCAAGTCACTTGTAATCTGCCAGGAAAAGCTCAAGGCGCGTGTTGTTCCATATTCCTGTCGAATTGTTCGACAAATAAATATTAATACAAATCAATGTGCCAATGTGCTTGAAATATTATTATTAACTTTCATTTTGAAACACATCGAGAAGTATAATTATTTCACTATTACACATCAATACGTTTAAAATAGTTAGAACAACGTGTTACATCCTGGTTATAAAACGAAATTATGCAGCAAAGTTGAAAATAGTATTCCAAGAGGTTATAAATAACCGAATTAAATCAAATTATGAAGTAAAATCATTTAGAATACACAATAAACAGTAATTTAATACGAAATGCAAATGTTTAGACAAAATGGCAACGTTCGAAGGTCATAAGGCCAACGCATTTCCCATGTTTGGTCCCTTTGTGGATTATAACCTTAAAACTCAATGCGGTGAGTTATAAAAGTTGGAAAACAAAGTTAACCCTGCAAATTCGCGATACGTCAAACGAAGTCCAACGTACTTTTTGATCGACATTAAAAACGAAAGTATATGTTTATTTAAAGTTGGTTGCACTTGCAAATCAAGCAGTGACCCAGAATAAAAATTAAAAGAAAGTTGGCACAGAAATTCGCAAAAAATTTGTAAAAAATATTTTGCATGTTTCTAAGAAATTTAATAAAATTTACTCAAGTTGAAATAAGTGTTGATTAGCTCAACTCTGAGTTAGCTCAAAGTAAATCATTTATGAACACGATGGAACATTTTCATGAATATTTCAATAACAATAACAAATAAAATAAAATAAATCGATAAAAAATCGAGCTGCAATTAAATTCCGAAAACTAATTAAATGTAGTGAGAAATAACGCCATGCCACCTGCACATATTCTTGGTGAAATAGTACAAACGTCGACCTAGTTTACGTAGTTTCAATTGAAATCTCGATGGACTTAGAACTAGCTTCGTATTGCACAATCTTTTCAAAGCTTGGCTTGTTTATTTTCATGTCCCGTAAACACCTGCAGTAATTCATTCCCCGATGTTATTTCCTATATCGAAAACAATCAATACATTTAAGTTAACGAATATCACCTTTCCGGTTCGTACGTTCTTCGTACGAAATAATTTTGTTTGTGCATCAAAGTCACTTTCATTAGGATCGATGTATGTGAGGGTAGTCGATAGGTCTTCGCATATGCAAAGTTTCTAACGCGTACACAAAAAGAAAAATATATATGTTTGTTTGATTTATACCATGCCTTGTCACTTTAATTGTTTCCTGGTTAAGCTTCACTACCGACGTGGTTACGATTTATGTTTTCCATACACGGCAATGTTAATTGGAGATTTATAAAATATCTACATAAAAAATTATATAACAAAGATCATGAAAAAAAATAATGTAATTTGATCGGGCCCAAAAGGCCATTATGAACTCTGTTAGACTGTGTTTATAACAACGTTATTCGTTTTGTATTATACCAAGAAAATGAAATAATATCTGCGTAGACCCTTATTTGATGGGGTCCTCCTTTGATCACACCCTTGAGACAGACTTCGTATTCACTTTATCCTTTTCTTATCCAAGTTGAATTCATATACCCCGAGGCGAACAATCTCTCGAAAATAATGGCGCCGAGCGGGTGTATAACGCGATATATCGCACGGTTGGCACTCGTTGATGTTAATCAACTGAAAATGATCACAGTTGCGGAATTACTGAGGTATGTTTTCTGCTCTGTAGCGTCATCAGCGTATATTGAATTTTAAGCCGATCTCTTGAGATTCGGCGTCAAGCTAATTCAGCTGAAAGTAGATATGTGCATGAATAATTTGAAACGTAGAGTTTCACTCTTGGCACTCGCCCAAATCCTTTTGCTAGTTACGTGCATTATGGTGAATTACTTGCTAGTATTTTTAAAAATGCAAATCCGTTTCTCACGACGCGATTTACATTCAAACGTAAATATATGCATTTATGCCAACGTCGTCGTATCAGTATATCTAAAATAAATAATCTATGCTTTAATTTATTATTGCTTTAATGCTCTTTTGTGAAATAAATTCCGTTTTATTTTATAACATCATTGAGATTATTTATTATTTACAGAAATGTACATCGTAATTAAAATTATAAATATTAAATTTAAAATATCATATATCATATCATATCAAATTGAGAAAATAATTCGTATTGTACGTTCAATATATGCGCAGACGAGACAAAAGCAGCGACGAGACAACAGGGACGAAATATAATCAAGGCCATTTGTACCAAAGGCACTATAAATTACAAGGATTAAAATTCCAGGACGAGTGACTGAAGAGGCAAGCAGAAGAATAATTAAGTACTGAAATACAGACGAAAAGCCCTGAAATTTATGAAATCAAATTAAAAGAGCTTTCAAACCGCTGTAAAATCTGTGGCTATGGATAGAAACATTCGAGGAGATGAGACGGTGAAGTTATTTAAATTTCCTCAGCACTTAGAATCTTACATTTCCCAAACAAAATTTCCCCGTTCGTTATAAATATTATAAATGTTCGTAAATTGAACATTTTTTCTATTACGATTCAAAAAGAATTTTTTAGTAATATAATACCGTTTATTATTTACGAGGACGAACGTAGAGCTTCTGCAATGTAAAGTTTGCACAACTTACGTATGGCTGTGGTTAGGAAATGATTTAAAAAAAAATCTACGTAACTTTCTCGGTATTCGAGTTTACTAAAAATATATAACACTAATGGAATAAAATTAATGATGGATGTCATTCACAAATCACATTACAAAGTTTTGCCAAATATACATGAAAATGATAGGTTTCGCTTAACAAATGAATCAATTACCAATCGTCAAAGGCATATCTGACGAGATTCATGCAGAGGATTATTAGCTTTATCCTGATTGGTACAGATCACAAAATGGAATTGTTAATATCGGACCAGTAATGAGTGGTTAATTAAAACGTAATGGATTGATGGCGAAATAGTTGGGACAGCAACATAAAGGAAATATCGAGGACTTCAGATGACCTATGAATTAACAAACCAGAGTTTAGCTCAAGAAAAAAATGCATAATTTATTTATAACGATTTTTGCAATTTAAAATTAATTAAAATTAAAAATAAAATGTTTTCATGTTTCGGTTATGGAGTTATCTTTAGTGACATTTCAGCCGTTGAATAAATTTATATAATTGTTAATCATACTGAGTTTGGTCTGATTAGCTGTACATCGCGCCTTATCTTCCAACGCTGCTTCCAATTAGTTGCTACAGATCATCGATGTTTGCACAGGTACATCGAATTCAAATTTCTATTGTCGTTAATACAACAGATCAGCCAAACATAATTGATAGCAATGATTGCGTACAATTACAAAACATAGCCTAAATGATGTTAGTACAAGACTGAGCCTGAGAAGTGGATACATCAAGTTTCACTAAACCCAAAAGTCAAAAAACTCAAAAAGTCGATACTTTCCTGGAATTATTCATTTTTGACGTATGCTTGGAATTACCTTTCATTCAGACCCACACTAGATATCTGTGAGCACTTTTACTAAACAAAAAATGCCAATGGTTGTTCTTAAATCAAACACGACGTTTACGTCTTGAGGTAAAGTGCGATAAGTAACCTGGCAAGTAAATTCAGTTAAAACCTCACCATTCTCGTCGAATATTATAAAATTGCGTTCATTTTACTTAGTCGATGTGTACAAAACTTGCAGCTTACAAAAATACGATTTAAAATGGATTGAGAATCAAACATGATTTGTGGAAGTATTGTACTTATAAACTAGTAGTGGTAGTAGGGCGTAGCCGATGTAAAATGGGAAAACTATTTCAAAAATAACTTTCGTTGTAACTTAACATTTGATAAACTCATTGATTTGAGTCCGAGTTTAATCAGGCTTTATCACGGGGTAAATAGCAGCTCCCAATTGTAATACAAATCTATATGAATAGTAAATGTATGTAAATCATTTGTGTGATACGAAAAAGCAGTTTACGTTTAAGAATAATTGACGTAAAAATTGTCGATTCATATTTGTAATAAGAAAATTAAATTAATTCACGATAAGTAACCACGCAATACTTTAAAAAAATCGAATAAGTAAATCTACTAATTGCATTTCGTGTCCAAGAAGTTACTAAGAAGTAACATGAGGATAAAAATCAACTGTACCGGAAAACGCTCGTAAATTATCAAATTTTACACATCTGGTAGATATGTCAACGGAGTCTCATATATCACCCAAACATCAAGTTTATGACAAAACGCTGATTCCGTTAGTTCACCAGGAAAGTAAATGTTACTCTGCTAGATCCTAACCTACATAGATTTTATTTATTTCAAATGAATAGTGATCAATACATCAGCACGGTAAACATTCAGAAAAATTCAGATTTAAAATGAATTGACGATCAAACATGAACTGTAGAGTTATTTTTATGATAATAAAATAAATAAATAATGATCAATAAATCATTTTTAATTATCATTATGTAGTAAATAATTTTATTCAACACGATTTATAGTAGGAAGGTATTTGTATTGCCTTAATGCATTTATTCCATTATGTTAATGTATATTTTAGCCCCCCCCCCGGCGGTTTTGTTCGTCACTGAATACAGAAGACGTTACATATTACCGCGTAGCTCATATAAGAAGGCAAACCAACAAAATATTAAGTGTGGATGATCTTAAACGCATTCAGGCCCCTAAAAGTATTAAAACAAAGACAAAAAGAAGTCAAAATTTAAAAATGTCCGGATATGTTGTCATTTTTTAACTTCTATTTGGAAGAACTTTAAATTCAGACCCAACGGCGCCTATTTACGACCAGTTTTACTAAATCCAAGCATTCCAGAAAAAGTTGTGCGAGGTTGGGTTGTGTTGGGTTACATTACGTTGAGTTGGGTTGTGTTGGGTTCTGTTGGGTTGGCTTGGGTAGAGCAGTTTCGGGACGGATCGGATGTGATTGGTTCAGGTCGGGTTGTTTCGGGTTAGCCCGATCCTTTTTTAATAAAATTTACATTTTTAACAAGTTTTACTTGATTCATAATCAGTTTGGAAAATACAAATATGCTCCTCATTATCTGGTTGAAAAATTATTAACAATGTCTGGCGAAGTCAACCTAGATACAAATTATTTAGTAATTTTTTAAAAAATCATCAATAAGAAAATTAAACAAATTATTGGACTTAATTTTATTTTTTATGCGTCTCCTGAATGTTTAAATTTAGTTTTCGTCTTTCGTTTCGTGAAAATTTATTATTAACAAAAAGTGTGCTTGCGACGTCTAATCTAGTCCTTTCAGTCATTATAACTAACGATAGTATCTACGTTTCAGGAAACGTTTACTTTTTCTTCACCGCAGCTTTCAAAATCTTCTAATTTTTTTCTAGCACATTAATCATATTGCGTTTTATATTTTATTTCAACATTATATTTCATTCATTAATTTTCCTCATCTATTGGTTTAACAGCAACTCCTGTTTTCATATACAGTGGATTAAATTATTTCAATTGGTTACCCACAGGTGAAGAAATGTATACATTTATAAAAAATCTTTAAATTTGTCTTACTTTCCATTTTCATAGGACTTGAAATAACATATTGCAACATATTGTAACACATTGATAACATAGCACACAACAAATAAAATAGAAAATATTAAATTATTTTTCTAAAATAAGATATTTAGTGGTATCTGAGCCTTGGAAACAAAATGTTTTATGCATTTTAAAGCGCAATTAAATCGTAAAAGTCAAAGAAAAGTGGGCAACAGCAACACATCCATGTTCGAATAGACGATGATTTGACTTGCGCATTAATTTATGAAATATAATTACCAACAGGAAACTCATTCCTGTACGTTCATTACCTTCATTACGTTCATTACCTTAACCAATTCATTTTTGTGAAGCTAAACTGAGATTTGTTGCAACTCCTGTACACAGGGTAATAACATAATTTTCCATTATTTCCTCCGCGAAATTTAATTATCCTCTCGTAAGCGGTCGGATTAATAATTCCATTTTGTGATCTGCATTATGCCAGTAATTCTTCACATAAATCCCCACAGATATTCGCTTGGCGATGCGTAATTGGTGCACTTGTTACGCGAATCGCATCGAACTTTTCATTTCCTTTTGAAATATTTTTTTGCGATGGGATTTGCGAATAAAACCCATCGTTAATTTAGCTCGGTAATGATTCAACTTTGCGATATTTTTAATAGGGCGTCGTCGGCAGATAACGAACCGAAACGAACGCAGCGTAAAATTGCAAATAACAACGTTAAATAACATTTGCATCGATTTCGTGAATTTAAAAAATTTATTATGAACGTGAATATTGTAAATGTTTTGAGAAAAGTAAGTAAGTATGGAAGTGTGGTGTAGTATATTTAATGGTTTTATAAATCATTTCGTCTTAATTTCATTGACATATTCTAATTTCTAATAATTGGTCAGTTAGTAAAAGTCACTGATAAATCGGAGGGAAATTGAACAGGAAATTAAGTTACTAGTCCTGTTCGTGTTCACTGGTATTAGAAGCCTCCGTGAAAAATTGCTATCACATGCTACATTTACGCGATGACAGACTGTTTATGCAACGTCACGATTACATACGAAATCCGCTAATCATGTGTGGTTAACACCAAATCAAAGCGATTACATTAAAATGATCCCTACACTTGCGGAGCGATGCCAGTTTATCGCCTATAATTAGTAATTAAATATAATTAAACAACTAGATCATTTTAAATAACAATAATAATAACAACGAAGAACCAACTGATTGACCACGATTCGGAACGAAAACATTGAAACGGAAATTATCGATCAAAGCGAAACTTGAAATGTAAGATAAACTAATTTATTCGCGCGTTGTGTCGGTTTTATTCGTTTCGCATTTTACTAACGGAACCGAGTCACAATGAACGCTTAATAACGCGCATTAAGTCACTGGGACGTGCTAAGTTTACGTCGAAATTTACGGTAAAAATGATAAATGTGACATTTGTGCCTCCTTACTTTTCACGTAAGGGGAGCTCTGAACGATTATGATATCTACGCCCATTTATCGCGTACTCACGTAATGCGGATTTATGATGACTGCTGCCATATTCGCCCGAGCATCCAGCCACTCGTGATACGAGTACTTTTACTACATTTCGTACAGTCCATACGAAGGTTTCTCATGTTATATACGAGCATAATATATTCTTGTGTTAGACAATAAAAACATCTAGATCATGAGATACATTGTAATCTTCAATAACCCAACCCAAAATATTAATATAAATTGTAGGTAAAACAATGCAATAAATCACGGAGAATCTACGAAACTTATATAACAATATTAAGTTAATATACTCAGTGACATATAAACTGCACCACCTAGAAGGGGTGGGAATTTTTGGACCAAATTTGGCAGGAATAGTGGACTAGTCCAGGGAAATAGTTGATTAAAATTTGAAACCCAATCATCAAGTAGTCATGGGATTTTTGACGTTTGTGTCATTTTTTAGAGGTGGTGATAGACAAGCAATTATCGAGTCATTTTTTGAATTTGTTCCACTTTTTCGGATCCCGTTCTTTAGTTTAAAGTGTTTCAAGTGTTTAATGATGCCTAGAGGAAGGAGACCTCAAGTTTACCAGCAGTTGAGTGACTTTGACCAAGGGCGGATTGTTGGTTCACCAGAAGCAGGTTTTTCGTTTAGAGAAATCGGCAACCGTTTGGGACGGCACCACTAAACAATAATGCGTGTTTATCAAGCGTGGTCTAAACATGGGGTTGAACGTCGGAGAACAGGCACTGGGGCTCAAAGACGAACCAATGAACGTCAAGATCGCCGCTTAAGACTAATGGCCTTGAGAGACCGATTCTCTACAACTAGATCAATAGCTGATCAATGGTTAAGTGAACAAGGTCGTTCGATAGGGTTGCGAACAGTTTATCGTCGAATAAGAACCTTTGGCTTGCTGTCTTACCGCCCACATCTTGTGCTACCCCTCACTGCTCAATATCGCCAGGAACGTTTGGCCTGGTGCACGGAAAGACTTCAATGGAACTTGGAGTGGCATCGAGTTGTCTTTAGTGACGAATCGCGATTTTGTTTAGGAATGCATGATGGTCGGATGACTGTTAGACGAAGATGTGGAGAAAGGCGCAATCCTGATTTTTCGATTGCGAGGCATGTTCACCGAACTGTGGGGTTGGTGGTGTGGGCTGCTATTGCTTACGGCAGTAGGTCACCCTTGCTCTTCATTCGGGGCAGTATGACCGCTGCCCGCTACATTGACGAAGTGGTAGAACCACATGTTCTTCCATATCTTCGAGGGCTGGAAGACCCACTTTTCCAGCAAGATAATGCACGACCTCACATAGCAAGGGTTTCTCTTGACTTCTTTGAAGAGGCCAATGTTAATCTTTTGCCTTGGCCGCCAAGATCTACCGATTTGTCGCCCATTGAGCACGTGTGGGACATGATGGGTAGAAAATTGAGAAATCTACCGAACTCACCGTTGACAATAGAAGCTCTACGGCATGAAGTACAGGCTGCTTGGGATGCCATACGCCAAGAAGACATTGATCACCTGCTGGAATCAATGCCAAGGCGGGTCAATGAGTGTATCAGAAATAGGGGCGGACCAACACATTATTAAAGAAAAATCAAAAAGATGAAGTGTTTTCTTTATCAAATTTTAATCAATTGTTACCTTAGACTAGTCCAATGTTTCTGCAAAATTTGGTCCAACAATTCCCACCCCTTCTAGGTGGTGCAGTTTATATGCCACTGAGTATATTTATGTGCCATATAATAAGTACAAGTTTTGCAGTTACATAGCACAATGACATCGGCAAATGAATAATGGAGATGTCCATATCGTCGCCGGCCGACACTCAACACAAAGGGACGTGGACGTGATGAATAAATGAACGTCATTTAAATAAAATACTAACTTTGACTTGATTCCTAATAATGAGTAAATTGAGTTCATATTGTACAAAGAAATAGGGGCGGACCAACACATTATTGTTCAAAACTTGTGAAACTCCGTTAAACTAATTGTATGAAACGCAATTTTTTGTTACTAAATAATAAAATAAAAGCATATTTAATTGAATATGTGTATTATTTATAAGTAATAAGAAATCTATGAGCAGCAATCATGTTGCTCATATTTCGTAAAATACCTATGAATATTATTGACCAAATTGAACCACACGCAGTTCGCGTTGTTGACACTAAACGTTTTTGTGCATATTACCAGCATACGTGTTTTTTTTGGTTGCATGTATTTTCACAAACACGCATCAATTTATGTGCATCCACACGCCCGTTTGGAAAGGCTGCGCTGCTCTGATGCGAAATGTTTAATAATTGAAAACAAATTGCAGTTAGGTACACTGAAAAATTGAAAATGCATTAGCGCTGAAACATCATCCGAACTCCGTTCACGATAAAATTCCATAAACAAAATATAATTATCGTTGCTCTTGATGTTGCGCGGCGAATCAATAACTTGGAAGTGCATAATTATCGTGTCCTTGGAAAATTACCCATTGATTAATTTTCAGCTTTGTTATAAATTACAAAATACAAGTTTTATTTAAAATATGTATCCTTAATTTTCCTGTGTTTATAACAAGCGTTATGCAAATAAGCTTAACTCAAGCTCGACTTAATCAGACTAGGAATAAATTTATTAGTACTCCTAATAGTAACTCCTTCTTCGTGCTTCGTTAAGACAATTTCTGAAACTGCAGCACTTCCTTGCGTTCTTTTATTCTAGGAATGAGATTGAAAACATAGTTTCATTCTGCACGCGTTGAGGTCCGACCGTGACGAAATGCACATCTCCGCCGTTGATTTGGCGATTTCATTTCTCTACTTCATTTTGAAATTTATAATTCCAATTTTTTAATAACTTCAATGTATTTTTGAACATGCAATAATATTTTATTGATTTTTAAATGTTTCATGGAATTGGTCTTACTTTCTGTATCCACGTAAACACACCAATGGTCTTTGGTTACTCGCTTATGAATTTTTTTATTGTTTAGTTAATTATTAGTCCATAAACGTCCACATGCTTAGGACATTGAAGTAGGGCCAACATTTTTCATATTAAAAAAATAAAATAATTTCAATGAAATTAAATATTAAGAGAATTATATGCAATGTAAAAGTCTATGACTATCAAATCGTAGAAAAAACTGCCATTAATGTATGGCTTGTAATTGCTTCATTCAGCAGGAGGGTAAATTCCCTGTTTTCATTGTAATCACTTTGAATTTTTTTCCCCATTTGTCAGATGCTCGTCGATCGTAAATGAGAGATCCTTCATTCTCAAGATTTCTTAACATCAATGTATTAGTGATTTATTATAGATTTGATTACTCGTAGTAATCAAATCCACACCAGTATGAACCAATCGAAATCAACCCCATGCTGTTCCGCCAAAATAATCGTTCTGAAAATAATTTTATTGGAACAGTATGGGGCTTGGCAACCTAATACTTTACGAGGTCCATACAAGTGGTGCTGGGTTGAACTGACAGAAGTTCAACCAGTTCAGTCAGTTCAACCCAAACCAATTTAATTCAACCCAACCCCATTCCACTTATATGAAAACTAAAGATTGGGTTACAATTTTCTATTCCATGCTGACACCAGACAAAATGGATTTATGATCCTTTAAACCACCCGTTGAACAAAAAAAATTATAAATATAAACACCCGAAGCAAATGTTTAACATTGTTTGATCTTTCTTCAAATTTATTTTAAGTTTGATTATAAGTCGATTATCCAACCCAGATGAATCCGATCCAATTCATCGTCGTTCGTTCGAGAGCTCCGAAACTCCAACCCAATTCAATCAAACCCAACTCAACCCAATCAAATTCAATCCAACTCAATCCAATCCAACCCAATCCAACCGTAGTAGGCGTTGCATACATGTGAAATCGAACTGGGTTAGATTTTTTTTTAATATACATACGTCTTTGCAATCTTTTAGACCCCCCAAGTTTATTATCCAACCCAGATCATCGTTTGCTTGAGAGCTCCGAAGGTCTAACCCAATACAATCCAACCCAATCCAATTCAGCGCAACCTAATTCATTCCAACCCTACTGAATCGAATTCATCCTAACCTAACTCAACGCAACCCAATCCAACCGATGTAAACGAAATCCAATTGGCTAAACAATTTTTGTATGTCTTTGCTATCTTTTAGATCCCCACTCCCATTAGCTAGATTAAACGATTAGTAATAATGAAAATACATAAAAACATAAACAGTGTGCAACAATAACACAAGCAGATATTTATTAAAAAAATCGTTAATGCTGGAAAGAAAATTTGACAACAAATTGCGACGCAGAAATAGAACATCTCATCGTTTTTGTAGTCAGCAAAACTCTAATATGAAACACTTTGTTTGATTAAAGCAAGGGCAATTTTTAATACAAAACTTAAAACTAAAAAATGTCGCCAATATCAGAAATTGGTGAATATAAATTAAATTGCAAAAAATCCAATATAAAAATCCTAAATAATATAAACGAATTTGTTGAACGTCGTTACATTTTGGCAAAGTCATCTATCATCCTCAAGTTGATCTTCTCAGTCTATAAAAATTCATGTAGGTCGTTACGATCAAATCAAAATTAATGGTATAATAAAATACAGACGTGGCCAGAGTTGGCCCAATAATTTTAATTGAAAATTTGGAAAAAGAAATGCCCGGCGTTTATTTTATTTGGAATTCTTGTTCATCCAGCGGTCAATGATAAATAACAGTGACTTGAAACAGCAGCACTATGGCTGTTGTCATAATATAAAGAAAATTCGTTCTAGGATAAATACATAGATTCTATTTGTATCATTCACCAACTCATCCTCAACCTTCCATTTCCTCTTCCTGACGAATTGTATTTCATATATATTTTTTAGAATTCTTTTCGATATCAGTAAGTTTTGTGGTAGATGTCTCGGAACATGATCTACAACATTCAATATCTTTATGTTTCGTAAGAACAATTTTAATGCGAAAAATTGTGACAAGATCAAACCATCACTTCCGGTTAAGATATTCTTGCAAAATAAATTTTTCCTCGCTATTTCTGTGCTCCCCATTCTTGCTATAGTTCATGCTATTACTAACAGAGTAATTGTGACCATTCGTTCTGATCTCATTGAAAAATATTTGTATGACTTCGTATTTTGTAAAAAAGGCAAAATATACAACCTACACAGAATTGTACGTAGATTTAAATTAATCAATTCCAAATATCAATACATCGTGACGAAATATACTGAAAATTATTAGCGAATACTAAATTCAAATTTTTGAAGATTTTCTATTGATTTTATTTTTTTTATTCAAAATGGTATTGGTGATGATTATCGAACCCACGAACTCGTTGTTTTTTGAATTTTTCCATAAAATTGTAGTCCACCTGGATTTTTGATTCTAAAATTGAGAATCCACTAATATAGAGAATTTGTTAATTTTGCAAGAAAATTAATTTTAATGAAGTCGCTTGATTTCCAAAACTAGGTTAACAAATTTCGATTTTTGAAATTTTAATCCGTCTCATAACGAAATATAACAGTAAATTGGAGCCACTTATACGTCGCCGTTTGAAATAGTAATGAGTCATAGAATACGCCAAGTTTGCGTGTAACGTATTGAATGACGAATAAATTTACATTGAATCGTCAATCGTCATCGATAATACGCGAACGGTGACTGTCTTACCCAAATAGGTTCGCAAACACGGACGATTGCTTGGAACGAAATTTTACATATCCTAGTGGCGCTGGATATTGGGACGAGCGAAAACCACTCAGAGTAGAATTTAATAAATTGATTAAAACGTTCAAAATTGCAATCTAAATCCAGAGCTTTCCTAGCAATATTTGCATTTCGTAATTAACTTAGTAATTTTAATTGCTGCCTATCAAAGGAACTTTATTAATTATCAACTTAAATATTGCACCCGGCCATAACTTGTTTGAACTAGGAAATCCGTGTAAGTTAATTAATTTGACAACCATAACCGAAGAATATAATTAATGTTTATTTTCGTGGATGGATTTAATTACAATAAGAAAATTCTCCTGCACTAAGACAGGATACCCAAATTTGATAACTAAACAGTTGATATTTGGAGTTTTTTGGATTTTTTTATGAACCCCAGTAACAATTTATTACAGAGTAGCGATTCGACAAACGAACTAATAACAATGATCACATGTATAGAATTGCATCCATTATGAAACTAGCAGTCCAAATATAAATGTTCTTGTCATGTTTCGTAAATATTTATACCATGATGCAAGCTCGTTAGTACCGATGAAGCATCTACTACGTACGAAGCTGAAGCAAGTACGTAAATGATCACAAAATGTAACTATCTGTGTATGATAAACACTAATGGCATGTTGGCATGTTGTTCAGCGAGCTTTAACTTTAACTTTAATGTGAAATGTGATGTTAATGACTAAATTGTATGCAAAGTCACAATTGATATTTCTATGCAGAAGAAATTATGTCTGGTTCAAAAATAGTTTCGTTAAATGCGTGTTGGTTTTTATAATGTTGCTCTGTTTTCAGATTAAGCAACTAAATAACCTGATGCCACAGAGGGAAACTAATCGTGTATTTCACACTAGCAATTTTTTTTGTGTTCTCTTTGCGACCTTCAAGCTGTTCTAAGATTAACTCACAGAATCCCCTATTATTTCTGCAATGTCTCGAAACATAACTAATTTCTTGCACATTAGCGAGAAAGCTAGTGTTCGTGATAAGCGCTGGCGTTGGTTCGAAATGTGATTAAGGAATACGTGTGCCAGGACATCAAGGCGTTTTTCTCCGTGTGGCGAAGGAGAATAAAACAATTAAATAACAATGTACGTAATACAAAATTATTGTGATGTTGATCATCTTTTTATACTAATGGTCCTGTAGAGGAAGCAAAAGCTCAGAAAAACGCACTAAACAAAATAAGTTTAAAAACGTGATCCATGATCCAATTACTCTTTCCCAAAAAAAAATAAAAAGTATTTGATTCAATCAATTTAATATATACAGACAAAATTGAATCCATAAATTATGTCCTGAGAAATTTGATATATCCGGTAACGACGAACTTGGGTACAAACGAAGAAACTGGGAATGATATGTGGACGCTCTATCCCTTTATCAATCTTGCTTACTGGTAGCGCCAGCTGCAGAACGTTATTTGCATATATTTTATCCTGAAAATGACGAAATAGACAGGATGTTTAGTTACGTGTGTGCACAACGTGTCCTTTGTTTTAAACGTGAAGCCTTATATATTAATTTATTGTTGGATTCCACATTTAATTCTAGGTTTTAAAGGCAAAAAGTTAGAATTTTTTTGTCGACGTATCTGTCGATGTGTCATTGTATAATTTTTAAATTTTTTTTCAAATAAATTGACGGTCCGCAACATTATTTCATATATTTTAATCACCTAATATTACTTCGAACGCTTTAACTCCTTTGGAGATTACATTGTATTTGATGAAAGAAAACCACCTGGAATGCACAGCCCATTGTAACACCGTTACAAAGCTAATTCTATTAGACTGGATTAGTGAACGGTAGTTCAAATCCTCAAAACATCGACGACTATAACCGTTTTAGAAAGTTTTGCTTGCAAACTCCACCAAACCCGTGTAAAGTTTGTAATTAAACTCGAAGTTCGCCCCATTGTTCCCGCATGATTTGAAATTTAATGAAGTCTACGATTTTTTCCGACTCGATTCTTATCCTATGATTAAATTCTTTCTTGTAAGTGAAAAATCGTTTTGCTCGCGCACAAAACGCGCGAACCCCGCAGAACCCAGACCAAAGACGCGGTTTATTATTTTATGCGTATTTACAGACCTCTTTGTTTTTGTCTACGTAAACCAAATCGTTTGCTGTTTAATATCGGTATTGTGTGCTAACAATTCGTTTCTACTCAAACGGAATTAAAATCGGACTAATCGAACAATTTCGATTAATATAACTCCATTACGATAATCTTATTGCGGTTGTAGTTACGTGCGTTGAAATTACACCCTAGTGCCACTTGACAATTTCAATTGTTTACGAAATGATTGCATTACATGTCCCACACGTGCATTAAGTGCACTTTAAACTGGCAAAACTCATATAGTAAATTACCAAACAGCAGCGGACAATATATCTAGACATTTAAATACATATGCCATGTAAGGACACGGTGGGCTCATCGAAGTTGGGTCGAGAAAATTACAATTTTTAATTAATTGTAACACGAATGTAGATTTCTGCAGCTAAAGGGTAATTAATAATTAAATTAATTTAATTTAATCAATTTATAGTCTTACGTTTGAGTCTTACATGTGAACATTCTTTCGTCTTGTTCTCATTCGCATTTCTTTTTATTCTTACTTGTTCTCATTGTTTGCGATTCTTATCAAATTGCATTTTTATTCCTCATATTCAACGTCTGCATTATCCCGCTGTCGCCAACCCAACTCAACCCAACCCAACCCAACCCAACCCAATCCCTTCCCACCTATTCACTTAATTGATTGGGGTTAGTTTCTTGTCAATTGTTGTTGGCAATAACTCCGGATTTGAGATCTGGTGGGTCGATGACGAACTTAAACAGTGGAACGAATTGTATAGATATTCAAATTCAAATAAACAATAACCGATGCAGTTCATCGCACATATGACGGAAATTTTATTAGGAATCATATAATAATCTCGGTAAAATGCAATTGTAGATATGTACGTTAAAAAAACGGTTTTATTAAATAGTTGACAGATTCACGTGGACTCAATTGTTTGTCCCGGTTGTTAGTTAATTTTTTTAAACAGTTTTAACTGTCTTACAACAAATTATTTTTGACAATTTATGATTTGTGGTATTAAATTAATTTTGGGATTATTTATAGTGAATTTTTTGTTGCGTTGGAGAATTCGTGCGGCAATTGTAAATTTACGGGAACACGCGATAAGATATTGGCCTTAAACACTGTTGGTACGATTTATTCTGTGCATGCGTATTCACAATCGGTTTGGTTGTTGTTTATTACATTATTAATTATCGATATATTACTTACGTGAACAGGTCGTGATTTATGTCACGTTTTATTTGCCCGTGCTTTGTCCGTAATAGTTTTCGAATTTAATAAACGACGGAAATTGTTTTTATAAAATTCGGACCCACGGCCTTAAATTTTAAAATTACTTTTCATACATTTTAGTTTTAATCATTTTGATGTACTTTCTCTCTCGTAAAGGGGACATTAAATGAAATAAATATAGAAAATAATCAAATTTCGATTCCGTGTACTTGAATATTTAATTAATGCACCTTACCGAAGACATCACAGGAATTTCATTAAGTATAATCGTGCGTGGCTCGGTTAAATGTAAGTTATGGCTGTGTCGGTTTCAACGTTTGTTACTTTAACAAATTATTTTGTACAACAGTCGTGGTTAGTTGTGGTGACTTCAACTTGTTCAATCTTCGGCGAATTCTTAAGGTGCGGCAAGAGGAAATTATTATTGACTTTAAAGATTTTGCAATAACAATTGTTGGAAGGAATTTTTCTCAGACACGATGATCATAATATTGTAAAAAAATAAAATAATTCAAACGGTAAACTATCAACAGTTGTAAGTAGGAACAATAGATAAGATAAATTTTCAATTACTATTTGTTGCATATAAAGTGGTGTAATATTATTTTTAAAAAATGCGAATTAGTATTCGAATATTCTAATCTATTTCATAATATGTGGTCGGTCAGCGCGAATGTGGTTCACGGATGTTTTTGGTCCATGACACACTTTTACAAAAAAAAATATATCAATAAACACTGTCAGGGTCGCAGTGAGATTAACGAAAATAATTGTTATAATGTTGCAAATGAAACGTTTATGAATTAAAATCTCTGAAATTAATTTAATGTTGACTGCGTAATATCCACAAAAATAATTTTAATAAAAAAGGGGAATATTACGATGGTAAGGTGGCCGAGATTTCTTGTTTCAACGATTCATCAATAGAGTTTCGGCTGTCGATGGTGATGATTGAGATATATAAATATTGTTGTTGGTGGTAGCGTTGGGTTAATTAACTAATTAGCTAAGTCCGATACAGCAACACTTATTAATTTTCTATTAAAATAAATAAAAATAACTCTGACGAAAAGATGCTTCAGTAATTCAACTGAAAATTCGTTGAACCAATTGGTGTAATTTAATGTTTATTTGTAATTAAATATTTTAGTTACCTAAAATTAGATGAGCAATTTATTGAACACTTTAAAACTACTTTCTATTGCAATCATCTAAAACAATAAAAAGAGTTTAAGTTTTTTGTTATATTGCAAATATTGTACTCATACATTAACACATTTTAATAAATAGATAAATTTCACGTAATTGGACTTTACGATCATCTCAATCGTCTCCCTAAGTGTCAAAATAGAGTAAGTTGATAAGCAATCATCCCACCCTACACAATACGCTAGAGCGGGATTTGCACGCAGTTTATTTCCCACTGCATCCGCATCCAATATACGTCTCTCAAACGCCAATTGCCCCAATAATTGTGCAACAAAGTAAGAGAAATCCTCTTAGGATATGAAAATATCAAAATTGATAAAACATTAAGGTTACCATTGTTCTTTAACAGCGTATAAATTCAGTCGTTTCACGTTGCAATTTCCCGCTCGACAAATTGGATTTGTCGAATAAAACCTTGACTGTCAGCGACTGCGAAATTATGGCGAGCGATGCAATGCAGCCGCGACACTTCAATTTTCGACGTAGGTGTCGTAAGTGAAATAGTTTAACTCCGACGCGAGTAAAATCGTAAATTATTTGATATATATTTAAATCAAGGGGAGAGATAATCAGCAAATTTTGAAATTAAAAGGATTTGATATATCGTTCAAAAGCATTTTTAACGCCACTCAACACATACATAAATCAGTACATTTTTCATGCATTGTTTCAGACGTGGCAGATCTGTTAGTTAATTGGATTCCTCAGCCAGTTTCTCACAGAACTGCAATAACATTTCCGTCTTCAGCAGCTCGACGTCGGATAATCGGGAGATGGCCTGGCGTGTTTTGACATTTAAAAGAGGGGTTTGAATTAATTACGTCGTTGGGGTTCCGAACCGAAATTCATCAATCTCAATTTTAAGCACATTGCGAAAGTAACTTATTGGCAGATTGAGTATAACATAACCGTAATTACGCGATATTGACCCGCTTATTAAAAACCAATCTATTGCCCCGGAGCGATTTAAATTGCAATCGTGCGGTTCGATATGGAAAGTGATCGTTGCTAATAACCTTTTAGAAACGCGTCTTCGTTTCCTCGATTAATTAGGCTGATTGCATTTGAATGGCGAAGAAATTACACGTTTTATTGATCCGTTGGCGACGTGCAAATAAATGAGCGGGGTGCAATCAACTTTGCTCAAGTTAAACATTCGAAACTAACGTCGAAAATTGACGCCGCGTAATTAAAATTTCAGAAGAAAGTTTTTACGTACAATGGAACAATTGCATTTTTAATTAAAGTTGTGAAAATGGCGATAATGAATTAATAAAGGACTTTACGCGATATAAAAAATTTCTTTTGTCGTTTTTTTAATTAATCGCTCAGATCAATATGGAGAACCGTGCGGTAAGAATATTAAAATTTCCCAATATCAAAGCATTTAGGCGCTGTCACATTTTTGGGAAAATTGCAAATTGCAATTTCTATCCAATGGTGAGTTGAAATTTTTTATTTCAACAATATTGATAAAATATCAATAAGCTGTCAATCGTTCCAAAGATAATTGCATTGTACACGCGGGATTAACTTTCGAAATAAGCAGCTCAAGTTCTAAATTGGTTATTAAAGAAATAATGATGACGCAAACCGTTCCTCAAATTGATCAAATTGCACCTGTTTCGTATTTATTTCCACGAACCTTACTCTCCTATAAGCTACTTATCGTTCTTTTCACATTGAACATTATTGCACAATCCTCACCGTAATTCCTAAGCCTGTTGGATTTTTGATGACTTTCCAAATAACGTACGTTTAATGTGGACAATTGTGACTTATTAATTTAATTGTGTTTTCCATCACCTTGTAACTAATGTGGCCGCGAAACGTACTTTTGCAGAAACCCTATAAAAATCGTTATACTCACAACTTTAAGACGTTGCAACAATACAGCATGATACTTAATTACATTTATTTAACCTCATTGTTGATCTATTAACTTGCTTTCAAACTTTTGTGTATACAACCAGCTCAATTATCCCATCCACACGTAACTTTCAGGATCTCATACCGACGGCGAAGCCGCAAATAAGTCGTTACTGAAAGCTAAAGAACTTTTCTGTGTGCGTTAGTTAAATGTTTTATATGGCGGAAAGTTCCACGAGCAGTCGATAAAGACCCCGTAGTTATAAGCGCGTCGCGTAGCGTCGTTTATCTTTTTATTACGCGATTATACCAACCACTCGGAAGTTGTACCTTACGAGTCATTTCAGGACGACTCGTCGTAATATCATTAAAACGAAAATTCGCGATATTAATTTTACGGGTTAATTTATAATTGGAAATTACAATTAACCCGAATATTGATTAGTTTCGTTAAAAAGACGACGGTATTTCTAACGGGGCCGGACGGAATAATTAAGACGCTAATTAATGTAAGTTACTTAATTTGCGGTTATCGTGCGAAAATAACAATCAAGAACGTCCAATTTGGCTTCTCATCCATTAAAAATTCGCGGATTCGTCGCACTAACGAGTTTGTTTGGTTGCACATTTGACGGGCGGCTGGTTCCGCAAAAATCGTTTGGCTTTGCGCGTTTGTTTTATCGACGTTTGCGAAAATCTGCACGCGCGTGCTATATTGGAAGGTATTCACTAAAATGTAATTGGGATTCAGCTGAATTAATCGCCGACTCTTGCGAAACTGAATTATGTATCAAAGGGCCGCTTTCCTCAGTCAAAGGCGATGTAAGAACGTTAATAATGCACGATAGATTTTGTGCGTCTTCGTTTTTTAGCAATTATGATCTTGAAAATAATAGATGAAGTTCATCCACGTGTGCAGCGGCGCTTTGTTATGGTAATCTTGCCGGGCTTAACACATGAAGTCCTTACATATATGGAATAATGAATTATAGACGGAATATCCAACAACCCTTTATATTGTTGTGCCACGTCCGAAACTAATTGAATATCTAATCTCAAAATGCAATGGGATCTAATAATTTAACGATTGGTTATTTAGTATTAAATACAAGGAGATTGTTTTAACGGCGATTTAACGACAACTGGGCTTTATTTTATCAAAACCTCACAAATTATGCACACTTCCAGACACATCAAAATTCGGTGTTCAAGCACGTCCTAGAGTGATAAGTAGGCTCAACAGCCTTATGTATATATATTCAATGGTATTTGTTTTACAACAGTTGCAACAAACTTCAGAATGGACTGTATCGGTACCTAACCTATTTTATTGGAATGTATTACAGTTAATTTTTATCAATGTTTAATTTATTTACACATATCGGGAATATAACTTTCAGTCTTAGTTTGGTTAGAAATTAGACTGTTTTTTTATAAAACTGTGTATGCACGAGAAAACGTCGTTTAAATTATTCGATGATCACGTTATTGTAAAAGATTGTAAGTAAGAATTGAACGATTTAAAAATTCGTGAAATCATTCGTAAACATTACTTTTTGTGGCCATTAAAAGTGCACACATGAATGGCTGACACGTCTAGACGTTTTTTTTTGCCATAAGACATGCTCGTTCAAATAGAATCAAATTATGGGGATGATGTGGGTGATATATCGGAAAAATTTGATGTTAACAGTGATCCATTTGTACCGTTCGGGATACGAACGCAAATATTGCCCCAACGGGAACCGAACATAGACGACGGGGGAAAGTGAATACTATTTCGGTCATTCAATAAATGTGCATGTCCCGCTTTCGATTAAAATACAGTACACAATGTAACTATAAAAAACATCACTATACATGAATTCTATTCATTTGTTCCATGATCCAGATATTTACTACAAAGAAGAACCACTATGTCCGTAATTATTAAAATAAAAGATAATGTGATCTTAGAGCCACATAAGATAACGTAATAAATAATACAGCAGATTTTATGGTGTTACTTCAAAACCGTTATTGTAACAGTACTTTCCAGGTAACTGACCACAAATAAAATGCATTAATTTGTATGAATTAAATTAATTAACAAACTTTAGTTATGAAACAACTTTAGTTTGTCTTTGCCAAGATGAGTATTTATACGAAGAGTTTTTACACATTTTTTGGAACACAGCTTAGAAACAAAGAAAATACTCTCCCAATATTACGAATATAATGTTTTTTAATCCAAATAAAATACGAAAATAATCAATTAACATAAACAACATAAAACAGTTGAAAAATAAATATAATGGAATTATTTATTACATCAGATTAGGAGTTTGATAGAAATACGAAAGTTTATTTCCCCATTTGAATCGCAAATTTATATATATATTTAAATTATATTTTACATCCCTCATCCTCCTGGGAAAATTCAATATGTAAACAATTTTCGAGACGATCATATCTTAATTGTTCATCTTCGTCATTATTATACTTCTCTATTCGGGTCTATTCGTTTACATAGGCACGTAGGTTACATGTTCTACGAAACGACTTGATCTTTCACAAATTACAAATATAGTCATTGAGAAACATTTCAATTTGCCTTGCACTGAAGTCAAATGCCATTTCCATGTTTTTCCATTTTCCATTTTTTAAATTTGATACTAGTGTATTTTTGTAATTTCTGCTATCAAAATTATATATGTATCATTAAATATATATGATGAATAAATTGCAATTTTCTCCCTTATCATCACAATTATACTCAGCCATAGGATTCTGTCACCCCACCTGTTGTCGCTACTTTCATGTCTATCTATGATCAATATTTACGACGATTTCCATTAAATTGTATCCACAACTACTGTGCCCATCCTTGTTTAATGAGGCCATGCCACATAATTTATGTCATCAACAATTAACGTTCCCAACAACGCAAAGGGCACACAATAAATAACTCATGTGCCCTTTCAGCGAATATAAACCATTGCTTATAAAACAAACAAAATTCCCATTAATAAATGTATTACAGATATATTACGAAACTACACGTGTAGTTCCTTATTTCATCTATACGACTTTTCACTTCTAGATCGTAAGAGTATTTTCGTGTCGTAATCACTCCGAGTGCATTACTAACTCATAACTCATGTCGTACGGTCGCATTCACGTTCGGCTGTTTATTAACGGAAATATGATAAATGTGCCCTGCTCGTAGTTCAGACTTCGTGAAAGACAAATGTTTCTGCAAATGGATGTTTCACAAAAAATATAGTAAATGTTACATTTACATCAAATATTTAAAGTTTCGTTCCTTGCCATTTTGTCTGCACTTCATCTTTTATCGTTCAGTTACCGTTTTGAAAAAATTCTTTTATTTAACCATAAGTAGCATTTTAAAATATTATTTCAATAGGAACCGACGTGAAGGTCTCGGTAAAATGGATGGCTTGAATAGCGTTGTTGATTTCTTGCCCTTAAACAATGGATAAGAGCTCGTGTTGCAAAAAAATTATCAGAATATTGGTCTCAATGATCATAGACATTGGTTTGTGTGTGTTTAATCCGTAATTATATAAAATTGTTCTCGCGTTGGAGAATTCGTACGGTGCCGAGATTTCAAGGGAATGTATTTCGTATTTAGTCAAAACGCTGACTTTAAACAATTAACGAAAGCAATTGGTTAGATAACTCTAAAAATAAGTCATTGTGATATTTTAATGAATTAATGTCAAAACAATTACCATAACTCACCGCAAACACATTACAACTTACTTCCGAACTAACAGGTCAACTTGAAGCTTACACGAACCGGAAATACTGCAAAGATTCCGCGTGTCGAGGAACCACCTCCAAGTATGCATTAAGACCAAAACTGATTAACAACTTTGATGTAATCCGAGACATTTCCATCAGGAACTTTTATGGCGCGGAAAGTTGACGGAGTCGACATTAATATGTACGGGGGCGCAATATTGATTTCCGCAAGTCGCAGTCCAAGTTCGGTAAACTCGTTACTTTTCGCGGCGTTAGTCAAAAATCGCACCGTACATTTCAATTTGCCAAGTAGGAGAAGCAAAAGACTTTAAATTGCCGGCAATCGAGCGGAGCAAACAGCCAGTTTGTGGTTCGTGGTTGTGTGACGGTGGCTGTTCGATAAGGGGTTCGGAAAACTTCCAGCATAAAATCCGAATTTCGTCGAAGCGTTTGCGCTAATGTGTTTCACTTAAGAGCTTCTGCGTGTTAACGATAACGCATTGTTTCTGTTTGCTGAAGTTTACATGACTTGGAGTGTTTTATGGTTATAACATGTATATCGTTGCGGACGTTTCGTTGGGGTACGTTACTACTTAAAATTTGATACTATACTTGAACAAAGTGATACAGTTCGTATCATATCTAGTAGAGTGGACCTAGTTGCGATATCGTGTCAAAATAAATTGCCTCGTATGTATAATTAAATCATTAAGTACATCAATGGTTTACGTATTGCGCGCACCTACTTTTGTGGCATAATACATGCTCAGCTCGTATGCTCCTCCGATGATGTTGTATTGACCTAATAATATCTATATCACAAATACAACTAACTTTAATTATTGTACTGCAATCGTTTCTATTAACCACAATGCTGTGGTACCCACCATACAATTTGCTACCTAATTCTATTTAGCAACTACTAGATTTCCATTATATTCCCAATATGTATTAATGAGTGGTGGTTCATGTTACGGAATTCATGCGGGAATTTTTTCGGTAAAATAACCCAACCAATCACAAGTTGTTAAAACAAGAAGCAACGCAGATCTGCCTGGCTCCATTTTACATATCAGGATTAGGTTTGATCCTATATCACCGCCTTAAGATTGATAGTGGTTTGTTAAAACAATTTGAGATAAATTGGGATCTCTCTCTCTCTTCACAGACTAGGTATACACATTATGGTTATTTCGAAGGGCAACATAAATTTGGCACTTTTACACAATAAATATATTTTTTAGCAGAATGTGACATTTAAATTTATTTGCATGAATTCATTGAACCCAACGAGCATAAAACTATCACGTTGTGAGGATATTTCGTATAGTTTCCATTTTCCGCAACGCAACCTAACGTAATAAGCGGCAAATCGAGCTAGACGTCGACTTCCTCATCTTTATGAAACCATTTTTCATCAGGTGACGTGTAATAAAGTCGAGGCAATGTGTGTCACGCCGCGTGTCCGCGAGGCACGTCGTTTCCTCCGGGATATTCACGGTAGTTTGAGTTTATCACCTGTGTAGACGGTCTTTATTTTAAAACATTTCCCTTATGCGAATAATGGGCGATAAGCGGTCGCAGCGGATAGAACGTGGCTCGAAAGCGATGTTTATTACGACCGCAAACTTCCTCACGAATTATAAATGATGTTCCTTAAAATATATATATATATATATATGTATGTATATACATAAAATATGAGAACGTAACGATCGTAAAATTCAATAATGTAAAAAAAATTGCAAAATGTAATATTTTTATTTTTTTATCTAAAGTATGTTATTGTTTTCGAGCAAATGGTTTGCAAAAGTTGAATCTTATTTCTTAAGATT
Source organism: Geotrupes spiniger (assembly GCA_959613385.1). Lineage (NCBI taxonomy): Eukaryota > Metazoa > Arthropoda > Insecta > Coleoptera > Geotrupidae > Geotrupes > Geotrupes spiniger. Next base: position 10,568,903 of record OY390735.1, on the reverse strand, counting down.
AAACCAATTTATTATGTTATCGGATTGATTTTGTCCTTCGCATTATATAAAATATTAAAAATTTTATCATTGCATTTGAATGCTATCTGAATATTGTGCTTTTTATTATTTTTGTTATGTCTATGTAATTTTACCAAAGCAGGTTACAATCAAACTATTTAGGATCTTGTTTGTTGAGAGGATATATATGGATTTTAATGCTAGGTTCAGTTGTTTGTTGCGGAGGATGAGGCTTCTATCGTAAATAAAATTTTTGGGTGTATTGAGTTTATGAAATTTATAAATGATTGTAATTGCCCCGGTGTGCCTTTCCCAGATTTGAATTCAATATAATTTTGCTTAAATTGCACATAAAAACCTCCGCAAACAAGAAACTAAAGGGTGAACTCATCGCGAGTCCTTCTGTTCGTTTGTATATTTTTTAAATCGAAACCACAATAATTTTGTTGTATTACTAGTCACAAGTTCTAGGATTTCTTGTTTAATGATATGTTGAAATTTTTCTGAACAAGGGTAGATTCTATAAGTGTTGATTTATTTTTCTAGTACCCTAATGGGGCAATTAATATGTGGCACTACTGGTCTAAGCAGCGCATCTACTTTATGAATTTTTATAAGCACACACCGACGTGGGACTTTAGTATTCATTAAAATTAATTAAAATGTTTCGAATTTGGAAAATAAACCACTGCATTCTTTTACTTTGGTTTTCATTTCTAATTGATATTCGATAGTTTCTTTTGCTCTACTAGTTTTTCGTTTTTAATAAATTTTAATATTTTATTATTATGTTCTGGTTTAGGGATAATGACTGTAGTATTATCGTTGTCTGCGTGTATTAATATTAAGATATAGGTCTTTAATTTTATTGTTTTCGTGTGTGACTGCCCTAGGTGACATGGTTATTTAACCCAGCTCGGCGAGTAGTTGGTTTTCCTATCATATGCAACAGTATTTTTAATATTTCATTTTAATCTAACGCCAAATTTCTACAAAATTAATTATTTTGTTTAGGTAGACTAGAAATGTATTATAGATATTGCAAATTGGTTCTTGCAAAACCTGATAAAAACACTGTTTACGATTGTCTGAATTGGATTGTGTCAGGTTGGGACGGATTTGACTGGGTTGGTTTGCATTGAGTTGGGTTGGATTCGATTGGGTTGGATAGTTAACCATGATTATAATACTTCGAAATTGGGGTTTTCTCACTTTTATTGTCATAGTTGTTGAGTTGGGATGGATTCGATTAGGTTGGGTTGGGTTGGGTTGGGTTGGGTTCTTGTTCACACGAATAAAGTGTAAAGTAGTTTCGGGTCATAGTTGGGTTTTTATCTAACGCTATAACATGTCTTTACATTTTTGACTCTAAGATAAAATTGGGTAACAATGTGAGTATTTAATTTAAATGTAAACTTTTCCATTTTTTTAGTTTGTGTTAAATATTCCTTATGTATTGCTGACTTCACTTCTAACGGAGTCATTCAACCAATCTAGAATTTTTTTCATTTAATACGGTCATGGTAACAGCGCCCCTGGCGGCTAAGGTCTGAATGCGATTGAAACGCACTCTCATTTTGCATTAAGGGGAGATCCTGCTTTAGAAGGCTCAAAAAATCGATTTTTTTTATTGCTCAAATCTATGCCTAATATATCTAAGAATATGTATAAAAAGTTATAGCGCCTAATTCGCAATATTTTGAAAGATACAGCACTAAACACAGTGAGGTGTCGAGAAAAAAATATACGAACGCATGAACACTAGGACAAACGAAGCGCGCCCCCCTTCCCGCAGACACATAACTCGAACTATGTACTGAAAAAAGTTCAATTGGTCGTTCGAAACAATAATATTTGGAATTCGTAAGAGCTACAGTAGGATTATAACGAGATATTCCGTAAGTAATCGACAATTAACATTTTTCCTGATCGTAAACTTTAGAGCGCGTTTTCTCGAGTTTTCGTTTTTACGATTTTTCTAAACTGGTGGGCGTGATTGCGAGAAAACTAGTCAAGCAAGCAAAACGAAACAAAACTTTTCTTAGCTTTAGTAGCATTCTCTTCGATTTGAACTAAAAACATTAATGGAAAAAAAATTCTAAACAACTTTTTTAGCAAGTTGAAATAATTTTCTCTTCCTGCAAAGAGCACATTTATTTTCAAACCTGAGAAAAATCTTGAATTTCAAAATTTTGGGTTTTTTTTTAGTTCACATAGAAGCAAATATATGAGAATTACAATTTTCTTTGGTTTTTTTTGTTTCAGACAAAAATTACGAGCTACATCTTTCCCACCGATTGTAGACTGCAATTGAAAGGTGTTGCACAAATGTCCTTAAAAGTCGGTTCCGTTCAAATATTTTTCTCTCGAAATATTTTTTCTTTAATGCTCAAATATGTATTAAAATGCTCTATAAAGTTCACTAGACTTGCTCATTTTTTTCTGTCCAAAAAAATTCCCCCAAAAACGATATTTTAAGTCCTCCTAAAGCAGGATCCCCCTTAAGAAGCTTACGAATGATCAGACTATGTATATATTATATCCTACATATTAATTGTTGCAATAAAATTCACATATTTTTGTATAACCTGCGAATATATTGCGCGCATATTTGAATCTTATTCGAAATCGCCAGATTCAAAGAAAGTGCGATAAAAATCACTCACCGTCTACGCTCGCCTGCTTATTTCGTACCACCGTCCGCCGCCGAAGACTCCAAGACCATACACAACGTCCCTCCATAATTACACTCACCGCGAGCGCTAATAATCACATCGAAATCTCCGCGAAAAGTGCAATTTTTCCCGAGAAACGCGACAAACTAACCGAACATTACACGGCGTCCACGCCATTCGCGAAAAAACTGAGACCTACTCAGTTTTTTGTCGTACCCCACGTCGTCGACAGTTCGATCCTACTAATTCGTGCTTGTGACTACTATGCAACGACAAAACATTGCCATAGTTGGGAAGAAAACACGAGGACCCGATAAGCTAACGATCGCATGCAAAAAACGACGCGGTCGAAGTCCATCTTTGCGATTTTAACCTGGGTTACAATCAATCGTTGAATTTTTACTTTTTTATCCTTTGCTTGCTATCGCCCAAACCATTGAAGCCAACAGGATCGAACTCGAAACTTAATTTGTAATAATTTGTATATTGCGAGGAGGAAAACGTCATATTTTAACCTATCCCGGCAGGAAGTGGTGGTTTACTCTTATTAACATTTTCCATATTTCGAAAAGTTAAAAGTGGTTTATATAAAATTTAAAAATATTGAAATTTTAAACAACTTTTATTTGAAAAGTCCATAGTGGCCAATGATTAAAAAAAATAGCTAAATAATTACTACATTGTTAAGAACATCATCAACATATTAAAAAGTTTCACGTATTTTTGTGTAGTTTACTATTTAGTTCCATGTAGGCTTTTATTGCACCATACTCGTATATTTTCCTAATTAATTATACCGAGGTGGATAGTTAACCTTGGTCAATAAAACTAATTACAAACTCTCACTACCCTTTCAAATTAAAATTATAAATTAGTTGTTTTCATAGTTGTTACAACAATAAGTTCGTACATTAATTTAGCGAACCTTCAGGGGCACTTTCATGGTCACTCTGCCGGCGTTCCAGCACACACCACAACGCAATTTCGCAAATAATCGCCATCATAACTATTTATATTATTTTACGCCCCTTGCATCTAACGGTACATCTTAAGCTAAACGGAATAAGGTCGACATGTCGCCGATATTGTCGTGCGAAATACACCTCGTAAAACAAATACTCTCCGAAATTAAAGAAAGGAGAACCCCGTTTATTATTTCTGCGGCGAAAGAAATTGCAAGCCCGCCAGATCCTCTCGCACGTTAAGAAAATGTTTCGCGTAATTTATTACGGTCCTTATTTTTATATTGCTGTGGGAGGCGTATCTAAAACCCGACGTTTTTGCACCTAAACAATGGCCCCACGTTACGTGCCAAGTTTGAATGCGTTCGAATATTAATTCGCTCTGATGAATTAAACTGTGAATGTAAATCATTAAGCACTTTTGGACAATGGGTGGGAAAACTGTTGTTGTGTAGAAACGACGTTGTATATATAACTCACTGATTAAAATTTAAAATCGCCCTAACTGGTCGACATGAATTGAGGTATCGTACTTGTAGGTCACCCAATTTAAGTTTATAAATGAAATTAATATTAATTATGAAGTTACAATAGTTAGCAACTTTGTTAGAACTCGAAATAAAATACCAACAAGTAATTAAATAATATGACGTAGATGATATCTCATCAAATGCATTAGTAAACAAACAAAGCAAGTTAGTAGTAAACAGTATAACTATATTAGTAACAACAATGTTGAATCAGTAATGATTACCTATGTGTATTTGGTAATGACCCGCGACGTCCAGATCTGAAATTATACAATACTTTAGTCACGAGATATTTAACACAGTGAATAAATACATCGTCATTTTTCAAGTGCATTTCTGAGAGTGAGAGAAGAACTGGCACTGGTGTACTGAGTTATTGTCAACAGGAAACATTTCATTTGGAGCGACGTGTTTCGTCCACGAGAAAATCGACCTACAAAATTTCCCATTAGTCTCGCAAAAATTGTAAGCAAGGTATCCTCTTACAAATTCGTCGTAACGGATCGTTCAAAGACGAAGTTCAATTTAATTTATTTTAAGATCGAGTTTATAATATTATAACGTAAGTTCATTATTAAATTTCTTATAAATTCGATGACGCTCAATATGTCTGTATAAGAAGTTGTTGAAAGCTGACTTTTATTATTTATGAGAATCAGAAACGAAGTGAGAATTTAATGAATTATTAAATTATATTCCATCCAAAGGATAAAATAATAGAAAATAATAGTTAGTAGACAAATACTGACTGACGCATTGCACGTTCGTCAGTTACGAAAATAATTGATACACAAATAAAAGAAATAAATACTAGGAAGTCTATTTTTAAGAATTAACTCCCGAATGGTTGGTATGATTGAACCAGTTGCATTACCAGGATAACACAAGTGCACTCTGCAAAGCTTAACTTATTATTATTATTAAGTGCAAACTAGTTGCTATTCTGCTATTCCATGATTTTCTTGAACCATTTCTTCGATTTGTTTTAGTTTATCCCTTTTCTCAGCAAAAATTATACCTGATACGATCCCCAATACAAATCAACCGAACCCAACCCAACCCAATCAAGCTCGATTATTTCATATTAAGTTAGCTCGTCATGTTAAAATTATTTTACATAATTTATTTTGGGTTAGCTATTAGCACCATGAATAAACCGGTATAACGAAAGTCAAAATATAATATTCCACGTTTAATTCGTCCTGATTTTCCCGGAAACGGTTACACGGTAGCGATACGAAGCGGAATTAAAGTTAGAACAGCGATTCCGTCCCAGAATAGCGCAGTAATGGAAAAATCGTTAACTTGCACGAAATTTAGCACACAGACAGCTTACGATATGAGTCCCGTAATGTCCGGTATCTTGTTTGTTGGCCCCACAAGAGCAATCAGCACCTTAATTAAGTAATTACGGGCGGCAAATCTTGAAAGGGAACGTTTAATGGCGGACTTTGTTCGAGACGTCCGCACAAACGAGAAACGGCGACTCGGCGAAATTACGTAATGCACTCGAATCGACTCGGGCATTATGAAAATGTATCGTCGTCTCGGCGAGGTCGTGGATGCCGTTCGCACGGCGTTTCATTTCGAACACCGAATTGAAAATATGATTCAAGTAATGGTACGTCTGGCATCGGGCTTTGGGAATCGTATCGTAAATCTCGATTAATAAAATTGTAAACATGATTGAAAATTATGATTTATTTCAAGCATCGAACTCGTATAGGCAAATATTAACGGATCTAAATGATTTTTTTTTTTATATTCATCGCAACAATAAAACTTTAATAGCGCCAACCTACTTACAGTTTTTCATTTATTTACACAAATAAAATGCGTGATGTCAAAAATCTGTTTTTTTCGAATGCTGATGTATTAGGTAATGGCCGAAGGTTCAACTGAGTAGTTTATAATTTATTTTGATATGTTGCTCACTCAAAACTCAAAACTCGAAAATGGCACTGACGTTTATTTTAAACATAATATATTTTTATTAAGAAAAAACGTAATTCTTGAAATATTCACTTCGTTTATGTATTTGACATATAAAGTGTGCCTCAGGAAATTAATTTGTTTGTAATTTATCAAACATCGCCAGATTTTGCAGCCACACTGATCTCGTTGACGATGATTGTTTGGTCAAATCTCACAGGCTAGATTAAAGCTCATGTGTGAGATGTAGTGTAGGTTCTCCAACATTTTATGATAAACCTCTGTGGTTATTGCTGCTCGCGTTCTTGATTCAGCCAAACCCAAACCGGATGGTCGTAGCAATAACAGAGTTTGTTGAAGATTTCTCGAAGCACAAAGAAAATTGTAATAAATATCACAAAATAACTAAAAACGGAATAAATAACAATCCAACCCAACCCAACCCAACTCAAGGCAGTTGAGAAAATAATAAATTCAAAATCCATCCAATTGAAAGAAAGACTAAAAATATGTGAACAAAAATGGACGAAATAGAAAGTTTTAAGTGTATGTTGTGTCAGGAAGCACTTCATGGCTCCTTAGTGCCATGACTACGGGGTGTATGTGTAGGGATCTAATTCTTAAGGTCAACTTGGATTGGGGCAGCATATTCGAGAAACACTTGCCTCCATGCTCTGACATAATAACTGTATCAAACTAAAAACATAGAATTGTAGTATTTGTATATATTATATGACAATTTAGGCCAGGGTTTGTTTTAGGTAAATAGTAGTTTAAAAACATGGATTTGTGCTTAAGAACGAGAGTTGGAAACATTTAGATGACTGCGATTCGTAAAGGGTTACGTTTGGGCGGTATTTTGTTTTATTTTTTGTCCTTGCAAGTTAGTTAGTTCGTGAAAAAGGGGCTACGTTAGATAATTAGTTCTAACAAGGGTAAGTCGCGAACTTGAAATGAATTTAGGTGGATGATAGAGGCTGGGCTATAACTTGTTAATTCGGTGTTCTTTAGTCGCAATTAGGGAATTTTGAACACAAAGATTACACAAAATGTATATTATCAATGATCTATTACATTATCATATCAAGTGGCTGTAGGAATCCTTGACAAATTGCTTGAAGCACATCGACTCGAACGTCACGATAATTCCCTAAGGGGTGAGCCAAATTTCTGGGTTTTCGATCACCCGCTTTCAACAAGTTTGTGTGTGAGGTTTAACGCGGCTGCTGTTACGGAGGTTTGCTTCAACCGACAAAGTCGGTGCTACTCATACTTGAAAGACCGCTATACTTTTTGCATATTTCTGTCCCAATTTATTTACGACAAGTACAGTGTGCATCAATACAACCGGAGCTATTTATTTATTACATTAATAATTCCCCGTGAATACAAATAAATTTAACTTAAATGATTTGATTAATTTTGACATTTTGAATTGCATTTTTTATCGCCGGATTTTGTACGATAATTGCTCCATATACTTACTATTAACATCTGCAAACGTACGTTATTTGTAAATTGCGAGCGGATGAATCGATTGCGTTTAATTTTGTTACCTTATGTATACTGACATTACGATTGATTGAACATGTTTTTGTATTTACTCGGCGAGTTTAATAACTGTTTGAAAATAGTCTATATTTTAATTTAAGATAAACATTTCTATTATTTAATTTATATTGTTAATCATATTTGCAGTGCCCTAATTTCACATATATGTTCGGTCGCGATTTTAATATAGAACGACTACTAACGCTAGCAAATATATACGCTTTCTCTTTTCTCATTGGTATTATTAAATAAATTTTCCAGTTCAGTTCAGTTGCTGTGTCAAGCTACTGTCCACTTTTTTGTGCTGCGTTTTTTACTGTTATTTCATCAATTGCAAATAGGATAATCCTATAGAGTTTGGCACTGAGTTAAAAATGTTCATATCGACTTAAATTGTAGTTTTTCTACTGGCGACCTTTAATTTTGATCTGATTTTGATTTACGTCAAGTTTGCAAGAATGTGTCACCGTTTGATGTAGCAATTGGCGAGGACGTAGGAGCCAGGAGCCTGGCTTTAAGTACTTTATCGTTTATCCATCACAGGTCTGGCTTAATTTAATGATAAATATTTGCAATTTAATTCATGTTTGGACAGAGCTTCTTCGATAAGATGTTGGGTTGGGTTCTGTTGGATTTGATTCATGTGGTTTCTCTTCTTTGTTTTTGAAGTAATTTACTGTTCTTCTATTAAGTTTTATTAGTTGGACAAGGTTACCAAACGAGTAAGGTGCCTTTATCTTAGAAAAACGAAACCATTGGCCTTTTAGAAGATTTCGTCATTGTTGCACTTCTCGTTCTAAAGTTAAAATACCGCGCATCAATTATTTTTTTAAACATCGACCTTAATTTTTTTAAGTCTAGCCATGCCACTGGCCACCTTTTTGTGTCGACTATCTTCCTCTTCTAGCTATTTGCGATTTCTGATTGTTCATGGCCCTCACTTCGGGTTATTTAATCAGCTCCAATCTCAGAGTAGAAATCCTTGTTTGGATTTTGATTGGATTATTTTGAAAAGCAAAGTTTTACCAACTGATATTTTTTGATGTGGTCTGGGGTACTTGTGGAACGCTACCAATCATCTCACTGAATATTCTATACATTTGCTCTGTTTTTTTTTAACTTCGATGTTCATCAGGCAAGTCGATCGTAATGGAATGATCTGCGTAGCAGAATTTAAGCTTTGTGGCGCCCATAAAAAATACTTTTATGTTTTTTTCTATATCTACCAGAACTATACGCGCTGAATAGACGACGTATCAGGGTATAATGAGTCTAAAATTGTAAATTTCTTAGTTGAAGTCCTAAGGAACCATATAATTCATATAATGTTCAATTTTCAATAAAGTAATGCATTTTACAAATCTGAATAAATAATGGCAAGTAATATTTGCATGAATTTATCAAAACCAACGCTCACAAAGAGACCATTTTCACGCAAAATTATGCGCAATATTATATTCGACACTTTTCTAAATTGAAAATTATGTCGACGGGTTTTTTCGTCGATTCTCTGTCCTTTTGTTATGAACTCAAATGAGACTTTTCTGAATGCATGAAATATTTATAATATATTGAATTATTAATTATTAGTAATTTAATTATTTTGCAAAATCACCTAGGACTACAATCAGGAAAGAAGGGAGCTATATATTTAGTTTCGAAATATAAAAAGGTTTGGCAAACATAAAATAATTTTATAGAAATACTGAAACTCGGCGGCGAAGAAATTTAAAAAATACAAAGAAAGAGGTTTAAAATTGCTATACTTCCTTATACATAAAGTACAAGAAAGTAATAATAACGTTACTAGGCAACGGTGGGGCAAAAGTGCCATTGAAATAAGGACAAATGTATAACATTTTAACAAAAGACGAAAAAGTGGAGCGTCATTCGAGAAAAAAATAGAGAAGAAAAAAATTTTACGAAAAAAATCAATAGAAAATGTAAATAATTCTAATTTTTACAAAACGTTAATAAAACCATTAAAATGTCATTTGGCGCAAACGTAAGTTACGAAAAGAATAAGTTTGCATTCAATTAGTAATACAATTAATGTACCATACCAATCTTGTCGCCAATAATCTAAGTAATCAACGCTCCTAGTTAGGAGCACCCATAGTTATGGGTAAGTTTTGAGTGATTTAATAAAATATCAATATTAATGGATATCGCCTTACACACTTTGATTTTCAGTCCAAACATTATTTTGCCGGCTTGATTTTCGTAGACGAGCGCAATATTTGTTGAGGATTCCGCAGCACATTTCAAATGTCTAAAATTGATCGATAATAATCGTAAACAGTTGACGTCAGTTGTAGATTTCAATAAAAATTTAAATGCTCCTCGCATTGGTATTGTAAAAATTCAATGATTTAAAGCGTGTGTACTTCTGGTCCTGCGCCAAGTGCCGGAGTCACATAAGTGCATTTTGGAACGGCGCCAGTGTCATATGTGCCTAAGATTTTCATCGACGGTAAAACGTCGATACGATTACCTGAGTTCTAATATCTATTTTAATCGATAACTTGAAAATTACAAATAAATTGGTAATAAATAATAATAAATAAACTTTGGAATTATATCGGATGCATGCTTTAAATTTTCCAATAATTAATCAAAGTGCAACACATTTATCTATTTTGCAACTTGTCCTTATTAGGACATATAAGAAATATTTTGCCTACATTGGATAATTTCTAATTATTAGAAATCGAGGTCTTAAAACTTCGGTTTTATTATTAGTTTTAATTATTTGTTAAAATTAATATGGTTTCATTTACTCTAGAATTTAAGAAAGTAAATAGATTACCAACTTTTTCATAAATAAATCGATTTCTAATTTACCCCTATTTTAGATCAATTATCAATCTACGAAGGCACCGCTCAAAACCGGCGAACCGGCGAGATCGAAAAGCGATAGTCTATAATAAAATCATCTTCGTTTCCGGGAGCTGTTACACGGGCGAGATATGAAGTGGAATTAAAAATAGCTATCTCGGTAATAAAATCGTTAACTTCTGGGAAACTCAGCAGACACAACGCACGAAGAATAAATGAGGTCCCGTTAAAATGTAGTAAACTCACCTACGAATACTTTCAAATCGACGTAAAAATTGCACGTGGGTACGCGACAAAGGAAAACAGAGTGGTTTGAATTTTCTAATTTATTACGACTGTGAGAATGCTTCCCTTTTTAATCGACAACCAACTACAACTGCCAATAAATCCAATATGAAAGGTTCATCAATAGTTTAAGATATATTTAAAGAATTGTTTCCGTAATTTCCAATCAATCTTTTTTTTCAATTTATTTAAATATTTTCCATTGATGTTTCAATTAACTATTTGCCGTTTATTTATTTGATCGTTGATTTAAATAAAGCGTATTTTTCGAGTAATTAAAATAATTAAACGCAGTTACAACGCACAATGCTAATGAGAATTTAAATTATGTATTTGTAACAACGAACGTGCCTGCCTGTTATATCACGTTTTGGGAGTAATCAAACAAAAACTGCAACACGAAAAACTTTTTTTAATTAGAATTTAATATTTAATTGTTCACATGTGCACATGATTTTCCACAGTGAACGCGGATATTTCAACATTAGCAACATGGATAAGTATTCATAATACAGACAACTTTGGCAGTAAGTACACGCATTACCTCATCCAAGTGTGGTTAATGCCTTAGGTGGGAATTAAAACTAATTATTTACACGACCAAGCGAAGTGTAACTTTATGGAAGCATTAAGAAACCCCTTGTCCGTCGGGTACAGCGTAGTAGAATAATATTTTTAATTTATATTTTTAAGTTAACCTGCAGATGTGGGTCATCGTGCACGGAATCTGGACTTCATTAAAATAGCCACACATTTTTTTATAATTACATTCATAAAATTATATAAAACCCCGGATTATTTGCCCTATGAGTTACACTCATATACTATATATATTGTAAACAATTTGCTTAAACATTTTACAAATGATCACGATACGTTCGAGACACTATATACAAATTTCATTCATTTCTCTCCCCTTAATATTTCGAGCACATTAAATCCCGAGCACAAAGCACAAAGGCAACTAGAATAAGTTTTACGGAATGTCTGTTGAAATACACTCGAAGGCACAACACGGTCTTATTTCGCGAACGGGAATAATTGGAAGCAGCGAAGCGATATATCAATTTTACAGATGTGCTAAATTATGCAATTACCAGCTTCTTAGGAAGTTATATACAAACAAGAAAATAAAGTTGCCTGGTACTCGCATTAAAAGATTATTATTGCAAAAGTTAAAAATGTCAAAATGGTGATAAATAGGTTTTCTTCAACAACAAAGTTTACTTGTCTATGTTATGTGGGTCATATTTACGACAATTATTTTTATTTCAGCTGTTGACTCGAGGGTTCTTTACTCACTTCCCGCTGTACAACTTATCTAAAGCAGAACATCTTACACTTTAAGTGGTTCTCGCAGAAACTTTAACGTTTATTTTGGAGAGAGCTGTTTATAAAAGCAAAATCGTGTTTGTTGGAAAATATTTTCTGCGATATTTTAACAGACGCGGTTGTATAGAAATTACTGAAAACAGGTGTTTAAAGCTCATGAAAATTTATAACGAATTAAGCACAGAAGGCAATTTGACTTGTTGTGAACCAATATCCCTGACTGAACCCCTACCCACAATTATAACATAATAACAAAATTAATGTTTAAAAGACGCATAGGAATGTTTTTCCACGATTATGTAAAAAATTTAAATTGGACGCGTCAATATGCTAATACAGTTTTGGAATAAATATTATTTGCATCACGGGCGCGAAATGTTTTATTTAGTGTCTTCGAATAAATATATTGAAAAATTCAATTTCAAAAAGTCTTCTGTGACATTTAATGTTAACTTTATAATCAATTCGTTGGCAAATTGTCTTCAAACCACAACTCTAAAGGATAAAATTCAAATAGAATAAAATTGTTACATTTTAAATCAATATAAAATGACAATGCAGTTCTAAAATTGCAATTTATTACAATAAATTACAAGCTTCAAGCTAACCTAGAGCTAACATATAATTTCGGTGCCTTTTATTCTATTCTAGTTGTTTGTCTGTGTATCATCTGTCATAATTTTATTTTCATAATTTGAGTATTAAATCAAAACCCAGAGCACACAATCTATCTTTAATCTCTGACATACATTTTGTATAATTTCCCCACAAACAATTGTGTGAAAAAAATGTGCTTGACTCACTTTTTATGCATTTAATTTTGCGAAAGTGATATAAACTTATTTCTATCATGGAATATGAAATTGAAATAATGAATTATCTATAGGTTTTAAAAAAGATTTCATACATAAATTATAAAAAAAAAAACATTTTGGCTCTGGAAATATTCATATTTATTTTTTTTATGAAAGTAGTTAGAACAGATAAAGGATAACAACGTCTCACCTCTGGACTATGAGGAATATTTGTAATACAAATTGAAAAAAATTTAAAACAACATGGCATTTCATAAAACAACAAGTTTGAAATTATGGCAAATTGGGTTTATGATTGGTACGAAATTTTACTTAAAATAATAAGTAACGTTAATAAGAGTAAACTATCACTTTCGGTCGAGATATTGCTTTCAGAATAGGACCCCTCCTCATTGATATACACAAATCGTAACTTCAAGTTTCGTAACTCTAGCTTCCATAGCGTGGGCGGAATGGACGTTAAAATATCGAGTATGAAAATTTTCATGATTACTAAACCTTTTTATACCTAAAGTATAAGAAAGTAAAAATCAACAAAGGCACCCAAATTATTCGTTAGTGGTTGTTGTAAATAAGAGGGTTCTTATTAAAAAAAATCCATACGAGTCGTGAAGGCTAATAGCCCAGTTTACAAATTCGTAACGAATATGAACCCATTGCATTATTTCCATTTAAATTGAAAACAAATTAATAATCCAGAAGAACGAACCTAACCCAACGCAACCCAACGCGACCCAATCCAACCCAACCCGACACAATCCAACCCAATTCAAGCCCAGCCCAGCCCAACCCAACCCAACTAAAGATAATCCAACCCTATCCAACCCAGAAAAACACAACCCAATCCGACCCGACCCAACTAAATCAAAGCAGAAATTGATGGCAAACTTATATTATATAAAATCAATCAAAATCAAGGTGTGATGAGCAGCCAGTGCCCAGGTTTCATTGCGATGAATCGATGGTTACCTCAGCGTTACTTCGTTGAGGCGCGACGACACTGACGTTCTCCACAACTATGCATACTTGTGTCTCCGTATAATTATTGATTCGCACAAAAATTCTATACAATAAAATATTGGCTATTTATATATTTCGATTTCTTAATTCGAGGTTGTTGGACAATCCAACCAAACCCAACCCTGAATAGATTAAGTTGCATTGGGTTGGGTTGGGTACAATTTTTAATTCGTAAGATTAACGTAACGTTGAAAATTCTCGGAACGTTGACAAGTTGTAACTGGAAACATTTCACGAGCTTTCTACAATTTAATAAGACAGTGACGCGATGTAGTGAGCAATACAATGCAATCGTTTCGATGAATATTCAAGTCTCAAATGCGAAATGTTTAAACAGTGAAATTAACAATGTTAACTGGAAATAGTCTAAATAATAATAATGAGATACACGATATGTATTTTATTGTCGTGGATTTTCGACGTTAGTAGCGATGTTGACCAAGATAAGAGCGTAGCGTTGCTGATATTAACAATTGACGGTAGAGCTTTGAAACAACTAGCAAGAGAGCAAAGAGAGCTATGCATTGAGGTTTGTGAGTTTATTTGCAATATCTTTCCACTATTACAAATAGTTGACTCCATCCTCAAAATTGTCAACTACTTATATCAAACCGAAATCAAATTAAGTTGGTACAAATATATCATGATTTACGGGATGTCATAACGAGTAAATTGGCTCTGGAAAGTGATATTAAACGCCAGTGAGGTTATATGCAAATGTACGTGTAATTAAATGTATGTCGATGTATAGGCATTAAATCGATAAGTGTGAAAAAGGCAAAACGATCGTATATGGTAACTCTATTGATTGCAAGTCGATTTATTAAAAACGGAAATCGTGTACTATAGATTTAATGTGAACAGTAAAAAGAATAAAAAATGTAATAATGTAGGTTGCAAATGTGTAAATTAATTAAATATTTATGTAAATTATGTGACGTTATCTAAATTTTAACAAAATAATATGAACCCTTTTGAACAATGAGAATGGAGAATTAAATCGGGTAATTATTACCCAATGTAATAACATAAAAACGACAGTGCTTTCGTTAGCGTCATTCGAAACGAGTAATTAAAATCCTTAACTAGACTAGATTGCTCTCCATTGATATTCTCATAACGAGGATTAATTTTTGATACATCTCAACTAACTGCTTCTACACTTGGTACAACTAAAAAAAGTCATCGGTTTGGCTTCTTGTCCAGTGAAGATGTGGTGAGATTCTTTGGGTCTCAAAAAACAGTAATACTATAAACAGAAAATGCAATCAACAATGCGGCAATCATTTATGTTTTAGAAACCAAAACAATCCCATAGAATACTTGAAGGTATTTAGTGGTAAGTAACCTTTATTGCCATAGCTAATAAAATCACAGGGATTAAAATGATTTAAAATTCACAGTCAGTCATGTCAATTAACGCACTGTGTTGCACAAGAAACAATAAATAATAGCAATTGGCGCGATCTCATTCCAACCAATCGATAAAACGATCGTTGATCGACAGATGACAATTAACATAAATTCGACTTGAAATGAATTCGTGCAAAATTAACGAAACGCAATAGTGCAATAAAAAAATGAGACCGCAACCGATACACTAACAGAGGCTATAATTAAAATCCCAAACAACATGCAGATCGTCGAGATAACTTCAACGACAACGCCATAAAACACATCTACGTTCGCGCCGATATTTGCATAGGCTTTGCGGCGATTTTTTTTTTTCATATTTAATTCATTCACACGAAATTCTGTGCAAAGTTGCGTGCAGCACGAATTTTCTTAAATATTCATGTAACCATTTGTATTTGCATCGCGCCCGCGAAAAGGATTAATATAAATCAGCGGATTCGTCACCGGGTGGGCGGCCGCCACAATGCAAATTGTATTACGAAAATACGAAATTTAATTAATGTCGTTAAAACGCGCATTCAATGTAGATCTCCGCGAAGGATAAAATTCACCGGTTTATGTTCGATTGCGCCGAAAAAGAGAAGGTGCCATTTAGAAGAGACGGAAGACCAACATTGGAACGGACGGTCGTTCATTCTTATTAAGAGTAATTTGAAATAGAAACGATGGACTGTCGGAAAAGAACTATTAGATTAAATGGGTGTTGATATATATTTTTATAAGGTCGTATCGCAAACACTGTATCTTGTATGTTAACAAATCTTGCAATGTAAGTTACATTTTACGAAATTAATTATTAATACTTTTGTATTCCAGTTCTCGTTCGTGAGTTATCAATGTCAGTACGATAAAAATAACTTTATTTCATTAGAAATAACGAACGACGTGATATAGAAAGGAAGACACTCACCTTCTCCATCATAACTTATTCAGTACTGAAACGACGACCAACGAGCAAATACACTTACGACGTTGGCCAGAAATTTGGCACAAAATTTTCACACAGCTATTGCATGAACAATCGTTTTATTTTAATTTTATTGTATATTCGAATTGCATTGTGGGTTAGGACGAGTTGGATTTAAATTTTCCTCGTCCTTTATTGACAAAGTAAATAAATCATACATATTTCTATTATTTCTAAAAACACGTCCAATTTACATCGTACGTCTCGCAAATGATTTCTCCGCCGACGCATTAAAATTTTAGCAGGGTTTCGTGAATTATCACCTTGAGGGAAACGCGAATTCTCGTAACATTTCTCGCGGCGTGGCGTTAAAAAATAACGCAGAGGTAAAATTGTTGCAACCCGTACGAAATAATGCGTTTGAAAAATTAATCATAAACACAATGAATGTTCAAAGACTGGGAATAACGCTGAATAAAACAATCGAATGCTAGCACTAAAATAACAATAGCCCCGGGGCACTATTTATGCCACGTGCTGCTGAAAATATCTTTTGTGTTCGTTTTATATTACTTTCCTCGACGTCCACAGGACGCCGACTAAGGAATGCAGGTGATATGACGTAAACTCGTAGCTGTACATTGTCATAGATTTTTCTTTGAACGTGTTTCATATCCATTTAATTAGTATGAACCATCTTTGGAAAATATGAAATCTTTTGCGACAAAACCATAGTTGGAAGAAAACAGTTTATTTGTGACGTGTTTGACAAAGGATACTTTATACGGTTGCGTTGTTTTTTTATGAATTGGCTGAATTTCATTAATTTAAACAATAGACGGTGCCTCAATTGTTACCAGTCACACCCCTTTAACAAATCTAGTTACTGATTAATAAAATATCTTGCGTTTTCGACACATTATAATTCATTTGTACAGACACATCAAATATATTGCCTGTCGTTAAGCAATAGCATTAGGTCCCTTTTAGATATAGAGTTAAGCAGATTCCACGTATAATACAGAAGTAGTGCATGTCACATAAGCACACGCACACAAGCACTCCAGAAATCAATTCCAACTATCAATAATTATTGCAAAATCTTCAAAAAATAGCATACAATTCCAGTTCAACAAAATGAGGTCATTAACTAAAAGTCTGTCACAAAAATTAACATTCTCAAGCTTTGGTCTATAGCTTAATTGAAAAATTTGCTATGCCTGGGGAAATTTTCAAGAATATCTGAATTAAAAATATGCAAAGTGTGACCCAATAAATAATCAAGATTACAGTTAAACTCATTAACTCATTAACGTAATTAAAGTTTTTTAGTTGATAAGTATATTTCCTGCAGATTAAATTGCGTGAAACGTAAAATGTTTGCCGTATATAATATACGAGGTGAGTTCAAAAAAAACAAACTTTTGCTATAACAACCGAAATCCATCCAATACAACCCAACCCAACCCAACCAAAACCAACCCAACACAACAATGGCTCTCGTATAACATTGATTTGAATCGTAAAAAAAACATGAAATCGAATAGTCAATCTGTGCAATAAGATTTGTGTTACAAAACTTTTAACATTTTAAGACTAGTCATAGTTTGAGCCTGAAACCAATTTATGTTGCAGTTGATCAATGAAAATGGAGAATCTAGTCACGCGATATCATAATCGTAGCGGTTGCCAGGACAATACCAGTACTTCATTAGTTGCTAAAGTGACGTATATTGAAACATAACCTATAAAAATCGTTTGTACTATGTTAGAAAATTTTAAAACGTCAAAACGAAGATTACGAAATCCATTTTTGACACAGTTAATTAATTAATTACTAATTTTAATTAAAATCGATTAAACTACATTTAACGAAGGTATATTTAAAATTCCATAACTGAATATCTGCAGTTCGTTCACAAAACGTCACAACGTAATTGTGAATGAGACCATTGTCACATTTTTGTGTTTAAAAAATAAAAAGGATAAACTGTTCAATGTTAATTTCGAATATGTATGAGGTCCAAAATTGTTTAAAAATGGTGGTCTAATTTTTCAACACCTCTAAAATAATTTTTCGATATTGCCGATTGGTCTATTTCTTCAGTCCAATATTGAGATTCTGAAAAATTTTACGTTTTGCGTACTGGAATTTCTTATAGTCTGACTGTTTGGACAATTATATCGACGAATTTCATGCTGTAATGTTGAGTTATGTTGGTTCAGTAGTTGAATTTCCATGTTACGCTCCTATTTTTTCTTTTTTTAATTTGCAGCAGAAAGTTTTTAATTCGTAGCTAACTGCGTTCAAATTCTGACAGTTATTGAAATTAGAGAAACTGACTAAATCAAATTCTGTTTCAGCCAAATCATTTGACGACGTTTTGCTTTATCGTGTTATTCTGACATTTGAACTGAGTTAATTTGACTGTGCTTTGGCAAACGATCGCAACTGTATATATCAGAATTTGCACTAGGGAAGGTAGATTCCACGTGTATTACGGAAGTGGTGCATCTTTTCTACAATTGACGTTGAGAACAGAATTATATTTTGTGATCAACTGTCAAGGCTTAAATTCCTCATCTCCTTTTTTTTAAATTTGCAGCAGAAAGTTTTTAATTCGTAGCCAGCTGCGTTCAAATTCTGACAGTTATTGAAATTAGTGAAATTGACTAAATCAAATTCTGTTTCAGCCAAATCATTTGACGACGTTTTGCTTTATCGTGTTATTCTGACATTTGAACTGAGTTAATTTGACTGTGCTTTAGCAAACGATCGCAACTGTATATATCAGAATTTGCACTAAGGAAGGTTGATTACACGTGTATTACGGAAGTGGTGCATCTTTTCTACAATTGACGTTGACAACAGAATTATATTTTGTCAGTATAGGTTCACAATGAGCATAAGCATAAGAATTACAACATAAGCACAGGACATATATGTAAAAATAGTGATCAACTGTCAAGGCTTAAATTCCTCATCTCCTTGTATGCTTATGAAAGTCTAAGATTATGCACATTATAAAAGAATTAGTACGTGTTGGACTGGTAACAACACAATACCACAGCAAATATTGTGTGCTGCTCAAAGACTTCATACCACAAGCAAAACACACACTTAATAGTTGCCTAATCAAATAATCTAGAAAAAACAAGAACAACTTGAAACTTGATTAAAGTATGGAGGAAGGATTATGAATATAATCCGCCTTTGCTTTGAGCGTTTAATCGCGCTAGAAGAATGATGGCCCATGAAAATCTTCCAGTGGAAACTAAAGCGGGAAAGAAGGCGTAGCCAACGTAGTATGTGGGAATAAAGATGGCAAATGAAGGGCATGTCCTAACTACGGATATGGATACCTGGAGAAAATGACTGGGTTGTAGAATGAAATAACACAAACCAACTTGCCATCATTGGTCAACAACTTTCGATCCCCATCGTATCATGGACTTAAGATCATTGTCGTTAAATTGTGGTATTCTAAGCAATAATATTGAAAATTTTCTTCGTTAAACTTAGTGAAATTATTCACCTCAATAAAATGAAATTTCTCAAAGAACATTTGTTACAAAATCTAGTTTACTGTCTACTGCTGATTTGAAGAAGACATTCTGGGCTGTGAATGGCGTGACTAAATCTTCTGGATTACAAAAGCTCCTTGAGAGCTTTGGAATGCTTTTAGATGAAACCGTTCATCTACAAAATATAAAAGATGAAATCACCATATCACCAATAAAGTGGTTATGTGTCGTAACAAGCCTGATCCAGAAGATTAACAGTACAACTCGAAGGGAATTCAAGTATATCTATCGATATATATAAAAAAAAATCAAAACAAGAGATTTCTTAATAATTACATAAACATAACAATACTCAAACTATTCACTACAATCTGAGGTCAAACAAATAAATAACAAAGTAGTCATATTTCAGGTACAATATGGATTTAGAAAGAATGTGAGAATGGGCGCAATCTTCATCTTATGACAGCTAATAAAAAAGTTTAATAAATTTGAGTTTGTGTGATTCGTTCACCAACCATTCGATGTACGCGAGTACGCCTAACATAAAACATACGACAAGTTGATAAACGTAGGCCAATTATATTCAATGTAGGTATGGATCAGGTCACCGATGTAAATTTGGCGAATGCAATTGATATAGATTGGATTCGCATTCGCTGATGAACGACTGTCCAAATGGACTAAAACACAATACCTGAAAACCTTTTGGTAGACCACCAAAATCCTAATCCTTACTTGGACATCAAAATCGTAGGTTTGTTAGAGGACTTTAGAGGACTTTACACATCAGAATGTTAAATATTCATTTCACAACTGGTCCCTTGGTTTTAAATAAATGTCATGTATTGATTTAACACACAACGCATAGAATTCTTCCGGGACCTGAAATTTGATTGATATCGTGCACGGACTTATCGCATTACGAGCAAAAAATGATAATCTAATCGCACACATGGTTCCCAACAAAGCGCCGAGATTTATGGCGGTGCTCGCGGAATTTTATTAGAACGTCGAAGGTGCGCTTTAAAGTGAGATAAACGGCGAATTGCGAAAGCAATACATCACCAAACGATCCGGCGGACCACGTTTACGACTTAATAATGAATAGCGCGCGTCGTTTTAAGCGCGATTCGCTAAATTAGCAATTCATAGCGGCGCATTTTATAAAATACTTGGCAAAGCCGACGTTATTGCCGATTATGTATTTTTACGAGTACTTAATATTTAGATCGTTCTGAAGCCGCAGCGGCACCGGAATAAACCGCAGACGCACTTAAAGCGATAATAAAACTGGAGCAATGTTCCGGCAAGTCTGCAGGAGTTTAGTGATTTTTTTTTAAGTAAATTATGAACGTTTTAACTTGCTAATTTGATTTGAAATGCGCATCGTTTAAACAAGTCGAGGAAAACATCGTTAGAACCATAAAATCAAACCGGCGAAGATATTTTAATTAATAAATTTCGCCGAGGAAAGAAAGTTAAGCAATTCTTGACCTTGCTTTCAGGACATTTTTTTTTCATTAAACTTTTTACGATATTTTAATTTAAAACAATGTTCAAGTCGTCGAGCGTAGGTGGATAAAATATCCTGCGCATTTCATATGCACGTCACTCACTGAGTTAAATGTGGATGGAAGTCGTTTCATCTAAAAGTTTCCGAAAGTATAACAAAAGTCGAATATCTATGAGAAATTCACGTCGAAATATATAAAAGCATACTGGCGACGTAAGACGATACACATGTACAATATCGGCTTCTTTATTGCGGTGTAAGCCGTAAAAGTTAACGGACGTAACATCAGTTTAGTTGTCATTTTCTATTTCCCGGTAGTATTAACCGACTGCCGAGCATTACAACTTAATCCCGTTACCGCAAATTTTTTATTGATTCGAATTCCCCGTTTTAATTGCAATTATAATAGAAAATGCGAGAATCCTTTACCTTGCGTTGCTTTGGATCTGCGGTTTCCTTCATTAATAAACATACGTCAGTGACTCTCTTGTTTTAAAAATAGAATACCTTTATGTCAAATTATTGACCGGGCACGGCCATTTTTGCCCTTTTGTGTGTTGTAGCCAGACAATGGACAAAAGTCACAAAGCAATCTAATATTTTATGCTGCACACTCCACAATCAGATAACATTTAAATGGTAAATGTAAACGTGCGTCGTCCGATAAGTCTACTGAATATGAAAAGAAGCATGTGAAATAATTACACCCGGGCGTATCAAACCACCACAATATGTTCTAATGGAACGAAGTTTAGCAATTAGAGAATGGAGAACGTGGAAAAGTTTTACGTCAGTCGACATCGTCGAGACTGGCAGTCCAACTATGAAAATGGCACATTAAGAAGATTGCCCTGGAAGTTTGAACGAGTTCAAATTACGAAATCGTTTGCATATGGGAACTATCTTAAAATAGTCATAGGTTAAAAAGTTATAATGGAACAAGTATAAAAATGACAAATGGATAATAATAATAATAATACATTATTCTACTACTGAACATCGAAATATTTTTTTTTGAACTTTTATTATAAAAACAAAGCAACTTGCTTAAGGGGGGATCCTGCTTTAGGAGGACTTAAAATATCGTTTTTGGGGGAATTTTTTTAGGACAGAAAAAAATGAGCCAGTCTAGTGAACTTTTTAGAGCATTTTATTACATATTTGATCATTAAAGAAAAAATATTTCGAGAGAAAAATATTTAAACGGAACCGATTTTTATGCACATTTGTGCAACACCTTTCAATTGCAATTTGCAATCGGTGGGAAAGATGTAGCCCGTAATTTTTGTCTGACACAAAAAAAAAACCAAAGAAAATGGTAATTCACATATATTTTCTTCTATGTGAACTAAAAAAAAAACCAAAATTTTGAAATTCAAGATTTTTCTCAGGTTTGAAAATAAATGTGCTCGTTGCAGGAAGAGAAAATCATTTCAACTTGCTAACAAAGTTGTTTAGAATTTTTTTTCATTAATCTTTTTAGTTCAAATAGAAGAGAATGCTACTGAAGCCAACAAAAGTTTTGTTTCGTTTTGATTGCTTGTCTAGTTTTCTAGCAATCACGCCCACCAGTTTAGAAAAATCGTAAAAACGAAAACTCGAGAAAACGCGCTCTAAAGTTTACGATCAGGAAAAATGTTAATTGTCGATTACTTACGGAATATCTCGTTATAATCCTACTATAGCTCTTACGAATTCAAAATATTATTGTTTCGAACGACCGATTGAACTTCTTTCAGTACATAGTTCGGTCTGATGTGTCTGCGGGAAGGGGGGCGCGATTCGTTTGTCCTAGTGTTCATGCGTTCGTATATTTTTTCCTCGACACCTCACTGTGTTTAGTGCTGTATCTTTCAAAATATTGCGAATTAGCCGCTATAACTTTTTATACATATTCTTAGATATATTAAGCATAGAGTTGAGCAATAAAAAATAAATCGATTTTTTGAGCCTTCTAAAGCAGGATCCCCCCTTAAATCTCAAGAAAAAAGACAAGCGAAACTATTTATTATTCTTCACGATTTTGATTCTGGGGAAAAGCTTTTCACTGTATCTGAAGAATATTTATAAGACTCCTAAATAGTTAATCTAGAAGAATATAATGGGGAATAAAAGTATATGTCAAGCAGGAATGCTATGATTCAGACGCAAAGTCAAACTCAATTTTCTTCGTGAGCGAGCTGTTGCACAAAGTTTCAGTGCGTTGCTCACTTTGTGACTGAAACAGACATGTGTGCATGAAAGTGACTAAAGACTATAACAGTAACAGGAAAACATCAGGAAAAGTATGCAAGTCGTTCTGGATATGGAATTTTATTACGTGTAGTTGGCTCCGATTTGATAACCAACCTGTGCAAAATATTTCCAAAATATTTCTTAGTTTTCTTGCGAAGTTTATGTTCATGTCGATGAGGCTGCAACACCGGTGTCCTTTAGACGCCCTGCTTTTCAACATTTACATATCGGAGTTGAAAAAGGACAGAAAAAGGCCGACCAATGGTTGATAGCTGCGTGGATGCTATGGAGGTAGTAGCTGAGACGGAGGAACTTACTAAAAGATTCCTGGATACAAGGCATAGTGAATAATAGTTGCGAATAAATACATTTAATCTATCTATGGTATTTAGTAAGTGACAATACCAGTTATGATAAACACCTGAAGTATACATATGAGAAAAGTAGTGGAAAGTTTCAGGCGGAGTTTGTGGAATGAAATGGGGTACAGATTCGAAAGTATTTTTATATGGGAGACATGTGTGAGTAAATTTTTTTTTGAAGTGGTAGTAGTAGAAGTGTTAAAAAGTAGAACAAACCAAAAGGGATTGAATACGTGTAAACATAAATGAATTGAGCTGGATTGAGAAGGGGGGGGGGGGGTAATTCGCAGAAGCGACAATATGTATGATAGGCGGCGGACGGAATGAAATATTTATATGAAAATATAGATGGCGATAGTGGTAAGATGTAATGATGCATAGGAAAGGGAATGTAAAATCACGATGGTGAAACATGTAATATTTGAGGGTTGAAGGAATGGGAGAGGTATAGAGGACAGTCGCGATGTTAAGATAAGGTAGCGCAGATAAAATCTATTTATTTAAAATTTTCGATGAAAGAGCGGTATGGGAAAAAATCAAAAAAAGCAACCAAGGAACGAAAAGCAAATGCATGTACATCGTCGGTTATTACTACTATTAGACATCTGATTCAAAAGCAATAAAATAGCCTAAAAGGGATAATCAGTGAGATATGGGAAGGCTACATGCCTAATTGATGAATCACAATTCATGGGCAGCTATTCCTCTACAAAGGCTTTACCAGCAAAGGTCATGTAAACGGCTACCTGGAAAGCTATACACTGGTGCCTCAAGATTGTGAAAGGTAGACAAACTTTGGATAACGAACTGTGGTTTTGGTTTGTCGCTACAAGAGACTCCCTTGTCACAACTTGGGGTTTAGCCCACATCCTAAATTTGTGGACACATATGAATGCGAGTATCCACCACCCTGAGGTGTTGCTTTCGTCTATGCCGTGTATCTTCCATAGATGATACCATCCTGTCCAAACAGGATATAATACATTATCACCACAAACTAAGAGCGGAGTGGAGGACAGATGTTGACTGCATAATGTGTCAAATGAAAGACTAGCCGCTGCCCAACGGCAATGTTCTATAACATGGTGGGCTTCTTTGGATTAGTTAGGTAGATTCTCGACGTACATTCCTGCTTACTTATCAGGTAATGAATCGTTATATTTACTGTACTCAGGTATATCAGCTATGGTATTCTTGGTCATATCTAGAAGAACTGACGTTGAAAGCTACTGGTCCGTCTTGGTATCCTATGATGCTTCATTCCGCCTTCATGTACATTACTGGCTTCTGCTCTGACTTCATGTCACTGAATAGAGTAATTCGTGTTGCTTAGTTGGTCGTGACAATTTTTTTTGTTCGAGAATTGGTTGTGAAATTTTATCGGGCAGGCAAGTGCTGGTCTCCATGTTTATTCATATCTGTTTCAGTATCTTCTCGTATTTTTCGTGTCTTTAAATGTGGTGTGTTGGCTATGGTTTTGGTAGTCTTCAAAACCTATATCTACTATTTGCTTCACTAGCGATGTAATATGTCTTTATGGTTCACAACTCTTGTGTGTTTTGTTTTTGTTTCGTCGTTAGACTGTCCAATGTACTTGTTGGGACTGTTTCTACATGGAATTTCGTAGACACATTGTTCTACTAACGGGACTTTTATTCTTTGATTTCCCAACAGGGTTTACTATGATATCCTTCCATAAGATATACTATACCGATATCTATCAAACCCGTCATGCTTTCCATACTGCTTTGGTTCGACCTAGTCTTTTATACTACTTTGACTGTGATGGCCCAAGATTCACATCCATAACATAAAACAAGAGCAATGGTATTAAAGGTATCAGAGGTATTAAAAAGTATTGTTTTTTTATAGCTAGTCTTCATGACATCTTTTGCTCTGCATACTCTGTCCCAACTGTTAGCCCCTCGTCTCTGTATTGCTTCCTAGCTTCGATATGTGAATCCCTACGCACATTTTGTTATAATTTTATTAATATTGCCTTTCTTGTCCTTAGAAATTATCAATGTTAATCTCCAGTTCGGTTTTGCATCATTTGATTAACCAATGAAGCATAACTTGCAATTCGAGTTTCCCAAAAACCACATCATTCGCAAATCAGTGACTTGTAAATAATTCTTATATTTATAGCAATACACAGGAGAACGTATCCTTTCCAGTTTGGTGTGGGCCTCGATATTCGTATGAACGTTTTTGCAGAAACTTTTATTTTCTTGTAATCATTCTAGTATAACATTGTGACTACGAATGCTACATAGGTGGACAACACGTCATAAATTGCGAAACACAATATAAGAAAACTCGTCTGTATTACAACTCGATACTGCAAACCAGTGGTAGTTCTTCAAATCAAATCAAATATTAATTTATTTTAGTAACATGGAAAGGGCATTAATGGGCAACTTCAATGGTGACGACTGGGGATTTAGATATGGCTGACGTAATGAACCAGGAGAGATGCAAAATTTTGGCTAACCCAACCCAACCCAACTCAACCCACCTCAACCCAACCCAACCGAAATCAATAAACCCAACACACCGAATGTGATTGCGAATATTAGATTGCGGAACGAGGGGAAAGGATATGAGTATTTCGTGTGTTTTGAATGGGAAAGAAAGTGATTATGGATCTGGACGTGTCTGATGGAGAGCCTGTTTCAAATGATCTTTAAGTTGAATCCGTAAAATCCGAACGTTTCGGTCTTATTATGAATACCTCAGCAAGAAATAGAAATTTTTGCACGTCAAACTTTAGTTATTGCACAATTTTTGCACAGAAAATTATCATGAAGCCACCATTCGCACAACATAGTCCGATCTGGCAGATTGTGACTACTCACCAAGCCAACGATTATATTTCCTTCAAAATTTCGCAATCCTGAACGTACCATTTGCTTTATGGCTCGCCATAATTGTAACCGCATATTAAGAGCTAATTTCAACCGCCGATATCAAATAGCATCTCACAAGAGATAAACAGCATTAATAAGTGATTAATTGAAGTTCAAAGTTCGTACCGCGAGTCTGCAGAGAAGCCATTATATTCCGCAGCTATAGTAAATTAGATCGTCGTAGATTAATTCTAAAATATTACCTAACGTCGTGAAATATATTCCTTGTATAAATGAAATATACAATGAATTAACTTGATTTTGGAAAACAATAAACACATACTTTTGATTTAACACAGTAATATGTTTTTCCATTAGAAGTGTATTCCCACAGTTCCATGGTCCCATGTTACACTGCCGCTGAATTTATTTTCCTAGTGTTATACTCGCATGTATATCCAAGATCCTCGCATTATTTAAACCAATTATAATTAACGAGAGCCGTTCTACCGTTTCACGCTACCTTCGCCTTCCCCATTTAGTTTCTCATTTGCATGTATTATCATTTCTTCCTCCAGTTTCCCAGCCATATCACACCCTTCCATATGTACTTAGCAATTAGTTCTGGAAGCTGACAATTGTGGCCCCTATTGGCATAAACTTAAAATGCGATTAAACAATTTCGCATTTGTTTGTTGTTAATTCACAATTAATCATAAAACGCAAACGTTGCTTTTACAAGCATCGCTCACGCCCACGCGTTTTATTACGTGACCGCACACATTATTTATTTTGTTGCAGTTCCCGCATTCGTATCGATTCCCTATTAATAGATCGCATAAAGTCGAAGATTAAATATTTAGACATAAACATGCACAGCTAATTAATCCGCGCGTTACATTTCGTCCGTCGATGTAATTAAAGGATAACACTCGATCGATCCATCAAACACTTTGAATGAAAATATTTTTAAACGTATCGAGATATTTTAGATGTCGTGTAAACAGGCCGATGCTCCAGCTCTAAGAATATCGGGCGACGGCTAAAATTATCCTCGGTTGTGACTGGAGACGCCGCCGTCGGCTTCTGAAAACTCCAGAAATCGAGGCGCAAAACTTGACCGGTGCTTTCGTACGTACCGATTGGTTACGACAGAGTAGACGGACATGAAAAGCAGATTTAGATAATAAACGGCGTGATATCTTTGGTGTGCATTCGTCGATTTGCTAAGGGCACGTCCCCCAATGCAATTCTACGAAGGCGTGTTAAAAATATCAATGAAGTCGTAATAAAGTTGAAAAACGTACAATTTATTTATTATACACCTGGGGTTGTTGCTTGTGACGATGATAAAGTGACGATTGCAATTAACAATTAATTTTAATTAATTATAAATCTTGTAGGATTAAATGTAACAAAATATTTATAAATTTGTTTTGTAGAATATTTCGTTATGCGCTATGGTTGTGGTATATTAAATTATTGCTTTCTTGATCGTAATTGCATATAATTTATTATTTTTATAGAAGCCATTAACGCTAACAATACAGTACAACATAAAGTGTCATTCACTTTGCATAGCAATGAATTATCACCAGAAATAAATATAGGTAAATAAATAGTAATCAATCATGATTACAAAGAACTTTTGGTGAATAATGTACCAAACGTTATCATTTATTTGTCACTAATTAATAGCAACGTTTGACATATTACCCTGCCCACTGCATTAAAAAGTCTAGATTATTAGATTAATTATGTAGCAATGACTTAAACTACTATAAATACGAAAAACGTTTAATAAAAAAATTTCACACTCATACATATAATAATCAAAATAAATTGAATTTATTGATCAAAATTTATAAAGTTCTGTCATGGTTTCCAAATATTCATTTAGACGCACGTACATATCATTGTTCAAATTCTGTTGTCAACTCCAGTGGCTGTCTGTTTCGTGAAACGAAGCTTCCTGAATCTGAAAATAACATTTTCTATTTTATGCAGCGCACCGAGATACTGGTGTTATCGAACATCGAAATTGAAACGTACAATTCCAAAACAATGCACGTTTCCAATATGGTTAGATATCATTCAACCTTTGCTTCAGTATTTCCGGAAATCAAATAAACATTCATCTTAATTCATTTAATGATTTTGATATAATCAAAACGATCATTTTATTCGCGAATAATTCGTCGCGGTGCACTTTGTCAGGGTGAAGTTATAAAGACGAGCAGGTGTGTGCACTGGTACGGGATAATTTTTGTGAAATATGTCGCCGCGCGAGGTAAAATACGACATTAAGTTAGCATTAAGCTCGGTAATATATTTCCAAACAAATTATCCCGAAAGCAGTTTGGTAATGTTTACACGCTATATAATTTTCTAGGGAAAGATTTCAGGAAAATACCGCGTAATATTTATAAATTACCGGGGCGCGTTGTGCGATGGGAAGCGATTACGAATTTGAATAAAGCGCGACCGATGTTGAGAGATGACGCGCTCGCGCTCGCGATAAAATAGCGCGTTGCGCGGGCGGAAATGCGGTTTACGAAATGAACTCCGAGGATTATGGATTAGATAAGAGACTCGTCAAATATGATCGAAATGGATCAGTTCGGGATTGTGAGCTCCGAACAAATGAAAGTTATTAATTTAGATAAATCGTATTATGCCTGCATGCATATGAGTACTTCTGATGCGTTAATCAGCACAAGTACCGGGAAATGTGTATAGGTAAACGAAATAGTAGCGAAGAAGAAGAAAGGGAAGTTTTCACTAAAAAAAAAGAATTGCAAGAACACCTCCAGTTAATAAACCTAACGTAACGAGTGAGTTAAAATAGATATCAGATCAGGAAAATGGAAATATCGAAGGCAATAAAAGATCAAAATGGCGAAATAAGGCCTGACAAGGAAGGACAACAAGAGGAAATCAAGCAAATTGTGAAGGCACTTAAGGGATTAAAAAAAGATACGAGGACGAATGCGGAAGAGAATGAGAAATTGAATGCCGAAATAAGAGAAAAGGAAGAGCTATGGAAGGTGGAAAGTTAACAAAACACTGGATACAAAAAAAGGATACAAATATTGGAAGGACGTATTGGCAGAATGGATAATAGCAAGGAAATGTAACGTAGTGGTAAAAGGTTCAACCTTCAAGAAAAGCAGGAAAAATGAAGCCTAAATGTTCTTCTAAAGCAAATTATGGCTGAAAGTAGAGAGAAGGGATGAGTCTTACGGATTGAAAGAACGCTTTGATGAACGCCTTAATGCGAGCAGTAACGAAGACTAAGAAGAAACAGTTTACAATGCCAGAGAGGAAGAGGAAATATATAGAAGTACCAACGAAAAATGAAGTCACACTAATAAGCAAAGACCTAAAAAATATTAAAAGTCCGGAGGAAAACGAAGTATAAGCAGAATTGATTAAAGCAGGAGGAGTTCACTTAACTGAAAGAATATGAGCTTGTAGAACTAGTATGGGTCAAAAAACAAAAGCTCGAAGAATGGACAACCGCGCTGACATGCCTTTCTATAAAAAGGGTGACACATCTTTATGCGAAAACCATACAGGTATTGTATTACTGGATACCTTATAAAGTACGGGCAAAACTTATTAAGGAAAGACGAATCAATATCAGGCAGGTTTGAGGAGAAACAGATCGGTAAATGACCATATTTTTACTCTCAAAGAAATCCGAGCTACTTGCTACAAATACAAATTAGCTCTGCAGGTGCTACTCATTCATTTCAAATGACCCTGTCATAGAGTAAATAGAGAACAAATGTACAATTCAATGAAAAGACTAGAAAAAACTTTCAAGGCTTATTATGACGCTAAATAAAATACAAAATAAAGTGCTCTGGAGTCGTTGCAAACATGGCCGGAGCCAAGGGCCACCTCTCTATTAAACTCTTCAACCTGGTTTTGGAAAACATAACTAGAAGCAGTAAATTAATCGAAGGGGCAATATATGATACAACAACCAGCACCAATGTCTAGTATATGCGGACGACCTTACACTCCTAGCAAATACAAAACTGGCATTAAAGAGGGTCACAAAAAATTGTAAAAAAGGTAAAAGTTTTCTTACTAGAAATAAACAAAAGATGGGCGAAACCGAACAGTCAGTATATAAAAATTTAAATTATGGAAGGGAATGCAAGTATGGCAATGTAAAAGAATTCTTATACTTGGGAGTCATGGCAAACGAACAAGGACATGAGGGGCAGGAAATAAACGTCAGAATTGTGAAACGTAACAAGAAGTACAGAATGTTGAAAAGACTGAAAAACAAGAACAATGAAGAATTTATAAAACCGTGACATATGCATGTGGGGCATAGTCGACCGCTGGCGAAGAAGGACATAGAGCAAATAGAAGGAATGGACATAAATAGATTACTAAAAATGGCCCTTAACAAAGACGCAAATGGAATGGAGACCATGGAAGAGACGACTGTAAAGTGTTGAGAAAGATCTAAAATGTATGAAGATCCAAAATTGGAAAGAGAGAACGAGACACAGAAAAGAATGGAATGAAATTTTTCAACAAGCTCAAGGCCTTCATGATCTGTAGTACAATATAAATAAACGAAATTTCGTTTATTTATATATATAAAACATTTATAATTTTCCTGCACATAGTTCTAAGAACTTAGTTCGACAATAGGGGACGAAAATATATTCACACAAACAGGTGACTCTATAACAAACCACAAGTTGCCCCTCTTACTTAATTCTAAACTTTAAGTGGTATTTTGAACAACAAAGCAACAACTAGTAAAAAAATACAAAAATAATTATGATATACTTGGCAAGGGTTTTAAGCAGAATACTAGATCTTGATTTGACTAATTCTACAAAAACCTTTGTCATTTTCTATTTTCTAACATGTCACATACTTTATTAAGTCATGTTCCTCCACATTTCTCCGCCATATCCCACCTTGCTCCTCTTTCTTTCCTCTACCTCAGTCACTATTCAAAACCTTCCCATTTTTTCGTTCCTTCTATACCCTGATTTACATTCAGACTATGCAATATTTTCAGTTCTTAGTCCCCCTGCCAAAAAGCAGAATATTGCTTGCATCATCATCTCCACATACATCTACACCTAGATGCATGATTTTCTTTTCCATTTTTTCTCTCTACAAATATTCCGATGTAGGCATAGCTATATTCTTCTTCCTTTGCTGCCCATTTGCTTACTTGTCCTCACCCGTTCTCCATCAACTCGCGCCATATTCTTCCACTCATTATTTCTACCTCACTTACCTGCTTATTATACAACATTATTGTTCATTTTCCCCACTTTTATTTTTCACACTTTCAATTTACCTCTCCCAACTCTATCACTACCTCATCACTTACGTCCTGGCTCCATTCATTCTTAGTCATATCATGTATCACCAAAATTCACCCTAACAATTAAAAATAAAACTGACAAAATTGTTTTTAAAACATCATACAACATAAAACATAAAAAATGAAATGAAAAGAATTCAAAAATTTATGAAAATCATAATTCATGTTTGAATGCGTGGGTTAAGATAAAGATAAAAATGGCAAAAAATGGGTGTAGCATAAAGAAGCATTACCCAATTTTCCCATAATTAATACTATTTTCTACTATTGGTCAATCAGCCGTTAATATTTGACTGGCGACTAATTTTGTCACATAATTGGAACCACAAGAGAAAAATTTATATTTGACCAAGCTCACTAATCCGACCAGTCTGTAAATGAACCTGGTGCAAAATTATCAGCTGGATCCCAGACAGAATTTACAAGAAGCTAAATTAAAGGAGAAATTACACTTCCATCATCTCCTTGGTTAGAGGGAAATTTAAAAAAAAATCAGTTCATTCACTTGGAGATTGCCATGAAGATTTGGTCACGTGGTTGACTGTTTCCGTGCTATTGTTTTTTTTTAAGTATGAGCTACGTTGCAAATGCCTCCATATATTTTTCACGATTGAAAAATGTTAATGTGATGAAAAATTACTCCATTGTTAATAAATAATAAAATCATGCAAAATGAACTTTAATTCTCAACCTAATTGAAACGAACCAATGCACTCCAATACAAGCCAACCCAATCCAACCAAATACGACACAACAACGATTTAGGTTCACGTACGTTTGCGTTGGTTTCTTTCCGCCAATTCTCACCCAAGTGACACTGCACCCAAACAATCCTAACCTAATGAAATTTGCCCTAAAGTAAGATATTTTTTTACAAATTTCAACAAAACTGGGTCGTAATAGATGAGATATTCTGTTGAGAAAACTGTAAATTCGGAACAAAGCTATTTTCCGAATTGGGCTTGATTCTGCCAATTCATTGAATCCAAGCTATGTGAAATTTGCACTTTATTTACAAATAACAAAAATACTCGAAGGTAACCCAGGCCAATTGTACTCAACCAGGTTATATTCAGATGCATTGAAACCAGGCAAATTTTCGATCCAAAGCAAATGAACTGAACCCAACGCAATCGAATTGTTTTCTTTTTAACAAACACATTTTGTGAGAATTAATATAAACCAATGCAACTGAACACAGCCCAGCTAAACCAATGCAACTGAATACAAATTTCCCATGCACATAAAAAAAGTTTTTAACGAAACGTAGGCCAGTTATATTTTACATTTATTGAGTTAGCTTCGCGTGCATCGAGTTCTGCATCGCTGCATAAGCTGCTGCAACTGGACCCAAAGCAATTAAGTGAAATTTATTCTAAACAAACGTATTTTCTCACAAATAAAAAAAGCTTAACAAACATATAGCTCGATTATATCCATTGTTCGAAATTGAGGCTCACCAATTTTCAACATAACCTAGGCGATATATTTTGAAAATTAGCAAAACAGCTAACTCGGCTAGTTATTTGAAATTTGTAATTGTTGTACCCTTTCGGGGTAACTTCAAGTGGATTGGGATGGTTTATGTTTTACAAATTCTCAACCTGGTGCAACTGAACCCAAACCAACTAATTTAATCGAGAACAAAGAGAAAGCTAAGCGAACGTATCTCATGTATATTAGACATGTCTGAGTTAGATTTAGGAACATGATAATGGGTTCCTTCTGTAAAAATCTACCCAACACAAATGAACCCAACCAACTTCATGTGAACTAAAAACAAGGGCTAAATTCTCAACCTATCACACTGACCCGAAATCAACTAAGTACAATTAGCTCATATAATCTCACAAATACAAAACACAGCACAGCGATCTTCAAGTATGTGAAATTTACGCACAAACTATTTTTTTTTATAATGAAAGCAAAAGTTCACGTAAGTTCTGATAAGTTTTACTCTGTAAATTCTCAACTTGGTACAACTGAACCCAGTAACGAAAAATCTAAACGAATGTAACTTATCTCAATTGTATTTGATATATCAATTGAATTAGGTTCAGGATGGTCCTGAATGGAGATTGCATTTTTATGCAAAATATAAAATAAATTAAAGTTCATAGCATATGTTATGCAGAATTAACAACAAGCATATTTACTCAACTGTTTAATAATTTAATTGTTGAATGAATTTGCTTTGTCACAAAAAAATAAGAACAAAAACATATAAATACGGAAGTATACAAGTGACTGTCAATTCCAAACATACACTTAGATATTTATAATACAAAGTAGTTTCAAGTTCTTCACAACATAGTTGATTTTTTTAAGAGACGTAATTGTTTAATCAAAATAAATTCTAGTTAATTCTAGTAACGAATATCGTCTCCATATTTCTAGTAACAAACGCGCAGTTCGCCAAATTATGTTGACAACCGGTACAACAAATGTAATTAATTACCGTATAACGAGCGGTCATTAATTTCGACTAAAATTTAATTTCACACCACATTTCGAAAAACACGAAAATCGATACGTTAATGTCATAATTTTAGCGAACCCGGAGCGAATTCTTCTTTGATGTAAGTGCACCGTTATGAAAATATCCGCGTGCGTCACCAAGTTTTATTAAGTTCTATTCGCGTGTGTTTCATATCAGTTCCATATGTCACGTGTCAGTGCTATGAATACGCGAAAAATATATATAACTTATCATCGCGCGTATCTCGTATATTGTATTTTAAATAAAAAACCAGATTTGCCACGGTTCGCTTAATAGGTGGGGTATTATTTATTTATGTTGCGATACAAGCCAAAACAAATCGGCGGATTTTCGCGTGCGACCGTTTAATTTGGTTTAACGTGTTATTTTAACTGAAAGTTCGAATATAACGTGCGAATAAAAAAACACCGTTACGATCGACTCTCGGCGTAAGCGATGAAAGGGGTTTAGGAACGATTTGTTTTGCTTTGAGACCCGCGAGCCATAAAACAAATTTCGCCGTTTTGGCGCACTTATAGTTAAAAAGACGCGAACCGTGAGCTTCGTTCTTTAAACTTTTAAACTAATTCAAAAATTGTTTTTGAGCGATAAAGTTTTTTTATTATAAATTTAATGAAAAAATGAAAAAATACACAACGTCAATGAATAATTGAAATCTGTGTTGGGATCATTTAATTATGTCCTTTTTATACAGCATTTATATAACAAGTTCATTTTACAATTTTAAACAACAAACCCAGTGTGTATTTTACAAAATCTGTCAATCACTACGAAAACATTAACGAGTGTAACGAACCTTTTTCAAATGCATTGGGGGCGAAGCCACATAATACGATTGATTTTTCCATTAATCAATACATTAAGACTAATCCGACTCACCCCGTTTATGAAAGTGTCTAATGTGGAGCGACG
The DNA here is from genome assembly GCA_959613385.1 of Geotrupes spiniger. Taxonomy (NCBI): domain Eukaryota; kingdom Metazoa; phylum Arthropoda; class Insecta; order Coleoptera; family Geotrupidae; genus Geotrupes; species Geotrupes spiniger. The sequence goes on along the minus strand of OY390735.1, from coordinate 10,533,370 downwards.
TGAGTAGCTCCCTGTCCCCAAGGCGTACGGACGATGGAGTTCTCTCTAGGCAGCGCTCGTGGTACTCCATATCAGCCAATCAGCCAACATCACACAGCACGCAACGCTCCACTTTCATATTAAGGTCTCGCTTGATTCTTTGACGCTCTTACATCCTAAAAGTATGCATCTGGAACACCAAACGTAACTCAGCGGACCGTAAAATGGTGATAAAGTTCTTCCTGCACGATTTAAAAGCTCGCATACTTGGCCGTTTGCAAATAATGCTGAATTACGTTTTAGCAAATATCTCGTCTTATGTAAATTCAATTCAGTACAAAAAAGTCGCTAGATGTGTATTTATATTGACTCCTTCGATGGAATCTATAACAATTTTAGTCATCAATTGCGTCCCACTTTGTACTTGAAGCTGATTGCGTTAAAAAGGGGGAATAAAAGGCGTAATAATAAAAAATGTAAATACAGATTCGAGTTCAATCCCTTTACATTAAATCATGTATAATTATATTATTATTATTCTTTGGACCTTAATAGGGGCACTTTAAAATATTTCTTAATAATGTGGTGGATTTCTATGAATGCGAAGGCGTACGAATACTTATTTAAAAAATATAATTTTACACTTCACATTTATGCACATTTTTCTATCTAACTGGCTGCGCCAATCGGAAAATGTGGGCGTTATAAAACATCTTCCAGTGGAATAAGCCAAACACCTCCAATGACACAAAATAACAAAACCGATTATATAATTATTTCAATCATAATAAAAAATTACTGGTTACTTTAATTCCAAACCAACTCTGCTGGAATTAGTGACGTAAATATTTCTTGGAAAGCTGCTATATGACCCGATAATATAAAAGTCAGAGGAGATATTTCTCCAACGCCAATTTTAATTTATAATGTTATGCACCCTGCCTTGTGGACAAAGCTGGGGAAAAAGAGTCGACGCATTCTGGACGAATTCTGGAATTTTATTTCACAGCTAACAATACATACCTTGACGATAGGGAAGAAATAAGTCGGGTTGGTTTACCCAACCATTAAATGGTTCACCAAAATGGGTGCAAGGAGAGGGAAAAATCAAGAGTGCTTGTAGCAGAGAAGATTAAAACAACTTAATTTTTGGGCTTTTCAACAACTGGAAACATTGACAGACATTGGGCTTCGGTATTAGATACAATTTTATTGAATCAAAATTACTGCGATTCAAAAAAAAACATTGTCGCTGTATTGGTGTAAGCATTTAAAAAAAAATATAAAGTTGAAATGATTTACGACAATTCTAAGAAAATTGCAAGATTAGTTGTTAATAGCAATAAAATATACCCAATGTGTTTTACCTCTATGCTCACTGGACTTGAAGTATAAATTCAATACTGTACAAAATATATTCACAAACAATTTAGTCGATGGACTAGCTGTGAGGCAAACGTTAATGATCTTGAATCAGGAACAATGCCATTTGTTTGAATTATTATAAAATTAACTGCAAAAAAGTTATTGGTAAAACTGGAACATTATTACTAGTGACAAAAATTTTTTTTTCTGGATCGTACAATAAATAAATAATATTTCATTGTTACTAAAAATGGCCGTTTGTTTCATTTTTCAATAACAAATTATTAAAAATTATTATTTGCCAAAGATTTAATATCAAAGCAAAGCAAATATCAAATTGCATCTAAATTTATAGTTGTCATTCGTGAAGATGAACATATGAAAAAGTTATAAACCAATTGTGATAAACTTATTCCTATAATTCTTGACGAAATGCAATTAAACCCAACCCAATATATAATAATAATACTACTATGACTTAACTTAACTTAACAGTTAACAAATGTGTTTAATTTTAAGACGTATCATAGACCAACTGTTCGACACAGATCGGAATGGACTCTATTCTTCCCAACGCAGATGAACACAACCGAACTTAACTACATGAAAATTACTTCATATATTTTTTACAAATAAAAAGGAAATCTAAACGCACGTATGCCCAATTACGTGAATATTTTTGCTTTTTCACAAGAGTACAATAGAAACTTTTGCTTTTTGTAGCCCAACCCAACCCGATTATATCAAAGCGGGACAAAAAAATGGTAGCATGAAAATTTATCATCGCTTCTAACTGGGGATCAGTAACTGGAAACTGGAAAGGTGTCATATAAATAGTGAATTTTTGACGAACCACCTATCTTTAAGGACATTAATAGAAAATGTTGCTTGTTGCAGACTATCCAACCCAACCATTAACATCTCAAATCAACCATTGAATTCAGGCGTAATTGGTCCGATAGAAAATGTGAGCATGGAGGCAGAAAAATCAGGATTGGTTGTAATATTAAAACAACATTCTTTTGGGAACGTTCACAGATACTGATTTAGACGCAGGTGCGTTGGATTGGATACATGTCTGCAAATTCGTAACCCAGTGCAACTAAACCCAATAAAAGACAACCATGGAAAATTTTAAATTTACTTAACTTACTTAAAAATAATTCTACCACGTAACGTAGACCAATTGTTCGACACAGATCGAAATGGGCACTATTCTGCCCAACGCAGCCTAACCAAACCCAACTCAACTACATGAAAATTACTTATACATACAATTTTTACATATAAAAGGAAAAGTTGGACCCACGTAAAGTTATGTCCAATTGTGTTTTTGCACATTCACAAAAGCACAATAGAATTAAAGCAGTTGTTCAAAAATGACCTCATAGCTGAGGTAAACAACGTTCGTCGTTGGATTTCAATATTAGATATAACTGCGCTATAATACTATAATTAGTATATGCAGAACCGAAGTAAATTCGAAGTAAATTTATTTATAAAGAAAATGTAAGATATTTGCACAATCAATCGAAATTATTGGACAAAGACGTAAATCAAAACTAATTTCAATATAGACGGTCATAAAAATCTGTAGTGCACGCGCAGATCACGTGAAATTGTATGTGTTCGAGAAACAATGAAGCGAATTTACTTATATGCCATTTTTCGAAAAAACTTTTCAAGTCAAAGTTTTTTGATAACATGTACCGTTTTCGATGTATGCATAAAAATGTGATGTGATGTGAGATGATGTCATGCGAGTAAACCATCACTTCCGGTTGAGATATTGCTTTCAAAATTGCTATATACAAATATTAAGTTTGAAGTTTCATAATTTCAGATTCAATAGTTTAGCCGCTATAGCGCGTGCAGACACTGACACACAGACGTCATTCCGAATATAGTCAGAATGGGCTTAAGGAAGGTCAAACTTATATTTCCGTTAAAGTTGGAAAATTTTCATGATACTATACTCTCTTATACATAAAGTACAAAACAGTCAATAATGATGAGCAGGTCTACCGATGACCAACACGAATTTGGCTTAATCGACGATCCAACATGACATCCGCACATATTTTTGAAAACTAATTCATTTAAGTCGTATATTTGTAAATACCACTTTAATTTCATTGAAAATTAGAGTCAGTCCAGGAACAATTTCGAACTGGATTTCGTTATGGTTTTAAACCATCGCAAAATTAACGCTGAATACTGCAACGGAGAATGAAACACGTATACAGGTCTCGTAGTAGTATATATCATCATGTTTTTCATTCAAATTTCGTTACATTTATTGCAACATTAACATAACCGTAATATTTGTACATATTTACAAAACAAATGTAATTTTTGACTTGCAACATGATTAATAATATGTTATAATTTTGAAAATTTACAAACAATAGAATTTCATGTTAATATTATTTGATGGAACAATGAAACGTTAATCGGAAAATTTAAAAAAAAATTAAAAAAATTAATATTTAATAAAAGTAAAATATGTCCAAGGGTATTTCTGGTATTTTCGTCAAAACAAAGAGATTTTGTTGGTTTAATTATTAGAAACGTGTAGAATTACTTTTTTAAAAGTTTGAAATTTTTATCATTTAAAAGATCTGTTGTATTATAACAAATATTTGTTGTCAAAATAAAAGTGAAAGAAAAACTTTCTTAAAAGATTACCACTAAACATTCATTTACTAAACATTCACATAAAAATCCCAATCATTTCAAATACTATCTGCATGGGAACGGCATCTTTAACGGGGTACATTTTAACATAAATAAATACTTTAGTTGAAGGTAAGCATCACTCGAATCTATTGCAAACTCCACCCGGCACGATCACACACATCGCTAAGCTTGGAACGTGCCTACGATAAACTCAACTTATTCCCACGTTAATAACATGTTGTTAATTATTGTCAACAATATTGGCTCCGCGCTTCGCGTTTCGTTCGAAATTTTTCTCGAGCTAAATGTAAATGGTTATTTCTTTAGATGTAAATACACTAAAGGCGCCAAGTTGAATTTTATTGAAGTTTCCGGAGTTTTAATGCGATTCGGGGGAGTTTTAACTTTGGAACTGCAACATTTCAAATGCTTTAGCTCAGTCGAAGAAAACTGCGGAGACACCGGTGGTGATTTACTTGCGGGGACCATAATGAAAATGGCAATTGTTAGCTTAGCTCCGGAGAATTTATTTAAGGCAATCGGTTTTACAAACGTTTAATTTGATGTACTACTCGTTTGTTTCCCCGAAATGTCACTTTGGTTGTTTAGTTGTAAAAGTTGGAAAAGTTACAGTGAGAGTCCACCAAGGGGGGTAATTTTACCTGAGATCGAGTAAAAATGAAAATGAATATAATTTATTATTTTTCTTACTTATACTTATCATAAAGTAATGAGCTACAAACGACATATAATCTCACCTATTATCATTACATTAATACAACCAGTAGTATAAATTTAAAAAAAAATTTTTGTCAAATTATTTCTGAAAATAAAAGTATTTTTAGATTTTTCATAAATTAATTGAAAATGAATATTACGCCTTCAATTGTCTTGAAAGTTCTTAACGTAGTCATTTTCAAATTACTTCAAATTACATTTTGATAAAAAAAAATCTTTACCATAACAATACATACAAATACGACCGAAACCTTAATAGTGATGTCTTGCCAGCTTCATTTCAAAACCATAACAAACATTCACAGGCACCGATTGGTTTGGTTCGTCATTAGACATTCCGGCCTTTATTCAAGACGTGGGTATAATTAAAGCAATGTAAATTAATTACTCCGGCAATATCCACATAGATACCCACTGCTCCATATTAAGAGTTTCGTCTGGGGAAGTAAAATGTCGAGCTCTAATGGGAATACTTTCAGACAATATTACGTGAACGCTGAGCGAATGTTTAATATCAAATGCGTTACGACAGTATTAATTTGCTTCGCACGTACTATACACCATATTAAGGTGCATTTTCTAATGGCGTTAGCTCCGACTGCCAGAGGGTGGACTTGTATTTGTATTAATAGGCGACGCACAATACGGGACCATTGTTATGGCAAACATTGTGTAATGTAAATCACGAAATGCTTTGTAATTATGCTACGCTCTAACTTTAATAATGGGATTATTAACAGTGGATTGAATACGTCAATACATAAATATAATAGTGAACGAATGTTACAGTGAAAAATAATGAATGTTTCAGGCGGGCTGGAAAATGTCACAATGGAACATGGAAAATCGATTTGAAAATAGTTCCTAGATATTGTGACAAATAATACAGCACCATTATATATTTTCTCAAATTTAATAAATCATTAATTTAAGTTCGCCGGAAGAACCAAAAATCGCACTGATCAAAAAACGAAGGTAATCATCATCATCACATATCATCTAATGAAATTTCTATTTCAACCCATTGACAGAGTCTTTGGTTTTAACCAGGAACGACGTGCAGTTATGATCATTACCAATCAAGTACATCATTCACATGAAGTAAACATGGCGGATAAGTAGCCAACCACAACCCGACCGAATTAAATGCCCCGGCGGATATTTCAAATGATCACGTGTGTGTAATTAAAATCGATGAACATTGTGTTTATTTTCCAAACAAAGCGGTGCAGGTCGGCGGAGACCTCGACGTGTATTGGGTGAAAAAACATCGCTGTGACCCAAGGGTTAAAATAGCATGCAGCATGTATCTATCTCGGTGGCGTGCACATTTCAATAACCAGTTTACGTAGTCTGTTAACCGAATATACTCGCAAGCGGCAAAAACCGTAATCAAAGTCTGCTATTGAATTTCAGAGCGTGTATCATATTTAGATAATATGTTTGACACAGCGCATTCGGTACCATAACTCCGTGTAACGATGTGATTTCGACGTTAAATGAAAAAACTACGAGTGCACTACTAGTGGTACTTTAGATTAATTTCCAAATTATCTGCATGGGAACAATAAATTAAAAACGACAAGCTCATAGTAAGTGCGATACGATGTCATTCAAAAAACCAAGTGCGCCTCTTTGTTAAATCCAGCCTGTTTATTTATAGTTCACTGCATTTTGCAATGCATTAGTAGCACCAGTTCAGTGGTTTGAAAATATAACATTGACGTTTCTACTACATTCACATTCAGTTAGTTCAAACTAACTTGTATACAAATTTTGTTGAAAATCCCCTGTAATTTTTTTGGAGTAGAGTTGACTTAAGTTAAATTACGCACAACTAGTGCGTTCTATTTTATGTTACATTTGTCGCTTTCGTGGTTTTCATTACACTTTACCGGAAGTTCTATGAACCACAAAACCTTTAGTATTAATATCTTTAATTGTTTAATCGATACAGGTATCCAAGAACGCATTACAAATTGAAATATTTTCTCTGGCCATCGTTTTTACGACACAGGAATACGACTCCAGCGATATTTCAATCAACAAGCTTGTTAGTTGGATCCCCCTCTGCACACTAATAAACGTGTTGTGGTTGTGGTTGATTATATCACGATATTACTCATCTAGTCCATTTCCAGATCTATTATACAAATAAATTACAATTACACAATAATTTTAATTTAAGTAACCGTATTTTTGTAATTTATTTCCACGTATATATCACAACAAAGTGTACCTAAATCTGATTGAAAAATTCAAGAGCAACACTTGTCGTGTTGGGACCGACGAAATTTCCAATAACAGAAATACTTGTCGCATTGCGACCGACGAGATTAAAAAACTTATGCAAAAGAGCAACATACAAATATGCCGCCAATGCCAGGTATCCTTTTATTAGTTTTTATTTGCTGTGGATGTTCCCTCGGTGGCGTGCTACAAATTCGTTCGTTGTATGCCGTGTTAATGGGTGGCGCATGTGATTATAATCGTCGGTTGCTCCGTGACTAGTTGCATAAAAAAATCAAAGCGAAAAGCGTCTGATTTCATTAAAAACGTCGACAGTTATGGAATGTGGAAGTCTTTCAATTATGTTCAGCGCATCGACTGTGCGATAGCTTTAGTACAATGAGAATAAATTACGTAACGGAATATGTCAAGTTTTTTCAAATTAATCATACGATTAATTAGTTTTTCATTATGGCCTATTTATTGGTTGCTTCGATTTGAATTTATAACGAGATTGATCCAAAACGAGGTAATTTTTAACTAGAAATTCTCACATAGAACTCATTAATGTTCAAGTCATTACGAAGTAATGTTCTTTAGCACATTAATGATAGTGATGTTCAAAACCACTATTTCTTACATTACATATATTCCGCAGTTGCATTAGATTCAACTTAACTTTGTGGCGCCCTTAGATATAAATATACTTTATAAACAACTGTCGACGATTCACAGTTACCATCTCAACACGACTAATACGTTTGCACGACGATTGGGGGCATAACATTATTTTTAAATCTGTGTTTCCAGGACAAGGGACAATTACGCCCCCAAACATTAAACGACCAACTTAACGACCGCAGCTATAAATGTCACATTAATGCATAAAAAACTATTGTTAGGTTCGACACACGTGAACTTTATTAGAGTGTATTTTTACATTTTATAGTAATCACAATTTTATATTTTGTTTCTCGCATTTGTTATGATCGCAATAAAACCTTACGACGCGCACTAACCCCTTTATTATGTACATTTATGCCATCGAGATTGCTATCGAAAATAACATATACACGTTATTAGATAATAAATAACGTGCGAACAGACATTCGTGTCAGATTTGGGGAAATAAATTAAAAGAGCTAATGTCGCCGTGTCTTGCGAACGCCGGGCTCCAAGCTGTAACTTTCGAATTCAGGGCGCGCGGATTTTTATGGGGCCTTATGGGAAATTTCTTTACGATCGCGGTAAGAGGAAAACGGCATGCGTGACGAATATCAACTTGTATAATAAGTCGGTGAGATCCGCTTCTGACGTAGAATTGCAAAACAGAAATGTTACTTAATTTTGAAATTAACGTTCTGTAATACGAGGCAAAAATGATAAAGGCTTGGGTACAGTACTCGTTTCAATTTTAACTTCTTTGGGTCACTATCTAAATAATTTTGGATGATTTTCTCAAGTAATCAACGTCCCCGTTCTTCTCTCGCAACAGTAAATTGATATTTGTCATTTTCTTGTTATAATTTTTATAAAAATAAGTAACAAAATGTGGTTTTATGGTTTAGTAGACCATATATTTTAATGTATAAACTTTAAAATAATTTTGTTATAAAAATCTAGTTCTTAGTCAAAATTCAATTTTGCAAGTTTCCCGAAGCTAGGTAAAGTCCAGCAAAAATCCAACCCAAAAATCATTTCTGTCAAAACGTAGTCTAGAAAATAGAAACGTCAAAACAAAGAATGCAAAACCCGTTATTCGACATAGAACAAAATGAGCCATACATTAAACAAAATCAAACGCAATTAATTAAATTAATTCATATAAAATATTTTATGTACTTCATTGCTGCGCCATCTAACATTATGCAATAAATTGCGTATTAATATTTTCTGCATTATAGCATCTCATTACTCATTGTTACGTTTTTTTTTTTCATTCCGGCAGCATTAAGTGCAATTGAATTCAAGATATTTTAATGGATTTCTGATTTCTGGGTGTCGGATTCTATCGCACCATTATTTCATCGATTGCCCCCGAAATTCGCGTCTAAGCCTCGTCTAAAGCAGTCAAATTCATGATTGCTTCTTTTGAATGTTTAAATGCATTTAACGAAATTTTACGTCGCTCGCTAAATATATAATTAATTTCCTTTGGGGTTGTCGGCCTCCATGAAATCATTGACTGCATTGATAGTTGATTCATTAATTTCTTAATAAGTAAATTCTTGAAAATTGCTATGAACCCAAGCTTAAGAGGCTACAGCTACATACCAGCATTGCTCATACCAAGCTGCGTATGTCCGATTCATCGCCCAACCCAACCCAAATGCATTCGAATCATTAATTTTTCAATCAATAGTTGGGCTGGGTTGGGTTGGGTTGGTTTGGGTTGAGTCAGGTTGTATTTGGTTGGGTTGACAGTTTGGACGATATGTACCCAAATTGAAGTATACTTGCAATGCTCTTGTTAATACTGAACGAGGCTTTGTTTTCATCGCACCAATGCACAAATGAATCATGCATGACGAGACTTAAAACATTTACAATATCGTGGTTTGTTAGCTCGGGTGGATTAAAATGATTAACTGGCAAGTTATTGAAACAGAATACGATGCTAGATAATCAATACATTTAACTTTTCGTAATAAATAAAGAAATTAAAATACAATTATTTTCCAATCAATTCAATTCATGCATTTTCGAGTATCCTTCGGTTATTAGTTCGTTTTAGGGGGTAATTTCGCATGAATCCTACTCCATTAGTACGAATTTGAAAGATGGAGGTTATCAAACAATGCTATTCCAGATCAGCGCTCGCAAAGACGCATCATCGTCTCGAAGACGACAGGAATATCTTTTTAATGGTGGCGAATAAGCGTGATTTAAAATACTGCGCAACTTTCAAATACAAAATTTTCAAACCATCGTCTGACCTTGCTAACTATTTACCTTTTAGACAACCACCAGACAAGTGAAGACCCTAAAGAACTTCCACTTTTGATTATAGTTTCGAGGCACAAGAACTTTATTAGGTTATACAGTATTAATAATAAATACGTCCATAAAGATGTCTAAAATAAAGTAGGTACATACTACATATATTTATTTAAGTTATAGATAATTATGATCGAAATGTGACTTTGAAGATAAATTGTATCGAACGGTTTTGAAATATATTTAGTTTTTAACTCATTGCTTTATAATAATCTAACCCAATTGCTTTTGATACAATCACACATCTATTTTACATATAAAATATTCATGGAAATACACAGCAATATATAATTTTAATAATTGAGCAAATAATTATTTCTGTTCACGTTGACAGGATTGGTTCGATACTAGGCTTCAGCAAGAGGCAAGAGCAAGTTTTTTTATGATTTCCAATAATATTTTTAAAATTTCTGATGGAGTAAAGTCTCTTCACCAGTTCTAATTGCAGTAGGAAAATCAAAAATTGTAGATGGAATATGTTTGATTTAAATTGTAAAAGTATTTCTATAATTATTTTAATCGGTGTCAATACAAAGATTACTTGAAGTGAGGTCGAACTTGAACTTGAACACTGCTATAACGAAACAGATAATATAATCATATTTCATTGGCATTTAAAACAATCTTTCAGTTGAAGTAACTATGATGATCAATTCAATAATAATAGGCAAGATAAACATAAAGTAGATCGAACTGTTTTGCCTTACATTTCGTTTTTAACTCATTACTTCATAATAAGCTAACAATGATTGATATAGTTTCTTACTCACAATCAGTAATACAACCGTAAAAGATTTTAAATGGTGTTTGAAGTAACGTCAACTAGACAAAGCGATACAGCAATTGAACACATTTCGTAAATAATCTTTCAAAGTTTTTGTTAAAGTCAACAGTTAGGTTGGGTTTCTAAATTACTTTGAACACAACATCGAATCTAAGCGTCGTCCAAACTTTGACAAGTAATCCAGCAAATAAATTCATCAGAAACAGCAATGACTACACCAGACCAAACATGACCTTGCAGTCCGACAGAGAAGGAAAATTGCAAGAGAAGACGAAGGGACGATGTAAAATATGGCACACGACTCTCACGTTGAACTAGATTGCCATAGATGTATTCTTATCACCCTAAACGCACCAAATAATTGAGGATTAATTACCCAATAAATCTATCGAATTTATAAGAATGTAACATCTTAAAAACCATCTTGTTTCATTTAGTAGCTACGTACATTTAAAAAAATATTACGAATCCTTTCACAGCTAAGACTTATTTTGTAACAAAACCGTATCGCCCCAATCAGCATCGTCTTATTTGTGTTCCAGCTCAGAAACTCGTCGAGATATTGAATTCCTCTATTCAGGCGGCTATCCTCTAACGCTGATCAAAAACAATTTCCCACAAGCACCCGTCAAAAAAGTTCACCTCCACAATGGAAACGCAGAATAATGTAGCTATATTCTTTCCAATACACTTAGAAGCACATTGTCCGTGCTCTTTTATTAAGGCTTTGAAGTTTGTTTTCCTTAACTCGGCTCTTATTGAACAACAAGAATCACAGGGAAGTGCTAATTTCATTTAGACCTTGACGAGGAATCGCGGAAAGAAATAAACTGCTTATATCAATATATATTTTGTTCTGAAAAAAATTTGATTTGATTATTCTTATCATGAGTTACAGTTAATGAAAAATTCTATGTATTTGTATGTTTCATAAATTACATAAGATTTACAAAAGCGAGGGTGTCACAAACCCCAAGGTGATTACTACTGGAAATCGATACAATTGTACACTTACGTCACCAGTATCAAAATAGTACAGAAAGAATCACACTACTTCTTACGAAGCATATTTATTGAAATATTGGTTAAATATATGACCCATGTCGCGTCCCCAATTAATTTATACACCGCGTTCAACCTTAATCGGGAAATACGCCGTCAGTTCGAGTCGCACCGAATCCCGCGCGACATCCCGTTATCCGAAAAGCGCAAATATCGCCAGTCCAATTTATTAATTTAATACCCACGCGGCGGTTGCCCTCGCACGTTCGATATTTCATAATTTCCTGGTCGTCCCCCAGAAGACCGGATCCCCGACGCGTTTCGAAAATACTTCTGCTGTTCGAGTTTTAAAAGTCGACGACACCGTCGTCATACGTCCGACCGAATATCAAAAGCGAGTGGGAAGTTCTCCGTTCTCCGCTCCCCGGCGGAATACGAACGCACACAACGCCGGGGAAATGTAAATAGCATTTTCCCTCGCGAAAAAACACTTATTCATTATCGTTAAGATGGATTGAAGCGACTTGACGATCCCAGAAGGCAATCAACTACGGCTGCGAAAACATAAATTAAGCGTTGCGAAAAATTCGCCTTTGGTTATGTGTTTCGACGCGGGGTTCATTAGAGACGGTGTTTCGTTCTGATTCGAAAGAGGCGTCGCGGAAAATCTAAAAGGAGTAAACAGAGAAGACTATTTAGTTTCAATGTTAGTTAGATTTGTAGTTGACGTAGGTAGCTTAAATTTAAACTTGGAAATAAATCGTTTTAATTACATTAGCTATAAGCCTAAATACATTTGTGGTTGAAAATATAACTGAAGCAGATCGTGCCAAAAGGTCTTTTCGTCAAATTAATACCACTTTTCATATTTTTGATCATCAAAAATCACCAAACCCAACCCAATCCAATCGCAAATATATATTGGTGTTAAATTTAAATTTAAAAAATTCTTTGTAAATAAAATATAATTAGCTAATTAACTTAACTTAATACCCACCGGGCGGCGTTCTATTAAAAAAATATTATTTCCAACGCCAAATTTAATTCTTATCATATACCAGAGTATTATTGCCAGGACACACATTTTACTGTTTAATCTCGACGTGGATCTCAACCCCTAGTTCAACAATAAAAAAAGCAAAGATATAAAAGTATTTTTATATATCACTTAAGTCCACCACCACAACTAAAATTGACACGTATTCTGGGTCACGGCATTTGTATATTCAGGCAGACCAAGAGCAATAGCAGACCGGAGTAGTAAAAAAAAAACAAGACCGTGAAAAGTTTATTATTGGATGCGAAAGGCACCGAATGAAAAGAATAATAGGACGTCCGTGGTAATAAACAAGGGCGCAATAATTTTGTTAATCCGTCCGAACGACGATTCCCTCTTCCCTCGAATTATTTTTATCTAATTAATTTCATCGGCTTCTCGAAACAGGCGACGGCGATATTAAATATTCTCCTCATTAAAAAAGTAAGTGTTTTATGGGCTAATCAAGCTAAGTGGTAACCGCTCTCACATTAAGAATTAATATTTTTCGAGAAAATTAAACTAAACTCCGCACCGTTATTTGAATAGGATTTCGAACACTGAAACTGTAAACTAGAACCCAGTTACCTTTAGTCATGGACAATGCAGTATCTTCGTGCAACCAAAAAAGTTTTTGGATTACAATAATTTTTTATATTTTATTTAATTTTAAATACAATCACGTATTCAACATTTTTACCTGAAAGGTTGCTCCAAAAATTAAACAAATCTAAAATTGTATTCAAACTCAAAGAAGTCGAAGAATATTCGATTAAAATTAACGACAAAATTAAGAAAGACAAAGCGTTCCACAGGGTTGTGTATTGGATCCTATCCTATATGTATTATATAGGTGTGAGCTTCCACAAATACATGGCATATTTTAGCCACTTTTAAAATGTCAACAAAAACTTTAATGACCACTAATTGAATATATGTATGTATATGCACTACAGGCCGTGAAGGCCTTGGGCTCGTTAAACAATTTTATTCCATTTTTCTATATTGATTCAATCAATTATAATAATCGACTTGCAAATTTACATAGATAGTGATTTAATAATAAATAACAACCCCCGGATACACTAATCTAACCGACCGGAGACGTTAACCGTCTTTTAGCAGAAAACCGAACGAGATTGATAACCCTACAAACTTGGAACTTCAACGGCCACTAACGTGATTGGGAAATGACGGAGCAAAAACCGCTAAGGGCAACTTTCTGTTTATGATGAACATCAAATTTATCGCTACTTTGGCGAGGTTTGTGGAACTCGATTTACTGCGAAACGGTGTGATCGGTATTGTTGCGGTGGAAAAGTTTGAACATTACAGACGCATTAAACGTACATCTAGTATAAGTAGGTACATAAACGAAGATTTGGGTAAATTTAAAAATGTGCGTCGGTTGAGAATAAATTTTATTGAAGGGACTTGAATTATTTTAAACAACTGTAAGTTACGCTATTAACTTATGTGTCTTATATATGACTGTCTTTCGACCACATTATTAGTTCTTGGAGCTTTTTTATACTATTTCATTTTAAACCTAGTGGAAGGATGATTTTTAACAAAACTGTTCATAGAAGGAACCAAGTAATTGATTTGAGAAAGACTTCGCGATGTTGCTACATCGCCTATCTACGAGCACTTTCAGCAAATCAAAAAAATCGCAATTTTCGTAATTTTTTTAAGGTGATATTAAAAAATTTACTCCGTAGTAATCCAAATAAAAAGCATACTAACAAAATGTTAATTGACATTCGAGAGCCTGATTGAACTAGATATATACGAGGGCAAGCAGATAAAAAATGTGCAGGAAGCTGTGAAAAATAATTTGTATTAAATTATTATTTTCCATAAACCGTCATAATATTGTCACATATCACATGAAAATGCAGTGTGCTGTCATAATTCCTCACAAAAGAAAGAAAGTCCAATGGAAATAAACGAGCATGTCTTCCGTTTAAGGTGAACTTTCTCCTTCTTACAAAACAATAAAATGTTGATCAAAGCAATGGGGGCGGGAATCCATCGAAGACGATCTTTGACCAAATTCAGCCATTACCGAAAAAAACGTTCGTAAAGCAGAAAAATTGATTCTTGAAGATCGACGAATTAAAATCGATGTGATAGCTGAAATTTTGCAAATCTGCATGGATGTCAAAGGTGAATGCCAAATGGGTTCCGAGAACGTTGACTCCAATCGATAAACAACGTCGAGTTGAAACTTCTCAACTATTTTTGGAGCTTTGTGAATGACAATAGGAATTGAGAAAATTGTAACAGGCGATGAAACGTGGGTTCCTCACTATGATCGTCAAAGCAAACAGGAGTCGATGTAATGGAAACACAAGGGCTTGCCGCCGCAAAAGAGGTTTAAGGTCCAACATTGGGGTGGCAAGGTTATGGCCATTATTTTTTGAAACTTTTACTAATTTTTGGCAAATTTACTAATCCTTGTCTATGGATTTAGAGTTCACATAATTAAATCATCCACCCTACAGCCATGACTTAGCACCCTGTAAAATTTTTCTGTTCAGGAAGTTGAAAAAGCAGTTGAGAGGACAAAGATTCTTAAACGATGAAAGCAGTTGAAAGTTTTTTGCAGAGCAAGAATTTTTTTTGTGGTATATTGCAGTTAATGCTAAATGTAAAAAATGCATAAAAGCAGATTATATTATAAAGTACAATATACTTATTGTACTTTAACTCCTTCAGGTACCTTTTCTGTCAGCTTGCCCTCGTATTTTCTTAAATTGATTTCCTTTATTTATTGCTATAGCAGGTATGACGATTTCGCTATTCATTTTGACAACTTTTTGAGTTATTACGAATGTGTTCCTTGGTGCCTCTGACACTGATTATGCTTCGCCAGTTATATAATTTTATAAAATAGTTAACAGTTGTTTTTTCTCGATTTTTCCATTTTTTTTCTGCGTCAAAGTCAATATTCAAATCCATTGTATTGCTCATACTCTGCTTTATGTTCAAATCAAATATTAGTAAAGATTTCAAATTTTTGTTCATGTTTCTTCTAAAATGTGATAGATCCAAATTATCACTATTATAGTCAAGTAATTCCTTCGTCATGCATAATTTTAATTTAATATTATTTTATAAATTATGGTAATAATTAGAGGCACCACGCCTCATTTGGAGCTTCACCGTTCCCTTATGGGTGCTTTCTGAATCCACTTCCAATCCTGTTACTTCATATGCTTCCCTTCATTTTGAGAGTTATTTCACATGATTCTATCCTATGATAGTTTCCTCAATCTTTCCCTATTCCTGTCAACCTTAAATCGCCCTTGACCTGGTCCAGCCATCTTGCTCTTGGTTTGCCCTCGTTGCCCTATCTGTCACTCATTTAGTGCCCTTACGTTATTTCTCAGCTTTATAAATTATTAAACATACAATATTTAATGTGCAACAAATTTTATTACTCAGAAAATGCTACAAATTTATTTAGCAGCTAATTATCATGTTGTGAAACGGCGAGCAACACAAATTATTTCCGGGTACGTAAACGCCCCACACGTCTCATGCATGTGCTTGAAAACTAAAGCTAATTATTCACAAATTTAATCTAATCACAAACGTACAAAAATGTATATTTAAAATAAGTCAGCGACGACAGAAAATCATAAAATGTTACCCCCCACAAAAGACTATTTAAAACAAATTTTGATTTGGTTGGGTTGGGTTGGGTTGTACTGGGTCAAGCTCAATGAAATTACTTTTAAGAACACAAGATGAACTGTTTGGCCGATACAACTGACTCCTCGAAAAAAAAAAAATAAGAAATCCCACTTCCAAAATCGCCTCCGGACTGAACTGAATATTGCCATTATTGATCGACATTTTACTGCTCCCCAAAACAGCCTGGGGCGAAATTTCTTTTCCATCAAATTACACTCAAATTTGCCATTTAAATCAGTCACTTGTCAATTCTACGAATCCACGTACGATTTGTATTTATTTAACGAGCGCGTACTTAAGTAAACAGCTCGCTGTAGTTATTTGAACATGTAAATTGGGCAATATCTAAAAAACGTGAATAATGATCCCTCGCAAGAATGCCTGCATAATTCATGGCAGTTATCTGCATATATGATAAAATATTCCCTAAATCACCGTTCGCGTTCTACGATGCATATATTCCGCTATCTGCTTTAATGCCAACGAATTTCAACAATCCGTAACCGTTTATAAGTCCACAGCTTCCACCGACAATAATTATCCTACTACAGGTGAATCGGTGAATGTCGGTATGTCGTAAAATTCTACATCGATTAATTTCCTGTCAGATTAATTAAAATTAATTATTTACCAGGTAATGTTTTAATCTTCATTGAAACGTTCATATATTTAAAGTAGTAAATTTTTAAAAACACAAAATTTAATAGTCTGTAGTTCAAACCTTCTGGGGCACGTTTGGTAATTTTGTTTCAATTATGCCATCTCTGGTAATAAAATTTCCACCATTCAGCATGACAGGAATTGGAAAAATTCTTTTTTAAGTAATACCACTAATCGTATCATTATTTTGTATAAATTGCAGCTTTTATTATTTTTATTTACTATTTATGAGGTAATTTATTTCGCTGTAAGTCAAGTCAGGTTCAGGTGGATTAATTTTTGTATGATTATCTTGTATGTATCTTTCATGTAATTAGGCGATTGGCAACTTATTATATTTTTTATTGAGTGGAACAAACTTCATTAAGGCTGGGTCGAGGACTCGATTTAGGTACAAAATAACTAACAAATATTCTTTTCAATTGACTTGTTAAGGTACGAGTACACTGTTAATGTTATATATTTTTACAATTTGCTTATGCTAGGACAAATTCCAAAGGACGTAATCAACAAAATCTCCTGTTTAATATTAATTTGTTTCCTATCGTACAAGTATCATAATTTACTTTTTTGTTATCGTTCGTTTGCCATTTCTCTTAGTTCTGTATGGAGAGCTAACTGGCGCAAAGAAAAAAAGCAAAATAAGCATAAATCCCATTCGCAAACTTAATTAAGGTCTATAATGTTCCCTGTTTTACAATAAATCACAGGATTTGTTCGTGATTTACTTTAATAACATTGTAATGTCATTCGTGTTTCACACTTCACACTTCACACTTCATGACATTTCGTCTCTAACAAGGAAATACACTTTATTAGTTTCCTAGAATTTTAAATTAGCTGATTAATTTTAAAATGTCTTCATTGCATTGCATTGCTTTAATTTCTCATTGAAGCTGGTTTGTTTCGTCTCTTATATGGAAATATTAGATTTCTAGAATTTAGAATGTAGAATTTAGAAATTAGTTGATAATTTTAAAATGTCTTGTATTGCTTTAATTTCCCATTGAGACTGCTTTGTTATCGCTCGGTCGTAATTCTTTCGAAAACCCGATTGACTTTCAGGAAGGATAATAAATAAGTTTAAGTGAACCCTAATCTGTCCATGATTTTCTCTTTTGACAAAGTAGGTCTTAATTGTTTTAATTCCTTAGGTTGGCTAACTTTCAGAACGGGAATTACATGCTTTTGGAAATATACTCTTGGAAAAGTAAAAGTTAAAAAAATTTAAAAGCAACCGAAGTAATAATCGAGCGCACAAGGCAAGGGTAATAATATTAATATTATATATTAACTTTAGACTTAATAGTATTCAAAATATTTAGTATGTAGTCTGCAGTTTCGACAAAATTAAATGTATGACTCATTCCCTTCTTTGCCAGACCAGAGCAAAGCTTCTGACGTCAATTTTGAATTATTATTTGCAAAACTAAAATATTTAGGCTTTTCTAAAAATACTAGCTCGTGGTTTAAAGATTATGTTCAATGTCGTTTTCAATAAGTAAATTTGAATGACTTACTCAAACTACATGCACCAAAAGTGGCGTTCCTCAAGGTACAATTTTAGGGCCTGTTTTCTCTTTTCATCTTTGACATGCCTAATATTCTAAATTATTGCAAATATCGCCTCTCTTGCTAAATTTTTTTCTTCTTTTATCGTCCTCCCCTCCCTCAAATATATCGGTTTACCCCCCCCTCTACTTTTATTTTTTGTATCTTGGGATAAACCCTGCTTTCGCGATGCTGCCTTCTCTTTCTTGTGCTTCAACCTGTATCCATCTCCAATAATACTCCTGCCTTTCAAACATCTTTATCCTCCCTTCGTCCGACTTAGATATTTCCCTTCTCTTGGTCCCGCTTTTCCTTATTTCCTCCATTGCTCTTTAACTAAGATTTGCTCTGCCACACCTCTGTTTATCATTTCATACCCCCCCCCCCTGCTTCGAATCCCATCCTTTCGCTCCCTGTTATTGCCTCACTATATATTTTGGCATTGACCTCTCCAATTGCAGTGTTCTATTTATATGTCCTTGATGTATCCTTTCTAACTTCCAACTGTGTTCCATATCTTCATAGTTTCTTGGAAGTTCTCACCCCTCTTTCGGCATAGACTCCTCCTCAGCGTTCCTCCGCTCTGTTCGCCATCTTACACGTATGTGTTATGTACCCCTGGCTGCTGTTATTCTCCCTCATTACATATCCTAAATACATACATTATTTCACCTGTTCTATTTCCTCCCCTTTTCATTTCACTTGTACTCATTCTCCCTCTTCCTTTCCTAAACATCATTATTTCTGTTTTCTTTGTGTTTAGCTCTAAATCCCTTCTGTCAATGTATCTTTCCACCCCCTTCACCATTTCCTTCAACTCCTTCTCCGTCCCTGCTATTAGAACTATATTGTCCGCAAACGCCAACGACCATATCTTTTCCTTTCCAGATTTTGCTCCACCTTGTCCTTTTCTTCGAAATATCAATGACATTAGCATTCGTTGCGCTTTCACTAGATGCTAAAATGATATCAATTGAGGTAGCAGAATTATTTACAACCTTTGCCAAATCATATGAGCCTAATGCAGACAAAAATTAGAAGTTTGTCTTACATCAACCTGTCTATGTTTAAGTCTCCTACACATATCAAGTCATCACAATGGGGGATAATAGCTGTGAGAGTATCCTCAAATAGCGCAATGAAATCACTGTAAGTATCGTTAGTTGCCCTATAGACATCATCAACACATCTTTGTGAGATATGTCCAATTCCAACGATAATTGTTAAATCTGTATTTAAAGAAACCAACGTATATGTTTTAGATTGTTTAATATAAAAGCAAACAGCGTAGAGTATATAGCCAGGAATAGAAATGTTTCACTCAATATATCAAAAATATTTTAATTAAGGCTATAATATCAAAATTAAAACAACAATTAAAACAAACAAAAACAAACTCCTTGAAAACTACAAAGTTATTGTTTAAAGATCTAATATTTAAATAAAACACTGAAATTTGACATAAGGAGCTGTGTGTGCAAAATGTATTCAACTACAAATTAAATCACAATAATATTCTCTTTTATTATTAATTTACTAAATCTTACTGACATTCAAAAACAATTTAAATTTAAATATAAACATATTCCTAGTTTAATTAACAGTGATATCTAATTGACGATAAACGGTGAGTTGCCAATTATTGCAAGCCTTTGACTATTAATATTATTTAAATAATCGAAATAAACGCCTACGTAACACAAGGCAAAAGAAGCACGACTGCTAGCTTGGGTTGGGCTGTTTATTCACGCAGCCTCCATACAACTATAAGTCTTATTCAACTCAATTAGAATTATATTTTTCTGCAACTAATTCGAAATAATCAGCACTTTTATTAGGCAACTCGAGTAAAATAAAACACTAGAACTTATTACAGTCGTCCGCTGGATTATTTTAAAGCATGTCTCCAAGAGAAGTGAATCGACGTAGCTGGATTAGTATTAGACTGTCACAAGATAACTCCTTCGGAGGCACGAACGACTCGAGGGACCCCATTTTTCAAGTTGTAAAACCTTCACATCTGCTGACTCAACGTTCAAACCAAATATACGAAAACGTGTGCCTTTGAAATATTACACGACAAAGACGATTTAAATGTGTAACGCATTTTTCATAACTGACACGCGAAACATAAACACGACAATGGCGCATCTCATTGGACCTAGGAGTTAATCAATATGTTATGAGGTTCCGTTAAATATGTTTGTGCAGTAAATAATTTGCTTATTCGACTCTATTTTGACAACAACAATCTAATAGGACCCTAGAACTTAAAACAGAGTGGACGCTAGTTTCAATGCAATGGACGCACCCATTCGAAAGTATCGCATCGCGTAGTTTATTGCATCGCATATCAACTAGCGTCCACTCTATTTTTAAAGTAATATATAAATAATATGCTTGTCAATTTTACGATATGATTTGCAATGACTGTAGCAAACTTAAGAATTTACCAGTTCATATTAAACGGTTCATTAATCCAACATAACTGGATACTTTGAAACTTCAGTCATGAAATCGAGACGATAAATTACTACAACACATTTTCTTCTCCAAACGTAGTCTTCGAATTGAAAAACACTTCGAACAAAACTCACGTAATTTGTCTTACTTGACGCCCCAATTTGCATTTTCTCGATGTTTAAATTTTCAGCGAGCAGGTTAACAAAGAGACGTCTCCAGATTCTGCATTGGGTTCGTGCGTAATGTAATTAAGATGCACAAATTGGCGTTCAGTCAGTTTCGGTAATTTGAACTGTTGTTGTTAATTGGCCTACTTCGCGTCTAACAACGTCCGCCGCGCGGATACGAATTTATTTGATCCAAAATGGCGGTAGTTTAATATCGCTGCCAGGAAAATTAATTAACGCAGGCTCAGCTATAATGCGTCGCGGAAAAACGTAAGAACGTGAATTTAAAATTAGCAGCGGCGAGAAGAAATCAGTTTAAAACTCCACGTGCGACGTAAAATTAATTTGTCTGGGTCGCTTTTTGTTTCGTATTTTTTAGAATCGTTTTTAAATTATTCGAAAACGATGAAGCTGTTAATTACGTTTACGAAATTATTATCCTGGCAAGTAAATGATTGGAAAAATTGTGTGTTTCTAATTTTAAGCGATTGTTATTCTCCACAGATGAAGATTACTTATGTTGTAATTCTTATTAATCATGTTTTATATAAATATACAATCAAAAATCAAATACTTTGCGATAAGAAATCAATAATATTTCTTTACATCGCACCAACTCGTAGTGATAAATATATATTGGTAATAAATAGCTCGTCATTTATAATCTTGACCTGTGTCAACTAAGATCATTCATAATTCAATACCTCACGAGAGATAGCTATTGATTAATGTAACTTGACCAGTGTTGGACGAATATTATTTGATGCTCTGCAGTGTATTACACCGACAAAGTACACCCGATATCAGTTTCATGTCTCGGGAAGATTTTACTGGACTAAATTATTTATATTTGGAACGATATGGACAACTTTACAAAGAAATAATAATAATGATGTGCAAAAAAAGTTGTTTTTAATAATTCATTAGAAACACAAACAATAAATTATTATTATTTTTAATTAATCCTAAACATTGTAACTAAGACGTAGGAAGCAGTATAAACCAATCTATTAAATTTGAATGATTAACGACATTCTTTCGAAAATTGCAAAACCAACAATTATTGTGTTAAGTTGCAACGTTGTTCATAATATCAAGCTTTTTTGGTATTGGAACTAAGAATTTGGTTTCTAAATTCGACAGCAACGAGAGTCAAACAGATCATCACTAAAAAATCCAATTAAATACTTCAACTCAGAAATAGAAATAAAATTCGATAAAAATACTATGGATCCACAATAGAAGATATAATCCCCAAATTACAAAGAAACTTATCGAGGGAGTTGACGCTGATGACTTAACTAAGCGAGTTGAAACCAGTGCGCCAAGGAGGAATTGACATAGTACAACTAAATTATCCATACTGAAGATATTCATTGAAAACTTAACATGTCTTATAATAGCGGATTGGTTATTAACTTTTGACTTCTTACATTTGAAAATATAAGTCATATCACCTATTTAATTTCTATCTGAGGTAGTCGAGATCAATTTTAAAAGTTCTGATTAAAATTACTTTTTATTATATTTCAATGATTTTCAATTAAAATTACTTTTCAAGTCACATGTGTCGTATATATTAATTATTACCATGCTATGTCGTCCACAAAGCCTTAAACATGCCTATCTCTTGGACAACTGAAGGACCACTCCGTACTAGGCATAATCCCAGAAAATCTGGATGGTTCGATAGTTATTGCTTCGAAGATTAGTTATATTCAATTACCATACCATAGTTAGCAAGAAGATAATAATAGATAAAAATTTATCACCCCACCTTTCAGTACAATTCATAAAAGAGTGCTCAAAGAACAATATTAGTTTTATTCTTCACCGAGCAACTCGTATTTGATGCAACCCTTCTTGGTAACATTTATAACACCATTGAAGAATGCATCGAGTTTACTATTCACATTTCCTGCTTTCATTTCAACGAAACATTTGTACAAAAACAGGAGGCTTCGTTTATAATTGCATCCTCACAGTCCATTCGTACATCACATTTGGCGCCCAACATGGGGCATTATTAACGTACACATTATACATTCTTGTTTACGCATAACACAAAGTTTCTTGCCCCTTTGAACTCACATACAAAGTCTGCTAGTATGTTTGTTCCAAAGTTAACGTTTGAAGGAATGGTTATTATTGAGCGAAATTTCCAAAGTAGCCTCGGGTACCTTAAGACGCGAAGATATTGATTTGGAAACAATCGTATGTTCGTTCAACGTATGCAACTGAACTGACCTTTGTCGTGGTTACAATGTGGATACAATCCACAATATGATTGGGAATGGAATTAATTAAATTAAATAATAAAATATCATATACCAATGAAAATAATTACGATATGTGAAAATTAATTTCGACTGTTATTAAATATGTTTTATAAATATAAGGATTGGGTTGTGAAATGAATGAGGGTGGCCAAACACGTTTCATTTTTTAATTTCCTTTGACTGTTTCATTGTACGTTTCAGATTAAGCAGGTCGAGGTGGACTTTCACGTGACTGTTGTTTGTGACATGGAGAAATCTAGCATCATCATGACGTTGACGTGAAGTTTTGTTAGGTGTAAAATGGTATAAAGGCTTTCATCGATATTATCTAGTATCTAGTATCAAGATCAGCCAACCAATGTGCTTGAAAGAACACTATTCTGTTCGGATTTAGACGATCCCCAGGCTTCGTAAACTGACCACCTAACAACCCAACGCAACACAACCCAACCAAACCCTTCTTTACGATGCGTTTTGCCAAAAATTTCCATGACAATGCCATAATATCCCATGCTTGTAAATTACGCGGAACTTCACTGGTCATATCACAGATATTCTAGAATACTTACACTGCGTTATGTTCACCATAACGTTTATTTGTTAACTATAATGTATGTTTCAATTATTCACGTGCGACGTTCTATGGCTTTCACCTTTGGTGAACATGCTTTTGACAACGTTTAAACCATATTTCGTTGGGTTGGATTGGGTAAGGTTGGGGGCTGGGTAGAATAAGCAAAAAAATTAAAACAAATTACAACAAGATTTTCGTAGTGAACTAGAAATATGTTACAAGTGAGTTGAGTAATTTTTTAAAGGTGGTGACGTGCTACACGAACACCCCGGAACTATTTACTGGCTATTGATTTCGTCGCACTATTCTTGCACGCGCGGGTGCAACACTGAAAAACTTTGGTGGTGGAAATCAACTCCAATGATGAAAACTTAAATTGCAAATTTCCTAAACAAAAAAAATTAATGATTGGTAAAACCATCGTCCACTAGATTCAAGACGTTCAAACAGCAATTTCAGAATACAACCCTGATTAACGAACTATATTTATTTTTTCAATATTTATAAGAATTTCATTTAATGATCCCTCTCATTAAATGAAATTCTTATAAATACTGAAAAAATAAATATCACACTATCTATATCTCATTTAACTCATTTAACTCACATCCATGTTGTTCCATTTCCATCCTTTTTACTACTCTCCTCCTTCTTCCCCTTTATGTTTTCTAATATTTCTAGTCCCCCTCCGTCTTCTCCTATAATTCTTCTCAAATCTTTTCCTTTCTTCTTTTCGTCTTCTTTCAGTTTTATTTCCTTACACTCTTTTCCAAAGGAATTATCTGTTGTCATTCTCATCCATCCAGTACTTGTTGTATTTCTCTTCGCATCTACACATGTACCTTGCTAGTATTTTTTCGTCTTCTATCGATCTCCCTCCCCATAAGTATCTTGGTATCCTCCCCTCCACTTTTATTCTTTTGTACTTTGCGTTGTACCTCACTTTCCTAATGTTTCTTTCTACTTCTTGTGCTTCTACCAGCTTTCATCTCTTCACTATCTCCCTCTCCACTTGTTTTCCGTCTCTTCTTCTAATTTCTGCCTCTTCTACTGATATCCTTGCCTTTCAGAACATGTTTACCCTACATTCTTCCCATTTGGATAGTTCTCTTCTCTTAATCCCCATTTTCCTTAGCTTTTCCAATACTTTCTTAACTAGGCTATGTTCTTTATATAGCAGAAATATTAGACCGAATGTCGTATAGTAGGTGTTTTTACAATTTATATTTTTAATTTGTTTCAAAACCTAGATCTGACATATTGTTTTAATTCTTTATCTGAGTATCTAAGTAATGTATAATTTTCTTCTTGTTTTGTTAAATATTTGGTCAAAATCCATCATTCATCTATCTATTTATGAAACTATTTTTTCCTTATATTTATATAAAAACTGTAACAATATATATAACGAGTTTTAATAAACTATTACTTTTTGATCGATTTACTGACAAATACAACAAATTTCTAATAAGAGCTCAATAGCGCTCGAATTGCTTTCGCCGTTGTAAACAACAAATGTTGATTAAGTAATAAAATAGAGTACACCCGACAAGTCAGGGCTGAAATCTTAGAATAAATATCGCACGTAAGTACAGCGATAAGAAAACATACGCAGCGAAAAGTACTGCAAACTTTCGTCCGCCATTGCAATTTCTTTAAGCAAACAACGACTGGCTCAGCAGCCATGCATAAAAAACTCATTTACGGGACAAAAATGAAATTGTTGGCCTGACACCACGTTCGCAAATTGGGCAATGAAATAATTAAGGCTAAGAAACGGCGGACTTTTACTTTGATTAAAATGTTGGCGTCGTCAGTTGGGAACGCCGTTTAATTTACTAGCGGCTTGTGTGTGGTGCGTTTTAATTGTATATTCGGGACGTGTTTATCGACTGAAATCAAACATACTTACATAAACGGCACAAAGTATCCACTCATTAAATAAATTTTAATTAGCATATTGCCTATACAAACATACGCATTCTTGCGTTGTCACTGTCATTTAATCAATATCTTTATTTGATGATGCCACGGTCATTATTATAAAGATTTTCGAACATAATAAAGCATTTTTCCCGCATTCGAGCAACGTTGAACCTGCATGTGGCTTCTATTTAATTTAACTTTATTGGAATTTTTTATAATGCAAAAAATAAGCGGTGGAATAATCATTCGTTCAACCAACGGGGGAACCAAATTGGGGTTGAAGAAATTTATTAATAAAAATGAGATCGCGCGGTGGGGTACATATTACCCCGTGCGTTTCGTGGAAGACACGCGTTAGTGCTGACCTGCGTGCAGGATTGCATGTAGGTGGACTTCGTCGAACACTAATGATTAATTATTATATTATAATGATATACCGCACAACACTGAATAAAACAGCATGTATACTTGGTTAAAACAAAAAACTTTTTTCAGGAAAAATATAACGAAATTATTTCAACTTTAGTCTATTTATTCGAATGTGATTAATTAACGTAGTTGCGCGTTTTAGACGTCTTTGTGTGTGGTACAACTTGGTCGAATAATGGCTTATTGACAAATTTACTGCCGAGCGCAATAATACACTTGAGTACTAATTTAACTTCGTAAACATTTTAATACGTTAGTGACTCATCAATAACCGGACGTTGTTCCAGACAACGCAATGTAAATATCAACCCATTTCGTTTGCAAGTAAATTGTTTTTATTGGCAACACGTTCGGCACGTATATCACCAGGCTCTTTTTATCGTGTATCGCCAGACTGTTATTATCGATATTAATTGTAAATATTTTCCATTTTATTTCACACTTATTAACTACCTAGGCAATGTTTATCATGAAGTCCAGGATACTTCATAATAAGTACCCATCTAAATAAAAAAAAATATTTCGATACAAGTTTGGGGAATTGGGGAATTGGGGATTTGGTAGGTAAGGTGGTCCTAGGGCTTTTGTCTCAAAGATAAGCAAAAAATCACAATCAATATTTATTTTAATTAGACAGCGAATAAAAATGCAGTAGAAATAGATCAACAAGGACATGCGACCAATTTAAAACAATATCTGGAACGACAGATATAAATAATGAAACAAGAGTCGTAAAGAAAATACTGGAAGTAATAAAAATAATATCAAGATGCATTCATCTTGATATCCAAGGTTTCCCTTGGTATGTTCTGTTGCTCCAGTCAACAGAACATACCAAGGGAAACCAAGATGGTTTGGCCATATAATCCAAGGATGAGACGGAGGAAGGAAATGTGGAAATGTGGAAAGTGATGGCGAGGAATCACGACAGGAGTGAATAAATAGTGGACATGTGTGACAATATCAAATCCAACGCCCCAACCGTCATATAAGCATAAGGATAAAAAAAGAAATATATTAAAAATTTTAACGAAAATAATTATAGTAAAATGTTATCATATTAAAAACTTTTTATTGATCGCACTGATTTTGTGTCCTATTCTGGTGATGATTCCTTTCAGCAATGCTTGTCATTACTCATTACATCAACTTTATGTTGATATGGTTGCTCAAAATTAAAATGTAATTATCTAAAAAGTTTATTTGGTTGTTGATCTCTATCCCTGAAGTCAATTATATATTTTATATTTAATTGTTAAATAGGTTGAGGACGTATTCTTGTTGCGTAACTGGTATTGTAGTCAATCGTCCACCTATCTTTAATAAAAATTGTGGTTTCATGTTTAATTTATTTATAAGATTTATTTCCAAGTCTCCTAAAACTAATAGGTGCTCCCATCTCTAGGCCATCAACGTGTGGGTAATTTTTTTGTGAAACTGGAAATGTGTGCCCTGTGTAAAACCAATGGCAGTTAGAAATTCGTTTAATGGTAAATTTTTATACAATTTTGTTTTATTCCATTTATTTTTAATTACATCTTTAACTATTGTTTTAGGTATATTGGTGAACATTGAGATTACATCAAGTGATATGAGGGTGTAGTTTGGTGGTATAGATGTGCCGTTCATACTTTATGAATGATGTAGTACTGTGTTTGATTAATAAATTTTTTTATACAATTTGTTAGATATTTTGATAATTTTCCTATTGGTTGTTGTACTGATGCAACTATTGGTCTTAGTGGGATACCATCCTTATGTATTTTTGGTTTGGTGTAAATTTGGTGGTTGTGTGTTATTAATTTTGAGTTCCTTACATACTTCCGGTGGAAGGTAATTATTTTCTTCCTATTTTTGATTAAGTTGTTGTTCTTGGCTTGTAGTATCTTCGTAACGTTTTTCTTTAAATAACTTGTACGTTTTTTATCATTTAAAAGCTTTAGCATATTGTTTTTGTAATCACCAGTATCCATCATAGTTTTATTACTTTTCAACGTTTAATATGGCGATTTGTGGGTAATTTTTGCTGAATATTTTAATTTTTTTAATGTTATTGATGGTTTGCTGTTCATTTGCTTTATTATTATGTTTGATATTTTTGTTCTTATAGTTATAAATTGTTTGTAGTTTCTGTCCTTATATCAATTTTATGCTCATTAGGAAATGTCTCAATTACAGCGTCAATATTGGCAATGACGTCATCAGTCCGTATTGTGTTTTTTGGATTTGGAATTGCCTAATTAGGTCCTACTTTTAAAGTATCTGTAATTGTCGTTGGGTAACATTTAAAAAATTTAATAATTTTTACTAATAATTAGTTGCTTTATTTTTTTATATATCGATTCTTTATTAAATGAAATTGTTTGCGTTTCAAATTTTTGGTGTTTATAATATGTCGTCGTTATAAATTAGTTTTTGTCTCAAAATTGCTAGCATTGCACAATTCGTTTTAAGAGATCTGTAAATAAAACTACAACTTTTTAAAAAATATATGGACGATTGTTGTACCAGTAGAGCAATCAAACTCATAAGCCCTCAATACAGAACAACAACAAGTAAAAAAGCAAAAACAGCACTCATTAATAATAATTACCTCATTCTTTTAATAAACAAACTATTTAAAATTACTATATACAAATTATACAATAAAAATAAACTAAAAACAAAACTAATACACAAATTAATAAATATGTCACACCTATAACAAAAATCCAGTAATAACATTGTCAAACTTTAAAATTTCACTATAGCTCATAAAATCCACAATAACATAAAGAAATATTTTATATTATACAAAACTTAAAGATAAAATATCCACTACCAAAAATTCACATGATTTTAAATATAAAATATCATGTGCAAATTTTGATAAATGTTATTGGGACAATGCAACTAATGGATGATATAATAAATGGACATAAAATATAAGGAAAGGACTTGACAAAACGACAAAACAGATATAAATAACCCCTCACACACTTATTTTTAAATTAAATTGAATAACGAAATTGCCAAAGCATTAAATGGCCATGGAAACGAATGCCAATACCGCATAAATACATTTTATTAAACGTGTTAAAAACTTAATAATAACTAGACATGGTAATCGCAAATACATTGTAAATATCTCAATGTAAATTCAACAAAACAACATTAGTGCATGAAACCAAGAAAGCTAGGTGTTCAAAGGCCAGGATGGCGTCAACCTTCCACGGAGCCTTTGAAATACGAACAAATTTACGACTTCACATCAAAAGGACAGGTAATCAAGGGAAGAACCCGCGCACATCATTTTAAATTCAGAAGTGCCGAATTGTGAAAATAGTCTTTCTGTATGCGTTTGCGAGCGTTTTGATCAATTCAAAAAAAAAAACTATTCGGCAGAAATATCACGTGCAATTATTTATTAAAATTTGGAAAATAAAATTACTTTATTGATGAACAATATATGAATTAACTATATTAAGATTTCTTAGGACCTTAGTCTTAAATCGGATATCCGCATTATAAATCAAAATTTAACTCAACGCTAAACGTTACACGAATTCAATTCTTAAAGTCATTTGCAACGAAAAATGTTACACTCTTGGATTCGTGAAACCTGGACTGCAAGTAGTTCTAGTAGAGATACAAAAAAAAAACAATAAATTTAATTGTTATGGGCGCCGCAAAGCTTAATTATCAGTAAGATTGTGTTGGCTGATCGACATAGAAATAAGTGAACCAAAAATGGTATGAACAACTTCTTCATAGGTAAATTTTCGGCACGAACCGTAATGTAAGTACACATAAGGTAACAATGGAAACAAAAATAAATTCTTAAACGCAATAAGATAAAAAAAATAACGCAATGGACTGTTCCCAGTAAAATAGATGGCAATGATTTTAATCACGTAGCAGTTGTTCCAGACTCTAATAAGTTTAAGCTCATGCGATCGACTGGAAAACTAATGCCAAGTTTTATTTTCAGCATTTGCAGCAAAAGATACTTACAAAGTTAAACTTTGAATCGTAGCAGAAAAATATTAAAAACGGTGCGCCATTTCATTTTTTTATATTACGACCACATTGAAAATATCAAAGAGGAAGTACGTGAAAATGATTTAACGGCGAAGATTCATTGCACGCTTGGAGGTCGCGGTAAACGAGCAAACAAAAAAACTTTGCACTGGTTTAATAAAATTAATTAAATGGTGCAATAAGTGTATGAGTCTAACACATTGGAGTAGATTATTTACACAAACTAAATTATATTTTTCTGTCGCTTCCTCATTTGTCAAATTTAATTAAATCAGATGGATTTAACTCGCGCTCGCAATTTATATTTTTTGACACAATGAACCAGGTGTTTAATAGATCAAGAAGGGTTTGTTAGCAAATTGCGAGTTGATACGAAATTGCTTGTCATAGTAGTTTTAAAGCGATTTTAATAAATAAATAAATAATAAACAATAAAAATTGTTGACTATTTTAATAAACGTGATATCAACCAGTTTTCAGGAAAATTTGCTGAAATAACCAATAATCAATAGCCATCAACAATTAATTATCAACCTAAAATGTAATATAGAGCTTAATAAGAATTTAACAATTTATTACATCCCACCAATAAACGCTGTGGCTTCATACCTGAGTTTTCAGTTGAATGTGTTTCAGTGTCACTTCTAATTCTTTGCCCTTGTATGACCAGATGTTTTGTTCATTGGTTTTGTATTTTAGACTTAGTTTAAAAAAACAATTTAAATTATTTGAAACTAAACAATTGTGTTATTCGCCATTAACCTCCAGAACCAACTATTTTGTTTCATACTCAAGACTGTAAGAAAGGCTCGAAGCAGATTTGTAAAAAAAGACATCTTCCTGCATCTGTTGATATGTTCCAAGATGTAGCCTTGACAGTTCTTCGATATTCTCTACTACTTTGTTAAACATTACATTATTATTCTTCGCATTTACCTTCGGGCGACGATTATTTATTTGGCTTCTTGAACTAGTGGATCGTCATAGTTAACATATTATATAGTAGACGTACTTATTTGCAGAAATTCCGATAATATTGTTTGTGGTTACTGACTATGACCAGAGCCTTACCCTAGTGCTCCAGTCCTTCAAATTACTTTGATGCTTCTAGGGAACGCCGCGCCGGATTAATTGGTTCCTGTAATTTGTCCAGAAACCGCAATCCTCTAGGAGGTTCATCCCTCGCATAATCGATTCTGTAAACTCGAAAAATCCAAATGGTCAACTCCACCAACAACACCACAAACGTTAAAGTTTCTCAAATGGACTAAATGGATTAAATTTATCACCACATCAAAAAGTACAAATAAATGTGTTGTTCGCATCTATCTCTTGTATTAAAATTATATTTTTTATTTGTATTGTGCACTTCGTGTATTTACATTTGTCAATTTCCCCTCCCCGTTTGTAAACTCGGATGTGCCGAAATTCACACTTGCGGTTGTTGACAATAAGGCGAACGTTAAGAAAATAAAACGTAAATGTTTTTACGTTGTTTATAATAAAACTCTTTCGAAAACCACTAAACACATAACGGCGAATTCTATTCGCACATGCTGCTCCACTTTGAAGTTAAATCAATAGTTAAAATCACATAGCCGAGAACTTGAGGTATCCGAATTTCAAAGAGTATTTTTTTTACAATGCGCCATTTGAAATGAACAAATAACGCAGAATGATTACGCACGAAATTTTCGCAGCTCTGCTTTCATTAGTTCCATTAGCGGTCGGTCATTTCTTTGGTCGATTTTCATTCGGACCTTGTTGTGTTTTCATTAACTCGAATCGTATACTGCGTTTATTTTTATTTTTCACCCCAACAGTTGAATTATATCAAAATATTAACGGTGAATATTTCTCGAAGCGTACAATCCTGTTTTAAACAACCTTATTATTTCATCAATTGGTTACTTATGTAGCAACTAAAAATTATATAATTGAATAGTCTTAAATTCTTTAAATAACATCATAGATGATTTTTAAAATGCTGAACAACAGATGGCAAAGTTTATATTTTTGTTTTTGAATTGCATTGATTTACTTTCTGTCCCCATTTTTCAAATTATTTTTAGTATATATTGGACGAATGCTGTGTATACAGCAAATGCATCGCTATTGATTGGATATGAACTGATAAATTGTTTCAAAAATATAAATAATTATAAAAAATATTTTAAATGCAAACTAATATTTAATTATATTCGCACGTTCTAGTTTGATGTGAATCGCTGTGCACTAAAGAATAGCAACAGTTGCTTATTTATTCGTCTGCAGTTAACGTACACGAAGTAGTGTTCTCCTTCTGAGTGGAATAGAAGGCTCAGAGAAAATCATTATGTCTAAGTTAATGGTAGTTTACGTATAAAACTTGATCTAAAGACAATTTTTTCCCATCAATCAAATGAGTGATGAATTTACATACTAGAGGAATAAATTCCAAGTTAAGTGATGCTAAAACCAAAGATATAGTTGTAGGTACTGGAGAAATTGATTTAGTAAACGATGGCCCAGATTAATAGGTGGATTGGAAAGAAAGCTCGTCCATGTTATTTTTCAAAATTCCCCCATGTCCTAATGGCCAAAATGAATGTTAGTGATTAATTAATATTTGATTAATGTTATCTATCTTTCTTATACATGAAATTACAAAGATACTGTTGAAAATACTGAGGAAATATGATTAGATGAACCATGGACAATGAACGATCAAAAAATGTTTAAGTGAAGCTCATCAATGGTAAATTTCCAAAAATATTAATAAAGAAGAACGAGAAGTGATTCGCTGCTGTACGTTGTAATATGTCACAGCAAAAAATCTAATTGGGCATGAAAATCTAAATGATCCAGTGAAATTCATCGATTACAATTGTCTTTACTATTAGACGAGGAAGTATATGAAGTCTTGTGCATTTAACAATTAAACTCAAAATTAGTACAAAATCCTATGTGGATAGCTACTTAGTAAGGTGATGAGTCAAATAAGCAAGTGCCTCGTGTTACGTCACTTGTCTTGTGAGCTTTGCATCGTTAATTACATTCATTCTATTACTTGCAATAGGTACTTTTATCATTATTCAAAAAAGTATGAAATTAATGCTTAGAAAAATGTGCGACACTTCATACCTTTTGAACATTTACGCGAATATTTCGTAAATAAAATAATATAAAAATGAATTTAAAAAATACCACAACAATATAAAAAAAAGCATCTGCGTGGTTCACATCAACGCCGCCAGGACGAGTATTGAACGATCCTATAACGAACCTGTGCAAGTTATGGTTCCTGCAAATTTTAAATTAATATTTAAGATCGGATCGACTTTTCAGGATTTGCAAGGTATGTAGTTTAGTTATTGATCATGTCCATAGTTTTTAAAACATATATTAGATTAGATATAAAAATATATTTCTTGGATATGAGAGTTTTAATGTTTCATTGAGCATCTCAGGTTCAAACTCGTATGCAAGTGAAAAATACACAAAAGAATAAAAATTAAATTAGTACACTCTTCTTTTCCAACACTTTTGAAACGAAACAAATTACACAAAAACAGATTCTATAAGAAAGTAA
The DNA here is from genome assembly GCA_959613385.1 of Geotrupes spiniger. NCBI lineage: Eukaryota > Metazoa > Arthropoda > Insecta > Coleoptera > Geotrupidae > Geotrupes > Geotrupes spiniger. Next base: position 10,499,219 of record OY390735.1, on the reverse strand, counting down.
ATAAGCGCAAATAAAAAAAAAATTATTAAAGAAATGGGAATAAAAAAGGAAAAACATGTAAACGAACACAACGAATTATAAAATGACGACGCAACATAATATAGTTGAATAAAATAAAATATAAAACTCTAAAATGTAAAAAGAAAACTGAAGATTATAATAATTTCATCACATAATAGCATTACATTTATTTTCTATTTCCATCGGTTTCTTATTTCAATGGTTTTAGGAATGCATATTTGTCGATTTTAATGTACATTTAACACAACCCAATTTAATACAACCCAACCCATTGCACCCAGCATGAAAAATTATTTTGTTTCATGCTTTTTTTATATTTTGAAAATGTCCCAATATTTTTAATGGGTTGGGTTAGTATGAGTCGGGTTCGGTTGGGTTAGGTTATTATATTACATTATACATAATAGAATTGATTGATTTACAACCACACGTTTGTCACAATAATTGCCTACTTATAATAATCTAATAATTGTCGTGAATCACACGCATTTTGTTGGTTAATAAAGTTTATAACATGTTGCAAATGTTACCTTTTGAAATAAAGGCACGAAAATGGCGTAAAATGATCTGCGAAATTTAAGGAGGCAATTTGTTTTTATGGCTGCAGGCGTCTGTAAACTGTAAACTGTAAACAAATTTCGTCGTACAATGAAATCGCCTTTAACTTTTTTAGCGATATAGTAAGTTGAGGCAAAGAACTTTGATAACCAAGGTAAAATGCCACGAGCATAGCCACGGTTGCTTTTGCTAGTGTTGTCGAATTTTTATCGAACATTTTTTTAATTCACTTCCATTAATTTTATTTTATATTTCCTGTACATTTGCATCGTTTAAATGCAACAGAAACCTTTGAAATATAGACAAACTGAAGTTATTACATGCTATGCTGTGCTATTGCATTACGTTTATTGTTTATTGCATTCGGTTCTTTATTTTAATGGTTTTAGTGGTGCATATTTGTCGAATTAATCCAACCCAACCTATTGCACCCAGCATGAAAAATTATTCGGTTTCATTGCATTTTTTATAACTTGACAATATCTGGCACGACCCAATCATATTCAACCCAATTCAATTTAATCCAGCCCAACGTTACACACCCAGCATGAACAATTATTTTGATTTAAACTCTTTTTTTACATTTTGAACATGTCCCAGTAGTTTGGTTGGGTTGAGTTGGGTTGGGTTGAGTCGAGTTCGGTTGGGTTGGGATGGGATTTCATTATTATATTATTTTTTTAATTTATTCATTGATTGATTTAAGTAAAATTATAAAGTAAACGAATTGATGTTCGTCTAATTTATTTATGTAATTTTTGTTTTCTTATACTTGCTTATTTTTGACTTAAAATTCTCAATTCTATTTTAAAAAATAAAAATATAGTTTAATTTTGTTTGCATTTTAATAATTTTCACATTTACTCGTTATTTTAAACTTCTGTTTTGATTTGATTTACTTATATTATTTTTCTCTTATTTTCCGGTAAGTTCGTAATATGCAATTTTAATTAATTTGGGATGAAAAAATTACATTTTTGCAATTTTTTAGTTAATTATTTGTAAAACTCTTTTCATTCTTGAAAGAAGGATGATGAAAATGTATAAAGTTTCGCATATTTTGAATGTTTCCATAAAGGTTTGTTGTAAATCACATAGTATCTGAAAGCTTTCATGAAATTAACGTAATTATATTTGTATTTGAATAATTGGTGAAATGATTTCAGAAATAATAATTGAATCAAAGAAATATTTTTAAATACAAACTAATTCATTAAACGAACATCTAAATCGTGTTTTTAAACACGAGCAGCGAGCAAAATTAATTGTATTTTATGGTCGGTGTTAGGGACCTAATTTTTAAAGTTAATTGATCGAAATGCTCGCCTATTTTATTATCGAGGCATTATTTATTTAGTTTGCGACTGTACATCAACCTACATATTTCATGGAATGTTGTACAATACCAACTGAGCTTAATGCAACCCAACCAAATCCAATTTGACTCAACCAAAATCAACCCCAACCTAAACCCTAACCTTAAGCCAACCAACCTAACTTACTAACATACAAATAAAACATCGAGTGATATTACTAATAATAATGTTGACGAATCCAAATGGATGTAAATCAAATTTTGTACCAAATTAGTAGCTTTGGTGATTCCACTGTTGATGATATCGATTATTGAAGAGAATTTATATCGAATATGGATTTCTACATTAAAAACTCGAATCAATCCATTATTGTCATCTTCAACAGAAGAAAAAAACAATTAAACAATTTACACTAAAATAGGATATTTCTATTGCGCTATAGATCAGGATGTTTTCCAAAAAACTCTGTTTCATCTCTGTCTAAAGTCATACCGTATTAATAATTTAATAAAGGACGCAGTATCTACGAATATATTTATGACAAAGTTGCTTTTTAGTTGAACCAAACACATTTGTTGGTGCCAATGTTTATTAGCTTTTGGTGCCTATTGATATGGCGACGAGAGATAAATAATTATCAGGTTGGTTTTGTCGACTGGTATGAAACGGTCGTTCGAACCTAATATGATATAACAATGAAGTTTTTTGATTTAAAATTTCCACACAATATATTTTGAAATTTTTACGTTTTCATCATATACGAGATTCAAGCACGTAGTCAAATAATAAAAATATACAACTAACCGAAACTTATGCTGGACGAATAGACTGTGATAAAAATGTGCACATCTGTTCACACCTAATTAATGATGTAATGAATACTAAACACTTTAAATATAAATTCACAACGAATTAATTACCCGGCGGGTAAAAAAACGACACGCAACTTTCAAGTAAAATTCGAAAGTGGACACCAAGAAAATGGCACGATTCTTCACAGTGAAGAAATTGGAAGCGAACAAATAAATAATTTGGGTAATTTCAGACTCTGTCACGACCGGAGTAGGGTCCAAATAAAATCCCACCATAACAGTAAATCTGTCTACTCTCGTCGGCAATTGTTTATTTATTTATTTATTTGTCTTTTCTCTGTGACAAGAATTCATCAGAACTAATTTGTAAATGTCCCATTCATTTATGCGAAATAAATTAGTCATTTTCAATTTAGTGCGATTACAATATGGAAATGCTGAAAATGGAAAAAGACCATTTCCTCAGGGCATACGCAAAAATTACAATCCAAGTTAAATTGAAATTAGAATATTATCGAAAACGCCAAGGGACATTCCCGCCACAACTTTGAGCTTTTGTGCGCGACGCTAACGAAAAATTTAACGTTTACAATGGAAAATTGGCGGCGAGCGCTCCATTCTCCGTCTATTTAATATTTCAATGCAATAAGGTTCGCGCGAATTTGCATAACGCGTTGAAAGTGAACCGGTGTGGGAAAACCGCAAAAACTGAAACGCACGACATTGTATAATACGCGTATAAAAGCGATACTAATCGGGGAAAAATTTCCCCCCACGCTTGTGTAAATATTCCGTGAATAATAAAACTAAAGCATGATGAAAAAGGGTCAGGTGGAAGCGGTGGTCCCCTGAAAGTTTCAGCACACGGAGAAATACCGATACGAAGTTGCCGTTCAAATTCAAATTTGTGTTTGTGAACTTTGGCTCGGGGCAAACGCCGAGTTATAGGTGGGTGTGCGTTTTTAAAATTGGGAAAAAAAAAACTCCGAAAATACAAGTTAAAATACAGATTCGTTGAAAAAGGTTTCAAGTCAAGTTTAAGAAAGTTTTTTCGTTTCTAATAAATCTAGGACAAGAATTATATGAAAATTAGTACAGTTACGTTCCAGGATTTCGATCCCGAAATTTTATAAATATTAAATTTTTAAAATCGAACATTAAAATTAATGGAGTCGCGCATCAAAATCTGATTATTCGAAGTTTCGTTCGTAAATATGTACATATTCAGGTCCAATAATTATTTTAATTATGCGTCTTAAAAATTTGAAAGGCAAATATTCTTAATTCGTGCGATATTGGAATCACAAGAAAATTTATCTCGATTTTTCCCGGTTGCTCCGTGATAAAATTTGTTATTAAAATTCTCCGTTTTCATCTTATAATCAAACTGCCTGAACATCGATTGAATATGAATAACTTGTAAAATTAAAATGTTCGTAACGGTTCAGAAAATCAGTAGCTGTTGGCTTACGCTGAATTAAAATTAAATTTTACTAAAAGTAATTAGAGTATAAAATAGAGATAAGGTGGATTGCTTGGTTTTGGAGAAAATTAATGAAAGAAATTGCGAATATAAATGCATTAGGTGGGCGTTATTACGATTACTTAATTAATATTAATAATCAAAGGTTTGTAGCGGAATAATTTCCAACTCGACGTTTATTTGATGTCTTCCTTGATAAAAAGCACCAAAGGCGTATGTATGGCAGCCTGGTACTCATACAAAGATTCCCAACCAACACATAATACAGCTAATACTATACATAGAGTTACTTGCCCCCTTTCACGAGGGCGTCAGATCCCACGTTGGCTCTTGTAGCTTTCCTTGAATTTGTCATTATATATATATGTGCTATTGTAACATAGAAATGGCGCTTAATCAAGTGCACCTGGCGCTGTACCTGAATGAATAATCGTTATCGCAATTCGCTCTGTTACAAGTTATTATATATACGTTATTGCTTACATTGTCATAAATTACATAAGTTTTCATTTAGTTGGGAATTTTAGGTCAAATTGATATTTTACAATAATCATGGTTTGTATTAACTAATGTTTTATTGTATTTCTATAACTTTTACAGCGACGATTCAAATTGAGCATTAATTCATTCTCACAGCTAACGATTGGGTGCAATATCGTAACTAACTTTTTTAATTTACACGTAAACAATTAAAACTAGATTTGTTTGTCGAATATTTTCGTCGGAAGTACAAAATTTTGCAAAACGTTTTACCTGTGTACATTGCTTCGGTTCGGAGCAAACTTAATGTTAATGATGTAATTTTTTTATGTGGATCATTTCTTTGGTTATTCTTTTACTATATTGTTTTTCTATTTCTAGAATGTTTGTGTTGTTCATATCGAATCCACGTTGTTTTCCGGTAAAGTATTTTGGCAGTGTCAGTGTCTCCGGTTTGAGAGGTCATATTATATTTATATGAGTACATTTTTTCGTGCAATTATTTTTCTCGGTATCCTACATATGTGCCATTGCAATTATTGCACAATATTTTGTATATTGCATCTGTGATTTTATTGTGTGGCCTTTTTACTGTGAATTTTGAGAAATATTTTCCGTTATTATTAAAATGTTGTCGTTTATGTGATAGTTGTATTTTAAATTTTTGTGTTTAACTAAGTGGTTTTTGTGTTTTTTTTTTCTGATAATTTCGTAATGTAATTTAGTGAGATGTATTTATTATCTTTTGTTCTTCATTATTGTTGTTGCTGTTATTATCATCAATTGAACTTTCGTTGTTGTTTTTTTATTATAGAATTAACTTTAGGTTATTTTATTTATATTGTTGTCTAAAAACTCATTTGTTTGAAAAAATGTAGCATCTATCTACCAAATTGTTGATTGTGCTGACTTTGTCGGTATTGGGGGCATACACATGATAATTTAACTACCTGACAGATATTTCCGATATTTCACTAATCCTGTGTATTGTATTTTATATCTAGAAAATGTATTATGTCATTGAGTTCAATTTTTATAGTAGATTGCAATTTATTGTGAAATTTATTGAATTCCTTAAGAAGTCATTTCTTTGTTGTTAGGGATGCATGTGAATCAATTTTAGGTCATCTACCTGGCGTGTGAAGAATTGTATTTTATTCTGTTTTTATTTAAATTTATCATAGTACTGTAGTTTCTAAATCCTCCATTACTAAAATCTATCATTGAATAAGAAATGTGTAGAATTTAAAAATGAAGCATTCGTTAGAGGGGTGTGTGATTTAAAACGAACTGATTTTTTTTCTATTATGATTGTTGCTAAATCAAAAGAGATGATTGTGTATAATGATACAATATCCAGGATGATAAGTTTATGCTATTAGGTATTGTTTGTGTTTTTATAAAGTTAGCTGGTTAATTAATTAACCGAAACTACTAACGAATTTAGAAATTCAATCGAAAAATTGAGAGTTAAAAACAATTAAAAATGAAAAAAAAGTACATATCCTAGATCTTTTAATAATTGAATTGGATAAATTGAGTAACCACTTGGTAAACAAGCTAAACTCTATTACTTTCAATAATGATGAATCGTTTCCATTCGAAAACACGTTAGAAAACAGCCATCAAATCGAATCAGTCACGAAAGTCAAATGTTATCGAATTAATTCAAAATTTGTGTTTATCATATCAATCCCAATTGTTAATAAGGAACCTTTCCAATATTATCATATGGTCCCATTACCAATCCAAATACACGATAATAAGTATAAACAAATAATACACAAAGATTTTGGGAAGCCAACAAATCTCGTCAACCTAGTAACAGTTTGTGAAGTGCAAATGATCAGCGACAACTACGAAAATGGTTTATGAATTTAAGGACATGAAGATATTAATCTTAGAATCCAATATCAAAATCATTGTGTTATCAAATAACAAATACAACAGTCATCAAAACTTGTAATACTGATCAGGAAATGGATAATTATAATGGAATATCAATTGTGAAAAATCTCAAATATACCTAGCAATAAATGATACAATTATCAAAAACTATAAGGATAATTTCGAAACTCATATAAAATGGTTCAATGATATATCAAGTATATACTACAAACATCACTGTACATTTCAGCAATTATTCAAAGAAATTAACTGATAAAAGAAAATTGATTGAAAACATATTAACGACTCTCAAGCGAAATATTCAGGTTGAAATACTTTTATAATATGTATTATTGTTACTAATCGCCATGATAGCATACATATTGGTGACGGCGTCACATGAAGAGGACGAAGATACCGTTACAACCCGAAGTCTCCACTTCAGTTCCAAAGGAACCCAAGGCTGAATCCCTCGTCTAGTAAAAGAGGAGGTTATATATCCATACTACACGAACAGCCCGATAACTCAGCGAATGCGGTTGACATAGTAATTTAGTATACAAGTCTATTGTAACCATTGTAATTAACTTCGGTTTTAACAAATCTCTTACTACTGTTAGTTCTACTCGTAAGAGTATATTCGTTGCCACTGCGAAGAAACAAATTTGTCACTTGCTTTTTAAAAACCTCCCAGCCTACTGGCAGAAGGTAACTGGCGACTTTGTATTTATGTATGATTTTTCGTTTCCCTTGTAGGACTTTTTACGATTTTTTTATAATATTATTTTGTTTTCATCAGCAATATTTTTCACCGCATAATAATAAATAACATGTCTAAACCATTTCATAAACCGCCGGGGTTCAAATCAAAAAACTGTATATTATGTAACAGTACATCAATAAAAAGTGTCCTCCGCACTGAATCACATATAAAACGTTTTGCAAAATTTTATCATTGCGACGAAAATCTACAATATGTATTATTATGTATCTAGTTTTAATTGTTGTTTTATGTGTCCACTATGAACTACAGGTAAATTTTCCAGACACCGCACAGGAGCATCATTTTTAATTATTTCTTTATATTGTTCTTTTTTTATTTCTTCGTAACAATAATGAGGAAAATTTGTTTAAGTTTACGATTCGCCATGGAACTGTAAACTCATGGTGAGTACACGCTTTAACCCATGTTTATTTATTTAACAACTAAACATTGCATCCAAATTCAATTAATTCTTCCATTTTAATAAATAAATTTGTAAACTTATCAACACATAGCGTGTAACAATATCATAATCACATGAAGATAGAAAATGTGACTGCTAGAACGTCTAGGAACGATCAACAACGCGGTTCATTATCCGAGAGTTTAGAAAATGTATTAAATATTATCTAGAAAATATTGTTTGAAACTAATACAATTTAATACTTTTATATTTTTGTGCAAAACTAAGTAAATTTGATGCAAAGAAAATTCCATTGACATTGGAATTTGGGTTAAAAATACTTGCTGGGAAATGATGGCGATGCAAATCTACCACAAACATGTAGATATGACCATGACATATGTCAAGACCATATTTTAACGTTAAAACCTGTAATAATAATAGAGCAAACAGCAAATTGCTAATAACGAAATAAAAACACTGACTACGTTTTTACCATAATTTTTTTTATTGTTAGTATTATATTAACAAATATATATTAACAACACACGACTTAAGTTTCGACTTTTTAGGGTTATTGTCAAGTGACAACAAACTAAGAAAAATTACATATACACAAAATTTACAAATTGTTAGGTTAGAACAATTTTAACAAAAATGCTCTTTAAACTATGGGAATTTTACGCATGTAATTTAATAGAACACGTGTAAATTAAATGGCTACTGAATTAGGTTTTTTGACGATTTAATTAGAAGATAAGTAAATTTAGTTCCAATTCATCATTGGTATCTTCTGATTTTACTACTTATTAATTCGTTTTGTTTATTTTTAATTAGTACAAAATATCATATAAAAAAGAGTGAAAATGTTAGTATATACATTGTACAGTCAATATATGTGTGCATGTGAATTGTATTCAAAAGTAGATACTTGTAGTTGTGGTTATTCTATTTCAACCAATGAGAGTCGAGTAAAATTATCTTCTAATGGAAAACGCTATTGTGTCCGGATTGAAAAATGCTCACCACTTATTTATAATTTCATAAACAAAGTATACGTGATAACCGCAAACTCCATGAACCCCTGCAAGTACTGATCTCAATTCGATTAAATGATCATGAATCGCATGAAATCGGTTTTCTCTTGCATTCGTTTCAAATTTCTCCACTCTCATCGACAAAATTGGTGGTTTAATCGTTCATGTTTATGAAAGCTTAATTTCGTAACTTTTGTTATGAAAATTATTTGTAAATGTTAATTTTTCATGGGTTGGTTAAAATTGCATTAACAATCTTTGTCCATATAAACAAATCCGGTAAAATAATGGTCATCGTAAACGTTATGGATCATGTTCATAAGTGTCCGTAGTTTTTTTGAGAATGCATATAACGTAATAACGTGTGATATCCAACATTTTCCAACAAAACCCGCAATACTAGCAACATATATCTTCATTTGGAATGATGGGCGACCTGCTAAACGCTGATAAAAGTTCTCATGACATTTCTAACTGCTTGCCTTATATACATAAAAAGTCCATTATTGCAAAAGTGAAAATGTTAACATGTTAACATTATTGAAAAATTACATATCTAATATTGTCATTGTCTAATATGTCTAAAACTGCAAATAAAAATGGAAATCATAAATACACTGCATTGATGTCATTGTTGAGTCAACGTTGCAGCGAACTTAAATGAAACGGGTACAAGGAAGTACACGCGTTTCTGTCTTGTTAGATGTAGCAGCAGGTCATAGCTGTTGTAAACAATATTGATCTTGGGAATAGGCTATCGTGTAAAATCTGTTAGAATTTAATTTCAAATAATTATCAATAATATACATTATTAAAAATTGTATAAAAATTATGAAAAAGTAATGAAATGATCGGAATTGTGAAAATTGCTTAAATGCAAAATTGTCTAACTTGATAAAATTGCCAAAAATATAAACAAGATATATAAAAATCATAAAAAATAGTAAATATAATAAAATGTCAAACTGCCCCATCATTCCAAATTCAAATTACTATAATTAGATAAAATAGTGAAAAAACAAAATTATCTAAAATAACAAAAAAAACACAGCTACGAAAATTAAAAATTGCCAATGAAAGCCAAGTTAATCCAAAGCGCATAACAATTTCAAAATTGCCCAAAATGCAACAACTGGACAACATTGTTCATTTTGAAGAGAGCGCCAAAATTGTACAAATAATGACAAATTATCAAAAAATGAAAATAACTGAAAAGAAATTGTACAAAATTCAACAAATATTGCCATTATCTAAATCACCAATTTTAAAAATTGCAAAACTATTGACCACAAATTGTCAAAATATAATAAAAAATGTAAAACATATATAAAATGTTTATGGTTGTTGCACATCGTCCATAACTCATCCCAAATACCCCTTGAATTCGTTCTTTCAACAAAAGTACAAATTCGACAATTTCACAACTGGGAAAACAATAACATTAGCGAATATGTATCATACATTCAGTATAATTCAGTTAAAATCAAGTTAATGTACTTTAATTTGTAGCATTATACTACAATTTCAGTCAAATATTTATTATTGTATCGCTATTGATTACAATTCATTACTGTGCTTCTAAATACTTTACAGAAAATATATTAATATGAAAATTGTCGTTGTGTCGTTTCAGATAGGGTCACTCAATCAATAAGGTACCAAAATTTTACAAAATATTGACGTTTAAGGCATTTTATTTAAAAAAATGCTTGTTAAGAATTTTTTCTTCATATTGTAATTAGTGCATTTTGGTTCGGTTTCAGTTCGTTAAAATTAAGTAAACCAGGATCGATGGCTAGATCATTATTTTTATATTCGGTGATGTATTCAGGTCTGACTGAGCAATTTTTACTGTTTCGTAGCAATCATGAAAATTCGAAAACTCGAGATTTTAACGGAAATATATGTTTTGACCTTAGGTCTAAACTATTAGAGCTAAAGTTATGAAACTTTGAAGTTAAGATTTGTATATAGCGAAGAAGAAAACGTCCAATTTTGAGAGCGATATCTAAAATTATAAACAACTTTTATCAGAAAAGTTTTTTAAAAAAATGCCAGTTTGCTTAAAATTTATATACAGATTTTTATGGATTGATATTGTTACTTGAATTTTATCAGAGGAGCCAGAACATGTTCTATGATTACGTTCAGTGTCGCATGTTTAACGACCAATGCGGATAATTTAAAATAGTATATTATGCAACGAGTTTAAAATGTACGCTATTAATATCCGACGCGCATATACTACGTTTTCATGACCAGTTATAATTTAACAATTCGTCGATTTCAGTTATAAATATATGTTATTTGCAATCAAAACTGTCAAAGTTTTACTTATTTATTTACTTATCAAAAAATCTATTGGTCAACAAATTTTCGTCAACATGGATTAGAATCACTGAGACTATATAACACGAACGATTCAACTAATTCAACCAATTACAATTATAAAGATTTGTGACTCTAACCCACGTCAATTTCTCACCACGTTGACGATTCTAAAACATGCAAATTTCGGTACGACACAAAAACATTACCGAATCACTTCAACATTCATATTGTGGTTGACATGAACCTAAACCACATTCAACTTTATCTCGTTAAATCCCCTTTATGGGTAATCGAAATTAGTTCGATCGACATCAACGTCATTTGCAGCAGTCAAAACGAAAGGTGCGGTGTAATTAATTTCCACTCAAATACTCACTAACGACCAACAAAGTGCTTGATGTCAAAATAATTATACATTTAAAATGCAATAATTACAACACACGCTGAAGCAATGGCCCCTGTAAGTAATATTGTGCAATGTCTCCTAAGCGCGTTTTTAAATTATTTCATATCGGATAATAATAAACTTGCGAGCTGTCACATATCGAGTGGTAATAAAGAATGCATATTTAATATTGCCTTCCGTTTATTAGTTATTTTAATCAAATGGTAGCAAATGGTGAAATTTTCTGAATCAGTTTTATTTTAACATTTTGTATTATTTAAAGTTTTGAATATTGCATAAAAAAATTGATCGAATTTGACGAAATTAAATCGAGCAGTATTTGCAAACGGCTCTAATTGCACCAAACATGTGCGTCGCGAAAGCTTCGACGGCGAGCTTATAAAACATATGCACACGTACGATATCAAAAATGTATAAAAAATATTGTACACCTACAATGGTTCCGGCGTGTAAATCCCTGCTGATGCAAGTCTATCGACCACTGAAACACGTGCGGTGTCAAACGGATCGGTTTTCGCAACGCGTATTCAGCACGACCGCAGCGCGTTCTTAGATATTCCGCAATAGACTGACGGACGCGCGGTCCTCCTGGCTGAACGTCCTGCGCACTGCAGGGTGAATTACCTTACAGAATCTAAAGGACTACGCCGGTGGAAAATTGTGACTGACGTCCACCAGGTAATTATGCGGATTTGCGCTCGAAATTGTCGAGCCAACAGGGGTGCACCGAGCAACGCGAACGTCTAATTATAAAAATAATTTCCTTTTGAACCCTCGCAATGAATAAACAAATGCGCCTTGAATTATAATTGCGATTTAAATGATAAATTCGTCCGAAATGCCCTATGCTGTATAATAAGAGTCGCGTGCCCATGTAATAAAGAGAAGGCTTGTTTGTGGAGTGAGAACGAGGTAGGGAGAAAGAGTGAAAGCAATCGTCTGTACAGCAATATATATCCACTCTAGACAGCGTAATACGACAAATGAATGTTACAAATATTTACGAACGGTGTGCGCAAGTAGACAGAAAGATACATTGCAGTAACAAAATACCAGGATTTAAAGGCAACGTAAATCACGCGAAAGCTTTTCGAAAAATTGATGATAAATCGCAAGTACACACGTAGGCTGCACAAAAAAGGCGGAAACTCCTTTGGGTGTTCATAAAATCGTCTTTTCCAATGCTTTTAAAATTTCTGTAGACTGCATGAAGGAATTAATTTATAATGACACCAAATATTTTGTTATAATTTTTGGTTACATCGAGGTTCAAGTTAAAGTCTATTTACAAGGTTTGAAATGAATGATCAAAGAATGATTCCATTGATTCTAACGAATATGCTAACAAAGGCCGTTTATAAACATGTGTATGTTTTTATAATATATATGTTTTATATTGTCGACACATAAAAACTTTTGCAATTGGGCTGTAACAAGAAATTAAGTAAAGAACGACGAACAGAATTCTGGAGGTCCAAAAATTAAAAATTAATTATCAATTGTCCCCCAGTTCCTCGATTAATCGAACAACAATATATACGTGACACAAATAATTTATTTTTAACAGACCGGTAATTTTTTTTAAAAGACATTATTATTATGGAATTCAGTACGGAAATTGAGTACCGCGTGGCAAACACAGTCACGCGAATGTTATTACGAAATAAAATACAGTAAACCATAAACTTGTGGAATAATTGAACAAGTAATGCAAATGAATCGGTTTTTAATTAAAGAATAAAATACGTACGAGTAAATTATAACGGGGGATTTGTACGTTACATTATTCCCAAGGGGCTGCAATATACTGCAATTAATTTATCGAAGATCACGCGATGCACAACGTAAAAGTAAATAACGACAAGTTTTTTGCAAAAGTTTCAAGTGATCTTAAGATATACGTGCTTTATTTTTTACAGATATATGAGATGATTTTAATATTTTTTTTTAATTGGCAGCGTTGCATTTTCAATAAATAAATGATAATTTTGGTTGGTTTTACTCTTTCAAATCGTTGCATTACCATCTTCTCATTAAGATCAATTCAAAGATATATTAATCATATTTCAGGTTCATAATACAAAACTGACACCAAAAAGCCAAAGTGCTCAAACTGTCTACATGTCTAAACAAACGATTTTTAATCTATTTTTGTTATTTAATCTTAATTAAATATTTTTTATAAAAACATCATTTTATTATTTAAAATAGCTCCAAACAATCCATTAAAGCCATGTTCCCTTCCCATATGATAAGCCTAAAAATAATGTTTTTTTTCAATCGGTGTCAATCCATGCTTCGGTTTTTTTCATTTCAAGTTTCTAACCACCATTCTCATTCCAGAATTAGTTTTCTTCAAAGATAATCCAAATATTCACTTGGTGTTTTGTTCTTGCAAATCGGACTAAAATAAAACCCCAACTCAATCCACGATAGGTTCAACCTCACATAAAGTTTCAAGCCCCAACCTAAACCAGTCGAAGGAATATATTAGCGATTAAGATAATACCTGAACCTGAATTATAAAGGGCTGGGTTGGCCAGCGTTCCAAACACCACTTCTGAACTTCAGTATAATGTAAACGTAATTTTCTAAACCAATTTAATTTTAGTTGTGTTGGTAACTAAGTCAAGGCTCTGCTTGGATTCTTAAAGACCGAAGTGGATTCTAAATTGTAAAAATTTGATTGATTCTGTCAGATCATGACCTACTCCTTAGTAGAGGTACTTACGAGTACGTGTTTACACAATAAAATTTTCTTTTATACTGACACATTTTCTTTGCACATAAGAAATAATACAGAGTTACCATCACTATTATTTAGTTAACGTTCTTACTTAATATTTGTTAATAATTATAATATTCGTAGTAATTTACCTTAACATTAATAGTACTAGAATGGTTCCAATTAAAAAAAACGGTAATCCATAGAATATAGCAAACTATCGACCTATACCTATCTATTCTATTTATTCTCATGTATAACTATCCCATTATAGAAAACATATATTTCGACTTGCCAACATGGATTTATGGAGAAAACATCTCCAACTCAGCTATTTTCACTCAATACATATCTGATTCATTCAATTCCAGAAATCAGGTTGATGTGATACATAGCGACTGCAAAAGCTACATAAACTCAAATCAGTTAGATTTACTGACTTATTAACCAATTTAATCGCTTCGGATTTATCAAATCGGCTTCAGTTTGATATTTATAATGGATGCATATCTATACAATATATTCCTTCTTCTGGAGTACTACAAGGCACAAACTTAGGACCTCTATTTTAACATTTTCATTAATGATCTCACTAGTAGTAACTTACCTTAACTGAACTATTGAGTATATAGTTCAGCTAAGGACCTCGGTGTATTGTTTGATGCAAAATTGAGCTTTGTCGACCACATTCGGTCTATTGCCAAGTCTGCGAGAGGCAGGCAAGCTGGGATTTATAATTCGAAACTGTGCATATTTTTCTAATAGGGATGCATTGAAAGCTGTATATTTCTATGGTGAGGTCTCTCCCGAAATACGCGTCGTTAATTTGGTACACTTACCATCAAGTTCTGCGAGTTAGTAGTTCAGAGGTTTGCGAAATTCTTATACTTTCGAATCTGATTATGTTTATCCGTGAAGTAAATTGTCAGCAGAATTTTCCGTTGTCTCGTTGTAGTCTTCCGCCACTTCACTTTCGGCGAGTCCTTCAAAGCCTCGTGTTTTTATATAAAATATTAAACAGCCAAAGTGGAAAGTTCTCGGCTTGGCAATGAAAGACTATGTTTTAGGCTCAAGAATACGCACTTTTCCTTTTGTACAATGCACATTGTCCCAGGGAATGGATTGTAGGTACTGAGGTGCGATTCTAGACACTCTCCAAATCACTTCTTCATTTGATTCAAAACGTTTTCCAGCCACAAATTTCTTTAGATTTTGGAATGGGTGAAAGTCAAAGGGAGCCAAATCTGGTGAATAGGTGATGATCAAATAATTCGTACTACAAATCTTTTATTTTTTCCATTACCAAAGCGACTTTGTGGGCAGGTACATTATCCTGATGGAATACGATTTCTTCTTTTGCAACCCAACCCAACCCAATTTTTTAAATCCAGTTGCCCCAGAAGACTTGCATAGTATTACCAAGTTATGATTTTATCCTTTTCAAGATATCAATAAAACGAATCACTTTTTCATTCCAGAAACAGTGGCCATGGCCATTCCGACAGATGAAATCGACTTCCCTTTTTTGGTGCAGAGCCACCGGCTTCCACCCTCTGCTTTGATTGCTGTTTCGTTTCTGGCGAGTAGTGGTAGAGCCATGTCTCATCAACAATAACAAATCGGCGCTGCGATAAATAAGCCTATGGCATGAGCTATCTCACGACCTTTAATCGCCCGACCTTTAATCGCCCTATACCATATTGTGCACCTTGATGTTTTCTTCTGTGGTTGCAGTTTTTGGTCGTTCACGTAGATCTTATTCAAGAGCTTTACAGCCACGTTAAGACTCAGCCGCCTATTTCTTCACTGCTGATAATGAAGGACAATACTCATTTAAACCTTTACTAACTTTTGATGATTTTCAGTTGGTGATAAACCGTACAAAACGAAGAAATTCATAACTGGAATTTCAGTAAAAATAAAATAAGACGCAAACCCCAACGCACATATTCAATTGATCATTTGTCAACGTGGTGCTAACAAGGGGGAAAGTAACTCATTTAGGTTTACACTTATTACACCGCATTGAATTATTATTGAAACGGATTCGCTGTCAGTAATGCACTTGTCAGCTTTTATTTAATCTCCCGATGCAGTAATTTTACATAGATGAGAGATAAAACGTCATTTTTGATTGATCAAGCGAGTTACCTCCCGACGGACGATTGAAACTTTTTCATCCCCCCGGAATGTTACACCGTATTACGTAGCAGCGTATTTCAAAAAAGTTTTAACCAGGAACGACACATTCCATTACATCTTGTTTCCCCTCGGATGGAAGGCTCACAGCACCTATCGTAAATACGTGGACTATTTTCGAACGCCATTTTAACCACTCCCGCGCTCCCCGTTATTTCAAAAGCACATTGCATATTTACGACAATAGTTCAATCCTAGTCGGAAGTCATCAACGTCGCGCCTAATTGAAACTGAACTGAATCAAGCGTTTTAACGAAATCGTCTTTAAAGTACGAACGAAAAGTTCGACTCGTCGCGGGACATGAACAAAAAATGCCTTTGCGTTTACTTCGAGTAAAAGCCTTTGCTTCGTAGCGGTGGGTTCATCTAATTTGATTCGCTGACGTGGAGCATTCGGAGTGGAAACGGTGCATTAAAGGGAAGGGTAGCGCAAATACTTTTTAAAGTCGAAAGTTTCGACTTGAAACAAAAGAAAAACTCGAACGGAAGCGCCGATTGTTTAATCGGTAAAAATCGCGGCGCTAATTGAATATAAACCGGAGGTGCAGCGAAAAATGATTTCGTTTGAATGCGATGGACATTTTATTTGAAAGCCGGATTACAATATTATTTAATTCAGTGAATGTGGAAAATTTTTAAATTAAATCGCACAAAGGCTTATATTTTCGTTTGAAATGAATAAAAAGGCTAGAAATAATCTGCTTGTGTAAAACAACAGCAATAATAACACGATTTAATTTCAAAACATCGATTAATGTAATATTTATAAATTAACGTTGAATAATGAAATTTCGGTTTGTTTAAATATATGATAATTTAAAGACCTGCATCCCTTTAAATTATCATATATTTAAACAAGGTAGGTGAAGACAGCAATTACGACGTACCTGATAAATAGTAAAAAAAATGGCGATACAGATGAACTAATTAAATATAAAACATGAAAAATAAATATTGAGAAAAAGGGATTTATTTTAATGAGGACGTTGTCTGGTGACGATGAACTTTCAAAGCATTATAATAAAAACCACACAGTACGAAACTTGCACAAACGGCTCCTGAAGTTGGAAGCTAACAGACAGTAAAGTTCTTTTTCAGGCCGCAACTATTTTGAAGTTATATCTGTTGCTCATTATAAAGTTAGTTGGTAGTTGCCAGAAACCGTAATTCATATAAAGTCGTAAATGTTCGCGAAACAGATGGCGCGACATGTATAAGTGGAGTTAAAATAGGATTAATATTTTTATGACTGTTCCTCGAATATCTGAAACTCATGATCAAGCAACAACTCAAACAGACAGATTCAAGCGAACTTTCAACTTGTCGAGAGATCGCTTACCGAACTTCTGAGCCAGTTCAAGAATAACTAATCGCATCAGGAATTAACAATTGAATTATCACAAACGTGTCTGTAAATGTGCACACGAGACTTCCAGAATAGGTGAACTATAAGATTTTTAAAAATCGCAGTTTTGTACGGAAATAACTACTACGATAATAATTTACTATCATAAACTTTCTCTACGAATACAGTCGATGCGATCCTATGTTGTTTAATTAGCCAGGTCATAACAAAGTATTTTTTAAATTATTAAAAAAAAATCATTTGTTCATATGCAGGTGCACTAATAAAAGGTTTACACGTAGTGTGATCTTTGTAACCTTGTACGTCTTGAAGATGCCATCGCTCTAAATTTATTGTCATAAATTGAAAATATTTATTATCTCTTATCAGTGTAAATATTTGAGGAGTAAATAAACAATTTTGAGTTTCTCACCACAGGATTTCACAGTACTATGGATCATTTTGCAATATCTCCACCATTCGTCGAACATTGGTGGTGAGAAAAGTGCACGAATTCAAAAGTTGGGTTTTGGAATCCTGGTACTTGCCCTTCAACCTGTAAACTAACCGATGGAGAAACATCAACCCAACCTCATCCAATCCAACCCAACCCAACCCAATTACAAATACCATACGAAAGTGAGAAAAAACAAAGATCCTAAGTACAAAGTGCAGGATCACAAGGCAAGAGTAAAAACGAAAACTCGACGATCTTTTTAAGTTCTTCGTACTTTGAACAGATTATGTATTTTTTTAAATAAATTTCTTTACATAATTTTCATAAAAAATACATTTTACGAATTTCATTCACCGTTCGAGACTTAAAAATAAAACTCCCTCGTATGCTTTTAAACAGGGGAATAACCACCGTTCATAAACAACGTCGATTAAGCTTCAGGAAACACAAAGGACTACAAATTATGCACATTACCGTAGTGCATTAGTACAGTAATACAGTAAAGTCTTTCATTAACTCCAAAAAGTACAATTTATGTCGCTTAGATCTTCGCAGACGGAAATGTGTCTGAAGAAATCAATTAAAGTGGAAAATTATTCGTTGCAAACAATTAGTGGATATCAAAGCTAAAAGCTAAACTTCCCGCAAAGTACTACTAGTTGAGTTTATTGCGACTTACATCAAGGGACGCATTTCCCATTTTATTGAAAGCACGGAAATTAATTCGAATGTAAAACAAACGGTTGGGGATATCCCGCATTATCTTTGAACGAAACACAAACGGAATTGAGTTAAGTAATAGGTCTTTTTGAATGTAAAGTAAAATAATTGATGTTACTAACTGCGTCTTTGGAGATAGATTTGAAATTATTAATATTTTAGAATTGAAACATAAAATGGATATTTATATCTCGATAGAATAATAATAAAAAAAAATAGATTTTTCAATGCTACCTAAAATTTTAGACGAATTGGCACATCAGTGAAGATGGGGTTGATTCCTGCGAAAATATTGATGGGCGCCACAAAGTTTTTTAGAACTGGTACATTTAATGTAACAATGCGATATTTTCAATAAATTGCAATCTCGCATGTACAACCCATACAAACATCAGAGGGTTGGGTCGAAAAATGACGCAGGCAGCTTGAAAAGATTGTATGTAAAACGATTTTACTTTCAATGGGGTAAACTTTATGATCACCGGTTACTCAGAGATGTAAACAGGAAACATTACATAAATCTGCGATAATTCGCGTAGTCAATTTTTAACGAGAAATGTACGAAATATTCGCGAGAATCAAGAAAGAGAAACGAGTATGTCATATCTCAGGTTGATATTTAATACGATGTAATGGTATAAACGCCATCATTAACTGTGTTATTTCATTTGCCAACATTTTTATTTTATTGATTTCGATTTATAATTACACCCGCAAATCCAATGACGCAACACGATCACAACTATCGCACGGAGTTGTTGATTTGTGCATTACGTCGCTCAGACTTTTTTACCAAAGTAACCGCCTTCTGCAGCGCCTACACAGAAAAGAAAATCCATAAAGTACCAAAGTCTAAAGCAGACTAGCATTAGTTTTTGCCCAAGTCTATTGAATTTATATTTCTAACGCTCGCAATCTACCTTTCAGTTCAATCGCATTTGCAAAAGAAGATTTTTAAGTGCGCTGTCTACGAAATGCGACGAATTTCAGCGTTCGCCACGCGCATAAAAAGTAAATCCTACAACAAACAACATCAAAGAGATTTAAATGTCTATTTAGAAAAAAACCGTTACGAAAATGGAATGGGGATCAAATTATTGATTTTATTGCAGACGTACGTAAATAATAAAATGTGTTCCTCCTAACAATACTTAATTATTAATAATTAATAATTTTAACTATTTCATGCACTTTATGTGACGTGGGATATTTTTTAATTAGACACATTTTCAAATGTTTGTAAACACAGTAGTCTGCTGGGTAATATTAGGCATTGTAATTTCTCTTAGGGTATTTTGTGCAATTTCAAATAAATTAATTTTCTTATTAAACAACATGTTGTTTAATTGAATTATTCGTAAAAACATGTTTTGCTTGTTTACATCCCTTACTTGACTTGTTTAAAGCGCATGTCTTTAATTTTGTCATCTAAATTAACAATCATTACTGCAATGGTATATGCTAAAGCATACAAATTCGTGTATGCTACAAAACGCACACTCAGATACACTTTTTATTGACATGCAATAGACAGGATGGGTCAAATTTGGGAAATATGTGCTTTATCCTGGAACTTAATTTATATGGAAATAACATAAAAATTGTAACAATACGTAATGCACTAATCAACTAGGAAATGATGATTCAAAAAAAATATTTTTCGTTTTTTTACAATGCGAGCGAGCGAGTTCATTGTTAAAATCCGACGAACCAGGTTGCACGAAATCAAAACGCGAACAGCAAAATATGTATATGAGAATAATGGCTTTTTTAATTAACTGTCAATACGAGATACCAGACGCTGCGTGAAAGAATCACATCATGGTTATAAAAGTCTCATCCGTTTCGATTTGAAGCACCCATTATAACCACCATTAATAAATTATTCAAATTTGAAAGCTGAAATGCTTATATCGCTCAAATATGTAAATCGGTGCAGAGTTAATGCGATTTACGTGCGAAGTGAATTATTATTGAGCAATTATTAAAACATTATTTAATCGATAGAGATTTGTACAAATTTGCTAGGCTGGTGCTTGCGTGCTTGCGAAGGCAATTACTTTGAATGGTGTGCACGTTAAAATGTTTCTAGTGTGTGTGCAATATTTAAGACGTTACACTGTGGCGAGTTTGCATACAAACGGTTGCGCGTACGTAACGAATAAATTTGAGTCATATTTCTTAAGCATATTTCAACGATGCAAGTAGACAAAATTTGTTGAATTTGAGCCTTTTTTGCTTCGTGCATAAATTAATTTAATGTACTTATGTATTCTACGTTAATAATAATTCCTTACAAAACCAAACAATTCTTCCATGTCTGGTAAAAGCTCCTCTATATTATTTAATTTTTGTTATCGATCTCTTACATTTCGATACGTTGAGTCTACACTAATGTAATGTAAATGTAATTCGCGAAGCTTAATCTGTAATTAAATATATACTTCACGTGGTAGTCTTAACCTTATAATAATTGCAAATTGCCCCATGGTGATAAGAAAGGCTTTAGGAAACGTAGTAAACATTAAAGGGAAAGTGTGTCAGAACAATGTTGTTGTGTATGGTCTATTTGTCGACCGTTATTTCCGCACAATTGTCCATCAGACTCCTCATCTACAGCTGGTGCGCGTGAAAATTCATTGACGATAGCTAACAAATCAGATTGTACATGATCGTGAACGCATTGTTCACGTTAAGCTGTGTTAACACCCGCGTTTCTTATCAAATCGGTTACTGTTGATCGGTAGTTCGAAACAAGTTCCGCATATTTGATTATTGCATCACTTATTTGAGGAATATTCGAAATAAATACGTTGCCCTGACCGCACCTATTTTCACGTCGTAAGTTTTAACTACAGCCTCAACATTACCATTTACCTAATTGTCAAGCTTTTATTAATTTGATTAATATCCATTCATATTTTAGTCCGATTTCACAGCGAGTTCACGCTGTTACCAATCCAAATTCATGAAACAAAATGGGCACCATTCATCCGTGATTTCCATTTTAAACTTCACGTGCGACTGCAGGGATCCGGCTCTATCAATTGGGCGTTCGGAGGTCTAGAGATCAAAAGCAAGGCTTGATCGATCGTGACCAACTACCACCTTCATAATTCGCTGGACTAAATTATTTTATTTGAAGTCGACGGTTTCGTTCACTAAATTACCGGAGGGCGCATCAGCCCCGCTCACAAATACAATACAAATACAGAATCACTTCTCTACTGACCTATGAGAGTAACCATGGCAATGAAACAGTTTGTAATTCTAGGCACTTAGGTCGCGAAATGATGTTTTTTTATATGTAACATACATTAATCAAGTTTATTTGTTTAAAAGTGGCTTTACTTTTTTTCTTGTAAAGTCTGCTCTTTAAATAGCTACGCTTTGGTTTCCATAATAGATTCTGGGTATAATGTAGTCGAACTAGTGAGGAAATAGTGCGATTCAAATTTCGGAAGGATTTCATAAATGCATTTAAATTTTCCATTTCAACATCCTTCCGGAGTTCAACCTTCTCTACGTTTCTCGTAACATAGAACATAGAAGACTGCACCCATTTTTTTATCGGACCTCACCGACAGCTAATGTTTGTAAAAATATTTTCTTAAATTCGCGAATTTGATTCTCATCGTTTTTGAAATAAAATTCTGTATATGTTGACCTCCTTGACACCTCTTCAGTGCTTCCCTTTCTGGATGTAAGTTTAACGTTTGTAAATGCTCGTAAAAAATTCCGGCCATGTCAACAATCATCTTCTACTACACCTCTACATTTCAGTACGCAATTTTTTTTCTCATAGTTTGCAAAAGCATGGGGGTTTCCATGTTTTCACTTTTCTTCCTCCCTTAATATCATAATCCCACCTCTTTCATTCGGTAATTTTTATTTCTTTGCCATCCTGTAGCTTCCTTAGAATCAAATTATTCTTTTTCGGTTTCAATGATATTATTTTTATTTTCTTCATGACTCCCAGTCTCAGTATTATTACTGGCCATTCATTTCAAAGTCATCGCTCGTGATAAATTATGTTAATACCTTCAGAACTTTTTAAGGTTTTTACGGCAGTTCTCGATTCTTCTCCTGTCCTCATAATCTGCCACATCATGTAAAAGAGCTTCTTTTGCTTTATTAATCAAAATCTTTGTTCCTGGCACTTAAAATAAAATTCAAGTTCAGTGATTTTCTTCCTTTGAGATTTCGTCGCAATCACAATAGATAACATTTTCTGGAAAAAAAACCTTTATTCAATTATCAAGTTTTTCATAACCTGCTGGTAATGGTCTGGAATAGGCGATTACGACGAAAGCTCAAAGGTGAATAATGACCATGCAAGTGCTACGAACGAAGATGTTATTTGGGTATTTTGGTTAGCACAAGAAACTAATTTCTTGTTTCTGTGGAGGTATTGTTTTCTTGTATTAAAAAAAATATAAATGACTACCTACCTACAAGTTCATTGGGGATGACATTTTCTAGTAACGCTGAATTAACTGTTTCATCGTTTGTGTTTTTAATCATACTTAGTATTTTTAACGTTCTTGGTGACATTATTTCACCTTCAAGTAAAAGATAATATTAAATTAAAACTGGACCAGCAACTGTCCGAAAATGAAATCTCCACGAAATGATAACTTAAAATACATTAAATATCGTAAATATTGTCCATTATTAAACATTACTATTTTAATTACATTTTTAATGTAAAAAAATATATTTGATAATAATACACCCAACTTCACAAATGAGTCGAACGTATGCAGAAGAAACCCAATCCGACGTAAAAACATATAACTGTAACTCATAAAAAATGCAAAAATTACCGTTACAGAATGGCACTGGAGCTACGCCCATTTCCGAATTCAATTTACCTTTCAAAAAATTGAGTTTGACAATTTTCCTGCACATCCATTTTTTTTTTTTGTAACAGACAGCACACAAATTTCATTTTAAACTAATATTGGAGGTGCTTTGCTAATTGCACCGACGTGTAGTTTGGTAATTTCAATTTTCTCTCATAAAAAACGCAGCAAAATATTTGGAAACAAATTCTGTAGAAATTTATAAATCATAATAATTTATAATAAAAATGCAAATCATTCTTTAACGTATCCACTCTAAATATAAATAGGCTACAAAAAAATAACATTTTATTAATCCAACGGTTAGTAAAGAAACTTAGTGATTAGTTAATTGTGGTCAATTAAGGCTGTCGTATATTAATTTAAGTTTTTCTTCAACAAATCGCTATCTGATTTGCTGAAGAAAAACACGATGTTCAGTTGTAAACTTATTATGAGCTAAAAATGCATAGCTATGGTAGGTGATTGTGTTCTATTGCCTAGTCGCGATCGGTTAGATCGGGTTGTATTGAGTTGGATTGTAGATGAACACAAATACATATCAGTTTTTATTTAAAAATATATTTCATTACACTATTTACCACTTCACATAATATTTATTTTACTTCAAGAAAATCTTATTGTTACTTTAAACGCGAATTATCTTGTAGGCGATTATTCAAAACACTAATGTTGCATAGAAATAAAGTCTGGAAATTTCTCGTATCATGAACTATTTATTATTTGCCATACGGAGTGACAAAGCCTCTGCACGATTTAAAAATATTACATATATAATGCCATTAAACATAACAATGAATTCAGCATGGAACAGCCAACTAAATATAAATATTATTAAAGAGTGACTAAAATATAAAAATATCATAATTAGTAATGAAAATATAAGAAATTAAAAAAATCTAAAGTTCATACAAATATTATCAAAATTTTTTAAAATCCAACAAAAGAGAAGGGAGCATCTAATTTCCGAAAGAAAAATATTTTACGAATTCAAATATGAAAATATATAACTACGTTACCATTTTTATTCCACGATACAATATGTTTAACGTAGCAAAAAATAATATGTACAAATAAAAACATTTATGAAAACAGTGTAACGTTCCAGATTAGTAGTAAATATAGACCATGTCTCACAAAAACACGCACTAGCGTTCTAGACCATTTTAATTAAATTGCAGCGTAATAATTTTCAGCGGCAGCGCCGGTTTGATAATTAGAGAGCGTGCATAAAAAAACAACGCAACTCGCTCGCAACATCTATGCAGTTATCTTCGCCGGCTAACGGGCAATCGATTTAAATCAGGATGAAATTACCGCGGAACACAAAACATTGCGTGCAGGAAACTACACCCCACTTTGATTAAAAGAGCTACATCACTATTATTTTGTATTTAATAATTTGCATGCAACTTGCACCACGTAAAAGCTTCTATCGATCGCTGCATTTAGCAGCGTTTCGTATCAGTAGTACACCCGCTTAGATTCTCCGCGCGAACTTACGGTGCGGGTCAAGCGAAGTTGAAAAGCTACGTCGCTGCTGTTTGATTTCGAAAGCCGAGTGAACGCGCGCCATCGAATACCTGCTGATTTCAATTACGCATTAACAATTTAGAACCACTTGACTATTTAATCGCTAAGTTGCTCTGGATTTGAAGGCAAATTTCCGCAAAGCACTGAGGAGTGCCACCCATCCCCTACGCATCGGAGCGGATAATGAACCTACAGGCGTAAGCACAACACGATATTGGGGCACGAGCGATAGACTGAGGGAAACGTAGAACACAAAGGGAACTTAAGCAATCAAGTTCAATTTTGTTTAACATGTAGGTATCGTAATAAGACAAGAGGCAACACGATAGTTTCATCACTGATATAACATAAAAAACGTAAATATATTTAACGTGTTCAATTTATGTGGCACAAAATAACGTACGTTAAAACGCGACCGTAACTGCGGAGCGACAACCCTAAGGTGAAATTGGGCTGAATTACACGTTCATTAAAAAATAAAACCGACGCTGTGAATTTTAGGAAAATTAAAATTTTCATTAATGGAAGCGAAACTGAACTCAATTTTTTTATCCTGAATAATTGAAATCCTAACTATCAGGAAATTCGACGAGAGGGTTGGGTTGGTTCGCTTTTAAGCAACGTGAAGCCCAACATTTGCTACAATAAGCTAAGTTGAACTTCACTTTAACTGTTGACAACGAAGCTTTTTAATAATTGAACTACTTAGATTCCATCCGGTTGGGTCCAATTTCTATTTACAATGTTACTATTTTATATGAAACGACTATTTGGCACGTTTGTGAAGCTCAAGAACACCTATTCGAAGTCAGAAAGCCCCAAACTTTAGATTAATGATAAATCAACTAGTTATTATTTTATTAATGGAAATGATAATTTTCGTGATATTTTAAATTTGGGTTATTTTAGTCCCTGCAACGCTAATTGTACAATATTTCGCGGTTTCTAGAATTTCTTTTTGAAAAAATTAATTTTTTTGTACAAAGGGGGTACCCTTTGGAAAAAACGCAATGTTCGACCGTCAGAAAAACAATAATATTTGTTTTTTCTTACCTCCAATAGTTAAAATACATTACTTTAGTCTCGGCAACGCTAATTGTACAATATTTCGCGGTTTCTAGATTTTTTTTTTTTTTTTTGAAAAAATCACTATTTTTTGTACAAAGGGGGTACCCTTTGGAAATAACGCATTTTTCGACCTTCAGAAAAACAATGATATTTATTTTTCTTCTTAGTTTTAAGAGTCAAAATACATTATTTTAGTCCCTGCAACGCTCATTGTACAATATTTCGCGGTATCTAGAAATTTTTTTTTTTTTTGATAAAATCCCTTTTTTTGTACAAATGAGGTACCCTTTGGAAAAAACGCAATTTTCGACCGTCAAAAATACAATGATATTTTTTTTTCTTACTTCTAATAGTCAAAATACATTATTTTAGTCCCTGCAACGCTCAGTGTACAATATTTCGCGGTATCTAGAATTTTTTTTTTGAAGAAATCACTTTTTTTGTTGAAAGGGGGTACCCTTTGCAATTTTCGACCGTCAAAAAACCAATGAAAATAGTCCTTTTGTTCGAGCAAACCTTAATTATTTAATGGCTTAAAGTTTTATTCTGCGCGCTTCCAAATATGTTCCGATTTTATTAACCACGAGCAAGTACCAAAGATTTAAAACTCCATATAATCGAAACTAACCCGACCCAAACCAGCGAATTACATATTGTTAGAAAGTGATGGGTAAACTTGATCCTTGGGGAATATTTTTGGCATATGCGTTAAACTGGAAAATCTTGAGGTCTTTCCTATTTTCAAACCTATATTCGAGATCATTTATTTATATGCTTGGTCGTCTTTCTCTACATGGGTTTTATTTAGAGTTTTCTGGCCTGGATTATGTTGAATTGGAAGCAAGTCCTGCTTCATTGCACCCTCCACCATTTCACTAAACTGTTATCGAGTTAGTTTTTAGCTGGTAACTGATTTGAATAAATGTGTAGGCTGACCTCAATCCTGACATTATTACTTTCTCACTCTTACCATTGATAATATTAGTGGATATAGAGTGTGCAATGTGGGCTAGTCAGTTTATTGATCGCTAAAGCTCTTGCTCTTCCAACAATGTCCACGTGCCATATTAATGAATATCACCATGTGTTTGTTTACATGTACATTATGGTGATACTGTCTCGTGCATAGTTATTTATTACGTATTTTATTCACATACATCGCTTAACTACTTGCGTGCTTTCAAGTAATTGTTTTACAGTACGGATAAATTTTCTTCTTGTTCGTTGTCACTCACTCATTAAATTTGAGCGGAGCTTTTACAGACTAGCAATGCTGATTATAATATCAGTGTTATATTCCGAGTTGATTTCATCTGAACACGTTAATGCAAGTCCACCTTATATGCGTAGCGAAATATTAGTTAAACTAACAAATGTATCAGCTATCAAACCAGTACATATCAAAATTGTCAAAAGTATTCTCTAACAACATTTTATCGTCCTTGAGATCTTGCAAACTTAATTATGACCAGACTTAGCCCCCCCCCGTGTTTATTTTCGAATATCGAGAACGCACCAGATTGAATTCGTCGCTAACATTGCAAATATTTTCACACAATAAAAATGGACAAACTCAATCCATGCAACGTTAAAAGGTGTATTTCCGTAGAATCACTAGAACTTTTTGGTGCAGAGTAACATTTTTATCGTCGATTATTCCTGTTCATTGTCTATAAAAACTTCTTGCTGCTCTTCAGATTCTGGAAGTTGTAAACCTTGAACAGCAGCTGAAATTCCGTCCAGATTTTCAAAAATCGACTTCATCAAACTGTTATCTTTGCCACCCAATCCCTTTAGCATTATCTCTTGCATACAAGATGAAAATGGTAACTTATACGTTTACATACTTAGTTAAATTTTCCCTTATCTATCTTCCTATCTTTGACAGCTTCTTCCATCTCTTCCTATCCCTTGTCTCACTTCTTTTACCGAGTATCAGTTTTCTCTTCTCACTCTTAGGATCGTTTCTACTCTGCTATTCCACTTCCTCTTAGGCCTGTCTCTTTCGTTTTCCCGGTAGATTTCGCCTCGCGGCTGCTTTTAAGTTGATATCATCTCCCATCCTTAACCCATGCCCAAATCAATTTCATTTTTTCTCTTCCATTATTTCTTTTGTGGATGTAATGTTTTTCTCGTTTCTTATGTCATGGCTCTTCTTCTTATCTATTCTTCTTGATTCTGCTACTTTTCTGCGGTATTTCATTTCCGCTGCTTGAATTATTTTCTCAAGTGTATCGTGAAAAGACGATCAGATTTATATAAACATTTATAATTTTACTACTCCCCCTAATTGCAAACATATTTATAAAACGTACGGCTGTCATTTGAATTTCGAATCTGATGTCGTGTAGATAAGCAGTTTTATTTAATAACACTTATTATTTATTTTCTTAATAATAACTTTTATATTTAGGTTTACGTTAATCTACAGATTACGATTGATACGTTTAGATATTCATATAAAACTAGTAATAGTGATAGTTTTTAGAATGCAATTCGACTTTATTGTTAAAACAGACAAACCATCCAATAAAAGTTACAAGGTCTGTGTCTATACCTAAATGGGAATCACTGAAACACTAACCCAAAACAACGGTTATGTCACCTAGGGATTCGGTGACGTAGACCATTGTTTTCAGATCGTCGCTTTTATTTCAAACCGAGACAATGTTTTTACTGGAAATTCAAAAATCATAATAATTATTCACATTTGAGTTCATGCGTCTTGTGTTCAAGTCTCTGTGGCACCCCCAAACCCAACTAGCAATTGATAGCAACCCACCCCAACGCAACACTATTACTCAAGTCGCGTAACAATTAATCGAACACCGAAGGCAAACCTAGCACAAAACTGCAACAAATCTGAACCACATTGCATCGATTCGCACAGCGCATTCCGACTGAAAGCAAACTCCAGTGCAAAGCAACAGTAATTCTTAAAAAGAACAGAAAATTCAAACACGGTTGCAAATATAAAAATGCAAACCCAAATAATTCATCTCAATTCCATTTTAATCGAACTAAACCCAATTTGAATCAATCTGAACCCACATTCATAGACATTATAAGCAAGTATCTTAAGTTGTGTCCTACTTAAGATAGGGTATTTTTCGTGGCCCAAGATTGAGTGGTTGCAATTAGTACTAGACTAGAAAAATAGCCTATCGTCAGTATTGGCTCTGTTCAGACTGCATGCACCTTCCCACCACAAAAGAATATCTGCCGAACCACCAATTGGTTCGTTTCGCAGTATTTATAATCACATTCGAGTTGATTGACATCAATGTAATGATTTACTACGCTGTAAGAAACTTGTTCAACGTATTTCCTTTGGTCTTGAGTTCAGTGGGGTGAAAAGCTTTTTTTTAATGAACTGGCGAAAATAAAAATATTAGCAACCAAACAGTAATGAACATATTGTTGGACTGTTTGCAATACAAACATGAAACTCAAAATACTGCAATACTGTAATACTGCACCCAATTATCTAGATGGTTTTACCGGCGCTCAGTTGTAAATTTGTCATCTGAATAATGCAAAAATGTGCTAAAGCAATAAGCGGCGTGATAAAATAAAATTATGTGGCGCATATATGAATTTAGCGCAGCCATTAAATTCCATATGCATGGAAGATAATATTACCGTGTAATAGCTTCGCCATTGAGAATAGGGCCCCAAATCGATATTTCATTTGCGAGGTAAATTAGGGTTGCGTGTGTCGATGGCGTAAAATACTACTGTGTGCACAGACACGGCCGTAAAACGTCCATTTTTACGGAACGTGCAGTTGGCCGTCATGAAACATTCAGCGAAAATTATGCAAATAAAAAAAAAACTACGGTACCATTGAAAATTACATAAATTAGCCAAACAACTGACAATGCATTCGAAATACATGCAGCATGTTCGGAACAAATTGTTAATTGCGCTAATTTAGCAACTTTCATTACTTGGTTCGGAATTGTAACTTCAATGGAACCCGTCCAATTGAGATCTTGCAAACTTCAATCACATTAAGCGGAGCTTCGTTTAAACGTGGATGTTTAAAGTTACTATGTTTCGGTGAATATCTTTTTAACACGAATAATCCAGGGTGCGACGGACGCACGAACCTTTATGTAATAATCTAATTTTCATGTTCTTGGCGTTCAGGCAAATTTAATTTATCATATCATTGAAATTTGTTTGCGAATTATTCAGTAATAAGTAGGTAATAGTGCGTACAGTATGCAAGGGGGGACATGTGAAAGATTTAAACATAATGACGTAAAATGAATTTGCAACATTCCCGAACGGGAAATCAAGGTAGGTGACTCGCTGTATTATAGCAAGTGGTCTATAACCCAAGAATTCTTGACTTCTGAGATGTGTTGATCGCCGCAGCAGGTTGAGATCTATTACTTCATAGTGCTGTAGTCAATATCTGCATTCTTGTTCCTTTGCTCTCGATATAACTAATTTTCATGACTAAACGTTGACAGTTATTTTTAATTCAAGTTGCGATGATATATAGCTCAGAACATCATATCAAGTCCTTTGAAGGGATTTTATCGTCAACACAGGACCCGTCCGCCCAGATGGATTTTAAACACATCGTAATTCAATTTGTATTTGCAACCTTTATTATACCCCAACCCGTTGCGACTGAATTAAAATCATGCGATTTGATTATCTTCGGACGGTAATTTTGACTCGATTTTTCACTTAAAATGTGTACGCGGGTTAATTGAATACAACTCGGTACAGTTCCAGTTGGGATACATCGCAATTTAAATTGATTCGCGGTAATCTTGGTTGCGTGGCCACGTCAACGATCCTCTAGGTTATTTTATCTACCATTCCAACTGGTGCAAGCAAAGTAATTGTGCGTACACCTCAATATATTTATATATTAATTTTAAATTAAAACAAAGAAAAATTGTTTCACAGCAAACCAATTAATTAAATACATCATTATTGTGTAATTATTACGTATACTACATAACAACGTCTGTTTGGATTCAACAACATATTAATTAACATTCAGTCATAGTTCAATTATTTCGGTTCAGTGAACTCGACCAATTTCATAAATACACGTGCATACGTCCTAATGCACAGCAAACAATAATAATGTAATGATTAAACAAAGACCTCGTTGGGTCGACTGAAATTGTAACATTTTATGTCGTATTACATGACTAACGCATCGTCGTTTGCACTTTTTGTTGTTATTACTTTAAAATGTATACGTGGCCAAATCGATACGTTTTCACTCGTGATGAAATTTTTAAACTTCGATTACTTTGTTTTGACGTATTTCCTTCGATGTTATAAATGCAGAAGAATAATAAATGTTAGCAAGGTTCATATGTGAAAGTGGGGAGAAAGCCATCAAATATTGCGTGGATGAAAAATATAAGAGGTGCGAGTTCTGTGGAAACGGTTGGGATGAATCGGAACATTGGTTGGGAGATTGTGAAGAGGTAAGCTTGAAAGCAGAAAAAAAGAAGAAAGGCAAACGCTGGAGAAGAAGTTTTTATACGAGGCAATTTGTTAAAGATCATTTTTGTGATATTTTTGTGCTTAACTTATGATCAGTTTTATATCGTTTTTTAAAAATATTTCATTATCACGAGATGTGAATTAGTTTCAAGGCATTAGCCAAGATGAGTGATGAAAAGATTTTCGCGTTTTCCTTGCAATTAAAATGAAATGTAATTTCGTAATTAAATTAGAAAATACAAACCATTACCATGATTTAAAAATTGTAACGTTGTATCACTTGTTGTAAAAAGAACTACTTTTCGCAATTAAAATGTTGATCGTCAATTTTCTGAATCATTTCACTGCAGTGTATCGTAGCTTTCGAGATTAATCATGAGATTCATTTACATACAAGAGATTGTACTTGTATACCTTGTAAATGAATTTTCTATGGAATCTACAAGACATCATGAAATTCATGAACCAGCCTCAGTCTAGATTAATTTTATTATTTACCAATCTCAGTTAACAAGCTAAGTGTGCAACGCGATATAACAAATGTAAGGGATTTTTTGGTCTCTGGAAAAAGTGTGTTCCACCACAACACGTTAAGTGCAATTAAAAGTGAATTTTCTTAACAGTTTGTATACTTGGACTCGATTAGCTACCATTTCATGCCACATGTTACTCTATCGTCGTCGAAATTGCAAAGAAACGTTTCGTCAAAGTTCATTTAGAGCCAATTGCTAGCGATCAAGTTTTGTGTCTGATTGGCGAAAAAACGTTAATCAGTTAATTAATTAGGTCACAAAAGTTTAAAGTTGATGTAGCTTGGACAGATAACTTTAGTTTTTTAAACAAAATTCAAATGGCATTGCCTTTAAAATAAATGTCTTCATTACAGTGTGACTAACTTGAATTTAGTGGCATGGACTCCATTATCTACGATTTTATGGACATCGTCACTTGAGGATATCAAAACTGTTAAGTAAATTTATATTGCTCGCGTACGCAACAAAAAAATGTTAATCGTCAGCATATTATTGGTGATTTATCACCAATAATCGACTAAAGTCAAAACTGACAAACTTATTTCAATTAATTATAGTTTAGTTTGCGTTGGAGGTAACATTTTGTTCAACAATTAAATCATTGAAAAAAATGCCACACAAAGGACTACTGATTGAAACTTAATACAATTAACTAATTAATGTTTAGAAACTTGTTAAAATTAGATGTATCCTTGACGTGTCAACTTAGTTGACTATTTCATAAGTGTCTGAAAATTATTTTGTGACAATGGTAAACTAAGGAAATGAAAAAAATGCTGATTTTTTTATATTTATCAATTGTGGATATAATTCTTAAGGCGAGATTTTCTATAAATACTACTAATGATAGGTGGGTACAAAACATCTCCAACACATGCATACCCAGTAATATTACTAACATTGAAGCTGCTGTAATAGATCTCCCAATGAACACAAACTAGACAACCGTACAAAAATTAGCCATACATTTAAACAAAAAAAACACCACAACTAACGAATCAAGAAAAATACTTAAATAATGACAGAAAACAAAACTTGCATCCAAAGCAATCCCCACATTACAATCCTAAATCCTGATAAATGTAACAATACAATTCACACATCTCACTATAATAATAAAATGAGACAACTTTTAAATGATGATGCGATAGATAAACCAGCCAATAAAGACCCTACCCCGATATTTCAACAAAACATCGCAGATATGATCAAACACTGGAAAAAAACAATTTCAAACCCGACGAACATAACTCAATTAAAATTAACAACCCACACACTCCCCACATTTATGGACATACCACTACGTCCTATGATTGCATCATACCAAAGTCTTACATATAATTTATCCAAATACCTCGTAAAATGTTTAACAAATATCATTAATAACAATCAATACTATTTTTAAACTCAACATTCAAATTACTGACAACACTTTCATTCCAAATAACCATTTCCTCATATCTTTAGACATCGAATCTATGTATACCAATATCTTTATTATTAGCTTTAGAAATCATCCGCAAAAATAGGATCTCATAAAAAACCACACCAGCCTACCCCTAATGGAATTTGCACACGCACTTAACATAGTACATACGTCTGCGTACTTTCAATTTAACTATAAATTCTACATCCAAATAGATGTACTCGCTATGGGTTCTCCCATCTCTAGTGTCATAGCACAACTTGTCATTGAAGACCTAGAATTAACTATCATCCCTTAACTAAACTTCAGCTTACCTTTTTACGTCGACGACATTTTAACTGGTATTGCAATAAACCAACACCTACATTGTCAAAAAATTTAACGAATATAATATATAAAAAGACACAAATACAGTAATAATAGTTCAAAACATCAGAATGAAACTGGACACAAATTTAATGCCACAATTTTAATGCCACCTCCATACTTACTACTGAAATAAACCTCAAAGTACGGCTCATACTCGAAACCATTTTCATCCAAAAAGAACACAACGCTATCAATGATAAATATTACTGTGAAAACTTCACAGTCTAAAACATATTTTCAAAACTTATTATGATTTTTTTCTCTCCAAGTTTTAATGTTTGGTCTACGTTAAGCTCTCACATGGTTAACCTTTATTTATTTATTTATACCAAATACCAAATACCAAAGATATTTATGTTAGTCGTTTGCACCAAAATGTTAATAAAACAATGAAAGTGTCATTTGGCGCAAGCATGAAAATGTCACATGTCAAATTTGCGAAACGTGAACATGTAAAAATGACAAAATGCAACTACCCAGAAAAATCCTAAAATACAAATTTCAAAAACGACAATTCTAAATAAAACCAAAAATGGCAAACATTCGAAAAAGTCAAAATGTTAAAATTCAAAAATGGAAAAACGCAAATATACAACAATTAACAAAAATCCAAATATACTTAAAAATGTCAAAAATATAAAATAAAATATTGTAAAAAAAATTTTAAATGTTTCTAAAACACTTGAAAAATATTACGTCACACATACAAAATCATTTTTCACAACTCATTTCTATGCCCGACGTATTGAAAACAAAATGGCGACATTCTATTTCAAGAACGCACGCTTTGATTAAGCTGAAATTTTGCATTGACATAGCTAGAATAAGCACTTGACACATAGACTGTGCCAAATTGTCCGCCTTCTTGAAACAAAATGGCATAATTCTATCTCGAAAACGCGTGCACCGACTAAGCTGACATTCTGCATTGACATAGATGGGGCGCGGACTTTATACATTGAACCATTGGAAAAACGACCAAACGGACTACTCATTCATAACAATTTAGTTTACATAGTTTTAGTTAAAACCCATGAACCCATGAACCCATGAATGCATGATCTGCACCATCCTTCGAGCAAGTATCGAAGGAGGTGTCGAAATGGGGTTTTATTTATACCCAGAGTGAGACTCGTCTAACACCAAATCGAATATTTTTCATAGTTTCGAACGCATATACGCCTAATAAATTCTCGTTATAAAAGTGCTTCGTAGATGTAACTTTAGTGACTGTGTATCAACCATCGTTATTTGTTACAACGGATTCGGATCTTCGCTCATCGTTATCCACTACCAACTTACTTCGCTTCATATTTACATAAATTACATTTTAATTTCCGTGCAAGCAACGACTATTTCTTGTGGAGCAACGCTAATCGCCGCATTTATAATTAGTTTCAACTTACTGTAAGGAAGTCAACGATTGTTTATGAGATTCATGTCGACTTACAGGTTGTGTATAATAAGAAATAACAAAGGATCTTAACTGTAATGGTTTTTGGAAGAGAAACAACAGAACATAAATTCAACATTAAGTCGGAAGACATAGTTTGCCTGTAAGTAAAAAATTAGTGGTGTTTATCGACCGACTAAGTCAGTACTGTCCATACTTGCAACTATTTCGAAGCCTTCGACCCTAAAGACCGCTTTGTTGAAAATAAATTTCAGCGAATGCATTATGAAGATGACAAATACAAAGCGGTGCCGAGTACTACAAAGTAGTACTATATTATATATTCTATTTAGAATAAAAATTTATTAGTAACCAGAGCATTTAAAAATGTGGTGATTTAATTGCATAACTAATTCGATTGCGTTATTAACAATCGCAATCGTGTTTCTTGCATCACTAGGTATGTACAATTGCGTGTACCAGATTTTAATGAATATTTAATTTAATATTTTGTATACATATAAGAGAGCAATAAACGATTTCATTTTGAATACGCCCCGTTTTTATTGTCGTCGCCGCTCCCACTGCGAGAATAATACGGCGCTCAAAGACCACATTCTTTACCGCCTAATTATAGATGGCTCATCGAAAGACAATTTAAACACAACAATGCTAATTATAAAGCACATAATTTCAATTAAAGTGAGCGACTTTCAAAAATTACACAAATTTGACGTACAAAACTAGAAAATATCTCATATATGCTTAGACCGCAATCGCGTACAGTTTATATAACAAAAAGGAAACTTCCATCAAACAACAAAGCATTCATAAAATTTGTTAAATGAATCGATCAATCGATGCATATTTAAACGCCGGTAAATTGTGCGAATAGTGTAATTATTTATTTTAAATTAATTAATGTAAACCCGGGAAGAAAACGCTGCCATTGACGTTTGTCTAACAAGGGTAATTAACTACCGGCCAATTGCTCATGTGTAATTTATATCCTTCCATGGATGGGTAAATTTATACGACGTACCGGGCTTATACGAAACTTTGATCCCGGGGATCCTATATCTGACCCCTTGAACGGCGCGAACATTACATGCTGCCGCCAATGGTAATTACTTACTTTGAAATATGCTAAATATATACAGCACAACGGATGGAAGACTCACCTGAAACAAAAAATAACGTCATGTTTATATTTAATTAATACGAATTTGATTGTAAATTAAAAATTCTCTTTGCGATGCGTATGCACTCACTTTGTTCTAGTTAAGATAATCAATGAATGTAATAGTTTATCGCACAATTCTTGTAAAATCCTCTAAATATAAATATTATTGTCGTCTTCATTCCCGGTGTTAGACTAATAAAATTTGTGCAATATAAGTAGCAAACAATAAGAAACTATATGATCAAATATAAAATGTAAAAATTTTGTTTGCATTAAATCTGATCACTCATAGCAGCAAAAATAAAATAAAGTCAATATCGCTCCCAATCCGGATATACGTCTCCGGAGACAAAGCACAATTTGATCTGACTTTTACATACGCGTTTTGAACTTCTTGTTTATAATGGGTCGCGGCGTCGCGGCGCTGCCGGCCCGGCGCATAAACAAAGTCGATTTTTATTGAAAATATTGTCGCACGAAACGGCGCCCGCTTTTCAAAACAATATCTATCGTAGTTTGACTCCAAGGAAATGCAAATAGTTGGCGGGATAATGTTGATTAAAGTTCATTTCACGATGAATTCAAAACATTCCCTGTTTAGTTAACTTCCCCGCTACATCTTTCGTAATTTGTAATTCAAAACTTTTGCGTGCCACGAGAGAAATTATTCAGTGAGCTCTCATACCAAACTTTACGGCCTTTTAGAATGTTTATGGAAGCTCCGCCGACGCGACGTGAGTTCTAAATGTGGTATTTAAACATAGTTTACATTCTGACGTTTTCATTGTTGCATATTTATCTAGTACTGTCTAAAATTGTTGGTGCGGAGCGAGTAAATTGCAATTGCAATTGTAAATCGTCCTGCTTTACTATTCGTTAACACAATCTACGATCTCTTTCGACCCCATCCAGCAATAAATATTTTTTCATCGGGCCATTTTCAACAATAGCTATGGAATTTAAAACGACTCATAAGTGATGCGACACCTTTGGCGTATACGATAAAAAATTGCTAACAAAAAGTACTCCATCGCGGTTGTTAACCAAAGCAATGTAAAATCAACGAGCATCTCAACAGTCCTTCAAAGCTCTATTTTAAGAATCCTTAAATAATTATTAACTTAATTTGTATTAAATAAAATGTGTAACTAATAGACTACGTATATGGATTATCGAGAGCGTCGAGAGAGAGAATTTATTTATGAAAGATAATTAAGCAAGTTATTGTTTAGATAAATAAATATAAACAAAAACAATCATCGAAATAATGATGTCCATTTTGTAAGAGACTGCCAACGATGCATCTGCAAAGGTCGTAGAAAATGTAAAAATTCTGAAAAATTATAGAAATCGCGTAAAGAATATGACATATTATAAAATATGTCAAAATCGTTAATGTTTTTATTATTAAATGAATGAAAATTGTAGAAATTATGATAAATAAAATTCGCAGCTTGACAACTATTAAACAAAAAATTGCAATCTCCAAGAAATCATAAAAATTATTAAAACCATCGTTAAAATGGTAAAAATAGTTGCAAGTATCCACTTTGACAAAAATAAAGGACATTCAAATTGTTTTAAAAAAACGTGTAAATTGCAGTAATTGCTAAACATAATATAATTTTACTATTTAAAAAATTAATATTGCAAAAAATATAAAGCCATAATCTCTCTATAAATTATTAAAAATGTGGAAAAAGAACACAACTACATTTAATAAAAAAAAAACACAAATTCCAAATTTTACTATTTATTGCTATGGTGAGAATATTAATGAGTATAAGTTTGTTAAAATTTATCGAAATGAAACTTTTGAAGAATTACAATTTATTCAGCGTTTATTTATAATATAATTTAAAATAATATATGTTACCCATATCATCTCGTACATCGGTCGGCCTATCTGATATCGTTCTGGTCCGTAGCATACAATAACAATCGCCCTCGGCCTTCCCATTGATCGCTGTAACCAGGTACACAATGGACAATAATAAAGTAATTATCTACGGCAATCATCATACCACGTTTTCGACAATGAACGATAGGACGAAAATTTTACTGAAACTCGAACGATGTCTCTAACTTTAACAATAAACAATTGCTATTGTTTAAAGCAGTAAAACGATCTCGTTCCCTGGCAATACACGCAACAAAAATGCTGACGTTACAAAAAAACATCGCTACGATTGTTTAACGCACCATTGTTTATAGCGGTACACAATCAGAAACAAAATTAAATATTATTGTGAACGATATAGACCAATTGGATAACGAACAATCGCAACAACCTGCAACGAACGAAAGTTCGGCTACTGTCGAGTCATCCAAACTTTAGGGGCCATTAATCAGACCCATCGTTTGATTAACGATTCGGTAAACATTGGGACTTGAATTTTCACGAAACTTCGCTTGATTCTTTTTTTGGATACTCCACATACAATTTCATCTGTAGATCAGTAGATATAATAATGTTGATGTTATCGAATGCAAAGCAACTAACAATATCGAGATGGCAGCGTTAATATCACGACAATATAAAATTCAGTAGCTAATTGATGTAAAAAATCAAATGGAATCTTTAAGTGGATCGCTAAACTATCTAAATCGTCAGTAATTGTGAGCAGTCGCATTGGCATGCACGTTGAAACTGTGATTAATGTAGACTTCTCAATCGATCTTATTATGTGTAAGCTTTACAGAAAATATTGGGAAATAATATTCACTTAAAGACTAAAGGATCACCATTCATCGGTCAATGTGATTCCTGAAAATATATCGAATTTCGTGCAAAATTTTAAACCTCTGGAGAGTAATACGCCAGAAATTAGTTTCAGACTTATTTGGAAAAATGTTGGTCCCCATGAAGAGTTGATAACATCTGGCAAGGATCACCTCCCGTTTAAATTATGAAACGTCAAATATCAGATCAGTCTAATGCCCGGTTTCACAAACGCTAATCGGTCGTTAACAGCATGTTGACGAATCGTCAAAACTTTGACGATTCGTTAACGAGTCTTTAAGCAATCGTCAAATATTTGAGGATTGATTACATTGACGAACCGTTAAAAGCAAAATTACCATTGTTTTGGATTTCACAAACAATAACGAGCCTTTAAAGTCTTGTTAACTAATTCGCCATTTGACAATCGTTTGTGAAACCGGACATAAGAAGTTACTTAGGTATTACAATCACAATTGCAGACGTTGCACTTTATTTTGATTTGAATCAAATACCACCAAACGAAGTGACTACCACCACTGTGACCAATAGATAAAAAAATTAATAACAGTGTTTTATTATTAGAGTTACAGGATGCAAATCGTATATGGTATGTTGTAATCCAGGACTAGACTAATCCAAAGTGCTTTCGTCTCCTCATGAAGAAAATTCGTAAACTAAATTACAAATTATCAATCAAGCCGACTACGAGGGATAAACTGACCACAATAACGACCTATAAGGAATGCACTAAATGTATTCCGACACCGCCCACCGACATGTGACAAAGAAGAGCAACCTGTAACATCTTTAACGGAACCACTTCCAAGTCATGCCACAATCCAAACAAAACTCCCCTAAAAGTTCAAATGTATCCGCGCAAGTCTATTTACTCCTGAAAAGTACGAGGAGTGATGGTGACGTTAGATATGCACTGCAGATGCTCTGAAAATTTTTCTTTGGATTGTGTAACAATCTGGGCCCATTATCTTTCTTCAAAGATATTTGTGATTTGACAAATTAATAACTTTAATGTAAATAATGTCGACGTTCATTTGACATTTTGAAAATTTTCGGACGTTCACATTACACTTTTGCGAATGAAAGCTCTACACATTGATTGTTACGATAATGTATCCTCCTGTTAAATGCAGAATTTCCTTGATACATGACAATGAATTGTCTCACTAGCACTATTTATTTACAATCGACGCAATACAAATTACTTTTCTTGTGGAAATGCACCCATTTTCATTTGAAGTATCACCCTAGATATAATAAAACATGTAGTTGCGTACATTTATTTGATATAGAAAGCTTTTGCTTCGCCCGATATTTTGCTTTCGCATATGTCCATGAAGAGCGACACTTAGCCAAGTATTTCTATGAAGAGTCACCATTGAGATTTCGCTGCCTTATTGATCGTGTCTTGAGCAAATTTTTTATGCCGTTAAGGACGTAGATTTGGAGAGATACATTTGTGGATTTCACATGTAACTTATTATTTCTTTTTAATATTTGGGAGTAATTGCAGTGTTAATATTTTGACGAAATAATAAAAAGAACTATTGTTGGGAATGACCGATTGCGGAATTTATGACTAACATAAAAAAACTTCAAAGCTGCTTAAGCAAACACTAAAAGGGTATTTACCCTTCTATTACTCGTATAATAATATTATATAATGATACAAGTAGTATCAAATGGATTCTTCGTAAATCATAGAGACAGGTGTGGATGGATATGTTATGTACGACTGGTGAAATGGGGTAGTGAACTGAATTTTAATAATAGCTCGATAGGTGTGCCAGGGTAAAATAGAACTGACAAATCCTTACCGGAAATAGTTTTTGAACGTGTTCAGTGGATGGATACTCGGCAGTACGTACGACATTACTTCCTGTAAAGGATTTCCAGATTTTTGTATAAAAATAATGTAGGCAACGTTCAAATGGTAAGGGACATAACGAACGATATTAGTGATAGCCATTAATGCTACAAAAACTAACGCAGTCAACGTTGATGAGATGAGACTATTAATTTTGAAAATGTTGACAAAAGTGATATAGGGATTGGACGATAATCAACGGGAAGCCATCCACACCACATACATTTTAATTCTTCATTTGTCGTACAAAATACGATGTACATCTGTTGGTTGTAGAAAAATTCGTCGCAACGAGATTGCCTCAAAGCATGAAGCAACTTCATCCCAATCCCATCATCCCCCCTTACCTTATACACACTAAACCAATGGCTGCATCACCTCCTCGTGATCTATCTGTTCACCACATAAACATTCGTCACTCATGCCCTGAGACACA
This sequence comes from Geotrupes spiniger, assembly GCA_959613385.1. Lineage (NCBI taxonomy): Eukaryota > Metazoa > Arthropoda > Insecta > Coleoptera > Geotrupidae > Geotrupes > Geotrupes spiniger. The sequence goes on along the minus strand of OY390735.1, from coordinate 10,457,376 downwards.
ACTCCCACACTTCACTACCAATAACCACGTTTCCATTATCGCAACTTCATTTGCAACTAGATCCACATTCCTAATCTATCGTATCTTCTGGTTTTGGTCCTCTCTCAGACCTTGCAAGATTCTATTTAAATTTTGTGGTTTCCTTGCAGTCTTTCTCCTTGTTCCTACCGAAATCCTCCCAAGCCTTTTTGGCATGTCTGACGGATTTTTTCACGATATTTCGTCGTTCATTGTATTCCATGAAAATCTTAATTTTCGAGATACTTCATCCATAATTGCTCTACATCTACTCTGACTTTCGTTTGTTGTTTAGTTTCTGCGTGATTGGTACTCTCGTACGGGGCTGTTCGGATAGGTATTTGAAGATCTTGCACAGTATTTCCGTATTCTCAGTTTGTTGTTCTCGATTTAGTTGCATCATTTCTTCTTTGATTTTACTTTGAAATTGTTTCTTCATATTGCTTGTCGTTAATCTTTGCACTTTTATAGATCTCCCAATTCGTTCTTTTTCGCTGCATTCTACCCTTTCGAATTCATTTTTTAATTGTTTTCTACCACAAGTGGTTAGTTATTTCATAGCCACGTTTAACTCTTTTTATCATTACACGTTACAACATTTTAACGTGCCATCTTAAACAATGAAATCGAAGGAAATGAAAACAATTGTCGATATGGCAAGGCCATTCATAAATTGCCACCGTTGCGTAATTGAAATATTTTACAAAACAACCGGGAGTGACCGTGCGTTTAAAAGTTGTCAATAATATGATAAGGAAGGAAAAAATTCCTAAAATTTAGATTTCTTGATTTTCGCAAAGTGCTCGCAGAGACGTATTGTTGCTACTCAAATGACAGATCTGTGATAGTAACAGAGGAAAAAGAAAAAAAATCCGAAAATTTTGATTTCTTGATTTTCGCAAAGTGCTCGTAGAGACTTATTGTTGCTACTCAAATGACAGATCTGTGATTGTAACAGAGGAAAAAGAAATCGGCACTCTTAATTTTGCTTTGGACTCAGATGCCTAAAACATTGGCGCAAATTTAGTTCTTTCCCTAATTAAATATATTTAATGTACTGCCCTTTATAAATGTTTGCCCCGTTACTATCATTTTATACTTTTTGAAAGATATTTATTTGATATTCTATGTAATTTGTTGCGACTTTAAATGAAAATGATACAGCGAAAAATCCGGCATAATACTCGGAGGGTTTTTATGTGGGTGTTACCTATGGTTGACGGCATGGTTGACGGCACAAATCGGCAACAACACTGGACCTAACTTCGTAATAACAAAATAGGTAATGAAATAAATTCAGTTTGTCTGCATATGCGTAGTTCCAGTTCACTGCAGTTATTTAAATTGAAATGAACGTAGACAATAAATTACAAAAGCTAAATTCTAAATTAGTTTTGCTTAGTAAATCGGATGGATACGTGCTTCTAATCCAAGGTACCATAACCATTTATGAATTAAAATGTAAAAAGTAATTCAGTAATAATAATTATTTAGGAGCAACCACAGTTGTTGCTGGGTGTTATGATCGATAATCGATAACATTGACATGCGATTTTTAGTCGTGTCAGTTACTTGTGTTTTGGACGGTATGGATATACTTTCTGTTTCTTTGACCTAGACGAAGCAGCGATTATTTATTTTGAATACTTGAATATTTTGAATATTTTTGAGTCGTCATATCGTCCTCTCCTACGTATTTGCTGCTTATTAAAACTTAAAATCTTGACATTTTCGTCCGATTTTTTTATTAATCACAACATTCTTCCCATTGATATCCTCCGGCACATTGCATCCGAACATTTAGGCAGCACTGGAACTCTAGTCACACAAAACCATTTGCACGAGACGACGTATTGTATTGTATTTTGCATTTATAAATAAAAATGTACTTTCTATATTTAGTTCAGTTTTTAAAGCCATTATGCGACACACACGCTGGAAAGTGCAACAAAATAGTGCCCATTAAAAGCCGTATTAAAATAATATTTACCGAGCCACGATAATGGACCATAACACACGTCGCCGTAAAATCTTTTAAAGCCAGTAAACAGTGCTTATTTTATTTTTCACTTATTCACCTCTCCATTATTTAATAAAAGCCGAAAAATGTAATATACGATTTTCGCGACTTTTGAGAATCTTTTGGCGACATACGAAACTTTTAAAGTTGGGCGAACTTTCAAGATTACTTCGAGACCTCTTAAAACGTCGAACGCAAAGTGAATATCCGTAGGAGTACCGCATGTATTTTTGCATCGCGGTCGATGATATTTTTCATAAAAAATAAAATAAATTATGAGCTGCAATGACGTGACATATTATGAAATAATGTGGTTCATAATTTAAATAACAATAACAGTTTCCATAATTACATTTTACATTTGATCGGCCACTTGCATTAAATATAACAATTTTGTTCCCTGTATCTTGCAAATGTAAAATTTTTACAGATAATTCAATTTACACTATAATTTAGCTGAAAATATGTGGAGAAATTTAATACCGTTTATATTACTAAATATGGCAAATCAAATAAAATGCACCCTCCAAAGATTTCGCTCCAAACCCACCGAAATAAAACGAATGATCCGCAACTCAATTAACGTTGCTGTTGTTTGAAACAACGCTGGAAAACGTGCGTTAAAATAATTTTAATATTGTCTATTCGCAAAACACGTTTAAATAATCTAAAAAAAAAATGCATATTTACACATTCTCGAAAACTAATTAACTAGCAAATTAAATAATAATAGCGACGGGTAGTTGCAAACTGTGTTCTACGAACTGAAATTATCAACGCGCATACAAAACATAAAGTTCGCACAAATGGATTAATTTCACAATGAAAATAGTTTCGCCAGAAACGAAAACAGACCATATCGTAACAATTCCATAGTAAACGCGGCCATTGTTTCAAGAATATATACATTGCGATGTATGGATTGTATATACGTATGCACGTATAATGGAGGTATTTGTAGATAAGAATAAATACACGTTTAATGGACTGTAGAAGCAGCCGAAATATGTTGAAAACGATTTAGTCCGTTTATGTCAAAGGATGTAGTCAGTAGCGGCACCGTGGTTTGCAATGAAGTTACACTGGTGCAAATGCCCCAAATATAAATAATTGTAGCATATTACAATAGAGTACAGGGAATCTCGATTTAAATAAATAGCTTTGGTCTGCGAGCCTTAAATAAGTGCATAAGACCAACGTTGCCACAACCACAAATCTATCGAATATATGGCAGTGGTATGGTGTGATTTCCGATTATGTTCAGTTGGTCAACTTTTGTATCATAAATGTCAACTGAACAAAAAGCTAAATTCAAGCTGTTGCTCAATCTACAGTAAATATTCGAAAAGACTTCCTCCAGCCTGGATACAAGCATTCAATCTTCTCGTCATTGAGTGCTGAACTCTTTCAAAGACATCAGGGTTGTTTCTAATTGAGTTACGCCAAGCATTATCCGATTTCGCAATTCGTCCAAACTCTCCATTGGAGTAGCGTAAACTAATGACTTCAGAGACACCCATAAGAAATAATCCAGGCAGGTTAAGTCAGGAGATCGAGCAGGCCCACCTCGACAAATCCAGCGATCTCCGTATTTTGCTGTTAAAAAATCAACCAAACTGAAATGTGGTGGTGCACTATCGTGCATAAACCACATTGCAATTATTGTCGCCAATGGTACATCCTTGCAGTGTTTCTTCCAAAAAGTTGCGATACATTTCGCCAGAAAGTCTTGCTGGTAGAAATACCGGTCCAATTAGATAGTCACCCACAATTCCAACCACACACATTCACACATTCTTGGAAAACTGATGTTGAAATCGATCTTCACATACCTCATACGGACTTTCGTCTGCCAATACATGGTTGTTATGAAAATTCCTTATTGCATTTCTTGAGGAACTGGCTTCATCGATAAAAATAATCTGCGTAAGGTATCGAGGGATTCAAACTAATGTTTGCAAAAGCCATTGGCATAACGCAATACTTGGACGATAATCAGCAGGTAGTAGTGCCTGAACACGTTGAATGTGGTATGGATACAACAAATTGCCCAAATTTTCCAAACTGTCGAATTCAAAGTATTGGCAATTTGTCGCGTAGAAGTACTTGGATTTTCCTCTATCATGTCCAGCACATTCTGTTCCAGTTGTACCGTTCTTTCAGTCATTAACCTTCCTGGTCCTCCAAATTTTCATCACCCTTTATCTTCGAAACAAAGAGGTTTTTCAAAAATCATCTAAGGGCATTCTTAGAATAGTCCAAGAAATAACCCCTTGAATTTTGCTGCATGTTTACCTAACACCCTGTATATCGCACCTTTTGTGCTTCCCTCCCATCCAATAGTGTTGTTCTTCTCCTCCTTTCCACATTTGTATCTTCCTATTCTTCTTCCTCTTCCTCCCGAATACACTTACATCCTTATATTTTTCATTATATCTTAAATTCCTTATCTTAAATTATTACATCGTAAGTTGCATGAAACAGGCAAGCTGTTCACATATAAGCTAATTCAAACCAGTTCTAACCTTTATTGGCATATTCACTTTCTAACAATTCTTCATCTCATTTCCCTCCAACATCTCCCTGCGGTTCCGCCCTTTTCTTCTTCAATATTCTCATACCTCCACCTACTTTTTTCAATCCTTTTTCTTCATCTTGCTTTTCGGTTTCTCTCTTTTTCCTACATTCCCCCTTCGTCCATTTTATTTTCTTTAAGATTTCTAGCGCCTCTCCGTTCACTTCTAAACTTCTTCTCCAGTCTATTCCTTTCTTTTTTCGTCTCCTTCCTAGCTTATCTCTTCACAATCTCCCAACCAATGTTCCCATTCTTCCCAAACTTTTCCACAGAACTCACACATCTTACATTTTCCTTTCATCCAGTATTTGTTGGTCTTATCCTCGTTTCCAGATGTACACCTCGCTAAAAGTATTTCTTCTGCCGATCTCTCGCCCCTAAAATATATTGGCCTCCTTCCGATTTTTACTTTACCTTTCCTGCGCTTCAAATTGCTTCCACCTATCTACTACCTCCCTTTCCATCTGTACCCGCGCAAATCGGCTCCTTTTCGCTTCTCCCTGAACGGATAACCTTGCCTTTTCATAAATTTTTATCCTATATTCATCTCGAAACTCATTAACGAAGACATCTCATGCGCCAGCAGTTATTATGCCGTCGTCCACGCTACGAAATTTATTCTCAGCATAAGGCAACTTTTTTTGTTCGTATTGTTTCTAAATGTACAATTAAGTTAATAAGAGTTACAACTTCAGTACTCCAAGCGAAATATATCTGTTCGTCTGACGGACGGCCAGATCCCTTCGTAAACCCGGTGTACGTTACGGACCATTAGAAAGCATCGCTCCTAAGGAATATTTCAATTGTAAAAATTGACTAGAACAATATGGGTATTGCTAACGAGGCTCTGTACGTCTTAACTTTTATGGGAATAAAAACATGTTTATGGCAGAACTAAATTTAAGAAAACAACCGTTCCTGCAAGTCGGATATTATTCGATTTCGATGAAAGTTTGCAGTGTCCTTCCCTAGAAAAAAATGCATGCATGCACGATCACGAACCTATGGAATACTCTGACAAGCAAACATGTAAATTACAGGGCGTCTACCACCAGCCAAGAACGCAAACTGGGGGTGCATTATGTAGATAACATGTAAGCAAACGTTGTGCCATCTCAAGGCAGTTGAACTTAAAAAATCGAAAAATTAACAAACCAAAATAATGGCACAGGTTACGTAGCGACGTCCCTGGTTCTTAGAACCCGAATGTGACGACTCCCTTTCAAGTAAAAAACTCAACACTTCGCCGCAAGATTCCCGATATTCATGACATGTGATAAAAACAATTCCCTTCAAACGACAGTCTGATTTTTTTTATTGACGATCAAACATAAGTTATGCGACCTTATTTATGACAATATCTGTACAATTTAATACAATATCTATTTTAAAATCGTCTTTATGTTAAATAATGTTAGTTTAGGTTTTGAAGGTTTACATTTGAAACCGTTTTATTTTCACACCTTGTATTCTTGTGTTCCATTCTAAACATTGAAGTAAATTTTGGCAACAAATCGTGTTTGTATTTTACATTAGGTAGCTTGAAAATTTCAAGGGGATTCTTGTGCGCATTTTTGCAGGTTTAAATTGTGAAGATGGTATGACTGTCTGAAACTTAAAAATGCGTGCAGTTGAGTGCCAACATATTATGAAAACTTGAACTGTTAAAAGGTTATGTGACTATGAAATTTGTTTCGCTGATGCAAACTAAAGCATTGAAATGGCTTATTAACAAAGTCAATCTATGTTAAAAACATTACTGAACTGTTATTTACGATTCATGTGAATGTGAATACATCACAATGCATATTTTATTTTTGCATTAGAAGTGATGATCACCTTTCTAAGTCAGTTTGAACTTTAGTACACATATTCGTGCGTTCCCTTCCAATGCAAACATGTAACAAAATCTGGTTTAAACAAGCAGATTCACCTTAGTGACGTACACAACGTGCTGGATCTGAAAAGCTCGACTCTGATTGGCCGCAAACGTACAATGTCAGTTCAACGCAATGCACTGTCAAGTCATTTTGCACGTACAAACTTAATGCCACTTTGATCGATTGTTTAGTAAATTAATCCTTAAAAAATGATTTCAATATATTTTACATAACGTCCGTTATCGTCTCCTAAATAATATTCAAATTGCTCAATATTAATTAATTTAAATACTCATTTAACGAAAGCATCATTTACTATATTTTAATTGCTCTTTTCATAAAATGTGAACCTCAACAACCCCTCAGTACCAACTACAATATGAACTTGAATCTCCCTTTCTAGATCATCACCCTTTCACTTCTTATCAATTTGTATTATAATATTTAAAAACTTGCAAGGCATTAATTTTATTTATAAATAAACAACACCAAAGATCAATCTAATCCTCAAAAAGATATATTTCTAAGAACGAAAAATGTTACAACGCCAGCAAATCCAATATGCGAGGTTCCACGTCGAACAATGACAAATTGTAGAGAACTTAAAGCCGAAACTGGGAACGAAATCTGTAAATAACTACGTCAGAAAGTTCGCGTTTTATTACCCGTCGAGGACATTTTATTCCCATTGTGTTGTGCATCCAATAAAACAGACGCAGAATGCAAATTACGCTTTGGATAAATATTTGAGACGATTTGTTATCGACCCCATCTCTCATTGTTAAATTTATACTACAGGAATGGAGGTTTACATTACGACGAAATAATAACTCGATAACAATAGACAATTTATCGGCGACTTATAAATAAACTAAATATTATCCGAAATGTCAATGTATGTGGTTATGTACTTTTTCTATATTCAATAATTCATTTAATGCGTTTGAAATTGCTAAGTTATCCTCTTTAATACCACAGCGGCCACCTGTTACAGAATAATCGCTGGTCCTGTTTGCTCTTATGATTTCTAATGATTTTAATTTTAATTTCTCATATATTTTATAATTGGTATCATACGTATTGTGTATACTTCATATTACCTCGGTATGCATTACCACCACAAATATCTCCATTTTATTGATTCACATATACTCTGGCACTGTTATATTATATGATATTTGCATATGCATACAAGTGAACACTACATTCCATACTATATTATCGATCCTGGGGAAATTCTCTGCACATTTAGCGTTCATTTCTCTACGTGATATTTAAAATTTGAAGTCGGCCGACGCTTGTTATGCAAATATACGCTTCTGAATATTTAATACGCACATGCGGCCGTAGGACTTTTTGCTTTTTAAATTACACGCCGTTGATATGTGCGGTACGTGTGACGCAAACGCGTTCAATATATCTTGGGCACTGAAAAGTGCAAATATCGGAGTCGACTTACAAACAACAATGCGTCGTTCCAAAAAGGCAAGTGCGCCGTGTTAATGGCCCGAGATTAGAGTAAACCAACAGAGGTTATTAATTTCCACGTTCGTTATGATTGCTTAACGAGATTGTGGAATTTTTCGTTGGACATTTAGTATCGTGCCTGATATATGGGTACATTTTCCTTATTTTGATATTTTCGTCTCTATGTTGACAATACAAAATTCTATTTTTTCGTAACACTAGTGACCTAAATTTAAGAACAATTAGTTTTATATTTAAGGGTCAAACTGTCGTAAGGTTTTCAATATTTAATTGTCCTGAGATAAACGCTTCGGGCTAGAATTATAAGCGAAAATGAAAATTTAGATTTATTAGTGTCAAACTCAAGAAAAATGCAGTTTATGATAATGATGAGTGTGATAACATTATGTACGAAAAACAGAAAAAACCGGCAAAAAAGTTTAACAAGAGAAAAAATAATCGTATTATCCTTGGCGAGTATGGGAGTATAAAAAGCAAGTTAAATGCAGGGAGGAGTATCATTTTGTCTGCTCTAGAGAAAAGAAAATAGCGCAGCGTCGTTCCAGAATATCAACACCAGGAAGTAACTGAAAATTTCTAAATTAAATGGACACTCATTTCGTCTGGAAATACCGTGCATCTGAACTACTTCTACGAATTTTCAATTCAAAAATTTCACCACCCGAACCCACAAGTAATATAAATTTAAATTTATTTTTGTTTAAATTTTGAATTCTTTTATTTAATAATAAAAAATATATGCAGTGCCACAAAGTGTGTTAACTTTGTGGCAGTGCCACAAAGTTAACATGAAATCTCAAACCATATAATAAACTATTGGAATTGATGAATATGTGTTTCAAATACGACGTTGAAATTTGTTACAAGATAAATGGTGAGTAAAACCCATTCACCTATAATTGAAATAATAAATGCATCTATATTGATTTTCGGGGCGCAAACCTTAATATTTTTTTGATAATTAAATACATACGATTCGATTTTATTGTCAATTACACCTTACATGTTTGAATTCTGCAAATCTGTTATAATACTAATTTTCGATTTAAGTTACTTTTCGCAAATCTATTTATAAAAAACGTAAACTAGTTACCACCTGCGCACTGGGAAGTTAATTAAAATATTCATTTACACTTAGAGATGTCCAGATCCAGATCTTATGATTGTTTCTGTTTTAATTCGTAAGCAAATGTTGTTTTAATTATTAATCGTTTAAGTCAATTTAGATTTGAATTAGGTCGCATTGGATTAGGTTGACGCTTAATGCTTAACGTTATAAATAATTACAAAAATGTTGAAATTTTTAAAAAAGTAAACCCACCTAGGATTTCTACAGCAATTAGGTTCGAACCCATGCCATGTACACAATGGTTTGGTTGGCTTGGATTTGGTTGGGTTCGGTTGGTTTTGATTGGCTTGGGTTTGGTTGGATTTAATTGGGTTGGGTTGGATTGTGTTGGATTCGGTCGAGTTGGGTTGTGTCGGGTTGAGTTGGGTTGAGTTGGGTTGAGGTCGTATCAACGGTATGATATGATTCGCCAAGATAGTAATCCTAAGGCTTGACGTTCAAAACTTAAGATGGGGTGATGGAGATTTTATTTTGACCAGATAATCTACACAAATAAAGTTTTCCATTATCGTTAACGGGAGTTTAAAACAACTGCAAAACGGTCTGTAATTTGGTTCCCCCTATTGATGTGCAGCACTTGAGGATCAATAAAAAGATAATTAAATAAGGCTGCTATGATCCAGTTGCGAAGATGGGACCCTAGAACTTGTGTTAATTCCCCTACTAACGATATAGCAGGGGCGACATGTATAACCTCATATAACTGAATGACGAAAAAATCAGAAAATAAACAAAGTCATCCACGAATATAACAACAATGTCAATTACGTCTTCATAAATCCAAGCACAAAAATCTTACCTCGACGGATACCACACGTATTTATCTCAAATTACGTGAACGATTCAATCAATTTAGACATTTTTTAAATTTAACATACATTTTCAATTATTTTGACTTCCTTTGAGTTTAGACAATTTTTTGTTTATTTTACAATTAATTTTGTTATGTAAACTTTAACATATTTTGTAATTGAAAGTTTGGGCGAATTTTAATATTTTTATGTTATCCAATTCTGATATTCACAAAGATTTTCAATTATTTTGACTTCCCTGCGGTTTAGACAAAATTGTTTTATATTTCGTTTAGGCCGATATTGTTAGTTTATCATTTTACTATTTCGTCAATTTTGATTATTAATAAATAAATCAGACGTAACTAATCTATATCGACGTATTCAATAGAGCTTTGCGATTTCGTTTGTCATCGTGATGGCATCAGTTTGCTGGAAATGTATCTAAGTATAAGAGAGTTCAGTGTGGACTACTGCAGATTTTTTATTACAAATTCAAGTCTAGTAGTGGTTTTTGAATATAAAACACAAATATGTCAAATGTGATAATAAATCGTTTCCAAAATCTTCGAAGTACTAACATTATTTTCAAAAAAGTGCCAACCCAACCCAACCCAACGGACCCCATTCGACCAAACTCAACCCGCCACAACGATTGCAATGTTCAGCCTAATCGATCGTTGGAAGTAGTACCTGAATTGGTCAATTTATCAGCTACAATACTAAACGGTTGAATTATTTTAAATTAAAACAATTTAAACTAAACTGAAAGTAAATGATTTGCAAACCAACATAACCCAACCCAACACAACCCAATCCAACCCAGTTGAATTTTATTGGAAATGCTGAGTGTACATTCAATTAGTTCTTAAAATTTTGTTGAATGATTTGGTAGAGTTCAATAAACTTTAACATAATATTGAAGTCGATTAGATGATTTTGTTTGCAGATTGCATTATGTTGTTTGATATTGAATCAAGTAGAGTAGTTGAGTCCATGGCAGTGATTGCGTTCCTGTTTTAATTGCATTGGATTATAGTATAGTATAGTTGAGTTCTACTAGAATGTCTCTACTATGCTAATCTTGTCATCGAACAAGTTTATAGTGATTTCGTTGAGTTTTATTGACTTCTTCAAACATTGAACATTGACGATGGTTTAGATATTTTCACATTTTTATAACTTTAAAAATTTTTATAATTGAAAATTTTGATTTGAATTTAATTTTTTCATTTCCTACAACTTAAATTTTATAATTTTATTAGGTTTGCAATTTTACAATTTTCACATTTGACCCTTTTTGAACTTTAAACATTTTTTTAAATTATCTTGAACAAGTTCGCCCAATTTTAGAATTTTGACAAATTTTATCATAATATTCAGTTTTAACCACGTCCCAAAAAGCGAAGAGGCCCAATATGTCTAAATAACTTTTACGCAGATACTAACACGAGGGAACACGAAGCTCATAAATCATATGTCCCAGGTGAATATTCTACTAACGCAAGGCCTGCGGTAGATACATTAAATCTACGATTTAATATTTATTACACATCAAAGATTCTCTTTATATTAAAAATGGGATCATAAGTGAGAGGGAGTCATGGAGAAATAAAATTCGAAACGGACGAAGGATTTAATTTCATAAAATAATGCACAAGACAGAACTTATATCTGATGTACCATCACGTTCATAAGCAAAGACACAATTTAATAAAAACTTTTCAATTCTATCCACGATAAGAAAACAAGTACCGGAACGGGACATAAAATACAAATCTTGGCTTCACCACTGGATTTTGAAAAACGATTTATTGATTTGTTTAAAAACATAGACATTTCCTACAAACGCACTAGTTCGAACTTAAAAATAATATTTCTTTGAATTGTTTATTTTTCTTATTCTGATTCTGACCATTTCATTAATTCATAACGAGAGAGAATCATAAATTGCACATTTGCGTTCACTGCTACCACGGCCATTATATTTAAAAGGACGATCCACTGATTTGCTTGGAGACATCAGTAGGCGTTAGTTTCAATTTAAAAGTATTTCTTTCAACTGTTTGTTTATTTTTCTGACATCAACGTAATTAAGTTAATTCAGTGAAACTTTGTTTTATATCTAGTACGCATGCAAGTCAAGTAAGTAAGTAACTTACGTCACGTTACTTAAATAAATAAGTAAATAATATTTTTCACCTTCTCGAAAAAAATCATCTGTAATTGTATTTTAGAAAATCAAATTGGCATTTTATGATTCATCACACATATTGAAATTTACCGTTTTTATGACCATATGACGTTAATTATGAACGCGGTGGTACACGTATCGACCCATCCACATTCGCTCGGTGAAATAAAGTTTCCAGTTTCAATGCTCCGAATAGGCAGCTATTGTTTAGTTTAGTTTCGCCGACATATTTGCTATCGCATTTGCATTTTTAATCAGTGCACACGTAGTTCGACAAAATGGTTATTGTATAATACGCCTGAGAGTTTAGGCGTAGAAACATTGGAGTACGAATTTAATTACTTGCCAGCTAATTAGTATTATTCAGTTATTGCTGAAAACAGCAACCGCAAATCACAAACCAACCCCCACGACGAAAACAATAGAATTGCATATCACTTCAGCAACAGATTACTTAATTATGAAATAAATACCTGTAGTAACTAACTCGGGATAATATTTCTCAATTATAATATTTCCACACATATTAACAATTCAATTCAATTTTCATATTACTTCGTAATATTCAAGTCGTTTTAATTGATATTAAAAAATAAATAGTTTATAATTTACGTGCAATTTAAATTTAAGCCCTGATATCGTTACAATGTAAAAAAAATTAATCCCCAGTTCGTCAGCGCTGGAACTGAAAGAATTAACGAAAATCCGATTCAATATTGATGCAGAAATAATGCAACCGAACGTGCACCGGCGTAAAATAGAAACTATTTCACTAATTACTCGCAATGCATATATTCCGAAAGTAAGCGCAAATAGAAAAGTACACAGACCGGTGTTAAAAAAAAAACATCGAACGTCATGAAAATTAAAACATCAAAGCGCCCTCGGCGAACAATAAAGCGTAAAACAAAGCAGACTCAAAGAGTCTGTATTTATATTTTTTCAGCGCACTATTGCGGTTTTTCCTTTGGGGTCGTTAAAGCGAACGCAAATTCTAGGAAATGTATTGAGCGGACGTAACGTTTACATTAGTATTCCGAATTAGGTGGGAATGTGTGGTTATAATAACCCAAATGGGGTTATAAATGTTACAAGTCTTTAATAAGCAAAATGCGTATTTTTTCGACATGTAAAATAATTCGGACGTGTTGAACGAAAACGCCCACCCAAGACACGAACACTTTGATAAATTGGCCCGATGGATGACTTCGCGTTTCGCTGATGACGTCCGCCCTTTTATAAGCGTCGAGTTTTTCGAGTTGACCCTTAAATACTTAGGCCCGACAAAAACAGCACTGCGCGTCGATTTATCACAATAAGCGCGTTAAAAAACAGCAATGCCCCATTAATTTAATTCTTACGAGAAGTTTCGAAGAAAATACACAGCAAGTAGTCTTTGAACAAAGTCATCAAATCATTATTTAAAAGCGCAAAAATATCACACAGGAAGAAATACAAAGCCAGACTTACATTAGAAATGACTAACATCCAAAATCAAATTATAGTAAACGCAGACTAAACATTCTTCGGGTTGATCGTAGTAATCTACACCGCCAGGTTAGTTATCATCAGCTTTACATCACTGAAATTTTATTTCAGAAATATTACAAAGATCATGACTTTCGAATTGCACCCAACCGACTGTGACTTCCACTTTTCCATTAATTTTGAATGCCATGCGAAACCGCATTACTTCCGCTACCGTCTATTTGGACACCCGTTAAGTCGCACGTTTTATTTTAAATTAGCCCGTCGCCTGAAACTCTGAAGAGATTAAATGAAATCCTCTTGAGAACTGTGGGCATATCGTGGCTTAGTTTGCCATTCAGTTCAAATTTAATTCCAAACATACGTTTTATCCGGCGACTTGGCGCATTATGGAAATTAGTATTAATACAACAGGAACGTGACCACTTAAGGACAGAAACTTCAACATCCCCGGATCATTTCGTTTAATAATACATGCGTTATTCCACTTCGCGAAGAATTTATTCATGAAATGTTGTTCACGTGCAACGTGGACCCGTGAGTTTAATTTAAAAGTTGAATTTGTTACACGAGGTCTACAAATTAATTCGATATCAAATGCCTTTAATTATTATAGATATTTATCGACTGTCTTCTTTTTGATAAAATTGAATAATATATTTTAATATTATTCGTTATAAAAAATAAATGAGAACTGAACTCGTTGAACGTGACACACATTTCCAAGCCAAGTATTCCACCAATGTATAATTCAAAGGAAATACATCCGTAATTATCATTTCAATCAAATTCAAAGAGTGCCAGGACAACGTTCTCAAGCATACGAAAATATAAGTCGTTAGTCAAGTTAACCTCGAACATTTCCATTGTATAGAAAATATTTCGTTGCTAACGTCGACACCGGTATATCAATAATAAATCGGTTCATGTAGCTGGTATTCATTCGAACAATGTACATAGAACATGGTAGCAATTATGTCGTACTTCCTGTGTATGAAAAATGTCAGCTTAGTTTGATATTTTCTAACGATATTTTGCTAGTTCATCACTAATTGAGTTGGAGGGAAAATTAGATAGATTGTATATGTGTTTTACGTGAAAGGGCATAAAAGGGCTGCTTTTACAAATTAAATTTGAATTAATAACTCGATGTTTTAGGCACAATATTGTTGGAAACGTGTAGTGCGTATGTAAATCAAACTGAACCGAACGAAACCAAAGTTAGTGATATTTTGATACTAAATACTGTCAATATCTCAACTTTATAGTGCAAGTGCAAAAGAAATTTTAAGAATGAGCTGTCAAAAGTGCATTGGAACTCGGGTTACAAAAAACATATTGGAATAGACAATTCGATAAGGTTTTAAATGGATAAATGTTACTATTTGGTAGGAAAACTTTAAGAAATCTCATCATGTAACTAATACCTGTAAAATAAGTAATAATAAAGCAATAAGTTATCTGGGTAATTTGTATGTAAAATCATGTGATCCGTTTCGAACAATGAGGATGGAAAATCTATGAAATGTCGGTCTGGCAATGACGAAGTAATATAAACCCTGCCCTTTGTAGTACATTTTAAAAACCGTTATATCTGTATTGGTTGATCTCGTGTAAGCAACCATGACCTAAGTCAGTGATTGGCTCGAGTACTTTATAAAAACAGTGACAATTAATGTCACTGTTTTTATAACAGTTGGAATACACATTAACGAAATTCCTCACCTATGACAAACGCAACCATGTAAGCCAATTATTCCAAATCTTATATTAAATAAAATTCGTTAGTCACTTTAATTATAAATCACCCCTTCTATAATACGTGACAATTTACTGACCCATGCAATAAAAATAATATTGATTGTATTTTATTTATCTCCCCTTAAGTTTGCTTTTATCTCCTGTTCGCAATAATTTATAATCGTCCAACAACTCTTTGGCCACTTTTGCACCTTGAAGGTCTCCTTTGGACAACGAAGTTTGCAATTTTACAGTCGCTTCTTTGAGAATCTGTAGCTTGTTCCTTAATTTCCTTCTCTTTCCTATACTCTTTCGCTTTCACTTCCAGTGTTTTAACTCTCTGGTGTTCTCGTTCAGCCAATTTGCCATTTGCTCCTTTTCAGGCCTCTTTTAGCTTGTTGTTCTTCAGTGAGTTTATTCTACTTTTGAACTTTTCCTCTTCTAGGTAGTGCATGTGTGATGGGCTCCTTTAGCTCTGTTGAGTAAACCTGTAGTTGCTTGGCCATAAAATTGACAATGTTCAAATTCGGGTTCAAAGTGCTCAAACCCATTTTAGTTTTGTCTTCTGTCAGTACTATTTTGGATAGAGGGAAACCTTTTTCAACTTCACTATTTCCATGAGAGCGCTAAAACAGCTTTAACCATATTTACTACTTTTTTGTTACTTCAGGATATGTTCTGTTAAATATTATATTCCAAAAATCAGTCATTTCAATTGTACCAGTCTCATTATTTCTGTTTAAAACAAGTTTCAATCTCGCAATCAACTTTCATCAATCGCCACTCATAGGCAAGTACATTCTGTTTTCATCATAGCTGTTTGCAAGATACGTGATCTTACTTATACGTGCAAACTTATATTTATATGGGGAAAAATATTGATAGTTTACCAGGAACCAGCCCAGGGATAACGAAGATTTAGTTCCCAATTATTTACATGAGACCTCTCAAAAATATGAGCGTCGATCTCTCTGAGAATTTGTCACTATTTCAACAGAATTTCAACAAATTTTGTTCCAAGAGTTCTTTTAAAACTTATATATTTGATGAATCAAAACAACGTCAAAAGCGAAGCAGCACTAGTCGTAAAGAAGTGCAACTTTGGTTTGAGCAAGAAATCCCTTAAATCAGCACATATCAACCTGTATTTACTGTAAGCTGATAGGTCTTGTCGATGCAGCAAACAAACTTCAAAAAATATTCATAGATCGTCCCCCACTGCTCAATTATTCTTTCAGTAGACTTCCCCAAGGTAAGCCAACGTGACGTGTGTTATAAATTTGTGTACACGACTGTAAAGCTAATGAAAATTAAAAGGACACTAAGCCATCAATTTGTATTAGGGTTTTAAGATTTTATCAAAGTTTTTGGTTAAACCACGAAAAACCTAAAATGACCATTTTCATTCAAAATGAAATTTTTTCTAGTGACATGTTGTGGTTTCTCTAATAATGAAACACATGAGCACCGTGCTCTCATGCAATTTCTAACAAAATAAGGAAGTATTCCAACGGGAATAAAAAAATCGTATGTCGGATATTTGTGGTGAGCTATGTCCTTATAAGACAATAATTTTTGGTCGAAGCTATTTGAATGGCGGCGGGAATCCATAGAAGACGATTCTCCAAGTGGTTGACCAAATTCAGCTCTTATCGACGTAAACTAAACGTTGTAAAAGTAGAAATATTGATCCTTGAAGATCGACGAATTAAAATCGATGGGATAGCTGAAAGTTTGCAAAAGACAACAACACAATGGAAACGCAATGGAAAATTCAAGAATGCTCTGAATGATTTAGAGTTCACAAAATTAAATCATCCACCCTACAGACCTGGCTTAGCACCCTGTAACTTTCTTCTGTTCAGGAAGTCGAAAAAGCAGTTGATGGGATAATGATTTCTAACAATGAACTAACGTGGGCTGAGAGAGAACTACGAAATGTAAAAAACAAGGAGATTATATTCAAAAATTACCAAAGACTTTTATTATATTTTAAGTCCTTCGTAGTGAAATAGCTTTTTTAGTAGCTTGCTCTCGTCGTTACTGTCGGATTTTCCTGTTTTAAATGAGTTGATATGTTCGTTGTATCGGATTTTTTTTGCATGTGTGGTGTTCTAATTTTTATGTACCACTGTGTGTATTTGTCAACGTTTTCCATCTTGACAGATGATTTAAATTTTATGTTGTTGAATGCGATGTTTTTTATGTTGATGTTTGTGATGAGCACCATTCTTATCTTCGGTGTTTTTGGTTTGTACGTTGTCCGGTCAATAATGACCGTTGTGTTGCCTTTTTCTTGATTGTTTTGTTTTTGTTTGTTGCTTGCGTGGTGTGTTTTCATTATGTTTTCTATTTGATGTGGTGCTAGGTATCTGAATCGTTCATGTTGTTCTTCCGGTGTTTTTTGGATTGCCCATTCTGTCTACGATGAGCCTTTCTATGTCTTTAGTAGTTCAGTTCTTTAGCATGTTGTAAATTAATAAAATAAATAAACGAATTGTTCCTAGAAATATTTTCCGTAATTATAGAAAAAGAAATAAAAACGAAAAATAAGCTTATTGTAACAGCATCAACAAATAATTGTCGATGATATCAATGTCGTATGTCCTAAACCTCTGAATAACGTGCTGATCACTGGACCAATCAATGTACTAAAACGGTGCACCTCAACTAGCTTTTTCTGTAAAGATTTCGACCAATCCACGATAGTCCTGACTATCCCTTCTCGAGGTAAAACATCCTCAAATATGATCGCATCGAATGACAACATTTACGCATATAGAATGATAAACACTCACTTTAGCTGCATCGACTCATCAAACTGAACGCGACGGCCAATTTTCCCCAGATTTAGAAATCTAAAACAAACCGCCGTGAGAATCGTTCCACTATGAGAAATTTTCGCGAAACCATTTTACCCGGTTGTACAAAGTCAGCTTGAGTTGGCCTTAGAAAACTTGATTTATAAGATAGCGAATTCAACGTCACTTTCTCCTCTAAACCGAGTTTAAGCTAAACCCCTTTTTACAGTCGCATTGTACAACCGGCCTTACAGTTATAACTACCCAAAAAAAATTATGAATGGAATATTTTTAACATGTGCGATGTGTCCCTTTTTCGTTATTACTGTATAGATTATTACTAAAAATTGGGCCAGGGATATCATACATTTTATGATTTTGAAAATGTTTTTTGCAATATGATTTTAAACATGTCATTTAAGAAATTGCAGTATGTGTTATTGACGTTCAGAGGGTGTTAATAAGATTCTCTTTGCCACTACATATCTTTGTGGCGCCCTTGATATTCCACATAAAAGGACCAATCGATAGAAACCACTTCATTGATACACTACAAGACAACTAGTAACCACGTAACCAGTATGTACGTTAATATTATAAGATTAGTTATTAATAAACTATTTAGTTGATTATTACGTTTAGACTGTACACGCCGCGAAATCGGCAAGGTGGAATAATTTATTCACAAGAATACTGTAATTATTATATTGTTATTAATTTTATATTTAACAAACTGCAAATCATTGAGTTATGAAACTATTTAAAAATATTTAGTTTATTCAGTCGACGCGCGAGCTACACGCGGCTACGTTTCGTTCGATACGTTGCACAAACAGTACAAACGATTATTCTTCACGTAATTTAACAGCGTGTGTCCCATAGTGTCAAGTAGATCTCTGTGCGTGTGCCATAAGAAGTCACAAAACATGAGACTTATGGGTTAATTAGATTATTTTCAATTAGTTCAAATTAATTGTAGTTTCAAATTGTTAACTTATTTTGACACATTAGAGATAAAACTCAGTTCAAAAATTAAATTATTGAAAAAACTGCTACAAAAAGGACTACTCATTAAATTTGATACGAATTTAATATTCAAGATCGAAATGTGTTTAATTGGGAATTTTTGAGTAGTCATAACCTCATTAAAAAAAATCACTTTCAATCTTACTTTTCGTCATCGCATTCCCCGATTTCCACTTCTACCTCTTCCGCGTCGTCACTGTCCCCGTGATTTTCAGCTGGGCCGTCGGACATCCCGAAAACCAGATGCGCGCAACTTCCTCACACCAACGCGAACTTTCGTTTACGTTCGATTGTTCGACACTTCACGTGACACTTTAAAAATAGAAGCCGATCGGGCACTGCGTGTAATTGAATGATCTGCATAATGCGTCCGGCAGGAACTTGCAGCGGCAACCTTGTATCTAAACAGGATTACCCCCGGTAACTCTATCCAAATCCCATTAGACAATCACAAATAATGGACGGTGTGCATCAAACGTATCGACGTCCTCCGAGTTTACGTTCTTGTCTGGCACGGCGGTTGCCGGTCGGCGATGGAGGGAAAACAAGGGCAAATGTCGTCAGGAAAATATTTTAACTTGATTATTATAAACCCCGGGGATATACGTAAGTTCGACTTGCTTTTAAGGTCGTGCGAATTTTATATTTAGGATCATGTTATTACTTTTTATGTAACCAACAATTTTCAATGGATATCATTAAATATACAACAAGTTTATTGATACAGCTTTAAAAAATATTTAAGACGATTTAAAACCTAGTAAGGAATTTTATGGGGAGGGGGCAAGGCTATATAACCAAGTTGTTGTTATTGAAGTTTAGTGTTTGCTTATGTGTGTGAAGTTTGATTCTACGTTGGAAATTCTTCGTTAGAGACATTTCTCTATTTCTTCGTCTTCTTCTTGCTTCCATTAGTCATCGTATCGTCCTCTCCTCTCCCAACTGTTTCTCTTCCAATTATGTTGTCCTGCTCAAGTCGATTATCCATTAATTTCCCCTCGTATAATTCTTCGTTACTTCAAATATTTTCTTCATAGCGTTCATGTCCATTGTGGTTATTTTCCTTTGCTTTATTTCGTTGCCATAGTTTAGTTCGCTTGTTGTAGCATTAATCCCATTGTTGTATCAAATACAATCGTTTCGCCGGTTACATAGCCCCTTTCGTGGAACAATTTTACCATTTTTACTGGGTTGGTGCTGCGGGGCAACACTTGTGTAATTTTGCACCCATAACTTCATACTTGCTACCACACTTCTATGATACCAAATAATAAACTAAAAAAAAATGTATGTTCGAAATCTATTTATTTCTGGCCTTCTGTAACGTATCATGTTTCGAAAAATACGGAATTAGTTATCGTGAATAGACTAATTACAATTAGTCGCCCCTTGCTTCGATGGCGCTCTACCTTAACATCTTACATATTTTCGACAAGACCCCTCTCCGATTGTGGGGCGGGCATCAACCTCTGATTTCTGATGATCATGAGTATTGTACGAAGCTTTTGTAACAAAAAGATGTATTTGACATCACAAATTACTGTGGAAGTGTTTAAGTTCAAGTGGTTGCTGAACGGAAGAGGCATAATAATCAGGAAAATCCTGTTAGAGATTCAATAGGAACTAAGGGAAAAGAGAGAAACTGATGTTGCACGATGATTCAAGAACTGCTAGGTGACACGGGACAATAAAGAAGTGGACGACCAAAAACAAGGTCGCAAACGACATTTATTAAACGAAGGTAACAATGGGCAACATTCTAATTAAACAAATCCATATCCAACTCAACCCAATACCCAAGTCAACGTATCCAATCAGACTAAAATCGTTCGCTGAGCGAAATTCATGTTATAACTAAATGACCACATAACATCAACAACAAGACAGTAAATAAATTTAAAGTAAAATGACAACGATGTAAGCGACATAGTTTAGCGAGCTCGAATAATACACTTTCTTCAAATTTGATAGTCTTTATTAGTCGTCGATTGCATAGTTAATTTGTTCATCTAGCCCGATTCAATGACAATGCAGCTTCGACGCGATTGTCACTGACCTAGTACGTTGTGCGAACAGACGCGAACGAATGGGCGAAATGTGACTTCATATAATTTATTTAAAAAATTATAAATTTCGATAGTTTAACATATGCTTTGATGAACGGAAATAATGTTAAACAAAACGGTTTCCGACCAACTCCTATGCAGGTAATTAAAAGTTTATTACTATAGTCGTTAAAGTCACAGTATTTTGAAATTGCGCACATGCATTGTTTAAACTTTGTGACGCACATTGTATACGTTTCGTTTACGAATTCCCAGCGATACATTACATATATGTCTAGGTAAGTGTGCAGACTACCAGCTTTGTAAACGTAACACTCGTTTTAATTAGATTATGCAAATGTCAACAAAACTAAAATTAATATTTTAAAACCCGGCATTATTCGCCTCCAATTAAAACCAATAAGTTTGACAATTAATGCATAAATACGATTGCCATTCGCCAAAACTATTTTAACTGAAATTCGTAACCAAATTACTTTCTTGATTACATTTGCAGCAATCCCACTCCCTCTTTAAATCTGACGTTTGCATTCGATGTCGTCAGTCTAGGTCGAGTGCATGAACAAACACATGACCTTCCGTTTATTAATCCAATTACATTCGCATTTCAAAGGGTTTCTCCAATGGCGAAGGTTGTCTCTTTACAAAAAAAAAGCTTTAACAACGTCTTCAATCAGCAGTCTATAAAGAAACGAATTGAATGCACTGCGACACTCGAACACAGAAAATGTGTCTCAAATTACTATCAAATTATCTTTTTTGTGTCCCTTCTCGTAGATTGAGCTGATAAAATCAGTGGCGTCTCGTGTAGCAGAAAAGTAAAAAGTTAAATCGATAAACAACTATTAATGTGCACGTCCACGTTGGGGCGTTTACGTCATTCCAATTGAAAACGGAAAATTGGCGCATGCACAACAAAAACTGGAACGTAATCTAGAAACGCACGTCGCAGCATCGCAATGAAAAACTCCTACCTGTGTATTGTGTCGAATTTCCTGTGCCTCGTCAAGCGTACTGGTGGATATGAATCCAAGGAAAACGTTACCTCTCCTCCTATCGTCCCACCCGAGTTGCTTTCATTCATCCTGAAAAGAAAATATTTCCAAATAGAAATTTTCAACGACTAAAAATACATTTTCAGTGAACACTTCATATGTACGTTATGTACGTTCGACGCATTTGCTTAATTAATTTTAAACAGCACCTAAAATTCACTCCGAATAAATTAGGACATCTTGACGGAATTATTAATATTATTTCAATGGAAAATAGTGCACACTGTTGCCCAATATGCATAACACGGGAGATTTTAATTAAGTATAATAATAATAGTTATATTGTTTAAAAATTATACATGGACTGCAAAGTTAAACCAAACCGAAACAATAAACTAAAGTCAATCCGATTTTGAATATTAACTTAAACAAAATATGACCTCAAACATGGTCATATTTTATGAACGAGTGCACTTTAAGTAGCTTGACAGGACAATTATTCGTTTTATATTTTAAGTAAGTCTTCATAAGATGGCCGAAAGATTGAGAAGTTTAAAAAAACACGTCTCCAAATAAATAAGAAATGAGGAGTGAAATACCCCACGACTTTCTAGTAGATTGAGCAATTCACACTTCCTTTTTTTAACTTCGCACATTTTTTGTTAGGATATATATCCCTATTTCAATTTCTCAAACTTCCCAGCACCCTTTGAAAATTTTCAACTCGCCCATTTGACATTTCAAGACCTAATATTTGGCCTTCCACGCCGTTCGCTATCCTCTTCCCTTAGAAAATTTCATTCTATCATAATCTTCAATCTTAATGTCTTCCTTCTTTTTTACCTCATTCAAAACCAACTGATGCACATCACCGCGATTTTTATTAAATGAACCATAAAACCACTCTCTTCGCAATTCCTATACAACTCATTTAATAATGGCCTGCGTCAGCTGTTATCCAAATGCCTCCAGTGTATCTCCTACCACATTTTTATCAATTTTATAACGTCGTTCGTTTCAACTCCATGACATTTGAGAACACTTTGATATTTTTAAAGTCAAAACAAACTTAGGCAACCCATAAATTTGTTAAAAATAATAGTCTTCGTTGAAGTTCCCTTTATATTAGATGATTGGGTTGGGTTGGTTATCTTTGCCATCTCTACTATGCATAATTAGATTCATCGCAACACTCAATTTTACTGCTCTATCCCATCAACACCCTTGCTCTTTTCTAATATAATTATCTCCTCCAAAACTAAGTTAGTCAAACTTGTTTTCGTGCACATTAATTCTCCTCCCTCTTCAATTTTCGTCAACAGTTAACGATGTGTCCATCAATCGCACAGTATCTCTTATTCTCATTAAATACATTTGTCATCAGTAACAAGTGCTCACTAACCTCAAAGATGACAAGTTTTATAAGTTCCTGAACTATCTTGAATTTTCATCAGAAATCCCAATATTTAACCTAACACAGTCCCTTTATTTTTTAATTTCATATTTTCGCATTTTGGACTATTTTAACTATTGAGAATATTTATTATTTTCAGAATTTTGACTCAGACAAAGGTCAGATTTTTCAACTTGTATATTGCAGAGTTGGATAATATTTGGACTATTGGTGGGTCCTTCCTGCTTGCCTCATATTTGCCCAATTTGTCAATCTTACAATTTTCGACAATTACACATTTTGATCATTTTCAAAATATTATTTTGGAATTTTTGACCATTTCTTATTTTTTGCAGTTTTGCAATTTTTCAACATTTTTGAAATTATTGAATTTTTGCACTTGGTCAATTTAGCTTTGTTGCAATGCCGTCGTCAATGTTGTAGTTATTTCGATTTTGATTTGTTGGCCATTAAAAATTTTCGACAATTTCGAGTTTTTTGACAATTTTGATCACTATCAAAAAAGTATTAATAATTTTTCTTTGTTTAGATTTTAGCAACTTTGAACGTTTTTCATTTTTTAATTGGCATTTTAAAAAACCACAAAAAGAGTTTTAAAAAAATTTGAACTTTTACGTTTTTTTGCACCTTAACTAATTTCATTTTTTTACAATTTGTCAACATTTACATCATGTCTTGTTGATTTTTTTACAAGATTTCTCAAGTTCGACAAGTTTTAAATTGTTTAAAATTTTGACAATTTTTTACAGAATCGAGAATTGTGTTCATCATAACAATTATGAATTATGGCACTTTTTCACATCAATCAGTTTTATTATTATTGACAAATTTTTCCAACTGACAATCCATTTGAACAATTTCGATATTTTTCACGTTTTCAGCAATTTCATATTCTTTCAGGTACGGGATTTTTAGACAATGTGTCGTTTTTGACGCATTAAACCACTATTTTGATTATAGGCAAATTTTATAATTTCGACAATTTTGATTCCTTCAGGTTTTTTTGACAACAATAGTCGACAGTTTTGAAATCTTCTTGCAAAATATAATCTGGGGTTGGGTTGGATTGAATTGAATTGGATTGGATTGGATTAGATTGGATAGGATTGGATTGGATTGGACTGGATCGGATCGAATTGGATTGGATAGGATTGGATTGGCTTGGGTTGGATTGGATTAGATTGGGTTGGGTTGAGTTGGGTTGGATTCTAGTTAGTTTGGGTTGGGTACGATTAAATTGGTCTGGCTTGTGCAAGTGGAGATCCAAGTTCGAAATGGGTGCCATGTCATAACAAAACTATGCATTCGATAACATAGCAACAAAAAGGAACCAAAAGTAGAAAATCTTGATGCGTTCATTATCCAGCCTGACTAAACTATATTGCCTACACTATCCATTTGTAGGGGCACAGTTTACGTCAATGGAATTTAAACCTGGTATACTAGGCGAAGTCACATTGAATTCACTATCTCACAAATCAAGCTGGCCGAACTGTATTTGATTGACCCTATAAGTGAGTAGAAAACAGCAGAATGGCAAAATCGAGTTTTTTATTTACTTGCGTTTCATGCATTGGAGTTCCTGATTCAAATTAAGTCCATCTTGGGTTTAATTTGCTTACTTGACCTCGACTGAGTTTAACGAGTAAAAAAAAGGATTTCTTTGTAATTATGAAATAAAAACATTTCACTGCAATCAAAATCTGTCAAGTTCAAATTGTTCGAATTACTCCAATACTTTGCACCGATGCGTTAGAGTCGTGTCGGTCGCGACTGTCAGTCACAACGTTACAGCTTCAAAGTTGAAATTTCGATAAATTTATATGAATAGATTGGCGTGCTCGTACTTACTGATTTTTACGTCGAAGTCAACAAATACGCTGAAATTTTGAATTTCGACGTTACAATGTATGGTTACGTAACTATCCGAGGTCTAGAAGCGAATTACAATTGAATTCACAAAACGACACAATATAAAAGCTCCATAAGATAAATAATGATAATAATTTAATTTTTTGGTCCCTTAATCTGAATAAGACGTCGAAATTTCAATTTAATAACAAAATTCTCCACTCTCATCGATCAAATTCATATCTCAATTTTACAATTCACGTAACTTACTCTAAAGCTTATGTACAATTGAATTCACATAAATATAAATTAATTTGTTTTGTGTTCGAGTTGCCTTCGAGCAGAGTATTTACGCGTAGCAAAGGTCACAGTGCCTTAGCAGGGCGAGAACTGGTCACTTGTTTTAAATCCTCCTTCACTATTTTTATTAATCATATTTGTTATTATGCGTAATGAAAACCGCAATCTTTGAAAATCTTTGTCGCAAACTTAAACAGCCAGTTATTGTTGCTATGGCCATGTGTGTAACCCACATTCTTAACCAGGAATCGTGGAATTTTACCATGTCCATATTTGTAAATTTAAGCGAATTATTTCTAACGCCCATATTATGATGCATAATAATTGTATTGGGAATATTGGATATATTTAAATTGATTTCGTCCTACTGTTGTATTATCGCGTTTATGAATCCTACAATAATTAGGTACATGTAAATGTACTTTACTTTATTTAATTGACCACAAGGATATTGTTAAATTATTGGTAATATTAGGAGGGATAACTTTGTCGTATATCTATATATTTACACCACGCACTTGGTGACCCTTTATTAACTTCTTACATTGTCTTGCGAAAATCAACGCATTTTCCCTCGATTACCTTTTATCCTTCGGTATCAGAGGGCTCGGATTCATTTGCATAAACAAAATTAAAATGTTTCATATACAGAACAGTCAAAAACTAAACCACGCTGAAATTTTAAAAAAATGACGATGCTAACAATGAACAATGACAATATCTCATATTGGTTACGTACGTGGTTACGTAACCAATATTAGTTTTCCATGTTTCCAAGTTTGTTTCATACGTATATATAAATATGCGCAAATGATGACTTTATGCTTATTAATTTCATCCGATTCATTAAGAAAACTTTGTAGATTAATTTTTTTTCCAGGTTTGAAGGGGTTAATTTAATTATGTCTATTTTATTGCCAATCGATATAATTTGAATGTGTAACAGGTTGCATGTCATCATTTATTTAATATTGTAATAAAAATAACTCAATGAAACAAATGTTCTGACGTCATTTCCCATCCAGATACGCATCAATTCCATATCGTAATCTCCCTTTCATTCCCATAATGATCATTTTATCGCATGTTTAAAATCCAATGGCAATACGAAGTTTCTACGTTTCAGCCAATTGAATACCATTTACATACAAAAATAGCAAAGCCGGCAAGTGGCAGATGTATCATCGTAATTGACTAATAAATCACAAGTAAAAGTAGGTACACAACTACACCTATTAAAAATTGACACAAGGCCGTATGACTTCACAACCAATGCACTAGTTTCATGGAAATAAAATATTCAATTAAAGACGAATTGATTACTTAAACAATTTCTAGTGGAAGAATTGATCAGTTATTAAACACTTAAATTAACCACAAACCTTTCGCCGAAGTGAAATGAAATGAATGTTTTTTAATGGCACAAACACCGGGGCGAATTAATTTGCGAAAAATATACACGAGTTAAGCCAGCCAAAAATTACATGCCGTTCGACCAAATTCGCCAGCCTTCGCACGAATTTATTGCCAGGAGGTCGAATCACTTGTATTTAATTTCACGGTGCATTGAGTCACCGATACACACAACCGGGCTTCGCGTAAATATCATTTCGATATCGAAATTAAAACTAACCGCGCAAAAAAATGTAATCAACGATGTAACGAGTAAAAAATGTCAGCGGCCGGTTTTTTTGCAATGCGCTTTCGAATTTCGCCCACATCCGATCAAATTGTGTCGTCGAAAATATATCGGTTTAAAAACGAGTTGCATGCATAAATTAATGGGATCAATCGACGCGAGTGACGAATAAATGTGCGATCCATGAATAATTTAAATTATTAGTTTTAGTGCACCGGCGTTCGTTTACCGCGGCGTATGCAACACACCGAACGATTAACTTGGATTCTTTTTTTAGCGATTTTACGATAAAATTAAATGCAACTGGTTTTTGGTAAAAAATTGCAATGCAAGGTTGCCGCACACCTTGACTTTTCGCCTCGGCGGGTGTGGCGAGTTTTGTTTGATTTGCGTTAGAAAGTTCAAAGTTGCGCACTGCGTGAAGATGAAAAATGTTTCTGTAACGGCCCTCGAAAAAACTTTGCCCAACTTTGCGTAACATTACGCCATTTTACGCCAGTTTCTCGACTGCGCGAGCTGGCATAAAAATGCATATTTTAAATAAACCAAGACCATGCACCACATCTCGCTCGGTGAAACAACACAGGGAATATATATATAATTAAAATTGCAAATACTGCAATACTTGCAAACTGATTTATCTTGTGCAGAATATGCCTGCATGTTCCATAATACGTTTATATCAATACTCATCTAATTTGCATTTCATGTGCACGTGAAAGCACAGCAATGCGGTTTCAGCATTCAGAATAATCAAATTTAAATAAATCTAGACGTTCCAATGTTCATTAGCTTTATAAAATCTAATGCACTCGGCGAGTACATTTCACGTTACATTAATGTAATGTTTAGTGATTGGAATGTAAATGGCCCTGCGGGAGTTTCATAACGAATTAGGGTGATTCCACGTCATTCGCGGAATTAACATAAATTCACGAAATATATAATTTAAAAAAATTTGATCATAATTATTAGCCTTTCAAGCTTTTCAAAGCACTTATCATTTCTATAAACAGAGGAAGTCTCACGATGGTAATCTAAACCAAATTGTTTTTTTTTTTCACTAAAACAATATGAAGGAAACAACGATGTTTGATTTTAAAACCAGAATGCTCTAGTTCACTATCTTGAATTAGTATAAATAATGCGATTAGAGAAAGATATACGATATTGGAAAAATAACTCACAAGGAAGAAATAGCTACAAAGCGGGGGTGGAGGGATAAGAGACCCGAAGATATGCCAGAACTAAACAACTTGTCTTGACAACAATTATAAAATATACTACAACCCATGTCGAACATTTAAACCCAAACGAGTACAAAAAATCATGTAAATTTAGTTAAGGATATTGGGGAGGAAATATTGAAATCACTTAACGCCATTATTTAATTTGAATTACTAAAATTCTTATTTAAGGAAAATCCGAAAAAAATTAAAAATTCTGCATAGCGTGATCTATAAGTACAAGCACAGTCAGCAGCGCGTAAATGCCTTGTCGATGCAAGCACTGAGTCCAATGTCATCCAAAGCAAATTACGTAGACTTTTATTGTAACACCGAAACCCACAAAACGGTTCAACAATGGATGGAAACCAATCAATTATATGATGATCCTTAGGCAGGGAAAGATTAATGCCGTTGCAAGTTCAACAAAAAAAAATCGATTACTGCGGCTTGTGTTTAAATCAGCCAATTAGATCAAACCTGGTATTAAGCAATTAGTTTTCCATATCGGTAAGGCAGAATATTATTATAAAATAATTGATTAGTTTAAATTAATTAAAAAATAAGATTCAGATTTTTAACCACGTTACTCAACAACTTCAATGTACGAGAGATTAAATTATTTTTAATGGAAAATATGCAGGTAAAATATTTTTTGCTGCACGTCAACGACCTCCGGAACAAATCCAAACCGAAAGTAACGTATTTTAAACTTTCAGTTATTCAGGTTTTCTTTCAGACCCACTCCAAACCAAACTAACGAGCAACACCCAAACAAAACATGAACGATTGCGGTGAATCCAATCCAAACATTAAATGTACAAAATTGGATGAAATCCAAAAATGAATTGAATTGACTGTAAATAATAAAAAAAAATTGTGAAACTATAGCGAATGCGATCAAACATATCGTTACGTCAAACGCGTGTTGATGAGAGTAAATTTGCAATTTCTCAAAATTAATACAATAATCGATCGGAAGCTTATGAAACTACAATGGCACACAAACCCGTTTTAACAAAATGGTAAGGGTAGAACGATCAAAACGATTAAAATGTACCAATCGGTTCAAACATTTGACCCAGTAAATAGTGGTCAATAAATACACAGTCGAGTACATGTTAATTAATGTAAATTCTGATCTTTTTGGAATTGTTGTAATTCAATTAAAATGATTAATAATAAAATAACACAAACAACGTACAAAAACACAGTTTACCAGCTCACAATTTACATTAATGTTTTGCATAATTTATTTCGTAAAAACATAAATAACGAACGACCGTTAATTATTCATCGAAAATCAGTTCGTTTAGCCCCAAAGGTAGGGGTTGTTTTATATAAAACAATAAAATAACACACACTAGAATACGTAATTAAAAATAACTATTAATAGTTCAGCAAGACGCAATTTGGATGAATGTATTACAAATTGTTATTTAAAGAACATTTACGTGGGGACAAAATAAATTAAATAAATTTGCTCGAAGTAAACATTTTTAATTTTATTCAGAACATTAGAATAAAACGAACAACAAAATTAAAAGACAAAATTTAATCAAACGATTGAGACGAAGAAGTAAAATAAAGAAGAATCGAAGACTAAAAATTAATCAAATGTAATGAAGGAGCGTGATTCAATTAATTTCCCTAAAATATAGTATGCAAGCAATGAACCGAGAAAACGTGAAAAAGTACGAGATGACACCACTACGAAGAAAAATCGAGCGAAACTACCAACACATACCAAAGAAGATATAAGCAATGTTTCAATGAATAGCAAAAGAACAATTTTAAAAATTCAGGGAAGATCTGAATTATTACTTTGGAGTTCCATTCAACAAATTATTATAAAAATACCACGTGTCCTCAACTATTGTATGTTATCATCTTAGGCTAACCGAGAGTAAAAATTCAAGATAGTAATTTTATTATTCTTTTTTGGTCTTTAGAACCACGCTCAATATGCTTATGTTATGCTCTCGTCCACAACTAATGTCTACAGCAGGTAACAAAGAGCTGTTTATCGACAAAAGCCTATTCGACTTGAAATTACGACTTTCAATTTAAAGAAATTAGTATTTCCAATAAAACAGATTACACATTAATTTGCATTTAAGACATATTGACGTTCGCATACGACAAGTAACGTTACGCAAGAGCTTACTTACACGACTTGCCTCCGTACTATTAATAAAACTACAACTCAGCGATTTATATTCGAAATGAAAATAAACCTCTTAGTTTAAGGAAATGTTTTGTACGACAGCACAGTTTAAAACTATATTAATTGGCAGTATTTATTTTAATTCAGTGAAACCTTGTTCTTAATTAAATGCAATATAATTTTACATAACAGTGACTACGAGAAATAGTTTTTGCGTTTAACTGAAATATTTATTTCTTATTGTCATTTTAAATTAAAATGCAAATGAAATTTGCAAATAATTTCAGGGAAAGATGCTAAAATTATTAAATCTGATGCAGATAATATGAAGGTTTTGAGGAGGGGAATGAATAAGTTCATAAAAGAAAATTTAAAGATTCAAATGCAGGTAGAATAGGTCATCAAACTAGGACACTAACATACAAAATAGAGCTGGAAGACGCGCAGAAGAAACAAACAATTATGGAGAATAAGACAAAATTGAGGAACTATGTAAGAAAGGTGTACATAGATAATGAATTAACAAAAACTGAGCTAAACATTCAGAAATCTATTATAAAACGTGCGGTGAAGGAGATAAAAAAGGAAGGTAATTGAAAATTGGACAGAAGTTAATAATAGAAACACAGTCGACACAGCGGTGGTGTCGTGTCGTGTCGGTGGCTTAATCGTGCTTCGGAAGGCAAGTTTCGGCTGTACGACCTTGATAAAACTAGCGATTGGTGTTCAAACCCACGTTGCATTCAGATACTGATCATCTATTTTGCGGTAGCGCGTTTTAGGTCGAAGTTGGGTTCACCAACCTATCGGTAGTATGAAGGGTAGGCTGGATAATACGCTAGTACCATCCACTAGTCCATAACCAATAGGGTCTTGAAATTTGATAAAAATGAAGAAACCCTGAAAGGGACAAACATATGGGATTTTAGGCACCGTTAAAAAGGCTAAACGAAAAGAACCGAGAAGAATCGCAATTAAGAAGGGAAGGATAAAAGAAAAGGGGTTGGTAAATACATAAGAAAAGAACTGGGTAAGCAGAATGTGAGGAGCCGTTGCGGGAAAGGTAGACGAATTAATTCAAGAGATGCAAAATAAACAAAGAAACAACCGAGAGTAAGAAATAAGGAAGGGAAACGTATGTACAACAGAACTGACTTATGGTATGTTCAGGAGTTCAAAGAGCAATAATATGTGGCGATGTGATGATAAAATAATATGAGAAAAAAAAATATGTAGAAAACAAACATTTTTGAATGAAATATGCAGAACCATATGTAGATAACAATAAATAGCAAGTGCACCAGAGTCGAGAGATGAGTTAGTTTAGTACGAAGGAAGTGGTGTTTGGTTCGAAAGAACAAGACAGTCCTTATTCGCTGCTGATGAGGTGAAATAGCACCGAAACATTATACTGTTCAGTTACGAATTGCATTTTTTTACAGACATGTTTAATTAATTAAACTTAATTGTAAGTAACTAATAAGTAAATAATAATTATGTAAATTGGTGTTCATGTATTTACAGTACGTTGCTTATTTGACTTGCAGTCGTACTCTGGACATATATCGAAGTAGACTTCGATGATTAACTTTTCGTAGAGATTATCTAATGCTTTAACATAAAATTCTGCCATTTTCCAAATTTTATTTAGGTAACGCTTTCTTCCAGGTACACCGCACATTATGGCATCATTTGTCGCATATTTTCAAACATTTACCACGACCATTCTGTTTATCTGGGACGACTAACTGAATTGCCTTGAAATGAAATAAGCGTTGTCTTCGTCACCATCCATTTGATATGAATCAGATAAATATCAAAATGTTGGATATCTTAAATAAAAAGATCATACAATATTGCAAAATTCCATGTTAAAGTGTCAAA
The DNA here is from genome assembly GCA_959613385.1 of Geotrupes spiniger. NCBI lineage: Eukaryota > Metazoa > Arthropoda > Insecta > Coleoptera > Geotrupidae > Geotrupes > Geotrupes spiniger. The sequence continues at coordinate 10,424,684 of OY390735.1, read as the reverse complement.
GAGATTCTTCCCGAAACATTTTCCCTCAAGATCTGTTTCTCTGTAAGGTATCTCGTTCAGACATATGGTGATACTCTTCGCATATTCTTGGGAAACATTTTATCAAGTGCGAGTAAACACATTTATTTTATTTCAATAAAACCTTGTTCTTTTCAAGGCGTAATATACCGTTTAAATTGGATTAATATATATATACTGTCTTTAAAACAAAATCATTTATGTCGTTATGTTTAGCGTAATCAATGTGATATACATTATTATTTCATTGTAAATTAATTAAGAATATTTGATTCTGATTCATAAAACGATTCTATCAAAAAATAATAATTCCACGAACTATGTGAATACAAACTGATATATAATTCGTGCTCATACGAAATAAATATTTCGTTAAACTTATGAATAATTGATATACACGTTTATAATTGTATTTGTGTTAGTAATATACATTTCCAGTTATGAATGTATATTTAAGACATTAGAAGAAAATTGTATTAATCGCACTAACGTTTTATGAAACTGTTAATCAATTTTAACATTTTAGCTGCCTGCTTTGAAATCATCTTTTATTCAATATGTTTCTAACAGGTTTCATTTAAAACAAATATTTATACAACACCTGGAGCCTCGTATAATTTTATTTGTCACATCCAGTCTGCGCCATTGATATTTACTTCGAAATATAATAAAAATGCCTTACAAGTTTGTTACGCAATTTTTTTTGGCCTTGTTAGAAACGGTTGATTATACGCTAAGAACTTCATCATTGTCTGCGTGTGCACACAGAGTATATGGTTGTATTCTCACTAATTGCATAAATTATACTTTACTAATCCGTTTCCCATGTATTAATGACGAGGACTTCAAATAATATATTATTTGAATAAATCATTCAAGATTACCGCAATACTCAAAATGATTTGCGTAATTCCGAAGGAAAACCAACTGTTATATCAGAAAAATGGCAACGTAAAACATTCAATCTGCTTAGCATCGACCAAAAAGCCGCACAAAACGCCGCACAAAAATTTAAATACCCACTAAGATTAGAATAATTCAATTTAAAACATTTTTCGGTGGCAAACTTGATAAAAACATTGTCGAAATTCCTTGGGGTTTAAGGCGCACAGCCGTCATTGTTATTTTAGAACAGTGCGGTTATGGTTATATTTAGACATTCTACACAATTTATGAATTTGAGGCATGTGAGGTAATTAGAAATATGTGTGCTTATCAATGTTAATGTTGCTTAAATAGCCAAGTAGAAGTTTTAAATTTTTTATTTGTATTAAGTATATTCGATGTAACGATACGTTAGCAAGTTGTTTTGGAATTTAATTCGCACCTTTCGACGGCGATATATTAAGTGCAAGCACGAGGTCCGATTAGCAGAAATACGCACATATATTATACGATAATTATGCCCAATGTCATGAGAAAGTTGTATATTTATGTTAAATTCAAAAAATAAAATTGAATGACACAGTTTTTTTTGAGACTGGGGGTCATTTTCTCTTCGATATTTATTATTATTTCATAATTACCTATATAACATGTTTATTTCATAATAAAAAAAAAGTCAGAGGTCATGAATGAACTGTTGTTAATAAGCACTGTTACCTTTCGAGATGTGATGCAAATCGTATTTATCGTCGGTCAATTTAGTTAGAGCTCTAGTTTGCCGGAAGATCAGTGAAGACGGCGCTCGGTTCTTCTGCTGATAAATAAGGGCGCCACGACTTTAAAATCAAAGCCTACACGTATTAAATAACTCAGGGAAATTGATTAAATCATATTTTGTTCGGCCTGTTATTGTTACTTTGAGTTAATAGCTGCAACAACTGTTACACGCAGTTTGCACCGAAATAAATAAATCTAGACATCAGAATTTAAGTAAGGAAAAACAAGATCCCATTAAAATTAACACAAATTAAATAATTTAAAACAACAACGAATATCTTTCACAAAAAATCGATCTACGAGACTTGATTCTTCGTCTGTGTTTGTAAACAAGTAAGTATGCGAAGGTCGCTTACCAAAATATTCCAGCGTACTGATACAACATTAATCGCACATTTACAAAATAAAAAACTATTATTTTTTTTAATGTTGCGTATAATTAAATAAAACACTAAGCGTGTCAAAGAAGTCTTAAGAAGCAGCATTTGTTATTTAAGTAACACAATGCACGTGATATACGACGTTTCGTAGAAAAATGTAAAGAGGTCAATTAATATGATACCTTGAGGAGAGGACAAACGCCTGTGCAGCAGCCACCACCACTGCTCAACCGATTAAGTCGATTCGAACTCAATCCAATCAATGACACGTGGTACCAACCCAGCCAGACCCAACGTGATGCTGCCATCAAATTCTACAAATTAGGTGTCCAGGATCCCAAAAGTGAGTTCAACTGCAAAAGACCACACTAATTTCACTGGAGTCGACTGTTATGCTCTACAAACTTGATCAAAATCTGTCAAAAATGTCTACGACTGTGAAAATAGGTGGTATAACCCCCCCCCCCTCTCCGGTTGGGTCAAATATGAAGGATTTAGATTGCGATCAGTTAAAAGGGTCTTCATTATGTAGCATCCAGCCAGGTACGACGAGATGATGGACAAGGAAGAATTCAATACTATTACTATATTCAATATATATATTAGAGGTGCGAAACATGTCTTAAAAGCCAATACATGACATTTAGGCAATAAAATATGACTAGTCGTAAAGTGAAAGAAAAATAATTAAATATTCGAACTTGACTGTAAATGCCAACAACTGCGAAAATAAAGTGCATTATGTAGGATCAAGTCAGGTACGACGAGAAGCTAGTGTAAGTTTCTAGAACAGACATAGAGTCATTGTAGATGGTCGATTGAAATCGATGACAAATTCAAGCGTTGATCGATAGATAACAACACACAATAGTCTTGAAGTCTTGAAAACCAATACGTGACATTTATGTAATAAAAACTATAGTGATATATGAATTATCGTAGAAAATTCGTAAAACGATGAATTAATTTGCTAATTATTATTAAATACTTTGAAACTACTTCATATTTCAAACATCGTCAATAAAAATTGCTGACGTTGATGTTGAGTATACCAACTGTCTGCTCGAATATTTCCTTTGTAAATATATTTGTAATTTAGTAACCAGTTATAACAAAAAATATATTAATAATAATAATAATAATATAATAAAATGAACATTTAAAGCGATGGAAGAAATCTGTTTGTATTATTTTTTAACAGTTCCATTCTGTTTGAATAATATTACAGTGACGCAGGACGGATTACCAATTTGCATGGATTTTAATATACGCAAACTCATTCGTACCCTTAATCTATTTTTGATGCCGATGTCGAAAATTCATACAGCTAATGTAAAAATTTACGTAATTCAATTTCGTGCATTTTAATCAAAAAAGTTTGCCACGTCGCAAACTGCAACATGCAAATTACGTATAAAGGTAAATGCACCAGCCATTAATTTTGAACATCGGTGCATTTGCAGTGCATTTATACTGTGCGCAGTGGTTACTACATTATTGTGATACGTATTGATTTTTTTTTGTTCCTGTCTCTGGTTTAAGGCACTTTTGAACCATTTGATTTTTTAATGCAGGGTGATTGTAAAAAGAATATGGGAACTTCGACTATAATTGCCAGATTGATTATAATTATATAATAACGCATTGTACAAATAAGTTAATTAATTCATTAAAAGCTCGTAATTAAAAGTTAATTGTAAAAGTCAGTGAAAAGAGCTGGCAGAGTACATCAAGGGAGTTTGAGTGAAAATCACGATTTTTATTGAATTTTATTTTAAGTTCAAATTTTGTCCGGCTATTGTCAGTCAGAGTGGGACATGTGGTTAATTTGACTATATCGCGAGCATGTAGGTATAATAATTGAATATCAGTTAATTTCATTTACTCATATGTGGATGACTAGACACGCCTTTTAAAATAATTTTGATTTATGTTTTCCATTTTGTTTTTAATTCTCAAGAATATAAATTTAATTGTTTTGCATTAAAGATTTGTACTTATTTTAAGCTATCCATAGAATAGAATTCCTGATCTGTTCCGTAATTTTTCGTTTCGCTGTTTAAACTTTTGCTTCATTCTTGTGACATAGATTCTTCGACAGGAATCGTGGAATTTTATACATTTTATATAATTTCTCCATCATTGATTCTGCTGTCACGTTTTTGAGCATTAATGAACATATTTTATTAATATATTTTATTAAATCTTATATATCACTATGGGTTTGATTTGCAGCCAACGACGGACAATGTAGTATCCGTTGAGCCCGTTGCAATAGTTTTGTTTTCGTTATGCTATAAGCTACTGAACAAAATTAAATTCTTTATTTCCAGTCTAATACATTCCAAGCAGTCTAATAGTTATGCAATTCATATGTAATTATAATTTGCGACCTTGAAACATTTTGGGAGAACTCCACCCCTACTGGTACAATTTCGCAGTCAGTTCTTCCAAAACAAAATACGAGTTTGGAGAACTCTAACGGAAACAATGTCTACTTCTGCCGAATTTTCAAGTTGTAAATTCAAGTTGTTTTACAACGAATTTATATAGTTCAATGAATTTACTGAAGTTGCGTTAAAAGAATGTTACGGTGCTGCAGTCTTATATTCCAGATGTTAATAAGTGGAAATTTGAAAATCGAATAGCCTTTTGTTATGACTTCGTAATTCGTAAGGTAATCAATATGAGCATTTCATACCAACTACCTCTTTGCACGGAGTGGATTATAGACGAATCACTCGATCCAACCCAACCCGAATCAACATTATCACTAGATGCATTGTATTTGTTTATTGTAATTTTAGCTAACTAATGCTACGTCTATTTGTATTCGGTGATAATAACTTTCTTTGATGTTACATTTCAGTGGTAACAACGAGAAATTTTTGAAAAATTACTTTTGTGTAACAAATAACAATGAAGAAATGAATAAAAGTTCACGAAATCTTTAACGTCGACTTGTTTTAATAATAACACCGCTAGAGGAGTACTACAGGACTTCGTATCCATGAATGTCATAAATTGGAAAGAGAACACTGCAAACAGAAGAGAACGAAGGAAAATAGTGGAAACAATCTTAGAAATGTTGGTCACACTAAGGAACCAGGAACCCCTGCAGGTATTTGCAAGTTTTGGTTGATTTTATGCTTGCATTAAATATAATAAAATCAATTGGCATAAATAATTATTAAATTAGAATTCTCTCGTTTTGTAAATGTCCAGATCAATAATTATAGACATGAAATATTCACCGTCCTTTAATTGTATTTCGATAAAATAGACAATTCAATCACCATCTGGCATATGTCAAAAGACCCTACAAAGTGTACGGATTTACCATTTCAGGGCCAACAAAAATAAACGGTAGAGCTTATTATGCTAATAGTCATTTTCAGTAAATATTGTACTAGTAGGAAAGTGGATATATGCTAAGTACTTGAAACATCTTTGTTCAAGGTGTTTACAAATAATGTTTTTTTAAGAAATAAATAAGATTTTTTAATTTAAAAATTATTATCCAAAATAGACTCATGACGATTTGAATGGGCACATAAAAAAAAATTAAAAATGTACAGCAAAAAATGTCTAAAATATAAAATATAACAAATATGTTTTAAAATAAAAGTCAAAATTGAAAATGAAAAAATGTCAAACATTACAAAAATATAATAAGGATATCAATGGATTTGCTTGCGATGGGTTGGGTTGGGTTGATTTGGATTTTGTTGGGTTAAGTTGTATTGCATAGTTTCAAGTTACCTCTTCATAGTTAAACTCGTGACAATTTCAATTTGCATATAAATTTAAAATGAAATATGTACAGCAAAAATTGTTTAGAATATAAAATATATCAAATATGTTTTAAAATAAATCAAAATGGAAAATGCAAAAAATGTCAAACATTACAAAAATATAATTATACTCGTATTAGCATGCGATGGGTTAGGTTGGGTTGATTTAGGTTTATTAAGTTGGATTTTGTTGGTTTGGGTTGTATTGCATAGTTTCAAGTTATCTCTTCATAAACTCATTAGGATTTCGATTGGCATATAAATTTAAAATGAAATCGGTACAGCAAAAATTGTCGAAAAAATAAAATATGTTAAATATATCACAGTATAGTGTGTGGTAAGGGTAAGTTTGTTTCAAGTTATGTACCAACCACAGTCTCCAATTTACTAGAATGTCAAAGATGATTTAAAATAAAATTAAAATTTGAAAATTGTAATTTAAGAAAGTTGTAATTAAAACACAACCAAAATCTTTCCGGTTCTTTTCCCGAATAGGTAGTGTCCGCATTTAGAGTGGACGCGATGAGCGAGTAACCAATTTTTTGGTAATCTTATTTTGAATTTTTAATCACTTCAAAATGTTTCCTTAAACTTTATTTAAGTTTTGTTGTACTTGATCAGGTCCATTATAAGTTGAAGTTTGTGATTCATATTTTGTTCATTTAATGTAAATACCTTAGAAGCCAACATTTTTTTACTGGTTCCTTGTAATTTGATTAGAAAAAGTGCTATACACAATTTCGTCAATCTTTCAGACCTTGTAAATAGATTTAGTTACCTAAGTTGATTATTAGTAGTTAACATTTCTAGAGAGACAAATACTATGATGCAATTAATGGTCAGTTTAATTATTTGATTGTTTGGCACATATCATAGTAAAAAAAAATATATTGCAACAAGAATTTAAATACTGCCTTTAATTTGACTCTTCTAAAGCATTAATCTACTAGTTGTTACACAACGGCTGTAAACATTCCATCAGTTTCATTGGATGCATTAAACTTTGTGGAATGATTTCGCCAAGATTTTCCCATGCTGCACATTGCTATATGATTGAACTTTAGTCATGATTTTTTCACAAACTAACAGACAGCATATGCAAAATCAAGGACGGAGATTTCATACTGGAAAACATCAACGCTAAAATTAGCAATAACAAAGAATGCAAAAATAAGAGGCAAATATATGATATAGAAAAGAACTGATAATGGAGAAAGACTGTCTGGGAAATGACATCGTTAAATAAGAGAGGAGATTCCCCATAAGAATTTTAAAGAAATAACGTTAATATCAAATGATCATAGGATACACAATCACAAGCATTTGACTTACTGAAAGTTCATAACAAACCACCCGCAGACGGCGGACGACGTATTAGAAGATGCAAGAAAAGTAAAATCCTCGAGGATGATAAAATACAACCTTTTGAAGGAGACATTGATAACTGAAACACTCAATAGTGGGAAAAATATAAGAGAGTAGGAACTAATCAAATGCAAAGGGGCAGAAGAAGAATAAAAAGTGGTTTAAAGAGGAAATGAGGGATGATTTGATAAGTGTGCAAATAAAAGGCAAGAACGCGTAAAATCGAAATAAAAAATGGAAATTGAAGAAAAATATAAAGCAATGCGAAGTTTTAAATGAAAAAGCAAAGGCCAAGCAAGGTAAAAGAACATTGATTGACATTGATCTTTTCGTTGAAGAAAATGCAAACGAAGAAGAAAACGAATATTGAAGAAAAATTACCTATTGGACAAATGTAAGATTTTCTACAAGTCCTTAAACTAATTTCCAGACATGTTCATTGGAGTTCGAAGAAAGAAAACATGACATGTCTTAAATACCATTTGTGAATATATTGCAAGTGCAGAATATCAATGACTGAATATATTAAATACACTAAGTAAAAAAAGAATCACTGATACGATTAAACTGATTATGTCTTTGAGGGATAAACCGAAGTCTAAATATATGAAAAATAAACTTTCAACTAAGTGGGAATATTGTAAGTCCTTGCGGAAAATGTCAAACGTTACAAAAATGTAATATCAATATTTTGATTTGCTTTATTATATATTTAATTTTAACAACAAAAAAACAATGACTTAAATGAAAAATGCACATTAGGAATGCATCAACTGAATTAATTGAAAGGAAACCTTCTGAACATAACAGCAAAACAAATAAAAATTAATCGACCACATGAAATTAAAATAAATAAACACAAATCAAACAAATTGAAATTAAAGTGAAATAATAACATATACATCATCGCACAAGTCTAGACAATTTGTAGACAAAATTAAAGCAAATTAAAAAATCGAAAATAATAATCGCCAATTATTTGTTTATACATAGATAATTATATTAGAGATAAAATTATAATAAAACGCGTAACTTTTGTTTACTGAGCGACGTACATGCACCTAAAATATTTATTTAAAAACGCTGATTTTATTTTTAAAACATTTGCGCGGACGAAAATAGGCGAGTGATTAAAAACGTCTCGATTTTATTCACTTGCACGACGTCTAAATGATTCACTCGGATCGTCTGTTCGCCTCCGAGATAATTTTACGTCTTTTTATGTAACTGCGAGCTCGTAAAAGCCGCGAACAACGCGTCGCATTCGGAACTTACTTAGTCTTATCGTTAAGGTACGTGCAGATCATTCCGTCCGTGATCATCTCAATCATCCGCCGAAAGCGACGACGCAAAAATCACATTTTTTAATCCGCACTCGCAATTAAACGTGAAAAATGTGCGATATAAAAGCATCACGACGCCAAACTGAGACGACCTAGAGACACGGTATCCAAAAATAAACAAACTAGAAGTACTCACTTGTATTTACGTTTTCGCCTGCAAATTTTGCGAAGTCGCATTTCGCACCGGTTACGCGCGACGAAAAAAAACATTGGAAGAAAAAACGCACCGCACGAAACTCGCACAACAATCGACGATGTTTTGGAATTAACTGGGATGGTGACCTTGAGGGATACGTGTTTAATAACAACAAAACGCTAAAAGTCCGCGTTACGTGTCGCTAGAAACGGGTAATTATTCCGCGGCCTACGGAACTGATTTATACGACCAGTTTTTTTTTTTCATCGCAGTCGCTTTAAAAGTTAAATTATTTACGGGTTTAACCGGGCGAACCGTGCAAATGACGGTTGCATCTCTCGCAAATTAGGTAAATTGATTAGACAAGTCGTAAAGCACTTGGCCGTGTCAACGGTGATTGCACGCGCTTATTTTTCAGTTTAATCGCGCTCCGGAATATTTTCGATTAAAACATTTCGTGAAAATGCAGAGTAAATTTTCGATGGCAAAAAAACTAGTGAATTATTTTCGACGGAACTGGTTCAACAAAATAAAACGAAGCATAAGAAATATTAAGTAATTTATTTAGTGCACTTAGCAACGGCAAGATTTACTAGCACTTAAGAATTAAACGCGTTTTTGCTTTTGAAAATAATGCAATAAATATTCGCGTGAAATAACGTGACCCAATTTCTCATTATTTTCATTACCACCTATATGACTATACTAATTTATTTATAACGATGGAGCACACAATTCGTGTTCCACGAGCTATTAAAAAAAAATAATATCACACCGTATATGAAAATATCGTTCTGAACTATATTATTACACTAAAATATGATCGCCAAAAGTGGAGGGAGCATGCACATCTTAAGAGAATATTTGAACTGCATTTGTGCGAGGCGAATTGACAGGTCTCTGGGGCTGTCTTCAAAGCTCCCAACTTGTAAAGATGTACAAGTTCATGAATGACCCATTAGACATATTCAACTGGTAAGCGCGGATCGCGGTCGTAACGGAAATTTGAGTCATTTTAGTGCCGATCTTTCGAGTGTCCCATGAGACCAGCCGGTACGATTGTGTAATATTCATAGCTTCACCTGTGAAATTATGCAGATCCACCACAAGCAAATACCGTTGAATTTGAAAGGTTCAATTATCGTTAAAACGGGGAAGATTAATAAATTGGGTTCAAGTTACCTTTTCATAGTTAAATTCATGAAGATTTCGATTGATTAAAATGAAATAAAATATGTCAAATATACTGAGTGACAAAAGTAAAAGAACAAGAAGAAGTAGTCATTCAATTGAACTTTTTTTAATATCTTATATATAACTGGTCAAAATAAGTAAGCGAAACAAAACACAAGAACAATACAAAAGTTAACATTAATAATGCGTCGTCCCGCCGTGGTGCTCTATGCATTCCCTAACACACCGTGGCATGGAGTTGAAGAGGTTATCAATTTCCTCCTGGGGTATTTCATTCCATCCCGCCTGTATTTGATGCCGGAGCTCTTTCAGAATCTGTGACGAAGTAAATGGCCCAGTCGTCTTCCGATAATATCCCAAACATGTTCGATAGGGGATAGGTCAGGAGATCTTGGAGGCCAAGGAAAAAATGTGACTTCAGCTTCTTTAAAACACGTCATAGTAACCCTGGCAATATGCAGTCGGACATTATCTTGTTGAAAAACATGGTTTGGTAAGGTGTGAAGATACAGAAGAAAATAATATCCCCAACGTATCGTTGAGCATTCATGGTATCCCCAACGAACACTAAAAGTAATCTACTACCATAACCAATTGCGCCCCACACCATAACTCCAACAGTTTGGTTTACATGGCATTCCACGAAAAATTGTGGATGTCGCCTTTCTGCACGTCGTCTACTAACCCTTATCCGACTATCGCTCATACCCAAGAGCAAAATCGGAATTCGTCAATAAAGACCACCTGATGTCATTCTTCATCCCACTGTAACCTGACCGAAAACTTACATAAATCACCAACTGACCCCCACATATAGTGACAACTTCTAAATGACACAAAGGAAAAAAAATACTGGAACTACTAAACGTAAAATTTTAATAAATCTTTGTTTTGGTCACTCACAACTCATTTTGAAAAATAATAATTTATTCTTGGTGTTCTTTTACATTTGTCACTCAGTATACATAATTGGTGCATCTATTCAAAAATATTACGCCAATCGTTTATTAACTTGGAACCATCTTTGTGAGGTTTCTTAGGCATTGAGTCATCAAAGAAATCACTTCAAACGTTACAAAAACATAATAAGGATATCAATGCTTGGATTTGCTTGCGATGGGTTGGGTTGGATTGATTTGGGTTCAATTAAGTTGGATTTTCTCGGGTTGGGTTGTATCACATAGTTTCAAGTTATCTCTTCATAGTTAAAGCCATGACGATTTCGATTGGCATATAAATTAAAAATGAAATATGTACAGCAAAAATTGTCTAAAATATGAAATATGTAAAATATGTTTTAAAACAAAGTTACATATTTTACAAATGAATTATTAATTACAAGTAGTCATCGTATTAAAATGCTTTAATGCAAAGTTACCTCTAAGTATGAATTAAGAAATGTTTTTTTAACGTTAGGTAATTTTACGAACAAATTTAAATTTTAAACCCATTTTAATTCATACTTAGAGATAATTTTGCATTGAAGCATATTTAATAGATATTTAATAGATTTCAACTTGTAATGAATAATTAATTCGCAGAGCTTTTATAACTTTGGTAATATTTTATAACTTCAGTAATATTTTATATAGTTTGTAATTTTTAATAACTCGGTAAAATAATTTTAAAAATAATTTCGTGTGCTATTCAATTATTCGTAACATTTTAATTGGCACTGCAATGTGGGGCATTATTAAAAATTCCACATATATGACTATAAATTGTTAAAAGTTTCTTGATTGATTGATTGAAAATTAAATTTATTTTAAATCAGGCCTTAACTACTAATTAGGCCTGCTACTATCCGAAGATTTTAGGATTCGGATATCCGGATCCGAAAGTATCCGGATATCCGAACACTCGATATCCGGATAGTTTACTATGATTATTAGATGTAAATAAGACAGTTAGGATGCCAGTAAAGGTTTATTATTATTGGTATTTTTTTTTTCATTTATGGAAATTTAAATGGATATAAGTATTTAGCGCTGCTACAAAATGTCGTGCCAATTTTTACCAACGTATACCCTGCTCACGAAAAACGTCCGTAGTATGGTTCCAACAGGATGGAGCTACAGTGCCAACTAAATATAAAGCAGTGCCCCGACCTAATATTTTATTTCAAAATCGGTGGAAAGTGAGACGAGCATCGATAGAACACGATCGCCCGATCCTTACGCTATTAGACTTTTTACTTTCTTATACTTCATGTATGTATAAGAAAACGATGGTTTACTCTTTTTGAAATAATTCTGCCATCAATCTTCAGTAACTTACAAATGTGTTACCTACCTACTTCTTTCAGCTGTAAAAAAGCAATGAACTACAAGTTATGAAATACTAATTTTTATTACCAAGAAAAACTAAATTACAGTAATGGACTAATTGAGTAATTGACATAAATGTACGGTGGGAGCTGCGACAATAATTTTAAAATCCATCAGCACCCTTGACCAAGGTAATTTTTGATATCTAGGTACTATTTATTGGAAAATTGCTCTTGAAAAATTCTTTGTAGTACAGGAATCCATGGTAACGTACGATAATATATCAAGCACAAATTTTTCCAACAAAAACCATCAAATTGAAAGAAGTGCTCTCTATAGAACAAATCGACAAAATATAAGTAAATTTGTTACTTAATCACATATATACTTATTGAAAATATCAGCTAATAGTAACGTTCGGTGAGATATTATGTTGTAATTTTTTTTATATTAGCTCTATTTATTTTACGAATGAACTCCAATTTTTAATCAATTTTTGCAATAAGTAAATTCAAACTGTTTTGAAAAACGAAAAACACACAAGCATTAATAGTTATTTAAGTCATAAGGAACGTAAGGACAGTATATCGTTCGAGGAAGAATTGTAATTCTACATAGGAATGTTAGTTATTACGTTCCGCATGGCTTATTATATTTTTCCTGCCGATTATAATTTATTTACATTTTGTTAATTTTGCGGAAATTTATTTCAATCAAGGATTTTTTATATTTCTTGAATCCAGTAGTCAGAGAGTGTTACCATGCATTAAACAGGTGAAATTTTAACCAGTTTTTTGCAAATTGAGAAAAAGCCACGTTAAGATTTGTGTGCGTTTTCCGGAATTCAGTCGAAATGGAGGTCGATACCATTGAAAAAGCTGCAAAAATGCTTGTTTAAGTGTATTACCAAAAAAATCTAGAAAAAGGTATGAAATTGCATACGAAAAATTGTGACAGTGACTGAGAAAGTAATGCTGGCGTACATGTTATGTGAATTATTATTTTTCTAGGAACTTTTGTAAATTATTAAGTTTCGTTGTCAAGGGTAAAAAATAAACAAATATAATATATGTGGTTGCAGTTGAAAACTAAACAATGTTGGTGTAAACGACTCGTCGACGAATAATCCCAATTTCCTCGAAGACTGTTATTCTCATTTTTGCTTTCTTATACTTTATGTATAAGGAAGTATATGAACCCCAGTCCAGCCGATGCCATCATGTTAGATGTCTGCATCAAACGCGACACAAAGTACGACCGACCGTTAATTGGTGAAACGAAAAATATTAGAAAACTTCTAAGAAACCAACAAGGATGATGGGTTGGGTCGGGTTCGGTTAGGTTGCAATTGTGCAACGTATATTTCAATGGATTTCTAACAACGCTTTGTCTATGTTTATCAAGATTACCCAAATGCAACGGAACAGCCAGCCCAACCCGACCGATCGAACCCGACTCAATCAGATAACTGCAATCACATAACTGCAACAATTCTAACCTGGTTAAGGGGTAAAACCAGTCTAGGATTTTCAACATCCGCATATCCTTGAAAGTGTCTAGGAAGGAGGAGGAGGAGGCGAACATCCGAACTGGATACGCAAATATGGTGTAGACATCGCAGATTAGAGGTAAACAAAATTCCAAGGATTAACGTGTTTATGAAACTTTCACAGTAGCTTCACAATAGTGTTCTCTGTGGAAGTACGTTTTTTGATTGGATGTAAACTTTCTTTTTATGAACAATTTATCACTCATTTTTAGGGCACAATATCGATTTATTTCTTAAAAAGTACACAATAGCCACAAAAATTGATAAAAAAGAAAACTCCTACGTTCTTCCAAAGCCCAATGTACATGGATTATATATTTTTTACAGTTTTGTTCCAGGACTCATTTATGCCGAGAAATCCCTCCTCCCATGGCGGGTGTTTTTAAACTAGCTGCTCTCGACGACGGGCTCTATCGCCGCAATTTTTAATGAAAATGACAATAAACATGACATTTCTTGTACTTCAATATGTGCTTAATGAATCCTCTGAGAAGGATTTCTATTCCGTTCGTCATACTCCCAAAATAAATTCATAAATGTTGCCCATTTTTTCGGCCTCTAGTGTGGTTTTACCCCTTAAATGATTAGTAGAAAACACAAATTTGAATCTTTTAAGAAACCAACAAGGACGATGCCAGCAAAAATTGCAATATTAATTACATGCGACCACCCTTTTGCACTGAAGCAAATTCAAAACGTTCTACTCTGATTGGCCATGATACTGAGACTGTCGTCGTATTGTTAAAACTTAAAATTAATTTTTTTACAAATTAATGTTGCACACATTTTACATTTGCGCACATATTATGACTATAATGTAATTCAATTAAAGCACTCCTCGGTTCTTGGAATATTATTTCTTACAACATTTAATGCAAGAAAAAAATATTTCATATGAACAGGGTAGATTTGTCTATAGCGAGGAAGAAAATCTTTGAGAGCAATATCTCAACCGGAAGTGTACGGTTTACTCCGTCACAAATGTGACGGGAGTAAACATGGAAAAAAAATATATTTCGAAAACGGTACAAGTTATCAAAAAAATGGTTGGCATAAAGTTAACGGTATTGAAATTCTAAACACTAAAGAAAAATGCGTTCGTCATCTCGACTACGCCAGTTCGTTGGAAATATATCTAAGTATAAGATAAATGAGGCACGCATTTTGAACATCTACATTAGTAATTGATGTATTTTAAATCCATAACATTTTTAAATAGGGAATGAAAGACTTTTCAAATGGAGTATCACAAACCCCTACTTCCAATTCAAAAATTGCTGCAACTATCACTCGAATGGGATTGAATTTATGGGTGATTTTTTTTATGTTACACGATGTAATTTCATAATCCGAAATTTTGTGTAAATATGCACAATGCAAAATAATTGAGATAATAATTTATGTATATCCAATTTATTACCAAAAAATATTCAAATATATTGACGTTTACTGGGCGTTGCAGGCAGTATATAATATACAAAATTATCAAAATACATTGCGAAAAAACCCAATGTAATAATTATAAAGAAGTTGTTGAGATATAAATTGTCTAATAGTCACTATAAACAATTGTCAACGAAACATCAAAACATGTAAAAAATATATATTTCGATACGTCAGTTATTCATAGATCAAAGCAGCCAGCTTATCTAGAAATTGAGCAGTGGCCATCAACAACCGTCAATTCAACGTAACTCCCATAAAATCACAAACCACGCCGTGTAATCAAAAACCTAAGTTCTAAGCTTCGCGTTCATAAAAATCAAATACATCTACATCTACATCGATCCCCAAATAACTACATATTGATTATTTAACGGCTGCTGCTAAATTTCATTTCCTCGTTCGCCTTACCTACGCCATATTTCAAACCGCCATCCGACATCCTTTTCAATATTTCGCCCACTTTGTCCACGAATCGAATGAGTTCCCGGCACTATTATATCGAGCTCGCTTAATTACACCACCGTTCAAATTATTATTGACATTTAAACGTGGGATTTCCCCCATTGCGTAATAAAAATAATAATAATAATGCGAAAGTCCACCGACACTTCGTTCCGAAACGCGAGTTCACTCTAAACTAAGGCAATTAACGATAAAAACAACGGAACAGTTTTTTTTTTCGATGATAAGCATGTCGAAAAAAACTGTTCGGTTCTAGACTCGTGCCACACGCCTACTCGCTTACTTTTTAGCATTTCGCTCCATTTCGATTTATTTGTGAGAAAATTATGTGCGAATCTAACAAACGCTTTTTACAAATTCGTATTTTGTGATTTCAGATGATACGATCTTACTTTGTGGACTTGTATGGCCGACGTCAGACTTAATAAGATTTTTTTTTTATTTAATGGTCACTGTAAAAGATTCAGTTAAGGAAACTTACGTCATAAATGTATTTGCAGTGCGTGTATCGTAAAACTCACTCTGCACTAGTTAAAATACGAATAGGTAAATTATTATCGGCGGCAGTAAAAACGTATACAAATACAAAAACGATACACGACTTGTGTAATCGCTTGTGCAATCTATGTGTAACTTTAAGAAATAAATATCGGTGACGAAACTTGAATTTATTTCGTTTTAAAGACTGATTCGATTATAAAAATAGCCTTCATTGGTGGACAACGAAAATGACTTTTATTTATTTCAATTAAATCTGACAACATAATAAATTCGAATAATGAATTCAAAAAAGTTGAACTATGGTATAGGTCCATTGTCAGAATTCATTAAATTATGTTCGTTTCTTTGTATAAAAATACTTTCGTAGATATTTAATTCTCTACAATTTTATATATTTTAATTTAATTTAATTTAATTATTTATTTTAATGTATGTGCTCCATTTATTGCTGATGTGGATGTGCAGTTGTAAATACTTTTTATGTTCACACTTAATAAAAACTATTAATATTTTTATTATTAGTTTCTAAGACACTGCAAGTTCAGTTCATATTATACAATGATAGTGGTCCTATGTAATTTTACTGTTTGCATTATTAACGGAAAGGGAAGCTAAACAACAAGGGAATTAACAACAACTTCATTTTTATGAATATGTGTCTTTTTGATTTATCATTAATTAATTTATGATTAAACAATTTTTTTATTGTTTTGTACATTGTGCCAGTTATGATCATCATCATGCTCATCAGCTACAAATCCTGATGCAGGTGATGAATTGTACATTCGTACATTTTTCGATTGTTCAATATAAATGTGAAACAAATAAATCATCGAATAAGACAAATACAAAACCTTTAATCAAAATTATTTACTCTCGCTTTCTTTCTCGACATCAACTTCGTCCTTATTCAACAGCTTAGTAATAAGTTTATCTTCCTTGGCTTTTCGTCGCGCCTCTTTCATAACCTTTTTCTGTTCTTTTTCCTTCATCGCCAACATTTCCTTAAACTTGTCATCTTTGGGATCCACCGTGTATCCAAAATGTCTCCGAACGTCCTCGATAAGTTTATCTTTCCTATCCTGTAACCGACAATTGAAGCTAACGTCTCGTGTAAAATGTCAAACCTCACCTTCGCAGCTTTGGCGTCCGCTTCCTTCTTAGCAACTTTAGCTTTAAGGTCCAAACACCACTTATCCAACTTCAACATTTTCTCGGCAATGTCTCGTTGCCTTTTCTGTATCCTCTCGGCCTTCTCCGCACTCATTCTTTTGCTGCTTTCCATCACCTGTGATATCGTGTATGGATAAGCCACTTTTTCGTATTCGAGAGTATGCGACAATTCTTTTTTCGTGGGGAAGCATACGGCTGGATTGACGCCACTTGCTTCACCGTACACGCCGTATAATCTCCGATTGTACTTTAAAGTGCCGTGTGACCAATGCATGGGTTCGTTGTATGGCTTCACACCGTGCAACATATTTCGATGAGCGTCGGTTAATTTGGATTTGTTTCTTTTGCTCTCGATTTCTGCTTCTCTTAATTTGCTTTCATCATCGACCACTATAAGAAAGTTGTTAATTGGATTTTCAAATGTACTTGACAAGATTTACCGTCCGGCTGTAAAGCGCTTTCTTGTTCGAGTTGTTCTATGTTAATGGGGTTGCTACTTAAATGCCTTAAAACCACATTCCTCTTAAATAGGCTTAATTTATGAATATTACGAATCATTTTGACTTTATAGGTATATCATAACCTCAACTAAACAACACTGACGTAATATTTACAATATGTCAGTAACTATAGCGACCACCAATTTAGTAATGCCAATAGAACAACGAAAAAATATTCAAATATATGAATAATTATTATTATTAATATAATTATAGGAAACGTATAGTATAGAAACGTCAATAATCAATTATAAAATTTAATTTTTTAATAACTAATAGTGTATAAAAGTCGAAAATTTTACAATATGATTTCGCTGCAACACAATTAAAGAATTGCACACAAACCTCTCACACAAGGGTTATAAATTTAGAATGGAAGACAAATATTGAAAAAATATACAAATATATATGAAAAAAAGTAGTTAGTTAGTTAGTTATAACGAGTGGGGCGTTTAATCGCCCCTCCACTGCAACCGCAAGGGTCTATTGTGGCTCAGAACTATTTATAGTTCACCCTCAATTCCTATTCTCTTCTCTTTATATATAGATTCTTCACAATTTACTATTTCTCTTGATACTAAAATTCTAAAATTTTCAGTGTAGTATTTTCATATGTTAAATATCCTTGTTGTAAAACGAAAGACATAAATTACAAGGAAATAAAATAATTACAATAGAAAAAAAACATCTCTAAAAAATACATCTTTATTTTACAATTAACAATCATATTACTTAATATGTTGACACTCTTAAAGGCGTTTCCGTTTCCACTTCATACTCGATTTCAACCCTTGGCTTTCTCAATTTCTTCGCACTAGAAGAAGGTGAACTCTTTTTCGTAACATTAGATTTGCCTTTCTTGTTGTCCTTCTTGGAAATGTTGGGTACATCAGCGTCCTATAAAATACAATTTCGTATTATAAAAATTTTAATTTATTACTACTACAACCTCTATGTCAGACCCGTCCGAAGATTCAAAATCGCTATTCAACTCGATAGTTTCACGATTACCACTATCACTATCCTAAAATTATACACATATTATAGACATTGATGCAAATCAAATATATACACAACAAACCACGCTCATGTCGTCATCATCGCTATCAGCAACCACATACTCGGGTCCTTCCGTTTCTTTCTCGACTTCGTATTCAATTTCCGTCTCTCCCTCCGATTCCACTTCCCCTTCTCGCAACGCATTATCGAACGCCGTTTGCGGTATATTGTAAAGATCTTGGTACTAAAATAAAACCAATAAGAGATCTTTCAAACCGCTGGCTAAGAAACTTACGACGCCCTTTTTAAGTCGGTCCAAAAGCGTCTTTTCAACCTCCTTTTCGATCCTCGCAGCAATCAAGGCCTTTTCTTCTCGTCGTTTCTCTCTCCTTTCGACCTTACGCTGAATCGGCACCAATAATTTTCTAAAAAACGTTTAAGTTACCGTCGTTTATTTACTAAGCGGGTAACTCACTGTCGTCGTAGCTTGAGCTTCCTCATGCGTATCAAGTACTGCGTTATCTTCACGAACCTCTGCTTGCATTTCGACTTTATGAACCCGGACCAGTACAACAAGTTCTCGTTGATCTGGTGAATCGCCTTTTCGAAGTTTCTCGATAATTTGACTTTTTCCCACGTTTTTTTCGGAAAGGCTGATCTGAAATTTCGACAAATTGTCCAAATTGTTTAAACGCAAACGCAATCGACGGTACCTTTCGGCGGTTTTCATGTAGAGATAAATTATGCCATTTTCTTCGCGAATCGTGGCATATTGACTGTTAGCCAAAGGGCATGAAGCTCTACTGCACAGGCCGGTTAAATTGTATTCATTTCTGCAAAACCTTTGTGTCTTTGTGCTAAAATATAGATAATTTAAGACCTGAAGATGTAATCGTTTGATTTAAACTCACTTCACTTTATATGAGCAAAACGACTTGTTGATAATGCTCCATACAACCTGCAATATGTCATTTTAATATAATTTAAGGTAACTGTTGTAATTCTTACGTCGTCGTGTTGCATTTTAAAATAGTTTTAAATACTGCACTATATAACCTAAAAGACACCACGTGTTACATTTACAGTGGCATGAAAATCACAGTGTCGCCAACGTTGTTTTATTAGAAACTATCAAACCTACATACATAGGGGAACATAATCGTATCGGTTGACGAAGTGATTCCATTTAATAAATAAAATCATTTCATTCAGCATAAAATTATAGAATTTTAAAGTCGTAATCATACGTACCAGTAATCTACGTCACTTTACCAAATATCGTTAGAAGAATTAGTTATGTCGAACATGTCGAACTTTGGATTGATTTTAACAATTATCTCAACTATTACTTCAATATATGCTGTATGTATTCATGGATAATTATTTACTATTCTTTTCATAAATACCCATTTCAGAGTCAAATTGAATATGATGGATTTTTAAACATCAAACTAGAGCATTCATTAGATGGCACTGATGGTCCGATATTTACAGAACGAGGGAACATAACAATACAAAGTCTGCGATCGGGTTCCCACACGATATTTCAAAAACCCTTGACGTTGGAGGAACGCGATATGTTAAGTGTACGTTACAATTTACCGTGCAGAATAATTTATTAAAATAATACATATTTTCGTAGGATTTAGCTGCCGAAAATAAATTTTATAGACTCAAATCTACTGTTACTACCAGCGACGGTCATGAAGTGTCGTACGTTTCTACAGTTAAAGCGGTAAGTTATTTACAACGAATTGTTTGGTGTCTCATTTGTTAGTTTTAGTGCATGTTGGCTGAAGCTAAATTAACTGACATTTTGTCGATTTCTTTGGATTACGCCGGGAGAGTTATAACTGTAACCATGGCCGTTGCTTCTACATCGACTTGTGAGGGAGCAGTCGTGTCTACGGAGTTTCTAAAACACTTTGCGACGTCAGTTCATATTAGACATAGCGAAACTGGCCCGATGTAAGTCTACTGGTTTCGTTAAATATTTTTTACATATTTACCTTTTTAGTCCAGATACTGCTAGTTATATACAAAAAATAGAAAGAGAAAGGGAAGCTAAGGAACGTGGGGAAGTAAAAGACAACAGATCATTTTTAGCAAAATATGTGAGTAATTCTTTTCGAGTTATAGCACCCGTTAAATAATTTTTTTTTTAGTGGATGTATATTGTGCCGGTTGTGATCATCATGGTGCTGTCTTCAGCTACAAATCCTGATGCAGGTAATGGAGGAGGAGGACGTTAATTTGTACATTTTTTGATTGTTCACTAAATACAAAATAAATAAATTATTAATTACGAGGTAAATACACAAAATTATTTGTCCTGCCTTTATTGACATTAACAAGCTTAATAATAACCTTGTTTTGTATAACAATACAACAAATAATAAAAATAAAATTTTATTTTATAAAAACTAAGTTATATAACATCCATTAAGAGTAATTTTGTAAATATATAATCCTACTTGGATTTATATCGTCCCTACATATGGGACAACTTTGTTGGTATTTTAAACTGTCGTATATACATTCCCAACAAAATAAATGTCCACATAGCGTGGCACAAGTGTCCTTTCTGTTTTCAACGCACAAAGTACACATTTTACTAGAATCGCTAACAGAATTCACCTTCACGGCTCCACTATACGTATTTTGCGTCAAAAAATTTTGGATTAACTTGAACAACGAGTAAAACAATGATATTTTCCCCAAAATGCTGAAACTTCTGGACGCAGTATCGTTTTCCAGCCACTGTCTAACTAAAACCTGCAAAAACGAATTAACAATTACGTATAATCGCACGTAACACCTACATATTTAATTCCGGTTGTCCTATTCGCCAGGTTATAATATTTCCCATTCATATAAAAGATAGAGTGGTGCAACCGTTGCAGCAAATGTTTATTCTCTTTCAAGAAACGCAGACACTTCACAATCTGCTTTTTAGCATCTTCGGTTACTTCCTTGGAAGTTGAAATTTTACCTTCACATTGATTTAAAATCCTGTCGTACAATGCTTCACCACCTACGTATAAAATCAGCCATAAGAGTTGCCACTAAAACGTCAATGGTTAACTCATGTTGACTGTAAAACATGTTGACCAAAAATGAAGGAAACGTACAGTGACGGTTGGGATTTTATTGCTGTTATCTAATCGTAGAGTCCCTGTGTATTCTTCTCCTAGCGTTTGTAAGTTTGACAGCGACGTTAGTAAGTAGTACCATGATGTCGTTACTGGTGGTAGAACTTTTCGTAATTGATTGTAATGTCTTGCACCTAGTAACTTAACAGCTGATGTTAAATATCCTTGAAGATCGTTGATAAACGTTTCATCTCTTTGTGAAGCTTGTAGGATGTCTGCCACTTGAGCTTCGGTAAATTTCATGTTTAAACAAAAATCACATAACCTAAAAATCGCGTCACGTTGACATTTAATGAACACGATAAATTTTACACAGTAAAACAATTAATTTAAAATTTGACAACATGGATAAGATAAACAAGAAATTAAAATCTAATCATTGAAAGTATCTACGAAAGTAAATACTAAATGAATTAAATAACATTTATTATAAAAATTTGGTAGAAATTACAAAAAAATCGGCAGATCGGTAAGAAAGTGCCAAATTTGGTAAATCAACCAAAAAGTCAGTAGGCAAGGCTGGACGGGACGGATAGGACTGGCAATAGTGTTAAGGATTTTCCATACATAGAGGAAAATTGTAGTTGGTTGATGAGGAAATTTAAAATAAAATAAAAAAATATAATTTTTGGCTGAAACATAAAATTTCAGCGTGACCGATTTGGCAACAGCGGAACAATGCGAATGAACTTTCACTTTCAAACACATTATTTACAATTTGGCGCCACTGGTGCTAAATGTCAAGGATGTACCTGTTTGTCAACGTACACACTTTTAACATACACCATGAATTTTTAAAACTTTACGTGTTGTACTTGAAAAACAGATTTTTTATTATGTTGGATTAATTTGAAATTCTCTGGGCATATTTATATAATTAAGTTATATTTTACATACCGAATATTCTAAGAATAATGACTTCAGGTGAGGATTAATTTTCTGTGCAAATTCGTATTCAAGGAATATTTTTATTGTAGGTAACAAAAGCAATACTTTAAAATACGTTAGTTTAGTAACTCTAACCGTACAGAATGCCCTTTTGGGGCTTAGCATGCGATATGCTAGGACACGAGAAGGGGATATGTTTTTATCTTCTACGGGTAAGTTAATTTTTGTGTGTAAGCTACCAGTAAGTTAGTTCTTGAGTGTGAGTAACTGAATTGGTTTTTAAAAACCAAAATAAAATTATTAGAATTTTTTGTTTGTATTTGTATATATTTTTTATCTTTTAGCTGTATTGATGGCAGAAGTTGTGAAATTAATAACATGTTTAGGAATAGTGTACGTGCAATCTGGAGGGGTTGTGCAACTTATACAAACATTGCGAGAGGTGATTGTTAAACAACCTGTAGATACGATGAAAGTCTGTGTACCATCGTTTGTTTATGTTATACAAAATAATTTACTGTACATATCTGCATCACACCTTGACGCTGCTACATATCAGGTATGTTAACTTATTGTGTATCATGTTTTTATCTATGTTGTCAATATGTTACAGGTTACGTACCAAATGAAAATCTTAACAACGGCAATGTTTGCAGTATTTATATTGAAAAAGCAGCTACTGAAAACCCAATGGTTTTCGCTCCTTACGCTGGTCATAGGAGTGGTATTGGTCCAACTGGCGCAAAGTACAGACAATCCTGTATCGAAGTCAAGTGTAGAGCAGAGTAGACTGATAGGCTTTTCTGCTGCGATAGGTGCTTGTGTTTTATCGGGTTTCGCTGGTGTTTACTTTGAAAAAATGTTGAAAGGGAGCGACGTATCCTTGTGGATGCGAAACGTGCAGCTTAGTTTGTGCTCCATACCGTTCGGGCTCTTAACATGTTACGTGTCCGACGGCGCTGTACTTAACGAACGTGGCTTCTTCTTCGGTTACGATAAATTCGTGGAATATTTAATTATACTTCAAGCTGGAGGGGGGCTTATTGTCGCCGTGGTTGTCAAATACGCTGATAATATATTAAAAGGCTTTGCAACCTCACTCGCTATTGTGATTTCGTGTGTCGCTTCGGTGTACATTTTTGGTTTCCTATTAACTTTCCAATTTACACTTGGCGCCGCCTTTGTCATTTTCTCAATTTTCTTATATGGCTATAGTCCTAAACCTAGCGTCGGTTTAGGAGGATATAAAGTGTAAGTCTACTTGTTACTTCTATTACTCTTGAGTATTATTTTAAATGTTTAATTTACGTACAATTTTGGGTTTATTGCTACAGGTCAGGTCAAATTAGTAGATGTTTAATGAGTCCTACAGTAATGTAAAGACTAACCCACACCATTAAAAAACTTTTGTTTGGAAATATGGTTTATAGACTTTGTTAAATCTTAGAAATTTATGTTTACTTTGTAAATATATGAGCCTTTTTTTAATATGGTATTATTAGGCTAGGTCTTGTTTAACGAGAGTCTCATTAAGATTCATTTACAATCGCTAACAATAATTGTCGATATTTATTTTGTAATATGTTGCACAGTACATCCTGTTTATTTGAACCGATTAACCGTTCAATTCCTCATTTAAATCATGAAAAGAATTGAGGAGTAACAGATTTATTTTGTTGATGATTGATATTAATGATGGGAATAAAGTTGAAGCTTGTAAAATTCGGTATTTTAATGGTTAAAAGGGACAGATCTCTTCCTTGTCATATTTTTAACCCCGGGCATAACTTGATGTTTATAAATCTTGAACAACAAAATCTCGGGCCAACTTTGTTAATAGGTTGGCATCAAATATCATATTATGCCCTTTATACATAAAAAAACTATGTGATGCTGCATGATTTCCGTTATATAACACTCTGTGTTTATTTTATATATATAATATTAACATTATATATGTCGATGTTTTTTTTTTTTTTAATTCTCTTAATCTTGGATCGTACTATTAAAACATCACCATTTTATGTAAAACTACTAACAATTTCGTAAACATAAACCCAAATATTATTATTAGTATGAAGCACGACCAGAAAGTAAGAACCGGTGGGTCTAAAAAGTGTTGAAGAATTTGAAAAGAAACTTCATATATATACTGATACATACATTGACAACCATGAGAAATATTTAATGATATGATTATTGTTTTTATTATGCTTCGCATACAGACTTGAACAGCTTGACTATTTACGTTACTGGACGTAGTACTTGTGATAAATCCTAAACATAG
Organism: Geotrupes spiniger; assembly: GCA_959613385.1. Taxonomy (NCBI): domain Eukaryota; kingdom Metazoa; phylum Arthropoda; class Insecta; order Coleoptera; family Geotrupidae; genus Geotrupes; species Geotrupes spiniger. The sequence goes on along the minus strand of OY390735.1, from coordinate 10,399,568 downwards.
GCGACAATTAATCACTTCCATTGCAGTAACACTGCAAGAAAGGCCAACCTGCACTTTTTCAATCCACCTAGCAGCTGCTTAGTTTATTCATTGCATTTTGCTTAAAATTTCGGTCATCCTCCCATCATTCTGCACCTTCACGACTGCTTCAAACAATTTTGTGAACTTCTACCGTATCATTATTTCAGTTAGAAATCATGACATAGTAGGATTTTCGATTACATTCATCATTAACGACGATACCGATTGTATATAGAAATGTTAATTCCAAACAAACGTACACGATCGGTTCTTACTAGCTAGGAGAGCCTCGCATGCTTCACTTTTATTACTTTTAACCATTTGTTACTCATCGTCGCATAAATAATTTAATTTCATTTACCATTTTGAATTATTTCAGAAATATAAATAAACGAAAACGTGCTGATATAACTTATTCATATTCCTGAAATAATATGCACATTATATTTTCATTATTAATATTTTAACAGGCCAGTGAAAACTAGGAAAATTAGGAAACTTAGGTAGTTATGGACCACCCACGTACCAAGCCGAACGAGCTGCATTTAACCAAAAGTTTGATATTTTATTGCGTTCTTACATATCGAGAATCCCAACGCCAATGTGGGACGGTGCTGGATTTTATTTACTTAATAGTTAAGATTTAACGTTGTATAATTTTTCAGTGCCAGATAATGTTTGTTTATATTCTGTGCCTTTAAATATTTTTTGCAGATGGTAGCCTGTAAGAAATATTCGCCAAGTAGTATATAAATCATGTGCTTTTCAGTTTAAACTTTCATTTTATCGATGCAATTGAAAATTATCGCAAGTGCTGCAATTTATTGATAATTATTTAAATATTTATGTTGTATATTTTTAATGTTTCAAAAATATTTGTAATATTAATGTGCCAATGACCTATTATTAGTTAAGGTACTTTGTAGATGTAATGATGCCTAAGCCGCTGGCATAGTTAGCTAAAGTTGCAATTGTGATAAATATTGTATTTTAATTATCATTGCCTTTACACAGACCTGAGAAATATATAGAAATTTTCAATAATAAATATGTTAATGAAAACAAATGTTTTTATTTGGTAATTGTATATTTGTCTTACAGGAATTAAGTGCATTTGATGGATGTGACGACACATTGTGTATAGTAATAATATATTGTGGATCAAGTGCATGACGTAGATTTTTTTACACAAGCTTGGAGTTTGCAAAACGAGCGAAGCGAATAGAGTAACCGCACTAAATAAATTTAATAAACGAAAAACAATTAAAATGGATTACTATTACTATTTGAATTTTGAATTGACAAAATTATGTCTGTAATCTCATTCTTTTGATTTACTGAGTTTTTTTATATACCCCTCGACTATGGATTAACTCTTCCAGCTCCCGTGCTGTTTGTTCAGCATTTTCCTTATTGATACTTAATTTTAAAAAAAAATTCTTGGTAATTTTAAGGTCAGAGAGCTACATATTTTCTGTAAATTTCCAAATGTTCAATAATTGCGAATTTTCTTGTAATTTTTGTTTGTGTGTCAGGGACAACTACGAGAAGGGTTGTTTCCAAATCTTGGATATCATATGTTGTTAGTTTATAAATTTCATCTCCTCTAAGAGCACCAGCAAGTCCAAAGATTAAAATGACCTATACTTAAAGAAATGGAAATTTTGTACTATTTGCCATTGCCTTTGCTTAATAAAAATGTCAACATTAGGCGCTTGCTTTATGAACTTGAGAATATGTTGCCTGTCTAAAACAAGTGATTTCCTTGGGTCATGTCCTTAGTTCTTTCTCTTACTCTGATAGAATTCTTATATAATGCCAATGCTTTCTTTTAGTCCATTTAATATTTTTAACCAAGTAAATGGGTACAGATGAAGAACCATAAGTTCAAGCCAGGTACAAATGAATTAAAAACGAAATTTTATTATTAATTTCATTCCACTTTCAACCCTACACAACAGTTTTAACAATAATTCTTTAATAAATCCTACTAAGCACACAAGTTTATCGTTCAAATTGTATCAATTAAAGAAAGTTGTTTTCATTTTATGCCAATATAACTTTAATCTCGTTTTTTTCTAAAGAGATAAAAGCTGTTCATTAATTTAAAAATAATAACACCACAAACCATACAGCAATTAGGTACATTAACGCACGTTTGATTTTATCTTGTTCGCACCTGATTACTCGACATATCATTGGGCGGAGGGTCAACCCATATAAATTATTTGCTTTTCATTGCATAGTAAGTGCAGGTTTTAAAACATGCCCGGGCGGAAAGACGTCTACAATTGCCTACAACCCATTTTTTATGTTTACGCAATTTTTGGATTGGCGGCGTTTAAAGTTACGCCAAACGGTTGTAGAACATCTTCTCTGGCCTCGTTCTGGAATATTTTCATCCTGATTAGTTTCGGCTCGTCCGCAATTTACGCGGTGTTCGCCAGGGATGACTATTTGGACCTAAGAGGTCTGCTTACTGAAATCACAGACATGTTCACTGTATGTTTCAGCACGCTCAATTTGATCGTGTGCATAAGCGGAGCAAATTTGCGCAAATATAAGGTAATGTGGTGTTCACTACGGGGGGGGGGGGGGTATTTTCCGGTGCACATTATTTTCATGATACCTTTCAGATAATGTCGATCATAGAGGGACTGCATGAGATCGATCAGCGATTTTCCAAAATGGGTGGATTGCGCGAAATAAATAAGAAACAGAAAAATATTATAGCGTATCAAATTTTGGCCATAGTTTCCATCATGTTGTTCACCTGCTACACAATTTATTCAGATTTTGGGTCGTTCATAATTGAAGTTACCCTGGCGCGTGTGACTACCATATTTAGTTACGACGTGCCGTTGGTCGTGTCGTTGTACATCGATTTGCAATTTTGCGTGTTTTTATATTTGCTGAAAATCAGATTTTCGGTATTAAATGGAATATTTCGAAACATCAATCAGCCAAAATTACAAATACAATATGTTAGATCGATGTAAGTACAGTAATTAGAATTAGAAACGAAATTAGGCGTGTTTGCAAAAAATATAAAATGCAAGCAGTTGCCAATGGGTGGATTTAGCTGACGGGACCGTTGTCAGTAGGAGGTATTTACCAATTCATAAACCTCCTGGAACAATCTAGGTCAAGGGCAAGGTCACCGAGGACACTGACCTTGACCTAGATTGTTCCAGGAGGAGGTATATGAATTGGCAAAACTGAGCAAGTTCACGGCCACGTTCATGGACAAGACCACGGGCACGTTCATGGACTACACCACGGGTACGTTCATCGACAAGACCACGGGCACGTTCATGGACTACACCACGGGTACGTTCATGGACAAGACCACGGGCACATTCATGGTCACCGTTAATCCACTCTATTACATCAGAGGAAGGAAGCACTATAAAGGAACTGTGAGGTAAATATCGCCATACACTAAGCAATTGTGACAAGTGTAGTCCTACTGAACAGTTTTCTGTTAAAGCGGAAAATCTTGGCTTGTGAGCATTGTGGAAAAGACTTCATCTTAACTTAGATTGTTCCAGGATGAGGTTTATGAATTGTCAAATACCTACTACTATTGTCTGTTCGCAAGAAACGTGCTGCTGTTGATTGCCAAAATATGTAGATTTCATATTTAACGAATTACTGTTATCGTTATGGGACGTTCGAAGTAATTTGAGATATTTATAGTTAAACCTTGGCCAAAGTTAACTTTCAACTGAACGCAAAATCCGTTAAAAAATTGTGGCAGTCCATCATAGTTACAACTACCTTCACTTAGTACGTAAACTAGTTATTAGTTCCAAATTCACTCTATGCCGCGTGATATAACATGGCAACGTCTAGTTTCGTCAGTAAATCCCACGTCCACACTGACTTAAAACATTGCCCTTTTCAGCACCGGAAATAATTACCACAACATCAATAAATCTAGCAAAAGCATTTTAGATGTAAGAATGTTACACTCGCAACTTTCGACCATCTGCGTCATGGTCAACAAAGCATATAATTTGCAATTGCTCACGATGTCCCTACAAGCCTTCGTTATCTTAACAGCCAACATATTCTATTGGATACGAGAATTTATTTCTGGATTGTTTTCAGTTCCAATCGAATACATTCTGTATTCTAGTACTGTAATACCCTATGGCTTAATACAGCTCATCGTGGTTGTTCTGATATGTTCAGGAACGACAACTGAGGTATTTATGCACCATCGCTGGTAAAAATATCACTGGTTTACTTTAAACAAGACATGAGAATTACTAAATTAAGATCTATGACCAGTGAATTTTTTGTTGGCGATTAAAGTGCGCGAAAAAACAACCGAATCATAATTAAATTTTGCAGGCGAACAAAACTGGTTGTTTGTTAAATAATAATACGTCCTATTCAAAACAATCTAGGAAACAGGTAAGTGAATTAGATAAAAGAAAAAAGGTAATAATTAATTTGCAGGTGATGCATTTTTCTGGCCAGTTGGTTCACAATAAAGTGCAATTTACGGCCTGCAACTTATTCGCATTAAACTACCAATTTATAGCAATGGTAAGTAGATATAAAAAAATAATTTACGACATTGATTTGTTGGCTTTATGTCGTAGATTGTTGCAACGATTACATCATATCTGGTGATTATAATACAATTTGAGATGAGTTATCACAAGAATTATAATAAGAATAATCCAATTTAAATTTTTATTTTTATTTTGGTTACCTAACATTAATTTCGCTTCGTGTTTTTTCTTGTCTGAGTAAAAAAAAATAAAGAGGTAGAAACCATGGTTTGCGTTATTTTCGCGATTCTTTAAATGCTTCGTCTTCATGATGAAGCAACCTGTATATAATTTCCGCTTCGTGAATTTGAAACCAAACAAGATTCTCGACTAGATATCAAGTTTTATTCCACGTCGAGTCCAACTATTAAGTACAATCAAAAATACATTTGTAACACAGGCTGATTGAAATTCAGTGTTAAAAATGCGTTGGCCGAAAAATATTTTCCAATGCATCAGACCGGCGTTTTACGTCTCAAAATTAGCGGGACTGGGGCCGTTTACTGTGAGTTCGACCTACTGTCGAAATTCGCCCGTCGACCTCATTTGGAGCGTCGGCATTTTGATGATTTTTGGGATACACGCTTTCATCGGTTTAACTGCCAGATACGTTTTCGTCGATTTTCTGGGCATTATAACCGAAATTGTCGATCTTGCGACGGGCATTTTCAGTTCCATTAATTTGGTAGTTTGTATCGGTGCCGGGTGTTTTCATCGACAAAAGGTAATGTTTACGAAACGTAGACTGGGGACAAACAGAGTGAACGGTAATTATTACGCGATGTGACATGCGGCACGATGCGGTATTTTTAAATGCATTGATTAATTTAAACGCATTTGTAATCGTGTTTTAAAAAATCGCATCTCGTCGCTTGTGGCATCGTATATTATATCGTCACGTTGTCGATTCTCAATGACTAGAATATATATTTGATTGTTTTATTTATAATTTCGTGAAAACTAAAATGTCATCACTTTACCCAAATCCATTTCAGATCATGGACACCATAAACGAACTGCAATGCATCGGCACCAATCTGGAAAAATTACGCGCCCCGAATGTTTTAACATCGACGTACAAACATGCAATGATTTATCAAGTGTTGGCTTCTTTTTGTGTAGCAACATTTGCCGTTTGTTTAATTACGCTCCAGTTAAGCAACGAAGTGGCGTCACAAAAAGTTGCCGTTTTATTTTCTTACGAAGTGCCTGTGATTGTCTCGCTCTTCGTCGATATACAATTTTGCACGTTTGTCATGTTATTGAAAAAACAATTTGGTATTTTAAACAAAATAATGGGTGAACTTGTTACGGATAGTCGTGGTGACTTTTTATTCAAACCCATCTGGAGAACAGTTGAATTAATTGAAACGACGTAAGTATTTAAATTGCAATGGTCTAAGTTGGTACTGTCCAGATTTGTAACTACTTCGCAGTGGTCGTCGATTTGTTGAAAATAAATGTATTAAGCTGTTTCGTTCTATCTTGAGCTCCAAATCATCACACATATATCTTCTGAAGGACGCCTGGACACCCCCACACATGTCACTCATGCTTCCCTGACTTGAAGTACACTCAGCGGATGTATGTGTGGTCGTCTGATGAGCTCAAGACAGAGCGAAACAACTATCATAGTTTTTAAACATGTCTTCAGAATGAACAACGATAATGATATCAGTGCAACCATTTTGAAAGTAAGAATGCTACATTTACGTTTATCAGCCGCATCCATAAAATTAAACCAAGCCTATTCACCGCAACTATTAACAATATCAATACAAGCATTCGTCGTATTAACTACCTATTCGTTCTACGAGTTACAATACTCATTATTGAGCGCAGATCCAGTTGCTGTAGCTCAATATTTCCTATATGACCTTTTCATATTATTATATGCATCGTTACAATTACTTCTGATAGTGACGGTATGTCACGGAACCACAAACGAGGTAAGCAAACATGAAAGAACCAGCAATCTTCTGGTACGATGATTTTTTTTTCCAGGCCAGTAAAATTGCTCGTTTAATAAACGTCAGAAAGTGGTACTCGAAGCATTCAAGAAAACAGGTACTATTACCCGAATGTAATTCTAATTCTAATAATCAATTTTTCCAGATCGCGCGATTTTCCGACCAACTGAAACACAATAAAGTAGAATTTACAGCATGCAACATATTTGCTTTTAACTGTCGTTTCATATTAGTCGTACGTAGAAAATATGCAGTGTATTATTTATGGAAATGGTTAAATTGTAGGTTGTCGCGGCGGGTGCGTCATACCTCGTCATATTGATGCAATTCGAGATGAGCAGAAATTACAAGAAAATGGTCGGTGCCATATGAATGTAGATCGCAGGCTGATTCTCGTTTATTTTAATGCATGGAAAGTTTATATTGTGTAAAATTAATGTGATGTCGTTTGGTAGTAAATGTAAATTAAACTTATTAAATAAACTGTGAACAGGTGGAGTGCGATTTTTTAAACTTTTAAATTGAGATAAAGGCGATGCCGAAAAATGTGCGAATGAGGGTTGTAAACCCGAGCCCATCGGAAGAAATCAATGCTAAAAATTCCTCAAATGTAGCAAAGTTTGAAATTTCCTTTGAAAAACATGCGCTAGAAAAAATCTTATATAAAAACAATCCATGAAGAACGTGTCTATGTATGTTTATGTTGATAATCGCTTGTTTACTAGAGTGATGAATTCAGATTGAAATAAAAATCATTGGGAAATAAAAGCAAAAGTCATGGGTAAAGTCATAGTCGCCATAGAGCCATGGAGCAAACACTAACAGTTAAGTAGTATACAAGTTTGTCACAAAAATTCAACTGGGGAAATAAACTTTCGTTATAAAATATAAATATTTCAAGCGCAGGCCTGCATACTTTCGTACGCCTACAAAATGTATAGGTGTGATTTTCATTACAAAATTTACAAAATATTCCATTAAGTGAGCTATAAGTTCGATCACGAAAAAATATTTTATTTTTCTCGTAAACATCCAACTACCAACTAAAGTTCTTATCACACTTTGTTTGTTGTTTTAATATTTTCATTTTGAAATAAATCATTATTAAACAAACTACGAACAGATTCACAAACAGATAAACCTAATTACAACGTGTAATTGCGTTGTAAACTAAAGGTAAAAATTAAAACAAACTTATTACGCCCGTTCAGCCGAACAGCGATACAGCCATGCCCGAGACGGCAAGCGTATATTTCGCTGTAAAGCCGACGTTTTTCATGACGAAATTAATCGGTCTTGTGCCATTCAAGTTCTACTTGGGAACCGACCGAAAAATGTACGCCGACGTGGCTTGGAGTTTCGTCGTCCTGTCCGTTTTGTCTACGTGCGCCATTTACGCGGTTTACATAAACTCCACTACAATTCCCGATCAGAATGGGGTCATTACGGAAATCTCGAACGTGTTGGTCGAGTACCTGAGCATACTGAACTTGAATGTTTGCATATTGTGCGCATTTTTTCGCGGAAAAAAGGTTGGTGAAATTTATGACGAATGAAATTAATTGGAACTAAGGGACTCCGCCTAAGACCCACCGCCTCATATTTTTACTGTGATAGCTCGTTCTGCGCGATTTTTGCCAAATTCAAACAAACTTTTGTTAAATATTTTATAGATTTTGCAAAGATTCATGAAATATGTCCTGCAGCCTTTCCCATTTTAATTTTCTTCCTGGTCTATCATCCAGCAAAACAACAAATATTTTTCACAGAACATGTAATGGGTAATTCGGAAATTATTTGACTCATAATTGATGAAAGAGCTACGCAGGAAGTAAATTGCAACGCATCTTGTGATGAACTTGTGATCGTTAATTGCGCCGATACATGCACCATTTATAATACACAAAATCATACTCGAATAACGTTATCCAAGTATGATTTTGTGTACTACGTAGTTTCTCTATCCACCAATGATGGTTTCCCCGCACTCTACTAGATATCAAAACAAAAATCTTTTTTAGATCACAAATATTTTGGCGGAAATAAGCAAAATCGATGCGGAATTTGCTAAACTGAACGTGACTCGAGAAATTGTACGGACGTACAGATACCTACGGAGGTACCAACTCGTCGGGGCGTTGGTGGTCAATTCGTTCATTTGCGTGATATATACGTTGGAAGTAATTATCGCTTTGCACTCGGAGCAAATCTTCTCGTTCGGAAACATATTCTGCCACGATGTGCCGATAATGATGAGCCTTTACGTCGACCTGCAGCTGTTCGTTTTGTTATTTTCACTGAAGCAGCGGTATCAAATTTTGAACGGAGTCATTGGAACGTTCTGCGCGCGCATCAATGCAATGGACTTTTTCGAAGCACCGACGTAAGTAGTCCTCATTAAATCATTTAGTTGCATTCATTTTTATGGTTAAGTGTGGGGTCAGAGCTTACCAACTGTCGTTTCTTGCCACTTTCGCTGAGTTTCAGTTTTCTCCTCTTCGTCTTAGAATGTTTTCTACTGTCCCATTCCACTTTCTCTTAGGTCTTCCTCTTTTATTTTTCCTCATAGGTTTCGCCTCCCAGATGCTCTTAACTTGCCTCCCCTCTCCATCCTTACTAGATGTCCAAACCAATTTATTATTTTATCTTCCATGTCGATTTGATGCTTGTGATGTCTCATCGCATTCTTTTTTCTTGTCTCTCTGTTAAAATCCAACCAGAGTCGATTCCTTCGTAATATATGCAGCTATAGATTTTAGACGAATACTTATTTGTTTTCCATTGATGATGTCTTCAAATTTACAACAAGTGTTGCTTTCAGTAAAGTCAATTATTGCAATATAGAGGCGCTTGAAGGCACCTTAACGAGAATGAGGATGGTGCACCTCCACATTTCGAACACGTGCGACGAAATAAACGAAGCGTACTCGCCACAATTGCTAACGATGACCCTGCAGGCTTTCATCTCGCTAATCGCCAACATGTTTTACTGGGCTAGAGAATTAATAGCTGGACAGGTGTCGCTGACGACGGAATCGATATTTTATTCGTGCAGCATACTTTTCTTCGGAGTTGGACAACTGATTTTCATCGTGATGTTATGTTCACAAACCGCTTCAGAGGTCTGATAATACGATTAAGTTTGTACGTAAACTTATTTGTGATTTTAGGCCACCAAAGTTGGGTATCTTCTGCATCGAGTGGCGTCGTATCCTTACAAATTAGACGTGCAGGTAAAAAGTAATTAATTAAATGCATTTTTTATAGTTAAATCGATTCAATATACAAATGTTCAATAGCAATCTGCCATCAGATTGCCCTTTTTCGCACTATAAGGTGTTGATGTCCAAAGATACATAGCGATCTATATTACATTTCCATTCGGTACTTTTAGAGTAGAATAATAAGGTGATCAAATTATCACAAAAATCATAAATATGATGAACTCTTTCAAAAAAATTATATCCAAGATCATAATTAGAATAAGTTTTAACTTCCTAGTAAAAGTAATACAGCGACATTTACTATAAATCAAAGCCATTGTTATTTTCGAGATATTTTCAAGTCCTTATCATAAACGAGATATTTGCAACGAAGAAGTCACTGCTACAGATCATTAATGAAAAGTAAAAAAATAATAGGGGCTAAATGACTTCCTTGGGGTACACCTTATGCATGTTGATTAATTTGAGTAAGTTTTGTGGTCAAAACGGAGTAGGAACCAGATGATAATATTTATTATTATTTGTTTTTTTCTCGATTGTTGCTTTATGCCTTCGCTTTTTTCACTATTTATTAATTGAATTTTCATTTGCGTTGTAGTGGTAAGTAGATAAAATAATAGTTTTGTTTATATTAGTCTTTAGGGAGGTAGGTGAAATTTCGTCCAAAACTGGATACCTTAGAATACCATCTTAAGAAATTGCTAGGAGCTTTAGTAGTGAGCTTTAAGCTGAAAACTGAAAGGATGTGTTTCATGACCCCTAAGTCCTGTATTGTCGATGTAATCTTTAAAGTTCGATATTAGCGTTTTAATTAATTTAATTAATAAACAAATCAAAGTAGAAAATCGATAATCCGAACATCCAAAAAGTCCAACCCAATAAATCAAAATGAAAACGAAGGAAACTTACAATCGGTCGCCAAAAAATGAACTAAATGGCTGATACGTGACATAAATTATCATAAACTATTCACTGTGATAACTTCTCCTCGAGTACAATTTTAACGACGGTTAATTTTGGCGACTTTTGAGTCACTAGAAGAATCTTCCAGTTAAGGACACAAGATTTTGGCCGAAAATATAATATTGGCTCCAAGATAACGGATTTGATAGAATAATTTGGAGTAAACCTTGAGCAACTAAAACTTAATTGTCGAGAAAATCGATAATGAAATTGATCGGGAAAAACTGCAAATGATGACAAATACAGAAATTCGTTTATATCTTTGCCATTTTTGATTTTACTAAAGCAGTATGGGCAGGGGAGGAAAATAATTATTAACGATTTGATTCAAAGATTTGGTCTTTGAATCAAATCCTTGCGGTAAACGAATCGAAATTGAACTTTTATTTATTTATTTATGTTTAATGACTGTTATGGATGTATGCAGCTTTTACTTCATTGAGATTCAGGATAGTTGGATCAAAATGAGTTTCCAAGCAAGGGCAGCAAAACTAGAAAAGTTTGTGGGCTGTATTACAAAAATAAGCTTTCGGTCAACGACGGAAAATATCGGCAAAATAACTATCGCACTCAATCGAATGATTTAGAGTAAAACTCGAGCAACTGAAATTGTCGAGAAAACACAAAGTATAAAAGGACAAAATTACATTTTTTATAATTAATTAAATAAAACGGCTTACTATTGAATAACCAATTATTATTTCTATCGAAATTACTGTATGTTATCAATCAATCAAATTTAACAATCGCAGGTTTCGCATTTCACGAGCCAACTGACGCACTGCAAAGTTGAATTCACAGCCTGCAAAATCTTCGAATTAAACGAGGGACTGCTTCTCGGCGTAAGCAAAACAACACCACTCGCTCAATTTTATTTAACCGTCCGTTTTCAGGTCGTCGGAGCCATCACCACCTATCTCATAATAGTCATACAATTCGAATTAACGACGAAGCAAATTTAGATTTGCCAATTTGTCAACACCAATCTTATATTATTATTGTGGTCGTGATGAGTTGATGCAACAATTTTAGTAAAATAAATAAATAGCTCGAATTTTCTCGATGCGTTAAAACATAAACTTTTAAAGAGGTCTCCACAACCGCGATTATTTTTAGAGATGGTTCGTCCTCATTTTTCTTACTGTAAACAACCAACCCTTTATATACTTACTTCACATTATATTTAAACTGAAGTTAGCTTTTGTACGTTATGATTATAATGTGGTGCGTCGGAGTGATTTTAATTGTTACGGTAATTGAGTCCAGATACATCGGTAAGTCATCGTTTTAAAATTTTCGTGGCCATAAAAATTATTTTATTAGAAAATACGACAATGAACAACGTTGAAGAAATCCAACACGCCGTTTGCAAAATCGACACAGAAGAAATAAAAGCTTCCGCGAACGCGTCAATCACAAGGCAATTGAAAGGAGTGTGCAGCACAAGTTGGTTACTTACTCAACGCGATTTAAATACGATTTTAAAGCGTAATTTTGCAGAGGCCATGCACGCGAGGTTTAATCAATTGGAAACGACGCTCGTGCGCGAGATGGAAAATATTAAATTGATGTTGCAAAGCGCGGGGTATACGACGCCAAAAACTGCACGTTTCAGTAATTCCGCCGAGCCGGAATACGAAGACTACGACCTGGATAAAGTCAACTTCACGCAAACGAACTTATTTAAAAGCATCGAAGTGGTTAAACATTCAACTGTAAAAAATCAAACTATTAAAAACCCTAAGAGAGCCCAACTTGCAATCAAAGATGACAGGAAACACAAAAAAAGATCGTTGAGAGAAATGGAAATACTGAAGTTCAACGAAACCATTCAACCGACAGAATCGGGACGAGCTTTCGTGTATTTTTGGAAAGTGTATGACGTTAATGAGATCCTCACTCAAGATGTTTACTTGATTAGTTCAAGTATTGAATTTTTACGTAAGTAGGACGTTTTTATAACGCACCTATTATTAAGTCGCAATGTTAATATCGATATTTTTGCAGGTCAATCGTTTAACATAAAATTCACATCGAATAGTTCGGGATCGAAATACAGTAGGATTGAACTGGTTCCGTCGAGATTTCTCTTCAAAATGTACAGGTTTGTGCTGATACACGACGACGTAGACAAAGACATGAATTCGCAGTTGTTGGGAAATTTCGCGACTTCGTTCAGCGTTTCTCACGACAGGATCGCGAGCTTTATCGTTGACAACGCGTTACTGATAAAGCTTTTAATTTATTTGAATTAGATTGTCTTGTTGAACTGGGCGATGAGCACATTAAATTAGTAATGTTTAATAAATAAATTCGTATAATTATTAAATGACTTTTCCCACTAAGTCGATAATCATATATCCTTGAAAGCTTATTGTTAAACTTCAACTTTTTGATGCAGTTGGGTTTGACAGTACACTTGCTAGAGCAAGTGTACTCTCAAACTGTAGAGGGGTAAATCCCATCTTGTATAGATGTTTTTATCTTGTCATTAATGATAGAGGCAAATAATGAGCGTTGTAGCCTTGTATATGTATACCATAGTAAGCCAACCTTTGGTTAAAATATGACAATCGTTTTTGAAGAGCTTTGGCAGCAACCGCATTAGTGCGCCACCGTCGATTTGGCAGCGATTTTAGGGCCATTGCTTGCCGTTATTTCTATCAAGGCGCCACTGGCAAATTTCTACTCAACGTTAAATAACTTAATTAATGGTGTGCATCTTTACTATTTACAGATTACTAATGCCATTACTTTATCATGCACTTAATTAATTAATGAATATGAGATATTAAAAAATAATGATAGAATGAAAATTGATGTATAGTTTAAAATAACATTTTCCAACATTATCATTTACAAATATATAATAAAAATTTTACAAATAACATTTACTGGTGGGGTTTATCGTGAATATTTATTTATTTGTTACAATCATGTGTAAAAATAAGAATTTAATTTTGCTGATTTTACATGTTTAAATTTAAATGCAATTATAAATTTACAGCACTGTTTATATACGTATGTATCATAGTTTGATAACGGGATGACCGATTCTAACTAGCAAAAAATTACCAACTCGACCAAATAAGTTGTGGACTTGTATTGCACTTCAGGCAATACAATTCATTCTAATTTTGTCGTTGCAAATTCGATTGGGCGATTGTTTTTCCGTATTTCGTTTTTGTAGTGATATCTACATTAACCGGTCTCCCGCTTTGACGCCGAAGAATATATTATTACTTCCTCATACTTTATGTATGTAATTATGAAAAATTTCAACCTCGAGATTTTAACTGATATACGCGTTTTGAGGTCCCCTGAATCGATCCTGATTATTTTTGAAATCTATCCCCCGTTTACCTATTAGATGCATCTCCACACAAGTGCGCGAAGTTTGAATAGAAGTTTTCTATTGGTGGAATTTCTCAATCCCAAAACACGCAACTACAAAATCCGGCAATCGTGATTGCGTGCCGGTGTTTTTTAATTTGTGTCTAGCGTGTGAAACTGGCTGTTGACGCCGAGCGTACGTTGCGTACGTTCTGGCGGCTCGATTCGATTCCATTGGTAAATTCGTTCTCGACAACTTTGTTTATATATTTTTTTCACACGAACGACAGTTTTCGCTGCATGTCGAGTTTTGTCGCGCCGGGCGTCCATTGCAATTGTAAGGTAAATCGTTTCCCTAAAATATATCTCAAAATAAGACAAATAAAATATAATTAAATTTATATCACAGATGCAGTTGATAATGTAATCAGATCGTTAATCTAAAATGTCGGACATGTTTTTTCTTAAATTTTTATTTTATTTATTACATTCATATTCATATTTTATTAAAATCAAAAAAATATATATTGCTTTATATACATAAATCGTTCATAAATCTAAAACACCGAAATTTCCATTCATAATCTAATATCGTCCAGAATACAGTCGTTTTCCTGCGAAGGTCGTCGAATTTCTCGGAAGAAACAAAAAACTAAGGTCGTCCACTAGAAACAAATTCGTACTTGACTCGGTCGAGGTCGTCTAATTTCCAGGAATCTATAAAACAATTCCACGAAAATCGTATTTGTTTCGTTCATACCGTAATTGCGATCGCGCCCGCTGTGGCGCTTTTTTGTTGGTGTGCAGATGGCGCTTCTCAAAAGCGGGGTCGGGCGCATTTGTTAACGTCGATTCCCGCCGCCGACTCGCACATTAATCGGTATTTACGTACGTATTTAATTTCTTTGATTATTTAATCTTTTTATGTTAATAGATTACGTTACATGTTCATGTATTTCAAAATTTAACGCCGGTGTAAAAGCGGTGCGCTGGTCGTAAAAGTTTGGGAAGCAACGCTTTTATTTTGATTGACATCGACTTCCTTCACTGCGGGATATTTATAGGCTGGTCATTGCACCTATTTTATTTATGAGGTGCGTTTACGTTTACGCGATTTCGACGTTTATTTCGTTATTTGTGTAAAAAAAATGATATATTAAAAAAATTAAAATACTTTGTAAAATTTAATTTTATATATTGGTCGAGATAAACGTAATTTGAGAATTCCATTGAAAGAAATGCGCCCCGCTTTCGTAGGCACGACATCTAATTACTAAAATAACAGAGTATACAAAACTTATGATTAAAAAAAAGTATAGGTTATTTAAAAAATAAAAATATCCGTCGGTGCTCGATATGATTCACACTTTTTGTGAACGGTGTAGGAGAAAAAAATTGTAAAAACGACGTCGGCTACAAATCGCTAAAATCGGTACTTTATTGCACTTCTTTAATTATTCCTTTTAAACCATAGACAGGAAAAAGTTACAATATGTTACGAAGAAATAATTGCTGATCGTAACAATTTTTTTCGTTAATTCGTTTCTTTGATATAGACCTTCAAACGCAGCCGCTTATTACTTTGGCACCGATAGTAAATTATTATATCGATGCAAAAGCACGGCAAACGATAATAAAATCCTTGTATATATATATACTATAGTAAGAGTGCGTATTATCATAAAACCCTAATTTCACCGCAACGAATTCGTCTAATAGTTCATAATGTGACCTTGAGGATAGCCGGCCGATCGAATACATTTTTCGTCAATGTTTTTTTGTATTCACCTTCAGTACGGAACGCTTTTTAATTCATATATCGTCAAAGCCATAATCAGCCTACCATCATGATAGGTTTTAATATTAAATAATATGTATCACGAATCTGCCGTTTATAATTATATTTGATTTAAAATACGTTAAAATGGTAATGATCAATGAATCGTTACATTACACTTTATATTTCGTACGCTTATTAGGTTCCCACGTCGATCTGCCACCTTGTATATGTATACTGGGCTACAATGACAAAATATTGTTGAGTTCCTTGCTAATTTAAAATTTTATCAAATACTGAATATTAATCTAATAAAAGATAGAGGGCCAATGCGAAAATGCTTAATATAAACCCTACAAACTATGCAACCGTCACAACAAGCCGGTTTCCAATCGTCCCATAAGCGTTGTCTTACTATAGTATATATATACAAGGGTTGTAGTCAGGCGCGGATACAGGGGGGGGGGGGGCAATGGGGGCAATTGCCCCACCCTGACTTACGACCGACGCATTTTGACCAAATTTAAAATTTTAAAATCGTCATAAGGACATCACTACTTGTGTATAATTATGAACTCATCACTACCCAACAAGGTTAGATTAATCGATCAAGTGTATTTTATTCGAAATTACTGATAAAAATAATTTAGCGATTTTTGGTTGAACGATAAAAAATCGTGCTTCAGGCCTCTCACATTTCAGGCAAAAAAATAATCATGGGACAAAAATACCAACGAATAAATAATCCACTCAAGCTGGCAAAAATGTATTTGTTGATCCCCCCTCCTGAACAAAATCCTGTATCCGCGCCCGTTTGTAGTTGTAGTGCGACAGCCTGTATATCTTTTAAATTTACACTTTCGTGTAATAATTATAGAGATATTTCACGTATTTCCAATGGATTTATCAAATTCGATCATCAACATTTAGATTATTTATTAGTGGAAATCTGGTTCAGAGGCCAAATGAGAAGGAAGTTTCTTATGATACGAAAATAATTTTAATTTTTTTTCAAGTATTCTTACAAGTTGAACTACTTGTAGAAATAATTGAAATTCTATTGTTTCACATTCTCATTTGGCCTCTGAACTAGATTTCCACTAGTAACGACTTATCATCGATAACTTTTCTCTTCCGATTGTCAACGAGTTGAAGATTTAGCAAAAACTATAAACGACAACACATCCCAACCCAACCCAACCCAACCCAACCCAACCCAACCCAACCCAACCCAACCCAATCTAACCCTACCAAACTGATCTACTTAGCGATATCTATATATCGTACTAGAATTAATGTGGGTGACACTCTACACTCAGGCGAATGAGAAATAGATCAAGTAAAGCGAAACAAAAACACTCAATTAATTAATGAACGAATATAAAAAATGTCAGAGTTAAGTTGGGTTGGGTTGGGTTGTGTCGAATTGGGCTGGGTTGGGTTTGGTTAGTAATTCGAGAGTTTGGACCCAAACTCACGAATTCCGATTCCAGAGAAATAATTAACCTCAACTTTTGCACTTTGTCTTGTATTAATAATAATTATTCCTTGTTGTATAAGCAACGTTTGCAGGTTTTTTAAAAATTATTACTTAAAGTGGACATTTCATCAACTTAACTTATTATTAAGGGTAACATACCTATATACTGTGCATTTTCATTCCTCGCGCTTGACTATTTGATGTAAAATTCGTAATTTTGTACATTACCTCATTAGAAATGAATTAAATCGCACCAATATTTTTAATAAGTAATAAGAGTACTTATGGGACTAACTATCATCAAAAATAATACATTCGCTTCTGATGCAGTGATAATTGATACACCATGAATTACTCGATTGCTCGTTAATTGGTCAATGTGTGTTACTGACCATCTACTTGGAGATTAGCAGCACAAAATTTCAGTCAAAGTATGTGAAATGTGCAGCAGATTGCAGTAGATTTCTTGCTCACAAAATATCAATGCATTTGTCATAAAGTCAATGTTTGTTATCGAAATATATGTACTTGCAAAAGATATGTGCCATATGTGTTGTATGGTAGCTTTGAAGAGTTACATGTGTGTGAAATAACGTTAATTAAATTATAAGGTCTAATAGTATAAAATGATGGTAAATAGAAGTCAAGTGTAACGATATGCTAAATCATTTATAACTATAAATAAAACCATTGTGTTTGTACGATTTTGAATTTTTATTCAACGTACATACACGTGACTCAAAAACACTTTAATGAAACGCTCGTATCGAATTTTGTTTGGACTGTGGTTAACATTTTAACATTTTAATTATCATGAATTGAAATATAAATATGTGAGGTAGGAGCTTACACATTTAACATCACAAACGGCAATTACTTAAACAAATTTATATTTTCTCATGTTGACTTTACAATATTTCGGTATTTAAGACTTGTAGATCACTGCATTACACTTGTGAAGAATGATTGCTTTACAGGGAAAAGTTTTTTCAGCAAGTGTTCTCAGTAGTTTTAGCAAATTTCAAGACCCATCCTTTGAAACGATTGATCGTTTTAGATAACAAATTTATGGCTGTTTCTGCCAACTCACACAGATTAGCTTTTAGCACATGAATACCTGTATTAATTGTACAATAAAAATTGATAAAAGTGATGCCACAGCCTTGATCCCACCCACGCAATATTGGTTACTAATATAAAATCGTGTTATTATTATACAACGTACTAGGGTCAATGTGCCTATTTCATTTTATTTAAAACATCTACACTTATAATAATTGTCCTATTAGAGATAAAGTCTTCATAGTTTTGATTTGTTTCCTTTCCTCGTTATACTGATGTAAGGCTGCACCAACGGATGCATTCCATGACTGCTCTTAAATACCGTGACGTCGTGAATGACTTGTGACTGCTTTTTCTGCGGATTAACTTCGATTTTGTCATTTTCCTCTACGCCAGAATCCTTTCCGAGTGTCGAGACGACGTGAACCGCTATTTTATGCCTCTGTTCGGCGTTCTCTTCCAACAAGTCCTACAAAAGCCCAAATAAATAAACATAAATTATGTGCGAATCAACAACCTTATAAAACTGTATAACATTGTCCTTTGTGATCGTTCTTAAATACGCAACCTCCACATTTGCTCTATCGAAATGATACTGTTGCGCCGTTATTTCAGACCAGTATAAATACGACTGAGATGACAACTGCTTAGGGAGTTCCAGGCGTTGCGCTGCCAAAGCTTCCTTGTGCCTCGCAAATTCCTCATCTGGCATATCGACTACATATTGCTAAAAAACGTGTTTGATGACGATATCAAGTAAAAATTAAAATAAAGCATGCGCTAACCATCATATGTAATAAGAACTTTTCGATTCTCTCATCGACGTAAACTGGATGTCTTTCAGACTGGATGATAAACCGAAGTCCGTGCACTCCGTTTGATCGCCGAATACCACTAAATACAATGTAACCCAATTGCTCCTAAAATTGCAACCGTGATGGTTATAATTTAATCAATCAATTACTTGTGAACAAAATAACTAAAAACTATTACTGACTATTTTCATTCGTTTAATAACTTGAGTAGTAAAACATTTCGTAACAAATTTATACTCAAGATGAGGCAATATAAGAAAATAACTAATTTTTATTTATTTAAAATATATACCTTAGTCCTTAATATATCGAAACAAGGTTCGTGTATAATTTGAGAGAAAAGTTCCAGCATCATGTTGTTCGCGGTACTTTGTAAACCACATTGATAATATAATTCAATGCACGACGACTTGTGAACATTGTTGTTCACTTCATACAGATAATTACATCCATTTTCTAATTTTAATTCCCTGTTAAGTAACAACTGACGAGGTAGAAGTGGTGACATATTTATGCTTGACGTTAACCTATTCTCAACTATTTCCACCAAATCCAAAGCCTTTTCTTTATTCAGATTCCCGTGCAACAAACATTCAATGTGCATTTTCGATAACAGTTGTGGAATAAAAGCCTCTAATTTTTCCACCGAAAGTTCTAAAGTAAAAAAATTAAAATGCAATATCCAAAGAATCGACAAACATACGGTCTGTTGCAGCCAGGAGTTCTTGTTTAGTCCACGAATGCTCCGTCAATAAAACAGCCAAATAATACACTGCATGTTGATAGGGTTGTTCCGAAGCAAAATTTTTCAACGTTCTAATATACTGGAAAAAAATTCGATTGAATCAATTTATGTGATGACGTAACGACTCACATTTTCCTTGAAAATCTCAAATCTTTTCGGATCGATCTTAAAACTCGTCAATTTATCCATAATTTTATCCAAAAATATACCCTGCTTGTCGCTGTAACCGCTTACAGCTAACTAAAATAAACTAAAATGTACAAATCATAACAAATCAATTAAACTTACAATGAGCCCATATTTACTGTTCGTTAGTTCGTATTTCAATCCAGCTAATTCTGCGGCGTACGCATATTGATTCAACGAATCCCGAAACAACTGCACAAACATCTGAGTAAGGTTGCAATTAATAGGATCTAAATACGCCAGAGGGCTAGAAACATAATCTATTGAAAGCCACAATTGCCTGTAAAAAAAACGACAAACCTCACAAAATCGAACATGAAGTTAGCTTTCGGCAGCAAAAATTTGTCATCTTGTTTGAACCAAACTCTCGTGATGGCGGTGTCTTTGATTATAGCCGGGTGATCGGTTATCTGCAAACGTTAAGTTAATTCATTAATTCACAAGATAAATAAAGATTTCCACACTAACGTCTTTATCGAGTGGGTACAGATCGAAATTGTTCGGTATGAACTCGTTTTTATTCGGCACGTGTAACTCATCGCAAAGACCGGCATTTTTCCAATCCTACAACTGACATGTAATGCGGTGTTAAACATTAAAAGCGCCGAACTCACATTTAAAGTTTCAGTCGGTATGGGCGTTAATTTATATTCGGTTCCATACCAAGGCTCCTTCTGGTCAGCTATGGCGGCGAACTTTTTCGCTATCACGCCCACGCTAAAAATTAAATTATATAATCACCGTTTATTATTTTATTGTTGCGTGTACCGAATGTTATCGGGGTTGAAATCCATCAGAAGCTTCTCGATGATATCCGGCCTCCACTCCTTCAAATGATAATGCGCACATAAAACTTCTTCTAGTGGAAAATCCTGAAACGGTCGCACGATACATTTAAGAATGATTCGATGGGTTACAACATACGTGCAAGTTATGCACAATCGACGCTATGTAGCCTCGTGGCGATTCTTTGTCTTTGAATCGAAATCCCATGGCTGCTAAGTCTCTTTGTTCTTCGTGGATCCATTGAAGTGGCCCTTCCGCTTTCAACATGTTGATGCACTAAAGTAAAAATAATTTTAAATTTTGATTTTGATTTAACGATCGATATCTTTACCTGAAAAACTAACTTTATGATGTCATCAATGTGTTTCATTCCTTCTTCTGTCAAGTCCACTGATATTCCAAAGAAGCCGAAACCTTTAGGTGCTGGCCTATTACCGGCAAGTAAACTATTCGACCAACTTCTTTCCTTCAATGCCGACAAAAGACTGCCTGGACCTTCATGTCCAATTAAGTTACTGATATAATGCCCAGGCTGTAATAACACAACATTAAAAACAGAGAATTTATTTTATGTATACAGGGTGTTTAAAAAAATGTCACAAAGTGTACATTTGCGGATCCATGTTCATTATGATTTTTCGGCATATTTGGACCATCCTATCAGCCCTCAAAGTTTGTGACACTTGTTTTAACACCTGTATATTATTTATTTAGGAAATGCAGATTCCTACTGTTGGAGACCCTGTTTGCGCGCCTTTAATGTACTTGTGACAAACATAACGAATCAAAATATGTTCGTAATCAACAATTTAAAAAAACTAAACTTAGTTATCTGAAAATAAAAACATTAAAGAATGATTGCCACTATTTCACAATTTGCTATTATTCAAAATTTGAACATGCAAATCATAGTAGTACTCGTAAAAGTTTTAATGAACGCATTTGTGCATTGAAATCAAATAAAAGTGCCACCATAATCAAGAAAGCTTTAAAACTACATGTCAATTTCTAAATTATCGTGCGACGTATAACTTCGTTTAAACTTTAATAAAATAACATATATAAAATCTATAGTGCGAATGCCGACGTAATTTTATCGACATGAACATTTTTAAACGACTTATAAAATGGCTGTAAAATCCGCAAACGTTAAATTATATAAGCAACATAACCTAGAAATTTCCAAATACGTACTACTAAAAACGTCAATATGTTTACAAAATGGCATTTATTGACGAATATAACCATGAAGAATCTCAAGTAGCTTATATACCGGAGAGTTTGCCGACACAAGAAACTGAAGATGCATTCCTCGAAATAACCCTCGGTTGCAATTGCACGAAAAAATGCGTCGAAAACAGGTGTTCCTGCTTGCGCACAAAGAGGAATTACAAATCGCATTCGTGCAAAGACAACGAGGACAGCTTAAAAACTTACACGCTGCTCAAAACGGACATGCCGATTTACGAATGCAACCAACATTGCAAATGTTCCAGGTTTTGCGGCAACCGCCTGGTGCAATACGGTCCAAGAGATAACTTGAAAATAATCAAATGCGAAGAAGTTAAGGCGGAAGGTGGAGAAAACACGACGCTGACGACGTGCAAGGGATTCGGATTAGTAACAACGAAATCGATAAAACAGGGCCAGTTTGTTTGCGAATACGCAGGCGAAATTATATCAGAAACTGAAGCAGAAGTCAGATTTAACTCGCAAGAAGCGAATAACTTGATGAATTACATAATTTGCGTAAACGAACAGTTCGGCGAGAATCGGATAAAAACGATTGTGGATCCTTCGCAAATCGGCAACATCGGACGATATATAAATCATAGTTGTCAACCAAACTGTGAGATTTTACCAGTAAGAGTAAACAATATTATTCCAAAACTTTGTTTGTTCACAAAAGAACACGTGTCGGCGAATCAAGAATTAACTTTCGATTATGGCGACGGCAAATTAGGGTTTTCGAAAACCAAAGACGACGTTAAAAATAAGAAACCGTGTTTATGTAACGCTATTAATTGTAGAAAATTTTTACCTTTTTGTAAACAGCCGTAAATGTGAATGAAGTTGTTATTTTATTATAAAAAGTTTTAAATAGATAATGAAGTTTGTTGTAATTTTGTATTATTGCTAAATTTCAATTCACTGACGAAAATCCACATGTCTTAATATTTTATTTAACATTAAAACTTACTTGTGATTTATAATATTGTTGTAAATCTGGAGAAGGGAAGATAATATTTAGATTTCTGATGTCTTTGATTGGAACCATGTACGCACAAGTTCTTAACTGTTCGTCTAGAAATGGGTGCTCTTCCCATTTCGGAGGGATGACGGATTTATCTTTAACTTCGCTAAATAATTGCACTACCATCTCTTCTAATTCATCCAAACTTTCTGGAACGATATGTCAAATACTTTATTATTAGAAAATCACCACGAAACAACTAAAACTAAAAATACAAACACCATTTTTGCATTACATGGGCAAACTCAATCAGAAACCATTCACTTGGATAATCAAAATTAAGTGTCATATATAAAAATACAATATTTAAAATATATATATGACTGTTGGAGTTAATAGCCATGAACTTATGCATATTTTATTGTGTGGAGTTTAATGTTTGCCGGCCTGGACATACATTTAATGAACGGAAGACTTGTGATTTTCATAAATTTTACTTGCTAAAGAACGTGATATACTAGAAAGTGAAAAATATTTCAAATATTCATAGAATGACAATATTACAACGTTCATGATAAAGATGAAATGTTTTATAAAATCACAAAATTACAGTGTTGTTGCTAGAAACCTTGTCAATGAAACTGCTTTCAACAAGCGACAAGAACGACGAACGACCTTAAAGAAGCAAAATTGAAGTTTTCTAATAAAATTTTGTTAATAGAACCACATTAACACATTTAAAATGTTTCTATACTTATGGAGATCTATCTATGAAATTAAACTACAATTTGCATAGATCATGAACGATAAATTACCTTTTCCTAAAACCGCCAACGACATAATGTTAGCTGAATACCATGTATCGTGAAATTTCAACAAAGCATCTCGAACATTTGTACCGTTTTCTTTATGTGAAGTTTCCAACGTATATTTATTACCTAAAACGAAAAATTAACCCACGTCCTTTTCTTAAAAAAAATAATTACCCGTTCCAAACTTGTGATAAGGGTGCTTGGGATTCGCCGTGTGTTTATCTAACTGATCCATCCTCCACATGTCACTAGCTATGTTTTTTTCGTGCTCCGAATGAACTGCGTTCAACTCCCTATCAGTTGCGCTCTCGGTGAAAAGAGGCGATATGAAAAATTGAGCAAACCTGGTGACGAAGGAGTTAAAATCGTGTTATCCTCGCGAACATCTTTACCTATCCAAAGCATTTTTCAACTGGTCAGGTACAATGTCAAAGTAATAATTCGTGTGATCGGACGACGTCGATGCATTACTGCTACCACCGTGCTCGTTCAGAAATTTACTATAGTCGTTTTCGTTCGGATACTTGTTTGTGCCCAGAAACAACATGTGTTCGCAAAAATGCGCTAACCCGGGTATGTTGTCAGGATCACTTAAATAACCTAAAATTTACACATTTTAATACGTAATTAAATAATTATTATAATTAATAATTGATTATAACCTACCAACATTGACGTCGATCGCAGCCGCTGACTTGTCAGTTGTCGGGTCGCTTACGAGTAAGACTTTCATGTGATTTTTTAGTTCAAGCCCTCTGTACAATCGCTTGTCCTCCGCAGATTTCGTCACATTGTCAACGCGCCTCAATATCATTGGATTACACATCGCGTCCGACTTATAATTGGGTAGTAAACTTAAAGAACTGCAAGAAACATTAAAAACGGTTTCCTTTAACATAACCTCAAAACGAACCTGTACAAATAAATAGTTGTTTTAAATCCCCTACTGTATGGTCTTGTGACAAATGTGGTCAGCAAATGCATTCGGCCTAATAGAAACATAAATATTTGATGGTATTAAAAGAATGCCGTTAATCGTAAGTTGTCCAAAAACACATTCACAAAATTGACAAGGAATGACAATTGACAACCACATTGACAAATGCCAGATGACACTATTTTTGAGTTTTTTTTTTGTCCAACATCAGTCATGAAATTATCATGGACTTACTACAACAAAACTAAACAAATTGCCTGGTATAACGTGGAGGTGACATCATCTGTATAATAAAACAACTCGTGTGGCAAACTCAGTGGGTGCAAGCGCAAGGTGCAACTAGCTATAATTCATAAAATTGCTAGAAATAGAGAGAATTTTAAACAAATAACCTAATTTTATTTATCACAAGTCGTCAATTTTTCAATTACATTTTTTATCATTTTTGAAATATTTATATTTCTCAATCATTGGATATTGTGTTGCTTGATTTTGAAATTATTTACAGTTTGTGACTATTGGCAGTTATATTAAATTTGAGCGATATATCTTTTTACAAATCCCGACTTTTTTTTATAAAAAAATGGACAGGGGACCAATTATAAAAAAATGACAGAGCCGAGATACATCGCCGGCCCACGAATAGCCTTTAAGGAAAATGTAAAAATTCTACGAAATAAGAATTAGCTGGATTAGCGGAAATAATAAATAAAAATCGTCCCCTAAGAAAGCAAAAAGCATGCGCCCGAGCAGGGACTTGAACCCTGGACCCTTGGATTAAAAGTCCAATGCTCTACCGACTGAGCTACCCGGGCATATTAATCGGCATATCTAATACACATTTTACATTTGAGAACGGATTACTATCTCAATATCTAAATATAATATTAATAAATAGTATTAATAGTGAGATTTAGTGAGAATTCCCGAATAAAAAATTAAATAAAAAATCAAAATCCAGGGAAGCAAAAACGTATTTCAGGTCCCACCGAGATTTGAACTCGGATCGCTGGATTCAGAGTCCAGAGTGCTAACCATTACACCATGGGACCACGCAATTTTAAAGTCGTGTGTAATTTCTTAAACTTATCGTGCAAATCATTATTTAAAATTAATGTATGCCTACGTTTTTAAAAACGTAAATTAATCAATGTAAATCAATTTAAAAACTGCGTTGACGTAATACGAGTAAATATATAATATTGCATTACAGTGGCGGAGGTCACGTTTCCGCATTTCTCTTGACATTTGACAATACGATTTTCGGCAGCGCGAACTCGGAAGAAGGTTAAGTTTAAGTCACTCTTTACAAAAGTAAATTTGAGTGACAGCAGACATGTACACGTCTAGTCAAGTATCTAAATTGTTATATAAAACATGAACACGTAAAAGTTGCTAGTTTGGCAATGATTATGGCCGAAAAAGATAATGGGTATTACTCCTTTGCACTCTAAAATTGGCCATTACTGACGACAATAGGGACACAACATGCCAAGGTATTACGAAAGTACCACCACCTTCAATTTTACGTGGGACCAAGTGGCACAAGCGTTTTGGAAACGATATCCCAATCCAAACAGGTAATTTAAAAAAAAATATTAATTTCAATGCATTAAAACCAACTCTTCGATTACAGCAAACATGTTCTATCAGAGGATACCATTGTGCGCCAAATCGACTCCGGAAAATTGATCACCAAGCGACTGTTAAGTAAAACTAATTCCATTCCAAAATGGGCCGAGCGTTTCTACAGTGGATCGCTGATATACATCGTCGAAGAGTCATCGGTCGACCCCAAAAATAAAGTCCTGGTCACGTACACCAGAAATCTCGGGTACACGAAAGTCATGGTAGCCATCTTACGAATAGTGTGATGTACACATTTACATTAATTTATTTTTAGAGCGTGACGGAAAAAGTGATATATAAAGTAAGCGAGAGTCACCCGGGACACACGATTGCGATTAGATCAGCTTGGATAGACTCGCAAGTGACCGGTTTTAGTAGAGCCATTTGCGCTTTCGGGTACGAAAGGTTTAAGAAAAACTGCTATAAAATGGTAAGTGTAATGAGTTAAATTAAATCAGAGTAAACGAATTGTAAATTTAAAAGAAATGCCACATCAAGGTGATCTTGTAACAAAATTTTTAAATGCGACTTTCATTGTGTTTAATTTAGTTTTATCAAGGCGTGTTACTATGCCATTTATGTTGATGAGATTATATATTTATTGACGTGATTAAATAACACTTGTGTGATACCTGAAATATGTAATCAAATCTGTGTTGATTAATTGCAACCAACATACCTTTGTTTAGAAAACTTATCTGTTTTTTTTTATATAGAATAAAAACGCAATTAATTTGATAAAATTAAAATATTTGATTGTATCGTATACTTTTATAAATAACACGGGGGGGTATTTTATTATATTTTTCTTTTTATTCAGGCCGGTGGCTTCAACTATGTATTATCGAACATGTTTCCTTTACAAAACATGATGAGTCCACACGCAAACGTAACCACTTCGAGCAAGCTAAAGGATGTTGCCAAAAACGCATCGGAACTTGCCAAAGCCAAGGCCGCCCCGATTTACGCGTCATTGCACCCCAATCAGTCATAATTTCCCAAGCAATTGCCATGTTTTATTGTAATTTTTAAAGTGTCCCACCCATTTTATAATAAAATGATTCGCATACTTTAAACATTGGAGCTTATGTAACAACACGTTTAGCTTGTAGCATACGACGATATAATTATTCATTAATTTCATGTATTAAGCCCAAGACGTTCTTATTTTCGAGTTACGCTAAAATTGTACCGTTAACATTAAAGATCTCTTAATCGTCGTGGGTTCCTTGTGTAAATCGCACTTAAGATTATTTACATACATAAATGATTCCCTGACGTACATTCATAAGAATTTTGCTATAAAAATTGTTTATAGGAAAGTAGCGTAGTAGATCTTATTTTTGAATGTATTATATATAGGCTATTGTATAAATATAAGAGTTAATTCAATTGCTGTATTCCCAATTTGCGCCCGTAAAATTTAAAACGATCATATATTAATTTCGAAACAAAGAATTTAAAGATGAATGTCGTTGAAAAAAAGATTCGATACATTTTTATGCTCGTCAGAGTTCCTTGAAATGAACCAGGGTATTTATTTTACTTAAAAAAAAATATGTACAATTAAAGTGATTCTGATGCATTTCCATCGTTCATACTTATGTTACCAGGGTTTATGTTATTTTTTGTACCATATTTCGCATTCAATTTCGTAAGTTTAATCTAATAAATAAATAAAGTGGACGTGGTGGATTAATCGTACGATCGTGTATTTAGAAATAAGTATAATTTAAGTACAATACTTCTCGAAAGAAGCAAGTATATGAACCTATTGGCAGAAATGTATTATAATTATTAATTTTAAGAAAAATTTTCAAACTGTTCGAGGAGCGAATAGTCGATGAAATATTCAAAGTATTTTAGTTGCTTGATGTATTTGTATATAGAGTTGTAAGTAAATTGTACAAAATGTTATTATGGAAAATATTGTTTGTCGTAGGGCTGTATTTTAAGGAATTAGGTTACTAAATAAATTGTACCAGCAAATCAATTTTAATATTATTTCCGTCGATATCAGAACAAAATAATTAAAATTAAAATTTATTCCATCACTAAATCTACTAACAAGCTACCATTTAAGGTTGACTTTTATGCGATGATACGCATTGTTGAGCACTCCGCGCAGGTTCCATATGTTTTCGAAACTCTCCGGCTGCGTGTTGTACGAAGAATCGACCGCTTTCGCCCAAATTTCAATCTAAAAACACGAATGATGATTTGTTCAATTATTCGAAGAATTTATACCGTTTTAGTCCCCGTTGCAATTGGAATTTTGGCGGTCCATAAGGTCCAGGACCAATGTTGAGGCGGAATATTCGAATCTTGATAGTCGAATTCGGCGACGTACCAATTTTTCCCAGCGTCTGGTGTAACATCTACTCTAATAATTTGTTGTCCTCCACCGGACCACGCATAGCCTTTTACGGTAATGTGGCCATCTTCTACTTTAACAACTTCGTTGTTGGATGGCTTACAAATCGCTGATATAACGGGTAGAACTTGGATTGCTGGTGACTTATCCCAGTCCACGTTGTTCCAGTCGGTGCTCGGTGAGAAGCCTTTGTAATCGTTTTGTTGCCAGTGTGAATCGCTTTCTTTACTTGATACTATGATTTTACCTAAAAATATCGAGTTTGAGTGGCTGTATATAAATAACCATTAATTGGGTTTTGAGGAATCAGGCATTTTTACGATAGATTGATGAAGTCCGTTTTAGATTATAATATTTTAGGACAATGTCTTCTGTAATGTAAGATGTATCAGTTAATTTACTGAAGATTTTAGAAAAATCAGGGAAAATATAAAACTTCACAGACAATTCGCGCATCCTACTCTCATCATCAAAATTAATTAACGAAAATAAAAATGGAATATATATAAATAATAGAAGTTCTGATTATGACTCAACACATAATCTTTAATAATAGCCGTAGAATCAAAATGTATGAAATATTGGAATGATTGCAAGTAAAGGCACTAGGGCTGACGAGGTTTATGAAAATTCAAAATGTGATAATAAATGAAACGGCAAGAGGAAACTGCAATTGCAATATTTTATGTTACCTACATTCAAAACAGAAAAATGAGTGGCGACAATTTGGTTTCACAAATAATTTCTCTCTGCGAGAACATATAACTAATTATTACAAAAGAATTTTTGTAGTGATGAAAATTTGGTTAGCACATACTTACGAAGCAAAGCAAATATGCAAATATTATTTAGAAAAATGTGTTTGAAATCAATTAACACCACTGGGTACATAAAATATTTTAACACGAACTCGAAATCTGCCAAAGCTTCGAATATTTATTCGTATTGAGATTCTAAGAACAACAAATAAATTAAACGAAAAATTTAAAAAATGTTGGATTTTATAGGGGACTTGAAATTATAAAAAGCATCAATTAAACGAAAAGAGTAAATCAGAAAAACCAAAACCAGATTTGTCTCGCGTCTACTAACCCAGCCATTTAACATTTCTTGCACCGACTGTTCCCGGAACTACAACCCTCACTGGAAAACCATGATCGTTGGGCAACGGTTGGTCATTCATTTCATACGCCAATATTACATCGCCCCTTTTATCGAGGGCTTTGTTAAACGGAATAGATGCCCCGTACGGTTTATTCGTTGGATCTGTGTCCAAACCTTCAAACTACATAATACTGTCATTGTTGTAAGTTTTATTTTCCGTAATTAATTGAAATCAAATTAAAGAAATTTGAACTTATTTCGATTACCTGGACGTGATTATATCCTTTAATGTCATCATTAATCCCAACTAATCCCAAAACGTCGATCAGTCTAGCGCCGGTCCATTTGGCGTTCCCAACAGATGCTGCTCCCCACTCGAGACCCTTCACCGCTTTCACCTAAACAATCCAAATGAACTTGTCACGTGTACAACGACACACGCATTACTTTACTCATTTCGCTTCTTCTATTGCCGGCGCACATGATCGTCACATTGATGGAATGTCTGGGGAGTTTTTTGATATCGTCCAACGTCAATACTTTAGTACCTTTTTTCCCTTCGACTTCTATTTCTAATTCATACGTTTTCGGATCCACTTCAGGCACAGGCAGATGATTGCGGACATAAAAGAATTCGCTAAACTTGCGTGAAATTACTTCGCCGATTAAAACTTACTTGGGGGTCAGATAATTTTCAATTAATAACGACGATGGCGGTTCTGCGTTGTATGGTTTAACTGAGGCTGGTTTGAGGACGTTGTGTCTCTTTGGGTCGTTGCAGTACGGATCGGTCATGTCTTTAATCGCATGGCTTGCATCTTCGGCTGATAGATTACCTGCAACTTTGTTGTTATTACGAATCTATGAAAATTGTGAGACGTACCAATTCTCATAGATTCGAGCATTGTGAGGATTTCGGAAGTTCTATGCACGTTGTATAGGAGCCAAAAGGGTTCGATAGAGCTTCCCGCGGCGAGCATGATTTGATCGCCACCCGGATGCTCCGCAACGAAATCCGTGATGTCGTAAACCCCTTGCTTGTAACTCACCCATATTCGATTTTCTCTACAAAATCATAGCATAAAAGTTGAAAAATTACGATGTAACGAATACTTTGAGCAATGCTTGGTCACTTGGTCTAACGTATAATTAGGCAATCCGTCTTTAAAGTCCCCTCCGAAGTTAACATCGCCTACTCTTTCTAATAAGACCTTCGCTTTTCGTTTGTCTACAAAATAGTAATTTATGATACAAATCAATCATACAAACATGCAATGAACATATAACAAGTCGGATTTGTCAACGATTATTAATTATTTAAGATTAAGTTTGCGCTATATTACCGTAAATTTGATATGTGATTAAACTAGCGACGCCAAAACCAACGAGTAAACTTTTTGTATAAGTTTTCGTGTTTCTTCTGTAATAATCGTCGTAGTTATCTGTTTTTTGTGAGATACACCTACTGTTGTATAGGTATCTTGGGCTGATTAATTTTGAAAAACAAATCCTGAAATTAAGATATAAAAAAGTTATATAAATTTTTTAAAAATAATTAAATATTTGGTTACTGAAGATTTATTTGCGATCGGGTTTGACGCAAATTACATTTATATCGCTTTATTAGTCTTTTGTTATAAATATTTTTATTATTTTTGTTGTTGGGCATTTTTTAAATTTTTTTTTGAAAATTTTTAATTTTTATCTTTACATCTTAATGTCGTTTCTTTAACTATTTTAAAAATAAGTAAGCAATTCAATAATCATATTGATGTACAATTTATGAAATTATTTAATAAACAACAAAAAATTTAAATGACTGAAAACAAACACTTAATTTTCGGGTCTACATAGAATTTTATTTGACTCGTTCGCCCAACATATTTTTAATTGCAAACGTTCTGATCTAACGACAGTTTTCAACGAGTTGCTAGATTTAATTCAAGATCTGCTGTTCATGATCTTTCAAAACTTTATTTAAGTTTTTGTAAATGAAATATGGTAAGAGGTTTTGACATAATCGGCGCGTTTAATGGATTCAAATTTCCGAGCAAGTTTGATTGGTCACAATTAAAATGTCAGTAGTTGTATTTGGCAAATCAGCGGTTGGCGTGCACGCCACCAATATCATCATACTGTAACGTACTCGAAGCAGTTGCCATTATTACATCACTTTAATCACTCGACAATACTACACACTGTTCACACCAGTGACCATAATACAAATATCACAATAACTACGACAAACAGTCGCCCTATGAACCCGCACGCCACTGTAAGAGCACGACTAATGCCGTTCATGGTACGACAATGAATATATTCTTTCCACAAATAATGAGGCAATAAACCTCTACAACGTTTTCATAAATATTCAGGCGCTAAATATGTAATCTTTGATATAGAATAATGTACCTAAATGTCTTAAATAAAACACAACCGTTCATTAAAATTATTCGAATTTTTAATATTTTAAACATTAAAATAAAATTCCTGAATGTATTATTAAATGATTCATTTGGTATTGAATAAAAACAATGGTGCATGTGTAATCGGTATTCCTTATCTCGAATGAAAATAAATTGCGTTGCAATCGCATTCATGCAATTAATCTACAAGGATTATGTGCGTATTTTATGCATACCTCGTTATCAGCTGTTTCATTCTTGTGTCTAATTTAACATGCATGAAAACCACAATGCGCACACGATTTATCTGACAGATTTGTGTATCTGGTTTTATTGAGTCGAAGGTCATAAACATCACAATCTTCTGTGATTATGTGCAATTTTGTTATTGCTATCGAAGAAAACAAATTAAAAATAATAATTATAATAAACTTTTATTGGCACTTGACATTTCACGTCTTATTTTCTGATAATTGTATTCCTAATAAAGTTCGAGTCGGGGTCGATTTTTTCATCGCCATATTTTTTTTTGCATAACGATTTCTTCGCCTTTTAGTGACTTTCTAACGGCAGTTGGCAGGCATTATGAAAACAAGCGCTAGTGACATCTGTTGCGAGTGATGAATTCGTACAAGTCCAGACGTCATTTGCTTAACTAATCGCCTTTAAATGATGGGTTTAAAATGGAACTATCCGGGTATAGAGCGTTAATAATCAGAATTAATAAACGTGAGATGCCGCATAAGGTGCGCTTTTCAGAATGGGTGGGTGCATAGGCGTAACGCGTAGTAGAAGTGGTGCTATAGACGACTCGTCATGGTCAAATTCTAGACCCTATTCTGGTAAATCAACCTTGGCTTATCGCCGCAAAACGCGCCACCAATTAATCGCATTGCAGGTAGCACACGCAAAAATCACCCCTTGTGCCATGAAACGATACGTTGGAAGTCCGACGTGCCATTAACAGAGGGTCAGCTGCGCAGCAAGCGGGATGAGTTCTGGGACACGGCGCCGGCGTTCGAAGGTCGCAAGGAAATATGGGACGCCCTGCGAGCGGCTGCAGTCGCGGCCGAAGCTAAAGACTACGAGCTAGCGCAGGCCATCTTAGACGGAGCGAGCGTGTCGGTCCCCAACGGTTACTTAACGGAATGCTACGACGAATTAGGAGCTCGCTATCAGGTTCCGATATATTGCCTTTCATATCCGATCAACATAGTAAAAGAAGACAATGGGAGGGATTCGCCCGCCGAGTGTTCGGAACCGGTCGACGGCGGCACCGAAACTGTTCTTAAATTGAGATTATCGCACAATTGTACCGATGTGAAATTAGCCGTTTACTCGACGGACACGATTAATATGTGCAAAAAGAAATTGCAGGTAAGACTACTACTGTTTGGTCAAATTAATTCGTACACGATGTTTATTTTAGAGTCAAGAGGGTATAGAGTCGTCGAGGCAAAGGTGGTTTTACGGCGGGAAATTACTGGGCGACAAACTTCATGTAGAAGAAGCCAAAATACCTACGAGTTACATAGTCCAAGTTATTGTCAATACAGAAATTTCGAAACCGTCTTTATGAGATTTACAGTTCTTTTTATTTTAAGGTAATAATTTGTTGTCAATTTATTATTCTTTACGTTTGTGAGAACATCAACATATTACACTAATTGAATATCAATAAGTAATTTATTCACACGTAGCGAGGTATTGAATAATTAATTTACAAAAGTTTGTATCTTGTGATTATCAAAGTCTTGTGTAATATTAATAAAATTCAATCATATTGGTTCCTATGAAGTTGAAAAATTTTGAGTAATATTAAATCGAGTTTTGCACCACTTAAAACTAAGTAAATTTAGAACTTGGAATTTTTTAAATTAACAAAATTGTTTATATTGACCCTGTTGAACTTCATTGTTTTTTTAATGCAATACAATTGCAGACAATTACAGCATAATTAGATTAAATCAACTAATTGTGGTTTTTAAAACGAACAGAAACTTGAAGAATGTATAAAAATACAATATTGATTATACCGTTGGAGTTAATAGCCATGAACTCATGCATATTTTATTGTGTGGCGTTTATTGATTATTTCTTTCCAGTCCACTCCAATTAATTGGCGTTTATTTTTGTTTGCAGGCGTGGACATACATTTAATGTACGGGAGACTCATGATTTTCATAGGTCAGTGTGTTGTTACGAAAAAATGGACATTATCATATCAAATATGAACACTTTTACAATGATTTTTTTTTTTCGACGTAGCAAAGAGCAGGATAGATGAGACGCGCGAAACGTAATATTTTGCGCGCCGACTTTGGCTTAATTTTGATGGGTTTCTGATACTTTGTATCTACGTTATTTTTAGTATCAGTTTTATATACGGAACGTGAAGATGTGTACAGTTGTGACATTCAAACGCACAATTTCGTACGTTTATATTTCGACGTTGTATGACTTTACGACTGAAGTTGTTATCATTATCGGATATTAATTTGTGTACAGTTATTTTTTACTCTTTTTTTATTGACTGCAATATAGCTTTTTGTATTATATAATTTAACACGCTAATTGTTTTTTAATTGTTTCCTTTTGTTTGGAGATGAATTTATTATTTTCAATGGGTAAACTCGTTTGAATTTTTATATAGATTCATATTTTAGCGAATGCTTGATTTGATTTGATTGTATGTTATGTACGATTTATACTATTGCATTTTCTTGCTCATTTTCATATCCAAACGTGGACATTAATATCATTGGTGATAGAGTTTAATTAGTAACATTATTAATATGACATTGAAACAAATTGAATTGTTTTCAAAATGTTTTATATCTTATTGTACTTAGATATGCAATTTTTCTTAGTGGGGTTTGTAACTGTAACTATCTGCGGTCTTCGTGGACATCGATTTCTAATTTAGGTGATTTGGAATTTGCTACATTTTCCCAGGATCTATAAATTTTATGTAAGCAACCTTTAAAATTAGTTGTTCGCGATTTTACAAAGTGTAAATATAATTGCACACCGTGGATATAATTATCAGATATTATGTAATAAATAAATTCATCTCCTGCACAAACGGTGTAGTGTATATTGTATGTATAAGAGATTTTATTATGAGTAATCTCCCAATGACAAATTCGTTGTTGATCACTGATTATTTGACTGATAAGTCTATTTTTGTACACTTTGTCTGAGGGTGTCTTAGTAGTGTTCATATCTTGTTATTTTCGACAGCAAACCAATGAAGAGGAATTACACTTTGACAGTTTTAGGGCCTCGAGATAAATGATTGACAAAATAAAAAGGGTGATGGCAATGCCTTGATCTTAGTTACATTTTTGCTTTGCTACGTTTAATGAGTACAAATTTAGTTGGTGAAAAAATAACGAGCTATGAGCACGAGTGGTTTACATACTCACTGATAAGACTGTGCATTGTATAAACAATAATTACAAAGGCAATAGTTTTGCTTAGAATTTTGGATTATTTGAAACTAAATATGTCGTATTGACGGTTTTAAATTTAAATGTGTATTTTTGAAGTGGAAACAATTCAGTGTATCAATCAAAATACAATAAACGTTTGTTACATTAACTGTTTTTCTTTTTCGATTCCATCTCATTTTCGATATACCGATAGCTGTATTTAAAGTAGAAATTGCTCTACCTGTAACGGACCTGAACTAACAAACTCGAAATCCCACCAAAATAAGAAAAACGAACAGACTTGGCCTACACTTGACCACGTAATTGCTATAGTTCTTGTAAATGTTACCAATTCTAAGTTTGAAGCACCAACAATAACTCGAACAAAATCGAATAATCCCTCAACAAATGTCTTTAATACTCTATGAAACCTTTTAACAATTATTAATGAATTTTACTTGCTGAAGAAGAATAGAAAGTGAAAAATATTTTAAATATTCATAGAATAATGACGATATTACAACGTTCATAATGAAGATGAAATGCTCTATAAAATCACAAAATTATGTTGTTGCTAGACATGAAGTAGCAACAGAAAGCTTGTCGCCAAACTTGTCTGGTTGACATATCTTTTGCAATTCACTGTCGCACATCGGAAACGAAAAAAAATAGTGAACATTTGTTAAAAATCTACCATTGATCTGGCAACGTTGCATTCCCACCAAATTAAATCTAGAACCATCGGTCAACGAGATTCGATAAAATTACTGATAACAGACAATACATAATATACTTATTATTGTGAATACTATTGCCGAATTTGCACCGATTCGCATTATGATCGATAAAAGATTGGCAGTGAAACACGCCAGCATCAAGCAGATATTCGAGTCGATGGAATACGGAAGCGTATCGGAGTCCACCGAAACGGCGAAAGTGAGTGATTGATATTCGTCAATTGTGACCGTATCAAAAATTGTATTTTCAAGGCATGGCTGAAAGCATCCGATAATATTTACGCTTTCAATGTCGACGAAACGAAACCACTCGGAACACCGAAAGCGATTCACGATGTCAACACAGGCCAGCTTCTGACAACTGTTCACGTTCCAGATGATGAGCACATTGGTGTCATGTTGGAATCTTCGGTACTTCACAAACCGTGGTTTAAGTTGGCTGCATTGGAACGCGCAAAACTTTTGAATAAGTACGTTCTCGAAGCTGCTCATTACTTTAAACAGACGTTAATTACAATTAAGTATTTAACGCGCCCATACATTTCATTTAATTTAGAAATCAATTATTTGTACGTTTCTTGTACGAGTCTTAATAATAAAACATGAACAACACAAACACAAAGCAAGCAGTTTGGAAATATTAATTTATTTTCTTA
Source organism: Geotrupes spiniger (assembly GCA_959613385.1). Taxonomy (NCBI): domain Eukaryota; kingdom Metazoa; phylum Arthropoda; class Insecta; order Coleoptera; family Geotrupidae; genus Geotrupes; species Geotrupes spiniger. Next base: position 10,362,359 of record OY390735.1, on the reverse strand, counting down.
TTATAATTTTAATTTTTTTGTAGACTTGCTGTGGAAATAGAGAAAAATGCGGAACTTTTCTCCCAACTGGAGTTATCAGTTCGTGGCATTTTACCTAGAGACACGAAAAAAATAGCCGTTCCGCTTTTAATCGAATATTTGCAGTATTACTCAAGTTGGTCGATGAAATTCAAACAAAAAGGTAAAATAAAGGCATATTAATATATTTGGCATGCAATCCATAAACCATGCAAGTCACATAATCATTTATTAAATGTAAACTGTGTTTTAGGCGTAATCACTGCAATAATACCAGATAATAGTTGTTTGGCCGTTTTTGGGACGGTGTTAGGTTCAGCTTTATCATCTGGACAAATAGTATTATTACAAACCGGTGACTTGATAAGTGTCTCAGCATCGTTAATAATCAACTTGGCTAAACAAGCAGGGTGAGAAAATTAAATTAAATTAAACAACATTCATTTTCCCAACAGATTTCCAGATGGTGCAATACAATTAATCCCCGGAGACGTGGATTTGAAAAACGTCATCGATGGACGATTCATTTTTGAAAAATTGTACCCCGATAAGTACAGAAATTCAATAGTTGGTTGCACGTTGCAAATAGTAACTTGTACGTTCCAAACGATTTAATAAACAATTACTAATAATTTTTTTTCAGTTTCAAACAGCAAAACACCAATGATCGTATTTAATAGTGCAGATTTGGATTCGGCGTGTGAATGTGCTATTTCTGCAGTGTGGGATTATAAAGGAATGGTTAATATAATTCACATTCATTAAATAACGATGATCGATGTGTGTAATTTTAGCTGCCGTGGTCCACAAACACTCTTTTAGTGCAGGAGGACGTATTTGACGAATTCGTTGCTAAACTGAAGGACAAACTCGATAAAATACGCGTCGGGTCGAGTAACGATAAATTAGCCGATTTTTCGATCACATTTACAGACCGTGAAGTTAACAAACTTCAAAAAATGATCGAAGATGCCGAATCGCAAGGGATTGAAGTATATCAAAAAAAACAAAGCGACAATTTCCAACCAACGTTGTTTATTGGGGCTCGAGTTTACTCTAACAACGTAATCATCGAGGACGTTAACGATGTAGCATCTGCGACGATTGTGGCATTCAGGACGGCCAATGAAGCTGCAAATTTAGCAAATAACACCCGACAAGGACTAGCAGCGTCCGTTTGGTCCGAAAATATCAGCTTAGTAAACGAAATGATTAAAAAACTAAAGGTTGGTATCTCGTCGGTTTAAAATTCCATAAATTGATTTATTAATTAAGGTAGGAACCATTTGGGTAAACTCGCATGGAATAGTAAAGGCTGATGTTGCGTACATCACGCACAAAAGAAACGGAATGGGATATATTGGAGGTCCAGAAGGTATTTCTAGTAAAATTTTAAGAACAAGTCTAAGTATTATTTTGTAGGAATTTACGAATACTTGGATAAATTACCCGATTCCAGTTTCAAGAGTAATCAGCAAGTTGCGTTAGTTTTATTACTGCGTCAAATAATTTTGTATTGATAATTTAATTTTAGTGAAAATTTGAAAGACATCGTAGCATCTGCGAAGAAAGCACGTGAATCTTGGAATAAGCTATCAGCTTTGAAAAGAATTCAACAGATGATGAAATGGGCGCAGGATATTGAATCCGACAGGTCTCAAATTGGGTACGTTTTGAATTGTGTCGAATCGAAATTTGCCTAAAACCTAAATAACTTTATTATCAAGTTTGACAGATGAAGAAGCGGAGAAGTGGATTTCGAGCATATACGCGAGTTTTTCGGAACTTTCAAGTCTTTCCAGTTCGATCACCGAGGGAAATTGCGACTTGAAAACTTACAGAGAGCCGGTAGGTTTAGTTGCCATCGTAATCGAAGATATAAAAGATGCCAAGATGATAGTAGGTTCTTTGTTATTGGGCAACGCGTTAGTTTTACTGGTTGACGGAACGTATTTTTCACAAATTGGAAAATATTTACCGAAAGGTTTGTTTAATACACTGCGCAGAAGTGAGGCGAACCTAACGGAAGTTTGCAACCATAAAGATATCGGAATTGTGTTCACTAGCTCGTTGTTGAAGTTCCAAAAATGCACCGATGTTAAAAATCTATGCCAAAATCAAGACGATTGGGGTTTCGTTTTGAGGAAAACGACGATGATTAAAAATGTTTGGTCGAACGTCGGCAGTTCGTTTTAATTCTCGTATTTGTTGAGATCAAATCAAATGAATAGATGTTGGGACATTTGTAACGTTTTCTTTATATAACTTATAGAATTTTAATATTTGGTGTTGTGGACAACTATTATTTGGTAGCTACTCAAAATTCGTCTTGCATAAATCATTTTAATATTACGTAATAAGCGAATAATGGGTAGCTATTTTTAGACTTGTTATGGTTGTCTAATTCTAAATGAAAAATATATATAAGGCATGATTGGAAATTTTTCATTTATAAGTAACATTACACTTTAATATTTATGTTATAGAGTTTGATTTTTCACTTCAATCCATGTTTGTTTCTCGTTAAACCTTTATTTAAAAATTGGTAAACTTATACAATGAAATAAAATGTATATTAAGTTTTACTTGTAAAATATTTATAAAGCGAATATTCAATACTACTTGGGTAACTTTTTAAGTTCATGGGTAAGCCAAACCGCACTTGAAAGTAACAATAAAGATCCACTCTGATGACTTGCAGCTAGACTTGTTGGCACATAAGCCAAAAGAGTAATTATTCCTAATGCAACCTAAAAAATAAAGCAATAAAATGTTATTGTTTACATATTCTAATTATTTTGCAATATTGGTACAAAACAACAGTATATTCAAACAGATTAAAAATCAAGATTGGTACAAAACAACAATCAATCAAATTAAAACTATATTACCTGCAACCAACCCATTGCACCGAAAACTGCAGCGGCTGTGTACGCCCTTGGCGGCAAAGTTCTCTTTCTCGACATAATCCAGAGTCCCGATATAAGAAGCAACGTACTTGTACCAAGTATCCTGTGATTAAATTGCACGGTCGTTGGATTTTCCGTAACATTGGAGACTTTCGGCGACAATGCAAGTATATCATCTGGTATCCATTTATCGGCCATTTTTGGAAATGAATTGTATACTAGACCAGCATCGAGACCGGCAACGAAAGCTCCTGGCGAGAAAACAAGATTCAAAGCGTGTCACAAAAATTTAACGAGGTAAACTCAAAAAAGGAAATCGAAAGCATAAGAAAAGAAAACGAACAAATTAAGAAGGAGAATAAAGAGATAAGGAGAGAATTATCATACATCAAAATCTGTGTGGATGGTATTTGTATATAAGCAGTAGACAAGGAGTGAACCGGGAATAACAAAGTGAAAGCGGTTTAGAGGTGTTGGAAAAAATGCAACGAAGCCGTGGAGCATCTAGGCTGATTTATACGAATATATGAACCTGACAGTGCTGTGAGGAATACCATTCCCTTACAAGTATGGGCGAGCATTCGAAATTTCCTCGCCGATTTAATCACCGCCTGATTGGTTATGTTTAAAGTCCCTGGTGGTAACAAATGATCCAATGCAGACCATAAAAACAGAGTGTATAAAACGAAAGCCATGCCAAGATGTGATGCTAGGCGATATTGCGAGACCCTAGGCACATCACTTTGTCCATGAAACCGGTCTTCTAATCCTGATTTGACCATATACCAACCCATTAATCCCTAGAAAACTTAAATATTAAATAAATTAATTAATCGCTTGTTCACGTAGACGACGAGTTGAATCTTTGAACTGTCAATGCAGAAGGTGGGCGATTATAAATTCATAAAATACCTGAGCACCAATCAGTGTTCCAAATGCCAGCACGCGAAATTTCATGCCTCGTTTCAACATCCCTCTCGACCAGAAAAACACCGCCGGTATAAGAAACACAGCGCCGATTGCACGCCCCCACATCCTATGGCCAAATTCCATGTACCATATCTGTTTAAATTCGGACAGCGTGATATCTTTGTTCATGCTAAAATTGTTCGATTTGTATTTTCCGCTGCGTTAAGGCAACGCCTAAATTACATTTTGAATTCGGGAAATTGCTGGTACTTCCCGAATTCCTTCATCCATTCGTCTTCGTTTCTTGGCATTCGTTCTCCCAGCAATTTCCACGTAACCATCGACAACCCAGACTCGGTTAGTCGTGTAACACCACCTAAAAGTTTTCACTGTTCTCTTAAATGACGAACGCCGACTTTAATTAAATAGATTTATTTACAAATGCGGGTTTACAATTAGTATCTTATTTATCGACGGTTTTCGTGACCACTTCCTCCAAAACTGCGCATACGCTGTATAAAAGTATGTAATAAGTAGTACCTAAGACAACGGCCACGAATACCATTCCGCTGCAAGTAAGCAGCCAATATCCGACTGCTTTTTTCGATTTAGTTGAAGTGTCGGACGTTAATCTGAGTGTCACCGTGCCTGTACTCCGCATCACGTTTGATACCTGCATCAGTTACTTCACTTAAGAGGTTAAAACTGGAAAATTTGTACCTTGATGTTTTTAATAAACGATTGCCTGATCTTCTGCGTGTTTTGAATAAGCGTCCTGTTGATGCCATTTCTGGCAACGTTTTGTATGGAGCCATTTAATAATTTAGTTTGTGCAATGAATAATCTTGATGAACAACTTCGGGCCACGCTTAACATTATTTATCTAAAAATAAAGTGTTCTCGGTTATGAAATTATTGCAATTAAAACGCTTTTAAATTCAAATTAATAATAAATTTTACGATTCGTGTTTAAAAGTTAAAATGTATCAATTCTATGTTAGTCACAGTACTAGTTAGGGAAATTTTACTATTAATGTTTAATACCTGTATTTAATATATTTAAAATATTGCGGTACGTTTTTATGTTGCAATTATGCGAATTTTTGTTCCCGATAAATATGGCAATTGATTTATAATTTCGATTAACAGTTCAACAAATTTACAATAAAAATATCCTATTTTTTCGACTCGTACTGTTCGCGTTCGCGTCGCAATCTAACTTCAGTTTATTTTTTTTAATACTCAGAATTTATTTTCAATATATACACTGTTAACAGTGCTGCGGATTTCGCAAACGTACACGTTTTCCGGATTGTGGGTTTCATTGTTGGTACTAGTCCCGGGGAATACTCGTTTTGTCGTATATGTCGCACTCCGCGATGGCACTTTGGTATTTCTTCTCAACTTGTTTCAATCTAACTAGACGATTAAAAAAAATCTTTGTGGGGACGCGGGGGCCCTAGGCAGTTGCTTACAATGCCTAATGGATAACCCGGCCCTGTCCACCGATTGTAATTTTAACAAAATAATTATTTATAAAACTTAATATTTAAAAATAAAAAGTCGTTACAAGTGGAGTTAGCCCATATTTATAAAAAAAAGGAATTGTTTCGCCATGCGTCGAGACTAATCGTTACAAAAACAGGACCTATATAAAAAACGTTGAGCCGTTAATCTTTTAAAATTCATTTCATCCAAAGCGTAAAATAAAGTTCGTTTTGAATGCGCCTTATTTGTGCAATAAAAACTGGCCATAGAAAAACTTTCGTGATTGGAGGAGCACTTTCGCAGTCAGTTTACATTTAAAATATCGCCGGTGTTAACGGTTAATTTCATCAACATGATGAACGTTAACGAAAACGAAGGCGATGTTCTAACATTATATTCAATTAATGGAGAGCTCATTAATTGCAACATAATGGAAGATCGAAAGAACGGCGATACAATTAAAACGAAAAAAGTTGTGCATGGTTATGAAGAAATGCCTACACAAAATGGCCAAATAAGTCGTATATCAGACGCAGATGACCGCAAATTCGGAAAAAAATGTAACGAGGAAATTTTATATCTCGGCCGTAAGCAGCGCAAATCTCAAGAAGAATCGCTTTATATAAACACACAAAACGTAAGTATTTTGAACTATAATATTTTGTTTAATTTTGTATTTAATTTCAGAAAATCAATTCGCAAAGTGTAAATGTTAATTTTAAATCGGGAAGTTTTGATACTGTGATAAATTCAGTTCGATCTCTCGTCATTAAATATTCTTGCGACGTCGCAAGTAATATTTTTGGAGTGTTAAAGGGACTGTTTGTTTTTTACTTCCGAACGCACGCGAGAAAAATATTCACTCCTATAACCTTGAAAAATCTAGTCCTGCCTGTTTTAAAGGATACGTTAGTCGAAGGTAATTTCTTCGACTTGTCTATACGTATGGTGAAGTGTAGGAGCAATATTTTTCTTAAAAAGCAAAACGACACAAATTCCATCGCAATTAGATACAAATGCGTCAGTATGTCGGCTTGCAAGTTCTTTTCTTCGTTCAAAGACCTCGGCGTACAATATTTGCACACCAATTGTAAATATAAACTCAACTGCGCAATCAAAAACATTCAATTACAAAAAATAACCGTCGTGGCTCCCCAAAATCCGGTTAATTGTCCACGACGACGCATTAAAACAATTAAATCAGAGTCGTCCACCGCCTCGAATAAAAATTGCAAACGATCCGAACGGCTCAAAAACAACGACACGTGCAAAAAAAGATCGGCCCCGGATTTCGACAATTACACCGCGACGAGCGACGTCAAAAAAATCAAATTAGAACCGGAGACCGCAACAAAAACCCTGTATGTCGTCGACGACGCCTTCGACCCTTCCGAGTATCGAGACATCAACGATCCCAAATTCGTCAGAGTCGATAACATATACGACGCGTTTGTCGCGGTCAAAAAACAATGGGGCTTGCAATACGAGTCCAACCCTCACCTCGATCTCACCGTGCGACGAAGCACCCGCTCGAATTTGATCGGTCACGTTAAGTGTTCTCCGGTGTCGTTCGATAATTTCAAATGTCCGATTGCCATGTTCGACGACAAAATACGAACTATCGACGCCAAGCTGCAACAGCTCAACAGGAACATCTGTACGCTGTATCACAGTTACAATGTTTCGATTAAAAGTTATTACGTATTGTGCGAAATAAATCGCCAAATCGATCAGTGCAAAAGGGACGAGGAGCGACTGAAAAACGAATACGCGAGCTTGTGCGACGCTAGGGACGAAGTAGAAAATTTATACAAGTTTTATTTCAATTTTAGCAGCGAATATAATATATCACAGTATCAAAACACGGAGAATGGGAATAAGAGGAAACACATCGATGTGTACGATGCATTTTATGGCACAAACGCTTAGTAGCTAGATATTTAGTTTCAATGTATATTTTATTCGAACTAACTATTTAAATATATATTATTTAATACGAGGTATTTTATTAACTGTACTGCTCCAACCAAATTTCCAATGTTTGTGACATTAATTCCAGTGCAATTCAATTTATCCAACAAGATTTAGTTTTGTCCTGTATATGGGATGATTTTCCGTTGGACAATACATTATATATTATTAATTAATTTAATTAAATTTAATTAATATTTAAAACTGTTGGCTGATTATGATGGGTTGTATGAACTCTTGTTCAAGACCACAGAAAAATGAGAATGAAATTGATGTGCATAAAATATTTAAATTTTAAATGAGTTTTAAAGGCTAGAAATTCATTGTCACTTCATTTAATTTATCTTGGGCTAATGCTTTATTACACTAACTTTGCTGTGCATTTAAAACTTTGAAGTTACTTGATATCGAATATTGATGGAGATAAAGTTGCTGAGATCAAATAAATAAAAATCAAATCAATGGCACGATTATAAAATAATAAATTTGATTTTTGCAAACTGTGGTATGCATTTATTTGCAGTATGTTAAAATCGTTGATTATGTTGTTAAATGTTTGAAATTTCAATCGTCCCTTTACACACCAAATAAAATTAAAACCACACGTTTGATAATAGCAGACACTAACAATCTAGTAAACATGTTTGAACAATTAGGTTGCAAACTTGATACGGATCACAGTTGGAAGCCGGTCGTCTATCTTGAAAATGACCTTTCTTCCGATTAGCAACTTCTTTAGTTATCCTTACACTAACACTTCTATCACCAACACCATGAGTGAAAGTATCTGCGACGCTTGTCTGATGATCGCCAAGCAAACGCCTTTTATTATCTTCCCCGCCGTGGAGATCGTATTTCGCCAAATGATCTTTGTGTTTATTACAGAGCTTCCCTATGGCCTCCTCGATTTTCGCCAAGCCGTTGTCCGCTCTCATATCTTTCGTGGAAAAGTTCACGTGGCAACCCGATCCGTTCCATTTCGGTATGAGTTTAGGCGCGTGCGAAATACATACCCCGTATTCTTCCGAAATGCGATCCATTATATATCGAGCCATCCAGAGGTCATCTGCGCCCTTGATTCCTTTACACGTGCCCACTTGATATTCCCACTGGCTTAAGTTAGGTTCGGCGTTGTAACCAGCCATCTGAACGCCGGCGTACAATGCAGCTCTGTAGTGAGCTTCGACGATTTCACGACCGTACACGTTACAAGCACCTACACCACAATAATAAGGACCGATGGCTCGCGGGTCTCCGTGCATGACAGGCCATCCGAAAGGTCTCCCATCTACGTCCATGAGATGATACTCCTGTTCTAACCCCCACATTATTTCATGATCGCAGACTTTGTTAAATGATTCCACGCATGGCGCCCGGTTATTGGTGGACGTGGGTTTATTGTCGCTCGTGTAAGCCTCGCATAAAACAAGTTTATTGTTGCCGCGTCTGAACGGATCGTTGTACATCGCGACTGGGACCAGGTGTATATCGGAGTCTTTTACGGAGGCTTGGTACGTGGAACTCCCATCGAAGCTCCATGACGGTGCTTCTTTGTGTGAATCTGGTATGTAGTGTATTGTTCTAGATTTGCTTCGCGTGCTTGCTCCCGTACCGTCTATCCATATGTATTCTAAAATACTGACACAATCTGGTAATGGCAGACACATGTACCTGTCAAGTATCGACTTGTTTAATTTCGCATTCGGGGAATGCGTCAACGTGCAACTACTGCATGCGTTAGTGGTCGTTTTAAAAGCACGCACTATAAATTTATACTTCACCGGTATTCTAGGAAATTTCAACAGCCGACTGGGGTTAAATATCATCTCATGCAACCAATTTGTAAAATACTCAATAAATTTGTAATATATGCCACTGTTTATTGCAAATAATTGTTTTGTTTACATGAAAACATACTAGATTAATACATGTCAAACTTTATGGAAATCTCATTACGATAAACATAATTCAAAGCGTTGATCGCTCTGCGGATGTACGAAAGTAAGTTAATCCACAACCTTACCTTTTTTCCTACGAAAAATCACAAGAACATGCCATTGAGCTACCTTAAAGTTAGGTTAATTACTTTACAATCTGCCAACTTAATAACTAACTACACATTTTCGTCAATATTTCACACGAATTGAAACTACATTTATTTATACACAAACAGTTTAAACGATATATACAGTAACTAATAAATAAGTTGAATATGTGTACTTCGAACTTGGAAAATGTTTACGCATTTGGAATGATTATGTTTCAAGAATGATTGGGTTACCCTGAAAATAATTATTTTCAAAACTAATCGTGCAACGAACAAACGACAACGTACCCATTCTCGAGCCATTAACATTATCGTGTGGGAGTCGAGTTTGGGACCAATCAACGGATTCATTTGTGCCATGTAACAACACAACCAGCTGAAAGTACACAAATTTTAGGTTCTATTGCAGTTTCACATTGAGATACTTACAATAACCAACAGGTAGCTGCTGTTAACATTAGAACGACCTGAATGATCCTGTTAAAAAATAACGTACATGAACATATTAATCCGAAAGAAATTTTACTTACCCTCTATTTGGACCCTTCGGAACAACGAATGGTAAAATAATACCGACTCCACCCCATAGGGCGGTGAAAATTATAAATGGTAAAAGAGCAGCACCCATTATCACTGTTCTTCAAACTGGATATTTACGCATCAGCTGACAAATTGTCATATGACTTTTATCGGGTGGTGGCACATAGACAGCCTAGTACCAACCATTCCCCACATTCCCATTTCACTAAACAAATTTGATTTTTCAACTTAATCGAGTGGAGTTATTTACTTGTAATTAGTGAAATTAATTCTTGCAATAATTTCTGAAACATTATAACATTTTAAAAAATGATTTTTAAAAATTTTCTTTGCAACGCCTGCCAACATTTCAAATACAAATATAAGATTTAAACGCATTTCTGTTGACGTTTGGGAAAAATGAATAGGTTAAGTAAAATATTTCAACCAATAGTTGCAATACCAAAAAATGCTGCAATAAACCACCAAGGTGTCACATCTAAAAGTCAACGGGTTTGTAATTATTTTGATTGTCGTATCACAAATTCAATTTGATGTTTTTCGTTTTTAGCTAATGTTAGAGTTGGGGATAATACGACAGGGCAGTCCGGGTAATTTTCATTTATTGCCGCTCGGCTTAAGAGCCCTGGAAAACTTGAATGCGATAGTGGATGCTGAAATGGAAGAAGTCGGAGCCCAAAAACTTATATTTCCCACGTTAACCAATTCGAAGTTGTGGGAAAAAACCGGTAGGTAAACGTGGAGCATTATATAAGAATGTAGTTACATATCAGTCACTTTCTGTAATGTAAAATTGTAGTTCATACTACTTAATTGGTTTTCGAAATGGGATCATGTTTTTTGTAAGACAAGGCGGTTGAAATTTGGTTTCTAATTAAATGGGTTTATAAAGCAGTTACATCCCAAAACCCATAACTTGCTCCTACATAACCTTGTCTTATATAATGTGTAAAACTAAATAAAAAGGTAGAGGCTACTGCACTATCTAATAGGTGCTCTAAAAAACTGCACCGTTTGACTATAATGAAAGTAAAAATTACTACACCGGTAGACAGTAGCAAATTTACAAATTGCTGTACATCTATTGTTTCAATTAGTATAACAAAAATGCAATCATTTTTTATTGTATTTTGTGATGTAAGGCTTGTATGTGCCTGGAAGAAACTCTGCTATTTTTGACAGAAATATCTTTACCAGGTGTGATGCTTTACTCTTGTTACTTCTTCCATGTTGTATGGCATGACAGTCCCACTAATGAAGCAAATAATTCCGTTCATCAGCAATATTCTGTGCAAAATCTTCAATCAATGTTTAAAAATCTTTCCGAAAAAACTGACGATTGCAAAAGTAATACCGGTGCACAAAAAGACAACGTAAATGAGGTGCAACAAGATTCAGTTTGATATATTTTTTCGTTAAACTATATATTGTCTACAATTATGACTGTGATTAATTTTTTTTTGATCACTGTTTTACATTTTTAGGTAGAATAAATGATGTCGAATCGGAGCTCTTTAAATTACAGGATCGCCACAACAATTCATACATACTGAGTCCTGTAGGTAATTGTGCGCTTTTTTTTATTTACTTTCTTTAAGTTATGCATTTTGTTATTTTTATAAAGACGCACGAAGAAGCGGCAACAGATTTACTAGCGTCCGTGTCTCCTTTATCATACAAACAGTTCCCTTTGCGATTGTATCAGATTACAAGCAAGTACAGGGATGAAATGAAACCACGTTTCGGACTAATGAGAGCTCGGCAGTTTTTCATGAAAGACTTGTACACATTCGACGTGGATGCAGAATCTGCGAGGGAAACCTACGAGATCGTATGCAATTCATACAACAAGATATTTAAGAAAATTGGAATTGATTTTATAAAAGGTAGGATTGTTGAACTAATAAATTATAACGTAATGTTCGCTAATAAGCTGAAGAATTTAATTTCTTACTTACCATGATTTGAATGAATATTAAATGTTTATAAAAGAGTTTATTGTTAAATCTTATACAATTAATCTAAAAATATTTAACACATGTGTTAGTGCTCGGTACGACTGGGAATATAGGAGGATCGCTATCACACGAGTATCACTTCACATGTAATATAGGAGAAGACCGCATTTTAAGGTGTTTGACGTGTGATTACGTCGGCAACACTGAACTTTCGGGTGATGAAAAATGTCCAAACTGTGGAAATTCCAAAATCAACATAACGAATGGCATAGAGGTCAGTTCAATGTACAATTGTATTTTAATTATATTATGGAAGCAAATTTTAGGTAGGTCATACTTTCTTACTCGGAGATAAATACACGAAACCATTGAATGCCAAGTATTTAGCATCTGACGGGAAACCGGTCACATTGCAAATGGGGTGCTATGGACTTGGAATGTCACGAATTTTAGCAGCTGCAATTGAATTATTGTCGTTAGAACAAGAGATGCGTTGGCCGTTTATCCTAGCGCCTTATAAAATTATTATTATTCCACCAAAGGTAATTTATTGTAGATATATTGGTTAGCAATGTATACGTAATTACTCTTTAGTGCTTCGTTGCATTGACATTTATGTTATTTCTCAGAAAGGAAGTAAAGAAGAGCAAGCAGCTGATAATTTTCAAGAAACGATATACAACCAATTGAGTTTGGTGCAGAAGTACAAGAATAACGTGATAATTGATGATCGTACTCACATGACTATAGGAAAACGATATTTGGAAGCAAAACGTGTTGGATATCCTTATGTTATAGTGATAGGTAATAAAATACTTGAAAATCCTCCACTTTTCGAATTAAACCAACTCGCTACAAGCACACAACATTTTTTCACTGAACCTGAATTATTCAGTTATTTAAATAAAAACACATAATAAATATTCGTGATTTATTACACTCTCAATTTATATCATTCCTGCAAATCCTAACGATTCAGCTCTGATCATTTGCGAGGCAGCTCTATTTAATTCTTCATTTAGACCTAGTTGGACTTTGAGAATATGATCCCTCCACAGCTTGCATTGTGCTATTCTCGCCATTTTCGTTTGCTTGGTTTCCGAGTATTGACATCGTTTGGTTGGAAACGTTTTTGGAACCTCGTCGTCGCTAAATAAGATTTTTTAAATTGATTATGAATTAAATTCACGAAATTTACCCATGTTTTATCCGAGGTGGCATTTGAAACGGTGGAACTTCTATGGGCGGTTTATTGTACGTTTTGCTGGTCCTTTCTCGAGCCATCAAAACCGGATCGTATTCATCTCTTGGTATCCCGAGGACTCCCACAGTCACTCCTAAATCTAGCAACAGCTCTTCGGGAGCAGCGTAAGCAGCTTCAATGTATCGCAGTCTATCATCGCTTCTGCAAGTGTACTTTCGTATATGGAGTGTAATTGACGTTGTGTTTCATTTATTACGGTTGAAATTCTTTGAAGCCGACTCCTAGCATTCTATGGTCGTGGTCGGTTAAAATGAGGTCTTTTACCAGCGGTGACCTTTGTAATAGTTTCATTTCGAATGTGTTTGCGGCGCCGAGCAAGACTCTGTCTTCGGCCGCCGATCTGCTTAAACTGGTGACATTTCGACGATGTGGTACTATGTTGAAAAAATCACTTCTGAATACTCTGTTCATTTCAAATTCTAGAAAATGGATACGATGTTGAGACAATGTGGTCCCATTTACAACAATGCAAAATATATTTTTATATTTTGTCATTAACACAATATTTGTAGCACTTGTATTTGAATTTTAAATTTGAGATTACTGGAGACAATTCTATAGTAATTGAAATTTTGTGTAACTAAAATTTGTTAACTTAAAAATACCAATTAAGTTTAGATGTTTCCTTTGTAGTGCGATCCAAACAACCCTAACCGACATACACATAAGCATTTCAAATAATCTCCGGTCTTTATCTGACAATGAGTCGTTATTTCTGTTGCTCATATGGTGGAATTTTCTAGCGTCTTCCAGACCTCCAATGATCGATAAATACTCCCTCGCTAGCATACTACGCAAATCTGATAAGTCGTCCCTTACGACGTTTTCCAGTTCGGTCACGACTGGTTGCCGCAGTTTACGCGCTTCCTCGATCCTCCTTTGCAATACATTTTCCCATATCTGCAATGAACGTGCAAGTAATTACGTTCGACTAACGTGGAAAACGTACGTCGAGGAAATACTGGAAGTAAAGCACCAGCGCCCTCAGAAATCTATCGACGGTCGGAATATGAAAAAACTTTATAAATTCCAACGATAAGTCCTTTGGATTTGCGACGAACAGTGCTATGTCTTTCACGTCTTGTATTGTGACCACCTCGTGTTCGCCGGGCTTAACCTTCCTCTGAAAATAACGCCGAAACACTATCTGAAATTTTATGTTATTCTGTGTCTCGATTCGTACGTTGTTTGTTTACTTTCTCTAGTTTATCGGTGATGTCTCGAAATTTGATGTCGAATTGTCCTTGTTTTGCTGCAGATGTTACCGTTACTGCTTTTATAGTGGACGGCGTTGTTTTTAGACCACCAACATCGCGACTAAATTGAAAAGTTATAATCGTTATAAGACTTATCGGCGTTTTCTACCTTACGAATAATACGGTATCGTTCATCTCGTCCCATGTCCAATATCCATTACTGAACGCAGATATACCTGCAGTGTCCATTGTGCTGGCTGATTATTTTCAATACATTTCTATTTGTAATTTTGTTTAGATTTTAATTTGTCACATGTTGCTAGGAATGATTTCGAATTTGTGCTGCAGCCTGCTGCGGTTTAAGCTTTTCGGTGTAACATTTTTAAATACCCATTTTTTACCTTTATTTTCTTAATTGGAAAAGCAGTTAAAATAGATAGTAAAATAATTCTTAAATGAAATTTTTTTCATTGACATCATCACTACTAAAAACTCATAATAATAAATTGGAGACTGTGGTTGGCAAATAACTTGAAACAAACTTACCCTTACCTCATAGTATTTATTAACACTAATGTACATTTCGACAACTAAGTTGTCATCTTCAGCAGTGTAAGTTTGTTTCAAGTCTTAAGACCCAGAAAACAATCAATATTATTTTGTGGGAGCAATCCCAATGCATCTCCTGGAAAGTATTCTATAATAACGACAACCACAATAAATAAACAGCAACAGTTTCAACCAATTTAAAATAAAAAAATTATTTCTTTATTACAAAAAATATTACATATAATTATTAACACGGTAAATTATGTTAGGTATTCTGCAACTAATATGAGACATCAAAATCACAAAAATGGCCCATCCTTTAGAACAATTGTTGGCAACTAAAAATAAATAATTACAACGTTAATAATTATTTTATCCAAGTCACTCACATTTATAGGCACATAACTGCGACAAGGTGGTATAAAATACTATAAACGACAAACTGTAATCTTCAAATAAGCCACTTCCCCATATCAAAGTCGGCAAAAATAAAAAGATCCCAAAACTAGATAAAGTCATGCACTTCCATATCTCTAACAATAATTCTTGCCAACTTTTGGATATATGACACCGTCTGTTATAAACGAACGTTAGCAGAAACGCTGTTGAAATAAAACAAATCGTCCCTGAAATAAAAGATTAGTAATACAGTCATAAACCGTACAAGTACTTACGGATGTACAACAACAAAATGATTGTGTAAAATTTCAAATCGTCGGTGTTGAAGTCTTTTAAGCTGGACGTCGTTTCATTTCTATTGTAGTCGGGAGTTTGAGACCAATGGTAATACGCTTCGATTATATGCAATATTAAAGCCAACTTCCAATGGAACTGAAATCTTGATTTGTTTTAAACATCGATGCAAATTGATTTCGTAAATACCTTAAAATCCGTGTTGCATAAAATGTGTCTATAAGCTTGCTTCCCAAGTAAAATTAGATCTATAATTATAATTACAAGATCGTATTCTATATATTTATCAGCTACCTGTTGACAATTTGGCTGAAATTTTAAACATGTATTTCGCAGTTCTACCAACTAAAGTTCTCAAACGTGTTGTTTTACACGTTTGTTGTACTTACGCAATTAGTTAATTTCAGCACCGACGGACTGTACTCTTTATACAATTCATTTACAGGTACGCCGCAATTTGTGCAAATAAATCGCCGGGAACTCGCCATTTCACCGAGTTTGAAAATCACAACACATAACCTCAACAATTTCGCCGATGCGACTGGTCCTGCCAACTTAAATTCAAAAACGAAATGGATTCGAATTGTTACAAGTTGCTGGAAAATCTCATACCATCGACTTATGTGAAGCAAGCTTCTGACGCAGCAAACGCAAGGAGGAATATTATAAGGCATTTTTTACAACATGTAAGATTTTATTAGGCTGTGGTAAAGGTTCTAATTGGCTTATTTTAGAAAAAAATACCGGAAAATGGTTGGGATAAAACTTTAATTGAAAAGTTATTGTCTGATTTGTCGTCGATGGACAGTAATAATTTTCCAGCACAATCTGGAGTTGGTGAGAGAGAGGGAAGAATTGCAAGTGGTAAAAGACTTGTTTTTGATTATTTATTGTTATTGTTTGTTAATTAATTTCGTTAGAATTGGTTGCTGCACGACATTACAACTTTGGACATGGAATCGGTAGATCTGGAAATTTAACTGAAGTACAACCGAAAGCGGCAGGTTCTAGTGTTTTATACGCATTAACCAACTCAATGTTGAAGGATCTGATGAAACTAATGGGTATTCGACATCATAATAACTATTATTTGTTATGGTTGTTTTATTTTCTTTGATGTTGAAAATTGTGCAAAAAGCATATCAGCTACAATTTCCTCCTCAGTACTTCTATAATAGTAAATTGTGAGACTGTGGTTGGCAAATGAATTGAACCAAACTGACCCTTACCACACAGTATTTTATTAACACTAGATGTACATTTCGTCAATTGTATCATCTTCAGCAGTGTACTAAAATTACATTCTTTCATCAATCAAAGACAATAAAACAACAATGATATCTTCACAATTCAATGCAGAACAAAACAAATCCAACTTAATTATTAATTATGTGCATACATTTTATGAATTTAGGAATTGAAAGTCCTGTCGAATGTTTATTGGCGCCACTTGCTACAGGAATGAGCCTAATCATCAGCATGTTAACGTTTCGATCATTAAAACCCAAAGCCGAGTATGTCATATGGTTCCGCATTGACCAGAAGTCGTGTTTTAAGTCCATACTTAGCTTGGGTTTCACCCCAATCGTAATAGACATGTTAAAAGAAGCCGACGACTTAATAAGCGATTGCAAAATGCTCGAGGAAAAAATCCAAGAAACTGGTTGTGACAAAATAAATTGCGTTATTTCGACGACTTCGTGTTTTGCACCGAGATCGTGTGATAATATAGAAGCTATCGCCGAGATTTGTAAAAAGTACAATCTTTTCCATTTGATTAACAACGCTTATGGATTGCAGAGTAAATATCTGATGAGACGGATACAAAGAGCCCACATGTAACACATTTGTTATTTCATCTTTTGAATGTTTTAAAATTCGATTTTCAGCAAAGGAAAAGTCGATATATTTGTACAAAGCACCGACAAGAATTTAATGGTACCAGTCGGCGGGGCAATAATTACGTCGTACGATAAAGATTTGCTACACAAAGTCGCTAATATTTACCCAGGTTGACGTTAGCTGTTTGCATTTCACTTTTACAAATGAAGCAATTTCAGGTCGTGCTTCGGCAAGTTCCGTAATCGATGTTTTCATAACGTTGTTAAATTTGGGGAAAAATGGCTATTTGACGTTGGTGAACGAACGGGAACGTTTGTACAAATATTTAAAAGAAAATTTGCTGGTGCTTTCCTCGAGGTATAACGAACATGTGATAGAATCGCCCGGCAATCCCATTTCGTTAGGTAACGTTAATTTTGATTATTGGAATCAAACCGATTTTAAGAAGTGCTTGTAGCTTTCACGTTGAATAATATCCCGAAAGATAAATTAACAAAGCTAGGTTCTATGTTGTTCCTGCGTAACGTTTCTGGATGCCGCGTGATCACGACCGAGGAGAAAAAAGATATCGGTGGAATTTTATTCGAAAGTATGAACGTCGATAACGATGTTTCGTTTTAATGTTTTTGAGTTTTTAGGCTGGGGAAGTCATTCAAGGCAATTTTCCAGTCCATATTTAACTGCTGCGGCCGCACTGGGCGCTTCTGAAAGTGGCATTGATACGTTTATTAAAAAATTGGATACGTTATTATCTGACTTATATGAAAATGCTAATTAGAATAAAGAAATTGTGTTGATTTTATATTGTTTTTTTATCAAAATATGGGTACACCAAAATTCTGTAATTTATGACGTGCCACTACATTGTCATTATGCGATTTTCATATACACTCTCATGTTCATAAGTATAATACAAGGGGGAAAACCGAGTATCTAAACTATATAGATTAACAAAAAGTGAGAGATATGCGGAGCATTTATCTATAAAATTGTATAATAAGTTACCCATTTATACGAACAGTTTTTGTCGCTCGAAACAATGTCACTGATTTTATTTTATAAGTCTGTGTGAATATTTGTAATTTGTTGCTTATATGACCTGTGTAAATACATTGTATATTGTACGTAGCACCAATAAAGATATAATAATAATTATTATTATTATTTTGAAAATCAATGAAATTTTGACAGCCAGTAGAGCCACCCACTGAAATCGAACATTACGTAGAAACAAAATTATTTGAGTTATAAAAATATATAAATTAAGAAATTGGAGTGAGAAATATCACATTTATATTTATAAATGACATGACGACTATGTGCTTATTAATTACGATGGTTCAAGTAACTGGGTAAATCGTAAAATCGATTTTATATTATTTTTTTATTACATAATACGTGCTTGCGTTGCCATGGCGATATCATTTAAATTCAAACAAAATGTCACTCAATTTTAAAACCATGTTCAGCGTAAAAGAAAACGAATGCGTGGGATTTGAGTCAATATGGAAAGTGAAAAAGTATGTATATCGTATCATATCCACAAATTTTTGAATTTACATCTTTATTTATTATTCTAGGGTATCCGTAGAATCTAGCTCTCAAACGACAAATTATGCCTCTAAAGAGATCGAAACGAACACTGCAGCAACTGTAGATTCGGAGGTACGTATTGCCATTGGTGACTTTAACATATTATATTTAATTTATTGTATTATATTATTATATTCAAGGTACAAACTGAGAGTTACGAACCTGCCCATGCAAGCAACGTCGATATGGAAAAGTTATCCGAATGGTTGACCAGAATATTTCCCAAGGTTTCGAGGGAATTGAACGAATCTGTAAATTCGCACGCGTTCAAGAATTACCGACCTTCGAACGATTCAGATCAACCGGTCACTAAGCTAGTCCAGAGCCTCAACGTGCATAATAACTTGGAAGGCGGTGATGTTGTACGTGATGTGATATATGTGGTTTTGTTAGTCGTTTGAAGTCGGTTTGTTCACAGGCGTATCGAGTCACTGCGTTGTCTTTCAACAGCACTGGAAATACTTTGGCTGTTTCGTGCAATCATTCTCACACGTCGTGGTGTCGACACGTTGGAGTGATTTCTTTGTTTACGTTTGATAGGTAATTTAATACATGAGTTGTGGAAACGATTTTGTTTCATTTTTTAATTTTAGAAATGATGTTCTGCCGGATATTCCTCATAAGAAACTATCGGCTACTGCATGTGTAACTGTCGTTCGTTTCCACCCCTCCTTACCGTCAGTCATTGCTGCAGGAACTCATTCAGGTTATTGCAAATTTTGTAGCAAATTTAGCAATGTATTTTATAATTTTTAGGCGAGATTCTGGTCTGGAATATACAATACGACGAAGGTGATAACTTGATATGTAAAATAAATGGACATGACGAAGCCGTAACACATATGGCATGGGTGTTTGATGCAGATGGAAAAACGCCATTAATAGCCAGCTCTAGTTTAGATGGTTGCCTTATTCTTTGGAATTTTACCTTATCTGCTTCAAAAATTACGGTTAAACACAAGTACGTTATATAATTTTTTTTAACAAAAACCATTCTACAATTTTATTAAAAATGTTTGAATTATCTCAAACCATTAGTTGGTTTTAGTTTAGTTATTTTTGAATTTGTATTAAAATGATTTATAAAATAGCTCTCATTGGAACAGGGTTATGTGTGTAAGTATATAAGGTGGGTGTATGGTTGGTTGCATATGGTTCTCTTAAGCCTAGCTATCGGGGTTACGCACAGAGTTCTAGTAACTCACCGTCCCTGAGGAAGGTCCCCGGATCTCTGGTCGAGAGTACCACTGGCTAAGTTCCAGCTAGCTGCAGGTGTTGCTGATGCAAGACAGGTTATTCAGTGCACGGTATGCCTGGAGTGTTGGTCATAGCAAAGTGATGTTAGGGTCATTAATTGACAACAAAACGGGGCCCATTCAAAGAGAATTTTTTCGACAAACTTTTTATTTTTATGTAAGATTTTGAGCGTTGAAGATTACTCTTATGTATTAATCATTACTGACACTTATGATTTTTTTTCAATTTTAAGTTTGTGAAAGACTTAAAAGAAGTCAATTTGAGTTACTGTGATTCTGTAGCAGAAATAGATAAAAATTATGCATTGTGTACACTAAAGTATATTTGTGTATTTATTATATTATTGCACTTGTGAACGACAAATATGTTTATTTAAGGTATAAAATTAAAGCACCAATTTTATCAAAACTTAAAGGGGGCAACGTGCCTGAAGAAATTGCTAAAAAAGTGATCCGTGGAATTATCACCTTCGATTTTTCGAAATACATGGCGGAAATGTTTGTTGTAGGCATCGAAGGTGGTTTGGTCGTTCAATGTTCCACGTTAGGCACTGCTACACTTAAAGGTGTGTAACTGATATTTACTACAAATTCAATCTATGGGATTATAAATTAAAAGAATTATTTTTGTACTTTACTTAAAAAATCTATATACTTAGCAACTTAGATAAAAATCAAGTGATTTATACACTAAGTGCCAAAAAATTTTCAACAGCTCGAAAAAATGAGCTACCAAGCTGGAATCTGGCTGCATGTAAAAAAAGCTGTAAGTGTTCATATGGTTTTTTTGCTGTGAAACAGACAATCTGTAATAGGAAAATTAAAAACTGTATCATAAAGTAAATGCCATTTTGTTAGTGAATGTTGTTTCTTCCATTGTTAACAATGCCTACAAGTGGTAGAAGACGTCTTTGAGCGACTAACGAATGTGAAGATCGTCACCTTATACAAATGAGTCTTAGAGACAGATTTTGTTATTTGGCTGCATTGGTGTTGACTGGATGAGAGATCTGAGGCAGATACTGTGTACCGACGAATTCCACCGTTTAATCTCCACTCATACCACCAGACTTCTATGGTGGCAAGAAAGACAACGGTGGATCGATGAATGGAATCAAATAATCTTTAGTTTTTTGTCTTATGTTATGATTTACTACTGAAATAAATACTTTGTAAAAATTTCAGCTTTGTGACTCTAATCTTTCGAGGTGTTGCAATGTTTTTGGCACGTAGTTTATATTCATAAGTATTTATTTTTTTAATATTACAGGGAGCACAAACGAAGTTCCCATATCCGATCCAGTCTATAAATATTTCGAGCCCCACGGTGGTGAAGTAACGACGGTTTCGTTCTCGCCAAACCGCAAAGACATGTTTTTTTCGAGCGGAACCGACGGAGAAATAAGAATATACGTAATTGGACAGGTACGAATGCAAATTCTTAAATTAGTCCTCCTCGCTACACATGATTTGTAAAGGACGAACCGGCGCAAGTCATATTTTTGGAGAAGCCTTTGTTGGGTTTGTCGTGGGTACCGTTTCACGAACAAATTTTAAGTGGATGTGGCCCGAAAGGAATGATCGAAATATTTAAGGTGGTTTCTGGTAAATCGGTTGACGTTGTTATCAACGAGAAAGTTGATATCACGACGTTGACACAGATGGAATTAAATCGGGCAAGGTAATAAATAGTGAGAATGGAATTTTTTGGGGTGATGATGATGTTTTGTTGTAGAGTTACTACTGTCGCGGTCGGGAATAATAAGGGAACTTTGCAAATTTGGAGCGTTCCATGGAATTTATACAATTATCAGGATTAATGTGTAATTAACTATTTGTTAATTTTAAATGATTTGTAGTAAATGTGAAGCAATGCGGAAATATTTATATGAAGCTTTTTTATTGTATGTAATTATATAGGTAGCTTTTTTGCTGTTACTATTATTGATAAAAAAGTACTTGTCTTCAGTCATAGATTTATTGTGCCTTGTTTTCTATTTTCACAAATGGAAGAATGAATTTTATACTAAAATTATTAAATCATTGATTTATTTCTGTGACAATAAAAATATTAAAAAATAAGCTTTCGGAAAGATAAAATTATTAACAACAGGGTTGCAAGTAGCCAGTCTTACATCATATGTATGTTTATAATTTTATTCTAATAATAGTTAATAATAAAATATATAATAAACAAACTTAGCACATCAAAATTATTAAAAATTAACATACTTTCTTTCTAAGAAGTTTTCTTAAAGCAAACAACATTAAAATTTGTCGGCCAGTGTAACAGATCTAATTCGATCATTTCACATAGTTCAAGTCACCTGGACACACCGCATGTTTATAATAAAATATTACCAATCAAGTGATCAATCTCGTTTGACAATTATATCAATCATATTTTGCAAAAAAATGTTTGCTGTGCAGAATATATTTAGAGCAATTAAAAGGACAAGTATAATAACCCGAGGTGCCAGGTGGTGTCCCGACGCAGAATGGGTAAAACAATTTGATGGACCGGTGATGTACCCAGATAAAGCTACCTCACAATATAAACACCAACCGTTCAACGCAATCAAGCGAAAAGAAAGGGAGACGACTGTACAAAACATGGTAATAAACTTCGGTCCCGCTCATCCAGCCGCCCACGGTGTGTTACGTTTAGTCTGCCACCTCCAAGGAGAGGTAATATTAATTAACTATTCTACACGACTGGTTGACGACTTATACGTCGACAGGTCGTTCAGCGATTGATCCCACACGTCGGGTTCCTCCATCGCGGCACCGAAAAGTTAATGGAGTACAAAACCTACGTACAAAATGTCCCCTATTTCGATCGGTTGGATTATGTTTCGGCGATGTGCAACGAACATGCGTACGTCTTGGCCATTGAAAAGTTGCTGAATATCGAAGTGCCGAGGCGAGCCAAGTTCATACGGACCCTGTTTGCGGAGATCTCGAGGCTTTTGAACCACATGCTGGCGCTCGGTTGCCACATCCTCGACGTCGGCGCCATATCTCCGTTTTTCTGGTTGTTCGAAGAACGAGAGAAACTGATGGAAATCTACGAAAGGGTGTGCGGTGCTAGGATGCACGCTGCGTATTTCAGACCTGGAGGAGTCTATCTAGTAAGACATCTAGTTGAAATATCGTCGATAATTTAAATTTGATTGTAGGATCTTCCAATTGGTTTGATGGCCGATTTGCACGATTATATCGGTAGATTGGGGGAACGAATAGATGAATTGGAAGACGTCGTGTCTACTAACAGACTTTGGGTTCAGCGCACGAAAGACGTCGGTATAGTTTCTGCGGAAGATGCACTTAACCTGAGCTTTTCGTAAGTAATTCATTCGATGGGCATTGTGAAATAATCACTGAATCATTTCAGTGGCGTGATGTTACGAGGCTCTGGTATTAAATGGGATCTGCGGAAAACTCAGCCGTACGAAGTGTACGATGAGTTGGAGTTTGATGTACCCATTGGGGTAAATGGCGATTGTTACGATAGGTGACTTTCATTTACCGCTAAATAATGACAATGATTCTCAATAATTTTTTTAAAGATATTTAATACGATGCCATGAAATGAGACAGTCATTGCGGTTGATCGAGCAGTTAATAAACAAAATGCCGCCTGGAGATATTAAAGTCGACGATCATAAAATATCCCCCCCACGTCGTTATGAAATGAAGGTAATTTAATTTATTGACAATTTTATATTATTTAATGTTTTTTTTTTAGACATCAATGGAAGCTGTAATTCACCACTTTAAACTATTTAGTAGTGGATTTGAAGTCCCACCAGGGGCTGCGTACGTTGCCACAGAACATCCAAAAGGTAAGGAGTGAAATTAAAGAAAGCTTTGTGTTTTTAACATGTTGTGTAGGTGAATTCGCCGTTTATTTAGTGTCAGATGGCAGTACAATACCGTACCGTTGTCATATACGTGCACCCAGTTTTATTCATTTATCTGGGGTTGATCATCTTATAAAAAGAGGATTTTTGGCTGACGCCGTCGCAATTATAGGTAAAAGTTAAACGAACGTAGTTTCCATCGTAATATAATAATAATTTCAGGTACTATCGACGTTGTATTTGGAGATGTCGATCGATAGTTGCACTTAAATAATTGTATACACTTATAATAATTTATTAAGAAGGAAAAATATAAAAAAGAGTTTTGAGTAATAGATAACATTTTATTTACATTTAGAACAGAACTAACATACGATAATCTACTATCAGTACATTCTTATGACTAGATATTCTATGATATAACTCCAATTTTACAACGTGCCAGGCCAAAGTTCAACAAAATTTCGCACAATATTACAACAAATCGTTTTACAAGTTGTAGCAAAGCAAGTGTAAAACATGGAGTTAGAGTAATCAGAATGACCGATGCTAATGATAACTGGCCAGTGAAGTGATTGAAAGGAATGTTACAAAAATTATTACTTTAACCAATGCCCTCATATATTACATATTAGGTATAAAAACAAATCAAATGTTCTAAGTGTAAAGACCGCGAAAACTCGTACGACTTTTAAAGTGAAACGTATTTATCAGATTTCTATATTAATTTAATTGTCATTAAATGTTACAGTGCAGTGATTTATCAATATGATATTTGTCGAAAGAATTGTAATGATAAATTTTCAATCTATCAAGTCGAGTTCAATTAATTATGGAGAAATTTTTTTGTGGGCACTGTAATATTTAATAAGTTAAGGATGTAAAATATAAACGCTAGCTAGATTGATACAAATAATAAATAAATAATAATTTTAACTGTTTTGTACAGCTTGACTAAATTCCACTTTTGTGAATTACTTATTTTTTATTGTATACTTAAATAAATAACGTACAGCAGTTGACTAATTTGCTGCTGACTTTTTTAACGGACTACGAAAACAATTGTTATCAACATTTTTAGTCGCATCTTTGGTAAACTTATAAAACAAAATGCATTCTACATTATACTTAGATTATCAAAAATCAAACATACAAGAGGAAACAAAATTTTGATTTTTAACGGGTGACTTACACACGAATATTCCACCATATCAGTCTTGAGATATTTATTTCTACCATACGAATTCTGGTTTTAGGCAGTAAATTCCTTTGGAAGCACTATTATTCATTTATCGATAGTAGGAAGCTCAGAAAATACTTGGTTAACTTCTTTTGAGAAACAAGTGGTGTACAAAACTAGATTAACTTCACTACTACATATGAGAATAATAATAAAAGTAATAGTAATTATATCGATAAAACTAAAACCAGATTAAATATCTCATGACTTATAAGTGCGAATGACGTCTCTAATTACTGCTCTACACAACGGACAGTGTCCACCGCCCTTTCCCTTCCACTGCTGAAGCGCACATTCATAGCACATACACATGTGTCCGCACATGTACAATACAGCATCTATTGGATTTTCGTAACAGATTGTACATTCTGTACCCGCACCGAACGCTGCTCCCGTTCCTTCGACCCATTGGGTTGGTGTGTATGGAATTGTTACTGCAATTGGCTGGAAAAATACAAATTATTAGATTGATTTCAAAGCTTATTTTTAAATATTGTACAATTTTATAATTTAAGATGACTAATTTGTCTCCAATTTTTGGCCAAATGCTCTGTCTTTATTTAAATCGAGTCTAACTTATGATATATGTGCCCATAATTATGATAGTGGTCTAAGTCAAAATATCAACGTACTTATTATCTGAATATGTTAATTATTATTCGGATATGATGTGATCTGCAGATATTATACGACCACATAATACTTCCAAGAAATGGAAAACTTGCGAGTGCCAACATTTTTGAAAATAAGGGTTGCTCTTGCTCAAAAAAAATGTTTAGATCGCGTAGAATATAATGAAAGAAAATCTAATTTTGATAATTTCTAGAAGCTATATCCCAGAATCTATATCTGTGTACTACAGTTCATCAACGATTAATAAAACAAAGGCGGCCCAGAACTTTTGAAACACCTATAAGAAAATGCAGCTACAAGTATAGCTTAAGTCAAGAAACAATAAGTCAGAAGTGTCGGTTCGCAGGCACCTATAAAATTTCTGTAGGGCGGTTGCTCTAAATGCTGAAACACCTGGGACTAACAAGAAGAGTAAAAAATACCGCGAGCGAATCTGTCTCTTGGCTGGAAATTCAATGGATGAGATTCTTGAAAAATGAACCTTATAAAATGTTCTATAAAACTTCTTTAGATGATTCTAAATTCCACGTTTTGGATCTTTCACCTAAAATAGGAAGACCAAAATATAGGGAAATATTAAATTACTTTCATTATACTCCACCACTAAACCAGTAACGGAAGAAAAACATAAAGATATTATGTGTTTACTACCAAACATCCCTCTAATTTTTCAGAAACACATTTTCGTATGAAATTTACACAAAATTTCATATTCATAATAAATTTCCATTAATCAAGACTAATAAAGTTATAAATTAAAATGTCGCATAATGTAAAAATATTTTTTAATTTTTTCAAATGCAATTCATTGAATATCTGTAAACAAGAAATACATGAATTAGACCACTTTCATAATTATGGGCACATATGAAGTTTAATTAGAGTTATATTTTATTTGATAGCTTACCTCAATGTAAGTGTTACTGCAATTAGACATCATTGTTCCGGTTTGTACCGGTGCTGAAACGGCCGAGGTGGTTGGTACTGCTGCCACACTTTGTGTAATTGGCGTTACAGGTACTGCAGCCGGGGTAGCGATGTGTTGGCTGGAGTGAGCGTTGTTACTCGCATAATGACTAGGGTGAGAGTTCTGACTGTGAACAGAATTCTGCGAGGAGTGATGCGAGTGATGTGGAGCAGGTATAGGAGTTTGCTGCTGGTTGATGAAATTGGCATGACTTGGCGGCAGAATTACAGACAACACGGCACCACCGTTCGCGCTCTGTTGAACCTGTATATCGGCGGGAGTAACGCAACAAACCCTCGACTGATTCGTCGGGGGATGAATGGCGGAATTTCGACGCATCTCCGACTGCGTGTTGATGCTGTTCATAGATTCGGAATTGAAAGGCGTCGTTATAATTCTCCTCTCGGGATTTCTGACGGGCGTCGTCGGCCCGGAGTAGCTCATGATTCTTATTCGACGAGTCGATCCGTACACATCGAAGAAAGCCCACAACTTAAGCGTCTGGTCGACGTGGATCACCACGGATGGCCCGCCCCCGTTTCGGCTTATTTGCACTTCGCCGTTGGGAGAGATGCAGAAGCTTATTTCGTCGCCGACGTTCAAATTCCTGGCGAAGTTTCTACTGATGACCCAGTATTCCGGTCGGTCTAATAAGAAATTCGAATCGTCCGGTAAGTCTGTGGATTGTAACGTCGATGGATCGCACGATGTTAAACCCAAGCTTAAGCAACCCTGAAACATGGGTTCGGTCGCTAGAATTTGAACGACTACGCGTTCACCAATCTGCAGGGGTCTTCCGGTGAATACGTATCCTTGGCAAAATTCCGTGTCGACTCTGGTAGCGACGCTGCGGTTGCTGTTGAGTCTCACGTTTCGGCCTTTAGTTCGCTGATGCACAGACATTGGTTGGAAATGCATCTGCGAGGGTTGGTATCGCAAGAGAGGGCAATTAAGTTCCTCGTTTTCTCTTTGATTTATGGTCACTGCGTTCATGGGGTACACGATCCTATCGACTTCGTCTGGAGTAGTATCGCAACTGTTAGACGCACCGTTTCGTCGAGAATTATTCAACTGATGGCGAATGTCGACGAACTCGATCGCCGCAGAGTTTCCATAGACGTCGATCAAGGCCCAAAGGGGTCCTCGCGTTTCGACGCCGCTGAAAAATATGCCCTTTTCTTCGCCGTTTATCCCGAAATGGACGTCACCGGCGGCGGTGACGTAGTAATACAAGACGGTGTTCTGGCTGCAGAATCGTTCAGGCAGGGCCTTGGCCCAATAGCCTGGTTTGTTGGTGAGATCGGGGCACGCGTACTTCGGCAGGCCATAGCGAAGCGTCGAAGGATCGTTGTAGGTGAACCCGAAACGCAAAACTCCGCTCCAGTTGTTGGAAATGCCCAGGAATTTGATGCAAATTTTTTCGTTCACCTTCACCGGGCGAGAACTGAACGCGATTCCCTTGCAGAAGCTTTCGACGCGGCGAGCGACGGTACCGTCGCGCGAGATTCGTATGTTTTCGCCGTGGACGTTGTGGAAGAGCAGAGGTGGTAAATTATTGGTGCCTCCTCCGCTTGAATTGGATCTTGTAGCTGTAACAAAAGATAAATCGTTCAAATATTTGTTTTCAAAATATTACAATTAACAACTTAAATTGTAAATTTAAATGGAAAGCAACTGTCGCATACGAGCATCTGCAAATTTGTGAAGTAACAAAATTTAAATTTGAAAATGGTAGGTACAAAAGGGAGTGTACCAGGTGCGTTTCATATCTGCAATATGTCGTAGGGGTGGAACACATCTGTTTCCATAAAGGAAGCTTCCCCCAATCGTTTTCAGGTATTATTTCCTTTCAATTCTTATACGTTTACCGTTGGGAAGTTCTAAAGAAATTTACAACGAATTACACACATTGGAACAATGACTTAATTCATATGGGAGATGGCAAAATTGAATTTTTCAAAATTGCAAATAACACCGTGTACTTATTTACAGTATCCAGTTGACTCCTGGATCACAATCATATGTCGTAATTGCAATTTCATGATTACGGCCATGATGATTGCTCGTTGAATAATATACTACTTTCTACAACTGCAATTTTAACGGAATTTTCGCCGTAATTACACAACCAAAAAAGACACAATTGCGCCCTGTAATATCATAACAGTTCTAGTAATAGTAGTTCGTGTACGACTATACATCAACAAAATTAACATTCTAAAAACACCAATTGTAAGCACTTGGTACAAAAATAACTATTAATTAGTACATTACTTGTATATATTTTTTTCGTCTCCAATTATGTACTGATACTGATATAAGGTAAATTTGAACATATACGATTTACAACACAAATTGAATAAATTTTGTAATATTGGTTAACAATCTGCAAGCCAAACACACTTTAGATATAAAATCGTCTTGAAACGAAATCGTGTACCAATACAAAACGTAATAGTAACGTTTTCGATGACGACGACGATAATTTTTAACAATGAATGTTATCTTGTACAGCTTCCTGTGAGCTATGTACGCAACGGAAATCGCCAAAAAAAAACCACGTGCGGGAAAACCGTATGTTTCACAAGTTGATATTGAATGACATGAGAATGATCACAGACTCCGCGAGACCTTGGTAAGCAGGATCGATTTAACAATGTCCTACATTTCAAACGAAACACCAATTATTTAATAAAATAGCCCTCGTAAAATGTAACAAAAATAAACGCGGAGGAGGGTGATTTGAATAAACAAAGACCAATAAATTTAAAATCGCTTCGCAGTAATTTTAATGGGAAAATTGGTTAATTCTACACCTCGATGGTCATGATATATGCGCGTTACCATCGATCACGACCGAGAAAAAAATCCTCGAATCCCGCAACGCATATTTACCGCAAACAAAACGATGATGACCACCACGATCAAATTATCGCTAAGTGTGGGCATTATGAATTTATTATTGCACGTTTTTCGTCCGAAGAATACGTACACATTCATTATCCCGAGTAATGGCGCATTTCGTAACGTATCGCGGTCCGATTACGTGTCCGTCGCGGGGCACCGTCGAGAGAGAGACGCGAGCAGAGAAAGCGCGGAATCGAGCCGTGGGAATCTCGCACGGAACAAAGAGAATCCGAGATTTATCAACCTGTCCGGCAGACGCGGAAACTGCGCGGAGCTCGTTGGCCGGATTAATGAAATGCTAACTCGTTTCGTTCGGAGAGTTGTTAGTATTAATTGGCCGGCGCTTAATAAGACCGGCCGTAATTATTAATTAGTTTTGATTGGCGCGGCGGTCATCGCAGGCGCCTGTCATTTCATTAACTCCCGGCGACGTGACGACGTTCCGTAACGAGTTCTGGGCGAAAAATGTCGGCGCTGGCGGAGGAAATGGCTGGCGACGCCGCGCGCGGAGCGAGAGAGAAAAGGGAGAAAGTTGTTGCGACTAGTCATAGTAATTGCAGTACTTAAGAAGACGAAATGATTTAAGTTTTGATTTTGTTAGCAAATGTACGAATTTAGAATTTTTTTATGTAATAAAATAAATTGTTGAGATTGCAGACGTAAACTTTAATTTCCGTGCAGCTTAAATCGTCTGGAATGATTGAAGTATATGGAAAAGTAACTTACAACGACGTTTCGAAGAAAAGTGTAAAATGAAGATGTGATCAGTGAAATACTAAGAACACAGGGCGGCTGTTAATTACTCTAAAAACTAGTGGTGCTGATCATCAGTTTAGTGGGAGGACTAACATTGCCCTCAAACTCAAAATGGATGACGGCAAAATGTATGAATGCATTGCCAAATAAATGATAATTGAAAATATGATTGATTTCTTAAAAAAAAAACAACGTAACAAATTTGGGTAATAAATTATTAACGTTGCACAACATTTCCTATGACACACGTGGCGACGACGATAACAGAAACTTACAATGAATAGAATTGATAAATAATTGATAAAAGTGTTTTGCGCATTTGAACGAAAATTTGAAAACGTGAAAGGAAATAAAGTACAACCCAATCCAAAACGACAAATATTAAAAGACAAAAAGTTAGAAAAAGACAAATAAATAGCCTAAAATCCTGTTTGTCAAATGTGCTGGGGGCGTCCAGGGCTATTTGAATTTATTACTATCCTTGCAGGGTTAAAATTTATGGTACGACAGGTTGACCACTTGACAGTTTTGTTGTTGTTATTCGAGGTGGTATCATATACTCGCATTTTCACTTAACAAGGGTGTCGTTTATGTACCCTCATTTTATCTAATCCATATGGGAATTACTTCTGAATGGCGCACTGTGGCACACTTGACGCGAGCAACCCCACTAATAGCATTACTCATGGCGTTAACATAAACGCACAAACAAGCCTCGAATATTACCGCACCACCCTCGCAATCTATGTGTCACAATTCATTATCCATCCTATAGCTGCTACAATTGATAGGGTCCTCCAGTGTATTAAAATGTAAGCTTGCGGAATGGCCATCTGCGTTCTCGGAAAAATGATTCACTCGGATTTCGTCAGATGCATTTCTTGGCACGCAACAGCTCCAGCGATAACGACACGTCTTCAACAAGAGAAGCTTTGTCAGTGGGATTTAACAGATAATTAACGCAGTCTGGTTACCGAAATGACGTTCGCTAAATACACGGAATGTTGATTGGGCCATTTTTTCGAATTCGGAAAATATCCCTGGTCTAAATTTGGTCGGAAATGGCGAGAAAAAAGCTCGTATTCATATTCCATAGTTACACAAAAGGAGCGCATCAATAAATCATGTCGGTAACGTGCTTATTAAACTTGGAGAGGCAAGCGGAGTCGAATAAACAAGTTTTAAATTACACGATTTAAGATTATGGACGCTAATGATTGCATTAGCCACAGGCAAAACATAATTTTCTCACAGCTTTAATAAAATTAGTCGGGACTTAATTGATGTTATTTATTCGAACGACACTTTTTGTAATTTCCTTTACGTGTACAACTACCGGAACGGTATCGACAGGATGAAAAAACGACGACGCGAAAACGCCGGGTTCCCACAGTGAACATTTCAGATTTATTATTTTAATTAATTCTTTGCGTCCGAGCTTGCGTGTAATTGGCGCATAATTTTGATATTTGAAATTTCGAATTTCCCGCCCCGTATGAATATTAATGCGCTCGAACGAACGAAGCTACTTAATGGCCGCGTTGGTTCCATTGAAGGCAACAGTTGTTGAACTCTGCAAGTAAGTCACAATACCATCACGTGAATGAGATTGCTCGAAGGCCGTGCACAACGTTTCCGGCGTCGCAAACCGTGACGACACCGCTCCGTAACAAACAAGAATCCGGACTTTTACCTGAGGGGCATCGGAAGCGCATCCGCCGATCTCCCCATCCTGGAAGGAAACCTTGTATATCCTACATCCGTTTTTCGAAAGTTCTTTGTCACGGATCGCAGCTTTTCGTACGTATCAAACCCAACCAATTAAAATGCGTACATTGAACGACTTTGCATGAAGCGACGCGACAGTTCTTTTTCCGCGAAGCGCCGTGACTAAAACTACAATCATTCCTATGTCTATGCACCACCAACTTATAATCGCAATTAGCACAACAGAGGATCGAACTCTGTCAATATGAGGTTACCATAGACGTGCTCCTAATACCAATCGAATAAAGCACAAATGGTGGTTACTTTCACCACCAGATGACGCGAAATGAACTCATACACGGTGACGCGAGGTAAATTTCGTGACGAGCGAGTGCCATTGTCGTTTTTTCTTATTTCCGCAAACCAGATTTATGCGCGATGCGAACGGGGGAAATATCTTCGACAATGATTATGGTTAACGCGAACGGTACCTCTCGCTCTCTCGCGGTTAGAATAGTCGGCCGTGAGAACGGATTCGCCGGTGCGTTTTTTGCTCACGCTCGACTCTCGGCCGGTTATTTCAGGCATCTCGATTGTTTGGGAACGCTTTTCGGAAGGATCAACGCACTTAGCGTTCGCGATTATCGTACGGATCGATTGACGCGGCGGACGAGTTAATTCGGGACGAAACGGCAAAAGGATCGTCCTTTTTTATTGCGGACGTTAATGTATCGGCTCGCGGCAGTCGGATGGGCGGTTGAAACGGCCGGAAGATCGCGTTCGGTTCGGCGGCGCAAGTACCGTAATGTTGAACCAGCGGCGGGTGTATAGGTGAAGTGCCTCTTCACCTATTAAAATTAACTTGAATATCTGCACTTATTTATTATTAAGTTGAAGTACTGCTTTTTATCACTAGACGTGAAAATTGTACACCATGGCGTTAGCCGATATGAATAACACTCGCAATTAAGTGTACACATTAGCTACAGTAGTGTGAATATTCAATAGCTTAACTGCAATTACGTAGCAGCACGAATTGCATATTGACGTCTAGATGGCGCTAATACTGAGACACACACTCTTGACTTGTAATTTCAGCGGTGATCTGACGAACTCGGATAGAGAGCGAAACAGCTGTCATCACTGAGATTTATTTTCCTGAGTCGAGGGCTGTGAAGTAGTTGCAAATGTGGACAGTGCCAACTTTGT
Source organism: Geotrupes spiniger (assembly GCA_959613385.1). NCBI lineage: Eukaryota > Metazoa > Arthropoda > Insecta > Coleoptera > Geotrupidae > Geotrupes > Geotrupes spiniger. Next base: position 10,328,844 of record OY390735.1, on the reverse strand, counting down.
TGGTCGATAAAGACCTTTGGAATTACGTGGCAGCAGACTGTCTAGTATTGACGTCGATATGGCGGTAATACTCGCACAGCCTCTTTTTCAGTAGCTTCAGTTCAAAAAAAATTAAGATTTGGTATTCCTCGATCATTGTCGATAGAATTTCTGAATAAAAAGGTAAAATATTTACTGTCATTCAGAAAGAACATTTTTTTAAAATAAATTAAAATACATTATTAAGTTTCAAATAAATTCACTTCGTTGAAAGATATCGGAATAGTAGCTCATGTTCAAATAGTTTTCACTGTAAACGAAATTGACTGGCAAATCAACTTTGGGATGGGGGAATGTAATTGGTTCAGGTCAAGTTTTCAAATATTTTATGTAAATGATTTTTTTTAAGTTTTAAACAAATAGCAGAAACGTTACGCATTAAAGTAATTTAACTTCGATTACGATGACGATTTAATAAAAAGTTTTTTTATATTGTGTTTTATTTACCCAAATTATCATTCCATTGGTTCAATTATCGAACTGGACTATATCCAATCGGGTTGGGTTTTCTTGCACTGGGGCATGTGTTCCTTACAGGAAACAACCCAAGTCAACTCAACCCAACCCAATCCACCCCAACCCAACTTACATTATGAACGGCTTTTTGACAATAAAGGGAGGGAAGCAACCCAACCTAATCCACCCCAACCCAACCCAACTTAGAATTAGTCCAAGGAATGTGGAGTGATTTCAATCACGTAATTCAAGTTAACGAAACTTGTGTCATCAAACGGATTTAGAATCGAAGTTGAAAAGACGACGCCGAAGAATAACAACAAAAAAATGGTTACAGTTTCGTGTTGGTGGCTGATTGCACCATATTTTGATATAAGAAACATAATTAACAACCACAACATAAAGAATAATCACTTGAAAAAATTAAAATAGTAACAAGTGGCAATTTGGGGAAAATACAAAGAAGACAAGATTGAGAAACATTGGTTCAAAAAATCAAAATTTTTTAACAATTTTTACAAAAAACGTCAAGAAATTAAAATCGTATTTGTCGACAATGAAAATTGACATTGTCGAAAAGCCAATAATGTCAAAAAAATTGTAAACAAAATTGCATAAAAAGCAAAAATCGATATTTGCAAAAAAAGTAAAAATTTTAAATTTGACAAAATTACCTAAATGTCAAAATTTGGCAAATACAAGGAAGATAAAGAATTCAAAAACGCCGAAATTTTATTTTTTAGGTTATTATCATTAATATAACAACCGGCGAAGGAGGCCCGACCACCAATTGAACGAGGGAATTATCTTACGTACCATATAGCAGTTGTAAGAACTAAACGTATACGTAAATTTTGAACTGAACGTTTCGTTCGATACTCTGCAAACAGAAATAAAATTCTAGACAATTGAATTCTCCAAAACGATATATATCTGTAATAGTATAGAAATGGCAAGCGTTCAAAGTCAGAGTTCTTCTTTTCCAAAGTCGAACTTAGGCTATTCTCGAATTTACGCCATACGACGTCACAAATCATGAGAAGTATGGATTCATTACGTTATTTTTAATGTACGTAGTTCTTATAATGCAACTAAATATGTGAAAATTAAAGCAACGATGGCGTATTTTAATTTTAATTAAGTTTTTACAAAAATACACCTATATACAAATGTTGTGGTATCAAACTATAAAAAAGCCTAAAAAGAAAAATGATTCTTAAACATTTTAACGATTAGAAGATAACGCGATCTACCTTTAGATGCTAAACGGCTTGCGATATTAATTCCTCGACAAAATTGTTGAATTCCACTAAAATTAAATGAGTCGTACTATATGCACAAATACAAACTTCATAATGAAAATCAACACGCAGGTACTATAAAATCATTTACGTTTCACCCATTAAATCATCTACGTTTTGGAAAGTCAGGGATGGTTAACCAATCGTGGTAATGATAAGTCACAGTCGACGATTGGAGATTTTGCGGTGCGTGCTGCCACCGCGCAAAGACAAAAGCATCACCGGTCCGAAGAACCGGAGGATGTGCGGCCGGAAACACACACGGCCAACTAGAAACGTCCATCGCAACTCAACAGCCACAATTAAGACCGACACATTTGAATAACGTCGCGTCGGTCCGATTCATTTTCTCAACAATAAACCAGTTTGAACCGCGAAGTTTGTTTTATTTCACAGGGGAAGACCGAGTCGAAAAAAGTCCACGAATTTTATTTATTTATCCGAACACATAAATCTTTTCTATATATTTATTTATTTAGGATTCAATTGCGTGATTTGTTTGAAGTTTTCGCGCTCGCCTTCCATTGTATAGAATCGAAACTGCGACCGGGCGAACTTATTGCGCACATTATTTACTCAACGATATTATTAATAACGAGGAATCCGTCCGAATTAATAAAACGTGCACGAAAAACACGCTTTAATGCGTCCGGCGCGGCGCGCTTCTGGTTCGTTCGGCTTGCGAAATGCGTGAAATTTAGGCCGCGGGGTTTACAAGTTTATTTAAGATAAACGCGCACTGATGGCGGTCGTTTAGTGTCGAAACGCCTACCGAAATAAAGCGTCCGTTTCGAGTTTCGAGTTTCGCGTTTCGACATTCGGGGCGATACTCGTATGTACGAGCAGCGCGAGGTTCGGGGCGATTGTTCCGCTTGGGGCGCGGGGAACGTGCGAAACATATGCGTGGAACACGTGCCCATTTGTACATGTGTCGTAATGGTTGGGTTGCGGGATTTCCGGTTTCTGCACGGGCAGTTCCGAGCGGTTAAAGCGCCGTCCGGTATTTATTGTTCTAGTGCACGCATGCGTCTGTTTCGTTTGCAAATTGCTCCATAAAATATAAAACAAGAAAATACATCTTTACATCTAAAGTATTTGATTTGAAATTAAATCGAGTTAAAAATCAGGCTAATGACAATGGAGAGAAAGACCAGCGATCCAGAAATTACTATCTTGGATATTCTACACAGTGAACACAAATTATATTAATATAACGAAACAGTCGTTGAACAAATTTAATTGACAACATGTTTAGAAATTAATGTAGTATCAAAATGGATAAGAAAATTAGAATGGGATTAATAAATGGGGGGGGGGGTCCTTTGTTTGTTAAGCGATCATTAAATAAAATAAAATTAGAAAAATAAATTCTTTAGTTTTTCTGTACCGTTTCTATTTCTCTTCTTTTGTTGAATTTTTTACTTATTTCTTTTGCATATTTTTCATAAGTTCTTCGTTCCCTCGTACCAACTTCCTTTTATGTGTTCCTCGTTCACTTAAATTGCTTCAATTGTCAATTTTGATCCAATAATAGAATAATAGAAAATCACGATGAGTATGTCAAGGGGTCGGTGGGAAGACTAGAGTAGGTAGTGGAAGTCAAGTAGAATATTAGAGGTTTTTTTTTATTATTTGCTTTATCATCAATATGTTAAGGTCATTTATTTATTAGTTATTGATTTCAAATTTTAATTGATCCATTTTTATTATTCAAAGCTATTGATATTTAACTCAGCAATGTGTTGACAACTGAAGTGTTAGTTACTCAGACAATCATAGTAATGAAAGTTGATTTGCAAATTGTTTCTGTGGCAGATCGAAACAGTTAGGCATCAATACTTTGCGCTGTCACGCAATTACAGAGCTCTGCACCTTCAATGAATGCATGCGTGGTGATCTGATGACCCTATACAGTTTGAATCATCTGTTACATTGGCTGAAATTTATTTTCAACAAATATTGTTGATAAAAAAATCCCTTGTATTGAAACAAAACGAAAAGTAACTCATAGAAACGTTAAACGTGATAACAATTGAACGAAACAAAACCGACGCACGAAATTAAAACGAGACTGCATTAAATTGATTCGAATAAACTGAAACAGATACAAATATATTAATGAAGACGAGTCAAAACCAAACTAGAGACACCAACAGGAAATAAAACAAAGGAGAGACAATTAAAAAAGTACTGTAAATCAAAAATTGTTTTTATATTATTTGTCATTTTTTTGGCTAATGTCAAAATTTGAGCCACAATTTTTAAGAAGTAACAAATTCGCATTCTAACACTTCATCGAAAAATGGGTCTTGTTTTCTTCGTTTGACTTTTCAAAAATTCTTCTGTGGTAAACTGACGTGGTCTTAGATATATATTTCATATCAATACACTCATTATGACTTCTCATATATGATTTTGATTCATTTGCACTTTCCTAAGTGGATCTTAGGCCGATATTTTTAATATTCAAATTGTTGCTTAAATTCGTTTGCAAATCATGATCAACCACATAGTTTTAATGCCTGTAAATATATTATAATTATCTCAATATATTTTTTCCTGTTCCATCTTCAAGGTGTATACTTCGAGCAAAGTTCTCGCTCTCATGAAACAAATAGTTTTTTGAAATATGTGTGAATTACGGTGCCTGTAATTACATTGGATTTTTCTTAAATATAAAACGAAGAAATATTCGAAATCGAGTTTTATGGACATCCACAATCGTTCGGGTCGCAAAAGACGTCACGACGTGCTATTTCCGCGCATAAAAAATAATTCAAACGTCAACATGTATTAAAAGAATCTTGTAAATAGTTTCAAACATCGACTGCTACATAGCTGTAATTTTACGATTTATTCGTCGACGATCGGCTACGAAAAGTGAGCCATTTCTGCGGCACATTGTCATCAATGATTCACGACAACGTCATCATTTTATTGCCAACAACGGCGGTCCGCAAAGTTCGACGACACGACTCGAAAACCGCCGATTCAGGTGAACGAAGAACCCGTAAATCTCGGAGCCGTGGCAAACGGCCAAACCGGACAAAGTGCGATTGAAATTGCACACTCGAAAGCAAATTAAAACGCGCGCGGTCCGCGCAAAACGACTCGGAAAAGCCGCAAGTGGAAAAATCCCCATGGGGCAGGGATTATTTCGGCGTGGGGGGCTTTCGTCGCGACGTCCAAACGCCGCAATGAGGCCATCTGCACGTCGTCTCACGAGACTTTGAGGCGACAGATGTGGTGCTTCTGAAACCCCCGGACGCGCCAAGATACTAAATATATAGTCATAGACTTGGTGGATTTATTTCCACACATATTTCTATTTAGAAACGGTAAAGTCACGGCGAATAACTCCGACGGCAATTTAATTGGCGAAAAGGAAAGTTAAACTTTCTTAGTTGCGAATTGATGGGTTGCGTTTTTCGATATGCGCACGTGGCGTAAAATTGAACCCGAGACGTTTTTATCGGGGCGACGACGGAGCAGCAATTTGTGCCCGGTATCGATTTTAATGGCGACGTTTGTTGGAATATGCCCCGATAGCGTCGCGTTGGTGAAATTCCGCTTGTATTTGCTTAAAGTTTGCGCTGCGAAGGATAATTGTAATCGCATCGGCATTCATAACTCCAGACATCTGCGCTGGTATGAACAGCGAAGGGGGGACACAATGGACTACTTATACACGTTATATAGGGGTCTCGTATCGCACATGAAAATTATGAAAGGGCGTCCCATACCTTCGCTTCGATTATATCCAACCGAGCGATTACGCAAGGGGTGAAAATTAACGGTTAAGTGCACAGATATGTTCGTGTTCAAGTCTCTATTCGCCAAATTTACGAATCGATACGTTGGTGACGACGTAAATGTGACTAACAAATGAAACGACATGAATAGAAAATCTAAAATATTATTTGAATGTTAAAACTCGTGCCCTATTGATTCACAAATGCGTGTTTAATTATAAGCGTAATAATTCTAGTAAAATCCATGTAGTGGAAAAATTAATATAAAAAGCCGTTTAGCATCTAAAGGTAGATCACATTATCTTTTAATCGTTTAAGATGGCATTTTAAAACTTTTGTTATGTATTCTAAAACGCTTTTAACTTAAAAAAAATATAAGACAATTTTTTCAACAAGGAATCCTGAAGAAGACAAAAATATTGACAATGTTGAGATGGTTTGAACTAAAACACAACTGAATTTGTAGAGAAGAATGGGCAATGTTTAGATGTGGAGACGAGGAAAATGAAAAATATATTAGAGAAAAAAGATTATAAGCATTTTGTAGAGAAAAGGTGATGGGGGTATAGAGACTCGATGACGATTACTTACTGCAGTGGTCATGGAAAAAAAATAAGAGAAATCACAAATAATAATGCCTCCCATTAATGGTATTTAATACAATTTGGGTTGATGTTCTGGATGCTTCGTTATTTGATAAAACGCGTTCTTCGTGGTCATGGCAAATTTGTTATTAATTAATATACGATATCTGCACAACAATTGGGTTCCGTTCGGGTTCAAGGAGCTTTGAAATTCATGATTCATTTCATACAAATAGACATTTCGTTTAAGGTCGTCTAATTCTACAGTCAAACCAAGTCATCTAATCCGCTATCTAATAAGTTAAATTAGGTTCACCTAATTGTTTTGAATACAAATTATAATCTGCAACTATGTCAAAGTATGGAACCTGTACGAGAATCTGTTTCCGTCCGGGTTGGTTTGGTTCAAGTCTGGGTCGATGACAAAACCAAAGCATTAAATCTTAGCTTCTGTTCGGGTTCGTGACATGTTATGAATTGATTCGAGGTTGTTCGGTACATTAGTTGATAAAATAGGTTCGGATCGGGTTCCATACAAATTTATATTCGTAACCTGCCTCTGTGATAATGCACGAAACATTGGGTTCCTATTGGACACAAGCGGCTTTAAAGTTGGGTTGGATTGGATTGGATTGGGTTGGATCAATTTTAAAGTAAAAAAAAAAAAATTAGTAGGTTCGATGGCCTGGTAATTAATTTGTTTCATTATAGAAAATGGTGGTTAAACTAAGGCTTTCCTCGTTTTGAATTATGGGCAACTATTTTTTTTGTAAATAATTCGAAAAGGAGCTGTGTTCAGCGCGGGGCAAACATTATTCCACTTCAGGTTTCCTCATACTTAGGGTTCAAATCAATCACAAAATTCTCTTTGTGCCATAGCTTCGAATTTTGAAAATCTGAAAATTTCTTTTAATATCGTCACGTTTGATTAACCATCGATTCAATATATGGCGTGACCAAGTTATTCGTGAAGAAGTTAAAAGTAAATAAGTTCGAAATAAGTACATCTCGATTTGTGATATTAATTCGGTACTACTCGTACATGAGCTGCCAATGAAGTAATCGTTATTTAAACAAATAAAATAATTTTTCGTGTTTTTCCTGTCTCTGACAAAAATTATAAACATTGTTTTCTTAGCTCTGTGGCGCCCTAAGAGATTTACGTTTAAAAGGGTAGCACGACCGTCTTCACTGAGCCGAGCCGTTGCTAACCCAACTCGTTAATGAAGTTCTATGACGATTTGAGTAAATTCAACTCTAGTTTCGTGACCAACATTAACATTGTCATTATTTTCATTTTATCTGTTGTCTTCCCCTCTAATTGTTTAATCCTGCGGCTACGATTCTCGTAAACCGTCAAATCATTAAAAAAATATATATATATGAAAACTTGCTATTTTCAATCTAGGACAAAATTGTAACACAAAACGACTTACATAAATATTTTCACCGTATTGAGCCATCGATCGCGCTATTTACGATACGAACGTCGAAAAAATACGCCGAGTAAACACACGTGAAGTCGCGACGCGCCCGGAGTGGATTTCCTAACGGCTTTCTGCGTCCGTCTCACTCCAGGCACGCGATGTCTCGATGGGATAGACGAGGCGAGCGTGGCACCGCATGCAGAAGATGCGCGGACGAATGACGGCATAGAAAGTGTACGTCGGAGAGCTACCGTACCGTGGGAACGATGAAGTCGTGCCCGAGAAGTTAACATTTAGGTAACGTACAAGACAGCACGCGATACTAATTCTTATAGACGGGGAGATTCGACGCCCGACAATTATCGTTCCGAAGGCGATCCTCTGGGAAAATTTCATTATGAGAACGCACGCACGATACGTTTACGACCTTTATGACGAATTACGTTTTGTTTTGTCGACGCGACGTGAATACCTCCGACGTGTTTGTGTACGCGCGAAAAATGTTCCCAGTCGAAGGCGAGTTGGATTAGATACCTCGCGCATAACAAAGATGATGGGTTCTGTGAAATTAATGTCGAAGGCGTTGGACGTGGGGTGGAGTGAATTAAATTTGCATTGAAACTTTTTTTTTTAAATCAGAAGTGATCAGTATTTATGTTAACAACAGTGGAATACGTTGATGGTGTAGGGTACTAATCCGAAGGTTGCAGGTTCAAATCTCGGAAACGTATTTGGAATTTGATGGGTGGTTCTAGGGTTTTTGAAACATTGTAGGTGGTGTTATACAAAAATAGGTGGCAACACAACACGAATCGGTGGAAGGTGACAATTAAAGCAGGCACACGAAAGTCTAATTGTCGAAAAGCAGATGAAGCAAAAACGCGAAAATAGTCAAAATCAAAATGACATTGGAGAAGCAAAACAAAATAACAAAGAGATTTATAAAAGTTTTACTTACTGCCAAATAAAACATTTTTTGGCACAGCGCCATTAGAATGTGAATTCTTACCATAGGAAAAAAACAGTATTGAGATACTTGCGACTATTAAACTTACCGCACATTGAACACTCAAATATTTATTAGACACAAATAACAGTTGTCGTAAGTCATACGATGTCACCTTGCTGCCAAATATATTAAAGCTACAGTTCCCACATGAATTAATTTTTGCATTAGTGACACTTTAAATTAAAACTATTATATCAGGAACCCTAAAGGGTGTATGTTTGGTCCATTGCGTTTTTTAATGATAATAATAGTGTCTCATAGGTGAGCAAATATGACGCGATCTAAGTTATGGTTTTCATGACGTATCTATACGTAATCTTCGTAAATAATAAAGCGAAATTTATGATCATTTAACATGACTATGATAAACAGATTTAATTTAATTTTCAACGATGAACCATCCATTGTGCTGTGGATAAATATCAACAAAGATAAATTAATCGCATTCATCTACAACTTTGAATTATATTAAAGAACGTTTAAAACATTTTCATTGCACTTGTGTTAAACAATTTGATATTACTAAAAAAAATGTTCGAGACAATACAGCCACTACGATCGGTTGTTGTTCTACCTTACTTACGTAAGAGACACCGTTGATGTGTAAAGCCCATGCGGTTATTCTGTATAAACAACGATCTGATTCAACTGTCACACCAACGCAAAACAGTTTCGCTCGCTTGTATACGACCGTTGCATAAATAACTCTGAAGTACAAATAATCGCAATGGAAACGTGTAAATAATTTGGGCAAAAAATGCACCACAAAAAATTGTTTTTTTTTGGGAAACACGACTATTTGCGTCGATATTGATTTAATACAAATTTCCCATTTTGCATTTCGTGCTTCGCGTGCACATCCAAACAAATCGAACAACGTTCATCTCACTGATTACACAATTACAAATAGTATAAATAGCTGGCGGTGATGGGTCAATGATAAGTAAAAGTACGTTGATGCTACGCGGATTAAAGTGCATCGTTTGCACCTTTTTACGCACCAAATGCGATTCATTTATTCGCGATTGCTCGCAATTGAAATTAACTGGAGCGTCCACGGTTTTTTTAACGATAGAGCAAACAAAGAGCTGCGCAATCGACGGTGAAAAAAAAACGTATCGTTACTGACCTAATCCCATGCGTTTTTTGATTTTCTTCAGTACTTTCATTTTTTGCTTGATGGGCGCGAACAAATTGTCTCCTTTAACTTTATCCGCCTGGCAGTTACAGTTCCTTTCTTCAGTTATCCCCATCAAGATTTTTACACAATCACGAAACGACGGTCTACAGTCACTGATCCATAAAGTCTCTATGCACTGACGGACGCAACGACTAGAGCTGAACCCCCCCTTTCACTGAACCGAAATGCGAGAGAAGTACGTTTCGCCTGTGCGACGCGATGTTCGGAACTGAGCGCAAATCGAAAGCTTAAAGCTTCAAGTAAGTCTAGGATTCCGATGGAGGGGGTGCGACACAGCTGCAGCCACGAGCCGGCGACCAATGGGAAAGCTGCCACACGCCTGGTGCCCTGACAGCCGGCGGAACAGATGCGATACCCTATCTTATATTGACGCTGTTTACTTTACATACATACTGTATGACTTACCTGTTTTACACGAAATTACTATAATCTTGGAATAAACTGGCCAATTTTACCGCAACGACCAAATAATGGCTTAATAACAATTCTGGTGAAGTTATGTTTCAGCACTTAATTTATGTAATTGCGAAAACGGCGCCTGTATCGATAAAGAAGGTAAATCCAATGCAATGCCATAAAAGCTCTCATTCGCGTTCGTACGAATCGAACATGTGTGTAAATTTCCTCTAGCACATGACAACAACAAAAATTATCGACACATATCATACAAACATATATATAAAATTAAACATTCATTTGATCGAAAGGTGAAATGATGAAAATGAAAAGAACAGCACAACAAAATTAAGGTTGAAATGACACAGCAAACATATTTTCATCATCATTGCAATTTACCAGGTGGAAAAGGGGTGAAGGGTTCAAAAGACAGGGTTCCGCGTCAACTCCCTCTAAAGGCTCCGGTTAGTAACACAAAAGCCCTCCAGGATATGGCGCCCAGTGCCATGCGCTAGCAACCCATTACTGGTAAACTGCATAAAAATTCTAGACTCTCAAAACATTTTAAAAATATCGAAATCGATGTACGATTCACGATATTCTATGCAGAGAACGCGGTCTCAATATAGAACATTTTTCTTCGAGTACACATAATGATTATCGATTTGATAAAAGAGGTCGAGATAGGGTGATCAAATACGTAAGAGTGTAAACACAACGGAACGTGGATCTGACTACAATATGGTGATAAGAGAATTTTTATTTTATAGGACATAAAACAAACTCAAGAGGATGGCTGAATTGACAAAAGATAGTATGTACATTTTTATGTAATTTTATGAAAGAACTTGTAATGGTACAGCACATGTTACGATATCGAATTTCATAAAATTTTATTTATTTTATTTTTAATCTACAATGAGAATTGTTAATTCGAAACATTAATCAATATAAACAAAGAAACAATAAAATTCGTTTATGAAAATGGAGTAACTTATTTGTACATACGTGAGGCGATTTCCACAATTATTATGAGTAGCAGTTGCGTTTATTTTTTTACTTTAACAATGTCTTTAGCAATGAAACTCTCGATCAAACAATATCTGTGTTTTTTACTTCAACAATGTCATTGACAATGAGTCATTCATACTTCGATAGGTATAGTTTTGTACTTTGTGATTTATTCAATCAGGACACAAAAGGACGTGCATTCATGTAGTATATTCTAAGCCTACTAAATATTAATCTTTGTTGTAGGAATTAATAAAAAAAATTCAAATATTGACAATGAACAAATTTGTTTTTAATGATAGAGGTTAAAATAGATTTTATTTGAAAGGCAAAAGTTCGAGTTCGAATTCCGCCCCCTCGGCTTGCAATTTACTGCCATGTGTCGGTGGTCCCATGCCACATTATTCGAAACGCTGCGAAAACCGTCCGGGTGAAAAAATCAAATAAACGAAGATGTAGATGTGGAGCAGTGGAATGCAATCTGTGGGCAGCGATTCCAAACGGGGTCGCGAAAAATTACCTTGGGGTCGCAAGGTGGGTGAAAAAATTGTAAATAAGTTTAATTGAATACAAATATATCACTGACAAACTTTTTTGAGAAAAAATATTAATTTATAAAACGTGATATTTCATTAAATTCTAGACAGATTGCTCTGTTTTAAGAAAGACGACTTCAATGAGATATGGCTCGGACGACGTCGTGTAATATCGCTGTTGGTGTCAAATTTCGCATTTAACTTAGTACTTGTGATAAACGGACTTTTATCTTTTAAAGTTACAAATTTTATGTTTCCTTATGGATAAGTAGCTAAAAACCGGTAGGATAATGGGGAAGGAACAAATGAGGAGAAGATCGATTTCGGCTGCTTTAACTTCCGGCACCAACCAAATACGTTTGGAAGCTTCTGCTTCGACAAAGTCGAGACCAATGAACCAAGGGCTAGATGCCTTATGTGTCTGTAGTGCTGTAACTGAGTAACTGAAACCAATAAACTGCAGAGGAACCTGCACACCAAACACCCAGAATTCAAAGGTAAAAACATTGATTTTTTCCCGTAATAAATAGGACATTGACATGTAAGCAAAACTATGTCTACTTTTACCGACATTAACAAAAACACATTGGAAAGTTCCTACCAAGTGAGCTATTGCTAAATCTGGCAAGCCCTACAAAATTAGTGAAGAGTTAATTATTCCAGAAGCTCAGGATATAGTAGGCATTATGTTTGGCCAAAATAAAGAGCAACAGATATATCAAATACCACTCTCTGATGCTTTATAATGTGGAAAGCTAACCCATAATCAGAATCCAAAACAATAAAACTTTCAGTCTTCAGTTGGATGGACCCACCGATTGCCAAAACGCTGCGTCGTTGAAAACTACGGGAGAAAAAATCTTCAAATTCTTACATCTCGGGAAAATTGCAAGGGACATTGAAGAGGGCACTACATCTGGAAAGATCAAAGGCAGAATAGATAGTGCTGCAGGAGGCGGGATTGGAAAATATGGCGGTGGAGGCAGGAATAAGGGTAATGAGATATGAAGAAAGGATGTGTGGATGGGGAGAGCAGAGAACATGGAAGATGATATTAAGGGAGTTACAGAAAAGAGGAGAAAAAAGAACAGGACTATCGAAATCGGAAGAAAATAGACTGAGGTTGTACGAGAAGGCAGGGTTATCGGCGGGGGAAGTACAAAGGAGGATAAAGGAGCGAGAGGAAGTGGAGAGAGAAATGGTGAAAAGAAGGAAGCAGGTAGAGACGTGCAGGAAAGAGAAGGGAAAATGAGGAGAGCAGAATATAACTAAAGCTACAAGGAGATATATGTATATAGAGGGAGGCCGAAATATTTGAGAGGCGGGGAAAACAGGCAGAGAAGAAATAATTATTGCAAGGTTTAGGTGCGAGAGTGAGGAGAGAGGAAACAAATTCTGGATGGACGAGATGTATACAAGGTGGAGGAGTCTGCGTGGAGGGAATGGAGCTAGGGAAGAAAAGGGGAGAGGAAGAGGAAAGATAGGATTAAGTTGAAATGACTTGGTTATATTATGGTTGTATACAATGGTTGTATATTAGGATGCCAATAAGGTTGGTTTTTTTAATAAATTTTGGAAAGAAATGGGCAGTGAACATCAGCAGCTTCTTTTCCATCTACCATCTTGGAATGTGTCATTCCCTGGCACTCCTGCCAGTATTCCAGTACCTTGTGCTCCATCCAGCATGTACCCACCGGATGAAGTTTGTTAGGTATGAGATCAGTAATAATGATGAAAAATAATTATCGTCATAAATACCATAACATTTATACCCAACCCAATCCAACTCAACTCAATAGATGTAATACGTTTACTTAGCCGAAGTACCATATTACTTGAAGCTGCTAAATTGGGTCCATTGGCCATAGCAATAGCCATAGCAAACAAAATTATAAGAAAATCAGGAAACGCCGCATTTTATTACTTTTCAGGCGTATTTTAAATGGAATGATTTCTTCCCATGAAAGGTGTTCCACAAAAGGAAGTGATGCAAACTTTTCTTATATTTTCTAGAGCTGGTATAATTTTGCACAATTCTAAGACTTTTTAATCAGCTCGCGCACAAAGTCGCAACGTACGACATATCTTATAATTAGTGACATGCTTAAGTGACTTCTGCACTCGACCTGCGTCAACATTCTCACTCATGTGTTAAGATTCATTTTTCGTGCTTTTTTTAATAATAAACTATTTCCATAAAAATCAATAAATTTACACTGATAACTACGCATAAGAAAGTCCAGTGCGGGCACTTCAGCTTCAGCAGACATAATTTTGATGTTTGACCTAATTTTCAGTTCTGATCAATAACTGGGAACCCACTTCGACTTGCGAAAATTTACTCTTGCACTTCATTCGTTACTGCGAAACGAGGTTAACGGTGAGCAAGATAAGTACTGCGTCTGTGGGTCTTTAATGCGGACAGACGACTTTTGTTTTATCTCAGCTCGAGCACAAAAACGAGCAACTCAAAAGAACAAAGACTTTTGCGAGAGTGTCGCTCCTGATATTGTCTATTCTCCATACGGGATGCACAATGGTAAAATTACGGACCCACGTACACGGCTACATTGCAAACCGCATCCACATACAGTACGAAACCGTGAAGACGTCAGTTATGTGGTAGTTTTGTTTTAAATGATTAATTGTTTAGAATTTATTTTCGAAGCTTTTGTGATAGTTGCAATCAATTTCATAGAATTGATTAACATTGTTGTAAAAGAAATATGGCCAATTCAAGTCAACTCAGCCCAACCAATGGTTACGATTAATAATTAATTTTTTCTAGAAAAGGGTATTGGCGTATTTTACTGCTAATTATATGGGTGTCTGGTATCAGTATGCTAGTCGACGAATTTTTAATTATTTGGTCGCTTAGGTCCTTGGAGTTGGAGTATTTTTAACTTTTCACTCGCTCCAATATTTTCACTAACACTTTTTTTTTACCTCAAATAGTATTGAAAAAGACAAGAATCCAGAAAATAACTTCGTGCTCATCTACAATCCAAAAACCGCTCGCAACGCGAGCATTTGCATTTCACATTAAACGTCTTAAAATATCACCTCCACGAGTCAATTTAAACGAGCAGGTATGCACAAGTAAGTTAAAAGTTCGCCCGTTCGTGCCATTCGTAAAAACACCGGACGAAGCACAAAAATCTATTTACGGATGCTCTAATTAAAAGCGCGGTAAGCGAATAAAACCATTAACCGTGCAAGTTGCGCGCTATAATTTGCATGCTAGTTGCTCCAATCGCAGCGAGAATGTAACGATCCCATTAAATGTGATTGAAACATATTGGAAATACTTAATTGACTTAATAAGTCATTAATCAGGAGCGAGCCGGACGCGGCGTAATAAGAAATCCAAATTTTAATGGGAACTCGCGTCTCGCGCAAGGGCATAAGCACTGTGTTTATGCGAAAGAAAACGCAATTAAAATTTGAAACTAGCCAGTCATGAATGCTAAAAAGTACGGGATGCAAATAAATAATTGGCACGGTGGAACGATGCTAATTTAAATGCGCAACTATTTGCTACCATAAGGCGATTTCCAAAGAGAAGTATCGTATAAGGCTGCGTGCACACGTAGCGGAGCTTTAAGCGAACGCGTTTTCACCAAAATAAACAAATGTGGTTTGAAGTTGGTTAGCGGTTATGTTGGTTAGATTAAAATTGAATTTTAATTTTAACAGAGGGGAGAAACAACTCTGATTATGAAATTAGTATAATTAGAGATCACACTAAGAAAAAGCGAGCTATCACATTTAATTGGTTATGTGCCAAAGTAAACATCTGCATTATGAAATAAAGAAATAGAACAATAAAGAAATGAAGTCTTATAAAAATTTGCTCGAAACGAGCCAAATAAATCTTTAAATCAACACAATTAATATTCCTCCTCGACTTGATTAATTCATAAAAAAAATCTAAATAAAAATCATGAGCTGTAACTTGGTCACTTATTTTAATCATTAATTTCTTTGAAGAAATTCGGCCGTCTATTAATTATGTAAATCCTCGCATCGTGTGCGCTTACTACGTTTTTCCAGGCTCAAAAAAATATTCATAAAAGAATATAAACGACCACTTGTGGTAAATTCTTAACTTGGACGTTAAAATTTATAGAGCAAGTATTAGACCACCGGGTTTTGCCGACACATAAATTTCGTTATAAAATTAATCCAATAATAATTAAAAAAACGCGAAGCGCTTCTGGAACTTTTTGCAGTTTTCCTCGAAGAAATTTAGAAATTACGTACACATTTTAAATGTGCATAAAATATAATGATGGTAATCAGACTGTAATAATATTCATACTCGTACCTACCTCAGCGATAGGCAAATTATCTTTCAGTATATGGGAAATAACGTAACGGCATCAATATTTTTTTAATTAAAAAAAAATTACAAATAATAAATAGTTTGAAATTATTATACCCACAAAATTAATTAATTGTTTAGAAATAAAACAAACAATTTTGCTGTGCCATCAGCCACATGTTACCCACCAATTGGTTTATAGCTTCGGGGAGGTTTTACGAAAATAAAACGTTAGCATGCAGTTGTCACCTGTCTGCTTATCGAACACCTACAGTTAAAACGTGTACCTGTATTATTATTAAAATTTTAGAAAATTTATGTACTTAATATTTCTTTCATAACTAAATATTATTTATTTTGTGAATTTTTCATATAATAGTTTGCAGTCGATAATCGTAGATGTGAAAGCTTTGAAGTAATTGTAAATAAATTAATTTAAAAAAAATTAATACGACTTTACTTTGTACAACGAATTACACGGATGTTGTAAAATATCAGAATCGTCTAAAATGAAAAACTGTAAAAAAGCTATTAAACAAAACCTTAAATATTCGATCCATTACTTTAAACATAAACAAATTGATTATCAACACACACTTGATTATGCGCGTTTAAAAACATTCAAAATTAATACTATCTCATTGTATTGCAAATCTTCCCAACCTAACGTAAGACTTCTTCCGCAATACAAACTGATTTAAAGCCGGAAATTCTCATAAATTTACACAGTTTGCGCTTTCAGCTTTTTTTTTTAACTCGCGCGTACGCTACGAACAATGAACACTGTATTAGATTTTCGGAAAAAAGTATCTTATTATTTGCGTCCACGGTTAAAATTTAAAGCGGCGAAGCGATTCGGTCGGAAATGTCAGCGTGCAATTACGAGATTGCTTGGAGTGTTTCAGAGGACCATTCCGAAAATAAATTCTTTATAAGACAGAATCATGCCAAGGCTACGTTTCAGTTGCAGACGCTGATAAAGGAACTTCATATGTTCTCGGTTAGTTCCACGCGACGAATGCAGTATCTTAATTAACCAGCGGTGCATGACGACGGGTTCATAATGAATTCCTAGCGTTAACGTTTAAGTAAGGGATGACAAGTCGAATTAACACGAGACAATAAACGATATTAGTGTAGTAATCAGAAAGATGATTCTATTATCCTGTTGCAATTTATAATTTTAAGATAGGGACATACAGGACAATTGTAAAAGAATATATTTATAGCAAACATCTACAGGATGTGGTAGGTCGTAATTTATTTACAGTAATAAATCGTTTCCTAATGTGTCAGCAAAAACCGTATGGTATATTTATTTATTATTATTAAGTTCAAATCATGAGAAACGACCAGATAATTAATCAATTAAATTATGAATCAAATTGTGGTAATTAATTTATTGATAAGTTATATTAATTATTAATTACATCAGTGCATACTGTGGAAACTGCTATTCCACCTTAACTTTCCACAGCCATGTCTTGAATTCCCTCTTTTTAAAATTTCAACCCCCATGCAAAGTTTTTCCCGTTTATTTCGTCATGATTTACGCACTAGGCAAGTGATTTATGTGCACCCTGCACTCGTGCCCCTCAATTTCTTTCATTTTCCTCTTTTCCAAAGTCCTTTTTACGAAGAATATTATAAACACATGGCTGTATTTGTAGTAAAGATTTTTTTAAATTATATCTTTTCATCAGTATACATCGTTCGTTTTTCCAAACTATCCACTACCATCGTTCCTAATTTCGTATTTGGTTTAATTCACTAACCCAATAATTCTTCCGTCCCCTTTCTGCATATTTTTTATTTTTTCAGTATATAAATGGCAGCAAGTTATAGAAATAAAACGATTAATTGATTAACGGTAAACTTGTAGTTTCTGGGAACAAGGTGATATTTAACGAATTCTTCTCTTCTCAGCATACATCTGTCGTTAATTTTAGATGTACCGCTCATTAGTTACTATTGGTTCGTTCTTGTCCTATGGGCAATACATAACGTAGTTTAAAATGAATTGAGTTTATTTCAAGCGAAAGAATGGCGCTGACAAAATTATGATTGGAGAAAAATTTGAAAAGATACAAGTATCAGTAGTGGAGTCCAATTGAAGTAAATTGGTGATGATGGAAGTAATAAATGTTTATCATATGATTGTGGGAAAAAGATCGAACAGAAATGAGTAAATGGGAGCAAAGTGAAGTAGATAAGAAGATAAAAACAATATCGATTTGGGCGCCTTGGCAAATCTTATAATAAACACAATGCATGTACCTGTGTAGGAGCCCTGTGTACACAATTACATATATGCAATAAAATATTAATCATTGTGAAAAAAAATGATAAATACGAGAAGTTTCTTAGTATTAGTAATAAATATTTTATTTTTAAATAATTATCGTTTAGGCTCAGTTGAATTTATTAAAAGCTGAAAACTACTAGTTTTCACGTGCCACTGGTAAGATCAAAATGGATATAAATTAAATACCATTTGATTAATATGAATTGAAAAGGTAGTGAGTGGAAACATTACGTAGTTTTTGGGGGCAAAATTTTAGTGGTTAATGTGCATACTACATACAACGAGTAAACGAAGTGCGTGCCCTAATTTTATTATCAAATAAACAACAAACAACAAAACTACCAAATATTTTTTCTGTAAAAAACATTTTTTAAGCGATTTAAAAAATTTCTGAAAAAAATTGTTTGCATGGAACAATAAAATTTCTTATAATATCGAGTGTAAATACATTTACATCACAAACAAAAAAATGACACTGATATCTTTTTGTTCGACCACCTAATGGTAAACAAACTTTTAAGAAATTGTTTGTTTACATCTATAAAAATTACGAGTGTTTAAATTTAAAGTGGGCGCCAGTATTGCCAATTGAACACTGAAACTTACACAAAACTTACGATTTAAAAACAATAGCAAGGTTATCAAAAATTAGCTTACCCACTTAGTAGTAAATTAAACTTCTGTCATCCATTCACGAATGTTTCACGTTCACAATTTTATAACACGCATAAATTCTACTAAGTTTCTCTCGGTAAAAAGTTTGAATACCACAAGGGGGTGTGAGGGTGGGGAATCAAAGTCATGCCCAATATTACCACTCTTGTTACCCCCATTGGGTTCACCAAATTTTGAGTTCAGATTTTTTTATCGCCCTAGGCCGATGCCTAGGGCGATGGTTGCTCGCGATATACTTGACGTTTAAAGAATTTTTAGGTTAATGTTTAGATTTCATGTTTCAACGAGCGATGATTTCGGTAGGTGAGCGAACGTAAGACTGAATTAGGCGTGGTTACTGACCTTACTTAATATTAAAGATGTGAGATTTTTACGTAATTTTTTTTGATTAAAACGGATCTCAAACGCAGTTCAATATCACCCAATTTAATTAACGTCGGATTAATCAACTTTTGATTTAAAAAAATACGTATACCTAGTTTTCAGTTAAAAATAAGTTTGTATCCTTTAGTGAGTGTCTTCACTTGGTCTTTGCCGTTAATCTAATTAAGTTAATCAACCGTTTATGTTTGTGGTTTTATGTTGCGTTATTTTTTACGGCGTCTTTTTTAATCGAGCCATCACCTCTTCCCATTTTCAAGAAATTTCCATTTTTTTTTATTGGAAAACAAGAAGAAATCATTGGGAACCAGATCTAGTGAATATAGTGGACGAGGCAGTAGTTCCTGATGGAGAAACACTTTTTTCTTCAACAAAAAGTGGAGGCGTTTTTCCTTAATCAAGTGTCAGCAAATCAACTAAAAGTAGGGAAAAATGATGGAAAGCTGAAAGAAGTTTGGTTCACTTTCTTAAAGTATTTATTATAAGATAATGCACCTAAAGTATTCAGTTTGATAACTTTGTTGAATTTGTATAATTTTCACTATTCTAGCAATATCACCCAGAATAATAATTCCGGCTTTACGTTAAATAAGAAAATAAATGATTGGTGCTAATCCTGGTGAAGTTTGAGAGGCGAAAATAAATGTTTTGTGCAAAATAGTTTTATTTCAATCGGCAAGTTTATTGTTTATTTTTAAGGTTTGTAATTATGCTTTCCGTTCTTGGAAAAATGCATTTAAATTATTACAGAGTGGTTGCAAAACTTAGATTGGAAAATGGCAAAAGAAAAAATAAACTATTTGTTATTTTTAGATAATGCCCGACCTCATCCGATTAAAAAATATAAAAACTTGTTTTTGCCCCATGATTGTACATCAACTTGTCAATCACTAGACCAGGGGATTATTAAAAATCCTAAATTTATTACCGAAGTAAGTTAATTAAGACAAGCCATTGGATGCAGTTTACTTCACAAAAACTGCTTGGGACCAAGTAACCAAAGAAACTGTTAAAAATTTCGGAATTTAAGCTTGAAAATATGCAATGAGAAGACCAGTTAACTGAGGATGGGTTGGTTTGGGTTGGGTTGGGTTGGGTTGGATTGGGTTGGGTTCGACAACCTTTTGAGTCGGAAGAGTCAAAAATTACAATTCACAAAATTTCAAAGTTTTTAAAGAGCCACAAATTTTTCCCTTGCCAACAATAAAGAGTACTCGCATAAATAAAATTTTTTGATAAAAAGAAACTAATCTATTCATTCATGAGAAAAAATATCTATTTATATCTTCTGCCAAAAGAATTATTTTTTCTTCAAAACAAACCAATCCTTCTACCAAAACATGGGATGGGTTTCCCTTTACTTGCAGTTTTAGATTCAGCTCATTTAATTTCGGTGTGACATCCACCATAAAGCAACATTTTTGGGGGAGGGGTGCAGTGAAAAGCGAGTACAAGTGGCAAAGAGATAAAATCGGTGCTTAATTAATGGATTCAGAACGATTTTTAAATGTTTTTTTTTTTCGATAAAATAAATAATATTTGCGTATGGAACTAAAGAGCCGCAGCTTCAAATCCAAAGAGCCGCATGTGGCTCGCGAGCCGCAGGTTGCCGACACCTGCCCTAACCAATCAACTTAAACGTTTTTCCGAAAATCACGGAGATACAGAATCTTTCCAACGTATCTATTATATTTTGTATCTATTTTGTAAGGTAACAAATCTTTTTTTTTCATAAGTTTTAAGTTTTTTGTTTATTATAAAACATACATATATGTTTTAATGTCCCAATTTCTTTAATTACAGTTCATTTCCCCTATAAATGGTTGTCGGTAGTCAATACCTTGTCAATTCTTATCAATTTAATTTATGTTTAGATCCTCTCCATCTTCTCCCATAATTCTTCTCCAATCTTTTCCTTTTCTCATCCATCAAGAACTTGTTGGATTTCTCTTCGCTTCCGCACCTGTACCATGCTAGTGTTTTTCGTCTCCTATAGATCTCCCTCCCCATAAGTATTTTGACATCCTCCCCTCCACTTTTATCCTTTTGTATTTGACGTTGTCCTTTTATCAATTTTGCATGACTTTCTTACTTACTTGAACCTTTTCGATGCAGGGTACAGCGTAAATAATTTGTGTCATGTATCTCATTTGGTTATTAGGATGTTTTTAAATTTAAATAAGTCAACCAGTTCAACTAGGCAATACTGATTGTTGTCTTTCTAACTGTATTTCTTAAACGTTTGCGTTTTATTACAATACTGTGCGATGACTGTTTCTTATTTTGTAATTAAGTTTTCTTCTTCTAAATTTTGTTGCCTGGAATTTATTTATGTTTCCAAAATAAATAACGTGGATACATTTTTGAAAACCACGTGGGTTCCTTGTAGAATATTTTAAGTTACAACACCTCTGAATGTAGTTATCATTATATTTTGAAACAATTAATTCACGACACGGAACATTGAACGCCATGAGTTTATTACATTATTGGTTTATTATCATCAGAACAGTCTCCGGATATACTATTCTGTTAACCTGAGTCGCGTTAGGCAACTAGTGAAATTAAACTTCATGGCGACCACATAGACGGTATATATAGATGGTGCCGAGCCAAAATCCTGTGAACTGCGCAATGCAACTAGAGTAATTAAGCTTTATGGTGCCCACAAATATTCATAGATACTGACGTATTGTGAATCATTTATGCCCGGTTTCACAAACGATTGTCAAATGGTGAATTAGTTAACGACTCGATATTGCTTGTGAAATCCAAAACAATGGTAATTTTTCTTTTAACGGTTCGTCAAGGTAATGAATCGTCAAATATTTGACGATTGATTAAAGACTCAATAACGAATCGTACAATTTTTGACGATTCGTTAACAAGCTGTTAACGGCCGATTAGCGTTTGTGAAACCGGGCATTAATAATATGTTATGGTAGGTTTCCTATTTTCCATTGAACGAACCGTTTGTTTAATAATCATTGATTTTATACATTCGGTTATGGGAATTTTGCTGTGTCAGTGTCTGGCTTCAATGAGTGAATTATTTTATAAGATTGACTGGCAGTTATTTGCATATTTTCTTACTTTGGACGAACCTCTGTCGTATTCAATTACAATTTATTTTCACATTTGTCATTTATGCGCGTAGAAAGTTTGGCTTCATGACAGCGTTGAAACTTTCTGGCTTCGGTGAGGTGTTAACGTATTGTAAATTGTCTTACAATATTTCATAGCGGTTTTTCTGTCTATTTTCTTTCATTGGACGAACAGTATTCAACCATTATTTTTATATTTATTTAATTTCGGTCATGGAAACATTGCTGCGTCCGCAAAGTTTGTTAGTCATCGTTATAAGTTTTTTTATGCCTGAAACTTCTCCACCCCCTGTCTTTGCCTGGCCCCAAGTGTGGTTCGAATAGGACTTGGGGATTGGAGCAGTACTCGCTAACAATTCCATCGATAAGTGTTCACGAATATCATCGCGAATGATTACTACTGACAATGGTCTTGATTTTTTTGTATTACGTGGGGATGGTTGGGTCGTTTGATATCTCAAAAATTGGGGGCAATATTGCTTTCTATGTTGCTACGCCGCATTCGAGATATTCCTTAATATAATAGGTCTTAGCTATATATGCGTATTTCATTGTGGATCCTCGTGAATTTCTCATACGCTTTCCCTTAATAATTGGTCGTCTGGACTTCGTAAGCGGAAATGACTTATTACGCGAATCATAGTTCCTCTGTCCATTTTCGTGCATTGTTTTACAATATTTTACCATAATTTTTCTGCGTAATTTTTTTTAGTTTTTGTCACTTTTTGATTTATTTTGAATCGTTTTGGTATATTTTATAGCAGTTTTTAGTCTTTTTATTTTTAAATGTTCCCTTACTTGTAGCAGCCTAAGCTCTTCGAAATAAATTTAAATACTAAAACAAGTATCGCCCTCTTAAAGATTAAATATCTTTAATGCACATTTGATACAATATGTACTACTGCTGTTACGTAAGTGTGATTTCTCAAACATGTTTTGTTTACGTTCGGCATAAAATTAATTTTCAGAATAATTTTGCTGTTGTCCTTAATAATTTGGAGAAACAAACACCAGTTATCTACAAACTAACGACGTACTAATAATACACACATTTACTTTTCAGAGTAATACGTGATGCTAATTTATATACAACCAATTAAGTCAGTTCCAGATAACGTCTTAAACGTACAAGAAACATGTGCTCACTCGATAAAAATGCTACAGCTATGAACCCACGCATTTTCGGTTCATAATTCGAAACTCGCCTTAATTATGTCATAAGCGAGGGCTTGTTTAAAAATGATAACAATCTCAAGCTTTTACCCTTAAATCGCCCTGTGTCACAATAATAGCTTATTAAAAAATCTCGCATTCACTAATCTCATTGTATATTCATAATATAAATACTTATGGTGTTAAACGTCCATGCGCGCATTTGAATGGCCATTGTGCTATTTCTAAAGGCGGCGTCGTAAAATTTTTGTTTACGCTGCTATTTGGCATGTATAGCATTCCGGCGAGGCGAAGTAACAGCAAACGGAAGCCAAGCATGGGAATCGACCCGAGACCTTCGCCGGCGCTGGAAAAAAAAACACCGCGTTCCGCCAAATTCGACGACGAAACGACGGACAAGTATCAAACATCCATGTCGGAATAATAAACATTCGGGAGCGTAAAATGCGCCTGTTTCGCGCAAATAGATATTTCCATGCGGAAAATCGGCAATAATTAATTAGAATACGGAAACGCGAGTCAATGCTGATAGTGAGAGCGGAACCAACGCGTCGGTCGATTCCCATAACTGTAATGACCGTTTCAGTTTTTCCGGCGTCAAAGCGAGTAATAGAAACAGAACGGGATTATTCATGTGAACGTTGCCAGGTCCGGCGCTAGTTAAATTATACGAAATAATGTAAAATTATGGATTCACAACATGTATAATGAATAAGAAATTTTGAAAAAATTATTAAAATTGTAAAAAAACACGAGAGTACCAGCCCAAGGATTTAAGATAATTTTGATGAACAATTTTAAAGGTGGTACGCTGGAGAATTAAGGTATAATATTTAAAGTAGATAACAAATTATTTAAGCAAATGTCCAAACCACTTCAATTCCTACTCTTCAATACTTCATACTTAATTTTTTTGTTAACAACTCCTATGCACATGTGTAATAATAAAACTACAAATGAACACAAAGAAAACAAAAGTTATTATTAGTATACTCAGTGACATATAAACTGCACCACCTAGAAGGGGTGGGAATTTTTGGACCAAATTTGGCAGGAATAACGGACTACCAGTCCATGGAAATAGTTGATTAAAATTTGAAACCCAATCATCAAGTAGTCATGGGATTTTTGACGTTTGCGTCATTTTTTAGAGGTGGTGATAGACAAGCAATTATCGAGTCATTTTTTGAATTTGAAGAGGCACTGGGGCTCAAAGACGAACCAATGAACTTCAAGATCGCCGCTTAAGACTAATAGCCTTGAGAGACCGATTCTCTACAACTAGATCAATAGCTGATCAATGGTTAGGTGAACAAGGTCGTCGGATAGGCTTGCGAACAATTTATCGTCGAATAAGAACCTTTGGCTTGCTGTCTTACCGCTCACATCTTGTGCTACCCCTCACTGCTTAACATCGCCAGGAACGTTTGGCCTGGTGCACGGAAAGACTTCAATGGAACTTGGAGTGGCATCGAGTTGTCTTTAGTGACGAATCGCGATTTTGTTTAGGAATGCATGATGGTCGGATGACTGTTAGACGAAGACGTGGAGAAAGGCGCAATTTTTCGATTGCGAGGCATGTTCACCAAACTGTGGGGTTGATGGTGTGGGGTGCTATTGCTTACGGCAGTAGGTCACCCTCGCTCTTCATTCGGGGCAGTATGACCGCCCGACGCTACATTGACGAAGTGGTAGAACCACATGTTCTTCCATATCTTCGAGGGCTGGCAGACCCACTTTTCCAGCAAGATAATGCACGACCTCACGTAGCACGGGTTTCTCTTGACTTCATTGAAGAGGCCAATGTTAATCTATTGTTAATCCTTGGTCGCCAAGATCTCCCGATTTGTCGCCCATTGAGCACGTGTGGGACATGATGGGTAGAAGATTGAGGAATCTACCGAACCCAACGTTGACAATAGAAGCTCTACGGCATGAAGTACACGCTGCTTGGGATGCCATACCCCAAGAAGACATTGATCACCTGCTGGAATCAATGCCAAGGCGGGTCAATGAGTGTATCAGAAATAGGGGCGGACCAACACATTATTAAAGAAAAATCAAAAAGATGAAGTGTTTTCTTTATCAAATTTTAATCAATTGTTACCTTAGACTAGTCCAATGTTTCTGCCAAATTTGGTCCAAAAATTCCCACCCCTTCTAGGTGGTGCAGATTATATGTCACTGTGTGTATGTGTATGTAAGTATTTGTCCTTTGATCCAGATAGTATTTTTATGAATTAATGTAATAACGTCGCGATTGATATTTGTAAGTTCCAACCACATATCACTGCCCTAATAATAGCGAAACATTTAAAATATGAAGAGAAATTATTTCGAAATAACGTAAAACCAAATTACAATTTTGATACAACATTCTTAACGATGACTCTACATCGTGATTTAATTAATAGCTGCGAAAAGTGCACACATTGCAAACGATGGGAAAAGAATGTCGATCATCTAGAGAATTTCTAGGAGACCCGTGGCCGAAATAATGATTCACATTCTCTTGAGCGCTGGAGTTACGTTAATGATGCTGACAAAGATAATATTTGATTCGCATATTGCGACAAACTTATCGACAGAAACTAAAAATAAAATTGAATTAATTCGTTCATTCCTGAAAATAAAACGTAGTGTAATAAGTAGCCATCGCCCTAGATCCATCCCTGAGTTTCGCTACATGAATAACAAATAAGTAGGAGTGCGTATACGTTCGTGATAATAAACATCACAATTCGTTTTATGGCACACTACTTATTTGTGCCATTATCATAAATGTCACATTAGTCTCAGACGCTGCGTGTTACGCATTAGGCGATTGTCGATTGAATCCAGGAGACAATTTTATTGTGCAACACGGATATACGGAGCCATATACAGACTGTTCGTGAAAACGTGTTTTCCAAAGGAGTGCAATATTTAAATTACCTTTCTCGTGAAATATTGTACATTAACATTAACATTACACAACATTTATTGATAAACTTATTCGCACAAAATAATCTTAAATCTATTAAGTTTGATTTAACTTTATTATGAAAATACCGTTAAGTTGTTATTTGGCCTATAAAACTGA
This sequence comes from Geotrupes spiniger, assembly GCA_959613385.1. NCBI lineage: Eukaryota > Metazoa > Arthropoda > Insecta > Coleoptera > Geotrupidae > Geotrupes > Geotrupes spiniger. The sequence goes on along the minus strand of OY390735.1, from coordinate 10,302,088 downwards.
CCTAGGTTGCGGTGCCAAATAAGATAAATTGCTTTTGTATACACAAGTTTATTTTTAATTAATTATTTCATCGAGTTATAAAATGTTAACGAGCTTCGGGAATGAATTATATTGCAAAAAAGTTAAAATGAATCGGTTTTGTTTGTACGCCGCAAATTACAAAATTGGAATAAAAATGTTAACAAAGTTATTTCATTAAATTTATTTTTTTTAACAAGTTCGAATTAAGGAAATCGGTTCCATTTGATTTATTATAAGTTGAAATTATGCATCGATTAGCCGAGATTTAAATAACAGATGCAATTTAAAACAGTTATGTGACTCATAAATACATTTACTCTTCTACATACACAAACATATTTACAAATATTTACATACAAGCATGAAATATAAATTTATAAAAATGCCAATTATAACGTAACATATATAAAATTTGCCACAATGATGTTAATCATGCACAAAATGCAAGTTAGATTAATTAAACAAGATTGCAAGACGGACTCAGTTGGGATTATTGGCCGTTTCGCCTTCGCTAATATATTAAAGTTGAGAAACTCACCATTTGCACACATTGTAGTAATTGTTTTGATATTGATCAAGATTTTTTTCTTGTCGGCTCTTGTCACTGTGAGAGGAACTATAAATGAAAATAATCTACGGCTCGAAACACGTGTCATATAAACATAACTAATAGTTCAAATATAAAATAAAAGTAACTAATATATTGCTACGTGAACGTGCCAATTAAAAAGGGTCTACTGGTAAAAAATTAGGCCACACCGACCTAAATTCGTGGTCACTTAATTTTTGCTCGCTTAAGACTAGTTCTTAGATGATGGATGTGTCTTGCTGTGGAGGTGATTTTTACAGGTTGTACCAATGATTAGCGTTTGCGGAAGTCACCATCATAGCGAAAACCCAGCATTAATTTAAAAAAGTTCGCAAGAGCAATAATAAAGGAAGCTAGTCGTATGGGATTGAAAATAAACAAAGAAAAAACAAATAACATATGTGGGGGAAGATGCAAGGAAGGAGATGCACATAACCAGGGATCAGTAATAGTAACTGTAACAGCAATAGTTTCGAGAGAATAGATCACTATATAGTTATATACTTGGGATTCATGATCACATCTATAGCTGAAATGCCCAAAGAAATCAAGTAGATACAAAGCATAATAAGGCTAACGGTTTATATGAAGGAGAGTTGCAGGCAAGAGGACGAAAAACGACAGATATGCGAACGTAAACTGCTGATGCGAGTATATTGGGGAGCGAAGGAAGAGCATCAGTGGAGGTGGAGGATAAATAAGGAGGTAAAAGAACTTTTCCATGAACCAAAAATCACAACTAAACTCAAAAATAAAAATTAGGAGAGATGGTTGGGTCATATGGAAAGAATACAAGAAGGAATACTTCCAACGAGCACAACGAATAGGATGCAGGACGAAAGAAAGAGGAGATATACCAAGAAGAAAATAACTGGACGAGGTAGCTGAAAGTGATAGTGAGGGATAGAGTGAAGAAATGGAGCACGAAGATGGAGAATACGAGATAATGGAGACAACGAGTCTAAACTTGGCTCGTAAGATGTCTGTCAAGCTAATTATATATTATTTTTACATGCTCAACATTTGATTATTGCTTCTTGTATTTTTAGAATTAAAAATAATATTTGAGCGAATGTCGTCTTGGACTGATATCTCTGCAATTTTATAATTGAACCTTGATGGGCAGTGGTAAATCTACGTAATCCTTCTAAAAGTGTTATTGTGTTTGTTTGTGTTGTATTTATCAGTTCGTTTCGGGCTATGAAGAAATTCTTATCAATTCTTCTGTTTTTATTATTTAATTGACATTTTTCATGATGGCCTGTTGCGTTGGGAAAAATCCCAACCCAAACTTTGAAGCAATACATCGTCATTATTATTTGGCTGCTAATCACTTGATGGTAGCTATATTTGTGTGCTTGTTATTGCATTGGATTCTCACCTTATCACAAGACAAGAAGACAAGAAAACATTTGTATGACGTTAAACGCTTAGTTTATGAGACTAGAGACATTTGATATCAAGTGAATGAAGGATGATGCAGGTTGCTTTAAGCCTACTTTCCCATAGCTTGTTATTATTGACCGTCAATCCGTTTTCAAACTACAATGACCGGAAAGGTGCACATAAACAGTTTTTAAAGAAAATGTGTTCATCCACAAAGTTACACTTTATGTCTCATGAAATGATACGTTGTTATCACTTATTACATTATTTTCAAATTTGTTCACTCCGAGTTATGAAATAATTTCCAATGTTTCCAATTGATTACGACGTCTGGTGACTTAACGCAAACGATGCACGAGATACTGTTTTTTGTGTAGAAGTTGCGGATGGATGGAAACACTTGTGGAGAAATGTGGTGATATAGGTTTGGATGAGGTGGAGAGAAAGAGAGAGAGATTGGATGAGATGCATAAGGGAGTCAGGGGTGGATACATTAAGGAAGCTGACGGCCATAAAAGAAGATTCCATGCGAGCGAAAAGGATTTAAAGATAAATAATGGAAATGAGCTCGGAGGAGGCACAAGGAGATGGCACAAGAATAAATCGAATATAAAATGTGTTGCTAGAATGTGAATGTGAATATGTCAATAATTTTTTTTACTGCCAGTGGATCCTCAACGTTTTTTTGGATTGGTTCTCACCTCATAGAAGTGAGTATATGGTACCCACATAATGGTTAAATGAAACAAAAAGATCGCTTTTAGATCGCCACTGTAGCGTTTATAAACAATTTCTGAATTATCGCTGATGCAACTTACAGGGAATGCGACGGGGATTATATTACAAATAATGAGGCCCGATTCGGTGAAATGCAACTTTGCAAGAAAATATGGCTAATGACTGGTTTATTGTAGGTTCTGTTTGCTTAAATTTTGTTTGCTTAAATTGTGTTTGCTTAATATTCACAAAAATCGTACCACGTCCTTTGACAAAGAAATATAAAAATCAATAAAGGATTTTCGACACTCTGTATACACACACATGCATGCCCACAAGAAACAAACTATAATTCATTAGCAATAAATTACCTATGACAATGCTACATGTCCATACAAGTAAAATCAATTAAATGCGGTGAACGGCGCGATTCCGGGTTGAAATAACTCTGAAATCATTGTTTTTACAACAATGTGACGAAAGAACACGTAATTTGTGCAATAACTCGGCAAAAAGACAACTCAAATAATCACTTGAAGCACACGTAAGCAGCAGAAAGAACGAGCAATAAAGAATAGACGAAACGTAATTATATGACGTATTGCGATTATTTATCATGAATTGCATAGGAGTGGTCGTTTTACGAGAATATTAACGGGTCGTTTCACGCGCATTTTTCTGTTTGTTTCGTTTTTCTTGTTTAGTGTATTTTTCTGCAGTTGGCGACTAAATGAATTTAAAACGTTTCGTTTTATTTTAATTTAGCATTTTTTTCTTCGCTTCATTGATTGTCGATCATGTTTTATGTTACCGGACAATAATAAATAAACAAATCGCCTAGACGAGAAATAAGTGGCTTCATAAATTATGACATTTCATGTACACTTCATTTTACTCGCATTTACGTAATCGTAACTTAACATGATCCAACTAACAAATAACATTAACTTATTTTTTCTGCAATAAACACAAATTGCTGAAAGAAGATTTGACACCTGAACCCGAACCACGAAGTGCGAAGCAGAAGCGTTAGAAACAGTGCGTAGGCGTGATTCCTTGAGAGGGCGGTGGCTACAATTGTAAATACTCGTCTTGTTTCTTCATACAGAAACCGCCAAATCGTTTTTAATTTAATCGTGTAGTTCGTGCATATAAAATTTTAGCATAATTCGTAAAGTTTCACATTACGTAAAATTTGCTGTTGCCGCCTGGACAGTCAAATATAACAACAGCGTACTTTTAAATAAACAAAATTCTTAAATATAGAACATTTCTCACGATGACAAAACTCCAGAATAAAACGGTCACGCTTTGTGCAACACCAAAGCTAGAAAAACAAGTGACTCGAACTGAAATAAATTGATTATATTGCTTTCAGAAAATTCGGGGGGTAAACCGTAGGGGCCACAGGTGATTTCTTGGGCGCGTTCCGCATAAAAGGCCCGTGTATTCCTTAAGAAAATTCGAAGAATACGCAACACACGTGCACGACACGCTTACGTTGTAAAATACATTACATTTGACAGCGGTGGACTTTTAGGTATTCGAGATTCTTGGTATTAAGTTACGACGCAGCGCAACCGTGTGTCGCAATCATAATTCACGGTAATTACGGACGCAATTACGGCGACGTATTACGCGAAGAAAAACGAATCGTGGCGTGAAAATAAATTATTTATACGATTTTGTAGGCAGCGCTATATTTAAGTGGCGAGAATGCGATTTTTTAAAAATAGTCGTGGTTTTAAACTTTAAATATCTCGTAAACAAGTTGCCGAAATCATATGGGCGCTCTTGTTACCTACTTCGACCGGTTGTGCAAGTAGAGGAAAGAAATAACAAGCTATTATGGATTTTTCCCGAATGATTTTCTTGGTTCATTGTGGAACGCATTATCGTGGATAAGGTCTTGCCGTTAGGGCAGGTACTTTTAAAGTTTAAAGCGCCATACCTTCGCCCTTATGTACGGGGGTAGTTAGTGAGTTTCTTACGTAAGTTTAGGTAAGGTTGCAGCAGCTGACGATGACGGTCAGTGTCCGGATTTAAAATCCACCCGAAGTTTTAATAATAGTCGAACATATGATCTGAGAAGTGTGAGAACCGATGTAGAGGTTTCTTCAGTGTTTACCTGGATCATATGATCGGTGCCTTGGCGACCTGGTCATATGTTAAACCTACCTACTTAATATTTATTATTAAGAAAATTGCAAAATAATAATAATAATTAAATAAATAGTTATTTATTATAAAAGACGATAAAATTGTACTTTATCTTTGAGAGCGTTTTTTAGCGTCGAGACCCTAATTACGTTCGAGAAGATAATGAGACTTTATCGTCGTGTGTAATACTTTTTTTTATAGGAAATTAAAATTTCAAAGAAAATTACAATTTTTGGCACAAAAATCGCAATTGCGTTGTCCGTTACTATGGATTACTCTGTCAGCACCTCTGTACAATTGTCAAAACAAACAACTTACAAGTTGTGGTGTTTGTTGTTGTTTCTAATAACTATAATTGTGTACAATTAATGTCGTCGTTAACCCTCCCAATTAATATGTTCGAATTTCCAAATTTAACTGAATAAAAAATTTAAATCATTTTATCTACCCTTGCTGTTAAAATGTTACTTTATTTACCCTTGTGGTTAAAGTGCTACTTTATCTACTCAAAAAAGTTGATAAAAAAATAGTTTAACACCTGCTAAAGAAAAAAATAATTTGTTTTAGAAAAACATTTTTTTTTGCATACCGTTCACACAATTGCAGTGAAATGAAAATTGAGCAACTAAACAAAAATAATTAAAAATTAACTAACCTTAATTGTTTTGATTTCAATTTGAAAATCAGTAGTTGAAATAAAAACATACGAAGTGGTTCGTTTCTTCTGTTTTTGAGATTTTCCAGAGGCAGTAAAGTACATCAAGTTTTCTGAATTAATTAATAAGTTGCAATAAATCAGATACACTGGGATGTTGTAATATATTTTGTTTTGGGTTTTCCCTCCTAAATACGGCCCATATGCGATGTAGTACGTTCACAACTCTTATATCACAATTTTAACAAATTTGATTAATTGCAATATATTTAAAATTTTATTCCTGTTTAATCGATTTATCGATCTATCGATCTATGAATCTGTCTATTTGTCAATCTGTCAATTTATCAATGTATCAATGTATCAATCTATCAATCTGTTAGTCTGTCAATCTGTCAATGTATCAATCTGTCAATGTATCAATCTGTCAATGTATCAATCTATCAATCTATCAATTTGTCAATCTGTCAATCTATCTACTACTATCTATTTACCAATCTATCAATCAAACCCTTGTTTTTCATTTATTTAATTAAATAAATAAAAAAATGATCTTTAACATTGCTGAGTTTGGGCAATTTGGAATAAAATAATCAAATAGTTTAGAAGTAGAGTGAGTTATGGCATAACCACCGTTAGACTTGTATTCGGATATCAAATAATTAAAAAGTCGAAGATTAATGTTTATCTCCATTTCTGACAAAACTCACACATAAGTAAATTTGATTATGAGAATATTTATTTTTACGGATCAATTGTCTTATCTAGAAGTCCAATCAATTAACATTAAATACTTGCGGTTTTCAGTGTTGAGAAACGAATTTCACAAAAGTTTTACGTTAACTTTTAATTTTCAGATAGCGTTATGAAATCTCATGGGATTTTGTTAACTATGGAATTTTTAAGCACGATTCAAAACTGCGCGTAAACCAATTAACAACGTCTGCAGCGAAGTCAAATACCATGAATGGCATGACTCCATTCATCGCAATGGGACTCTCCATTCTCATTGGTCAAAACAATAACATGATCGTCCGCCTACGCAATTTTACATGATTTCAAATTCAATATGTCAAACATTAGCCCGATTTTCTTGCGAATTTACGTTTACAGCCCTATTATCTAGGATTTGAGGCATACATTAAAATAATCCTTTGTAAAATAATTTGATTACGATTAATGTAATTGAATTGCATGCCTTGGAGCTGGATTTTTGTTACATGAAATTCGTAACATTTACTTCCACTTCGATTTTTCCTTTACAACTCTTGATGCCGATATTTTGTTTAAATAAAATGATACGACTCCATTCTTTGCAATAATTTGATTACAATTAATGCAAGGTAAATATTTTCACTAAATTTGCACGTAAGTCATCTAAAACCTTAACTGAACATATCGAAATGGCTTAAATTATTATATAATTTATTGAATTGTATGTCTCGGAGTCGGAACTCGATTTTTGTTACATGGGATTCATAACATTTCCCTCCACTTCGATTTTTCTTTTACAACTCTCGGTTGCAATATTTTGTTTAAATACATGCATTTGTACTGTTATGATTCAAATGAATTTTGACATCAATCCTGCACCAAATATCCTTGTTCTTGGCATTTTTACACTTTGTGTCTGCAATTTGATTTAAAACCAGGAATTAATGCATCGTTTTTGTTCCCCTTATCTCTTTCTAATTGTACACGAAATGTCATGTACTTTGTAACTCGTTGTTACAGCTTCTTTTATTATTTTCTAAATATTTTTTATGCATTTTCATTAAATAATTAATAATAATCAAAGGGTGTTTTTAAATCTGACTTTGTTCACCAATTAAACCTCAGTTTCTCTTTTATTTAAATTAAAGATTAATAAAAGGACAATGTCATTCGCTTGACTCATCTAAACTGGATTAACAGAAACATATTTCCATTGCGCAGGAAGTCGATTTCCATAATTGGAATTCTTCCAACTTCAATGAAGATTTCAGTGACATAGTTTAAATAAATAATTTTGGTTAGGCTGGCATCTGATCGATAACAATAACAGTAATATTTAGTTAACAACATTTTATTTACTAAAAACATAGTTTTGTGGGGGGGGGGGGGGCTCACAACATTTCGAATTATTTTCCTCCAGTTTACATCTGACCTAACCTAGTTATTTACCACCAAATAACTTCACCAAGTCGGAAAATTGCATGTGGTTATGGGGTTAAATTTCGCCGATTTGGAATCTGGCACCAAGTACTAAAATAAAAATATATTGCACAAGTGATGTAGACTTTTAAACCAGCTGGGCCTCTTCCAACTTACAGGGTTACTAACCTTGATCGAATGCAACGACATACCACGTAAGTTTTGTGCAGCTCGTAAAACATGATTTTTTTATAGCGTTTGAAATTTCTTGCCGGTGATTTGATAAAGCTACGTTCATAAACTCGGAACTATAAAAATATTTATTACGTTGTTAGATGAAAATAGTGACGATATATGAGCTCTTCAATTTTTGTGAAATGGTGGATGACGAAGTAGAAAAACTTTATTTTAAAAAAATGAAATTCTAAATAATCAGGGTAGTTATTAATGGGTCATCTTTAACCCAATCGATAATAAAATTATTCGGTGACCCTTGCCTTAATTTGTGCCTGACACAGTAACCATGCCACATAATCACATCACGCCGGCGCGAGTATTGATTCCGCGTAAAATTATTAGCGAATACTCCGTGCATTCCGTGACACGTCTGGCAGGAACGATTGTCTTCCTATACAGTAAATAGTTCCAGTATTTATCGATGTGCCTGAGCGACGACACGCAACGTTTCGCTAGCAAGGTGCATTAAATCTCGCGGAAAATCTCAAACATTCGGTGACCTAAATGTCAACCGGTTGCGAACTTTGACCTCGTGTGCGAATTGAGAACGCACTTGAGCTCTTTACATTTTAACAACGGCGGGTCTTTGTTCGAGAATTGGAGTTATCCCATTTTGCGCCGCGTCGGCTGCTCGAGATCGTCGCGCACTTATTGTTCGTTTGTAGGTAAAATTTCGAAACGACGGCGACGACGACGCGATACGATAAACAGATGTTGTATTTGAAATTTTCCCACACCTTTCCCACATGCGCAGGTTATGTAATAATAGTTGTGCTTCGGACCGAACCAGTTCAAGAATGTTACGCACAAATTCGTCGAAAAAGCGAGTTAATTTCACTGGGAACATGTTGTTGAATTTGAAGTGCCGATTAACGAATTCATGGCTATATTAATATCTTAACTAATTTCCACTTTTAAATCTTAATTAATATTTTTTTAACTCCGCCTGTATGGCAATTGGGTGGATTGAGTAGCTCAATGACTATACTGCCGGTCCTAAGCCCGGATAAAGGAGGAAGGTTCCAGGGTCAGGCTAGCACCCTTCCTTGGGTAAAAATAAATTAAAGCTCACAGAAACGGACATATAGATGAATAGACGTTGGACGCCCCAGGAAACGATGGAGCGAGAGCCTCATGCATGGACGGTGATTAAACAGGCGACTTGCCTGAAATTAAGAAAGAAGAAGAAGAAATTTTAATGTTAAATCAAGCATTTTTTACTGTGTCACTTGATTTGATCCATTAAATCCTAATTCCAATAATGCACAACAATTTTTAGCTTTGCATGAAAAGTTTGTGTGCTGTTATGTGATTATAGAGGTCTGCGTTGGCCGACTGAATCGTTATCGTTGAGAGTTGTAACGTCTTGACAGTCGTCGATTCGGAAGCCGACGGATAGTTACAAGGCTTGACAGTACCGACTTAGTGAAAGCAGACGAAACACAGACTGTGGTCACATAGCAGCACGAGTGTGAGGGTATTGACTTCTAGATGGATTGACAGAAACTGTTCGAAGACGAAACAGCTGTCGTCACGGCAGAATTTTTTGTCCAATCTGTATTATTACTTTTTGTCGTAAAAAATCAACTTGTGATGCTTGTAATCTGCACTCGGTATTGTTCTACCTGATACCTGACAGCTCATCTCCATTTTGATTTGACTCTATGAAAATTGTGTATTGTGAACCAACCTATTCGTCTCGTCATACTGATTTTTCAACGATGAGATATGTTGTGTTGAGCTTAAGCAGAAAATATGTTAAGTCATCGGTATACTTCAGGTACCCAATGAATATATCCGGTGAATACAATGGAACAGATTGATTTTACAGTTTTCTAAGAATTGTCGTAATTCACCTAAATTTAATTTGGAAAACAAAACAAAAAATTAAATTAAATTAAAGAAATTCTCGAACTCGTATATCTGACCCTCGTATATCTTGCAATCTCAGTTTCCACCCCGTGATTAGAAATGTTATTAAAATTGGCATATTTCATGTGATGTTAATTTTAATAGTTTTCAATTTTTTTTGTTTTCTAATTTATATGTTTTAAAATTTTAAACAAAATAGGCATTTTTTCGCAGTTTAGCAACGTGATTTTCTTTCCTCATTTTTTGCGAATTTTGCATTTTATACAAATTTGAAATGCTTTCCTGATTTTCTCTCTCCACGCAACAATTATTGCATCTCAACCCAACACATCCCAACCCAACCCAAGCCAACTGTATATTCAGGTGATTTCGTATTTATAAATTTTATAGTTAGACTTTTTGAATTTTTCCAATTTTGACATTAATTTCAGCGATGTTTAAATTCAAAAAACAATTTTGTTGCATTTTAGGTAATTATTTTTAATGTTTTGTCCAGTCCAGAAATTTCAGTCTTCGGTGTTTTTTAATTTTTAGTTTTCAGGTTTCGTTGTGTTAGGTGTCAGGTAGATTTTTGTCAGTTCTGGAATTCTTCAATTTTTTGTAAATTGTTGTAAGCGACCATAAACACAAACATTTTTGAATATGACATTTTTCACATTTAATTTTTACAATTTTGACATTTTTGGCATTTTTTAGACATTCTCCATTTTTTTATTTGTTAATATGCATCAATTTTTGCATGTTTCTTTTCTCTTTTCACACAGTTTTCAGTTTTTTCCATTTTCGTTACAATATTTAGTAAAAATACTACAAAATTTGGTATTTTTTTATTATTATTGTTATTGCATTTCAGGCAATTTAAAAAAATATTTAACAATATTTGACATGCTTACTTACCAATGGCGAGCATTCTAGTAAACTTTAGCATTTGTAGCAATTTTTAAGTCGTTTTCAACACTTTTCCAATACTTTTTTGAACTAAATAAAAGTTCTTAGTTCAGTTAATTTTTTCAAATTTTTCAGTCATGCACAATTTTGAAAATTCAGACTCATTCACAAAGTTACAATTTTTTTAAAAAAAGACCCAAATACTAACATTGTTGCTTAATTAACGTGGGTTAATTTTGCTTCATTAACTTAATCTTAGCAATAAAAAACATTGCCGATTTTTTGATGAACTTTGTCACTCGATTAGAGTTAAAAATGCAAAAAGTTAGTTAGGTTGAGTTGGGTTGGGTTGGGTTGGGTTAAGTTGGGTTGCTGAAAAATGTGTGGCGCATATTCGCTTGTTATTAATTTTCTGAACTTTTAATTTATTTTAACTTAGTTTATCATAATTATTCTAATTTGACAAAATATTAATTAATGAAACTGCATCAATTTGACTTAATAATTAAAATTTAATTTCATGGTTTTCGTAGTAAATGTCCATAATTTTATTTTAACTTTGATTAAATTTATTAATAAGCAATTTCAATGTCTTAATTTGCAGATCTAGAAGTTCCGTAAACACAAACCCGAGTCTGCCGATTAACTGTAAATGAAAAAAAAAACTACCTATAGCAATTATACAGAATAAAACGCGGTTTCTCTGCCTTCGAATGCAATTGGATTTCGCTGCATCACCGTTTCGTGACTGCACAGCGGATATTGAATCCATTTCGCATCTTTCTGCGTAGGTTGCGTTTAACAGTTTCGCACAGCTACTTCAATATGACCACCTATGCGTTTCCCAGCCGATTATATTTTGTGCAAAGGCATGATTTGATAGTGGACTTTCTATGCACACACCAAAGTTCGTAATCAATTAAATCACACGCTTACGCAATCATAATTATTAATAACTCCCAACAACTTGAACGGCCATAAATGAAATTACAATTCGTCCGAATCCAAATTAACGAACGCCCCCCCGCCGTGCCAAGCGATGAATAAGTAGAAACGTCACGTGTTTAATGATATCGCGATTGTTAGGTAGGCGTTTATTTAATTTACTCGATTGTTATTAATAATCAAATGGACCCAGCAGAATAATTGTCAACTCACCGTTTATCGCCAAACTGATATCATCTCGTCATATAACGTGCTAGAGAGGCGTTCTTACATCCATTCAGCGGCAGCACATTCCAAAAGCAATACACACATCATGGCAAAAGCAATGGCAACAATGGCACCACATGAAAATATAAATAGCACCCTTTACAATACAGCGGTTACGATACATAGAGTTACTTACAGGGCCCCTTTCGGGGGCCCGCCCGGTCCCACGTTGCCTCTAGTAGCTATCCTCGAATCGGTCATGTTATCAGCTTTGGACACCTTTACCATTTTCCGGATATCTTCGCATGCTAGTGTACCTGAAAGATGCACTCGACGTGCTCGTCGCTCTCCTGTAGAGTTACAGGAGAACCAATGGGCGTCAGCCCCCATGTCGCACCCAAGGAATGGCATAGGTGTACTCGACAGGCAACTTTGGATATTAGCATACCTTGCCTTCTGGACATACGGTTCCAGAATCACTGTCCCCAGTACTTCGGGGACAGGTCGAGGTTTGCCGATAACGACGCCTGTTATCGGTTCACCAAGAACAATGACATGTCATTCCATTCTGGCTAAATGATCAGCCGACCCCCGTACCACACAGCGGGGGCCCTCAATACCCAACTCTCCACAGACACCACAAAGGCGACCGGCAACACAACAATATATATATCCACATGCATATATATATCCATAACAATACAATGGGTATCACATAATAAATCGTTCAGATGTATACAATTCTACTTTACCAACGCTGCATTTGCCATATATATAAGCTTCGCCTAGATCTGCCTCGCTACTCTTTTGCACAACTTTCGCACTCACTAACTACGCCACTGAATTCTAGACTACCATTGTCTACACGTGCATCGACTAGTTAAGTCCACATGCTATTAGCAACTGTCCTAAAAACTAAGACCCCTCTCTAGATCTCATGGAATATCTTTCTTATCGCTCCGACGACCCCTCCACTCAACCCTTAGACAATGATTCACACAAAACGGTGTGTATTCATATTCATTTTAGGGAATATAATTAAATATTGAAAATATGCATTCGTATAAAAATATCTGCGCTACACGATATTCATTTATGGAAATGTCAGGCCAGGTGTATCGGAATCTTATTAGAATCCACGTCTGTTCTCACAGAAACATATCTACGTGTGTAACTGCTCCGTGATGCAACCTTATTTGAATAAGATGTGAATAATTCCTCTTGCGCAAATATTGGCACACTGGATGTGTTAAATCTTCGCAAATATGGCCATGCTGTAGCTGAAATGCACGAGTAAAAATCACAGTTCGCGTCACCAAATTGGAAAATTAGTCGTGAGTTGTCACATCGAGTTATTCGATTTATTTGTATTGCGACGAGCTAGGGCGGAAAGGTTATTTCGTTTTATCGTAAAATTATAATTACGAAAACACAGCCACGTGAAGAAATGATGTGTGTAATGTTTAAACAAGCAGCGGGGGTTTATTTACGACGACGACGCTCTACAATGCCGGGGAACGTTTACATGTAACAGTAGGTAATAATACTTAATAATACACTGCTCGCCTTTCTGTAGCAACGCTTTATTAACAAAGCGAGTGTTACAACTGTATCAAAAAAGTTAAATGTTAAATTCAGAATTTATTTCACTGGGATTTTTCTTAAACCACGCTGAAGTAATTACCCATATGTTATTGGTAACGTTTGAATATTCACACATGTATTTATTTATTCAGTACAACGAGTAAAAAAAAATTTCTTGCTATTAATTTATACACGATGACATAATATTAAAAGCATTGATAACGTTGTTATTTTATTACTGGCTCGTTAATTGCATGTTCTGTTTATCCAATTTAATCAGCAATGTCCATATGTACAAATATTGACTTTTAATTTAATAATGTGATGCATAGTTCCATGAAGAGGAAACATATCAGTTAATATAATGTAAACTGCGCTTCTGATTAACCGTCTACCTCACTTCCTTTCCCGTAATGCTCTTTTTATCAACTTTTGCAAAGATTTTTTATGACGTTTTATTAAATACATCGATACATATCGTTTATGTTTATGTTTATTATATAATTTTATTTGATTTCATATCACAAATATTATAAATTAAATGAAATTTTTATCGGGAATGCATTAAATTTAAATTTTGACATTTAAAGATCAACATTTTTGGATGTGGTGTTGTTTCTTATTTTATTCCTTGACCAACCGGATTATTCACACATGTGTCATTAGCAAAATATCCTTTTGTTATTTATCTTATTTTTTTTTTTAATTGGGAGCATCAACTTCTAAATTAACTTAATTGAGGTAACCAAACAGGCGACCATTCATACACAAATACTTTCAAAAAACGATAAAGTATCAGTCGCTTTCGCCGTAAATTAAAAACCACATAAAAATACAATAAACACTGCAGTTCATGAACGCCTCCGGCGTTTATTATCATAGCTAATTTATATATAGCGATACGGTATTGTGTGAATCACTCGACGAAACTTATTTCACCTATAAATAGCCGCGGTCGATTCAAATCGAAAAGTGAATGTGAAGAGCAATTTGATAATTTTCGTGTTCGGAGAGGAAGGTCGCATGAGGCGCGTACGTATGTACGATCTCATTAATCGTTTCATCTGACAGGAAACGGACGGAAATGTATCGCCACAGACGCAGCCAAAATAACCAACTTACACAATTTTCACAAAATATTAGCACATCCTAATATTTCAAGAGGTAAGGCTTCGTCAATATTAATTGCGACAACCTTTTGCAATCTGCATTTCAGAAACCCTTATCAAGCAATATACATTAATATGACAAATAATTAAGTTATAAATAATTATGAAGTAAAGTAATTTAAAAGCAAGTAATTCTATTGAGTGGATATTTAATAAAATAATATTTAGAGTGCATTCATAAATCATTTATGGCGCCTCCATTGTAGTGTAGCTAGATGTCTCACGTCACAGCTTAATAAATAGTAAGAAATGTAACAACAAATGAGCAGAGCTAGAAGTAGTGCCTATCACATATGAATATTCATGTCAGAGCAATTAAAAGTATGAGATGTGATTTTTTTTAAGATAACTATTCCAAATGAAGCTCTTGTTTTCCTAGACTGCGACAAGAAATTTGAAGCCTATGAATGACGGAAAAGATAGATATATAGATTTATTTAATCATTAAATGCAAATACATAACGTTTTACATTATTAGATAGGTCGGGGATGCTCTCCAGTACATGCGATTACGTAAATACTATAATTCATACAGTAGAGTAAAAAATATTGCTAATTGTTGATTTTATTATTAATGTCATACAATGGTATCGTTTGTGTCTAACATACTAGTATTATCAGTATATAGACCTGTTTTGAAAGCTAAACTTGACATTCTGGGAAAATATCATTATGAGGCCCCAAAGTAGTGCCTTGCGGTTCCTCTCGGTTTATCGATCTTACATCTCATAATAAATCGTTCACATATATTTGCTGAGACCTCACAGAGAGGTAAGAGCATATCCATTTATTTTCCTGTCCTCTTATTCCTTCCTAATCTAGTCATATCAAAAAATAATCCTATTCTAATTTCTTTTTCTTTTATAAAGCGCCTCAGATGGTTCTAACTAATTCTTCTACAGCAGTGATGGTGGACTTGTTTTTTTTATACTGATGTTGATCGTTATTGATTAGGTTGTATTGCGCGTAAATGTTAAAATTGTAAATCAAAATTATAGACAAATTCTAAAAGTATCAAAATTGTAGAAGTTGGATTGAGCTGGGATGGCCAAAAAAATGTTAACGTAAAAAGTTGCAACAATTAAATAAGCAGAAATTTAAAATATTTAGAATTGATTAAAAAAAATAATACAGAAATTGTCCAAGAGTTTGTGGTCGACAGTGGCCGAAATATTGTCGTAATTGTTACTCTGGGATTGTTAAAAAGGGCAAAATTGCTTCCTAATTATTAATGATTCCAAAATCATTTAGTTTCAAAAATTACAACCAAAGCAAACATTTTTGAAACTGCAGATATTAGTGAAATAAATATTAAAATGTCAATGTGGATCCCGATTAAGAAAACCGCAAATTCAACTAAACAAACAAAAAAAGTTTAAAACATTTACAAAAAAATCCAATGAAAAATTACAAAATTGTACAAATGCCAAAATGTCAAAATTAACAAAGTCTTCTAAAATACAAAGAATCATGAAGTTGCTGATCTGATCAAAGTAATCAACAATGACGAAAAAACGGAACAATCAAAATTAAGAGACTATGAAGAGAATATCAAACTATCAAAAAAAAATTGCAAAGGTAAATATTTAAAAGTAAAATTTTTAGAAAATGTATCAAATTTTTAACTAAAATGCGAAAAATGAAAACTTAAAATATCCAAAATTATGACTAATAAATAAATTGTCAAAATAGTGGAAACTTCCTCAGACAAAAATGTCGAAACCTGTCAAAAAGAGACATATTGGGTTCGGGTTGGGTGGGGTTGTTTGGTATGATTGAGTTCGGTTGGGTTGGGTATCTTCGATGTGTGATTTTGAAGTGAAACTGTTGTATAATATCAGTCAGTCATATGGACTTGTTTGGTAAAAATAAAAATATTTAACAAATATTTTTATTTTTATTTATTGAACTAAATATACATTCATAACAAATTTCCATTTTAAGAAATTTTAGATCGATTTAAATTTAGTGCATTTTTGAGAACAGTGACATGTTTTGTTTGGTGTTTTTCATTCTTTGAGTAATTTTGAAATTATTAATTCTTTGCCTTTGGTAATTTGTAGGACGTAGAATTTAGAAATTATATTTTTGTACTTTTGTCAATTTTTAGTCTACATGTTTCAATTTGTAAATCGTTGTCACATAACTGAGGAAATTGGGATTTTGTCAATTTTGATCTTTGTTAAATTTTTGACATGTCGACTTACCCATAGTTGAGCATTTTAGTAACATTTCATTTTTTTCACAATTTTTAAATCATTTTTAACAATCTCTTCAGTCACCTTGAATTTTGGCATTTTTTGTTTGCATTTTGGACTCGATTATAATTTCAAGCAGTTATTATTAATTTTTTGTGTTTAATATTACTGATTGCAAAATTTGCAAAAAAATAACTAAATTAAAAATTATTTTGCATTTTTTTTAAATATCGTCATAATGTTTTTTGTAATTTTTGTAATCTGTTATGTTTTCTAGAATTTTTTAAGCGTATATGCTGTTTGGCAATTTTGAACTAACTTCATAATAAAGTCCTAGTACAATTAAATTATGAGTAATTTTGAAATTACTAATTAATTGTCTGTGATAATCTATAATATCCAGAATATTATAGATGTTGCATTTGTGCTATTTTGACAAATTTTTGCAGTTCATATTTTTCAGCAAATTTTTAAATATTTTGCAATATTTTTTTAAAAAAATTTTTAGTTTTAAAGTACATAGAAAATCCCAGTTCAATTACCTTTTTATAACTATTGCATTTTGACATATTTGTCGTTGTCCTGAAATTTTCATTTTGAACTTCATAGTTTTAGTAATTTGTATATATTTTTGCAAGTTTTCAGATTTTTCACAATGACTTTTCAATTGGGTAATTGGTTTGTAAATATAATTCACGCGCAATTAATTGATAAAAGAAAACCAAGTTTTAGTAAAATTTCTATGAAACATCTTCTAAGAAATTTTTTTTAAAATGTTCACCAAAATATGAAATAATTCTAGATTTGATTGGCTATTCAAGTGTAGTTAAATCGTAAAAAATATATTTACACTTTTTCATGACAGTGAATATGTTAAACAAATCAAACAAATCATACTAAGAACTTTATATAGATGTTTTCAGTTGTTGGATTTTCCAGAGACTTTTGCGGCAGAGCTTTGGTTCCAGGAATATTATATTTGACATTTTTAAATTTAATTTAATTTAAATTACAAAAATTATATGAATCAATACTTTGTTGTCGAAGCATAGCTTGTTAAGAATCAATATGTTTACAGTGACACCTGTCAAATCATGCGATTAAAATATCAGCTGTCAAATTACTTGTTTTATATGAACATTTTGACAGTCGTCGAAATATCGCTTAATAACAGTCAAACAGTCGTTTAAAACGACAGCTGTCAAATTACATGTGATTTGCGTTAAATAGACGTTTCACGGTTGTGAATGAATAGTTTAACAAGTGACCAAATTACATGTGTTAAATTACGTGATTTATAACAAACTCAAATTTGACCGTTGACAAGTCATATAGTGGTGTTTGAGTGGTACGTTTGTTTTGTAAAATTCTGTATGTTCACTCGATGTGGCGCAAAGTGTGACAACAGTTAAATTGTCGTTTCAAAGAACAGTGTCAAATAATTTAATTTATACGAAGCACAATTTTGACAGTTGTCGAACCATAGCTTGATAACAAACTGTCAAATTACTAGATGTTTGATATAATCAAACAAATTTCTAGCAGTTAGCGAATCGCAATTGATCAACAATATCAGATGTAAAATTACGCAGAAATGAGTTCGCCTAGGCGATATTTTTTTTTGGATTCGAATATGGATTTCGGAAATTTAAAGTCACTCGCCAATTCCGCATGCACAAACGAATCAGCAACCTCACATTGTTTCCACACCAGCCACCCATTACGTAAAACGGGTCTTTTTGTGTGGCGCTTAGACCACAAATAATTCCAACTTCGCGTCTCGCCTACAACGCAATCTGTTTTACGTCGCAATTTTCAATGCACACTCTTCGCCGCGGAAAAGCAGTAAACGGTGTATTGTTCTATTTACAAAGCAATTTAACAATTTATACGAGCCATTGTGTGCTCTTGTGGAGCGAAACATGCAGAAAACGTGCGTGAATGCTCCTTAGCTTCAAAGCGTACGGAATCCACCTGCTATCGTACCAACTCCTGGAGATGTAGCAGGTGACGCGACAGACGCTCCGCAACATGCGGGTAATAATCTTAGAGAGACGGAACCTTCGGCATACGTGCGCTAGCCGACGAAACTCACCAATTTAGATTTCAATTTAATCTACGCGAGTTGAATTTTATACGTTGGTGAATTAAAATGCTGTTGTGTTCGGGGGGAAATGTTCTCATTCTTACGTAACAATAAAACAAGTTCATCAACGAGAATTAATTTAAATTGGCTATAATGGCTATAACTGAATATTGGCAACGAACGTTAAATATGTTAAATTGTATGGAGAAGAAGTGAATCGTCAGAATCGTCTTTGAACCCACAATAATGACTAAATGATTAAAAATATGAAGATTCTGCAAATTTATCTGTTAATGTTGTTTATATGTAGGTCAAGTTTACCGTCCGTTGTAATTTATATTTTGTTTCAATGTTTCAGTGAGTATAATTTTCATTTAAAACTTTCAAATCTCATTATAGTCGCTGGCATTTTATGTCAGAGATGATGTTCACAATGATTGGAATTGGAGCCTGACCAGTTACTTGGACAAAGAATAAGACTTTGGTATTAGGTTCGGTTTCTTGATGTCACATAAATAAATAATGATCGTAATTAATTAAATATTAATTTTAACGATTTAAATTACATTTTTTCAAGAAAATATAATATTTTTTGATATATTTCCTAACATTTTAGTTTTTAACATTAATGTCACTTATTTTCAGTTTAGGTGGAACGACGGATGATTATTTAAGCACACATCATACATTTTCTTAAAAAAAATAGAGACATCAAATACAATTTAAAAAAAAATAGTAGACATGATATTGAAAAGAATTAAAATATAAAAATATTAGAAAAAATAAATGCCTGCATAGCAAATTCGAGGATCAGATTCCAAGTGAAAATGTGAGTAAGAAACACATAGACAGCGCCGCATGCAATCGCTGGGTGAAGACCTCGCGAAGAAGCAGACGACCAGCAACTTTCGAAGAGGATGGGTAAGGTGAAGATCAACTTACCTACATAGTTTATAATAATTATTAATTTTAGTAAAAGATATTTTCTTGTTTAAAATAAAATATAATGTTTGCATGGGTTGGGTTGGGTTGGTTTGGGTTGGATTGGGTTGTGTTTATTTTAAAAATATTATCCAAATTGAGTTTCGGGGAGCAAATTTACTGGTAATTATATTGTCGATAATTGCAGGAAATTATCCAGATTAATTACGTGAATGTGAGAAATTTCGAATAAGTCTTGAGTCTAATGACTCAACTTTAGTTTCTAAATAAAAAGTAAATATAATAGTGATAAGTAAAGTTAATGTCTAGTTTTGCTTAGTTTAGTTTAGCTAATAATGCATTTAGGGTACTTAGGGAAGAGCAGCTGGGTGGGTTGTGTTCAGCTGATTTTAGTATGTTTGGCCACAAGATGGGCATACAGCTTGTTTTTTCCTTTCTCTATGTTTTATGTACAAAACTATATTAATTTGGATGTCTCGTCTGTGGTCAATAAACATTACCATCAGCATTATTAATGACTCAACTAAATTTTAGATAAAATATAATCAGTTCACCACTTTGTGAAGAATTTTATTCCTTTTATTCCTGAAACGAGAAAGTTTCTGGATTGCAAAGTCTACAAAAACTAAGCGCAACCCAACCCAACCCAACCCAACCCAACCCAACTCAACCCAATCCAACCCAATTCAAGCACTGCTCCTTCAAGAAAATCTCGTCTGGATGAGTAAATCTGGTCCAGGTATGCAACTGAGACTGGCTAAGTGAGTTGAGGTAAAAAAATTATTCTGGATAATCAGCTTGGTTCCAAGCAGCCAAGGTGTTGCTACTTTAGCTTCGGGATTACACAAACTAGTCCTAAACTATTTGTGACCGCTCAATTTAAAGTTTCTAGAAAATTGGTCTAGATGAATAAATTAAGTCTAGGTGGGAAATTGACTCTGAACTAACTAACTGAGCACGACCAAACCCAAGCCAACTCAACTCAATCCAACCCAATCCAAGCACGAAAAATTAGTAACTGATCCTCCAAGAAAATCACGTGTGGATGAGTAAATATGATCCAGGTATGCAACTGAAACTGTCTAGGTGAATTGAAGTAAAAAATCGAGTCTGGACAATCAGCTTGGATCCAACCAGCCAAGGTGTTGCTACTTCAGCTCCGGGATTACACAAACTGGTCCTAAAGTATTTTCTGATCGCTCAGTTTAATGTTTCTAGTAAATTGGTCTACATGAATTTTGAAAATTTCCAACTGTTTCCAATTTTCAAAATTTGTACAAATTTTGCATTTCTTTAAAATTTCCCAATTTTTTTTCATTTTTCATTTTTTTTTCAATCATTGGCAACCGGGGACTAAATAAAATATATGGCTAAATATTTGTCAGTTAGAATCGATGATCTATATAGAAAAATATATGCAGTGGTTCGCTCCAAACTTTCTTAAACTTAGATAAATTTCCGGTACAGTTTTCGAAGGAACTTTTCAAATAAAAGTTGTTTAAAATTTCAATATTTTTAACTTTTTCTACAACTATTACTACTAGGTCCAAAATTATGGTAGAAGTAGAACTAGCACTAAGTAAGGTAGAGGACACTAATCTTAGAAAGCAAAAATAGTTAAAATGGTATTGGTTTCTGAGATTGATAAGGCATAATTGATATCTGTTTCAACCCAGAAATAACAGGACATTATAATGGTATATGATAAGAAATGTTATAGCGTTAGAAATTACTTTACAATTTATTCGCGTGGAAACAATTCCGAAGTATTATAATCGTGGTGAACTACCGAACCCAACGGAATTCATCTGTTTTCATAATTAGTTGATAAAAAAAACTTAATACATTTGCGTAACTGTGAAAATCCCATTTAATTTAGTATGTGATATCGCAACATCAAAAGTACTCAACGACCAAATTTGCATAAATCAAGTAATTTAAATTATCTCTTAACCGTTTTCATATTCTACGACACACTAAAAATCTCCAATAAATAAATTAATTAGCATTTCTCCGACGAGCGATTTTAACAGTCGCTGGATCTTCTCTCGAATAATTACCTTTGTTTCACATTTACATAAACACATAAAACTATTTCGACCTGTCACGTAAAATTTTCATTTTTAATTGTTTACTTAAATTTTACAACGCAATAGTAAAAAAGCAACATGTTGCCCAATTAAACAGCAGCTGTATCAATCGACATTTTTACGGTTTAAAAAGTCTCCTTTAAACGCAAAACGCGCAGGCAATTCGAACCAGATGACCACTGGTCAGTTACATTGTCCGCTATACCCGGTATAATGCGTACGGGTCAGGTTCCGAAACTTACCTTCGAATTATTATAGACCTGAACAGCTGTGAGGTGCTGGCGGGGTATTCCGATCATCTGTTGCGCATCCGATCCTTTCTTTGCACCTCTTACATCTGTTCAGTATTGCAGGTCGGTCGCGGACGAAATGGCTGCCGTCGCACTCACGGGTTTCGTTAGATGGAAGTGTGAACTAGGTTTTATTAAGATGGGTTACAGTAACCTGCTGCCATTAAAAAAGTAATATAACAGTTGCATTTTAATTGTTGTCGAATGTTCTTTACGTTGGGATATAATTCACGTCGCGTGTTGACGTCTGCGACAAACTATGCGGGAGTTTGTCTACATGAAACGTATTTTGGTCTAGAGAGTTTGTATTGCAACGAACTTCAAATTGTATGCATTGCAATGCTTATTTGTGGGCATTGTATTTTTTACTTGCTGAGTTTTACGTAAATTCTAATTATAATTTCCATTATAGGTCTATCACAATCCCAGTGTTGCATTTCACTTTTGATTTGCAGGGCGTTAAAAGGCTTGGCATATTTATAAGATGCTCTGTTTATTTCTTTGATTGCATACAGTTATTTGTTTACGTATATTCTATTTCGAATTTCCATTATAGGTCTAACCAAATATTACCTGGTGGTTTTATAATGCCTAATCTAGATAGTTCCAGTAAGAATAAGTAAGCAACGTTTATATTTTCATTGTGGAGCGTTTAAAGACCTTGATTTGGGCGCTAAATTTTCTCAAAAACGTTGAAATAGTCGTAATTACGCTATCGATGATTTTAAATCGCACACTTAACTCCATCAGTACGCTTATGATACTTTTTTAGCTTATTTCTAAATCCTTTGCAGATTCATTTAGATTCATCAGAAATCATTTTCTCCAGTAAATTGTTTTACAAAAGTGGACATATACAAAAAAAATAGTTATTCGATCGTAAAACATTGGGAGGATTAGAAATGATCTAAATCTAATTATAGAAACATTATGAAGACTTACATGACATATTATGGTCTTGATGAGACGTGGCCTGTACCATAGACGTCCGATATCTGCGTCACACAATTTATAATTATCCTAATTGAACGTTTCTTATCTTTGATGGTGCGACCAGATTGGGCGAGATAATAGTGAGACGACACTGATAAAGCAATAGATCATAATTTGGCTTCTAACTGTATACGTTGATGATATTTGAAGTTTGTTTTAAGGCTAATAATGTACATTAAAGACCCGGAAAAGTTGACAACTCCAGTCAGTGATAAGATACTCCCTCTCATTCAATCGTCATATTTTGAGCAACACACTTTTCTTATCAACTCAATAGTGTGTGCTTGTGTCTTGTACGAGCTCAAAGTCAGTTTCAATGAAACGAAATTATAAGAAATGGACGCACCGGGCTTCAAAAGTTTGCTCCAATGAGAGCCTTTGGAATTTCACCTGGATATTAGATTTTTGTTTGGAATATTTGGCGGTAACCCCATTGGTGGAAACATTTTACCACTGGATCGACTATTTTTGTAACCATTTTAATTTGAATTGATTGAACAGTATGTTTATGAAATAAAAAAAACAAGCTGAAAAAATTATGTTCGAAATCTTTTTATTTCTGGCCGTTTATTCTGCCTAACCGTACTAATTAGTCAGCTATATCGTGAATTGGATTTATTACAATTAGTCCCACCTCGGTTCGCTGATGCTCTACTTTAACATTTTACATATTGTCGACATGATCTCGACTTTTGAAGACCATTCGAGCAAGTCGGGAATAGTACGAAGCTCATTTGTGAATAAAATTGGGGACTTTGGCGTCACATCTTAAGGATGTAATCTGATCTGGAAGATCATATATGTAAATGATGAGGATTTGAAGTCCACAAGCGAGACGAAGCGAGAACGTATTGAAGGAACCATAAGATCACACGTACGTCACCTAAAAAATATATACTATGTAAGCAAATTTCTGCAAATTTCTACAATACGTACTTTTCACCTCATTTGGTCAAAAATCCAGCTGGATGAAGATCATCATTTATCTTCAAATAACTGTGCCAGAAGTGCATTTAATTCCAAGAAAAAGTGTTGTGTATTTGGTTGCCTTTTGCACGAATCATTAATCACGAGTTTTTTGGTCACCTGCTGTGTTAAGTGGAAAGAGTTTAGGAAGAATTCTGAAACAACCCAGTTGTTGAATAGGAAGATGATTTGTTTCTTCAGTATACCCTAACCGAACTTCATATGGCAATGATGACTAATAAGATAGTAGAAGTTATATAGGGGATATGAGATTATGTCCCCCATCCTCTACATTCGCCAGATCTCTTACAAACAGATTTGTGGATATAAGGAATAAGACATAACAAAACTTTTTTAAACGCAGTTGAATTTTGTAACTATACACTATAAATGCATGGGTAATTGCTGGAATATGTATAGGTCGCGTATGGGTCGAAAATATATGGAAAAGAAACGTTAAAATAAGAAATTATTAATTCATCAAAGCCACGACACCACCAAGACAAATCTTCAACAAAATCTTAAACTATATCAAATATGCAACTACTGTGCCAAGTGAGATCATAAATTTAAAATCTAGTGCGTGAATATATTTCACAAAGGCATCTTTATAACATTGTAGGCCACAATTTTCTGTGATTTTTATGGAATATGAATATGAACAGTACGACTGTTAAAACGATTGTTAAAAATATTCGATACGTCATCGTGAACCTCACCCTGACGTAATTAAAATAATAGAATTTGGTGCTAATACAAATATACGATTTTGGTGTCTCGTATATATTAAATTAATTTAAGTTTAATCCATAAAATAGATCCATTTTCGTAAAAGATTGAAATATGAAGATGCGCTTGCCATGTAGGCTTTGCGGAAATCTTGTCTAACGATATGAAAATATCATCGCCATCGCAAGAATGCACAAAAAAAATCGAACAGGGATCGATAAACAGTATTAATTTAATTATTGAATACGATTAAAAATTAATTGACAATCAAACATAAATTGATGTTAATTTAAGTAGTAATCGTTTGTTATATTTTGCAATGATATGAGTACGCACGTGTGTTTGCGAGACGGTTTCAAAACCAATTAATAGATGCAAAAAATAATTGATATAAATCGAATTTCAATTATGACAATTATGTCACAAAAATTGTGAGTTCACACAATATGCACGTGATGCGTAATGTGACAAGAACGTTGGTGTGTTTATTGTAGCCCACAAGGTACCGATAGTTTCCTAGCTGAGGGATATGACTTCATCGATAACGATTTATAGTTTGAAAATATTATAGTTTTATAATAGCAACAAGGTCTAGTCCAACTACGAAATAATGTATAAGCTATAACTTCAAATGAAATTTTGTCTAAGTATATGGTCATACTATTGTACCATATGTCACAAAGTCTAATACTTTCAAGCTACTTTATATTTCGACAATTGCGGTTCCAATAGTTATAAAATTTATTAGTTTGTAGCAGAATCTGTACCAACTGTAGCAAATTGGTAAAATACAAAATGAAAAAATATGTTAAAAACATAGATCATCTCGCGAAATCTCAACATAATATTTTGTAGATAGTCTAATCTTGAGTTCTTTTTACAATTATTGAATTCTAAAATTTTAAAATAAATTTTCTTTGCGAGTTTGCGAGTTCAGTTTCGTTAAAAAAAACCAAAACCCAACTTAGCTTATCAGACCATCGCCGTATTGTTAATCGAAAAGAGCAGCAGAGTGGAATTCTTAAATGAAAATAGATGCGTAACCAGAAATAATGATAAAAAACTTTAACAGGAGCAAGAAAGAATAAAATGCGATTTGTTTTATATAGTTTGGAAACCAGGAAAATGAAAAAGAAGGAAATTACACACAACAATAATAAAACAGGAAATGCAACAAAACATTAAAAATAACAATCCAACAAAAAAAACGTAAAGTTTGTGTGTAACTATCTGCTCCATTTAGACATCAATGCTCCACGCTCAGCAATGGTCTTTATGGACAGATTAAGTTGGTCTGTCCAGACTTGCAACTACTTGCCTGGGCAGTACCGATTTAGTCGGCCGATAAAGTCGAGAATTCAAGGGGGGCGACTTTTGTGTCCGAAATGTATAAAAAGAAAATGTAAAAACGAAATTATAAATTGCAAAACATTTGAAGTACAAAGGTCACAAGCAGTCACAAGATTAATTGAAATTTAATTGCACCCTCGTTGAGATCGGCCCACGTCTGTGTTAATTATAAATGTCTCCACGTTAATAATCGAAATTAATGGGTTGTGTGAATTAACAATTCTTGTTGTGTTAAGTAAGTAATAAGTATTTCATCGTCGACGATTTTTAATTACATTTATTTATCATTATTTTCTCCCTGCCGATAATATTGCCCAAAGCTCCAGTACACATTCAATAAAATAACGTGCTATCATATAGTTAAAATTACTAAGGAGGATTATAGATTAGCATATATGACACTTAGGCCATCTATGTCTTGCCTAGAGTTAATAGTGTGCGCATTCTCTATTCTGAAGCACATTTCTGAAAAAAAATCTTTTGATAATTTTTACAATTTCCAAAATGCGAACAGTATCCCAATCAGTATTATGTTTTTCCAATCTGGCATGAGAGGAAAGAGCGCAAGCCTGTGGTTTGCACTTAATATATGCTAATCTATTGGATAATCCTCCGAAGTATTATTTTTGCTAACTCTATGTTCGTATCCTTTATTGTTATTGATATTTTAGAAGATATTTTTATTATAATATACTTCGTTTTTCGTATCCATGTCGTTTGCCATTTTGCTCTTATAATTAGTAGGCTTTTTGTCAAAATGGATTTATTTATTAATTTGAAAGATTTGATTGAATATGTTATACCATAGTTTTTTAGATCTTCTATTTATAAATTTGTTATAGAAGTCCTGATATAACTGAGATATAGGCAACTAATAAAGATATAATAATATAAAATAATCGTCCTTATTAAGACAGCAACCCAGTTGATTTTTTCCGCATATAATTATATATTTGCATATGTGTATTAATATAAGTATGAAAGCATTGACATTGTTTATTTACATGTATATTACTGCATAAATAAATAACGTTCCTTGACGGTCATGTTTACGTTATCACTTTTCTGAAAATCTGTCTCCGCCCTGCGTCATATTTCGCACATGTTGACTGATTTAACACTAACATTTATATTTGCGCATTCCTCCGCGTTGCCGGAGAAATAGTTTACCTTGATGCCTTCGTTTATGATGATCGAACAATTTCGCGTTTATTAATTCTATTAGCCGGGGTATCTTTTTGCGCTCGTTAAGCCCGGCCCCACGCTATGCGTCGTTAGCACACGCAGAATTAATTAAAGGACGCCGGCCGATAACCGGCTTGAAATTGCACATTCTACACACAATTGCGTGTAATAATAGAATTTACATTAACGTGCATCCACGGCACCTGCTTTTAAGACGAATGCGTTCGCCGCGAGTACGCACACATACATGTATATATTAATAATGAAGCTGGACGTCGAGGGAGCAGGTGGCGCATGATCGCGACTGAAAATATCCGTCCGAGATCGGCAAATGAAAATTATTTCTTCTGAGAAGTTAATACATGCGGGTGTATTGTAATTATAAATCCTTTATGTGGGCTGCAAGGTTACGGTAAGTTTCGTATGCGATGCAAGTGAAGAGCATTTGTTAAAATAATGATGCGTCACAGGAATGTCATCGGGTAATCAGCTGCTTGAGTGATTGCAACGCATTCTTTAAAAACGTTATTGATTTTTAATATTTATCAATCCCCTATCAAGTGAACAAGAAATTACACAGTTTTAGAATGATGTACAGGTGTTGCACTTGACATGATTAAGTGTTGATTATTAAAGGATGGATTAAACATGAAATTGTATTGACGGGTGAAATATAAATAGCCCGATGAAAATGAGCGCGTGCAATAAATTTGTAGGAACGTAGACAAAACAAAACTAACTTCCTGCAGTTTCCTGTAAGGATGCATTTTTCCAAACAATATGTAACGTGGTGAAATTTTACACGCCAATGAAACAATGGAAAAAAAATAATAATTCCGTTGACGGAGGTCTTTGTAATTCGTTTCTGGACGAAATTTATCATTTGTTAAAGATAAAATATTCGCTTGTAATCATTTTTTTATTTGCATATAGTTTTTTTTATCTCAGTTGGTTGGAAATAAGTACTCTTCGTTGCTGTTGATATATAATAGCAAACGTCAAAAAAAATATTTCCATCCTTCCATCCTTTCCCAATTATTTGTCCTGAAGCAGCCACGTACATGTCGACTAACAATGCACCTTATTTATAAGTGTGATCTATGTTACTACCTAAATCCGTAGTCATACTTTTACACTTTTACACTTTCTTAAACAAAATATGTCAAATATGTACAATATTTATATAAATTTATATACATTTGGAAACTTTGGAAAGTGTGAAACAAGAAGACGAAACAATTCGTATATCAGTCAATTATGAAACTGATTTTCGGAATTCTCTTCTTTCTTGTTTTCTTCTATGAAATAAACTATGAACAGACCTCAAACCAATTCTTGTATATAATTAATCAGAATGATCAATTAACAACACAAGATACCAAAAGTGGGGACTAATTGCTATGCAATTATGAAACACTTTATTAAAGCCCCTACCAGATTATGAAGCTGCCATATACCTTTGTCTTCAGAAGATTGTTAGAGCAATGGTGACTATGAAGGGAAATTTTACGTTACAAAGTATTTAAAGCCAATTCAAATCTAATTAGTGTTGCTATTGAGCTTCGTTAGGTTGGGTTGGATTTAAATATAAATTTCTGAGAAATTTGCTGGATGATTTTTTAAACATTTTTACCAATTAATTTGAATTAACCTGATATGCTACCATACTTGTATTATTATTAATAATTAATAAACAAACATTTATGTTCGAAATCCCTTTATTTCTGGTCTTCTGCACTGTATCATGTTTCGAAAAATACTATGATCCCAAGTGTGCCAAGCCGTACAAATTAGTTACAGCTATCGTGAATAAGACTAATTACAATTAGTGCACTGACATGTCGGTAGCGTCCCCACCACAACATCTTACACATAGTCGACAAGACCTCGACCCCCATTTCATTGTGGAGCCTGCATATACTTCTGATTTCTGAAGACCGTTAGAGCAATGGTGAATAGTGTGAACCCAATTCAAATCCAATTAGTGTTAGACATCTGCTAGTAATTTGTTTAGTTTAAATTTAATTAAAATTTAAATTTCTTAGAAGTTTGCAAAATGATTGCTAGAGGGAAGGAAGGTGCAGCCCAACCAAGGTTGCAATGAAAACCTGCTGGAAACATTTCTGTCGTGAATTCTATCTTATCTATCCAGGTAAATTATTTCCGTATTTCTGTTTTATGTCTTGAATATTTTTGCTGGGTATACTATTTTTTCTACTCTTTTCTGTGTGTCAATACTTGGCCATTCCATTTGCATGTTGGTCTACTCTTGGGTCTTTCATATGTAGAGTTCCACTTAATTATTTTTATCAGTGCTGCCTTATTTTTTCTTCTGTACACGTGTCTATAACATCCAATTGTCGGTGATTTGATTCCTGGTACGATGTTTTCCCATCCCAGTATTTCTTCTCTGTTCGTTTTAGTTTATGTTTGTTTTATTGTTGATCTACATTCCCTTCCAGTATTTTGAGTTTTTCTTCTTCATTCTTGGTCTGTGTCATTGTTTCCATTGCATATATGACTGTTGGTTTTGTATTTCCTCAATTTAGTTTTTTACTCTGCATCGTTGATTGCACTGAAATGCTCTATATTGAATTGACTCATTCATTTACTGCTTCATTGTCTCTGTTTATGACAGCTCCCAGGTACTTAACTCATGCCTACTTGAAATATGAATTAAGAACCAGCCGCACGATCAAATGAAATAATGCTGGAGAATTGGTCGGTAATACCAGATTGGGTCACCACCTATATCATCCAACGTAACCCACCAGTGATTTGCAACATGCAATTTAGAAATGTAACGTAAAAGTTAAGCAAAATACTATTGGAGTGCCGGATGAAAAAACAATGGGAATTATAATCACCCTAGAAGATGGTGATGTCAACCTAGCTCATGAAGATTCTTAACTCAACACAAGCCAAAACAACAGAACCAAATCCAAACTTATTAGTAAAGATATCCATATTATAAATACAATGTTGGAGAACCGGAGCAATTTTCCAGCAAATTTAGTTAGGCTGGGTTGGGTTGGGTTGGGTTTAAAACGAAATTTAAATCGATTTTTTAAATACAATGCACTTCATGATGGGTCCTCGATATCTGGTTTCCTGAAAGGGGTAGATCGAAATACACAGTTTTTATTATTCTAGGGCATTATTTATGAATATATATAAATTTTAAAAACAATATAAGAAAATTCGTACCAATCTGTTTATATATCCGCGTGAGAAAATTTGTGAAAACTGTACAATTTCGTACAGTTCATGTGAACTTTCCACCCTGCTGTTCAAAATGGTATAAAAGCTTCCCCCAGCACACAATAACATATTTTCTCACGGCTCGCAAAATTTTCCCAGGCTCAGACTTACGATTCTATACACACATTATGCAAAGATACTAGAACTTTCTTGAATGACCCCCCAATTTTGTACCTACATCGACGTAATGTGCGGCAAAGTGTGACCTATTTTTTACATCCAGGTCATCATACGTACATACAAGTCGGTGAATGGGACGCAATAAAGTGCACAGCGCGACTTCGTCGTGGACTAATCCCAAAGCCCTTTTCGAGAGCCCGATATCTTAAGAAGACGCAGCAGCTGATTTTGTGTACACACCTTGTGACTTCGATAATTGACTTCGGTAATAATTTAAGGGCACCTGCTACGACCTTCATCCGCGCGCGGCATTTTGTGTCAACAGGTGGATTTCACGTTCGTTATTAATACGCGTTCGTTTCCTTCGGCTTCGCGTTAATGGCCGCAATTACGCAACATGTGTGAAGAGTTTTGTAATTTAATTACGCCCCAATGCTCTATCTAGCCCGAGTTAACTGTTCGCAATTAACCGGAGGATGCGATAAAGAGATGGGGGTAGGTGCGCATCCTGTTAATTAAACCGCGGTATTGCGAATAATGGATCGATGGAGTTGTGTGTGAACAAAACATATTGGTTTTCATTTCTTATTTTATACATTTATTGTAGTCATTAGAGACGATAGTTCGAAATTGTCCATTAAACTGACCGGCAATTGGCCTGCATGTGCGCAACCATTAGCGCAGTTGTTCATTGTCAATTGTTATACAGTAGTCGGATTCATTAAACATATACGGGATTTATGTTTACCCGCACGTTGGGCACCAAATTATTATTGGAACATTAATGAAAATGTGGGGTTTAATTATACAGATACGTCAGGTGCTAAATTACTACGTAAGTAGAAAATAATGTTGTGCAGGATTATTTTGGAGAAATTATAAAAAATAATAATACAAACCAATTAATTAACGGTAAACAAAATTTTATTAAAGATTTAAAATTTTAAATTGCAAACTATTCAAAAATACCAAAGTTGCCCACAATACGAAAATCCAACATTATCAAAATTTCAAAAAACGTAACATAAATGGAAAAATAAAAATTATCAAAAATTACTAAAATTTGTCATAATATTGAAAAATCCAAAACTGTCAGATGGAAAATTAAAATGACTAACATTTGAAAACGGGAAAAAAATCAGCAGACAGTGTTCAATTTGAAATGTGGATCTATGAGCGAACAGGAAGAAATTACTTTCAAACGTAAACAAAGTGGTCTTATCTAATTAATGATTTTCTGATTTTCGAATACAAATAACCAAATTTTGACCAAAAGACTAACGTTAAAAATCATTACCAAATTAAGAAAGTAATAACATGGATTCCTGGGAAATGCTTATTGGTGACTTTAATTGCCTATCTGTAGTGTTCGTTATTAAAAGATTAACACAAATTTAAAAAACTTCTAATCTTGATCTTTCATCGATTTAGGATTCTATAGGATTGGATAATAAGACATAATGAAAGACATTACAGTAGTGAACGTTGTCAAATAGCGATAATTGTAATAATGGTGGACGTTAAAAATGGCGGAAACGAATAAATAAGGTCCTATCTATTACCTGGACGATCGAAAAATAAAGTTTAGAGTAGACGTTAATAGCTCTATGTACAGACTGGAGAAATGAGTGGAAAATATAAAAAAAGAATTGAAGGAGAGAATATGCATTCAGAACGCATGCAAACATGAGCAGAAAGCCCATCAATCATTCACGAAAAGCAAAATAAGAACCCTATAAAAGCTCAATACAAAGATACGTAGCTATAAAAAAAGACATAGATGGAAGGTGCGTTTGCAATAATAATGAAAGACATAAAGGAAATCAAAAGAATTATAAAGATAACATTCTGAGAGCAAAGAAAAAGAAGAAGAAAAAACATGGAAGGTATTGAAGAATTAAGGATAAAGGGAAAAATAACGCCTGGGACAATCAAGGATACCACAGATAATAAGGAGATAAAAGCAAAAATTATGACATCAGAAACAGACCCCTACTTAATGACAAAAATCGAGCGAAATGGTGAACTTTTAAGAAAAAATAAAAATACCAAAGAATATATCCTGCAAAGATAGATTGTTTATAAACAATGATATGATTGGGCAGCATAAGTAAACGATGAAAGGTTGAGTGAATAGAAAGTTAAGATAGGATACAATAAAATTATCCCCAACAACATTGAATGGAAAACTGCTAAAATGAAGAAAGAACACAAATATAATGGAGAGGTTGTATAGAAGGATAAAAGCAAGAATAACAACAAGGACACTAGAGACATCAAGGAGTCAAAAGAGAAAATCGTAAATGCTATGAAGCTCGAATTGGGAATAGACACCAAAATAATAAATAGAAAAATCGTGTTTAATAGAAATGAAGAACTTTGAAGGCAAAATAAAAATAAAAATACTAAAGAGAATAAAATATTCATAAGAGAATACAAAGAGAAAACGAAATACAATATATGGTCAAAAAGAGAGAATGTGTAGAAAAAAGTAAGGGAAGAAAAATCAAGATAGGATACAATCACATGGCATTTTTTGCCGAGGTTCTTATATATTTTTTCCTGGTTGCTCGCATGTTCTTTAAAAATGTCACTCTCCTGTCCTTTCCGATTATTTTTCTTGCCTTTTTAAATTTTCTGTAGGTACCCCGATAACATTATAAGGTCAGGACCTAATAACGTTGGAGCATAAAATTGAAATATTAAACAAGGATAAAATGAAGAACAACGACAAGGATAATCAAATTCTAAATATTAAGTTCAAAGGGAAAAAATGAAGAACTTTGAAGAAAAAATAAAAACACTGAAGACCAAAAAAATTGTAATGCAGTGATAGAATATTCATAAATAATAGAACAGAAATAGAAAACGAAATACAATATATGACTAGAAAGAGGGAAAATGTAGAAAACAGTAAAAGAAGAAAAGTCAAGATCAATCACGTAGCATTTTTGTGTCAAGGTCCTCATATATTTTTTCCTGGTTGCTCTTATGTTCTTGAATTTAGTCATTTATACTTACTATAAATTTCTGGTGTTTTTCTTTTCGTTTTCATTTCTTAATTCTGTTCTCTTAATTTTTTTGTGTTGGGTTTTTTTCGCAAACGGGACACTTGCCCATCTCTGGGATTCAGCGCAGAGGTTTATTATTTTTTTGCTTTTAAACTAAAATAATTTAATACTTGATTTTTTGATTAATTAATTAAATGTACCGGTGAATGCAAGCTTTGCATTGACTCCCCAGGTAAAGTTTCTGCAGACGCCTCTGCCCGATAACATTATAAAAACTGAATAACGCATAACGCTTCATTTCATGGTCTTTTATAAAGTTTTAATACATGTTAATAAGTCAGTGATTCTTTTACCGAAATTTGAACGTCTAAATGATTACGATACAAAACAAATAACTAACATGGTCAAGTTTAGACCAAAAATTAATCAGTTAAATGGTATTCTGTGTTCATAATAATATTGTTAAACGACTAACAAATAGTAAAAACTTTCGGCCATATTTGACCAATAAAACTCTAAGAACATTGCATTTGAACGGCAGCCAGTTTAATTGTACTCGTACTCACATACGACGAAGATTAGTTTAGTTAAGAAACATTAATTATTATTTTATGCAAACGTCACCGGACACAAGCTAACGAGCGAAAGAGTCAATGCGAAATTTAGGACATATAAGATTAATATCGAATATCAATTAATTCTTTTAATTTTTTTACGGTGAAGAATTATTTATGAAAAACTACTGAAAACCTGAAATACAATTTAAAAAGAATAACAGCGATGAATGAAAAGTAATGAAAATGAAAACCCACCAAAAATAAAAATAAGCTAGATCAGAAATCTGAAATATATGAAATAAATTTTAAAGATGTAATAAAAATATATTGGACAATAGGAACGTTCAATTAAAAGATAATATAAGACCATATAGCACATTTTTGATTCAACAGAACTGAAAAATAAAGCGTGACTTAATATTTTATTTTCGTCTCGTTTACTTTCGTAAGCTTACGAAAGCTCGAAGAGCGACGATTTCACGATTTTTTTAATTAATAATTTTTGTTTTCTTATTAAAACTGCTCGAATGTACTAAATACAATTTATACTGTTTTTTTAAATATATCTTATTTATTTTGATTGGGTTGGGTTGAACTGGACTGGGTTTGATTGAGATGGCATGGATTGGGCTGTGCTTGATGAGTTGGGCATCTTGTGATTGTCTTCTATAAATATTTGGGGACAATGTACGTAAAATTAAAGTTATTTTATTCTGTAAGCGAGATTTAACGTCAACACGTTTACTACTACAAAAAAATTAATTTTATTTGTGCAGATCCTCCTTAATTAATTCAATTGGTATTATTTATGGCAATGCAAATATATTCTTAGTTATAATCCAAGACCATCAACTTAAATTATGGCTACATTAACACCCAGCAATTTACTCGTAAAACATAACACCACACATATAGTGAGTCATCAAGAACTTAAACAATCACTTAAGTGTGTAACTTAAGCCCTCGCACCGGAACCTTTCACCAACCCCGTGAACAACTTCCGTTTATTATTTTTTGCAGATGCGTCGGTCTCACGAATACACCCCTGGTTCCTATATGGTTATCAGAAGTATTCAATATTAAAACTAGTTATTCTGTTTACCTGGCGACGTCCCCTACGTGGAAATTCCTCGCACATACCTATACACTGCTGAGATAAGGGCGACTTCGTGAAAATAGATCACCACCTGGTACAAAATGTGCACCGGATCGCCCCTCTGTTTCCACCCCTTGGATGCATGTGTATTTTTATAATGTATGGGTATGTTTGATAGATATTGTTTCATTTTAACCCTAGATGTTTCTTCCACGTTTACTGTCACCTGGGGTCGACGAAACCGAGATTTTCGTATTATATGTAAATTTTCACATCTGCCGCCGGACTTTCACAAATAACATTTACTTAACGAGGAATTTGTCGCCGCCCATCGTTCGATAATCGAATGAAACTCATAAATTAAATCCATTAGATCCGCCGGTGAAAATAAAATAATCAAACGTCGAAATTCGCGTCGTCCGGAAACTAAACAACGTTAATTGACGCTCTGAAACGTTCGCGCGGAATAAATCACGTCCTCCGAACAACTAGCCAGTGTTCGATTTAACGACCGATAAAACTGATCAATGGGCGACGACTTTTATCGGCGCAATAATGAAATTTAATCAAAGACGGGAAGTACGATCGCCGAGCAAACAATCAAACTGTTGAACGCGAACGATCGACACACGCGATTTCAGCAAACGATAAAGTTCCCCGCAGTTAACGATCGGATGCATAAAAATGTGCTCCTGTTGTTTAATTCATGCGGCGCGTACGAAATGCTGACGAGTGCGAATGTACCGTTGAAGCTTTTATTCACGAAAAAAAAGAACAATTTGTTCGAAATATCAAACGGCTTCATTACGTAATTATTTTTTAAAAATGTGTGCACGAAAAACGTTTGGAATAATCGCGTGCTTATAAGAAGTCATCACCGAAATAATTTAAATAAGAATTAAATAAAATATTTGTTTTCAATACATTACTATTATACACCTGCTTTCATTACGACTATTGTCCGAGTGATAGACACTTACTTATTAAATTTATATAATTAAAAAAATGTTTTGTGAAAGGATTGGTGAGAAGTCTGTGACTAAAGATGAGTTTGACTTTGAACTATGAAATGCGTTGGGTTGAGAATGTGGATAATGAGGAGCTGTTTAATTGTGGTGGATGGGGTGACATAAAATGACAATGCGAGCCACCACGATTATATTTTGTTGAACTTTTGTGCACGGCAGTGATTTCGATAATTAAGTCATAAAAGTCAAGGAATAGTGGGTGCATAACGAATCATTTCTGCTTTCTATTGCATTGCATACAATCCTGAGCTTCCGCTTTGTCATGTAGAGCTTTACACAGAAATTCAAAATTATAGTTACATTTCCATAAAGCTCTTGATAGTTTATCTCCCATGTTTACATGTATCTGTTACAGATGAAAATACGAGGCTGCATAAACGTTTAATAAGGTCAGTAACAAACTAATGAAACTTTTAATATTAATTACAAGGAAATATTCTTTTGCAAATAAAATATGTCACTATCGAGAAATATATTTTAAGAAATAGTTGTTTTATTGTTAGACTTCGTGTTGGTTAGTTTTATTATTTTGACATTTTTCTACTTTTTAAAATTTTTCATAATTTTTCCCTATTGATAATTTTGAAACTGATTATAACTTTGTTCAAAGAGTTGATAAAGATATTTTTTTATAATTAATTCCATTTACAGACAATTTTTAAAACTTACAAATATTAGTATACAATAGTATACAATATTTTTGCAAATGTGTCACAAAAAATATCGTGAAAAACGTTTTTCACCGCTGTTCAGAAAACGAATCAGTTTTCTGAACTAGAGAGAATAAAATATAAAGTCAGCAAATAATTCTATCACCAATTGGTTTAAACTTTTATTGCATTTACAATTCAGTTCAAATTTTTTCATGTTGTCATTACTTTATTTTTGCAATTAAATATAATAAAAATAAAATAGAAAAATAAAAAAAATCTGCAGTGGTTCGTACTTAACTTTCTCATCATTGGATAAATTTCCAGAATTTTTCAATTAAAAGTAGAATTTCAATATTTTTAACTTTTATGAAACGATAACTCTTTTTCGAGATATGGGAAAAGGTGATAAAAAGTCAAAATATGACTTTTTTCCATCGCTGTATACAAATCTAAGTTTTGAATTTGAGCGTAAAGTATAACAAAGTAAAAATTCAACGCGCCCGGGTTAAAATCGCAAAAGTGCACTTCGACCTGCCGCGTCGTTTTTTGCATGCGATCATTAGCTTATCGGGTCCCTGCAACATTTTGTCGATGCATACACCTACGAATTAGTAGGATCGTAAATTGCCGATGACCTGCGTAACGTCAAAAAAACCAAGTAGGTGTCAGTTTTTTCGTGAGTGGCATCGACGCCGTCTAATGTTCGGTTAGTTTGTCGCGTTTCTCGTGAAAAATTGCACTTTTCGCGGCGATTTTCGATGGATCATTAGCGTTTGCGGTGAATGTAGTGTTTTGGAGGCGTGTTTTGTATGGTATTGGAGTTTTTAGCGGCGGACGGTGGTACTTAATGGGTGAGGTGAGTCATTTTTATCGGGTATTTTTTATCGTATTTGTTTGAAAGGAAGATTCAAATATGTATACGGGAATTTCATTGCAACAATTTGTTAGGTTATAATATCGATGCATATTTTGATGATTCTCGATGCAAGTTTAGAGTGCGTCTTAATCGTAGTGTAAGATTTGGTTACAAATAATTGACCTAGGGGCGCTGTTAGCAGGGTTATTCATATCCTTATATCCAATGTACTAGTTTGGTGGCTATTTTTTGCGGATCTTATTGCAAAATTGTTGAAAATGCAAAAAGTTAATAGAAAAGGCCAACAAAAATGTTGACATTTCGAATTTTTTGAGAAAAAATCGCATCTAATAATCAATAATGCAAAATAATGCCAAATATGATAACATTTCAAACAAAATCAAAGTTTAACGATAAACTTCTCAAATAAAACCCATAATTCACAGAATGTCTTCGATGCAATTATTATTGATTTAAAACAGTTATTAAAAGACATTTGTAAAAATATTACTTACTATACGCATAATATATAAGTTTCAGTCACACATGAAATAAGTAAATATGAATGGCACGATTTAAAAAATTGTTGTAGTTTAACAAAAAGCTTAAAAGACTAGAAGCTGGAACTAGAAGTCTTGTCGATAAATCTAGCTTAAAAATTCAACTTTTTTATGATTAATAATCAGAATAATTTGTCTAATAATTCAAATATTTACAAATTTTTTGTAGTTATACAATTTAGGATATCTATTTGAACTAATTTTGCAATCAAGTTGAAAATTATGCGAAATGAAAATATTTTATTAACTCTATTTAAATTGGATTTTCAATCAATTTTGTTTTTATTTTAAGAATTATATAAAAATTATTTGTAGTTAACTTTGACCAAATCTACTAAAATTGTATATGTAATGCAATTAAAAATTGCCTTTGAGAAAAGAAATATCAAGTTGACGTTCTGTGAAAGTAGTTTCGCCCTTATTCTAAGTTCCTCAGCAAGGAATGCTTGATGATTGCACAAGTAATCTAAGTAACCACTTAACCCATATTTTCAGTCAAAAACTAGAAACTTTTCTACCCCTCTAATTTGAAATAGATGCTCAACACAACCAAAATTTTAATAATTGTTAAAACATCCAATTCAGTAAGTACATTTTACGACTAATAGAAAAGTACCTGAAACCATTACAAGAGGATTTTGACCTATTTTAATTTTGCAAGATATTTTTGGCGATCGTTTTTACGAGAACTGCCAACTTACCCAAGTTTGCTGAGTAATTTTTAGACAAAAAGTCTATTTTATGCACTATTTAGGTACACTTTAAATGTATGTATATTTAATGCTGGTTTTAAAACTTGGTCTCTACAATAAAAGTTTACTATTACTCATAAAGCCTTTGAGGTCATTATAATTTCCTTTATTCGAAATTATTTCCCATAATAACTGAAACGAGAACATTTATCGTAATTTTTTTAAATTGTCGAATTTATTGGACAAATTATACTGCTTATTAGTGACACAAAGCTTCGCAGTGTTTTAAAACTAGACTTATCGATAAAGTTCTTGGTGTTTTTGTTAAGGTACAACTATTTTTTAAATCTCGCTTTTTAATATTTTTTTAAAATTCTTCATGAAGCGCCGCAATCAATTTTGTTTGGGTTGGTTTGGGTTGGGTTAGGTTGAGTTGGGTTGGGTTGGGTAAAGGATATAAAATGCTTGAAGTTTTTGTTAAAGCACAACTATTTTTTAAATAGTTACTTATTTTATGTATTGTTAATATTTTTTAATACAGCATAAACCTCCCTCTATCTATTAAAATGTATATACAAATTTGGAGTTTTAATAATTTAAAACTATTTTTGATTAAAAATAACAGCATCGAGAACCATTATAGCAACTGTGTAAATTATTATCAATAGTGACCTATTATACGAGACTGGAATTTTTAAATTCTTCATAAAGGTTCTCCAAAAAATATGTTAAAACTTTTCGTTTTAATCCGCTAAAGCTACTTTGAATAATTAATAACTGCATCGAGAAGAACCTTAGTCGTACATTTTGTAAATTGTTGAATAATTACACAAATTATTTTATGAATTTTGTTTTGAACTAAATAAGAGCAAATTGTAAAATTGTTTTTTTTATAATGTTTTTAGATAAATACAATTCCGTCATCATTTCTGATTATTACAATATTTGTAACTTTCAAATTTTACGTTTAGCATATTTTAGTATTTTTTAATGAAATGTAATCATATTAATTATGATAGATATTTTAACCACTCATAAAATAAGTAACTATTTAAAAATTAGTTGTTTTAACAAAAACTTCAAGCACTTTAGATCCTTTATTGATAAAACTACTATAAAATGTATAAAAATTACGATAACTGTTCTCGATGCAGTTATTCTTAATCTAAAATAGTTCTAAATTATTAAAA
The DNA here is from genome assembly GCA_959613385.1 of Geotrupes spiniger. Lineage (NCBI taxonomy): Eukaryota > Metazoa > Arthropoda > Insecta > Coleoptera > Geotrupidae > Geotrupes > Geotrupes spiniger. Next base: position 10,261,672 of record OY390735.1, on the reverse strand, counting down.
CGCCAACATAACCAAACTCAACCCAACCTAACCCGACCTAACCCAACCCAAAAAATCGACAACGGAGCTTTATGCAGAATTAAAAAAACATAGAATTAGACGATTTAAAAAGCAAATTTGATATTTTTTATCAAGTCTGGGGTAAATTATTTATTGAATACTGGATAATTCAGTAGCTCCCTGACCGTGTTAAGGGATTTTTTAGTTTTAAAGAAATGACACAGCGGTTTATAAAAATGAGCAAATAGAACCAAAAAAGATGACGAACGAGAAGAATCACGTTCAACGTTTTTCTATACGAGACTTTTTGGCTTAAAATTAGTTTGTAAGTATTATTTTGTTAGGATATCAATTACGTAGCATGCTTGGGTAAAAAAAATTGCAAAATTAAAAAAGGACGAAATCCTGTAGTAACTGTTTCAGGTAATTTTGTGTTTACACAATTATTAAAATTTCGGTTGGATTGAGCGTCTATTTCAACATAGATGTGTGAAAAGTTTCCTGTTTTAGATTTGTTTAAAGTTCAAGATGGCGGGACCAAGATACACAGTGTTAGTACGTAAACTATCAAGAATATTTCTCTGAATCATATTTTGTGTTTATTTCATACAGCATCTTCCTCAGTTAAGTAATAAACGTCAAGGAAATATGGGTGTTTCATAAATCATTTTTAACTCATTACATCGTGGACTTGCACGTAGTTGTACTATGTCGGTGTGATTAAAGAATAATTAAAAAAATGCCTATCGCAAATTTCACAAGCATTAAAAGACTGTAATATATAATTCGCCACAGATGTCGTTTCCCACCATTGGCGAAAATTTACAAATTACAGAAGAACATTGATTTATCCCATTCCAGTCAATTACATTCAATGAAAAAGACCACCACTAATGGGATCGAGCTAATTTTCGTTTGCATATTTCATTGAATTTACGACGAACATTTGTATTTTACGGCGATGTTTTCGATGTTTTTTAATACACTACCTCCTCAGATTAAGTCATAAAAGTCAAGGAAACGTGGGTGTAACATAATTCATTTTTGAGTGTTCGATTTCATTGTGGATAAGCGAATGCTTTTTTTTAATTAATCTTATATGAATTTTTGGTTTTGATTAAAATAAAGTAATTAAAACGACAAATTCAGAACATCTGCTTAACATAATTTTTAAAAATGTCATTATAAAAACCTAACGTAAATGAAGACAATTTTTCGTTGTGTAGTTTTCCACACATCATCAACAGCGTCCAGATATCTTGAGTAAATTTCTTGAAATCGCCAGCAGAGGATTTTTACAAATGAAAAATTCTATTTTAACTTTGCAATTTCATAACTCAATTTCTTGCCAAGTTCTCGTCTTATTGACATACAGATAAGAAAATATTTTTTTCTTTTTCGGTTTTATTTAGGTCGTGTCATTGAATTGTTTTAGTTTTCATTTGATTCCACTTTGATTCGGTTGGGTTGGGTTGGGAGTGAAAATTTAATTTATTTATATAATTAAATGTCAAAGAATGTTAATGCAATTCATTAAGTTAGTGGAGTCTACGCCATTTATTATAATCTTGTCATCGTTAACTTTCTCAACTTTCATTCGATGGATTAAATTGAAATTAAGTTATGAGGAAGTGGTCATGTAAGAAATCATTTTATTGTGGTGTCTATTCTATGTGCGTGTCTGTGTTTAGCAGATGTTTATATCTTCATTTGTACGTGCCCTAAATTTAAACTGTAATGCCCTTTTTTTAAAATCAAGTTAACCGTCGTCACTGATCTGAAAAGTTTTAGTTTTTAATATTTTTCAGTAAACGGAAACATAGCCAAATTAGAATTATTTCGACGTAACTATTATAAAAAAAATATTTCAGTAAACAAAATTAATTTTTACAAAAATTAGTTGTTGGTATAATAAGTCATAGTTTCTTTAAAAATATTTGTGGGACTTTGGCAGCACGAAATCTATGGCATATAGAATTATTTCGAAGTAACTAAAAAATATTTCAGTAAACAAAATTCATTTTTATAAATATTAGTTGTTAAATAACGACCCCAACTGTTCTTTAACTGTTGGCATCATACGTCATATTTTCTTTAAAAATATTTAGGAAACTTTGACAGCACTAAATGTATGGTATAAAACATTCGCAAAACTTATAAGCTAAGGCACGTCACGGTCACACGTGCGTGAACAGAATCGGGTCCCTGAAGGATTGGGAATGCTGAAATCAAAATAGAATCGATTTCCTGGATATCTGTACGCATTCTCTTGTACAGCGTTTGTTATACAAAGGAAGTTAAAGTTATAATTTTACCTCAAAATAACTTATTCTCATTTATTTTATTTTATTATATGCCTTTTTGTCGATTAGCGTTAGTTTTTTGTAAATCTTTGATTTTGTTGACGTGTTACCCCTTTTACTTAAATTAGCCTTCCTTGTAGCATTAAATAAAAATTACTATTGATGTTGATTTGCATAAAACGTTATGAATGTTAACTAAACAGACTGGCTCTACAAAACAAACGGTTTGAATTCTTCGCAAACGTAATTTACAATAATTCGTCAATTTTTTCATAATCTTTCAGCTCAGCAGCTGTAAACTTACGAGACCGTTCCTCGCTAGGACTTGATCTTCGTGCGGTTGATTATTTCCTTCTTTGACAATCCTTTCAGTGGATCTTATTGACATACGTGTAGCGTTTATAAAATAATGCAATAAAATGTTGCACACCTAATCTAAGTTGTTGAACTATTGATAAAAAATCTTATACCGAAAAAGTTCTATTCAGCTGCTTTTTCTGTTTTATTTCCAATTTCCTTGAAATTTTACAACGTTGCAGTAATGCAATGAGACACGTCGTCTCAGTTTCTGTTGTTTAAATACCTTGTGTGTTTGGTGATTCGCAATTCTATAAATTATTGAGCTAGGTTGGGTTGGGTTGTTTTGGCTTTGATTGTGTTGGATTGGGTTGGGTAGGGTCGGGTTAGGTTGAGTTGGGTCGGGTTAGATTGAATTGGATTGGATTGGATTGAGTTGAGAATTCATCAGCCGAAGAAGAACTTTAGATTACTTTGGATTACGTTGTTAAAATATTTTGTAAACATCACACCAATACAAGTGTGCTAGGTTTAATAAATTTTCGTAAAAAAATCTTAATCTAAACACTACAATAATTCGAACGGTGTTGGACAATATCGGTTATTACTCCTCACATTACAATCGGCGGAAGTTTTGTGTGCAGCCGACGCGACTTAAACGGCCAGAAAATTGGACGAAAATGCGCGTCCCCCCTTAACTTACAAACGACAACGAGGACAATCGACCGCACATTTGACATATGCACGTTAGGAGATAATGCATTTAGAACAATGCGCCATTAATATCTGCAATGGTTCGTGCATTGTTTTCGTACCGAGTGCATGCACGCATTAAAGGGGCTGCGGTCTGTTTTACAAGTATTCGTTTATAAAGGCATAAACGAGTATTAATAATAATATGCCGTCGTCACATATGGCGCGTTGTTGTCCCGACTACCGGCACGCGTCGGGCGTGTGTCTGGAAGAATCCTTAATACGACCCCTCGGCGGAGGTAAAACACGTTGCGTCTCGCTCGGTTTCATCTCTACGCGAAATAACTTTTAGTCTATAAACATTGTTTCCGTAACGCAATTAAAAATTTTAACCTGAAATATATATAATCTGATCGGATCCGGATCCGGTCAGACTTTAAAACATGCACAGGCAATTTTACTGAGACGCAAGTCAACAGTCAAACGCCAGGTGTAAAACCCCAATAAGTCTGCAATATTTTGAAGTGCCTATAATAAAGGACCATGAAAGAAGCATTTGGCGTACAAATTATATTCATTAATTGACGAAGCTTTACAGGAAAGTTCAAGGATACGTGTCTAAGGTTCGTAGGGGTCAATTCATATTAAACGGGCCGTTTAAAAATGAAATATTTAAAAATCAATTATTTACGGATCTCGGTTTAAATAAATGTTCGATTATCAAAAAATTTTTTTTAGTAATAAATAAACATTTCCATATATTTTCAGTCGGATTATTCAAATTCGAATTTAATTAATTAAACATATTATTTATGCGAAGCACTTCCGAGTGGTCGGGTTATGTATTTACATCGGTCACGCGTATCAATAAATAAAACCGAGTGGTTGGCGTAGCGCTTGCGATTGGCATTTAGGCCACCGGCGAAAATTTACGAGCGCGCTTAATCGGTCGAAATCCAATTACGATGTGTGCGACGAAACGTCGTCCCTTAAATCAAATCAACTTCGACGCACGTATTGCTTCACCTTTGTAACCAAATAAGTCAATATCTATATCTCGGCTTCGATTCCACGTATATTTTGAAAGCGATCGCTGCAAGTCTGGTTGGGAATTTAAGTGGATTTCGCGCGATGAAAGGCCATTGTTGCCGGACGTATTGTCACTTCAAATTGATTCGTGGTTCAATTATAGGTTTTAATACAAAACTGATCCAATGCCATTGCGACAATTACGACCTGTCTGCAATATATCCTGCCGTAGGATATAATTAATGTTTGTGGCGGTAAATAAATATGATAATAAATATATGCAATTACCAAAAAAATATGCGCTCTTTGTAGTGTTATCGTCTGTAAATTATTACGTTCCGGTTAAAAGGTGCGTAATTCCTTCATAAATTTAAGCTAACTTACTAGGGGCTGAATTTAAAAATAAAAACATTTACATTGGAGAAAATTATTTATGCATTCATAATCGTTTTCTCCTTTCACCTTTTGGTGTGGAGCTTATACATTTGACTTGAAATAATTATAATCTGATGAAAGAATTTTTGAACTATGTCCGGAATTTGAAACTAAATTAATATAGAAATTTTAAAAATGAGATTGAGACGACGTTTCATGTAGAATTGAGATTGAAAGTCTAATATTTTATATGTATAATGGAAATCAATCCATGGACTTATTGACAATGAAATATATTTACGTCCAGTTATTGCAGAGGGAAGTTGCTTGAAATTTATCTCATGTGTCTGTCTGTCTCCTTGAATTCGTGGATCGAAGCAGCGACTATTTCCAAAGTTTGATTTAAAACCTACACAACTGACACCCGCGGCCGATTTTCACACGACGCAAAATAAATACTCGCGCCAACGTCAATGTTTACTTAAGATTAAAAAATGAATCCCGGACGTCGGTGTCCGGATTTATCAAATTATTAATTACGTGGCATTTGTCAGCAACGAATAAAAATAGAAGTGATCGCGCACCAAAGAATGTTGTGTACGGTTTAAAAAATGTGAAAATTACTAATATCAATAGAAAAAGGTATCGAGAATCTTGCAAGTATTGTCAAAGACATGAAATATTTAAAACCAACACAAGCACATTGAAAAATAAAATATGCCTCTCGTCATGTCTAGTTGGTTATGTGCAATTGACAGTCAGTTAAAATGTTAAAACCGCTGAAATTACACAGTTTTAATTTAACTGCGTTAAAAAACGTGTATATTAACATACAGGCTGACACTCTAATCCCGAAGTTCAAATTCATTTCAATGTCGTACGTGTAATGTAATTCGACGCAAGCCCCATTAACCGAACCAATAAAAATTAAAAAAAATATATTACAATTACATTATTAATCGTATAGTGTTTTCTCAATTTGAAAAGCTAAATTTCAAAAAACATTAAAAACGAAACAGAAGCCACTCACAATGGGTCAGAATAAAATATATTTACAAGTAATGGTAACGAACCGCTCAATAGTAAGACGTCTATGTGACAGCCTTCTAAACATGTCACCAGTGAAAGCTTTTAATCCAAAAGAAATCTAAAAATATTCCTTCGCCCTTAAAAAAGTCCAGGTGTAGATAAAGTAACTCTGAGAAGTTATAGGAACTACAAACAAAATGCATAGTTGCTCATAAACGTATTCAACAGAAAACAATAGAAAATTGCTGAAATAATTCCCAAAACCTGGCAAAAACCACAGTTAACTGCCAATCATTTCTACGCTCTTTGAAAGATCTGACCCAAGTTCCATACATGAGATACATCTTCATAAGTTCGACTTCCAAGAAAACAAAGTTATTAGCAAGGATTTACCAAGGTGAAATTTATTTTATAATCTTCCCATAAAGTATGAAGTACAGTGCCACCTGACTCTATGTAATCTACATAGCAGATCTATCAACCTCTAGAAAAATTATCATGGGTACCTTGCTGAAAATACAGATCGCCCTTGCACTTCTTGTGGATCCAATAATCCCTTGTTCTACAAAATCATTTGGACTAAATACAAACTTGGATACAGAAATGATACAAAAATAGAAGACTAAGCTTAACGGGACAAATTATTGATAGCGAATTACAGTACAGTACACTTAAGTAACATAGTAGTAGTAACATTCGAGTTTCGAGCAAAAAATATTTAGAGATCCATATAGACCTGGAAAGAACTAGTAGTTAAAAAATCCGCAAATAGATAGAAGTAAGTTCAGATTGTCATTTGATATAAAAATCGTCTATAACAAACCACCATTAAACCGATTTGGGTATAATGAATAGATATTTGGGCTGTCCTAGTAAATCAAATGTAACTGGTCAAACATTTTACAAAGATCAAAGTGTGTTAAGTTGAGGAATCAACCAAAGATCAAAACATAACGTATCATGACAAATTGGTAAGTTTTCCAAATATTCTACTAAACCCTTTACTGGAACTACAAAATCTTGAAAGAAGGCTAAGACTTCTCTTTGGAATATGATTTCTAACATCATTAAAGACCAGCAGCCTTTAAGTTAACACATTACCCCGAAGACTATTATGATTGCTAGTTTATTAAGTAGCACTGATTTTGTGAGATAAGGTGGTTTTCATTAGAGGTGTGATGTGTTTCATTTTCAGGCACAAATATGGTCGTCGTCTTAGGCGGTTAGTTGGGTTGGGTTGGGTTGGGTTGTTAAGTTAGTTATTAATTTTAATTAAATTGCAATCGTGTCATTAATAATAATTAAATCTCCATAAATCAAAAATAATGCATAAAAGCATGCTTGAGTGCAAAAGTGCTTTTGCGTTTTCTGAAATACTTTCTTATGCACATGTATCAATATTTTATACTATTGAAAATAAGAATGAAATTGGCATGTAATAAAATAAGAAAATGCATTCAGATTTTTGCAACACGTTGACTCGTTCGCAATATTGAATTTCCGTACTTTATAATAAAATTAATTCATTCATTTACTGTAAGAAATTAATACTGGTCCAATCTAAAATTCGTGATATTATCAAAAAAGTCAAAACGAAAATTCCAAAACGTTAATTAACAAAAAAGGTGTAAAAATTGCAAAATATAAAATTGTAAGAATGGCCACATTACTAAGCAGCACCAAAGTTGCTGAAATTTCAACAGCCAATGTATCTAAATTGTAAAATTTTATGAATAGTAATATGAAGTGGTAATAAACGTTTTTTGCTTTGTAGATCTGCTTCTGCGCTTGTCGTAAATTTTATTACCTTTCGTACTTGTTGAAATGTTGTTCATTATTTTTAACGACGTTTATTTAACTACAACAGTTGTGTGAAAGTATTAACGTCGTCTAGAGCCAACCCAATCTAACCCAACCCAACACAGACGAGCAAAAAACGGTCAGTTATTATATTCGCTGAAATTTATTTTCAACAGCGTTTATTTAAATTTGTCATATTTAAAACAGAGACTGGTCATTTTCGTAGCGATATTTTATAAAGACGTTTCTTAGAAAATTGTAAAACGGACAAAGCATGGCAAGCTTTTGATCATAAATTATTAGCATTGTATTTTGACATTTATGGTGTTCTTCAAACCTCTATAGCTAAACGCAAGGGTATTGCATGGGAAGTTAGTTACTTTGAACGCGTGGCTAACGACGACAGCAAACATAAACGACGAGGCTTTCCTACACGATACTCCAAGTCAAAAATTTTTCGTAATTTTTTTGCTATTTTAGGATTTTTCACAATTTTTAACAATTTAAATCTATATATACGATATAATTTTCAAATAGGTTTATTCATCTATCATTTATTACGGATATATCGGAAAGCTTTTCCGATGTCGTTCTGTATCGTTTTACGAAATTGTAGGTAATTTTGACGATTTTTGTTCCGGATCTTTTACTATTTGCATTTTGCAAAATTTCGTACCGTTTAAAAAAACTTTTATTTGGCATATAAACATTTCACACCTATTTCACAATATATCGCGTTTTACCTCCAGAATTTTCCTCATTATCTCTTTCCCAGTCCATTTCTCATTCATACATTTTCTCCACCTCATCGCCTTTGTCTTTTGATCTTCCACCCACTCTATTCCCTCACATTGTAATGAATGTGAGGGAATAGAGTGGGCTTCTCCACATATACTACATTTTCGGTCCTTTTCTTCCATCGAATACATATTTCACTGTCTTAATTCTTTTGTTGTTTCAAATTCCTCTGCCATTTTGTCCACTCATATATTCCCATTATGTTCCATCTCAATTTCTCTCATATTCCCATTGTATCCATGGAGCCCATATTTTCTCTCTATCTACAGAATCATACACTGCTTCCAGATCAAAAAATAACGCCCGTTTTCCACAGCGTGTGCTCCACCATATAATTTGAAGCAATAGTTTTTCCGTCGCGGTTCTTCCTTCCGTAACCCAGCTTATATACCCGGAGATATTTCCTTCTCGTCCACTTCTTCCTCCAACATTTCCATTAATATTTTGCCACCAATGTATGTGGTGTCAATCAGCATGACCCCCCCCCCCTATATGGGATCCCCTTTTTATGTGTTGGAACGATTTTTTTCTATATCTTCGGCATCATACCACAATTTCTAGGTAAACTAAATTTTTATGAATGAGTCCGGTTGTCGTAGTTTTTTCCAATGATTCAATATACAGAGTCCGTGATTGCGTTTTTTTGAACATTTCCAGCGCTATTATCTGGTGACACAAATTATTTAATATGTTTTGGATGTTCTATGAATATGAGGAATTTGCGTAAGTTTAGATCTAGACCTCAATACCCTCATACTGAAGCTGCTATGTGGTCACAGAGGTCTACTTTAATTGACTAATTGTAAGTCGGTACCATCGCGACTCGTAACTACTTCGCAATCGGCGGCACGTAGTAGTTTATTTTACGGATTGTACGGACAGTAAAAGATTGGTACTTATTTCACATTTAATACACATTTAATTTATATAAGTCGTTTTTTATTCGCAATTTATTTACTACATTATATTTTATTTAACTTCTTTATTTTTTCTGTGGATATCATCTTTTAAATTACGAGTTACTAGTTTGTTTTAGTTCATTGCCTTATCATTAAAATATTTATGGTTTTGGCGTAGCTTACAGCGCTAAAAATAACTAAGGGGTGACCGCATGTGCTCCGACCCACTGGCCTTACTTAAGCCCTAATTTCACATTAATGTTTATTTTGGTTTCAAGCCGCGATTATGATTCCCGAAACAGACTATTCCACGAGCAATAAATTGCTTTTATTTCGCTTCCATGAAGTCCGTCATACAATTACACAACTTGGATCATTTTAAACTCATTTATCCCGGCTAAGCACCGCAATTATGCTAATAAATAGCCCATATAACATACAATCAGGCGATTTAGCATAAACACAATTGAGCCAAAACTACGGGACCAACATCTGCCGCACACCTTTATCGCTTCCGGAACAATACGATTCAATTTGATAGGAATATTCGCCCCGTTGTTAACGCGCGCGTATTTCACGTGGGGTGCGTCGATGCGTCGCTATGCGGAGCAAACCACAATGAAAAGTGTTGCAATGCCATGGCGAGGTGGATCGCGAGACGGGGTGCGTATTTGTTCGCATGCGAATCGGGGAGCGAACGCGTGTCCGGCAGCTGCAGTCTGCACGTCCAGACACAACACAGACTCCCGACGCGTGCAGCAGCACCGTCCAATACCCATCGACTTCCGAACTTCCGTTCCGTCGTTACCCATCTCTCGGTCCAATTACGGCTTTCTGTTTCGGGATTTTATGAATTCCTTTGTGTCTCGGGGGGGTGTTTTTCTTTCATGCGAATCGCAGACGATAATAAAGACGTTGGACGCGTCGACACAATGGAACACTTTCGTTAAGTGACAGATGCTGTGCGATTTCATCAGCGCCCGCATTATTATAAACGTGTTATTATTTTTTTTAATCTTTCGTATACATTTATTTCGAATGTTAGGCGATAGATGAAAGGATAGACGTATCGTCGTTTAAACAGGAATTGCGACAGTAAATGCCTCCGGTGTTTATTATCAAAGATGCGTATTTATATCGCTTGATTGCAAATTTCTAAATGTATTCCGACTAGGAGAAGCGAATATTTCGTAACGCTACATGTTGTAAATATTTTAATTTTTATTGATCGTTGGTCAGTGATTTAATATGGCAAAAAAGGGTTTTGGTTAACACCCATGTATCGTAATTAGGTGACTAAGAACTAAGACTAATATTTACGTAAAATAAATAGCTGCTCCATTGCCTATACAACACATCGTTGAACTATTTGAACTACACGATCAGGCAGGCTAGCGTGTTAGCTTGATCAAAGATTTTTTTATTAAATGCCTTATTAAATGAAGGCTAAATGTGCGATTTTCTTCAAAGGAATTAGTAATGAATTATACCGGGGATGTCTAGGTACCTGCGCTGCAAATAAATTGCAACTACGACTGCAGAATTACCGCCGTAATAATATTTAATCATTCTGTATCCCATTCATCATTTTGGACGATGTGCGATGGCGTCAACACACTATTTTTAACTTTTAGCAAAGATTTTAAAATATTATAAAAGATCAAAGATAATCATTTTCATTGTTCCTTTTCCAATTTCATTTCTTACGATTTTCAAACATGGTTTGTTTTTCCAGTTCACAAACAGGCCAGCATTAAAAACTGTACTTTCGCGATTATCTTAGTCGTAGGTTTCCAGGGAAAAAAAAACGATAATAAATGACGCAAACGATATTAATATGAATTCCAAAAACCACATTTTGATATCGCAATTTGCATTTACACGCACTCGCGTCCGGTAAAATCGTAGTAAATCAAATTATGCCTCCATAAACGCGCGATGTAAATCATTGCATTTTTGCGCTCAATCGAAACGGCCGAACCCGACCAAATAAATATTTATAATTCGCGCGCTGTTTTTGCGCAGTCTTATTTATTTTGACGAAAATCTCACTTCAAAACAACTTAATAAAACCCATTCATATCCGCGTGGTGCGCTTTCATCTTTCCCTTTTAACCCGTCCAGTGTGTTTGGGCGCCGGCAGATGCAACGCATTTTCCGTTTTATTTTTAAATGTCGGGTCTTTATGACAGTGCGCGTTTCGCGATCACTGGGAAATGGGCGACGTTGATTATACTTGCTATACTTGCAGACGTTTTATTTGCCTGCCTGCCACGAAAACATTTCATGCGCGTTTTCCATTATCAGATCCCGTCAGGCACTCGAGCTGAAATAAACTTGACTTTCGTATTCCATATTATACCCCATTTCATGCAAATGAAGATCTGATGACCTACATAACTTTTCAACTTGAAACATGGGTCTGCGTCGAGATAAATGTACTTGGACATGTGAATGGAACTGAACACAATCGCATTTCTATTAATAGTTTAAGCGATGAAAAGCCGTTTTGTTAGGCGGGACGTGCTAATGTTATTATAATAAACTAGAATATATTTTCGGGCTTGAAATCTGTATATTTCCACGACTAATTGTTTAAATCTGCAGCGAAATCTTAAATATTTTGAAGTCATTAAAGCATCGTTGAGGATTCAATTATCTGTCGGTTTGTTCGAGTTTCGCGTATACAACGACTGTGTGCAGCGAGCAGTTCCGCATATACGACTGGGCTTAAATTAGACTCAGTTGAATGTCCTTATTTTAATGCAAACACTTTGTTCCATCGTAGTGGGCATAAAAGAACAAATCATCTTAAGCTCGAAAAAGATGGAACCGAATTTCATTACAGTAACAAATGCGCGTGATTTTTTAAAGCTGGGAGACGTGACATTTTTAGTGTTTCACATAAAACGAAATGGGGGTACTATAAAAATAGCATCAGTGCACACTTTTTGAATAATTATGGCAATGGAAATTAAATTAAAGGAAATTAAATATATTCTTTTAAATCTATGTTCAGATACGAAGCAGTAAAAAAATTAAATGACCACTAAAGGAAAGGGGGTGGCATTCGTGGGTTCGTCGACGATGGATTGAAATTGGATTTCTAGATGTGAGGTTTAATGTTTTTTTTTGTGATCGTTTATAACAAATTGACTAGTCTTCAATTTTTATTATATTTTCTTCCATCTTGTGGTGGAAAGTAATGCAACCGCAAGATGGTAGAAAATAGATAGAACCTAACCCATCTCACCCCAACCCAACCCAACCTAACCCTGTAATTGTGTATGGTTTCGTTATTTGTTTTTCGATTTACTTTTTCGATTTATTTTATTTTAACGTCCGTGTCCAATAATTATATATATTTCATTTAGTCTTTGCAAAGTTATCGTCATCAAAGTGGTAAAATGCTTGACATTTTTAGCATTTTATTTCTTGAGAGTTATTTTCCTTCGTTTCCTTTCATTTTCACTTTGCGTAGTTTTCATTTCAAGATTAGTTGATTTGATTTAAATGTGTTTATAAAAAAATTGAACAGTGAATTTTGATAGTTTTAGCATTTCTTCGAATCTTATTTCTTAAAGAAATAGTTTCCTTTGATCTCTGATTTTCTTTCTGTCGGAATGTTTACTTTTTATGCATTTCGAAAAACTGATGGATCAGAACCCAATCCAGCTCATCCCAACCCAACCAATAATTGTGTATTGTTTCGTTATTTGTTTTTCGTTTGATTTTTTCGATTTATATTATTTTGACGCCGACGTTTCCAATAATAATATGTATAATTTATTTAGTCTTTGCAAAGTTATCGTTAGCGAAGTTGTCAAATTTTAAAAGCTATTTATTTCTTTTCAGATTAATGTATATTTTTTGTAAAAATAGCCCTTTTAGACGTTTTACGTTTAGATGCGTTTTTCTTACGCAATAGCTGAATAAATATAGCAAATAAAAGAAACCATTTCAACAAACGTTCCATAAGAACAAGTATAGTAATTTATACAACGAGTATGTAAACTGGTACTTTTTTGCACGGGTACAAACTTTAAAACACTTTGGCAATGGTTTTAAATTCCACAAGTGCAACACTTAATAAGGAAACAAAATTTAATTAACATGGAAAAATAACATATAAAAACAGAAAAACTTTATTTGATATTTGCGAAGTGATTTAGTTTTACATTATAAATTTTGCGTTTGAACAAAACGTTTCGTGTGAAAATAATCGAATAATCCAACCCAAATTCAATATTAATATTTTCGTGATTTTAATCAATTGGATTGATTCATTAGGAAAGATATAACGTCCCAGTCTTAGCGCGTCACTCGTTTTAATTGTTGTGTAAGATTATGAATTTGATTGCGTTTATTTTTATCATTGTTTATTAGCTTCCGCACTCGCATATCTTTCTAAATTATGGTTTAATGGTTATTTCATACAAATGTATATAAACGGTTTTGCTTGGAAAAATACATTTTCGTGCAAATATCGGTTATCACTAAGAAACCTCACACTTCCTTTTGTGCAAAAATTCACGGTCGTGTGTTATATTTCTTTGTTATAATTTGTATTTAAAACTTTTGCAAATGGTCAGTGATTAAAGTGGCGGTTACTTACAAAGATTATGATTAGCTGGTGCTACTGCGTAATGGGTTTAATTTAATTATTTAATTTATATAAAATACCGTTAACGATTTAGATGTGCAAGGTTTTGTACACATATTGCTGAGGAACTCATAATAAAAAGGGCTGCTCAAGAACTCGAACGCTGATCTTTTTGCAGGTTCGACTTCACCACATCATTAAATCAGAGTGTTTTACGACATTTCTTAGAAAAATGAAAACCAGGTATGGTCGTAAATCCGTCAGAGACACATCAGGGACAAATTCATACAATACCAGATGATAATTAAACAATTCTTCAAATTGAAATACTCACCAAGAGTGAAATTTTTCGAAACAAAAATTCTTTAGTGCCAAAAAGAAATTTCAATTCAACTTCTTCATACACCAAGAATAAACTGATGTCTGGAGTTGAAGTCAAACGACATTCTTAGATTGGTTCTATAATGCAATCTCTGACGAGGTTATTTTGAAAATCATAACGACTGAAAACTGAGGCGGAATGCGTCAACAAACAATGCATAGATCCGAGATTATTATTGGCATTTTATTTCATTATTTTTAATTATTTAATAATATTTACAATTATTATATAAATATATTATTCAATTTTTGTTCGCATTGCAGGACGAATATTTAATTTTATTGCCACAATTTCTTTGGTTTAAAAAGCTACCAACGGATAATCGTAACAGTCTCTGTTAATCTTCTGGTTATTTTTTTATAAAAAGAAACAGAAGACTGTGATACTAAAAGCGATGAAATCATATAAAACATTAAACATCAATGTAAAACAATCTAGGCAATAACCCCTACCTAGTAAAACAATTAGTTTAAAAATTATAATTGCATAATTATAAATTATTTGCAAATTAAAAAAATGCTATGAAAAAGAATCGTCTCATAGAAGCGCAAAAAACATTTTCAGAATTTTACCTTGCACCGATGTTACATTTCCATTAATTCGTTCGGTGAATGGAACTGTTTGCTTAATTGATATCAGAAACATAAATACTTAAATCACCACAGAAAGATAGTTCGCAAATCAGGATAGATAACGAATGAGTTACGTGACTGACGGGAGTTCACTGTTAATAAACATTGGAGGAGGAAATCGGGATTAAAAGATTGACGGGAAATGCGAGAATGGGCGGAAATCGGTCCCGAAAATTTAGGCGAATGGGTTTTTAGAGTACAGGTATGTCGCGAATTAACGAAAGATGATGATTTCATCGACACAGAATATTATTGTTAGACAAACTGAAAGTATTGATAAGAATGGTTGTCTGTGTATGCGAAATATATACAATATACAAAACTAACCACTTATCGACAAACATCACAAACAAATTACAAACTTCATTCCATATATATTCCTGGATTCGTAGATTAGGGCAAGCATTCCTTGTTGACGATACAAAACACTAATTTTACTGATAGCCAAGAAGACTTATCTGGTCATCAAATGCTACATTTCATATGCGAATGCATTTTTTCATTTTCAAGTCAATCTTCTGTCCATATATAATCCAATTATTATTATAAGGGTGACAGTTGAGGATATTTGTTATTATGTTGTGAATTGTTCTCGTTTACCTTGATTCTTCACATGTGAACTACCTTTCAGTTTACTTAAGTGAGTTTGTAATGCAGCTGACGCTGCTAAGATGTTCATTACATAGGCCCCAAGGCATTTCCTTGGAGCACTCCTATCCCTGTTTCTTTGATTTGGGTTGGGTTTTTTCAAATGTTTGTTTGAAAAGTTCTACTTGTGAGGTTTGTTGAATGTGTGGGGGTAGAATTCATGGGGAAACGCTTTATTAATTTTATATTGCAGTCTTCTATGCCAAATTCAATTAAATCCATGCCTAACGTCTGGAAATACCGCAGTGAGGAACGATTTATTTTGTGGTGTTGTTGGGATTCTTGAGTTGAGTTATTGATTCCATACAGCGATCAGAACCTTTTAGAATGGGTTGACACTTTGGTAAATGTTATAAAATTTTGATTAACGTTCCTTACATACCAAAATATATTATGGCACTCTCATGGTCTACGACCTCGCGAACACTCGCGTAATTTGAAATTTATTTAATGTTTGGCCTTCTGGAACACGTGTCCTAGAATTCCATAAAATTTTATGGAATTCATCGGGATGATATTCTCTTGACACTTCTTGATATTTGTTAATTAAATAATATATAATTGAATCGTTTAATGAGGAACTGATATAAATTTCAAAAAAAAATTAATTTCGAGTATGTAACCCTTGCACAAAATTCAAAATTACCATTTATTGAAAACACGATTTTTTTTAATAAATCCAAAGATGTACCAATTTCATTGTACAGCTAGCAAAGTGACTCCTCTTGCAGTAATAACTTTAATTATTTCAATTCTGATAATTCACCGTGACGACAAAGAAACTGTCTTCAGCGTAATATCCTCGCAGTAGATCTACCCACGATGATTAGTCCGCGTACGGTAGCTTCCGGAGTACGCAACAACGGCCCACTTGATTCATTCATATAACTCTTCAGTGTTTTAATTACTGCGCTCGTTTACAGAAATTACATCGTTTCCTGCTGTGGGCGGTGAGCCTTTGGTTAATTGCATTGACCTTTCTGTAGAGCGAGCCAAGCACGATTTCAATTAGTAAATTGATAATTAATTTCGTTTATTATGTATCGCATACGGACGTTTGATTTATTCCTTTGAGCGCTATTAATAGCGGCGCGATGGAATCCATTAATTCACGAAATACTTTATTACTCATTATATATTTCTCAAAAAAAAAAAAAAAATAACACGAGAATTCAAGGTTGTTCCCAGTTGGATAATTAAAGGAATCGTTGATGTTTTCAAAATTCATTCCAGGGTTTTTTCCTGGACTCCACCTTGTTTATAATTTTAGTCTACTATCAAGTTGCGATAAAATAAATAATAAGGCGCCTATAAAAAGATGGGTGAAAAATTTTAACAATGAAGACAAGACATTATTGGGCCATTGTTCAGATTTTTGTCGACATGCGTGATGTATTTTGCTCAGATTTTATCCATTTAATAATGAACGCTGAGACACCATCAGAGTCCTTATGGCATTAACCAGGATGGCGACTACATCTAAATACAATTTATTCTCGTAACGATTTTTTTTTTCTTCAAGAATTTAGGCCGAAAGTGTTAAATGTATAGAAAAACAGTTAAACATTGTGCCGCAACGTCTTTTTAATACTTAAAGTATTTCCATTTTTAACGAAAACAAGTAAACATAACTTTAATATTTCACATTCACATATTTCACACACGTGGGAGTTTTTTCAAAGTGCATTCAACTGATCAAATGCCTCGCCCGTTAGGACGTCTGTTTACGAAGCTACCCACTTTGAACGAACCGCCATTTAAATAAAATGTAGATTCTCAAAGTTTCCAACATTCTGGTACATGTTAAACGTCTCCCATTGTAAATCAAACAATAAGTACACCAAGAGTTATGGCCGGCAACGTGCGTAACTGTTCCTGTTACACGCCTTAAATTTTCAGGTTATTAGATTTATTTACATTACGGTTGTTTCATTTGAGCCATGAACCTTGAACTTCAGTGCCATCGGCGAACGTATTTTATGTACCCGCCGAAGGCAGAAATGAGCTAAAACGCATGCAATCGAGTTTATCGCGTCGCAATGGAAACTTAATGGACATGGCGTTGCCAAATAATTAAAATGTTCGGACGTGGCGGGGAGTTGCAACATTTTCCGACTTTATGTATCACGAGCTCATTAAGGTCGATATGAAGTGAATTTGCATCTTTGCCAGGAAAATGCAGCGATCGTGCATCAGGCGATGCGGTTCTAGATCTAAAATTGAATCCAACAAATATCAATAATCTTAAAAATATCGTTATTTTTGTTTAGGTTTAATTATCTGAATAAATAATTAATAATCGTTTAAAAACGAAGAAATAATCGTTGTTTAAAATTTCAATATCTTTCAATAACTGAAAGCTCTTTTGCTCTGTGGAATTGTTCCCACATCAATTACCTCCACATTTAGCAAATTTCTGAACAAATATACACTAGTAAAATATCACACGTTATACCTATAGATCTCGTTGGGCTTCTCCATTACGTTGCTTTCAATCATAGGTGATATTTTACTTACACACAAAAAGTATCCCTTATTTTACAGTTTTACGTCGAGTACAGTAAATAAATCCTCAACGGCTACGAAATCATACCATATGGCTAACGAATCAATTAACACTCATCGTAGCATAAATAGGATTTGCACATTTATTGAACAGTTCTCTAATTGTCTAGTCCGATTAGTTTTTAACAACAATAGGCCAGAAAATGCATCAACTTCATTTAGACTTCTATCCGCTGTTCTTTTTCAAAACATTCGCACCTTGACTCTCTGCGGTGCAAGCATAATATTTATATATTATTTATTATACTATATTTAGTTACAAATCTACTTAAATAATCAACTTTTCGTTATAATGAACTACGAATATTTAAACAATGTTATGGCACGGGTTTTTATCTCAACTCACTAATATCCATTTAGTTTAATAATATCGCTAGAATCCTGACGTCACTATTTTATTTTAGAAATTAATTCAACTTTTGGTTCTCATTTTCACTATCGGATAAAACTTACCCTCTCCCCGCCACCACAATTACTTCGTCAAGTTTTTTTAGCAAATATCATTTTCTGAATATCAAATGGAACTAGAAATGTCCTCATTCAGGACGAATTTATGCAGTCCACTACTAAACAATTTTAGAAACAGATTCATCTGATCTAACTGAGTATTGATTTTTTTCATGACAATTGTAGCTTCTCTGTATTGTAAAAATTATTTATTACCACGTTTACGTTAGTCGGGATATGAAGAGGAATCTTGATTCTTTTCAGGCTATGTTTCAACAAACCAAACATGAGGACATAAGTTTGTAGTTAATTTGGATCTCCTGTGAGGTTGTACTAAACTATTCATAACCAGATTTATATTAATTATGATGGAAGTAAATAGCATGATTTTATACAGTTTGGCAATATAATCCTAAACTTCAATGAAAACACAAAACAAAGACCATAATAAAGGCTACCGAATCTCTATTTTAGCGAAAATAATATAATATAATGTAATATAATATAATAAATTATAAATGCATGGTCTGAATGTGCTGAAAATAATTATAATATGACACAGACAATATTTGCATCTCTTGTCTTGGATTTCAAGAAAATTAATAAAAGAAATTGTGAATATAAAAATTACATTATATTTGGCAAGAGAACAAATTTCAAATTTAGAAATTATGGTCATATCATAACTGATGATTTTGCAGTGAACATAATAAAAAGATCAAGAATAGTAGCAAAATGCTCCCAGTTTTGACCAAAATTTATGACTGACAACGAAATTTGAATCGGATCGGTTTATGAGTACATCCAAATACAACAGAATAATGAAAAATATGTAGCGTTGAATCTGTTTGTTTAGGTAAATTCATCGGAACGTCGAAACAATCCTTACAGGGACAATTCAACAATGCAGTTCAATATTAGAGAATTAAGAAAAACATATTTGACTCGCGAAAATCTACGTAAAAAACCTCACTCGCACACACACCATATACGCACGTGCAAATGAAATAGGTGTCTTTAACATAATTGGTAATAGAAGTAAAACCAAACTCAATAACATTTTTGGAAAAATTCTAAAGCGACTTAAAAATCAATTTTACCAAAAATTTGGTTCCTCGCCCAAGTGAAGAAATAAAAATCGTATATATACCGATCAATCCTGTTGGCACTAACAGCTATATCTATGCGAATGATCGATCAATCACTGCACGGGGGGGGGGGAGTTGTGAAGATATCGAATAGTATTTAACTACTGAATGACCTTAACCAATACTACAGTAAAAAAATAACTTAGGCCAAACAGAGCAAAACCTCAAGTATGTGCCTTCTATCTTCGCAACAAACAGAAATAGAGTACTATTGTAACATTGCCCAAAACCAAAATACCTCAGAGTTACGATAGGGCCCTAACCTAACGATAGGGCCCTAACCTACAAATAGCATTGACAAACCATTAAACTAAAAGTAAGTGTGAGAAATAATATTCTACGGAAACAAGCAGTTCTCGAGGAGCCAAAACCAAAGTCGTCAAAACTGCAACATTAGCTGGGGAATATGCCTGCCCAGTGTGGTACAATTCAGTATACGCCAGACAAGAAGATGTGGCGCTGAATGAGACTTGCAAACTAATTACGGGATGCTTTAAACCCATCCCGTTGGATAAACCACCTGACTGGTATTGCACCTCTTGCAGTCTGAAGGGAAGCAGGAAGGCAATTGTTAAAGCGACAACGTCCGAACATCAGAGAGTAAAGTCGAGAAAAAGCTTCCTAACAACAGACTTTCAAGAGTATACACAAGAGACCAACATCGGAAAATCTAGCTGTCGGTTGCGAGGACGTGGGAGGTCACTAAACAGACTTCGATCTCAACTGTACGATCTAGAGTCACCCCCAACTAATGGGGATATCCGATTACTTCTGTCCTATCCGATTACTTCTGTCCATTGGGCTCCTCCCAAGCCCCAATGCAGACTCGAAGATTTAACATCAGCTCAACCACACGCAATTGACGTCACCAAATATTGAGAAAGGCATATCTAGGCTATATCTTATTAATCTACTGTGTTATGTTATTTATCTCATATATGTTATTAAATTTACGCACAACTGCATCAAGATTGTTTCTTTATATCTCGATTACCATGACGCCCGGTTATAATTATCAATAAATAATAATTCTCACAATTCTAATAATACATTTATTTTTGAATATAATACGTACAATTATGCATATTATTAAACATAATCCTGCCAGACATGACATGACAAGACACTAGAATTAGATTCTGTACCTCTTTGCATCGTTGGAAATGCCTCCAAATGTGTTCTTTCCAACAAGTTGTACATGAACTTTTTCTGTACAGCAGAAAAAACCGTTTCCTGGCCGCAATCCAACAAACTTGTACAAATCTAATCAACAGACGACATCATCATTAACAATTAACAATTAATAATTTTCGGGATGACAATTACATATCCTCATTACATCTTGTCATATTGACTTACTCCATAGATTTCAAACAGTTTCGTTGATCTTATTATTTTTTCTCCCACATAATTACTTCAAAAATATTATATTCGGCTTCATAACGCTCTTTAGAGTAGAATGTAAAGTTTCTTCAGCAGCTTTTTCAATTTCTTTTGAAATAATACAATTTTCCATTTTCGTTTTTAATTCTTTGTTTACAGCTGAACACGTAGCAACTAACATTTTACTGTCACTCGCCACCGTAATTGTGATAGCAATTTTTAATGTCAAAAACTTAAATTTATTGTTTGTTCTATGCAGTTGTGCGTAAAACTAGATTAGAACTAGATTAGCAAAATAAGTAAATATAAGTAAGATTATACTCTAGGCGAGTCTACTCTTTCGTTTACAACAATAACATATTGGTTGGCAGAGTTTAAACACCACCGTACGAGTTGCCACAAGATGAACATTGTAGTGGTCGACCAAATGAGGTGTCCACGCAGATATTCCAAAAGTACTGTACATTGCTGACCCAAGCTTCACCACACCTGAAAAAGGAGAAGCGGTTCCAAACAAGGCGAAGACAGTTGGCAATCAGTTTTTTTGGGATTAGTTTCATTGAGTATCTTCAAAAATGAAAAATCATTGTTTTATCAACACATCCGATACCGCGAT
This sequence comes from Geotrupes spiniger, assembly GCA_959613385.1. Taxonomy (NCBI): domain Eukaryota; kingdom Metazoa; phylum Arthropoda; class Insecta; order Coleoptera; family Geotrupidae; genus Geotrupes; species Geotrupes spiniger. The sequence goes on along the minus strand of OY390735.1, from coordinate 10,240,025 downwards.
GACCAATATCAATACGTTAAAGGTCAGATTGATTCCTCAAGAACCCTATTCGCCACATTTATGCCCCCTCAGATTATTTTCTGTCTCCGAATTTTAAAAAATGGCTCGGTGGTCAAAAATTTGCCAACAATGAAAAGGTGGAGTTTACAGTTGATGGCTATTTTGAATAGCTCGACGGTTCCCACTATAAACAACTATCGAAGCTTTTGAATAACACAGCTAAATGGAGACTATGTTGAGAAATAACGATAATTGTTCAAAATTTTTTTTTCTTTGTTAGATCGATTACTACTACCCTCGTATATTGATGTACGTAAATATTTATCGTATTTGACACCTGGATTCTTACGAGGTCGATGTTGTTGATCGTTGATATTAAAAAATGTAGTTACAGTAAATGTGCTAGTCAGACTCGTTTTCAATTGTTATTATTAAACACAATTTCAATTAAATATCTCATTACAAACAGTATTCGTTTAATTATATAATGGAGTAATTACTAAGAAGCGCCATATCAATTTAAGTTGAGTTTGTACAGAATTTTTCATTTTTATTTTCATCACTTCTCTTACTTACCTGCAAGTTAACAGTTACGACGAAATCTTTCAATGAAAACAATGTTCGGAACGTTGAACAAATACTCTATCATTTCAAAATTAATAACATAATCCAAAAGAAATAAAGTAATTTTTCAAAACAGTTTTATTTGCGAATCGAGCAATCAATACAGCCAAGTCTGATTGCAGGCTGAGGTAATCACTTCACACCGAGAATAAATACTTACATATTTACGATAAATTTGTGCGTGAATTTTAAATAATTTTTTTCTACTTGCTTTAAAAAACTGTGAAGGAACTTTGATACGTCCATAGAAATGGTCAGTTTCAACTAACATTGATCATATACTCAGTGACATATAAACTGCACCACCTAGAAGGGGTGGGAATTTTTGGACCAAATTTGGCAGAAACATTGGACTAGTCCAGGGAAATAGTTGATTAAAATTTGAAACCCAATCATCAAGTAGTCATGGGATTTTTGACGTTTGTGTCATTTTTTTTATATGTGGTGATAGACAAGCAATTATCGAGTCATTTTTTGAATTTGTTTCACTTTTTCGGATTCCGTTCTTTAGTTTAAAGTGTTTCAAGTGTTTAACGATGCCTAGAGGAAGAAGACCTCAAGTTTACCAGCAGTTGAGTGACTTTGACCGAGGGCGGATTGTTGGTTTACGAGAAGCAGGTTTTTCGTTTAGAGAAATCGGCAACCGTTTTGGACGGCACCACTCAACAATAATGCGTGTTTATCAAGCGTGGTCTGAACATGGGGTTGAACGTCGGAGAAGAGGCACTGGGGCTCAAAGACGAACCAATGAACGTCAAGATCGCCGCTTAAGACTAATGGCCTTGAGAGACCGATTCTCTACAACTAGATCAATAGCTGATCAATGGTTAGGTGAACAAGGTCGTCCGATAGATTTGCGAACAGTTTATCGTCGAATAAGAACCTTTGGCTTGCTGTCTTACCGCCCACATCTTGTGCTACCCCTCACTGCGCAACATCGCCAGGAACATTTGGCCTGGTGCACGGAAAGACTTCAATGGAACTTGGAGTGGCATCGAGTTGTCTTTAGTGACGAATCGCGATTTTGTTTAGGAATGCATGATGGTCGGATGACTGTTAGACGAAGACGTGGAGAAAGGCGCAATCCTGATTTTTCGATTGCGAGGCATGTTCACCAAACTGTGGGGTTGATGGTGTGGGGTGCTATTGCTTACGGCAGTAGGTCACCCTCGCTCTTCATTCGGGGCAGTATGACCGCCCGACGCTACATTGACGAAGGGGTAGAACCACATGTTCTTCCATAACTTCGAGGGCTGGAAGACTCACTTTTCCAGCAAGATAATGCACGACCTAACGTAGCAAGGGTTTCTCTTGACTTCTTTGAAGAGGCCAATGTTAATATTTTGCCTTGGCCGCCAAGATCTCACGATTTGTCGCCCATTGAGCACGTGTGGGACAAGATGGGTAGAAGATTGAGGAATCTACCGAACCCACCGTTGACAATAGAAGCTCTACGGCATGAAGTACATGCTTCTTGGGATGCCATACCCCAAGAAGACATTGATCACCTGCTGGAATCAATGCCAAGGCGGGTCAATGGGTGTATCAGAAATAGGGGCGGACCAACACATTATTAAAGAAAAATCAAAAAGATGAAGTGTTTTCTTTATCAAATTTTAATCAATTGTTACCTTAGACTAGTCCAATGTTTCTGCCAAATTTGGTTAAAAAATTTCCACCCCTTCTAGGTGGTGCAGTTTATATGTGACTGAGTATATTTTATATCTATTAACTTATAAAATAATTCAACTGGTAACAATTAATGAAAGGTCGACATCGTCGACACTCTCCTATTTATGTAAATCATTTGAAACCTGCACGGAAATTGAATTTGGATAAAAGTAATATACTTGTTGATATTACACAATATGCGACCTTCACCTTGATGTATCGTATGAATAATTACGCGTTAACGAAAATATCTCGTTTTCACGTTGCCTGAAGGTAGACCACCAAATTTACATCGTATGTGCTTCACTGTCATTTATATAATCGCAGCTGGTAAAATTGTAAGAACGCAAGAAATATGTGGGTTTAGTTTGACGTACCAAACCCCCATATTTAACATTAAAAAACGCAAATATTCCGAAATGCAATACGTAAGAATTTGTACAAATGTACGTGGTAAACTTGACACCTTGATGAGTTTTTTTTCCAGGCAGGCAGGTTATCCACGTCGCAGTTGTAATAAATATTAACTTATATATTTTTTATTCTTCTTTACATCAAGTACACAAGTGGTGCTGTCGATACGTTTATTTCTTATCGACGAACGTTCTTTGAAACCTCTTCTCCGTTGTTACATACGACTAAAGAGAAGCTTCACAACACCGATGACGAAAACGAAAGCATCTTCACGTTGTGGAATAAACATGTAAACAATGGTGAAAGTAATGGGACATTAAAATCACTTACTTCATTGATATATTTAACAGCTTGCAGCAGAAAAAACAAACAAGCGTAATAATCACAACATTAATCCTCAAACATTTAATACATAACCGCATTACGTAACAGATATAACATTTCCGTTATCGTTTACTATTCGTAATTATCATTAAAGTATCTGATTCATGGCCGTTCTGAAAAAACAAAACAAGGACACATGTTCACATAAAGAAAATAAATATATATTACGAAACGCATAATTTATATTGATTTCTAGTTGACGATTAAAAAATACTAAAACGCCCTTTATTGCGTTTGTAGCTCCACAGGCAAATGAGCCTCGTATAAGTTTCTCCGCTCTTCGTCCATAAAACTACGTTCGTATTTCTTTTAACGAATATTCGATTAATTTAACGAGTTAATAAACGATGCACACTTAAAGATCTTCGTGTGGTGCCTCATGGGATCGTTGCTTATTTTGAAGAGATGCTATCATAGTTAAAGTGGAGCAAAGGTGCTAAATTTTACGCTGATAACAACATCTAAAAATAAAACTGACCCACGAACGTCACTTTTCAATGAGAATTTCAATTCAATTATGTGCTTATGTGTTTAATTGAAATAAAAGAAAACGGCGTTTTTAAATCGCCACAGTATAAATATTTTCCCAAACAAATTGCGCATTGAACTGAATTTACGATCAAATCCTAAACATCATTGATGTGCATGTGTTGGTCACACCAGTATTTTTCCAGACAACTATAAAACGTTAAGATTTTACTGACACTTTCTTCCCACCATCACCAACATCCGTACTTTAAATAACAACAACGTGTTTTATAAATTCAGACGGTATTTTCAATTTCGATTATTTACAATTCGTGAGCGTAAAATCTCCGTGGAATACGAGGAAATGTAGTAAAAAAGTATTATTGATTGTGACTTGATAGATCAGTCACAATCCATTTATTTTCGTCTGTATCATCACACAAAAGTATTATTTATACCGAGTTACCAATCACCTTGATCGATATAATAATTTTAAAAATTTATTTTGTTCGTCACTATTGTAATATTGCTGTTTCCTGAGTGTTATCAAGATCATCGAAGACCGTTTGGAACTTTGCCCCCGCCGCACGATAAAATATATTGTTTATATTTATAATTATGTTTACGATGTCATTTATTTACATTTGTGATTTTATTTACATGCATTATCGATGACATTATTCTACTGTGTGCGATAATTAAATTAATTAAAAGAGATAAAGGCAATTCTTGTAACTTGCGCAATGTTAATAAGATCGTAAGTAAAGTCGATCATCCTCCGACTCTCATTTCAAACAAACCACCCCGTTTGCGAAAGGTGCGCCTCAAAAAGCATTCAATTAGAGAGTCGGGTCACGTCCGAACTGCCACTAAGGTTTTGACAATTGCTGCTTCAATTATCCAATTCATTTGATTGGTGTCAGAGGTCGGTGCGAGCGCAGAAGAGAGGCCTCCAGTTCACACAATGACGGCTAATCTTCTCCATTAGCGCGAAATAAAGTTCGAGATTGTTGCGTGGGCGTCGACTTAATTACACTCGTGAAGAAAGTGGTAAAAACGTCGTTCCCTTTCGTGCTTTATGGGTGGCTCGTACATAAATAAGCGCGTGGGACACGTTCGCAATAAATTACAATTATGCATAAGTTATGCTTCCTCTGCAAATCTGTCCACTTTCGAATAATTAATCGTAAAGCAATGCGTTTTGTTGCTTCGCAAGTTTATCGTCCGCGACGTGGATGTTTGTTAAATGCTGATGGGGTCATGCAACGAGTTAACTGGGATGTAGTAGTGAAGTAGAAATAGTAAAATTTCCCACACGGTTACTTTAAACAGCGAAAAATATCATCCTAGAAGTACTAATCGGTTCGAACATTGTGGAATAACTATTCTGGATATTTTTTGTTCGATTTAATTACGCTAATTAGTCAGTTTTGTACAAGCGGTTTTTATTTCATACTTATAAACGTAAAATTCACTAATAGTTATTTATTATATAAGACGATAAAATTGTACATTTTTTCTATAGAAGGACTTCAAGTTCAAAGGAAAATTAACATTTCAAAGAAAATTGCAATTTTTGGCAAAAAAATATTTATTCGGTGATCTGGACCAACAAATTCGGGTGGATGCAGGGTAGACCGACTTCAGCAAGGCTTTCGATAGAATTAATCATCACATATTATTGCGAAAGCTTTCTGAGGTTGATGTGCACGGCAGACTCTTACTGTAGTTAACCTCTTATATTTCTGACAGATCCTTTGCAGTTACGATCAGATTATTATAATATAACATCTGGGGTTCCTCAGGGGGTCTCACCTTGGCCCGCTCCTGTTCATTATCTACGTGAATGACATCAATAACTGCTTTGAACACTGTATGTTTCAACTGTATGCAGATGATTTAAAAATTTACCGTATTGTTAGCTCTCCTACTGATTGTGCGCTTGTGTGGATTTAAATAGATTGGGAAAATACTGTACTGGGAACGATTTATTTTTAAACATGGGAACATGGGAAATGCCATTATATTAGTTTTACCCGGAACAAAAGCGTTGTCAATTTTCCTTCCTTCCATGCACTCCGCTCCTACACCATTCCACTTTTTCCTGGGTCTCAGTCTCGTCCTCCTCTCAAGTTGCTTTTGTTGCCATATTTGTTTTGGTTGCCTCTGATCTTCCATTCTTATTAAATGTCCAAACCATTTTAGATGCTGTCTTTCTATGTTGCTTACGATTGGTTCCACTTTTAATTCCGTTCTCACTGTCTCATTTCTTATTCTGTCTCTCCTCATAATGCCTTTACTTGCTCTCGGATATCTCATTGCTGCCGCTTGTATTCTACTTTTTGCTGTTTTGTCAGTACCCAGCTCTCACTGCAATATGTTAATATTGGTTTGTAGATAGTCTTATACACAGTGATCTTAGTTTTTATTCATATTTCTTTCTTTCTTATAAATTTATTATTTAAGGCATAGTAATTACGTGTTGCTTTTTTTCTTCCATGTTTTTAATCAACTCAGGTAATATGCCATCGTAACCTGTCGCTTTTCCTACTTTTATTTTTGTAATTGCTTCCTTCACTTCTTCTATCTGTATTTCTTGATCGTGTTCCTAGCTTAATCCTATTATGATTTGTTCTTCTTCCTGTACTTCATATCTTTGTATTATCTTTGTTGTGTTAAGCATGTTTTCAAAATATTTCGTCCATATTGTCGCCGGCTTGCAGAATCATTTTGGTGTTTCTTAACTTGTGCTGCTCCTCCTCCGAGAGTTTGACGTAGTATTTTTCATATCTTTTCGACAGTGTTGTCATCTCCTGTCTTCTTGTAATCGCCTCATCAGTTTCAAGGTTTCTTAAACTGGATCCATGTATTCAATTGTACAATCGAATGCACAAAAAGTAGACAAAAACAGTTTCCTGTAATTGATTTTCCTCAAATTGTTGGAAAAATGTGACTTTTTAAAATCCCATTTTCTTTCAAAATTTGACATCTGTCATAGTTGACATTCATTTTAAAACGTTTCTTTATTCAATAAAACTTGAATTTTCTTAGTTTTCTTAATCCACGTGATATTTGACTTATTTATTCAGTAACGGTGGTTCGGGGCTCTAGTTCGGGGTACCTACGCTTACGGCTCACCAGTTCATTAAAATGTCGCTGAAATGACAATACTGACGTTTACATGACATTGCTAATATCAAATTTGTTCAAGCAGCCGAAAATTTCGTCTCTACTTGTTTTGCATTTGACGTTGCTTTAGCAATCAAAGTTGGGTTAAAAGAACATTGGAAGAATCGTAAAAAATACGATAATTCTTATTTTATCAAACAATGTCTCAACAGACTTTTAATAAAACTATTTCCTTGACAGTTTTAAAATGTAATACATGTGAATGTTTAAAACTTAACCTTCGTCGATTTACAATCATTATCGAATCCAATTAAGCAATTATGCACGACATTGCACATTGAGTATTTTGTGTAATTACGCTGTTCGCATTAAAAATAATTAGCAGTTACTTAGCACATGTCAATTGCAAATTAATTGATTTAGTACTTTGCTAGATAATAATTGTTTTGGCTATTTTACATATTTTTGCGGGCAATCTTATCGTTCGCAGACGTACACCGTACACAATAATTTAAAACTTTTGAACCTGAACGTTTCGCAACTAAAGTGCGAAGATAAAATCCAACTAAAAGTTGCGGACAATTAAACACAACTTATTTATTAAGAAAAACCGCTGAAAATAATCTATAAACCACAACTTTTTACCGCGTCCGTAGAAAAACATCTCCCGCGATGATAACGTGCATTCGGCGTTTTTTCCGCTCGCGCTGCGATGATGCGTGAATAATCTTATTGGATTTAAATAATACCAATTAACATGATTTAACGTTAAGAGAGGTCCCGCGGTGGTGACCTTTAATACAACTTTAATAAACGTGCTGGGCTTATTTATAATAGGAAACGCGTAAATAACGCGTTATATCTCTTGCAGATATAACCACATTCGATTTTAAACGAAGCAACATAACCTAAACGAGGGAATTAATCGAACTTACATAATAAACTGCCGACGTCTATTTTACGTTTACTTACCGGGTATGCCACTGCTAATTTGTCCCATGCTGGCATGCGATTTTATTTTTTTGAACTAAACTCGGCAAATGCAGTAAAATCGGTGACAGTCATTGTTTCACGCACGTTTTTATTAATTACGTCGGGCGCACGCACTACGGAGGAATGTTGGTCGCACACAATTACATTAAAACGGTTTTTTTCTTATTGCAGTTTAAAATAACACTTAAAATACATACACATTTTTTCGAGATTCTTGACAGTTTGGTAACTAAAACTAAAATTATCGACTCGGTTGGTGGTTTCATGTTTCGACGTTGGTCGCATTTCAATTTTTGAATTGAATCACCCGCCAAAATGCAATAATACATATTGTTCTAATATATTATAAGAATGAATAGTTATGGGCATAGAATCTCGATCGATGCACTTGAGCTTTATAATAATAAATTTAAAAAGAACGAACTTTAAATTAACAATCACAAGAACTTACAATATTTTTTATTTCAACTCGATGCCTAAAAATGTGTCTATTGTGGCTCACAACTATTTATCACACCCTCAATTCCCATTTTCTTTTGATAGAGGAGGATTTTAGAGCGTGCTATTTTATCAAGTTTTATCTCACCAAAGACCGTGGGGCAGGCACACATGACGTGCTTGCTGTCTCCTCAGTTCTGAGGTCCTATCTTGGAATGTCTCATTCAATGGCACTCCTGCCAGTATTCAAGTACCTTGTGCTCCATCCACCTCTTATTTGAGCTTCTGGACAGGGCTGTTGTAATCCCAAGGGGTCAATAAATTCCCGGTTAACTCTGCTCTTTTGCAGAGAATCGGCCGCTTTATTTCACTCTATTCCAATGTGTCCAGGTATCCAGACCAGGCTAACCTAGTTGGTTCTCCCTAATTGAGAGAGCGCTGCGTGGTAGTCCCTGGTCGACATCAACGTACATTGATTGTCAGCAAGAACTTGCAGTGCTGTTCTGATGTCAGAAAAAAATGTTATTGCTCTCTCGTGCACATTTCAATGGCATAGCCTTCTGCCTGTTGAATTGTTGCATGCTTGCCAAGGCTGTATTCTACTTTAGTCCTTGGTTTGCGGCAGAACACCCCAGGATCTGCTCCTGTAGGATCTATGACTTTATAGGGCAGTCCGAAGCTGTACATTGTAGACATTGTGTCGGCCCTCATACCCAGGATGTCATCCATTTCAATGTCGGTCGACAGCCTGTTCCTTCTGTATGAAGGCCAATATCTGCGGCCTTTGCATAGCCGCGTTGTGAAAACGATGTATTGCCATCCTGGGCTCACTTTGCAGCAAAGTATGCAAAGGAGGAAATTCCAGTAGCACTTCCATGGCTGCTGACGTTGTGGTGCTTAAGCTCCTGTTACTGCTATGCTAGCCATTCTCTGTAGGTTGGTCAGTTTTGCTCTGACTGTCCTTCGTGAGGCCAGACACCAGACAATACAGGCATACGTAATGATCGGTCTAATAACCACCACATTTGCTTGTGGACTAATCCCCAAGTTTTTCCACAAATTATACGGCACATCCAAAGTGCTTGTCTAGCCTTGTGTATGATTTTTTCCATATGGGAGTTTCAGTTGTGCTTTTTATCTGTCACCCCTAGATATTTTGCTTCCTCCCCCATGGTTTGATTTCATTTTTCAATATGGGTGGGTTGAGTTTCTCAACCTTCCTCTTGTTAACTGAAGTAGTAACTTGACGGTATTGAAATATAATATATGGGCTGGGTTGGGTTGAGTTGGGTTGGGTTGGGTTGGGTTATCAATATTTTAAATCACTCAATCAATGTTTACATTGCTGAAATATTGTCTTAGTCATAAATGTGTAGAAAAATGCAATGGAGGTTTCATTAATTTCTTCTAGTTCTAATGAATTTTATGTCTTCGGGGTGATTATAAATAATAAAATACGATAAAATCAAATATATTTTATACACAAGTATAGTTATAAATTACATTATATTAGGCATAAATTATATGTTTTGTTTATTAATTACAAAACTCTGCAATTTATAGTAAACTTAATACTTTATTTTTATTTAACGTGGAAATGATATAAAATTACAACAGATCGGTTAGAAACTAAAGTTACATACATATATTGTACAGTTCAATTTTTATAAATTGTCCTGTTCCCGTACTATTTTCCGTTAAAATAAATAAATTCAAAAATAATTAAAATAATACTATACTTAAATACGCGCAAAAAATAGTAGGAGAACAACGAAAACGTCGGTTATATACAGGATGATTCTTCAATCTATCTAAAACATCTCTATGTAAAATCACTGAAAAATTGGCAAAACGGATAGGAAATTTCAGCCAGGTTCATTTAGGCTTTATCACCCTGTATACATATATCGGTGTACATCACAATAAAAGATGGTTGGTTAATACAAATATTTTTTTTTTATTCTACACTAGTGTGATGTTACAATTATAATATATAAATTAAATACTTTTTCGTAAACGTACAAATGTTTCTTATAGTGTTTCACACATTAAATTCTATTCTAAGTTAATATCCTTGTAAGTCAAGGGCCTTGCCGCTATTCACAATTCTAACAATAGGTGTCAATATTCATAAGTAGTATGTCAGTTCTGTAACATCAAACAGGTTTTTGGGTGTTTGCGTTACATATATAATAGTGTATCCGTGTCAAATCTATATAACAATTATTGTATCATCGTAAAATGACTCGCTCTTCTATACATTTTGATGTTCTCTTTTGATTAATATACGAAACTAACGTATATGAAATTGAAATATTAAACAAAAAATTGTACGAAACTCCCATTAGAATTCATTGGTCTTATATAAAAAAATATTACATATATTAATATCACTTTGTTTAATTTTTGATTGTATAAAACATCAACATTTTATTAATATAATTCGCAAAAAAAACTGGTAACTAAAGTAGCTGTTTGTATATTTTGAATTCTATGATTTAATGTTCAACAATTTTATGATTCACTTTAAAATGGATAATCAAAATTAATCACCAAGGAAAATAATCAACAAAGACACAATTTGATATGTTGAAGCTGCCCAAATTTTGTAACACTGTAACACTAAAATTGATCTTATACGTTTTTTCAAGAAAATGTTGATGTTGTATAGTTAAAATAGTTTCAATTCATAATAAATTGTCATGAAGAAATACTTTTTTGTATTACATCAAAACAATGCACATTTTGTAAACAAGGAGAGTAATTCAATACGAAGGTCTCAATTGCGAAACAAAATTAGATTAATACGTAATAATAAATTAAATCATTTATGTACAGAAACAATTTGGAGAGACGATTCAATAACTTTGCATTACCACCAATGCATCAATTCCATTTGCATGTACATTCTTTGTTTAATCCACAGTATCACCAAATACGTGAAAGTAGTCACCGTAATAAAGTACAAGAGCGCCGACAAGACGCAATACGGATCGTGTCGACCATTCTGACCGAGCGACTTGTCGTCGTTAACGTCGGGACGTTCGTAACTCTCCACGACGACCTCGTCGTTGAAATTACCGAACGATTGCTTCAAATTAGATTCGCCGCTGTCGCTCAGCTGCAACTGTCTGGTACTCGTGTCGTTCTCCAAGTAAAACGTGAGTTTGTATTGTTCGTTCTGCGGCGAGTGTGGAACGGATGGTTTGAGATTAAGTATGTGTTGATTGAGATCTACAGTCATGGCTGCGTGTTGAGGTTTGAGCCCGTCAGAGTTCACAGTCTCGTCGAAAGATTGTGTGTTAGAATTGTGAGTAGCGGCATTTATCAGTCAGTAGCACTTTTTCGTGCAAGCGCATTTACGTACGATATCGATGTCTTTGGTGTAGCGTGTGCCGTCGTTACATATTAATCGGACCTAGAAGAAGAAAAAGCACGTAAATGAATTCAGTCGATGAAACAACTTAAAGTATTCATCATTTAGTTTTTTTAGAGTTTAGTCTTAAATATTCATTTGGTTAATTTTTGTGATATATCTACGAAAAGAAATATTAGATATTTCAATGTAATTGTGTATTTGAACAATCATTTTTTAGGGGCAAGAGCGAGACGAGGGGAAGAAATTCAGCTCTTTATATTTTCAAATACTATTTATGTCAAAAAAATATTTTTATGATTGTCCAAATACTCAACTTATAAAAAACTCATATTCTTTCTTTATTACCATTTTAATTAAGTTTACCTTTCTTCTTTTACTTTTTCGAGCGTGGCAACAACTCGTACCGCATCCGCCGATACACTTCGCCATCTTCAAGGGTTTTCTTGAACGGCAACCATTTTCTGAATAATACTCCCGTACTTGTTCTTTACGACAAGTCGGAGCTGCAAAAAAATTCACTGTGAAAAAATCTGATTGATAAAGTTTAAAACATGAAGAAAAATTTAACAAAGCATGCAGTTGTGAGTAATTTTATTTGTATCATTAATAATAACAATAATCTAGTGATGAAATAAAAACTAATTCTTTAAGAAACAGGTGACCTCCAATATCAGGTATTTATGTGGTTGATTATATCAAGATCCATATTGGGGTCCCCTGTGCTATATTTTTATATAGTGTTTAGAGGCATGTTTCGCGTGTAATAATATTGATAACCAATAAAAACAATGCAAAGCTCGTAACAAAACTACGAAACTATAAGCACTAACACAACTACCATGCCTAGTAATGAAAGGTTAGTACCCCTAATTACTTACACTCTTCCTCACCTTGCTCGCAGTACTTTCCCTTAAACCCCGGCCTACACCTACACATATATTCTCCACTCGGTGTAGGTACACACTTACTGTCATGCTTGCAGTGGTTTTGTTCGCAAGGATCAGCCGGACTGCTCGGTTCTCCTATCATCCCGTCCATCTCGTCGTCTTGTTCTTCGTCTTCTCGGTCTGCATCTATTAATGTGCAACCCGGCGTTACTTTATGTTGTGTCGCTGCATTTCCAAAATCCACTTGCTTGTGGTTTATCCACACTTCTTTCATACAGCCTACAATATAATTATTGTTACCCGGATCAGATAAATATTACCAGCGTTACCTTTAAAACTCGTTAAATTTCTTAAATGCCACAGCGTAAATGCTTGTTGCCCAGGCTCCGGAGGTATACCACCGAGAAACATGGGGGAGCTTAATCGTAAGTAATCTTTCGGTCCCTCGTTGACTATTGATCTCGCCAACCCCCTGTCCACCCTTAGCGTAAAATTTTTCTTAATTGCAATGAGCTCGGCTATGTGATATTGACCATCGGCTACCATCTCGAAACTAAAATAAAATTGAGAGAGTTATTGCCACGAAAACATATAGATAACGTAGATGATTAGTTACGTTAATTATGCGCACCTGTACATTGTAGAAACTGGATGGTTACCGACATCGTAACTGACTCTTATTCTTCCATTAAATAATTCAACAGCTAAATGTTCTTGATGCCCGTCGTACATGAGAACACCATTTTCTTCATTTGTAGCAAAAATGATGGTGACATTTGCCTCGGGCTTGGTTGCCAGTGGCTCAAGTTCCACATAAGATGTGTTGTGTATGAAACTTAAACTCGTTAAATATTCGCATCTTTTTCCTACAATTCGAAATATTGCATTAAATCGAATTATAAATTTAATTAAATTGTAATACCAGAATAACCCGGTGCGCATTTGCACAAATAGTCGTTGGAACCCGAAGGTTGGAAGCACACACCGTGTACACAGTCGTGATGTTGACAAGGCGAAGTTTGTGGATACATCATCGCAATTAACGGTGTAATTTCGCAGAATTTTCCGGTGTAATCGCCGGGGCATTTGCATTCGTAATCGTTTATACCATCGACGCATGTAGCTCCATTCTGAAATAATTAATTTTATTACACAGCATTGAAGATTCGCAAAGTTACTTACTTGACATAAATTGTTCACACAATCGTCGATGTTCAGCGAGCAATTTTCCCCCTTGAAACCGGGCAGGCATTCGCACGTGTAGTAGCTGTTGTGATCGACGCATCTTGCGTTATTTTTACATGGATTAAATGCAGGCGTACAAAATTGTATTTTTGATTCGCAAAATTCACCTGAAATAAAAAAGTTTGTTTAAAGTTCAAAACCAGCAAAACCAGCAAAAAACTGACAGGAGAAGGAGAGGTTGGAAAGAAGAAGACGACAAAAGCAATGATGGATGGTTTGGGCACGTAATGCGAATGGGAGGGGATAGAACAGTAAGAAGGGTAATGGAATTAAAAAGGGACGGAAAAAGAAAAGTTGGAAGACCACGAAGGAAATTGGAGGATAGAATAAGGGAAAGAGGAAAATCAATGGAGGAAATGAAGGGGATGACAAAGAATAGAGAGAATGGAGGACATGGAAAAGATGAAAAGATGAAAGAAGAAGAAGATTAAAGTTCATACATATTATTTTAGTGGACCACAATTATTAAAACCATATTAATAAAACAATTACCCATATATCCTGGAGAACATTTACATTGATAAGCTTGCACTTGGTCCACGCATGTCGCATTATTCTGGCATTTATTGTTGGCACAATCGTCAATATTTGTTTCACAGCGTAATCCCGTGAAACCCGGAGAACATTCGCAACTGCAAAATAAATTATGGAACAGTAGCATAATAAACAAATCAATAACACGTACCTGAATCTTCCTTCCTCGAGGACTTTGCAAACCCCGTTCCGACATGGATTTCCATAGCAAGCGTCGATCATAAATTCGCAGTTCTTTCCGTGATACCCAGGAGCACATTTACATTCATATTCCCGTTCCGGTAAAGCGACGCATTTGCCGTGGTTCTTGCACGGGAACGTGTAACACGCGTCGCATTTTGCCAGAATCTCGTTGCTAATTTTCGCTGAAAATTAATTCGTTGTTATTTAATTTTTATCGTAACTGAAGATCGTACTTTTGCACATAAAAGCTGCCGATGGAGTCGACAAAATCGACTTGTCTTTCATGTTTGCCGGTTCTGCACAGCGAGCAATCCCTGGCTCTACATAATCAATTTTCACCCAGTCAGACAGCCATCGCAAATTGCAGTCACAATACAACGGATTGGCACCGAAAGCTCTACGAAAAGGCTCATTAATAACAAAAATCATTGATTACCCTTACCACACAGTATTTTACACTAGATGTACATTTCAACAACTAAGTTGTCATCTTCAGATTTTCAGATGACAACTTAGTTGTAGAAATGTACATCCGGTGTTAATAAAATACTGTGCGGTAAGGGTAAGTTTGTTTCAATTTATTTGCCGACCACAGTCTCCAATTCAATCATAGAATTTATTCCACTTACATATGTGTGATGGAAGTTAAATTGGCGAACGTTCCTTCAGGGATCATTGAAATTTGGTTCCCGTGAAGTGATCTAAACAACAAGCGTTTTTTAAAACATAAATTACTATTATTATAACTCACATAATACGCAACGACTTCAATCCGAATAATGAATTCCTTTGGATGCATTGCAGTCTGTTGTAGCTTATGATTAAAGTCGACAGCTTCGATAAGTTCAAAAAGGTAAAATTCGATAACATTCCAATTTGATTGTTGCTTAAATCTCTAGAAAAATGCAACAATTATACACGAAAATAATTTTGGGGACACTTACAGTCTCGTCAAAGATTTAAGATGGCTAATTCGATCCGCCTGTATGCTCGTTATTTCATTCACGTCGAGATATCTAAAAAAGAAATTTGTCATACATCAATTAATTGATTAACAAATATATACTAACAATTCTGAAGTTTCTGGTGGAATACCTCTGGGTATTTCGTTCAATTTTGCTCTCGAACATCTAACTATGGTGCCGGTGCATACGCAATTCGGTGGGCAGTAATTTTCTCCTAAGCATCCCTGGTCACTATCACCTAAAGTTTAAATTATTTCATCATATTGGAAATATGACTTAAATATAAACTGAAATAAACGTAACGTACTTGTGCATTTGAATTCATTCTGTGGCAGCTCTTTAATCAAAACCTCTTTAACCCGCAAGGGCATTGCGCACCGCGGTGCCGATCCGCTTAATCCTTTCACCTTCAACCATTCGGAAAACCACGTCAAGTGGCAGTTGCACACAAACGGATTTTGAACCAAATTTCTGCAATTACCGAAACTCGTTAAAATGACCAATCGACTAATTTTTAAACCTACAAGGTGTGGAGAGACGTAAGGTGATCGAACGAACCGGGCATGACGCAAGTTATCTTATTGTTATTCAACGATAATATTTTTAAATTGTGCAGCCCCAAGAACATTTTGTTGTGTATCTCAAGCAGCTTATTCTCGGATAATAATCTAAAAAAGCTAGTTAGTAATTTATTATAAGGTGATTGTCATATTTACAATTCTGTGATGTGCAGGGCTCCTTCGAACGAGTTTTCTTCAATTCCGGTGATTTGATTCCTTCGTAAATCTAATTTGATTAAATTCGGTAGTCGACCAAATAAGCCGTCTGAGTTAATTCGCCTTAATTCGTTGTCGTGTAGTAATCTGCAACCGAAATATTACTCGCATAAGTGTTAAGTTTTATAATTCGTTGCTTACAATTCTGTGGTGTATAGGGGGACATCTCTGGGGATTTCTTTGAGGTTACGACCTGAGCAATTCACGGTGGTTCCATCGCAAGCACATCCGACAGGACAAGCGCTGTCGATTAGACATTCACCTGCATAGCGCGTTCGAAACTCCTCTTGGCCTAAAATGGAATTAATAAAATATTTTTATTACACATAAATCATCAAAAATAAGGACGAATTATTTATGCTTCATAAAAAGCGGTGTACTTATTAAGGGTCCTTACATTTAAACTTTTCATCTTTAAGAGCTTCGATCCGTCGTTTCTGCATGCGTTTGGGTGTGTCGCATTTTGCACCGGATGTTTCAATTGGATTTCGATGCAAATACTCAGCCAACCATCGCAAATTGCAGTCGCATATAAATGGATTTCTGGCTAAATGTCTAAAAAATCAGTTGATTAATTTAAATTATTTGCAAGTAATTTAAAACGTACAATGTTTGAATGCTCCGCAAAGAATCGAAACTGCCGTTTGCCAGGGACTGGATGTTGTTATCATACAAAGATCTACAATTACACGACGGATTTCAATAACACAGTTTAAAACAAATTGAAGTAGCACTTACAACAAACTTAAACTGTGCAAGTCTTTGAATGTGTCTTTCCTAATACATGATATTTCATTGGCGTTCAGCAATCTATAAAAAAAATTATTTCTATCTAACGGTATTGAAATTGCGTTCAACTTACAATAACTGCAAGGACGTCAATCCTTGGAAAATTCCGGCGGGGAGGTCCTTGATTTTGTTTCCGTATAGAATCCTGAAAAGTTGCGATGTAGAATAGTTTTTGCTCGATATGTATAACTTACAGTGATGTTAATGCCTTTAATCCTTGAAATGCGTCGTGCGATATTTTGGAAATTTTGTTGTTGCTCAAATCTCTGAAATAAATTAATCGTGAGTAATTTTTTGCATCCGTTTATTGCAGAGCTTACATTCTCTTTAGGCGTTTGTGCGCAGCGAATGCTCTTGGAGGAACTTCCGATATTTCGTTTTGTTCTAATCGTCTGGAAGTGGTTTAATTAATGTTGTAATGTTCTGGCCGAAATGGCATATACTTACAATTCTTGGGTGCCTTCCGGTAAATGATCAGGAACTTTCGTTAATGCCTTTTCTCGACAGTCTACTATTCCCTCGGCACATTGGCAAGGGTGTGGACACTGCGGTTCACTTATGCATTCGCCGTTCAACGTCCTTTCTACCAAACCTGGAATAATAATAATAATAATAATAATAAACTTGAAATTGATTCCTGAACCAAATTAATGGATAGAATGTCAACAATACTATTAGTGAAGATGTAAATACCTACAAAAACATAAAAAGGTTCTTCATTCAAAAAAGAAAAAGAAAGCAGATAAACAAAAAACTTTTAAATTAATTAAATATGAAAAATCCTGCAAAGTGTAAAATGTGCTTGTGATTAGCAGTGTTTGATGCGTTCTTCATATCCTGAAGTCATTCACTTTTTACTTAATTGGGTAGTTAGTTAGATATAATTGAGTGGGGCGTTTGTCGCCCCTCCACTGCGACCGCAAGGGTCTATTGTGGCTCACAACTAATTATAGTTCACCCTTCATACCCATTCTCATTAAATAGAGTAGGATTTTAGTGGGTGAGATTTTGTCAAGTTCTCCCAGCTCCAGTTTTATCTTACCAAAGACTGTGAACCTGATTTTGTCCCCAGCGGGGCAGGCACACATCACATGCTCCGTTGTTTCTTCCGTTTCACAGCATAGTCTGCACTCAGTGGTCTCAGCCACTCCCAGCCTATGCATGTGATGCCTTAGTCGGCTATGCCCAGTAACCAGGGCTGTCAGAGTTCGCAGATCTTTCCTGCCCAAACCTAACAGTATCCTGGTTCGTGCCGCAGATGGGCCCTTTAGCACTAACTTGGAATGTCTCATTCCCTGGCATTCCTGCCAGTTTTTTAGTACCTTGTGCTCCATCCAGCTCTTATTCGAGCTTCTGGCCAGGGCTCTTGTAATCCCAAGAGCCGGTTCTGGACCAATAAATTTTTGGTTAGCCCCGCTCTTTGCCAGGGAATCGGCGGCTTCGTTTCCCTCTATTCCAGCGTGTCCGGGTATCCAGACCACGCTAACCTTGTTGACTCTCCCTACTTGAGAGAGTACTGCGCGGCAGTCCCTGACCGACATCAGTGTACACTGATTATCGGCAAGGACTTGCAGTGCTGTTCTGCTGTCAGAAAAAATTTTTATCGTCCTGTGCTGCCGAGGGCTTTTTAATAGCTCTCGTGCGCACATTTCAATGGCATAGACTTCTGCCTGTTGGATCGATGCATGCCTACCAAGACTGAACTCTAATCCAGTTCTTGGTTTGCGGCAGAACACTCCAGCTCCTGCTCCTTCAGTTGTTCTGGAGCCATCCGTGAACCAGCTCGAATCTGCCTGTAACAGGGCGACTTGGTTACGCTCCCATTGGTCACGAGATGGAAATATGACTTTGTAGGGCAGTTCGAAGCTGTATGTTGTAGACATTGTATCAGCCCTCATCCCCAGGATGTCATCCGCTTCAATGTAGGGCGACAGCCTGTTCCGCATGAAGGCCAATGTCTGCGGCCTTTGCATCTCCGCATTATGAAATCGATGTGTTGCCTTCCTGGCCTCACTTTGCAGCAAAATATGCAAAGGAGGAAGATCCAGTAGCACTTCCATGGCAGCTGACGGCGTGGTGCTTAATGCCCCAGTCACCGATATGCTGGCCATTCTCTGTAGGCTTGCCAGTTTTACTCTGGCTGTCCTTCGTGAGGAGACAGTCCACCAGACAATACAGCCATACGTAATGATTGGTCTAATAACCACCACGTATAGCCAGTACATTTGCTTGGGGACCAATCCCCACGTTTTTCCACAAATTCTTCGGCACATCCAAAGTGCTTGTCTAGCCTTTTGTGCCGTTTTTTCCATATGGGAGTTCCAGTTGAGCTTTCTATCTAGTGTCACCCCAAGATATTTTGCCTCCTCTACCAATGGTATCGTTTCACCTTTCAGTGTGGGTTGTTTGAGACTCTCAAGCTTCCTCCTGTTGGTGAATGGAACAATAACTGTTTTACGAGGGTTTATAGCTAATTGCTCCCCCTCACACCAGCATTGCGTGAGATTTAGCGCTTCTTGCAGTATTGCAGAGATGATTGCTTCATCGCTGCCTCTTACAAGAATAACAATATCATCAGCAAAGGCCTGTATGTCGACCTCCAAACTGCTGACAATAGCAAGTAGGTCGTCCACCAGAAGAGTCCACAGTAGAGGGGAAAGAACCCCTCCCTGTGGGCAGCCTCTTATCGCCCTAAATAATTATTAATTGGGTAAGTGGTTGAATATAATTAATGTTTTTTTTTTTAATTGTTTTGACCAGATTTGGTATCCTTTCGTATATCTTTTTCACATTATAGAAAATTTTTATGTTTTTTTGATAAACATTGCACTTTCAATTATGGTAGGGTAGGGTAGGTATTTTGTAGTTTGCGATGTATGGTTTACAGGACTCCTGATCATTAAGAGGATGCATCGAGCACATTTCTTCTGGAGGGAAAAGCTCGTTTTGCTGAATTTCTCCAGAATATAAAACCATATTTCAAAAGCGTATCTCTTTTCTTATGGACCCCGGCAAAAAACAGAAGGAACTTAGTTTAGCAATGTAGCAAATTAAAGTCCAATTCAAATATTCATCACCTTAAATGACATAATTTGTATCTTATGATTCCTGTTCTATGTATATTTAAGTACACTTTATTGTCCACGAACCATCTCTGCACGGAAGTTGTGTTTATGAGTTTTAGCAATTTGTTTTTGCCTTCTTCACTGTTTATAGCATGTCCAGTTACAATTGTTTGCAACTGGACATGCATCATAAGTAGTATAAATAAGATGTCCTAATATAGATCCTTTTTGGGTAGCCAGTAAGTCAGAATCAAATAAATCTTTCTTTATTGAATATTATAATATTTAAACCTACACTCCTTATTCCGTAGCACTTCAACTTTTTAAGCAGAAGAGGGTGCATGAGAGATGTCTGGGTATACTGCAGACATTTGATTTTGGTCATTTAACTCAAATAATATTTTCTATCATTTGAAATATTGCTCTCTTGCTATTGTTTTTTTGTTGCATATGTTTCGTCGTTCAGCCCACATTTTAGTTTCTAGATAAATGCAACTAAATAAAGCATATAATTTAAAATTGATTGCCAAAAAGGAATAGCTAAACCATTAATCCTTTTTTCGTTTGATGTTGATGTGATAATTTTGTCTGCTGACGAAGAATGCAATCGCTGTGGAGAAATAGATTTGGTTCCATTGTACTGTAATGTGTTCACATATTTTACACGTTATCAGTTTTCTCAGTTTTGCCATCATCCTCGAGACCGCCCAAAGAAAATTATTCTTCCAATTTGAAATATGAACACGAATTGAAATGTTTGTTGGAAAATTGACATTGACGACCTGCAGAGCATCCAAAATAATTTGAAGATAATAGAAAAAACAATTTCTTTATGGATTGCCTACGAAAGGGTAGCATCAGGCATTCAAAAACACATCTTCTTCATGATCTGGTGGACATACTTTTAGCTTGTTTATTAAAAGAACAAAATCACATAGTATGCGTTCCCTTCTTTTATTTGTTATTTCCATCTTAGAAAAATAATGGTGCGTCTTATAAATGATGTAATGAACGGTGTCAATTAAATTCCACACCAAATCATATGTGCGAAATTATCCAATTAACTTTATACTAATAGCCCCTGGGCATTTATATAATTTCAACGTTATTTGTATCAAAATGTAATTTCGAAAATTGTACTTTTAATAATTCTGTTGAATAAATAACAAAATTGTTGCAATTTTTTATTACCGGATAGTCTCCGAGCTTTATAAATAACTCATAACTTTATGACCGTGTGTTGGCAACTAGCAATGTTTACATTTCGTAATTATTAATTACAACTTAAGCTTAGCAACTTACCGGAGCATTTAAACTCTTGATCTCTGAGATCCGCAATATTTTGTCCTTTGAGGTGATTAGGCGAATGGCACCTCGTGTATTGCGCAAGGCGCGGGTAATGCCGCAGATACCTCGCCAGCCACGACAACTGGCAGTCACAATGGAGCAGATTATCGTTGAGCCGCAGCGTCCTTAGCCGGAACATATTGGCGAACATATCTTTCCCAATCCACGTTAGATTGTTGTTGTTCAGCGTCCTGCAATTAAAAAAGTCAATATTCTGCATTCCTCGTCCATCGTCGATCTTTACGTGCGTTCCCATGGAACATTCCCAGTATATTTCACGCGTGCTTCGAGCGGACAAGCGATATTTTTTAATATAGAAGGAAAATAACGTCGGCCCGTGATATACTGCGATTGCAACGCGGAATTTAAAATATGTACTTTGTGTGAGTGAGCGTTATCTGTAAAACCAAGAGGATCGTCGTAAAGGTGAGAAGGTCAAAGGAATTACAATAAGTAACGCAGCGAAGTAATATTACATCGGACAATAATAGCGTAAATCACGGAGGAGGTTTTTTTTAAGGACTTGTGTACGTGCCACACGATTAGTTTATGATAATGGATACGTTATGATATTATCTCAAACGACGCGACGTTGAATAGTGCATAACCGCCAAGTAATGTTTCGGCGAGCTTTCGTGTGTTTCCCATACGGACGGCGAAGACCGCAGAATTTAATTGCACGAATCTTGAATTTTGTTTTAATTAATAAATAGGAGGCGCCTCTGTATGTAACAAGAAACAGCCCCACTGCTACAAAAATTAAGTGCTGGGTATGTATTGATTGCCATACCCCATACGCCTTAAAGGAACATGTGCTATGTAGTAGCAAGCACCCTTTTAGATTTAACCTGGAAAGCAATCCGCCCCAGCTACAAATATGCTTTAATCTTTACTGCGTGAAATTCTGCACCATCTATATTTTAAGCGGCAAATGCTTAATATTTTGCCACGTGGCAACCGCCCACTTTGCCCCATCTATGCTTGCGGTCATAAAATAAAATTTCAAGATGCCGCGTTGTAGCTAGCATATAGCTAGCAATGAAAAATCTATATGCGCCATCTATGGCCGATAGATTACAGACAAATGTAAAGTCTTTACAGCGACCTTAAACAAAAATATATACAATATTTTTCAATATATTTATGTATGCATGCGTTTTAAGCAAGCTTGGGTAAAGAAGCGTTCACATCGCCCATTAGTTATTTGAGTGATTTCAAAATGTAAATCATTTAAAGTGAATTAAACGTACAAGATAACTATTAAAAATCTTTTAATAGTATATTCCAATAATACTACGTTTAAAGTACTTACAATATTTCCAAGTCCTTGAAGAACCTTAGGGCTTGGTCGTCGATGCAGGTAATTCGATTATTGTCCAATTGCCTGTAAAGAAACACAATTAGATCGTATCGATTTAATTGTAATAAATTTGAATTTGAAGAAAAAAAAATCATTGCATCTATCTATCAATAAATATCTATATTATCGTATTAAAAAAATCCTCGTTTGTTAGATGTAAGACCCGATTAGACTATATTGTCTTGGATCGTATACGAGGTGCTGCCTAAAAGTTTGAACATGGCACAATTATTACAAGCATTTGATTCCAATGAGCGCTACAATTAGAAGGGTTGGGTTGGGTTGGGTTAAGGTTGGTTGGGTTGGGCGGGTGGGGACGGGTTGGCTCGGTTTGGGTTCGGTTGGATTGGTTTGGGTTAGCTTGGGTTGAGCTGAGTTAGGTTACATGCTCACTGTTGTAATTTTTAAATTCACGTCAAGAGTCCAAGCCTTTCCACTTTCTACTTGAAGAACAATACTTCGTTTTTTCTCTAGTTTCATACTCTTGATATAGTATCGTTTTCGATGCAGCTTAGCATTGACAAGCAGTTTCCAAACAACTGAAAAATATTATTTTTGCCCATTGAATTTCAAAACGTAGTATGTGTTATCAAGTTGCACAATTTTATGGGATCGACTCTAGATATTAGAAAGTAATAGTATTACTTTTTTCGCAACTTTAAAGACTACTAAAGTACTATTTGAGTGCTTTTTCTTGGATCAATTTCTTTTAAAAACCAAGATTTGGAACAGAAATGAACTGAATCATACTTTGATTTCCTTAAATTTATATTTACTAGAAGGCCAAAGATTTTGTTCAACAGGTTCCATGTTTAAGATTTCAAAATAACTGCTGGCTTAAATACGTTCACCTTTCGCCATGGTGATACCTTTGAGTAGCAAATTTTGACTTTGATTTGATTTCTTTTACTGCGAAATTCTTAACCTGGCAGCTTGGCAAATACCCAACTAGCATTTGCCATAATACCCATCAAATCCATGGGGACCTGTGGTTATTGATACCTTTTGGCTTCTTGGCCTTTGACCAAAATCATGATCACATGAGAGAAATGTGACCTATTTCATCGAAAACTACAGGAATAATATACACCTTAAAAATTCCTGGATTTTAGTTTTGTGCCATTCAAGTGTGGTGTCCTCGCTTACATGCCATCGCTTTCCAGCTCTTCCATCCCATAAACTGCCTGCTGTGTGATTAAGAGCATGATCTGCTTTTGTGAATTATAAGAGGCACATGTATCAGATTGAGGATTCTTCCTATCTGATATTTTCTCTGACATCATTTTTGGGCAGAAATTCTTAACCTGGTAATTTGAGAAATACCCAACTAGCACAATCGACTATAATAGATTTTGTTTTTAATGATTACCGTGTGTTGCATTTCCAGTAGTCAGACGAGTCAAAGTTTTCGTTTGACATGCGAACTTATTTAGCTCATAAAGGACCGAGATAATTTAGGACGTAATATTACATATCTTAAAAACGACGATATCAATCCTAAGGATAAGAAGAGGACTGGGTGTGCAAAATTGGTGTTGACGACACTGATTAAATGCACATATGGAAAAGTAATAAAACTAAGACAAGATAAATAAAACGTAGAATACTTACAGGTTTTTAACTGCGGAAATTCCTCTCAACGTTTTCTTCCCGATCACAGTGATCATATTGTGACTCAGGTCCCTAAAGTAAGAAAACCAAAGTCAACACCCAAACAAAAATAAAACAAGAAATTCTTAATAAATCAGTGACCAGGAGTGGCGGGCACCAGTGGTCAATTAATCATCCTTAAAATACCCCCACGGTTACGGAATTACCATAAATTAGCATCCACGCATCTAATTTCTAAACCGCTTAGCATAATTACGCATCGAAATTGACTTTTTGTAATTATAAGATTGTATACTCATAATTAAGTGATCGAGACTCGTTCGTGGTTTTTAAGTTTAATAAAGAGATACGGACATGAGATACGCGTATCGAATGGGGCAACACCCACCGGTGGTGAGTCAGAAAGCGAGTGAAATTATGGCCGTGTTATTATATTTGAAGGTCGAAGAAACTTTGTAATACTTTTGGGTCTAATATGTCGATGAAATGATGAATAATTAGTTGTAATAATAATAAATAGTTTGTGTGGGTTTGTCTATTAATAACGGAAATAAATGAAGATACTTACAATCGAAATAAATTAGGTAAAGAAGAAAATAAATTATCCGGGATGTGTCGTATGCTGTTTCCATTTAGACGCCTGAAAAATGAAACGTATAAAGTTACAATGCAGTAAAATTAATGGACATACTTACAATCTCTCTAAGTTTACTATATTTTTAAAAGCGTCTCTTTCTATAGTGTGTATTTGGTTGTCTGTCAGTTGTCTGTAAAATAAAGTGTAAAATAAAGTATCATATGCATGTGCGTACAGTGTCTGGACGTTATATTAAATATTTTATTAAATGTTCATTTCTTCTATGACTAGATTCTTGGTGGATATGTTTTTAAAGTTTTTTTTTTTTGTTGGAGATTAAAATGTTCCCAACTTAAATTTTCATTATCGTTTGATTTCAAAAAATCTCCAAACATTTGACAAATCGTGATTTCAAAAAAAAATACTTACAGTATCCTGAGCTTTACGAGGAGCTGAAAATCGGTCTCGAACACCAGGCTGATGTTGTTCCCTTGCAGGTCCCTGCAACGAAAGCAAACGCGCGTTAGTTCAAAGCCGAAAACAAATGGCGTTATTATTCAGAGCACGACACCGATTAAAAAATAATTCCGCGCAGATTTCGAGCCATTCCGTTCAATTAGGCCAATTCGCCGGAATAATCGAATAACGCGGTGGTTACAGACCGACGGGACGGTCGGTGGTAGCCTTTACGCGTGGGCGACGCGGGGAATTGTTTTAATGCATTACCTTAGTATTCGCGAAGGGTAGCGCAGGCAAAGTCCCCCCCGACATTCAATTAAAACTCGGTCTTCGGAGGCGCGTCGCCGATGTAATTAATTAGGTATTTTGTGCGGGATATTTTGGTTTTTGTGAAGAAAAAACGCGTGTTGCTGAAATGCGATTTGAAAGATGCAGGAATGGATATAAATATATTTTAATTATATACCAAATAAAACTTTACATTTCCGTATTTTCATTTACGTAAAATTGTTTAATATTTCCACGTGGGAACCGAACGGTAACTAAACGAATAGTCGTGTTCCGTGTTTTTGCTTTATTTGCGACTCCAGAGACACGAAACAACGTTATAATTTGCAAATGCGGATCCACTTGCCTCTCCTGGGAACAAATATACACGGGTTGCGCATTGCATTTTCGCCGTTGCAGCATTCATAAATAGATAAATGTTGTCGAAACAAAACGAATATATCTCCGTTTGTCATTGTTTGTGTGTCGTACAGTTTTGATGTTTCATTCGTTATTTTCTTTTATTACTCGCGTGTATGCGCGGTGTGTAATGTCGTGTAGGCCATTGTTCGGTTTGCGTGATGGATGTCGCGATTGTTTTTAAGTTTCTGACGGTCATTTGTTGTACGTTTCGGGAAAATATATATAGTAAATGCGCGTCGGATTTTATGACGGATTTATCCTGGGCTTTGGGATAATTAACAAAGCTACGTGATTTCATTTTATTTCGATTGTAATGTACAATTAAATTTAAAAGCTCATTACTGAAAGCTCTTTACTGAAACAAGTAAGTTGTGTTGGCAATTTCATTCAAATGTTATAAGTCACAACACACCGATACTTACGGATCTAAGTTATCTAGTGAATGAAGAGATTCACAAGATCGATGCTGAAAATTAGAAATTGTTAAAAATGCAAAAATAGTCAAAAGCTGTTAGAAGAACAAAAATTGTAAAAATGTCGAAACGTCTAATTATGAACTATGTGCAAATAGTTAAGAGCACCTGGTTTGAAAATAAAATTCAGCGAATGTAATAGGAGACGACGGGCCGTTTGGACCTAAGCACATCAGACCACCAAAGTTACATTAGCTGAAGGTGCATGTTGTCATGCAAACATTAGTTACCGAGAGCTTGTGAGTGTATTAACGCCATCTAAATGTCAATACTCCCTGGTTCTATTCTGCACTTATTGAGGTATCCTTTGACGTACTAAGTCAGTGTCGAGAATTGTAACTAGGCAGCTGTGAGACAAAAGAACATTTCAGCGAATGTAATATGTGATGATGGGCTGTTTCGCCCTTCTGGGTTCATCAGATTATTAAAGATATATTCGCTGTACGTGTAGTAATGGAAACATGAGTTACAAACAGCGTATTAACGCCACCAGACGTCAATGCCCCCATATTCGTGCTGCTATGCAGTTACATAGATCTCATTTGATCGACTAAATCGGTGCTGTTGACACTCATTCAACTTGTTTGTAACTCCTGTTTATATGACTACATACACGTTCAGTGAATGTATTCTTGGTGCTGTGATGAGCCCAGAAGGGCGCAATGGTTTGTCATACATTATATTCGCTGAAATTTATTTTCAATTCTAACAACAACAAAGTAGTTACAAGTCTCGACAGTACCGATAGTCTGTCAATTGCTAATTGTCAAATATTGACATTAACATAACTGATAAATTTGACCAAAATATATAAAAAAATCTAAATTGTCAATGCTAAATAAACATTGCAAATGCAAAACTTACAAAAAATTAAATGCAGACAAATTAAAAATTGCAAAGTGTCAAGCCCACCAAGTGGGTAATAGTTTGTGCAATAATCACATTTTTTGCAATTTATAAATTTTTTTCAGTGTTCATAAATTTGACAGTTTTGACTATTTTTGTTTGTTACCCTGGTCATTTTTAAATTTTTCAACATTTTTACTTCCCACGACAATAATTTTGATTTCCTTTTATTACTCGCAATTTATCAGTCAGCATTTTATACAATTTTGTAATTTTAATCATTCCATTTTTGTTCATTATCAAATTATTTTTCGTGTTTACTTATTTTAACATTTTCGGGTTTCGGATCTGCTGTCCCACGTTCATGTGAGCATCTGTTTACTCGCACGATTATCCCAGGAATCTTAAGGATTTTATTCAGTTCTATGTTAGGTGTTAACCAACCCAACCAACCCAACCCAACCCAACACAACCTAACCCAAACTGTTATCATGCAAATGTCATATAAACTTTTTGTGTTTATAGTCGCATACACAATGCATTTAATATTTGTCGGCTATGAATGCAAATTTTTTGTTTTTGTATGTGGTTTTTTTATAACCAGCCCCACCATTACAACATCACTAATATCTCCTGATCCTTAACTTTAACTTAATGGTTCCCCGGAACTGTATTACAGGAAATATATATTTTCCGTTGATCACATGTGTAGTGATAAAATAAAACTAATTCCAACTCCTCAATATATATATATATATGCACGTATTTTGCTTGTGTGTTGCTTCTTGAAAATTATTACGAATTGTTGTATTATAATTTATAATAAGATAAATGTTTAAAAAATGATGATGTTGGTCGAATATGGGGCTGGGTTCAAATCCCATCTACAATTGGGTTGTAGATGGGATTTGAACCCAACCCAATGATCCAATGATCAAATGTCGGGTTGGGTTTGAAATCTCACATAAAAGTGGGTTGTAGATGGGATTTGAACCCAACCCAACCCAACCTAACCCAACATTTGATTATTGGATCAGGTTGTAGTTTATTTTTGACGAAATAAATGGCTCGCGCGTAAAAACGCGTAAAATTACAGTCTTTCTCGGGTGTTTTGTACAATAAACGAAATTCTTACATCAATTTTTAAATTCGTAATAGTAATTCCCCTGATAAGAAATGTTTAGAAAAGTATCTTCCCGGAGCAGCTTTTGGAGTTCTACATCGATACACTGTAGTAGTTTGTACAACGAGAGTGGATATGATGTCCATATCGCACGAGGATAAAGTTTTAGCACGACGGCGCGCCATAGGCGGAGCGCTGAATTATCCGAGGGTGATAGATTCACAAGTTGATGCCGGCATCCTTGGTGAAATGTATTCTTTTGAGGTTGATGGAATACTTTCCATTTGCACTTCTTGAATCGAGTGGATGCTGGTATTGCCAATATTTTCTTTTTTAGTTAGGGGATTTTCAATATAACTTTCCATCACTGGAGTTGATTTCCACCCACCAAAGTTTTTCAGTGTTAAAATATCATCACCCGCGTCTGCAAGAATAGTGGCTCCAGAGCGGCGAAAACAATGGCCGGTAAATCATTTCGGATTAGGCAATTTTAAAAGAAACAAGAAACTAGAAACTTTTTAATTTGTTCTGATGTCGAAATTTTTTATTTTTTTGCGTTGTAACCGATTTACTGCAGCTTCAAGAAAGATCGCAGTTTACAATATGTCGAAATATCAACATTATTTTTAATATTTAACATGGTCCTCAGCTGTGAATACGTTGTCCACAAGGTCGACGGTTCCATATTTTTCCAAAGGTTCTTCATATATGCAGTTAAAACGTTTTCGGTGATGCTCGTTTCATGAGTTCATGAGTTGTGTAGAAAATTAAATGTTTATAATAGGGGAGTAGAAAAAGTAATTATTTCCACTTGCTCTCAGACCGTCATAAGTTGTGTATATATTTTTTATTCGTATACACATTTGCTCTCAATGTTACGTCCGTGACTGAAATTCGATGAATAATCAATTATTCAACAACCATAACACGTAACAAACATTTGTTTGTACGTGTCTGAGTGTATTAACGCCATCTAGATGTCAATACCAGCGCACGCGTGCTGCTATGTAATTACAATGTTCTGATTTGGCCGACTTATTCTGTACGGTCGAGACATGTAACTACTTCGCAGCGGTCGGCGAGAGAGGTCAATTGTTTATGGCGTTAATACACCAATACAAATATTTGTAAGACATCCATGACTACATACACCACCATCGAATATATTTTTGGTGGTCTGATGAGCCCAGAAGCAAGAAACGATCCGCCCCTATTTATTTCATTCGCCGAAATTTATTTTCAAGCATAATATCCATTGTATTATAATAATTCTAGCGTGTATCATATGGTAAACATCGAAACTTCAATCAACTCTGCTCTGCATGTAAATGATAATTCTTACGACACCCAATTCATGATAAATCTAAAACAATTAATTTTTCAGGAACTTTGAATAGGTGCTAGCTCTGCACCAGTTGACAGTAATTTCATTAAATTCTAGTTTCGCGCCCGCACCGCAATAGAATGCATTAATGCGATTTAACCGAATGTAATTACGTAGTTCAACGTTTATTTAAATTTATCCCGTCAAAATAAACCTGTTTATAGCAGAGGAGAAAACGCGATTTATGCAACTACAATGCGGCCGTGTTTGGAATTTTAAATCAGTTGTATAAATATTATTCCAATCTTTATACGAAGCGCGGGCATTGTTTGTCCTGGCCGTCGGAGAGAGGGTCTGGCCGGACCTGGATCTTACAAAACAAACAATTATCTCGCTTCCAAAGCCAATTTGATCTCCCGTGATTTATCATTCGTGAATAAGACGTAATTAATCATCTAATGCTGCTTATCGAATTATTAAATTTTAATTAAATTAGTCACGCACTGTCAGAGATTCAACCCTAACAATCGAACCTCGTATAATTTATGTCTTAATCCCTTTTAAATAATTCATGTTTTTTTCGGCGTCCAATTAAATATTAAATTAAATATTTCGGTTGTAATTGATGTTGTACACAATGTTAATGCGATTCGACGCATACGAACACAAATACATTGTTTGCGCAGTAATGTTATTTATGATATTTTTCAATGAGGGAGAAAAGTGACATATTTAAGCTTCGGATATTTTGTTACTTATACTTCAGCTTCAGTGTTTCCAATTTCATTTCAGAATAAAAAGGTCAAGGGGTAGTTACTGTGTGAAAAAATTTACAAAAAATTTAAATTTCATAACATTGTTGAAGAATAAGCAATGGGTCAACAGCAAGTGCCTGAATTACCTAGAGTGCCTATAAATTTTAGATGCCGGTCACTGGAAGCTATATAGATTTAGGTCAACAGAGATAAATGTAGTCGTTTTTTGTATACCAATGTACTCATCTCATAATAGATGTGTATTTCATATAAACGAAGGTTACAGTTAAAGCAATCGGAATTAAAATTGAAACAATTTATCGTGACCGCATAGCTACAATTCAGAAGTTTTCAGCCCGGACCTGCCCCTACTTACACATAACACCACAAAATTTACGTATAGTTCGAGTTACGCGTAATAAATTGGACGTACGTCCCAAGAGAAATATTTGATTCATACAAATTACGATATACCGTGTGGATTAGTATAAATCAAAACGTAACACGTCGGCCGTAATCGGCTCCTTAAAAGCTTTCTAAATGTCCGAGTCCCGCAGATAAAACCGGCAATTTGCATGCGGGAACAAACGAAAATTCGTACTGAATCTTTTAAAATTTCATCTGATAGCGCGCCTTTTAGGCAAACAGACGGCGTAAAAATTGAGTCGCGGAAAAAAACGAATTCGTGACAAATAATCATTTGTGTCGCCCCGTGTTTATGCAAATGCACTCACGTGCGTTTATCTCACGGCATGTGTTTCCAGCTGCAATTATATCGGCGCATATGTGGGGTTTATTTGAACGCCATAAAAGCCTGTCTAGTTAGTTACTTAAATGAACAATTAGTAAGACGCCGCGTTTGATACGGACGAATTGTTTTAAAATCGCAAAATAATTCGTTTTTAAATCGGCTCCGGCTCCGGGGCTCATGTGCGTGCGCTTGATTGACACATCCAATAACAGTTCAACGTACATACGTGTTGTCGTTAATTTATTTTACGTTGATTTAAATAACCTGCACCTGATATTCGATTATTTTTACGGACGGACGGACGGACGTGACCAACAATACTAGCGCGCTTAACAGGGGGCACATCTGTAATTATTAATAATCGCCGCGTCGCTCTGCGTAAATTCCAGTGGCGCAAAATTGCACTCCAAACGAATATTATTAATATTTCGTTGAATGGGGTCGGTGATATCCGAGCTTTTGGCAGTAAAACGAATTCCGATTCCGGCTAATCGACGCAGTCGTATTTGAAATCAATGAATTAACAACTACAATTATTTTTATGCGAAGGGCAACATCGACGAGTTGCATAATTAGCAATTTTTTGACCAACAAGAAATTCTAAAAATGGAAAAATCAGAGGTGCAGTTATAAAATACTTGCAAAAAAGGGTTGTGATGTTTCTTACCAAGCGGTGAAAAATATGTCTCGAGAATTTAAACTGGGAAGACAAACATGTGAACCTGTGAAAGGTGCTAGACCACCAGTGACTGTCACTACACAAGAAAATGTTAATCGTATACTCCATATGGTAATGACAGATAGATTCGCCGGATAGATGATATTACGATTTTTTGTTGTACTACAGAAAATATTTTAACAAATATTTTGGGGCTAAAAAAGTTGTCTGCACGTTTGGTCCCACGAATGTTGACACCTGATCAGAAACGTTCTAAAGTATTGCATTCTGAAGCCAGTTTGACAAAGTTTAAATCACATCTGGATGAATTTCTTTCTCGATTCGTCACTGGTGATGAAACGTGGGTTCACCACTTCGATCCTGAGTCGAAGCAACAATGGAGTGGCATCGCCGAGGTTCTCCGCCACCCCTGGAATGTATAGACGAAAGGAAGCTGTACCAGCTCATGTTAAAGTCTAATAAATGTGGCTAACATTATACATAATCCAGTCCAGCTGATGAAAACAACTATAATAATAACTAAAATATTTGTACCAAGAAAATGTGTTAAACTCAAGCGAAATAAGACAATATAATGAATGTCGATGAAACATGTATAAAATTTCTTACAAAACCAAAAATTGCTCAGAATGATTTTGATAAGAAAACGGGCGAGCTTTAACTCCGTCCCGTAGATGTCACGCTCCAATAAACGTCAAAGGACACTTCGCACAAAACCAGACCAATTTCATTGGTAGTAAAAAATTCATCGACGAAACGAAACCGCGAGGCGAAGCCGGAGCGATTTTTACGTCCTCCGCTTTAACGGCACGAACTTTAACGAGAACATTTATAATTAGTAATTTGAATAGGGAAAAAGTTCATTACGAACAGTAAATCTCAATTAAAACCGTCGAACAAAGCGCTTAAGAAGCGTTGCGAAACTGTCTCCGTAAAAAGTTCGTTAACCCGCAAGGGTGTCGTAAAAATCCGCCGGATATTTGCGTGCGCCAAAGACAAAGAGGGCCACTGCGTGCGACGCGGGGCGCGCGCGGCGCGTCGGGGATTTTAAAAAATTAATAACAAAGTTCGCCCGGCAGCGCCGTCCGGATTACGGCGACGGTGCAGATGAGGAAGAGAACTTGTTACGTACGGAGGGATTAGGCGGACGCAAAGCTAGATTTACTGGGTCTCGACCACTGTGCGCGACGCACGGGCGCTTTTCGTCAACATTAATACGCTTGTTGCAATAATATTTATTCATGTAAATATAGATCGCATGTGTAGGCGTTGAACTACGGAATTGTTTGCATCAGCTGCTTCGCTCTGCGCTAGACTTAGTTGCGTTGCAATTGAAATGTTAACGTGCTTCTGTTTAATATCTAAAATGTAAATACGATTGCAAAGCAAACATTGTTAATAAATAATTTTATGTTAATGTTATTTATGCATTTAATTGTAAATTTCGAATTGTTCGGTTTGTTTGAAATCGTTTTCGTTAATAATTATTAATGAGTTGTCGAAAATCATTTCATTAACCAATTTGAATCCGAACTCACTCGTTCCAAATATTAGTATTAAATTACTGGCATTTGCATTATTATTTTGACTTTTTTGTAAATAAATATAATTTGTTATAATAACCCAACCCAATTATTATGAAATAAAGTCACAAATTGTGATTTGGATAAAAAATCAGGCGCTTCCCTTACAACTTCTGCACTAAAGTTAATTAAACATGCTTCGTAACTTAAATCACGCAGCCATACCCACATAATAAATTGCAGTCATTTCCTCGTCATAATAAAGAAATAGCGAACAAAGTGCCTTTCTGATTTCTTCCGCCAGGGCCATCAATTACTCAGGCGGTGCATCATTATGTGTAGGATGTTAGGTTCTGCGAAAGTTTTCCTACGAAATCGTCGCGTATCGTATGAAAAAGTAAACCATGAGATTCCATGTTTGCTGTACAACGATCTATTTAATCTGCTTTTGTTGTGACAGTCAAGGGCACGGAATGGTATCGAATGCGCTCAAAAACTGCAATGAATCGGAGCTGTGTGCATTTCATCGCTGCGATACCGCCGTAAAACTATATCTCAACGTCTAGATTTCACATACGATGAATGCAGCGCCACCGCGGATAAAAGGTCTTCACATAACTTGCACAGTTAACACGGTCACCGCGACATTATCATGTCCGAAGTGAAACTTCTTTTTTAAGAGACGACGTTGCGTTTCGCTTCTGACAGAAAGTGAAACGTCGTCTGTTATGCTTATATATCTATAGTGTTTGTGCTTCTTGGTTCTCGGGTTGTGAACCGCGTTGTGGAAATGTTCCCGGAAGCGAACCGTTTCGGCAGAGTCCCATCTGCCATCTTCAGGAACTGAATCAGTATTTCTTTATTTTCTACCGGAGCGACTGCCGTTGCTATTTTCTTATCATCGATACTTTAGTTACATCGATTATGTACTCTCTCTCTCTCTGGTTGTGGTGCGTTTAGAGTTAAAAAATCATTTAATTAAATGTAGTTGTGCCTTCTTTGATTTATATTCATAGCGGCCATAAAATTTTATCTACAACTGTTCGTAAAGAATACGTACTTTACTAGTAAAACCACTTCTGTGTCCTGCAGCATAGATGGCATCTGGTGGAGTACTTGTCTTTGATTTCTTGACTCATTTTTTGAGACGGTTCTCTGAAATTATCTTCAAACCTAGAGATGTTTAAAATATTGCTTATGTTTTATCATCATGATGGTGATATATTAACTAGAAAGTATCGACCGAAGATTTTAATTGACAGTGGCTGATATGTAAACCCAAAACCATGAGTAATTAGTCCAACCCAACCCAACTCGACCCAATCCAACCAAACCAAAACCTAATAAAAATTGTAAAAAAATTGGCGACAAATATCCGCTCTCAAAATCTGAATAGCACCGATAGCAAATCGATGACTAGTCTGTTTGAAAGGAACACAGAATCACAAATGAGCGAGGAAATGCTATATTTATTTAAACTGATAAACTGCTAAATAGCACTGACCATTGACTTGGCATTAAAATTAGTCAGTAAGAATTGTAATCGAGTTTAGCATCACCAATTAAAGGCTCCGGAAAGTTAAACAAACCTTTGTGGAACCAAATTTCTCCCGCTTTGTTAGCGTGATAAAAAAATATGATTCATGATGATGATGACAGTTAACATAGGAAGTTTCAAGATCGGGGCGCGCGAATGACAAGTCAAAAAGTCTATCCATGGGACGAACTAGCCTCGGGGCTCCTTCAGAGTAAACCCAACCCAACCCGACGCAACCCAACCCAACCCAACCATCGAGCTATCGGCCAATCTCGCTACTTCCAACATTATCTAAACTAACCGAAAAAATTATATACAACAGACTCAAGAAACAAACGAGCAGAAACAACACAGTGCAAAACGAACAATGTGGATTTCGAAACAGACACAGCACACTACACCAGCTAAGCAGAACAACAACAGACATAATAAAAATGGATTTAACAGAAATAAAGTAACTGCAATGACACTCACAGACATCGAAAAATCTTTTGATAGAGTCTGGATAGATGGACTTGTATACAAACTTATTAAAACTATTCACCGAATATAATAATACTAATCAACAACTACCTAAGAGAAAGGAAATACAAACAAAAGTAAACAACACGCTATCTGAAGAACAAGTAGAGGCAGGGGTGCCGCAGGGCTCGATACTAGGACCTCACTTATTTCACATCTTTGTATCAGATCTACCAAGAACATCTCAAACGAAAATGGCACTGTTCGCTGATGACATGGCGATCTACGGAGAATCCTTCAGCGAGATAGCAGCGCACAAAAGAGTGCAAATGCATATACAACAACTCCAAAAATACTACACTAAATACAGTACCACAAACTCCAAAAATAGTTAACATAAAAAAAGTCAACAGTTATCATCGGAAGAGTTAACATCGGTGCTCACGAATTGGCGTTCGTTCTTTCAAAAACGAAAATTAAAAATCGGAGCAATCAGCTCTAAACGAGGAAGTAAATAAAAATCGGCGTTAAAGCCAAATTAAGTCAATTAAGGAAACTTCTATTATTAGAAGTGAATAATTGGTATGTATTTTTTAAATTCGCTAGTCGTATGTATAAATAAAGTGCACAAGGAAAATCTAACAGAGACGTTTTAAACCCTCTCACCTCTAATTTGGGATTAGAGAGAGAAAGTTTTTCTTCGAATCACGTGTTGATCAGCCTGTGAATATAACGATAAAAAGTTTAATGTGGAATGTGCACAGATCAATATTTGCAAACAGTTCACTATTTCGTTATTTGCTACGCGGGTGCCGTTGCCGTTTTGTTATCATCAATCGAAATGATAATTTTTGAATAGGGATCGAAAAATAATGATGTGAGATATAAGGGCAGTTTTTTCTTCTTCCGTTTGAGTTTGATGGTTAAAAGTGTGATTTCTAGTAATGATGATTTTTAGTTTCGCAAGAAAATTCATGTTCGTTTTGTAAACTTTATAATATATCTTATATGATTATTTTAATGTAACTGATTTAATTCCAATATTGGATCTGAAAGTACATTCCAATTCTGAATCTAATTTGACGAAGTAAACGTTTCGAACTGGTGGCAGCCTAAACAAATATATTTTTTTGTCGAAAATGAACGTTGAAAGTTTTGAGCTGCCGCTGATAAAAATGCAATTTTTATAACATTTTAAATAAAATGTTATTAGATTAAATATTAAATGGTCATAAATATCAACTTTGGTCTGGTATACCAAACAACTTGATTACAGGCGATATTTTCATTTCAATAAGACGAATAATAGTTTCCTTACATTTATGGTTGTAGATAAAATACAACACGCCAACCCGGGTGCAAAATTTCATTAAAAAAACTCATATGCTTTCATAAAATATGGACACTCGATTTACAATCAATCACTTTACGCATTTGTTACGTAATATACTATTATAATGTTGCCTAGTAAAGATGATACCATGTTCCTTGCCATAAAAGTGCCTTAATCTGATTTGTTGACGAATCAAACGAATCAAATGCCAATTAGTGGTGACAGATTTTTCTATTCGTTATTAATAAGTCAACGTGTTCATTTATGTTTATATCGTTTAAGTCGTAGGACTGAACCAGGAAATTATTTATTTGTAGTCTAAATTATAAAAGCCGATTGAAACGTTTAGAAATTTGTTCATTTTTTAATGTACGACGGGCACTAGAAAAATTATCTACATAACCCAAAAGACATTCGATTTATTAAACATGTTGCATGGATTCTTGTTTTGTTTCGGGATCCCAGTGTTGTACCCAAGTTTCATCTCCAGTTACAATTCGAGCTAAAAAGTCAGGATCAGCCTACAGAGTGGCCAAATTATCTTGAGAGACTTGACGCCTTCACAGTTTCTGCTCAGGAATCAACAGCCTGGGAACTCTTTTTGCTGACACCTTGCTCATGCCCAATTTTTCATCCAATATGTTACGCTCATGATATTTTCAATGCTGTAGCGATGGTGGACACCCTCAAACAACGTTCCTCCAGAACCATTGCCTCCATTTTCTTGCAAACTTCCGGATTTGTCGCTTCTGCAGGTCTTTCCTTTCTGGCATCATCTCCGATGGACTCCCTAACGAAATTGTTTAGACCAAAATTTGACAAAATATAATACGACGGCATAGTTTCCTGTTGAATGTAGACATCCGATGATGTCTACTACTGTCGACTTTCCGAAATGAAAACAAATAGGCGAATTTGATTCAAATTTACTGTGTACCATTCACAGACCTGTTAATATTTGACATTAATCGCACACGCTTGTCATAGCTTGTATAATAGCCAGGTAGATAGTTTTCTAGTTCCCCTCGTATATAGAAACGTTGAAATGGGTAGTTTATTGTCCGAAATGAAACGTATAGATCAGGATGTGTTTAAAATTTAAATAATTTGTTAAGAGATAATTGTATACAGTTGTGGCAACGTGGGACGTGTAGACAAACAAAGCGGATTTTTTTGCGTTGTACGTGCATTTCATACACACGAAGATAACTACTTGTGTGACAGTGACTTATCGGGTAAAATATTTGTTTTTGTGTACGGGAGCACGGCCAACTCATCAGTAAATAAAAAGTTAACTTAGAATTGAAATATTTATATAACGTAATGAAATGATGAATTATTAAGTTGAGCGAATGAATTATTTATAGGCACTTTTTCACCAGTCTCTGCACCATTAAAATTAATTCCGACTGCACCGCGCAAGGACAATCTCACGGTATATCATTAATGCGTCGCCGGAATTCATATAAATATTTGCATCGAGTCGAATTTGTGCATATTCATCAATGTCGCATACAATAGCGGCATATTAATGACAAACCTGTGGCACGTACAGCGCCTATACCAACAACAATAATGCGGATTTAATATGTATTATAACGCCGTGTATGTGTGCATGCGTACGCGCGCAGAATATTAATATGGTTCGATGATTTACGATGTTCCTGGCGCGTCCCATTCGCATTTAATAAATTACAATTACGTATTAATTGCGTATCGACATATTATTAATATAACTGTAATTCAATTTTGCCGAATTCGCTTCATTACAACACATGTAGAAATTGAAGTGCGCGGCGGACTATTAATTTCATGAAATTAATTTATTTCGACGTCACGTTACATTAGCGACGTCGGTGTTGCGTTCGGAGTGCCGAATATTCGGCGTTAATGTCGAAACGTAATTAATTATTTGGCGGAGATTAAAACTGGACAAGGACACGCCGAACGCGTGTGGATATTTCGTCCGTTGAAATACGTTTCGGTTTCACTTGTTTAATGAATTTGAAAATGTGTTGCTCGGGGTCGTCAATGCGGTCGCAACCTTGGCGCGATTCTAGGTGTAAAATGAGCACGGTAAATCTAAATGTTCCGTTCTGAAATAATTGGATGAAACCGCTCCGTTTCTATCTGAAATTCGATCTCCAGATTGGAAGGTGTATAAGATTGCCACTTAGTCTGTTATTGCAACTGGAATTCGACGGGCAATTGGCGCGATATTTACTGTACGACTTCGTTGCTTTATTAAAACTGTTTGGATACTTTGTGATTAAACTGTATTTTAACGCCGCACGATTTCCAAAATACACTCGGCGATGTGACGGTTGTTGTGACGCTTTAAATGTTTTATTTATTGATCCGGTTTACGGGTGAGACGTTTAATATGATTGTGCTTTGCTTTTAATCTCTACGTTGATTAAGATCGTTCTAAAGTCGCTAGTTTTACTAACTTTTTTGTCAAATAGTTGACAATATTTGTTCTTAATTCATTAGCATATACGTCTATCAAGGTTTCTAATTCCAGGTTTGTGAATTATCCGAATTGAAAAATATTTATTTGTATCCTTTATTATTGTCCTGCTAAATTGTGATTTTTTTTAATAAATAATAGTACGTTGCAATTCATTAATTTTTTTTTTAATTTTAAGTATCGTTGTAGAGTTTTTCATGCCATGATAGGTATATTTGAGATAAAGTTTCATCTATGTTGTCAGAATTTTTTGTATACAATTTTAACTAATGTACTTTCAATAATTTCAATTTACAATCAAACAATTTTTCAGTGAATCATGAAAAACGAGTTCGAACCTATCACTAAAAGTGACTGATGGAACCTATGGAAATATTCTCTACATTAAAAATGTTTAACACTGATTTTATGATTGATTACATTAAAAAATAATTTATCTTGTAGTTATCTTATTTGGTGCTCAACGTGGATCATTTGATAAACTTATAACTGCCTCTTCAGGCTCAATATATCTTATATCTCTCTGCCACCGTTTCATTGCACCACACCACACATTCAATTATTGTAATCGTAATCATTTTCTCTTAAAATCAGTATATCGGTATCAGTATCGTTTTAAATCGTTACGTTATTACACAACGTTGACAAAAACGTTAAAATATTTAATTGTTAACGTTGCTTCATTCAAAAAGAATTGAGGGGAAGCACTCCAACCGTTTCAATCAATAGTGCTTTTAGTTGTATTAATATTCTTAGCGATCGAATAGTTTCATAGACTTGGCTTGGGTTGGGTTGGGATAGGGGGAGTTGGGTTGGTTTACTACCTAAACCGTCTCAGCTGTAAGCTAGTAGTGGTTACAGTTTTAAGTCTGTATTCGAGCCATTTAAATGTTATTCAAAAGAATTGTGTCAATAATTATTTCACCAATTCATATTTATGTATAACAT
This sequence comes from Geotrupes spiniger, assembly GCA_959613385.1. Taxonomy (NCBI): domain Eukaryota; kingdom Metazoa; phylum Arthropoda; class Insecta; order Coleoptera; family Geotrupidae; genus Geotrupes; species Geotrupes spiniger. Next base: position 10,199,813 of record OY390735.1, on the reverse strand, counting down.
TTCATAACAACATTATTGAGCTCTGATCAGAAGTAAAATCCAATCTTTAAAATAAACAACATTGATATAAGTACAAAAAACTCCATAAATAAGTACAAAATAATTTACTAAATATATAATATATCGTCGGATTAATTTACAAAAGCCATTAGTCGAAGATCACTAATTTAACTTTCGAAATATATTTTGAACATTTTTTATTTTTTATATAGAAATGACAAAGATTTATCTGTGGCGTCGTAAATTTCCCCTGAAAGCTTTAAAAAAATTTAGCAAATGCACATCGTAATGAACAATGATTATTTTTAGGCAGCGAGATATAAATAATTTCGCTCTGAACACCTTATCGTATTATCAATAATATTTTCAGAATTTAGGGTAACAAGGAATGAAAACGATAAATTAGTTAGGGTGCTAAGAATATTGATTTATTCATAATATAATCAGATTTTTCTTGTTTACAACTTTGTGTGCTTTACTTACTACCTTAGAGGAGTTGCAAAGGCCGCAGACATTGGCCTTCATGCGGAACAGACTGTCGACCGACATTGAAGCGGATGACATCCTGGGTATGAGGGCTGATACAATCTCTACAATATGCAGCTTCGGACTGCCTTACAAAGTCATAGTTCCCACTAGAGACGAAAAGTCGCCCTGTTACAGGCAGATTCGAGCTGGTTTACGGATGGCTCTAAGACAACTGAAGGAGCAGTAGCTGGAGTGTTCTGCCGCAAACCAAGAACTGGATTACAATTCAGACTTGGCAAGCATGCATCGATTCAACAGGCAGAAGTCTATGCCACTGAAATGCGCGCAAGAGAGCTATTAAAAAGCCCTCGGAGAGCAGAGCAGCACTGAAAGTCCTTGCTGACAATCAATGTACGTTGATGTCGGCCAGGAACTGCCGCGCAGTGCTCTCTCAATTAGGGAGAGTCAACAAGGTCAGCCTGGTCTGGATACCCGGACACGCTGGAATAGAGGGAAACGAAGCCGCCGATTCCCTGGCAAAGAGCGGGGTTAACGGCGGATTTATTGGTCCAGAACCGGCTCTTGGGATTACAAGAGCCCTGGCCAGAAGCTCGAATAAGAGCTGTGTAGAGCACAAGGTACTGGAATACTGGCAGGAGTGCCAGGGAATGAGACATTCCAAGATAGTACTGAAGGGCCTATCTACTGCACGTATCAGGATACTGTTAGGCTTGGGTAGGAAAGACCTGCGAACTCTGACAGCCCTGGTTACTGGGCATAGCCGACTAAGGCATCATATGTATAGGCTGGGAGTGGCTGAGGCCACTGAGTGCAGACTATGCTGTGAAACTGAAGCAACAGCAGAGCACGTTATGTGTGCCTGCCCCGCCGGGGACAAAATCAGGTCTTTGGTAAGACAAAACTGGAGCTGGGAGAACTTGACAGAATCTCACCCACTAAAATCCTCTTTTATTTAAAGAGAATGGGAATGGAGGGTGAACTATAATTACTTGTGAGCCACAATAGACCCTTGCGGTCGCAGTGGAGGGGCGATAAACGCCCCACTCATTATGACTAAACTAAACTAAACTACTACTTTAGTTCGATTTTTATTTGATGGATTTTATTGGAATGGATTTTCCTCAAATAAAAGCAAGTAATGTTGTGTTCAATTGAAAAATTGAAATGAAAATTATCAAATAAATTGATACAAAATTATGATAATAATAATCTTGTATTTTTTAGTGTAAACTTTAAATTTCTGCAATTTTGACACTTTCTGAAAATCTGTGTTTTTAACTTTTGAAATTTCGATTTTCTTGCATTTTGTACGCTTTTGACGTTAACTTTTGACGCAAAATTATTTACATATGTTTGTTTGTTATTTTTGTACCTTGCAAAGATGCATTTTGTTGCATTTTATGCTGTTTTGAAATATCGATAAATATTCACCCAGAATTAAAAAAGAAACACGAAAAAGTTTAAATTGGCAAAACACAATAACATCAAAATGATAGGAAAATTCATCGTGGAAAAAAAATTATTTAACCCACGCCAATCCAACCCAACCCAACTCCATGCAACCCGCCCCAACCCAACACGACCCAGCCCAACCCAATTACAATTTTAACTTGCCACGATGAATTTTCCGGACACCATCAAAATCGTAAATTACTCAGCTGTCAAAAATGCTAAAAAAATTAATTTGCCAAATTATTAAATTGCAAAATTATAATAATTAACAACGCAAATGACAATATTGTTAAAATTATAGTTGACAGCAACACGAAAATGCCAAAAACTGGATATTTATAAAATATATCGATATTTATTTTCCCAAAGAAATTGAAAATTTTTATTGAAGAAAAAAAATTCTAATAAAAATAGACAAGAAAAAAGAAAACAATACGTGACCTACGTGAACTTTTAACTGTAAATGAGTAATGTTTGATTATAAACGTCAATGATATATAAATATTATTTATACAGGTTGGTGGTATTGTTTGCGATATAATTTTCGTTGTTCCATTGACTAGAGATCGCAAATTGGATGTTGGGTTGGGTTGGGTTAGGTTGTGTTGGGTTGGGTTGTGTTGGGTTGGGTTACCTGCCCTTTTTGTGTTTGTTTATTTTTAAATAATAAGTTACCACGATGCAATTTCTTACCTTCATGTGTATGAAAAACGAGTATACTGAGGTTAGTATTTTAACAATATAAAACCACCTTTGAAAATCTGCCTTGGTTAAATAGTAGAATAACGATTTTGTCAAAAATTTATCATAATTCATAATTTCTCTATAAATATATTATTTAGGAAAATATCTCTATGAACATGGCATACTTTCCTTTCAGGGATTCAGGGGGTAACTGTAACTGGAAGAAATTTTCGGCCCATCTTCTATTTGTGATCGATTCTTAAACTTGTTAAATAGTAGAATAGCGATTTAGTAAAAAAATTATCGATAATTATTTCTCTATAAATATATTATTTAGATAAATATCTATATGAACACCAATTTATTCTCAACAAACTATATATTTTATTAAAAAATCGCTATTATATCTAAGTTCATTTCGTTATCTTAAAATGTAAATTGTAATTATGTAAAGTAAGCCCCTAGCAAAACATGTGACTTGTAGGTAGTGGTGTGTGGCTTTTCGAAGAATACTAGAAGATTGCATTCAGGAAGATGCCTGAATGTTTTAAATCAAACTGTGAAACTATGCCACTAGATTAAGCCAGCGAAAGTAAAAGATATTGTGTTTATAGGTTAAGTCGAAAATTATTCAACCCATCCTCACACAACATATAATTTCCATTTATTAAATCGCGAGCCCAAAGATCCTTTATGTTCGCCAAGTTTATGTATATTTTCCATATTTACTTCCTATAGTTTGTTCATAGTTCATAGTGTTCATTCACTTCCATATTACTTCCTCCTGCTAGATATTTTTAGTCTCTTTCTTATCTTCTCATGTGCATTATACAGCCACCTCTAACGCCTTTTTATTAATATTTAATGGTATGCGATGAGATTTGGTTGTATAGCCAACGTTAAAGGTGTTATTTGTTGGCAAATATCTTTCTTTCAATCATGCTATTGTGTTATTTCTTTCGGGAAAACTCTTGCCATTGCTTTTCTATCGCTCTTTCGATTGGAAATATTTACGAACTCTTGTTTTAATTATAAGATTTATCAGCTGCGACTGAAAGCATCTTCGGATTTTTCCACAAATATGATACATTTTTATTACATCCCCTAAAATAAATCCAAATTGTTAAAATGAAATATTCGATTGACGTAAATTCTGTTATAATACATCGCATACTGAAAATCGTGTTACTGTAACTGGAAGAAATTTTCGGCCCCATCTACTTGTGATTGATGCTTAAACTTTAAAAATTGAAAACTTTGCAGCAATTTTGTTGTTGATGTTTGGTTTGGGTTGATCTGAACGAAACATTGATTGGATTTTCGAGCTATACTATGTAGGCTTGGAAAATATAAATTAAATATAAACTTCGGAGTTCAAAGTTTTTTTTTGTGAATTTATTATTAATTTATAAATCACAACAAAATATCAATATTAAACTAAAGAGTTAAAGGTCCAGTTGGTTTGGGTTTGGTTTTATTATTATTGATATTATTGCAATGGCAACGCAGAGATAAAATATGGTCAAGTTGATTATTGAATTGGGTTGACTTCGTTTTTACCGAGATTTGTTTGCCTTCTTCGGTTTCCGTTTTATTTTGTTTTTTCATTATTTTTTCTTGTCGTTTTTTATTTAATTTTAGTTGTTTGACTTTCAGTTTTGTTTCTGCAATTATGAATAGATTATACGACATCTACCTACCCACCAACTGAGTATATCATCCACATAGACGTAATATTTTAAATTTTAATTTGAAAAATATTCATAAAACATTTTAATAATCGCGAGATTCAGTTGAAATTATTAATCAAGGTATTATTCCTTACGAGATTTCACCACTCGTGTCCGGAATTCCTTAACCCATTTCTAAGGGTGGATTAATCCCTGCATTCCAGTGTTACTGTTTGTTGTGAGTCAGTGTCAGGATGCGTTGCTTTATAGTTTCTTCTCTGGAATGTCCACCCATTGTCCTTCGTTATCTCTTACTGTTCTCATTATTCTCATGCTTTCATCTATTTCTGATCTTTTCACAAAGTGGTCTTGTATTATTCTGCTTGCATTGCATTGTCCATATCCTCCACCAAACTATCAATCGATTGCATCTGTTTTGGCCGGATACATTAGGAACACAACACAAATTGATGAATTTTACGTGGACGGTTCCAATACTTAATTCGGTTACAGTCTTGGGTCGACATCATTTATTTTTATGGCTTGACAAATCTCATAAACGACCGTCGACTTCCTCACAATATATTGAAACAAACATTTTTTTAACCTACTGGTACTTTTCTTACCATTTCACGTCAATTGTTAAGAACTGAGTACCTCGTCGTATCTAAACAAATTCAATTTATTTCACCCGACCGACCAATATATCTCGAGAGTAACATAGCACCGACAACATTAAATAACGCACTTAGATCAATTTAATATTACGTCTTGGACAACACGTCGATTTATTCTCGCGCCGCGGATCGATAAATTTTATTGTGTTTTGTACGTACGCCGTTAATAAAGACGGTCGAAAGTGAATTTATGTTACCATTGCATAAAATATGGCAACGGTGGGTGTATTGGCACATAAATATGTTCGCAGCCCACGAAGAATCTTAGTCACGTACGAAGACTACAAACCCTCCGCTCGTGGACAAAGTACACAGCGAAATTACAAACAATAAATTGTTTGCATTGAAATAAAATCATCGGAAATTCAACCGAAAACCAAATTCGTTTTAATATTCACGTTGTTGCGCTTCGCTCATGCGGACCGCTTGCAACATAAGGTTAAAATAAATTAGCGCACGTGTGGGGAAAATGGTCACTTATGCGCCCCGTCAGAGTATTTTTGACACGCAATGAACTTACGTGCCCGGAATAACAGCGGAAGGAATGCCACGGACAGCGATGAAATTCCGGCAACCGCACACGGCATTTCTATGGAAAAATTGCGCTACGTGCACTCTTTGAAATATGACGACGACAAAAGGAGAATATAATTCTGCACATTTACGTTTTTAATTTAAAAAGTACGTAAATATATTCGCCGGGTGTGACTGGCGAATAATCTAGTTAACCTAGATGCGCATATAGATTTTTAAGTGAAAATCTAACGATTGGGATTTGTAATTTGGAAAAATGATCTTAAAAGTTTATTTTGTAATAAAAAATAATGGAAAATTTCGATGAAGAAAAAAATGTAATACGTCATAACTAGTGTATAATAGTATATAATTTAACGAGCATATAATGTGAGCTATTATTACAAGCGCCAATGTCCATCTGCAGTGAGAATTCAACGAATCTTAAGGGTCTTAAAATTGTTTTATTTTTATTTTAAAATAAAAACCAAGAACAAAATAAATGTTCGATTGAATCAAACCAATGCAATGTCAAAGCCAATGGATTCTTCGTTTTTTCCTCCGTTCCACTAGATTTCAACGGAAGGCGCGCGAATACTAAAACTTCCCAACTCCGCCGAACCGATTAACATTTGAATTAATTTCGAAGTTACGCCGCGCTGCATTATCAAATAAGTCCGTAATGCAATTTGATCGCACTTCACTATTTAACGGACAGTTATAATTATAATTGGCGCACACACGTTGGCCACACCGTGTAACTAACTCCCTCTATGGCCGCCGCTTGACAGCCGGAACACGGCAATTAACGGGAGATAAAGTGATTATGAGCAGCGCATCCGGTACCCGGCCCGACACGCCGCAGGATGGTGGAAGCGAAATCCTGCAGGATAAATTCCGCCGCGGAGATTTATTCGAAATGCGGCGTCCTATTTCACGTGAGGTTTTACTTTCGCCGCCCGCGATTCGCGTTAAAGTCAAACCATTAGGGTTGATATTTTTTTATTTAGTGTCATCAATTTGAAATTGTACGGTACGTGTGCTTGAGTACGTCAAAGTATTGGAAATTGCTGAGCTCAGACGTTAGGTAAAATGCAGGGCACGATAGGAAACGTACAAAAGTGCAAGTCGATGCCAAAATATTTTGTTTTTTTTGCGCAGCTCTTTAGCGAGAGTAACTTAATTGTAAGTGGGCAGTTTGGTCGTTAGGCGTCTCCGGAATTCGTTGTACAGAATTAAGATTGGGAGCTGCAATCGTTGCAGACAATTTCGAAGCGCTCGGCAATTTAATGAGGCGCTATATCGGAGCGGGTAGCAACTTTAGAAATTGTGCAAAATGATATTTTATTATTTAAAATAATATGTTACGGATTTTTTACGGAATATGCATATGAGCAGGACCGAATGATTCATATCAAATGCTCGTAATATGTACTAAAGTGAGAGAGTCAAACATGCTGAAAGTTTTAACAATTTTATATTACTAACTTTTCTACGACACTACGACATAAAAGCTCATAAAAGTTTCAATAAAAGAGCGTCGTAGTAAAGTTAGTAATATAACAATTGTTAAAATTATAGTTCAGGTTATATATTACTTTATTTTGCAGAATTTGGCGTCCTGGACTCATATATTATAAACAGTTACATTTTCTTTGAATAATTGATTAAGTTCAAGGAGCAAATGCAATTAATATATCAGCAGCATAAAACAATTGGCTTTGGAATATGTTGCATAATACTAGTAAATAGAGTTAAAGATGGAAGAATTGAAAACATAGTCGAGATGCGGATGAAAATTAGTAGCAGAAATAAAATCAGAAATAAAAGAAGACAACAGATATTAAGAGTAAGTTAAAGGTCATGAAGTTTAATGGACGATTTAAATAATGGGCTGATTGACAAAGGAAAAAATACGGTACAATTTGGTGACCACTGGAATGGGCATGGGCACTGACATTGGAGAAGAACTGATAAAATCGGTGGAGTGAAAAAGACTGAAGAAGATCAAGGGAGATACGAAGGATAAACATACGATTTTTTAAGGAAAGGCAAGAATATTTAAATAGACTTTGAGCTATTGGCCAAGATAAAGCAATGGAAAAAAGATCAACATTAAAAAAATAAACAAATAATAAAGCACAGAGGAAAGATGAAGATGGGGAAAACTACTGAGATGGATTAGGGGGGGGGGAGATCGAACTAAAGATTATGAACGAAAACAGGGATGTGATGCACGGAACGTGGGGGTCGTAGACCGAAAGAAAATAGAATTGATGCAAATATATAGAAATAAAAAATATTTAATAGTAGTCATTGGTGAAAGACAGAAAACGGGAATAAAAATAATATGAGATGGCAATTCATTGATTTATGGGGGAGTAACACAAAATGAAAATGTTGCAGTAGGTTACGCCTAGTTAAATAAAAGATGTGGGAAACCTAACAAGTGTTTATAAATGACTGACTATTAAACATAGCACAAAAATAAATTTTGTTTACAGCCCTAACAAACAATTCAAGATTATACCGGAACTTTAATTATATTTGGCGATTTGGCAATAGTGAGGAAACAAAGAGAATGTGTAAGGAATATGAATTGAGAAACATTAAAATGTTGAATTGACAATAACATGATAGTAACGAATATATATATTTGGATCACAAAGAAATACTTAAAGCAATTAGACAATTTACAAAGTCAGACCAAATGAACTAAGTAGAAATAAAAATAATATAACATAAAAAAAACTGCCCGCACTGAACTTTCTTATATTTATTTTAAAAATTGTTTAAAATTTCAATATCTTTAATTCCTATAAGAATATTTTTTTCGACAACTCGTATAGATTTCGAGATAAGGAAAACGGTGATAAGAGTAAACGACCACTTCCGGTTAAGATATTGATTTCTAAATGAGACGTTTTCTTCCTCGCACAGACACACAGAGAGACGTCATTTACATAAAGTATAAGAAAGTAAAAAAAGTACACATGGTGATGAAATTATTGACAGCAGAGTTTCAAATCCCCCAAAAAAATATCAAAGAGATGTGAACAAGAAAAAGTGATAATAAGAGATATTCGAGTTGGTGGAATGAGGAAATGAATAAATGTAAAGAAGAAACTAAGGTTGAGCAGAAATCAATCTGACTGTCATACATACAAACAACAAAGAATCCAAGTCAAAAATATTATAAAAGGTCTAAATAAAAATTTTAAGCGAAGGTAGAAGCAAGTAGCCAAGAAAATCAGAAAGTTTTCCATAAAACGACCATGAGACAAGCAGAATAAAAAAAATATTAACGACTAGTGAATTAGAACTAGAAGAATCAACTGACAGGCCAAAAATAGAAACGTGTTATGGGACTACCAAACACATCCAGAACTAATAAAGAGGCACACATACATACAAAAATGGGGAGACTAAATATTGCAAAAATTATAGGGAAATCTCAATCATTTCCGTATCGTAGTTCTAAAGGTGTCAGAGAGGATAATAGCAAATAACTTAAGGAAGATCATGGCACCATTATTAGCAGATGGTCGATTTAGATCTGGATATCATAACACACTGGAGATAATCGTAAGGTTAATAGAACAAGAATACGGGGAAGTTTTGAAAATAAAACAGTTGATAATGACATAATAGAAAATATAAAAAGTTTATATATAAAAACTAGGAACAGTATCAAAACTAGTAAATTAATATATAGAATAATAGGGAATAATGATAGTGTTTTAATCCACTGCTGGTTGCTGTTTATGTCTTAGTGATGAAAAAATATAGGTTGTAGGAATTTGGTACCACTAAAGATATGGGTTCTGAGACTTCGCCACTTATATGGAACTCGTGCCAAAGATAGAAAAGCCCTACGAACAAGTATGGAAGTATGGATAGATAATGCAAAACATAACTTGCTAGTTGCTAGACTGGTGGAAAGCAAGGAGGAGAATATCATTGTTAAAATATGACAAGAAAGACTTAAAGAAGTTGATAAAATTGAGTATTTGGGGATAGTACTGAGTGGTATGGAAACAAAGAAAGAGAAAATATGGCATGTGATTAAAAGCAAGAAGAGCAAGAAGTTTATAAGCATACAAAACTAGAAAAAATAAGTCAAACTAACATTGTTACAAACAATATATTAATCGATTTTAATATATAAAAATTGGGTAATTAATGATAGACTTGGAAAATGGATTGTCAACTGCTGAGATGGGTTGTCTGGGTAGAGTAGGAGTTAAGAGACTAAACAACAAGATATTAGAAAAGACCTCAAGATGAAAAAAGAAATGTAGGAAGTCTGGAAGTTGGGGAAGAACATACGAATGGGAGTGACCATAACTCGCCCTATTGCCAGCAGATTCGTGGTGCTTAACTTACGGCTCCAGGACCAGCATGGTTAGCATGTTATAATTTTGAAGGGAGGCTGAAGTGATTGCTATTGAGATGTGTGTACGAGAGTGTCATGGAATTTGACATTCCAAGAAAGTACTGACCAATATGCTGAATGTGACCAGGAAAAATCTACGCACTCCAACAGCCTTGGTTATTGGACAACGCCGAGTAAGACATTATATGCATAGGTTGGGCTTGAGTGATGCTTCCGACTACCGACATCCCATGAATACAATGAGACAGCAGACCATGTCATGTGTGCCTGCCCCACAAGGACCAAATCAGGTTCTCAGTCTTTCGTGACGTAAAACTAGAGCCGGGTAAACTTGACTTGCGCCTTCAAAAATTCTTCTGTATTTAAAAAAGATGGGAATGGAGAGTGAACTATAAAAACAACACAATTCAAGGTCTAAAATTTTGACCGGCGATATACGAGTATCAAGTAGGACGACAGCAGGTCGATATAAAATGCTCCACCAAGAAGAAATGTTCATCCGTGTCGATACTTGAAATTAGAAGCAGATGATCACAAATATTAATTTGTCTAACAATTACATGGAACGTTGATAAAACGACAGAGGAGGTAACTCACCCCCAACGACTTAGTTTATAAACTCAATCAATGATATTTGAACATAGTTACGTATCAGGTGATCAATATCTACTATCAAATTCGTCGCGAGTCGCTTATAATTAGCTACACATTAGTTGATATAAAATACAACGATGGCGCCATGAGCAATATAATAATTTAAATCACCATTAAACGGAACAATTTGAGAAAAATATCTAACAACCAGGCAGATGAAATTTGATTAACGATCATTTAAATTTACATTATTGGCGTTCGCTTTGATTTGATCATTCAGTAATTTATATAGAATAAAAAGTGTGCTAATCGAAGTACAATTCGATAGAAATTCACTCCGCATATCGCACTTTTTTCTCGTTCGCTGAACCCGACGTGTACACATAAATCTATGACTATTGTGCGCTGATTCGAGCTTTGTCGATGAGTTTCGCCATAATCCGCTTTGAGGACTTATTTGGTGTGAGCTTGAGGGATCTTTGATTACGCTATTGTGGTTACGAAGGAACTACGAAGAAGCCCCGTTTGTGCTGGGGTTCGACAAACTCCTATTTAGTTCAGCTTAAGGACTTCTAGGATTACCAAACATCGCTGTCGTCTTATTGATTTTAGTTTCAAGCCTCGCGTTTAATTCTTATAATTGGAACTAATTCGGCAGTTTGGCGCAAGTTATTTATTATATCGCCGTGTTTACGGGCGCGCAAGATGGCCGTTTGATTAAGCGAACTTAACGAGCGTCGGAATACCCGCTTTAATGAATTTAATAAATCGCCCAAGTTTAAGTTAGCGCATACATTCCCGGATCGAATTATGTGTAGTTTCTTCGACTGGCGAGTACGACGTTTAAATCCGTTTCACGACCTAATAAATCACGTAATTGTTCGTCGTTATAAAACCATTAGAAAGCGCATTCGATAAATTAGCCGTATGGTTTATAGTGCAATTTTCGAGCTTAAAGATCGTGTGGAAGTACAATGGAGCAAAGGGGGCATATTAATCGGTCCATCGATTTGACAGCGAGTTAAATTTGTTCCTATCGCGGGAAATGCCTTTTGATGGATGTCTCACTTTATCAAGGTGAGCACGGGGCCGAAACTGTTGTTTAATACGTTTCAGTCATGCGACCATTTATTAGGCTTTTCAACGATCTGCGGCGTTTCAAATCGCTCGGCGGTTTTATGGCACGCACGTGCGTTTTTCTATATCAGAATGTATGGTCTAAAATACGCGTGGCAAATGAAATTACATTTTTATTAAGTTTTATTACTAGGAATATTTTCTGCAAATCATGTTTTTCAATATGTGTATAGAATTTTTGATGACATGGAATAAATTGTATTTTGTATAGTTATAAGTCATCCTGAGATATACTAATAGACAGATTTTTCGATTACCAGTGTTTGATTCTCCGAATTTGCTGACTATGATCATTAAATGACAATTTTAGGGGGCGGCCCTGCTCAATGAAGAAGGGTTAGGGTCAATAGAGTGGAACAAAATGGAAGAAACTTTAGAAGAGTGGAAAAGTAGTGGGATGTGTTTTGATGTAGACGGTGAGAGTGAAATATTAAAGTGAATAGGAGAGCTTCGATTAGGTTGGGTTTAGTTGGGTTAGGAGGGAAATGATGAATGTAATAAACGCTAGAGTGATAATGATGAAACCAAGTGCTAAGTGAGTATTTGACAAAGACGGATTTAGAACTATTCGAATCTGTGCCGATCCCATCCAAATAGATCAATCCACTAAAATTGCACAATAAGAACGGGAAAGAGGAAACATTACCGATTCGGGTTGTATGTTATTCCAGGATGGATGGATTTGTGTTGAAATGTAAAGAAACGAGAGGATGTTGTAAGAATGGCAAACAAACTGTTTCTTAAAAAATGGAAGAAAGTTGGTACGATAGAATTATTGTGATTATGTATCAGTGAGCAAAGTCAAGTACTATTATAAGTCTAGTAGTAGTGATTGGAGGAAGGCATTGGGAGAGAATTGGGAAGGGATACAGATATTAGAGTTAAAAATGAGGAGGGCCGAGGGTAGGAAAAGGAGGGTAACTGAATGACAAAATTGACATGTTACAGGAAAGGTGAGCAGTCGAGGGCTGGAGAGGGAGGTAGCTGACAAAACGAAGAGAAGGTGGAAGAGATGGAGTGAAGTGGAGAGAATGAGGAGTGGAGGACAGAAATGCCAAATAAAGGTTTTTTTTTCTAGTCTAGTACGACTCAGCCGTCATGTAAGTGAAAACCGCACGAAGCACGCATTGTTATCAATAAGTGTGACAGTCGTAGAACAAACTTTCATGAATGCTTAAACTATTTTAAACTATTTTTCTATGATAACTAGTATTTTAATGTGATAATGATTTGTTGTTGTTATGGTGGTACAATATATTTTATTTTACGTAGTAAGTATTTTTTAATTGCCCCACGTTGGTGACGACAAATTTTTAATTAAATTAAATTTCAATTAAACAAAAGAATTGAACATTTTTTAAAACAAAATACTCAAATAAAATAATCTCAAGATCGTGTATGTGTGTGATAATACGAGTAGCATATGCAGGCGTGGATGACCATGTGGACTATATTACTCCTCAATTTTAGGAATAATAACATCGTACTGAAATGGTCAACAACAAAGCTGTTTGTTCTGCTTGTTGAAACCGACAACAATGCCTTTGACCACTTTGTAAGGTGGATTTTCGAGACTGGTGGCATGTTCACCATAAATTTAATTTCGTTCTCCTATTGCTAATATTTAAAGTTCACTAAATTTAGTACATTTACGTCACAAACTGTTTGCTTAGGTGAGATTTATTTAATGGTATTTTAAATATTTTTGATTACGCTGAGAGCAGGATCGCTGCTGGCCTTGTATTTGCGTTTCCAGATTATTTTTTATACGGTGGGTATACTTACTATCTTAGTAGCCTATTCTCAGTTGGAATAGGTCTTTCATTAATTAATTTAATGGTTGTGATGTCAAAATTTAAACTTTTCAGTGACAATATCTACAAAACAAAACTGCACAAAATTTTTGAACTTTTCCTATTCTGATTCGAAAAATACGATCCAATTTGAAAAACTAATTCTGTGGGAGCAAAAAACAAAAAATAGGTTGTTTGAAACAAGCACTCAAAATTTAAAATCACAATCGAAAAAATCAGTTGTTCACACTTTTTGAAGGTAATGTGTAACTTTTTTGGATAAATTTGAAAAAAATATTCGATAGTTTATATAGTTTTCGGAAATTATTTATATGGTAATATCAAAAAATTAAGAAAGTTAAACAAAAATGACAATAAACTGACTAAATAATCTGTATTTGATTTTATTTCTCATCCTATTTTTAATATTACTACGAAAAACGCAGATTCACTGGTACGTCAATATTTGTACAAAAAGGAAATGCTCTTCAATAAAAAAAATTCCAGCGAGATTGTAGATTAGATTTAATTGAATTTGTGATAACGGATTGACTCGTCACTCTTAACTACAGTTGAGGTTTCGTATGCGCCTCAAATTCAATAATCCAGATACGAAATGGTACTCAACATTTCGTTCAGAATTTGGTCGACATGAAAGGTTGGCTCATTGGCTCTATGAATTAATTTGTGCATTTTCTTTGCTTGCAAATTTCTGCTAAGATAACACACCCAACCAAATTCATTGGCAGGGCTATAAGTATTTTTCACGAATTCATAACAGAAAAATAATCTTCCTACCGTGGGATTTGACCCAATGGACTTTAGATAACTTTACCAGACTTGGTATTACCAACATGATCTAAAACTTTATTAACATTTTATGATTTGCACATTTATTTCTGATTCTGTGTGACTACAATCATTTCCACCATCTTATATTATAGCTTACGATACTCTGAAAGAGGTGCAGATTTGGCCCAACTCTTAAAAAGAAAGAAACAAGGAAATTTTCTTCTTATAAGGATTACAACAGCAACTGGACTGTAGTGATTTTCTTTAAACTCATTGATCAGTTAAACACCAAGATTAACCTGATCAGATATACATATTGCATTATACTGAATTATTTCCTTTTCTATTAGATAAATGTGTGCGATCTGTATTTGTATGATTATTATTATTTACAAAAAAATGTGTGTGAGCATTAGCGCCATGTCGACGTCAATATTATACTACTGCTATGTAATTGCAGTGGTATTTATTGACCGACAAGTCGGTACTATGCAGATTAGTTCGTAACGATCGGCACTGAAATTACGTAGCAGCACTGGTCTGCTTGCATGACTTGATGCACTTCAGCGACACTTGAAATATTTTCGATACTATTATTATAAATAATGTCAAATCACACGAATAATTTTAAGGGTCGTCACTTCAATTTTATAATTTTAACTGCCAGAGAAGCCATAGAAGAGATAAATGGGAAAACTTCATCCATTTAGATTTTTGGTTTGTCGTCATTTATTATACGAAATATTTGAGAAGGGAGCACGGCTTTAAGGATTTATTCCGACGCTTAATAACGAAAAAACGCCGTTTATAATACAAAAAAATTAATCAGTGGATAAAATATTTAAATCCAGATATGACATACAACTAAGTATATGTTAAAAGAAACAAAAGATGTAAAAATAATGATGATTGGTACTATTTTGGAACATTTTGGAATTTTCTACACGATTTAGTTTTACTTTATGAACTACGAACATTAGTATTTATTTAGTCTTCTAATGGTCCTAGTTTCATAGATAGAAATGAGAATATCTTTCCATCATTTGACAGTTGCTGACTGTTGATTGTTGACTGTGTCCCAATTGTAGTTTATTTCTTTAATCTTATTAACTGGCTCGCACTTCGTACCCAGAGACTCCTGTCCATTTAGTGGTTTGAATATCTAGTTTCTGCTATAAATTAAGTAAAATGTTGTAGTTATTGATCGACTTAATGGGAATATTTGATCTGTAATACTTTTCTAATATTTCACCCATTAAAGCTGAGGCTGGTGTTAGACATTGTATTAGTACTTTAACTTTTTCTCTTCCTTTAAAATGTGAAAAAATGAGCTGCAACCACCATTAACGAATATTTTTATTCAGTAGATTAATATCGAGAGTTACAATTTGAAATTTATGAATTTTTTGAAAATAAATTATGAAATATTTTGGGAAAAACATCAGTTTTGTTCTTACTGAAAATAAGCTATATATTCCATGAAAGCGTACGACTTTAAATCCACAAGTCACCAAAAAATCTATGCAATTGTTGTTGTGGTTTGGAACACATTTCGTTAAATCCCCTCTATGCACATTTCTTATCTTTCCTAACAAATCAGTTGTAAGGAAATCCCGGTGTAACTTTTAAGGTAAACTACGATATTTAACCTAGCATTATTCTAGAGTAACAAAGGTAACAACCACAATGTAATGCAACAATTAAGAAATTTATATTATGTACAATGTTGGACTTAAATATGCAATTTCTCCAACTAGACAAGTTTACTATGCGATATATTACTACCATTAATTTAATGGTACATTAACTACAATTGCATTGTGCTTAAGGTAACTGTGCTGTCGCAACAATAATGACGAAATAGGCAATAAATACGTATTATAACACACGATTAACCGTAATAAACAATTTCGGAGGATTCGAATAATATATCCAGTGTCATGCAATTCTCAACTCTGGCGATTAATCAGCGGGACAATTTAATATGTAAATTAATGTGCACAAATGAGCAATCAATTTCCAATCCAATATATACGTCAGCGACTCTTCATATTAACTCAACGTCAACATTAAGGCCGAACAATCGAGATGTAATACAAATTAAAGTTAAACTTAGTCATTACCATATATATTTTTTTTGATTTGCATTAAGAAATAATTTCGAAAAGCGAAAATGCGCGAAGCGAACCCATATTTACGACCGGGCGCGAATAGATAACTAGACATAAATTCACATTTAGAACCGCTAATGGAGGTTTTATTTTCAATTTGATGGTCTGTTATTGTAATATTTCGGTGAATTAAATTCCATTATATGGGACATTAATGCACGATTTAACGATGATAGATTTTTAATGTTTAAAGAGTCGTCGGGTTTTTCACGCGCACGTTTATGTTTATGATGGACGAGAATTGCAGCCGAACGTGTTGATATCTCGTACGGATATGACCGTTTTACGGGCGTCCTTAGGTCGACTGTACTTAACATGTTAATTTGGTACGGTGCGTCTATAAAACGTAAATAAAGTGGAAGTTTACTTGCTGACACAAAAATATGCGAGTTTTATTTGCATAATTCATGAATTATTTATGCGTGGAGGTTGTAAATGTTGCTGGATGTGTCGTTATTATTTCATTCTTGGTGTTTAAAGTCGGAACTTATTGGATGATTGTTAGGTGCCCCACTGTTATGATTCAATAAGATTCAGTAATCGTTGCACCATTTGGTTGATCCGATGTCGGTTAGCGTATAGGAGATGACCATGTGGTACTTGTTGTTATAATGAATCTGGGCGCCACAGCGGATGTAATGACATTTTTTTTATTTCCCTCTGTGTTTAATTTAATTAGGTTTGAATTTTTATGATTCAGTGATGATAGTTATCGATATAATAATTTGCGCAGCTCTTACGTATTCAAAAATATTCCTATCTAAAAATATTCGGAAACATTTCCGACAAAAACGAACCGAGATATTGAAGTTCGAAAAATTCATGTAAAATAATATGGCCGAAGGCGTTGTGAGAAAGTGAAAGTAAATTGAAAATGACGAACCCCTCAAATATAAGGGAGACTGTGTAGCAACCAGGCCACTTCTTGAGAAGCGGATTATGTACTAAGAGCTGACGTAGCCGAGGGAAGCATAACATTTTTAAAGACTAAATTAAATCGCACGATTCGACAAATAATGTGTCGTTGTGTGGCCTGTGCATCTATTGTTTATATTTACGTAACTCGTAATTTATGAAAATAAAATTCATTATCATTACAAAACATTCGAATTATTTCAGCGATAAGGAATAAACGGTCGTGTTTTTAATTAAAAAAACTAAACCTGACCAACAAACGAGTTTTTAACAATTAAATGCCATATTAATTAAATATATTGTTGCCAGTTAAAACAAAGAAAACATTTAAGTTTTATAGATAAACGTAAATTAACGTTTCATTAAAAGCGTCGCCATGGAGAAAAAGGCAATTAATGTCGATAAAACGTCGTTATTAATTGGCAGTGACGGTGTTAAACGTCGAACGGTGGAGCCGTTTTAAATATTTCCGTCGGAAATACTCGTTTACAAATAGTTGAGAAAAGTAATTAAGTTGGAAATAACGCGTGCTTGGGCGATAAGGTTTTGCGAGCACTTTCGGGAGGAATTAGCCCCGAAAAACTGCGCTTATGAGAGCACGTAAACGAAGCAGTAAAACTTTGAATGCGAGTTACATTTTATTGCTGAAACTAAACAAGTTGATGTAGCTTAATTAGTCGATTAAATTTTGTTGCGAATCGCGAAAAATTTCACAAAAATGTGATGAAGTTGAACTGAATGGATTTAATTTCAGCAAACTTTCAGGACTCGCTTTGGGTGCTAAATAATTTTTTTCGTTTTGGACATTGAGGAATTAGAGGAATTTTAAGATCAAAATTTTTAAATGTTAATAAAAATATATTGACAAATTAATTGTAATTGTAAATTTGGTAATTATTAGAAAAATTAAATTGTTAAGTAAATAGATGGAGACACCGATGTCGTTGCTGGTCGACACTTGCAATTCCCTCTTTGTCAATGGGAAGAGAATCGATCGAAAATGAGATTTAAATGGGGTCACTCAGATGCAAAAGACCGTACGTGGATTATCTTTCCACTTATCATCTGATCAGAGGGGGAGTTGGCTTGGGTCTAGTTACGCTTTGGATGGACTGGGTTTGCCAAATTAATTAAGGATTAATTAACATTTTATTCGTTAATTATTTTATATTTAATTAATATTGTTTTTTTCGTGAAAACGTTGAGGATATTTGTTTAAGGATGCTTCTTGTATAAGACGACTTATATATTTAATTGTTGTTGTGTTCGACGTGGAATAGTTGATGGTATTTCTTGCAGGAAAGTTCATTTATGGTCGTGAAAAATTAACATCTCATATCATCCTTGATTTTTGGCAAATCCAATTAGGCATTTCGTCAACTATGTTGTCATCTTAAGTAGAATCTAAAAAAGGACAGTGGTAAACCTAGCATTTCAAGCTAAAGTTTATTTTGTGTTCTCTTCTTTAGATAAAATGGACAAGGAAATGTTCTATATTTATAAGTATTATTCCATTTGACGTCAAAATGGAAGGGAAGTGTTTAAGGGAAGCTTGTTTGTGATTTTCAAAATTGAGGTAACGTTAATTTTAGTAATAATTTGTAGAAGATATGAAGAGAGTGATTTCTAACTATTCAGAAAAATGAAATCGGCAAATAAATCGATAAATATGTTCATCTTGTCGCCGGTCCGCTCTAAAAGGGTTTTATTGAACTACTAAGGCGAACAACGAAGCAAAAAAACGTTTTAGACACAATGAATTTCTTTGTATTGTATATAATCAACATATTTATGATTTACGATTTATGACTTAAATGGCACCTCGCCTTTCCACGCATTTTCAGTAATTTTTGTATAATGTATTGATGTAGATATAAATCACACAAATGTCATTGACTCACATCTTGTATTTACTGAGATATCCTGTCACGAATTGAAGTCTGTTCAGTGTCGCTCAGAACTTTTGCTATGACATAGAGATAACTGGTGTCACCTGCTGAAAGCAGCTGAAACTTGTTGACCGCTGTAGTCATCTGCTGATATCAGCTGTCACCTACTGAGATGTTGTGTCACCTGCTGAGAGCTGCTGTCAATAACAAGGGGTCGCAAAATCTCATCTAGGTACCTTCAGACAGTAAAAGCCATTTTGCATGAAATAAAGATCAGTATGACAAATTGTGTTATATTATCTGCATGTTGCAAACAGAATATCAATTCGTTACTAAACACTTCCCGTGCCCAGCTTCATGGTCCCAATGCACCTCTGTCCACATTCTGCAGGAAATTTTCTGTAAGTGAAATGCAATTCTTCGATATAGAAAAGTGTTGTTTAATTTTCAGTGCACGACGTAATAAATTTGGTTACCTCCTGGAGAGCGGATAAGTTGTGTAGGGTTGGGTTTGCTAATTTCACTAAGGGTACATTTTATTTGTTTGAAACTCTGTATATGTAAAAGAATATTTGATTGTAGATAAGAAAATTGCGTTGTGTCCTGAATTTGATGCGATTTGCTCGGTTAGGTTGGGTTGGATTAGGTTGGGTTGGGTTGGATTGGATTGGGTTGGATTGAGTTTGGTTGGGTTGACTTGGCTTGGGTTGGGTTGGCAATTATTTACTCGTATGTAACAAATATTAATTATAATTTATTTTGATGCTCCTGGACTAAAATAAATTTATTCCTAAAATTCTCCACTCTCATTGATAGTTCGTAAACTTGTTTGTTAACATTTATAATACTTGCATTGTGTTTAATAAAAATAAAAATAATCCTTAATTTTCGATCGACCTAGGCTTTAAATTAAATTAAATTTGTTTGTCTGGTATTTAAAGCGTAGAAAGAAATCAAATTCTGCGAATAATCAAAGAAGTGAAACATGGGAAAATAAAATAATGATCTTGCACTCCCTCCGCGAGTATACACCAGTGACACATAAATTTGACCATGAAATAAAAGGAATAAACACTTCCACTGTTATAACACTAGAGGCGATAATCTGGTATGGTTAGGTTACTGCAGACAACGATATCACAACATTCCGTGGAACACACGAGACATAAGTTGTCATCAAAAATTAGAGATCAAACCAATGCGAGTGTGTTCAAGAAACTTTCTTGAGATTTTTTGCTGACGAGCTGACGAATATTTAAATGCTTGAAATTAAATTACAATGAAATGAATTTAATCATGAATGAACTCATTGTGAGAGCAATAACTCAATGTCATACATGCTTCACAGCTAATGGACCGTGTTGTTGAACTGTCCTTGGTGCGGTCGCTTCGACTTTTCGGTAAAGTCGCATTTGCCATTGTCAGATTGGTCTTCTCAGTCGTAGTGGTCTAGAAGAACTGTGAGAAAACCAACGTGAGAATGGCTATTGTGTTTTTGCTCAAATGTCGAAGCGATGGCAACAAATTATCAAAACGCAAGTAATAATTTGAAGAAATCATGAGAATAAATTAATAGATGAAGATGCCCATTTCGTCATCAGTCGGCTTTCAATGGGCGGGATATTATGAAATTAAGGAGGACCCAAATGTAACGGGAATTGGGCTGCAATGGGAACGGAGAGTAGAGGAACCAATTACTCGATCAGGTGTCTGTTACGGTTACGGCACCAGTTCGCCCGTGAGAGTTTTTTAGTAGAACAACTTTTTTCCATTTTGGCGATAACATGATGGCAGATTGTCGAGAGCAACGCGCGGCTGTCAAATTTTGCTTCCTTTTGGAGAAATCGTCCGCGGAAAGTATTGTAATGCTTAAGACTGCTTATAAGGATGCTGACCTAAGTAAAACCAGAGTCTACATGTGGTTTTCATGTTTTAAAAATGGAGAAATGTCAAGTAAAGACGCTCCTCAACGTCAAGAAGTGAGGAAAACGTCGACAAAATCAATGCCTTCGTTCGTGAAGACCGTCACCGAACCATTGGACAACTCCGTGAGATGTCTGGAATATCATGGAGTTCAATTCAGAGAATTGTATCCCAAGATTTGCACATGAGAAGGGTTGCAGCCAAATTTGTCCATCACCGTCTCAAAGACGAGCAAAGGGAGCATCGACTTCATGTTTTGAGCTTCAAAATGAGCTCAAAGAGGATCCTGATTGAGGGAGAGTATCCAGAAGAAAAGGGGAGATCTTTGGCGCACAGGCGAATGGTTCTTCCATCATGACAACGTGCCGGCCCACATTGACCAAAAACGGCATGGAACCGATTGTCCACTCCCGATTGTCCACACCCCATACCGGATCCAGCCTAATATTCAGGATATTTGTTTAAGAAAAGTTCGTTTATGATCTGTTATTACTGTATTTATCAAATTATTAAAAATTGTGAAAACGGTACATACTTTCTGATGTAAATAAACAATTTATAATAAATATCAAGGGCTCGTAATATCTTATATTAATTGTTTAAAGCAGCGATTGTTCACAAGAAGGTGAAACTGAAAAAGTACCATGCAGGTAAATAATATAAAACATTTTTAGCGTCTCTATAAGTCCCCATCTCCTGTTTAATGCGCATTCCACAAACACTGAGAAATCATTTCTGCACACTAATTAATCTTGTCGTTAAAATGTTTGAAAACTGCATCTACATTCTACACCTACATGTAACTAAAAATTCACCATACTTTTACTTTGACTTAATATTAAAAACATTTGACTACAAATTATATATAAGGGCTCATCTCTTGGACAATTTATTGACAACTGCCTAATATTTTTGATTTACTTAGCGTCCTTTATTCGCCACCACTTCTCGTCTCTGAGTTTTTCGGTGGCTTTAGTTGCTTCTGTTAGGGACATCCAGTTATTAAACGGGCTGGACTTTTTTTAATAATGTTTTTTTTTAATCGATTCGTATATTATCTTCATTATTTTTAACTAAAGACCCTACCGAACTGCTTTTAGATTTGGATCGAAATTATTTGGTGCCTATCGAATTCTATTTCAAGCGTGTGGAGAATGTGACTGAATTCCTCGCGAAATGTTGCTACATTGACGACGTGCTCGCGTAACGATTTTACCAATAAATTTCAACTTTTCAATAAAAGCGATACTGCACCGGGACTTCAATTCACCGCTGCAACGTTACACAAAGTACTCCTTTCAGCGGAACATAAAATATTCTGTTTACAAATGCACTCGTGTACTACCGCCGTCGTATTTCTATTGTTAACGAACCCTTCTTTTGTTAAATTCTCTTGACGCCGGAGGGAAGAAATACTATTTGCGAACCTCACCGAGACCGATCTGCATAATTTCTATATATCGTGCTGTAATCAATTGATAATATAATCAAGTAGGGACTCATTCAATCAACATACATTACGGTAAAACACGAATTCGAAATTCTAGGCGGACTGGCCCATTCATTTCATTTAGCGTACAAGTTACTTATTTCTTAAACGAAACTATAAAAGTAGTCGCGTTCGATACGTGAGTGATATCGATTGGTAATTAAATATGGATGCTCATCATGGTTCATAACTTTAATAACGTCGTAAAGACCATTCATTTTGTTAATAACAGTAATTATCAATTTACTCTAATTGCACATGTCGTATCATAAATATTCCGATACGACTTTACTGCAGCACTCGAGCGTAATTATCAGCTGGTAACGTTCCATATGGTACTTAAAAAATCATGCCTACCGTTTAATGCAGTTTTAATCTTGTACCATGTACGATTCACCATTAAGTAAATCATGTGTGCGTTTAATTGGTTTATAAACCTTTGAAGTAACTTGATTCGCCGTTTAATCGCATGCGTTTCGTAACGGAACTTCGATTTAATCGTTTGGATATTAATAGTTGAAAGGGATTTTGTATTTGGTAAAAATAAATGCGTATACAAAAATTGGTGGACGGCTATTAATTATTTGCATTTGTGACATATTTTTGCTCCATAGGATCATTGTCGTTAGTCTTCGTATCTGTTAATTAATTGATTTCGACAGACACTATACCATTCGATATTTTGGATTAATTTAATATTGCAGTGGTTTATAATATTTTGTAACTGTCGTGTGGATCTTTCACTTTGATTTGAACTATGATCATTCATTGAGGTTATCTTGTCCAATCATGTCTCAATTTTATGTACAAATATTTATTTGATTGTTCGGCTGGTGGGAAATGGTGAAACAATTATTACACTTCGTAAGTTAGAAAATTGTTATTGTGAGATATTTGTGTAAACTTTTAAATTAATTATTTAGGCGTGATGGTTTCCTGACTAGTCCAACAAGCAGCAGACGCCAGGTAGCTAAGGTGAAGTTTTTCTGTATTGATGAAAATTTCTCACATAATTATAAAGGCATATTTCATACACACGAATATAACGTTAATAAAGTTTCAGTATTGAAATTTACTGTAACGGTTTCGTTCATTTTTTCTTTGGAATATATAGACGAACTTTTTTAAATAACATTATTATTTAGTACTTCATGTTGCCTTTATCTCAGTAAATGATAATAAAAGTAAAAATTGCAATTAATAATAATATAAATAAAAATATATATTAAAAATTGAATTTAGTTTACCTAAATGACGACAACATGAAGTTGGCGAAATGTCGTTTTTATTTTATTTTATTTTAAGGTTGACCGTTCTTGCAAGACTATGATGTGGTTTTCAAAAAATCGAAAGAATTTTGGTTGCTTTCTCTACGACAATGCTCGTCCTCATTTTTGATATTACGTGCTAAACCTGCCCTGTGGGCTTATTAACACGGCCATCATTGTCGACATCAGTTACAAGCCTGGTGCCCCTTCTGGCATAGGTAAGAGACTATCTACTGTTTACTTACTCTGCAGGTTAGCACACGAGCTGCTCCGCAGCTCACCCGTGAAGAGTCGATGTATCGACTCTTTCATGCGAGCTTTCAGCTACTGTCACAACATTTCCTTACCACCAGTCGGGCCCCCGACCCCCGTAGTACCAGTTTCTGCCACTGGTTTGACGCCGGAGCGTCTCTCGGGTTGTAACCCTCGTAAGCCACGTCACCCAATAAGCCAGATCATATTATGTGCTTTCACCAATCTCAAGAGCTCCTACTGGGTTCGCGCTTGGTCAAGTTCTGGAGATACTAGGCCGAAGGGACGTTCAGAGCCATCTGCCAGCAGTGCGCCCCACCACTGACGGAAAAAACTAACTTCAGTGGGACTTTCTTCCACATCTAGCATAAAGTCCTGATCTTGCTCCCTCTGATTTTGATTTGTTTAGTCAATTAAAGATCTTTTTAGCTGGGGAAAGATTTCAGTCAAATAATGACGTTATCGAAGCTATTCAGGAGTGGACACGCATGCAACCCAAAGACTTCTTCCAGCAAGGTATTAAAAAGCTTCCAGTTCGTTGACGCAAGTGCATCGCTGGGCAGGGTAATATAGTTTTCATCGTTGCAATATTGTAATAACTTTTTTTATAAATAAATTCCTGTTTAAATTTAAACACTCCTCGTATTTGTACCAACGTAATTGTAAAGACTGTATCAACTACACATCTAATATGGTTGCTGTCGTTCCACCTTTTTTTAGGTCTATCACTCGCTCCCATTCTTACAACAAGCTCCACAATGAATTCCGTCCTTTCATATCTTCTTGTGCTTTCCTCATCCGATGTTGTCATCTACTTCGCAATCACTTTGAGTTATTATTAATATTACTTTGAAACATGCCATTAGGTTGAATTAATTCATCGTTGTTTTCGGTATTTTGTCTTTCAGCTTACAAGTTTAGTTTCGTTTAGTTTACAGCCGATTTGTTTGGTTGCATGTGAGACTTGTTGAGATGGGAATTGTTCGCTCTAGTTGGATGAATTATCAACACTGTATTGAGATGAAATATTGAACTAACCAATGTTCGGTTGGATTCGATGTTGAATTGGGTTCGATGATTGTAGACTAATTTCACATCATAACAATATGTACATACGTGCAGGTGATGACTTTTTTTACATGGACGTGGCTTTAGGAACATGAACTGATAATTTTTTGTTTGGGTTGTTATCTCAAAAATATGTGGAGCATGTAAGTGTATGGACGAAAGTACACACATGGAAAGGTGGAGGCGTCATGAAGGGAACTGTATGTACTGTATGCAATAATATCAATAGCAGTTGGGTGTGAATATAGTATGGTCGTTACGAAAATGTTGATTCAGAAGGTTTACAAACGTCATCATAACCAAAGATAAATGTATAGCACCAGAACCAAGAACCAGAACTAAAAGTACACTGAGAAAACAAAGACGAAGAAAGGTGAAAGATTGTTAAAAAAATTGCAGAGAAGATAAATATGAAAGACAAAGGGAAGCAAGAGGCTAAATCAGAAGATAATCGAGTACGATTTATACCCGACGATATATGTCGAAGAAGGGCCTGAAGGAGCTGAAATCCAATGGGAAGAAAATATCTAAAGAAAAGTATATGACCAAAAAGAGGATGCACAGGAAATGTGGAACACAACGCACATTACCATCACCTATTGAAGCTGGATATAGCCACTAGCAAAAATTTTCATTATTCATACCAAGCGATTGGTTTAAATGGCCTTCAACGTGGTGCAACTTAATACCACAGCACGACTTAAATACATCCATTTATTCAAATAACAGCGACGCTTGATATTTAAACGAACCCCATTAGTATTCATATGCAATGTGCTAAGAATAATTGCCGAATGCAAATGCCTCATTCCAGTACCCCGGCTTATTATGAATCAAAAGTCAATGTCCACGGCGCGCACCGAGGTAAACACACGTATTTGAAGACCACCGTGATACATTTTCACGGTGGGGTGGTCTCCGGCAGCCGCCGTGCACAAGCTTGCTCTGGTTTCGTACCTGGAAGTTACGGGCGCGCATTTGAATTCCGGAGAACGGTGTTCCGGGTTTTGCGCGCAATTACGAAACTGTGGCAATTTTCGGATTTGTTTTATGGACTCGTCGGTTTTGGACGGTCTCGTGTTGTACGAGGCCGTTGCGGATTCCAGGTCGTATTTACTTGTTTAAAGGAATTTAACTATTTGTGATAATAATATATTTTTTAGTCGTTGGCGTTCTGCGCATTTAGGACGTTTACCGCCATTAGACAGTGAGCAAACATAATGGGTAATTTGAGCGTAAACTTAATTTATGTGTACATCGCACCAAAACGATAGTTAACGCTGCTTTAGGTGTACAATCCTGATAGATGGCGTGACGATACGTTTTAGACCACCATCGCATAGAATAAGTAGTTGAGTAATTTATTTGATCAAATTATCACTAAAAATCGAATTTAATTAATTTTAGTTAATGTTTTAGTAACTTAAATATGTAGTTATTCCATAGATATGAGTTAATTCTGAAATATTGATTAGGTTTTGTGTGATCGTGAAATTTGATCTATAATCCTTGGCAGGCTTGAGTGCTCGATGCAACTCCTAGGAAGGTATTCAGGCGCCCTATTGTGATAACGGATTGACTTTACGCTTGTGCGCGCTCCTTCATAAAAAATGCAACGAATTTCATTGTCTAATTATTTCGTCCTCCTCAGAAAGGGACATTAAGACGTTCTACTAGCTTTTTAACAAATTCGATGCTAAAATCAAATTTTTAATCCCAATCAATATTATCTGCAAGAAAAATAAAGATTTAATTAAAGTTAACTGAAAGAATTTCTGGTAATTACTAAACAACAAACTAAGCCAAAGTGGGATTTTTTAATATAAAGTAATGAGTTAGAAACGAAATAGTCTTCCAGTACGTTGTAAAAATTAATAATAATAATACATTTTTTATTGTCAATTGATCTCATTAGATATAGACATTGTCAAAATACATAATACATAATACATGCACATACATCAATATCGATAACATTTGCAATACAGACAAACAATTAGTCAAAAAAAGATTGGACTGAATAAATACAGCCAGACGCAAAATACCGTTTAAGAGTTTTTTTTATAATTTTTATAGTAAGGCATTTCAGCAATCTCTGTAGGCAACCCATTGAAAACTTTGAAACACGAATAATAGGCGCTTCTCTTGTACAGTGAGGTTCTATGCTTGGGAACACTAATTTTTTTGCAAAAATTGAACTACTCGTTGAAAGTTCGTTCATATTCAATCCAGATATGATAACCGACGTATCATTTGAAAACTGGGTATTTTTTGAACTATAGTATGATGCCAAGTCATTAACGAAAAGCACGAATAAAGGGGGCCCAAAATGTACCCTTGTGGCACTCCTTGTACGATTGTAATTGGTTCTGAGAGGCCCCTAACGCCATTCTGCATGATACTAACAACCTGTGGGCCATCTTCTAAATAAGATTGGATCCTTTTAAGACACAAACCACGAATTCCATATAATGGAAGTTTCCGCATCAACAATGCATTATTCTTATATTCACGTTTTCTTTCATCTCACTTATTTCTATTAAATTAATAATAAGAAAAAGAAATAATTAATGTAATTATTAGGATATTTTCGTATTTTCGTATTTTTTAATTTTAATTTTTTTTAAAATATTAATAGTTTACACCAATGGTTTATATATTTCATCTTTTCGTCTTAAAGGGTATGAAGGTAATGAACCTACTGCAAATTAAGATAAATTTAGTGGCAATCACAACCATAGATCAAAATGGCGAGAAAAGTGCATACTTTTCTATTGTTAAATGCAATTAAGTGATAAAGGTCGAGGAAAAGTGGCTGCAATTATTGCTCTATTGCCATTTATGCACTTTCTTGTTTAATAAACAATCGCGATGAAGCAATGAGCAACGGAATTTTTAACGAACGACGACTGGTTTGCGTTAATAAATAATAATATTTACCATCGGATTCACTATGACTTGTCTCGAAACTGAGTACTTATTAATAATTAATAATTTAACAAAAATAAAATGTCTGCGAATCAAAATCAAAACCATTATTTTATAAAGCAATTATTATGAAAATAAATCGTTGGATTCGAAGTTGCCGCAAATATAAAAAGCACATTCACGGTTAATAATGAAGAATTAAATTCAAATGAGAAATCTTGAATTAAGATTGAACGTGTAATTGTTTCATATTTGTCATGTCGTACACTTAATTTAATAGCGAATTAAATCCGGAATGAAATAAGTTAAACAACGAGCCACATAAACAGCAATCCACGAAGCGCATTTAATAATGTCAGATTTATGGAGATGAAAAGCGAAAGTAATGGATTAACCTCGTGATATATATTACACCTAATGAACAGCAATTCAAGAAACAAGCTGGCGAGCTTTGTGCCTCCGGACCTGGAAAAAATGGCCATAGATAACGTAGCATCACTACTCACATGTGCATCATGTGCTAACACCTTTTGTTTCGCAAGGCGAAACGCCACGTCACATAGTTACATTTTACTACGATTCCATCGAGCGTCATTAGCACATTACAGCGTACACGGAAAAATGGCGATATCGAGTACTACGGGTGCGTCAAACAATCGCGCGACAATACAATGCATCATCAATACAAATCAAACAACTGTCACACTTGTCATTCGAGTTTGCTTTTATTTGTGTCGCGTGGGAGGTAATGTAAGTGAAGCAACGAGTCTAAATTAATTTGTATGTAGCATTGAATGCGATTCAAATCAATTTATTGACGTGCTCAATGCGATGACATACTGTCGAGAGGAGATATTTTCGTTAATTGAATGCCCGTAATAAGGTATAGTAACGCAAAGTGCGCTTATTTAATCCTGATGTATTGAGGTTATTTAAGTGTCACGTGTGAATGGGCATAATTTCTTGTTGATGTGGATAAAAGCTTCATAGAAATGTACCCACGCATTTCGCATTGAATTG
Organism: Geotrupes spiniger; assembly: GCA_959613385.1. NCBI lineage: Eukaryota > Metazoa > Arthropoda > Insecta > Coleoptera > Geotrupidae > Geotrupes > Geotrupes spiniger. Next base: position 10,170,693 of record OY390735.1, on the reverse strand, counting down.
AGTTGAAGAAAATATAATATCTTGTAATTTTTATGGTTATATCAAATACTTTTAGATTTTTATGGTTCTTGGTGTGCGTTTTATAACAAGCTTTACAAAAATAAAAAAAATACGATTGTGGCTTTTCACTGAATTTTAGTTTCTATCTAAGATCGTATTACAAGTATCACCTTCCTGATCTTCTTCTTTAACATTCTGTAACATTTACGATATTGATGTAATTATAATTGGTCGCTGCATAAATTCAATAAGTGTTGTTACAGATGTGAGCAGTTATTTAATCATTTAAGTTATTGTCCAAACAAATTGATAGATAAGCAAGGGGAGCAATTGCAGAAAATTTGTTGCAAGTTGGTGTAAATTGGTGAAAGCTGTGATAATTTTGCTGATATATTACTATATAGCTCCGCCCAACGAAGGAGTCATGAACTATAACAGAAAAGTTAACAATGAAGCTTTTTTTGATGTTGAGGTTTGATGTAAACGTTGCTAGTAGTATGGGTGATACAACTTTAAAAGCCTCTGGATACCCGGAAAAGTCAGTGAAGATAGTAAAAAAGTTGAAAAAGACAAATGTAGAACTTATGGGCGCCACAAAGCTTGTAATTCAAAATGTTACTGCGCAAGTCAGTCCAACATCTTCGACTTGCCTGATAATCATTGAAGTAAATTAGGAAGGATGTTCAACAATTTCTTAAAATAATTGATGGTATACAACAATTTGTACAAGGGTATTGGATATTTGATAATCGAATGAAAATGGGTTGCGGAAATTATTTTATAATTAACAATGAAAATTATTCTGAAATAAAAATAAAGACAAATTAAAACAACACCCTTTATTACGATTAATTTGTGAAGTATTCGTCGCCCATTATGGGGACGAATTAATCGTAATAAAGGGTGTTGTTTTAATTTTAACAAAGTCAAAATTTCCTATTACAGGCCACACTCAAAAGCAGTACTGGCGCAACTCACAAATAAGCCGCGGGCGGTAGGTTTAAATGTCTAATTAAGAACTGTCATTTTTATGAAACGTTCACAATCAAAACATTTATCGCCAACATCGACGTAAAATTTGAAGGAAACATATATAAAGTAATAAAGAATGCAACTAACACAACTGACATAACAAGTCAGTCAGTAAAAATGTTACAAAAATCGTGATGCATTGTTTCGTTCGCAATTTGCAAATAACGTATTTTACAGGTTTTTATCCAATGGCATTGATGTAAGGCGTGATTTAGGATATAACATAGAATTCAAATATTTCTAGAACTAATTAAATTATTGAATTGTGCACAAAAATCAAGAAAAAACGAAAGTATGTCTTTGTATTGATGGCGAATTATGTGTAACATGATAAATCGATTGCTCCTTACAACGCAATTATATTTCATTACTTAATTATGTTGCTATTAACTAACTCAGCACGAAGCTTAAATACGAAGGACTACAAAATACACGTAAAGTTAAACGACACACACATATTAAATACGAGGCAGGCATTTAAGACGTATGCTTAGAGAATGAGAAGTGAAGCTACAGATGAACTAGTATCGAGTCATCGTAAGTGATGCGACCTAACTCGCTCTATCGTACGTACCCACTACGTTCGTTTTATTATGTGTTTAACTAATAAACTACATCATAGTTTGCATGAAATGTTTTATTTCTATAAACAGAACTTGTGTTGATGATTTACGATCCACGAGTTCCCATCCACTGGACGAACCGAACTATGTCAACTACTTTAAACGAATGCATCTATTATTTATTCTTACACGTGACAAGAGGTAGATGCAACGATGTGTATATAATACACAAATTCGAGCAGTAACCCAACATGCACGTTGGCTTAAAAGTGCTAAAAGTCACTGTCACGATAATGATAACATGTTACCCAATTTAACAAAGAAAACTGTGCTGTAGTAACAAAAAATTAGAGTTAAAATTCAGACGATATATTTTATCAAATGTTGTCCATACTTGGTATACCCTGTATACTTTATTTATGACATTGCAGCAAAATACTCCACTGGGTTTCGATAAAGCCATATAGATATATAATTGTGTGATGTGTGAGATGCCACTTAATCCCATACAACAATCTTTAAAAGACTTTGAATACCTGTTACCTTCAACATAGGTTAGTTAAGAGCATGGTAGGAGCAATTTCGAACTTTTTATTGTGTACAATACAATACCATACAAAAAAATCGAATCCGTGTAAAACAGCGATATATATTGAATACACGGCAGGTATTTAAAACGTATGCTTAGTTTGCAACGAGGAATGAAGCTACAAACAAACTGGCCTTGCGTCGAGGCATCGTAAGTCGAGGAGATGTGATGGCATGTAGAGAATATATACGAGGTATATATAATATATTAATTCGGGCAGCAACCCAACATGCATGTCGACTTAAAAGCGCTAAAAGTAATTGACAAGATAATGATAAAATTGTGTAGTAATAAAAAGTAGAGTCAAAATTTAGACGATATATTTTGTCAAAAGTTTTTCGAATTATTCACGACTAGTTAAGTTACGGAAAGGGTTGTCGGAACTTGTTCTATGTATCTTTTCGCAATTATTTTTTTAAGTGTCAAATGATTATGGACATTTTCAACGGCAGTTTATCTATAATATTGCAGCAAACTGCTCCACTAGGTTTCGATAAAACCAATAATGATTCATGTGAATCTTTAAAATTAAATTTTCATGGAAATAGTGTTAGATGAAATCGCCGTGTTTCAAATAGAAATAAATTTGTGAATAATGGTGATAGTAAAAATTTATTTACTATCAAAGAAATTGTTTTCGAAAGCAGACAATTATGTCATTTCGATTTTTTTTTCATTGTTTAGTTGAAATTTTCACTTCGTGTCAATTTAGCAATAAAAAGTATGCACGTTGTCGAAAATATTTGCAAGGACAAATGGCACAGTTGATTTCTTACAATTATCGTTCGTGTAGGGCAATTTCATAAGGATCCTTGGGTAGTGGACAACACGCGTGGGTGCGCAACTAGCAATAACATTTTATTGCTAGAATGCAGCAACAAAAATTGCACCGTTATGTCTCTCCTATTATATCCACTTGAGCGACTTAATTAAGATTAACTGTAAATATGTTTATTTCAATGTATGTAGCAATTATAAAAGTTCGTAACCTTTTCCTGGTTCTCATCATTTTCTTATGTTTGAGCCTCATGGCGACTACACGCAATTAATTATAATGATGATTATTTTTGTGGCTCATACCACGATCGTAAAACTAATATGACGAGTTTTCGCAAGAAAAATTATTTCTGCTCCGAAAATATGAATCGTCCGGCGAAATCATGTCCTATAATGCATTACGCTGCTCCAGACTATCGACAGCATGTGTTAAATAACACGGGAACAAAATATAGATGTACCACGCGTTAGCATAGTCATGCATATATGCATTTCGACACAAAACAACCGGAACGTGTAAATTACGTTGAGAAAATTCAGAACTTGCTGAAATTTCCATACGCGACGTGGCCTCCGGGGACCGCGATTCGCGATTTCTTTTCATCTTTGCTCGCGGCTCATTTCAAAAGATACACTTGCCACCGCTTTAATGACATCTCCGGCGGAGTGCACGCGTCTTATTGTGGGCTGTTCGTCGTGTCTGGGATGCATATACAAAGGGGACGCGCGTAAAACAATCCAAACGCAATTGGTCGTCCATTTCGGAACAGATGAGTGCGGCAACAACGTCCATTTGCGTAGATTTCCATGCGGCTTCATTTAGATGCAAATTTACTTGTAGAATTCGCCGGTACGAGCCGACGCTATGCAAAAATGCCGGAGCGAAAATTATAAAAACTAACGCGACGTGTGATAAAACATGCGACATTGTTCGGGCTGGGCCAACAAAAGAGTGTCTGCAGGCTGCACGTATCGCCCGAATATATCTGACGGTCTCATTCACGGCCAGATGATTGTTGCGCACGTCCCATTTGCGTTAAGTAATTGCTCATTTGTGGCCGATTCGCAATAAAGATAATGCTATCAGGCCGGGTGAATTACAGCGGAACACTGGAATGGTCCCCATATTAATCCTATAATTAATGGAAATATTCATTGCTTCTGAACCTGAAAGTCTTTAAACCTTTTCTTTTAATTCAACAAACTGTATTATTTATTGAGACAATTGCTAGGTTAACAGTTTCAGCGCTGTTCAGTCATTCACTGATGTGTCAACGCAACGCGGAGATTGAATTATTCGTATATTTGACTAATTATTTTAAAGGTTTATGAGTTACATAATCGGAATTTTTACTATAGGCTGCTAACATTTCATTTAATTTGCAATACATTACATTCTAATGAATTATCTTAATATGGAACGATATATTTATATTTTTTAGGTCACTCTAAGACATGTTTAGTCTTTCAGATGTCAGCATTTTTTCTGTTCAAAACATTATTTTGGGATTTTTTATCCCTATAAATTCGCTCCACTTTATGACCCACAACGTTCACATTAAGATTCTTTCATCCATGTTGACTATTTTCAGTTTTACGGCTTATTTTTGACTTGAAGCTCAGATATCCTGAAAACTCCAGATGTCTTCTAAGCCTTCCTATCGAAATTTGTCTGTTTAAATCGTTTAATTAGCGAAAATACCAAATGCAGTTGTCGCAGTCAACGTCATTTTCAAAAATAGTGCTACAAATTTTATTCAAAACTAAGAACAAAACCTAGTTCTGATCCTATCCTACAGTATCTCACAGCTACGAATAGTAAAAAATGATGATGAACATGTATTGACAGCCCAATTAGCTAATCAATGTCGATGTCTCAAACAATTCAATATAAAAATTTGCATCATAAATGTACATCACATCCGTTTCCGAAGGAAGGACATTTTGGATAAATAGTATGTACTACAACAGAAAATAAAAGTGCAATTGGAAAAACAAGGAAAAAATATACAAAGATGAAGCATGTTGGCAAATGTGACGATTGTCAAAGATATGAGTACTCGAGGGGTAATATTCAACCTTTATAGTCACCACAACTGTCTAACATTTTTGTTAACATTTTTGTTAGAGTTAGTTAAATAATTAGGAATAAAGCAACTTAGTAATAGCAGTGGGGCTTATCACTATGAAACGACAAGTGCTTTAGAAAATACACACAATAAGTTGGGCACATTTGAGAATCCGGACAGTCAAGTTTCCAGACACTTGGAGCTTTTCTGGTGCTTTCCATTTGTACCATAATTCACACAGCTACCAAGTACATGCTTTATGAATTAATCTTTGGTAAACATTTGCGCGACACGTGGCTAATGTCATTCAATATAGTTAAGTTTTTAATACAATAAATTTATTATTAATTTGTAAAAAAATTTCAAGAGATATTTGCAATGAAACTCGTTAAAATGATGCACTTGTTTTCCATTGTTGTTAATAACCCGACTTAGCATAGCTATCCAGGGTTTACATTTAAAAGTTTTCACAAATCTATGGGAAATATTTCGCAGCCGATATACAAGTAAGTCTTTTGGGTTTAATTACCCAAACAGTCTATCGATCAAAATTATAACTCTTCATTTACAGCATACTTATTTTTAACTTCGAACGTCTAATATTAATACGTCGTATATTTTACCCTGAAAATATATATTGTGACAGTATTTTTGTAAAATTTTAAACATCAAATAAATCGAAAATCTCCACAGAAGAAATCTGATTTTTTTAGCAAACACAAAACAGACATGAATTAAATTATTTAGGGGGACTTACATCTTGTAGGACAATTTTTGAGCCAATTTTCAAGAATTTATCGTAAAAAAACTAGAGGAGATTTCGATATGAAACTTATTTCATGTTATTGTACATCAATTGAACATCACACATGATTTTTTGTAAATGTCAATGTTGACTCCCAAGACCTGGAGATGGCTTTGACAGCGCATCTGTCGAAAGTGAAGGGTTAAACGGTGTACAGGATTGGCTCCACCCTAGTTGGTAAAAAAAATCAATAATGCTTTTGATAGTTGTTATGTTAGCAAGGTCCCGATCGATCACTTTTTCAAAATTACGATTTTTCGCGAAATGGCGAACATTTTTCCAAAAAAGTCATTCGAAGCTGTTAAAAATCTCCAAAATGACATTTTCCAAAAAAGGTACCTTGGTAAGTGGTAAGGTACGTTTGCAATCAAAAATATTGCTAGGACAACCTTAGGGGCGCGCGGCTGGTCCGTCATGTTAGACGAGCTATAGCTCTCGAACTAGAGAGTAATCTGAAAAATCCTTTCATAGGCTCATTTTCGAGAAAAATAACAAAATAAAATATAAATTTTTTTGAAATCGTCAATTTGTAAGTCCCCCTTAAGCGTTATTTTTCTTCTCAGTTTTTAAAAAAAGAAATTTTCATACACGTTTACCAATGAAATTTAATATTGAATGATTTTCTGCATCTAGCAACGAAAAATTAAACCAGACGAGAATGGCATCACAAACATTACAAAATAAATACATTTTTGACGAAACTGGAGATATTTATAAATCTGTGAGACCTTGTAAGTTTTTGGATTAAAATATATTTGTGTGATGTGCGCGAGGACGTAAATTGTCCATGAGTCAAAAATTTCATTCGAACGCTCTAATAATGTTTTCACAAATGCATCATGAAAGTAAACTTGCAGTTTTTATGTGTTGTGTCTAAAATAATGTGAAATATGAGCTAATAACGCGAATCATGGTTTCATCTAATAATAAAGTGTAAATGTAAATTTTTGCGAACGGTAGAAAAAATAATACAAGTTGCTACAAATTTATAATCATAATACCCAACCCAACCCAACCCAACCCAACTCAACCTATAGGTAACCACTAAAAATTATTTGTCATAGATTTAGACTTAGATTTAGAAATATTTATATCTAGAAATATTTTCTAGTATTTACCTGGGTCAGTGTTGGGTTGGGTTGGATTGGACCAATTAAATGGATATCCGTACTTTTCGAACCAGACAGAAAGACGCTATCGCTCTTTATATGAGTTTGATAAAAAATCTTTAGTGTATTTTTAAGTCGTCCTGTTTTGTATATTGATTAACCAAACTATGCCAACATGGCGTTAAAATACGACTAATACGCTTGATTTTTGCTTATTTCGGATGTATATAAAAAAATTATTTTATAGTGTTTTAATTTAAATCTTACGCATTTAAGTTAACTAACTTAACCAAACTTTATTAAATATGGTGACGAAGTGTTTGGTCAGTTCGACGATCTCAAATTTTGAATATTTGAAAATATGTACAAGGAATGGCAATGATTTCCTGGGGTAGCGAAATTACGAAGCAATAAGGACTGCAAGGATATGAAAAAAAACGTAAAAAATGCTTTAAGGGGGAGGCAAATCAAAATTTACTATTTAAGATTAATTAAGTATATTAATAATAATTAATACCATGTCAGTCTTTTGCTGTCATAAATGTAAAACAGTACTTTAGGGTTTCCAATTTCATTTTCAAAAACGAGAGAGGGAGTTTTTTAAAACGCCTATAACTTGCACAAATGTAAAGCGTGTGAAGGTAATTTGAATTTAATTCTAACATTATATGTCAAGTAGATCTAGCAATTATTATTTTTCATTCCTGTCGTATTGTTTGCCTCAAACAATTTAATTTTCTCGTTAATACATTTTCAAATGTTTCAGTACATAGCAATGGTAAACATTTTTATAAATGTTATATTAAATGCAGATTAATTCCATTTCCAATGTGTTCGTCATAGTGTCAGGAATATAGGCAAAAAATAGCAATATTTGACATTTATTGCAATTCATCGATTATTCATTGTTTTCTTATTTCTATGAACCTGCTTGCGTAGCTACGTTAATACCTGAAACTTGTTCACTGCGAATCAATTTTAACATTAACTCGAGCCATGAGTCCATGCAGTGTTACAAATTCGCAAATGAACTTGAACTACTTGGTGTGAACATGTTACCCAATTTTTGGCCAACAATGTTTGGGGATAAGGTAAAGTTTAAAAAAAATATCGAGTTGTGGATAAACATCCATCAATTATTCAATTAGTCAATTAGTCGTTAACTTTGCTTTTTTTTATAAATTATGTATGCATCTAGCTATGTTTGTGATTTGGGGTTCTAATTCACGTGCAGTGTTCTTCGTCGGTGCCATTGGTTTTATATTCCTTTAATTATTGGAGGTCGCCTTGCAAGTAGCGCTAAATACTCATTTTTATTTATTGTATTTATAGTAAATATCTCGATGTAAGTGATTGATTGTCGCATTTAAGATTCTGTCATTCATGTATAATTTAAAGGAAAGTATATTTGTAATTTCGAAAACTACACAGAAGTGCTATGATTGCAAACGCGACCATCTTATCGAATCAAACCTAAAGAGAAAACAAGTTTTAGATAGAAATGATGATAGTGCATATGACACGAGTGAAAAAAAAACGTACCGGAATGTTAGTAACTAAGAATGTAAGTAGAGCGAAAATGTATATATGAAATATTTTTTTAAATAAAAAATATAAACTATAAACTTAAAAACGTTGACGATGATTTTCAAACTGTCATATAATAATTATCTTTCTCTCGGTCAAGAGGTGTGACGGAGCGATATAATTGCATGTGTGCTACATTAAGTTTGATGTTGCTGTTTTGGTAACACCCCTCAATATCTATGTTGACGAGATATTTCTGCATCTATGCACGTAAACACAATAAGCCACAAGCAAAATCGTTTGTTTGATAGAGTACTAAAAGACACGGTTAAACCAACTCGACACACACTCGAAGAAAGTTCGTATTCAAGTGGTAACAGGTATTGTATATGTACGTGTACCAACGAAGACGTAGCTATACAGTTCGTAGTACACAACTACGAGACAATAACTAATAATACGTACTTCGACTAAATGTTATGTTTTATTTAACTGACGACCAAGAAATCAAAAACTGGCATCCCTAGTCAATAACGACAGGCATCACACGACTTCCTCCCCTGTGACAAAATGTCTGTTGTTATTGGGATAATTTTATGGTGTTATAAGAACGATTTATTAACTATATGCCAGGGTTACTACAATGTTATCATATCATATCATATCATGGGTTATCATAAAAGAATATTATTCATATTAGATCCAAAATTTGATTAAAGATCATTAAGGAAATTGATGCTATGATAACTATCGTAGTCGTTTTTTATTTTAAATTACATTTATTTTAAAACTGTGGACAATTGATAACAAATAGCACAGGAACAAAAATCATTTGATGGTAGGTTTCGAATTTTAGTTCACATTGTCTTGCAAATATTTCAATGGCCACTAGTAAGTGCAACTTCGTTCGGTTATATTTTTTGCACCAATGCATAATTTATCGGTCGTAAGACCTGAAATTTGATACATTTAAACGAACCCCAACGCGAGCCGCCTGCGTTGCATTAATACGAAGATAATTAAGTTTTAAGGCGAGCGCATTTTAATACACTTCAAGGGTGCCAATATTCGCATGTTTTATGCATGCCGAATGAATATGAATGAATGCCGCTTCTGTTCCGACAACATAACTCATATTATGTAGGAGTGTTGTGACACGCTGCAGTCGCGGCATGTCACAGGGCATATTAAATGATGCCTTTGTAGGAAGTATCTCTTACTATCTCGAAATAAAATACTGCTACATTATCATTGTGTTTCGAAAGGCGCGTGGGAGCCTACAATCGCGCCGGGCTCGCAACGTCGCGAAATATCGCTCGCGCACGTATACGTTTTCGGCCGTAAAGCCCCCGTGTCGTACAATTAGCAATGCGTAAATATTTGGCCGGACAATAAACCATGTTCGGGCGGTAGGAAACGTGATTTGTAGTTGTACTTTTGCATAGCGATTCTTTGTAATGCGTTCGAAAACCTGTACTTATGCTGTAACTTAATGTTTGACGTTTAATTTGTGGATCGTAAATATTGGATATTTGGGAAATAAATCTACTGGGTCGAACAAATTTAGTACGGAAACATCTGTTATATATGTGAATGTATATGATTCATACAAATGTATTTCACGAATTACATTACATCATTTTATTACAATCATTTAATATAATCTTTTAAATTATACTTTCAGGATAAACCCCTTGCTCATTCTGCATTCTGTTTTCTTCTTCTTGATGTTAAAATCCCTAATAAGTTGCATTTATTGTCGGTGTTTATTTACCTTGTCTGCGTTTGACTTTTAGATGAATAGTGGACTAGTCCAGGGAAATAGTTGATTAAAATTTTAAACCCAATCATCAAGTAGTCATGGGATTTTTGACGTTTGTGCCTTTTGTTAGAGGTGGTGATAGACAAGCAATTATCGAGTCATTTTTTGAATTTGTTCCACTTTTTCGGATCCCGTTCTTTAGTTTAAAGTGTTTCAAGTGTTTAAAGATGCCTAGAGGAAGGAGACCTCAAGTTTACCAGCAGTTGAGTGACTTTGACCGAGGGCGGATTGTTGGTTTACGAGAAGCAGGTTTTTCGTTTAGAGAAATCGGTAACCGTTTGAGACGGCACCACTCAACAATAATACGTGTTTATCAAGCGTGGTCTGAACATGGGGTTGAACGTCGGAGAAGAGGCACTGTGACTCAAAGACGAACCAATGAACGTCAAGATCGCCGCTTAAGATTAATGGCCTTGAGAGACCGATTCTCTACAACTAGATCAATAGCTGATCAATGGTTAGGTGAATAAGGTCGTCCGATAGGCTTGCGAACAGTTTATCGTCGAATAAGAACCTTTGGCTTGCTGTCTTACCGCCCACATCTTGTGCTACCCTCACTGCTCAACATCGCCAGGAAAGTTTGGCCTGGTGCACGGAAAGACTTCAATGGAACTTGGAGTGAAGACGTGGAGAAAGGCGCAATCCTGATTTTTCGATTGCGAGGCATGTTCACCGAACTGTGGGGTTGATGGTGTGGGGTGCTATTGCTTGCGGCAGCAGGTCACCCTTGCTCTTCATTCGGGGCAGTATGACCGCCCGACACTACATTGACGAAGTGGTAGAACCACATGTTCTTCCATACCTTCGAGGGCTGGAAGACCCACTTTTCCAGCAAGATAATGTACGACCTCACGTAGCAAGGGTTTCTCTTGACTTCTTTGAAGAGGCCAATATTAATCTTTTGCCTTGGCCTGCAAGATCTCCCGATTTGTCGCCCATTGAGCACGTGTGGGACATGATGGAAGATTGAGGAATCTACCGAACCCACCGTTGACAATAGAAGCTCTACGGCATGAAGTATAGGCTGCTTGGGATGCCATACCCCAAGAAGACATTGATCACCTGCTGGAATCAATGCCAAGGCGGTCAATGAGTGTATCAGAAATAGGGGCGGACCAACACATTATTAAAGAAAAATCAAAAAGATGAAGTGTTTTCTTTATCAAATTTTAATCAATTGTTACCTTAGACTAGTCCAATGTTTCTGCCAAATTTGGTCCAAAAATTCCCACCCCTTCTAGGTGGTGCAGTCACTGAGTATATTAACTTACATCACATTTTCTAGATCCATTGCAAAAGTTCTGTTTTGGACTGAAATGTTATTACCATTTGTGAAAACCTATCGAATGTACATAATCTAAGAAGAAAAATATTTCATTAATTAGAATATTATTTTTTATGCCCTGTCTGCTTTAACAGATGTGAAAATCAGGTAAAAATCCTAGTTGAAAAAACCAGACACCAGAAAGCTTTTAGTGCAATAATGTTGTCTACAATTTTAGTCTCAAAACATCTTTACTCTGTTTGTGAGGAAATTAATAAATGCGATTAATACCATTTCCTATTTATTAAATGATAATTTTGCCACCAAAACTTTTATAATTATTCTAAAATTCCGAAATAATATTTCTTAGTTTTGGTATGTATTATTTATTTTAGACCATTCTTTCTTAAACAGCTTAGCAATAATTCCAACGCCACCTTCGAATCGAATCATCTACTGAAATTGAATTTGCGTCACATGTCACGTGTTTCACATTAGGAACGACAATCGAAACAATCCAAACTGATCAAATGCAATTTACATAAACTATTACACCATAAGATGGAAAATGATCCGTGAAAATCCCTCGCGTTCATTCTCCAGAACTCCCCGATTTCAATACTTAATGTAGCGGTGAAAGGTTTTCAGATACGCGGCATGAAAGGATGAATAATTGCGCGCCAGGACTCGACTTAATCCGGGATTACACAGGCATCGACATTGTTCGGGGACGACGATGACTGCGCCACCTATTCGCCCTGGGCCCTCACCCCCCCGGACTTGCATTCCGGCGATAAATCTTCGGCATTCGTCAAGTTCAGGATGCGCCCGAGTAATGCGAAAGACGTGACTTAAAAACGAGAAATCCTTTAGCGACCGGGAGGTCGCTGTTTGTAAACAGGAACACATTCCGCGAAATTTATCGTTAAGAGACAACCACGTATATGTACGTAATGCCTGCATGAGCGTTTACGGTTCGCTGTAACGAAGTAGAAATTCCTTAGTGCAAACAGCGTACTCGCAATAACGCCGCACAATGCGTTACTTTGTACAAGTTGTATAAAAATGCGATCTTTAAAATAATATCGCAAACGTCACTTCATGAAATGTGTACTCAGCTGTAACTGCGATAAATGCATCCTGCAAAGATATCGTGTGCCCGTGGATGAATTTATTAATCATGTGATATGAATTTAACACGTTCCTTGCTCTAATATTTGGGGATATTTGTGCTAATCATGAGTGTGTCATCTATTCTTTATTTCTCCAGTTTGTGTTGGTATATGGCCATAAATAAACCCCAAAGTAATATCCTCGGTGATAAATTAGTAAAACATTCATGATACTCTAGGAAAACCTCCAACAGAAATTCGAAATAGAATTTTCGTAGACATGGTTTGTTAGAATGCTCCGACTGGCCCAAACATTTACACTAAACTTTATTTTAAGTAATTCAAATCAATATTGTTGTAGATTGAGAAGCTTACTATTAATGTTTCAAAATTCTATTTAGAATTTCTCTTCGAGGTTTGCCATTCTATTTAATGGGGTGGATTTTTCCAAATATGGAATTGATTCGATCAATAGATGACTCGATTTCTAACTGACTATCAAAGTAAACTATATTTGATGATTTGTTATACGTTTTTTTTTGTAGGCAAATTATTGCATGTTAATTTATTTTCATTGTCACGGTTCACTAATCATAAAAAATACTTTCTACAATAAATTATTCCTTATTCAAATGCATCTCGCTTTACTCAGCTCTACAGATCTAATAAAATTATGTTGGTTGAAACGGTTGAAAAATATAAAATCGCACAGTGAACGCCGTTATGAAACAATTATCGCTTTAAATTGTTCGCAGGGAGCTTATAACGCACTGTGCAAATATAATTATTCCGAAACAATAAATCCGAGCATGAAACAATCCGGGGCACAAGTGCGCTTTTGTACGAAAGCAATCAAAAATTTTAATAACGTCATGTAAATATCGGGGGATGAATCATAAGCAAATTCCGGCGCAAGTGCATATGTTTACATTGTTTTAATACAAAGTTAATCGAATTACGCCACATGTTGAGCCGGAATAAGCAACTGGGGGGCGGAGGACGCTCCCCTATTGCGATTTTTTCATTTAGTGGGAAACTTTATTTAAAAATTCATGATGGTAGGAACAAATTCAGGACGATTTCTGCTATATTAACATATTTAGTGTTAAATTAAGCTACAAAGTCACGTGTGATTTGCGCAACAGAAGTAACGATGAGCGAAAATAAGTTTGACAAAACGGCTCTAAAAATGAAAGTGATTTATCATTTATTCTGAGGAGAATAAATCGCTTGGTGGGCCATGTAGTCAACAGAAAAATAAGCAATATCAAGAAGAAAATATATAAAGTAAGCATTGAGATACATTTTAAAGATTAACAAGATCTGAAGGCAACTGAAATTAAAATCTCGTTGCAACAGACAATGTTTCTAATTCGCTGATTTCAAGGCAATAAATTGAGAAATTCAATATAGCATTTTTAGTATTCGCAAAATATGAACAAGGATGAATATTTAAAGCTTCTAGGATAGAAGAATATAAATATATGAAGAAGAAACAAGCAGCTCGTGGTGCAATCAGCTTCCTAATTTTTCAGCTTATGAGAATAAATCATATTATAAGCGATATTCCCTTACTTGGTACGAGTGTAACAAAATTAACTAACAGGTCTTTTAGATTTTAGATTAGATTAGCATTAGGGCCAAATACATCCGTTCCATTCATGTGAAATTCATGAAACCACATGATCATATGACGCCATTGTTTTGAAAGTTATATTCTATATATTTGGCGTCAAGCTCGGACCTACACAAATGAAGAATAAGAAGAGGAAGAACTGGAGATGGACCGTGCACACTATTTGATAAAACATCAGAATTCTTTTAGTAAACTTTATGCACCAATTTTGACTAAGGGGTCGTAATTTGATCTTTTTCAACCTTTTCACCAAAAATCATCCAAAACTACGTTTTCATTGTTTACAGGTCGTACAAAACCAACTATGCTGGTCCTCGTTGAAAACTATCTTACTTGAAGTGTAGCAAATAGAAACAAAGTTAATTTTAGATTTCCCCATAACAGGTCGCATGATGCATACACATCCTGCAAGCATGGGTGGACTTCCTTATTCATTAATTTGAGCTTCGCACGTCTACACTTCACGTCATATATTCGAGAGCCAGGTTGAAGAATGTGGGAGGCGTATCATCTCCTTGCTTGAAACCCAGTCTTTGTGCAGGCGCGGGTTGTGTTGTGAACATTACGTTATTGGTTAAAAGTACATCGAATAAAAGGATAGTGGCGACTAAAATCATCACTGATTTTATTGCATTTACTGAGAAAATTACACAATACAATCAGCTTATCAAAAGATATAAAAATTGATATATAAATCCTGTCAGCTAAAGGTTGCAAATTAAACGAAGCCACACTGTTATGGCATGCAATTGGAGGAAACACGCATACTGATACGTTTTAAATAAATAAAAGATTCGATTTACAATCAAATCCATGTCCGAAACAAGATATTTATCGACTGTTCTAGTGAAAGTCAATACGCACGCCCGCGAAATTATGCAAATACTCTATCGAAAAAGCTCATAAATGAATCAGTCTATTGTGTAAACCGGACTGTGTAAACGTGAGATGTATACTGTCAGCTGGAGGTCATCACTAAGTCAAAGTGGACACATTTTTAACAGGGGCGAGGAATTGAGGAAACGCGAGAGCATCCGACCCCGTATTTCCTACGTAAATGAGATAGATGCATTGAACGAAGATAGCACGGTTGGTTCAGTTCCAGTCTACAAGTGAAATATTGTGTAGATTATTGTGCAATCATTTATTCAATTATTGAGCAAGTCTGGCACAGCCACTACTTTTTCTTTTGCTGAGATTAACGTCTAACGAGATTGGGCTCTTAATTGAGAGGATTTCAGGATTTCAATTTAACGAAAAACGTTTAAAATAATTGCGTGTAAAGTATTTGATGTAACAGTAACATCAATTGTAAATATTTCGGTAATTTTAAATAATAAAATGAAGTTATGAAACTGTAAACTTAAGATCTGTGTAGGAGGAACCCATTTTGAAAGCAATGTCTTAATCGGAAGTGAGTTAATTTCAGTGCATTGATTGTACGCAAGACGTGTACAATAATTGAGATCAAAAACTAATACCACAAGCTACCATTTCAGCACATGCGATATTAATAAGCGATTTTAATATTCATCCCCTTGCGTAGCCACTCGTTTAAAATACCTGTAAATCTGCGGTAAACCAATATAATCGCCCGTACCGCGCGTTATGCGCACTCGAAAGCCGTAATTCGAAGAAGGGCACTTCAAACGTTCGGCTCGGGGGCGCGTTATCAGAGGGAAAGCAGCCCTAATTAATAATATTCAGCGCCCCAAACTCGGGGAAAGCTTATTAAAAACCGCATGCATATTGCATGCCGCCCAAACAATCACACGCCAAAAGGTTACCGCGATATTGTGCCGCACAAATCGATACGCTCGGCCGTCGAAATTTACCACTCGGAGCGTGGTTAGCCCTTATTAATCATCGGGACGGCTCGGAAAC
This sequence comes from Geotrupes spiniger, assembly GCA_959613385.1. Classification (NCBI taxonomy): domain Eukaryota; kingdom Metazoa; phylum Arthropoda; class Insecta; order Coleoptera; family Geotrupidae; genus Geotrupes; species Geotrupes spiniger. The sequence continues at coordinate 10,154,504 of OY390735.1, read as the reverse complement.
GCGACACCGATATTTTTAAATATAAATACCGCTCCGCAGAACACCACGACGAAATCTTGTTTCTGTCCAGGTGACGTGGTGTGATATATCAAGGCGACGTGTATTTTTTTTTTTATTAAATCTACTTACACATCCTGTCCGGCCGATTCATCGTTCCGGTATGGAACTTTTTCCCTCTCGATGAACATCCATTTTCTGATATCTCATTTTTCTTCACTTGCGGTCTGTGACAGGAATTACATTACCATAAAATCGGTACTGACGTGACGCCATCGGGTAAATAAGGCGATGCTATCGTCGCTGTTTCATCTAAAAGTTTACGTCTCTAATAAATCTCATTTAGCGTTACCGAATATCATAGATGCGAGATAGGATTTTCGATTTTATCTGTTGGTGTTGTCGGATTCATTTAATTAGATAGACCACCCAGTGTTGTTTTTTTTCAAGGTTAATAAAGTGAAGTTAAATCTTGAAAACAACGTCCGTTCAAGGTTAATAAAATTGTGCGGTAGATAGTCAACAATTTCAACAAATGGAAATTTCATAATTAAGTTTGAGTAGTATTTGATGGGAAGGAAATTAAATTCTGTAATGGTGGTAAAATTATCGTAGTTTGTGGTTTTATTTAGTAAACTTTTATCCTGAAATTATGTAGTTACAAATTTTCGAATCTTAATAAGCTTTAGTAAGGTTCCACCGACTGTGCCACTTATAAAAAACATACAAAGAATTCTCTCTAAAACGATCACAGTACTGCGTTAAAATTAAAATCACTAGAATTTAACAGATGGAATTCGTGGACGTTTTCGAGTGTGTCGTAAAAATAGACGGCACATAAATTATCGCGTGCGCCTCAAAATGATATTTTTCGCAGGCAATTTGCATCCTAATCCGAAACACTATTGCACTCCTCCGCAAAAATGCGAGTGCGCTTGACAAAGTGATAATTTATGCAACTTTTGCAGCGAATCTCATCGACCGAGGTGGCCCACATAGGAGAGCGATATTTATTGCTTATTGTTTGTCCCGGCTAATTTCGTCTTCGGCCTCTAAATTGCCTTTGACGGGTAATTTAATTTCGTTTCCGTTGCGTGTTGCTCATTTCACAAATTGTACGTCACGTTTCGAAATAGTCTCTAAATTAGCCGGATCGATCAGCGTTTATCTAACCGACGCTAATTGTTATTAAATGGCTGGTGGTCTGCATTTAAAATAATTGGTCGCTAAATTGGACTAGTTTTACATTTTACGTGTAGTTTAATAGCGGCCCGATGTTTTAAAGACGACGTCGTAATGTGTTTATTAATTGATTAATAAGTGGGAAATAAGACTAAGTTATGCGATACCGTTATCCACAGAGAATTCATTAGAACATAATAATAATAATAAAAATTTGAGAGAAAACGTTTTTATTTTTCAGATTGGCTTGCTAAATGTACGATTTCATTGCAGATTTATGGTGAATTATCAATGCCCAAAATGTTTATTAATTTGGTGAGTCAAATCAGCGAAATTGAAAGCAATATGAATTTCTTCAAAAATAATATCGGTACCCATGTCAAATAGACCACCACACCGTGGTTTAGAAATTTGTATTTTTACTTATGGAACTTAAATTAATGTGAATAGAAGATTTTTAAACGATTCGTATGTAGTAGACTCTACAAAAAAAAACTTCTAGCCACTTCCAGTTTCATTTTTGTTTAACAACGATGTTAATTATTCAGTGATATACACAAAATATGTGTGCAACACTTTTATCACAAAGTGGTGTAGGGCAAAATCAGAAATAATTCTTGAAAATGGACACATTACTTCTTCAAAATACAAAAATTATCAACATTGACAAAATTGTAAAAAAATGATAGAAATCTACACATTTTAATTGTAGAGAAGTCCAAAAAAGTGTAAAAAGTGTAATTGACGAACCTGACAATACGAAAATTCTTCAAAAAATATAATCAAATATGCAAAATCGAGAAAAATGCAAACTTTGCAAAAATATGAAAATTAAAAAAATATCTATTGACAGTGATTGCGCAGTAAATTAATGAAAAATTATCGGCATCCTTTTCTGCAAAACTATGAAACTATTCGGGAGACCATTGCAGGTGTGTTTCTTTGCAAAAACAGTCAGTCCTTTATTGTATTTTATTTATTTTACACCAAAATATACTTAAACTGTTTGATATTCAAAGCCAAGACAAAATCATAAAAATTATAGCGATCTAATGGAAACGAAAATAGGAACACAATTAATTTATTTTCATTGCATTTATCAAATAAAATGAAAGAACTTAAATTTCAAATACTTAAATTATTTAAAATACTTTAAATTCTACATATGCCACACAATCCAACCAACCCAAATGAAGTTCAACCCAACATATCCCAATTAAATATTACTTATCTGCTAAAAAATGTGTTGACGTTTAAAACCCCTTCCTTCTTATTTGATTAACTATATCACACTTAAAGTAACAAGAAAATGTAATGGTTTCAAATCCCAGCTTAGCCAACCCCAACCGACTTCAAACCTGACACATCACAATATATAGTAAAAAAAAATCTTAACTTTCTTTCTAATTATTTTGATATTATCTATTTTCACTTAGAGTAACAATAAAATTTTATGTTTTTCCAATCCAAACATAACACAGTTGGACAACAATTACTCATTATTTGCTAAAAAAATTTCTAGTATTTCTAATATTACGAAATATGTTAAGATTGTCAATCCTCTAAACCCGAATTGCTCATCTTTTACCAAATCTTAAACTTTTATAACGTTTAAAGCAAAAATTCACTAATAAAATTTAAACAAAAGTAGACGCCTAAGTCGAAACCAACAACGCCACCCAACCCAACCCAACCCAATCAATCTCACCCCCATCCCAAATAAAATGAAGTTCATTTTCCTAGCAACTCAAAATCGGGAATTTTAAATATCCACACGATTAAACCCACTCAAATTTAATTGGACTAAAATTTAAATAACAACAAAATTATTACCAACCCAACCCAACACAATCTATTTGAGTGTATCTCGATTTGTGTTCGCCAGGCATGGCGATTTAGATGAAAATAATTCCAAAACAATAACGAGATCTAGAACAACATATTACTACGTGCTTTTAAATTGAACTTAAGCCACATATTTATTTTCAAAGAACTGTAGACACTAAATTTCGTCATCAAAGTAGAAAATACACGACCGTAGTGTAAACATCCAATGATAACATTTTAGGTCACACAAATTACGGATGTGCAACTCTATGTAAATCAATTAGAAAGCAAATTAATGAATGATTTAGTTTCAAATACACGTTACAATTTGAAGCGGAAATTGAAGGCACACATCATTGCTACTTATCGCATATTATGCGTCGTCTATTTGTTTACAAAAAATATGTCATGCAAAGATTAGTTAATTAGAATCAAGTCGTCGATGTAAACATTTTATAACTGCTTATAAAATACACCATAATACCTGTACGACGTGGCAATCGCGAAAGTAAAGTAACAGTTCCATGGCCGTTGCACTTTGCTGACGCTATGACAATTAACTACATTATTACTTTCAATATATTTATGTGAAACTGTACTTTGCAATGTATTGCTTTAAATAATTTGATTCTGTTCTGGTTTCGTATATCCCAATATTCCACCTTTCGGGTCATTTAAATTTGCCTTAACGCTTCTAATTTTCTTTAAGTTACAAATCACTCAGATATTTATTCGTTGTACTGCCGTTCTGGAATCGATTATTCCGTCCCAGAACAGACTCGAGCTACCAACCCTTTTTATGTTTGCCATGACGCTTTCTTCGAGGAGAAGGCGAAAGAAAACTTCCTACTTGTCCAGAATAATTACCTTTCATTTCTTTCAATGAAAATATCAACGAAAGACGAATAGTAAAATGCAAGTAATGCCTCATTGATATCATTGTTTTCATTTGGCTTGACTTGACTTGAAAGTCTATTGCTAAGGTAAAGTTGCATATTATTGTTTATATTCGTATTAAACGATGCACCCCCCCCCTCTCATATCATACCTACAGCACATAAAGTCTATTTTTTGTCGTTTTTATAAATAGGTGTCACAATTGTTTTCAGTTCCAGTCCTGAGGGATCTACTGGGTGTTCCAGGCTATCTGCATGAGTTTTATTCCTTCTTTTCCAAATATTTTATTTGTGCCTTTTCTAGTTTTAATTTTTTTAACTCCCTCTTCTACTTCTCGGATTTTTAGTTCTTTTCTTCTTTGTCTTTTTCTTGCTCTGGGTTTTCTTCTTGCTCTCCTTGTTGTTCTTTGATTAGTCTGTATTTTCGATGCCCAGTAGGTCCTGATAATACTCTCCACATCTGACTAGTATTTCTGTTCCATTTGAGATAGTGTTTTCTTTCTCGTCCTATGTTGATCAGTGGACTTTCTTTCTGTGAGCTACCTAATATCCGGTACCTTAGAATTTCCTCGGGCGTTTCTTTGTATTTTTTCACAAAATTCTTGCCATGACCGCTCTTTTGCGTCTTTTACCATTTTTTCACATTGTCTCTTTTATCTTTGAGTTTCCTTAAATAAGTTCATGGTGTTTGACCTCCGCTTTAATTGAGTAGAAAGACACCTAGGATGTTGCAAGGCAGGGCATCATAAATCGAGACATCAAAGTCTGTCCATATACCAATCTACGTATGATTCTAAATAAATGAAATATATGGTCTATAGCATTACATTTTGATCAGGGAAGGAATCAATATATTGTTTTGCTAAATATTTATGAATTTTGTGAAGTGGATGTAGAAAAAAATCAAATTAGTTAGTTGTGTACGTTTTACGTGTGGTACAAATTGAGGAGTAACTTTGAACCTGGTTGGAATTTTTGAGTGTGGCACACGAACCCTACGCTGCGCAACTCTACCCAAGAGAAACTCGACGTCAAATTTGACTCGAAGTGGTGACAGTGACTATAATCCTGCAGTCTGTGATATAAAGTTGTCGAAACCATGTGATTTCCACAATCAACTTTTGGGGAATTTTTAGATCAAGTGTATGGATGTGTGTCATAGTTACAATAGTCACCTTGACTAGATATATCGATATCCGATACTTCATTGATGTCCCAATCCTTTACCAGTGAATATAAGTTCCTTGAATAGGCGATGTATTTAAAATCACTCTCTACTTCTCCAATGCGTGCCTATTAATATGTTAAAGTAAACACCACTGGCTGTTTTGCATATTATATCGTTTGTTTGGAAGGCATCGTAAAATTGTACACTGGATAGTCAATGAAGTTGCTAGACAAATAGGTATAGCTTATAATTTGTTTGACGCGACGTATTCAAATTTCGCCGTATTCTTGACCACCGCGTAAGGTTTTATGTGACTCTTACAAAATAACAATACTTCAGGTAGGTCGAAAGTAAGAGGAAAGTGATTAACGCTCTGTCTTTATTCAACTCGTGTGTACTGCAATATGTCTGGTCTCGTTTTTTTCCAGAAAACTAAACGATTCCGCTATTCCTATGCGATACGTAATCGAATTTATAGACTTTAGATACATTTTAATGAAGACATTTACTCGATCCGATAAATTGAATAATAAAACGATATGATTTAACAATTTAACGTCAAGTGGGTTTTCTTTTATGCCTCTACTGCTCGCCTATTATCGAACACGATCGCCTGGAATAAGAACGAACTTATCGAAAATAAAAAGGTCCACTTGCGCCCACGGCGAAACATAAACTTGCGAGTTTCCGTTAAATTGATTTCAGTTTTATATCGGTCTTGGATGGGCTCGCGCCTACGTCGCCCGCGAGAGCGCTACCGACACAGCACGATTTGTTTGACAAGACATAAAGCGCGAGGGGCCCGGCGTCCTTAAACGATCGGAACCCGGGACCCGTTTAATTATGCCATTTCGACGCGATACCGTATTAGCGTCCCAATTGCGCTCTAAAATTCGAATTTGTTGCCGGTTATGCGGAAAGTTTGACGCTCGAGATAAATCGGAGATTTTACGCGGCCCGGCGACGTTTTTACGTGTGCTTTTATGCGGCGCTGCTTAATTAAAAATGATAATGAGCCTATTTACGTCGCAGGTTAATGCCAAATTAAAAAAGTCGTCGCGACCAGAAGATGTGATCTTTTTGCGCGCAGCTCTATATATGGAGAGATAACGAAAACTTCACATACTAATTTCGTAATTAGCGGACAAAAACGACGCAAAAATGCAAATTCGAAAACGAAAACCAGCAGAGAAAGCTTAATCCTTAATTATGCGAACGTCGCATGAAATCGCGGAATGTATCTGGATTAACTTCTGCGATACTCGCCAAATGGTTACTACTGTGTCTGGTGTCGTAAATTTGGCGCCGGAAAATTTGCGCATATTTATTTTTGTTTACTCGCGTAAATTTCTCGCACCTAGCAATAACTCGACACCACGATGTATTCATTTATTTTAGAGTTATTTGTACCCCTGAAGAAAACATTTAATAAATACTGAATTGCAAAACGAACAAATAGGTTGTTGTAAAGTTTTCGCCAATAAGCGAACATGTAAATGGATACAAAACCAGTTACGTATATGCATATCGCGTGCGAGCGCCAATTTAATTGGGAAAACTCGAAATGTATTTCGCATATTCATCGCCAAAGTGCAAATTTCCAAACTTTTAGTGCGACGAACATGGTTCAGAAATCATTTTATTATTAACAGCACAAGTGTAACTGACAATCAAACAAACAAAAATTAAATAAAATCATTTCGGTTCGTCCTATGATTCAACTGTCGGGACGTGGAAATAATTCTGTGCTTATGTTGCGGATTCAGTAGTAAAATCCAGTTAATGACGCCCCAACGTGGATTACTTCAAATTTAATGTTTGTTCGGCGACGCGTTAATAATATTTATTGGAATGTGTATCATACTGTAATGGAAGCAAGGGGATGGGGCAGGGTCGGGATATATTGGCACGTGCGGTAATGCATGCAGAACGCCATACGTCGCTACAAATCTCAATCAAGCCGTCACGGCCTCAGGCGAAGCAACGAGCGTCCGTCAGTAAAAAGAACGAGAAGCGGATTTAATTGCATTATTAGTTTCGGAGGGAAATTATGAACAGTGATGCAGTAGTGAATTGTAGCATAATTAAATTGAATAATGGAAATTTAGATGCTCCATAATAATAAAAAGATAAATTAAGATAATTGATTAATAAATAAACCTGAAAGAGCTTTTGTACCACAAAAAACGTTAATATATTTAATAATTTTGTAACATTACGTATTATTAAGTCTTACAATGTCTTTTTACTAACTATGCCTCTTGAAATTTTTTATTATGGGTTGTTTCTTGAGTAAATTATATTATGTACAAATTTATAATCAAACAAAGAAGAACCTTTCGTAGGAGAAATGGGAAATGGCCATCTACATGCCTACCTTACCCCGAAAAGGGGATAATGAAAGTATTCCACCAGATTTGATGGCTCGTAGCATGGCACTATGGACTACGTGCAACTGAACTGTAATCATTTCTTTGCCGTTTCAGAATATGTTTTCTGGCCATTTTAGAAGATAATAATTTAATTTTGTATGTCAATTAAGGTCAGGTTCAGGATTTGTTATTGCGTCTTTGTGCAGCCCTGATTTGGATTTATTTTCTTTAAAATGTAAAGTGGCTTATTTATACAGCCTCGAATTCAATATTTGAGGTTCCTTTCTTTTATTCTATATATGCATGCAATTTCCTGCTTGATGTTACTGTTATACGTCATGAATTTGCTGTTCCACAAACATTTTGATTCGTTGGCCCATATTTGAACATATGGCGAATGAATACTGATCCAGGACTAATCACTGAGGCATAAGTGAAGCCTTGATGCAATTAAAAAGACGGTATTGGAAAAATATGGCAGAAATTATAACAGAATAGACTGTGAAATATATAAACTTACAAACCAGGATAGAAATGCATTTCATAATTTTTTTTTGCTAAATGTTCTCAACTCAACCCCATACTTTCATCTGAGTTATCTTCTCGAGTCTTTTGATATTGTGTGCTGACTATTCCACTGATTTGTTCCGCAAATATATTTCATGTATAATTTTTTCGCCTACAGTTTCATAAAATTGTTTTTCGTGCCTTCATGTTTTCAACTCAACGCAACCCAACCCCACCCAGACAAATACAACCCAACGCATCCCAATTCAACAAAGCACAACCCAACGCAGCCAAACCCAGATCCGACCGAACCCAACAAAAATCAAACCAACCCAAACCAATCAATTTGAGAATAAAAGTTATTCTATCGATTCAACTCAAAACATTTGTTGAACTCAATAAAACTCAATCAAACCACAATCAACTGTCAAGCATCGTAAACGTATTCCAATAGAACGCAATGTCCTCGAACCCAATGTAATGAAAACAGGAACACCAACACTGCCACAGACTCAACCCTGTTGGAACGAATACCAACCAACTTAATGAATGCAATCTGTAAACAAAAACATCTCATCCAGTTAATACAAATTAAAATAGATATTGTTATAAATATATATTACTAAACGACTGTACACTCAGCAGTTTCCAATAAAATTCAACTGGGTTGGGTTGAGTTCGGTTGGTTGTTTTAATTTAAAATAATTCAGTCGTTTAGTGTTGTGGCTGATAAAATCGCAAACGTATGTGTCGTTGCTGTTATAACACCTAGCACCGATTCGTCTCAACATTACAATCCTTGTGTCGAGTTGAGTTGGGTTGGATTGGGTTCAGTTAGGTTGGCGCTTTCTAATGGCAATGGATTGCTAAATGTAGATCTGACCAACTGCCTATTTTGGCCATGCAATTGATCTTTCGTTGGTGCCTAACCCAATTGCGTCCTCACACACATCATCAAATTATACAATCAATTCTCGTCGACGTTTGCCATTTATTTCATCTTCGTCGTTTAAAGCAATCATTTAGATTGGATCGTGAGTTAGACATGTTTGAAAAAGGATTGACAATCAAACATGATTTGCTTGACACCACCACTTAAGCCATAATTTTAAGAATGCGTTTTTAAGGAAAAGATAATGTTTTAAGGATAGGACGTTTTCTTCATGGATACACATACACATACCAACCTTAAGTTTAAAGTTTCATAATTTTAGCTTCAATAGTTTGGGCGCTCTAGCGCGCATATGCACATACACACATACACAGAAGTCATGGTGAAAATAGTCGTAATCCATTCATGGGACCCCGAAACGCGTACATCAGTTAAAATTTGGAGTGCGCAAATTTTCATGATTCCTATATACGTCACAAATTAAAAAGGTATATAACAATTAAGTTAAATATCTTTGCCTTTTATGCTTAAATATTTGAGAAGGCGAGTTTGGAATTTCATTTCATTCATCTCGTATTAATATTATTGTGCTTGCGTTGAGTGACTAGTTTTATTTGATTGTAATTCATTTTCATATTCGTACCCATATGCCCTACGAGCTTATTAACTAATGAAACAAGTTGTTCTTCAGAAATTATATAGTCGTTGGTTCATCAAAAGTTTTGAAACTGGATCGTGTATACATTGAAACGTAGTAAAGTTTGTGTGTCCAATTCCTTATATGATAATATAATAAAATGGACGACCCAACCCTCGACAATGAGCTGGGTGCTGTTACTGTGGTTAAGACCGTAAAATGCTAGTAAATATTTGCACATAGATCGTTCTGCCCATATTGAATTGACGCCTACTGTTAAAGTTATTTTTGCAGTTAAATAGATATAACCTATTCTTAAATTAGGGTTGGAACTTAATTAATAAATAGGGCTAGGGCATAGTTCAAAGTATTGATAAATTAGATTTTTAAATTCGAGCGCCATTTTAAAATATGGACTCGTATCAAAGAAAGATTTAATAAGACATATATAAGAGCTAATAAAATGACAAGTAGAAAAATCGGCATTTCAAGTTACATAAAAATGCAACATATAATGGTCTAAATCATCCGACATACTAAATTTAAATTAACGTCACGTTCTTGGCTTCAAAGCACTTGTTGAAGGATTTATTTTTCTTGAGCAGATGCCAATAATGTAATAAATTATTTTAATAAAATATTTATTACCAAGCATGCGTACAATTAGAACAGTTTTGTAACCATTTGCATTAACACATATTTTGTGTGAAATAATAAATAACAAATGGTGCAGTAGAATTTCAGCTTTAATTCCATTCGTTTTTTTTTTCTGATGGTTTGGCGTTATGTTACAGTCATGATAAAATTTCAGAGCCCTTATACTGTAGCGGCTCAAGGAAATATAAATATTTTAACAGAAAGTAATGACACGTTCCATAAAAATATACTATCCGTCTATAAAACTTTTATGTAGTTCGTAGGACAATCCATTGTAAATGTCGCTAAAAAATTTCTTCCATTTTATTAAAACAAGACAAACCTTTAAAAAGTAACATAATTTCACACTAATGCCAGGTTATTACTTCTACGTTCGAAAATAACTCCGGTAATTCCGTTGAGCGCATAAGCGAACGGTCGGGGGTGGATTGCAACCACCCTTAATATTCGCGACGACAGTGATGTATGTGGCCAATATCAACTCAAATGATATTACTAATCGATAATGTCCCCACATTCTCCGTAAAATATGTTTTGATCGGACCCACGATGCATATTTGATTAAAAACATCTTGCTGTAGCTGACGTTTGCAAATGTGCGCGATGAAAGGCGAGCGCGACCGTGTCGTAAAAATTTGCGATGGGCAGTTTTTTGTGAATGGCACGTCGACAAGGACATTCGTCTAGTCATTGTAGAAGATTACAGCTGTTACTTACTATTCGTAGTAGCCATGAAGTTGTTAATGGTTTGCACTTACCTGAAACAAAAAAGAATGTTACAATTTTCAAATTTAAAATCTTAAAATTTGAATTTAACGAACGATAAATACTGGTTTTTAATTTTTTGTATTGACACTCAAACCGATATGGTGATTTATAGAATGTGTGAAAATTTAATTGGTATAGCAAATCTAACTAATAATAAATTGTAGTCGCAATCGTCACGAAATATAGATATTATAATATAAAATAATATAACACAGATTTACTTGAGCCGTCTAGTAGCCTTTCTTTTATTGCCTCTAAGATTGGCATCTGTCCCTTGATTAATTTTATCTCACATCACTCCCATTAATAAGTATCAACAGCCAGGTCTATTTAAACAAATTTCAATTAAAACGTGCCGTTTCGTATGTACGAGTGCATCAATATCACACAGTTTCATGGCGATGCGTCAGCGACAGCCGATAATGACGACGCACTCAGACACACAAAACGAAATTTAATGGTCCACTTCGAACGGGTCCGGTCAGAAATTCCGAAGATCATTTGCTATCGAGCGATGACTTTTTACCTAAAGCGGCCGTATCACCGGTAGAATCTAAATATACATTTCGTATGAAACACTCGGACTCCACAATCGTCGCCCGAAATTAATGAATAAAGAGCTTGTAGATGGAAGATACTGGGCTCCGGAGTGTACTCGTAAAAGAATAACGACCGAAAATAAAATTAATGAAATATAATAAGACAGGTGTAAGCGATCGGGGGGTTCACTGTAGGTCGGAGATTACGCCGGGAAAAACATGCATTCGCCTTGTTACGCTGCTACTTTTATACGTGTAGATGCGAGATAATGCGTTACGTGTTATAATTTATTTTTCGATGTCAATATTATTGAAACGCGTTCCCTATCTATCAGTCAATCAACGGAACGCGGACGTTCCGCGCGTGAAACAGGGGGGCATTACATGAAATTCTAAATAAAAGAAATCAAGTTGGGTTTAATTTATCGCGGGAGTTTCGCGCCGCGAAGTTTTAAAGCAAATTTTCAGTTCATTAATTTCCGCACACGAGCAATTAATTCATGTAAACAAAACGAAAAGTGCAGCGCGTTTCCGCCGCAAGTAATCCGGAGGGCCGCGTCCGGTGCCATATAATTCTTAGTTAGGCACGCTTCAGTCGCTCGAATTTTACGCAGAGTGTAGTACGGTAGTCGTACATAAATTCGGGGGGTGTGTGACCACCCTTGAAATCAAAATTGCACATATTGCGATGCTTAATCACATTTTATAAGCCCTTGTCTCGCTTCCCCGCCCTCCGGAGGAAATAACCAGACGTGGAAACGTTGCGATTCGCAATGGAATTAAACTAATGCACATTAATTTATTTTTATGTATTTGGGAAGGATTCGCAATAGGATTATTTTTGAAGCTTGTACACAAATTATAGTTCTTCTACAATTCAAAATTTTCACGATTCGATTCATCTTCCGTATTTATATTCAAAATCCCCTTTATATTCTTTTTAGGCTAAACGGAACCACCTGTTCCTCGTTGTTGATGGTATCAAAAATATAGGGTTCTATATTTAAATCGTTCCATTATCCCTACCAAGGATGCGTTGCTAAGTCAGAAAGGCATCCACGTGGAACGATATGAGATATAAGGGGGAAGACAAGAAACTCACTTGGTGGACAAGTTCAAAGTTGACATAGTAATCGAAGATACTTGGGCCTAGAAATAAATGTATATTTTAACTCGAATAAGTTGAATTAATTAAATTCTTTCAATGCAGCATAAAATGGTAACCACATCATTTATATGAACTCAATACAATAGAATGCGGAGAAAGTGTTCACGAATTTATTACCATGTTCAATGAAAGTTAACGTAGACGAATATGTGTTTCGATGTAAACTTATTTAGATCAATGCACCTAGTTGTTAAATCTAGTTCGTTACAAAATATGTTTAATGCGTAAATGTCTAAACTAATCACGCGATCACGTTGCCTACGACCATAATAATTGTAAACATAAAATTTTAAACGTTAACTTTTTCCAATTCGAATTGACGGTTACCCAACACTTCAATTTGTTTAAACTGTTTCTGCGATAAAAATCATCTCGGAATCGGTGTCGATAAAACTTTAAAGCCACTAAAAATGCACCCATAACTTACTTAGCGCGTCGTTAAGGTTTTATATTTTTCAAACGGCCGCATAAGAACAGACGAACACATCGACGCCTCGACACGTCGTAGTAGAAGAGGAAGCTTTTTCATTAGTCGGGCCCGGACAGATATTGCCCACCGGCCTAATTCAAATGAGAAGCAGCAACAGTTGTTATTGGACACGAAATAATTCCGTAAAAATGTAAATAAACAAGTATCCAATTAATTTTAATTGTCAGTTTGTTTTACAGCGAGCTTTCTACTTTTGTTTGGCTCGTTTCGTCTTAAACGAAACGCTAATTTAATGAAGCTGTAATTAATTTTATGCGTTGCTTTTACGGGACAATGTCGTTTTTGTAGCTATTATATTATAGAATCGACTGAATTTTGTTGCTTATACTAGATTTTTATTTGATTTATGATTAAATGAAACGGCGGTAATGATCGCAGCTCATATTATTAGATAAATTAATAATTTTCTACAACAATTCCCATTTCACGTAAAATTTCCCGAGAAGATACTTTTCAAAGACCCACTGGGAATTTATTCAAGGAAGTGCATAGTTAAGATGTTATCGATGCAAGCGGAATGTATGATTAAAGAAGAAATATTCACCGAGACCCATTCCTGAACGCTGCGATTACGCAGACCCGTCAGTGGGACGGTGCAAGTTGCGTTTGATCTTCGATCTTTGTTGATGTGACCTTTATGTGAAATGAAGAGAATCGGGCGCGCTGTTTGCCGTGTGTGATGTTCAGTGCCCTGAAACGAAGATATAACTTTCTAACGTCACATCTTGTTCGAACAAGCGCGCTTGTTAACCGGCAACAAATCGATAACTGCGCGACGCTATCATAGACTTTAATTGCGTTTGCACTTTCTTGCGCGAGTGCTTTATGCGAATGAATTTAATTGGCGGCGATTCTTTCGGCGTGTTCGCGTAAATGAATATGGGCGTTTGTCATGCACCTCTAGCTTTGTGTGTCGCGAGTGTGCGTTTTCGCTTTTATTTTATATTTCGATGGGTCGTAGAAAATTGTTTTAGCTTATTTTTTAATCCAGTCATTTTATGTTCTCTTGGCGTGATCTTTTGAGCTTTTTGTTTTTCTCTTGCAATTTTTGTACACGACGCATCTGGCGTATGACACATACATATCTAAACCACCATAGATGTCTTGCTATTTTATTACTATGGGTTTAATCGCCATATCTCATGGTGATATAATAATAAATTAAATATAAACTAATTCATGATTACATAAAATATTGCACACATTAACCAAATCGATGATGTAAGCGTAGGTACGACAGAGCTATACCACCTTAATTATGAAAAGCAGTATCAGCAATTGAAGAACTATTTAACAGAATGAAAAGAATAGTTCTTGCGATTGGCAGTGAGTTACTTCAGATCCAATCCGACCCAACCAAACCCAACCCGCCCAAACCCAACCAAACCCGACCAACCCGACCTAAACCAACCCAATAAAATCCAATCCAACCGAATAATAAGGTTTCACAATCAATCGATACGCCGCAATAGTCAGAACTTAAAAACTTATTATCCAAAGTTGGGGCTAAAGTTTGTATTCCAATTGACTATTGGCACTGACCCTACTCGAAGTAACTCGCTGCGTCGTCTCACCTGTCGAACTTTATAATCGGACTCCCCTTGCATCTCTTGCATTCCATTTATATAGTGAAACAGTAATGGCTTCATTGCACACCCCTGTTTTACACACACTTTATTCCAAAATCGTTCGTAGCTCATTCTTACAGTGTTTATATCATTGCATAGCCTTGTACTCTTAGTGACCTTTTACCTAATCTTCGTTTTGTTTAGGTTATACAAATGTATTCTCCATGTACCTCACGAAAAATATTTTTTAAATCTATAAAGCAGAGATGGACCTATTCCTGTTCTTATTTATTGTTTTTTTCATTTTCAGTATGGTTTGAAGCCGCGTGTTCTTTTTCCACCCATAATTCCAAATTACGTAATTTGTATTCTCATTTCGATCGCCTTTCTAATTATCTTCGTCTTTGGCCCAACATCATTTGAGATGTAATGTTGTTTCTTCGGATTTTACATAATTTTAGCTGCCACATGAAATAAAATATTTTCTCACAGTCGATAGATTTCAGTAAGAAGGATTATTTTCCTGGGTGTCAGTCCTGATTATACACGTAGACCACGTGTATACAACATTTTCTTTGATTTCGGTTATTAAAATGATCGAAATTAAGGAATTCATTGGTTTGGGCAAAGGCTGTCGTTATAATGAAATTTTTTGACTATTTTTCGTGTGATTGTTGCTGTTTACTCTGTTATTAGCTCCGAGAGCCATACGCACTATATTAAGCCCCCTATTGCCGAAGTCTAATATTATGTATTGGCTTACGGTTATAAAATAAAATTAAATATTGTTGTATTATTTTTATCATTTTCATTTATCTTTTGCCAAAATTCCATCCACTTTTCTGATTGCCAACTTTGCTTCTTGTTGCCTTTCCTTATATATTTCGTAGTCATCAAGGTACGTTTAAATGTTTTTTTCCATTCACCTCTTTAACAGATGAGTGTGTAGACAAGCTTTTCGTATTTTGTTTGTTATCTTCGATCTTCTATAGAACCGAAGATAGGGAAAGAAACAGGATGTGGGAAGTTAAAAATTTAGAACAACGATGGCATCACTTCAAAGAAAGTGATACACATTTTTAGCATAAAACATGATAAAGAAAAGCAGAATAAAAAATACAGAAATATGCCTTTCCTGGAGCTTCGACAGAATATGACAAAACGAAATATGGAAAAGTGAGCCCGCGATCAATCGAAGGAATAAAGAGATGACAACAAAAGCTATGTACGAAAGGCACACAACAAAATTTTTGATAATAACGGACGTAATTAAAACAACAGAAATAAAACAAAAAATATTCAAATCAGATTCAGTAGCTTAACACTTGTGACTATTGCAGAATGTGATGATCTGTGCGGCAAAAGAGAAAGACCGACAAGAAAATCTACACATATGGGAATAAGAACTAACAAAGACAAATATGAAAATAAATACAAATGAAACAGTAGTAATGGTACTAAGTAAAACACTAAGAATACCAACGTAGAAATAAAGCAATGAAACATATCTAGGAGTGCTGATATAGATAGAGATGGAAATATGGAAATCGAAGTTAAGGATAGAATGCAAGACTGCAAGACTGTAAGACTATATCACAGTTTAAATAAGCCGTTTGTAGGAAAACGGAAGATAAATAGGTAAACGAAAATGGAGTATACAAAGCAATTTTTAGACCAATCCTAACGTATGGAAGCGATAGTTGGATGATAACGAATACAATGAAAATTAATATAATCTATAGACATGAAACATTTATTAAAAGTTAATGGCATTACCAGAAGAAACAGAGTAAGAAACGACGCAGTGAGAGAGGAACTAGAAATTGAACCAATTATTAGCAAAACAGAGAAATAAAAACTGAAATGATTTGGACATATGGCCAGCATGGACAAGAAAAGACAAGTTAAACTTAGATGGGATGCAGGTGTAAATAGAAGCAGAGCAAGAGGAAGGCCCAAGAAGACGTGGAATTATGAAGTAGCAAATTAATTGTGGACAGAAGCAAAAAATATGGCAACAAACAAGAGGCATAATATGCTAAATATGTACATTACATTAAGAATACAAAACACACCTTACATCTTAGGGCAGAAAGTTTTTAATTATTTAAATCTTCGCTCTTCTACAGCTTTCTTCTATACTGCCTATGCCTAAGTTTTCGATTGCTATTCTATCTAGTTTCATCTTTATTTTTGCTATTTATTGGTATTTCTTTCAATATATTGCAAATGCCTCTACTTTGATTCACTTTCTTTACTCGTATGTGTGGTTTTCTCGTTTTGCTTAATTTTTTTCAGTAGGTAGTTATCGCTGTTAAATTCTTTCTATAATTCTTTCTCCATTATCGTTCCGCAGTTCTTTACTTTCCCATAGATTCCGTAAGTATTTGTATTTTGATTTCCTCATCGACACTAATTAAAATATTTCATTTTCATTTCATTCTTCTTGAATGCTTGATTTAATTCCTTCGTCGTATCTTCATGATAACCATATTTTATGCTTCTTCAATTATCAGGTTTATTTCTACAGGTATATTGTTTTGATTTAAAAAATGTTTCGTTATTTGTTCTATTAGTCGAGTTGGTGCTAATATTAACCTCATGCTTCATGTCGTTCTTTTGGTGTCATTTACTGTTTTATCTAAGAACGATATCCTTTTTTTCTTAATTTTGCTTGCCATACTATTTCTTTATTTTTATCCATTCACACTGCATCTACAAATTCTCACACATTTCTGTTTTTTGGTCTTTTTTTGATTCCTCATCGAAATCAGTACCAATTTTCTCAAAACAGGGGGTGGAATAATGCACTACGTTTACCTTAATATATTAATATATACTTAGATTAAAATTGCTTGGTTAAATTTATTTAAATAATTCAATATATTTTTTTATTTTTTTTGTTGGTGCACCTTTGTTCTGGGGGTCATAAAGTCGGTGCAGGTTATCGCCACAATTTTGTGTCCCGCCATAGACTTTTTGATGAGTTTCAGAAGATTTTTACAGGCAAAGATATCTGGAAGTCATCACGATCTATAATCACTAGTAAATTCCACCTCGTAATGTCTGAACAATTGCATTGCTCTGTGAGATCGAGGGGAGAACAAGTTATTGTTTCACTTATAACGAAGCGGAACATCCCTGGATTGCGACCATCATCTTACCCGATTAAGTCAAATATGTGGGTGTCACGATGGACACCAGACTGATTTTCAGGCGACATACTGAAGCCCTCATCGATGAAGCAACGACATTACTTCTGACTCGTACGCGAATGTTAAACCTGGGGTGAAGTTAAAAAATTCGAAGTTGGTATTAAGTAAGTCATTCTTGAAAATCATAAGTTCGTTTCAATTTTCAAAACGGTCTGCTAAATTCGAAATCGATTTGATGCGCTCTATGGATTTCGACGTCAACGTTAGTACAATTTCTCCACGAATGCCACAATGCATGCGTGATTGTTTTCAAGAGGTTTCAGAGATTTCAGCCTGGGCATCTTTTTATGGAGGACGAACCTCATGAAGGCAGTTGAAATCTTCGATGTACGACACAATTGTGGCTCTGGTGACGATTCAAGATTGATGCAAAAAAAAATTGCTGACGAACTGTGCTATGGCAGAAATATCACAATAACAAAGAAATGTGCTCGACGATGGGTGCTGGAATTTTAAATGACCTTAAATAACCTCCAATCAAAATTTTGTAATTTAAAATTCGTACCATTAATAAAATCGTAACAGATGACGAAACTTGGTTTTATACGATCGGGAAACCACGGTCTATGGTATGGAGCCCAGAAGGTGCAGATCCACCCGCTTAGTGTGCTTAGTTGTACACTACCAATTGTGACTTAGCTAAGAAATGTATTGAAATTAATAAAAAGTGGTGGAAATTAAAGATATGAAACTGCATTTTTTATCGTTTGCCTTTTGTTGTTTTAAACTGAATGGAATTTTTATTAAAGGGGTACATATCTTCAGATTTATAATAATTTCTAGAGAACCACATATCCGATGAATTTATTTGTTGACAAACCCTTAAAAAAGAGCAACAAGCTAGAAATTCTTGAACACGTGTATTTTTTTCAGGCGAATGGAGGCCTTTAAGTTGGCAGGATTTATTTATAAACTTACGCTTTGCTCGAAATAATTAACCACAATATATTTGTAATTTCACGACTGATAATAATAATTTTATTTCAGTTACGTAGTGGTCAACGTGTTTTACATTGACGCTCAAAACATAAATCGATGAAATGTAGTAAACTGGTTAACATTTTATTAATCAATGTTTATAAACAAAATGGAATCAAAGAGATGTGTCTTCCGGGAATGGAATCATCGACATGTTATGGTAGTGGTGCTATGTCTTTGGATCACGTTAATAAAAGGTGGTGATTGTAATCAGTGACATTTTTTAACGTTCGATAGGACAATTTTTGTATACATGGAATGATGAACCAGTTCACATACATTTACTCTTCTCGTCGGACCGATAATAATATTCATTGATGTCGACAGATTAATTAATGAATTTAAAAAAAATGATCTAGACATTCACGGAGCAAAATCACAATTGGATCAAATTACAACAGAAGCAGAATTAAGAACTAACCCTAAGGTCTTTTGCGAAGATAAAGGATGCCAACCCCAAGAAGCTACAGGTGACACTTGTCAAAATTCTAAGAGAAAATGGATTTCTTCATATGCGAATGAAGTTTAGCTACGAAAAAGAGAATCCATGTGTTATTCGGAATTCCTAGAAGTCTTTTTATTTTATCAACAGTAAAATACGGATACTAGGATGTTGTATTGAACAATGTCAGACATTATTTAATGAAACATGTTTTAAAACAAGATTTACGTTGATGACGGCGTCTAAAATTAATGAATAATAATCACATAAATTACATAAGGTAGCATTGGAATAATAGTTCACAAATTTCCATCGTGTGACTGTTAATGGCTTCCAATTCATCTTAAAATTTAATTTCGTGTGACTTATTACATAATCTACCTTAAAATTACCTCACGTCTGGAGTAATGGAAACGCTGCGTTGATTTACCATAAAGATAGCTTTAACAACCGCGGTAATAACTTAAATTTAACTGCAAATATTGCATTTCAAATCCGTCGGCATTTTAATGCTTCCTTCTCCATCGACAATCAAACTTACTTAATCTTTACATACCGAGAGCTTTATGGCGCGACGTTATCGCACATGCGCTGCACTTCTCACGATCGGTCAAATTACCAGGTGAATAATTCCGTAAACTGGGCTCCGGTTGCGCAATTAAAAATTGAACATTACCCGCGCACGCCAATAAATAAAATACGAAACCCATTAGCGAGCAATGACCGCGCAATTAAAATCACATCCCAAAACAAAAACGGGCGTATTTCATGCAACTTTTTGCCCTGTCTTGCGTCTCGTTATAGTAATTTATGATCCGGGAGGAACATTTGCCTACTTTACGTCGACCCACGGCCGCTTAAAACGCTTCATACGTGAACGGTCCACTTTGGAACGGTTGATATTCGGAATTGATTTATGTCCAACCCTTTTAACGCCCCATTCACACGGAACGGGCCATCGCGGGATACCATTGTTTCGTGTTGCTCAATGGACGTTGCTGGTAGTGTTG
This sequence comes from Geotrupes spiniger, assembly GCA_959613385.1. NCBI lineage: Eukaryota > Metazoa > Arthropoda > Insecta > Coleoptera > Geotrupidae > Geotrupes > Geotrupes spiniger. The sequence goes on along the minus strand of OY390735.1, from coordinate 10,134,191 downwards.
TGGTCTTTTATCACTGACATAGTTAGCCATGTCCACAAACTAAGTCTTGCTAGTCTGGGTGGTCTTTCCATTGTGGTTTATGGCGTTGTCTACACACTACGTTTTTCTTGTTAATATACGTAAACAAGCGTAAAATTGACGACCGTTTAAACCCCATTAACGAGGAATTTTTTAAATGTTTATCTTCTCGTGCAGACATCTAATGTTATACAAGACCTACCTGAATCGTTACGAATGTTATTTGTGTTCGGGAGTTAAAAAGGAGTTTTACGAGGTTAAATTAATGATATAGTTGCAAGGGTGGTAAAAGCAACTAGTATAATACAAATGTTTTATCTTGTATGGGTAATTAGTAGTCTCTGATCGGTCTTATCTTATTTTCAAACTTACGAAAGTAAGCGTACGAACGTACAAGTGACATTAAATTAATTTCGTGCTGATATAACGCCGAGCGCATGAACGTGAAGCGCGAACATTAAATCAAATCTCCCCATTTCGCCACGGGAAAGTTCGTGGTCCGTCGGCGATCATATCACTTGAACGACGGGTCTAATGAGGAAGGCAACCGCGGCGCTGTAATGAGTTAACATATTCAAAAGTGAATTGGAATTAATGACGTAACTACCGGGGACGCGCGTACAATGGATCGGCCTCTTCAAGTGTAACAATGCAGTCACTACATCCTTCTTATGAGTGTTCACGGGCGCATGATTCGGATCTTCGCCAGACGACGTAGAACAAAACGTTGCGCAAATAGCGATTTTCCGTTCAGTGTCGCGTAAAAGAGGACGTTAATTAGGAGTTGCATAATTATTGTTTATTTATGAATGATCTGTTAAGTTGTTTTATGGTGGGTATTGAATGACGGATTTGTTAAAAATGGTTATTGTCCATTCAGGATGGGGATTGCACGTATTTGTATCATCTAAAGGCAAGGACGAACTTTTAGCTTGATATACGTGATACGTGAATTTGATCATAATTCTAATAATTATAGTCCTGTAATTTACATCTAATACAGACTTAAACAATTGCGGTTTGTTTTCATTCAAACAACTTGTAAAAAAATATAATATATGTGGAAGCAATCGCCTCGCGAACAATCTAAGAAATTGTGAAGGGAAAAATACTACGGCTATAACGATGGAAAATTACCTGAGGGAGGTTTAGTTTAAATAGATCTGTAGTTAAAAATCAATAAAATGATCAATGTCCGAATGGACGAGCTGGTAACAGTAAGGACACTTATCCTATGGTTGTGACGCCATGGATTCAGGAGCCTACATAAATAGCTTTTAAATATATCACCTTTACACCCGATAGTAATGCGTTCTATTGGAATTTTTAACGCCGTGCAATTTCCTCTCGCATTAAACAAATTTCAAAGCCGTAAATGCACTTAGATTTAAACGTAATGCCTGTAAATTACACCGTCAATAAAAGGAAGCAACCTCAACCGCGTCAAATTACGAGCACTTAAACTCCCGTTAAAAACTCGGGCGACCATAAAAACACGTTATTAGGTTGCGATAAACAATTTGACGGGATGCGAGAGCGTAATTGCGACGACTCGACTAGGCGCGGTGTAGGTAAACGTGGGCTAATGCGGTTAATCTCCGGGGATAATAGAGATATGATTGTTATAAAATGGACTTAAATAAGAGTACTTATAGCTAAAGACGTGGTGGGCTGCGAAAGCGCTACTAATGAACGGCGAACTGCACCTACCGCCTCGCCATATTTAGCAAACCCGATTTGCGTTAACATTTGTGTGTGTGTGCCATCCGACGTCGCTGATGAATGTCTGAAAATGAGACGCGCGCTATTTATAGCTCTTTATCTAAATACGAGCGTACGCATTTTTTTTATATAAATCTCCTTTCAGTCACAAATAGTTACACGGCGCACATGCACTGGATAAATATGCAGCAATTCATCCGCATAAACTTTATACCAATGGGGAGTGAAGGTAATAGTTTTATTATACACCAAGCTTAAATATTTGATCAAAAGCTGCTAAGCAAGGAGTTAAATTTCATTCACACGCACTACAAATGACGTGGTGTTAATATTAATGTTATTAATATAATAAATAAAACGGAATTTAAATTAAATGTACGAAGATTTCCATTCCATTCTTTTACGTAGAATAAATGCCAAGCCGAGATACAAATAAAAACTATTTGTATACTCTCCATTGCAAAGTACAATTATGTTATAAAAACTAAAAGCAATGTGGGGGTTAATTATTAATTCTTAAGTACATTTTTTTATAACCTACATTTAAGTTTTTTGTAATTAGTTTCTCTGAACTAAGAGAGAGTGTCTTTCAAGTGTTATAATAGTAAAATTGTGTAATAAAAGTTTCCATGATTAAAAATAATATCAATGCAACTTATTCCAACTAATTTTTATCACATTCACAGCAAAATTATCGAGTAACTTTTTTAAATTCACACTAATTCGTAGTTACTAAAATTATACATTTTATTTGTATTATTATTCGTATCTGGTTCATATGTAATTCAACTTCGTTCAATCCAAACATTGTCTTAGATTGTCATCATGATTGATGGTGACTACAATGTGATGACATTTGCGTGCACTTCTTCGGTTATTAACAATTTAAATTTTCCAATTCCAGCTCAGAACTGGCGATGTGCAACATCGACCCGACAGTCAGGAACAATTAATTCAAAACCGAATAATGCAGCGTTACACGCAATTATTCCAACGTTCATTAAACGGGTCATTAATAATCGTTTTTGCACTCTTCCCATTCGGACGAAGATAAACGACGTCGATTTAATGCATTGCCCATATACGCGAATGGAATTCCGTGCCTTATTATAATTTTCACGTGGAGCTCTCCAATAATCAAAACTGATGATTACTTATCCATGTGCTCGCGTGACCGCAAGCCATAGGTACAGATAATTTAGGTTCACATTACGGACGATCTCGTGCGAGGGGCGGTGATTATTATTTCAAGGAAATTACAGCTAAATTTATATCTGCTGAGCTTTTGAAGTGCCCACGACGCTAGCCATGAATACTTAAACGTAATCGGGTCGTGTATACAAGAACTTATATTGGGCGCAACTAATCTCGCACTAATTATAACGCACGTCAAAGTATTTCAATTTCAAAAAGCTTGTTAGCTTACAACAACGTCTATATATCACCTTTTATGTTTCAATTTCGGCTTTTTCCGATTTAATGAAGTCTACGTACGAGGAGACTGTCGACGAAGTTGTTATTGAATTTTATTACGGAAAATACGACACTCGGAGGGACGAAATTGCGGAGCGCGATATTGCGACCGTGCGTCGCGCGTACCGGGTTAATAAAGCTCAAGGTGTACTTAAACTTCCAGTCGTTGCCCGCGGCGACGGCCGGTGAGTTATATAGATTTCGACGAATAAATAAAACTCTTTGCCTCGTTGCCTAATGTGGCGTTTGAATTGTGAAACGAATCACCTGCTCCCCGACGCCGGTAACGTGATCCCGCGGCAGGTCGGCGCACGTATATACACCCCGGTTACATCGGTTAACTTGCATTAGAAAGATTGTGTGTTCAGATAAATTACGTAGTTTGTAGTCATGCCGGCGAAGGATGCTTTAATTAATCATGATTCGGATCTCGATGTGCGTTCCTCGCTACGTTTTCGAAATTTGTTGGAATTTTACGCCGCAAACTGGTTATTCTAATATCTCGTGGAAACTGATCGAGTGCGGAGATTTATTAAAATGCCGCGACGGGTCGATTATAATCGTTCTAATGTTTGTATTCCAATTAAAATGTATGTGGCTTGAACACGGCAGAAGATTGCATGCGGATGTCACGTAGTATATAATGGAACAAATAGTTGCGTTTTACATTTATTTTATTATTACAGTTATTTTCAAAAACTGTTCTAAATGATGAATGCAATTGCATAATTTATCTTCCTGAACGGTGATTCCAGCTGTACAATCGTAGACTAAAGTTCAAACCAGAGAATACACATGGAATTATTTTGCACAATCATCTCCGTGACATTGATATTAATTTAAAAAACAATGTAAATTATCACAACACTGATTTGCAAAATTTGCCACGACAGGGGGGGGGGGGGGGGGTCGCAGCAAATACAGGACGCTTTCAAAGATTTTTTTATCACAGAACACGGTCGTTGAATGGCAAGATACAATTTTGTAATAAAATCGAAATAAAAGAATAATTTATCTTAATAAAAAAACTGGTGTAAATGCAATTTGGAACTTGAACCCTGCGCTGACTTGTGCTAAATTATTGATATAGATAGTAATTAGATTTTGATTCGTCGTTATCGCATCGTCGTAGCCATTGAGAGTAGCAATATTTCGAGAACGAATTAAAAGGCATTGAATCGTTATGAGCAATTCACATTTCATAATAGACACCATTTTTTATCATTTCGAACCAATGGCGCACGAATAATGACTTGTGATAATTTGTTCGCTGGATAGGATCGCCACGTTATAATTTCTTCGCTAGTTAGGATCGCCATATAATAAATTGACATGGTCTGCGGATTCGTTAGAGCCGCCGAGTAACTATGGCCATTGAATTCGGTGGTAATTTAACACTACAGTCGTGTGGAATCTAAAATTATTTCACCTCTTGGTATTACACATCCACCTTTCAACTTCTTGTATTGATTTCAATCCCTAATTGAATTTAATTTCTCACGTTGGTTTCAAGTCACCTTTTTATCAATTCAAGTAAGTAATTGGAATTCTTTCAAGCTCACTCCACATTACTTTAATCCCAACCTAAGCAATTTTTATCCTGACAGCGGGGTTCCTTGCAATTACTTGCATTATTTTCAACCCAGCCCAACCCAAGCAAATTTCACTCCTGAGATTATCTGCAACACATTTTTAATTTTAGTTCTTTCCAATGGCACCCCTGGCTGATTTTTAATCCATTCGAAACCGACTTCACTCCAGACATGTTGCAAATCATTTTTCATGATTTAAATTATTTACAACTTTACACCTTCCATTGTTGTAACCCAACCCAAGCCAACTTCATGCTTGACGTTATTTGAAACGCATTTGTAATTCTATTATTTTTATTTCTAACCTTATTTCGGGCATAATTTTTAAACCAACCTAAGCCAACTTTACCCTTGACATTACTTAGATCTCCATTATTATTTCTAATATTCTTTGGATGGATTGGGAACATTACCTAGATATCTGCAAGAAGATGCATGTCTATGATATCTGTAATTGACTGTGATTCTGACTATCGTTGTACATATCTTCGTGTCCTAGTTTCAATGTCAACTTTCGTATATCAATTTCTCAGCGAGATTTGATGAAAAAAATATTTAAATAATACTCTCAAACAAGTAGGATATCATAAACTGTTTATAATTTACGAGTCCATTTGTTTGAATTGGGTTATACAATAGTATACTGTACAACGAGAGTAGATATGATGTCTATATTGCACGAGGATAAACTTTGTATGGGTAAGGCTAAATTATCCGAGGACGATATGGATATTCCATTCTAGTTTATCTTTTCTATTTTTCTATTGATGTTAATCACAGCTTAATAATGCCACTTTGATTCTAATTAAGAAGTAGTTGGCAAAAAGCACTAAAGCTGCGTATTAAACCTAGTCGTCAACCCAATCCACCCAAATGTGTATATTTTAATATTTACTATTTAGATAAATTTGGTCAATGCGATTATGAAACGACCATTTTTGTAATTTTGAACGTTTCGAAAAATTATTTTTCTGTTTATGACTTGGATTCATCCAACTGCAAAAAATCATAAATCATTTATTCTAGTTCATTTTACGATGATGTCGGTTTAAAATTTTTTTTGTTTTGAACATTATTTGATTTTTATAATTTTTTGCGTTTCGTTAATTTGTTTATTTAATATTTAATTTTTGGCAATTTTGGCAATATATTTCGTACAATTCATTAATATTTTAGAAGTATGTAAATGTGGAGGATACTGGACCCGAAAACAAAACGAAATTGCAAGAACATTGACGTAATGGCAAGAATAAAAATTTCTGTAAAGTTGATTATGATGAAAGTCATGATTTTCAAAAATAAAACAAATGCAAGAATACCTTGGGTAAAATAAAAAAAAATTCAATTATGTAAAGGTTGACAATTATTTAATTTTTTGCTTTGTCGAGTTTCAGAATTTTTGAATTTTTCTCATTGACATTATTGGAAGATTTTTGGGTTTTTAATGAATTTTTTAAACTGTAGAATTATCTCTTTTTTTTAACAATTTTAATATTTCGATGTTTGTTTTAGGTTAGAGTGTAGGGGTTGGATTTTTCTTAACGATTTTTTACTGATTTTTGGGAAGAAACGTGCAGTTGTTAAATACAGTTACAGTTTTTAAAGATAATAGCTTCCTTTTCTAAGTTTGCATAATTGTTCTGTATAAGACTTCCTTATTTATGTTTCCGTCACCAATCAAACTTTTTCGGTGTTAAAGTATCACTGCCCACGTGTGCAAGAATAGTGGCTCCAGAGGAGGGAAAATAATTCCGAATTAGGCAATTAAAAAAAATGGGGAATTTTGGTAATTTACGAAAAATTTTTTCAGATCTGTTGGCCTAAGTTTCATGCATTTTTTTGAGAGCTTGCAAAAGATCCCACGAATTACAAACAAATGTTTTTGTGTCCATCAATTTAACTTGTAGTTCGTTTCTCAAATCTCTCACATGATTTATCTTTAGGTTCTCTAATCTTTCCAACATCCACAAGAAATTCCCAAAAACAACATTATCTGAAGTATTAGAAAATAGTTTTAAATAATAAACAAAGAAGACAATAACACAACAAAAGTTCTTTATCTGGAGCTTCCAATTAAGCTCCAAATTAAATCCAGATGAATCTGCTATCAGAAATCCACAGCAATGCCACAAAGAACTCGAGAAATAGGATTTTAATGTATTTTGGTCGAGTGTATAGATTCATCAGTAAACGAAATTTTGCAACCACAGGTGCACAAAACTCAAAATTTACACCATGTCACGTTACTTCGAGAGCGAACAATAATAATTGAGTTCGTTTTCCAAACGGACAGGAAAATCATCCAAGATGTCAAAATTATCTTTAAATAAAATAATATCGTGAATGGTTAAACCATAAAAATGATACTCGCCTACAATGGGAACTCTACTATGACAATATGATGTATATATAAACCATAATGAATGAAATATAAAATGAATTATACCAATTCTGTTATAGGGAGTGGTGTATAATATTTCTACATATAATTAAAGACTTTGGATAAATATATAACGAATACAAAACGTCATATGATTTTTTTAACGTCATGGAAGCTTCATATTTTTTAGCTTTACGTACAAACTGGTGACGATTATTAAATATATAAAATGACGATTAAGCAAATAAACAACTAGAAATTTAAGTTCGTACGAAATAAGTCAAAAAACCACATATAGAAAATACTTTTAGATAACCAGCCATCAATTTGATAAAAAGGACAAATTTGTCAAGGAACAGAAATAATGACGTGACAATAAAAGAAAATAATGCCGTTCAAAGTCTAAGATAAAGGAAAGGGGACTAATAATTGTCTATTAGTCGACGTCGCAAGTACTTTCGGTCACGAACCGCACACTATTAGAACGTGTAATGGTGCACTTTGGAAGCTCGTCTGGTCATAGAAAGAATCTGTGCTCGCATGATGGAAGGAAACGTCGCATGCAATTACCCGCCTAGTGCCGCAAAGTCTTTGATGGCTTGCCACAGCAGACAGCCAAGAGGACCTTCAATGCTCGCAGTTGATGGGACGGAAATTCCAATATCTGCGCTACTGTGCGCCCTGATACGTTACATATTTCAGATATTCAAAATTGCGTCGGCCATTTATAAAAATATAAAACAAATCACGCCAAAGCCTGAATTATTCCCGTGTGGATAATCGGTGTTTATCGAAATGTTGTTTCGATACGAAACTAATTTATGTGTTTGTCACGGAACATTTTTCCCACTTTGATTAAATTATGGTACAATATTGTCAAAGCCGTAATAATTCCTGTAGACTTTACATTTTACTTTCCAATAAGTAATTAATTCCTACACACGCATACAAACCCGTAAATGATTAAAGACATTAAACAACTTTAACGGCCTTATAGTACTTTGTCGTCGTAAATACATTAAAAAGCGTAATAAAAGTCGCACGCTTAAAAACATGTTATAAACACGGAAATTTGTTGTCGAGACAATGTTTCACAAACTTTGGGGAATTTATTTAAACTGCCTAGGAGTATTACGTTACGTAAATCATAATTTTCTAACAATGACCGTACAGATGGTTAGTTAAAATGCCTGTAATCGGATTTTTAAACGCGGACCTCCGACATCTAAGGATGTTTATTGGACCTGTCATTAAAATTCTTCGTAAATCTGGCTGTGGGATCATGAGACCATTATTTTAGGGCCTCGCTTATGGGCTGTAATCAGCTCATAAAAAACGCATTAGCGCCCGTCGGTAGCGGACGGGGTGGCGTTTTGTACCGTTGATGCATTCCGTAAAGTGGCGATATATTTAGCAACATTAATAGTTTATTTCAATAGCTAAAACTTTTTTTTTGTAGTCGATTACGGCAAATTTAGATGATCAAGATTATCAAAGTTAAAGTGCTTATGCATGTTTAACGAGTGTATGTTGTGAACAGGTAAACTAGTTTGTGTTATACTTGCACCAAGTGTGTGCAATTTGTTGTTATTTGCAGTATTAGTTTCCACATAGAATTAATTTCCATAACTTGGTTATACATATTACATAATCAACAATAACGTTGTAAAGTTGGCCGATTAATCGCAACTGGGATAATGTTAATTAAATTTAAATTGTCAGCAAATTATTTGAATTACTAACGAAAAAAAACTAACGATAAAAAATTGTTGACAATCTCGAACCATAACAGGAAATATGGAATATTTCAAAACAAAGGACATTATTTAGATTCGTACTAATACCAAGCGAGTTAATCAATTCGCTCAGAAATTATTGTTGTGATGAATATTCCTGAAATGTATCAGTTTAGATATGCAAGTTGAGTGATTGCGAAGCCGCGTTTGTTAGAAAAGAATCGGTCATAACGAATCGGCAGATAACATCAAGGAATCGTCCAAACGGGCCATCGATCAGAACGCACAAAACGCGCCTATTTAATGGTTACCGCTGATGATAAATGCGAGCAACGCCGACACCACGCATTCGTGACGCGAGCTTTTCGCCCGTTGCCGAAACACACCAACGATACGTCTGCACTTAAACATTCAATTTACAACTTGCAGATTTAATTATTGAACACACGTCGTCGTTTAAGTGTTGCGAACGAGCACACCCTCGAATTTGAGTGATGCGTGACGCGGCGATTTTCGCCGGTAATCCTTTAGCGACGCGTCCCCGCGTCACCGCCGACAGTTTGACAAATGCTTTTCAATCAATGAAATCCGCCGGTTCACATATTGTCCGGATTTCCATACATTATTTATACACTTGCCGTACGATGCATATCAATGCGCGTCTGAGTTTATCTTCAATTTATATTCAGTCAGGTGTTTGTTTTGCTGGTTTCCATTGATTGCGGACTATTATGGATGATGATGCGTCAATTTATGCGAATTTATACGATTTTTCGAAGCTAAACGATGTATGCAAACGAATCCGGTGTGCGTTTATCGTCGACTTGCCCAAAGCGAAGAAACGATGAGCATAAATAAAAGGCTATAACAATTTTAAAACTAGACAACATTATTGGTATAAAATGTCAATATATATACAATGCCAATCCAAAAATCAATGTAAATAGAGGCTTGGAGGTGTTATAGAATTATACAGCTTTTTCACAAGTATTCTTGAAATATTGCGACACCTACCAGACGAAATTTGTTGATAAATAAATAATACTTATAGAACTGAATAATGGAATGAATAACGAGAACTAGCTTTGCAGACAATTGAATTATGTGCATCCTACGTGTAAAACATACATTGTATATAAAAGTAATTCTTAAAAATCGATTAAAACAATCGTTTGAATTTTGGAGATTTGGCGCAACCACTACTATCACAACAAATTGTCTGACATTCATATTAATTGAAATTATTATTTTCTTTTAACAGAACTTAATTGGTGTCAGGTTTATAAATTTTAAATGCCATCGTAGTTACCAAGTATAAGCTTTCTCGTCTGTAAATTTGAAATTTAATGGTCACTTTGATTGGTTGTGTTTGTTTTTTTTTTTCATTGACCATTCTGGTCTTGTTTATTAAAATTTTCTTTATGTTATCAATTCTTCAATTAACCAAAAATTATTGTTAAAGAATAGAAGGAAATTTTAAAATAAAACAATTCCGATTAAGTCGATAAAGAATATAAGGTTGAAGCAAAATAGTCAGCATACCGAGTGGACGTCATTTATACGATGTTAAGCGTGAGTGTGGTTGTAAGTTATGCAATATTGACGAAAAGTGCATAAGTTTGCCTCTTTCTATATGTAGTAAATATTTTAATTGATTACTTTGCATAAATCGGCGAAGGTATACCAAATGGTTTTCATTCTACTCAATAAAGAATTATTTAATACATATTCGTATTCAGTGGATCACATTTCGTCAATGATTGAGATCGGTGTGTGTGTGGTCTGTGTGTATCACATTAAAGATCTTAAATTACTTTGCACAATTACTAAGCACTATGCAAGGCGTAGTGCTTACATCGAAAAGCCTCTTACGCGCTGCCTAATTTGCACTCCTCGCTTTCTTTATACGTTCCACATTTATGTTAAACGATTACAGAACGTCAGCGATATTCTTTTGACCAAGATTTTTTGTTACATTATAATTTGCATATCCTATTTATTACTTTACATAATAACTTATTTCATAATTACGTCCTACATTATATTTTCCATATTCTATTGTCAGAGTATCTTAAATTTATTTGGTCGTATAGATTTAATCTGTCCCAAGTATTGTGAAAATTTCCACAAATATGACGTAGTTGAGGCATTTGAAGAATTAATTGATCATTTTTGACCAATTATATCGAATAATACTCACATAGAGTCTGGTGTTTGCTATAAAAGTAACTGACGTTGCTCTTGGATTCAGTAAGTTTACTAGAGCGAACTGTCCCTGTGCCCTGTCCATTGATTTCGTTAATTCATAACATAAAAACTATTGATGCTACATGATTAATGAAACGTCAAACTAAAGCTAACCCGAAAACTTCATAAAACGTAAATCGAAACGTACAAGACCCACTTTGAATTTTCTTCCTAACTGATATTGGTAGAGTTTTACAGAAAATTTAATTGATGAGTCATCTTATTGCTTTCGTCTGCATTAGTGGTTTCTCACTTCTTGTCTCATGCGTACCAAACATACAACTCACAAAAATTAACGTTTCATTTACATGCAATGTACTCCATGCAGATGTTTTATCGGTGGAAAATGGAATCTCGAACAAAAATTTATTCGGTTATCGTATCTCTCCAGTCGACATGAATATGACACGGATAAGTCCTTTCGAATCCGCCCGAACGCATGTTTATTGGACGCATCCACTCTCGAAAGGCACGAAACAAAAATCGGAACAGATAAAGGTGAGTGGCGATAAAAGCGAATCGAGGAGGTGAAGTGTCATCGTGATCGGAAACCGACGAGCTGATGGGGTGTCGTAGGGTGCGTGTCGCGGACCACGCGGGGTTGGTGTAGGTGCGGCTCGTCTCGCCCGTGGCGGCAATAAACCTTCGTCTGGCTACGTACAGTCGTTCGCCGATAAATGAAACGTGCTCCATAAAACCATTGACATTTGTTCCGAGTGTCGTCGCAACAATTCCAATTGTTGCGAGTGGACTTCTCGCGCGTCAAATGGTTGAGAACGATGTAACGTCGAAATTACAGTTTTGTGGTTCCTACATTTAAAATGCGAGGCACCATTTATAGTTTAAGATCGTAGGTTCTTACAGCCAGGAATAATGGGCCTAGAAATGTGACCTACATGCCCTGTTTTGAAATGAATTTCAACGAATATCTCCTTCAGTTACTCACATTTGCTGTTAAGTTCATCTCTCCCATTCTCATTCACATTCATTAATTAATGTCAATGTTTTCTTTTCAGTTGATTCACATACAGCATCCATTGCTATTGATTTCAAGTTTATAAATTTATCTCTTGCTCGATAGTTATCATAACCCAAGTCCTTTCATTCTTTATTCCATTACCCATTGCTTTGTCAAGTCGTTACAAAATTAGATTCCGAAATTTTTGATATTTTTAGTTTCGTATGTGAACCAAACCTGTTGGTGCTAGTCCAAGAAGAATTTTCTGACCACACGTATGAAATATAGTTCATCAAAGTTTGTTGCGGAGAAATAATTGCACACAAGTGAATATTTTTCACTTTGGATGATCCTGTATCGAATGATGTTTGTTTTATCAACAAATCATTGATTTTTTATAATATGTGAAAATAAGATAATAAATCTCAATTGATGCAAGAAGCTCGCAACATTTAAGTTTGACATCATTTTTTTATAAATACAGTCAGTCCTGGTAGGATCTCACAAGCCATTCGATGAAATGCCATGTAATTTCCCTACGGGATCGTTTCGGTGAAACGTACGACATGCGACATTAAAGACATTTTATGGATGCAATTAAAGAAAAATAAATTACGACCAGCATCAAAGCGACAGCCACCGGGAATACGTATCGTATGTGATGCGAATGTAATATGAATGTTTTTGACTACTTTTTACTTGAAAATATAAGTAAAATTGCAATATTGCAATCTAATTCGTGCAATTACAATTCAACTAAAATAAAAATAAAAGTTACGTATGGACTCCAAATGTTTAAATAATATGCCTATGCTTAAAAAATTATTTGATTTGATAAACCACACTAATTGTTATTTTGCTAATTTTTTAAATTTACTTTATATTTTGTATTCGAGTACTGGCCAACTGAATACTTCAATTTTTGTTTTTTTAAATTTCAAATATTCCATTTTGGTTTTAAAAATAGTTGCTTCATCGAGGGCGTCATAAAATACATCAACATGATTATAATTATAAAATAAAATCGACGACGATAACACAACAATAACGAATAAATTTACAACATTTTTTTATCATTTAATAATATTGTCGATAAGTTTAGGGTAAATTAATTATAAATCATAATTTTATCGAATGCTGCTACTGCCACGACTAATTAAATTATTCAGACCCTCAGGTACACCCAATTAGAGCCAAAGTGATCGGAAATTTACTAAAATGGTTCGGCGTAAAGTGCAGTATTAATTGACAGCAGCGCATGCATAAGACATTGAACACCAACGTTATTGCCTCTTAATATTTATGAATATGTAACATGCAAAATTTTATATAAATAACTGTGGGCGTTTCACGTGCTGTGTAAATACGGGAAAGTGGATTATCACATATCTAATGTTTTACGACGAATTTGGTCAGCGATAGTAATTTTGTAATGGTAATTATTAGCTACCGTTTCGCATTTTGCGGAAAATGAAAGGAAATTGTCTTGTAACTTTCCAACTTTTAACAATTATTTGGCGAAATTGTCTTTAATAATTGTACGACTTTCTTAGTTTGACGAAGATTGTTAAATTTTTAGTGTTTACTGGTGATTTGGAATTTTGCTCGCGATATTAATGATGAATTGTTGAACGTCACTCCGATTACAACAATTACTTTAGTCAAATTGGCAAAGAAATGCGTGTTATAGGCGATTCAAGGTACGATTGCAGCATCATATACAAGTGAGACAAAGGCTTTATGTTTGAATCCAGTTGAGTGCCTTTTTTAAAAATACAATCTTGTTATGTAGTTTTAGGGAATTTTATCGAAATTCTCGATGATATCTCACATTAAAATCTTAAAATATATAATATGTCTTTATGAAATTGTTGTACCGTTTTAGAAAGCGACGATAGCAACCAGAAAACATAATTTCATTTTATATTTATTAATGGCTGAGAAAAGTTGTGTTTTTTTACGAAACATGCAACAGACCAGAAGGATAAAAATAATTATGCTATAACTTATAATATATTTATGATAGAGTTTTAAATTATTTTTGTGCTAAAAAAACTTCACGAGCGATTAAAAAATCATAGTAGTAATATGAGCAAATAAAAATTCTTCACGTATCCACTCCGCAATACGGTTATTGTACAAACAACTGATGGTAAATAAAGTTTTACCTTTAAAAATACATTAATAATCGTTACGTCTATAAAAATTTCAACGTGGGCGCTATTATTGCCATTCAGCCACACATAAAGTTTTAGGTGAACTTTGAACACCTGCTAATAAAAATTTAATCATGTTCAAGCAGTGCTTATTTAAAAACTCACAAATCACAAAAGCACCTCAATACAACACAAAATATAAATTGGCACATGCAAGCACCAATCTATCAAAATCTAACGAAAACAATATAAACTGAATTCCATTAGGGGCGATAGATCGTTGGTAGCGTTCAGGGGGTTATATTTGAGACGTTATTAATTTTTATCAACCTGTTCATAGACAAAAATATGCAAATGTAAAAATGCTTGCAGTTTAGTTTGGTTTTGGGTTGAACTGGGTTGAGAATTGTTTGGTATTAAAAATATTGCATCTGAAGTCCAACCCAACCTAACCGAACCTGCTCGTGCATAATAATCACTCAATGTAAAAATGAAATGTTTATGATTTGGTTGGGTTTGGTTGAATTGCATTGTGCAGAATTGGATTGCATTGGGTAGAGTTGGATTGCATTGGGTAGAATTGGATTGTAATGGATTTAGTAGATCTTAAATATTTTTTATATGAAATTAAATTCAACACAACTAACAGTAAACAGAAAATACCAAAATGCAAAACTATTAGTTATTAGATTGGTTTTGGGTTGAATCATTAAGATATTTTCATAAATAGGATAGAGGGCATTAAGTACATATTATAAAGATCAGGTAAAAACCAATAGTTCCATCAACATCATCACTAAAATGTTTCTGGGTTTGTTTTATTCTTGCAAATCTTGACATTCATCAAAAGTTTATTTTTCACATTTTAAGTAATTTGAAAACGAAACGATTGTTTGCATTTATTGAAAATCTACATGTTTCGGAATTTTTTACTTTTTCGATTTGTTTTTTATTTTTTGCAAATTTTATGATATTCTCCGAATGTTTGTCATTTTAATTTTTTTTGCACAAATTTCACATATTGTCAACCGTTGACAATGCTAAGGTATTGCTTGAAAATATTTGCATTTTCCGAAAAGATACGTTTTTTTTTTAAATTGTCAATTTCAACTTCACCAAATATTTATTTGCTTCCGCGATGATTTTTAAGCACATTTGTGTTTGTTTTATTTTTGAAAATTATGATGTTCAACTTTTCCAAATCTTTATTGGTTCTAGCATTTTAGACAATTTGGAAACGTTTTTTTGATATTTTTTGTTTTTTTTTTACAAATTTTGATTTTGATTTTTGTACGATTTTGGCATTCTTATCAACTTTTAACAATTGTATTTCTTGAAAATATGCACTATTCTAAAATATATTTTTGTTGGGAAACCACTGTTTGGCAAAATGATGAAAAATGATGAAGATGAATTCATAAATTCGTTAAGACGATTTTAGGTTTTAATTCCAAAAAATATTCTTCATACAAGGAAGTTAAAGTTAACGTTTAGAAAAAACTATGGCATTGTGTTTGGCTCGTTAAAATGAAGGAGAGGAGAACACAAACATATTTAGACGATTTCCTGAGAGAAATATTTAGAAAAACTGTTGTAGTTGTTCAGTATCTTTGTTAGTAAAAATCAAGGCACTCATCAAGGTTGTTACAGCTTGTTATATTTTTATAATTTCGATAATGAAAAATGAAAGTTTGATTTTGTAAAAATAACTTTTAGTAAAATTGCACTTATATCACATATTTGAATTCAGAATAAAATGGATATCGACTGAAGTACTTAAATGTACAGCAGGGTAGTATAATTTTATTTAAATCTAACTAAAAATAAAAAAAAAGAAAATTATAAAATTACATTTAATTTATTAAATATTCCCAAAGTAAGTAGTTCATATTAAATGGGACGTTTTATTATTGGCTTATAGCTCTAAATATACAAATAAAATATATAAATATAGCAACTGGTTCAAGTCAAGCAGATATCGGAGTTTCATACAAACAGCAGTCATGCGAGTTAAGACCGCACGCCGTGCAACAAATAAAATACAGGTTGCATCTGTAAACATCATCCACAACGACCTAATAATTAGTTAATCTACACCACTTCTTGGGCACGATGAACACCACAATAAAATATATTTTCCGACCTCCGCCTAAAATTACATGAGACAATGAGACAGAGATTTTCAAAGATTTTGGAATGGTACAGATGTTAATATTTTACAAATTCATGGATAATTCTGTTTCACTGTTTTTACTATTATATGGCTATGGACAGTCAATAATTGATCTCAACAAACAAAATTTAATTCATTTAATGAAACGTGAAACATCCTCCAAAAGTAAAATAATATAAAATCATTTTAAATTCAAATCATTACATCGTGGAGTTAGTACCGCCAGTCGAAGAAAAAGAAATTTCTTAAGGGGAAATATTTTACCAATAAATTAATTGGGTTTAATTAAAATCATTTATCGTAATATACCCCATGATGGAATTTCTTTTTCTTCTATTGGCGTTATTTACTCCACAGTGAAATTATTCGAATTTAAAATTATTTTATGACATTTGTAAAATTTAAAGTTTTGAAAGCAAAATGTAACTGAATTTGTGGAGAAATGGATAAAGAAAATGTATCAGCCCATATTCAAAAAATTGGCAGAAGCTGCAATTCAAAATTTATTGCGAGAAAAGTCGTGCAATTGCGATTGGAAAGGATATGAATTAGTCAAAAAATGGGCTGCTGATAATGGAGTATCTACATATAATGAATATGTCTTGATAGCTTATTTTGAATAAAACTCGAAATACTTAACATCGCCAACGTTGTGGTCAACATACATTAAAAGTAACATTAAACTAGAGAAATACACGAAATTAATAAATGGAATTATTCCGGCGATCAGGGTCGGTAAGTCACTGGTACCAATCTAATTGAACGAGAAAAAGGACTTACCGCAATATAAATTACCATTTATTAAATCCTTATAGACCATATGTTATGCCTTATTTTCCCTCACTTCTTTTTCTGTCTATAAATATATTTTTTGTTTGTTAATTAGAACTTTTGTATAAAACACGCAAAAAGTTGTATAAAACGCATTTTGTTTTAATTTTCATTCTTTTACATTTTGCAACTACTTTTATAACCTTCAATCACGTGAAATAAAATATTTCCATTTCACGAGCATGTCCAAATTTGTATTTAATTTGTTATACAAAATACAGGTGAACCTGCTACGAAGTTTTCCAATATATATGATAATATTGGACGAGGTTATATTTCCCATGTCCCTAGAATACTGCAACTAACTATACCCATATCGAACAATTAAAGGCAACGCCAAACATTTCGAAGTTATGCAGAAACAAATTTAACCTGGACGGGGACTGCACCAAGGAATCAACATATCTAAGGGATAGCTGGAGAAAACATTTAATTGGGATCTGGAGGGACGATAAATATAAAGGATTTAAAGGCAAACAAATGGATTGAAAAAAATATCACTGACGTCTATTGACAACGTTTATTGTGAGATCATCGTAAAATCATAATTGCCAAAAAAATTAAAAGTTCTTAGTTACCCCAAAAATTTTTGCATTGTCAATAAAAACCAAAAATTATTTAGTGTCAAAATTTTCATATGTATCTAAATAGGTTGCGAATGATATTAACGCCATTTAAAGCCAGATATCAAATGACTGTGTTTGTTAAGGTGATTTAGATAGCTGGCAAGCCGTACCAGTACGTGTATTGTATGCAAATATGAGTACTTGCCATGAGCTTTTAAGCATATAATTTTAAACTATTGGATAATCAAAATATTCTCATATCCATTCGAAAAATAACAGTATTGACGTAATTTGTATGCACAAAATTAGGACATGCGGTATGTGTCGGGTACACAGAACGATAAAAAACATTCGCCTGATGTATGCAACTGTAACTGTTCACGATGCGACATAATTACCACGTTCGTGCAATTTGTGAATTGTAGGCCTCACTTTGTATGATTGCATGTTCAGAATCACCAGCAGTAAATAACGTACTTTTTTCCAAAACCTGCAGACATCCGTGTGCTAACAACTCGCGGCCTTATCTGCTTTTCGACAACTCTATATTAAATAGAGAAAGCAACACGAACGTGAAAGCTCGTACTGCGATTTCGTTTAAATCGCGCTTAAAATCTAATTTCGTACTTCCTTATTTTACGATGTCCCCGGTGGTTTACTCCTGGCGGGAGCAAAGTGCAGCGTGCATGCCTTTGTCAATATGAATGATGGCGTCAATGGCGTGCATGGATTCCCAGGAGTCGGATCTTGGACCTGGAACTCCCGGGAGGACAATTCGTCTGATTAGATCAGTGCAGTAATGCGTTTCTGTATAATGAGAGGCACTTCTGTTTTGGCAGGCATAACACATGCTGTGTGTTATCTTACGTTCGTTTATTAAACTCGTGAGTAAGCAAGAATTAATCGGCGTATGTTTTTAACTATTTAAATTAATAATTATTTTGCATTACTAATATTTTGATTATATCTTGCATACAAAATTTTATCGTGGACAATAAATTACCAGAAAATTAAAATTGTAAATAAATAAAATTCGTAATGTATTGTTTTCGACATACATTCAAATTAAAACAAAATGTTCGTTTGCTAGTTAGTCATTATGTAAATTAATTTTAATAATTAATAAATGTGATCATTTGAATTGATTTATTAATATTTCCATCTATGCAAATAAAATAAATTGTCTACTGCCGTATGCACTTCCCATATATTGCTACAAATGGGAAACAAAACAGAATGGTGATAATAATTATTATTCGATGTGTTTCAGTAACTCGTTAATAATAAATGTTTTAGACTTATTGGATACGCTGCTGTGCACGAGGAAATGATTATTTATTATAATGCACGTAATTGCAGTTACATTAAATAACATTTATGCGGTGACGTAATCGCAGTTACATACGAACACAAAGGGCTCATTCGTCATGAGGTTAGTGGAGTCATTTAGATTGCCAAATAATGACATTAAAAAATTATATATGTCTATGAGACTTTAAATAATTTTAATCCCAGCACTTGACTTGTTTGGTTTGAGACTCGATTGTTTCGTTTAGTGGGACATATAAATGCAAAATTGATCTCAATTAATTTTTAAGCTGACGTGCAGTTTTGTTGACAACCGATTACAGACTGCTCCTAGCGTTTCGCTGCTGTAGTTAGAAAATAGTAATAACATTTCACGTCGAATTCATCATTTATTTCCAAGAGTAAAAACTTTTGTATCGGATGTCGTCCCATTGATACGTTTCCAGTTTCCGGAAGCAAAAAACTTATTTTCATATCAACTTTCGGGAAAAAAACAAAAACGAACAACTGCCGCATAATGTATCGGAAAAGTTGCGCAAAAAGTTCCGTCACGGAAGCGGCGTCGATCGATTCGGGGGAGGGAGCAACAACAAATAAGTTCTCAATAGTCTCCGGAGAGAAAAGTAACCGTTGCTTTGTACGTTTTAACTTACAAGTGCGCTCGGACGGGTATATTAAACATTCAACGGCGAAACTTCGAGAGAAATATTAAACCAAATTGGCGAAATGGGTGTAAAGAGCCAAACATATTTCCACTTTGCGCCACTTTTCGTTCTCCCGGAAACTTTTAATAAGGACGAAAATAAAAGACGCCGGAATATTAAAAGTTTCATAATTGATTTTCGACGAATGAAATGTTTTTTCCCGAGGAGAATTCGGGGACGGGAATGACAGGCAATTTTGTCACCGGGAGTTGGATTATTTTGAGTTTTCTGTGCGGAAAAGTTCGGGATTTGTTGAAATTTAATTAACCGAAAAAGGTAGCAATTAAATATTTGATGATATTAGGGCAGAAACTAAGTTTATGATAATGTAATGTACGAAATTAAAACATCATATGGAGAACAACAATCTAATAGGCCGTTAGATTAGCTCAGTGAACTTGGTGTGACGATATTATTAATTACAAAATTTTGGGTACCACTTGGTGCTTGTAAGTACGATTGAAACATTGTAAGACTTGACGCTAGAAATTGTTTGTTGGGTAGTCACTTCCACCAACATGTGCACAAATAAAACTAATACAAAACTCCACGTATTTCTTACCTAAATGTAATTATGGTTAATTAAATATAACAATTTGAACACAAAGCTAATACCATACAAATATCGTTGACATCTAGTGGACGAATTTATTGGTGGGACATAACTCCGAATGATGAAAAAAAAATAATTCTGTAGCATAACTATTAATCTAGCACGTCATGTCAAAGACATTACCATGTGAAAATTCTATTTGTGACTCCAGGGCGTATCATCGTTATTAAATAGCACCTTGCAGTAGATTGAGCCCGAACTACAAACTCGTGCATTATTAATTCTTCTTTGTATCCTCGTGAATCATCTCGAACACTCCCCATAAAAAGTTGGCTGCTTTTAGTTGATTTCTCATCATATTAATAATTTATTTAATATAATACACTTATATCACTCTCCGAGTTTTACATAAAAATGATTTACTCACTAACTCGTAGCATTTACGATACTCGTAATGTTAAAGTTGAATTTATTTAATAATTGTGACCTAAATGTAAATCACATAGTGCTCGAATCTTAACTTCCTAAGTTGTAACTGTATCGCAAGTCTAATTTGTCTGTAAGTTGTAAAAGTAAACAAAGTCACGTTGAATTAATATTGGCTGGTTATGTCAAATGTGAACAGGCCAGGTCGTACCTCGCGACTTGTCAGCGAATCTTTTCTACTATTTTACGTTTATATCTGTATTTCTTTATGTCTTAATGTTAACGTCTTAACGTTTTCTACATTTGTAAATTTATGTGTGGTAGTCTTGATTTTAGTTACATCTAGAAAATATTTTGCTATTTTTTTCAAAATATTTTTTTCTCATTTCATACTCGCAATAATGCCTTCATCAGAGAGGCACATATCTTATTTTCAATTGTGCAATATAGGTTCTATGGTAATAGCTTTGTAGCGCTCATTGATATCTGTAAAAAATAACTCCACTGAGTAGTTGTGCAGGGGTAACATAGAGGATTATTTATTTGATTTCAGATATTTTGTCGTTCAAAAAATCTAACAGTCGTCCTGCTGGTGTTGTTATGTTGTCCTTGCTCGGTCCAATTACTCTTTTTGCCACATCCTTGAAGAGGCAAATCGTCGACTCCAAAGTTCCTTAACCTTATCAATTTTCCACAATTTTACTTGGAAGGCAATACCACATATTGACTCTATCCCTATAGTGTTTTTATATGCAACGTTTCCCAGTTAAGCTACTAATTTTAGGCTTAAGCAGATGATGGATGTCATAGTACTAATGATCAGTTCTTAAGGAGGAAGTACGAAATCCGTACACATCAACGAAAAAACATTGCACTTGCCCACCTAGATGCGTTGGCTTCTGTGGCATTAGACTTTTGAACATTTTCCGGCGTAGCTTTGTTGAAATGGTGGGCAACAAGCAAAATAAAATAATATGGGAAAATTAATTTATTAACCAACGATAATAATTTAATTTAAGAAATGAACTATTACGTTCGGTAATTGGCAGATACATCAAAACAGAAATACAGTTTCTAAAATGTCTTCAGTGTAGCTGCACTTAGCAGTTACATAGCAGTGATGAGAAAAAAGAACGTAACTAGCTGCAAGGGATATTAATGAGGAAAACAAAGAATTACGAATTGTCGCATCTTCACGATAACCAAAACACGTGCTTTCCCTCTAATAGCAATTTTTAGACTGAAGACCTTTAGAATCGACAACACTAAAACGATTTGTAGATTTCAATGCATAATTTGTAATGAATGTCTCTCATGTCCTTGCTTGACATCTTGACATGAGAGACAAACAACAACAAATAATAATCGTTGTACTTGATGTCAAAAATGCCAAATTTTGACTACAATTTTCAATGCATTATATCTACACTTAGATTAAAATGTTCGCAGTGCTTTTTACAAGACTATACTAGATGCACGAAATATTCTCATTTTGATAAATGTGCAAAGACACTAAGCGTGAATTTTACATGTTTTTCTAATTAAATCGCCTAAAACCTTAATTAAATACATTGAAATTACTTAATTTTAAGTTATTTTCAATCAAACGTAGGACGCGTTCACAAGGTTTTGAAGACATTTTTCGTTAAGTGATTCAAAATTATACATTTGCACTCCACCATGTCTAACAGACATTTGACGTACAACATTTTTTGGTATTACTTACCCTAACTAGTGCATTGTTATTACTTTTCGAAGAAATAGAAGAAATTCGAAAATTTAACGAGTACAAATATTTGCAAGAAACTTTGTGAATTTTTCAATGTGAGTGAGGAAGTTGTGGGGAGTAATGTTCAGCTTATGAGCCAGTCAAATTAGATTAAAACTATTGCTTCCATTTTCTGATGTCATTTTTAAACTGATAACATTTTCAAATATAAACAATATCTACACTTTTACAATGTATTTCAACATTTCCATATTTTTTAAAAATCAAAGCACCTGTAACACTAATTAAATATCTGGAAAACTTATATATATTTTTTTTTTAAATTGTGTACAAGAAATTTGGACATTTTGGCGAAATTACTTTAATTTAAGGCACAAATTGTGAAAATAATCTTTTTATTATTATTTATTTACCACTCGATGTTAATGCGATATTAAAATGTGAACATGTATTTTATTTGAATACTTGGAACAGGAGAATTTGTGTTGAAGTGGTCAGAAAACAACCAAAGGAGTTAAACAACGCAGTATATCTTGGGATGTAAAACGAAATTAACCCTCAAAATTAAAAATACTTGACTTGCTTCAAGTTAATGGAACATAGCCACCTATATGTTACATCATTTCGATGGTGGTTGCTACATAGTTGTCTACATATTTCTAGTTTTCTCTCAAAACCCAACGAACATAAACAAGTATCACTTCCACCCTGCGGCTATTGTAGTAAATTTTACCCCACAAACGAGCCGCGAGTGAAATAAAATCGCTCGGAACTGACAATAATTTTACATTCTTGCATAAAAATGCTTGAATGGTTAAAAACTATAAAAAACCAAGTTGAATTTGCAAGCAAGAAACGTCATTAAATTTTTAATACTTTAATATTTCGAGGAAGGTGTTGGGAAAGAGGGGTAGGGGTGGATTTACTGGAAAAATTGAAGGAGAATAGAGATAAGGGAACGAAAAGGACGAGGTCAAAAGGCAGAAAGGAAGGTGGGAGAAACCTAGAAGGGAACCAGGAACAAAATCGAGTTCATACCATAATATCTAGTTTAGCGACCATAAACTAATATGACTCGAGCAACTAGATCTTAAATTGGGCGATAACCAATGCTGAGAAATTGACTACTGATTACCAAAGATAATCAAAATGGCGTTTTTAAAAATCGTATTTTAAAATCTACATATTTCCTAATAACACAAACAATTACGAAAAACGCGTAAGCAGTTCAGTAGTTTCCAATGACTGTGATTTGAGTCTAAGATTACGTAGAAGAATAAAAACATCACTTTATTGACAGCTTTTTCTCAGCTAAGACGTAGCATATGAATCGTTCATAGTACATACTGGCAATAAAAAGGACAATAATAAATTATGCAGACACAAATTAGTATGTACGCAATTATACACAATGCACGGGAAAATATATGTAAATACAAATGGATTGTTCTCGCCGGCAATAAATAACAATATTACCTATTCATTCAAGTTAATGGTCGACGTTTAATAATTAAAATGCCTTGATTGAAAAGCATTCTACGGCGGCCGGCAGAAGCTTTGAGAAGATTAAACATTATAATTCCATAATTTATTACACAGCTTTTATTGGCTGTTGGTCGCTGTAAAGAATAATCAATTGCTTTGAGGATTTCACATATACGTTTACAGGCCTTATTACACAGGTAGAAATAATGAGAGTATAATGTAACGGTAGAAGTAAAATGACTGGCAGAATGAAGTTGGAAACTACGCCATTAAAAAGTTATCGAGTCTTTGTTAGAAGTCATTAAGAGTAGTCTATGTGATAGGTACAAAGTATATTATTTAATCTAATTATATAGTCACTTTAATATAATTCTTAAAATGTCTTTGAACATTTGACAAATATGTGCTGTGTAATTTACGGTACTGACAAATAATACAAGCTACGTATTTTGTATTATTTTGTTAAAGATTAAATTGTGAGTATCCAACTTTGTAATCCAAGACGATTAAGTAACAAAGGTCATTTTTTCAAATATCAACCGTACACCGCATTTGTCATTAATCAAGTCTTGACATCAGATCTAACCAGTTCTTATAATTACTCCAACTTCCCGATCATAAAGATCTTATCGTAAAATACCGGTCGACATTGCCGTTTTTTAACATAATATTTTACAGCAATTATACGCTATCTAGATGTTTGGGGTGAAATGGAGACGAAAAGAATGTGTGTTAGATGTCAAAGGTTAATTAAGTTGATTTATGGGGCACGTTGGCGTTCGAAAGAAGTAATTTTACCCGGTCAGCGATGATCTAATCCCTTCGCGTTCGATTACGAACGCGGCAATTAATTTAATTAATATAGTTCATGACTCCGGAGTCACGGCTAATAGTCGTAAGTCCGCGCCAGCTGTTGGACGGATTAAACAACGCAACAATAAAGTAATTGGCGTGAATGAAATATGTACCATTTCGAGTAGTCCGTTTAAGTAAAACTCCGCTCGTTTTCCGTATAATTTAGTAACCTCGCTTCGAGTACGTAAAATCTCCGTTTCTGCGCCATTCATCAACCTAAAGGACGCCTCGGCTCAAGGAACTTGAAATCTCGTTTGAATTTATCGTCATAATATTATAACGTTTACAATAATCTCGTCTTTGTGGATCGGGAACGCGAGGCGGACGATAATGCGCGTTCGTTCCGGAGTTCCGGCGGGTGATGGAAGTCGACGTTTCTTCTGAATGTACAGGACGTCGTTCGACATGTGTGATTTAATGTCGCGAAAGTGCAAGAGCAACAAAGCTGGGTAATTAACGTTCGTGCGCAAGCCACGTCACAGGAGTGCGAAATCATGTCCGATCTACATTTCAGAAAGTTTAAGCATATACAGAACTTGTATAAGAATTTATGTTACGACCAACGCATAAAATTTTATTACCTATTATAAGTTTAAACCAAGTTTGCATGTTCGAAATCGTGGCAATAAAAATCTAATGATTTGATCACTATTGATTTTACGATTAAATATTGACCACGTTTAAAAAATTAGAAATAAGAAAAAAAATATTTCCAGTAGTAGTGCAATATTCCACTTAAATTTAATGCGTAGTGGAAATTCAAATCCAAGTAATTATGGTTTGAAAGGTCAGAAAAGTTCGAGCAGGTTTAACAGACCCATGTCGCGAAACATTTTGCCCATCTCTTTCGACCCTGTACAAGAGCCATTAAACGTACTCGTTCCATAGCACTACAGAACAATGAGTTATTTCCGAGTATGAACGGAAGTTTTCTAAAACGGTTAAAAGCACGGCACATTCTTCAAAAATATTAGCTCGCATACCTGTATAAAATATAAGGGCTACTATTTAATATGATACTGAGTAGCGTAAATTTCAATCATAATGCTTTTATTGGTTCGGGTTGGATTGGATTGGAATGGGTTGGGTTGGGTTAAGACAATTTGACCATATAATATGGTCATTACTTTACGTTTTGAACTTTGGGCGATACTGATTTGAAATTACCTATCGCAATTAATTAAAATGTCCAAAACGATTTAATTGCAAAATGCACGTGTCCCACGCACGTGAATTTTGTAATTAAGTCGTTGTAATAGGATCTGAACTTGCACGCGAAATTTTCTCATGTAAAACAGCATCCACATAATTATAAGTAGATCCACACCAGCACATGCCCATTATTAAAAATGCCGATGGTATTTAAATTTAAAAATAAAACCATAAAAGCGACCTAAGCTATTTATATCAAACTTAGATATGATATTATAAAATAGTCGTTAAAACGTTTCTGGAAACGAGTTACACAAAAGCAAAACAATTTTTAACAAAATTAATAAATAATTAAGGAATTGAATATATAGCTGTCTCTTGAGGAAAATAAAGCAGAACTATATAAAGTCTCATCAAGAACTAAGCAAAGGCGATGAGGAACGAAGAAGCGTATGTTTGTTTCGATACGAGGCAGACATAGAATAATGAGAGTTCCTGCGGAATATTTGATTATGTTTACTTTGAATAACGAGCTATGTTTTATATATAGAGCAGGATTATTGAACAAATAAGAACAACGGATATTAAGCACGTTTGGGCTGGAATTTTTAACCATTATTGGATAAGGAGGGTTTAATAGTGATCCAAATATCAAAATCAAGATGATTTTGTATCATCCAACTGATTACCCAGTGGACAGAAGTGTAGTTATCGAATATTTAATTGTCACACACTTTCTGATTTAGATTAATACCTTTCTTATAATTCAAATTATAAGAAAAGCTGTAAAATGGACAAAATGGCTTTCATGTTCATGTTTAATTGTGCTTTATTCAATTCATTTGTGGTATACAAGACACTGACATCCAGCAGCAAAGAAAATTGTCTGGTTTTTTTTTCAAGTTGCAACAAACTGGATTGAGAATATGTTAATTCAGAAAGTTCTTGAAATGCAATCATTGTAGTCTCTGGTGAATACGCACCAATTAGACATTCAGGAAACGCGAGGCAGCATATACGTTGCAGAGGAAAAAAGACGTTGGAAAATGTTTTGAAGACTGTCATATTAAAAAAAATACTAGAACTAAAATTATAATTTTTAAAAATGAATAAACGAACTAGTTTTTAATTTGGATTGATTTTCTTGAACTTCTAATGTAAGAAATAAAAGTGAACCCTGCCTCAAATTGAGTCGCCATTCAATCTTAGTTGGATTGAAATTGGCCAAAAAATTGATAAAAGAAATATTTATATCAGCGTTGTCATCTATATTTTCTGCATTTTCGATTTTTTTTCGCATTTGAAGCAAAATCAGGTATATTTGAATGTTCGACATTTTTTTTTAATTTCAAAAAATTTTAAATTTATCTACCTTAGCCAATATTGAAAATGTTGACAACATTTTACAGTATTTTTCAATATATTAACAAATTTTTACAATTTTTTACGTGCCTACGAATTTATACAATTTTTTCAAAATGTTGATAAAAAAGTTAATATTTGTGTGTCTTAGACATTCTTGGCGATGTGGGCAAATTTTAATATTTTTTCAAATTTGTTTCTAAATATTCAGACGAAAACTTGATCTTTTTGACATTCTTGATAATGTCGATCAATTTTCCGTTTTTTTTTTCAAAATGATGAAAACGAAAATTTGATATTTCTACATCGAAGATATTATTTACAACGTTGCCAATTGTTCAGAATGTAGAAACAGAATCTGATGTTTATGTATCTTAGACAATATTTTTCAATATTTAACAATTTCTTTACATGGATATGAATTTTCCCAAATTTTCAAAATGGTGAAACGGAAACTTGATATTTTGATATCGTAGGCTCTTAACAGTGTTGATAAAATTCAGACCATTTTTTTCCGTTTTACATTTTATAGAATTTCTTTGACAACTTATAAGACAAATTATAATAAGAAATAGTGTACCCCCTAAAATGAAGTGACCATTTAATTTTAGTTTGATTGAGAAGCGATGTCGAACTTTACAGAAATTCTATTTCTTTGGCATTTAAGTAATTTTCATGTTATGCTAAACTTGATGTTTTAATATATTGTAATTTTTTTGGTCTATGCGCAATTTCAAATTTTTTCGCCTTTTTTATAAATGTGGTCCAATTTTTGCTTTAATTTTCACACGCGTTGTGTTTTCTCTTAAAAAAGGATATACGCTTGAAAATTTACTTTTTTTAATTTTGAATAATTTCTACATTTCTTCAAATGTATAATTTTTTCAACATGTTTAAATTAATAATAATTAATGAAATTTTATTAATATTTTATTTTATCATTTTATCGTAGAGAAACAAAAAAATATATTAAAAAAAATCTAAAAATCAAGAAATCAATTTTGTCTTAGTTTAAAACCCTTGGCTAATATAAAATATAATCGGCCTTCGCCTATACATCACGTTGTGCATTGGCTTTAGCAGTAGCAGTGCTATGTAAAGAAAGCTCCCCACAGTGCCCTACATGGTAAAGATTTGTCAACGTTCAGCAAAGTATTAACAAGACAAAACAATAGCAAATAGAACTATAAATTTAATATTTTGTCTTGCCTTCATTAGCTTCAGTATCTAAAACGAATATAGCTAATTCACAATTTCACAATCGAAAAATCCGGTTTTATTAGTTTTCTGGCTTGATTGTTACTTGTACAACCCAGACGATTAAATGAAAATTATTGCAATTTTGTGAATTTTTAAAAATGAAAAACAAATTAGGCATATTTTTGCATAATTTACATAACTTCGTCTTTCCGTCCATTTTTTTATATTCAGTGTTAAAGTTTTCAATCAAAAATATCAAAAACCGTGCTTTTTGAAAATATGCAAAATGGGACGATTCAAAATTCGATTCCCTTTTCATCACAAAAGACAACTTGTGTGCAGAAATTGTTATGTCAAGCAATGTATTCCAAAGCAAAACTCACCATTGCCTCCTTGAGGACCACGAGAGCATCTTGAGCGAAGATGCGCGTGGTCGTCCTGATCCTGCTTCAAATAAATGGAAATACATTTTTGCTAAATTATTTTTGACCATTTGATGACAAAGCAAAACTGACCATTGCCTCCTTGACTCCTGATCCTGCTGTTCAAATAAATGGAAAGACATTTTTGCAAAATTATTTTTGACCATTTGATGACATTCATCGTAACGAAATTTCTACTCTTTGACAATTCTGTGACGTACAAACGACCACATTTTTGTGTTCGATGTACAAATTCCTTTTGGGTATGCTCAACAATGGTTTTCAGTAACCTGGAGAATTTTAACGGTCCCAGATCGAAAACGATCAATTTCTAGCTACACATTTTTAAAGCATTTAAATCAACCAAAAATGCACAACTTGCCACAATTCATGATCAAGATGTGGTATCATTTAAGAAGATTAAATGGAATTTTACTGTAATACAACCAAACATGTATAACTACTAATTACGAGTATCGTGACATATTATATTTTATTTATTTATTTTTATTTATTTATCTAAGATGCGCAGAACGTGGCCATTAATGGCACCAGAATCTAGCAGTATTGATATTTATTAACGTTTTTCGAATGCGATTCGCGACTAGATTTGGTTGTTGAAGTTGGATGCGTTCATCAGATGCTACCTCGTCCAACAACTGTAGATCGTGCACGAACTGGATTAGTCTTCACCTTCTGCCTTTTTCTTGGGTTTGTAATTCCGAACGAGTAATTGCACCTGGCCGAACATTTCTACAAATTATGATCCCTCTGGATATGCATGGCCGAATATTAGTATTGGTCTCAGAGTCCAATACTCCAACTCAACGTGTTGTTGCGAGTTACAATGGAATACACACAATGAAATGCTCACAGACGCAATCGTTTATAACGAAATCACTTGTCTTTTAATTAATTATCTTACCCCGGTACTGAATTTGAACAGCTTAATATTTCCATTCACAACGTTAGCCTCTAATTCGTCATCTGTATTTGTTGAGCTAACTTTACTTCTAACGTATTGTTTTAATTCAAACGTTGAACATACCTCCGTCCCGTTCTATTGTAGTACCAGATGATAAATTTTACTGAGTTGCAAGAAAATTAGATTTGACGACAATTTCAGGAATTGATGCGTTACTCAAAAAAAATAATAATTGGGCCATCCCGTTAAGCAGTTACTCATTTATTTTGTTATCGTTTAACTAATAGCTATTAATTATTAAATTCGACTGCTTCTACACCGAGGACGAGTTATCTCGTCTTCGTTTATAAATTAATAAGTCGTTCGATAATTTCAACATCCTTCCCGAAGATTACGCTTTAGACAAAGCTCTCTGTCTGAATTGTGTATTGAATCAAAGACAAAGAGCAGTTTGAGTAGTGTGGATACTATGATGCAATTTTGTATTAGTGGAAGTGAATTTTTGTGACAAGGAGTAATATGAGTTAGGGGGAAAGACTATGGCGATTAAACCATTCATTAACTATTTAAAGTTTAGGAGGGGCATAACTGCCTTACAAGTACGTCATCGGATATCCTATTTCGTGAAGAATTTCAAAATTTAGGTTAGCGTGTCTGAAATTCTAATAAACTATTAATTAAAAAACGATTAATTAATGCATAAGAAAATATTTAAGTTGACAATATAATAGTTGAAATATTCAAAAATATCACGTTACTTTCCAATCCTAAGTGCCTATAACTTCGTCGCATTCGTTCACAGTTCCTAAAGTGTTAAAACTCACACACGCCGTAGACATTTCAGTCTAGAATATTTATATTAAACACCATTAGGTTAAAATCTAGGTCACATTATTCCTGTGATAAAACAGTCACGCAAATGCGCCTTAAATCATACGGACCCGCGCATAAATAAAATAATCCCCGTGTTAATTATATCTGTATTTAAATTTATGTAACGCGTCGAACGCGCAGCGTTTCTGCGGAGTATCGAGTTCGCCGAGCGCATTAAGTCCAATAGAAAGTGGTTCTGTTTCAGGTTTTAATTACTTTCAGCACTTATTCCGCCGCGTAAGATTGTCGAGCGCGGCCGCGGGGCATCCGCGCACAAAAGACGCCACGGACAAAGACGGTTATGTGAAATTGTACTCGTAAATCGTTCTCGGAATGCGCGAAATGCCGGCTAATTATATTTGTATGTGTAGCGGTCGCAGTTCGAATAAAAGCGCAAAGCGACGCAAAATAAATATTAAGGTGAAATTAATGGACGGGGTTTTACGCTTTCGGAAATTAATTTTTCATTGGATGCGAACTTTACACGCCGATGGGATTTTGATGCAAATTATCGCCGGTGATGGTTTATAATGCTGGAGAATTTATTTAAATTTATTTTCACGTAGGACGTGCAAAGTAAAATAATCGTTCGTTGAGACGTCGTTATTTAAAATTGTAAGATAACATAAATTGTTGACGATGTGTCAAAAAATCTGCACGCTCTTAATGAAAGGTGAAACCTACGTAATATAAAATGTGATTTAACGCCCAAAATTAAATTAAAATAGTTTCGCAGCGGTGCAGGAAACAATGACCAACATCCCTCGTACGTAATAAAATGTCACATGGGCTTTAGTAACCGACTGCCGACACGAACCTAACTTGACGTGGCTATTGGAGGGGTGTATTCTTTTCCTAATTCAAAGAGGGATATGAGTCAGGTCCCGCTTTGTCCATTTATCACATAACTTTACATACTGCTGTGCCTCTGAGCGCGCGGTCTCACAGTAAATAGCAGCCCCCTCATCGTGTTGCATTACTGTTAACATATGCGATTTTCCCGACTATTTTCTGATGTCTTTTGCATTAAGCTGCCCCATTGTGAAAGACACGTGACTCATAGCGATCTCCGCAAGGACCGTATTTAATCGCGGTCCCCGAAACAGCAAAAATATTGATTACGAGGTCTTCGCAAGTTAGTGACGAATGCAATTTTCACTTTGGTGCGTTACGTTGAATTGTGGCTCGAACGGAGCGACTAAATTCGATATTAACTTCCTTCCGCGGTGAGTCATTTAATAAATGCATAAACTCAGCATGGGACTGATTAGAATTAATCTTGGATTTCTTCACACACACCCTCTTTACTGTTAGTCCCAGTTGGTTTCTGATTTCGTGACTGGTATTTATTTTCCGTTCAAACAAGTTATTGACCTTTCATCTTTGAGCATTATACGAAAATCACTATTAGTTTAAAGGAAGTAATAAATTGTGTTTGGACGATTTCAGTTGTTTAGATTATCGAAATACAAATTCTCAAATATTTTCGATATCGATTTGAAAAACAATTAAATATAATTTTTTCGGGTTATAAATTGTAGAATATTAACAAAAATAAAATCTTACGTAAGCAATACTAAATTATATATAAAAAAAACATACGACATTATTTAAGCAAGTCTCCCTTGTTTCCGATGTAAATCCATGCCGCCCAATACAACATCACACCAACATAAATCTAACTTCAAAGAAGTCGAACGTGTTATCGAGTGCCGTACGACATAAACCAAATGAGATAGTAGCGTCCACTCCAAAGTCAAAATAGGAGTTAGCGGACCAAGTTCGATGTAGGGGACAGCGAATGGGCGGACCGGAAGGACGACAGTGAGGCGTATTCAGGTTTCCCGGCGCCGCTGTTGCGCGTCCATCACGCGACACGACATCCACATGTTTATGGGGCAACTTCGGAAAACGATACCCTTTGATAAACCGTCTGAATATTTAAGGAAAAGTTTCGAGCCGTATATGTGCTTTTATGGACCGGGCGGCGTCTGTGTAAGTACCTCGTCTTTATTACCTTCTCGGGCCCCTAGGGGCTGGTACGTCGCGCGTTGGCAAGTCGAGTCGTTTTGAAGGGAAACTGAACGGTTTCGAAAGGACGGCCGTATCAATGAGTAATTTCGATTATAAAGTCGGTTTCGTACGGGCGGATATAAAGTTATCGTTTATCGTACCCCCTATTATTTAATTGGTGTCGTAAATAAGGAGGACGTGGGTATTTTCCAATAAAACGGCTGGCCCACGAAATATAAATGTTTATGGATTTTGTATAAATTGGATATCTGTGGTATTTCATCGTGAATATGAAAACATGTTTTGACAAAAGATGCATACATATGTAATGTTAATATAATAATCAAAACAATGAGGCACAAACAAGGAAAGGAAAAACCTTAACTCAAATCATAAACAAAAAAACGATTACGAAAATAGATTATAAAGAGATGAATGTACTTCTTGCATTTTTTGTAAAAATAAATAAAACAATATAAATTTACCTAATTAACTAATAAATTTAGTAATATCAGTACACTGAACCCGCTGACGTTTAAAATACTACTATAATAAAATTGTTAATTGAAACTCGCAAATTACTCAAAAGTGACTCTTAGGACTCATGGCTACGTTATAAAAATATGATTTTAATAACTTCGAACGCCAGATTTAACAAACATATATAGTCGATATGAGGACAAGTCCTATTTATGATTAGACATTCAATGAAAATTCACTAGAAGTGGAAATATTATTTCAAAAATAATGCAAGAAGTTTTGACAACGTATTACATCAGGGTTTTAATGTAAATGTGTGACAAGTTGTAAAAATATCATCAATATATGCAAATTATTGTAAGAGGAAATCTAAATTTGAATTATTTATGCAATGTGAATACTTTGGACGACGTAAGTATTAGTCTACTAACAACTGTAAAAGAAATTCTAATAAACAATGGTGAAACGTTAACCAAGTGTTCTAATTTTAATTTAGTAACGTTTATATTGATTTAGTTACTAAACTATACACTAAGCTAAAATAATGTATTAGTTTAGCATCTTATGGTAAATTTAGGCCAAATAGCAAACACGTAGTAAGGCAAGTAAAGTCCTGGTAGTTGCCGTGGCTGTCAAATGTAGCTAACCTGTACGGACGTATTCTCGGAACGTTCGTGATCTGACGGGAACTATCGAGTAGTTTGCAGAAAAAGTATACAGTTCACTACCGACCACGGCAGATTTTTATTATAATTTTGACCTAAATTGCTGCGTTTGCATTAGAATATAATTTTAATTTTTTTTTAGTTTCATCAGCCATTATTTTCTTCATTAATTTACTTTATAATCGTGTTTGGTTCATTTCTATTAAAATTTATCACAGAGTCGTTCATGTAAAAGTTAATGCTATGAACATGTTAAATAACTTTTGGTTGAAAGGTGCCAATATCATCATAAAAAATGGCACAAAAAATGTTAAACATCATGAAAAATTGTCACTGAATTATCACAGAAAAGTTATAAATTGTAAAAATGAATAAGTCGAATATAAATTGAAACTGGCCAAGGTGTAAAAAATTGCGAAAAATTGTAAAATCATTGAAAATCGTAAAAAATCGAAAATGTCGTTATAAATGGTCAAAACATAGAAAGTTGAACATAAATCTTGTATAAAGATCGTAAAAAGTAGTGTTATTCGTAAAAAATCTAAATTTAAAAAAATGTTAAAATTTCTAAAAATCGTTAAAATCGTGGGATGAAATTATAAAAAAGTCGAAAATAAACATTAAATGACCGTTAAAACCATAAATATCGTAAAAGTCGAGAAAACTTGCAATTCTTAATCACTCGAAACATCAAAAAACAAATCAAAATTAAAACCGTAAGACATAATTGTCGACGAAAATCTTTATAAGTCGAATTATACGAATTAAAAACAAAAACGTTAGCATTAATGAAAAACGTTTTAAATCCTAATTTATAAATAGCAATTGTCATTAAAAATCGAAAAAATCGTTGTAAATAGTAAAATCTGGAAACACCATTACTTTTAAAAATCGTTATATGTAATTTATATTGCAACATAAGACTAACACGTATAATTTGATAAAATAATTATCAAAGGTGGTTGGGTTCAGTTGAGATCAGGTGGGTTCTGTTGATCGGAGCCTCGTCCGAAATCGGTGGAACGTAATCGATTTACAAAATTGTCTAACAAAATGACTCAATAACAAAAATAACATTCAAATGTAATGGATTGCGAAATTCTAGTTTGGTTGGGACATGTGGGGTCAATTATTAGTCATACGAATTAATGAAATGTATTCGACGTTTATTTATAGTCATTAACGTAGTCTTGCAAAATGATTCAATAGTAAAAAAAAACTATCCAGTGCAGTGATTGCTACAAATCCAAGTTTTTTGCGCTCGGTTGGGCTCACTTGGTCGGAGCTTCGTCCGAAATCGGTATTAATGAAACGACAACGACAAATAAAATTTTCGTGTTGAAATTTTTTCGTTCACAATCAATTTATTCTACGTTCGACGAGCATAATTAGATTTAGAGCGTATCAATGGCGTAATAGTAAATGCAATATAAATTTTACATGTTTGCATTTCTGCCATCGAAAATGTATCGTATGTTGTGGCAACAAATCAGCTGATAAATTTTAATTACGCATTGACTATGAAAAGCGTAATAGTGATCGCATTTTTTTGCTTTAACTTTGTAGTATGGCTTTGTTCTAATTTTGACATTGTTGCCAATTTTGAATTTCTGTAACTTTTTTGCCATTCCGACAATTTTCATATTGTTTGTAACTTTTGACAAGTTGGTTAATTTCGTGAATGTTGATGTAACGTTTTGACAATTTTTGATTTTGTTCACAACTTCGACTGTTTTGACATTTATTTCAGTTTTGAGAATTGTCCAATTTGTGAGTGTTGAACATTTTGAAATTGTCATGATTGACGTGTGCATTAGATTTTTAGGTCAAAAATATTTTTTCTGTTACTGTGGCCAACTTACGAAGTGCTCCAAATGAGCTGCTAAATTTTATACTTTGACTACAAACGACGTATATATTTTCCATCGCATATTGACAGTCATATAACCGCATACTTCATAATAGTTATCGTAATAGGATTTTACATAGTGTATATCTTTCTTTAACTATCTCCAATTTATCCAGTGATAGGTATGTATACGTATGTGTGTTTGTGTGTGTGAGGGGAGGGGGGCTTTCGCGTCCTAACTATTGAAGCTTAGATTATGACAATTTATATAAAGTGAGGAAAACACCTTCATGTGAAAGTAATATCTCAACCGGAAGTTAACGTTTATGCCTGTCACATTTTCCATACCTCGAAACGATACGAGTTATTGAAAAAATGGTTCTTATAAAAGTTAAAGATATTGAAATTGTTGTTTCGAAAAATTAACTACTTCACCAGTTTGCCAGAAATGCATTTCAGTATAAGAAGCTTCAGCAAACCTGTGAATTTTTTCCATATGGATTTAGGCAATTTTTTACATTTTTGGTAACTTTGCACTTCTGCCAAATATGTCTCCTTATCGCATTTGGATTAGTATTTTAAATGAGATTTTTAAGACGTGAACTATTTTCTTTGATTTCTGTTATATGACCAATAAATTTATGCTGTGTTTATACATCGATAATCTTTTTTGCGATTTTTACAAAATTAAGAACGTTTCCTGTCTATAAGATGTAATTAAATCATTGTAAAAAGGGATTGTGAACCTTTTGATGTACGTATCAAATAATATTTGCATTTGAAACTTATATTCAAAATGTTGCATTTTTTATTTAAATCCAAAGATAGGATAGTTAGCTATTGTTGCTAATCTGTCATATGATGATTTCAATGAATGAGTGTGGATGATTCATTATGAAATGTTTTTTAAAGTACAAAAAGACTCTCAAAAAATTAAAATTCAATAAACACGCTCAACACTCATGGGAAAATTTATAATAATAAAATATCCTAATGTATTACGTCGTATAATAAAATAAAAATAAACGTTAACTTTAAGATCGAACTCGAAAATTAATGTCACAAAGTTTGTTGGATACTAAATGATGCGGGAGCACTAAAATCAACCCCTACGAACAAATCGAACAATTTAATTACAAATACGGGTCTCTAAATCGTATGTAATGCTTTAAAACGTGCGATTTGTTGAAAAGCAGTTATTTCAGGAAAACTAATTTTAAAACATCCCAAATGGATTGCTCTAAATATAAATAGATTACATAAGAGCAAATGAAATGATGTTGGTGCAATTAACTAGATAATTAAGCGATTAGGATTTGAAAAGCCATCGGTGGGGGTAAAAACTTGTTTCCATTTCGACCGATTATTGTCGAGAATTCACTACGCCGTGAATAGATTTTATATGATTTTTGTATACGTATGTACATACAGGATGTGTTAGTCGGTAAACCTAAGTACGAGCAAGTATCATTAAGTAAAAATAACCGTAATTATAATCATTTGAATCGATGGACGACAATAACATTCTCCAGGCTTTTAATAATTTGTTGCTTTTCTATGAATAATTATTTTTGTGTATTTAAATAAAAGTTAATATTTTCTTATGAATCGTTTTTAATTGTATTTATAAACCATTAATTCGGATCTGACAAAATGTTATTACATGATCGTTAACAATTTTATATTTATTTATATTTCTTGCCAGAACTTCCCCTTCATAACAATATATATGAGGTCCCCATCAAAAATAGCACTTACGCCATTCTCAAGTAGGTAGAACTCTCTAGGAACGAGTCGACGATTTTGCCTGCTACTAAATTACAATTCTACGAGTTCATTGCATATATACATATATACATTAATATTCTAGTTATTTCGTGGTAATTGTGAAATAATGTAATTAAATGTTGCACCTGTATTAATTTTGTTTAATCTTGTGGACGATTTCACTCAAGCTAATTATATATATGAACGTAATGTGTTTTGACACCACGACATTTAAAATTTATTTAGCAATTAACGCGCTACTAAAAATAATATTCTGGCCTACTAAACAGTATAACTAATCTCACAAATATCCTCCGGCTTATATTTAGAATCGTGCGAGCAATAGAAATTTGCGTTTACTTTCTCCGCCGATTTATGCGTGCACGCAGTTGAAAAACTAGTTTCCAAAAGACCTGAAACCGATGGCGGCGGCCATTCGTACCAATCCGCAGTTACAACAACCATAAAGAATAACGGCATCGATATCGCGTAAATCGCGGAATAAAATTTATATTGTTTTGAATCCCGTCCGTGCAACTGAAGTATCTCATTTATGCCCTTTATCGGGAGCGGCAGCGCGGCTCCGTCGCAGGAAAATAAGAGAAAACGCGGATAACAGCGATTTCAATTATTGCGAAAATATCTAGCAACGGCCGACATAAAATAGTTCGTCGTCGTAAAACGGAATATTCTAGTTCGCTCGTTCGACTCCTATGGTGACCCAATCGAACACAGCCGGCATTCTTCGAGCAGCGAACACTGTGTTTTCAGTCCGCTGGCTGTAATAGACCGGGGCGCAATTACCGATAAAAAATGAAACTTGGCGTTCGATTTATTTGTTCAGTTGGGCGATTTTCGTTCGGAATGAAACGCGATTCGGTCGGTTCGTAACTGAGAGCGATCGCAAATGATAAATTAGACAAAAGCGGAAAATATTTTTTTAGCAACCAGGGAGATTTTAATTTAATGCAATGAAAATAAGAAATACTTGTCATCACAATAATTAACTTTTTAAATTTGAATAAAATAAATCACGAACAAGTTACAAATAACTCGCAAACTAAAATGACATTATTTCCCACGTCGAACTTTTTTAGTATATTTCTTAACGATTTCTAACTGGAATAAAAATATAAAAATGTTAAAAAAAAAATCCAACAGTTCCACTTCATTCCTATCAAGAAGATTTTCATTAATGCTTGCTTACGATATATTTACTACATTTACGCTAAAGGTCGTTTCATAGGAAAAAATTCACAAAAAACAATAATTTCATTCTATTGAAGTCGAGGTACGCACATGTGTAACGCGGCGCTTCTCAAAACTTTTTTCCGGATACCACTTGACGTCGATTAATTCATTTATATAATCACGTGTAACACCCTGTATTTATGCCCGCCGTTATCGACTTTGAAATTTGATTTTCGAGACGCGAGCAGTTAAATAATAAATTTATTAAAATAATTATCGGGCTCTGACCGTTTGAGACACGCTGGCACATCTTGAACGATTTCCGAGAAGTGTCGGTACCTGCAATCGTTCAATGTGAAGTAAAAACAACGGGGTGAGGATTTCATTCATAATTGTGTTCATTGCGGTTTTTACGCGTGTACGTGTGGTTAACTAAAAATATTTTTCCACGAATAGTTGAGATTGATTTCATTCATATTTAGCCGGCGCTTATAATTTCCAAGAAAAACCAGTGCACATCGTCCGTCCTCGTAAAACGGCCTTGCTATTTTTTACTACAATTTTTTTTACGTGAAGGTCGTTCCGGTTCCAAGAATCGTCGAGGTTTATTTCATTCATTAATATATTCACACGACGCAATGGATTATGAATGAAATAAATTGGTGCTTCTAATTAATCATTTTTAATTGTTTTTTTTATAAAAATTTTATGATTAGGTTATTTACGCTATTTTTAATTAATTTCTTATATAAACTTTGATTTTTGATTGATTCAATTGGAAATTGAAAATGCAATAGAAGTATTTTCGCATAAATGTCATACTTTATTTATTTATATTTATATGTTTATTACTTGCTAATGAACTTCTAAAACAAAACCCCTTTTTTATTTAACAGAGGATTCGCTGCCGAAGAACATCGAAGAACATCGATGAAACATCTTTATTGTAGCTTTGTGCTAAAATAGGAGTTAAAAGATTACAAACAAATTGTAAAAAAATGAAGAGTTAAAATCCTTGTAATTTTTGTCCCGTGAATATCTTCCAATGTATATAATTGGGACAATTACCGGTGGCGTAGGTTTTTGTGTCGTAAAAAGCTGCAGTATAGATCGACGGAACGAAATATTTTCAATTCATTTCATGCATTTTCATTCTTATTTACCGTATAGCACGGATTAAATTTAGGACTACTAGCAAATGAAAATGAAGGAAATGAAATAAGCATATAGTTAGATAAACAGATCCAATGAGAACGACAAACTCGACCGAACCCAGCCCCAATAAAATTGGTGACCAGCCCCAACCTCAATACTGAGAAGAAAGGGCATTTCATTGGCCAAGGAGAAAAAATATAAGTGCAATGGAGCAAACAAAGTATCCGAACGTGTTCATATCTCAAGAGCCCTGAATATGCTTCCCATATTTTCTAAACGATTGGAGGAATTACTAATTAAAATCATCATCGAAAGTGAAAAACTAATTTAAGACAATGCGTTTGAATTTGTACAGAAGTACTCCACCATTGACGTGCATAGGAGAAGTGATGAATAGAGAAAGTATATGCGCAGCGCAAGGGACGAAGGACTGATATGGGAAACTACATAAAATCTTGCCCAGCAGATTACCATCAAAACAAGTTGTGCTGAATGCCCAGGCGTTAGAATAATAGAAGAAGAATCTTGTTCTCTAGCTTTAACTTGGACTTTCGTCCAAGAGGTCAACGTATCTGTTGGAGTTTAACTTTTATTTCAGTCTTTTTCTAAGTGGTGTGGTATCCACATTAGTTTTGAGTCAAGTATTAGACCCAAGTATTTTATTTTTTACTGGTAGATGAATGCTATGTACCAGTAAAAATAAATGAAGTTAAATACTTGGGTCTAATCCTTGACTCAAACGCAACCTGGAAACCACACATAACTTAGAAGAAAACTCAAACGAAACTTAAACGTCAACAGATGCATTGGCTTCTTGGCCGATAGTCCAAATTAAAGGTAGATAACAAGATTCTTCTTTAAAAATGCACCATCAAGTCTGTATGGACTTATGGAATTCTGTTGTAGGGTTACGCTAACCATACAAACATTAAAATTATCCAACACGTTCAATATACAATCTTGGGCATAATTGTGTGTGCGCCATGATTCGTAAGAAATAAAACAAAACATGGTGATCTACGTATTCTTACGGTT
Source organism: Geotrupes spiniger (assembly GCA_959613385.1). NCBI lineage: Eukaryota > Metazoa > Arthropoda > Insecta > Coleoptera > Geotrupidae > Geotrupes > Geotrupes spiniger. The sequence continues at coordinate 10,093,190 of OY390735.1, read as the reverse complement.
GAAGAGGAAATCCGAGCCATGAGCATCAACTATTTTATAAGATTACCAGGATGACCCACCCCTCGAATTAATTTCAATTAACAAATCTTATTATTGTTCCACACACCAGAATAATAAAGAAAAAAGTTTCCGCAATATTACAATGCTACCAACAATAAAGATTTTGCAGTCTTAAACAAAATATGACTGTTATGTATATATAAAAGATATCGAAGGAGGAGTGTCCTAGAATATATACCACGCTGTACACCGGTGAAGAAATGAATAAAAAACAATACGGAGATTTGAGACGACATTGCTATGCTTCCACCTGGAAAGGAGCAAAGGCCAGAGCTATCAGTAAAAATATGGATATAACCTAACCATACATGATCACTTATAGAAAAGAATACATAAATTAGGGTAAATGATGAAATGGTCGGCGATATATCTGGGCATGAATTAAAAATATTTCATTGGAAGGAGTAAAGAAGAATGAAACGAAACGGCTTAGATGGCAAGCTCAAGATGTGAGGAAACTCATACTGAAGTCGATGTATCGACGCGTAGGGGTGCGCTGTTGAATTCAGAAATTTGAAAATAATGTATTAAGAGACATAGCAGCCCTGTGGCTTGTCAGGCATACATAAGGGCATCCCCAAGGACTTTAACTTTCGTTTTGTGAAGTACAAGATTAAGAAGTTAATCAGCAAACACGAAAGCACATACTTCACAACCACATCAACATCGAAGCACAGTAACTCCTCGATAATAACAGTAGCCTCACACGACTTTACTACAGACGCCATTTAGTGAACGATTAGTTTCTTTGAGACGTAGTAGCCTCATGGTTTATCAATCATAACTAATGTTTATTAAGAGTCAAAGAGAGAAGGTTGAATTTGTTGGACAGCTTCAAATTGGATTTCCAGATCTACGTGACCACAAAAGACAAATTAAAAAGCAGAAGAGGCAAGAAGGTGATTTGAAAATTATTTCAGAATATCAGCAGAAAAAGAAGGAAGAGTTAACATTACAAACAAGTGAATTTACTTCTTCCGAAGAACCTTGAGATTCTTGCAGATTCCACGTGATGATTTCGATGTCCCTTCTATTTCAAGAACAAGACATTACAATACATTATAATTGTGCAATGTTGCATTGCGAAGTATTAGGTATGGTGTCGGTCTACGTGCTACAGCTGCTTTTTTGGATGCTGGATTAATTACAGAAGGTGATATGTGACTTGTGGCTGATCACAATAAAGTAAAAAGGGCACAAGAAAAAGTTATAAAATAACTTGATGAAGATTTTCATGATCGATGCCAAACGGGCAAGATTCAATGCATCATCTTTGATGGACGCAAAAATTCAATAACTTTCAAGTATTGTGAAAGAAGAGCATTACACTGTTTGTAGTGAGCCATGTGGAAGGTATCTTTGCCATTTTACTACAGAGAAAGACTTAAAGAAAAAAACCTGCTGAAGTTATTGCTAACCATCTTGTCGATTTATTAAAGAAAAACAGCATTGGTAAAAGTTAGCAGGCTATTGGTGGTGACTAAATCAATGTAAACACTGGTCGCCAAGGAGGAGTCATGCATTGGGTTGAGGCAAAACTGAATTATAAACTCATCTGGCTGGTTTGTATTCTTCATTCTAATGAGTTGGATGGAAAAACTTTGTCTCCATTGAATGACGATATTGTCAAATATCTCTCTACAGATCAGCCTTATGGTTACAGGATAACTCAGGCCATAAGGACTGGTGTATTTTCAACTGATCTGGCACTATTAGAAATTGGTCCAGTAACACTTTCGGTGGTTAACAACGCATATGGGTTTTAAAACATAGCCTTAAAGGCAATAAGTTGAAGACGTTACAACTTCTTGTGGAATACATTGTTGGCGTTTACTATCCCTGCTGGTTTAAAATTAAATCGAATTATCTTGGGTGGAAGGACTTCGCCACATTCTTCTTCAATTGAAGCTCCTAAGATCTCACAAGAAGGCAGTTGGCGATACTGTTTTTCCAACAATCCAGCGTTCATCGTGATGGTCGAAATGGTGCTTCAGACACTTTTATGCTCGGATGACCAAGAAGAAAGTATTGCAAGGGTCGAGAAGATAATTGAATTAAGGGATGATGATTATGATACACTAGGAGATTTATCTGTTTGGCCTAGGATAACACTGGCAGTAAATTTAAACGCAACTTCCCTTTTAGAACTAATAGACTAGTCAGATAAAGTAAAAGTATATGAACCTCCACTTACGTATAAAGTTGAAATACTAGAAATAAACAGTTTGTTGAAGAGCCAATGCAAGTTCCAAAATGGCCATATCATGGACAGTCCATAGAGAGGTGTGTGAAGCAAGTAATACAGGCTTCAGGCAAAGTGTAAACTCAGATAAATAATTTTAAATGGCGTCTTGCTAAATTTACAAAAAAAATCCGTTAATAGGCAATCGATAACGGTCTAGTGAAAAGTTAACGAATTCAATTAATAACAAATTAATCCCAAGTCATCGTTGGTCGCTTTCGTCACATTTTAGAAATTAAATTAGATACTAAACTACATCGCCCATAAAAACTTTTATATTAAAAGCAGAAACGAAAAGCTGCGATGAAGAATACTACCTTCCGCGATTCGCACCAGCCGGGAGTTTATTACCTGATAAAAGAGCCATCAACCGCCTTTTAATTTGCGACCGCAGATGTCGCAGCTATCGATTTAATAAAACTTAATAAAGCCACCTATTACAATCGTGCGCCGTCTTCTCGGACACGACAATCAATAGCCGCGCCGCGCCAAACAACCAACATTTTATGAAGCACGGAAAATTATTATTATCGGGCGAGAAGCAAATGCGAAAAAAATTTAAGCACCGGATTAAGAACCAACAGAAAGACCATCGCCGACAAATAGCTCCATTAGCACTCAATTCCGAGCCGCGCCGAGCACTCGAAACTTTCGACACAATTTGTAAAAGTTCCCGCAAAAAGTCCGAATCAATTCCGTTTATTGGACGTCGCCGAGTTTCTTCGCGAGCGTCTCCCTCGCTCATTTGAAATTCAAGAACGCTGTAATTTATATGTAGGCTCTTACCAGCCATTTATTCAGAAATACGTTAGAGTCGCTCGATATGCGAATTTACAATTCAGAGTAACGCAGATTTGGTTATCGCGTTTGTTTCTTTTGCGGATGCTGTCTGAAGGAGCAAAAATAAGATTCCTACGAACTGGAATGTTAATTTCGGCACAGATTTTACTTTCAATTTCGCATAGGAGTATGTTCTTCCAAGAAATGGGCCATGTTTACTATGCAATAATATCAGTAATTCCAAGACAATGGGTGAGAGTAGTATATTGATGACATTGATACGACAACATAAAAATATCTTGTAGTCCGTTTTAGACTAACAATGTATTTTCACTTCTTACTGGATTAATAATTACAATCCATTACATTACAGTCCTAATTTTATCTAATGTTTTTCTAGGACTAGGACCTTAACGCAGACAAGTAACGCACTTCTTCCTACTATGCAAATATTTTTATTAATTTTTTTCATTGAACAAATTTGTAAAGTATTTTGTGTGAAAATCAAGACAATAACATCACGAACATAAATAAAAAATCTTGGTCGTTTGATCGTGACGTTAATGTTTACGTAATTGCATTAGTTTGATGAGGGACTCCGAGTGGAGATCGTGCAAAATTTGCAGGATGTGCCTCAAAATAAATTCGCGTTTATCTCGTGGCTCCGAAAACTTCCATTGTTATTTGCTAACAGAAATAAAAAGCTCGGAAATGTTTTATTCGTACTTCATCCGTGCTCGCAAAACGTAACAGTAAAATGTATTTATTTGCACGGAGCATGTACGCGGCCGTAAAACCATAAAACCGAGTTTACTGTCACGAATGGGGAAATTTATTAAGTTTATTGTCTTTGTATTAAGGAAGAGACGCTTTAAATTTCGCGCATTAAAAATATGGCGCAGTTAAGTCGAGATTGCAGCAATGGTAATAAGCTCCGGCAAATTTCATTTGGACGCGTTCCGCGCCGTTTTTACGCCGCACTCGAACGCGCTTTTATTGCCGAAAGCACAACGCAACACTTTTATATCATCCCATTCAGTCGACTAGACGCGATATACGACTGGTGTGTCAACTCGTATTTTCGACGATTCGAATAAACGACGTAAATGACTTGTAGGTATTGTCGAACGTCGACTGCAGGAGACGCGCATCAATGGAATACGTGCAACGGTAAAATTCACAATTTGTTTCGGCGAACGCGAAACACGGACGTGTGAATGCGGCAGTTTAAATTTAAATTAAATCACCGATAAAGAAAATTGAGTGTTTACGATTGCATTTGGGATGCGAAATGGTCGAGTGTACACAAATCTATTTGTTTTCAATTTATATCGAACGGGGCGTCGATTTAGTTATTTGCGTATTTGTTTAGCGCCAATTTTCATTTATTGAAAATTATGAAAAACAATGAATATTTGTAGCACCGATATTTTGATAGAAACGCATTTTCACATTTTATTTACATTCACTAAAATGCATACGAATATAGATAGTCATCACTCGGATTAGGGTTGAGTAGATGGGCGTATCGTCCGAATTATAATGTAAAGTAAGAAAGAAGAGCAGACCCACCTAGGCAGTCTTCACAAAAGGTGTATTATAAAGATGTGCACATAAAGTTGAGTGTAACTTCGTCTATTTCTGTGAGTTGCGCTGAATGGTGATGAGGCACATCTTGGAAATGAACACTATGGCAAATGCAAAGTCGGTGAAATAGTGTTGACTACCTTTTGTTGTGTATTATTTGGTACCTATTGTATTGTTATGTATATTGTTGTATGGCAGTCACGTTTGTGTTATCTGTGACAAATGGGTTCTGTAGACCCCCCATATGGTGTTGGGATCATTGACTGGTCTTTTAGCCAGAATCGAATACTAAGCTCTGAGTCTTTTGCTTACGATGCTAGGTCTGGTTTCCGAGGAGCCCCGACCTGTTCCTTAGACCCAGTGATTCTGGAACTGTATGTCCAGAAGGCAAGGTCTGCTAATATCCAAATCTGCCTGCCTAGCAATGCTCACATATAATCCCTGGGTACGGCATGGGTCCCGACAGCCACTAGTTCTCCTGTAACTCCACAGGTAGAATGCCCAGTAGGGCAAGTATGCAATTACAGCAGCATTAATTAACAAGCGAATATATCTGGTAAATGGTAAAGGTGATATAACATGACAGGTTCAACGATAGATACTCGTGGCAGGGAGAGACCTGGCGTGTCCCCGAAAGGGGTTCTGCAAGTATCTCGATGGTTTCCTTCTTAAGCTGTAAAAGGTGCTGTTGATATTTTCACTCGGTACAATGTATATGTGTGTTACTTGGGAATCTTCTGTCAATGAGTGGTTGCAGGACTGTCATATAATGCAAATAAAATGCTTTTTTATTGAATATGATATCGAATTAATGATAAACGGTAAGATGACAATTATTCTTTTGCAACCCTTTGATTATTAATATTAGTCAAGTAATCGAAATAACGCTTACCCAACATATTAAAATTGTTTCCATGTTTAAATGCTACAGATTGGGCACAACTGAAGAATAACTAAGTGATTATACATTAATTACCCATTTGACTTATTGAGTCTCTGCATGTGAGTCTAAACCAGGGAGCATATCCAAAAATGTCGATGAAGTCGAACTCGATCTTCAACGTGCAACAATACCAACAGTTTTAGATGAAAAATTGTTTAAATAGCAAAAGATGCTTAATCATCAAATTTACAAAATTGTTAAAACTGCCAAGAATATCTATAATGCAAAAATTTTGATTTTGATTTGGATACTAACAAAATTGCACAAATGTCATAGATTTTTCAACTTATAGCGTTTCGACATTAAATGACTATTGCATGAAAGTAGTCTAATTTTGTATCAAATATATGGTCAACCATATGCTCTTTTACCTACAAATATACAAATTCGGTCAAAATGACGTCGAATTGGCCAAACTCCGAACAGTCAGAATACAAAACGTAATAAATTTCAAAATTGTCATAATTGTAATTGCCATAAGTGCAAACATTACCTACAACACAGCCCTAAAAACCACACAAGGGTCAAAATGAACAAAAAACGTAATAAATAGTATTTTGTTTTTGGCTTTTGGGCCGAAGTGAATATTGAACCAATGTTGACAGTCGTCTATTTAATTTCGTATAAAATGTAATCCCAAATGTAAGTCCCAATACAAATCTAAAAAGTTTGAAGATTGTCATAATTGCTGAAAATGTTAATATTGTAACAATTGCGAAAATGGTTAAAAATTAGAATATTCTAAAAATTGGGCTAGATGTCAAAATTAATAAAATGAAATGAAATGGGCAAATTTGTACAAAATAGTTGCGAATTGTCAAATATTAAATAATGCATGTCAATAATGAACGTACTTGGCATTCGCATAGGCTACACCCCACAGCTAATATTGTGATCACGTGACAGTACAGAGGGAATAAAAAAAAATAATATACGAAAGTGTCAGAAATGATCAAAATTATGAAGAATTCCAAAACTAATAATTTACAAAAAATTGCTAATGATGCGAAAATTGTCCAAAACCGCAAAATTGTAAACAATTTAAAAATTGCCTAATACGTAGAATATTACAAATATGTCAATGATCGAAGCCTACATTAATAAATATGACAACACATAAGAAAATGTCAAATGTCGCAAATACAAAAATGTTAAAATTATCAAAAATTCAAAATTGCCGAGAATACAAAAATGTTCAAAATGGAAATTTGTCAAAAGTGGTAAAATTATCTAAAAGTTGTATTAAAATTTGAAAAGGATCAAAATTGTCAAAAGGTTAAACTTTTTTTGAAAATGTTACAAAAATTTGAACTTTCGCTACATATTTGTGACATAGCAAGATTTCAATCAAAGACCAAATGGTATAATTGTTCAAAAACTATATGCAAATCACAATTACAAAGTTGTAATTAGTTTCATTCTGATGGTTAAGAAGGCCTATAAATAATTAGGCAACGCTGGTCTACTACTAACAATCTCTAATTTCAAGAGTTATCCCCCCCCCCCTCAATTTCAATTTATACAGATACAGAATCGGCCGCCACAGCTGGTGAAGGAAAAAAGAGAGCCATAGATAGACGACAGAATTTTTCAATATTATCGGTTGAAAGGTACAGTAGTGGTTTGAGACGATCGAGGAACAAGTGGAAATTTTTGATATTTGGGGATAAATTTTTAAAATTTTTTTTGTGAAGCTCAAATAAGCAATCTGGCGGCACATTTTCATATTGAAAAATGTCAAGCTAGGTACTAGAATGCATTGAAAAAAATTTCAAAGCAAAAGTACAATTTTAGCACCTAAATTATCAACAGTGGAATCAATTGAATTTCGCTAGATTGACAACAATGGGTTGTAACGAAGAAAATTTTTCAATTTGATTTATTTTTCGATTTGTTTAGAATTTTTGAAGAGAGAAAAGATGTCTATAACTTTAATAAACAATATCAGAGTGACAATGAGGGATGGATGGCCAAAATTTCAAAGAATAAATGTTACGTTGTTGACAAGTTAAATACATCAAGGTGATAATACGAAACCAAATGTTAAAACTCGGAGGGGTGGATATGGCCACAAGGAAAAGTAAATGACAAAGTAATCGGTACACATCTAAGAATTATAAAACGAACTAATTTTGGAGAAGGTGGTTGCAGAAAATAATAGACTGGATGTAGCTGGGAACTGAAGATCTTTTTTATAAAGCAAAAAAATATTGGGAGGGTATACCAACGTCTGCTGGAGCTCGTCGCTCTATGTGTATCGATTACTTATCTAGGAGTAATTCTATACTAATTAATTGTACTTGATGCAGTTCATATTTATATTCGGAAATAGCTTACGTTGCAATTTAGTTGCGTATTTGTTTTGATGCGAACGCAATAAACGTTTTGGTTTCCGTATCGCGATCTGTGCAATATCCTTGATATACTTATTGGACATTAAGTTTTATACAAGGGTTCGATGTAATTGTATATAACCTAGTTATTACCGCACACCTCCTAAGTAATGGAAAGAACAAAATCTCACATTCATGTGTGGACTTTTCGTACTATAATCATTTTATCAATTATGGAAATTGTTCCTGTACCACACTTATGGATGTTATATCTATTCACCTTACTGTGTCTTTCGTATGGTACAACTTCGTTCCATTTCTGTGCACTGGCTACTTTTATTGTCACATTTGGTGGTTCCTCACTAACTGCTTTATATGGGCGTTTAAATTTGCCCTAAATTTCTGTTCTAGCTAATAGCTTATCATTAAACTTATTTATACATTTATACATTTCCTATGTAATGTCTCTTTCGGTTTCTTTTAAGTTTGATTAAGTCGATTTTGCATATGTCTGCGCAGATTGTATTCTAAATCCAAGTTTCTCATGATAATCTAAATAAATTGGTTTTGTGCTATTCAAAATATTGCTTGGCCAGTGTTTCTTGAAAACTAGCACATTATTTAAGACAATGAAGTTTGAAGGAACACATATGGAAAAGTATTTTGATGCGCAAGTAAACAGATGCAAATAATAATATTAACGTACCAACACAATGTGTTGATAACATAATTCTATATAATTACCTTGATGAAGATGTTGTTACTGATACTTATTCGTACAAATGCAGGTGGTACTTACCTAAAAATAAAAAACAAAATCATTAGCAAACATCAAGCACACGAAAGCTTCAAACATGAAATTAATTGCAATTTTCCAAGCATTATTATACGGAAAAAAGAAAACTCTCCGCCCAAAACGAATGGAAAAATTATCACACAACTCTTCGCGTAATGGTCCCCCATCAAGAACGGCCAAATTCGAGAACCTCCGCAGAAAGGAAATCATCCATAATTCCGACATAATAATTCAAAACAAATGGCGGCTAATAAAACGCACATAACATCACGGGAAACGAGGGGCGCAGTCAAAGGAAAAAGTTGGCCGGAACGATGGGGATATATCGCCGGCATTTTTTAGGCCGCGGGCGATAGTTGCGCCGACAGTAATGAATACGAACGAAAAAAGCATTATAATAATAAATTTATGCCGTATAAAATTTTCACTGAGATAAAATACTCTAGCGGATTTTATGCGTTGCGAGCGCGCCGTATTTATGTTCGGATTTAAACGTTGAAAGACAAGAATGTATAGCGCTTGATTGAATCGCCCTGGATAATTAATGGGGCAAAGTGAAGTACGTACGTACGAGTAGGTGGTTATAAAGTTAGTACTAAAGTGCGAAAAATTAAAGGTTAATCTAAGTTTTAAGATTATTTTTACGTCATATAATTTACAATGTAACAAAATTTTAAACAAAAAATGTTAGGTTGCTGACTAGTTGAATATTTCATGGAACCACACCTGGAGTGCAGTAATTATGAATTATGAAGTATAGAAATTATGCTAGTGTGGGTTGATTTTTGATGAAGCATATGGCAGAGATTTGCATGTCATACATTTATAATGGCTATGATTGTCTCTTCGCGTTGGATCTTTCCTAATTCCACCAAATCAGTTCATCAAAAATTATAATTGAGTTATAAAATCTTTTATTACTCAACATTGTTTAATTAAATTTAAATATTGTATTTATGAACAACATGGGTGAACATTTATGGGTGTTTGATTGTTGTTCTTTATTTGGATACAATAATGTGTCAAAGAAGATTTCTATTGTTAGAGAACTCTTTCGCTTTTGACAATAACTGTGATTTTAACAACAAATGATCTTTTTGTGTATTTTGTTGCCTACCTAATCAATTGCAGATTTAAGCTTCAACAGCTCAGCTAAATATTTTGAAATATTTAAGAAGAGTAAATCTCGTTCGATGTTCAAAGTAACTGTTTTCTTATAGCGTCCACAACCAATTTATTGGATTGGTGACAATTTATTTTATATTCAACCAATTTTCAGGTTAAAGAAGTCGAAACCTAAAAACCACGCACCATTAACCAGTTAGCACGACGTAAACGGCAAAGCAACGCGAACACTAGAACATAACTCAACCAACAGTATCTAACCGCTGTCGCACGATGTCCATCAGCGCGCCTAATACAAGGGCGTTACGCTGATACGTTTACTGGACTGTTTATTAAACAAGTACGAAAATGATTTAGCGCCGTACAGTTGCAGTCGGAGTTATGGTTATCGCTCGCTTCACACCTTTTTGCATATCGCGATTGATTTACGGCATTTCGAAACCGCACACTGCAAATTGCGTATTAATTTTTAAAGGGAGAGGCGTGCGCGCTAATGCGCCGATTAACTTTGCATGCAAATACGAAGAAACTAATTAGCAATATTTATAACTCGCGCCGAAAGAAATATCGGTCTCTTATGGACCGTTTAAAACGTTTGGAACGGTTCAAATTGGTCCGTTGAAAATAACGCTTTCGCCGTTCCGCTCGTTTGCCTTTGGGTGTTTCAGTGCTTGAATTTCAGGGCCGAATGCCGCGCGAAACGAGGACTGCGTCAGGTGAAACGGTTGCAGAATTCGTGGCAGCAAATTCCACTTTATTTTCATGTGTGGGGCAATAGGCGGTGATGTATGATATATCGGAATGGTATGAATGGTGATTGGGAAGCATCATTTAAAATTTTAAATCTTGTTTCTATTACAATTTAATATCAAAGTCAATATTTACAAATATTTACAAAAGCTTTACAAACACATATGCGATATAAATTACACAAATATATGTGTTTAATGTTGATGCTTTAATTTGTGATATTCGCATAAATGCTTTGGAACAAAGTCGTATAAAGTGTTCAATAAAATTGCTAAAATATTTAATTAAAATAAACATATTTTACAAATAATTGTTTACTTAAATTATGTTCTTCGATTGGGTTGTTTTTTTTTTGTCTAATTTGTGTCGTAAACAAGTATAACTAGGGAGACAAACAAACAAAATTAACAGAACCATGTACAGTGAGCCCCAAAAAAGATGGCACATGACAAATAAAATTAGGAACAGCACCTTTAAAATAGCAAATGCCCAGAAGCGGCATAGCATTAAAAATTACAAAGTACCTTTATTATCCAGTACCTATTATTTTTCGTAGATTTAAATTTTTTACAGTTTACGTACGGTATTTGTCTTCTGCAACCTTTGATCAAAAAATTATTTAATAATATAACAAATTAAAACAAAATTGCTTGTTTTCACTAAATGTTATTGTAACTGTACAACAATTGTTTCACCACACCGCACAGAGGTCATTTTGATTTATCTAGGAATTAATAATTCAAATTTCACTATGTTTCAGATTACGTTTATAATTATTTTTCTAGAAAATTGGGTATATGTGTAGGCTGCGACATAAATATATTTGTCTCGCTCTTACGCGTACGTTTGTTAGTTAGTGTTTTTATGGGTCCTAACCTCTATTATTTATTTATTAAATATTGTTACCGTACATAAAAAAATATTTTAAAAAATCTATCACACAACCGTGGTTATTTTATTTAGTGGTTATCATTCGTTCAAGGTATATACTGATGTGTAAAATTACTATAACCGTCACATATTATATTAATAATTTAAAAAAAGCTTGTTGAATGTGGTTATATTAATTTTCGGTTTTTACATTTATAAAATAAGCCCGCAATACATATATTCGAGTTTGTTCGTAAAGTTTTCATTTTGTTTTAATTCTTAGATATGTCAGCATTTCAATCCGAGTATATTTTTTTGCCAAGAAATGCCAGGTACTTAGTGTTTATATTAAAAAAAATTACTTTTTTGAACTTTCACCCTAAATAACTCCCGACGGGATCAACATATCGACTTCTGGTTTGGGTCCAAAATTTTCTTTTTTATACCCTTCCAACAATATGTATGCAAAATTTTACGCGTTTACATATAAATCTGATGAAACATGATGATCTGGGTCACCCTGTATACCTTAAAATGAATTTTAACTTAGTGCACTATATAACCCAAGCATCCACGCATCAGTTGTAAAAATACACTACAAATCCAAATTAAATGTGATACTATTTATTATTTGCTAGAATAATCAAAATGACCTCTGTGCACCGTGGCTTCATCAGGTAGATGAATAACTTGTCTAACCTACAATTTGTTTTGAAAGCTACTTGGTTAGGTACTTGGTTAGGTACCCATTCCATAAAAATGACAAAAGCACTCCAGAACATTAATAACAATAACCAAGTAGCTTTCAAAACAAATTTCTCATTAGCTAAATATGACATCATGATATCATTGCATCATATTTTTAATACTATATATATTCATTATATAAGTATGAATACCCAAAAATGCATTTTTTTTATAAAAACGCAATTGACAATTGAATTTAATTATGCTAATATTATTTGAATTTTGAAAAATTTTACATTATTAATAATTAAAATATATATATATCGGCATATTTTCATTAAAATTCACAGAAAGAAAAATTGTCTTAAATATTCATAAATTGATACAAAATATTAGGTAATGCATACTTAAGTAAAATTCATAAATTGACACAAAATAATTATATTGTATCAATTTATGAATTTTAAGACAATGTTTAATGACATTTTAAATTTTTTGGAAATACGAATACCCAAAAATGTAATTTTTTATAAAAAGGCACAAATGACAGTTGAAATTTATTAGGTTAATATTTTCTGAATCTTTTCAAAGTGTTAATTTTTTTTTAAAAAATACCAAAATATTTTCAATAAAATTCAAATAAAAGCCCAACCAAAATATTCGATTTGAAAAATTGAATTTGACAAAAATTGTAAAATTCTTGATAATTTTGACATTTTTAAAAATAGTCCAATATTTTTTATTAAAACTCAAATAAGCGTTACAACAAATCAAAGGGGGTGAATGAAGTTTTAACGAGTAGTCCTTTTTAAGGTAGTTTCGCCTGCATCGTGTCACATTATTGGAATCGCTTCCCAAACCGCTATATATATATATATATATATATATATATATATATAAGAAAAAATGCATCGAGTAATACAGAGTTATCGATTTGAACGCGTCCCACTTCTAAACTACAATAGATAGCTATATGTCGTCGCGGGATTTTTATTAAGTAATTTAATTACGGCGGTGCCCTTCTCGGGTTTAGTTTTTACGAATCAATCGCGCTTGGCGTTTGCCCATCGACCAATCATTGTAGAACCTGACACAAAAAAAAACGTTACGATGCGTGTATATGTAACGAGGTTGTCTGTCCGAACGCAATACATCGAGCACTTTCTTTTCTAAAATTCATAAAATTTTAGTAAAAACGAAAATGATACAATTTTCCAAAATAATGAAAATGATGACCAATCAAACTTAACCCAACCCAACCCAACCCGACACAACTGCAAGAAATAAATACCAATATCGCGAAGACATCCAATGTTGTCAAAAGGTCAAAATATTGAAAATTAAGAATACAAAATTGTCAACAATTGAAATCAAATGAAAATTGAGAAAATGTAAAAATTGCTAAACTGTAAAAGTAATTTAAATGGTAAAAATTGCAATAATTAAAAAATAATGCCAAACCAAGTTAAAAATTGTGAAATTTTAAATAGAAAAAATACAAAATTGAACATTTATCGGACGTTCTAAAACATCAAAATGACAAAAAACAACAAAAGTATCTACAAAATTGTAAAATAATCAAACTCGTAAAATACAAAAATACTAAAGTATTATAAATTGTCTAGAATTCAATAAAAGTTAAAATGTCAAAAGGACATACCTTTTATAAATTATAAAATTGCACAAAGAACAAAAAGGTGCAAATAATAGAAAACCTAAATTGTTTAAAATGTAAATGTCAAAAAATGTCGAAACGCAAAATTGTAAAACCGATTAAAATAAAATTGGTTCGCAAATATAAAATAAAATAAAACGTAAAAAAAATAAATGTTGAAAAACTAGTTAAAATCGTACAAATCATGAAAAATATTAAACACAAACAAACGATAAAAGGTGTGAAGGTATTCTCTAAAATTCACAAGAGGCCAACATTGGAAAAACTTAAATTATCAACAAAGATTTAAATGTCTAAACTATCAAAATTAGGTAAACTTAAAAATGCAATAATTACAAAAGCGGTCAAAATTTCAAAACAGCATAAAAGGCAGGTGAAAAAATTATAAAAAACATGCAACACTCCAAATATCATCAATATGATCTTAAGAATCACCACATTTTGTAATTGCAATTTAAAATTTAAAATTATTGCCATTGCATTCTGAATAATTTTAAACAAACAAAATAGTCCTAGAATGTAGCTTTGATTTATTGAGTCTTTAGTAGTTTTCTTTTCCTCCAGATTTCCAGACATTCTTTATAATTTTATAAAATGATGATAAACAGTGACGTAGGCAATAGCAACGTAAACTATTTCGTGCTAAATACAAAACTACATTAAATACTACAAATTAAAAAAATATATGCGTTGCAACAATATTTGACCTTAGTTAGAATTGGTCGAATTGTATATGCAATGAATCTTGTGATGGGAATATTAATTTTCTTCTACGATTAATCGTTTTACTTCACAATGAGGATTTAGGCGAGTTGCACTCGTCCCAACCCAACCCAACTCAACCCAATCCCTGTCGGTTTCAAATATCAAGGCCCCAATCCAACCCAACCCAAGTCAATTCAACTCAATCCAATCGAACCCAACCCAACGGTTCCTAATCTAACCCAGCCCACCCCAACTCAACCCAATTCAACCTGAACTGGGATGAGTTGAGTTGGGTTGGGTTGGGTTGGGTTGGCTTCGGCTGTATTCAGTTGAATTGAGTTAGGTTGGGGCCGTGTCTTATATATTTCTAACCGACTGCAATTGGGTCTCAAAATTTGTTATTAAATAAATGTTAATGTAATGAGCATTCATGAAATGCACTCCTCGACGACTAATTACCTAAACCTAGACACTTTAATAGCACAAACCGATTGGATATGTTGCTCAAATTTTATCTTGATCTATTATTACACACTCAAACACACACACACACACACAAATATATATAATAAAAATTTATAATGAAAATCTTGCGTGTCATAAAATGTCACCGTAACCTATATAATATAAATATAAAACGTGTAAATAAATTGCCTTAATTTAAAACATAGTACGTAAACTGTGCAGGGGCAATTTAAACTCCTAAATAAAAGCAAATCGTAAAAACGAAATTACTTTATACGAGGGCTCGGGCAATTTAAGGCAACAATGTCGCCCAAGATAAGAATTTACATAACGATAAAGAGCGTTAAACACCACAGAAGCGTGTTTAACAAACTTCTTTGAAATGCAAATGGCGCTGATAACATCTCTAATTAGTGCCGGCGTAAAAACAGCAAGAGGTTACTTCGTTAAACCGAGAATGGAAGAAGCCATCCAAAAAGAACGCCGAGGAAGTTCAGCGAAATTATGAAGAGGATCGCAAGTTGCAGGAGAGAGATTAAAGCGAACGAGAGACACAACAATTTCTAATTTCGAGTTGTGTATTCTCGCAGTTGCGCTCGTCTGGGGCGTTTCTCGCGAATTCAGACGATGAGCCCGCGATCGCGATGAACAACTTCAATGGGGGGAATCATCGGAGTTTGTAAATAGTTCTCGCGCTCCGTTTCATTACGGGAACATATTTCAGATTTCAGCGAACTACTACTGCGATTACACTTAATTAAAAATGCGCGAGATTAAAAATTTAAATACTTATTTTAATTATGGTCGCAAACCGTTTTAATTAACAGTTCGCATCCGGTCTTGAGTGCTTAATTAATCCGCGGATTCTCCTCTGGCCGTTTATAGTTACGAAAATTCTAGATAAAGTTTCAGAAATTCAATTTCGGCTCACTAAACGAAAGTGCTAATGGCGTTTACGACGTAACAACTCGCAGATACGAAAAACACATCACTTTAAATGACAATGTAAATAAATTTTCGAATAAATCGGATACTTTACGACTAATAACTAACATTTGTTTTCTTTTAAGTGCTACATTTTAATATACTGGCTTTAATCTCGTACGACGTAAGAATAATATTTATTATAACTTGGAATATTAAACTTTATACTTTGCACTGTCTAAAAAGACATTATGTACCATTATTTCTTCTCCTTGTATAAATTTTGTAATAGATTCGATTCCGTTTGTTCTTTCGGCACTAAAATATATTGCGATGTTAGGAAGTTGGAATAAAAATGTTTGACATACATATTTATTTAAAAGTATTAAATTAAAATGGTTGACATAACGAAATTATTTAAAGATAAAAAAGTAAAAAATTTCAAATATTTATTAAACTTGACGTGTGGTTTAAGTAAACTCATCGATGTAATTGGTTAACAACAATTGTTCCCAGAAGCAAAATTTATACAAATATTTGATGCCCCACCAATTTTTAATCTTGACGATTTTGGATACAATATCGATGTGATTGGTCCTGTATTACATAACTATGATGAGATTTAGTTGCTACAAATAATTTGCGAACATTATTTTTCATTTTGTTAACAATAATAAATTAAAAGTCAATAAATGTTGTACCCAACAAATTCGATAAATGAGGATAAGATAGTCGAATGTTGGACTTTAAACTTCTTTGACGGTAGCAAGCTCTTGTGCTTCCAATGCATCGACTCCTGCTTGCTTTCAGGGTCATAATGATGAACTCACGTTTCATCGCCAGTTATAATTTTCTTAATAATTTCTTCCTCTCGTCCTTCATAAAGCTCCACAAGCTGACAAGTTTCAACTCGACGTTGTTTATCCTTTGACATGCCCAAATTATCATGGATGATGGTGCAAACGTGGTCCTTGCTAATTTTCAAATTTTTTCCGTACTTTTTGAACGTTTTTTTCGGTAATGGCTAAATTTGGTCGACATTTTTATTGATTCTCGCCCCCCATTTAAATAGCTTTGACAAACATTTTATTGTCTTATAAAAAGGAAAAGTTCACCGTAAACAGAAGACAAGGGATTTTTTATTTCCATTGAACTATTTCCTTATTTTGTGAAAAATTTTATGACAATGCTCAATATTTCCATTATTAAAAATATAACAACACGCCACAGAAATTCAACAAAAGGAAACAAAAATAATTCAATACAAATATTTTTCCAGACCCTCTTTCATAGGTACCTTTTCACCACCTTGTCCTCATATTTCTCTACACATTTACGTTGAAATCTTACCCCTTGCACCGATAATGATGTTAATACCACACGAAACGTACACATATTAATCCAATCAGCGTTAAGGCTCCAGTAGCACCATTTGTGGCCACGGATGCATTCAAGAGCACCACACAGGACCTGCGTCAGTGCGAATTCACCCAATAGTAGCAAATTACGGTTCGTGGTTAATAACGGCGCGGAGCAGGTGGCGTGGCGTTCGCCGAGACGCGGACGTGGGCGCAATAAAAACGAATTCTTCGCGTTATTGTGTTAAAACCATGTAGGTTTTCCATACGTCAGGCGGACGCGGCTCGCATGCCCACACCATCAATTCGAAACGCCACTTTCCTGGAAAAGCCGGGTTCGATCGTTTGTTTGCTACGGTGCTACTAAAAACGCTATCTCCATCGGATATTTTAATACGGGACGAGGAATTTATTTTGCAAAAAATTATCGGTTGAAATGTTTTATTTATTATTTGTTATGTATCATATTACATGTTAAGGTGTTGATTGTGTATAATGATTGGACTCAACATGAATCTCGACGGATTTTGCACCAATTTAAATTTTGTTATAATTTAATATTATTTTTATGTTGAATATTTTTCAAAACTTTTGAATATATTGAAATTATCAAAGTTGCTCGAACTTTGAAACAACGTTCAGATCCTTGTAAGTTCGTGTTTAATGCTGGGCAGCAACCCAACATGCACAATTTTCAGCGATTACTATTACTTACTATTTTGAAATATTACACATAAAACTATCATATTGTGCAGCATTTTGAGTTGCATTCTTAGCTCCTTGTGAACTGAAATCGTTTTCAATTTGATTACTTCACCATCACCTTTCATCTAATTTGCTTAATGAACCCGACACGAAACTGTTGTAAATTTGAAATTAAATTTCCAACTCAAACGTTAGAATTGTTTTATTTGCAATGTAAATGCGACGACACCTTTTTATTCATTAAAAAATGTACTGTTTAAGGTTAAAAATTTGGACGCATTTAGCTGCTGAAATTCACGATTTACACCGAGTTTTAAAAGTAGTAACGATATGAATTCGTAAAAATGAGTAATTTGGACCTCACTAATTGGTATGCCTTTATAATTGGATTTTTTTCTCTTAACACGCCAGTATTTTATTGTACAACGCATTTATTGCGCGTCGAGATAAATAATGAAATACACATAAAAATACAATACAAATTATGATAATCAAATTAAGAATTATTTAAAATAATTATAGTTAATTTAATGTATATTACATAAATATTAATAAGTGACTTTGCCAGAGCCTTGCACGGACATTTGAATTAAATCGATTTTCAATTATTTTGACGACTAGGTGTCAAAAGTCGTTGATCAATGAATTATAATCGAGTTAATGACATCGTGTCGACCAAAACAATGAAAAAGATGCGAAGAGGCCTTTACTCACTCAAAAACAAACCACAGCGGTTTTTAGTCCACAATGAAGAGTAGTATAGACCCGATAACAATAATGCACCAGGTTGTAGGTGATGTTATTTTATTTCATTAACGAACTCATTAACGATGACCTTCATAGAGGCTGACATGCACATAGTTCCAATCTGAGTTGTGAATCAAACAGAACTCCTATTCGGTTGCTGCTCATTTATAGTTGACAGAAGTTTGTTAAATTTCCGACTGTAAGATATTTCACAGCAATTTTTAAACTTTTTGATCAACAACTGGATTTAAATTCATCTGCAGATTATCTGCCTCGGACTGATAAATGATAATCATTAGCATACGCCAGTGTAGAACAGGAGAACGAACTCTGAAGATCATCGATAAATAAGATAAAGAGCATGGGTCCCAAATTCGATCTTTGAGGCACTCCAGTGTCGTAAAGACGTAGACGTAAAATCATATGATTTGTAACCACTGTAAAACACAACATGTTCTAATACATAAGTAAGAACGCGTAATATGCACGGAGCTAAATCGATGGATCTTAGCTTATTTAACAATACGTCGTGTTTGATTACATCGAATGCACTTGAAAAATCAGTGTAGATAATATCTACATGTTCCTGGAAGGCTAACGCTTCACTCAAATGCTGAGTCAGAGTAACAAAGTTTGTAATGATTCATTGTCCAGTAGCAAATACATGCTGCCTTTCCGATATGTGACAACCAACATTGTTGTAGATAGCAGCATAAATTGTCTTCTCAAACACCTTTGCAAAGTTTCAACGCAATGGTAGTTGCTGGCTTGACTCGTATCCCCTTTCTTGTAAACTGGAGTAATTCTTGCCATCTCCCACACATCTTGAAAAGGGGAAGTTTTTATGGTGGATAATCGATGTCAGGGGCTTTGCAAAACCTACAAAACCTAGTCAAACATCCTTCACAATAAATCCAGATGCATGAACATTCCGTACGTTAACCATTATCTTAATTAGTTCATTCTCCGAGACTGGTGATATTCCAAAGGATAATTGTGTAAATATTAGAGAAATAATGGGAAAGCTATTCTAATCGTTCATAGCCGCACATGAGAACATATCGTTCCAGTGTTTGGTTGATTCATTTACAAATTCAAGAAAATTAGCTTTTGATTGCGTATTTTATAATAATAATAATAATGTTCCATTCCATGTTTTACCCTCAATTTTGTACATCGTGGTGCGTCATTTTTCATCTTTATATATCTATAGCGTGACAACTAGATGAGAACCAATCCTCACTTCTGTCTAGCTTCTTCCCTCTAATTCTCTACTTCCGTTGAGCAAATCGTATCCAATCGTTCACTGCCCTCCTTGTGTATGTGTATGTTATTCATACATCTCAAGCTTCACTATGATTCCTCTTGTCTCTTAATGCAGCTTTAAGTATCACTGTTGGTGGCTTTTTCAGTACAACTAGCCATACGAATCTGGCTCATTTTAGTTGTACTTTTTTTTAACTTTTATTGAGCAGTCCAGTGGATGGTTGCGTTTTCACTTCTGTCTAGCTTCTTCCCTCTAATTCTTTACTTTCGTTGAACAAATCGTATCCAATCGTTCACTGCCCTCCTTGTGTATGTGTATGTTATTCATACATCTCAAGCTTCACTATGATTCCTCTTGTCTCTTAATGCAGCTTTAAGTATCACTTTTGGTGGCTTTTTCATTACAACTAGCCATACGAATCTGGCTCATTTTAGTTGTACTTTTTTTAACTTTTATTGAGCAGTCCAGTGGATGGTTACGTTTTCTTAAGGACAGGATATGCGACAGATTTCCCCAAAACATGTAAAATACTTTTCCGCGTCCATATTTTTTTAACAGGGTCCATATCTTGATCAGTTATCCTCTTACGTTTCTTACACTGATTAAATTCCTGTAGGCTAGGCTCCTTAAACTAACGCCCGCATACTTGCTCGGTTGTGATTACGATTACGATTACGCCCCTCTTCGTTGTCCAACTTAAGTCTGGTGATTCCATATTAAAAAATATATTTGCGTCCTTAGACGTCGGCATTGGTAAAATTTCATCCCATTTTTTCTCAATCCTTCCATTCCTTTATGCCTTGTTTGATATTTATCCATGTCATCATTTTTGATAAACTTCACGTGCTTGATCCGTTTCTGAGGGTTTCCGTCCTCGTTCCAAAGCTTCATTAAAGGATTCGTGACGATGTTCTTTTGTAGGGATTGGTAGTATGTCATGCTTAACCCCCAGACTGATAAAGCTACCGTACCTTAGATCACAATAGATTTTTATTTTGAGGCTCTCATCCACCCTTTCTGTGGTAAGATTTGCTCGTACAGTTGGTTGATCTTAATTTACAGTACTTATGAGATGTACTTGTCAGCATCAGTACATGTCATTGATGAGCTGCCAGCTTTTATTCTCGCTCCTTTTTTCTCAACCTAGCTTGCGACAGGCTACGATAGCGTTCCCTTTTAGTCTTTCCGTTGTTTTCTTTGCTGTTTAGTTTTGGCTACTAGATTAGTCTGCTTTTTTATTATATCGACCAAAACATTTTACATTTATTATTTTTGCCAGTTTCATGCATTTTGTGAACAACTCCATTTGGACAGGTGACATATAGTATAAGTGGGAATTAAACACGAGTTTCATAAATTCAGCATTGTTTTGTTAGATTTTTTTATTCTTTCAAGCTATTTAGTGGTGCACCTGCATTTTTTTATACATCAAATAGTTTTTGTATATGCACAGTATTTCTTGTTTTCTACGATTATGTTGAAAATTTTTAGTCAAAAGAAATAATATATTAATTTAAAACGATTTTACACAATTTTATATCCCAAAAAATATTAAACTATTTCGAAACAAAAAAGTACAGTATATATTCTTGACACACTTTTGGAAAATATTAAGTCGTTGAGAATATTGAGCGGCAATATCTGTCTGAGGGTGTTTTGAAATCCTAGCAATATTCATATTTATTGTTATTTCATCCGTTTATGAAGTTTGTATCAACATCCAATTTCATTCATAATTTTTATTTATTATAGTATTAGGTTTTTTTTAGTTTAGAGATAAGAAAAACTTTAGTTTCCATTACCTTTGAAAAAATCTTCTATTTATATCTGTAAGCATGCATCGCCAGATTATAAATTTGAAGCATAATATGCTTGAAGACCAATCTTTCACTAACATTTAAATGGCTTAGCACTTGGGATACATTTAATTGTAAGTTCGTGTTGCAGCCAAGAGAAAACGTACGTTATCAAAATAGGAGAAGAAGTAGAGCAACTAGAGGAAATTAAATAACAAGTTTGGAGTAAATAGCAAAGCTAGCAAGAAAATGAGATAAAATAAAAATAATCAAAACAAAACTGACTGTGTGTAAAACGGCTTATACAATTTTGTTATACGGAGCTGAAAATTGGGCGCTGAATGATATGTAACAGAAAATACTATAAGGTGCTGAAATGCAGTAGCTGAGGAGAGTGGCGGGAGTTAGACGACTAGATAGGAAGCGAAATGAAAGTTAGAGGAAAGCAATGCATTCGTTCAGGATTTGCTAGGAGTACACCTGTTAGATACTTCGTACTGAATGACATGTAATAGTGAATACTACAAGCTGCTGAAATTGAGTGCATGAGGAGAGTGGCGGAAGACTAGATGTGAAGCTAAATGATGCAAATTTTAGGACAACAAGGCATTTGTTCAGGATGGCTAAAAGCAGACCTGTTAGAAATATACAGCAGGCAACCATAGAAGGAGACGACCCAGAACCATTGTTAGTACGAAACAATACAGATTTTTTTTGATATAATTTTCAAAATCTAGTTTCCTTTTTCTACATATTTTTATTCAGGGTGTCTTTTACTTTCCATATTTCATTTTTTTGTTGATACTTCACTTCCTTTTTTATTTCTGCTGGGAAAAGCCCTGTCCGATGTATTTTGGATAATTTTATTTTTCTCTGTATGTATTTAACTTTTATTTCGATAGATGTAGCAGGTTCACTCGCAAGTTGACGATCGATTTTTTAACGAATTTCGAAATTATGACGTAAGAATACTTTGGTTAACGAGTCATAGAAAAGGATTATGTGCAATGTGTCAGACAAAAACATCAATTCATTACTGCTTTGATTACCTTAATATATAGCGAGCTATTTGTTACGATTAATGGTGTGCTATTTGTTTATCTTTCCATAAAATCTATTCGTAAAACAACGACTGCTACATTTATATAATAATTTGTAAATTATTTAATTTGTTTGCAAACAAGCAATATTAAATTAAATTACATTGTTTTACTGCAATTATCAACTCGTTATGACCCCTTGACGTTTCTTGAGTAAATTCTTTTGCAACTTTGAATTCTTTGCACCATGTGTTCAATATTCTTTGTAGTTTATAGTACGTTATTCACTATAATGTTGGTTATCAATTGTACCAATTACGATCATATTAGCAAAAGCTTCAATTTCTTTGCTTTGGTGATATTGCGACCATTAACGTTTGTGTTCTTATATGGGGATTTCTACAAAATCCTATTCGTTTCATAACTACATTTCTGACGTTAAAATATATGGCACTGATTTATATTTTTAACGATGCTGTACTGCGCATCGGGAACGACCGAACCAGTTATTTAGAGAATTCGAGATGAGCATCGTGCCAAGGGAATGCACCGCGAAACACATCCGCATCATGTCCATATATGACAAAACACGCAAATCGTATCTGTCCCATTTAAATGACGCCGGACACTGATGGACGCCCGTAATTAAAGCGTGTACATGCTAATAGGGCGCAGTGATACATTATTAGTGGCGGCCAAGGCGGGCTCGGCTCGCGGCTTAACGAACTACATTTGTTATACTGTTTGTTGTTCGAGATTATTAAGTACGTGGAAGTAAGCCAATGTGCAGCCGATATGGCAAACGGCGACTGCAATATAACTCAGATTAGCACTACCAAGAAACTGCTAATAATGAGACTTTGCGTACACAGTTTGACTTTCGGTTATGTTTGTTCACTGCGAGATTTAACGTTTGTAAAGGTAATTATTAAAAGGGTACATAGGGGGTTTAGGGTACAATATTTGCTATGATATTCCTAGGTGTACTTATTATATCCAAAAACGTTTGAACCTTTGGCTAATCTGCCACAAGTTAATTACTGGAATATATACAATAATTATGAATTTTTTTTACTATTCATTACATCGATCTCTCTCTTTTACATGAATAAAAAATATAATTGATATAATCATAATTTCATTTTAGAATCGTCTACGAAATTCTTCCGTCATTAAAAAAAAATAAAGTCAATTATCTATCACGACGTGCATTAAGTTTGAGGTTTGAAGTTTAATGACTACCTTAACAGACATACCGTGTAATTTGTGGGGAAGTCGAATTTAAGTGGTAAGATAGGGTGCTTGCGTGCATCCCGCCCCAACAGACACATGTATTATACCTGTTAACATGTCTCTGGAGTTTTCGGTGCTTGTAAGATAACCGCCGTCACTTGTAATTCAACGTCGTATCGTTCCAGGGCACAATTTGTTTTTGAACGCGCCGTCGGTAATGACAAACCGACTGGAGTGGTTTACGTTAAACAACAATTCGAACAATCGCGAGGCAAAATATGGGATCACACCGACGACGTAACGAGCAACGTGCGATGGATGAGAAATGTTAGCCGATCGTAAACTACGAGTCGCTTGACGCAAATTTGTTTAAACGTGCAACTCAGTTCGGGATTATTTTCCTTACGTAAATATAAACGTACAGTTTCCGTCACGCAAGTTGGGAAGCTGTTCCCGTAGATCAATTGCCGCGGTAATTGACGATGTTGAGAATTCGTAATCAGGGTAATATCTAAGGAACATCCACAGATCAAGTATCGTGTCATGAAGACCGGAATATGCTACTGAGTCATCAACAGACTAAATTGGTATTGAAATCGCCCAGGTGTAGAGTCGCATTGGCCTTGATCGCTATAGTTTTCATCATGGTTTGTAATAACACGCAGAGTTTATTTCTCGAGGCAGACTTAAAATAAAAATCGACGCTTTCGTGTTGACTTAATTAATTAAATTATAACTCGAAAGAATTATGCAAAGCTCTTTTAATCCCAGGCATCTGAGCTATTCAAATTTGCAATTAAAATAATGCACGCGAGTCGCAATTGCTATGTTAAAGGCGAAAACTTGGTGTGGATTTTAACGATTAAAAATTATGTGACTCAAATTAAAAGTGTTCAGTTTCCACAAGTTCCATAAACAAATACTTTAAATATACAACAATGTATGTATGTATCATCATACTATAGTTTTGCAAACGCAATTGAAAAGTCAGGTCACCAAAATGGTGACAAATGTAAATTGATGGATCTTTGCACAATACATAGTTTCTTAATGTCAAGTTTGCTTTCGCAGAATAGGTATGTTTTATTATCAAGATTTTCATTTCAATTCGCTGCATTTATAACATCAATATGGTTGCCATCGAAATATTTTTTACAATCCAAGGAACCAAAGATGCGTGACGACGTGACATTGATGGCACATTGTTGTTTACAAAGCGTTACAAGGTTGCAAATTTTTTTGAGACAAAAGAGCATCCTCCTCAATATGGTGTTCACGAGGTGCCCTATATGCGATTCACTCGAAATTTGCTTCCTGCAAGAATTGTGAGGCCTACTTTTATGAAGCATCCAGGATGTTCCTCACCAATAACAAATATGTGAAGTTTGGTAGTTCTTATTGGATATCCGACTTCCTCTATTTCGGAAGTTTCGCTCGAGATCTATAAAAAAATGCATTCATCTACCTCGGCTCAAATAATAAGAATAAGTAAGGATTTGTAAAACAATAACGTCAAATACAACCGTCCTAGAATGTTATTCATTTCGGACTTCAAAACAAACGTTTTATCAAAAATAATTGCAATAGGAAGTTGGGATTATTCTGAGCAAGCTGTGAAGAAAATCATGGCTAGAAGATATTTAGATGTGCACTCTGAAAACATCAAGGACCTGGCGTAAAATCAAATAAATAATATTTTTTTTTATATTAAAAGAAAAATTAATTAAATAAATTTTTATAGCTGAAACAAATCAACGCCAATATTTATAAAATTCAAACAACGTTACAAATACCGACTATTATAGAAACATATTTCTCGATATCATAACTAATTTTTTTAGGATTATGAATGAGCCGACTCTGTGTGATTTAATCATAGCTTCATGAAATTTTTGTAATTCGAAAATAAGTGAATTTTTAGAATAATGTATGTGAAGCAATTCACAAAAAATCTCAACAAATAAAATAAATAAAAATCCTGTTTAATGAAAATCCTACAAATGTGGCAACCAACCTGAAATAAATCGTCGGTTGACGACCTATTCCAGCCAACAATTTTCGATGTGGCCCACAATATTGTCAAAACAATCGTCTGCAAATTTCCTCAAACGTTTCCAATACTTTTTAATCTAAAATCTTCGAACAATTTAATTTCAGGCTCATCGGCATAGCTTCCTCCACTTCTTTTTCCGTTATATCGCCCCAATGCTTTAGCCTTTTTCCCCCTTTCACAGCATTCCTTCGTATCTCTTCTTTATCTCCTTTCTTTCTATTATGAAACTTTTCCTTAAAATATCCCCCCCCCCCATGCTTCCAGTATTTCTGCTGTTTATGTTTTCGAATTTTTCTTATCATCTCTTATATTCCACATTCGTTTCCTTTTCTGCCATTTTAAAGATTTTTATCCAAAAAAGCCTGTTATTTCCTTTATAGTTTGTTTCCATGTTATTCCCGAAATCCACCCAGCTATTCTGTTTCGCCTCCTATACTGCTATCTTTATAATTTTTTAATGGAGCTCATATTTTACAACCTAAACCTAAAATATTTGAGCCGTCGCACATAAAATAATACAATTGAATTAAGAAAACGTAATTTAGTTGGGATTTTCAATGAGTGTCCTTGATAGCCTAACACAACCTAAAATTAAAATCCAGTCGAAGACGTAAATTACTCGAACGACCCTTCGCAAATATTCCAAGTGAATTAATTAACAGGATTTTGCTACCTGAAACGAATTGTACTTAAGTCAACCTGACACAACCGAAAGTAAAACCGTCGTTGATAAGCTAAATTAGTTTAACGATCATTTTCATAAATTTGAAGTAACCTAATTTGCAATTTTCAACCATCTACAGCAAATTATCAGTAAGCAACCAAACCATGCTAACATTTTTGGTCGAAGTCCAACAGTCGGTAAATTTGCGACTTTTCCAACCTAAAAATCTCATCGCGTAGGTTTAGGCTGCGTTGGAATTTTTAACCTAACCATGATCAATAGGGTTCAAGAAGTCTTTCACAATGCGAACTAACTTACCGAAACTAAAAATCCCAGTAATTCCAGGTGTTCCAAGTTGGGTTGGGTTGGATTCGATTGAATTTAATGCGGGCGTTGCTTGCCTGCGTTAAATTTAAGCACAACTCGATCAAATCCAACCCAACCTGAAAAACCTGGAATTATATGAAATTTAAACGCGATCGCGATGAAATTTATAAACCGACCTAGATCAAGAAAATCTATTGGGACATTTTACGCATACAATTTGGAATGAGGATTTTTAATTTAACATTGAAATAAGATAGAAAATGTAAAATTTACATGAAAGTTGGACTAATTTTACACCTGAAAGGCGTTATGAACATTAATTAATCCATGAAGACTAACTGGTGGGTCGCTAGACAGTATTATTTCTAAGGTATTTGTATTCAACGTAAATTTTGTACGAGTTCCGGCAGTAAACGAAACCGAGACAATCAGAAAATTTCGAATGCCAAAATAGTTGTTCAAACTACAAGAAACATACATATGGCAGCTTCGTTCTCTACTTTATTTTTTGATAAATTTAAAACAATTTCTATTGACACCAAAGCCAACCCCACTCAGTGAATCGACACGAAGTGAAATATCGTTTGCGAATCATTCAAAGTCTATTTGCAGCAATTGTTTAACGAAGCTAATCGGTTAAACACCTTAATAATTTATTTGTGTTATCCACCATATATTTGTGCAATAACACAATAACACTATAACCAAAATTCATTTATTAAATGTCGTCATTGAAAAATACACTTTACCGTGTCACACACTACGTTTCCTTCCAAAACACATTTTCAATCGACGATAGAAAGTTTAGTTATAAAATGGCGCCGCACACTTTACCGGGTCCTGCATGACGTTTCCTCCTAAAATTCTCCTTCGATCATCGGTAGAAGGCATTTCGCAACAGTTGGGTCTAAATGCTGTTTTGATGTAAATTGGCAAATCAATTTTTGCGTTTCCTTTAACCCATGGTATGCCCAAGACGCCTAGTGAATTACAAAAGGTCTCTAATCATTATCATCATCATCATAATGTTATAATAATCGACTTCGAGCTCATAGATTTTAGATTTAATGAATTTTGTCTCCACTCTTTTTGAATTACCTATTGGCTCCCAAATATGTGGGCGTCAATTGCCAACAAGATATATTTATATAAATATAAAATTATTTAGCAGCTGGGTTGGGTTGTGTTGGGTTGTGTTATGGCCTACCTATAAGTCAGACAAGCTTTATAGAAAATTACAAAATAGAATTTACGTAAAAAAAGTTAATCGTATTCTACCAGCACCTAATTGAAGTAAAACCACCCCCACCCCTGCACCATGACATTGAGTACTCTAGTTCACAGCAACACATCCAGATATCCAACTAACGTCGAATATGTACAATACTAACTTCCTGGGAAACACTAAATTAAACAGGAGTGGATTTAGGAAGAAACTACTGACTTGTAATTTGACTTATTTATATCTTCTATTCTATTCATGGAGTTTGACGGAAATTGATGTAAACAAGTCAGGCAAACAAGTTCACCGGGCATCATTGTTATTCTAATCGTTTATCCTCGCGTATCGGGCGTTACTAATCACTCACTTAATCTACACGAAAACGAGAACTAAAAATATCCGCTAATGGGCGTATGTGTATATTTTAAGTTCAAGATTCCGACGCACTCGCCCATAAATCAAAGCAGTTCGTGTTTTTGTCAATGTAATCTGAAAACTGGTTGCATGTTCATTAAACTAATGTTTTTTCCTCTTTCGTGCATATCACGGGGCTCACTTTTATCAAGCGCATTACTTATGAGCTCAAAGCATAAACAAATCGGGTTTTTGCGAAAACAAACTAGACCGCCTCCATTATAACCAGTTCTGTGCTGTACCAAGTACTTCTATGCGATATTTTAGCGCCGATCGCTCACGGGCGTCCAACGCGAGTAACTAATGAAATTATTTTAATCTTAATCTTTGTATCGTTTTCAGTTTTTTTTATGTAAAATTATATAAGTTCGGGACACGCAGCCAAGAAATGTTTGATGGATCAAATTTAAATTTCTGAAGACAAATTGGGGGCATTTCGAAGGCACTAATTATTCTACCTTCAACGTTCGCCCTTGTTACTGAAACATAACAAATGTTGTAGTTGCACGCTTCGAGTTCGTGTGCGCGCCGGTAATGTTGCTTCACGTCGAATCGCATTATTCAGCGCGGGCAGCGGCACACTTACGTAGCCGACATGTCGCCGGAATGCGTTCGTCTACGTGCTTGTGCTCCCGTGTTTTGAAAATTAGCGAAAAATTAGAGTTGGCAGCCCCGCGCGCTGTTACATGACGTTTAGCGGCCGCAATTATACACGAGGAAGCGATAAATAATTCCACTTGAATTTGTCACAAATCATGAAAGTCTGCGGCGCAGAAACAACATAAACAGCTCAATTCCGCGAATAAACTTGAATTTATCGACTTTCACATTGTTTGATATGACATGAGTAATACGTGCGAGGCAATTAAACTTGCGACGAACAAATTTAATTTGTTTGTGCATTAAAGGCAATCAAAGTTTGCAACGAAATATTGACGATTTAAAGTTTGCAGGAACAAAGTTTTTCATTTTAGTTCCTGAATGTGTGGATTGAACTCACAGTGACGTGTTGTTTATGTAATTAGTTCGACGTCTTTCTCATCCAATAAATTCTTCATCTCATTGTCTTTGTACACAAGTACACGTAATGAACACCCGATATAAAAACAAATCATTGACTTTACGCCCTCGGGAAATCACATAGAAAAGAAATACATAACCAATGCGACCAACTAAACTTATTATTGGAAACCAACCATAAACAATTGAAGCATCCGTTTTAAAATACACTCCGCGGGTCCCAACACTCATAACTCACAAAAACGAAACGGGTCACTGATGCCATTTTCTGACAATCAGCAACAAAAATTCATGCAACGAACGAAATGTCCTATCGATGAATGCAGAAAACTTTTGAAACTCATTTACAATCGGGATACGTCACGCTCTCAAAAATGCAATTTTCATGAGGATCCGAGTGAAATACTTTCCTGGATGTCTATAATCGTATCGAGTATATTTCGTTCTCTTCATGACGATAATAATATAAATAAACAAAAATGCTTGCGGTTTTGTATTCTTTATACCCCCGCAACGAGATCGACATCTCCGTGTATTCATTTGCCGATTCCATTTTCCAGAATAATTAATTAGACATTAAATATCCACGTAGGTAAAATACACAGGAAACAAAGGCACTTCGGTAATAGCACATATCGTAACATAAATAATAATAATAAATTAAAGCGACCAGCCAGGATATAAATCAAGGAAATATGTCATTTGGGTACTTGGTAGAAAA
This sequence comes from Geotrupes spiniger, assembly GCA_959613385.1. Classification (NCBI taxonomy): domain Eukaryota; kingdom Metazoa; phylum Arthropoda; class Insecta; order Coleoptera; family Geotrupidae; genus Geotrupes; species Geotrupes spiniger. Next base: position 10,062,681 of record OY390735.1, on the reverse strand, counting down.
AATTAATAATTCATACTGGAACTTATAATTAAAGACGTCATGATCGGTTTATCAACTAGACGGCAGTATGTGAAATAATATCAAATAAACTGTGGAATCAGCAAGCATCAAAAAAGGAACAGCAAGGACGACAAGCATTTTTGTAATATTATTTAATATCCAACAATGGATTAACTAGTGGTGACTTTTTTGAAGTTTTAATTTAATTAATGTAAAAATTTTAAACTAGTATTTGTGTGTGTTCAATGTTTTGATTAAATCTTTTATATGCTATTTCATTTGTAACGCTTTTAATATAACTATGTAAAATTCACCATAAATTGGCACAGCAACGTGGAGCAAAGTTTAATAGACCGCATAACAATATATAGTTTAATGAGTTGTTCGAGTAATTATTAATTGTTACGTTGTTCCAGGTTTATTTTAAGGGAACATTGGGAAACTCAATTTAACGTTTCAATGCAAAAGGTAAAACTTTTTATTGAATACCTACCACGCCTCACTTCACGAATTCGCAAACAGAAACAATTGCATTTACAGCTACGTTTAATTTACCATATACATTTTATATTTTAAACATTCGCGTTTGATTTAATATAATGTAAAGTTTTCATTAACAATACTAACGGTTTATGTAATGGAGTGTAAGTAGTTCAAGCAGCGATGCTTTATAAGGCAATTATCATCTTCAAGATACTCAATAACGAAGCCGGCGAAGCCAATAAATTCATAGATATTTCCCGTAATAATAAACGTTGGAAAGTTTATTTACGTAACGTGTTTTCATTTAATACATTAACATAACACAGGAGACAAGAAATGCATTCGACAACAAATGCAAATGTGCGTCTTTATCTATTCACGAGGATACTATTTACGTGGTATTACAATCACGACAGATCGGGGCACTGATCGAGATAAAATCAGGATGCAACATGATTTAGAACTATCCCGCATTATCGTGGTTGGAACAAGAAACTCGGCCAACACAGTTGTGTTTGCTCCGCGGCAATCTGGATCTTCTAATCGGCTTACTTCACGTTTTACGGCGGAAGTAAATCAAGTTTATTTTTAAAGTAAGTTTTATGTCATTAGTAAATAACGTTCGGGCTGTAAAATTCGACGTTCGGAGCGTTGCGGATCGTTCGTAAAAATCTGTACGAAATCAACGATAAATTTTCGCTCTCGACAGTTAATCACGTTAATATGTTAATGCAATTCGCCGCGGAAAACAAAAAGGAAAGCTGGAACTCGTTTGCCGTGTATTAACATAATCTCGGCGCTTCGCTCGCAAATGATTATCATATTTCATTTCGGATATAATTAATTTTATTGTAAATACGAGAGGGTTGCATTTTTTCAAATTGCATGGAAATAAATGGTACAGTTTTCAATTAGCATAAATCAAGAGACATCGTTTCCATCTGCGAGTATTCCTTTGGTATTTATTTACGCCATCGATCATAGTTAAGAATCTAAGGCAGCGTAATATGATATTATAATAATGTATATAGACATGTGTATGCAACATTTACTTCATATTTTCTCGCAAATGTCAAAATTTCACTTATATTACCTCAATTTAATTTAATAGCTAGACGGATGATCTATAAGACAAATCCGTTATTTATGTGCCGAGCAGTTTCTCGTATTCGCTTAAGTTTATGTGCAAGCACAATTGTATGGTGACTATTACTGTACTTCGTAAACCGTAAATACTATTGTTTATACACTTGCATAGTTCTGCTTAAAATATTGCAAGAATTCTATGTAAATTATAACAATAACACATATCTAGCCCAATCCAAATACCAATTGTTGTATTACTAGCGTTGATCAATCAACAATCAGATTTTATGCATTATATTGGTTTAATTTCCGTCTCAATCAACTTGGATCTTAATGATTAAGCTACAACAAAGTAAACGCAATAGCAATTCTTCTCATCTTCACTCATCTAGAATCATAATCAACAAATGGACACTTTTAATTTACTTAAAATTGTTGTGAGCTCGTGCCAGTCAATTATGGACGAGTATCATCCGGCTGTGATATACCCTTCGGGCACTTATTTAATTCATCAAATTGTAAAAGTTTGTAAACCCGCTTCGTAGCTGTTACCGTTGTCGACATCCCCATCTTGATCGCCGTTAAATCTGCATAATAACCCTTTGCACTCGACGTATTATATTGCAGGTTTCCTAGTATAGGGAGTTTCAAACGTGAGGGGCTAATTAAATATGAAAAGCGTGACCAATATTGAACCCCTCGATAAATTGTATGTCGTGATTTCTTCTCATCGTTAGTTATATTATCTCATCTATAATTATCCCAGGTGTTTAATTCTATTTAAGTCGTGCACGAAGCGCATTATTGCACCCAATTCTTCACCAGTGCCGTTACATTTCATTTTTTTGTTGAATGTTGTAAGTATGGGATAATTCTGATTTATATAAATCGTAAATCTGTTAAGTTTTCAGGGAAATTGGGTTGGGGTTCGTTGAGTTAATCTTTTCTTATCATCAATTTTTCCAGCACATTTATCTCCTACTCTGCAACTCCCACTTTCCCTAATTGCACTAATTACTAAATCTACTACTTCAATGTCAATTACAAATACTTTGCATGTGTCATCTGATGGATATAACAACTAGGCGACGTGATTTATCTCCCCCATTTGAACAAAAAAAAATGTCGATAGTTTTCATCCTCCCTTACCTTCTTCCTTCTGTGCCGACCTAATTTAATCGTCAAAGGAAACATTATATCAGTCGGAAGTGATAAATTTAATCTAATTAAGTAATAAAATATATGAACTCTACATGGTAAGCCCTCCTGACCAGTATAATACGGAAAGTGAAGGGAGGTAATTGGATCAATATAAAAGAAAAACGAAGACAACATACCATATAAATAGAACCCAAACAAAAAGAAATTCAAAGGCTTAAAATAAAACTTATTCATAAATGGCGAACAAAAATGGCAACAAAAAATTACATAGATTGCGGAGGGGAAAAGTAAGAGCAAAAATGGGTTTGCAGTAAGCGACTGTAGATAACGAAGAATGGATTTTGGACAAGACAGGAGGAACATTGCGTTTACTATAAAAGATAGCGGCAAAGACTGATGCGACAATGAATAAAAATAGAAAAGACAAGATGGTGAAACAAAAATGTAAAGGGGAAAACCAACAGGTGGAGATAAAGAAGGTTGCCATTGACACAAAGAAGATAAATGAAGGAGAGTCGGAAAGCTAACACATCAATCAAACAATCAAACACAATAAAACAATCAAATTTTCAAATCAAATCAAAGTTAATAAATCGTAGCATAATAAAATGACAAGGAAAGAAGCACGATTAAATAAATAAATAATGTCAACGAATATTGTCGTGCCAGTATACGTATTGAATCGAAACTTGAATTTCGTCAGCTCACTATATAAAGATATTGATTTGACAGAAAACTCCATATGTCAATGATACAAAACATCAAAAAAGAGGACGTAATGAATATATTAATTAGATTATAACGATCGTTTCGCTATCTCTCGTCTCATCAGATCCCCATAAATATATTCGCTCACATCTGACAGCTGACGTTTTGACTGCCAACGTTACAGTACTACATTACGTTAGTTTATTAATCTAGTTGGCGATAATGCAATTAGATCGCCACCCAAGTGTCCATGACAGTGGAATAATGATAACGATTAATGTATCAGGGGGTAAGGCAGTTAGGCAGAAAAAGTCCTCTGTCCTCAATTATCTTTTACCTAAGAAATTATTGGAAAGCTTTTTTTTACAAAATATGAGTATCAGTGGAACAGCAGACTTTCAAGAGTAGCAAAAACTTATAAGACACATACGATAAAACTGGGGAACAGAAAATGGTAACATGAACATAAGGAATTCAAGATATAATGAAAAATATACCGAAATAAGACTATTCGGAACGAGACCAAAATATCTGAAAAGACGCAGAAAGAGGAAAGAAGAATAGCAAGATACAGATGCGGAATTGGATGGGAGAGGCGTACAAAAGGTGCGAGGTATGTGTGAAAGCAAGGGATGAGTGGAAACATTGTTGGGAGGAGTGTGAAGGGATGGCGGGGAGCAAGGAGCAGCAAGAGGAAGGAGGACAATAGATGAAGGTGTTGGGAGCGAACGGCAAGGGGGTGGAGTCACTGGACAAACTAAAAGAAAAGAGGGCAGGAAAAGGAGGATGAGAGCAATTAATGAAAATCTGCTTGTTTCAGGTTATGGGGAATAAGAGAGAGAGAGAGAGAGAGGGGGGAGTTCGGAGAGGAGGTTGCAGAAAAGTAAAGGAGATGGACGGTGACAAAAAGCTGAAAGGAAAGAGGGACGAACACAGGAGGGAACATCATGTACATAGATACGAGCTAAAGGGGTGTAAAGGGAAAATAAATATAACTGTAAATATTTTGTTTTGTAAAGAAATGCCAATAAATGTTTATTAATTTATTTATGAAAAATCATAGGTGAGGAAGAAATGGCGGAAAGATATCAAACATTTGAAACATGGGAAAGCAACAATTCAGAAATAAAGAAATCAAAAATGAAGCAGATGAAGACGAAAAGGCACATTAAGAAATAGATAGATGTTTTGGCTGAATTATGTTGGGTTGGGTTTCATTTGGGTGAGCTGGGTTGGGTTGGGTTAAGTTCGGTTGGACAAAATATGCAATTTTCTTTTAAATAGCATAAGTTGAGAAGCTTGTTTTTACAAAATATGACGTACGGAAAGAGGAAAGTAATCATTTAGATATTAAGAATAAAAAAACTGAACCAAATAAGAGACGAAAGGGCACAGGAAGAAAAAGATAGTATTTTTGGCTAAATTATGGTGGGTTGGATTGCAATTGGGTAAGATGGGTAGGGTCGAGTTGGAATGCTTCTTTTTACAAAGTATGACCTGCAAAACATGATTGTAGGAGCCGCTCGTTATTGAGGGTTACCTCTATGTACTTTGTGCTTATTGGTTGGAACAGATGGAAGTGGAACTTGGATGAAATATAAATCGCAAAATGCGGATGATCCCAAAAAGACCGAATAAAAATCTGAAAGTCAACAAAGAAAGATACTTTGTGGATACTTTGTTGTTATGGGATTTTTAAAATAATGTAAGCTCTTGTTGTTGAACTATTTTCAATTGCTCGTCTTCCCCAATATGGAGCGTGGTTAGTCGTAGTTATCACGAATTGTACGTTGACGAGACTGCTTGGGGTACCACTTGACGATACTTCATTTACTGCCTGCACACACGATATGCAAACACACAAATTGTAGTTATTTTGTTTCGCAATTAATGTGTGTTCTACTTTCTACATAATACAATATCTTACTTATTTGTTAACGTATCGTCCTAACTGCAATAGAGTATAACTTCTAAATCATCTCGTGTCAGTGGATCAGAAGAATTTGTACAAAAATTTAAATTGAGAATTAACGAAGTTGTCAAGGATCAAAAATATTACCCAAGTACGACATTTGAAATATTTGGGCATAATGTTACATGATAAGAAAATGAAAGATAAGATAGCAGAAATAGTAACAATAGGAATAATAATTAGGCAGCATAAATAATAATTCATTTTTGAGTCAAAGAGAAATCCCAAAGGATCACTGAGGCAGACTTGAAAGGCCAATGTAATAGACAGCAGGATAAATTAAGGACGTGTGTCCTTGGTTCAGACACGTGACAAAGATGGTAGATTATAAAATAACTAGAAATATATATGAAGACGCATAATTAAAATAAAACAACCTGGCAAGATGAAAGAGAAAAAGCAAAAAGTAGTCCATGGCTAGGTTAAATAAGTAAATAGGAAAAAGTGACCAATATGATGAACCAATTGGAAGTAAAGGCGTGGGATAATTTAAACACATTTATAGAACCAGTTAAAATATTATTTATTTACATTGTTATTTACACAAGTGTCCAACATTAATAACAAAACGGACAGAAATAATTGCCTTTTTTATTTCGGCCAACATTTTCCCCTTTTTGATAGATGAGCGTACACACACGTTAGTTACTGATAACTATTTATAAATCTCGCCGCGCGGCAAATTAATCATTATAAATTATTTATAGTGCAAACCCGTGGTACAACATGACGTTTAATTTGTCGATGGCCGAGTGTATAAAATGTTTTATTACACACGTAGTAAATATGTAACGTGTATGCATGAAGTATGCAAGAGTCAAACGTAGTGGGTTTAGTCCGTCGTGCTCCGATGGAGCCGTTGCGATGCATATTTTAGTGGTACATGTCTGCAGGGGTTGCGTGCTGCCCGCTCGAGGGTTGCAATTTAAAACATTTACTCAACAACTTCGGAACTGCGGGAAAATAAAAGTTGTAGTATTGAAAGGGACAATATAGGATTAGAGGCGGTCGCGTTCACCGGAGAATTTAATTTGCCGTATTCCGGCTCGGGGCTTATTTCTTTTACGAACATGCCAATTTAATTTTATCGTTGGATTCGACGTCCGTTAATGGAGTTGTCTTCGTATATCTATATAATCGATAATTAATACACACTCCTTTATATTTTCGCAATCCCGCAAGAATATACGACTCACATATTTTATAATTCAAAAGGACACATTTTGTTCAACTAGATACAATTTCGAAACGATACAAAGTTCAAAAGCGTGCATTTAGACGACTGTATAAATGGATGAACTGGACTCTCATCTATTTATGGTTCCGAGCTTTCGTCATCTCTTATATTTCTTATCGATCATTGCCATAGAATTTATGATTATATATATTTCCTTTAAATGAATTTAAAAAAATACTTTTAATATTACTCATGAAAAATAAAACAAAATTAGTTTTATTAGATTAAGTTCGCGAACAAGTACAATTATTTTTATGATCGCTGAGAATCTTCAAACAACATTCAGATTAATCAGACAGCACATTCAAAATAAATGCACGTGCTTTCCGAGCACCACTTTTATAAGCAAATCGCGACTGCAGCTCCAAGTAAAACAAAACACGTTCCACGCCACGAATCTTCAAAGACACAGCGAGAGGTCAATATAAAATAAGATCGAGAGTAACCCGGCGGAGATGCAATGCAATGAGCGGAGCCGGCGCGATGTTTTTAAAATGCCAGTTGCATCCGTCGAACTACTTTTCCATGTAAATTGAATGCCCATCTCCAATTGGATCAAAGTTCGCTTTGAAGGCGAATTTCGCTCGGCGCAATAAATCGCATTAGCCCACATATTAAATTAGACCGGCGCGCATATAATAAGGGGCAACGTCGTCGTCCGTGAATATGTTTTCTTTAAATTTGCGAAATGGAGCGTCGGCGAACGGCGCGTCGTGTTATATGCGCGAATTTATTTTATGCCTCGGTTTTGCCGCAGCAGCGACTTTGCCTCAAAATATTGTGATGGTATCGGACGCCCGTTTGCGTCGGATATGAAATTACATCCGAAATTTTGCATTTGCAGCAACTCCCTTTTGTGGAATATCGCTGAAAAGGACTTGGAGCTGATGCGAGTTCGAAATGAAATATCCGCGTTTCAAGAATACGTTTCGCTCAAATGATTTACTAAAAGATATTCTTATGAAAGGTGGTCTACAATTTAATATAGATATTAAATATTGAAAACATAACACATCAACTTTGTCCATTTGCATAGAGAGCGACAATCCATAACAAATACCATGAATTTTAATTAAACAAGTTGGAACCGTGAACTATCGTTCTGCTCCTATTATGATGTCATCAGCAATAAATCCCAAACGCTCCACCTAAGTCAAGATATTGTACGATCAGAAATGGACCAGAAAAACAATGTCTTGGATTAGGTTGAGTTAGGTTCGGTTAGACTACTTTGCACATGAAACTTGATTTGATTTATTCAATTGCCCACTTCTGTCCCATTTTGATTACATTGGATACCATTTCAGGTTGATTGTTTTCTTCCACTTCCAACAATTTTCTCTGCATTTTCTTTTCGAAGAATTCGATTATCTACTTTTCATCTTTCAATTTCTTCCTTTACTTGGTTTATGCTATTCTTTTTTATTATCTTCTCTTATTTATTTGACTTCCTCCTAAACGCCTCTTTGTAATTTCTTTCTTAGCGTTAAATTTTCATTAATATTTTCAATTTCGTCGGTCAATTTTTCAATGTTTTTCTTCGCATTCGCATGATTTTTTTTATTATTACTTTCTCCACTCACATTTGTTCTGTTTTATGTTTTCTGCGTTGTTTTTCATTTCTTCGTTGTTCTTTTCGATTTGTTGGTTAACTTTGAATAGTAGGTTCTCATGATTCTAATATCGTCAATCTTATATTTCATATCTTCATTATTTTTTTTTTTTTCATTTATATCAGATTCTTATATTCACAGCCATCAACAATAAACACATAAGTCAAGATATTGAAAGATCAGAAATGGACCCATGAATTGGATTTACTTGGGTTGTATATGCAACCTGATTCGATTAATTCAGTTGCCCAGTTCTGTCACATTTTCATTAACATTGGACACCATGTATAAATTAAATTTTCTTGATTCAATTTTTTATTGTTTGTCTTCGTATACTCATTATTTTGTTTCACTTTTCAGAGTTCCGTTTCATTTCTTCGTCGTTTTTCTCGATTTTTTTGGTTAAGTTTGTTATATTACGGTATGTTCTCATTTTGTTCATCAAATTTATATTTCAGATTTCCATTATTTTCCATTTGTGTTACCAAATTGAATATCTCATTATCACATTTATGAATAAAACCTCTCTCTTTTTATTTGGTGGCACTAATTTGATTTTATTTTACTTTATCGTTTCTCCGGGGTTTTGCAACTATTTGTTCCTTTGATTCCTTTCTTTTCGTAGTCCCTTTCTAAAGGTCTCATTGTTTCCACTTTATTTAATTATATGGATTAGATTGGATATTGAGTGCAGATGTTTTGTGTTGCACATTTAATTTAAAATTTTATATAATAGCACAATTGAATGTATGATCTGTTTGATTTTGAATATTTATTTGAATGTCTAGCTTTATAAATTACATTGAATTGGCCAATGGGCATTTTTTAAATGAAAAGAATGTCAATTAAAAAACAACCGAGAGATGTTTAAGTTCATCTCTTGGTTTTTTTTAATAATAATGATGCCATGCATTATTTTTTTATGCATTTAATATAAAAATATTAGAGGAGGAAAAGATAATAGCGACGTTTAGGTGCGGCAACGAGGAAAAGGCGAATAAATATTGGATGGGGGGAGATTACATGAGATGAGAGGTATGCGGAGAACAATGGGACGAATGGAGAGATTGGTGGGAGGAGTGTGAAGAATTGGGATGGAGCAGGGAGGAAGAGAAAGTGGGCAGGGATTGGGGAAGGGTGTTGGGAGAGAAGGGGAAGGGACTGAAGATACTTGGGAAGCTAAAGAGGAAGAAAGAAGACGGCAGGAAAAGGAGGGAAAAGGTAAACACATAAATCAAAACAAACAAAAAAAAATGTTTCAGATAAGGCAGTCAAAGGGGAGAAGGAGATTGGGAAGAATGGCCAGGAGGGAAATGGAAGGCGGCAAGAGAAGGTGGAGAAAGAAGTAAAAATTGAGGGAAATATGTCAAATGTCAAATAATTAATGCCAATAAAGGTTTATATATAATATAAAAATATTAAAATCAAATTAAATTAAGTTCAACACAACACATGAAATTGGCTATCGAGAGGACTCACTTTGATTTATTAGTGGTCGATATTTCAGTACTACCTCTCACTATCTTTCTCATCAATTCTTATCAATGATGTTTGTGTCAATAATTTCAAATCTACAGCGACGTCATAGCAGTTACTTGATTCTAATTGGAGAGCGAAGGTCTAATTCCTAGCTATACCAGAAAGATCTATGAGTGCAAAAATATTTTTCTTCATTAACTTCTTTCCAACGTTTTATTTATGCTATAAAATGACAAATATTTGCGGGCCATTTCTTTGCAAAAGAGCTACGTTGTATATGTTTACGTCCAGAGTTTTTTGAAAAATGTGTAATTGTTTACAACACTGCTAGTGAATAAAGAAATAAAAGAAATACTAAGACAAAATTATGAAGAACACACAAATCAATCATTAGGATGTACATTAGAGAATAATAAACAGTTTAGTAATAAATGGAATCGAAAAGCAAAAATAAAAAAATAAAGGACTCATAATACAACTCATTGCTAAAGTGGAAGAACATAATCAAATCCCAAAAACATAAAAACAAAAACATAAATTATAACTAACAACTAATGTCGGTTTACTCAATAGAATGGTTGATTTATGAGGCATGCGTGGCACTTAATTATAATTACGTCTTCGATTCTGCGAAATGCTATCAGCACAAAAGATTTATTCGTTGTACGTCTTTAAGGCAATTCTTCATTACATCACACTTCATTTTAATATAAACACATCCGACAATTTGTTATGCAAATTCGTCTATATTATTTAATACACTTAATCCACATTTGCATATTATTTTTACTATTTACAATAAATCGGCCTACTCAAACGCAATCTAATTTGCATACTTTAATGATTTTTATAATCGCCGATTTCAGTTTGCTTGGCGGCCGGAAGGCCGCGGAATAAATTAAAAAGAATTGCATCCCTTTTCGAACAAGTCGAAAAAATCCACCGCATTATCATATTTTAAAGTGAAACGGTGCGGCGGGAGGATTTCCTTATATAAATTCCTGGCCGTGTAATTATCTCTTACCACTTCGTTAAAAATTCTCCGCACGCATCATTACTCATCCATTCAGCGACTATTAATTATGGGACTTGTTTTTTAGTCGTGTCCTTGGTACATTTACGATATAACAGAAAACGTCATTAACATCACAAGGACCGTGATTAATTAAATCGTGCGTTTTTCATTATTGCACAACTGTACCGGGCATTCGGCTTTGCGTAATTGAATTCTCCACACCGCGCCGCGTCGTCGGCCCGGCTGTAACTCAATAAACGGCGGATTTATGCATTTCTTCTCAATTAAGCTAATAAAGTAACATCAATGGAAACTCTTAGTTGGAGTACTGACCTTTCGTTTAAATTGAAAATTATACAGAAATAACATAAGTAAAAATATGTCACGAAAATTTATTACAATAAACTTATGAAAGGGGATGTCACCTGATTAGGTGATAATTGAATCCGTCAATAGTAGCTATTTTTATATTTGTTTAAATATACCTTTTTTTAAAATTAAAAAATAAAATGTAATTAATCTTTTTGATAAATTGTTCCAAAATTAAAATATGCCTTAAAATCAAGATAAATCAGTCTTTTAACTACGAGTTATGCGACGCCGAAAATAATTGCGTAAACAATCCCGAAGGATAGGAGAAATACGGTGGCAGCGGCAACTTTAATCAACTCAACACACAGATTCATATGTAAGATAAATTGCTCCACTACATCACCGGCGTCTTACTCCAGCACCTCGCAGAACGCACCATTTATAATCGCAGCCCCGCACCTCGAATTAGAGCGGGGCCGGAATTTAAATTTCGCCAAGTTCGCTCGCCGGATTAAAAACTATGCGGCCGCCATATTCAGCGGCGAAAAAGTTAAGTGCGAACTTAACAAGTCGAAGTAGTTAGCATATATTAATTATTAAGCGTTTTCATTCACAATCTTAACTTTGAAAGCTTTGTCGTACAAATTAATTTAGCCGGGGCTTAAGGGGATTACTGCGCAAGTTTAAAATTCATTAGACGCGTTAAAAACACGGGGCGGAAGTCCCGAGGCAAGTGTAACTTTAAAACAGAGAGACCGTTTAAGTACCCAAGATTAGCAAACAAAATAAGGGCTGGGCGAGTTAAATTTCGAATTGCCCGGTGAGAATGCGCTTCCGCGGAGATGCAACGTCGAATTTATTTCGGAAAAATTGGTGTATTTTTATGTAAACAACAAGGAAATTTTATTTTATCATAAATGTACAAATGGAAGCGGAGAACTGAATAATGAAGATTAAAATTTGATCACTAAAAATAAAAATCTTGAAATATTTTTAATTGGACCAATGTCACCATAAAGCCCATATTTATTATTTTAATTAAAATTTTCTCCAGTGTAAAAAATTATAGCAGCATAAACTGTTCATTACAAAAAAAATTAAAAAGTAATAATTGGAAAAGGAAATAACTCGAGATATATTTTTTGTCGGAAATACATTTCACCCCTTTCATTAGAATTTACTTCAACACCTTCATGCAAACGATTTTTGAAATCGAGAGTCATCTTAAGAAGCAGATTTATCAAAATCAGATAATTTTTTAAGACCTAAATCATAATGTGAAGGACGTCATAGGGCGTCAAGGGAATCAACTTCTAATTATGATCTGGGTGATAGTTTGGTGGAGATAGTCGACCAGGTAGCTGATTACATTACATCCAATTCTAGACTAACATTTAATCTCCACATTAATCTTATAGTAAATAAATCTCTTAAGTAATGTATTCTATTATGAAAATTTATATTTCGTTTTAATTCCTTAGTGAGATCAATATTAGAATTGCTGTACAGTATGTTCACCCCATTACAATAACCATATTAATAGAATTGAAAGAGTACAAAGAAAAATAATAAACTTTCTTCTGTTTAAACTCCACCTTGTCAGGACATGTAATGATTATCTCGAGAGGTTATGATTGGTGGGATTTGAGTCGCCGGAAGGCGGGAGTCGATTCTAAAAATCGGTTTTCAACTAATCCATGGTGAATTAGACAGACCAGAGCTACTATCAGTACTTTCGCGTTCCATCTATTAAAATAGGCTTAGCTTGTGTTATAACTCGATTTTTTTAGTCTCTTAATTTGTATCTCTTGTTAAATAGTATCGAATTTGTTGTACTCATTCGTATAAATAAGTAAATAATTTAATCACGTAGCAACATAAATGTGTTCGGGTATAAACTATTGTTAAAAAATACAAGAATAAAAGAAACATGTACGAGATACCAGGGCTTTCATTTACGTTGTCGAAGTTATAACATCAACAATAAAATTGCACCAATAATTATATCAGATCCTCGTTGCGACATATATTGAGCGAAATTGGTAGCAACTGCACATAAAAATTAATTGAATAACGACAGATAATTATCTGCGTTGCAAGTTTGCACTGTTAATTTCGTAGCAGTTGAAAATTGTGGTCGACTATTAAATATTAACGACGTTGGATCTTCTTGGAAAGGCGGTTACCAAATGCCATAATTTAACCGCTCTAATGTGTAATAACCATTACCTTTCAGATAATTAAATAAGACAAATTGTGCGTACACAGAAGGTTACTACTTACTTATATTACTAGCTCGGTAATTAAGTACTAATTCGACTACGCAATAAGTACGCAATAACATTGTTGATTTGCACATTGTCTTTTAATGCATGAAGAGTGGTGTAGTCAAAACTTACCACGCAAGTATGTTGTGCATGTAAGCGGTAAGGTTGAAGAAATTAGTAATAAACGCAGGTAAACGAGGTATTGTGGATCCCACACATCGACATGCCATTGAGCTAAGAAACAGTGATTGGAAGACATCAATAAATATAAAAAGATTAAGTTACCGTTAATTTAGGCCATTTTAAAATAATTGCTCGTTAGATGGGTTGGCGAATACCGTCATTGAAATATGAAAAATACAATAGTGTTAAACTTTTTTCACTGCCATTTAACAACACAATTAAACGAACAATTGATTTTTTAGTTGTATGCAAAATTTAAACGCGTTTGCATGTTGAAGATCGCTTTACAAAAATTGCCAAATATTTGCAATATACTTGAATTAGTTTACTTGGTTTACTTTGTTTATGTGTATGGAATAAGTAAAATAATATTTTATATAAATATCCATCCAGCGAAGATTGTTTGGTGGATTGCTACTCACTGGTCAGGATGGGTTGGGTTGAGTTGGGTTACGTTAGGTTGAGATTAAGAAACGTTTTGTGATCGTTTAGAATTTTAAGAATTTTATCAAATAAGTACAGTTAGATTGGTAGAAAAGGTAGAATGAGCAACCTAACTATTTGATAGAAGATTTTTACTCAAACCAGGCTGCTTGAAATCCCATTTAATGCAAAATGAATGAAAAGTTTTTATAACAAACCTGAATGGTAGATTTTCAAATTAGGTTGTAAACTAAAATACGACCAATTATTAATTAGTAAGAATTTGTAAATGCAACATAAAACTTCATAAATTTAATTTTATAATCTAATCTACGTAATGGTCTAAAACGTCAAGCAAACATCAAAACTAATATCAAAATGTCGACGGCGATTGAAACTTGTAAACGTAAAACTCGAAACAGGAAGGATACAGAAATTATCAAATATCTAACAGATTTTAAATATTTTTACTACATTAACTATATTTTGAAAAATCTGCAGTAGTCCGCACTGAACTATTTTATACTTACTTACACTCCATTTTTCGAAAGAGTTTTTCAAATAAAACTTGTTCAGATTTTCAATATCTTTTATAACAGCAATTTTTCGATACTCGTACTCGCGCGTTCGCAAATTTTCATTATTACTATACTTCCTTATACACAAAGTATAAAACAGTGAGAAGGGAAAAATAAATTGAGTCGTAGGTTAAGAAGGTAATCAATCAAAATTACAGTTTCGACATAAAGGTACAGATGCTAAAAAATATTAGATGTCATGCATGTTGATGTATGGAAAATAGTTCAATTTGTGCCGAATTAGGCGAATGATTTTTTTATATTTTCTCAAAACGAGTGACGAAGTTTTTAATTTAAAATTTTTATAGAAAATCAACAGAATATTAAAAGAAAAACATTAATTAATTCTGAATTTTTTTTTTTGAACTTTGGAAACTTCCTCACCTCAATAAGATGAAATTTCTCAAAGACTCAATAGAACTCAATAGAATTTTAGGCCAGTAATAATTTTTAAATGAGAATTTTGAGAGTCTATATTAAATTAAATAAGACAAGTTCATAGAAAGTGCCTAGGTGATGTTCGCTGGTCAAATATTAACGAAAATATCAAAATTGTTTGTTATGCTAATCCAACCGAAGCCAAAATGGCAAAAACCTTGAAAAAGTTTATAAGAAATACGAAAAATAGCAAAAAGTTTCCTACAATTTTCTTTAAAAATTGCCAAAAGCTGCAAAATTTTCTTAATTGGACTAAAAATCATTTTTTTTAAATACAAAACATCGCAACAAATTGTCTCAACTTTGCTTCATCGATTTAATTTTACATAATTTGCGCTGCATTGCTTAATTTGGATTCGTTTAATAAATATCCCAAATTGGTAGAAAAAAATTAAAATAAATTTTCTCTGATTTGTTTATTTTGTGCAATTTTGCTTAATTTTAAAATTGTTTAAAGTGTACAAAAATCTTCATTGAGAATTTGGGTTGGGTTGGGTTGGGTTCGGTTGAGGTGGGTTATCTTGGATTGGAGTGGGTTGGATTTAGTTAGGTTGGGTTGGGGTTTTTCATTTTGTATAATTTTCGAAGCAAATTAAGGCAAAGCGACGTAACTACATCCTGTTGAAATTATTGAAATTTTCTAAACAATTTTTATTTGTCAATTTTTGAGAAAGATGGGTTTTCGATCGAAAATGTCAAAACATATAAAAAAGTTTATAATAAATACGAGATAGAGAAAAGTTTACAATAATTTGGTTTCAAAATGGCCAAAAAACTACAAATTTTCTTGATTTGGCTAAAACCCAGTAATTTTTTAAAATTGCAACAAATTGTCTCAAAGTTGCTTCATTTGTTCGATTTAATTTTATGTAATTTGCGTAAAATTGCTTAATTGGGATACGTTTAAAAAATAGCTTAAATAGTTTATTTGGCGTAATTTGGCTGAATTTTAAAATCGTCTAGTGCTTAAAAATCGTTATTGAAGAATTGGGTTGGGTAGGGTTGGGTTGTGTTGGGTTCGGTTGAGGTAGGTTGGGGTCTGTTGGATTGGATTGGATTGAATTGGGTGGGTTTGGGTTGAACTGGGTTGGATTGGGTTAGGGTGAAGTACGTTTTTGCATTGTATATAAATTTCAAATAAAATTAAGACAAATTAACTACAAATAATAAATAATATCAAATAACTACAAATTTCTAAACTATTTTCGTTTAGCGATTTTTCAGGTAAAATATTTTTATTTTTTGGCATTTTAGATAATTATTTTCGAATTTTTGCGATTTAGATAAATGTGCAATATTTACCATAATAGCCAACTTTTTAAAGGCAAATTAAATAAAATGAAGCGAAATTATCGAACAACTTGGGGAATGTCTTTGCATTTTAAGGTGCCTTAAAAACAAATTATAATTTTTGAACTGGTTTGGCAATTTGAACTCTTTTCAATTTGATTAAATTTTGAAAGGGACATAAACGAAATGAAGCCAGTTAAAGGCAATGAAAGCCAAAATTATGTAAAATAAATAAATAAGCACAAACTGAGATATTTGTTGCGATCTTATTGTCTGGTGCTAATTTGATGAAGAAATTCTGGGTTGTGAATGAGGTGGGGAATACATAATCTTCATATGAGTCACGGCACATGTGTCAGATAAAAAAAATGCAAATGCGACATAAATGTAAAAAGAAATATTTTAGTAGGTATTGTTAAAACATTCGATTGAAGAGTATGTTACTTATCTTTGTCAAATAACAACAAATAAATCCGCGATGAAAAGTTGTTGGGTTGTGTTGTGCAAATGGATTTAAAACCCAGCCTAACCCAACCCAACTCAACCCAACCCAGCCCAAACCAAATCCAAACTTGCATTAAATCCAATTTTAGCATAATTTTGCTTTTAACTCCAACTCAGGGGAGAAGTTCTGTATTTAAGGTTTTTCGTAAATTTATAATTCTTATACATTAAACATAAGAAAACAAAAATTAACTAACCTAACTTCAAGTATTTTAACATAACCTACCTTTACCTAGCCTGACCCAAAAAGCATATAGTGGGCATATAGAAATAATTTCTTTTTGGACATTTTTCGCTTTGTAGATTTGATTAGGTTGCTTGAACATACATAAGCTTTCAGTTTTGAATTGTATTGATTTTTGCAAGAATCTTTGTTTATAGAATTTTAGTTCCTAGCTTTGAAAAACATTTCATGTAAACCTCGTGTTTGCGAGCTGGTAGTAAAATTTGGATTAACAACTGCATTATGCCTGCTTTACTTATAAATACATTGTTAAATAACCAAAGTGTCGTTCTCAATTAATTTGGAAGAATTAATATATGCAACCTAATGATTAACGGTATTGATAAATCTAAAAACATTCTTTTTTCAAGCAATATACTAAATAAAATTATGGTTGACATTGTTTAAGTTTATTGATATTGTTTTATTGATGATTTAGTTTGTGACCAATAAAAGTGTGTAAATATTTTTGAGCTTTTTTAATTAAAATTCTCGTTTGTTATTCGTAAAAATTAAACATTTCTTCAGTTTAGATTTTGGATTAGTACTACTCATTCAATAGTATTTCCGTTTTCCATTGTAAACATAATTCGACCAGTTGGATTTCATTGAAAATGCATTATGTTTCATAATTAGACGATACGAATTATGTAAATATAGAATACTCACCATTTTATGCGTAATGAATTATTTAGTAACAATCAAGATTGATTGGACAAAATGGGTGTGTCCCGCTGATGACCACTATAGGAGAAATAAACGAGTGTGCCAGGTCTCGTGCATATGTTATTCCTAGCTTATTAACTTTTATGTTGAATATAAAATCGACGCGGACAAACAATCCAATGAAAATGTCTCGAACGTTCCAAATCAAATTCAGGACCCGCTGAAAAATTCACGCTTTCAGAAATCAGGACGGAAACCCGGAAAGTTGCATCACGAGTTGCATCCGCGAAAGTCCTCCGGGGCGGAATAAGTTGAATATTAAATTCTTTGAATGCGCGGCGTTCATAAATAGAGATTATAATGTCGCATTGCCGCACAAAAAGAAGGCGCAATTCCGCGCGGACCACAACCACATATATGAATTTAACGCGCGGAGTTCATTACGTGCGCCGGGTTCGCGCGGCGCTATGCGGCCGCGCTGTTTTATATTCTCGCCATCGGAGGCGCTATGAATAACATTACGCAGCATTACGCGATCATTCCACATCGCCTACATCCGGATTACGGTGTTATATAAACATATCGGCGATCATGCGGTTTCGCGTACCTCTGGGACCGCTCTTCACGCCGCACCGGATTTGCAAAATTTGATTTTATGTAAATGAGCGCGAACTCAAACATTGACGTGTTTATGATTCTTGTTTGCGAACAGTAACCAAGCGCTAAGAAATATTGACACGTTCGCGTTTGCGTAACGAGTTAACGGATAGAAATGTCTGCGATGGTTAACGAGTAGGTGAGAACTTAATCAACGGTCGCGGGTTACTGAAAACTATTTTGCGAACGATGCTCCAGTACTTGATGATATTATAAGTAAATTAAGTAATCTTGTCATGTAACGTTGAAGTTTCCTAGAAAGATTAATTATATGAATCGTAATTGACTTTGGAATGCTTCTTGACCATGATTGTAAATGAAAAATCACAAAATAGATTGCTAGGTGTATGAGGTATTGACTTTTCTTCAGCTGTTTTCTATGCGCTATACGAAAGTGGGTTTTATATAAAAGGTTTTTGATTCAGTGCGTTTATACTACATTATGAATAAAAAAAGTGATAAAAGTGGTCGGCTGTAAACAAAGGACTTCGAATAAAAGGCTAATAACAGTTTTAATAAGATAATCATGAGAAATATGGTAAGTCGCCATTACTTCCTAATATATTGCAACGTTAAGACACAATCACAAATTGCAGTGTCCACTGATATTTTACAGTACATTGCTTTACCACTCCTGACCGAAAAAAGTAAATGACCCAAACAACGTCGCCCCTTTTGCACTTATCTTAATCACTGGATCTTTTCGCCCACCGGATTTATACTTGACGAATTCTTCTTTGCTGGATTCCTTCTTTTGATTTAATTATTTCGACGTTTTACAAAATTATTATGTCCGTTGAAATGATGGTCAGCCATTGAAATATCTTCTTTTAATACCTAATTTGCTGCAACAATACGAACTCGTGCTTCACTATCCATATTTCTACTTTTGCCACTAACAAGGCCTTGACAATGAACGTAACGTTAGTCTGATACCCAGGTGGTAGTGATGTGCATTTTAGATCTGATATGTTCTTCGGTTTTACGTTATAAATTGTATTTGCAAATCGTTATGAATTATGAGCACTCAAACAATTGGATCAAAAATACATTTAAATCTAAATTGAAAACTATATTGGATAAATGATATATGCATTTACTTTATATTAAAGCATAATATTTTTAATCTGCATCAATATGCATCAAGCTTTTCACTACCAGTTAATACTATCTCATCAAATTGTAAAAATGACACAACCTCCAACCTGATACATTATTTCGTTGAAGGTTAAAAGCTTTTATTTTGAATCATTGCCTCGCTTTTTGTTGCGTTTCATTGAGTTTTATTACTGTAGTGCCGATGATTTTACTATAAATTTTATAAAAATCGAATACTAATAGTGAACTGTGAAAGGATGAGTTCAAATCAAATCAAACCACGAATGGATTTGGGTCCATTCAGGTTGGGTTAGGCTGGTTTGGTTTACGTTGAGTTGATTTGATGAAAATAATAACATGCTTAAGGTAAAGGTTTCGTTTATCTTCCTTCAGTTTCATTTGAAGTATGTACGTAGTTAGAAATGTGGACGGTTTTTATATAAATTAAATATATATTCTAACTTATAAGCAAACGTGATTGTCAAATGAAGATAATAAAGTTCGAACTGTAAACAACGAATTGGATTCTTGGACTGTTATAACGAAAACTTTATTATACAAAACAATTAATTAAATCCAAACGCATGAATCGAATCGACAATAATCTAATTGAAACAAAACATAGCGACCTGAAACTATGATAAAATAAACTCAAAATTGACCCAACAACGTGTTTCCAACTTTTCTTGGAATTAACTTCACATTTTTCATGTGATTTCACGTTAGATTTATTAGTGTTCGATTTTTTAATTTTTTTCGTAGTGTATTTACTTTGTTTTAATGTATTCCTCATTCACTTTATTAACATTTCTATCACCGTTCTATAATTTTTTTGCATTTATCTTTCCATGGATCATACTTTGTGTGTTGTTGATGTTTTACGTTTTTAATTTGCCAATTTGCATTACAATTAATTTTATATTAAAGCATAATATTTTTAATCTGCATCAATATGCATCAAGCTTTTCACTACCAGTTAATACTATCTCATCAAATTGTAAAAATGACACAACCTCCAACCTGATACATTATTTCGTTGAAGGTTAAAAGCTTTTATTTTGAATCATTGCCTCGCTTTTTGTTGCGTTTCATTGAGTTTTATTACTGTAGTGCCGATGATTTTACTATAAATTTTATAAAAATCGAATACTAATAGTGAACTGTGAAAGGATGAGTTCAAATCAAATCAAACCACGAATGGATTTGGGTCCATTCAGGTTGGGTTAGGCTGGTTTGGTTTACGTTGAGTTGATTTGATGAAAATAATAACATGCTTAAGGTAAAGGTTTCGTTTATCTTCCTTCAGTTTCATTTGAAGTATGTACGTAGTTAGAAATGTGGACGGTTTTTATATAAATTAAATATATATTCTAACTTATAAGCAAACGTGATTGTCAAATGAAGATAATAAAGTTCGAACTGTAAACAACGAATTGGATTCTTGGACTGTTATAACGAAAACCCCATTTTTTTGTATTGTTTTTAGGTCTTATTTAGAAGCTTTTTTTAAATTTATTTGCGTGTATTAAATTTCAATTTTATATAATTTTTAATGCATCCTAGTTTGGGTTGAATTGGGTTGTGTTGTGTTGGGTTGTGAGTTGGGTTGGGTTTGTTAGTTTAAATTTTTATAAACGGCACACCCACATTGTCTTGACTTTTGTTACTTATTTGTATCAATTCGTAACTAATATATAAAAATCATATATAAGCATGACGTTTAAACAATCATATGGACTTTAAAAACAGCGAACGTAAAATATATTAAAATGTTTTAGAAATAATTGTAACGGTTATTGTATAGCGGAGTACCGCAAACGAATAGAGCAGCAGAAGGAAGAGCATGCATGGTTCAACAAAACCTACTTGAAAATATTACAATTTGGAAAGGTTAGTCTGAAAGAATATTAACAGTCGAATTTTTAAGAGAAGGGGAAAAATCTCAATAAAATAATTGTGGGAAAGAATTGTAGAAAAGATATTTAAAACAGCTAGTGATGTATGTGGTGCGAGCAGAATATATAAACAAACAACGAGGACAGCGTGGTGGAATGACGAAATAAAAACGCAAGTAAAGGCAAAAATTTGAAGAAAACACCTATGCACATGATAAATATAAAGAGAAAAGTGAAAGAATATGGTAAAAGGTGCAAAGAAAATAACATGGCAGAAATTTGGCGAAAAACTGGAAAACAATAGCCAGGGAAATCAGAAACTATTTTATAGTTTCACTAAAGAAGTTACGAAAGGAGATGCAAGTAAAAGTTAAAACTAAAGAAGGTGTAACAGAGGAGGAACTTACTGAAGCATTAAAGAAAATAAAAACAACAACTAAGGTTGATAATCTCTACTGACGAAGTGTAATAACACAGAAACAATATTGTCTAGCGATCCACCAGTTAGTCTTCATGGACCTGTTTTAATTATTGTTCACAACACCATTTTGGTGTAAGATCATGTAAATTTTACATTTTTCTATCATACTTGAAATGAGACATTTTCAATTAGAATTTTTGAACTTAATTATAGCAACACTTTTATATGTTGACACTGGATATTTGACAGTCGTTCTTGATATTAATCCAAGCAAATAAACTTCACCTCAATTTTACGTTGTCAGCAATGTCTAAGTATAGAACGTATTGTAGATCAAGAGAAGATAGTCCAACCGAACCCAACCCAACCCAACGCAACCCATACCAACCCAATCGAACCAATCACCTTAACTGATTTTGAGGACAAATTTCATCCATAGGTAGTCAAATAAAATTTCAAATTACAATATATTTTAAATGTAATGCGTATGTTTGTGACAAAATTAATATTATTTTAACAAAATACTTTTATTAATTTATTTTGCCTCTTATTCAGCACATCATTAATTTTTTTATATAAGTGAAAGTGTTGTAAGGATCTTAATGCGTTTGACAGGATCTATGATAATATATTTGATATATAGGTTTGAATTATGCAGCGATTATTTTACTGATTACGTAAGATATTTTTCGATCCTTTGGTCGTACAGCAGGGTACTATTAATGGTCCACTATTATGTGTAATTATACTTGTAACATAAATAAACTATTGAGTTAGATTTAACGTGATATGTAAGGGTTTTATTTTATTAAAATGCTTAAACCTCTTGCATATATGTATAATATCTAATCGTTAGATAGCGATTAAGATTCAGAAATTTGACCTGACGGTCAAAGCTGACCAAAAATAATTAAAACGGAATTCCTGTAATCGATATCACGTTGAACTGACGAACGTGCTGGCTTATATTTCACAAACCCATGCGTAATTTAATTTTTGCATCTAGCTCATCTAAAATTTGCATAGTACTGGTATTTTTGTTAAAACCTAGTGGAAGTGCTAGTCGTAAAAAGCGTTTTCGTTTATTAATTTTCTATTCGACGGACCGACTAAGTGCGACAAAAAGACGATCGGACTGAATTATCGAAATTTAAAACGGTGCCTTATGCGAACGAGCGATCGGAAAAAGCCCGCCCGCCCGCTTTTTCAGATAAATCGCGTTATTGGAAGCGAACCAAGATGGTGTTCAATCGAGTAAATTCGTCCGAACAGCCCGCCGACTAATTCGTTAACGTCACTGCAAATAATTCCCCATTTCTATGCGATGTTCTTTCCACTTGGCTAATCCTCCTCGTACATCCGAACACCCAGAGCGAAGCGTCGGCCCTCCGGCGAAACCGAGCGCATGTGGAATTGCTCCGCTACCATCACGCATTAGACCAATGCAGTCGGAGCGGCGTTAAATATGTATGAGATTCATCAGAGCGCTCGCTGCACTCACGGTGTCATTTTACTGCCTTCAGGCATGCGACGGCTAAACGGTTTTCCTGTTGCAGCCCCACGCCACGCCACACCACCATGGTTTTATTTTTAAGCGATCCTGCATCATTTAACAGGCGGCGATGGCCCGTTTTGCCAGGGTTTTCCCGCACACAAAACCGCATTCGTGCTCGGCAATTAGTTTTGCCACGATTTTGGATATTAATCATTGATAAAAGTTATGAAAGTGCCGTTCTTATTTATGTTGCTTTAAGAATTATTGTTTCGAAGGCAGACTTGTAATTTATCCGATAACCTCATTCCGGTTAATAATTCAGTTATTTATACCAGCGGCGCACTATCCGGAAATTTACGGTAATTTCTTACATTAATTTTCGTTATGTTTAATTCAACACAATTAATGACTCGTCCCTAACACTGTAAGTCTAGCGTAAAGTTACGCATTATTGATAGAAATGATATGAAGTTTCTACAACAACCTTTCATCATGCACAATCAATATATTAATAGTTCGCTGCATGATAACTGATATTTTATATTAAATATCTGTAAAAATTGACAAGATTTGCAATTCAATTTAATTACACCACAGAACATAGAAATTAATTTTGATTATTGGCACTTGATGTTTCTGTCAACGATGGGTATTTCTGCCCTGGTGACCTGAACAATCCATTACAGTATTAATTACAACTTATCGCATGATGCTGATGACCTCCAAAAGAGGGAAACGGTTCTGTACACCATTACAAGCTGTATTCTTGGTAAATTCAACCCATTTGTCTACAGTTCGCTGCGCCTATACGTTATACGTTTCTTTACTTAATCATGACTTTGATTGACTGGAATTTTACGGCTCCTAGTAGTCGCATCGTTAATTAAGTTCACTGCACATAAAATTAATAATGAGTTGCTATGATATCACTGACTTTGTTTAAGATACAGTTTATCTCTACCACTTGTTGCACCTTTCCTAGAATTATAATAATATGTGTCTTCTATATTCCTCTATACCCCTCCATTATTATTCCTCAATATTACGGGGCTTATAGTTACAGATAGTTAAGGTCACTTTGTGCTACAGTAGGATATAAATTCTTTCCTCTCCACTTCATTTTACTTGTGTTACCAATCCGTGCGGTTTCAGATGAAATGGTCTAGGTTTGTTTGCATTATATAAATGTATTAACAACTAATTTTATTATTTATAACAAAGAGTTCTATAATGAAGCAAGAACTTATTTTCGATTTTATTTGTTGTATTTTAATTTTGTGTCTTTGATGAGTATATCAAGTATTCACTGAAAGTGGATTATCTGCGACACCTTAGTGCTCGCAGGTATAGCAGTTAGGGCAGGGTTGAGCGGTCGGCAGCTTGTCGACAGTTCGCCGGGTAGATCAGCCCACGGTTGGCAATAGCGTTGTGGTGGTTGTTGATTTAGCTGGTCTCAAATACATTGAATTACTGTCAGTGGTGTTGAGTAATTTCGTATTTTAAATTCTAAATAAATTCAATAAAAATCGCTTCGCTATTACGATTTAACATTAACGCTTACTCTAGTCAGCGCTTTCGTGTTGGATGTTTTGACGTCTTCATATTTTCTTCTTCGGTCACATCACATTTTGGTTGTCTTCTGCTAAAGTAAGATTGTATTGAAACGGTGTCTGTTACTCTTAAACTGCACTTGTGTGCATATCGATCCCACTCTGAAGACAGACAGTAGTTATTGTACTACTACCCAAGCCTATCCTTATTTTTTGCCGTCACTGATTCTTTTGTATCTTTCGAAATCTGAACTAAATTGTCGTACATTGTAATAAAATAGTCAGCAAAACTAAAATTTCTTCCTGCATTTTTATTTAAATAAAATATACTTCCCCTTTCGTTTCAACTAAAAATAAATTTCATGATCTTATAAAGCTTTTTATACTTCTCTTTAGTTTTTTTTATTTGATTTTACAATTTAAATGATTTTAATAACGCAATATGTTCCACATCAAATGTAGATTTGGTGGAATTGCATCCAATTAGTTCAAAACTTATTTTCATGCACTTTTTTTCATTCGTCCACGTTTTTTTGCTTTTGACTTTTTATTATCTTAATTTGTATTCATTGTACCGTCACTAGAATTTTCATATTTCTTCCACCACATTTCCGATTAGTATTCTTGGGTTCATCGTAGTTTATAATAAAGAAATAAACAACGTCCGGATATAAATAAGCTGGTATGCAATATAGTTCAGGTTTGATTTTATTTTCTTAAATTTTGTAATAAGATTTCTAATAAATGACAATTAAAATTAAAGCTATGTTCATTGATTATAAATGCAACATTAATTTTAATTTCAAATATGTTTTTATTGTGAATTTTGATTTTGCTATAAGAGTGAAGTAACTCATCTAGATAGATCAATGGGTTTCAAAACTTAACGAAATATGTGTTTTAAAAATTGGGGAATTTTAAAGATCTTTCTCAAGTATTCGTATTTTTTGTAAAAATTCCAAGGCGATCACACCGCCCATCGAATTTATTTAAACACGACCGTTTAGTCCAATATTCTATTGAACAATAACAGCTCAATTGAGTTTGACAGAAGCTTGAAAATACCAACAGCATAAAGGATACAACGACTGCATTCAAGCCTACTCACAGGGATCGTATAGCTCGTGTCTAGACGTCAAAGGTGAGGTCTGTGTATAGTCGCGGTATTGCAACGACATGGGCGTAACAAGTGGAATATTAGCGGCTTCAAAAAGAACCACAACAGAAATATGCGGCGGCATAAATTAGAATTTATATCCTATTTACATAAAAAGTCAATACTTATGCGTATGTGCATTTCGCGCCGGCTGCAAATTCCCAGCCACACACAACCGCAACAAAATAAGGCACAAAATCAATTAATTATAATGCGGCCTTTTTAAATATTGTAATTAATTTAAATTTAATGAAAAAAGATACGCGTACGCTGTAACGGGAGTTTAATCCAATCGACGAAATTAGCTTCTCCATACTTCAACGACGAAATCGCATTAGATAATAGTAACGCTGTTAATTAAAAATCCGATCCGCCGATTTATTTTAAAAGCTTTTTCAGCGCCATCTGAGTCACACCTTGCTCGCCCCTGCAGCCTCGCCGACCCGCATGCATTCAGCATCCATCTCTGATGAGATTAATTTAAGATAGAGCTCCCAATCATTTGATATCAAACGGCCATGAATAGCAATGAAGATGAGTAACACTGATTGTGCATTTGCAGTCAGGGGCGGTGGGGTCGCCGCTCCACCCTTTCCTTCGCATTACTACATGTAAATTATCGCGCGCACAATGAGCCGGAAATTAAAAATTGCCATTCTCCGCGATACCGATCGATAAGACGGTAATTTGTGAATATTATTCACGCGCGATATTAATACGCCTATAATGGAATCGCGCGCCGGTGCTGGCGGATTGCAGTAAATGGCGTGCGATGCGAATAAATTCAGCGCACGCACATTTGCATAATAAATTGCTTTTATTTATGTGTGCTTTGATTTAAATTTAAAATTATTTTCGCTAAAATCGCGGCCGATAATCCGCTTCATTATAAAAATAAAATTGTAATTCGATTGAATATTTATAATATGTTTTGCAGTCAAACAGGCTCATTTCGATCACACTATTGCAGCGTGTATGTGGAGAAAATTTACATATTAAATTAATATCATATTTATATTGCGAAATAAGTACTTTTGAAATATTTTAATTTGATAAACCAGTATGAATATGTTAAAATGGAATATTAGAAACGACGCTGCATGTTTGAATTATAAACATTTGAATCAAGTTGTTTATTATTCAATTTAAACTAAAATACTAATCGCACACCAAACTGGATACCAGCGACCAATTGTTGCACTAAATGTAATATAATTGCCAATCGAGTGGATGAATATATAAAAACCAGAGCTTTTAAGTATCGTGGAATTAAATCGAATACCGGAAACGATAATGATGAAATAGCAAGCATGATTGGGCAAATGAGAGCTGCTGCCAGACAATTAAATGATAGTCTATTGAGCCAACAAATAGCCAAGCGAACTGAAATCCGAATATGTAAGGCGGTGGTTGAAAGTTTTGGTACGTGTGGAGCCGAACTGTGGACTATGAATAAAATAACCTACTGGATGAGATGCTGCCAGAAAACAAGGATGGACCGAGTGAGGAATACCGATGTCGTAAAGGAAATGGGAAAAAGCTTAACACACTTGAAACCATGGAAGTAAGGAGGCTGCGATGGTTCGGAAATGTTTGACGGATGACGAATGAAAGAAGGTGAAAGAAAATGATAAATTGGATACCGCCAAATCGAAGAAAACGAGACCAAGACGGTCATGGAGAGTAGAAGTTGAAGAACACATGGAATCGAGAAGACTAGTTGAGGGCGACTGGCGAAAGAGGGAAAAATAGAAGCTAGGGTGCGAGAAACGGGTCTAGTCTAAAAAAAAATCAATTACCATGTTTGTCGAATCACTTAAAATTTTGTTTTTTTTTTCGAAATTATAATGGTATTAATGAGTCTATGCAACATTGATAGGCTGATAATTTGTGCGATATAGCGTAACAAAAACATGCACATATTGTAGTGTGTATTATGTTGTGGAAGAAAAGTCGTGCTTATTATTATTTTTGTGTGATATCGTTAAGTCAAGAAAATTGGATTCGTTTATTTCTATTTCGATCGCAAATATTATGTTAGGATGAATGGTGTTGATATTATTATGTAAAGCTTTTAATTGTCTATCCGTGCCTGTGGAACAAACTATGTTATCCACGCACCTGACCCAGTAAACACAGCCTTTAAATAACAGGTGTGTGCTAATGATATTTTCCAGGTTATCCATGAATATTTCAGCTAATAATGGGCTTAGGAGGTATCGCATTGCCAATCATCTCGTCTGTTCTAATTGAAATTAACACTGGTTTTACTGTAAACATATATTTAGGCAATTTTTAAAGATGGGGTTATTGTTATTGTTTTTCAAGTTTTAACGTAATTAAGTATATTACATCCTTAGGGGGGTGTAATCGGGAACCGATTAGTAACGCCAAATGAAATTAGTTTGCTGTTTCTAGGTATTTCCATATTTTTGATTATCTTGAATAATTCCGATGAATAATTGCAAATTTTTGTTTAAACTTGTTAAGTTTATTTTTTATGTAATTTAATCAACCCACATAATTTTGATGGATGTGGGTTCATAGCAGTTAATTTCAACAACTGGGCTTTATTGCATAGGTCTTCCGAATAATTTATGGATTATTTAAATTTTTTTCGAAATTTTTTGGTAGGGTCGGATTTTAATTTAACAAATGCATTGTTATTGAAGAACTCTTTCACTTTATGTTCATATTCTATCTTTGGGATTGCAATGGCTGTGTTACCTTTATCTGATTTAATAAAATAATGTTCTTGTCCCCTATTTTTTGTTTGATCGTTTTAGTGTTTTTCTTCATTATTCGGGTTACGTTTGGTGAGGTTTCGATTTTCTATTATGTTTTTGGCTTGGTATTTTTTTATAATTTACGTTGTCCTTTAATTTGCTTACAGCTAAATCGACTTCTACTCCTAGATTTTTAAAATGCTTTATTTAATAAGTTTTTAAGTTTTAAGTTAGATTAGAAGCCTTCTGATAGTAACCTAACTTCTTGAGGGGTAAATTCTACTTTTGTAAGATTTTTAAACCGATCGTAAATACTAAAACTGTTACTCGTAGTGGTATTCGCAGGTTTTTGAATGACTTTTTGTTTTTTTTTGCGATTAATTTATCAAGCTTGCACCTTTGGATTAAATATTTTTTGTGTACTATGGGGTTGACTCTCTCATGGATGATTTCGTACAATAATTCGAACTCAATGTAATTAAGTTTAAACGTTAAGTGCGAATGTAGTACCTTAAGATGTAAAGGTAGGTTATATATGATGCTGTAAATTTGCCCCAGTTCTTCTTTCACCCAGGTTTTCTCTCCAGCCTTCACTGTTGTCTTGGCTGCTAAAGTGTTATGGTTGGTTTTCAGCTGTATGTGGTATTTCTTCTTATTTTCTTGTGTAAGAACTATATGCAGAACTGCTAAATTCTCTAAATACATGTTTACAGCAATTATTGTCAATTCCAACCAGATTTTATAAACAGACGAGAGGATTGGCAATGGAAACCCCTAAAGTCCATTATTAGCTGAAATATTTATAGATAACCTGAAAAATATTATTAGCACAGACCCGTTATTTAAATGATGTGTTACCTGAATGACATATTAATTTGCTCCACAGACAGATGTAGATAATTGAAATCTTTATATAATCATATCAACATCATTCGTCCCAACATAACATCTACGATCGAAATAGAAAGAAACAAATCCATAATAAATTTCATTGACTTAATGATATTACACAAAAATAATAATAATAAGCACGAATTTTCAATCTACCATAAACCCACACAGACCGACACTATAACAAGTACGTTTTATTTCCACCCTATATCATACAAATTATCAGCCGATCGATTAATAACCCACAGACTCATCAATACCCCAATGAGTAGAGACAATTTTAATTTGGAAACTAGATCGATTTTTGTTTCGTTGGGTTAGGTTTGCTATAATGGTTATGTAATATTAATAATAAATAATTCAATAAAAATGAACCAAGAACAGAAATAAAAACACAAGGGAGACGTAAATGGACACACAATTAATTTAAAAAAAAATACGATAGAAACCAAATATCAATAGTTAATTTCAAAAAACAAAACTTGAACAAATAAGAATCGAAGGAAAGACTGAAATAAGTTTTACGTAACGAAGAAATATATAAATATATAAGGTACGATTACTCTCATAAATCCTTGTGTTATCAATTTTGGAGAAAATAGTTGATATATCTTTTGGGTCGTACTTTCCCTTAAAGTCTTGGAATATATTTACCATTCAAGTATGTTTTCTTCATATTGAGTTAGATATGGATTTCTTCTCATCCCTTTAAAATTCTTGGCCAATTAAATAAATAACCAAAGAGACAAGAGAAAGACCTCTGACAAATGGAAGCAGTGAAAGAATAATTGAGAGGGCTATAGATTGATTATGGGTGGCAGCAGCAGCAAAGGACGAAATATCTGTTTTGTAATTCGTTTAATTTCAAAAGACTAATTACCAATTTACTTTTTGTTGTTTTGTGGTTAGATATTTTTCAATTGTATACAAGTTTGAATCTGAGGTGCAAATTAAAACATTAAAACCTCTCATATACACGAAACATATTTTTATACCTAACCTAATATGTATTTTATTAAAAAAATCGAAAAACCAAACAATGGCTACAAAAACCAACAACTCTATACCACATTCTATTAAAGACAACAAGGACAACACGGACAGAAAATCGAACTCAGGTGTTTATGAGTTGACGTGTGAAGAAAGTTAAAAGGTCCACATAAGACAGGCAGGACGGTCATTCGAAATCAGAATCAAAGAGCTGCAATGCGAATAAAACCGACTCTACTTTTTCTAAATACTTGTTTAGAATATAATCATAAATTCAATAACAAATTTGAAATACTACACACTGAGCGAAAATATAAAAAAAACAAATTCATTGGAATGTTTAGGTATCAATAAATTTAATAAAATACGACTATCTATTAATTTGAATGATCAAGTAGATGTTAACAATTCCCCCCTACTTAATCTAAACCTGTAATACACCCTCTCTTTCAATTTTTGTTTTAGTGTTAAGGCATATATTTGTTTTCTTGTATTTGTCTTTCGTCACCTGATGAAGCAACAATGTTGGCCAAACATATCTAGCGTCTCCAGTATATTTTAAACTAAAAACAATTTGTGTTAATTTTATTAATTGAAATGAAGTTTCAAAAAGTAACTTCTAATACTTTCTATATTAAGTGGCACAACACCCTACTTATAAACTTGTATTCAAGTTTAATTTTATTTTAAAGCTAGATATTTAATATCATTGCAATACTTACGAATAGGGAAGTAAATATTATTGTTAAGCGACCATATTGACTTCCATTGATGGTGTCATAACTGTACTAGATTTATGACGCCGAGATAGATTGAATGCAATCAACAGGAGGACTCATAAATCATAACTTATTTGCTCACTTCTCTTCTCCTACATTAAATGCCGGATATAATAACTATTATATTATGGACATTTTTGATGTCTTTAATTAAATATACCAAACTAAGCACGAAGATTATGTTCTTGACGTTTTGATGTCCACATAATATATTTGAAAAAAATGCGAGTTTAAAGAAAGTCATAAACTAAATCCGTTAAAATTCCATCTGTTTACTTCAACACGTAATGAGTAGTTTTTAATCATATTATACCCATTGTACGAGGGGAGATCAGTATTTACTGTCCGAAACATAGAAGGAAACAAATTTAAGAATGTCAAACAGCCGTCATTACTTCATTGTCGTCGTAATATCTGGTCCTCCGAAGATATTCTCTTAATTTAGCTAAATAAAAAGAAATCACTAGGGGCCAGGTCTGTTGACAGGAGCGTTGTCTTGATGAAACAGAAATCCTTTGCTCAATCTTGAAATTATGTTGGCATAGTATGAATTATTGTACGTCTACGTACAATAACAAAAAATCAGTCATCAAAATTCGTCAAAACGGATGGCAAAACACGAAATGCCACTCCATACTTTGTTGCTTCGACTCAGGATCGAAGTGGCGAACCCAAGTTTCATCAACAGTGACGAATCGAGAAAGAAATTCATCCCGATCTGCTTTAAACTGGCAAACTGGCTTCAGAATGCAATAATTTGGAACGTTTCTGATCAGGTCTCAACATTCGTGGGACCGACCGTGCAGACAGACAACTTGTTAGCCCCAAATTATTTGTTAAAATATTTTCTATAGTACCATAAGGAAAATTCGTAATTTCAGCTATCCGGCGAATGGTCAGTCGTCTATCTGTCATTACCATATCGTGTATGCGATTAACATTTTCTTGGGTAGCGACAGTCACTGGTCGTCCAGCATCCTTCGCATGTTCATATGTTTTCTTCCCAGCTTAAATTCTCGAGACATATTTTTCACCACTTGGTAAGAAACAGCACCCTCACCTAATACACCTACAATGTCTTCATGAATTTCTTTTGGCGACAACCCTTTCTTTTGAAAGTATTTTATAACTGCACGAACCTCTGATTTTTCCATTTTTTGAATTTCTCTAAACTTGTCTACTTAAATTCTAAATTATTTGAACACTAAATAATGTTCTCCCCTCGTATATATTCTCCACTAAATATGATAAACGTCAATGCCGAAGTGATTATCTAAAAGCAGGTTTACATAATTTACAAATTATTCAACTTGCGTTTAACATTTTCGTAAATAACTAGACCGTGTAAATCCTTATCTCATTATTAACGGCGCCCGACAATTGAAAAGTACACGTAATTATGTCCTAGCCAATTAGCGAATGTTGCTTGCAAAACAGTGTTTTTTCACCGGGAGAAATTTCCGTCGTTTTATTTTTCAAACGCAACGATATTGTTGTTTACCGGAATATCTACGCCCATGCACAAACATCTCGTGTTCATAAAGACCGAGCTCGGCAAGTCGTGAATTGCGATGAATGCGATTGGAAAGGTATTGTGTTTAATACAGTTTTGGTTCGCTTAACCTGTTAGTGGACCATCTCGCTCGCGCAGACGGTACCGCTCCGCGCACATCTGCACGAAGAAAGACGGAAATAGGGGTCAAGAGTCTCGGATTTCACCGG
Organism: Geotrupes spiniger; assembly: GCA_959613385.1. Taxonomy (NCBI): domain Eukaryota; kingdom Metazoa; phylum Arthropoda; class Insecta; order Coleoptera; family Geotrupidae; genus Geotrupes; species Geotrupes spiniger. The sequence goes on along the minus strand of OY390735.1, from coordinate 10,029,663 downwards.
TCGCAGATTTATTGGCTTAAGTTTTGGTCTCATTATTCGCCAATAATGATGGGACTGGCAACTTCGTAAATACTCTTTTGTGCCGCGCCGTCGATCGGAATAGTATCGCAAAGACGTGACGCAAACACGATTGATGAATACGCGATGTAACTGATAAACCGTTGCGAATTTTTTGAATATGCCCTTATGAAATAAATATAAAATCTACTACATAATAAATAATCCGCGTTAATACTAAATTATGCATTGAATGGCGCGTTAAAGTAAATATAATTAACGGCGCATTATTCTAATGGACTGCTGTTAGCTCATTCGGGAAAATTTAAATGTAAATTTACCAACGTCCAAAATATTACACTACGTAGTTTGATATCAAATGCGGGCTGTCGGCGTCGAAGCGGCCGGTTCTTTTTTACATTTATATTTTTGCACAATTTAATAAACCGCCCCGTTAGAATTTATGTTCCGAAATTCCGTATCGAATTCCCAAGGGATGCGAAGACGGACGAAGTGAAATATGAGAACCTTTTCATCGCTGGCCCTTCAAGAGTGCGGTTCATTTATGGCGGCGTCGATAAGGAAGTGGTTACTTCTGGAATAGTGTAAACACGTTCGCAATGCAAACTTCTTAAATCGGTAAGTAAAGACAAATTGTGCGAATCTTTTTCAGTGAGTTTATTCGCCGATTTTTTATAATTACAAAAATTGTAATTATAAATAATTTTTATGTAAATTTTCCATTTTTCTTTTCTCAATCCAACCCAAACAAACCAACCAAATTTGTTTTGTTTTCTTTCACTTTTTGTTCGCATTTAGATTTCAAAAATTGTCAATCGAAAGAATTAGAAAAGCAATAAAAAATCAAGAAACGAAAACTAACGGAAAATAAAATTGTCTTTATATTTTGAGTCGGAAAAAAGCTAAAACAATACAATGTCAAGTTTTGAAACAAAGAATTAAAATCTTGCAAGCGATATCATAAAAAGTGCATTTTATTCATGAAAGCAAAATAGCCGGCAATCAAAGCATAACGTTGTAAAAATGTGTTGAAATTTATTGTATTCAATCATCTCTAAAAGTGACGTTAAATTTATATCCATGAAAGTAAACCCAATCATTTAACTTATTTTACGTGATCTAAAAACATGGTTAACGTGATTTGATACAGTAATTCGACTCCCTCCTCTACGATCGATATCTGTGCCTCGTCATATATAACAACGTCACAGAGTCAATGCTGTCCCTCTGCACTCGTAAAAATTCTCGCCACATTAATGGACGCTTGTGACCTTAATCCTAGAACGATTATGATCGGCATTGATTAATTTTTCTGGTACGCCGTCGTTGTTCGACTTTTGTTGAGAATTGGGGCCGATCGATACCCGACGCTGTTTTCAGTCACCGGACAAGACGAGATTGTTTCATCTCGATTAATATTTTAGCGGATCGCTGTATACACAGCTCGAACTCGTGGAGCAATTCTATGTCGAAATAAATTCTTTCGAGTTCATTTGTATTTATTGGATACAATTGTGTCCACAGGACAAGTTTCTAAAAATAAACTAATTTATTTATATAAAGAAGTCGCTGGTGACAGTTACGTTTGATTTATCGATTTTGATAAGTATGTCGTGTCTGGTTTTGATTATGTCCCACCGAACTGATTTTGTATCGGAACAAGTTGTTCTGACCTATAGATTAAAAAGAGCGATATATTACTTTCAGTAATTTTTCTATGAAATTTGTAAACGAAAAAATACTTTTACTGTGTATAGTTAGTTAGGAACTTTAATTCTAGTTTACCTGAAGACGGCAATAGATCGTAAATTGCTGAAACTGAAATCTTTGTTATTTCAATTATTTCATTACATTTTTTGGAAATATTTTTTCAGTTTTTAAAATACATAGGCGTACGGTCCAAAAGTCCAAAAGGGTATTCTATGACTTTCAGTAAGTTTGAAAATGCAAGAAAAGTTTCGTTGATAAGCAAAACTGTTCGACGGAGGTTTTTCGTGTATTTCCTGTATGTGTGTTGTATATTTAGTGGCATCAAATTAATTTTTGCACCCTGCGTTGGTTTGTGCTGGATTATCTTTGGGTTTGTATGAAACATTCCCATTTTTCCGCCAAACGCAATTATCTTCTAGTCCAGTTTAGGATAATTTCGTTTGAAAGAACAAAGAAAACATCCGGTTTTACTAATTTAATTTTCACATTAACTGTAAAAAATACTTCTGGTTCTGGTTTGTTAGTTTCTTGGACGGAGGTAAGCTATAAATACACTTTCATGATCACATGTGTAAATAATCAAGCAAGTAGCAAAATGGTTGAATGTGCCCGTGTAACAATTAACAATTTGAATTATATAAAACTTAAACGAAACGATTACTTACTTAGATATGATCGATGCGATTTTAATGCCAATGCAATTGAGTAGCAGCAATAACTAACTAGGGCAGAAGCAACATGAGGTCCTTTTGGAAAATACTGGAGGAGAAGCAGTTGGGTGGGAACGGAGAATTACCATAAATGTTATGTAGGATTGTAGGAGAAATAGAGAAACGGAACAGTATGCTGAAGAAGATACCACTGAAAAGAGAAAGGGCAGGAGCAAACGGGAGATGTTAGAGGGTATTGAATTGTTAGAAAATGAATATACTAATACAAGAGGCAAAGAAACTTGCGAAAGTTGAATTGTCAATTATTTGGTCGAAGATTCCTGGTCACTACGCAATTAATATAAAATACGCAACTGTGGTTGCTGATGCAAGCCCAGAAGTTAACAACAAAGTGATGATGAAAAAAATATTTGGATATACACTCAGAGAATGCCAACCCAACCCGACCCAACCCAACCACGCCAAACCCAAAACAACCTAATCTAACAGGCAAACAGTAATGTATTATAATATTTATTAAGGCAATAATGTTGGAATCCACAATTCTTTTTACGGAGAACACAAGATATAGACAACTACAATAAATTGTTATTCCGGACATAGCGGTAAACTATGTCCAGAATTCTCCTACAGCTCTACCTATCATGGCAAAAGTTTTCGTCAAGATATTTTCCACTAATATTTCTATCCCAGTTTCCTTCTCTGATGTGGTACACATTCCATTTCTTATGTGTACCTGTTATGCCCTTGTTCTCTTAGGATTTATCTCTCTGCCTCTCTGATTGGATACGTCAGGGATATCTATCGTTGATATCCCTGACGATCTTCTCAGGACTTGGATACTCAACATCTCTTTGACAGTCCTGATAGATCTTATCAGGACGTGTATACTTTATCTCTTCTTGGTATTTCTGACGTTCTTCATAGGCTATCTATTTCCAATTTAATAAGCCTGCCTTTATCTCTCTCGGTCTACCTTTATATCTGTGCTCGATAAAGAACCAGGGTCGTAGCTGTGGTATTATACATGTTTAGTTTCGTTACTCGTTGTGTGCTTATTCCACTATTGAGTCTCTTAACCGCTACTTATCCGTACGTTATTCCTTCTCGTCCTTACCAGTTCTGCTTATTTTTATCAAATATTTGTAGTGGTTAAATCCTTCATTGGCCGCACGGAGTCTACATCGATTTCGCTGAATTATTCTCCTATTCGCCTACTTTTATCTATGATTATGAGTGGACTATACATTTCTGACTAGTTGTAGACGTGCACTGAGATGCGACTATTTGTTGCAAATATTATGAACAGCAATCTGAACTATAGAAGGCACATGTCATGCATCATGAACTTCTCGGATGCCTTCTATGCCGTAAATCATGAAACGCTGGTTGACATAAATGGATGGATAGAGAAGTTGGCGTACATAGAAATAAAAGCATCTCATTAAAACGTTGTATACAATAAAGCTGTATGGGCGTGGTTGGTGTTGATGCATTCTTGACCTTTATCTACTATATACTAAATATATGATATTGTTATCAGAGATGCAGCAATTGCTACCAAAAGGATACAGGCAGGCAAAACAAAAGTTGTATATCTTGTCACCTCGCTCGATCCAATAACTCGAGGATTAGTTTCCACGAGTAACGTCAGGTTCCAACTACTAGATGATGACATGATATGATTTATAAAAAATATGGCATAGTATGATAATCCTGTAGATCCTAAATTTGACAAGCCCACATTTTCATCCAAAAATTGCTCGATCGTAGAGGAAAAAGGAACTAAATGGCTGGGTGCTGAAGTGAAGCTGCTCAACAACCAGATCGATCTGTACACAATTCATAATTTTCTGAATTTCTTTGATTTTCGTTGCGTTATTTTTGGTTTCGTTTAACTACCATACGTATCGTTCGTTGTAACTTCAAATTCGAAAATGAAAATAAAGTACGAAGAAAATGTACATAGATACGAATAGTCAAACAGATAAGGGGAAGCACTGGGTGAATCAGTGACACATGATTTATGTAAACAACACAAGAACAATAGGAGATTTTTTGAAGAGAAAAAGGGAAAGCACGTAAGTTATGGTTCTATCGTACCACCGAAGAAGAAAGTTCATTTTCTCATACCACATGTGACGATTTATCCTCATTTTATTTTACGTTCCATTCATCATTTGAGGTTATTTGATGGCTGGTAACCAGAACACCAGTGACACGTGGAAATATGTAGCTATTGTAGTACGTTGGTCCTTACGTATGCCCTTAGTGTATCACAGGTACATAACGGGCCTTAATACATTGACTTGCAGTGCTACTGATTAGGTAAGGTGCAGTTGGGTTGGGTTGGGTTGCGTCGAGTTGGGTTGGGTAGATGTTGGTATTTGATTTGGGATAAACCCAATTAATCTTAGTATACTTAAGTAGTTGCGGAGCAGATTCTTATTTTGAAATTAGTCAAGGATCAAATGCTTGTGAGATATGAATGGCTACTGTTTCTTCTCTTCCAAGGTATTCCTGATGGCATACACTATTCGATAATCTTGCTCAATAATGGCCTATTTCTGTCTTATTAGGTATCACACTTGAGAGCTCAAGAAAGGGTTTTAGATGTTTTAATAGTATTTTCAAAGACTTTTGACACTAAATTCATTTCCTCTGGAGCTTCATTCAGCTTAAGAATTAGTACGATTAAATATTTCTATGGACAGTTTAGTTTGTTTATAATAATTTAATTTATTCTCGATTGGATTTATGGGGACTGGGATTTGTATCTGAATGTTTCGCCCTTTATTATAAATTAATTATAAATACTTCTTCTTCGGCTTGAACTACTTCTGACAGAAAATGTTCTAATACTTTTACTAAGAAAGTGTAACATGAAACGACATTAGAGGGAGTCACCAGGAATACAAGGACTTGCTAATGATAAAATAAAGGCGAACAGAATTTCTAACAATTTGACTGATAACATATCACACTAGACAAGAAGATTTATACTGATGTACGCTAGTTAGTGGCGAATTAACAACGAACTTTATTTGAATAAGTTCAGCGTTACTGAACAGATCTCTCGCTCTGTTTATCACAAATCAAGTTGTGAGAGCACCATCCTTGCGTCCTTGTGCTTTCTCATACGTGGCATATATTTTCAATCTCATACGCTCGTTTCTTGATAGACTAGACGCCTTAACAATTCCGCGAAAATACTTTACCCCCACTCGAAATTACCAAATTACATTGAACAATCGAAATCGATAAAAAATATTCCATTTACGAAAACGTGCGCAAATGTTAATCCGTTTTGCATATTTTAAAACCGTACATCATGCAATCAATTCCAGGTTGAAATAATAAAAATTAATCCAAACAGCTGTCAAGTACAATAACATTCGAATTGTTTTTGCCGTCACATTGCATCGCGATATGAAACTACTACTCTCCGCTTTTTATTTGCATCGAATTTTAATTTTCGGAAGCGCCATTGTTTAATTCGTACATTCGATAAAAACAAGTCAATTATAAAACATACGATGTAGTGCACTTACCACTAAATTAAGGTCGAATTAGGGCTATGGGATATTGCGTACTTACCTAGAAAGAAAAAAAAATATTTTAATACAGTAATTTGGAAATTTCAAACGGCGATTTGATATAGTAATTACTTTGATGCTACTTAAAATGCATCTAAATGCGTTTCGCGAAAGAAACGTTCAACAACATCGTTTTTATTATTGAGTATAACACTTTGCTAATTTTGTAATTAAAATATGACATTGATGCTCATACACGTACATACATATACACACATATATAACATTGACAACGGAATTGCAATGGACGTATTGTTCCATTGAGTGACTGTGATCTATAAACCGGTACCGGTCTAAATCTAGACGTAGATTGATGACTATCACATACCAACCAGGCAACGACGTGTTTGTTTAGACTTGAATGCGACGAATGCGAGTTTTTAGTTTTAAATATTATTAACTTATCAATCACCGCGTCGACGCGAACCCCTTTGTCTTGCACCCAGACGAGAAAGTTAATAAACTCCGCCGAAGTAAAAGCCAGCCGTATTTATGGGATCTGTTTCTGCAGTACGTACAGATATAGTTTACGATTTTATAAATTACGATCGAAAACAGATAAAAACGTTCGTTGTAAATTACGCTGCATTATGACTTATCGGCGCTTTCAGCAAATAGAACGAAAACTCTGCCAATTTTATTGGCACATGATTTAGCTTGCTACTCGTGTTATTTACGTTATGATTGTGGGTTGCGTGACCGACAAGTGTAAATAAAACATCCACTTATAGAATCGTGCAGGAGAGATTTCTTGCTTCAGAATGTGTCGAAGTTTTCTAACCGTTTAACGACGCACACCTGCACCGTATACTTTTATTCGCAGGGATTATTGGATTTGAAAGACTTAATTTTATAATGGAATAAAAGCTTGTAGATAAAAAAAACTATTATTATTTAGTATTCTTATAAAAAAAATTCCATAATCGGGGTATTATATATTTGCAATACTTTTACAATAATTAGGGGGCACACGTAGTATAAATGCTAGAGGATAGGTATTTTATTGAAGATTTAAGTCCTCAAGTTATAAATAACATACTTCCACAACTAAATTGGAGACTTCACATTTTTGTACAACTAATAATTATGCGTCGGTATCGTAGCAATGAGACAACGGTTAAAAATTACACGTCCGCAGTAAATTATTACGTACTGTAAATTGAAAACACACCGAACCGATAGAGGAGTTCCGACTTAATAATTCATATCCTTAAGAAGACGCAATTAAGAAAAATCGATACGCACAGTCGGGAATTTTAAATGAAACCTTGAACGAAAATTAAAACCCATAAAGCTACTGCATATTCATTGCTACCGAGCCTGCGACGAAAATAAAAATACCGCGTCCTTTCACGCAGCAACAGGTTACCGTCGTCGGCCTGATCCTTGTAGTGTGCAGCCAGGACCACACACGTGGACATGGCAAATAATAATTAAATACCATTAAGCGACACGTAAATAATATAAATAAAACTTAAATTAATTGGAATCGCATCGAACGGATGCTTTATGGGCGCGCATTTGCAGTAAATATTGCCCTACTCTCCGGAATGAGTTATAACTTTGATGCGTTTACGTTGCGTCGCGGACAGTTTTATTACAAAGCGGGAATTTAATTTAAATTACATGTGTAATTTTATATTCTTTCGGGAAACTTGCAGGCGATAAATCATTGCGACGCGGTTTGCTTTGTTTGTTTTAACGAGTTCGCTGTTGGTTGAAAATCCGAAAATTGTATGTTAAGAGTTGCTTAAGTTTCTAAATCTCAATCTCAATATTTGCCTCGATTTTACGTCGAGGTTCGGTAATAGCGTGTTGAAAATCGGACTAACAATGGGTGTTGGCACATTTCAGACGGACCAGATTCAGCGGTCCGCTTGAGTGATGGATCAGGTATTTAAGTTGGATACTGGTCTATTTGCATAACTCCAAGTCGAGAGAACTCGTACAGTCGGTGTGCGCCGGCCTCTTTATATTACACGTGATGGCTGATTGATGAGCTTCGTTTCGGACTGCCGAGATTCGCATTCTGGTCAGACTTGCAAAAAGGCAAATAAGTGGCAAATATTATACGAAAATTCAACAATTTTTATTAAAAAGATATGCATTTCAATTAAAGAACTGTTTATGTAAATATCTGCGTCTGCGTCCTCAAAAACAAATCTAACCAGTTTACGTGCGTTACGTTAAATGAAGATGATGTGTTTTTTTTTTAAATCGCAAACTACGTTAGATAACGGCACGAAAACGAAATAAAACGCGAAAGAAAGTCGTTAAAAGTTACGTCGGGTTTTAAACAAGGTGCTAATTTGCAATTAGCGTCTCCGCGAAATCGAAAATTTATGCAAATTGTCTAAAGTAGTGGATATTAGTCGGTGGCGCGGTCGCTAGCGCAAGCCATGTAACGGCGCACGTGAAGCGCACCCTGGGTGTGAAGACTTTAACAACAACAATAAGAGCGCAGGAACACGTCTGAATGGATTTTTTCTAGTTTCAGTTTTCAATTGTCATCCACTCGTCGTCCTCAAGTGTATCTCTAATCTTTTAATCTCTCGCTCGGGCATTCTTCGGCCGCAGAAAGGACTTTTTGTTGTCTTAATTTTTCTTTTCGTTTTTGGATTGTATGGGATCGAGTTTTTTCGTTGGATAAAATCTTAATGTTTTATAATATTGCACTTCAGTTGTCGACGATCGTTACGTTAGGAAACAGATGCTTGGATGGTTTGTGATACACATTGTGACACACATTTTCGTTTTATGCAAATCATTTTCGATTGAAGTAAAGGCATTCGCCAACTTAAACTATAGTGAAAGAGTTTTTCGCGTAATTATTAATCTCTAATTTATAAATCTCCAGTGTCGTTTCTTCCATGCATTCTCACAGTCTCGCTATTGGTAATCCACATTCACCTTCCATTTCCCCAAAAAATACCTTGGTGATTAAACATGCAACCTTCCTCTCATTCACGTCCTTACATTTCTTACTACACCTACAATGTTTCATTTGCTTGTACACCACCTAATCATATTTCCAACTCCAAATTTGTCCTTCCATTTTTACTTCAATACTTTCATCCCACTTATTTCTTTTTTTGCACAGCTCTCCAAGTATCACCCTCATTATAATCTTTCCCCTTGCTCAAACCCAACCAGTTTTCTTCTTAGTCTAATTCTTGGTCAAGTACAGGTCCATTCCTGCTTCCTGATGTTATAAATCAATGATCAGGAAGTACATATTTTTGAGCATTTTCAAACCATTTCTCTCCAGAAACTAATACTTTATCCGCTTCATACATCAATATATTTATTTTAGTACACCAATTAAATGGAATGAACCTTCGCACTCTTCTCCATCTGTAACTTCTTACTTTCACTCATTCTGTCGCTATTGTACGAACAACCTTTTTATGTTGTTCATACTTCATCACTAAAGCTGCAATTTCAGATCGATTAGAGACTTAGAGATCAAATCGTCAACAGAACTACTTCGTTTTTCATCTCCGTGGTAGAGCATAAAAGAGGTTAGTGGAACAAGGACAACTGCAGTTATTATTATGTCGTCTGAATCTGCAGAATCTGCAGAAAGAAAACAAACCTTTTTACGAAACCTAGTAACACCCATTTACGGTTACTTTTAGGATCGACATTGCACATGGTGGTTTAAAAAAGAAACTGATACTTTTAAATAGGGCCACAACAGTCACATGTAAGAGGAAACGAAATGCGCTTTAGTGGGAGGATGAACCACATAAATATCACAACCTGACGTTAAGACAAATGATCGGTGCGGTGTCTTTGAATGACGCGATAAGACAGCTTCAGAAGTACTAATTATGTTTGTGTTAAAAATTTCAGGATACGATGCTAAGATCGTAGGCAGAACATCCAAGTCGTTCGTAATAATGGAGAGATATCTATGGCACGTGCCAGCGATTTTTTTTAGATCATGCATTTTCGCCAATGTCACGACTGTTGTCAGTAACGAGAAGTCGCTTCTTTAATATCTGCAGGAATCTGTATTAACACCTAATGATCCACAGATATTATTCCAATATCCAAATGAAAGCTGCGAATATGGATATCGAACATAATCAAAAACTGTTTTTATGTAATTTGTCACGCCTGTCAAACGGTGAATGAAAACTCGATGGCGAGGTCCTTAGGTGAATAAGGGGAGCGTTTACAAAATATCTCCTTCGACTCCACTTCTTTCTTTTTCCAACTCTTCCTACCTCCCCTTTCTCTTTTCGGTATTATTATTATTTTTTTCTTCGTCCTGCTGCTCCATTTCCCTCTTTTTCCTACATTGTCTTTCATCCCTTTCATATTCCTTAAAATATTTATCCCGTCTCCGTTCTCACCCAAACTTTTTCTCCTGTCCATTCCTTTCTTCTTCCAGTCTTCTTTCAAGTTTATCTCTTCAAAATCTCCCAAGCAATGTTCCCATTCATCCAAATCTTTTCCACACAACTCGCACCTATTATATTTTTCTTCCATCCACTTTTTCACTTCCATATCTGAACCGTGATAACATTTTTTCTTCTTCTGCCGATCTCCCTCTCCTTAAATATCTTGGCTTCCTCCCGGCTGCTTTAATTCTTTTGTGTTTTACGTTACACCTCGTATATGTTTTCCCTTTCCTGTGCTGCTACCTGCTTCCATCTCTGTACTATCTCCCTCTTCACCTGTTTCCCCTCACTTCTCGTGCTTTCCTCTTCTCCCAAGAATACCCTGCCTTTTCATACATTTTTATTATACTTTCTTCCCATTTGGATATGCCACGAAACCAGTTCTTCTATCCATACATAGGTAATGGTACAGTAATGTCCACAACTACAATAGGCTACTATAGCTTGTAGATATAATCTACTGGCTTGCATTTACTTCTAGTTACTCAAGTGCGACCACTTCATCCAATCAGTGGTTCATTAATTCTCGTCCTTGAAAAATTTTGCTACGGTAACTATTCAATAGATTTCCCCTTTCCTTTTATCCCGCTTTGCAATTTGCTTTTTTCAATGACTTTTAATGACTGCGAATTGCAATTTACAGTTCAGTTAAGTCTCCACAATTTTCCAAAATTTTTTTTTTGCCTATGTCCCTTTACTTCGTTGGTCCTCCTAGACACAATAAATCCAAACACTAGCAAACCTTCATTTTTGAAATTGTGTTTCAGTTGATTTTCTCTCCATATTGCAGTTTTTTCTCAACACTTTTCTTCTCTTCATCAAAATACCTTGACAAAAAATAGCTACGCCTTTTTCTCCTGCACGTCATTATCAATGTAAACTTTCAACTTTTGTTTGGGGCTCCTAGGCTTCTTGACCAACTTCCCTATAATTCAAAGTAGCGATGGCAATACTACTTTATAAAACTTTCGCACAGTCGCCTATTTAATATTATTGTAAAATAAGGAAGACATAAAATAAATATCTAAAACAAAAATGTTTTTAATTTTAAACTTAAATGATTACTAATATTAATGATGTTCTGTAGATTTAAAAATCTACACTGTTGCTTTCTTCTGTGCTTCCCAGTATGCTGAATTTAATTTGTGACATGAACCTTACATGTTCGTATTTTACATTCGTTTACTACAGTTAAATTATTATGTTGTGAAATGTACATGCAAATAATTCTTGTTGAGATTGTTTCCCAATATATTCAAAATCTCAGTTCCACTTCAGTTGTATTTACTTTAGGCACTAATGTTTCTCTTCTAGTCTCTTGCCAGAGTGCGATGACACATTTCTTTAGTTACTTTTTAAATTATTATTATGTGTTTATTTTATAGCTTGAATACTACAATAAAAAAAAAACATATTTTCATTTTGTTACAACCCACGCACTTAGATACAAAGCTATAAACGACCATAAAACACGTCGTCGCAAGGCTTTACGCGTAATCTACACATCACCTATTTACGTCCAACCATTTTTGTGTTCTACACAGCACAGGCACACACTTACTATCGAAGCGAAGTCGTGTACGTGGGCAACAGGAATGCATGTCATTTCAAAAAGAATCAGGTATCCTTGTAAGATAAACTCAATTTCTACATTAATATAAATGTACTTGTTACCCGATCCGATGTAATATGTGGGCTCACGAAATAAAATATCAAACGTATCGGGATAATGTTCACGTCGCCCAGTGATATCTCTGTCGCCGATTAATAATTTAGAGCTCGTTATCACGCTCCCACAAACATTAATTATCCCCATTTACCACTTCACAACGATTTAGAATTTAATTCACCTGCAGCGCAGGTAGACGTTGATGAGAACGTGACACAATGGCTCTGCTTTCTGGCCACATCACCCCCAAACCTCTAATTAACAATTTCTGCGGTTGTGCGTAGAACACGGCTCGAAATTATATATCCATGTTTTGCTACCAATCATTTCGCGAAACTCGGCAAAGCAAGAACGTTTAATTAAATCGCGAATTTGAACGAGGGCGTCGTTAATTGGCGACAAGAAACGACGATTTTTATTAATTCAGGAAATGGATAATTTAATAAATTGCGTTATTGAGATTTTAATCGTGCCGTTAAAAAATACGCTTGGAACAAATTTAAGGTAAATATTTTAATAGCCAATTATAAAATAAACTGGAACTGGCTGAAATGCAACGTTCGCGGCAGTTTATAAATGCAAAACCTTAGTTGGCAATTTATCATGAACAATACGCTTAAATTACATTTCTTATCGAGCCATTTATCTAAAACCTCTATACTGTGTATCGCTCTGCCTTTCCCTACCATTTGTTACCTATCTAATTTAAACACAGAAAATGTGAAAGAAAAAGAAAATGTGGGCAAGGCGGTGAAGAATTACGTTACATAAATTTTAAGGAACCAGCTTGCAGTGAAGCTTAAACTTTCATTTGCGCAATTGTTAACTGGTCCAGAAAATCGAACAAATTTTAGTATCACCGTATAACCGTCCTTGTTTATATTATATGAAAAAAATCGTTAAATTCAATATTGGTTGTTGCGCTTTTGGATGCTTTCGGTAATAGACCAAAGATACAAACAAATGCGAATAATTATGAAGAATATGTGTAAAATGTAAAAATATTGCAAGAATGTTATATGAGCAAACATTATTCGCTATTTGATAAATTTTTACCTTATTGCAAATCAGGAAATTTGGAAACTACTATTAAAGACTTTTGGCCATAAATCAATCCCTTGGTGCTTATGTCCACATCGGTAAGAAAGCAATGACAAAGGAGAAACGAATAAGCATATTTGTATGCAGCACGAGAGACCAAGATGTACTCACCAGCAGCAGATAAATGTAGCTGGGTTAATTTGCCCTGTTCAACTATAAATAATTCTAATAGAATATTTTGTCATCAAAACTACTCATATCGTTCGTGGAAAGAAAATTTATTAGAGTTTAACAAATCTGGACGAATAAAAACATATCTGAAACTTTAAAATGATCTATTTGTTGGTACCTTATCAAGGCAACGTTAGACTCAATGTATCTGTAATGCCCCAACCCAACCCAACCCAACCGTATTCACCTGACTGTTGTACCCTTAGATTATCGCCTATTCCGTTCCTAAACCAAAAATTTCTCAATGGTAGGAAAAATGGTGGAATCACAAAGATGTGGCTCAACCCAACCTATCATATTTTGGAGCTCAAATTATTTGCATTTTTAGTTTTGGGTGGTTGACTTTTAGGTCTTTGGCCACCTTGTTTCATATCCAAACTAATCGAATTAAAGATTGGAGTTTTTGAACTTTCAAGCAAATGTCCTCACTTTCTTTCTTCAATCCTTTCATATTTTACTAATAACGATGATCGGTAACAAATAAAAAAAAAACAAGAGAATAGGAGCATGGTAATATGAATAACATTTCTCACTGAAATTTACAATAAAGATCTGAAAAACGTCTGCGTAATACAATAAGTCTAAAAGGTTAATTAAACAATCAAAATTATTGAAAACACGCAGTGAAAACGCAATTAAACAAGATGATTGAACACAAACACAAAGAATTAAAAGAGGCCTAAAAGGTGTTGTATAATAATAATATTTAGTAGAATTTACTGTACTGTACTGTAATTGGATTAGAAGCCTGGATCGTATTCAAGAACAATTTTGCCACTGAAATAAAATTCCCGATTACGACGTTTGAATCCGAGATCTTAAAAACGTCTGCGTAATACAACGGGACAAGTGGATAAATATAAATTAAAAAATAAATCAGAAATTAGTTAAATCGTGAGAAAGGGGATCGCAAACGGTAACGAAGCAAACTTGAAAAATGGAGGCAACCGAAGTGATGCAATTTAAAAATTAACCACGTGGAGAGACTCAGTGCCAAAGACATTGTTGAAGTAATCACCAATGTTAAAATAAACAATCTTTATGATCTGTCATACCAAGACATACAATACATGTCAAAAATTCTAAAATAAAATACAATGTGAAGAATCTGGACTGTGGAAAATACTCCAATCAAAATCAAAACAGCATTATACAGTACAGGACGTTCTAATATTACGGAATTTTACTATAATAAACCAACCCAATCAAACCCAATCCAACCCAACACAACACAACATGCAACTAGAACCTCTTTTTTGGCCTTATTCAAACATTGAGAAATAGAAATCTTATTCTTTTGGCTTAGCATGTGACAGGCGCCGTGTCACTACAAAGTGATAATTAGATACAAGAAGTAGAGCTAGGTACGCTCTTTCAAGAACATGAGCGATTTTAACGATTCATCCCAAAGGAAATAAACAAGAAATTAACTAAAAATCTATATAAATCTATACAAATAGAAGTATAGCTTTGATGAGGATATTTTTAAAAACATATTGGCGATCAAACATAAATTGAACTGACTGATACTAATAGACAAATAAAACGCCAGGTTTAGTTTATTAACTTTCTTAATCGTCTGTTCAGCAGCTGTTTCGGCGGTTAAGCCATTTTCAAGAGTACATTAATAATATTAATTATTTTAAACATTATTTGCCTATTTAATAATTTTATTTCAGCCTTCAAAGACTGATATTTTGAAACAGGTTTTTGTGTATGATTTGCCTAAATCCTTGCATATATATCTTAATGCATATAATAACTGTAGAAAACTTTGATCAATTATTTTATAATAAACATTATTATTGCGATATTCAGTCTTGTTATTGCCACTGTATCCAGTACCATAACAATTGCATTTTAAAAAATTTTCGAAGTGTTTGTTAATGGCAGGCAATTATGCAGTAACTAATCTCTGCTGTTGGGGTATTG
This sequence comes from Geotrupes spiniger, assembly GCA_959613385.1. Classification (NCBI taxonomy): domain Eukaryota; kingdom Metazoa; phylum Arthropoda; class Insecta; order Coleoptera; family Geotrupidae; genus Geotrupes; species Geotrupes spiniger. Next base: position 10,014,386 of record OY390735.1, on the reverse strand, counting down.
TGTCAATAATGTGTTAAGTGAGTGGTAAGTCAATTCAAGCAGTTTTCCACAACAAAGTATGGTTAGTTTTAATGATTTGATGTCAGGAACGAGCTAACGAGCTCTTATTACATATTACATATACAAGCCATTTAATAACAATGCATTGCAAATTTAGCCGCAATTAACACCATATCGTAATTGACGTGATATTTGTTTGGTACATTTGATGCGATTCCTTATTAGATGCATCACAATGGATATTCCCAGCAGAAATTTAAAAACGAATTGACTACCAAACATGACACAATTTTAATTTGTACGTGTGGGACTCGCGAAAATAATACGTTTTTTCTTAATATTTGGGCTACCCAAGATAAATTAATCGGTGACATAAAACACTTGAAGATTTATATTTTATAGCCTGACCCTGTATTTGACATTATGAGCTTATTTTTCGAAACCATAATTCTTAACGCTGTCCCCATATCACGCATCTAAATCATCTCTTCTTATCAATATGTCGTACACATTATCGTGCAAATCAGTCTTGAGCAGTGGTTCCCCAAAATATATATCTTAATATTCTCAACTAATATGTGTCTATTACGTTTAATATGTGTATCTAATATTTAAGATACCCTAGACAGGGTCTCGTTTTGAAGCTCCTGTTGCTGATTCTTCTCCGTTGTTTGAACTTTTAAAAAATAATGTTATGGTTCATGTTTTTTCTAATAGTAGTTTCTGAGATAATCTACAACTAGCTTAGTTCTTCTATTACGTATCCTGGCAATAGTGTGTTGTTTTGATTCGGTTTTACTTGTTCAATAAAAGCCAAGTTTATTTTAAAAATCATCGTTGGTTTCTTTTCTTGAGCAGTAGTTCTGAAATATAATTGTGATTGAAATGATGAACTAACCACCCTACGCATTTCGGCGATGTTGTCCATCTGGAATTTTTTCTCGTCGTTTTATTTTGGCTATGTTAATGACATAATTTTCATCTTGGCACAATGTTTATTTTGACGATGTTATCAGTTGATTGTTGTTGGTTTGCGCTATAGTTGAGGCATAACAGTACCTCTGCTATAATCTGGTAATGTAAACCGCTTCAAAATCAATTTTCATTCCATTTTCATGTTGGTTTGGTTAGTTTCTTTATTCACTTTAATTCCACGTGTTTGTTGAGTATCGTTGAAATTTGAAAGTACATGTGAACTGGATCTGTTGAAGGTTTAATTACATTTTTGAGTTGTTGAAATCTTGACGGTGTTAATGTTTGTTTGGGGTTTGTATTTTGTGCCCTGTATTTTTTTAGAAAACTTGAAACGGTGAAGAACTTATTACACAATTTCGCTTACAACAATTTGTGCAATAATTTCAGTCTGTAAATATTTAATTTCATTTAAGGATAATAATGATTCATTGTAAGGTCATATAATGTAAATGTTGAGGCTTGTTGGCGTGTGGTAGTAAAATTTCATTCGGTGACGAATATAAATATTTAGCGACCATAAAATATCTGAATCCCATTTCTTGGGAATATTTTTTGGAATAATTGTTGGATAAATTTTATGAGATTCGTGTGGATATAAATTACACCAGGATCGATTATTTCAAGGCGTCATTTTAGATCAAAACTTAAACCTTTTAACCTTTTCTTTTAATTAATTGTAATTAAATGCCCAAGATATTCTTATAAATTCTTTCCACTTCCATTCTTGTATATTCTTCCTTTACTTCACCTCCTCATCGAATCAGATTCCATAAACTTCCACAACTCACCGACTTCTACCTCATTATTATAGATGCCAATCCCTTCTCCATCATCTATTCTCATTTATAATAAGAAACCGATAAAATACAGCTTTAAAATTTTCATTAACAATTTTACTAAAACACGGTATTCATAAAGAATATTACAACATCCTATCTCGCCGCCTATTCGCTAATTGTTATTATGTTACCGCTGGTCTCTGCAATCTACAAGTATCACCGAGCATCCCAACAAAAACTCTTTGTGCAAGTGCATCGCAAGCAAAAGCGTCGCCACAATAGACATTGTCATTTAAATTGGAATAAATATGGTTTCGCTGAAGTACCTTGTAAAGAGAACGAAATTTTCAGTGCAATTCCTTTATTTTCAGTTTGAAAGAAAATACGAACTAGTTGGTAGAACGAACAATACAATTAACGCAGTTTTGCATTTATATTAGCCGAGACACCGCGAATCGTCCTTATCCGCTAAAATCTCATTTGTAAGGTGCAGAGCTTCGCTGTAATGGATTATCATCCCCGCAGATAGCGGCACCGCAGACGCAAGTACCAGTGTCGCGGGTAGAATCGCAGATACGAGGGTAATGTGAGGTTGTCGGGAATTAGAAGAGCGTTTCGACTTATAAAGCGTTTTAAATGTCACCGAGGGTGTATAGTAATAAAAGGAAATTATTTCTGCGATAAAATTACAATTATATCGCGTGAAATATCAATAAATAATGGCATAAATTATTTGCTGTACCATCGTATCTAAAGATTACCATGACTGTTTAACAAAAACTGTAGACAATTTCTTTACATTTTCTCTAATTGTTTGTGGCGCCCACTATTTGCAGACCAGCTGTCTTTATTGTATTGTTGCAATTGAACATTTATGCAATAATTACTTACTCATAAATTCGATTAATAATTATTGTTAAAAAATAAACCACTGTCGTTTGTGATACGTCCAGAAAATAAAATTAAGTTGGCGACGTAAAACGCCATAAATAATGCATTCATTAATGTACACGAATATTCAATTATAACGAGCCGGGCGTCGAATGTCTGAAAATATGAATCCGACAAATTTCTTAACTGTCCTCCTGTACAAACATAAAATATTAATGCCGAACCTTTCACGAAAGCACTTGTTTCCATTATGCATGAGCACGGCCGTTTACAAAAAACGTGGAAATTGAATTACAAAGCCCTAAAATAAACAAGATGTATCCGTTCGCCGATGACATCTATCATAACGTTCGATGTTTGTGGTGAACACAGGTACAAAGACCGCAAATGGTGTAGATTGTTATTTATACAAGGATAAAGGGCAGGTAACGTTTTTTAGAGGAAATAATTAAATCCCAGCGGGTAGGAAAACATAGATGCACATCTAGTGCTCTGTTCTAAGTCTCGGGGTTGTAATTGATTATTAACTCGATGATGTATTTACATATTTTTCGACCATTTAAAACTTTAAAATAAGATGATTAAAATGTTAGAATGTTAATTGATTAGGCTAGATTGCAAACCACAAAATTAATGCCAATCCAAAGAATATGACTAAAGAGAAAATTAATAGAAAATCAAGCATAAATCGCAAATGATGCAAGAGAAATACAAATCAAATAGGAAAAGACGAAAACAAAGGAAAAATAAAACATATCAGTTCATTTTGAATTGTCGTTTGTATTTTGGCTTGGGATGGGATGTATTGTAATAAAACAAAAAGCACACAATCGAACGACAGTAAACGTGAAAATAGCAGAAAAAGAACCAAAATCAAGAAAAATTAAAGGAAATTAAAAATCAACAAAACTGAAAATTACCTTGTGATTTGTATTACGTTAAAATCAAGAACATTAATAGAAACAAAAAAGAAATCAATTTCAAAGTGTAAAATATAATTGCGAACACATTTAAAACAAAAAGATTAGATTAAAATAAGAAAAATTGCAACAAAACAAACGGAACACTAACTAATAGTACTAGTAATAGTACTACTAATAGTAGTGTCACAATAGAAAAAAATCAAGTAAAATAAGTACAAACAAGTGATAAACAAAAGTTAAAAATATTGATATTACTTTGTTGTTTTTCAGTTAGAAAAGATAAGAATAAATTACAGGAAATGAAATATGAATAAGAGAAAAAGTAATAGACAGATAGTGAAGGCAAAACCTAGGGAAACTCAATAATATGAGAAAAATAACAATAAAATTAACTCACCAATAAATAAATAAATGAATTTCAAACAAAAGCTAAAAAGCGAACGGAAAAAAAATAACAACAGAAAAAGTATATCCAACCCTTAGTTTCACATGAGGGACACTTGAAAATTTTCGCATCATGTTCCTATTTACTTTCATTAACTTGGTTTCAGTTTGCATATGATTTTTTGTATGTATTCTGAATGGGTTGATGAAAAATAGTATGAAAAAGTCTAACATAATCGAAGCCAATCCAATTAGAATAAAAAACAAAGATGTCAATTTAGGCAGCCACGAAAAATGTCTAAATAATCCAATACTGAAAAACTACACAATTTTGAACAAAGATTACTGCAATATGCCATTAGAGGTGCAGTAAAAATAGGAGAGCACGACTACGGATCTGCAACAATATTCCAATCAAATTGCGGACCACCAATGAAAAGGTATCCTCAGCGAACAGAACAAAACTTCTCACCACTGCATTGCCAACAAAACTGGCTGCATTCACTTAACCAACAATTCAAATCCAACATAACCTGCTAACAAAAACTATCCATACATAAACCTAAGCTTGATTAGGATTAAGCTTTTAACGATTAACTTAAAATATATTCAATGAACATCTTAAAAAAAATAAGACAATTTAAAATATGCTAAGCAAAGAAACCGAGGAAAGAGTAACTCAATCAGGAGTTGTTTTATGTCAAAAGTGTAGATATTCATCTAGTGTAAGAGACTAAGTTCACTGACATACCATATATAAACATACGACATTTCAGAGATATGTAGGATCAGCAAAATCCCAACATGAACAACTAGAATGTTAATTGGACTTCTTGCAATCCACGACAATTCAACTTTAACAATTCAACCAGCCGCCACACAAGGAAGTAATAAGACGTAATTATTAGTTGTACACAAACTAAATTGGTCTACGTATCAGTCACCGTTCAGAAAAAAAAATTCTAACCATTCATTAATCATCTTCGTACAATTTGAAAATATAAACATACTGAACTGCTCGTTAAGGGCAAAAATATATTTTCTAATTTCGATTTCCTAAAAATATTTTCAAACTTTCGTACTTGATGAGTACTATTTCGAGTTTAATTCAGGCACTAATGATGGTTACACCTTTTATATGATAAGCATTTATTGTACAAAATTAGGAACATATATAACTACCTAACTACGAAACGGTAGGAGTGAAAACGGTAGGAGCGAAACGTCAAGCGTCATCTTCAACTCCTGTGCAATCAATCAGAAAAGTCGTTTGATTGGTTGTCTTGAAAGTTTGCTACCTCATACTTTGCTGAAACGACGTACGTTTTGATAATTAGCGATTAATATAATTAATTACCTCCCGATTTAATTAATTCTCGTCCGGCTGATATAAAACGGTCTCGCTAACGACATTGAATACCTCCGTATCCGAAAGCCAAATTCGTCGAAAATTATTAGGCACTCGAAGTTTTTATAATTACTCTCCATTTGTTACCTTGTACTAATTAAATGGGTGCGCTTTAATTTGATTGGCAAACGAAAAAAAAAAATATGAGTATGTAGATTTATATTTATATTAACTTATCATGTACTTGTATCAATCAGTAAATATAACGATAATGTAACTCGTGCCCTTTTCGAGATATGGAAAAAGTGACAGGGCTGAACCGCCACTTCCGGTTGAGATATTGCTTTCAGAAATGCGAGGTCTTCTTCCTGGGCATACGCAAATCTTGTGTAAACACACGTTCATAAGTATAAGAAATTAAAAACAATACGTGGCGTTATATAAAAAAAATTGGGAGTAATATATGACTTTTCCGGGTAAATTCGTAAAATGGGCAATTAATATGCCAACTTGAAATCGTCGATCAATCATTTGCTTGTGATTTGATTTTTACCACTGGGACAACTAGAGTCCTTTGTTCAATATCCTGTTAGGGGTATGTAGCAAAAGCATTTAGAGAACATTCTACTAGTAAGTCTATAAAAACTAGTATCGAAATGACCTAATAACTCTGGTGAAATCGATCTGCAATATCTAAGAAATGATTCTTCGAAGAAAGACAAGGGCGTATTTATTTTATAATTATAATAATTACGGTTCAAAAACAAAGAAATTTGAATAATTGTAATGCTCCTTTGCCATCAACTATTATGTGGTTGTAGGAGAGGGCAATGCACAACACACGAAAATGTCTTGAGTAAAAAATGATTCTGCGATTTATAAGAATTTCTGAATTTCCTTCACGATCACGAAAGTTCAAACTCCATTTAAGATCTTGAGTATTCTTGTATTCAAAAATCCTTTTAGTTCAATAAAATCTGTATTTCCGTTGACAATACGACCAATTCTTGGTACAATCTTTTTTGATTTTCAGTTTGATTGTCAGTTAAAAAGTGTCTTTCAACACTGCAGCTTTTATGATTAGGTCATTAATTGTTACTTTGTTATTTTCATCTGCTGAGCTAATCTGATTTTTAACGATATTAACTTATCCATTTTTTTTTTCTTTCTCAGCGATAGAAATCGTTTCTTTGATATCCTTAATACCTTTTCCCTCTAATTTGATATTAGTTTCTAAGATTTTTTTGAAAAGAGTTAATACAATTAATTTATATTTTATTTGAAACATTGAAATTCCATACTGAAGCTACTCAAGCAAGCTGATATTTTCCACCCAGTGTTGTCACAACATGAAAATAAATCTGATATAAGTCTGAGTGTGACCATGTCCATATTTTTCCCCACGTCAGTGTTTTTCATTTAAAGGATTTCTTTGAAATGTCTGCGATTTGACACACAACATGGACTTCCTTTTAAAATCATCTGAGCATTTTGTCCACTTTATATCTGTGATGCTTATCGATTCGTCAATGCCACTAGTAGCTGTGTCTGGATTAAGAAATTGTCATTACTTTACATAATTTGTGGTATTACGTTTGATGTAAGTGATATGTGAATTTACAAAATTACTGAACTTTATTACTCTGGAAGGTCGTTTCCATGACTGGACTGGAATTTGTAGTACTATGTCACCCTTTTGGTTATATTATGGTACAATCGATAGGAACATCCGAAATTCGTAAGGCATGTGAATTTAGATCAACGAACACGAGCTTTAATACATTCAGATGAAATGTCAACATAAGGGGAGTTTAAGTGTGATAATGATTGGAGTGGGTTGTTTTTCTGGTGTGGGAGAGAAACCAATGGGAGAATCAAAATCGTTGTGTATGACTAGCGAAAAAGCTTTTAAGCTCGTAGCTGGACGAAGGAGGGTATGATTAAGTTCGATAATTATGTACATAATTGTACAATAAGTATGAATAAAATTGTTTTTTCGAAACTACAACTCAATGAATTTTTTATCACAAGCATTTATTTTATAAACAGCGTTGTGTTTTCACTAAAAGTTAAGATCTTCAATGTAAAACACATAACGAATCATGTAAGATACTAAATAAGTATAAATTTGTTACGAGATTTTTCCTACATGTGGTTTATTTGTAATTAATATTACAAACAAATTATTTCAGACATTGGATACTCTGTTGATTGTGGCGTGAAATAACAGAAACCGGTGTCATTTTCCATCTCCTCGTGATTATCACCGACTGGCAGGTTCCATATCTAAACGACACTGTCTTAAAATCCCGGCCATTATCAATTACGATCTAATCTCCGGAGTCGAATTTTATTCGAGACGCACAATTTTATTTACGTCGGATACTTTTTTCGAACGTCACGGACGAAAACACATTAAGAAAATATCAGATTGTGTCAGCGGAAAGAAATCGTGTAACCCGATAGGCGTGATATTGAATTTCGTTCGATAATAGTCGGTTTCGAGCAATTATAAATAGAACAACGGTGGAAATGAAGCCATTATCCAGTCGTGTGAACAGTTGGCGATAACAGAGTTTATTCCGCACCGCGCGAGCGATTCACTCGGGCGTGTGCTTGTCCATCAGCTAACTAAACATCTCCCGAAATACCTATTTACACTAATACAGATCCAATAAAGATACACAACCCTTCCCGGCGCGCGAACCCTTAATTTGGTGGGGTCCCATCAGTTGGGTAAACCGAGACTGTGGGCCATCAATTCCTGGAACGTCCAGCGAACGCCTGACAGGTCGGTTGCGGCGGTCATTAACAACGCGTGTTGAAGATATTGATCTTTATTAATTGGAAATGTTTGGGCTTTAAATACGAATATGAAATTGTACGAAATATTAGTGGAATGGTTTTTAGAAGCTATAATGGAGTTCAAAAAAAATCTAGTATTGATTTTCTGTCGCTTTTCATTCCTGTAGTAATTATCTGTACCACTGTTAAAACAAATGCATAAATTATTTAAATATAAATATCTGGAGGGGGCGTCCAACTAAGACAACGATTTTAATAGTTTTATAAGCATTTTCTCGCTTCAACCGTAAATATTATCATAAAATAAATTAAAAAATTCCCATATAAATTAGTGATGATGTTAAGTCAAACGTGATGACAATATATTAACCAATAGGTGGGCCGAACTGTATGTGTATATTACAAGTCGTTGGATTTGTAAAGGTCTTTTTATTATAAAAAAAAAACTGTGCTATAGAATATATAGAGTCAATGGTCCGAACACGTCCTTAACTCAGCGAGGGGTGCAGACAGGGTGGATGAAGGGTTTGTATACCTGTCAAGCCCAAAGATGCTCGTTGGCCTGTATCATACAGATATCGCAACACTAACGAGGACTGCCTGCCTGCTATGGGCACAGGAAACACGGGTCGACAATTCCGTTAACAGTTCTTTTACATAGCGCTGGCGATCACGACACGAATAACAAGATTTTCTACGAACACGAAATTACTTTTTATCTATCGACGCGTCGAAAACAATCTGTTAAAAAAGTAATCACATTTATTTTCATAATCGAAAAATGGGCGTCGTGGATAAAATCGCCAAAATTAATACCAAAGGACACGTGGCTCATTTATCATCGTCTTATAAACTATGCAAAACCGATTACGTGGGCAGGGAAACTGCGCAACTAGATGTAATCGGGGATTCTGTTGTCGAAGCAAACGCGCAGGGGAGACAAAGCGCGATCCAAGAAGACAAAACGAAACCAATCTGATAATGAAGTGTAAATGAACAGTTTCTGGTGCCAGATACACAAATACGTGCCTCGGTAATTAAAACGTCATAATGATTGATCACCATTCCGTTAATTAGAGGCGCGCGAAGAATAGATTTCGTTTAATTAATTGTGCGCTTCGACAATTTTACACGAAACGAAATTAATAGCCGGCCAATTAATGTTTAGTTGTAAAATTTCGCAAGTCGTTGTTGTCGGGGAATGTATTTAGAGACGCCCCGACGCAACGTCACCTTCAATTAATTTCAATTTATGCCACAATCATCAAGCCATTGTTGAGATGATAAACTTGAATCGATAATTGAATTGCGCATTTGAAAGCGCGGTGACTAATTAGCGTTGCAGGCGAAGATGAAATGAAAGTTGTGGGACAGGAAAAAATCATTAGTTAATTAACGGATGAGAATGGTGCATTTTTGTGTGGATCGTGTCCCAAGGTAAACATTTTTATGTCTATTTGATAGCTAATAGGATTATATGTTGTTAATTATCTTCACAATTAAATGTACTATAAATGAAAGGATGCAGAAACTTAAACAACAATCAGTGATCATGAGATCATTTATAAAATTTGGATTCATGGAAAAACTGTTTGTGATTTTGTAATTTTAATTACACAGACATACTCTATACACATGTGACTAGGGATGAACTGTTGTTTAATTGGTAATGACATATAATTGAATTGCAGTAAAATAATAGTTTCTTTAAAATTTTAAAATAAAAATGGTACGATACCCATGGTGTTTGCGCAGAGGAATAATCTTTTTAACGTGCTTATAAACGTATCAATGAAAGCTATGGATGGTCCTACAAGTTGAACATATTTTGTTACATGTATTGTGCAGCAAAGTACTTCTCGCTTAAATACGTGTTATATTTCATGAACACTGAGATTGTATCCGCAACGCTTTGTCCTCATAAACACTGATGTTTATTATAAAATTGCTTTCTGTCTGTAATACTCCCCGGGCTAAAATAGATAGACGCAAATATTTAGATACAGTGCATTTAGCCCGGCGCACTGAATTTCCATATTTGTAAAGTTCGTGCGAGCAAATGAAGTTACACCGGGTTCATTGGAGTAGAAGCACTTTATTAGGTGCTCGGATGGCGTCACACGTTACAAACATGATACATTTACGGCGGAGTTCAAAGGAAAAATGCAATATCCGTCGGATTTCAAATAACGCGGGACCGAGTTCAATTACTTTTTATTCCGCCTTCCATTAAATTCCGGTCTCCAGTTCGGCTCGAAAAGGACGCCGGCGCCGCGACGTTTTCGAAACGGGCCGATTTTTTCCGCCGGCTTGTTCGGTCGGCGGCGCGCTGCGTTTCGTAAATATTTGCGCGATTTACGTTTTCGGCGTCGAGGAGGACTTTAGGATCCGTAAACGTGAGCTTTACGAGGTCGCCGTATAATTTGCAATAAATGAGATTTGTGTACCCGCCATAAAGTTTAATACGGCAAGATTAAACCGGAATATCGCCGGTTAAATTGCGCACAATTTATTTATTTCATTATAAGAGGAAATGGGCTGCTCGTAATAGTGTAGCTTTATTAGGTGTTTAAAGTAAATATGTGATAAATCACACCAGGAGTTTGCGATTGATCGAATAACAGGAATTACAGAAAACTTGTTAGCTACTTCTAAGAAATTAAATAAATTTGAAAAATGACTATAGTAGACCTGATACTGTTACATATATATATAAAATATTGACATTATTTCCTTCATTGAATCAAGTGCACTTTAAGAAGCAAGAAACAATTGATAAAATATATATGAAGACCTGAACACCTAATATGTTTATACCTCTTAGATGACATCTGCATGCCACATTTTTTCTGTGCAATCAATATTGATTGGATAATTTCTTATGCAAAACCGAGTCAGTATTTTAAATCACTGGGGATGTGCTACAACCCACTGGAACCTGACCTTTTCAAAATTATTAGAATTTATTGAATTGAGTTATAGTGAATCAAGTTCACTCCTATGACATTTAAAACTGAGAAAGGATTATTGGGTATATTCGTCGGGAGCAAAAGAAGGAGAAAATTCTCCAGGAAGGGTAGCCATACCTATAAGAGAAGAGGTAAATATGTAAGGAAAGTGAACCAGGTTAATCAACGAGTGCTAACAGTAGATGTCAAACTCCAAAGAACTTACGCCGATAGTAAAGCATACGAATCGAATGAAGACTTGAAGAAGAAAAATATGAATGCAACTGCAGAAGGAAATTTAAAATAAAGATAATAAAAGGAAGGCTTGGAAATAAGAACGAGGGTGTTGAGTGATAGAAGTGAAAACGTAAGAAACAAAAATGAAGACAGGATAATAGAAAAATGTGAGGTAAGGAGCAGAAAGTAAACGTGGATAATGGAATAATTTCCTGCTAACATAGAACTTTGGAACCGATGTAACCGATATAAAATAAAAAGAGTCATCACTTGGGAGTAGCCATTACTAACGGCACTCAAACACCCAAACAGGAAAATAAAATGAACCAGAGGGAAGCTGAAATAACGACAATCATAAACAATAAAATAACATGTTACAGACTTAATGACATAGATGTGAGACAAATATTCTAAAAAATAATGAATCATGGTATAGCACATATAGTAAAAAGAACTATCAAAGAACACACTGACCAGAGGAGATACATGAGATGAAAAGAAAATGTAAAAATTAATTGGGCAATACGATACGATAAGCAAACAACCTAGCAAAAAATATATAAAAGAGGGAAAGGAAACAACGTAGAAGGTCTTTGGTGAAAAGATGACCAAGGCATACAGTGAGAATCATCAGCTATTTTTTAGAAGAATTAGGAATATGAAACAGAAGGAAAATTCAGCAATATATAACATAAGGATAACAATATCACCTTCGAAGGGAAAAAATAGTGGAGGGGTGGATAAGGAGCATCGTGGTCTCATTAGGTTAAAGACACAAATGAGGCCAGCACTAGAGTTAGGCAAAGTTTATATGGCAAAATAATAAATGGGATGTTAAAAGCACTAACTTCCTGGTCGAAAAATTGATGTTATGAATATGATCATAAGGAGAAGCATCTGAGGAATAATAACTCAAATAAAACAGGAGCCAACTGTGTCATAACTTTTAAACGGTGTAATAAAAAAATATTATCTAGAATCATGAAGAAACGTATAAGACAACAATTAGAGGACACTTTGGAAGAAATTTAATTCGGATACCGACCAAGAGAAGATTTAAAAGATGAATCATTTATTCTAAGACAAGTTATGTTTGTGAATCGAATATAAATCATCGACTATGCCACCTCGACGAACACACCTCGCTGTTATATCCTACTGATGACATTTAAGAGAAAGAAACGTATGCATTTACAGTTATTCTTGTATGTATCAATAATTGCTTCTGAAACTTCACTGCATTTTTTGCAAGAAAAAAACATAAATGAAATATTTTAGATAATTGTTCAAAGTTTTTGGCATGAATTGTCCTGAACAACATTTAACACTAACATAATTGATATCATAACGTACTATTTTATGTTTAGAATTTAAATACTTTTTTCTTAATATATAAACGAGAATTTTTCATCACAAGGCTTGCAATTCTTCATGACCAACCCAACCCAACTAGTTGTTTGCGACCTTATTGACGTATCGGATAATTAATTCAAGTTTCAGTTAAAAGCTCGATCGAATATTCTTAAAAATCTTTCCAACATAACCCACCAGACGTATTCGACTTGGATTTCTTTGTGGACAACCCAACCCAATTTTTTATCACCTTACTGACTTATGGGCCAATTAATTCGAGTTTCAGTTAAAAAGACGCTCGAAGATTCTTGAAAATCTTTACAACCCACCCCAACACGATTTTTTTATCGGGTGTGTATCGGGTGTATCAGGTGTGTTTGACTTGAGTTTCCTTGTGGCCAACCCAACACAAGGATTTTTAAAATATGAATTCCTACCTAATTAATTATCCTTTGAGTAGAAAAAATTGCAAGAAATTAATTAGTTGCATTAATGTGCAAATACATTAGGTGGTGAAAATTTATATTGAAGAAGTTGGAAACGATGAAAGAGTTAGAACAACGTGTCAGGTCATAGATTTATGGCGAAGTTTGGCCATAAATTCAAAATGCATGACCTTGGTACGTGGTAAGTAATGTCAAAAATTTGTTATAAATCTGGTCGAAATCAAATCATGGATGTTTCTAAACTAAATATGTTTAAAACTGAGTCACTTAACGAAGGAAACGCATTTGAATAATGGTAAAGGAGTCTCAAGATATAATTTGATAAACGAAGTACAAGTTGACTGACTTCGATGTATTTAATTAAGGTTTTAGGTGATTTAATTAGAAAATATGTAAATTTTGTTGAAATTGAGGATTGGCCTATTGGCCAAATTATTGTGAAATTAATGTAAAGGGCGTGGTATATGATGGAATATGAATTGTTAATTGCTGTAGGTATTGGATTATCTAACAATATCGACGCAATAGGTGTGGAGGATTCTTTGGAAAGTCAGCGTTAAATCATAACAGTTGTGTTGGTTTTGTTAATTTTATTTTAGCCATCTGAAAACGCAAATATTAAGTATCATTCATTTTGCTTGATAAACTAAAAAAAAAAATTAACATTATATTAAATTATAAAAACGGTTAAAATTTGTAGGTAGACATAAACGTTAATTTTTAGGAGATTTAACAATATTTCCCTTATACTCAAATATTTCCAAGGTCTAAGACATTTAATTTGATGAAGCCTTAAAAAATCTCTACAGAAATGCAAAATGTTTGGGAAAATCTTTACGATGTTATTCATGCATATAAACTGTAGTGAAGTGTAAAATTCATCCTAGATTTGCAAATGCAGCACGCAATGAATACAATCGTTTTACCCTTTTTGGGGATTGTCAGCATCAATGTCTTAATCAATACGATTACGTTTCCAGTTGAAATCACAATTATATAAATTTTGATTATTGACAATTGCTGACTTTGGCAGTGGTGGAGATTTTCTAGACACGTAGATTGTATAGAGATTGTTGGTAATGCACTGTTAAGCTACTTTCTGGTTAAGTGATGACTAGTGACGTAATTCTTGGCACGTGATAGGCTATACAAAATTATGGTATTTTTTGAACTTTTCTTCTTTAATTTGGATGAGGCACATGTAGTTTATTTTTTTAACCCAACATACGCTTATCATTGGCTACATTTAATATGTTAATACATCAAATCGGTTTTGATGTATTTTTGTGCCTTAGTTGTAAAAATAATGTATTTATACAATCAATCACTTTTAAGTTTTGGCTCACAAAGATAATTACTAACATTTTAATTTAACTTCATACATTGCAACTAAACGTATTTGGAAATTATTTGGGTGCTAAATAATTTAGGTCACTGAATATTTATGATAATAAAAAATGTATTCCCACATATTGCACTTTACGTTTGATTTTGAATATTTAATATTTATACTTAAAACATGGCTCGTGTAAATATTTAAAGCTAATGTTGCATGTATTTTATGTTTGATTGTTTGATTATTTCAAACAGATTATGTGTAATTTTAGATACAACACAAATACTTTCACACTCGATACTTCGCAACTATTTCTGTCCTTACATAATTCGTACAAAAGTTATGTAGACGATTTTAGTAATTTTAATAAATTGATGATAATATAATGATTTAAATGAATAATTTAATAAATCTGAATACGAATAATAAAATTAGTATAAAATTGAACTTTTAAATAAATTTGTGACATGAAGCAATAAAACGATCATACATAATGTGTCGTCGACAGTTTTTTCTTCCAGTGTGGCGTTTGGATCTTCGAAGGGCTCGTAGGGTAATGAAATGTATTATCGTCCAATCGCTAAGGAAATTGACGATAAACATGGTTGGTGATAGAATTTTGCATTGAATTTTCTACAAAATACTGTCGACTTGTTTTTGTTACAAAGTGTGACCATTATAGAGCAATATTCTATTTTTACCGCTTCTAGACTGATCCATTTTTTATATCAGTAAAAAAAGAACCCATCACCAACTAAACATTTCACACCAACAAAGACGGGTGCCTTAGACTTTTGGTTTAAAGTAGGCGCGTGTGAATAGACGCAAGCAACTGTTTAACACAAATCTACTAAACAGCTAAAAAGAACACGATTGGTTACAGGATAAATAAATAAATAAATAAAAAATATTAAAACGAAACTGGAAGAAACCTAACCTATCTAATCAAAGCTACTTGTGATAATTTATTTTTATAATGTTTTGGAGCAATATTCGTCATCAAAATATAAACGCCAAGGGGCTAGAAATATTTTTCCAATTTCGAGCGGCCTTCACGTTTCTAACGATAAATAACGCAGCAGGTAAAATTTCCCTCACGAAAACGCCACAGATTAATATCTTTCAACTTAAACCAATATGGAATTTAATCTCCGACCGCAACGGTTTCCTCGTCCGAAACTAATTTTATGTACAAGTAATCCCCACATAAATGTATAATAACATGTTACAACGCATTTCATAAATAATTACGAAATGAAGTTATTTTTTACGAAATTAAACGCAAGCGAACAATTCGGCTACTAATCATTCCTTTGAAAGTGGATTAGAACATCCGTAACAAACATTTCCCGCATGTAAATTATCACTGCCCCCACCATCAATGCGATAGATGCACAAAAGCCCGTTTTATAATTTATTTTCCTGTAATTCCATTCACCTTTTTCGAATGGGATGGCGACACAAAAGGTGCTGAGAGGGAAAATAAATTATATACACTTTGTGGTACAAATTGAATTAAACGCTTTTATTTTCATTCACATTGGATGACTCGATTTCGTTATGTAAATTCATTACAAGTAGTCGTCCACTGCGCCACTCCGAGCTGGACTTTATCCTGGAACAAATCGTTTTTGTAAGGATGCGAAATGTCGCCATTGATGACGTTCTTTTAAACTGGATTGAATTAATTTTATTTTCATTCGCATTTAATATTATTGAAATAATAGATACTAAGAATGTTTAAGTTGTATGCGAACGTTATGCATCAATATCTTACACCATTCGATTTCCATATACAGGAGATTTATTTGTTGACGGATAAAATAATTTGCATACCTGCATGTTACATACATATAGTAACAGTGATTTATTTTCTGAAACGACATTTTCGAATTCTTTCATTTACGAAGAATTCCCCACCTGCTATTTCATTTGTTCAATCTTCGATTAGCTTTTTGTATATCGCCGCTAATTTTCATTAATTATTATTAATAGATGTCCACGAACATGAATTATTTAAATTCTAAAATGAACTTAGTTTAAAATACTTGCAGTGTTAAATGTTGTTAATTGGAACTACCTAACACAAATTAAGTGGCAACGCCGGTCGCAATTATCCAAATACGTACCGCCAAATTGACACATACATATGTAGTAATGTGTTGATGTGCTGAAAAAATTATATTCTTATATAAATATAAAAATAAATAGAACATTTTAAGATTTAATTGATTTGGTTCGTTCTTACTGCAAAATTACTAAATAATATGCACATTTAATGTACTAACAGTTTGATGCAATCTTTCCGCAGACTTAATTTTACCTCAATTACCGCATTGCGCACTCAAATTACAACGTCAACATGCATTACAAATGGCAATAAATATCTACGGTCTCACGATAATTGCTAAAACTAAAACTCACCACTCATTAGTCACACATAAATCTTGACGCGTGACGTAACATGCGTATCGAATACTTCGATAATTCTCTCGATAACTAAGATCATTAGTATTGAATTACTCATGCTAATTAGCCTAGTCGGTGAAGCCATCCCTTTATTTTTAAATAAAGGAAATAACGTGTTTAACTTGAAAGTCTTCTTAATATATTGCGTTGTAACAAAAAATGACGTATTAATTTCTAACAATATTAAGCAGGGGCGGGCAGGTCAAGGGATACTGGGAAAATCTCTCGGGTCTAATCCATTGTTTAGGTAGTAAAATCGACGACAGTCGTAAGATAAATGTTGAAATAAAACATAATAAATTAGTCCTATATGTTTTTCAACCGCACACAAAATGATGAATATGAATGGACATTAAAATTACTGGGACTCGGTTGGGTAATTACAAACAACCGCTCCAAACGACAAAATCAAATAATAATGTGAAGGCTAATTCATTTATAAATTATCAATTAATTCTATTATATCATTTTCTTGTCATTTATGCTTGCATGACTTGATGCAATTGCAGTATGTGTGGTGGTTTGATGAGCCCTGAAGGACGAAACGGTCCGTCATCATCTATCGCATTACCCAAACGTTTTTAACATCACTTCAAATTAATACAAATCTAGCACAAAATATGAATGGATAACTTGACTAAAAGAAAAGACAAACATCTAGAAAATGGCAAGAATTCCAATAATGCACGAAATAAATTCAACAAATAAACAAATTTATAGCTTGTTTCACAATTCAACTAGAATTATATATCAACAAAGGAAACACACCACAATAAATATAAACTGTACAGTCCTGTTTGTAAGAATTTAAGTTAATTAAAATACTTGATTTATAATTTCAAAATTTTCGTAAGTAATGTGAAGCCTATTTTGGAAGTAAATACGAACTCAATCAATCATTTTTATAAAATCAAAGTCAGATACTTTTCCATCAATCCCGTTCAACGTCAATTATTATACATTTTGCCACATAAAACGTAAGAAAACATCTTAATTTATATTAACTATTTTTTCTTGTCTAGGACGCGCACAAAGGAACAATTCGAGAAGACTTAATGGTGACTTCCGGCGTTTCGCCTTCTTCAGCGGGACTGCGTCATTATCTAGGCTCGTGGTTGAGTTATTTAACTTGGCAACTCAACCATGATGAAATCACTGTAATTTCGTTCCGATGCAGATTGAACTCGAGACAACTTTCGAGCATAATTTGTTTACGAGTTATAATACAGCGCACGAGAAGTTTGAGCGCCTGGGTGTGTTTCAGTACTTGGCGATAATCCTCGCCACATTAATTGGAGGAAATTATACTCGTCTGTCAGATCGAAGATTCCACGTGTGAAAGAATATATTAATTTTAATGCCAGTTTAGAGTGTCGATAAGATCTGGTCGCCGATACGCGAGGTTACATTTATTGATAAGTTTGGTTGTTTTGGAATCGGTTATGATACGGATATTAATTAAAATGTGAAATTCGTTAGACTTCGATTAAGGCGAATTATTGAATACTTACTGAATTGAAAATAAATTAGTTAGGACGAAAATAATTCACGTAGTAACTTTGATCAATCCATAGGACCCAAGGACTTATTACACTAATTCTGCTTTTTTTCCTTGATAGGTCTCAATCCGTCATCCCTTCAACTAACATATGAAGTTGGTGAAAGCAAGGATGATAATGAATTTTATACAAACAATAATTATTTCAAAATTATTATTTTCAATGATATATGAAAAGCAATATCCACAGCCCCACAGTACATTATATGGTAGATAAAACATATCGAGGCATCAACAATTTTGAAGACCTGATCATAAGATTGTAGAATGATTACTTTAGACTTCTCTAAATATTTTAAAGGATTCATCAACAAATCCATAAAATGGCGGCTGCTGACTGTTCTGGGGCAACATTCGTGTAACATATTGAGTACTTTCAAAACGAAAAAAAATTAATTGCAGAAGAAAGACGGCGGTTGTAACAGAAGAAACATATAGTCGAACGTTACATAACAACATTTTCTAAATTGATACATGCACACAATAAAAAGATAAATTTAACAATTTTTAAAATTAAAAAATATGTAAAATTGTCGGAAATACAAAAATGTTTGAAGCGCCAAAATACGCATAATTCAAAAATGTATAGCTGACAAGAAATTACATGAATGAAAATCGTCAAAATTCTCTAAAATTCAACACTGGCAAGATACAAGAACTTTTTTTTTTATTAATTAATAACTACGTGGACATTTTTTATTGCTACTATGGTCCAACCTATATCAATTGTAGGTTCTATCGAGGAATTGTTTCCCTTAAACGTTAAACGGTATCGCCTAACCCACAAGACAGCAATATTGGAATCCATGACTCACAATGACGATAATTTAAGTGCATAAATTCATCGATGAACAACATGGTAGTGCTTTTGTTATCATATAGGTCGCTCGATTTCGTTATTGGATTGCAAATGTTTGTTAGCGGCAGGAGTAGAGAGGTGATTTAAACCTTGGACGAATCTAGATCACTCACATGCAGGGGATTTGTAACCTGGCGAGTAATCCTCGTAAATAGCTCGTTTAACACCCTATTTAATTGCCTCCAATATTCTCTAAGCTATAGGCCGAATTTTTCCTTAAGTGGGATATATAGAAACATGAGTGTGGGTACGATCACATGGTTATTGGAGGATGCCATTGATCGCTGTCTTTTAATCCAACAATAACCAGCATTACTTTTTTTACGCGGCGACGTCAATCACTGCAAATATTACTGTTCTGTTGACCCACAGATGGCACATATTAATTCAGATTCACGAGCCATAGCATTCGCTTCCAGTAATATGTTTATTTCGTACCCAGGAGCGAGTCAGAGTACGTTAATATTTAAGTCTACCTAGAATCACTAAGGTCGCAACCACTATCTACAACCCACAATCCACAACCACAATCCCACTAATCACAACAACTACTACCATAACCACAAACCACAACCATGAACCCCAATAACAAGCCACAACCATTTTATCTGTCTGTATATCTGTCTCCTTGCCCATCTAGTTATCTCATTGATGCATGTCTGGTAGACTACATGGGTGTTTGGTCGTTGTGAGTAGACGTTTTGAAACTAGCACGTTTGCACTAATAACATTATTTTGAATCAACATTAACCGATTAAGAGGTTACATTTTTAACCAGCTTTTGCTAGCGAATTGATACGGTCACTACAGTTGAGTAGTACATCATACGTCCATCGACTGCTGTCCAGTTGCAAAATCATCGAGATACTTATTTCTGATATGCTTATCATAATTAATTTTTTAAATATTTCTATTGTGTTTTGTTGTGTTTTATTTTTATTAATCCAGACCTTAATATACAATTAGTTGTTAAGGTACCGAATTCATAAACACAAAGCTACTATTAAATGTAAACTTGTATAGCCCATTCCTTTTCCTCCTTGCCTTCTTCCATGACAATCCCTTTTCTGCAACAGTTATCCCATGCTTTTTTTTGGACCACTCCTTCCTCTAGAAAGTATGATCTCATCTGCCAAATGTTTGCTATCGGTTCCTTTTCATCCTCGTGAGGCGACCAACCCGTCTTGTTTTTCTCCCTTGATACTTTTCAGGATAGGTTCCACATCCAGTTCTTCTCTTACTACGTCGTTGCTTATTCTGACCCTTCGTGTAATCCTCTTTACTCCACGTAAGTATCTCATTCCCATGGCTTGGATTTTACTTTCCATTTATTTGGATAGTACCCAGCTCTCGCTTCCGTAGGTTAGAATAGGTGTAAACACTGTTTTGAATAATATGATTTTTGATTTTCTAGATATTTACTTTCTCCTTATGAACGCTTAGCTTAGTGAATGGTATTACTTAGCAGGACCTTCCAAGCTATCATTTAGTTCTGTATCGATTTTGCGCCGATGACTTCTCCTTGTCTTAAACTCTCCTTAGCTCTGAACTCCTCCGATTGTAGGTTTCCTGTGTTCACATGATTCCTTGTTTTCTCATAAATACTTTTCATGTTTCGCTGTAATTTTCAATTAACTTTTTTTAAGCTCTTCCACACAATTTTCCACGAATAACTTGTAGTTGGGATGTTTCTCTATCAATTCCATAGAGGTCTTGACAACCTCTGCCACTGCGGTCCTCTAATTTTTCATTTCATTTTAAGTCAGTTTCTTCCATTAAGCGTTTATTATTATCCTTCCATATATTTTTCATATTACGCATAGCATAGTAATGCCTCTATAGTTGGTACATTATCTTCTCTTCCCTTTTTTTTGTGGAGTGGTAATATCATTCATAGCTCCTAATCTTTTGGTATTCCTTCCATCTTTCCACTATGTCTTATTCGCTTTCCTTTCTGAAGGCTTTTGATGAGAATAGGTTTTGGTTTCCAAAACGGTCTCTCTCCAACTTTTCACCAAATTCTTTGCATGATTTTTGTTTAGCTCATTTCACCATTTCCTTGACTGTCTTCCTCTGTTCTTTGCACCTCTCACTTCTCGTATTTCTCTGTCGTTTGTATGTAGTTTGTTTTTTGACCTATACT
The DNA here is from genome assembly GCA_959613385.1 of Geotrupes spiniger. NCBI lineage: Eukaryota > Metazoa > Arthropoda > Insecta > Coleoptera > Geotrupidae > Geotrupes > Geotrupes spiniger. Next base: position 9,992,932 of record OY390735.1, on the reverse strand, counting down.
TTTTTCTTTAAGTCATCATTCCACCAATTCGTTTGCTTTTTAAATTCTGTAGGTTTGTTGATTCCACATACTTCTGTTGCTATTCCTATCAGCGCACCTTTAATATATATCCATAATTCTTCAAGCGTTAAATTATCGGTGTTTATTAAGTTTTTTGGCTATTTTTGCTTCTGCTTTTGTATTGAATTCCTTTGCTGTCTCCTGTTCTTTTAATTTATATGCTTTGATTTTTCTTTGGCTATGTTTCATATTTTTCCTATAATATTTTGTTGGTTTCTGATTTTATGATTTTTGACCACACTACTATCTGTTGGGTTGGGTTGGGTTACGTTGCATTTGAGAAAGTATTTGGAATTCATTGAAACCAAATCCAACCCAACCCAACCCTTATGTATCTTTGTGTGCGTAGAAGGTATTCGATATTAATAGATTGTGGGATATGCAAAAATTGATGAACGGTGACAATTATTCCGCAGCAACCCTTTGATGAAGGAGTATTAGTACTAACCATGTTTATGTGCACCTTAAAGGCCCAGTTAACGAAGCTTACGGATAATTTAATTTACTATGCATACACGCTGTCAGTTTGTCAAATAATTCAAGAATGTGACCGCGAATAAACGCCATTAATCACGGGCGGACCTTCTTACCGGCCTCGCTACGCCGCAAAAGCGGTTAACGCACTGTTAACGCCGCGGTGATGTGATAAGGTACGCGGGCAGGCGAACGCAGTACAGAGGACGTAGTGGAGAGCTGCGTAAGCAAGGCTCTGACGGTCCATTATAAATTACCAGACGTCAGGCGTACAAAGGAACGTCTCCCTGGTCGGATATTATGACTTACAAATTCTATTTGCGGATCAAGGGTGAAACCACCGGGACGAGCAAAGCAAATGGTTATTATTTTCCATGTTTGTGGATTAATTTCGGGGGCACGAAATAAAACTTGATGGTAATTTCGCCTTCTGCGAGACGCCTAATGAACGCCTCTCACATGCACGAACTTTGTTGCTTTGTCACTGCATTGGGCGTTTTGTTTTTACTAATCTCTCAGCTGCAAATATGCCTGCAGAATTTAACAAAGTTCGCGACGTATTGTAATAACAGTCTTGGGCGTGTTGACAAGCTCGTCTCAGATGAAATTATATTTGAACAATCGCAAGGAGCCGTTGAGTTGAGCATAGTTACTGTTTAGTTTGAGATTGATGTTCGTTTTGTGAAGGAAAGAAATAATAGTCAAATTAAGATAAATTAAAAAAAGGGCTTTGAACGGAAATTTGGCTCAACGATTGTGCCTGTGAAGTGATTATTTTTGATTATCTTCACGTCGTTTAACTCAGTAATATTCTGGAACTAATACGTTGTTGCAATACGTTCTTTTTTAAAAAATAAATTGATTGACTGAAATTTTATTAAAAAAATATTTTATTAATATTCTAATAGTTTATTGCAATTTAATAATTCAAACAATTTAAATTATTTTGTAACTATTATTTCATTTGAAAAAAAAAACTGTTCATGAAAGCATTCTTGATTACAAATATGACATATGCTACTTCATAAGACGACCTGTATAATCATCAGATAAATCTATAGTCCGAATACGGTGTAACATGCAAACAAATTTCCAACGTACGTTTTAAATGCTAATTGACAAGCGCAAAAAAACAAGAAACACAAGCATAGACTTTTATAGAGTACAATTTCCAGGATTTGATGAGAGTGCCTCGCGTGTTTAATTCCGACGAGAAGACGTCTCCAAGGAGCGCACGAAGCCGGCGGAGCAAAGACAGATGGCGATTAGAGATTTAATTCCTCCATTCACATCGGTAATACTGCACATAAACATAATCTCACGAACGGGGTTGTCGAGTGTTGAACAAACATCAGAATTACAATGACCCTCTCTCCGCATTACTGCGTTTCGAACGGAGCTTCAGTTCCTCCGCTTCGATTAATTCCCGAACGACGTAAAATTTGCTTTTTCAAACAAAAGATTCGCCGCCGTTTTACAGCGCGTCGATTGTGTTCGGTTGGGTTTTCCGACGATTTTCTTACGCACGTCGTGTTTCGAAAGTCCAAACGCTAGAATGACGAGTGCATGACACGCACGTCAGAAGAAGGGATTTTTCAATTATTGTCCACTCACATTATTAAATCCAGTACCCCAACCTAAACGACCCCCATAATTTATATAATGGAATTATTAACTAAAAAAAGGTGATGTAACGAAAAACTGCCAGCAAACACACTCAATAAACTCACATATCCCATACATAAAGTTCTGCGATCCTTTCGAAAACCAGGAACTTTAAATTTTAATAAACGATGTGGTTTAATATAATATCAAGTTAAAAAATATTATCGTGAATCAAATCTGGAGCGATGAAAAATTCAAATCAGGTCTTATTGTTGTTATTGACCTTGTTATGTTAAACCTTGGCATAATTTTTAAAGTAAGAGTAGGTACTTATTGTTGGTTATTGCAAATATACTTCATAATTCATAATTTAAGACAATTCGTAACAAAAATGCATTTATGATCGTATCACCACTCGATGTTATTGTCAACGAGCTTTTGTATTATATGAAGCATTAGAATATTTTTTCCTTATGATGCATTTTTTGGTTTTTCTTTAACAGGTTTTAGTTTTTTTTATTTTTGATTGTCTTAATTTATTTCCAATGAACTTTCTTACTTTATCCCAACTATAGGTCGCTTTTTATTTTACTTATTTTATTATATTTGAATTTATTTTAGTTGAACTTGGCTTTCTTTTATTCTAATTACTTTGAATTTATTTTCATTCTGATTTTCTATTCATTCTGGTGGATTTTGCGTTCAAGCTTTTGCAATTATTGTATTTGAATTCAATATATTTTACAATTAATATTTAGAACTAAATGCATTTCTATGAAGGAGACGAACTAAAAAAAATTGAATATTTTTTTCCTTATGGTGCATTTTGTTAGGCTTTTCTTTAACTGGTTTTAGTTTCTTTTATTTTTGATTTTTATTAATTTATTTCCAATGACTTTATCCCTATTAACTATCGATTGCTTATCCTTTTACATGTTTTATTATCTTTGAGTTAGTTTGTTAGCACATTATTTTGATTATCCCAACTATATTTCAAAATTTACATTGTCTTTATTTTATTTGCACTTCGCTTCCTTTTATTTTAATCATTTTCAAGTTATTTTCATTTCAAATTTTGCGTTCAAACTTTTGAAATTTGACTTGAATTCACAGTATTTTGCCATTAATATAATAACTAAATACATTTCTATAAGTCAAATTAAATTAATTAAAAAAGTTTAAAATTACTAAGATTTATGGTCAAAATTTACTGACCCAGCAACCGAAATTAACCAAGAAAATGTAATTTAATAGTTCTTTTATAACCAGCAATGAATGATCGTTGAAATAGAGGTAAAGAGGATACAAAGCAAACCAATGCATCAGGAAATCATTACTTCTAAGACGATATTATTGTTACCACGACTTCGATCAAAAAGAGATAACCAAGAACTAAATGAACCACAGAACTACAGAGAAGAGGTGATACGTTGCATTATCGGTCGAACCCTATTATGTCCACGACTTACTTACGTTTGTTGAAAACTAAGCCAGCAATAACTGTCAAGGATACAGGATAACGTTGAGATAGAAACCCTAAACTGTATTTGTATTGCTCTAGCGACCAAGCCCCATGATTAGTAAAACAAATAGATCAAAGTATGATCCAAAAATGTATTGATGATATGTAATAGTGTAATGTAGATGATTATAAAACTAAAAACCTAAACGATGTGATTTCTGATATTAAAGATCAACTATTTCAAAAACATGTTTGTTTTTTCAATTTTAAAGCAAATAATGTATGCTAATTAAAATTTCATTATTTTTGTTATTGTTTTACGAAATAAAAAGTTTTATTCAATATTATTTGATTTTCTGCTAAAAATTTGGTGCTGTACATGGGCAAATAACGATGTATGTGTTCCATTTAAACATTTGAAGATTAATTCAGTTCAGGCTAACAAAGAAAATAACAGTGCATCTTAATGACTACCATTAAGTACGGATAAGTATGTCAATAAAAATTGTGAAATGTTCTAAAACAAATATATTGAAAATGTTTCCGTTTAAAATGGCATGCTGTTCATGTACCAAGATGTCAAAGATGTAAACAATAAAGTTATTTTTATAGTTCTAAAAACAATAACATAAAAATAACATTTTTTACAACAGTTTTTTGTACGTAACCAGATACGTACAGTTTCAACAATGCATAATAATAAAATTGCCGAATAAAATAATACATCAAACATAAATCAGGTTATTATAGTGATGTATGTACTTATTGTTGATTATTGCAAATATATTTTTCAATAATAGTTCAGACAATGCATAAAAATGCATACGTGATCGTATCACTCCACGTTATTGTCAACGACCTCTCGCATGATGAGAAGCAATAGAATATTTTGTCTTTTGATTCATTTTGTTTGGGTTTTCTTTAACAGGTTGCATTTTTTTCATATTTTTGATTTTAATTAATTTATTTCCAATGAACTTTTTTACATTATCCCAACTATCGGTCGCTTTTTCTTTTACTTATTTTATTATCTTCAGTTAATTAGTTAATTTTCTTGCACATTAGTTTGTATGTTCTTAACTATATTTCAAATTTGAATTTATTTTATTTGCACTTGCTTACTTTTGTTTAATTATTTTCATTTTATTTTCGTTTGGATTTTGCGTTCAAGCTTTTATAATTCTCTTTGAATTCACAGTATTTTACAATTAATACTTACAACTAAATGCATGTCTATTGAGAAATCAAATTAAAAAAGTTCATATTAACTAAGATTTATGGTCTGATTCGAAAACCAAACAAACCCTTAAAATTAGCAAATTTTTTGGCAAAAAATCCGAAAATTTTGTATGGAAATTTTTCGTACTGATAAATTTTAGCAGTTTTTAGAAAATTTTTAATTTATGATTTGAATGGTAAATTTTAAAAATTTTATTTTATTATCTAGTTAAAATACGAATTAAGGTTTCTTCAAAAATGTCTCACATTTTAAATCTTTTGATTGCCTCCTGCATGTTTTGTAATATTTCTTATCTACTTTTAATATATTTGTCTAAAGCTATTAAACGAATTATATTCATCTGCTTTATACTAATTTCTGATGATGATCTTTGCAATAAAATTTCCGAATAAAATAATACGTTTTCAATAGAAAAAAAATCTGCAGTGGTCCGCACTGAACTTTCTTATACTTAGTTATACTATGTTTTTCGAAAAAACTTTTCAAATAGAAGTTGTTTAAAATTTCAATGTCTTTAACTTATATGATTTGGATTTGGCAATAAAAAGACAATAAATAAATAAATAAAAGACAGCTATATAAAATATTTTACGCAAGCCTCTGTTAAGTTTATATACAACTACAAAATATGGAATTGCATTTGTAGAGACAGAAATTTACTTTGGCACTGCTGCGTGAGTAACAAAATATTAAAAAAAATAGTGGGCAGCAAAATCGCCAATGAAGAAGCCTAGAGGAATAAAAAAGGAACCAGTTGCTCCCTACCAACAAACGATCGATGATTCGACTTGTAAGGTAATATTTATGAACATTCATTTGTTTTATTTCGTACCATTTTGTTGAATACTTGGGTGTGTTTTTAGAATAGGTAGGGGGATAAGTATTGGATGGGCGTGAAGTTAAAGTATAAATTAAGTCAAGTACAAACAGTGAGTTGAATGCTATGGATGAATACGTGGGAATGGAAAGAAAAGGCGACGTTCGAAGTCAAAGAAGACATTGGAGGACGAGTGTGATTGATTCAGGGGTTGGATGAGATTGCATAGTCCATTCTAGATTATTTTTGCAACCAAAACGTGCAACTGTAGAAGACATAACATGCTAGATTTTTAATTTGAATATAAACGCGACACCACATTTTATTTTGGTTATTTTTTGTTTTGGTGTTTATCTAAATTTCTTGAAGCTTTCTGGTTTTTTCATTATTGGGTTGGACATATAACTTGGGAACACTTCAGGAATTGAATTTTGACTTCATAATTTTCACAATTTATTTAATTTTTGTTTATTTTCATACTTTTCGGGGAGGAAACAATTTAAAATCAAGTATCTTCAGTCATTTGCATAAATGTTACTGGTATAGATGGTAAAGTGCTATAAAATCCTTATTATGGCAATTTTGGATCGTACCTCATAGATGTCCTCAGGCACGTTTTGTCAATCAAAAGTGTCAGTCGTCATGGTTTAAAAAGAAAACAGCATTCATAAATTTAAAAATAAACTATTTCAAACGCATTTGGAAAGAAAGAACATTTATTGACTCATTTGCATCTTTCAAATATACACCTATGCTAATTCGCTCATTTGCATACCGATGTAATTGAAAAAACCTTTCTAATTTATAATTTACGAGTTTGCTCGCATGTCTACACGTATAAACCACCATAATTGCTTTTCGACATCAGTAGCGCAACATTTCCACGCGCGTTAAAATTACGCATAAACAATGCGCATTAATCGATAGATCCGATACGGCGATACGCTACCAGAAAATATCATTCGGGCAAACCCACTTGTGAATGTTTATAACGGTCGGATCGAAACTGTCATTGTTGCATACATAACGAAGGAAATCTAAATAATGTTACTTTTTATGGCTGTATTTAACATCATGAGCATAACATAAATATTAATGCATTATGTCCACATTTACATATATAGTGTAGATATTTTCAGATTATTTAAATTCATCGATTGCGTTCATGAAACAATGTAATGCATCGATTCTTTGTGGATACGGTAATGGCTGCTGGGCACGTCAAGTGGCATTTTGTAACGACCAACATATTGTGGAACAACAAATGAATTGAATATTCGAATTTCGTCCATTTAAATCATTCGTCGTCCTTTCGTATGTAACGTGGCTATTATCTTTTGTTTCAAGTTTACCATGACTCATCTTCTGTTTTGTTTTGATTTTGTGCATCCAACTGGAGCTTCGCTTGCAATAGCATTCTTCTCATATCGCGGCGTCACGGCCGTCTTTATATATACCGCAGCATTTAATCCATAAAATTGTCATAATTATGGAAAGTCAATGTAAGAATCGTGTGATCAACGAAATGTCTCAAAAGTAAATCATATGATCCCCATTATTTATGGTTCTAATGCATGAAGGTTTGACGAAGAATTTATTTAAAAAAAAATATTCCTTTTTGACGGTAATGCCAACGCTCTTTGCACTTCTGGCAACTCTCGTTGTAGCTACTTCTTGTTTTTAGATTGACCACGAAATTGTCTCCAACAATTCTTTGAAAATTGTGCACTTTTAATGAAGTTTTGGAAATAAAATGGAGGAGCCAACCCACTTGAGTTTGTTGGGTGCCGAGTGCATTGTGATTCCGTGCGATTTCTTTTTGTTTCTAACTGAGAATTAAAACGACGCTCTTTGTAAAGAATTCACGACTCGGATTTCGTTACGTAAATTAGATTTACGCGTTTATATTAAATTGGCACCGCTGCTCGATTGATTGCTCTAATCCGGCACTTTTAATCTCCCATTTGTCAAAACAACTTCGCCGCTAGTTGTCGCTTTAAGACTGCATCGAATAAATATTTTCGAATAGAAATTATGTAAATTTCAATCGAACGTATTCTCTATTATGTAAATGACACATCGGAAATCCTACCATTAAAGCTCTAACAGTCCCGGATCGGTCTAAAAGGATTTTATTATTCGACGACCAAAGTTTACACCGTTCGGTGCACTTATCTTGTATATCTTAATTTCAAAATAGTTTGGGTTCATAGTGGTAAAGTGAGCTATTTATAAGGACGTGTTAATTAAATATTCCACAAGATCGCCGCGTCCGACCGCACGCTGTTTGTAACGCGCGTACCAGAAACGAGAATTAATAATTCGTGCGTTTTGTGCAATAAGATATTTAACGCGATAAATCGGTTAAGTCGTGTGGTGCCATAAACCATGGAGTAATTGAAACGGTGCTTTTAGTGGCGTTTCGATGGGAACCAACAGGTTATGGAATCACATTCCCGTGACCCCAAATAAAGGGGTCGCTTTAATTTTAATCAGATTCAAGGTCTGTTAGTTACTGTGCCTTGGTATCGCGTTGCATACCTTTGTAGCGATACGCCGAACTGAATTAAATGGTTTTACCTTTGCCATAACACGGCGGAGATTTTGTGCTCGGATGCATTCAATTTGTTTATGCATGGATGGCTGGACGTTTGACTTTATAACGGCAGTTTCTTCGGCTCTCGGGGTTTCGTTGCGCATAAAATTTGGTAAATAACATTTGTCGGCGCAATATCGGTTTTATGTGTAATTATATGGTTTCCAATTTGTATTGGGACATAATTCGACATAATTATCTCGCGTGAAGATTAATTTGATTATATAATCATGTAAATATTTTTTGTTGTTTATTATTCTAGTTTTCTTGATTTTTATTCCTTCGTAACTTAATTAATTCTAATAATACAAAAAATTCTAGTTGATTTCTCTAATACGTCTTTTGTGTTGTAATAAGTTGAACGACTAATTAATTGATCACTAAAATCATCCAAGAAAAAACCTTAATATCATTCGACGTTTGACTTAAGTACAACCAGAAGAAAATTGTGAAGTTCGTTCGGTTTGCATTAACGTTAATTAAAGCAACGAAGATATTACGTCGGACTCGTCTCCCCGCGATATCTCAGAGCGCGCTGAAATTGCGGCCGAGTTAACTCGTTTTGCGCGAAACCACGTTCTCTCAGGATATATCTTACCTATTCTATCGTATTTAGTTTCCGGTTCGCACCACGGAGCCGTGATTTGACCGGAAGTGCTCTTAAAGGATTTATCTCTCGCGGAAAATATTGCGCTCAACTTGCGAAGCGGCGGAGATAGTAACGCAGTTGTTCCAATTTAGTAATTGCTTCGTATCGATTTGCGTCGAACGTCGATAATCGCATTATTTTAACTTCGATCATATTTGCGAAGCGGCCGCGGCGAGCGTGCGAAAATGGACACGTACGTTTGTTTGTCGGAAACATTCCGGCCATTTCCCGGCGCACTTTTTAAATCGATGCTGGACGCGGAGGAAATTCAATTTACACATTGCCCGTGCAGTTCACTAGATGCACGCGAACGCGATACCGTTAAACAAATGCTTTTTCCATGTGTTTCAAATGAGTTGTTTGAAATTGTGCATTCGCAAGGAAAATCCTTTCGCATTTATCTTCAATGAAAAATGCTGCACATTATGTTGTTTCTAGTTTATCGTTTTTAACGTGTGTGTCGAATAAGGGATATTTTGCAACGTAACAATTTGTATAATAGACAGGAACATTGTTTCAGTTTTTCAGCTCATCTTTTACAAAGACGTTGCGACGGGCTTAGTAAATTATTTACGTTTACAACAATACATTTTATTACATAAAATTATTGCCGTAGGCAAAAACGAGCTTTTTTGTAGATCTAACCTAATCAATTATATTTCATGGCATTTTATACGTGATTAACAACAATAGTAATGTAATTAAATAGAGGATATGACATTTAATATGATTTGCTTGATTTTGTTTTATTTCTGACATAGTTTTTGGAGGTTGAAGTGATGAATTTCAGACGCATCTAATATGATGTCACCAAGGAGAACTAGCTAAATTACCAAAACACAAACACAAAATGAAAATATAAATTTAACGTGAAATGCACCAAGGTCCAGGTCATGACGTCCAAACATAATGAAATAAAAATAAAAACCAAAACAAATCAAATTCAAAACAAAACACGAAAACATTAGGTGCTTCGAAATCGACTGAAAATGAAACAGTGGGACAAGAACTAATGAAGTCAAAATGACCCGATTGGAAATCGACAGAATTTAGACGAAGAAACGGAAGAACAACCAAACCCAACCCAACCAAATAAAAAAAAAGAAAGGAAACTAATTAAATAAACATATAGGTATAAAATATAGATTGAAATAAGTCTCACAAATTATAATTTACTGACAAGGAGCCATGTTGGTGTATTTTTTAATTAGAAATCAAATAGACCTGCGTGTGATATCGCTACGACGTTCAGAGTCGATCAGGTTGCCAAGGCTTAGATGATTCAGAGTTGGAATTATAGTGAAATCTGGCGAATTTAAGGAAATATTGTGTAACGCAGTGAAAAGCCATTGGTAAGTTGCTCCATTTTAATAGCAAATGACTGAAAATATCTAAAATTGGAGTAAAAATTCTCAAAAATTTCATAGAGCATTTCATAGTAAGCTTCGACAACGGAAACCTATTTCTGCATTAGATCAAAAGAAAATTCCATCGTCCAGCTTTATTCAGCAGTCATCAAAGGTGAATGAAACCAAATAAACTAAAATAAAATATGTAAATAATAAAAAATATGTAACAGGTGAATGAGATGGTATTGAAGTTAGGGAATCGAGACGAAATTGAAACAAACTAAGTGTAGGTTAAGCGAATACAAGTAGACTGACACAAGTGATATGTTATTATTTATTAATAACACAACTCGCGAAGGTATATAAAAGTTTATAAAAACGGTATCTACTTATAGTGACCTAGTTAACAACTAAGAGGAGGAAATATTTGTTATATTTAATTCTACACATATATGTATTCCATACGGTAATAAAAATTAAATAACTATGATCAAAAGTAATTAAAATTGCTAAAATGTCACAATTAAAGTGACAGTGATAGATATAAATCAGACAGAGATGATGTTCGACCATGAAAAGCCCCTTATTGACTTTTTTATTAAAGGTGAGACAACAACACCTATACAATAGCTGTAGATAGACATCGAGTCTATATTCCGTAAATAGTTTTATGTATATGTACAAAGGATCTGAAAAACAACTCTACTGAAATAAGAGAACTAAAAGAAGACATGCAAATGAGAGAAGGAAAACGGATCTCGGAAAAACATCAATTATAATAAAGAATAGACTTGACTTGACTTGAACAAAAAATGGAAAGGTTAAAAAAGGAAAAGAGCAAAATGAAATATTGTCATTCTTATGACAAAAATAATGAAGAGTTGTCAAACCAGACACAAGAATGCATGAGAAACAAACTGTGGAGTGTTGAGGAAAAGGTAACAGAAGCATTTAAAATAGTAACATAAAAACTAATAATTGCAAAAATAGGCTTTTAAGAAGAAGTTGAAGATAATGAGAAATAAAAGGTAAAATATACATAGATAACGACATGACAACAGAAGAACGAAAATTACAATTCGAGCTGCGAAACATTGCGAGAGAAGAAAGGAAACCAGACCAATGTAGGGTACCAAAAGATATCTATAAATAGTAAAAAGTATGGCCATAAACGAAATTGAAGAAAACAAGGAGGCAACACAGGCAATAGACTTGACAACGACAATAAAACAGAAAAATAAAAAACATATAAATATAATAAATAGAGGAACATGGAATGTGAGGAGTATAAATCGAAAAGAAGAATTGAGAATTGAGAATTGATTTCCGATCACCGAAATCAAGAAAAAAGGAAATAAGCAGGAGTAGACAAAGGAAAAGAACAAGAGCGGGCATTGGGTTCATAGTAAAAGAAAACAGAATATGTAAGAGACTTTACCCACGTACATGAAACAATGTTATATATAGAAATACAACTACGCGAAAAAGGAAAAAAAAAACAAGCAATAACAGAAAAAAAGAAAAGGAACATTTTTCGAAAAATTACCGAGGGAGAATGACAAAAAATATAAGAAGGTTATCATAATAGGAGACCTAAACGGCAGGGGGACAACAAAAAAGAAAACATTGAAGAATAATTCTATCCTGTTTCCACAAATAAGATGAAGATGTTTGAAACACAAAACGACAGAGGATACTCGACCTATACGTAGCAAATGACCTAGTGGTAGCAAACCCGAAGTTCACACACAACCACGATTTCAAGTATACAAGAGAGGAAATAAATAGAGGAGAAAGATCAATTCTAGACTATTTCTCAATAACTAAAAAAAAGCTGGACCAAAATAAAAGATATAACAGAGAACGGGATATAGGAAGCGACGACTGTTTACTGCTTATGGAATAGAAGAACAGAACAAAGAAAGAAGAAACAAAAAGGAGAATAATAATAAAAGAAAAAATTTGTGACCGACCAAATATACAGGAAGTAAGAGGAAAGTATAAAAAAGCACTAGATAAAAGTATTCAAGAGCAAGAACCAGGCAGATCAGTGGTAGAAAAGTGGAGCAAAAAATGCCGCGGCGTAAACAAAGTAAGCAATAAAGCGGTGAGGAAAACGCTATGGTGGAACAAAAAAATACGAAAACAAATAAAAATTAAAATGAAATGGAAAAAAGTACCAACAAGAGAGAAAAAGACTATGAAGAATAACGAGATGAAAAAATCCTGTAGGGGCAGACAATCAAAAACTCTTCTATGGGACCCTAAAATAGACGAGAAATAAAAAGCAAACGAACCAACGAACATCAAAGATGAAAATACAATAAGATGAAATCATGGAAGAGGTAGTTTCAAGAACTCCTAGAAGAAGAGACCGACAGCGGAGTGAAGGAAAGGCAACGAGGCAAATCCCTGAACGGATAACAACGCCATTCAAGACATATAACTGCATGAAATAAACATAAATTAAGCGATTTTAATGCATTTAATTAAGGTTTTAGTGAATATAATTATATACATAAAATTAGATTAAAAATATTTTGTGAGTTTTTCAGAAATTCAATCGCTTCGTGCCTACTAAGATAAATCAAAATATTGGAAGTAATATTTGTTGTATATGCTGTAATTATATTCAAAGTTGTGATATTTTTGTTATAAAATCCAGCGGTAGGATTGACAATAGTTACTTGCTATGCTGATGTGAAGATTTCCACTAATAATACCGGAGAATTCTTTACGTAGGTGAAGTCGAGGTACTACAAATTTTATTGGTAAGTATAATTTGTCATGCAATTTGTAAATTATGGAAATAATATAGCACATTTACGGTGAATTTAGTCCAGCCATGTGGGAAATATTCGTAAAATTAATTTTAAGATCACAAGTTTACTTAAAGTATAAAATTTGAATGTTTGTGTAGGCAAGTGATTGTGTAACTTAATTTGTAATTAATTAACTTCACTGTCATAATGTGTATCATATTCAAATATATATCGTAATTATTTTTTTAATAAAATAATTTCACCATTTCAAGCGTAAAAATAAATTGCATAAATTTACTAAAACATTTAAATTATCGTGCATAAAAATGTCAGCAATAAGAAATAAAGATCAAAGAATCGTTATGATCAATCGATTTATATTTTACAAATGTTTATTAATTTCTTCCTTAAATAACTGCCGCAGTATCAAACAGCCAATAAATCGGTACCAGCGAAAATGCCGCAACCATTCAAGTTGCACCGTTTCTGAAAATTTCACTTTTTACGACTTATACAAACAAAAGTACACTTGCAAAGTTTCCGTATAAATCCATTAACGCCGGCCAAAACAGGGCCTATAAACTCTCGCGGGCAGCGAGGAAAAAAGCGAGCCCGACATGAAACGGCGGCAGGACATTAAATCTAAATAAATAAACGGCCACGAAACGTCAGAAACAATAAGCGAGTCGACATTTCATTCGCTTTGAACTTTTAATACGCGCGCGTCGCCGTCGCCCCCCGGGCGCCCTCCCGTGACGTAAGTGAAACCGCAAAAACGACATTATTTTCAATTTGCGGCCGCGGTTGCCGCTCGTTACCCGGTGCACTGCAATAAACGCAGAGCCTACTATAAATTCTCGTTTCTACGCGCGCTCCGATCCCATGCGTCTTACTTAGGGCTTTCCATGCAACGACCAGGAAGAAGCCAAATATGTCGAGAACACGGCGAAATATCACTTAATACCGCCGGAAATATCTCATGCGCTTGTTCCGGCTGCGCCAAAAACATTTTTAAATATTCAATATCAATTTCGTTTTGTATTTCCTCGTCCGTACGTTGTCGTTGTATTGATCAGTTCACTCTACGCCACTGCAATTTAAAGCTAGAATCTCTTTTGTTTCGCTCCTTTGATGTTTTCAGGTAATAAAATGTCGTCTAATAATAAGCTAACGTTTAAGTTTATTCTGCTCTTTGTTAACCATATCACCTCTGCCCCTCATTTTTACTATCTTTATGTATAAGGAAGTATAGTAATCATTTTTAATTTTTTTGTATACTGTGGGTTCCTCGCAATTGATGATGATTTTTTTAGTTAGTTTATCACAAAAGATTTTTAAAAAATCATTAGAGCTTTTGTCAAAAGGTTTTAAAGCGCGATTCCATTTTTAATTAAAAATTAATTTGGTAATAATCTTCAATTCATTCAATCAAACGAAACAACTAAATGCGCACTGAACTCAGTTATTTTTTCAATACGACTACTCGATATTCTTGAACTATAAATACCAATGATATCACCATTAAATTATCTCCGTTCGCAAGAAGACATCCCAAAGTATTACGTTTCCACTTTGTTTGCGTTTCAATCAAATCCTCGCGCACGTCACGAAACGAAATAGGTAAATATTTTTCCAAGGGATTCCCTTCCCATTTCGGTTCCCAAAGTAACCTCGCGCGTCTGGGATACGCGCGATGCAGGGACGCATTTAAGGGACTCCGCGACCGGATCAACTTGATATAATAAAAGTGCAGAAAGTGAAATGGGGAGTTTGGACAAACAGCGAACACGGGGCTTACGCCTGCCAGATGGTGAGTTTTATGGCCTCTGTATTTGATACAAACATGCGGCGTTCTATATTTCATGATAAACCGAAAACACTGCCAGCTCAACCGATATTGCTCCGCCATTTGAAATATGTTTTGCGTGCGGCGTTTTATTTACAAATGATTTTAAATGCAGTGCTTTCGGTCGCGGACGACACGCGTGTTTTCATTGTTCGACTGTTGTTGGTTAGGAAACAAATATTTTTATTTATTAAACCGACGTTTGGACAAACATTTGCGGCAGTTAATAAATTTCAATGGGATTTTTAAAATACCACATAACGTCACACCGGCTTTTTCCAAAATTATATTTAAATGTATGACAGATCATCGAGCGTGTCCCAGGTTTGAATGCGTTCAATGAGTCGCCACGCAATTGATATTAATATAAAATAAGAATATTAAGGAAAAAAAACTGCAAAAGGGCCAAGGCATGGACAGCTCATTAAAACGAGCAAATAAGAATTTACAACGACTTTAAAGCACCTACCGTGCGGTTGCATCAGATACCCGCTAAATGAGTTAAACACACCACGTTTTTCTCTTACGTACAACCGAGCGCGAAACTAATGCGATTTTTAAAGTTTTCACATTAAAATGGCTACGTGAATGCGGTAGTTTTCGTTTCGAAAAACGATAGTGGAACTTTTTTAATCACAGAAATCTTAATTAACATTACGAAAAGTACACGAAACGGGTTTTAGTAATTAAAAGTCTCCCCACGTTAGATGTAGTCGAGTCACATCACATGCGCCGCGGGACACGGCCAACTTTCGAACGGCCGCAGCCTTCAATAATACGAACTTTTAATCTGCTGAAGCTACTGGCGTAAGCTCTGATTAGAGAACACTTATTTATTCAAATGCAGACGTTAAACCGACTGCGCGATCGTTTTTTTTTTCAATCCCTTATGCAAACGACGATGATTCGTAATAGTTTTGCTTGGAATCGGACGTAGATTTGATTTTGTGAGTTGACTGTTTGTTTGTTTGTTCATTCGCGCGTTTTTGTTTTCCTCGTCGTTTTATTGAAGCCTTAAAAATATAAAAGCGTCGCTTGCGTTCATGCAAACTAAATATAGATCAACAAAACTGTTTCGAGCTTCAATAAAGTACGTTGTAGATTCGAAACGGAATTGTCTCCGGGAGTATTCACATTTTTTTTATCAAACAATGTCTTGTTCGTCATAGGAAGCAGTTCCCTGTTACGTACAAAGCGCAACGTCCACGATGGCTCCGTAATATCTGTTTAAATTATATGTGATATATTATTATGGAAGAAATGTTAATTATTTTTAAAAAATGTGTAAGATTAATTATGAAAAATTTATTTATAGTATCGACGAGAGATTGCACTACCAAATTAGCAACTTTTGTACAATTGTACGCGATTGGTACAATAAAAATTCTGAAGAGCAAAGAATACATCAGAATGGGTGGAAAAGACAGACGTCGCCCGCAGTATTTGCCGGTAGAAAACCCGATCGAGAGGAAGACGACAGGACACTTACCTCTAGGATACCTACGAACACGACATTGAGTACAAAGAATTATATTTAATAATTATTTAATTTAATTATTCCACAATTTTATATTTTTCTTTCTCAGATGACAAACGCAGCATTTTGGTTTATAAATTGAACACATAACATTTCACTAACTGTCAAGTTATTTAAATTATATTTAAATATTGTGTGGTAATTTTATTTGTTAATTGTGGTTATTTTCGTTTATAAATTGCATGAGTTACGCTTATTTAGGTTGGATTGGGTTGGGTTGGGCTGGGTTTATTAATCGTTGAAATTATTAAAACGATGAACTTTGTGAGAATCTATTGCACTCTATTTTAAAACTATAATACAATATGCACAACCTGTTAATATTATAGGTTAATACCCATTTATACTGAAGCACATCACACTTAAGTATTTTTTTATGTATTTTGTCAGATGTTACCAGATATCGAGGTGATACAAATTAACATCGGTTACAGGAGTTTACATTTACATTTATTTATATTATGTCTATATTTATTATTTAGATCTATTTTTATTGATATTTATATTTACGGTATAAATATAACACAGATTTTTGTTAAATTGTAATATGAAGCTTAAAAACTTCCAAAATATTAAAAACAGTACAAAGATAAATTTGCTCGGAATCTCTTTATCAGATCTTCATGGACTCCAGTGATTTTTGCCGAAATAAATCCTACTGTGTCCTGGTTTTGGCTTGTCAATTATTAGCCCAATAAATTTTCTAAACCCTTCTTTGATTTTAATTTTAGTTTCGTTAACTACTTTCCTCTCTGTATGTTCTCGCATCTGCCAGTTTTTAATATTTAATCTGTAAGCCAAATGCAACAGCCATTCGAACATGCAGATCCACGCATGTCGCGTCGATGATCCTAATCCTAAATACGATTCGTTTACTTTTCGATGACACATAATTTTAAAATCGTTGAAGTTCTTGGTTGTGGCTCCATACAAATAACGTCTTTGATAAGATAAGTTCGATGAATCAGCGTTGCATAAATGTCAATTTATGCATCGCTTTTATATTTTTCCATTCATAAAAAAGAAAGTGGGTTGCAACGTAGTAATTATTTCTTCAGAAGGTCACTTTTTTTATACAAAGGGGGTATAAAAAAACTAAAAAACTAACTAAAAACTAAAAAAATAACGCAGTTTTCGACCGTCAGAAAAACAATGATATTTATTTTTTTCTAACTTCTAATAGTCAGAATACACTATTTTAGTCCCAGCAACGCTAATTGTACAATTTTTCGCGGTTTCTAGAAAAAAAAATTTGAAAAAATCACTTTTTTTATACAAAGGGGGTACCCTTAAGAAATAACGCAGTTTTCGGCCGACAGAAAAACAATGATATTTATTTTTTTTCTAACTTCTAATAGTCAGAATACACTATTTTAGTCCCAGCAACGCTAATTGTACAATTTTTCGCGGTTTCTAGAAATTTTTTTTTTTTTGAAAAAATCACTTTTTTATGCAAAGGGGGTACCTTTAAGAAATAACGCAGTTTTCGACCGTCAAAAAAACAAAGATATTTATTTTTTGTCGTACTTCTAATAGTCAGAATACACTATTTTAGTCCCAGCAACGCTAATTGTACAATTTTTTGCGGTTTCTAGAAAAAAATTTTTGAAAAAATCACTTTTTTTATACAAAGGGGGTACCCTTAAGAAATAACGCAGTTTTCGGCCGTCAGAAAAACAATGATATTTTTTTTTTTTTCCTTACTTCTAATAGTCAGAATACACTATTTTAGTCCCAGCAACGCTAATTGTACAATTTTTCGCGGTTTCTAGAAATTTTTTTTTTTGAAAAAATCACTTTTTTATGCAAAGGGGGTACCTTTAAGAAATAACGCAGTTTTCGACCGTCAGAAAAACAATGATATTTATTTTTTTCTAACTTCTAATAGTCAGAATACACTATTTTAGTCCCAGCAACGCTAATAGAATATTTTTTCGCGGTTTCTAGAAAAAAAATTGAAAGAATCACTTTTTTATACAAAGGGGGTACCCTTAAGAAATAACGCAGTTTTCGACCGTAAAAAACATAGATATTTATTTTTTTCTTACTTCTAATACCCTCTAGAAAGTGGTACTAAACTATCTTTGCTGCATATAGTTCAGACGTACTCGTTGAAAACGTTAATAATAATAATAAATGTCTTTATTCTACCAACTTAGACTTTTGAAATGTGATGCTAGGTATTTTTCTTTTGATATCGCGAATAAAAACGCTCTTTTGAATATCGACATTTTATGTGGGGGTGTAGAGATTAGTCCACTTAACCTCGTTGTGACATTATGAACGTCCTATCGAAACAGAATTTTATTATAAAAGTACGGTGGATATTTGAACAAAAGAATTTTATGAAAAATACACATCTCTTGAAGTTCCCTTCTATTGTACATATTTAACAAGCGCGCATCTTGCAATCTGTAAGGCACATGCTCATGTTTTTTCTTATATTGTATATAAGACGCAAACATGAGTTTTAGATTTTCTGAGTTCTATTCACATTGATAGAATCAAGAGCTGCATGATAAATAGGAGCGCTGAATTAGAAATCTTTGAACATTCACTACTGATTTCAAAATCGATGACTGAGCCACCGCCAGAGGAATATGACGTCATACAAATTTTAGAGGGAAATAAATGTCCATATCTAACCATTGTCTTGATTTTTTGAAAATATTTAAATTTCCAAGATAAATTTAAAAATTTTGATTTCAAGTCAAAAACGAATTTGTTAATTTTTTATTTTCTTAAGTAGAGCCACTATTTTTTGTATCTTGTTAAAGTTCTTTTAATACATTGAGAACCTAAAATTAAGTTGTAATTATTTTTGAACGCAAATACTCGCAAACATTTTTATATATTCAAAATACTTTAATTAAAAAAATATTACCAGCCTCATGTCTGCTAGCTTTTAAACTGTAACTAATATTTTTTCATTACGTAATAATATTGAATACATTCTACAAACCTCCAGCTACTGAGCTCATATTAAATTTGACTATAAATATTTAATTACTAGTTTTGGCCATAAATTCATTGAAATTCTACTAAAGCCAACCCAACCCAAGTCATCAATGTGTAAAATTTTCACGAATTCGAGTGCAGTATAATTTATAATAGAAATCTTCGCAAAAATTCGAAATTTTATTCCTTAACACCAGAATGGTTTTGACAAGAAAACACTTGATACATTTTTGACGCATAAATGAAACTGTTGTGGCACCAAATATTAATAAAAAATTACAAAAGACAAGTTATGACTTGAAAATTAAAATGCGAAAAGCTGTGACGTGGCAGAGGTGTCGACTGTCAAACTTATAAAATCGGGCGTTTCATATTTGATGGCATATTATTAATTTTTGAGATAATATAGCAATACGTTTCCATATTATGTGTATTAAAGACCAGCGTTTTGTTGAAACGAATGAATGTGTGGTAGTTAAGAAAAAACATATTTGGGGAACAATAACAATAGTATTTTGGTACACGATCTATATCATTTACAGGACAGAAATAAGTACACACATGACAATATGAATATTAGATTATGGGTGTGGTTGAATTATTGGAATTGCAAAGCATCACAGGCTTATTAAATACAATATAATGCACATACACACAACGAACTAAAAAAAAAATAAAGACCACATGCCTTCGAGTAGAGATATTCCAAATGGTGGCAATTTATACGTTGTTTCTGTGCCACAAAAATGAAGAGTATAGGCAGATTATGACAAGAACGTGGGAGCGACAGTCAAATCGTTTGCAGCACTATGAGTTTCTGAAAAGAAGGCGGCTGCACAGATCATTCACGAAGCTCATTTTCTCTCCCATAGCTTGTACTGACGTACCATAGTAAGCTCTAAAGCAACATAAGTGATATTAATATAATCGAATTAGGCATTTTGCAAGCTATAGATACTTGCCAACACTTTTAGTGCATATTTTGCAATAAATTCTTTGTTAGATATATTATCAGAATCATATTTCTTAATTGATTTCTCATTTGTAATATAATTGTGGACTTGAAATAGCAACGGTGGCAAAAGTCTGGTGAAATTATAGTCATATGGGTGTAAAATAATAATTTGTTTTCGAACACTTCACTTCGAACACACTTCACACACTTCGAACCAGTTAATCATTGTTTAATTGCATTTTTAAGATCAGACAGTGTGTGAAGTTTGTTTACAAAATGGGACACGAAAATATTAAACTGATATGGGACAAAAGTAGAAGATTCTTTGACAATAAAAGGTTTACTAAGGAATATTTCTCGATTCGTCAAATAAGCAAAGGTAGCAATGCTGACATTGTCCCAAATTAGGACGTGCTTCTGGTCGCGACAAAACAATGTCATCGAAACGAAACTGAGATTGTTGACTACGCTGCTAGTCATTGCTTAGTCATACCATATACCGTTAAGTTTTCGTGCAGTTGAAGGTGTTACACCATATGCATAGGCACATTTCCAACATCAGATGTGGTTGTCATTAATCCTTTAGTCAAATCAACTATCAGGAACTATTTCGACTACACAATTGGATTGAAATGCACTTGCTATATCAACACTACCACCACTATCGGTAGTAGCACCAGCTAAGGCAAGAAACATTTTGGCATAGTCTTTTACCTTTATCGACAAAATTCTTAGGGTCCATCAAAAGTTATTATATAAAAGAGGCCCCACGTTCACAAAAAAATATTGACAGCATGAAATAACTGCTAACATAATATTGAAATTTAACACAAAGCTCAAATGATCAATAGCCCCGTAGGTTACAGCATCTCATTATGTAAAGTAGGTTAGAGAGGTCGATCATGCAAGCGTATGCGCGTCGCAACTAGGCCACCCTAATTATAAAACGCGATATCAGCAATAGTAAGAACGATTTAACCATATGAAATCAATAAATAACGGGGATGAGTGCTTACGACTGAATGAGTTGCGTATCCGTTGCTTATTGATCCTACTGCAGATCGAGTAACGAGCGAAGTTAGCAACTATCGCGTATAATCGACGACCTTGCACGGTCGATAGAAATATACGAACTATGTTGCATAGACCACTCTGGTCCAGAATGGTCATTAACACGCCAAAAGTCGAAAATTCAAGGTGTAAAAATAATACTGGAATTATTGTCAACGTAAAACATCAAAATCGTTACCATATAAAGAACTTCATATATACCCAGTAGCCGAATTATGTATATAAATTGTAACCTATAATAATATTTGCAATCACATGACTTCTCAGAGCCGAACATGGAAGCTGTCGAGTGTTATCTGTTTTTTGCCCATTTAACGTCATCATTTTTGTTCCTTCTTTTCTTATTAGTGCACACTCTTTTCCTAATCACCTTTATTTCACATTCGTAACCATTGTAATCTCGATTTATTTTTCTTATTATTTCTCTCTAACTTTCGTAATCAAGCCAAACTAACCCAACTCAATCGAACCCATTTATATTTTTCTGCGGGTCATCAAAATTCACACCTTTGTTTATTTATTAAATCGTGACTTCTTCGTATTTTATTTTCTCTGTCGTTCAGCCCCTTCATAATACATTTTCATTGAGGCTTCCTTTTTTATTTATTATTAAATTTTGACATTTCCAATACACATTTTACTTTATGTCTCTTTTACTATCAGTTAACCCTACACGTTGCCGCTTTCGTCATCAAACTCTTCACATTTCTTACTGATGAATTGATATTTTAGTCCTTCCTTCACCATTCACACATCTATGCCTTTAATTTTCCAACTTTTCGACTCAACTGCTTTGGAAGATCATAAAATTATTGTGAAACAGGAACTTGTCCTCATTATAATCGCATATGTAATGTAATCTCGAAATAAGCTTCATAAAACTACAATATAAAGTTGCCCCTAAAGTTGACAAAATATAAAAAAATACCCTATGCCTCTCAAACTTTGACACATTGATACAATTTTGAATACATAGCATAACGAGTACATACCAGAAATTAAATCGTGGCAAATATGAAAAGAATAGAAAGTGCAGGTTAGAGTACGAAAAGATAATCGATGATTACTTTCGCAATTAAATGAGGACCCAATCAGGGCTTACCTACGTTAGATATCACTACGTAGATAAATAGGTGATTCTGAATCACCTTGAAGACAACCAATCACACTCCACAGTAATTTCTCACTTGCGAAATTTTAAAATTCAATCAAATATTTTTTTTTAAACTTTCTGGCGTTGTTCGCGAGCTAGACTACGTGGCGCCCATAATATAGTAATAGTATACATAGTCGACGAACTTACCCCACCTGCACTATGTCACCGGCAGTCCAATGTTACATCAGATCGTTTGCGATAAATTATGGATTTATATCGCAACAAATGATATTAGAAATAACGTTGAATAGAAATATCACTCGAAACAACAAAGGGTCAGGCCGAGTTGAGAAGTGGCATAAATTACTGGCGCTTAAAATTACATGACCACAGTTAATTTATTACGCACACATTGATAAGTTATGTGGAAGTACCAGTTTAAAATCGTACCCATTTTCGAAATTAATTACATCAAATGGCAGGAATTAACACTGTCCATTCTATTATTAGACGCAGCTGTCCTAATGTTTCAATTAATAAAAATCTCATTCACGCATATATTCTGATTTACGGCGAAGTTTTTAACGGCTAAACGACTCCGAGCATAATTTAACTTGTTACGTTTAATTTTATTTGCTGTCAGACGCAAACACAAAAATGCGTTACATAAGAACAAATTACACAATTAAAATTTTACACTGTGACATAATTTTATTATGTTTTATTTTAACACCGAGCAGTGAAGTATTGATGAAAAATTGAGCCGTGGTTTCTATATATACTGTAGATAATGCAGTTTTTAAATTTTCGAAAAAGCGTATATTAAACGATTAAATCATCCCTACACGAACTGGTTATCCAGACCGCGGCATTAAACGACGTGACATCTCAACAGCTTTTTAATAATTCAAACGTCGGAGACGCGTGTATTTACCCAGTTTAAATTTCAATATTCTTATTCGCGCCATGCGTGCAGGAAAAACGGAACGCCATCGAATTGCGGTGTAAGTCATATGCAAATGAGTTATCGATCTAGAGCTAACAAATTGGCGACTTCCCGATCCGACATCGAAATCACATCCCGGAGCAGGCGGAAGTCCGGGGTGCAATTTCCGGTGTGAGTACAATGGCGGGTTCTGCTCTGATCCGAGTGAATCCGGGCATGAATCACGGCAAACATGCTTCAGACAGAGGTGGGGTTAGTTATCCGCAGACTCCTAACAAGATACGACTTGAACTCGATTCTAACAAATGTTTGATCGCATCGGGCACCTTTAAAGTGGCAATTGACGTTAATTGACACCTCTGATAAAAGGATTGCGCCACCGGAAGATTTAAGTAAAACGTAAAAGAATGTATTTTCGCGCAATGCTTCGAGGGCGACATTGATTTCGAATGAATTTTGTGGTCGTTTGTTCGGAATTTTATTCAAAATTAATTTCGAGCATGTTTTGAATCGTTTTTACTCATTAATTAATGAAAAGTTTAATAGAAATATTGCTGAAATAACGATGTCGAATCTGACGTTTAAAGCTTTTTTTTAAAGCCAGCTCTGAAAAAAAGTATGGGCAATATCATTAATTTTTGGACAATTAAACAAACTAAGAGAGGCACTTAATTGTTTTCTTACAAGATATTCAATAGAAAAATTTAAAGAAGAGACAAGAAAAAAATTCCAAATACTAGTTGATAAAGATATCAGTGGAAAAACTTAAAGAAATGTGGAAGAAGATTGAAACAATTTGAAAGGATAATAGGATAAATTATTAAGGCACGCAATTAGAACTAGGAAGTCATGGTTTCACGATGGATGTAAGGACAGAGAAAAAACGATAATGAAACTATGGCAAAAAAATACAAAAAAATAAAAACAGGAAAGGGGAAAGAAAACATTTTGGGAAACATGCACAAAATATAGAAAACGGAATTTTACCAGAGCATAAAGAGTGAAAGTAGAAACAACCAACCGAATAAAATAATATTTTGAAAATCAAGCAAGGCAACTAGTAGAAGGAATAGACGAAAGCTTACTAAAAATGGGCATTTACTATATTTAGTGCAGTGGAAGAAATAGGGCGCGTTAGTGCTGGAATCGAATGTATGGAACATAGAGACGTGAAAATATCCTGAAGAAATGAGAAGCAATATCGGAAAGAATCTTACGAGTGAGATGGAAAATGGGAGCGAAACGAGCAATGATAGCAGTATATGGTCCGGATGAAAACGAGAGGAGAGTGACAAAAAGATACATTTTGGGAAAACTTATCTATCTAGCAGGACACATAAATGGCAGACTAGGAAAAAGAGACTGTAAATGCACATCAACTATTAGAAATTGGAAAGAAGAGAAAAGAAACAACAACGGAAGGAGAGTGCTCGAATTCGGTCAAGTACGAGATCTAATTATTAACACGTTTTACAAACACAAAGTTAAACACAAATACGCGAGAGAGGAGATGAGCAGAGGAGAAAAGTCAACAGAAGCTATGACATCGTACAAGTTAAAGGATAAAATGGCGGCTAATTGATTAGAAGAAAGAGCAAAAGAACAAGTACAAAACCTGAATCCAAAAACTGAAGAAAGTTATTATCGATTCATCTTGGGAAGTGTGTGATACAAATAGACGAACTGAACATAAAAGGCAATCAGCATGGTGGACAACACACAGCAAGTAAAAATTAAAAAGAAGAGTAATAAGCTATGAGGAATATAAAGAGTAAAGAATATGATAACTGAATCAAAACAGAAAACATGTTAAGAGTTCGGTGAAAAAATGGAGACCAATAGCAAAAGTAACCAGAAACTGTTCTACAGACAAAGAGAAATAATGGAGAGATGGAAAAAGTACTTTCAGAAATTAATGGAAGGACGAGACAAGAGTGGAAGCGGTAGATCAACAACAAAAAATAAAAAGAGAAAATATAACTATGGAATAATTAACAGAAACTATTAAGAGATGCAAAAGTAACTGGAACTGATCAAATCGTGGCCAAAATGGTTAAAAAAATGGAGATAGAGGAAGGGACTTGCTGCCGAAAATTTGTAATAAAGTGTCGATTGAAGAAGAAACCTCAAAACAAATGGAAATAGGGCTGATATATAAAAAAGGGGATCGCAAGGACTGTAATAATTACACGGGAACAACATAATGAAGATAATGGAACAAGTACTAGAAAAACGACTACGAAAACAAGTAGAACCGGCAACAGAAGTTCAACATGTGGCAACGTCAAAAATAGTATATTTAGTTTATTCTAGACTTAGAGAAAGCGTTTGATAGGGTATCAAGAATGAAATATGAAAGTCTAAAGAAAAGAAACGCAAATAAAAAAATAACAAGAGTAATAAAATGCTTATACAAGCAAACCAGAAATCGTTTATCAGTACAAACCTTAAATCCGGAATATTCGTAACCATAGAGGGGGAAGTTCCGATTCGCTTCTGTTTATAACCTTCATGGATGAAGTAATAAAGAGCAGGAACAGAAAGCGAAACCGCCGTATGTAGGATACAGCGAACTTAAGGTCATTGGGAGTACATTGTGTGCATTTGTGGATGATTTGGCCATTATAGCAAAGAAAGAAACAGACATGGGCGAAAACTTGAAGGAATAGAATGAAAGACTAAAAGATAAAGGGATGAAAATGAACCAGTGTAAAAAATAGGTAATATGAGATGAAATGAAAAGGACACAAATAAAACTAGAGGGTGAAGCTATCGAACAGGTCTGCTGAATGAAAATGGTAGGCAGGAGGTAGAGTTGAATAACAGAGTATAGAACAAGATTTATTGTGCTATGAATAAGGCATTTACAATTAAAAAGGAAACAAGAAAGAAAACAAAAATGGAAAGAAGCAAAATTAGAGCAGCAGGAATGAAATAGTTGAGAAGAGTGAAGCGAGCAACCAGAAAAGACAGAATTCGAAGCCAACAAACTAGAAAAGAGTTGACATGGAATCAACAGAGGTGTATATAGAAGAAAAACGACAATTGGGATGGTGGGGATACAGGCAGAGGATGAGTGACAAAACACCGACCAAACAAATTTGTGTACTAAGCCCTACAGGAAAAAAGAAGCGTGAAGGACCAAAGGAGACATATATAATAGGAACAGTTTTATAGAAGATGGAAATAACAATGACAGAGAAACTTGCACAGAATAGAGAGGAATGATTTTTTTTTATAAAAGCTCTAGAAATTGGCACTCTATTTTATATATTCTTACTGTTTTCTTAAATTATTTTTGCAATATGGATATTAATTGGTCTAGTACGTTCATAAATTGTGTGTATATGTTAATTGAAATTGTAAATTGGGCGTAACATAATAATTTTCCAGATATATCTCCAGGCAAAGATTTTTTTGATTTATTTATTTAACTGTAGTATTTAATCGAATGAAATAATCAAACAAAATAATTTCATGAGTGGTTTAATTTTCTCGACAAATGTGTCTGTTTCTCTTGTGCAAAAACCCAAACGACTTAACGCACTCAACTCCAAGACTGTGTGCATATCCGTTTTCTTCTATCCCAACAATTGCGCAATCAAAAATTTAATCAAGAAAAATCACGACCGAACCGTAAAAAATCGCCGCCTCGTCGTTCGTCGAGCTCCGCCGTAAAGTGCAGTTCCTCGTTCGCCCGTAAAGAGAGTCTTCCGCTAATTTCCATTATCATTTATCTAGCCGACGAAGACGCGCCGGAGAAAAACGCCGAGACACGTAACGCCACTTCGCTCGAAAAATCCCCGTCGCTCCCCGAGACTTTATGCACATATACGAGTAACTCCCTTTTAGTTAAATGTCGGAGAAAGATAGCCGAATTTTCGCCCGAGGCATAAAAATTAAGTTCCTCTTTGTGCGCTTTCTTCCGCAGAGCCGCGCCGGCTTGATTTAGCGATATTTTTCGCTCCGAGTGCGCCGGAATTACGACGACGACGACGACGAGCGACATTTGTATTGATAAAACCGAACGGATGGAGTTTTGACGCGATTCACTCCCTTATTTTATTCCCGACGTTCGCGGAGAGATCGCTGATCCCTGAAATTTATGAATTTTTTTACGGCGTAACGGAATAAATTGAAACGATTGTTTTCAACGACGTTACTAATGGAAACGAGTCGAACGTTTCCCTCGCATTGAAGGCTACGATTGAAACATTATTCTTACTAAACAAATGTTACGATTTTCCAGAGAAGATCCGGAAATATTTAATTAACAATACATTTTCGTAGATCACCAAAAGTTATGAAGTTTCCGTTGTACTAATCATAGGCTTTAAATTCATATTTTTATAAAAGCTCACAATTAAAAATTTACAGATTTCTTCACATAATTCCCATATTGTCATCCTTCATTTAATTCAGGACTCAAATACCAGAACAACAGTTTTAAAATTGATTCCATTTTACAAAGTAAATTACGAAACATTTGGTCTACTCAATTAGCGTTAAACAGGGAGTGTTCAAATATTGTCGTTCAGTTTATTGCGAATGGTTGTGTAATACACGATGATAACGATATTGTTTCCCATAATTAAGCGACATAAAACCAAATATTTATAATTTAAGCCATCATAAAACTCGTTTAATAACGCTTGTTAATCCTTTGTGCTCGGTTTTTCTGAAACTCGTAAAATTATTTAGTGCATCCATAAACATTTTAAAAACTACTTATATTAGCGTGCACTCGCTCGCCGCTCGTATTGTTGTTTTTACTGTCGCCACGTCGGTGATTTTTCATGGTTAGCTTCACGATTAATAAACTTAGTCGTCAAGTTCATTAATCGTGAAGCGAATGATTATATTCGCGCCATTAGGTCTTTGACTTTTGATATTCGTGGCGTTAACCACAAAGCTCCAAAATCGGGACACCATCTTATAAGTAACTCCGCGATAAGAAGAATCCCCTGACGATGTTCGTCTTGGGGCGATTCGCTAATATCCCACTGCGGAATACATATATATCCCACTGTGCTCGCTTCTTTCGTATCAGCGGAGTATCCTTAAAGCTTTCCCCCGAAGGACGTCACACAGTTGACCGCTCCTTTCGCTGCAACCGGGACCAAAATCGTTTCTCGCGCAATCTCCAATCTAAAATTGGCCGTTTTTCTTCGACGCAAGGACGAAAATATACTCCGTATCACAACAATGTCAACATACTCTCATGTTTAATAAATTATATCCCGCTTCGTAGAAATTCTATGATGACGTTGCGTTCCCAATGTAGAAACAATGACGTTCGTCGGCGGCTTGCATAGAAACACTTCGTAAATTCAATTAATTTCATCGATTTAAATCGACGTGTACCCTCGTCAATTAAATGTTAGTCGGTGAAATGTAAAACACATTTTGGTCCGTTTAATTTGCGATGAGAATTCAGTTTAATTTCATTTTAAATTCGAAAGTGATAATTGCTTTTATTTAATTGGAATGAGAAGAATAGATAAAATAAAAATTAAAAATTTGCATTATATGTTAACATTTGTTTTTGAAGTAACGATTAATTAATACTTTCTCGATTAAATGTCAAGTTAATGTCTGGTAATCTGTGACCATTGTTCAACGTATTAGTTGGCGTCGCTAATGATGGAGGCGCATTTTTATTTTGTTGATTCATGCCTAGATCTTGTATACTTAATTCGGACAAATTGGTTTATCTTATCGCAAGGCAATTGCCCATTTTTATTAGGCACTAATGTTACAGGTACTTTGTTTATTTCCTTCCTTCGACGTTTAGATATTCAAAGATTAGCTAATAATCGAGTGCATGTTACGCCGAGAGGTTCTAACGAGGATGAACCGCATCCAGAACATGTCGTATTTACATAAACAAATATCAACCGAATCACAACCACACACACACAACCACGTGGAAATACTTCTATGGCCTTCTACATATTTTGGACAATATTTGTTCTACACCAGCAGATCCGACATTTGCCACTGGTTAAAGTTTTTTCCAATCAGCTATTTTTATTTTCTTCAATTTTCAGTTTTGTCGTTGTTCCGATGGGTATATTAGTAATTTTGATGGCACTACGTCACTCACCCCCATTAATTGCATTACAATCTCGGATTAGCCAAACCATATCAATTCCTTCCTAAAGATAGCATAATATCTGCTTCTCTTTTTATGAAACAAATTGAGTGTCGAGCAAATTACTCTGTTATTATTTCCTTTTATTCATTTCAAAAACGCTGCGAATCCCTTTCGCGTTTGTCTTGAATTTCTTAGCTACGCTCTTACATGAAGATGTGGAACTTCTGTTTGATGCCCCCAAAAAGCTCAGTCGTATTGCTTCTAAAATTAAATATTTCCAAAGGCCATACACCTTTGCTTTGCTTGATCCTGTTATTCCATGGTAAGCTGCCGTTCTTTCGTCAACTTTACCGGTACCATTGAATGCATCTGCTTCTTCCTCTCCTTATTGTAATTCTACTTCCCCATAGGTATCATATGCATCAGGATTTTGTGGGCCTGCATAATCTTCTTTCATTTTGTCTTTTTCAGCGCAGGTTCGAGGGCTACTGAGTAAACGAAACTAACATAATATGTGGCACGTCTACTTTAAAACTTGCCCCTACCTTACCAGTTAATTCTTCATACATATTGTACTATCCGTCGAGACGTCGCGACGCTCCAGCTGTGTGCAACGAATTCAATTTCTAAAACACATTTTTTCTGATTGACTTCTGATTTCTGATTGATAACAACAAGAAAGTCGATTCAACGAATTGTAACAACAGTCTATCATCATGTATCACCGATAAGGGAACAGTGGGGCGTATTTACAACACGTCACCGTAGAGGACATTGAGGGAACGGTTCGTGACTCTAGATTGAGATCGAATTCCTCGAGCCATGTCTTGTTACGACGGAGGTGTTGTAGTAGATGGGTGGTGAGAAGTTAAGCGTCCCATAGAATGGTTGGTTGGCTCACATGATTTCATGATAGGTCATACTCCACCAATGAAATGTTCTACAAACTTATAAAATTATGGAAAAACCGAGCAAGTAAGTTCGTAAGTCTTCACAGACACACAATCCAATACCGTCGTAAGCACAGTGTACACAAACATACAAGCAGGAGAAGAATGATGATAAGCAACTCAACGAAACCCAACCCAACAGAACCCATTCACATGGGTCTCATTCATCATGTCCAACGAACTTCAGTCAAAATGTATTACGATATTTCATTCATTAGCTATAGGCCCCGCTGGGCTGAAACTGTGGCGGCCTTGGCGAGTATGTCTTTGCAAATTTCTTTTCAATGATCTTTATCCTGCTAGATCATCCATCGCCATCGCTGCTAGATCAGTGATGATAGAGCGTAATTGTCGAACTTCGACTTAGATATGACTGACGCAGGTCTTCCTTGATTGCTACTGCTACATTGAATTTCCCGATTTTCGGTTTAGAAGAAAGCATCTATTTGCCTTAAACTGACAACATGGGCGCTACTAATACGCGCGACAACATCTGCTGATTAGAAGTAGATATTGTAGTTAACTTGCACAGTAACTTTCTGTGTGTTTTTATCTTTAGCCTTGATCCTTGACTCATCCTTGACGCATCGCCATAACTTCAATGTCCACTTTCACCTCATTGGTAAACACTCAATTTCTTCGCCATTGCTTCCCTAAAACTTAACACTATAACAAATGGACATTTGCAACGACTTATCATCTTTACTAATACAACTTCCACCAGTTACAAAAATATGCGTCGTGCACTTGACATTAGCTTCTCCACTGATATAGTTCTGCTCTTCAAAGATATTATTGCCACTTATCACCGAGAACTTCAAAATTACCACATTCTGAATTTTTTAACTATTTTAATGCTGCGAATTATCGTTCGATGAAATTTTTTGCAAATGATTCAACAGGACCTAAATGCAAAAAGTTACTCGTATTGTTTGGTGGTTGACGGTGGATAGTATATATTTTTATTAAAGGGCGTCATTAATAATAGTAACTTTTGATGTATGTACAGTTCATGTGGTGAGTTTTGTACCAACTGGCAGTAGTGTAATGATTTCAAAAAAGAATAATCAACAACTTATTTAATATAAAAAATCTGCAGTGATCCGCACTGAACTTTCTTATACTTGGTTATATTACATTTTTCGAAAAAACTTTTCAAATGAAAGTTGTTCAATATATCAATATCAATAACTTTTGTGAGAATATCTTTTTCGATAACATGCACCGTTTTCGAGATATGGAAAAAGGTGATAAGAGTAAATCATCACTTGAGGTTGAGATATTGCGTTCAAAATAATGATTAATCAACTTTACTTATAAATAGAGAATCAATTAATTTCGTGATAATTACCCAGTAGAATTTATTCATACGATAGATTAACGATACTTTTTTAATATTATTGTAGATGTAAAACAATTAATATAATAGTGACTACAATGGTACCGTTATTTCAACATTTAACAATATACAATTCTCACATAAATCGTTACATAAAAAGAATCCCCAACTGACGTTTTTGTGGTACTTTCGCTTACTTGAATGATTTATTCGTCATTTAAGCGAAAGCGACGCTAATAAGGTTGGCGAAAACTCCATATAGGTGGTCCTGCATCCCAAGGAATTTAACATATTTAGAACGCAAAAAATCGTAACAGATGCATCGCCAGAAAATCTAACTGTCAAATAAATTACACCGTAAATATTTTACACAATGTGGCACTTAACCACGTTTTAAGAAACTAATAAATCATTACTCTAAAATTGAGGATAAAAATAAAAGCACATGTAATTTTCAGCAGCAAATGACGACGATTTTTTTTGGAGAATCAATTAAAATTAAGCCAGATATAATTTAATATATTTTTTATTATTAACCCTGGTGATCGTTGCCAATAAAAATCAAGGCGGCGTCAGTAAAATGTATAATATCCCCGAACTCAATTAAAAAGAGAATCGATGAATTTTTTGCATTTCATAAAATATTAATGCCCAGTTTTTTAATATTCTACAAATAATCGAACTGTCGCACGTATTTCGACTTTCTTCTTGCGACCTTCGCGATCGCCGGGCGACAAAGTTCCCATCTGACGCCTTCATCACTTCGAAAATTCGTGTCGAAACCACAAACACTGGCGGCTTGCACCTGTGGAGAGCGTCAATAATAGACCGGGTCAGAGGTTGCGTTTGATGGATTACCCGCGGCGGTTGATTCGACAGGTCCGTCGGTCCGCGAAGGGTCACTGCACCGTTCCATTTGTCTTCATCCTTCGTGTCCATTGAATAATGTCAAGCGGAAGGAGTGGAGTGGCTTATGCAATATCCTAGCCGTTCGATGGCGCGTGTAGGCGGTTCGCCGACAGCCCTCGACTGTCTTGTGCACTTCTCTCGCAATTAGTTGCAAACGTTGCTGGTTGTTATCGCAGCGCTTCTTATCTTTTACGCAGAAATGTATCTTCGAAGGAGATAGGGTAATCCATTCAATTAACGGTGCGGTGCAAGAGCGTTGGCAATTCATCTTAATTAAACAACGGCGCACGAAATGTTTTTCCGTAAATTTATAGCGCATCGAAGGCAATAAACTTTGCGTTAGGTGACAAATTGTAATTAATATTAAGGTGCAAGCGTACCGATGTGTAGAGTTTTGCGTAAAAGCACGCTGGACACTATCATCTCTTGCAAGGTGATTTCAACTCACACACACACAGAGACGCATCTTTATAAAATATCAGGTTTAAATATTGTGGTACGTTTTAAGAAATAATAAACATTAGTTTAATAAGAATGGTATATTAGATTAGCCAAAATAAATATATCTTTCTCGGAAGTCCTCGACCACGTAACCCGGATTGAATAAATGGATGGCTTAGCAAGCTAGGACAGCAAACTTCCATTATGTAATCGTGCTTTCAGTTGAGACCAGGCAACGAAAGTATATTCATTGTGAACGCTTTTGTGGCCCATAATTAATAACTTTATTTTTTCTATGAAACGGTCTTAGCCGTTCATATTCATTTTTTAAAATTATGTCCAATCCATAAATCTCCCCCGCACATAAACCAATAGGAACGCGCTAGGTATGGAGAGTACATAATTTCAGAAATAGTACGTAGTAAATAACGTTTTTGGAAATGGCGAAGATATTCAATACGGGATACTTTTTGTAAAATTCGCGCATGTAGCAAAAACACATTCCACGTTCCAAATTTCCTACGAAATGCACTTAGACACGTCAGTAAGTATTGCATTTGCATAAATTTCTTCCATTTCTAATTTTCAGGTTAGTTCATTCTACTAGCGACGTATGTACAACCGTAAGTGTAGCGGTCAACTGGCCTCTTAAATTTGTTTGGGATGATTTTATAATTTTGTGTTTTTCCACTCTTCCCATTAAGTTTCTTTAGGCTTTCCCTTTTTTCTCGTTTCCTCATGCTTTTATTCACCTTACAAGTTTCGCTAATCCTTTTGC
This sequence comes from Geotrupes spiniger, assembly GCA_959613385.1. Taxonomy (NCBI): domain Eukaryota; kingdom Metazoa; phylum Arthropoda; class Insecta; order Coleoptera; family Geotrupidae; genus Geotrupes; species Geotrupes spiniger. The sequence continues at coordinate 9,958,995 of OY390735.1, read as the reverse complement.
TAGCCCTATTAATGTTTCATACATAAACCATGGATTCAAACTTCAAGTATTTCTATGCTCTTCCATACAAATGTATACAAAAATGTTGTGAAATGTATTTACATCTTTTCATGTGCACAGAATTTTCTATCCAATCGTATAAGTAACATATAAGTCATAGATCTCATCCTTTCCTTTTAGTCGAGTAGGGTAGGCTGGATGACCAGTGGTGTGGGTACGCTAGTACTTTCCATTAGTTCATAACCATGCTCATTTGCAACATCGTCGTTTAAAAGCAACAGGACTTTCGCAAGGACTCTCGCGTCTTCGGGATTTGTTGTAGTAAATTCATGTCGGGCGTTAAAAGAAAACGAAGCTGTTCAACATTTACAAACGTGACGAATGTTCTGGCAATCTCTTTTAAAAATGTGGAAATTGTTAAGTATAAGGCAACCCAAAAGAATTTTGGAAACTCATCCTAATATTTAAATGTGAATTTTATGGCATTCAATTTTAATACTGAGGTCGGTTGGGTGGGATTGTGTTAAGTTGGGTTGGGGTGAGGCAACCCAAAAGAATTTTGGAAACTCATCCTAATATTTAAATGTGAATTTTATGGCATTCAATTTTAATACTGAGGTCGGTTGGGTGGGATTGTGTTAAGTTGGGTTGGGGTGAGGCAACCCAAAAGAATTTTGGAAACTCATCCTAATATTTAAATGTGAATTTTGTGGCATTCAATTTTAATACTGAGGTCGGTTGGGTGGGATTGTGTTAAGTTGGGTTGGGGTGAGGCAACCCAAAAGAATTTTGGAAACTCATCCTAATATTTAAATGTGAATTTTGTGGCATTCAATTTTAATACTGAGGTCGGTTGGGTGGGGTTGTGTAAAGTTGGGTTGGGGTGAGTGGGGTTGTGTTGAGCTGGCCTGGGTTGAGTTAGCATTTGTTGTATCTTAATTTTAATATCGAGATTGGTTGGGTTGTAACACAAAAAAATGCAAAAATAATTTTTGCAATGTTTTGCAACATTTTCGGTAGTTTTGAAGATTTAGTGGGCACTTGTCAATTTTTACATTTCTTACATTTTTAATATGAATTTTTTGTATACAATTGCGATATTTTGAAAAAAAACTTTGACATTTAGACCATTTTATTTCGATAAGTATTGCATTGCTGTAATTTTTTTCATTGCTTTCTATTTTCGTTTGACCTGTCAGAAATTTTTAAAAAGTTACAAAATGTCAAAAATGAAAACCACCAGAAAAGATCAAAATAGTAAAAGTGTCATTGGAGAAATTATCTAACGGTTGTAAAAAACTGAGATTCCATTCAAAAATGCATGCCAAAAAATTTCGAGTCGACATTTTCATTATGGGAAAAAAATGTCAAACGTGCCAACATGGATAAAAGTGTGGAATTAAAAATTAAAAAAATAACAATTGCAAAAAACAACGTTCACTAAAAATCTGCCAGACAATGCAGTAAAGTCCACTAGATGCAAAAATTGTCGAAAAATTAAAACAGCAAAAAATACAAAAATGTTAAAATTGTCAAAATACCACCCAATCAACACAATATAAATTTGATAGCAAAATCCAACCACCCCGGAAACAAAATTAAATAAAAATGTAAGAAAATTCATTTTATCGCATATAAAATTTTTACTTTCAATTATGATTTGGTCGAGTTGGGTTGATTGGCTGATAGATAGAATTGCTGGTTTGGTTGTTATCTTTGGCAATTTCGATATTTTTCATAATTCTTACATACCAAAATTGACGACGAAAAAATGCAAATTATATGCGAAAATATCTAATCAAAATATTCGAAATTGGAAAAAACACAAATAAAAATACAAATACAAAAGGATCCAAGTTGTCAAATGTCAAAAGTCACAAATGGCACATCGCATTGGCCAACTGCAACAAAATTAAAAACTAATCCAGTACCAAAATTTAATGCAATGTAAAAACAATCAAAATTGCAATTTTTGACAATTTTGAAAATGTTGAAATTTTAACGTTGGGTTGGGTTGGCTGTTATAGTTGACAATTTGCTCCGTTTGACAGTTTTGGCAATTTGGATTTTTCTTTTGTAATTTTGAGAATATTCACATTTTTGTGTTTGGAAATTTTGACAGTTTTTTTGAATTGTTTGCATTTGCAAAGTATGATTTATGATATTTTTCGAATTTTTAGATCATATTGAATATATAATATTTCTGTAATCGTTCATTTTTGATATTTTTTTATTTGTGTGCATTTTACACATCTGATATATGTAATTAGTATTCAACTTTGAGTATTTCTGACACATTTTTAATTATAACGACAATCTTGCTTTTTTTATATTTGATGCATTTTACTGCATATTGGTTATTCTGCTCCATTCCATAATTTGTAAGAAATGTCAAACTTGACAATATTGTCAATCACACCCACTCCTAGATTATATCATTTATATTCATCATGGCAGTACCATACTACATACCACTGTAGACGATAGGTTCTGGAAAGGGTATGCTTCTCCTTATAGATCCTCTGCCATTCGCTACCCACAATACAAAATATTCCAACCAAGAAAAAAAATACGACAAACCATGAATGGCAAACATTTTTTACCATGGTCGTTGAATCCAGTGAAGTTTTTTTCAACCACATATATTTATGATTTATTTTATGTGCTTCGTGTAGAGCTTTAGTGAGATTTATTTGTATTGTTCTATCAAGAACAAGAAATATATGATCTGGCGATGCCTCCCGTGAACACTCTCACTAATAGTTCGTGCACGTGAAATATTTGTATACAACTGCCAAATTTTCAACTTGGTTCCAACATCTCGATGATTATAATTGTACATTGCAACTAAATTTAATCCAGATGGTGCACAAAAATACGCTAGATATAATGTAACCCCCCCCCCCCCCCCAATTTTTATCTTTCAGAAAGCACTCCAACAAATGATATTTGTCAAATCTCCATATTCAGGTATATGCAACTGCTAGGATGAAAAACTTATTTTTTTACCCATTATGAAAAGCTGTTAGATCACGTAGACAATTATTTAAAAGCATGTCCTTATTATTTTAGCAGCTCGCGAAAATTTGAATAATGTCAATATATTGAAAATGGACCTGGAGTTCATTGCTTAAACTCACCTCTTAACACCTTAACAGTGGCATGTGGTTGTGATACAACAAAAAATAAAAATATATTTTTGGTTTTTTATTTCAGAATTTTAAAACCAGGCCCAACAGCAAAATAAAATTATATTGACAAAAGTGCAAATTTAGAGAAAAATGTAATGCAGATTCACTTTCAAGAAAGGATACCAACAATATAGAAAAAATTGAAAATTATATCATAGATATAATTCATTTTCAACTGACAAGGTCACGGAAAAGTGACTAAAAGTGGCTAAATGACGAAGAATGAGTATATTCTAATTTATTGAGATTTACTGTGAAACCAACCCAAAGCCTCGGACTTCAAGGATATTAACAATAAAATTTGTTACACCAAAAAACGAAAGGAACATTGGAAAAGAAACGAAAATTATGGTCTCGACGAGGGAAAGGAGAGTATGACAAGGATGATAATGGGTTGGTCAAAGAAACGTTGAAAGACCACGAAAGGCAGTATAAATTAATGGAACTAAATAAATAAAATAAATAATGGTTAATTAATAGGTAACATATGGACAAAGAATAGGTAACACCATAGAGGAAATAAAAAGTTAGTAGCCAGTAGAGTGCATGTAAAATATGGTTGAAAGAATCGCATCAGATAGTGTAAAGGCAAAAGGACTATAGAATAGAACAAAGACTCGAACAAATCCGCAGCTAGCGACAGCCTAATGATGAAGAATACCGCATTTCGTCTAGGAGGATCAACAGAACCCTATCACCTCGTAATAAAAAAAATTACATGGAGTAAAGGAAAAGAAATCTGTGAAAAAGTCAACAAATACATTACAACAAACAAACTTAAGGACGAAGGAATAGCAGAATAGCGATGAGATAAAGAAGCAAAATATCAACGAAAACAGTGGTGTTGTTACCATTAGATAACCGTTTATATGAAATCGATACGAGGTAAGAAACAAAAATGGCTACAAGGACCCACGAAACGAAAATGGGATTAATACGATAGGCTACGAAGAGAACACATACACGAATAGACCAGGAAGGAACAGTCGCGGTAACAAAAACAGTTAAAGTAACAAAGATCATATGATAAAAACGATGTAAGTGAGCTTTTGCATAGAGCTAATGAGACTGGGCGCCAACTATCAATTCGAGGAAACCAACCAAAAAAAAAAAATAGTTAGCCTGTCACAAATTGCAAGGATCAAGGAAAAATGTTAATCAAAATTCAACAAAGATTAACAGAAATAGATTTGCTATAACTCAAGGACCCCTACAAGGTGATGGGCTGGTTACAACCAAAGCCATGACAAGAAAAATATAAAAACTACCATAAAATTTGACCTTAGATGATGAGAACATACAAATAACAATAAAGATAATAAAATTCAAAGAATTCCATATGCACCCTTAGTAAAATCTTAAGTTTAAAGAAATATTAACCCACTTTTGAAAGAGAAGTCTTAAGGAATATATATCGTCTAATTTGAGAGGACTAATGGTGTTCGATATGACTTTAATAAGAAAACAACGACAGAACGAAGAATGGACAAGGCATCAAGATTGTAAAGCCAAATGGTGGAAAATAGAAATACACAAATGTTCTAAATCAGTCCATGGTACAACACCCTTCTCCCCACCTATCCGTTGTTAAAAATTCGACCTATATATGTAAGTCACTCTCTTATAGAGTAATTGTTCTTCATGTTTATGTAGGTGAATTAATTTAAATTAAAACTACCTTACCGAAAGCCTATGGTATGAATTAGCAGCACTTACCTGAAAATAGAAAAAATATAGTTAGATAGTTTCAGAAAAAATAAAAAACGAATTAAATTGCAAATTTTCTACAACTGTACCAAATATAAAATATAAGTTAACGATTCCTGTACCTGCGATATATGCAATGAATACTGAAGATTACTTCAAGCCAAACAGCATTTTAATACATTTTTCGCCCACGCACGTGAATACACATTTAAATAATTACATTTGCTTATCACAAAACCTTAAATCAAACCACCTTAAACGTTTAATCTCGATCGCCGCGCATTCGATAAACAAACGTGATTTACGCAGGTAATTTTAAATTTTAATAACCATCCGAGGGCAGCTGAAATATTTTGATTGCGTTACGGTAAGGCACTCAAATGACTCGTGCCCTTGATGCGTAATTAGGTTTGGTTGCCTCCTGCGAAGACTTTGATTAAATTTTACTTTTCTAATTAGGAGCGCGCGTATTTGGATTCGTGGTGCGCGAGTGGGCCGGAAAATTAGTTAGCCGATTTCAATTAGATTACGCGAATGCAAATCGGGCGCTTCGCGGTAAACAGGATCGAAAGAAAACGCGGACGGGAGTCGCGTCGCTGAAATGTCTCCGCGATGATAAATCTGAAATATGTCGCGTGTTGCTTTTCGCCGGGATGTTGCGTGTTTTGTTCTCCGGGGTTTTTGCGACGCTTACACGGAAAATATTTCAGTTTGCGGTCGCGACTTTTAAAGTTTTTGTTGCATAGGTGCTTTCAAAATGTTTCCTGGTGGTTATCGTCTTCGATTCAGTCGAGTGAATAACATTTGCTAAGCATAACTTGTTCTTTCATTTATTTTTGATTTTTGTATTTCGTTAAAACAAAACTTTGTATTATATTCAACAACGTGTCTACTCAACGAACTATAAAATTGGGTACCATTTGAAATTGAAGTAGAAATATATATTACTTCCATAAAAATTCATACGTTACTATATACATGTTACAATTTATACTCTATTGGAGCTATCGCGCGCATAAGAATGAGTGTTATAGACCAAATAAAACTCGGAATATACGCGAATATCGAATAATGCGTCTTCTATGCACAGGAGAGCCTCTAAAGCACGAAACGAGTAAGAAACCTGTTATAAGCAAGAACTTCATTTGCAATAACGCTAGATCATTCTGCAATATAACCGACCCGCTGGTTACATTTCGTACGGCGCTAAGCTCTGGAGATAAAAGAGAGGAAAATGATAGACGACCATAGGACGTGTTCTCCGATAGGAAATAAGACACAATAAGCGATAAAATGAATACACGGCGCACCACGTCCACGTTTAAATCATCTATGCTAATTTTTAAGTTGTACGTAGGAGTAACTAGATACATAATTACGAGTTAACGTTATTTATGTCTTTATCCAACAAAACGGCGTGTTTCGCATTTCGAATTAGCAAATAATTTCAAATTGTTAAATTTGTTAAAAATTAAAGTACTTATTTATATTCCACGCTTATACATCGCGATATAAATCTCGTGCATGATTGTCAAAAAAAAGTCCGTTCTTGACGCATGTACTTCATTACAAGTTTCGCAAACGGAAACTTATTATTGGCCATTGTTCGTGACGGGCGCTCGTGTGTATTTGTCAACCAATCAATAATCCGCAATAAATAATCAAATTTGATTATAGTCCATCTGCACAATGTAGGTACTTATTTTTAAACATCTGATCAATTGCGCGCCACCCACAGTGACATTGTTGGAGTGTCGGAATACTCCGATCAAATTGCAGATAAAACATTGTGATATGTTGATTAATTGTTACAAGCCATAATTCCACATACATTTGCCGTGAACAATACGCGAGCGTACCACAAACACGGATAATGAAGTGAATTATTTAGCCGCTTTTGCTTGAAAAATGTTGACACGTATTAAAGCGGCGCATTTTGTGCCATTTAAACGAAAGAAAAACGTCGCTGCCCACACGGTTTGTGCATTTAAGGACAAGCCGGTGTGGTAACGCGATTCTTACGGTTGAATTGAGGTAAGAATATAACTTGCATAAACTAGTAATTAAATTATATATATTTAAAATAATTAAAATATAACCAGTAAACATGTATAGGAATGTAAATAAAATATATAAAAATAAAATGAAAATTTTGTTACGATCGCGTTGGATTCACTTAACGAAGTAAAGAAGAAGTAAAAAATAATTTAGAATAAAAAGAAGTCGGGTAAATTCTAAGAAAATACGAAAGGCTGATTGTATATTGCAAATTATACCTTTACCTAAGCTGAATGCTACGCATAGACATGAAACGAAACTAACGTGCCGCGTAAATATTTTAATCGTCATGAAGTTAATTCGTTAATTAACACTTAGACTGATATTGCTAATTAGTGGTAAATTATTTCGGATTACGTAAATGTGTCTAAAAATTTCAATTGGGGAAATAAACTTCCGTCAATATAGTTCAAGCGTACACGATGTTATTTCTAGTTGCTAGTGTTTTTGTTGATGGTATGATATACTTTCTATTTCCAGCTTATAAACACAAACTTGTTGTGAACAGGTCCCACTATCCAGACAAGAAAATGTAAACGAATTTTATAGTAAATGTTAAACGTTATTTTCATAAACAAATATATATATAACAATAATAGTTGCTAAATTAGCATCAACTGCGATACTTTTACACCGCAATGCTATCATATAAACGTTTTATTCATATTCTTAGATTAGCGAAAGAATAAACTAATGTAACATTAATATTTTGAATAAATTATGTTTAATACAAATCGTGACATTATTTATAATGGTATGAGTTGCTTCAATACAATTAAAACAGTGACATAACTTATTTACAAATTTACTTTATATAATTATATTTGAGGTTGGAGCTTAACGCAAAGAAAATAAAAATAAAGAAAATAAAAATAATGATGTTTAAGAAATGAGGAGGGAAAATTGGAATAGTTGCCCTCTGAATTGTTTACCTTGTTCGTTCTTCACCATTTTCCCTTTCTATCGAACCATTCTTCAGTGTCTCCATAATTTCTTTGTTCGTAATATCTTCCCGTTTATTTTTTGTGCTACCATCCTTTCTGTTACTACATCTTCCCTCCTGGAAGTGCTTTGAATTATCCATCGTCGTCTCTTATATTCGATATTACTTTTCGTCCCTTAGTCCCTACGCCCAGTCTCTCTAACTCTTTGACGCAATATACCGACCGAATTTTCGATCGTCCCATTTTGCAAATTTTCAAATACAATTCTTTTGGTTTTTATGGTGTGAAAACTTTAACTCTGAATATCAAAAAAATGGACAACCCAACCCAACCCGACCCAACCCAACCCAACCCAACCAAACTAAACCAGACCAACCCAATGGATAACTATGACTCGGTAACAAAAAATAATGTTATGTATGGGTTGAGACTCGCAATGGGCACAACCGAAATAATCAATCAATCAAATCACACAATCAAAAATATTACTCGCCTGAAATCATTCGTTTAAAAATAGCAGTCGATAAAACTATTTGATTAAAAATAGTAGACGAATGAAATCATTCGGAAAAAGTAGTTGATTTTTACAATACTTACATACAATACTATTTTCTTTTTTTACATAAAAAGTTACATTCGGGTGATTCATTCGATTATTAGTTTCAGTTGAAAAATGTCATTCAAATGAATCAATTTATTGTAAATTTCATTCCCATACTAACACATCGACTGTTAAAATCATTCGGTTTCGCAACACTGTTGAGACCATAAGTCACGAGATGCATACATTGGTTGTCCAATGTCCAGGGCGAAGAGTCTGGATATGTCCCTGAAAGGGGATACATTGATTGTGGAACCAAATTCTCAGAGGGCAGTTGAATGTCGACCGGGTACCCAAGGGTGGGCGCTCATTGAGCGTCCTATTAATCTATAACCTAGTTAGGCAGGTACATAATTTCAGGAATAATTCATACAATAGATCTTGTAATGGTGTTGAAAGCTAACGAAACTGTCTTTGGATGCCAACAGTTACTAAAATAATAATGTAGTCACTAAATGTAACGTGTTGTCAAGAGGGCGCTATGTATCATATTGGTTGTGGCGCTTTTTGTCAACGAATTACTACAGAGTTACTTACAATTACTGTGGAAAGATGTGGCAAAACTATATGTAAAAAAAAATCTAAAATATATATATTAGGTGACATTTTTAGTTGGCTATCTGTTAAACAAAAAATGCAATAATTTCCCTAATATAACTCTTCTGGTCCTCATTGTATAAACGTTCATAAATATGGTTCAAGAAAAACGAATCTGTAGCTGTCACTTCGTCGTAATCTCTTATTTTCGTAAGTTACGGCCCGAATAAAAATCTCTGCATACGAAATGGAGCATTTAATTTAATAAATCACGGGGATTACGAGATATAATTTCAGTAATAATCGCCTTACGGTGGAGTGATAAATGAACACTCGAAGCAGTCGGGTCGTTATCGCTATTAACTACTGCAGTCCCCGCGCAAACCCTACACCGATCAAGATTCAATTCCTGCTGGGGTTGTTCCAAATACCCGTCGAAGGACAGAGAGCGCCGGCCAAGACCGTACAAGAACTGCACTACATTAATTATCGGCCCGATCGATATACTGATACGTGAGACGTGCCGAAGCTCGGCCGTGGAGCGCCCGCAAAAATACCGACCGGAAGTTGACGAATATTCGTCGGATGTATTAATTGCGCCGGTGTGTCCGAACCGCGGCGGCCCATCCATCATTCGCCGTGCGCTTTAAGAAAACAAACGCGAAAAATCACATACGTCAAATTTGCCCGAAAGTTGACGCTCCGGCAAGAATAAGCTTCTTAAACGCACGTCACAATGATGGATTAGCGAATTTCGCGTCTAAAAATACGCGCGTTTGCTTCACGCTCTATTAAAATTTCCACGGAAATATTTATAACCGCTTTGTAAGTAAACATAAAAAAAAATTATTAACAAGCTTATGCATTCGGTCGGCAATTTGGTGTAACTTTCATTTTGACGGATTTCTACCTTAAAGTAAAAATGAACGCAGCCTTTCACTAATAATTCAACTCGGCATAATCGCCTAAAAGCAACGCAATCTAAAATGTAAATAACGTACACGATACCGGCGAACGGAGCGCTCGTCGTTGAACACAGAAAAGGCGTCTATCGATAGAGACAAGGTATGATCAAAGTGGCATGATCGGGAAACATGACTATGAGGTGTTGTTTCATAATGACGTCATTAGTGAACACGAATGTAAGCGTTTGAATTATTGACACCATTACGGGATTTAATATTACCGCAGAAGGTAACGCTTAAAAAATAATGAACTCAATAATCCGAGTCATTAATTTCGTCGCCGTTCCTGAAAGCGATACGTTCGCATATCTCTTCGCCTTTTATTTAAACAACACAATCAAAAATGTACTACAGTTTACGACGGTAATAAGCACCTATAGTGTTACAGGCGAGACTTTAAATGTGCAGTCACATTATTATGGGCAGTCACGTATGTCCTCAAACAATAACATTTGTCAGCATAAAAATTATTAGCATAATAATATAGCAAATTTTATCGGCCATAATGACTACGTTAAGGATAGACGTAACGAATTCTATTTTTATGATGTATTTGCACTGACATTATACTCCATTGCAGTGGTGCTTTATTGAAAATGCACGAAGCACGCCGTTCTTTCAACCTACGACAAAATTGACGCAAATTAAACAAATTATTGCTGCCTTGCAATCGTTGTATTTCAAATGTAAGTATAAATTATAAATTTATAAATAAAGTATAAAAACAATGTTGTTTAGATATAAATAACAGCGGCCCCAAAATATCCCCTTGCAGAACACCTGATTTACGAACAATTAAATTAAGATTGACTTTATTCTTGAATCCCATTATCCCAGTAATTTTTTGTTCGTTCCACTTTAATAAAATTATTTCATTTCCAATGGAAAATCAAGAATTAAAAATCTGCACTGAGTAAAATGTTGGTTAAGTTTTTCGCCCTAATTTAAAGAATTGTAATCCACCCGAGTTTTATACTTAATTAAGTGCCCCGCCAATAAAATTATTCTAACGTATGACATCGGCGTTGCTTTCGAATCATACTCGTAATTAAATTATATGGCACTCGAAGACCTATACATGCACATATACGCAATCTCCGATTTTTACATAAACGAGAATCCCACACGCAAACCACCAAGCTATGTTCGCAAATAAAAAAGCAATTCGAGTTCCCGCCGTGGGACGTTACATATCAATGATGAAGGCAAAATATATTACACGTGTAAACATCAAAGAAAACAAAACCACGAAATGATCTGCCAAGAATAATTACGCGCGCCTCCTTCGAGATACGGACATCGGCGTTAATATTTTCAATTGACAATACTTCAAAGAAACAAGTGGATAGTAATTATCTACTCGGCGAGTGTGTCTTGAAGGAGGTGCTTGTAATTATTCCTAGGTCATTTCGTTGTGGTTTTGTTTCCTTTGATGTTAGTTATTAGTATTTTTAGTGAAGTTTTATAATCATCAGTTTGTGATTAATTCAGAAGAGGACGACGTGTTTACAAATAATATGAGATTTTAGTAATTGTTGTTTATCGGAATATCAGAATTCATTGTGGAAATCTACAGAAAAACTCAAAGTTATATAATTCGTAAAGCTTACAATAGTTGCTTATGGGGTTATAAGTAAAAGGTTGAGTACACATCTAAGATATTTCATACCAACCCCTACACTGAGTGTTCCTCAAAATTCTGTATAAAGAGCATATTAAAAAAATGGAATCGAAGTCACAGTCACACTAATGACTTAATTACTTGAAGTTTGCTGAAACAATGATTTAAAGGGCTGTCTAGATATCAAATTACACGTTATTCTTTCGAGTTTTGATAATCACTGAAACGAGTATATGTCAAACACTTGAGGAATATATTCGATATAAATCTACACTTAACTGTACCAAAGATATAAAGGTCTCTTGTCCCCTTTTTGATAAATTTGATACCAATGGAGGTAATATCTTTAACGTTTTCGATTCAAATAACAAAAAATATACCTTATTACTTGACTATGCTGAACCAGACGAATTTTCGTTTGTACCGATTATCCTTCATCTTTTTCTAAAATGTTGTTAAATGACTTAAATCATTGATTTTGCATATTTGTTTTTCGTCTCTAACCATGATTCACTGCTATAAATATGTATGTATCCGTAACAGTACCTTAGAGATGTAACAGTACTTTAAAAAGTTAAAGAAATCATAAAATAAGCTGTTATAATAAAAATAAAAACCAAAGTCTAAATCATTTATATTAAGGACGAAATTTTGCATTGTAGTGAAAATTATCGTTCATGTCTGCCTAAGGAGAGATCGGATGTGGTCCGCTTGGTTTGTGTTGGGATTATTCCAGTAATACTTCGGCAAGCGAAAAATCTAAGTAGCATATTCACTTGATTTAATTTATCGTCAGCAACCTACAATACCTAGTAGTGTTGTAAATGGACACAACACAGTACTGCTGAAATCCACAATTCAATTGATAAAGCCATTTGCAGATAAATTAGTGATATCGTATTAATCAGTCCGATTGCTGCAAACATTTTCCAATCTAAAGACTGAGGCACAGAAAACCAGTTTCGATTTAGAAGGCAACATCCCACCACAAAGCATTTTTGGTGTAAATACCAGAATGAGAATGCATCTCATTCTTGAACCTTCTCGTACATGTTTTACTCTCATCTATAATTAAATTGCAGCCCACGATTTTAGTGCACCGAAAATAGATAGATAGACACAACATTTGGCTTCGGTGAGGATAAAATCCAAACGTAAATGAGGCCAAATTTTTTCACAGTTGCCAACGTTGCAACTCATTGAACGACAACTACACCTCATAGAAAACTAGTTGGAGTTTCCTACAATATGTTGTCATCTCGAATATGTTGACAGGTGAAAAACATCCCCAAGGAGACTTCATTGGGTACAAGTTATGTTGAATGAGCGCTCAACCGTTGCCACAAACCCAATATTCCTCGGTATGCACCTTAAGTACCTAGAAGAAATGCATATTTTCCAAGATTGGCTGAACTCATCCACATCCTCTGGTTGATCAGAAGAAGATATCAGAATAAAGTCGCAACGAACAACATTACTCTGAAACCAGCTTGAACACAACTTGGGGTCCTAAGAACACAAGTACATCACTACCCCAAGAACCAACAAAATGTACTTGGGACTTGAAACGATCAATCAATTTATACAGGTTTATCGTTGCATTCCAATTGAAACTGAATCGATTAACTGTTGATAATTAACAAATTACCTCGAAAACTAATAAAATTAGTAAAAATGACAATGGAGGAATCAAGGGCATGTTTCAGAATATATGAGGGAGAGCGTGAGAGCTTCATGTGGAACAATGGAGTTAGGCAAGGAGAGGTGCTGTCAGCCACACTGTATAATATCACAATGAAATAAGAAGTAAGAGGAACGAGTCACAAGCAGGATAACAAATGGACAGATACAGATGACATATACAGGTGATATTGTGATAATTGGAAGAATAAAGAAGGCAGGAATTGGAGAAACTGAAAAATCAAGTTCGTGAAATTGGACTTAAGGTTAATAAGAGGAAAACCAAGTACATGAAAATAGGCAGAAATACGAAACAAAGCAATGGTATCAATATAACAGGTCAGAGTTTTGAAAAAGTTTTAAATACCTGAGAGTACATAAACAACAATCACTCCAGAGAAGAAACTAAAAAGCAATGAATCATGGAGGGATACCAAGATTATATAGCAACAAAAGAATACCAGTAAATAAAAAATATGTAAAACACAATAAAGCTCAAAATATACAAAACTGATAAAACCGGCGGTAACAAACTGATGGAAAACTATGTCAATGAGTAGAAGATATGAAGAACTGCTGAGAGTTTCGAGAAGAAATTTTTTAAGGACAATTATGGAACAGGCACATGAAAGGGATAATATAAGAATAAAAATGAAGAACGAAATAAAGCGAGAAGGGGGGGGGGGGGAATTACATAGTTATTTATTAAATTTCCAAGAATAATATATCACAAGTGGGTGGAAGATACAGAGGAAGACCAAGGAATGTATGGATGCAAGATGTAATTGCGGATATAAAAGCGATGGGTGTGAGTGGAGAAAAAGTGAAGAAAATTAGGTGTGCAACATGAATGGAAGTACGAACTAATCACTAGCAAATATTTTTTTAAAAAATTCCAAGTTCATTTATGATGGAATTAACATCCAATGAGATAAACGTGTTTAAAATATGTTACATTTTTTTCGCGGAATCAACCATCAATGATCGAAGTTAGGCCAATTTGATCATTGGCCTAACTTCGATCATTTCAAGCAATACTATTTAAAAGTATATTAGGGCAGGCTCGGAGCTGGGCTGTTTCAAATGAACTCTATTCTAAAAGATTCCATATGAGATTGCACACTTCCATGCACGATGTCATATCAACAAGCATGACAACCAATAGGTCCGAAATACAGGAGTTTCTACAATATTCCCAAGAATTTGCTTTCCTTTTTGGAGGAATATTAGCAGATATTGACTCCTAGTCAACATTCTGATGCGAGGGAAACCCCACGTATAACGAACACCAGTGACAGGCAGAATTCTAGTTCCACGAAATTTTTATTTATCACATCAACTAGAGAGCTTCGAAGCAAAATTGGATGTTAACCCGATAAGCAATATATCGCTTAATTAAATCTTATATGTCTTTTAAAATGAGTAATCAATGCGTAATTTCAATTTCCTTCAGAACTTTTCTAAAGCTACATATAGACTACACTAAACAATTTATTTGCGAACATTGTAATTCTATGTTGAAAATATATTATATATTTCTTTTAAGAAGCTTACAAATGCGGGCTTCCCATTGACTCTTACCCGAATCAAGTTAACACAACCGAATTATTTGCATGCCAGTGCGGTTTTGTCAATATAACTTATAAACTTGTCTATGTTTGTTGTTGCTTTAGAGCGCTTAGATGAGGATGAAAAGATTACCAGACAGACTGTACACAACTACTTTTACAAAAATAAAATGCCCAAGTTAGTAAATATTACATTACAATCTGTTACCAGTAATAATTAAATTCTTTTAATGTTCAGCAGGGAAAGGCAAGAACCTAATAACTCATATTCTCAGTGATACAGGATTTGTTGAGGATGGGTTGCACTTAGTTGAATCAAAGAAAAAGGGCATTATCGATTATTCTAGAGCACTAACAGAATTTTTCCAAAACTAGAGCTATATTCTGTTATAGTCGTAGATAATGCTCCATACTATTCTGTTAAATAAATTCTTCATGGAATAAAGCAAATGTAATTGGGTGGCTTGAAGCACCAGAAATCGAAGCTAACCACAAAATGCTATAAGTGGAGCTGAAATCCTATGCCATACGTTACCGATGCTATTGTAGATGTTACTGGTAAAATTGTTTTAAGGCTCCATATATCAATGAAGTCAAGTCCTATAGAATTGATTTGGGCGCAAATGAAAAGTTACCGAACGTTAAACGATTATTTCATGAAGGACTGGATACAATAACTTCAAAAATTCAAAAATCTGGAGTGACTATGTCATTCATACTATAGAGGAACAAAATAAAATGTATGAGCTTGATAATGCTATAGAAGGTATGGTCGGAGACATGAAATTCATTAAGACGGTATTCTGAGTCATCTGCATCTGAGATCAAAGAAAGCTTTAGGCATATTTAGGCAAATATTGTTTTTATTTTATGTGGGTATTAATATGTTGTACACAGTTAATTAAATAAAATTTATTCATTCATGTAATATTAATTGGTGATTCAAAATATATTCAAATTTCTAGTCATTTGTCCCCATTCCTGTGTTAACTCCCCTCCACCGAAAGCTCCAATACTGCATTCCTAAAAGAAATGCACTAATCTCGTTGGCTCCGCATATTATCAGATTTGGTTATTCAAACCTTTGTGCGCGTATTAAATTTTCATTTGAAGAAGATTTGAACAAAATATCTACTAAGGCTGATGCAGGAAAACAATTATCTCCACCAGTGAAAGGACGAAATATTAGATCAATAGGAAAATATTATTGGATATATTACATCTGAAATCTATTCGTACAACTACGTTACGTTTCAAAATATATATTTATTGAATATGTTAATTTTTAAGAAAGCAGCCGGGAAGTTCACAAGCGCACAGTTTGTGATTTTAAAGCATAATATTGATATCGCTATTTTACATAACATTGATACAAATGTCTTACAGTTTCATTTCGGTTTTCCACTTTATACGTAATATAAACTTGTGTTGCAAATCTGTTTTCCCAATGACTCCACATCGCGTCGCGTGGCCTCTATTAAAATACGACTAACAGGAACTACAATTCCATTATTATACCCATTAAATGGCTTCCATAAAATTCCATGAAATAAAATACTTCCAATGCGTAACATCGAGTTACGTTTCGTGAACGTAAACGCGCGCTCATTAAAACATTTTTATTAAATTCTCGGAATTGTTTTTCTCCCGATAACGCTTTCGATTTATCGTATCTGGTTTTTTTAAACATAGTTTTCTGAGAAAGTTATTATTTCAAAACCAAATTGTTGCTGCGCGTTCAAGGTTTAATTCGTTTGCACGTATGCCTGCATTGTATTTTATCGTCCTTGCCGTTACGAATGCCGATTGAAAACAGTGTAGGTAAACAAGAATATAATTCAAGTTTTTTTTTCTGAATAAATCCGTGTATATTTTTATTGCAAGCGGTGACATATCAACAATTCTTGACAATAATATACGAATTTATACTATACATATATAAAAAATCTCATGTTTCAATAAATCAACTGCAAAACTAATTTGAGAGATGCCACAAAAATGTTTCTTTGTATTTAAAATAAATCGCTTTTGTTTATAATAATTTTTTTTCGCTCGACGTTTTCGGTTGACGTCCCCCGTTAATAGCGTTCCGTGAAAAACTGACGTAACGAAATTGAAAGTAAAGAAGCAACATAAACCGCAGCACCGAACCTGGGAACAACGACGGACAAAAAACACGACACCCACCAGCGGTAGATGCTGAAGATACAGTCTCGGTGAGTCGGCAGATATCGATGCGATACAAGACGTTGGTAGGCAGACTGGTTCGTAAAAGGTAATGAATGGTACGACAGGACTACGAATAGCCGGAATACACGTTAAATTATAGGGTTAAGTATCGCCAAAAGGATACTTGCGGCAGTTGAACTTGCCTGTCGTAACGACCGTGTCCGCATGCAACCGCACTATTAAAACATAGTTCACGAACGTAATAATAACAAACAAGTTTTGGAAATATGCGACGTGGTTAAAACACGTAGGTCGAGCGGCATAATATTTGTGATGGATGTTGAATGTTACAAATTTTAGCGGGTTGAGCTTACAAAGCAACGCAATTGTAACATAACATTCAATTTGTATCGTAAATATGTAGTTAACTATACTAACAAAACAAATGCATTGTTTTAGTTCTAATATATATCGTCGTTGTTTATGTAAAATTTAATTATTTGTGGCGTAAACCCGAACTCGGTTTGGTTACATAAATGTACAAAAACGATATACATATAAATCAAACAAAAAAGGAAATTTGTGTATGCTCTTAGTAGATATAATTTTTTTAATGTCAACAAGTACGACTAAACTAAAATGCGATTTATTCAATATGCTCGACTCTGATTGACCGAAAAAGGAATACCACGGTCTGTCAAATTTTTTCATATCAAAATATAACACCACAGTAACTCATACATACAAAATTTAGCGAACTATCAACAAGAGTCTTGGAGCAGAATTTTACATATAGATATACTGCAAGATTTATTTTCTTGTTTGATTTTAGTTGATTAAGTATTTTAACACAAATCTCTTAAATTTCATTGGAATAGTTTAAAATATAATTATAGCTTTTGTCGTGGAGGCCATAACAACTAAAACTAGCTTGTCCAAGCAAGAGGTGAGACGTTTAACTTAACTTACTTAACTAGTTACCATTTACCCAGTAGTTGCATCGTAATACACAGGACTGTCCTGGTTACACCAATTACTATTAATAAGTAATTTGTAATCGTAATTTTTGATACCTTCAAGTTAATAATTTTAATTATTTTAATAACAACACGGATTCGCAACAACTTCTACTCATCGCCGTTGCAGTCGTAACGATTTGCATATCGCGACGTTTAAGCCCTCGCAAAAACGACGTCCAAAATGCTCCCATTCACGCCCGGCACAATCATTCATTCGCTTCATTTGCAACAGTTTCATATCGCAATAACACAGAACTTCCGTCGAACGTAAGCTGTTATTTCGTTACAATCGCACGTTCGCCATTCTTCATTTCTAGGTATTGTTTGATGTTCAATGCCCGTTTGGTATTCGAGCGGGCCGTATATATAACACGGCCAAAGCCTGAAATTGTATTTGTGGTCAGGGACGGATACTAAGACTTTTATTTGCTCCATTTGTTATCAATTACCCCTGCGACAATAACCCAGAAATAAACGGCATCGGTGCGTATAGCACGTTCTATATTGGACGATCCTTTGTGGGAAAGAATACGTTCGGTGGAATGGGCGAACGTGTCGAATTAATTGAATTAATAAAAAAAAAATTCACGAAAAAAGCTTCGTAATTATTTTATGGGTCTTTCGGTGGGATAACGCCCTCTCGGTTCGATAACTTGCATTGCAGTGGTGCGTTGTTTTTTTTATTTAAGTTGCAAAAATGTCGAATCGCGTGATCAACGTTGCAAGGGTCATAAATTCAATTCCAGGAAATAAAATTGAAGCAGCTTGACGTGCAATTAACTTAATACTTAATAAATCATATTATTTTATGCACATGGAAAATAAATTAACGCAGTATAGTCCACATTCCAACGAAGCATTTGAATATCAACACCGTGATTATATGCATCGATTATTTTAACTGAATTTGAATATTTCTTACATTAAGAAATATCTGGAGATTTTTACGATTTTCCTGTTATAATTAATATTAATTTTATTATACAATTATTATATAAATAAAATAAATCTTGCAAAAAAAATATAAAGTTTTCCAATGCAAATGTTTTAAGCGAAATCGTAGTTAGCATATTTTATCAAAAAATGTCGACTAAATACTTTTGAATCAGTTGCGATTAATTATCATGTTGAGATAAGTCACAAAACAAACAGTTTCACTGCTTATCAATTTATTATTGTTACTTGACTTGACCGGTAGTCTAAATACAAAGCGTAATAATCAAAACGTGAACGGTGAATGTGAATGCATCTGACCTAGATCTTTCAACGTTAATCTCATCTAAGCGCTCACGAGCATTGTACGGTGTCGCACAATGACTGAATATTTTTCTTCGGGTTCATTGACAGACTTACATCCGACAATCGATTTAATATTCGCGAGCATATAATTTAATTATGTTTATTATATATTGTAGTAAACAGTTTTAAGATAGAATAATTTGCTGCAATTTGCTGTTCCACCTAACAGTCATAAAATATGGGAATGTGTTTAAGACATTTTAACTCATTACTTCACCGTAATAGCTTTATTGCATCTACCATAAATGAAATCATGTCGACAGGGTATGACTTTCTCCACATCATCTAACGAAATGCAAAATGTTAAACGAATGAATATTTAAATAACGTTTTGTCCACTAATGCAAAGTATATGTAAAACAGTTTCCTCTGCCTTATTTTAAGGAAATATTTGAAAAAATCGATGTATAAAAACTTGGGGCTTGAAGTAGGTTGTAAATTTTAGTTCCTTTAGGAGTTCAATTTTAACTTCCGGGTTACTCATTCTAGTACAAAAATAACAATTGGTTAGTTTTGTGTTAGATTATTACTAGCTATGGTGCTAAACGAACCAATGAATTTCGTGTATCAGAGGGAAGGAAACTTGACATATACGTTAGTACATTTGAATAAGGGTGAACTTATTAAATTATTATTAAACTGTCACAAGTTACACCTCCAGGTTATCATTTATTCACGATGGGCACACAATCGTACATATTCCTGTCGTATCCTCTAAACTGGCTAAATACTGTAAGTAAATATTAAATTACATCGACATTCTAATCTCACAACTCACGTAGAAGAGACGTCTCGACTCTGGTTGGCCGAAATTGGATCATATCCACCAAACAACGCAATTGTAAAATTGTAATGTTAAGTTTTCCGAAAACATGTTTGCACATCAAATTGGTAAAAAAATACAGTGCAATTGTCAAATTGTCACAAATTTAATTTGATTAGATTTGAAAAAGGGTGAAGTTGATTTGAAAAAGGTAGAGTTTGATGTGAAAACTGCAAATATGACTAACATACATACAAGAAAGTTTTTGCAGATTATTTTCTTAATGTCATTTGAATATTTTTGAACATTTGAATTTCTATCAAAATCGTAAATTTAATAATAATAATAATAATAAAATAATAAATATTTTTCGATTCAGATCGCTTCAGATCACTTAATTTAGTCTTATTTATGCAATTACAACAAAAAATATATTCGCAATACGACTTGGGTGTTTCAACGTAAATTTATGAAATACGAACCATTTCCGGTTGACGAATTATCAAGAAACGAGGGTGCAAAATAAACGCAACATATGTTTGGACTTAACATAAAAGTGGTTTTCAAGTACAAACTACTCTGAACGACAGGAGCTGTTCGGACAACAAGTTCGAATGAGCTAGAAATTGTAATAGCGATAATTTTTCGGAGGCGATTTTTTCACATCAATAAACCGTGCTGCACGAAAGATAAGGTCTTAAGTTTTAACTTCTAACTCCCTGGTAGTACAAAAATACCAATTGGTTAGTTTTGTGTAATTTCAGATATTACTTTTGAAGCGATGGTGTTCGCAAAGAATACTTAACAACACTATAAGGTTATTATTTTGGAGCAAATGTCGCACAGCTAAAAAGAATAAAAACAGATTTTTTCGATTTTAAGAATTTCTATTTTTTAGTTTTATTTTCTCATTTCGTACAAATAATTTTGCTAGAGCATACCTTTGCGTACTTCTAATTGAGTCCCTTCGCGCTTACGTTTTATATATAATTTTTTTAAACAAAATTGTCTTATCACGTAATTAACTACGTAGCCCCCGCACTCTTCATTTTTCGCCCAGAAATAAATTATTAATTATATCATGGTGTGCTTAATCTCTGTTAATCCCTCCATATGGATTTTTCAAACTACTGTAATATACTAAATCAACAGAATGTTGCCCTAGTCGAGCTAGGTAACTGTCTTAAGTGATCAAATTAAATCTATATAATGATTTTATTTTACGATATTTTAAGGCTCTCCGAGATGTATTTTGAAGTTCTTAAACTATTTTTTCAAGAATCTAATTTTTGTGGCGATATGAACTTTTCCTAATACATTTTTTAATTTTCACAAAAAAACATCATTTTATTTCCAATTCGCGAGTAACACATTAAAACCAACCCAACCCAACCCAACAAAACTATAGTTTACCAATTATTCAAAGATTATTTACAACTACACCTTAAAGGACCACACTAGAAGGGGGTGGCTTCCGCTGATGCTATTTGAAAACTTTTACAAAATTCTTCTGCACCACCTACCATACAAAATCTTAAAATACAATTTCGTCTTAGCTTAGGCAATATTTTGTACTCTGAGTACACAACCGCCATGTCTGCTACTTTTTTCTCTCCATGCTAACCTTGACCATAATTGTATAAATCCTCAGCACCTCACAATTTTGGAATGAAGTCAATCAAAATTACAAACGCAATAATTCAGTGAGATAATTGAAATGGGTTCGATTGGGTTCGGTTGGATTGAATTGACAGTGATTGAGTAGAGTACCGTTGAGTTGTAATTGGTTGTGGTTGCAAATTTTCGTAAAATAAACATGCAAACGTGCAAACAATAAGCCCTGTTCATAATTCAAAAGTTGGAATAGGTTACGTTAGATTTGCATGTAGTAGTTTTTGGTTGGACCCCCCCCGATAAATTAAGTTCATAAATATAACGTCATGTAAATGTTGGCCGAAATATTTAAGTTAATGTACTGATAAATTGAAACAAACCTACCCTTACCACACAGTATTTTATTAACACTAGATGTACATTTCGACAACTAGGTTGTCATCATCAGCAGCACACTGCTGATACAGCAGCATACAGAAGTGGTATGCAACAGTGGTGATGGTTTATTTGCTAACCACAGTGTCCACTTTACTTTTAATGTACTAATGATAAAATAACCCAAAAATGCTGTGGTAATTAATTAAACATATCTGCAAAAAGAACATGTTTGAAGTATTGGACTATATCGTTTCGTTCTTCTTTGAGGTGGTCAAGGAATATCAAGAACCCTATGACGCTATCATCATTGTTATTATCGGTATTTTTAATTACATAAAAATCAATCGTCGAGTGCAAAACATTAAAATTGTATAAAAACACAAAGGTGACTCAACAATGCCTTAGATGCAAAATAAAATTAAAAACTACAAAATTAAACCTAACTGAATGGTAGATGCAAACAATTGAAAGTTGCCACAAATATTAAACACGTCAAAATAAAAGAACGACAATTAGCGACAATGTAAAAAAACAAACTTCTCAACAATGAAAAAAATTTTATTTCAAAATTGACAAAATAGTTTTTGACTGGAAAAATTATCAAATTCATAAAATAAATTGCAAGAAATCACACCTACAAAGCCACAAAATAATAAGTCAGGAAAAGATAAAAAGATAATCAAAATTATCAGAAGACGAAGCAAAAATTCGAAAACAGTTAATTTTTTAATTAGACATAAAATCCGCAAAATTCAAAATTGTAATTGTAATCAAATATATGAAACAGGGACAAAAATAACATTAATAACACCTTAGGTGGTAAAAAGTGTTAATAGCAATTTATGGGACAAAATCGTGGATCTGATGAAATTGGGTAAGACAAGCAGACACAGAAACAGAAATAGGACCCTGAGAGGAATTTGAACAAAAACATAGTAAAGTAAAAATAAAGAAAGATACTTGGTATGGACACCTTATTCGTATGGGAGCTACACATGCCCCTCCACAACAGA
Source organism: Geotrupes spiniger (assembly GCA_959613385.1). Taxonomy (NCBI): domain Eukaryota; kingdom Metazoa; phylum Arthropoda; class Insecta; order Coleoptera; family Geotrupidae; genus Geotrupes; species Geotrupes spiniger. The sequence goes on along the minus strand of OY390735.1, from coordinate 9,935,868 downwards.
TAGAAATGACGCCCCTCATCTTCATTGAAAACATAGTGGGCATTTAATTCTTCTTTAAAGTGCTGGTAAGAGTTTTTTAAAACGTCTTTGATTATTTTTGGATACACAACTTAATGAAGATGCTATATTTAATGTTTCGAAATTTTCTTCGAAACTTAATGGTCTGGTGGGGGAATCAATTCAACATCCGGTAAATTCTTTTGCAGAAAAACCTATGTGACGTTTGTCAGAAACGTTTAACAGTAACAGCACGGCAGTAAACTTTACTCAGCCATCCGAAGAATCCAAAAAATCGACAACCGACCGCTCTTAATAGCATATTTCCGTAGAAAAACGCCTCAACAGGCAGAAACCGACATAAATACGGTGGCCGTTCATGGCTATCTCGTGATTTAATCGCCGCACACGTGCTTTGTTAAACATTTAATTTCATTAACTTGAATTTTTCACATCTCGCGGTCGGCCTATTCGTATTAATGCGTATTTATTGGTACTTAGCAGCGTTACAGTGTAGCTAACATGTTGTCCATCGTCGTAAATTCACAATTTAACGTCCGAGTCTTGTAAACGCAAGCGCACGTTAATGCGATATGCGTTGTTTAGAGATTATGATCGGGGCATTAGTCGAAGATGGCAGTTCGTTAACGAAACAAGTGTTTACTACTGCCACCTTGACCTACTATGGCATGTAAGTGCATGGAAGGCGTGGACAATCGACGCTGCGGGCTTCATTCTTAATTCTCCAACACTGACATTATCGATAAGAAAATCTATCCGCTTCGAACAAAACAATGAAAGGTGTATTATTACCTGAACGTGCATTTGAATGTTCAAAGGTTAACCGTCTGCGTCGACGACTTCCGGGATTCGATGAAAATTGTAAAAATCGAGAACGCCTTCGCATCGTTGTTTTTGCAACACACCTAGACATTACTCAGAATGCTAACTTCAAACCGGTAAATACGTTTATGTTCCATAAGTCCCCATCTTGGTTCGTGTTTGACGCAAAAGTACAAGGATAATTTATCGAGGTTGACCAAGTTAACTTTAATAGAAAATGCTATTGGCGAGCATGATAAAGATTTGAGCTGGGCAAATTATTTAAAATATTATACTAGTCAGGTAGAACAGCTTAGTAGAGTGGGTGGAATTGGATTGAAGGTAACATCAACGAAGCTTCCACAAAAATAAATAACAAAGTTATGACGATTGGGCATACCTCAAAGAGGTTTATTCAGGAAGTAGGTGATGGTATATCTAGCGATTCAACGAATCAACGCCCAATTTCATCAAAATGCAAACTATCCAAATCGTCTTGGAATATAAAGAAAAAAATTGATATGTTTTCTACATTCTCGTATAGGGTGGATTATTGTTTACACAAATGAAGTAATATATTTAAAAAAACAGTATTTTATTTCAATCCATATAGCATGCTGGTGATGTTTATCTTATTATATAAAAGCAGTAAGTATATATTGGTACATCAATTGAAACAGTAAACAATAATTTAACCTCCCATCTTATGTCATACAGCACTTTCGATTTATTTACTGGAAGCGATGACTGTTCTATCCCCAACGAGCCATTCTCCATTCACCGATTTGCATCTCATGCAAATAACGCTTCGCGAAACGGAAATAAAATATTCGTACCTATGGCGATTTGTGCAAATGCCGAGTTTGTTTTCTCCCACGGTCGAAACGAAACATGCGATTAAATTAGCGGTCGCATAATTTCAGCGCGGGCACAATGCGCGCCGAGCTTCAATAACGATAAATATTAATTGCAAAAGTGAACGCCACGGTCTCTCAAATAAGTTGTGACGACGCACACTTTAAATTTGCACTTCTTTGTGCTGGGAGATATTGTTAATGCAGCTCAGGATTTCCATTTGGGCTTTTAGAAGCGACTACCTTCGAATTTAAGTTGTGCATAAAGATAAGATAAATTGTTCTGCGGCGCCAGGATATCTAGCCGCCATATTTCCATTATACGATGCATTAATAACAATTATTTTCTAATTGGTGCAGTCGCTTCTTGCTCGTTCGTAAGATTATCGGTATGTTTGTTGTTTGGTATTATGAATTTTCGAAACAATGAAGTATCAAGTTGGAATACAATGCAGTGTGGAATGCAATCGGCGATTGAACTTGAAGAGCTTTCAAAGGTAGATCCGTAGACACAAAAACTGTAACGATATAAATATCATAGAGCATTTATTCATTACGTAAAATGATCGATTACTAGCACTCTGTGATAGTTTTACAAAAGAAAATTAACGCAATTATTTACCAACAAGCAAAAATAAAATTTTGCATATCATAAGCCACGAATGAGAATCATTGAAATTCAATTAAATCAATTAAACGAAAATCAGTGCATGAATCAGAATTACGTACCATGAAGTAAACCATGAAAACAATTAAATATCAACTACAATTTATAAAAATTAAAGAAAGTAAATTAAATCATTGAAACGTAATTACAATTATTCACAACATATGAAAATTTTAAAAGTTAATGAATAGTAAAGGTAATGAATTTTTATAATAGGAATATCTTTAAGAAAGCTACAAATGTGGCAATAAATTAATGAATTGACAAATTAATAAACTAATTAAAAATTGAAAACGATTAATTGTAATAAAAAAGGTATGAATTAAAATCGATGAAAATCAATGAATGACATAACGACAATTTGACAATTTCAAAATTTCTCAAAAAACTAATTTACAAATCGTCCAAATATTTGTAACACCAAAAAATTTATATTATCAAAAATCGGCCAAAATTTTTCGGGTTACCGCAAAATGCAAAATAATGACAGTTGAAATTAGATAAATGTCAAAATTGTCAAATCCGTTGAACTTAAAAATTATGAAATTGTTCAAAGAATCAAATATGCGATAAATGTCAAAATTGGCAATAATACACCAACGCCAAAAAGTGAAAATAGTAATAAAATCATTGTCATTGCTCCCAGAAATAAATACGTATATTTTCGATTAATTGAACTCGCAAATCATTATACTCTATTGTGTAACACCGACCAGTTTAAAGGTATTTTTTCTTGATTAACATCCGAATTTAAAAGAGATTGCAGATGCAAAGGTGCAATGAAATTAAAATTATTATCATTATTACTTTTTTGTTCCGACGCTGGTATTCATTCTGATGTTCACATTGCGACTTACTGCAGGTTATGTTTGCACCCTTTACAATTTGCACGTTGTTATATTTTAAGGTTAAGATTGTATTTTCCCTAAACATAAGAAAAAAGTGCGTCCCCTTAGCAAGTCCAAGAAATGCGCTTTGGAATCACAAACTTATGACATAATTCACGCCCCTTTGTTGTAAATTCTAAACTCTGACTATTGTCACCGTATGATTCAAATCTTGGAATTTGTTCTTTACTATTAACCAACTAACTAATTTATTAGTAGAGTTTTAAAGCTAAAGTATAGTTTCGATGAATGACACACTGTCCCTATTGTCACAACTAACCGATTTTGGTAAATATTGCAGCTCCGTTATTTGATCCCTAGAAATATTCTAAGCTTTAAAAATGTTTGTATCTATTACAGTTTATGGCCTAGATCAGCGTTAAAATTTTTAATAAAAAAACATATTTAAGTATGTTTTGGACATTACTGGGTAATCCGTTATTTGACCCCTAGAAATATTTATGTTCTAAGCTTTGACAATGTTTGTATCTATTACAGTTTATGGCCTAGATCAGCGTTAACATTTTTAATAAAAAAACATATTTAAGTATGTTTTGGACATTACTGGGTAATACTGTATCATGTTTTGTATTTTTATAATAATATTTCATAATTAATGGCATCAAAGAAATATATTTTTGGTAACAAATTTTTTTTTTGGAGCAAATTTTTTGACAATGTAAATAGGACGAAGTTGTACAAGCTTAAAAAAACAATAGTTTTCATTTCTGTGTCATTTGACATGAAAACTAAGCTAAACTAAGCTAAGCTAAGCAAGCTAAATAGAAAGTTTACCTTCCTAATTTATTAAGTTTATATTTAAAGATGGCTTAAATACCTAGTTCTTAAATTAAAGATAAAATATAAATGAGTAAAAGAAACTTTCGACGTGAAAAATAAACGAATGAAAATGTATGCACTTCGAAGGAACTTATTATTCATTAACCCCACAGTTTCGTATGTGAAGTTTTCACACAATTGTAGTCTTTCCTTCCTTAAAGTCAGCTAGTTGTTTTAATAATGAAATAAAATTATTTTTTTATATTAATCCTGTTTTTATTGTTTGGAAAGGTAAAATAATATCCTATTTAGTTTAATATTTTTTCTGAAAAATTCATATAGAAGAAATTTCTTCATACATTTAAAATTTGACCTACAAAATTATTTCTATTCTTTTGAATTTTCAAATTTTACTAATACGTCTTTTGTAGATAACACAGCCTTTTCATGTATTTCTTCTTCATTATGTTCCATTGTGTACCAATCTCCATTTTCAGTTTTTTGATTCTCTTGACTTCGCTCATTTTTCGTATTTTCAGGAATCTCTAGCTTCGATACTTATAAGTTTTCCTCTCGATTGCTCTCTTGTTTATCAGGAACTTTACATTAACATATCTGCCAAAGATTCGTCCAGCTTTGTGACTAAACTATGTTGTCAGTGTCTGCAGAATCACCAAGTCATTACAAAATCTTAACTTTAACTTTCTAAAAATCTTGCATATAAGTCTTTTTATAATTTATTTAAAATTGCCAATGAGTAAGTTGAAAAAAAGGTCCCAATATGACGACAGAAGAAAATAAAGTCTATATTTTCTTGACACTTCCTGTCGTTTTTCCTATACGTTGTGCCCCCTTTCTTACCATTCAAGTTTATTAAATTGGTTGATCAAACCAAGCGCTTTTATCACGATTATAACTCGCGTTTTGTAAAAACATAAAAAGGGCAACAATTGCCTTAATTCAACACCAACTCTTATGTTTCATGTTTAATGAAAATTGTTCTTTCTGAATCATCAACAACTCGCTGATAATGATTTGCACGTCCTCTTTGCTGGGATTCGAGACATTTTGATTGTCGTAATTAATAAGTGGAGTACCACAAGGTTCCATTCTTGGGCCTCTGTTGTATCTGATATGTGCAGTTGTGAACTGTATTTCATCCGAATCCATTGTGTATGTTAATGACCTTAATATATAAGATAATAACTTGCTATAATGACTGCCTTGCTTTACATGGATTTAAACTCTCTATATAAATGAAGTAAGTCCAACTATCTGACGCTGAATTTTTTAATGTGTCATTTTCAAGAAATAAAATCTCGATTCGTTTTCTGATCAGGTCAACGTCAGGCCTAAAATTTACGTCATTGTAACATGGAACATTATAAACGAAGCATTAATTGGTAACTGTTAGAGATTTTAGTGCTCACCAGCAATAAAATAATACAAAACCTTCTAATGTAGACAATGGTTTAATATTTTTAACGATACGAACGAACTATGAGTTAATGGAATTCGCACTTACTTCGGCTATTGATGTGCTGCCAATCTGTTGGTATTAAATTAAATTGCACGACTCTCTAATTTCAAGTTCCAACTTCACCCCTACGTTCTATTTTACCCCGTTTAACGCGATGTAGCAATATGCAGAGTAGTGATATACAATGATGCCATAATTAAAATAACAGCTACGCAAGGGCCCAGCGAGACATTGAATATTCAGAATTAAAATTAATCGCATATTAAATCGTAAACGTGAATCATAAATTTGAGAATTGAAATAACTAAAAATAAATATTATACTAAAAATGTAAAATTAAAAATTATGACGTTTTTATATAAAACTAATGAATAGTTTCGTGAAAAAATAGTGGAGCTTCGTCATATTAGATTTAATTTTGCAAAGGCTGCACTAACATAGTTTATGAATCACTAGACTAAGAACTGTGAAATTATACTTTGTTATAAAAATTTACAACGTTAAGCGTATTTGCAATAAATAAAGTGAAATATTGCTATTAAAAGTATACCAATCCTACTATATTCCTATAATATCGCAAAAAATATCAGTATGTTAGGCTCTGCTGTATGGGAAAGCAACCGAGTGAATTTTAATAATTAAAATATGCCATGACGTAAAATCAAGTGTCAACTGCAACCCCAACCAACCAATTCATATTTTCTTACCAGTAATCGCATATATTATTATACGTCAATAAAAGATTAACACAAAGCATGTGAATCACACATCAGACACCACGACGCTCATTCATTTTTCGACACGGCACAAACAACAATCTACCCCCATGCCACAATATCTGGTAGCTTCTAATATTTCTCGAGGTAGTCGCTTCATATTTCTTAATTTGTCGGCGTCAGACGCCCTCCCAAAGCCGGTAATCTGGGAACGCGGCCCGACCGGCCGCATTCCGGGAGTGATTACATCGGAACATCACTGCTGTTTGACAGCTCGTGTCAAACACCCCACCAGGCAGGCGCGTCACAATCGCCCGGGCTCGTCGCCATAGACATCAGGTTAACTTGCGAGATTAACTTGAATTTTTCAATCTGGGCATTGTCGTGAAATCGCTCGACGCAAACGTGCCGGCTTAATACGTTTCGCCGATGACAGGCGCGATGGAACATTTTCGCTTCGAGGAAAAATGGAAACCGTGATTTATTAGCATGCTGCAAACTGCATTGTTTCTGCAATAGGCGGCAGTAATTACACGTATAGCGTCGTTCTCGGAGTTCACTAATGCATATGTCGCTGGTAACTGGTAAAAAGTTGTTAATAACATTGTTTAAGTGGATGTTCTAAGACCTGGTTACGCAATTATCTCCTCGCTTGCTTGTAAATTATCAAATGAAAATGGCAATAATATTTTGTGCACTTTATTCAATCTGACTATGTTGTCATTTATTATTCATTCCTCATTACTGGCAAATATACTCAGTGACATATAAACTGCACCACCTAGAAGGGGTGGGAATTTTTGGACCAAATTTGGCAGAGTCTAAGGTAACAATTGATTAAAATTTGATAAAGAAAACACTTCATCTTTTTTATTTTTCTTTAATAATGTGTTGGTCCGCCCCTATTTCTGATACACTCATTGACCCGCCTTGGCATTGATTCCAGCAGGTGATCAATGTCTTCTTGGGGTATGGCATCCCAAGCAGCCTGTACTTCATGCCGTAGAGCTCCTATTGTCAACGGTGGGTTCGGTAGATTCCTCAATCTTCTACCCATCATGTCCCACACGTGCTCAATGGGCGACAAATCGGGAGATCTTGGCGGCCAAGGCAAAAGATTAACATTGGCCTCTTCAAAGAAGACAAGAGAAACCCTTGCTACGTGAGGTCGTGCATTGGATCTTCCAGCCCTCGAAGATATGGAAGAACATGTGGTTCTACCACTTCGTCAATGCAGCGTCGGGCGGTCATACTGTCCCGAATGAAGAGCAAGGGTGACCTACTGCCGTAAGCAATAGCACCTCACACCATCAACCCCACAGTTCGGTGAACATGCGTCGCAATCGAAAAATCAGGATTGAGCATTTTTCCACGTCTTCGTCTAACAGTCATCCGACCATCATGCATTACTAAACAAAATCGCGATTCGTCACTAAAGACAACTCGATGCCACTCCAAGTTCCATTGAAGTCTTTCCCTGCACCAGGCCAAACGTTCCTGGCGATGTTGAGCAGTGAGGGGTAGCACAAGATGAGGGCGGTAAGACAGCAAGCCAAAGGTTCTTATTCGACGATAAACTGTTCGCAAGCCTATCGTACGACCTTGTTCACCTAATCATTGATCAGCTATTGATCTAGTTGTAGAGAATCGGTCTCTCAAAGCCATTAGTTTTAAGCGGCGATCTTGACGTTCATTGGTTCGTCTTTAAGTCCCAGTGCCTCTTCTCCGACGTTCAACCCCATGTTCAGACCACGTTTGATAAACACGCATTATTCTTGAGTGGTGCCGTCCCAAACGGTTGCCGATTTCTCTAAATGAAAACCCTGCTTCTCGTAAACTAACAATCCGCCCTCGGTCAAAGTCACTCAACTGCCGGTAAACTTGAGGTCTCCTTCCTCTAGGCATCATTAAACACTTGAAACACTTTAAACTAAAGAACGGTATCCGAAAAAGTGGAAGAAATTCAAAAAATGACTCGATAATTGCTTGTCTATCACCACCTCGAAAAAATGACACAAACGTCAAAAATCCCATGACTACTTGATGATTGGGTTTCAAATTTTAATCAACTATTTCCCTGGACTAGTCCACTATTCCTGCCAAATTTGGTCCCAAAATTCCCACCCCTTCTAGGTGGTGCAGTTTATATGTCACTGAGTATATATTAAATGTCCGGGTAAGAAAAATCTAAATGACTTGACGAAATAATTTCAAACTGATATGCTGTGCAATATATTCTTAATACATTAGATGATAATAGATTTTGCTGAAAGATTTTCAGTTCCTCATTGGAAATCTTGTTTTGTTGCCCTTGCATGGCTCAAGTTCCCACAAGGAAATAAAGACGAACTCAATGAAATCCAATTATTTTCACATATATCTTTACTTTTGTAGTTCAACATGTTATCGAAATCCACCACTTGGTCCAGCATTTCATTCATATGTGATTACAAGACGTCTTCTTAGCTAATGCAATTGTTTGAATATTAATAACTTGGCCCATAACACAGTTGCAATGCACTCTTTGTGGGAAAAATATTTACATCTTGACGTGAAGAATTTTGTTAATCAGATTGTGATACCACAAAAATATTTTCATCATTTTTAAAAAACACATTCCCTACTGGATTGCAAACCCGATAGCTTTTCATTGGAAGTATGAATCACACCGTGTAACATAAACGAGGTGGTACGAGATAAGAATTTTCACCGGTATTCTTTAAATCGCAACAATCGACAAAATAACATCGTCATTATACAACAACAACCTCATTAACGGCGCATCACTTTCCCGTACGCGAAACCCAAACACGACGACCGCGGCGTCCCGTCATTACCACAGATTTTATGTAAGGCGTTAAGCTGTAAATTTACGTCGGTAACGATAACACGCTCGGCGGCGAGGAGCAGGGGCAAGTTTCTTTCACCCGGCAATAAAATTTGTAATGAACCCCTGAAGAACTTCATATAAAATCAAATGACGCTCGCGAGAGCGCCGTAGACAGGCATTAAAATTCCATTTATAAAATATTTTATGTCGATGCCGCCTGGATCTACAAAACGAAATACAGGTCTCTCTCAAATATCACATCACAGACTGCGGGGATTAGTGTTGAAATACGACCGACGAAAGATCAAAACTTGAAATATTCGCCGGTAATGATCCTTGACTATTTATTGTTTCGTGAGCAATTTAGTTTTTTTTTTTGATTTATGGGGGTCGCCAGGAATTAATTTCTTTGTATTCGTGAGGATAAATCTGAAGAGATTTATTTTTTATTACACGCATACGTATAAGTATATGACGTGTAGATTGTCACATAATAATGTGATATTGAAATTTATTTAACTAAAGTAACATTGATACCAACCTGGCATCATTGATACTTCACTACTGTCGCATTGATTACCGGTTGTGCTAATAGCAATTTTTATTCTTCATTGTATTCGAACTATTATTCATTTTATTGCATGAATGCCACTATTAATTTAAGCTAGAAACGCAATTTAAGAAATTTGCACTAACCTAAGCGTTGTTATGAATGCCAAGGAGAGGCAAAGACTCTTTTACAGTAAAATTCTATGTTATTATTATAAACACAAGCCCGAAATATAAAATTGCGTATATCGATCGCAGCAAATATAGTATATTTTACTTGAAGGAAACCTTGTTCTCAATTGAAATGGAACGCACTTTTTATAGTGATACGTTTACTGTGCTTAAAACAAATAAACATTAAGTTCTCCTAACACTTGTACGAAACTGGTCGAATTTTTATTTGTGCAACTTAACCCAATCTAATCAAATCGGACATAAATTAAGTTATTTTCTATTTTTTTTTCGATAAACTTTATTCTATCCAATGTTGACAGTTATATCTAAATTTAGTTCAATCCCAATCCAACAGCCAAAATGGTCAAAGACGACGCTTACTGAAAATTTTTTAAATACCACAGAAAAAATAAGCATGCGCAATGCAGTCGTAAAAGTCAAGGAACATTAGATCATAAATCGTTTGTGACAACCTATTCCACGTAAGATAATACGAAATGCATTTTGTAGCAGATGAGCTAATAACATCATATACGAAGAGGAGAGTATAATTACAGAAGGGAAAAGTATAATTACAGTAGGATTCATATCAACACAATAGCACGCTATTTAGCATCAAAATTCTTGTCACAGGGAAAATAGTTTATTTTCCACCATGAAAGACTTTCGTCAGAATAGCGGGAAGAATGATTGGGCAGGGGTCGGAAAACAGTTCCAATGTAATCAACAGGACAACTGCCGAAGAATCGCCATCCAAACGACATCAAACAGGATTTCTAGCCGAAATATGAAGTATCTCTCTGGGAAGCTTAGAAGAAGTTTATTTTAATTAGTAATATTTATGATCGTTGTTTTTGGCTTCTAAATAATTTGAAAAATTCGTAAAAAATTAAAAAAACATTTTTTAAGGCGATCATTATACTTTTCAAATATTATTAGTCGATAGAAAATATAATATTGTAAATTGTAATAAATAGCAAATTTAATATATCACAAAGAGTAAATTTGAGACGCTGAACGTGCAACTGCACCCATAAAATACAGAACTTTGGCATCAATGTATCAATTAATATCACCAACCTACAACTACGTCATACACCTCGATTAAAATTTGGGTTGCCTCCAGTTCAGCTCAGTAAAGACGCACCTTTGCAAATCACTTAGGTCACCACAAGAAATTAACAGTTACACGAATCGAATGTTTATGTTCAAAATTGTGACACGTTTGTGACTCATTGAACTGTTCAGTAATAAAAAAATATTTCTCTGGTATAAGTAATAATTTCAAAGTACGAACATTTAAAAGTGAAATTGCGTATGTTCCAAACGCCATTTTTACGTAATGTAAATTATTAAGCATATAATTTAAAAGTATTTGTTTCCTCCCTCGTGTTCGCTTTGCTTTCAGCCATAATAAACGAGTTGCGATGTCGAAAATAATTACGTTTTATAGAAACATTCAACGTTAAAATTGTGAGCGAAATTACGTCGCAAATGGAATACATATTTCGAAAACAAAGCGAACGAGTTGTACGTGGCAGCAAAAGTTGTGGGTTAAACGAATAAAAAATATTCCAGTACCGCTATTTTTATAGAAATACGTATTTCCACTTTTTATTTACATTTCCTAAAATGCATATGAATATACAGAGTATTGTGCCATCAAGGCACAGGGTTGCGTGGAGGGGCGAATCATCCTAATTATGAGGTAAATATATGAAATAAAGCGCAGCATGCACGCGGACAGTGTTATATTTGCAACCACCAATTAGGTGCAGTTACGTGCGTAATGGTGTTGTTTGTCAACCCAACCCAACCCAACCGAAACTAAGCTTTCGTAAAAGTCTCCACAAAGTGGGTATTCATAGGGATTACTTGGAGTTCATTTTATCAGTAAATTTTCCTAGGGTTTCTTTCGTGCAATAATCGGCAGTTGGTAATTTGCAATTAGACGATTTTCTGATAAATTACGAATTAAGTCTCTATCACAAACGTAAGGTTTAAAAAGTTTTTCAAATAAATAGTTAGGGAAAACTGCACCATTCAATGATTTTCTTTTAAAAGATTTTAATGACCTGCGTTGGTGTTTTGGTTTAAAAAAGCCTTGATGTAAGGTTTGATATAAGCCGTCCCAATGTAAAATCGAAAAATGTACGTTTCATACTCCACATACATCACTCATCCGGATTGATCGAGCGATGTGCGACATGTTAAATAAAAATAATATATAATAATAATAATAAAAGTCGTCATATAGTATACGTTCGGTCGGTATACCTCAATGTTACTTTATTGAGTCGCGTCGACGCCGATATTCTACACGACTATGCATCGCATTCAGCGTAGGACATTGAAATACTCAAATTGCGCGATGTAGTCACTTCATGCAAATAATCCTAATTATTTGCGCAAAAGTATCTCCAATCTGTTTGGACAGCTTAGTACAAATGAATTTCTTGTATTGTTTAAAGTCAAGCCAATCGCCAAGTGCAACTATTTTCCGTATTTTAGAACATTGTCGTGAAGGTAAAATAAAAAGAAATCTGGTCGCCCAGCGAAATTAAGTATCAGAATAATGAAGAAACTGCTTTCAAATGCCAAAAACAAGGTCAAAAAATAACTTACTTTATCGAAAACGTCAAAGAGAACCGACATATACAAAATACCAAATGCTACTCTTCGTGTTAATCACTTTGCGAATGGAATTTTCATAATTTTGGATGGCGAATCGTGCTTCACTTCACTTGCACACCATGAATTAAGTGGAAACTACTGCTTTTATACTAACAACATTGAAGCATCATGAATATTGGATACGCCAGCAAATCGAAATTTGAGCCAAATGTGTTTTTCAGTGCCTTTGATTCGTCCAAACAATTCAAAAGCGATCAATTCTGAAATTTGCATCAATCAACGCTTGCCGAAATCGAAGAAATTTATCAAAAAATATCACGCTCGAGACAAAATCATGTTTTGGCCGGATCTTGCAAGCAGCCATTATGCGAAAAAATAGATTGGCTGACGAAAAATACCGTTTGTGCATAAAAAGGACAATCCTCCAAACCTACCACAGGCGCGTCCAATCGAAAATTTTTGGGCTGTTCTCAAGAGTGTGGCATTCGACAATGGCTGGGAGCCTCGAAACGAGCAACTGTTGATTAATAGAATCAGTTGAAAGAAATCGACATAAACACCATCCAAAACCTAATTCTGGATGTTCGTTGCACATTACAGATAAGTCTATAGACTTAAAAGCTTCTTTTAACTTAAAGAACCAAAAACAATAATAAACGCAACAGCAACCTTAATAGACAAGATATTAACAAACACAACAATAATAAGAAGTAATGTAGTGGATTCTGGCTGGTCAGATCATATATTCCAGGTGGTAGAAACTAAGATCACAATAGAAACAGCCAATAGAAACAGCCAAAAAAAATCCACAAAGGAAGGTTAGAAAACTTTCCAGGCAATAGAGAAATGAATTGCAACATTTAAAACAGAAATGTGAGTGGGTGGGGGGATTAGATTAAACTTCTGCAGCTGCAAGTTCCAGTAAAATGTGGAGTACCACAGGGTTATGCACTAGGGCCGCTGTTTTTTTTTTTTGTCTTGCATACGAACAACCTACCAGACTCATCTCCTTATCCGACGATACTGTTTGCTGGTAACACCTCAATCATATGTCATTAAGAAGAGGAAACGAAATTATTGAATTGAATAAACAACACTTTGAATACATTACAAAAATGGTTCAGCAGCAATAATTTAAAATTGAACGTTGACAATTATAAAATATAAAATAATTCAACAGCAAGAAAACTTAGAAATTTATAATAATGGCACAAAAATCACAGGGAAAAATCACCATCAAGTTCCTGGTGGTATATCTGGATAGTAATTTGAATTAGAAATCACACATAGACTATTTAGCTCCAAAATTAAGTTTTTACACCGTCCTATAAAAATTAAAGTAAATTTTGAAGCAATCCTCTCAACATACTATGAATTATTTATTATTAATATGGTATTGTCTTTTGGGAAAATTTCGTCAATGCCTCAAAAATATTGCGCCTGCAGAAGAGGTACTAGAGGCACTATTTTTAATTTAAGGTAAATCGACTCCTGTAAGCAGTTCTTTACAAAATACAAAATACTTACACTGCCAATCACTTTTATAATGAGAAGTGTAATATTAGTTAAAAAACATTATGAACACTTTCAGTGCTATGATAAATCACACCATTATGACATCTGGAAAATATGAAGAGGGGATTCAAAAGTATTTTGACATCAAAGCTAATCCACAACCTCGTGGAATATATTGTACATAATTTATATATAACATAATTTGCATAAATGTAATTCTTGACATGTTCTATGCTTATTATTATTAATATTATTATTGTAGAAGGTGATACGCAAATTAAATCGGAAAACACATTCAATGACTCTTACAAAAATTACCTGCGCATCGACATAGTTTGTAGTCGCCTAGAAGACATATCATTCGTCATGCGTTCGTATTTATTTTTACGGGCGTACAACGCTGTCACGTCAGACGAACGCTAGATAGACAATGTTAGATAACCCATCAATAACCCAACATACATCACCAATAATTAAAGTTTCTGTTCCACATTAAACTCCACATTTGGACTCTTTCGACGTCGTCGCTCGTAAATTTACACCACATGAATATCGAATTCGGATCGGCCCGATCCTTACATTCCGAGTATTTTTCGGTGAAAGGTTAAAATTTATGAAAGCCGATAAATCCGGTGGAGTGTGGGCGACGCTTTCATCCACAGACATCCATTGAAACATGAAACTGTGGGGGTAAAAAGGCATTTAACGGGAAAGCGATCTATGCGCCGACTTCATTGAAAGATGAAAGAGGGCGATTTTAAACGTGTCTTTTAACGGGCGGTAAATTGTTTTCGAATTTGCTGGCGCAAAAGATTTTATTGCCTTTAGCCCACTTATTACGCAGACACACAGTGCCTATTATGCGGACCGCTTCCCACGTTATTAACGATAATTCTATCATAATTCGGTTTCGTAAGCCCACTGTAGCTGCAATTCGTCGCATGGGATTTTAGTAATTTTGTTTATTGCCAGAATTAAGGTTCGTACTGTAATAATGGTATTTTTGCTCTGCGAAGCATTTAAGGAGATAATTTACGATGTCCTTGTTTTCATATTTGCTTTCTTGTTCGGCGAACTTCATTTTGAGGAATCGAATTGATCGGTCTTCAAATGATGACATATATCATTGAATTATTGGAAGACGTGTCACATCATTTGATGTAAAATTTAAGACGTCGCCTAGATCACGTTGTCAATCAAGACACGTACGACTTGCTAAATGGCTTATGGTGATCTGAGTCGAGAGTCGTCAAAACGATAGTTCGTCGATCATTTAAATAAAATATCAATCCTTAAAAACGTGCCCCTTAATAAGTGCATTGAAAGTATTATTGAAATGTCAAGTCGACGAAAATATAATCGCTGCCTGCCTGCACGAAACCGCGCTCGAAAGTTTACGTTCCGCTCGGAAAATCAAAGCAAATAACCAAATGTGCGCTAAACGTTTCGAAACGGAAAAAAAAGCACGATACAATTTTTAAGTACGTCGAAAAGAGTTCCGTTTGAATTTCAAAGGGATATAATTCACATGAGTTATTCAAATTCCGCCGGGAGGTTCGGCGGAATTTCCACGGGCGAATTTTTAAATTGCAGTTCGACGCACAAAGGTATTTTTCAATCACGGAAAATTATCCAACAAGTTGATTATTGTTAACGATTTAGGAAGGTCCGCTTTGATTCGAAATTCGCACACGCAGCTGTGTTTAACATGTCGAGGCGAAATGTAATTTCGTTGAAATTATTTGCGATCGTCAATTTTTAACCATCAAATGCCATGCATTTTCTAGAACTGTACGCGGGACAGAAAAATATTTTTCGAAAAGTTACTAGTACGCAGTTGACAGTTAATGTGTACGTTTTGTATGACACAACACAGTGATATTTTCATTTTTGTTTCTGTAAATTCAGAGGTAAGAACATAATTATAAAATTACTACTATGAACTATATATGTGTACTCATGATTAGAGTTTTATTAGTTGGTTGATTATGAGTATTTTTGCAGAGATTTTAGAGGTTATTTGCAATGTGGCTAAAATCAAACGGCAATGAAAAATTGTATTTTTAATTTTCACTTATTTTACTCATTATTATTCATTGACAACATATGGCGATAGTTACGGTCTAAATGTACGAAATACATGTTAGGAAAATTAATTCGTTCATTTATTTCATTATTTAATTATATTTGTAATTATTCTCAGGTTATGGATCCTTCGACATTTTATAGAAAAAAGGTGAATGGTTCCTTGCAAACTAGGCATATACTAGAGGAAATTGAAGACAGTTGCTTTAGTAAGAATGATGCTGAGTTGTCCCATTAGTTTTCAAAAGTAATGTTGCTAGGACGAATTTGGAAGCAGATAACGAAAAATCAGAAAATGAGACTAGTGAAGAAGAATCAGAAAATGGAACAAATAAAAAATAAACAGAGAATGATGAAAATATTCATCAACAAAGGACTTCTAGACTCAGGAACAAACCATTGTGGAAGCATGTGACCAGAAGTGAAAGTGTTACGAATACGACAGATTGGTTTGACGATATTCGTGAGGCGAAAGAACTGAAAACGCCAGTTGGATATTTTCGTAATGTTTTCGGTGATTCACATTGTTGACTAAAGTCATTTATATTCTATACAACAAAATTCAAAGAAAATACCCAACTTGAACTGAACAATTTTTTGAAACTGTAATGTACATGTCATGCAGATATTGCGCAAAAAATACTTCAACTATTCGTTGAACTGGACAAAAATGGATTGCGAGTTTTGGGCACAACTCGTATCAATAGATTAACAAATAAAAATAAAAACAATATTTGTATAAGAGCTATAAAATGGTTTGACAACAGATGGGTCCATGTTTGCAAGTACATTTTCTAGTGCTTATCCACAAAGGTGAAAAGATGGGATGGGAAATTGACGGGCTTCCATCGAAGCAGAATGTCCAAAAGTGGAGAAAACCTGTAATACATTTATGGGAGGTGTAGAATATATAGCAAAAAAACTTGGGTACCGTCAATTGAGGTGAGACAAATTAATTTTCAGTGAAATGTAACAGCATTTGCCTCCTTTGACAATGTATTGCCTTGCTCTACTTCATAGTTGTTAACTAATGCTGACACTGCCCAATAAATGCATTTCATTCTTACAAGATTATTGGTAAGTATTTTAGAGAAAACCAAAAACTGTGCAGTCATTTATATCGGCTTCATTTTTGTTTAAAGTAAACGTATTTAAGTTTCACTCCTTCGAAACAATTTTAGCTTTAACAACATAAACTATTTGAGCTTTAAGTGCTAGTGAACACGATCGATTTAAAAATGTCCTCTGGAATTAAAATTAACAACTGTTATGACTTTTTTGATTGACACTTGGTTGGACTGGTTGGATATTGGAAACAAAACCCGTTAAAACATTGGGTACCGTCAATTGAGTTGACACAAATTAATTTTCAGTGAAATGTAATAGCATTTGCCTCCTTTGACAATGTATTGCCTTGCTCTACTTCATAGTTGTTAACTAATGCTGACACTGCCCAATAAATGCATTTCATTCTTACAAGATTATTGGTAAGTATTTTAGAGAAAACCAAAAACTGTGCGGTCATTTATATCGGCTTCATTTTTGTTTAAAGTAAACGTATTTAAGTTTCACTCCTTCGAAACAATTTTAGTTTTAACAACATAAACTATTTGAGCTTTAAGTGCTAGTGAACACGATCGATTTAAAAATGTCCTCTGGAATTAAAATTAACAACTGTTATGACTTTTTTGATCGACTCTTGGTTGGACTGGTTGGATATTGGAAACAAAACCCGTTAGAACATTGGGTACCGTCAATTGAGTAAACACAAATTAATTTTCAGTGAAATGTAACAGCATTTGCCTCCTTTGACAATGTATTGCCTTGGTCTACTTCATAGTTAACTAATTTCATTCTTACAAGATTATTGGAAGTATTTTAGAGAAAACCAAAAACTGTGCGGTCATTTATATCGGCTTCATTTTTGTTTAAAGTAAACGTATTTCTAGACTAAACACTTTTGATCTCCTCAATATTTTATTTTTGCATTTTCGGCCGTCGTTTTCCCAGACCAAAATAATTCAGATAGAAACTGTCACCTCACATAACACATACTAAATTTTGCGGCACTTGCCAGAATCGTATCGTATATTATTAGAATTATGGTGCATAAAACATAACTTAATACTCGTGTAATTAAATTTATGAAAACAAACATGAAATTACAAGTAAAAATAATAAATAGACCAGTAACGTTTTTTCAACTTTGGGCACGTGATCTTTTATGTGAAATATATTTAATTAATTAATCTGTATAAAGACATTAATACTAAAAACCACTTGACCAATTATGACATGATTCCAAGCCATCACAAAGTACGATAAAAAAAAATCTTTAGCAAAATAAATTGACTCTAGCTCTCACTGTCTGGTGTCTATCATTAATTTGACATTTAGTGAACGGAAATTTATTTCGCAGACACACGTTGCAATAATTGTGTATAATCGATAAATAAAATGTACGAAGATGTCCATATCAATGTCGACTACACCTAAACAAAATGTATCGTATGTGTCCTCAATTGAAATATCTGTTCTGTTTTTATTATCAAGTTTTCTTCTTACCTTACAGATATCAACGGTAACTGAATCTGATTATATCTTCATGATTATTCGACGTTGTATAGATGATTTTTGCTTCAGTCTTTCGACTGATGATCTTGTATTGAGAGTTAAATCAGAGCATACAATCTCTGATTTAACTCTCCATGTTGTGCTAGATGCTCTAATATCGTACTACCGACTTCCCATTAGATCAAGAAAATGATACCACCGTTTTACTTTTCATTTTATTGACTCTGTGATTGTTAATTGTTTGCTATTTTATCGCAAAGACATTTATCTTTAGGAATAGCAAAGAGGCGTCAAATGGATATTTTGGATTTCGCTCCCAGATAGCATAAGAAAGAAGAAAGAATGAATTACATGAGCAAAAGAATTAAATGGAACAACAGCTGACCTTCCTTCTAAAAATGATTAGATTAGATGGAATGCATCATTGGGCAATTATCCAAAAAAATTGACAGTTGTAAAAAACAGGTTGTAAAGGGCAAATAAATTTATTTTGTGGCAAATATAAAATATATAAATACCTAAATAAAAATGCTAATTTCTTTCACGAATTTCAAACGAATTATGAATAAGAGGATGACTTAGATAAAGACGATTGTGTTTAATTTGGTACAAACCCCTAAAGTCGTACCCCAGCTGTGGGCAGTAAAAAATAAAGTTGCCATACTATCTAGTTACATAATTTGTGTCCATGAAGAAAAATATATTTTAAAATTTAAATTATATAGTTCAGGTGTTAAAAGGTTAATAGAATTAATTTTATTTTCAGGTATGCAAAAATATTTGAAAAAAATATCGACGTCATCCCAAAATCTAAATCGTGATTACCTTCACCCAATACGGAATTAACTGTGGTTCAAGTTGTCCCAAGTACCGACGTCGTCGTAAATTTTACGTACCGTACATAATTTGTGAGTAAATTTTCGAACGATATTTTTGTCGGGTTGAAGCTAAATTAATTGCCCGATATAAATTATTAAATTACAAGGCAAAATTCGACGAAATAAATTTTAAGTTTGCATTTTATGGTGTACACTAATTCGGTGATTTAATTAACGTGGTGGCGGGTGCGGTTGCTTTTCCATAACTCGTTACGAAAAGCTAATTATCTGTAACTACGAATTATTATCAAAAAATTTATAATTAAAGTTTTGAGCTTCAGATCGTCCAGCTTTAAGAAGCTTTAACTGACACAAGAATCAATTTGCAAAAAAGAAAAAGGAGCGTGAGCGTCAGCAACAACCGAATAACAGATCCGCCACTTATTGTTACAGAAAAATAGAAGAAAACTAAATATTTCATACCATTTGTTAACAGCACTCATAATTAAGAGTAAAACTAATTAATAACACAATTGTTTACTTTCAAAGATTCAATGTTTCACCACACGGTGTCTTTGCAATCAGTTATTTAGAACTTTGTTATGACCAACAATGTCAAAGACGAAGAAACTAAAAACAATCCTAGCATAATTTTCGAATATGAAAGAAATTCGTTAGACTCAAAATGGTTATTAAAGAGCAACATGCAAAAAATGTCTTATGACAGTTTGGGCAAAGAACAAGTATACTGGATTTTAAAGAAAATTGCTGGAGGCAGAATTTTATAAATTCAGGCATTCAACAGTCTAGAACTGAAATATCTGTAACGAGAAATTATTACAGACTAACTGCTATGACAGAATAATGGGTGCGTAAAACGAATATTTTCACTTGAATTATGTGCCTCAGATTCGACGAATGAATTGGACGCCATGACGTAAAGAAACGTGTGATAAAATAAACCACTGCACTATAATTTTATATAGTGCTAAGACAAGCTTTGTCTGGCAGACCTTTCTTCAAAGTTACATGGACTTGAATTTAAGGATTCCCATAAGGTTTCGAAGACTAATTTCTTAAATTTATCGAGTTGTCAAATATGGACAGCGGGATTAATTTTAATTCATAATTTGCATCATTTTTCGCAACCAATTTGTTGCTACACATTTTAACAAATACAATCATTTCTGAATAGGTAAATGTTCATAACCATTATCAATTTTCCAACGTATTACCGATTCGATTCAAGTAACTTTCCAGAAATTAAACTTTGTGTTCAGTATTAAATACATTAGCTCGCAAAGTTTAACTAGGCAAAAAAAATTATTATAACTAATTATAAGATTTTCGGCTTTGTTCCTTAGTGCCTTACATGCTCTTAGTAATTATTATATATTATATCTATTTTTATTTAGTTTTTCAACAATATGTTGGATTGTTGAATTCTTCAACATTATATTAAGCAGCACAATGGTCCATTATTGTAGGCTTGTAGGCTAAGTTGGCTGTTATAGATTTCTTGCCTTTCTTTACTTCATATTTGTATATATTACAAAATAAGAGCTTGGTAAGTTTTTGATAAAAACGAAAGTTCCAGTCACGTCAACATGGAAAATAATTTATAATACTTCATAACATTGGTTTCCAAATCAGCAACAAATTCAATTGTTTGATTTAAAATCAACATTAATAACATGGGCATTAATTCGAAGAAACTGAAATCAATGTTAGCACAATTTACAAATATATAATAAATTCGTTATACTAAAAAAATTATGAAATAAATACTGAAAGATTTTTTTTCTTGCTGGATTTTTTGCCTCTCGTTTATTTTCTTAGTCTTATTTGCACTTTTCTTAAACTTTGTGGTTATTTTTCCTATTAGTTTCTTTTAAACAGTTATTGTTTTAGGTCTTTGCTTCCTGCGTTTTTTATTATCCTGTATTATTTCTTAGGTTTGCCTAGCAGCACTTTAATAATCACATTGTTGAAAATTCTGATCACGTACAAGTCATCCTTTCGGGTTCATATGTTGGGTTTAGCTGGATTACAGTTTTTATCATTTTCAAAAATATTATTTTATGAACTCATCCGTAAAATATACAAACCCACTAAATAAATGTAATGTATTATCAAAAATGATGGTTGGATTGGGTTGGTTTGTGTTGGGTTGCATTTTTTTAAATATTTGCAAACTGGGCGTAACAATTCTCATTTAAAAAAAATGTAGGGAAGCCAGTATTTGTATTAAATAATACATTACGACTGTGATGTAACTGACGTATTAAATGTGATACAAATTAAAAATGCTGTAACTTTTTGTTTGGTAAAGTGAATTTGCTTTGATATTATGGGCGAGTGTTCGTCAAAAGAGTACAAGAAATTAATTAGCAAGCAAATAATCTAAAAAGCAAGACGACGTCTTCAGCATATGTAAATGACACTTCGAGTTTGTTTGCTGACACGGATTTATGACATGCTAAATTGGGATAATTTGAATAGGGATAATAACGAAGACATAAAGAGTAAAAGCTTGCAAGAGGGGCCATGGCCCGAGAGTATATGCGCCGTAGTTATCCGGCAATAAAAAGCCTGGAATGTATGCGTTTGGTAATTGGCCGTAGTTAACTGCTCAGTTTTTACTGTTATAGCTTGGCAATTATTTTATTTGATGGTTTTATAACAGTGGTCAATTTGATGTCTTCAATTCCGCGCGCCAGACTTGCCTGCGAATTAAGTGCAAAAACGAAATTCTCCCTGATAACATTCGGGTTCATTAAAAAAATATCACCATAATTCACCGTTGAAATTTCGCTGCGCCAAATTTGACTGAATAAATTCACACGTTTTATTACTGTGATCGGCAACGGCGCGGTCGTTAAAATTCAATATACTTAAAGCGCCATCCAATATGTATATTACCCCTCGTAAAAGTAAGAGACCAAATTTTGACGCGTTTACGAGTAACGGCACTGCGTTTCTCTCTCTGGCAACTTTCCGAAAATAAACAGCCATAATTCTCGGCCGTCACATTACCTCCTGAATATGCAATAAATTATATTTTGTTTATTATTTATGATTTACACCCGTAACTTACACAAAAGATCAACTTGCGCGGCGGGACATAAATTTCACAATACTTAATAACGATAATTCTCGGCGCTGGTGATCGTGGAGTGCGAGCTTTTTTACGAAGGACGCGGCGAAATTTTTATTTTCTTGCTTTGGGTGATTGCTATTCAAATTAAGGAATTGGTATTTTTAGGAAACGTTGTTCAACCAGTTAAATCAACAAAGTCTTTAATCCCCACCCCATTACATTTCAATAGAACCTGGGCCTTAATTTATTTTAATCTCCTTCGATTTTCGTCAAAAATCGTCGGATACCTAACTTTAAAGTTTCGATTCACTCATGCAAAGTATATGGAATTAAAATTTATTTTAAACAAAATTTGTGGGTGTCATCTATAATAAAATTAATTAATGCTGGAGCTGCATTAATATAAAAATACTAACGCAAATAAATTTATTATTTTATATGATTGTTGTAGTAAATATTTTTAAGATATAAAAGTCTCTCAAAACGACCCACATGTGTATCTGATTTGTACAGACCGTAATTCATGCTTCTAAGCGACCTTGATAGTCCATTATGACTTGCACTCGTACGTGTGATTATTGTTATTTTTAGTTCCTCGTAATTGCTTCGTTTGGGTGTAGGAACACAACACTGCAAGCTATGCAAGTCTCTACACACACACACACGTATGCATTAAACACACGCACTACACTAATTTTCATGTAACCAAATGTAAAAGTTAAACAGTATTTTGAGCATGTTGACTAATATTTGTAATCAAAAATAATCAAATAATAAAAAACAACGTATACAATTAAAATTTTTCAGTAAACGCCCATCATTGTCCCAAATAGGTACACGTCACCTTTGGGTTTACAAATTAGCTATGCAACGATTTTATGGGGTAGGATTTGGTAAAAGCCATTGGTAGTTAAATTGGTTCATTTGTTGCCCAATATTTGTAATGAATACTAAATAAATAATAAATCCTAAACAATTAAATTTTTCCAGTAAAACGTCCATCATTGTCCCAAATGGGTACAGGTCGCCTTTGGGTTTACAAATAGCTATGCAGCGATTTTATAGAGTAGGATTTGTAAGAAAACCATTGAGAGTTAAAGTTGCTCTTTTGTTGTTTGTTAAGTTCCGACTTATTTTCCACTGATAGATAAACATAATTCTAGTTGAGTTGAGATTCTTAAAATGCACGGTAATGCATTTCATTCTATTGTATTTACCTGGAACTTAAATATGCCGCCGTTTCAGTTTTGGGTCACGGTTTAATTTTAGTTTTAAAACTTGTCCGGTTCTGCACCCTGTCAAAATAAATATGCTATGGAATGAACACTAGAATTTTGAACAACTGTTTTGGAATGGGTTCGTGTCCAGTAGTCAAAATTTAATCAGAGCGAGTTGGATGGCAAGTAAAGCTTTGGGTTGAAATGTTAAGTTTTGCTTGTTGAGTAAATCCACTCAACAAGGATCAAAAATCTATAAATCAATCCGATTGCGTCCCATTAAAAGATTTTCAACTGTTTTGGGTTCACTTATTATATGTGGAACAATGTTGCAGGTAAGGCTTGCAGAGTAAATTGGTTACGGGTGTGTTCTTTAAGAGCCCTAGATTATTGACTACTTGAAGATAATTATTTTCAGCATTGGACTTTGAAAAAAGTTTGCACGCAATCATATCTGGCTTAATTAGATGTGTGTGTGACTCAGGCTGCACCAAGCTTATGATTTATACCGTCGTCGACATGTCCTTCCTATTATTATCTACTTCCATGGCTATGACTATATACACACTATGTCTGACCCTGCTCCTCTTTCAAGGGACATACAATTTTTTTTGGATTATGTTGGTACCCCCCCCCCCCCCCCCCCCCCCAAATAATTGACCACTTCAACTAATTGCTTCCTATTATTTCTACAACTGCTTCGATACACAAGCTTCTTTGGATTCGTCAATCGTTACCATATCTCCTCTTGGATTTCTTTAAAAAGTCAATGTTTTATTCGTTTTTGGGTTTGTCGATTAAATCCAAAAAAGCAACTTATCCCCAAATTGTGCAGAAAACAAGACGATCACGGTTCCATTCGTGTCGGATTTTGTTAACTTCGTTTAACTTTTCCATTACTCTCAACTGGAAATGTAAACTCGAATCATTTACGTTCAAATTTCCAGTACCCAGTCCTTTTGAGTCAAAGTGAGTTGGCTTTCGGATTCAATTTGTGATGAAAGGAGGGAACTGGCATTGGTTTGGTTTCATATAGAGTGCAATCAGAATGGGTTGAGTTCCACGACGAAGTTATTTTTTTATTTATTATATATTTATTATAATTAAATCGTAAACAATTTTGACTCGGAGTGAGTTGGTTTTGCAAATTAATTTCATGACTGCTGGCGGTTAAAATAGGGCAACTCTTGTTTGTTTTTGGTTTGTCGACAAATCACTTCGCTTGTAAACCGAAAGCAGCAGATTATCCTAAAATCCAACAAATACAAGAAAAACAATCATAGAATGAAATTTTGAACTGGGTTGGGCTTCGATATTTTCAGATGTTGATGTAAAGGTGAACAGCTTGATTGAAAATGACAACCCTACTCAACCCAACCCAGTAGTTGATCGTCAAACCAAAAGTAACTGGTGTCAAAATCGCAGTCGTGCCAAACCTCACAACAGGAATTTTATGAGGAACCCCAAAACATTTCATGGCAATGATATTTATATATTGTTGTGAAATATATGTCATGTTCGGTGCAATAGAATTTTAGTAATTTGATGGAAAATTTGTTTTGTTAAATTAAATTTTGTCCCCAACGTACACATTATTGGAAGAAACATTTTCAAAAAATTATATGAGTGGTGGGACCAAATGTGTCGATAGAAACGTCCAGTTGTTTTGTGATGGAAATAAGCAAAAAAAAACCGAAATGTTAAAAATGCTTATGGAAAAAAGAACAAAATAATTATCAATCTTGGAAATTGTGATTTTATGAATCCACTGCTTTCCTTGGTTATGTTCACCGTGGGACTCTTTTGATTTTATTTTATTTCGGCGATCGAACGAAGCGTGGTTTTCACTATCGGGGACAAATACAACTAAATAGGACGAAGTTTGAGAGAAAACATCGAAAACAGTTGCACTGAATGCTCGACTCTGATTGGTCGCCGTTGTTCGGTATGCTCAAATTTGATTAATCTCTTGCATTTCTCATTGGCAGCGAAGTGAAATTTTTCGAAAAAAAATCAAATTTTCTTGCATTTGATAATTTTATTCATTTATACAATAATATTGCTTAATATTATTGTTTTGTGCAATTTAAATTATTTTGCACTTTGAAAATTTTGACATTTGGGATTTTCTAGATTTCTTATATTTGGTCCTTTTGCATTTTTAATAATTTTAATTGTTTTATACAATTTTATACATTTTATGCCAACATTATAATTTTAACAATAAACTCTCAGTACTGACTGTGGTTTGCGCAATAGATTTAGCTTAGCAACATGATTAAATCCCATTCTGGGTGAGTGTAGCCTGCTGAAAACTTCATACAAGACTGAAACATGCTGGCATGTGTCATAAAAAATTTATATTACCTGTCATCTCTGACATGACTTGGCATTTTAATTAATTTTCTTGCATTTTATGGACGTTTACGTACGAGAATTTAAACAATGTTGACATTTATGACATGTTTCACAATTTTGTAGTAGTTGTAGTAGTTGGTACCCCTGCTTATGCGGCCCCGATGCTACGCACCCTTTAAAATTATGACACATTTTGTGAGACGCCTTGCTTTAAACTAATGTTATATAATTGCTATAATTAGCAATTTCTGGTCATTTTACTTTTAGTTCGATGTTCGTTGTTCAAAGTTCGAAGTTCGTAGGACCACTAGTTGATTTAATTGATTGTTACAAAATTCCACACATTCTCATAGATTATTTAATTCATACTGATTATCACAAATTAATTCATTAAACTAAACATATTGGTACAAATAGCACATTTTTTTATATTCCACGCTTTCCCGCCGTCAAATACTACAATAAAATACCGAGCGAGAGCAGATGATACGTAATATACGGCTCCATTCACGAAGACACAATGGGCTAACTAATATTAATGGGTGTACGTTTCGTACAAATGGCACAATTCATTTGTTTTATAAGTGTAATTTTCCAACAATGATGTGTACACGAAACTCATCTCGCATTGATTGTCCGACCGTTGATATCATCATTTCGTGTCTTCACGAATCAGTAATCACGCTGCGTTACAATGCAACAATGCAGCGTCATTTTCGATTTACAATTGAATAATAGGGTGCACCTTATAAATTATGGAAGACGTTAAGTGGACGGTGCCAAATCAATATGTTCAGTGACGGAATATGAATCTAGCCTTTATGGCGAAGACTCCGCACTTGCATTGTGTGTATCTACGTGTATTCTAGTCCGTTGGTTAATAAAAATATTTATTGTTATAGTTTAACCCATATATAAAAATGTATTGTTATGGTTTTTAATATAAATGAAAGGAAAAATTATGTTTAATCGATTTATGGCGGGTGGGTGGGGGGTGGGTGGTAATAAATTTCAAAAATGTATTCGTTCTAGGTTTGCAAAGATTTAACACTTAAAAAATTTTGCATTAAAAATTTTAAAACCTGAAACTTGAAAGTTTATGCAGTTTATGCAATATATAGTCAAGGGATTTGGGAATTATTATTATCTAGGTTTTGAAGTAAAATTGATGGTCATGGACGCGAAAGACTGAGAGTGAAATATTCTGACTGTGTAACGTCCTTTGGCATGATACTTTTTTATTTTTAATTCTTAGTTTTTAATCAGTAGTTTTTAATTCTTAGTTTTAAAGAAAATTAAAATTTTTCAAAATAAACAATATTTGACAATTAATATGTCCCTGATACATAAATTTGGACAATTGAAATGTGTCGAACAGGGAAATTTCAAATAATAACGCGACAACCAATAGAATCAAAGCAATGTCTTATGTCTGGAGTTAAGGCCGAAAATGAGCCGCAAAGTCGAAAATAGCTGATCCCGTGGATAAACTTTCAACGTCAACATTTTAAGTCAAAAATATCAAACACAAACCAAATGATGTAAGTCATTAAACACATTTATGGGGTGTCATAACGAGTGCTTTGATGTCAACTACATGTCTATGAGAATAAGAGAATAAGAGCAGAGTATAATTTAGAACAGCGTTGTAACTGTGTTGGTCGATCTTGTGAAACCCATAGAGTAAAAGTAATTAATGCGCAAGTGTTATATAAATGTTTGATAAATGTAACCGAAATTCTTCAGACTAAACCACGTGAATATGATTCCGTGGTCACTGTATGTCGTGTCTGTTCCTAATAAAAATAAATGTCAATCAGCTTTTAATTATCCGGCATCCGTTGATACGATGTCAATGCAATGTTTTTGTCTTTTTCGAAAAAATACACTAAAGATGTAGTAGTTAAATGCATCAATTCCCCATCAATATTAGAGTTGTTTGATGAAATTAATTTCAGTGTCTTCAATTTACGTGAACGAGGATGTTATTAATAAATTGTGACCTAATCTTTTTAACGAAGGTTACAAACCAAATTCATCGAAAGATTAAATCGATTAATAAAACAATGTTTATTAATCGCTTTAATGCTGTGTAATGCTAACAAAATTTGAAAGGACATGGAAGTGGATATTTTCAATCTTACAGATATTTCACAGAGGTGTCTTGTTATCATGTAATTATCTTGATTATACGAATCAATGATGGACTCGAATTTAAAACTGCTCCGATTTGTCGAACATTTCTGAAATTTTTGAAATATAAGCATATATTTGTCGATTATGTGAATTGATTTAAAATCTTATCAAGTACAATAAACTTCTAAATAATTTGTAATTTTTTTATTAGGCAAGGAAATAAGACCAGGCAATTATTCTCAGGCGACGGTTATGCACCAACTGAATCTTATCGGTCATTAGGTCAACGTTTAGATAAACTGCTGTTGATTAATTATTTCAGTTCAGTTTGAAAAATTCGACATAGTGAACGACTCGTCAAAATAAAAATATAATTCAGCGATTTCCTGAAAAGAAATTATTTAGAAAAACTGCTGTACTTGATGAGTGCTATTACCAGTTAGAATTAAGACACTCATTAAAACCGTCTGATGTTAGAGGACTATTTAGACAGGGTGTGATGAAAGAACTTTGGGTAAACTTACTATGATTTTTAAATCGTTTTTTGTTCTTATCCGCTTTACCATGATCATAAAAATGTAATTTTCATTTCAATATCTATTATCATACAAGGAAAATGGGCCATTAGCTACGATCTAAGCTGTTAAAAACTCCCAAGTAATTTATATTCCAGCCATGACTTACAGTTTAGAGAAATCAGCTCAATATAAGCACTCATCGCCGCCCATCTTACAAACCCAAAGGGGCGAACGAGGATGTGTCACAATAAAAAAAAATTGAACACGTATCGGCGCAAAATTGACCCTAACACTTGTTTATGTTCAAGAGCATATTTTAAATCAAGATGGAGCTAATATTATCCTCGGTTAACGATAATAATCCGTATGCTTGTGAAGGTTCGTTCAAGTGTACGTCACCACCAGAAGACGCAGGACTTCCAAAACATAAATACGTCAATATTGTTTCAATCAACGTATGATTAAGAGGCAAGAGGGATATTTTTTTGGTTTTAGTTTTAGTTTTTAGATTCGTAGATTACAATAAAATAATAATAATAATAAATCTAAAAATTTTAACTTATAAATATAAAGTATGTAATAATGAAACCAAAGCAAATCAGTAAATCCAAACAAACTTGTTTAGATCGAGGGATTTAAATAAGTTACATAATTCGCGTGAACCTAATGGATTTTTTATTACATAAAAATAAACACTGCGGAAAAAAAGCGACCTGTGAGGGAATCGAACCCACCGACCTTCGCGTTCAAACATAGAGTGCGATGCTCTTACCACTAAGCTAACAGGTCTCGTATTAATTTGTTATTCCACATAACACTACTATGGTTAATTCTTAATCTGTATTTCTTCATTTATTGCTTCTGATCATTATTTTGACTAAAAGTTAATGTTTGAATTCACAATAATTTATTTCCACTACCAGTGCGAAGTATATATCACCACCATGTTAGCTCAGTGCTAAGAGCAGCCCATTCTTTATAGCGAAGGTCGGTGGGTTCGAATCCCCATGATGTTGGTTGTTTTTTAACCATTATTGGCAATATGGATATCGTGCGTATTCGATTGCGTTCTAAAGAATTATACACAAGATATTATTATTAACTAATCAAAAGGGCCATAGAAATACAATAAAGATATGCGTCAAAGAAAACACGCTGATCAAGGTAAGAACAATGATGTGTCTCAAGACACCAAGTAAAAAATGGTAGTCATAATTATATATGGGCCATTTTTATTGTCGTCTAGGTTCCTGCTGTAAGAGGCTATACAAGTTATGGTGCATTTACTGTAGATTGTGAACAGTCAATATCATACCGTATGCAAAATAAACCTGTATAGTATTTAGCAAACGCTAAAAAACGACCAATATACAATACATTGTACAGACGCGATTTGTGTAGAACCGACACCTGAGAATAATTACGTCGTGTGACTTAACCTAATAACTGAAGAATAGCAAATTAAAACAACATGAACAACATGAAAAAAAATCGATCTGTGAAGGATTGGAACCCATCAATCTTCGTGTTCAGATATAGAGTGCGATGCTCTTACAATACTAAGCTAACAGGCCTTATATTAACTCACGGTTGGATCGTATAAACATTGCACGTAACTAATAAATAATGCAAATAATGGCAAATTTTGCGCGTAAAAAAATATTGTGCATCCAAATCGAAACACACTAATTCAGTGATATAATCTTACAACTTTACTAATACACTACAACCACTGAATTGAGTGCCGATTCCAGAAAATGAAAAATTCATCATCGGCAATATTAATATCATACGTATTCAGTTGCGTTCTAAAGGTTCTTCTGTATAATTTTCTTCATAATTTCAAACTTTTAAATATTTTTTCCATATAATATGTAAGAATTATTAATTATTTTCAACAACATTTTTCTGAAATCAACCAGTTGAATCGCGAAATATTCTACTATACCACTTTGCTAAAGACATTGGCAGTTATCACATACGAAACGTTTTTCTTTCAGACAGTTCAAGGAGTCCCTTTTCATAAATTGGAGCCAGCTAACATTTCAAACGACCAAATGCACCAAATTAACAAATAACATTTGTACTAATAAAATCAAATATTTGCAAAGCATTGTCAACCAGTACAATCCCCTTCCCTGCATTTTTGAATATTGTAGCAATCCTATTCCTACGACTTCAATATTCAATATTCAAAGCTTCCCTGCTCTTATCGCACTTCTTCTATGCATCCTCCTATTCCTACGACTTCAATATTCAAAGCTTCCCTGCTCTTATCGCGCTTCTTCTATGCATCCTCTTCAGAGATTGGCATCAATAAGTGATGCACGTGTAGCATATCGTCCATAAAGCAAATACATTTTATGTTCTGATACGATTCTGTTCTTCCTGATACGATCCATTACATTTTCATTAAGAAATTAGATAAAATATGACCCGTGAGGGAATCGAACCCACCGACCTTCGCTTTTCGTAATTGAGTGCGATGCTCTAACCACTAAGCTAACGAGTCTTGCAATAAGTAAACTATAAAAAAATGTTAAAAATAGAGTATATTAATAGAACTGACGAAGAGGATAACGTTCAACTTATATAGTGATATAAGATAAGATTCTCTTCGTAATTTCCAACTTTTAAATATTTTTTTGCATACATGTAAGAAGATTTACTTATTTTTAAGAATATTTTTCTGAAATCAGTTAAATGCGAAGTAATCTACGACCCACTTTGACCAAAGGCATTGGCAGTTATAACAAACAGTTCAAGTCCTTTCTCATAAATTTGAGACAGCTAATATTTCAAACGACCACATTCTCCAAATTAACAAATAACATTTTTACGGATGAAACCATACATATGTAAAGCTCATTCCATTAGCTATGATAAAAACAAAGCTCGTCAAAAGTTACTGATTGCAGTATAGTGTTCATTTGTGTAGCCAAATTGTCTGAGGAATGTGTCAACAAGTAAGTACAATCCCCTTCCTTGCAATTTTGAACATTTAAGCAAATCTATACCTATGACTTCCCCCATGCGGTTTAGATACTATTCAAAGCTTCCCTGCTCTTATCGCACTTCGTCTATGCCTTCTCTTTAAAGATTTGCATCAATAAGTGATGCATGAGTAGCATACCGTTAAATAAAGCAAATACATTTCGTGTTCTGATACGATTCTGTTCTTCCTGATACGATCCATTACATTTTCATTAAGAAATTAGATAAAATATGACCCATGAGGGAATCGAACCCACCGACCTTCGCTTTGGTAATTGAGTGCGATGCTCTAACCACTAAGCTAACGAGTCTTGCAATAAATAAACTATAAAAAATGTATAAAAATAGAGTATATTAGTAGAACTGACGAAGAGGATAACGTTCAACTTATATAGTGATATAAGATAAGATTCTCTTCGTAATTTTCAACTTTTAAATATTTTTTTGCATACATGTAAGAAGATTTAATTATTTTTAAGAATATTTTTCTGAAATCAGTTGAATGCGAAGTATTCTACGACCCACTTTGACCACTCAAAGACATTGGCAGTTATAACAAACAGTTCAAGTGCTTTCTCATAAATTGGAGAAAGCTAATATTTCAAACGACCACATTCTCCAAATTAACAAATAACATTTTTACGGATGAAATCATACATATGTAAAGCTCATTCCATTAGCTATGATAAAAAAAGGTCGTCTAAAGTTACTGATTGCAGTATAGGGTTCATTTGTCTAGCCAAATTGTCTGAGGAATGTGTCAACAAGTAAGTACAATCCCCATCCTTGCAATTTTGAACATTTCAGCAAATCTATACCTATGACTTCCCCCATGCGGTTTAGATAGTATTCAAAGCTTCCCTGCTCTTATCGCACTTCGTCTATGCATTTTCTTTAAAGATTTGCATCAATATGTGATGCACGTGCAGCATATCGTCCATAAAGCAAATACATTTTGTGTTCTGATACGATTCTGTTCTTCCTGATACGATCCATTACATTTTCATTAAGAAATTAGATAAAATATGACCCGTGAGGGAATCGAACCCACCGACCTTCGCTTTTCGTAATTGAGTGCGATGCTCTAACCACTAAGTTAACGAGTCTTGCAATAAATAAACTATAAAAAATGTATAAAAATAGAGTATATTAGTAGAACTGACGAAGAGGATAACGTTCAACTTATATAGTGATATAAGATAAGATTCTCTTCGTAATTTTCAACTTTTAAATATTTTTTGCATACATGTAAGAAGATTTACTTATTCTTAAGAATATTTTTCTGAAATCGGTTGAATGCGAAGTATTCTACGACCCACTTGGACCACTCAAAGGCATTGGCAGTTATAACAAACAGTTCAAGTGCTTTCTCATAAATTGGAGAAAGCTAATATTTCAAACGACCACATTCTCCAAATTAACAAATAACATTTTTACGGATGAAATCATACATATGTAAAGCTCATTCCATTAGCTATGATAAAAAAAGGTCGTCTAAAGTTACTGATTGCAGTATAGTGTTCATTTGTCTAGCCAAATTGTCTGAGGAATGTGTCAACAAGTAAGTACAATCCCCATCCTTGCAATTTTGAACATTTCAGCAAATCTATACCTATGACTTCCCCCATGCGGTTTAGATAGTATTCAAAGCTTCCCTGCTCTTATCGCACTTCGTCTATGCATTTTCTTTAAAGATTTGCATCAATATGTGATGCACGTGCAGCATATCGTCCATAAAGCAAATACATTTTGTGTTCTGATACGATTCTGTTCTTTCTGATACGATCCATTACATTTTCATTAAGAAATTAGGAAAAATATATGACCCGTGAGGGAATCGAACCCACCGACCTTCGCTTTTCGTAATTGAGTGCGATGCTCTAACCACTAAGCTAACGAGTCTTGCAATAAATAAACTATAAAAATGTATAAAAATAGAGTATATTAGTAGAACTGACGAAGAGGATAACGTTCAATTTATATAGTGATATAAGATAAGATTCTCTTCGTAATTTTCAACTTTTAAATATTTTTTTGCATACATGTAAGAAGATTTAATTATTTTTAAGAATATTCTTCTGAAATCAGTTGAATGCGAAGTATTCTACGACCCACTTTGACCACTCAAAGGCATTGGCAGTTATAACAAACAGTTCAAGTCCTTTCTCATAAATTGGAGACAGCTAATATTTCAAACGACCACATTCTCCAAATTAACAAATAACATTTTCACGGATGAAACCATACATATGTAAAGCTCATTCCATTAGCTATGATAAAAACAAAGCTCGTCAAAAGTTACTGATTGCAGTATAGTGTTCATTTGTGTAGCCAAATTGTCTGAGGAATGTGTCAACAAGTAAGTACAATCCATTTCCTTGCAATTTTGAACATTTAAGCAAATCTATACCTATGACTTCCCCCATTCGGTTTAGATAGTATTCAAAGCTTCCCTGCTCTTATCGCACTTCGTCTATGCCTTCTCTTTAAAGATTTGCATCAATAAGTGATGCATGAGTAGCATACCGTTAAATAAAGCAAATACATTTCGTGTTCTGATACGATTCTGTTCTTCCTGATACGATCCATTACATTTTCATTAAGAAATTAGATAAAATATGACCCGTGAGGGAATCGAACCCACCGACCTTCGCTTTGGTAATTGAGTGCGATGCTCTAACCACTAAGCTAACGAGTCTTGCAATAAATAAACTATAAAAAAATGTATAAAAATAGAGTATATTAGTAGAACTCACGAAGAGGATAACGTTCAACTTATATAGTGATATAAGATAAGATTCTCTTCGTAATTTATTAACAAAAAACATTTTTACGGATGAAATCATACATATGTAAAGCTCATTCCATTAGCTATGATAAAAAAAAGGTCGTCTAAAGTTACTGATTGCAGTATAGTGTTCATTTGTCTAGCCAAATTGTCTGAGGAATGTGTTAACAAGTAAGTACAAATCCTTTCCTTGCAATTTTGAACATTTTAGCAATTCTATTCCTATGACTTCCCCCATTCGGTTAAATACTATTCAAAGCTTCCCTGCTCTTATCGCACTTCTTGTATGCCTTCTCTTTAAAGATTTGCATCAATAAGGGATGCACGAGTAGCATACTGTCCATAAAGCATTTACATTTTTTTGTTCTGATACGATTCTGTTCTTTCTGATAACATTCATTACATTTTCATTAAGAAATTAGGAAAAATATATGACCCGTGAGGGAATCGAACCCACCGACCTTCGCTTTGCGTAATTGAGTGCGATGCTCTAACCACTAAGCTAACGAGTCTTGCAATAAATAAACTATAAAAAATTATAAAAATAATAGTGGCTATTAATAGAACTGACGAAAAAAATAACGTTCATCACTATCAGAGATTTTCTTTGCATTACTGGTGCTGTTGTTTGTTGTGAATATCTCATTAGTTTCAATTATGCATCATTATGAAAGCGATTTGGTTTTGTGCATTATTTCTTAAGCGAATTCAACGTTTTTCAATTGCTTTTTTGTTTTATTTTTATTTTCGCTGTCGTTTATCCTCGTGTATATTTTAAATTTTTTTGACTCAATTTTCCACTGGTTTGGTTTCCATTGAGTTTGGTGTACGTTTTGATTACGAATCTGAATCTACGATTCATGGCATCAAACGTTTCTTCAATAACCAAGTAGAACTAACACAGTTATTTGATCATCAATAGCTTTCAAGGCATCATCAGTAATATGAGTCAGTGCCATCGTACAGTTTAACCCAGAATGGAAAGCATATCAAAATCTACTTGCAAATAAGTTTTTCTATATTATTTAGAGAATCACCAGGCTAGGACGAAAATCATCCAAACATGTAGTTTTGCTGAGCTATTAAAGAATAAATAATAAGTGCAGTTTCTTTCCAACAACTAGGAAAGACAGTATCAAACAGACCATTCTATTAGTTACATTATCAGCGTGATTTTATAGTGGAGAATGTTTTAAATTTCAGAAACTGATACGAAAGAAATATAAAAAGCTTGATTATGTGGGTTGGTTTGGTTTAGGGTGGGTTGGATTGGTTTGGATTGGATTGGAGTTATGGTTCGGTTGCGTTGGGTAGTAATTGAAATTAAAAACGTTCGGTCTATTGTTAATCTAGTGACTAATTAATACAATAGGAATCAAAATCTACGTCAGTGGGTTCAATTCCCCCTTGGGTGGTTTCATTTATTTTTTAAACAATTAAAGCTCAAAAGTTGGTGAATCATCTGGAATTTTGTTATAAAAGTATTGGTTGCTTCACGGACGATGTTAATATTGGCCATAATGGTTAAAAGATGTATGACCCGTGGGGGAATCGAACCCTCCGACCTTCGCTTAAACTGATATCAATGCGATGCTCTTACCACTAAGCTAACGAGTCTTAAAATAACGTAATGCTAGGTGATATAAAAATATAAAAATCTATTAATAAAACGTATGAATAATTCACATGTTTGAATACTAATATGCGAAAGGTAATTATTATGGACACAGACCTGTTAGCTTAGTGGTAAGAGCATCGCACTTACAATGAAAACGCGACGGTCGGTGGGTTCGATTCCCTCACAGGTCATCGTTTTTGTTTTCATATATAACTTTGGTGTGTTAATCAATTGATTATTCTTACCATTATGTTTAAAATTTGATCTTATTATCCAGTTTGTACGTTTTAATTTTTTTAAATAAAAATTATCGTTATTTGGTGATCCAACAGTGCCAATAGAAATGACGGCCACTTGTTGTAATTAAAATAATTATTACATTATTAATATTATATAAATAAAATAAAATGTCATCTATAATTGTTAAAAAACAGACAACCCATGGGGGATTCGAACCCACCGACCTTCGCTTTGAACAAACAGCGCGATGCTCTTACCACTAAGCTAACGGGTCTTGCAATAAAACATCGATCACTCATGTATCTTTATATTAATCTATTAATAGAACCGATAACTGCTAATCGCGATTGATATCAAAATGAATTATATCGCTTTGATAAGACCTGTTAGCTTAGTGGTAAGAGCAACGCACTTATATTTGAAAGAGCGTCGGTCGGAGGGTTCGATCCCCCCACAGGTTGTGTAATTTTGGTTTATTATTTTAGTGCCCCAATATTCTTTTATTTCCTCACTTTGGCTTTATATTTTTTTCCTGTTTTTAGATCCCTTGTATCTTTGACGAACTATTTGTTTCAATGTTTTGACCTTCTTGCATATTAACATCGCTAATAGATTATTTTGTATCAACTGTTGTTTGTTTGTTTTCATTATTTTTTAATAAATTATATTATTAATATTATTTGGATGACCAATACCACAAAGGTTACATAAATACGTAGACAGTAGTGACTAAAAAATTACGAGTCATGTCGGAATCGAACCGACCTTCGCTTTGATGCAAGGAAATCGAAGAACACTGAGCTAACGAAAGTAAAAATATAGTACGAGGCTTGATCCCATAAAAATCACTACGGCTAAAGATCGCAAGTTGATGAATACACAAGAGAAATGGGAATAGAGGACTGGAAAGGGTGATAGCGTAGGAACGATGAAGAAAACTATGAGTAATCGAACTGTTGACAGTGATATATAAAACACACTCCACTGAGATAAGAAAATTAGAAACATGTAGAAATATATAAATATTCGATAATGATGAAATTGGAAGTAGATTCAAATTCACAAATTGAAGGTATTGTGGACTATACAGAGGCATGAAACACCAAATTAAGGCATCAGAAAGAAACTTAACAAATAAACATTAAAGGAGAAATAAATGAAATAATTTAAAATGAACCTGGCAAGTGTTAAAGAAAGGAATAAAAGAAGGGAAGATTATAAATATGAAATAGAATGGGAAACATGGCAAACACGTAGTAATTTTAAAGGAAATATTATGATTTTCTATGACTAGTAATAAAGCTTTAAAAATGCGTCTAGCTGCCAGATGTAACTTTTCTCCTCTCATATATACCTTAAATAAAAAATACACGATCTAATTTAAAATAATTCGGTTAAGTCCAGTCTAGAGATAACGTCTTATATCGGACTTTTCAATTTGCGACAGCGTAATTCGAATTTAGAACGTTGTATATTTTATCAGTTTTATTAATAAATAGTAATTTTTATGTATTCGCGGCTTTATTCACTGTAAGACCCGTTAGCTTAGTGGTAAGAGCATCGCACTCGATTCAACATAGCGAAGGTCGGTGGGTTCGAATCCCTCATGGGTCGTTTATTTTTAAACAACGACGTCAAGATAATTCAACAAAAGGCGTAGTAGCGATCGCATTATTTTCTAGTATCTACAATGAATAATGTAACATGACGCAACAAAAAAGGACAGTAACAGCAAAGGAAAAGAATTCCACCGAACTCAAAATGTTATTTTTGAAAAGGAAATTCTTTATTTTGTGGATAATTTCTCCATAGGCACCTTCGCCAGAGATAGAAAAATTAATAGGACAATAAAGAAGGCAGTAACAAATCAAAACAATCTCAACTAAAGACAAACAAACCGAAAGCAATTCTTTGAAAAAATATGTCGTTACCCAAACAGCTATGGCACAATAAAGTAGCAAGGAATACAAACCGGGCATTAGTTAGTTAGATAAATGTATATCTAAGTCTAAAGTTGATGTTCAATGCAAGGTGAAACAGAGAAGTACACTGGCAAGGTAACCCTCAATTGCCAATTTTTGTACCAACCCAACTGAATAGATAAAATTTTCATGTATACCACCACATTTGTTATTACCTTCGCGCTTCAAGCATATTTGTTTTCAGAGTGAGATCGACCGATGTGCAGAATGTGAAATCGTAAACCGAAGAACGCTAATTGTAAAGTATTTCGCGGTTTCTAGAAAAAAAATGTTGAAAAAATCACTTTTTATGCACAAAGGTATCCTTTGGAAAAAACGCAATTTTCGACCGTCAAAAAACAATGATATTTTTTTTCCGACTTCCAATAGTCAGAATATACTATTTTAGTTCCAGCAACGCTAATTGTACAATATTTCGCGATTTTTAGAAAAAATTTTTTTGAAAAAATCACTTCTTATGCACAAAGGGGGTACCCTTTGGAAAAAACGCAGTTTTCGACCGTCAAATAAACAATGATATTTTTTTTTCTTACTTGCAATAGTCAGGATATACTATTTGAGCCCCAACAACGCTTATTGTACAATAATGCGCGGTTTCTAGAAAAAAAAAAATTGGAAAAATCACTTTCTATGCACAAAGGGAGTACCCTTTGGAAAAACCCAATTTTCGACCGTCAAAAAAACAATGATATTTATTTTTTTTCTTACTTCCAATAGTCAGAATATACTATTTTAGTCCCAGCGACGCTAATTGTACAATATTTCGCGGCTTCTAGAAAAAAAAAATTGAAAAAATCACTTTTTATGCTCAAAGGTGGTACCCTTTGGAAAAAACGCAATTTTCGACCGTCAGAAAAACAATGATATTTTTTTGTCTTACTTTTCCAATAGTCAGCATATATTATTTTAGTTCCAGCAACGCTAATTGTACAATATTTCGCGGTTTCTAGAATTTTTTTTTGAAAAAAAAACGGTACCCTTTGGAAAAACGCAGTTTTCGACCGTCAAAAAAACAATGATATTTAATTTTTTCTTACTTCCAATAGTCAGAATATACTATTTTAGTCCCAGCAACGCTAATTGTACAATATTTCGCAGTTTCTAGAAAATTTTTTTTGAAAAAATCACTTTTTATGCACAAAGGGGGTACCCTTTGGAAACAATAATATTTATTTTTTTCTTACTTCCAATAGTCAGAATTTACTATTTTAGTCCCAGCAACGCTAATTGTACAATATTTCGCGGTTTCTAGAAAAAAAATTTGAAAAAATCACTTTTTATGCACAAAGGGGTACCCTTTGGAAAAAAACGCAATTTTCGACCGTCAAAAAAAACAATGATATTTACTTTTTTCTTACTTCCAATAGTCAGAATATACTATTTTAGTCCCAGCAACGCTAACTGTACAACATTTCGCGGTTTCTAGAAAAAAAAAATTGAAAAAAGACTTTTTATGCACAAAGGGGGTACCCTTTGGAAACAATGATATTTAGTTTTTTTCTTACTTCCAATAGTCAGAATATACTATTTTAGTCCCAGCAACGCTAATTGTACAATATTTCGCGGTTTCCAAATTTTTTTTTTTTAAATCACTTTTTATGCACAAAGGGGGTACCCCGCGGTGGCCCGCACGAAACTTTCTTATACTTAGTTATACTACGTTTTTCGAAAAAACTTTTCAAATGAAAGTTGTTTATAATTTCAATGTCTTTAACTTATATATTTATACATTTTTTTGATAGCTCGTACCGTTCTCGAGATAATTAAAATGGTGATAACAGTAAACGATCACTTCCGGTTGAGCTATTGCGTTCAAAATAGGACGTTTTCTTTCCAGCCATATACAAATCTTAAGTTTAAGTTTCA
Organism: Geotrupes spiniger; assembly: GCA_959613385.1. Classification (NCBI taxonomy): domain Eukaryota; kingdom Metazoa; phylum Arthropoda; class Insecta; order Coleoptera; family Geotrupidae; genus Geotrupes; species Geotrupes spiniger. The sequence goes on along the minus strand of OY390735.1, from coordinate 9,895,669 downwards.
TGATGATAGCTTCAATCGTTTGAACGCTAGAGAGCGCACACACACACATCAAAGACGGAAACGATATATCAACATAAACTACAAACCAGGTTAGGAATAGAAGATATTGACAATATATTGTAACTAGAAAATTATTGAAATATTTTGAAGATAATATAATCCTGACAACGACAGAAAGCTGTGCGACAGTAAAAATTTAAAAAAATCATACAAAGATAAGTAAGTGGTAGACGCCTGAAATAGAAGAAAACCAAAAGAAAAGAAAAAAGAAAATGATGCTAAAAATGCTGCAAGAAGAGGACAATAATTATACAAGTACCAAATAATTAATAGTGAAGTCACTTAATCAAAAAGACAAAGAAACAAACCAAGGGCCGACTTTGGAAACGATATTACTCAGGCAACCAAAAATTATTTTATAGTACATTGAAATAATTAAAAGAAAAAAAACACCTAGATTGTTAAACATATGGACATGAAGGAAAATAGATGTATAGGAAACCTATTAAACTACAAAATTATAACAAAATAAATTCATCAAGATTGGAGGAGGCTGAGTGAAAAATTGGAAGCAACGATAGGAGAATCAAAACATGGGTTTAGAAGAGGCACAGGCTTAACTTTCACGATAATACAAATAGGAGAAAAAATGATATGGCAAGAAAATAGGCACTTGTTTCATCGACTGGGCCATATAAACAGAACACCTAACCGTACCAGGACTTTTGACTCAATAAAGATTAGTTCGGTAACAGAAAGCACAACTAAACCAAAGTAACAACATTGCCACATTTGTTCCCATTCCACTGGAAACTTAAACTCCTTGATTCCTTTTATCTCATAAAAATACAAAAATATTCACTCATGTCAACATATTAAAGACACAATTTTCCTGCATTTTGTGCGAGTCTGGCTTGTGCACCGAGATTTTTTTCTATTTAAATAATAAATGTGTGCAAATAAACCAGAAGTAGGTACCTATCAAAAAATTGTTGTTGTTCGCCAATGTAGAGGTAATGCTAAATTAATTTAAAGACAATCTACCTGCTCGAATCTAACGGCAGATTGATTAAAATTACGTCACATTAAAAAAGATGTTAGTTAAAGCGGCGTTATTTATAGCTTTATAATGGAACTAGTTTAATATATACAATCAAGTTTATTAAATTTGCTAATACGATTGGACACGTCTAAGGTTTATAGAGTAGCACAAATATATATGCACATAAATAACTCGAGCGTGAGTAGAGATTAAATTCTTATGGTACAAAAACTATTTACATTACAAATAGGTGACGGCGAAAATGCTAGAAAGTGAAATAAATGAACGAGTTAATCGAGGAATAGGTTAATTTATATCTAACAATAAAAGTGAGTGATGAGTAACAAAACCAGATATAATCTAATATAAATAATAAACAGAAAGTTTTGAGAATGGGACAAATCACAATTGCAAATTCCAAAACAATTACAAGATGAAAAGATGTTCAAAGTAACGAGGGGCGCTGACCGAAGGGGAGGCGTCGAGACAAGAAGCAATAATATTTCACATCCCATGAAATAACATTTTTTTTTCAAAAAAAACCAAACGCCAAATTTCAGCTATATCATTTGTGGCTTTAAGACTCCCAGCATAAAGCAACAATAAACGTAATCACGCGACAAAAGTATACATTACGGTAACTCGAAGCCAGCTCGCTAAAGCGAAGATAAGAAATCCCCGAACAAAAATCTCATTCGCGGCGTTTTTATCCTGCGCCTTGTTTAATGAAATATGACGAGACGCTCGCCGTTCTTTTCACTCGCAGCAATTCTGTTTCAATTTGTTTGTATTACTCGGAGCATGCAAATGAAACCTGAATTTAATTATAAATTTACATGAAGACGCGGAACTTTCAATTGTGCTGCGACTCGATAAAGGGATTGACTCGCGGAATAAGTGTCTCGCATAAAGTTAACGAAGTATGAATGGGAAAAACTTCCGATGCAAATAAACGAGTATTCAATTATAGTTAACGTTGTTTGGTTTGTGTTCGATGAGATTTTTACGGAATGACTTACAATGAATTATAAGTAGGCACTTACTCGCGATTTGCATAATAATATCAGCGAATTAATTTAAATTAACTTCGACGGCGCATACGTTACGATGGGCCATTGTGCCGCACACGTACTGTATGCATATTATATGTCTATTTATAACGGCGGCCTCGGTTGGATCTCGATAATAAAATATTATTATAGAAAATCGTGTGTATGCAAGTTTGTTAAATGTAAAATTTTCAACTTGGTAAATATGATATTTATTCGAATAGCCGAGTAAACATAATTACGAAATTGTGTTCTTTGTTTTGTTCCCTGCCCATATTGCATATTAAACTTGATACGTAATTTCATATCGCCTTATTAAATATCGATGGATAACCATCGCACATACTCCGACGTTATTTATTATTATTACTATCAAGATCAACAAGAATTTCAGTTGCATAACCAAAATACACTCAGTGACATATAAACTGCACCACCTAGAAGGGGTGGGAATTTTTGGACCAAATTTGGCAGGAATAGTGGACTAGTCCAGGGAAATAGTTGATTAAAATTTGAAACCCAATCATCAAGTAGTCATGGCATTTTTGACGTTTGTGTCATTTTATAGGTGGTGATAGACAAGCAATTATCGAGTCATTTTTTTAATTTGTTCCACTTTTTCGGATCCCGTTCTTTACTTTAAAGTGTTTCAAGTGTTTAATGATGCCTAGAGGAAGGAGACCTCAAGTTTACCAGTAGTTGAGTGACTTTGACCGCGGGCGGATTGTTGGTTTACGAGAAGCAGGTTTTTCGTTTAGAGAAATCGGCAACCGTTTGGGACGGCACCACTCAACAATAATGGTGTTTATCAAGCGTGGTCTGAACATGGGGTTGAACGTCGGAGAAGAGGCACTGGGGCTCAAAGACGAACCAATGAACGTCAAGATCGCCGCTTAAGACTAATGGCCTTGAGAGACCGATTCTCTGCAACTAGATCAATAGCTGATCAATGGTTAGGTGAACAAGGTCGTCCGATAGGCTTGCGAACAGTTTATCGTCGAATAAGAACCTTTGGCTTGCTGTCTTACCGCCCACATCTTGTGCTACCCCTCACTGCTCAACATCGCCAGGAACGTTTGGCCTGGTGCACGGAAAGACTTCAATGGAACTTGGAGTCGCATCAAGTTGTCTTTAGTGACGAATCGCGATTTTGTTTAGGAATGCATGATGATCGGATGACTGTTAGACGAAGACGTGGAGAAAGGCGCAATCCTGATTTTTCGATTGCGAGGCATGTTCACCGAACTGTGGGGTTGATGGTGTGGGCTGCTATTGCTTACGGCAGTAGGTCACCCTTGCTCTTCATTCGGGGCAGTATGACCGCCCGACGCTACATTGACGAAGTGGTAGAACCACATGTTCTTCCATATCTTCGAGGGCTGGAAGACCCACTTTTCCAGCAAGATAATGCACGACCTCACGTAGCAAGGGTTTCTCTTGACTTCTTTGAAGAGGCCAATGTTAATCTTTTGCCTTGATCTCCCGATTTGTCGCCCATTGAGCACGTGTGGGACATGATGGGTAGAAGATTGAGGAATCTACCCAACCCACCGTTGACAATAGAAGCTCTACGGCATGAACTACAGGCTGCTTGGGATGCCATACCCCAAGAAGACATTGATCACCTGCTGGAATCAATGCCAAGGCGGGTCAATGAGTGTATCAGAAATAGGGGCGGACCAACACATTATTAAAGAAAATCAAAAAGATGAAGTGTTTTCTTTATCAAATTTTAATCAATTGTTACCTTAGACTAGTCCAATGTTTCTGCCAAATTTAGTCCAAAAATTCCCACCCCTTCTAGGTGGTGCAGTTTATATGTCACTGAGTATAACATTAGCTAAAGTTCATGGACCGCAATGACTATCGAAAAAAAAATTTCGACTATTTAAATAAAATAAACAATAATGTATTTTTTAAAAATAAAATTATGTTAAACTTGGCTATTAAAATATAAATGCAGTTCGAGTCTTAAGAGTCAATTTCATGCCCACGTGTCTGCGCGTTGATGGGACAAATGTTTTTGTGGTCGTTAAATCAACCACCTTTAACAATGAAATGTTCCATATTTTTATTTTTAAATATCAACAGAAGAGCAATTGACGATTAAATTGGTTAAATTTTTAAAATTTTTAAAGCTATTGCACTATTTCTATTGAATTGAAACTTACGCATTGAAGAACTGGATGACGAATAGGAAGTTAACTTACCTGAAACAAGAAGAAAAATATCAATTAAACCATATTAAAATATTAATTATTTATTATTTATTAGCGACTACGTCGACAGATAACTGCAATTCTCGTTCAAATATAAATGACACCCATCCGTAACGCGTTTAACAATTTCATTCGAATTGATTTACACGTAGCGAGTGCTTCGTAAAACCGTCGAATTTAGCGTTCACTTCACACTTTACGCATCGTTTAACGCATTCATTAGAGACTCCTAATGGAACACAACCAAAACGAAATCTTCGGGGCCGTGTAAAGCTTGCTGTAGTCATTTTTCAAACCGCCGTTGAACTCGTGGAGAGGTAGCGCCATTATTTCGAACGTACCGTAAAATTCACCACCGGTTAAATTTTTAATAAGGGCGACGTTTGACTTATCACGATTTTTGTTTGGAAATTATAATTGAACGCTTTTTACACGGCGGTGTTCCGCAAAGGGAGGAGGCATTTCGTTCCTTGGCGCGCAGCGCGCAGGGCAAATAAAACTAATTTGTTAATTCAACGTGGGTTAGACAAACTTCCGTTCTTTCTGGTAGTCGGTGAATTTATGGCAGCGTATTAAATTAGACGTTCGGGCTTATTTTCAATTTAAGCGTTGTAAATTTACGGAGCGATAATTCCTGCGCGGTTAAAATCGTCGCTCGCGAGTTAATTGGGGGCGACAACTACACCAGCCATCTATTTTACTTTTCGAAAAATCTTTGTTCCTTTGGCAAGGACATTTGTCTCTTTGTACCGTTGGATGAATTTATTTACCTTTGGCTTTGATTATTTAGCCGGCGAATACGAATCCGAATCCTGGATGATCCTGAACGTCGCACCGATGCTGAAACGATCGTAAACACGTATAACAACCTCATAAATAGGGCAAGTGGTGACACTTCAGCGTTATAAAGTAACTGAGGAATTGCAAACGCAAGGAGTCAGGTGCTATCATTCGAGAAGTTTTAAAATTACATTAAACTAACTAAATAGATGTGACTACAATGCGACGTAAATGCAATAAAGCTTACACTAAATATAAAACTGAGCTCGGGGTACCTAATATACTCTCGTAGCGTCTTAAAAGATCCTGCGTTAAAAGTGAGAGTGCGTGGTTCCAAAGGTACAACACACTCGTTTGTTGATGTGTGTTAAAACGTCCTAATTGATTTGCATGTTTGTAAAGCTAAGATGACATCTAAACGTTTCTTACGGTAAGTGAAGTTGATCGGAAGGATTGAGATAACAATTTGTCAACTGCTTTTGTCCTCTACTTGACGGGGCCCTCTTATCTAATCGTTTATAATGCGTCTATATTAATTAATTTTAATTAATATTAGTGTCCAATCCAATCCAAAATTAAAATCAATAAATGTGCTAATCAACATTAAACATAAAAATATACAACGAACAATTAACGTGTTCAGGAGCAACATAAATCAAACAGATATGTTCATTATTTATCGTATGTTACATGTTCAAATATTCGAGCGCCGTACAATAGGACAACTGCGTATGGAAAGCACCAGAAGCAGCTGTAGGCGTTAATTCGAACCGATTGAAAGTTAGTTTACCATTTAGAAGCGATAATTTGTTGATGACAACGACGAGAATTCATTTCAAGAAAGGTTTCAGGAAAGTTAAAGAAATTATTGTCAAATTTCTCCAGGCGCAGGAAAGTAGATATAGGAAAATTCTATAACATGTAACCATATCAAACACCTCCAACATTGAAGTAAAGGGTTGATCAATGTCAACCTGAAGAACAGTATCGATATTCTCCTTGAGTAAGATCCTGCTGATTATGTCCTACACAATCCAACCCAGTTCAACACAACCCAACATATCCCAACCCAACCAAACCCAATCTATTATAAAAGCATCTCGTACATTGACCACTGTATTTCACTAACTAATGTGTATTTAGCAAATATTGCTTGCTTCAAAGGTTTCCTGTGATATAAACATTACCAACGAATATTTATTTATTTATTGCCACATATTTCAAATATTTCTACATATATTTTAATAGTCTTGTATTATATTGAACGGAAAACAAATTTCTAACTTTCTGCAAACTACTGTAAAAGGTTTTTACCACAAAAACAAGTGCATTTCTCTGCAAATACTTGAAACAGCAAGCAATATACATTCGGTGATAATCACCTTTTTTTTGACAAATGCTGACAAATTTGAAAATCATATAAAATCAAAAAGTTTAAAATAGTATTTTAAAATTAAAATAACTTCCTTAATCATATTATTGGTTGCATTTAATGCGTAATAATTTTATCTTTCTAACGATTCGATTCCATTTCCTGTAAGTTGAAGTTTTGGAAATGGACACCCGGTATAATATTTGGTATTGAATGTTTCTACCTCTTTTATTGTTGCAAATTATTCAATTTAATTGTGACATTTGAATTGCTGACAATGTTCCAATCAAATATTTCTACTTTCTACCCTAATCTGAAAACTTTTTGATCACACGATATATGCACGGTGGGGTGTAAAAGGTTAACGATTCTTTTTAATTTTATTTTTAGTTGAAATTTGACATTGTCGTTACAATTAATCAATGCTCGTGAAGTAATAGATTCGATTAAGCTGAGATTTCGCATTGCCATATCTGCCATCACGCCATCCTGAAACAAAATGGCGGCATTCTTTCTCGGGAAGGATTGCACTGCTCAAGCTGAAATTATGCACTGACATAGCTGAAACAATGAAATGCATAATTGGAAAATAATACCACAAACGAACTACTCATTCATAAGAACTAAGTTAGAGTAGTTTCAGGTTGTAAAGGACATGTACGTCATCAACAAGTTGCGCGGGGGGAAAAGTCCAGTGGCCGAACTGGTATTTCAGGCGGACGCGAAGCAAATGCAAGCGCATTCTACAAAACTCGCGACACTGCTTTGACAATCACCCCCGTTTTCTGCTAATGGACTGTTCCAAACCAAAAAGCTGTTAGTGCGCATAGCGACGCATATGTCCTTTACATTTCAAATCTCTACCTAGTCTAGATAATAAGTTGGCGTACAAACAGATAGGCAATCCATTAAGTGCATAAATTTCAGCATCCTGTTCAGTTTTCATTCTCGATACAGGAACTTGAAGTATTGACAAACAATACTACTAAGATAGACCACATTTCTAAAAGAATATAACCACGACAGTACAACAGGAACTGTGAGCTATTGATTAATAGATTATTTATCATATCAATAATCACATACCAAAGAATGGGGAAGAAATTTGTTGACTTTGAGGAATTAGATTAAGGTGTCCCACACAAATTTTAAATCACAAATATATACAGTTTAATACAAAATGCTTAATAACAATTTAAATATTAAACAAAATGATTGAAAGGTGCAGTAATCAATTTTTGTACCACCGTTAAATCGCAAAGAAAATTATATTACAAAAACAATTACTTCCAAATTGTTTCATTTGATACATTTAAACAAAACCATTACTTTCGCAAGTCGGGCAACTGCAACATAAATAATATCAAAAAATTCATGTTTGATCGACAATCCATTTTGTGAGAGGGAAACTATTCTCTTCATATCAAACTTAATACAAATATTTCTGATGCGTTTATCACCAAGTAAGTTTTCATTCAATCGAACTTGTCCAACTAGAGCTGCAGCCAAGAAGTTACCTCTCTAAGATGCTGGTGAGTTTATAAATTTCACAGTTTTTTGTGCGTGGTCTCATCTGGTTCATCCCCGCTTTCTCATTGGTATACTCTTAAATGTTTTGCTTGATTTATTCGTGATTAACAACGTGTTTAATTAGCTGCTTCCAGGAAATGTCATTAAAACACTTTTCTTCCATAAGCGTATGTTTTTAAGTATATTCGTTCATTGGATTGTACTAAATTATGCAAATTCACAAATGTTATTTACTTTGGTGACATTTTATACGTATTGTTTTTTAAATTTATAATTTTTTTACATATATTTTCCAAATGTAATAAATTTTTTATTCTGTATTAAAATAAGAACTTTAATTCCCAATAAAGAACGAACTTCATTTATGATTTCCATACATTATCAATAGTATTGCTTCTATAGTTTCCTTATCTTGCAGTTTCTACCACTTTCCTTTATTATGTTTGTCCATTACTTCCTTTGTTTACTCTCACGCTATCTCATTTCATATAATTTTCGCAACAACCTCTTACCCTGTTTCAACTACCCATCCCTCTCCAATGAATTCGTAGAGAATTGGTTGATCAATGAACGTTCCACAGTTACACTATCGTCCTATCCCGTTGTACTTGTGCCCTGCGCTTTTATATGAACATGAAATTAACATAAGATAACAGTGCAATTTGTGATATTTTATTTCATTAAATAAAAGGGTAAGAAAGGTCGTGCATAGAGTTTTATGTAGAATTATCGCCGTTTGCTTGCGTATTATTTAGAAAGGACCACTTTGCGCTGCGTCGTCGTCGTGCCATCAATCATGAACAATTGAACACGTAAATTGGCATAGATTAGTAGAATGTATATTTTATTTTAAGTTGAAACTTTTGATAATTGAAACGTAAGTCCGCAACAAGTTTGGGATCTAATCCGTGGTGTTACTCATTACAAATACTCATTTCCACCGCCATATCCCGATGCTAAAGTTGAACGTATTTCCGTCCCGTTCTATTGTACTAAAAATCAGTAGATCGAAAGGACGAGTTAACAACAAACTAAACCAAAGTTAAAAGATCATTTAACTTGGATTTTTGGTACCACGGCGTTTTGAAAAGTTGTAAACTTGAAATTCCACCAATTGTGTAGCAACATTTTCCCGTTAGGCTTATTTTTATTGTTTGATTTATAGCAACAAATTACTAAATCAAAAATTCACCGTGGAATGGCCGTGCATAATTTATGTGGAAAATTATCCGAGCCACGAAATGCTTTATTATTAGTAGGCTGCGGGAATTTCGAAAATTTATTATCACCCAATCCTAAATCATTTACATATATAAGAATATTAGAGATACAATCGCTCGCACGAAAAACTGGTCAGAGCGCTGACAATATCAAATGTATGTAAAATTATTCCGGCAACTAATGCACTCGTTACCCATGCGATCATTTAAATCACGAATTTGGAAACTAACGTTTGATTGATTCTAACGTCGAAGTGCGCCGGGCGCAATTACGGCCCTAATCAACGTTTCGCCGGCGTAATGACAACGCGGCCGACGGCGCAGACGATGCACATGCAAACAAAACGCCTGCATTTTAAACACATTTTCGCCAATTTACATTCGTAAAGCACTTTAGGCGCCGAGCCAAAGCTTATAATTATACATCTGGCGCAAGAAAATTATTATTTTATGCCGTAGAATATTTCATAATATATCGTGTCAAATGGGACGTGGACATTAGATTATGGTGTTTTATTACGTGTAACAGAAATGCTAAACCCGTAGTTCGTGGGCCGTGCGGCCGGAAAAAGCCGGCAAACTGCTTTCGTAACACATTAATGGCGTCGGGAAATTTTTGATATTGCAGAGTTGTATTACTCGGCGAAAGATACAACGTCCGTTAATAATATTGATATAACTAGCGACGGAACAGAACGGAACAACTGAAGACGTGATTATAGCATAGTTACTAAAAATCGATTTAAAAAATGTACAGCGGATTCAAAAGAATTATCAGCGATTGAGCTAAAAAAAAATCATGCTGTTGATGACTTTAAATCAGGCAACGTGAACTGTCAAAACCTAATTTGAACCCATTTTTTAACTGGTGTCGAAATCGACCACTAAACCACAAACTCACATTTACTTTCCCAACATGTTCTTAATTTCATCGAAAGTTGACTTAGTGCCATGTTAAGTTAACCTCCTGTACACTTTCGGTTTTATGGAGGATAATTAGCGAAGATATACGCGATAAACGATGTTGCACAGCAATAAACGTTAATTTTAAAAGTAAAATTACGCTCGTACATGCAAATATACTGCATGTAATTTATCAACCGTTCAAGATAAATCGCCACTTATTTTTCATGGCCCACAATTTCTAACCTTAATAGCTCCGAATGATTACCGTGTAGATAATAATATTGACGACTCGTGGCGTTTTCTGTGCCGACCGTGTTTTTAAATGTTTCGTTTCTTGTGAAAATAAATAAGTGCTGCTAAGTGTCTCTCGTGGAGAACGGTTTAAAAGGCGATTGTCAATTGGGCACAGTGATCGTTCAAAGTAAGACGTTTGAAGAATTGTTTCATTTTTGTGTCGGGTAATTATTATATTTACATGATGTTATGGCCACTTAGGCGGGTTTAAAATAATATAATTATTGTTGCGTATTATCGTACATAATTTATTTAGAAAACAAAACTTGAAACATGTTTTTACACTGTAACCTATTTTGCTGTCAGCTATCATTTGTAAAAGTGCAGATCTGTAGTACAGCAAATAATTATATACAAAAAATTGTTTACTTGCATATTGTGGTGACAAATATAATAACATAATATCAGGATAAGATATTAATCACAAAACATGGACTTTCGAACTCTTTCGAAAACACCTACAGTGATTCGGATTAGGTGGCATCCTTGATATACTCGTTGCTCCGGGAGATCATTTACAGGCGTATCGTACATTAAAGTATCCCTAAAGAAACAAATCAAGGCGATCTTGCAGGCCATGATACAGGTCCGCCGCTTCCTGTGTACCCTCTAACCACCACACCACCACGTTTGTTGCCTTTGGTTCAAAGGAATCTCGCCTAAAAGATGCGTATTGTGGAAATAAAAAAAAATCTGCAGAAGTCATCACTCGAAATGTTTACGAATGATGAATTTTCCGATAATTTTGCAGCTGCATACAATCGTTTTCGAAAAATTATAGCTCATGAAATTTCTACAATTTCATGATTTTTCGTTGCAGTGTCAACGGCACCATACATAATGTTAGCTTTCGGTTACGGTTCTAGTTCAAAAATAAACAAATTTGTAATTAAATAAACAAATTAATCAAATTCGAATATCATTATTGTAAAAATTGAATTAGCTTGGATTGAGTGCGGATTGTTTAAAAGTCAAAATGTACGCACAATGAAAAAATGTCAAAATGAAGGCAAATTCACAAAATATCTAAATGTAAAGAATTGAATTTAGTTGGTTTGGAACGGATTGTTTATGTAATAGTTAAAATGTACGAAAAATGTCAACATTTTGAAAAAAATTAAAGTCGAATTCAAAAGAAATATGAAACTGTTAAAAAGGAACGCGTTAAAACAACTATGTAATTTGCTGTCACGTAGCTTTCCTTGGGAAAGACCGAAATGATTACGTTTGTGATTTAAAGTCCTCTTCATAAAATTAATTAAATAAAGATATATAAGATTTTTTTACCAGTGATTTGCTTGTCATTTACTGTCGACAATAGACAAATGTTGCCTATTTGTAGACATTTATCTAATTGAAATTGTTGAATACAACTAATTTGTAAATTCAATGGATTTGTAACCCGAGTGAAACATTCAGTTTTTTAATCTAAAGTTGAATATCCACTCAGATTTATGTCGAGGATATCAACTAGGCATACAATTAACACTCAAAAGCTTTTATTAAACTATATTGCTATGGATTTATAAGCATTTACTTATGGACCATGTGTGAGGAAAAAGTTTTCAAAAGTGTTAACATACACAGAGGGCGTCCTATAAAACAGACACCGGAAGCAATGTTTAATAGCAAATGCTAGTCCAACAAATAAAAATATAACATACGAGTATAATGAAAATATACCAGAAGTAAAATTTACAAATTGTAAAGTTGTAAATTCTTTTTATTTTACTTCAAATATTTATAAATTCAAAATTAACATTTCAGGATATTTTTATTAATTCGTTCAACTTCACTATCAATTTTTGCTCTTCGAATGATGACATATTTGTAATTCATTTCTGGACTGTGAAGAAATTTACTACTCCTCTTAAAGACGTAAAATTGTTTTGTTATCATAAAATTTTCATTTGCCTTTATACATTATGTGAGACAAAATTGATAATAAAATTTAAAAAAATTACGCTCTTTATCCATGGTGTCCATCCCTTCCATTGATCTTTTCTGTTTGACTAACGATAAACGCGACTTATGAGTACGACATGTGTTATTTCTTGACTTGAGTCTTTAGTTGTTCATTTCGCACTTTTCTAAAGAAATTATTAAGCTGCTTTTTCTAACAAATGTTCAAATGTAACTCAGGTTGAACTGTAACGGAGATGTAACTGATTGTGGTACCAAACTTGTAAATGTTCCAGAGCCAGGTAATTAAAGCTAACCCAACCCGATTAAAGTTAGATGACTAGCTATCAACTTGTTATTAAGCTTAATTTGATTGAGTTGGCTTAAAAAATAAATTGCTTGATGAAGATGACTGGTGTTTGCCCAGGAGCAGCTCATCCAAGATTACAATTAGAGCCTATTGGAAAAATATATGATACTTTATTTATGTTAAAGAAATGTATCGATTTTTCCTCGTCATTTGTTCCTTTAGTTGTTGGATTGGGTTGGATTGTTTGCTTTTTTATTTCCTTTTTTGAACTCATTCACTATCAATTTTTATCTTTTCTTTTTTTTTTGATTTTACCTATTATTCTAATGATATTTTTTATTTGATTTTTGATTAGTTTTATTGCTGTTCTTTACATTGAAGTATTTCTTAAGATTTTGCTTTCATACAATTACATGTGTCAATTAAAAAATAAATAACAAAGTAATCTAAAGAGCAATAAAATTGCAGGAAATCAAAAATAAAAAATATATAGCAAAACGAGTTTAGAAAACGAAATCAATTCCTGGAAAACCAGAATTAAAACAACCTAGTCCAACAAAACAAATAAAATAAAAAGCTATTAAATTACTAGAAAGAAAAACTAAACTAATTTTTCGCTATTCTTATATTTATTGGGTTCGGATGGGTTGGATTGGATTGGATCGGGTTGGGTTGGGTCGAGTTGGGTTCGGTTGAATTGGATTGGGTTGAGTTAAGTTTGGGTTACGTTGGATTGATTAAATTTTTTGATTTCATCTTTGAACTCCTTTACTAATAATCTTTAACATCTGTCTATTTCTCCATTTTTGATTTTTTCTATTATAATCAAACTTTTATTTCATTTCTGATTAGTTTTTTACTGCTCTTTATATTCAATTGTTTTTTAATAAAGGGAATAAAAATACCAAAAAATAATATGAAGGCAAATAAATTGAGAAGAAAAATCTAAACGTAAAACAAAAAAGATCAAAGCAAAATTTGTTGGCAAGATCTGTAGTGAGACGCCACACGATTAAGTAAAATCCTGTTTATATGTGGGGGGGGGGGTATAATAAAGGTGACTTTTAATTGCGATACGTTGTATGTCTAATTTGTTAAAAAATAGATTTTAAAATAAAATAATAAATAAATATTCTTTGAATTTAATTATCGTTGGTATAATATTCCAAATATGTTTTTATTATCAAAAGAAAATATATGGGGATTTGGTGTTTAGTTTTATAGTCTTTGTGTCCTGGCCTTTCAAACACAGAAATTAAAAACTGAGTTTTAAATTGTACCGCTCTTTGATGTCTTTAGAGACGCAATCAACGATTCGTTTGACGGTTCAAAAATTTCTAGGTTGACTTTAGTTTGACGTATCACCTAACATACAGAGATGATTGTATTTTATGCTCATTATTTTAAGAAATAATGCATATACATCACACTATTTCACGACCCTTAAGAAATACAAGGTGGGATTCCTGTTTCTTTTACAGGTTTAATTTTTCTATTTTTTCAAAATTTTATTAAAAATGCCAGCTAATCTTTTCTTGTCAAATAATGAGAAATGATTAGTGATCAGGATAAAATTATCCATCAACAAATTTTAATGTCTTTAGATTTATTAAGAACATTTATTTATATTGTTCTCAGTTCTTTGTCAAATCGAATTAATTTATGTTCAAAGTTCAATTTTATTTTAATGCACGCTAACGTTTACTTCTACATAGTCCCTAAATGCTGACATTTCTTTTTAATTAATAGTTTTGATTAAGTGGCATAGACTTAATTCTACTCGATTCAACTATTCACCTAACTGTAAAACGCCTAGGTTTTAAATACGTGTGGTAAAAACAGAACCCCAAGGGTCGTTTATTTAACGTTCATATACTTGCGCACCAAATAAACCACGACCTACTATTTACAGCCAATAAATAAATTACGATTCAGAAACGTACCATGTTCAGCACCAGCAATTTCCGGATGAAACAGTAATGGTGAGTCGTAAAATTAAATTATAAAATTATAAGTGGCAAGAAAGACCAAGCAAATAGATCAAGGAGTTCGGGCGTATCAAAAATAATTATTATTATTTCGTCCACAATATGTCCAATATCGTGAAATTGCATGGTCGACAATCACATGATAATGGTTGATTATAGGATTCCCTCAGGCGACACATTTGCAGTCGAACAAATGTACAAACAGAGAACGCAGTTGCTCCCAGCCTTATTGTTTAATTATCTATATTATATGACATGTGACAAATCGTCCTATATATCCATTGATTTTTTTATTTAATATAATTCATAAATCAATCCATTATAAAATAATTTAAAACTAACGACATTTAGTCGAAGAAAGACATTTCAATCGATTGTTTTATGCAGGTCGTATAGCACATTACTTCTTATAAAACAACACTCCTTTTAGCGACTTACGACTTATTTACAGGGACCATTAAATCTAACTTTTACCATAACTCCATAAGGCGTGTGCTTTGCATACACTTCACCACATACTTGTTTTCTTTCATTGTCTTTATCCGCTCGTACGGAGACGCGTAATCGCAGATCCAGTCCCGCAAAACTACGAACGTAACAGCTCCACGTCTTTCCGAGTAGTTTCTATGCCCGAATAAATCATTCGCTTACGTGCGTTTTGCAAATGGATTTCGGCGAGATCGTAAATCATCCCATTAATTAGATTATAGGTTGAAGTTTAATAATAGCGGATAAATTGCCGCCATTAAATGTTTCGATGTTTACGAATTAATGTCTCCGTGCGCATTCATTGTGCTTCTATTAATAAATGTTCCGTCACGTCGAAATCTCATTTCTCACCGCATACCGAATATTTCATGTTCCAGATTGCGTACGTCGCGCCGAAATTGCGATTGTAGCGCTGAAAACAATTTACGAAGACGCGATTGTATTGTTCGCTTTGATCCCGATTGTTAAATTAGATCGTTCTTTTATTGCATTAATGAATCGTGTACATGGATTGATTATTATATTCCCGGCGTGATTAATAATGAAATTGGGCGTGGTTTTTATTATTGGAATTATGCACAAAATAAGAAGTTAATAACTGGCCTGGTACTGTTTACAAATTAGCTTATACACGGAGATAAATTGTCAATTTATTAGAATCTGTAAATAGATTCGTCAATTTACAAGGAGTCGAACGGTATGTAAGTTAGTCGGGATGGGGCATTTAGTAGGCGACAGCAATCAATATTATAATTAAGAGGAAAATGCATCGCCTGAAAACAAACAAGTCGACGTCCTTTAATAAAGCTGCGGTGCCTTGAGTTGAATTAGATTGGGTCGAGTTATCTTGACGAAGAATAATAGTAAACTGTGGCAGATTAACGACGTCATAAACCGTAAATAATGATCTTGCGATAACAGAAATGGAAATACGGCGAAATGTTATTGAGAAGGCGAACGAGGAAATAAAACAGCAAACGGTAATTCGGGCTATCACAAGGAATGCATAGGTGAGGAGTGGTGGGACTAGAATAAGGACAGGCAAAGTGAAGACAAACGTGGATGTTAATTGTTATAAAAAGCGATATCTTTAATTTTTAACCCTGACACGTTAGGCGAAAAAGCTCCTTGACGTTTCGGTTCGCTCATTGGTGAAAAGCGATCACATGATTAAATAAAAATACTAATTGCACATATTTATAAACTACATTCTCAAAGTAGTGTTTTTGGTTTGCATATTTTTAAGTATTTTACAAGTTGTATAAGTTAAATAAATTAAAACTGTAATCATATACATCGAAATAAGCTCAAGAAAAAGGAAAAATCTATCAAAGGAAAAGATAAGCATCGAAGAACACTGGTAATGGCAAGAGTAAGGCTTGAGGGATTGACATAATATGAACAATGTCTAATGTGAAAAAAATTAAAATGCATGGAAGAAAAAGTCAAAATTGTGTAAATGAAAAAGTCTTCAAAAAATGGCAAAAATGTAGAAATCTTTAAAATCGCACAAAATGCCAACATGGCGCTAAATAGGAACAAATTGACAACATTTTCTAAAATGCAAAAAGTTCCTTCAACTCAATTAACAAAAAAAGAAATAAATAAGATATATTGATTTAATGTCAAAAGAAGCAAAAAATATCTACAATAATCAAACGACTAAATTTGATATATTAGTTAATTTTAACAGTGCATCATGCTAGTGTCGACCTAGCATGATGCACAATATGCCATGAAGTAAGCAAACTCTAGTCACATAATTAATTCAAACCGATCACATCTAATCAAACTGTCACAAATATCTGAGAAGTGGGGAGGAATGATATTCGGTGGTCTGATTTTTGTATGGTTTGCTGTAAGTAGGCGGCGAGTAATCTGTCATGACCTAAAACGCAGTTACATGTAAATCTGAAATAATTTCGAGCTGCGCTATAATTGTTCACTGTGCTAAAAACCTGAGAAAAAATTGAGAAAACATCGAGTACAAGATTTTCGAAATTGGGTCATTTTATAATTGAGTTTCATTGAAAAAAACACGACCCTACTTGACGTTTAGTAATCCAAAGACCATTTGATTTTGGTAGTCTCATAATTTTTCTGACAAGAAACTATTACCAGTCAAAAAATGTATACAAACCGTGTCAGTGACTGTGCCTTTGGAAATCAACGAACATCTGTTGCCTTTAGAACGCAATTACGTTTTTTTAACGACCACGACTTTTTTAATTCATTTAAAAACAAATTTTGGTTAATTTTTGCAGTTTCAAGAAAAATGTGTACATTCCGCATCCGTAAAGTTATGTTGCAAGACTTTAGGAAAACGGCCTGCAATAGACAATTTTCCAGACTATTTTAAAATGAGCCCAATTTGCAACTGGAATTAATGAGATCTTACAAAATGGCCCGATTTCAAAAATCTTGTTTACTTCGATTTATCGTTTCCTTTGCTCACAATCGATTTGTTTCGAGAATTTGAGAATTTTTTCAAACATTTCTCTAATAAACAGTTTGAGCTGCTTCATTTTTTTCTTTTTTCGAGGCCACTTTATACTTCTTATGTCGATGGATGAAACAAGACTACATTTATTGACATGGGTCCCATGAGCAAAATAGATCGTTGGATTGCGTTGGATTCCCTACGCATGCAACTAAAATCTTCATGTTTGTAAATAACCTAGTGATTGCAGTCTTTATCGACCGACTAAATGGGTACTGTCCAGATTTGCAACAAATTATATTTGTGGCTTAATGATTTCAGCGGGTTGGTTAAATGCAATTAAATATTTGTCAATAGATGTTAGTCAAAGAAAACAATAAGTGTACCCAACCCAACCCAACCAGCATGTTCTTCATAAAGCAAAAATAAAAATAAAACACTTGGTTTAGTTTCACAAATGTAATAGATTGCTCGACAGCTGCTTCAGTGGTTAAGCCATTTTCAAAGAGTACGCTATTACTTACTTATTTTTATTTTTGTTTTATTAAAAATGTTTCATCAAGTGCCCATCGACCAGTCAATCTCAAAAATGTTTTTCATTATTATTTTTGTTACATTGTTTGAAATAATGTATTACCCTTTATTACCCAACCCAACCCAAAGAAAATGTTCTTGATTAGTGTATTTTCCTGCATTTCACGTTTGAAATTGATTACCGTGTGTTGTTTAAAATTTATTTTCTTACGGAACAAAAGTTTTTAATTATTAAAATGCTTAATAGATCACTTTCTCACCAATTTTCTCGACAGCTTGGTTAGAGTTTTACTTCAAATCTTTTGGTCGATTTTTTGTGTCTTCTTCAACTAAGAGCAATGCGATGCTGTGCATTGAGATCTCGCGGCAAAATCCTATAGGTCTAAAATGCAAAAATGACAAAATCTTTTAAATTTTAAGAAAATTGTCAACATTATGAGACAAAAATTCCATATCGGCAAGAACAGCAAAATTGTATAACATTTAAAAATATCAGAATTGTCTAAAGCAGAAAAACGCCGAAACAACAAATGGCCAACAATAATTTGCAAAAAAAAATAATTTGAAGAATCGAATCGAAAGCAGGAATTATTTTTTCTCCACGGTATGTTCCTTTACACTTATTCTGTTTTTGGACGCCACGGAATCAATTATGACTAAATATCGTTTGAGTGGTATTCAGATACCAAATAAGTGAAAATTATTATTATATTATATATTATTATATTTCATAGTTTCTGTATTTACTCAACCAATTTTAAATAAATAAATTTATGATATAATATGATAATATAAATGATTATTAATGATTCTTAATGGCTTAATCTAAGCTTTGTTTAACGTTTCATAAAATGTTCTAGTTTAGCCTTCTCTTGCCATATTTTACCATAAATTACTAGCAAAGAACACATTTGACATCAACGATATCAAATTCCTCCTTATGATGTCCCCTAAATGATTTTCATGCATAACCTCCATAATTTAATATCAATTGGACATTTCTAATCATGAATTTTGACATTGGATGTTTTGCATTCAAATTATGCAACAATGTTGAATGAACATTGTGTCTTAATTTCGTTTTACAAAAAGGATGTATACTTCATTCGGATTCATGAGGATTATTTTATAATTTTGACAAACGAATATAAAGGATATATGTAACTATTTTTTCTTCAGGATAATAAGCATAAAACAAAAAAGAATGTAACAAATAAAAGTATAATAATCAATAACGTACTATGGAAATAAAAAAGTACTTAAAAGATATACTGGAAGATAAAGTTATAGAAGGTAAGAATGAAAAAGAAAAACATAAGGTGGGGAACATGGTACAGGAATTACTGGCCACACGTAGAAAGGCAAAATTAGGTAAAGTACTCGACACAAACAAACAACAAGAGCGATGATAAAAGTTAAACACAATAAGCTTCAGAGGGACGAAAAAAAATATCAAATGATTATGTTTTATGGAAAGGCAGAGGACTGGCAAAAAGGGATAGTTATCTGCAAAAAAGGGAAGACAGGAATGTCTAAGCAGCAAAATTGTTTTCCAGAATTGTGTAAAAATTATTAATTGTCAAGATTTCATTTCCTTGCGTTAAATATTGCAATCTGATTAGTTCTTATGTTTATGAATGAAAAATTATGAATACACAACTTTTCATGACCACCAATCAACTCTAGGGTCTAGGGATATAGAACTAGCTTATTTAGAGTGTAATTTTTTCAATTGCTAAACTTTGTGTTATTAACAGATTAGCAGATTGCCTATACATTAAATAAATTAAAGTAACGCCATTTGTTAAAAGAATTATTTCTTGCGAAAATTGTACCGAACACTTCATAACAAGAGAAAACACATTGTTTGATATCAGAAAAAATAAATAATGTCTCCTAAGGACAATAATATATTAAAGAACTTGCACTTCGAACATAAAAAATATTTATTGGTCTAATTATTCAAAAATCATACGTTTTTTAATGGCCGCGCGAAATACTGCGATATCAAGTTTACCAGTTTAACCGACTTTCAGTCGACCGAGACTGTTGTTGAAAATAAATAAACAATGAGACCAAGCTCAAAGGCAAATCATTCTACTAAGTACTTTCTCTCTTTTTGCATATAAAGTACAATACATATACCGCGCATTTTTAAAATTAATTCGGAATAATACAAACACCTTTCATCGTTTAAATCGACTTTACCGCGTATCGTCAAAAAATTCGCAAAAAAGTGATTATCAAATATTCCCAAATAAGGTCGTACGCTCGCTCCCACCCATAACTACGCAGCGCCGTGACTCAATTTTCACGTAGTAATAAAATTGAAATATCGAGTAACGAGTTGGAACGAAAATACCCGATCCTATAAGGACTTAAATTTTTGCACACATTGAACTCACAATTCCTTCCCGTTTACAATTTTTTTAACGCATTGAGTACTTCAAATCGATGCAATTATTAATCGGTCTACTTAAACAAAAGTTGGACCATCAAAAAAATTAATACCGTTCACGATGTATAAAATAAATTACATCACTTACCCCTTCAATCGCTCCTTCAATCGACGGAACTGCGTCGCCGTTATATCGCATCGCCAAGCCACAAAAATAACATTCACAAATTACATATCGACACTGATTGCATTTTTAAGTTCTGTACGCGATTTAATATAAATTTTAAGGTTTAATTCGAGTCAAATTTGCGAAGCGTTCTTCCCGCCGGCGACAATGACCAACTATCCCACCACATCGCTTCGCAACAAACGGAGCATCGGTGGCGCGGCTAACTTGGATTAATCCAAAAACGGACAATTCTTATCGGTGACTGCGATAAAAAACATATTTCGAAGCGCAGTCAAATTAGTTAGTTCGAACCAGTTACGATCTGTTATATGCACTTGATTTAAGTTATGACCAAAGTATAAATTTTATCAATAAAACGTTAAAATCCTTTGTATCAACGTTGTTGATAGATGAACATACGCTGGTTTTCCTGCCTTTTAATTCTTCAAAGAGATTTAATTCTAATCTTCAAACTCTTAACCAACACCTAATAATTACTTTAAAAAATAGTAATTCGATTTGGGTAAACTAATGAAATAAATTTTAACTGGAATGTTGCCACATTTATACCCAACCCAAATAATCGATCTTGAACAAAATGTTGGGATTAATTTGGTTTAAATATTCAAGAATAATTTTAATAAAACACTGTTTAAGTTAGTAAACCCGAATATTTCAATTGAAAAAAATTGACAACTTTTTCAAAGTAATTAAGGAACATTTTTAAGTCCAAATATTCAAACTAGAACCCAATGCAAAGTATTAGGTTTACAGCTCTTAAATATTAGAAATACAGTTTCGCTATTTGACAGATGCTTAACGAGTACAAATTGAAATAATTAAATAAGTAAAAAAATGAGAGCTTCATTTTCAAAATATTAACAGCGTGCACTAAACTTTGATTGAATTGTGACTGTTAAAAAATTTAAAATTGTCACGTTTTTAATTAAAAATGTTAGACAACCAGAATATTGGGTTTACCATAATTTTTAAACATTAGCGACTCTGTGAAGGAGATTTCAAACCACCCTGAAGCTGCCCTTCAACGGAATCCTCCAAAGGCACTGTGCCCCAGTTTGAACATTGATCGTAGTTCAGTGCCTAACGAGGTGGTTATAGTTGCTACTATCACCTTTCTATCGTTATAATAATGTACATTTCTAATTCTGACCAACGAAAAAGGGGGAAAACTTTATGTTCTTTCACAATAACTAAAGCACATTCCAGTAGATTAGGTTGAATAGGTTTTATTGTAACAGAAATAATCTTGTGCCAATTTCTTCCAAACGCTATTCTACGCATAAGGTAGGTTACTAAAGTGATCTTGGTATAGAAATAGATATAAGGTCATAGTGGTTGAAAAGATGGATGTTACAATGGAAAAGTGTAAATTGTGGACGTGGAATGTCAAGCAAGATGTACGAATGAAGTCTGAGGGGCCCATCTGGATGTACTGGACGAGGTGATGGAGAGTGGAGTGTCGAAGAAAATTTGAACAGAATTGGAGGAGAGAAATGTGCGAATTATATTTAAAACACAATTAATAGAGACCAGGCGAAAAAGTACGTAATCCAGATACAGCACCAGTATACGTACTGACAAAAAAGCTTTATAGAAGAATATCATCAGATTTCACATTTTAGTTGTTGGGCTAGGTTGGATTGTACAGAACAAGATAATGGCGGCGATCGATCTTTTTCCAATTTCAGAATTCCTTTTTGTGAACAAAATCTTTGCCACAACGAATGTCATATTTATACCGTGTGATTAATGAATTGATAAAAAATTGCGTACATTTTTGGATAGAGAGCCTTCAAATATTAATAAAAGCAGATCGTAATTATTGCCCTAGACTAGAGTCACAAATATTTTTTCAGGAGATGAACGTTTAACTTTTTGAAACGGAAATTCCAACTGTAAAGTGTAAATGAAAGCGTGAGATTATTGTTGGAGCATGTTGTGGAACGGATTGGCTCTCAAAATATCACAAACCCAACCCAACCCAATCGAATCCAATCCAACCCAGAATAATACTCAAAAAGCATTAAATATGTTTTGTAGTTTGCCATGCAGGAGCTGGAAGGATAGTCGAAGTTTATCGATTTTCTAGTAAATGGTAAGTTTCTTGAAGGCACTTTTCGAACAAAAGTTGTTTAGAATTTCTTATGAGAACAATTTTCGCGTTGCGTTGCTTTTCCCAGTGTTATCAAACAAGAAATAGTCAAACTCAGTTGGAATTTTCGAAAATTATGTCGATGAGACATGACTGTATTACTGGGATCCCACTGGCAAAACACGAATCCATGCAATAGGTCCACACACACAATGCCCCGCCCTTCCAAGGCAATAACGCGCAATACATCGAGAAATCTCATAGGTACAGTGGTTTGGTATAGAGCGAGAATTTTAATGATTGCCGTGCAATAAAAAAATGCCCAAGAACTGTTATCAAAAGATTATGGTGCTTCACGACAACTGCAGCGGCCACAAAGCTCGCCAATAAAGAGGCTAACGATTAATATAAATATTTCGCATCATCGCAAGGCATGGTCTAGTCAATGCCAATAACTTGACGAGCACATTTTCCTTTTTGATAATAAAATTTTTTTTTCTGGGTGATTTTGTGGACGAAGAACCACATATTTTCTGTAAAATTCTAAATGTTTTTAAATGATTGCAAATTTTCTTATAATTTTTGTTTGTTTTTTTATCGGGGACAACTACGAGAAGGGTTGTTTCCAAATCTTGAATATCATCTGCTGTTAGTTTATAAATTTCATCTCTTCTAAGAGCACCGACAAGTCTTTGGGTTTGAAGCTCCCCGTCGTTTTGTTGTTGTTGCATCATGGCGCGAGAAATGTTCCCAGGTCCATTCAGTTATGGCGGAGTTATAGATTAATCTTCCTCTATTAATAGAAACAACATGTCATAGATGTAGGCGCCAATATATTTTGAATGGTACTTAAGTATAGAACTAGTTGGCAAACAAAGACTAAGGTGAAACGAAACATCAATTCTGACCTACATTGACAGGAACAAACTTCAACTATTTCGATCTGTTCTCCTTTCCGCCGTGCAATTTCTTTTTTTTTACTCCGTTGTTGCATTTGAACCATGAGTTTCTAAAACACTGTATGGGTAATTCTTCATGAGTTTACTAATAAATCCGTATACACAAAACGTGGTGCATCAGCACATAATTTACCACGATACCATGATGCAATTGTCGACCGCAGCTTAAACGTTATCTTCCTGGTTCTATTCGGTGACCACCTACATAAGTAGAAGCATTACTTTGCAAAAATGTAAACCGTGGTAGCATATCTTTTCGCGACACGTAACCGACCATTCCGCGACTGTGCCAAACATTCGTGTTATCAATCCTCCGGACAAAGAGCTTCGACCGTGCGCCTGAAAGTTATAATTGTTGGCTTATTTGTTTCGTTGTTTGTTTACGTGCAGAAATTCAATCCCGGAGCTCCAGCGTTTCTGTTAGTTATATACGTGCATTTGAATCAACTTTCCCGCTTGTTAAGTTTTAAAATATTTTATTACTTTTTGATGTCCACTGTCTGTATACATGCACATTATTTGGCATTTTTTTAATTTGTTCACTCAAGGGTCTAAGATAATAATTGTCCAGCGTTGTATAAATCACTGTTGGTTTTATTTTGCAAATTCATTTCGTCAAATTTTATTTCGGCTTGCATATCGTGGAATGGGTCGAGTTTTGTGATCGCGACAAGTAAGCCTCAGTTACGTATCACTGTTTTGATCCCATACGTTACTCATGTGTGCCTTCTTCACTTAATTATTCTGAACTGTTAGCCGTTAGGATTAAGTTTTATAATTTTTTAAGATAACTCAATTGGGTCGGGTTGGTTATTTTATTTACTTAAGAGTTGCGTAACGATTTAACTGATTGTTCTAAAGATTATGTTAAGGAGAAAAATCACATATTTAAATAAATTGCAACTTCTTCCAAAACAAATCAATCGCTGCCACGTGAATATAATTAAACTAAATTGATACCAATTTAAAAAATGATTTGTTTAGTATTTAAATTCGCAGCCAGTCTTATGACCAATCGTAAATAAATTCAGAAATCCAGAGGTTTCATTTATAAATAGTTCCATGACGTAAGCTTAATTGGCAGTGTTAAATTTAAATTTTATTGCTCGTAAAGACATCTTCAGCACCTAGCATATTAAGGAATAAGTACCAAAGATATGTGGTGTGTTTTTTTTTAAGTTCGCTGAGCGCATCTGTTGCAGAGTGATACAAAATATTCGCAATTCAAAGCTGACATCAGAAACATCTTTATAATATTCCACGCTCCAAGATCCTGGAGCATGACTGTGGCTATTAAAGTACGAAATATAGAAATATTGAGTATGTTGCACCAAAGGACGTTTCTGGGAAAGTCATCGAGCACTTCATCAATTAATTTTCTTTTTAATGGAAAATTCATAAAATGCATATCAGGCTGTCTGATTTAAATCCACGTTAGGTGCACATTGACTTTGCGAAGAAGGTACAATCATTGTGAGTAATTTGGTGTGCCACACTTATTAAATTAAAGCCTACTTTTTCTATAAATCGGTTACTTTGGATTAAGATATAAATATATTTTATTGCATTGCAATTGTTTGGAGCACCCAAATATGTTTTACGAATGAACTACGAAAATGTGTTCGTTAAAACCATATAAGTTTATTGGTGCCAACTATAGACAATTTGCTTTGTTAGTCATTAAAATTAGCACGAATCGCTGGTGGACACCTACACACACACCCATCCGCGCGCTTAACTTTCGAAAGTCCTTTGTGATATATGCAGCGCGCTTAATCTACAAGGCAGCGCCAGCGGCGTAAATGCACGAAATGTCGGTATGCTAATGGCAAAGTGTAAATCGGACCTAAGTGCATCCTCGTAATAAACATATTTCCTGCGGCCGCCGCCGGTTCGAAAACGCTGCCAATATTTTTAGCCGCTTATATCAAACATATGCGACGCGGTTAATTTAAAACTCGATTATCGTACGGCAGACGCACACCGAGCGCTCTTCCATCTCCGTCCGTTCCCGTCGCGTCGCGCTCTCTGGAGATCTCTCCCGTTATTTTGCATCCAATCTCTGCTGATTGACCTCCCTCAGTTATTACATTTTGTCACGGTTGCTGCTTTTGACAGGCACGATAATTAGTTTGCAAATATTTTTTCGTGCTATTTGTATATGCGCCGGTAATCAACGTGCGAGTGCTGCTATTTTTGAAACGGGTGGCAGGGAACGTGTGCGCGGGGATATGGAAAAGTATTTTTTATTTTTTAGCTTACGCGAGCGTATGGATATATTTTTGATCGCGTCTGCTAATTCTAAATGATATGAAACCATAATTATTTTTATTCATTATTTATCAATAAATGCACCACCCACTTTATACTTATTTATTTTAAATTAATTGTTGGTTTGTTTTCTAAAAGTTTAAATAAAATATTTACGAAAATTACTTGTAGAGAAATGATGAAGATAAAAAAAAATACAAAGCAAACAACAATATCCATCACATCTACCAGATTGTTTGAGGGAAGATTCGTGAAGATTTATAAATAGGTTGATGTCCCTGTTTATTAGACCAAATCTCTCGAACATTTTGCCCTTCAAGATATTTAACACGTATTTATTTATATAACACACTCATAGCTCCACCATTTTATTTTCATTATGAATCATCCGAATCTAATAAACATGTTTTGCACATATTATCAAAGCACTGTATTCTCTGTTAAAACTAATTTATTTAATTAACTTTGAACCTTATAAATATCGATTTTATTTAATATCAAAGAAATTAAAAAAAAAGATAATTAATTTGAAAAGTTGGTTGGGTTGAAGAAGTTTTCGCAAATAAAATGATTGCCCCACAATGAAAATGTAATAAATGTAACTTTACTGCTTCCCTTACCCTGTCCTAGAGGATAATTTACGAGCTCGAGTTTTCCCCATTTTGAATTTGAAACCAAAAACTAACTCAGTAAGTACATTGCCTCTATGATAAGGTTTAGATGCATATATTTTCCTTTCTTGATTTCACTACACTGGATACAAGCGGAAACAAGTTATTGACAAGTGAAGTTTCAAAAGCTGTACATGACTTATTTACATCAAAATTAGCGAAGTCACAGCCGTATCAGTAATCAACATCTATCCTCATCAAGGAGAAGAATTTCTTTTTTGTTTTGCTGTATACTTTCTGGTTACTGTATTTTCGATTTGTGAGGTCAACTATTTGATGGTTATGATCAGACAGATGATTAGGAACAACTTTAGTTTGACATTCAGTAATTGTAGAGAAGAAAACGTCTATGCATGTTTGTGTGGTAGCTTGAATTTTGGTAGGAATATTAATTTTATTGACACATCGCTAATGCTCTCTTCTTGCTTCGATAACACAACAGCAATGTGGTCCAATAAACTTAGTTTGCTATTTTGGAGCGTGTTCGAGTATACACAATTAATGAAAAGTTGCTTGCGCCCTAAATTAATATTTACTATCGCGATTTCGAATTCTTTTCAATGCTTATATTCGCGACATTTCGGGCATCTACTCCGACTCTTACAAATATGAGAATCCTTTTATATACTTCTAGCAAAATTTGCAACCAATTTATATCCAGCAATGTTAGGATTTTTATTGCCTCACAACGTAACCAATGTTCTAATTGTTTACTACTTAATCCTTGAATGTTTAATATGCATGATCTTAATCCGCATAATTTTTCTAATTGTAGTCATTTATCTGACTTAGTTGTTATGCCTGCCTGTGTCTATTTTGTATTCTAATAAGGCGATGGCAACTGCTACACCATGCAGTGTGCAATATTTATTTTTAAATTGTATTTTTCGTTGGCTTCGTAACAATTTATGCACCCACTTATGCATTTCTTACATTCGTCATTTTTATGTTTTCCATCGCAGGTTGGGCATGTAATTTCCGATTTGCATTCTTCAGCTACGTGTCCGTATCTTTCGCAAACATCTAATTATGTTCAAGTCTTCTTATATTCAACAGGTGGACTAGCCACCAAATAACCCATCTCTTTTTATTAGTGATTCGTTTAAATTATTGTTACATTCGTGTATTAGGTTGAACCTATTTTGTACACTTTAGTTTCGTAAATAATTTTCAGTTCATTATGGTATTTCTAAATTATTTTGATTTATGATGTTAACTAGTAGGTTATCATTTATAGTGTCTTCGTGTATTCCGACAATTTTTATCCTAGGTTTATCCTTTGGCTTCTGATCGGAATATTTATTTGTACAGGATATTTTTCGTAAGAGTAGTGATCGTTTCTTGATTTGACGTCTTCTATAATTTTGGACGTGTTTTCTTTTTTCTGCCGTTATATATTATTATATTCTATTTGCTTTGTTGCAATTTTATTGGATATTTCATTTAATTTATTTTGCTGCTGTCGTTTATTATTTGATTTTGAACTTCAATCTTTTTATAGTAGCAGTAGTAACAACCTTTACTGGCATATTTATACGCATATTTTGACAAAAACCATTTTATATTCGATTTACAAATATACATTATAAAATTTATCCTGCGCGTCTCTCCTCGCTCCTATAACCTCGTGCTCCGTCCTGGGTCGTCGATTCCATTCTCTTTTGGTGGCTCCCTTCTCCTCCATCTCTCATCCTGTCCTTGAATCTACAACAAATTTTGCATTATATTTCTCTCCCTTCTACGTCTTCCCTCATCTTTTCCCTTCTTTAACTTTCCAGCTCTACTTCCTCACCTATCTCTCCTAGCATCCTCCTCCAGTCCCGACCCAGCTTACCTTCCTCTTTGGGTCCATAGCATTCCTTCGCATTCCTCCCACCAGTGTTTCCTCTTGTACTCCTCCCCCATACAATACTTATTCTTTCTCTCCTCGTTTCCACACCGGCTAGCCATTAGTCTTTCATCTACGGCTGTTTTTCTTCCTCCCAGAGATTCCGGCTTCTTACAGTGCACCTGCAACTCCTTGTATCTTCCATTGTACCTCGTTCTCCCTATTTTTCCTTCCCTCCACTGGGCTTCCACCTGACACCACCTCTCCACCAAGTCTCTATCCACCCGTTGCCCGTATTTTCTTCTCATTTCCACATCCCCCACCGACATCCCCGCATTCTCATACAGTGTTCTTCTTGCCACCTCCCAACTTGATAACCCTTTCCGGCTTCTCTTCCTCTTCTCGAGCTCCTCCATCACCTTCTTCCCCAAACTCTTCTCTTCCCTCCCCTTTCGTCCCCATCTCATACTTTGCCACTCTCTTCCCCGCCAGTGCCATCTTCTCGCTTCCCGTCTCATGCTACACGATGTAGTCCGATCGATTTTTTCAATTGTAATATATTTTTTTAATTATCCTACTCTTTTTATTTCCTTGACACCCCATACTTCAGCCCCATACATCATTATGCCCCCGAACCCCCATAAACAGGCCTTCAGCCCTTCCACAGCCTTCTTCGCCTTCGTATTAATGTGCCTTATGTGCGCCTCAATCTTTTTATTTCAGCAACAAGAACCTTTTCGATATTAAATCTTTCCATAATTAGTAATAATAATTATGACCAACTCAAATCGATGTTATGATATCGTCTAAGTGTCACATGGCTCGATTTACTCACTGTAATGGGTATAGGAGAGATTACTAGTGGATTAAAATATTTTGAAATTCTTATGGAATACCGCGGAACATCAGCAGCAATATCCACTAATTTTAAGCGCAGATGAAAATATTTTCACCAAATACTGAGGGAAACCTAATAACTTCAGTAGTTGCTAACTATTCAACCCAGCCCAACCAAATACAACCATCTTTGAGGGTCTACTGACAAAAACTTGGTAGAAACATTGAGATTTTTCTGGATAAGAGTCACTCGTCCAGCAAATTCTTAAAGTTTCTCTCAGTAGACCCTCAGGAAAGACGTCGAAAAAAAGCTAATGATGCCAATTCTGACTCAACTGATGATGAAATTCATGTCCTAATATGATGACGTTGCGTTATGGAGCATACATTGGAAACTTAGCTATACAATGGCGACGAAAACACAAAACGAGAAAGAAAATGATGGAACCTCTCACTTAATACAATGATAGCAACTTAGATTCTTCACTTTAATCCCTAAATAATTAATAATACAATTTTTGAACTAACAGAGAAACTCATTATTGTTTCACTATTTACGTTACCGAGGCCAAAAAGTCAAAAATCAAAATCATATATTTTTTCAACAGATTTTCTGGTAATCCAAATTTTTACTAAAGGAATAATAATATATTCGGTTGGTTATACATTTATACTCGACCCAACCCAACCTAAATAGTTGCAGTCGTTCGAAAGTATTTAAAAGAACCAGAAAAAACGTATTTATCATAAAGGGCGTAATGGATAACTCAATTTGATTAAAATTGAATATTCGAAACGACGGAAGTAGCTGTTTTTCCGATTTATTTCTTTTTGACTTAGCATAATGTGTCGCGTGCATTTTACCATAAACAGCATAATAGTTACGATTACAAAGTTTGGGTGGGTGTGCTAATACCCTCACACTCGTGCTGTTATGTAATCACAGGGGTTATGTAATCACAGGGGTGATTACACTTTGCTCGACTAAGTCAATCTAATCTAATGAGTCCTGAAGGACGAAATAGCTGTCATCCCTGATGCATCCACTAAAATTTATTTTCAGCATAATAGTTCTTGCGATCGGAAAACTAGTAAATTGAAGATTTAAATTAAGCTCCATAACTGTATAATGTAGGAACCAATCGTTTCTGGACAACTCGTGTAAAACATTTGCACCACAATCGGTTTCTTATGACTACAACAAATCGCTGCGAAATATGTCAACCGAATTGCATATGGCGAAGGGTATAACTTTTATATTTAACATTGTTTAATTTTTGGAATTTGAAATATGGTTCATTACTATTCATGAATTTATTTGAAAAGAGTGGTGTGAAAGGATCCTTAAAAGCAATACATAAGGTTTAGGTAAAATGCAAGTGACATAGCTTTTTTATAGAAAAGTGGTAAACCACACAATTAACATAACAACTTCGCGTCATAAACAACCACCCCCACTCACGTTTACGCCTGTGTAAATAGTGTTTCACAGTTTACCATTTCCTCAAGTACAGTTACAGAGAGTTCCCGACAACACCTAAACAGCTACTGGGTGTTTCACGTCTTTAGTTGCAAAGGGGTCGACGACGACAAAATCTACAGGTTGCAAGAAAGAACAGATTTGTTTAAAACGAGTGATACTAGAGATGTATTTAACAACAATAAAGCAACATATTTTTTCAAGTCCGAGGTAACGACACTATATACAATTTTACGTCATAATTATTTTAAATACTTCGTCGTTAAACCAAAAAAAAATAACAGTTTCAGTTAATTTAAGATTTAAAAATAAATTATCAAACCGACGAACGTTCATAAAATGTACGTACGCAACAGACAGAAGCACACTTTGGCGTCGTTTTGAATATTAAAACAGTTATAAATTTCGATTTCGTAACTCGCCGATGACGAAACGACATAAACGCTCGCACCTAAAAAGCAAAGGATCTCCAAATTACTAATGAAATTTCAAAATATGTTTGTCAGATATTCTCCTCCGAGTTATCGACTTACTAACAACATCTGCCAACGACGATTGAAACGCCGGCACGTAAAGTAGTCAAAATACACGACACCGGTGTCATCTTGTCGGGGCTCGCAGCGCAGCCACGTGCTCGCCTCTGTTTACCATTTCGGTTGGGGTGCCCGTGGCCCGCTTCAAAGTTACGGCAGCTACCGTTAAATCCGCTTTTAATTGGAATGACTTGGGGTAATGTTTCGAAAAACTACGGACGTAAAATGTTCGTCGCCTTTCGTGCAGGTGACGTGATTTAATTGCACGCACGGAGTGCCTAGCTATAATTACAAATATGTTTATGGCCGCATTGAACTTTATTTATAAGGCTATATTTGACGATTAGTGACGATTGAAATCGATAAAATGAAGGAATTAAAAGGCGCTTTGATTGGATGATGTTATTTGATTTAAAGTAAATCAGACCAAGAGGAATTTAATTTATATGTGCGTCGTAGAAGAAAATGGACATTGATCGTTTCTAAATCGCGTAATTTAAAATTGGACCGCTTTGAACGGCTGGTACTTTGACTTCTGTTACATAAAAATCTGACCATGTTTATTTCGATTCACTTGCACTTTCAGGATCAAACATCTTCGCACACTTATTTTTAATTGTGTTATTTGATTGTCTATTACCTTCCAGCATACCAGTTTTATACGTCATTTTGATTAAATAGATAGTAATAAATTTAGTTATTCCCAAACATAATTAACAAATTGTGAAATTAAATAAGTATATACGTTGCTACTTAAGATTAAGCTTGCTTTGACTAGACCACTAGATAATTAATGCACCGCTTTATAAATAATGTAGATGCGGTTTACGATATCTCCATGTTAGGAATATATTTATATCCATTTACATTTCAAATGACAATCATTTTACTTGACATACGCGTTTCTTTGTTTTGGTTTATGTCGACGAAAATTGTGGGATTTAAATAATCATTTTTAGGGACCTACTTATAAAATAATCTTCTTGCATTTGAACTTAATTACATTAATTAATATTAACGAATAATAAGTATACGACAATTTGAATTGAAAACAAATAACGTTAGAACATCTTCGTAAAAATAATTTGTAAAATGAAACAGTGTCGATAGCAACTGAAAAAGCTAATACGTATACTCATGCCTTAAAATTCTACGAAGGTTAATTCAATTTTGGATCTGCAAAAATTGTTTGAATCATACGATGCAAAACAAATTAAACGGTTCACGATTCGCATTGGTTATCAATCAAATGAATCAAAACCATATCCAAATAAGAGTTAATATTTAAATTAATGGGCAACAAAACAAAGAAGATGAATTAAAAGAAAAATCATACAAATCACAGAAAAATAAGGTAACAATAAATAGGAAGTTGGGGTGGATTCTTTTTTGTGTATTGAATGGCATATTAATATTTGAAATATTTGTTTCAGGCAAAGGAATCAGGATTGAATTAGATTTACTAATGGGCAAGGAGATGCGAAGCATATTAAGTTACATATAAGTTATGTACATTTTATACCATAAAAGTAATAAGATGAGTAAAATTAGAAAGAGAAATACGGATCATAAATTAGTTAGACTAAAGAAGTAGGGAAATAACAAGGTGGATGCGGCGAGAAAGAATTAAGAGCCTGCAAATTAAAATATCCGAAAATAAGAAATGAGTATAAAGAACAAGATAATGGAATACTGAAGTGCTATAGGAACAATGGGCATAGTAAGTTAGGTACTAATTGAGAAAACTGCATAAAGGTATAAACGATAAAACGAGCATGTCAGCGAAGAATAAAAGAAAAGAAGCCAACGTGGAAACACCACCATAGGAAAGTGGCATGGATGTGGCAAAAGGGCAATAAAATACTTGAAACAAATGTAGAAGCAATGAATGTGATAAAGGGATGCACGAAGGTAGAGGAGGTGCATTAGAAATGAAATAGACCCGACCGTTGTAAAGAAAGTGTCAGGGATGTATTGCCAATTGAACGAAATAATATACTGACAAAAACAAAAAACCTAGTACATAGTGCATGTGGGCTATTTAACTTTGTGCAGAAGAATATAATAAAGAAAATGACACTGCAATAACAAGGATGGTTAAGGAGGTAAGGACACGGATAACATACAAACTGTAACAAGATGACAAGAGGGATAATAACAGGAAATCGAAGCTAGAAGTGGGTGGATAGTTTAAGAGAAAAAAAATTTAAAAAATGCAAAAAGATAGAAAAGATTGCAAACAGTTGCGATAAATGGAGAATATTGATATCAGATATTAATTGACAAGACATTTTAACCATACTGACAACTGTAGTATCAATATGAACAAATCAAGCAATAATATATACAAAACAATAGTATACGATATAAATTATAAATTGCTATATTGTTGCGATAGTCATAGTGCACTAAAATGCCATGAACTATAATTAAACAGTATTCTTTTTTTGTAGATTTAATTAATAATAAAGTGTAAACTCTGACAGTTGAAGGCATCCCTGCATGCCGTAATATAGTTTACATAATGAACCGAAGCACGTACCGTGCGTATCAAAATTATAAGTTAAATTAGATTAATGAACCTAAAAGCACTTACAGAGTTAACGTAACAGAAGCAGTCATAATTAAACAAAACTTTTGTCTAAAATAAACGTGTGTAGAAATGAAGTGTAACGCTACGATAAATAGTTTGTGTGCTAATAATCCTATCGTGTATGACTACAAGTTTCAGTCAAGTAAACCATACAAGCCATAATAGCAAGTGAATAGTTGCTGAGCAAATCATCGAATTTATCAGGACGAAAAAAGTAGCAATTGGAATCCTCAAGGAAGAATTGGTAAGAAAAACAAAATAAGCACGAGTCGATAAACGCATCAAGACGAACAATATTTTTCATTGTATTTATGTTAATAAAAATCATAAATATTCAGTTATTCAAAACTCGAATAAAATATTCCATGTACATGATTAATGGTTGATATGTGGAAGCGTATGCTCCGCATGAAATGTGCTATTTCCATCTATTGTCGTAAAATAGGGTTGGAAACTATTCCGTAAACAAGGGGTTTGTGCCTATCTACGATATGTATATTCCACATCCGCATATTCGATAGAATAGAGGATGAATCTAAAATTTCACAGGCAGCTGAATAGGTTGGAACAAGTAACGCATCAAGTACAAGACTTCTAAAGAACATTTTTGCAAAAACGAAAATTATAGTAATTTTACTGAAAAGAAGCTTACCCAGTTATGTGATAAATTAAACTTTCATTTCAAACCCCTTTCAAAAACAAAGGATTTTGAAGATAATTCGTTCATTCGTTGCCACTATCTCAGAGGGCTTCATGGGACGTTTTTAATTCAAAAAAAAATATTAATGCGACTAAATAACCTACGTAAAATCGATTGTACCCAACACACCTTGAATCATGTTGGTCAAAGTCACTGTGTCAACGTTTAAAATAAAAAAAAAACACTTGTTTAATTTACCTTCGTTCGGTTTGAAAACGTTGACGTAATGAACAAAATGAAGGGGAAAAATATAAATACAATTTGAGATTTCCTAAAAATATATATTTGGAAGAACCGCTGCTATCGTCTGTTAAAAGGCATGCATTTTGCTTACAGCCTTTATATACGTATTGTTAACTGAAATTATATGAAATGATCACTTTCAATCATGCATGCGTTAATTACATAAATTATTTTCTAAAGCTTGAATAATTTAGTTCGCCAAGTCAGCTCAACCCAACCCATCCCAACGTAATCTAACCCAAGCCAACCTGATCTAGCATAACCCAACCCAACAACTCAACCCAACCCATCCCAACGTAACCTAACCCAACCCAACCTGACCTAACATAACCTGACCTAACATAACCCAACCCAACAAAACCTAACCCGGCCCAAACCAATGCAATGGGGCATATTTTATTTATACAGATAAAGTATGTCGAGATTGCGTTTTTGCATAAAAACTTTTCGTCACGTGACAATTGACATTATCCACCTTCAGCAGGTGTGAATGATGGTCTGACGAGCTTAGGTGGCGTGACCAGACCACCATGCATACCCGCTGAAGATGACAAAGAGTTTGCATGTGAGTATTAGCGACGTCTACACGTCAATACCCCCAACACTTGCTGCTCCGTAATTGCAGCGGTCTATATCGAATGTATGTGTGGTGGTGTGACGAGCTAAAAGAGAGAAAGAGAGAGAAACCATCTTCTTAATACATTCGCTGAAACTTATTTTCAACAAAAGGGTCTTTAGTAGCGATAGCTGCGATGTAGTTGCAAGTCTGGACTGGGCCGATTTAGTCGGTAAATAAAAACCACTGCAATGACGTAGCAGAAAGAATGTGGGGCATTGATGTCTACATGCAGCTAATACTCACACACATACTCACAGTATACTGAGTTAAAAAATAATAACGTGTCAGTAAGATTAATTTCATTTTTTTTACACAGTAATATTTTTTTTCAAAAATACAAAATTTACCCAAATTTTGCTTCATTTGTCTTTACAATATCAGACATAAAAAAAATGCACACGTTCTCCTAAATTTCCCTCAAGAATTACAGATATCAACATTCATTACAAATGTATGAAAGTAAAAATGAAAGAAAAAAATTTGTGAAAATTGTCAACAAATTTTTAAAAACAACAAAAATTATATAAATGTGTTAATTAATTTAATTTAATTTTTTGAAAATTTAATTTGAGAATTAATTTGACAAGATTTTGGACCTTCACGTTGTGGGCAAAATTACAATTTCCATTTATGAATTATGAGTTAGGTTCTATTTTTCTGAATTTTATTGAATACTACTTGAAATTTTATTGTTGACATTTATTCAAATTTCTATTTTTGGTAATTTGTGACCTAATTCATCTGTTAATGATGTAGTTTTAATCGATATCAGCAAAAATTGAGAAAAACAAAAAAATCGTTTTGTTTTACTTGGAAAACCTCGTCAGGTTCAACACAATTGCAGAGAGTGCCATTTGGTTTGCATCCACTACCGATTTATACACCTATTCAACATTAATTATGAAGGACGTAAAAAGACGTGGAAAA
Source organism: Geotrupes spiniger (assembly GCA_959613385.1). Lineage (NCBI taxonomy): Eukaryota > Metazoa > Arthropoda > Insecta > Coleoptera > Geotrupidae > Geotrupes > Geotrupes spiniger. Next base: position 9,859,253 of record OY390735.1, on the reverse strand, counting down.
AATTGAAATTAAATTCGAAATGCTGCCCTGCAATTTGGAACCCAGACCATAGAATTACTATTAAAGACCATCAGACTATTAATTTAACGATCTGAAAATGCTTTTGATGTCGACTTGTAGACTTCTTCACACGAAATTTATCATAGATATCGAAATTTCTTATCTCATGTTCCGAATCTTGGTCCTTGAGCATCTTTGACTTTTTACTGTTAGAGCTGGAACTAAACTTTTGGACGAAAGTCCTTCATCTTTCAATCAAATTATAACGAAAAATGTTTTGTCTAACAATTACCCCTTACCTGCCTACACCTAGCCGATACTTTTAATGACGTCTAATTTAATTTTGCTACATTTTGTCACTTTGATTTTTTTATAGATAGGCATACCGCTTCAACTTGAACGCCTTGTGGCAGTTATACTCGTTTGTTTTACTTTAATTTTATTTTATTGTAATCGTGTATGGCTATTGGCGCATTTTAATTTTTATTGTCTTCAATTACCTCTACACCCAGCACTATTTACTTTTATTATTCGCGCACTTCGTTTGTTTACCATTCCAATTTTCAAACAACGGTCCACAAAGACGCCAGACATCCTCGCTACATTTAACGAACGAGAACTCTGCAATATTGGAATCGAATATTAAAATGAAGCGGTTCTATTCTCAGACAAACTGCGCGACTGGGACGACTGCGAAAGATTCTGTAACTGGTGTTTGAAAAGGACTACAATGACACTGGATAAATTGAGTCCCGGGATGATATTCAATTTGCCGATCGCGTGCCGGCGAACTTTATCAACGTGACGCGCCGCGATGGGGCTTATAATTATTTTCGTAGCTCTCGTAATGCTGTTTTTCGAGCCGGCCAATTATGTATTCGTGATCGAAACCGTGCGGTCGCTTGTTTTTCGGACGTATCGATGTGATGAATCTTTAATTTGTTAGTTCGTTAAAGGCAGGTTCGGGTTAAGGAGATTTAATGGATTTAATTTCACATACAAATTTATTGATTATATCACACACAATGGTATTTGTGAAATATGAAATATTAAATTTTCTTTTGTGTGTGTTTTAATTCGAAAATATGTGGATGAATGGATTATGTGAATATTTTTGAAGAAAGTATTTTAGGAATTATTACCGTTGAAAACTATAAATAGCATTGACATTAACTAAAAATTATAGAATTACATCAAAAATACTATAGAGGAATTTCTCCAGGCCATTAATTACATGTTGAAGAGACCTTGGTAATGGACACACGTTTCCTTCTTTTCGTTTCAAATTGCGAAATTGATTTTTTGAGTTATTTTTTGCCGATTGTTTTAAAATGTGCCCCCTTTGTGTAACCCCTTTAAATTTTCAGCTAGTGAAATAAAGACAAACTTTCCCATTAGAAACCCACGCACTGAAGCGAATACTTAAGCCGGACCTGTAAAAAAAAACGACCGCGCGCCTTAAACGTTTCCCACAATAAAGCAAACACAATCTGAATTAATTATCGGCTATTTCCGAAAACGAGCCGATGCGCCGAACGAGAGAAAAAACGCCAAAACTTTATTGTAAAACCCACGTGCATGTTTACACTTTCATTTAATTACTATACTTACGAAACCGGTACGAGCAGCGCAAGCCGAAAATAAAAAGAGATCGCCCGAAAATCCCGTACATTATACCGCCCAGACAAATTAGTGTAATTTTATACGTCGTCCGGATTCAATTGTGGCCATAAAACACGGCAAAAACTGCTCGCGCAGACGCTACTAAATTCATATTTATAAAGGTCAGGTCGTACCGCGAAAACGGCACGCCACGTTTGGGATGCCGAAATGGCGAACGCGATTCGAAAATTAGCGACGGCGCGGCGTAGGGTCGGTCGCGCGGTGACATTTAAAACGGACGCGTTTCGAACGGCGTTCGTGGAAACCCGAGGCCGTAAAAACTCGTCTACGTGTAAACGAACTTATTAACATATTTTACAAATTAAGCGGTAACAAATCGTTTAATTATCGGGGATATTAAAGTAAGGAGTACATGAGTTTTTCCTGGTCGTATAAATGATGGTAGGAAGTATTAATTTATTTTGGTGTTTAGGGATAATTAGTGCGTCCAATATATATATAAACACCGAAGTACTAGTTACATTAATTAGATATAGAATGTGAAGTCACTTACACAACTACGTATATTTTTTCGACAATACCGTTAGGTGATGCATTTTAATTTAATTTTTATAGCAACGTTTCCACAGTAGACAAATACTTGCAAATTTGCTTCTATTCAACGAAATGAATTTCTATTTAACGAACTATGATAAACAAATGAAATAAAATATGTCCACTGGCAATGGGCATTCGCGTTATCGAAGCTAATAATTGATAATTAAGGTTATGGGCCTCATTCAAAATTGTCAAATATTAAAAAAATGCAAACCTCCAAATTGATGAACACTGCTGAATGTCCAAATTTCAAAATTCACAATGAAACTGTTCAAAAATATAACTTTAACCGCAATTTTCTCCAATCTTAGTAGGACGTCAATGAGCTCGGCATTTATCGATTTATTCTTCTTTTCGGAGTTTTATTAACATGATCCGTTCGATTTGTAGCTAAAGTCGTCACGTTGTTATTATTGCCTTTCAAATTAATATTAGACCGGATATAACTGTCACAATTTACACTTTTCTCGTTATTGATGTTTTGATTTATTTCCATCTAGACAAAAAAACGTCGTGCCTTCCATTCGTTGAAAAACAACAAATTCGCATAGCATCGTTATCATGACTGGCTTGCTTGTGAAATCTCGACTATGATTGGCCAAGAATAAAATCGCGTATCAACATAACTGTCACATTTTGGTTACGAAATACAATTTTTTGCACAATTTATCGCTAGATTTATAATAAAATTTAACAATAATAAATTTTCATAAAATTTTAAGAACTAAACAGGAAAATGCAATGGCCGTTTCAGTGAATTTTTGAGGTAGTATATTTCTCAATGAAAATATATTTAGAAAACGTTACACACAGGGTATGAAACAAATATGCAAATGTTGACGTTATGGTGATGTCTATAGTTATGGAAATATTTTAATAGGTAGCTTGCAAATTTTATATATAGGGTGTGTAATATTGTAGTTATCTTTAATAGTGTCAAAATGCAATGAATTTCTGACAATGTACCTATTCTAATAAATTCATATTTTCAAAGCCAATTTCTTTGTAACTACCATTTAAATGTAATTTTATAAATGCCTTTAAGCCTTTTTTGAGATTCTAGAGATCACCTTAATCCACTAAGCAATTTATTTACTTCCATTTATGACACGAACACGATAATATGAACACATAAATTCAACCTCATATATTATAATTCTTGGAGGCTTCGGCTTGTTTCTAATTCTGTTAAAGACTGTATATATGTATATGTATACTGTATCCTTTGTGTTTTATCGACTTATTTAAATTTTAATTAAATTTAACAAAGACTAAATAAAAATTTTAAAGATAAAAATTCGAAATGAGGTAGAGTGGGGTGGCAGTAAGTGTTGGGGTGAGGGCACATCCGGGGTCCAAAATGTCACTTTGGACATTCTTGATTTTTGTTTTTTTTTTTATTTTAATATTTTCATTGGTCTTAATTTGCATGTTTATTTTTTTGGGAAAAATAATATATTTTCAATCGAAATGTTAATTGATTCGGTGATATGGAGGGTCGTCATCAAAAATTGTATAATTGTATATTTCCATAAATAATAATTTATGTTCTATTTTTCATTTATTTTTATATTTTATTATATTTATTATAGATTAATAACGTATTGTTACAAATCTCTTCCTATGAGGATTGACTTAATCGTTAAAATTTACAAACATTTCCAAAATGTAACGTTTTGCCTAATTTGCCTAATTGACTGTATAATTGCTCTTGTAGACAAATTGTGTTAATTTTACTTAATTGTAAAAATTGCAAAAATGACAAAAAATAGAAAAATTGTAAAAAAATGTCTACTAATTTCATTTAAATGTCAGTGCCAAAATTTGTAAAAAAAAAATCAAGCTAAATGTTACGTATTTGCCTATTTCACGTATTCAATGTTCTTGACAAATTTTTTTAATTTCATAAATGCAAAATATTCAAAAGTATCAAAATTGCACGAATTGCAACATTTTCCTCAATTGGCATATTTGAACAAATTTCCCCGCGTCTATAAATTGTTTCAATTTGACTTACTATTTAACATTGAAAAAAAAGCAAAAATTAACGAAATATGGAAATTGATTATAACGAAAAACTGTTAAATAAAATAAAATTCAATAATTGCAATAACTTGGAACTTGTTGAATAGAAATGTATATGAAATAAGGTTGGGTTGAGTTGGATTCTATTGGGTTGGGTTGGGGTGAACAGGTCAATCATTGAAAAATAAGTCAAATTGGAAAAAATGTATCCAAATTAGAAAGAGCGCTTCAAAGTGGACAAAAATGTAAAAATGCAGAATTTATTTGTCAAATTGTTAAAAATTGAAGAAATAATTTCAACCATGTTGATTAAAGTGAACGAGTTGTTGAAGTACAAATACTCTCAATTTTTTTAATGCCACAATGATAATGTTAGGGAAATTGTCAAAGTTAAACGAATGAAGCTTGAAATTACGTAAAATTTAAAAAATATATTAAAATTCACTAAATTATGCAAAAAAAAAAAACTTAAAAATACAACATCATTAACGTTATGAGAACGATGGACGAACGAAAAAAAAAGTCAGAGATGATTTAAAATTAGCAAATACGAAAAATTATTAAAAATTCAAAAAAATTTCTAAAATGTTAAAATGCTCAAAACATGTCAAATGTCACGAAATGAGAAAACATAAAAAACTTAAAATGCTAAAATTCTTGTAATAATAAAAATTCAACAAATTAAAACATGATAGTCGACGACAAATTTTCAAAATTATTAAAATTAGAGGCTTAACTTAACGGGTATTTATTCTGGATAGTTCCAAAGCAAGTTTGTAGCGATTCTAGACGCTTTCATCCACAATAGGGCTGCCACGCGTGATTTATTTTTCGCATTTTCGATCAATTATATTTTCAAAACTAAAATTTATCTGTGTTTTGTTTCTTTGTTTTCATTTAATTAATTCAAGGTTTCGTTTTTCATAAAAGGCGTTCAAAACACTTTAATGCACTAGGAACAACTTCAAGGTGTTTTATCTTAAAAGCACAAATACGATAATTTATATGGCGACACGTTCAAAACACTTTAACGTACAAGGAAGTGTATTAACTTCAAGGTGTTTCATCTTAAAAGCACGAATACGATAATTTATATACATAATTTGCACATTGTTATTGATTGAGATTTTGGTTGTCTGCGTGTATTTACACCACAGCAACTTCGCCTTGGTGTTTTATAGACTTCTCATCCTTATTGATTTTTTTATCGATGTGTTTATTTTCATTTGATTAATTCAAAGATTAATTTTTCTTCTTTTATAAAACGTAATCGTGTATTGGCTGGTCTGTCTGTTTAATCAGTTCAATGCGCTTGATCTCAAAGACACAACATCGGTAATTTATTTACATAAATTTGTTAGAGGCTTTGTCGGAGTCCGGAAAATTCATCATGGAAAATGTATCGTGGTAAGTTCATCGTGGGAAAATTCATCGCCTGGAAAATTCATTGGGTTGGGTTGGGTTAGGTTGGATTGAGTTGGGTTGGTTTTGGTAGATCGGTAAACAATATTTTGGATCTGATGTCCGTCCATTTTTAAAAAAAGGACACAAAGGCACAGAGTTGAATTTTTTAAATGAGAGACTAGCAAAACAGGTGATTACAAAACCAGGTTCAAAGCACGGCCCTAGAAGGATAAGTAGAGAGCGAAAAACTCTAATTTTTGAAAAACTTTACCGATCATGCCTCAAAATAGAAAATGGTTTTCGGAAAATTTACCTACATGCTCCGGAATTCCTGCAACGTCAAATGAAGATTCCGGTGATGGAGCCTGGCAGGATCGAAAAGCCTGGAGAAATAAGTTTTTCATATATGTACCAACATATGTTTGAAATAAAAACTTAAACGATTGAACGATTGAAACGTATATGCGTCGTTTCGTGTTCATTTTCTTAATGTGAATATTAGCCAAAAATGTCTTTCAAAAGTCACATTTGTAACTGAGTTTAAGTTTTAGTAAGAAATTTTCGAAATTCTAAACAGAAAACTAAAATATGTTTTGAAAAGACAAAATCTGTATATTGTATATATGACTTGTATTCACACTTCACTTTATATTTGTCGTTCATACACGGTTACTTGTCAATTTTGTATCGAACACTCCCGTGACTAGCAAAATGTCTTACCAAGGATGATCTGATCGAAATTGGGTTTGTTAGACTTTTACCGACTACTTTTCTACAATCGTTTACCATACTTTATTCCTTCTAAATTTTTGTTAAACTATGTATAAAATTAACGGCAATTTTCTCCTTTGGTGGTTTTTGAATTTTTTGCTTAATAAACTCCTAAATTGTATAAACATTTTTTTTTGTTTTTAACAGCCCGTACACAGAAACATTCATATTTCATCAAATTTTCTTCTTAGCTTAAAATTCTTGCCAGAATCGTTTACGGTGTTTTTGTATAACAAATCTTTATTCCATTTAACGAAGTTTTATTTAACGAACTTTTTTTGTTTCATATACTAATCAATTTCATTCAATATGCAAATCATTTTAAATATTACCAGGAATAAATCAATATTATTATGCATTATAATTTGACAAATACGCCTATTGTAAGTATATATTTCATGCGCTCTAATTGATTAGCCGCGTTCCTCGATTATAAATTAAACGCACGTTAATTCACCGTTGCGCGTACCTCGAAGGTGCACTTATATCTATGCATGTGCGTTTACGACTAATTTATCGCCTAGGTGTTTCGCAGAAAGCGAAATATTAAACATCAGACATGAAACAAAGTAAACACCAACCCCTCGAGATGTATTAATTAATTTCTCCTGCATTAGCGTATTATAAAACCCATCCCTAAGTAATCAAGATTTAATTATCGTTTTAATAAGTAAGCATTTAATAACCGCCTTTATCGGTACTTCGGCGACTGCGTTATTAATTTCAACGCGAAATTTTATAATTAAAATCGCAAATAAAATTTCTGGCGTGGTGTAGAATTTCGAATAATTTCTTAAAAGACTTTTTTGAATCGAATTCAAAATAAATAATAATTTAATATTGGAAAATCGCAAAAGGGACAGCCACAGGTTATTAATTATTAAAGTGAAAATTTAACAAAGAAAGTGCCCGGTCGTATTCATCAGCACTTCGTGCGGAATTTCGGAGTTGGTGGAGGCAAAGTAGAGTTATGCATGCCTCGGGCGGATTACTTCAATACTTGGTCGTAATCTGAGTGGGCAACGAGAGTTCCACTTTTAATTAAATGCACATATTTCACGGGGAATGTATGCGCAATTAATTAAAGAAAATGGCCGCGCCAAAGTGTAGATAGAAGTTTAATCCAGATTTAAAATTTATAAAGTCTTCGAAAGTTTGCTGTTTAATTTAACGCCCCGGTTCACTTCCATTGGTTCAAAGTTCCAGAAAGTGGTCAAGCAAAGTTGGCGAGAGCTAAATTGCAGCTATAACTTTAAAATGAATTATGTGTTAAGTCTGAATTCGAAATATGGAAAACTTGCGTTAATTGTCTAATAAAATTAATAATCGATAAGGAATTATAAAAAAATTAGCAAGTTCCACTTTATTAACTTGGAATTTGCAACTTCACGATGCTTTTATTACAATTTTCAATAGAATTGTATTTTTCTATTAATTGATTATTGATTATTGATAAAAATATGGTTTGTGTCTTACGATCTGAAATTATACACAAATGTTTATGGACACATTGTGGATATTTGTTTGCAATAACTCAGTTCAAAGTATCAATATTTATGAAAGGTTTACAATCAATCACAGACTTGTTTGCAATATAAATTCTAGCCAATGGAACGTTTGTAACATAAACTAGTTTGAAAGTCTTAAATAATTTGTTAAAATATGTAGAGGTAATTTAATTGTTTAATCAAAATAAATGTTTTCAAACTTTTGCACTTTTTACAAGTGTAAATAAAAATATAATCACCAATCCATTATCAATATTTTTTTTTAATTGAGCCTTTTTTCGTCGCGAAAATTGAATCACTGAAAACACTGACTCGAAGTTTTTAACTCATTTAAATTTTAAATAAAACATTTTTTTTACTATTACATGTATTTTGGCAGAATATTTACTTCCTCGACTGGATTTATCTCTTCCAGTAATCTTAGAACAACGTGCCCTATGATTAATCAATCGAATTTTAAAACTAGATATGTCGTCTGTGATATACCAGGACGTAATGCTACTTACAAAGTATCGTAAATATCAGATTTGATTCATTTAAGATCGAAAGTTGTCAGTTACAGTGCACTTTGTGACTTAATTCCGGTAAAACACAAAAGAATGATTGATTTACGAGCTCACCAGAAGCGATAATTCCACATTTTCAGTCCTTTCGAAGAAATATATAAACGAAATAATGATATACTATTTCGTACCTGACCTTTGGGTATTATTTCATTGATTTCAATCCACTACCCAAATTATTTTCTTATAATGAACGTATTCCAAGTAACAAGTATTACATTTGGGTATTATACAATAATGTACACACACTATATTTATTTGCATATTTGAGAACTAAATGATTAATAGTATTTCACTATTTACTAGTAATAATTTCTATTTAATATAATAATATATTTATCTGCCCCACCCTTTGCTTACATTAACAGTCATAAATCTCTCTCCCACAAAAATAACAAATGTACAGACGGAACATACGAACTTTCCACGTATCATAGAATCGGATTTTTCTTCAATTAAAATTTAATTATAATGCACGTTTACATTGATGAATGTTCCGCTCGTAAACCTTGAGATTGCTTCAAACCGAATCCACACTTTCATTTAGCAACACACCTATGTCGACGTAGATATTTATTTTGTACTACACAACGATTTTCAGTTAAGACATCTTCCGTCACGAGATGGTTATTTACGTCTTTAACAAAATTATATAACTGTCATCAACAGGGCTCGGTGTTAACGAGCTTCTTTTCACTAACAAAACAATTATTTCTATTTAATTTGGTTGGAATTGATAAAGCAAAAGTGAAGTCGATAAAATTGAGTAGGTAATTTAATGTGTAAGTGCGTGTAAATAGACCAGCTGAAACAACTACTGAAGTAAAAGCTATTAACTTAGTGAACTTCCGACAAGCTCCCTACCACAGAACCCTAGTTACAAATATCTAAGTATTTCCTTTGTTTAAGTCAACGACTCCGAATATAACATAGCAAATTTTCAAAAATTTTTAATTGAACCCAACCCATCCTAACATGGCTGATGGTTTGAACTAATGAGGTCCCATAATAATTTAAGTAGCCTGATTAAACTAAAATAAATGGAATCTAACCAAATCAATAATCGTTCAATAATTTATTCAATAAAAAGCATAAGACTGGATGCCAGTAGCAGTGCACTTTCTGACCAAGCATAGCACTAGAATGGAAATATTTACGTGGTAATAGACTAGGTTGGGAACAACACCAATCGATCGATCAATATTGGATTAATTGAAGTATCATTCGACCTTTCAATCTTAAACTAAATCAGAGCTCAATTTGATTGAATTTCATCAGACGTAAATTAATAATCGTAGTATTAATTGATGATATTGAAAATTTCTCAAAGTTCAAGTAACCATTAGGTTACTGACCAACCTGAGGTAATATTGAAAAAACTACGCTGATTATCAAACATTTTTAACAATAACGAACTTCTCTTAATGTTGAGCACCCTAGCGTTATGTATCATAATTTATTCAATGGTACAACAACTAATAAATGACACAAGATACAACGTCTTAGATATCGTTAAATGGAGTTAGGAGCAAGGTTGGTCAATACTAGATGATGGTAAAGGCTTGATCAGCTAAAATTTGTCATTAATCGAAGCATGGGATCGGGTTGGGTTTGGTTGAGTTGGGTCTAGTTGGGTCGAGTTGGGTTAGATTGGGTATGGTTGGATTGGGTAACGGTGGTCAATTGGGCAGTTCTCCTTGTCAGTTCCGGATGGTCAGCATTATACAGCCCGTTGTAAATTCACAATCAAGCAAGAGTTGTAGTTCAAGCACTTTGTGTAAATACAACAGTACTGAATTGTTCGTGTTTTTCTTGAGTGGCTGACTTCATCACAAATATAACGCTTGGAAGAAGTATAAACTAATTTCCAACAATTCATTAAATACTGCAGCAGGATCAAATATGATTTCAGGTAAATACAGTAGAATCCTCTGACACAAAATATTGTAGAGAAAAAGGAAAGACTTGAAGTATTTAATTAGAGAGTAGTTTACATAACCTGTGAGACATAAATCAAAACGATTCTGTAGCCCAACAGAAAATAAGACACTTGCATATTAAGATGACATGTAAATAAAACCAACATACTGTACTACTGTTAGGCGCAAATAAGCCGTACAAGTATACGAAACGCGGGTGTATGATAAACACGAGTAAAAAATCAAAGATCTAAATTATTACAGTAAATTTCAATCCCAACCCAACCCAACCCAAAATTAAAGCAAAAACAATAACTAAATAAAATTTAATACGACAGACTCAACACATAAAAAAATGTATTGTGCCTGAAAAAAAATGACCAACACAAAAATAAATGAAAGTTAATGAAAAATTCTAGACATATTGAGAATATAATGAAATTGTGCAATAACAACAATAAATAAAATTAATCAGCGAATAACAATAAAAGGAGAAGGTACATAAATAAATAATAATAAATAAACAAAATAAATTTATATTTAAGTACTAATATTTAGAAAAGCAGAAAAAATTTACGAAAAAGCAGGACTGTCCATAAATGAGGTGTAAAGAAGGAGGAGGGAGGGCAGTGGAGTAGAGAGAGTGGTAGGACAGGATGAAACAGGTGGAAGCGCAGGAAAGGGACGAAAAGATAATGAAGTCAAGTTATAATGAAAAATACAAAGAAATAAAAGTATTCGGGAGTTGACCATGATATCTGGAAGGGGAAAGACGGACGAAAAGGAAAGAAGAATAGCAAGATTCAGATGCAGAAACGAGGAGAAAAATTGCAAATATTGGATGGGATAGGAATACAAAAGGTGCGAGATATATGGTAAAGGAAGGGACGAGTGGAAACATCGGTGGGAGGAGTGTGAACAGGCGGGATGGAGCAAAGTGGAGAAAGAGAGAGGAAAAGAATGGAGGAAGGTGTTGGTAGAAAAGGCTAGAGGGGTGGATTTCCTGGAAAAACTAACGGAAAAGAGAGAAAAGGCGATGGAAATGAGGATAAGGGCAACTGACTAAAATTATGATTGTTACAGGTTAAGGGGGATTTGAAAGAGAGAGAGAGAGATGGTTGGAGAAAAGTGAAGGAAGCAAAAGGCAGAAAGTGACTTAGAAGGGAGCCAGGAAAAAGACAAATACACTTACATAGACAAGGGAGGAAATGGGAATGTAAATTCAAGGAATAAATATTATGTTATTATTAAGTTCAAATATTTACCAATAAAGGTTTTTTTCATTTAGATTCGGATTGACTTTGACTTGATTAGCTATTAATATTAAAATTTGTGTATATTTTAATAAACAAGGAATTTGATAGTGATATTTATTCATAATTTATGTTAGTTACTCCAGACTAAAATAATATTATCATTATTCTGAACGCAAAGTTATTTTAAATATATGTAACTGCATATAAATAAAAAATAAACATAAAAATTATAACTAATAAATATACTTATGGTTAAAGTTAGAATTTCGAACCATTTGTGTTTAAGCCACAGCTTGAGGAAATAATTATGGTGAAATAACATTTTAACGACTTTTTCTAGAATTTGTACACACAGATAACATATGAGTATATAAATCAATTAAAACCCATTAATCTGACCGGAAAACTCTCTGAAAATCTGAAATCTTTTCACCATAAATCACAACCACACCAATAACAAAGTGAGGATAAATGAAATATGGGCTTCTGGGATACAAAGACTCATAGTAGGCCATACAGCATACGGAAAATGGTTTCAACCGATCCAAGGGCCCAGAAAAACATATATATCCAGATACACAGGAATGTAATCCATGGGCCATGAAAGGAACATTTTAAAAACGGATTTGTGATCAAATATGAATTGTTTGGTTGTGCAAGTTAGTATAAATCGTTGTAATTTACGCCACAATTAATTCCAATTATTTTAATATAACCTAGTTGTATATTTTGCGATCTAGCGGTGATAGAAAAAAATTAAAATTTTCGTTACTTTTCAGTTAAATTGGATAACACGTTTTTGCATCTTGTATTTTATGTTTCATTTTGAATAGTTAACATCCACACTTTGACTTTGCGTTTGGGTTGGGTTTAAATGATTATTGTGTATATCTATCTATGTTAATTTTAGTGATAAAACACTTTTTCTGTGTAATTTGTTGGTAATTGTTCATATGTGATTTCCCAATCATTTATTAAATGAGATATTTCCGACTCGTGCCAGTAACATCGAAAGATGGTAAAGAAAAGATATCCTCAAAGAAGAGTGAAACATGCAAATCTGTTGCAGTAGTGCTAAGCAATAATTATTGGTCCCGATGAAGGTGGGCGTTAAAACGTAATCGTTCGCTCGAACGTATTCTCCTGGATTGAAATTACACACAGCATTTTTAAAACACTCATTCACAACATAAAGCAAACGCAAGTCATTCCAAACCGACGCAAAACCAAAATAAACTGTCACAATTATTTACCATGAATAAACATCCGCGCTTTATCATACAGAATGCGCCTTTCACGATTAGCACCAATACGTGTCGACTGCGCGATGTGTCTCAAATGAAAGGGCTCGAAATTAAAAAAAGAACAAATAAAATGCCGAGCCATCGACCGTTTATCTGCCCATTATCAGCACTCGATCGAGTGATCCGTGAAGCTGCCAACTGAAGCTCATGCCCGCTTCTGCGAAGCTCATCTTTTGTTGCGACCCTTGTGTTCGATTGTGCTGCTCCTTTTTGTTATGTGAACGGTGGCCGCGGCCCCGTCTCGTGGGTCATCGCTATTTCGCAGGACGTGGACGATTTACAATCGCAGATTCGCCGCGTTTTATTTCAAAAACGTCGAATGCAAATAAGTCGATGTGTGTGTGCACAGCGCGCATTTTCACATCGATAACGCATCACTTCTGTTATGCGATGCATGCGTCGAATCCATTTATTGTAGTTGATAACCTACATTTTCATTTCCGCAGTTGGGTTTCTGCAAATTGCGCCATTTGCACCTGGACGGATTACGGTTTTTTCGATTTGGATTTGTGCGCATTTATTAGTATTTTAAATAATGCACGTTGGTTAATTTGCATGAAACTACAACCACATACAATCAGAGCTACGTCTATTACGATGTTGGTTAATAAGAAAAACAAATAAAGGTTAAGCTGCATCGTTTCCGGAGACTGAAACTAAATTCTTCATTCGCTCCGTGATGCGTAAGCGTTCTTTCAAGGTCAGCCACGACCGAGCGTTTATGAAATCCAATTAATAATTATGCAGGCTATTATGAAGCGGCGATAATATTTAAAATTGTATAATGAGAGAAATGTGACTCACAATGCCACGACATTCAACGTAATTTAATCGAAGCCTTTATTGACGCTTGATCATTTTAAATTTATTTGACCCTCTATTAACGCCGGCCAAATAGCACATTTTTTAAATTGAATTAGTGGTTGTGAAATGTTATAGGCGGCGCCAAAAAAATCATCGAACGACGATAAATTTTACTTCACTCGACATGTTTTACTTAACAGAGGGACCTGAAATCCAAGTATCGAGACTTCGCTGGGTGATTTAAGGAAGAGGCAGAATTTGGAAGAAACGAAGGGGGCAAGGAATGACTAATAGATTTTAAACTATTGGGGGGGGGGGGGATAATAGTACAAATAGACCAAGGGAATAATAAAATGAAGTACAAAAACTAAAGCTATAGAAACCGAGAGAATATATCCAAGCAATGATAAATATTGATAGGTTCAGATTTCAACAAGGTTTAGTTTAAGGATTCCCTCTGAGCCCAATACTGTTCAACATGTTTAGGTAGATTAAGGCGTATGCATGACGTATACATCGACCCTGACCTATACAGACGAATCCTACAAGTCGAGAAAAGGTTCTGGAAAAAAGGGACCCCACACTGAATACAAAGAAAATCAGTAGCGATTTTTGGAACGAGAGATAAATAGAAAGGAATGAAGTTCATATAAAATAGAATTTTTTTCATTTAATTAATTTTGTTTAATCCAATTGTATTTTCAATGTAAAGCTAAATCAAACGCGTAACCTCTTATAACATTCACTGAAATGTACTTTCAGCAAATCGATCTTTCATGTCGATATTCCGTCTTAGTCGGTAAAGCAGACCTTCGCAATTGCATAGCAGCACGACGACGCATGTATTGACGTTTAGATGGCGTTAATATCCCCACACAAACTTTTGCAACAACCTACGTGACATTTTCTTCGGTGAAATAAAACGTTAAAAATACAAATGATGTGACAACTCTATTGTACTAGAGGCAGCTGCGTTCTCAGCAATTACTAAAAACATGACATACTTATTTAACTTATTTAACCCAAAGTTGCTGTGCCATACGTAATATCTATTCTGTGCGCGTCCCGTGGGAACAAATCATCGCACATTCATCGTTCGACTAAGGTTAATTTATGCATGTCAGAGTTGGTACGTAATTGGAATATTAACGATTTGAATTTTCGTAATCGTCGCCGCAAATGTAACTCCCGCAAATTTCGTTCCATCACTCGTAATAGATTTTACGTACAACACAGTCGAGCTGAAGTTGTGCCCGTTGCGTTTATTAAATTTAATTAGCAATGTAAATTTAGTTTATTAACTTCATTTTTGTTTGCCGAGCAATACTACGGCATTTAATTTAACGTTGTGCAAACTCTGCTATTTGTTTTAGTTTTACAATTATTATGTACGGGCTCACGCACAAGAACCGACGTCGGGTATAACGAGTTCATTTTGGGAAGTTGAATTCGCGTCCGTCATTGTTAGCAACCGCCCAGTTATATATGAAATAATAAACACGGAAACAACGAAAATTTCGATATTTTCGACTAAATCTGTGATATTTTTCAAATTTATTCGCTTATGTAATATGTATATTATATTTAATTTTGTGAATTAAAATAATGCTCTAAAATAGTCTCTAAAATAGTCAAAAAGAAGAAGGACCCTTTTCAACCCACATTTTATTGTAAATTCTGAAACTTTTTTATGTTGGAAACATTAACTTGAGGAATTTTGATAATTATTTTGACGGAATTTCCAATAATTTTCTTTGAAATTTTTAGTGCACATCGCCTTTTCGCCATGTATGATAGAATATTTATTGTCTAAATATACAAAATCGAATGTAATGCCTTCATCGCTAGATAATCTCTTATGCACAACGCACAAATATTTATGTATTTGGTTTTTAAGCGATTATATAGTGACGATGCATTCATGATGCGTTAGAAACGAACACAAACAATGAATGCGAATTTTCTTATTGCGGAAATGTGTTAACTATCGAAGTTACTGTTACTTGCACATATGTTAGTTCCCGCCTAAAACTTCCATCTTCGATGAAACTCTATCTCAACTATACCTGAAATCATATGTGGAGATAAAATCAAAGGAAATTAAATAATTTTAATGTAAATAATTAAATCTATTAGCAATTGAAAAATGTAAATCATTAATTAGAGCATATGTTCTTCGTTTATTTAGATATTTTATTTATTTATTTATTGTATTGGTATGTCAGGTTTATAAAGCTCAGCGTTAAAATATGACATTTAGGTGGGCATGCAAAAAAATCGGACAATCATAGACGAGAATCCACAGCCAAACGAGACATGACATGAGATGTGATTTCGTTTGTTTTTCTGAAAACGGTCGTAACCACAAACATTTAAATATAAAAGTCGAAAGCGTAAAAGAATATATACACCCGAAGCAACGAAACACAAGTACTGCAAATAATAATTGTGCTTTAATTGCACCGTCTTTGACGTACAAGTTTCTATATAAATTTCTCCACTCTGATAAAGGAAATTCATTGTTTATTAGATTATGTTTATAGAACTTTCAAATCAAGCATGGCTTCTTTACCTTCTTTACTACACTTATTCATCATGCAGTTGTAGTTTCACAATTGTCAATGTCAAGGTATATGTAATCTCCCTTGCCTTTAGCGATCATAAGCTTTACATTGTGATGATACAGAGGAACACAAACTGTGTGAGTCCTAGCTAAGATACACCACTTGGGCTTTAAATCGCAAAACGTTGATCTTCCTTTTTACAGCAGAGGATATTTCTCATTTCGTTTCTTTCATTTCTTTGAGTGACCTATTTTGACTGATACACATTTTTTTGCTAGGACATATTTTATTTCTTTTATCTTCATAAAAATCTCTGCCCTTTCACTAGTTCCATTGTTAGTTTAAGAAGACGTCCAGAAATATTGTATTCTGATTATATAGTAAGGTAAGCGTTTTACTTTATCTTCTTGAGAGCCATAGCACATTTTTGTTTCAGTTTTCAATTAGTTCATTGTACTCAATAGACAAAGTCTGGGGATTTTCATTCACATCTTCTACAATAACATCAACAGATTTTTCTAAAGTTTTACTCGGTGTTTCAAGACACTGTGCTTACTTTGGTTTTTAAAGCATTTGGTCTTTTGTCATAGCTAAGTTTTCATATCTTTGAAGGCGCCATGTTATAGCACGTAATACCTTGGTTTGGAATCTTTGTTCCATGTTAATGTTGGAGTAATTTTTAGCTCTGAATTCCGCCCAGGTGGGCTTAAGAATCGTCTTATATGGTAATATTTTATTGTCCAAGAATTTTGTTTTACGGTTTAGTTTAAGGCCTAGTTGTTTTGATTTGGTAAATATATATTTTGTGAAAGCTGAAACATCACGTAATGTTAATGTTACATATGTACACTCAGTTTGATTGGCTTGTTTTTAACCAATACTAAATTTTATTTAGGTTTGTTTGAAGACTTGAAACTGATGTTGGATCTGTGTGGATGCCAGAATGGTATCGTCTGAATATGTTGCTACCGAACTGGTTCTTGTTGTTGGTAGGTCTGCTGTATGCAAGAGGTATAATATTGGGCCAAGAACTCTGGCTCGAGGAACGCCTGAACATATAGGATGCCTCACAGTACATTAAATTCTTTGTGTCACTAAGAAGTGTCTACCTGTCAGTTACGATTTTAGCAGTTGGGGGTAATTTGAGTTTCAATCCTGTGTGGCACTTTTTCAATGACTTATGATATATCTAAGGAAGCAGCGTAGCAATATCATTTAACATCTAAGTGTTTGTTTATTTCATTGACCAGCCTCTGCACTTGTTCTATTGTTCGGTGGTTGTTATGGACTTGTCATAATTCCGAGTTTTTTTTTTTAAGAAAATCCTTTCAAACATTTTTGAAAACATAGGTCGGTGGGACGAGGCGTCTCTAGGCTTTATAATGGGTTTGAGAATCATAATGATTTGGGTTACTTTCCAAGTTATAAGGTGGTTTACAATATTGGTTTACAATATTGGTTTACAATATTGCATTGAATAGAAAGTTGTGGAATTCGAGTTTCATTATCCATTTTTGCAAAATTTGCTCGACGAACGAATTTAAATACCACTGGAACCGTTGAATAGTTTAGTCGTTTCTTGGTGATGACGTAATTGGTGTTGTTGGTTGTCGACATTTGTTTATCTAGTTATAAAGACATATTATTTATAAGAGGTTTGTTGAGACAGGATTGGCAACAATATTTAATTCATTTCCACAAATACTTAAAAACATATCATATTTCACTCTGCACGGTGGTACAGAGCGCAACACATACATTCACGAACCGTATTCGGTTACGCGATAAAAAAAATCCGACCGACATAATTCATTTTCGTGGTGGAAGTAGCTCCGTAATTGGTGGGCGTCCGATAAAGACATCAAACCTGCCACCAAAAAAAGGCATGTTTACTCCAAAATCGGACACAAAAAATGAATGTTCACGAGTGAACGCATTCACGGCCGAAGAATGCCGCGGCGATAAAGCTGTCGTCCGTAGGTGCAAGGCGCTGCGAGCTTTCGGAACTGACAGGCAAGAAGTTAAGGCGATACCGGGCTAACGATCCGCAATGTCACTGCGCAGCGTAAATGGAAAGGAAATTGAATAAACACTATCAACGCAGTTACGAATTTCGTCCTGAACAGGCATTCGAGCGAAACGGTTATGAAAACGTAAAAACGTAAAGCATTCGTTTAAGAAACGCTTTGCGTGCTTCGCGGCATTAATACAGAATTGGTATGAAAAGTTATTTTTTTTTAATTTCAGCAGATCGATTTTCTCTGATGATGTACATTTAACATATCGGAAAATACTTAATCATATTTGTTGTAAATATATCGAATATACTCAAAATAACTGTTAGATTAAAAATATTTGCCAGGATGAGGTATTAATTAAACTTTGTACCGGCGCTACTATGAATTTTTGCATATTTAAGTCTATGAAGAATTTAGGTTGGGTAATTTTCCATTACGTTTAATTATTACTTATATGTTCATTTTACAATTCCTTGTAATTACACTTTCCATATTGTAGGTGAGCTTCTTCCGCCTTATTGAAGAAGTGCAGTCATATAGTTGTTCATTTATATCTCGCCAGTGGTTACTCCTAGAGCTAGAATGTTTATAGCAACACTTAAAGTTGAAATTACCCACAATATAGGTGGAATAATAATTTTCATAGGCACGATCTTTACAGCAGGGTGGTCACGCGAAGTCCTCTAACTATTGTGGAGAGCTGCAACCATTTAATGCGCAAAAAAATTATTATCTGTGAGGTTATTGATATTTAATAAATGTGTCCAATGATAACGACGCATTGTTATTGTGCTATGGTGATGTCGAAAATAATTAAAAGTTTTTGCTGCATGAACTCATTCACCTTCAAATAAAATACCTGTCGGCGCTCATGGTGCCCGCACAAACGGACGTTCACAATCGAAACGGTCACGTATTTGATACTTACGCATTCGGTATGCCGCGCATGTAATGCGACCTGTTTCCACGCGTTGCGGGCAACATCTGTCGGAAGAAACCAGAAAGGCCTTGCCTTTGGATTCTCGGCCAAGACTAATAAATAAATAGATTGTGCTGCAAGCGAAAAGGACAGGAGCGCTTTCTTGGGTTGAGTGACCTTGCTTTTTGTTTGTTTCACGATATGCTCGGTGCTCGCGAGGCGCGGGTTACGGCGTCGTCGAAATTAATCAATTACCCGAACCTCGCCGATACGCACTACAAAGACCGACCCGCGCGCAAGGTGGTTTATAAAGCCGACCGGGAAGTTTAATATTACCCGCTTTTGAAGTTGCCAAAGACGTATCTTGTGGCAAACGGCGCCGGGAGTTTGCCGCAAGAGACGCAGCAAGTTGCGGTTTGTTCCTTGTACTTTCGGGAATAATTAATGCGAAATTGTGAGGAGACGCCATTGTGATATTCGGTGATTTTGTATAGGAATGAGGAATTGTGTGCGTTTATATATAGAACTCATATTTGTTTTTAAACAGGTTTATTTCGTAATAAAACTATCTTAGAGGGTTTGGTGTGAGTTACAATTCATAACTGTATTTTGCAGCTGCATTACATTTTACATAGTAAGCGAAAATGTGATAAGCAAGTCTGCGCGTTGTATTATGTTGAAGCTATAGGTGTCCACGATATAACTCCTCCTTTCTCAGAATGAAGCTTCTCCAGGAACTTAGTCGAACCTTAGGGGTTGGTTTCATTCTCCAGATTTTTTTCCATTTGACTAAGAAGTCAATTCCAGTAGATACCATGACGACGTAAATGATGATCGTCCAGACAGGTTAATGAATTCTGGAGCAATAGGCAACGACGACGGTTGTTTAGATTTAAGGTTTTTAAATCTATCGTAATGTTGGATATATTCTCCTCTTTTAATTTTATGTTGTTGTATCCTACTGATCAGGACCGGTTTTCCATAAATTATCTCTTCCAGGTTACTTAATTCATTCTGATTGTAAATTATTTTGCAGGAATTTTCCTTTATTAATTATATTCCTGCAAAAGTCTTTGATTCTGTACCGATGTTTCTTCTTTTAGAAATACTTCTAAATATTGGTGAATTTCAGGAATAATTTCCATGTAGTTTCTGTTTATGTTCAAATTGACGTATTGGCATTGGCTCAAATTTTCTTCTCGCAGGGTTTGCTCTTCGCAAGTTGCTTCGTCATTTGCTTGTAAATAAGTAGAATATTGAAATATTTTAATATTTTAACTTTGGCACAGATATCATTTCGAATTATCTTTAGATTTTAGTGAATATTTGACATCTGGAATTATAATAAAAAAAAATGACTTGGTTGGTATACGATGTGAATAATATAGTTCAAATTCATTTTCGTAATCAATGGGTATTGATAGGAAATAATTTAGTTTTGTATATTCAATTTTGCAATTGATAGTTATGATAGATTCGAAGTCGAATTTATTTTCGTATTTTAGTTCGAAATAGAAATGTTCCTTGATTTTGCCAAGAGCCTTTTCATTCATCATAAAAGCTATTACTGCGTAACCAAACAGGGTACAGTGCATGTATTTCTTAGTCAGTACTGTCCATGTTTTCAAACCCATCTCATTAGACATAGTAAGGAAGTTCTTCCACGTACAGAAAAAAAATATGTATATTCGGATGGCGCAGCTACCAGTAAACACAAGAAAATTTTGGGGTTGATGCGCTGTGGATTTTTTTGCGTCTTCGCAAGGAAAAGATACATGTGATGGACTGGGAGGCACTGCTAAACGATATTCGTGATACTTTTAACTGTAACTGTGTAACTGTTCAAGGCATTCAATTACTCAATTTGCCACGTTTTTGTTGCTAATTACTTGTGAAAAGTAGAAAATTTTAGTAAGAATTATATTTCGCTAACTCGATATGAGGTTGGCGCAACAAACGCACTAAAAATGGCTATAAATAACGACTACACAGTGGGACACTTGCCACTTGTTTGTCGCTTATTGGTTGTGAAAAATAAAAATGTTGCTCTGTAAAAAATATGCTGCTTTTTTATTGCTAAGTTATGGAAACTAAACGTAGCAGTTCTTTTTTGAAATGACGTTTCTTCATATTATTTCTCTCTATCGTCTCCATTCGGCTCCGCCTGTTTCTTCTTCGATCTCATCCTACCGTCTCCTTCAGTGTTAATCTTTCCCTCTGCTCTTCCGTTTTCCTCTTTTACTCCTTCATCCCTTTTATTTTCCTTGAAATTTCTAGCCCGTCTCGGTTCTCTCCCAAACTTCTTCTCCAGTCGTTTCCTACCTTCTTTTCTTCTACTTTCAAGATTATCTGTACATCTGTAATCTCCCAACCGTTTCCACAGAACTCGCACCTCTTATATGTCTTTTCCATTGCACTTCTCCTCACTTCCATATCTGAACCTAATTTTTTTTCTTGTGTCAAGCTCCCTCCCCTTAAGTATATTGGCTTCCTCCCGTCGGCTTTAATTCTTTTGTATTTATCTACTACCTCCCTCACCACCGGCTTTCCATGAATTCTCCGCCTTTTCGGTTCTCCCACGGATAACCCTATCTTTTGCCCATTTAGATTCTGTCGCCCCGCTTCCTGTCGTTTCGTACCCCATCTCCTGCGTCACTATGTAACCTGACATTGACTTGTCCAGGTTGATAGGGCTTTTTAGCTGTCGTTGGTAGAATACACCAAGGATCCTTTTGTGTTCTTTCCATCAGGATACTCTTGCATATATGCATTTGTTCCATATCACCATTGATTCGCAGAATTTCATTTTCATATTTACTTACAGGTTCATACTCATTCCTTCCTCCGTTTTCTTTGCTTTTCTGCCCACATGTTTCATGTGCCCGTCGCTGCTTGTACTGCCTCACTTCACACTCTAAATACATCCATGTACTTCGGTCCTGTTCCTTTTATGAACACCATCGCGTTCTAGTTTTATTTGTGTTGATATCCAACCCCTTCGGTCCAGGAATCGGTGTAGACTTTTTGCCATCCCTTTAAGCACTTTGTCTGTCTCCACTAGAATGACTATGTCGTCTGCAAATGCTAGCGACCATATTTTAGCTTTTCCCAACTTGACACCTCCATCCTGCCCCTTCCTTAGCGTTTCCTCCAATTCCGTAATGTATATGTTGAAGATCTGCTGGCTTGGTGGACAACCCTGTCCCACGCCTCTCCTTATCCTACACGGCGTTTCTTCGTATATCTGCTCCACTATTGTCCTTATGCCGTCCAATATCCCCACCTTTGCCATTGTTTTCGTTTCTGTGCACATTGTCGAAGACTGCCTTGAGGTCTACGAACATTGCTCCTTCTGCCCTTTTCCCTTCTTCGCCAACTCCCTCTCTACTAAGTAATTTAATATGTACAAATTGTCCCTCATTCGCCTAATTTTCCTAAATCCCGTTTTCCGTTCCAGCACTTCCCTACCTTCCACCTCCTCCTAAAATCGTCCCCATATCATTCCGGTATAAAGCTTGTATATGATTATTAATAACGATAGCCCTCTGTAATTTTCCACTTGCTCCTTTTTCCCCCTTCTTCCACATTGGCACAACTATCGCTATCCTCCACCGTTCTGGCAGCTCCCTTCTTCTCATCAATAACTCTTTCTGACTATATTTAAAGTTGCCAAAACAAAAACACATAATAAACAATTTCTCTGCAAATCATCAAAATTGGAATCAATTGAACTTTACGTTTTGCCTTGAGAAGTTATAAATTCTTGGGAGATAACACATGTGCATTTTTCAAATTGCGAAAGCTTGCATCGCACAATACCACACCAGCAATTACAGAGATCGCAATCTTTTGTTTGAAATGTTTACCGATGTTGCGAAAACCCGATGCCAAAGAAAAAGGTACTACAAATAGGACGCAATTTATATTGACCACTACAAAGTTGAATTAGAATCGGATTCTATTAAAAAAAAATTGAGGCTCATACAACACCGTTTCTCTGGCGAATTTAACATTCAAAAAATCGCCGAACTTTGAAGAAATTGTTCACTGTCCCGATGGTTGGCATCCGATGATCTTAAATGGCTGTAACAATCGCTAACGAGGAATATCACTTAATGAACATTTTGTTCTCTTGGAAACAAATGGAACGAAATGAATTCCATATGACATACCATTTGATGCAAAAATATTTCGAAGTTAATATTTTTCATTAAGAATACCATTTCACATATTTGAGCAGATGAGTTAAAATTTTGATATTTTCTGCTAGTTCATGATCTACTATTTTTTCGAGAGTGGGACGAATCGAATTCTTTATGGGATAAATATAAAAAAAACGATAGAGCAATAAACAGAATCATGCGTGAAATGTAAAAAATGACATTGATTCATAAATAAAAAAAATTGAAGCTACAAACAGTGGACCAGATTGCCTCGCGCCAAAAATATTTCGATACTAGTACATTACAATCATTACATTACAATCCCACGAAAAATATTTAAACCTTGAACCATATGGCCACTAACCTGGTCATCTAAACCAATAGACCATCATTCCAACATAAATTTTCAAAAGAGAGTTTATTGATGCGTTCATCGAAAAATGCACTAATTTAACATTTTATTTATTTCTTCTTTACGGCGAGTATTTATGTACCTTGAGAGTATAACAAACAAGCGATTACGAAAATTACGTAGTAAAACGGTGAAATATACCAGAAATCTACCACCGCACGGACGTGTTAGGTTAATTTGGGAACTTTTCCGTTTACAAACGACAGCTTGGTTAGAATCCGTATACAAATACAACATTTCCACTGTAAATACGGAAGATGCATTGATTTTTACGCGTAATTTATGGTCTTCAGCGGGATTTTATTACCTAGTCTTTAGTTAAGTAAATTATTTTTAAAGCGCTGCGTTTCTTTAATCGACGTAAACGACGTATTTATTTAAGAAAAATGGTATAAAATATTTTTTGTTTATGTTGGCATAGCTTAAATGAATTATTATTGTTTCTGAAAAGTACGTTATTGATCAAATTATTAATTACAAAAATTTTAATGTAAAATTATTATCGATCGAAGTCATTAAAATCTGTTTTCACGTACTTTCAGAACTTGCTGTGAACATGTTCTAGGTGACTCCAATATCTCCTCCCTGGTATTTATGTTACTGATTTTTTATTACGTATTTGGATTATTATTATTATATGATGACCACAATAAACAAATTAAGTAAAAAACTGCTATCGATAGGCATTACGATTTATTTATGCGGGAGATCGAGACATGCACTTCGATGAAAATAGTTCTTCAGAGTTTCTTAGCGCTCGTTGCATAAAAGAGCAACACGTTGATGAGATTTTTAATCCATCCTGACCAGGATTATGTGGACGCAGTCAGTAACACGTAGATAAATTTCCAATCCGCCGAACGGCCGCATAAATCAAAACGAACGAGCGCGGTCACAAATTAGTATAAACATCCCATCATAATTTTCGAAGAGCGCGGCGTAAACGGCTAATTTGATAAACAGTAATTGCCCACGCATTTGTCGCCGTAATTAATTGGCTTCGGCTGAATCTGGTGAAGATCCAATTTTGCAGTTTTAATCGTTTATTATCGAGTTTCGCCGCGATACACTGTGGCGGGTGATTTGCTTCCGCGGATGAGTTACCGCCGCCATTATCCAACCTCGTAAACGTCAACTTGTTGAAATTGGGGCATAAAATTTCTTCAAAAACTGCGTTTGCGTTTCGTTTCGCTGGATGCGCCGTATTCGTAATTGTGCATTAAATATGGCGTAGTAAATGCACGGCTCGGTGGATTTATTATTTCGACTTTCGACTCTGATAACTGGCGCGGTCGCCGAACACATCAAACCGCGGACGGGTTAACGCACCATGAAAAACATTAACGATAAAGTTGTCCTCGCCAAACAATATTTACGTTTTTTTTTTTTTGATTCTTACTTCATCATTAATTTAATACAAATTTACGACAAAATTACCCTTATATTTTCCTGTTTTTGTTTCGTTTAGTTTTGTGTGTCTTTTTGTTTCAATCTTTCTGGTTTGGGACAGTCAGGAGAAATGTACAAATAAATGTAATACAGGTGCACCTTGAAACTTTAAATTTTAAATTAAAATTCAGCTAAAATATATCTTCAAAAAATTCACATCATAATTCACTCCATGGAGAAAAGGTGTATAAACGAAGATTAAGTACGTACAGACCTTCAAGAAACACATTGGGTTGCGAGCAACTCAGTGAATCAATTGTTGTTAAAAATATGGAAATGAGTCACAATTTACCCCAGGTGCTAGCGAGTGAAAAATAATTACAAGTTTAAATGGCCAGACACAAGAAATTATTTGGAACAAGTAAATGCTGTTGAAAGAGTTAAAAATTAATTATATTATCTATATTGTAATAATTAAGGAAAGTAAGGTATCATTTATTATTTAATGCAATTCAAATTGTATCAATAAAAATATATAGTAATACTATCAACAACACAAAGCTCAACTGTAAATCATTTTATATAAATATTATTAATAATTCTCCATTTAATACTAGGAGCTAAAATTTAAACAATTTAAAGCAAACTAATTTACGACGTTCATTTGGACAACCGTGCCAAGGAATGACCAATGGCAAGATATAAACCAACACCAAATGCACACATCAATCATACTTAACAGCTCTACATGTAGGATCACATAGGCACCCAGATATGAAACGCGTAAAAATATTGCGTTGGTTAACTACATTAATACATAGTAAAGTGCTACATTTTCCATACATCAATGGAAGCGCGACAGCAATTAATTGAATTAAGAAAACAATTTCGGTAAGTTATCCAGAATCGGTGAACCAAGGATTAATTAATTCATAATAAGAACATTGTTTGAAGATAAAACGAGCAATTTAAAACAAAGTAATTTACGACGTTCGTTTGGAAAACCAAGCAATAACAATTGGCAAAGTATAAACCTATGCCAAATGCACGTATCAATCATTCTTGACGGCTCTATTATTGGTCCACATGCAGGAGCATATATCCATCCAGCTGCGACCAATAAAACGTATAAGAATATTGCTTTGGTTAATTACATTAATATAGAAAGACGTGATACAATTACAACCCAACCCAACCCAATAAACATTACTGGATTACCCTTTACTCGTAAAACTTGGCCAATGAGTTTTACACACATTTTATAAGCGAAAAGCTGTTTCACAAAGTATGATAGAGAAGGTGTAGCTGGTCCCCCCATCCGCCACCCATCCACCAATAAAAGAAATAAAAGCAATGTGCAAACACAACACCCTATTACTTTCTAACATATGTTACTATAGTAACCAAACAATTAATGTTGTAATTGATAATAAAATAATAATGATCACTATATTGGTATCAATAATGCATTAGACAGCCATAAAAGCCAATCAAGTGAGCTGAATTTGCAAAAATAATTTCGTTTGGAATCTTGGGCGGTCGTTTCGTTCTTCTCATGAACTGCGCATCGTCGAGGAGCTTATAATCAACCGATCACTTAACAACAGTCAAAGGGTTGGGTTGGGTTGGATAGGGTTAGACACATGTATTTGGTATCAAAACCCTCATTATGATTTCTAATTGACTTGGGTGTATTTATCTTCGGTAATTTCAGTCTAATATTTCTAACTAAAAAAATTTAACATTGATCGATTTATTTAATAAATTTTCTTCAAAGCCTTGAGCTAACACATACTTCTAGCTCTTGTAGTCATGATCTTATTACACCTATCGAACTTTTCTTATGCAGAGTCATTGTGTCACGAAAATTATCGAATTTCGGCAAATGACACGTCGCAAAAAAAACAATTTAAGTTTTAAATTGGTTTCAAAGCTTTAAAAATAAAACCAACAAACAAAGTAATCATCGCACCATGCAATGACAATTGATCACGATCTGTTGTTAGTCACATATGCACCCAGCTGTGGCCAATAAGACACGAAAGTATCGGTTAACTATATTACACCACACTAGATTAATACATTTACCACACATCGATGGAAACATGATGACAATCAATTGTACTGAGAAAACAGCACATAATTTCGACAAGTGGAAAAATTATGATCAGAAAGCAAAAGCGATGAATTAAGGAATAATTAATTCATAGTAAGAACATTGTCTGAAGATGTCCAAAGAGGTCTAAAACGAACAAGTTTTAGAAATATTTTATTATACTCAGTTACTTCAAATACCATAAAATTAATTTAAATTTAAATTAAAGTAATTTACGACTTCGCTTGAAAAATATATAACCTATGCCAAGTGCACGTATCAATCATTCTTGACAGCTCTATTGTTCGTCGACATACAGGAGCATATATCCTTTCAGCATTGACCAATGAAACACATACGAATTACGTTGGTTATCTACATTAATATAGAGTGACTGGATTCAATTAGATCATAGTTAAGTACGTCATAGTTTAAGGCGAACAACTGCAATCTTAGCAAAATTCTATGATGCCCAATTTCATATAAAATAACCTTTACAGAACATTACTAAAATTAATTATTATTTCCTGCATTACTATCACAGATCTGTCATTTGAGTAACAACAAAATGTATCTACGAGCACTTTGCGAAAATCAAAAAATCGAAACTTTCTGATTTTTTTTCTTATTTTCTATTCGAAAATCGACAATTTGAGCGCCACAAAGTTTTACATCGTGTGCAAAATCTGCCTTATAGTGTTCAAACCAAAACAGTGTTTTTTCTTAATTTGTATGTAACTAAACTAAATTTTACTTAGTTAGGTTGGGTTGGGTTGTCGTTCTTCCAGTTGGGTTCTAAATTACATTTCCATTGTTTTCCTGCGTAACTTTTCACTCACACCTACCCGAGCGTTTTCGCAGTCCATTTCCATTTTCATTCCTTGTGCGCAGTTCGTTTCCCGGCGGAAACTGTCAGTTTGTTTAGGACAGGCTCACTCAGTAATTTTCAGTCGTAAATATTAGTCAAAGTTTTCCAAGTTGTTTATTTTGCAATGCGTTTTGTAATGTGGCTACGCGTCCTTTGGTGATCATTTCATTCATGAGCTGTCATAATTTGTTGTAGTTTCCATTGATTCCATTTTTCTTCCTTCGTTTTTGGTTTATTTTGCTTTCGGCATTCGATTTTAATTTGTATTTGATTATCGGAATAGTTTTAGTTTGCGTTTGATCATAATTTTTCGCGAAAAGGCCTTTGAATTTTTTCTTGAAAAATTGGGGTACGTTTCAATACTTTTTTGAATTCCCAAATGAATTCAAAAAATTATACATACAATGACAACTAAACCCATAATCGATTTCTTTCAATTAACAATATACAAAATGGCAACTAAATATGGCGTGGATAGGGGTACGTTTCTACTTGATTACAATTCCTATTTTCGAAACTGTAATTATTTCATAACTCAAATCCGAGAGTTACGAAATAATTTCACCATTCAACGAAGAAAACAACATACTTAAATGCATTAAAATACTATAAGAATACAAAGCGTTAATCAAAGGTGGCACGAATTCTATTGAAGTGTAATATTTTCGAACTTATATGTGCGCGAATATAAATTCCAAACATTATACATTGTGATTGTAATTCACTGGGCGTTGTTTCAATAGAATTGGACCACCAATCAAATTTGAGAAATTAATCTCGTGGATAAATGTATGTTAAAAACCAGGACGTAAAACCTGTATTGATAACAACAGAGGAGGTGGCGTCACCAAAACGCAAAGCATTTAATATCGACGCACTTACAATTGTCCGAGTAACCAATTGACGGGAAAGCGTACGAGAAATTTGCGAGACTCTATGGGCACATTACGCATGCATTACTTTTGTAGGTCGATCATAATAAAATAGCAATGCGTTCTTACTAGTGTCAGTAGTGGTTGGTTTCATGGGTGATTCCTCGCGACCAACCCACTTATATCCTTGGATAAATGGACAAATAAAGCAAATCCGTAAACAAATACGAAACGTAATCTATTCCAAAAAATAATTGCGTGAAAGAACTCCGTCGACACATTTATCAATGTGAATACATAACACAATTTATCAATTTGACGCGCACTTAAAAATCAGCAGCATTGCTATAATAATCTATAATCGTAAATAAACACCGGCGATAGTTAAGTATATCAGGGCCAGAGACGGTATGTATATAGTTTACAAGAAATAAATATTTTCGCTAAAATACAACGAGATAAAATTTGGACCCAGTAATAGTCCGAAAATATTCGCACATACCGCTCGCGACTTCATAGTGTTAAATCGTTAAATCCTACCAAACAAACCGTGGAGAAAATTTATCCGATGTATTACTTATTTTAGTACAATATTTTCAATTTTGTGCAATTAAAAAACTCAGTTGGCCTAGCCATTGATTAGTTGTATAAAATCAAACAAAGTTCTAACATATTACGAACATCAGTTTTCCCATCTTAACATTAAACTTTGCGAAATAATAAATTGGTTTTTCGCGGCGATTTATTTTCGCGCAAACATCAAACAACGTCCGAGATTTTAATTAACCGGCACGGCACTTTTCTGACGACAATGTGTAACTGCAGACGTTTAATTTAAGTTCGCAAATTGGCGAACGGACGCCGCCCTGTTAATTTATTTACTTTGAGTTATGGGATTTTCCGGAGATCTAAATGAACATTTCGTTATTTATGCGTCTTGTTAATTCCTAACTGAGAAAAATTTCTTCCATTTGCGAACGATCGCCGTCCGTGCTTTTTACGCGCGACGCCGGTCGTCGTTAATTATGAACGCGCGGCGGCCGAAATCCTGGGCGAATGATCTAAATTAAAAGTTAAATTTTTATTGAAATTAGCATCAGTGACGTACAATGAAATTTTGATGGAAATACAAAAGAAAAACCCATGCTGAAGATCCCGTGAATTCAAAATTTATTTTCGAACCCAAAAGTCAAACACCTTCGATGAATAATCAAAGTAAATAACGCCGACACGAAAACTAGTCTTGGTCGTCCCTGGTTAGCAACGCAAAGCCCGATTGATTTAAAAACCTGACAAACTACACCCACAAAAATACTTTATGTTTCACATAAATTAATAAATGAAGTAACTTAATTAAATTATATGAACTCCTTTTATTACTACTCCAGTTTATTATTACCATTCACATCCACAATTTTTTTATTAAAGCTCTGAACGTATTTTGTAATATTTTGGGTACTTCATAACTTCAATTATCACAATTTATGAGGCATCTGTGCACTAGTATGTACATATTTATCGAGATGATAATAAATGGCACTACGTAATGACAAGTATAATTAGTGCAGTAAAAACAGGCAATCAACTAAAAAGTCATTCAATTTGCTATTACCAATAGAGCCGGTTTTCAAGTACCCACGGACGGAAAGCGATTCATATCCGTCGGATGAATTAATAGTAATAGCTTAGAGAAAATAGATTTATGTGATGCAGTCGGTAGCATCTGTATCATTTAAAAGCATATATGAGCGTAATTTTTCCATTGAGGACTCTCACCACGTAATTTATATTCAGCTGTCAAAACGGCCTGATCAATTACAACACGCGTAACAAATTAAACTTAGAATGACACACTTTTACGTTTAATTAAATTACCGTTGAAAATTCAAGTAACGTTTATTTATGACGTATACTTCAATTAATCGCGTTGATCACGCACTTTATTATTGAAGGAGCTTATGTTAATTAATCGTGTTCTCTTGGATGGTTTTTCGAGTTTTATTGCACTGTCAATATGGAAAACAATTTAAAAAAGAAATTGATTCTAATTTATTATTGTCATTATCGTTATTTTCTCCTACCATGAAAACATTTCAATAAGTTTAAGTCAATATTTTTCGATATTAAACGAAAAGCGAACACAATTTTCAATAACCGTGTGACATGGATCAGATCGAAAAGAACTCTATGTCAAAGCTGTTGAGGTTTTCATTGTATCGCGAATAGTTTTTCATTTACTTTTGATAATTGTTTTTTTTTTAATGAATGCTGAATACACTTAAAAATATTTCAATGGATAAAAAAATTACATTTTTTTACTTTAAGAGCAACATTTTACACAACTTATTAGCACAGAGCAACATAAAATGCCTTAAAATGTTTGCAGCACTAATAATATTTTTAGACACCTACATAAGAAAATAATTTACTTAGGGTCAAATGGCATATTTTTTCGTAAATCGTACTTTCGAAAAAAATGTAGATAAGTGAAACTGTTTCATGCACTGAAACATTTTTGAATCATTCGGCATTCATCTTAAAAAAGAATTTCAAATTTCAAACGTAATGAAAAACAATTGAAGAAACAATGAAAAGCTCAACAACTTTGGAATCGAGTTCTTTTGCATCTCATTCATGTGACACGATTATTGAAAATCGTGTTCGTTTTTTCGTTTAATATCGAAAAATACTGAACTTTCATGAAAACTTATTGAAATATATTCAGATGTCATAAAAAGCAGTTGAATTTATTGTCTATTACTTTTTCGCGGCATCTGAAAGTCAAATAACCGAAATAAACATTAACTTTTTGAGGAACGTTTTGTATGTTTCTCGATTGAGTTTCGATGTTTTCTCTTTCTGAAAAATGTGCAGTTAAAACTTGTGAGTGTTAATTTTTTTCAAAGCAATTCAGGGTCTACACTTTGTACGTTGTTTAAAGCTCATACTCAGCAAAAATTTTACAGATTCACCTCGCGATATATATGTGGAGAGTACTTATCCTTAATTTTAGGGAGGATTATCGAGATCTTAACAAAACTCGATCGATTTGCAAATATAATGTTGAGGAACGGCAAAGGTTGGTTGGATTTGATTGAAATCATAATTATAATCACTTTGTGTTCCCTCCAAACTCAATGCAACTAAATCTTTAGGCGAAAGAGTTTTTATACCCTATTAAACAATTGAGATTGTTGGCAATTTGAAAATCAATTTTAATCACCATCCTTTTCTTCACGTTTATTTTCTCCTAAGACTGTAGTTTGTTCAAATTGGCTGTTAGGGACACTAAAACAGAGAATTTTCTTGTGGCGCTAGTATATAACTGATTGTTATAATTCTCTTTGTCATCCTGCATATCAGGCCTTATTTGTTACTCATTTACGTCGTTTTATATTTTATTTATTTAGCAAGTCGAATAAATTGCTTTTTGCACCATCTATTTAGCCTGTCAAATCATCCACATCTTCTGTCGTGATTAATTTTGAATATTTGTCAAAATTGAGGACTGCAACAGTAATAATAATAATAATAATAATAATATACTTTTATTGACATCCTACTCCATTTACAATTTTATAATTAGAATTTGTCTTTCTATGTTTTACCACACCTTTTTCTGCCCTCTTCTCGCCTCCTCTTTATCTTCCCTAATAACTCTGATCCATCACCCTTCTCATAATTTCCTTTTCATCCCTGCTCCACCCCATTTCATCATTTCATATCTGCCTTTTCCAATGCCACGCAGTTCTTAAACTCTTCCCCTATTCAGTATTTATTTGTGATCTTTTCTTCCTCCACCGTTCTTCCTCCTGCGAGATATTTTGGTCTGTCTCCTTTTATACACCTGCAACGCCTTATACTCAACGTTATACTGTGGTCTTCCTATTTTCCGCCCCCTTTCTGTGCTTCCACTTGTTTCCACCTCTCTATCTCTCTCGACATTTTCTTCCTTCATACTCTTCCTTTCCACCTTCACCGTCATTCCCCTTTCTGGTACATTTTTATTCTTCCCTTTTCCCATTCTGATAGCCTCGTTCCAAGTGCCCTTTTCACCAGATTGCCCTATATCCTCTCTTTCACTTGCCTAACTATATAATCCGGTCCTTTTCAAGTATCCTCCTTAACACCCCATACTTCTTTCCCATACAACATTACGCACATGTTGCCTTTAAATCGACGAGCTTTGCGTGTTCTTTCCCCCCTTACTTGCCAATTCCCGTTCCACAATGTAATTCAGTACGTATACGTTGTCTCTTGTACCCCTTCCTGCCCTAAATCCAGCTTGTCCCTCCGGCAGTATCCCCGTGTCTTTCACTTCCTCCTCTACCATATCAATCCTGCACACATCTTGTATCCTATATCCCTCTGTAATTTTCAACACTGTATGTGTCTCTTTTCTTCTAGATTAGGACTACTATCGATGTCCTCCAGCTTCCAGGTAACTCCCCCCTTCATATACATATATCATTCACCCACTTTATCGTCTCTCTCCATAACTCCTCTGGTGCATGTAGCCATCCCTCAGTAAAAACAAACTAAATTTACTAGTCGTTGAAAAATTGGTTTTATTTCCGATGCAAATAAAACCAATTGTATTCATACGTACAACCCAGAATCAACTCACTTGCACGTAATTGTCTTTAAAGTACTCTAACCGGATTAGGTTGAGTTTAATTTAGCCTGTGCTGTTTATTTCCTGTTTTTTAATGATCAGGTCTGGGCTAAGATTAATTGGGCTGTGACATGATTTTTACCACTTTTTTTCCGACTAAATGGATGAATTAAAAGTAACTCAAATTGCTAGGTTATTGGAGAATTTGGCTCATGGCGGTTTGGTTGGAAATTATCGATACAAACATTGCCTCTTCAACGCTAATTCAACCCAACTGTGACATTTTTATTTCATATTAAGCAAGTGCTTCTACTCGAAAATAAATTTGATTTTTTCATCGAGTTTTTAGCTCCATGAAATGTTAAATTATTTGTTAACGCTTCTTAAACGACGAATTGGTTCGTATTAATTTAGCCACTTGTCCAATCTTTTTGTTGTGTGTACCAACACGAGATCGCAGAAACGTCACATTGTTTCAGTACAGCCGACCAATTAACTATTTCTAAATTATTTTCAACACTTAAACGTTGTTTGCGAATTTGGTGAATTTCTGTTGTACTTTTTTATTTAAAATACTCTGGTAGTAATTTGAATGTTTTTCTGCGTTCGGTAATTGAATGAGGCTGTGCATTAATTTTAATGCGTCGATAAGTCACGCTTCTTATCTCTGATTACATCACACGTATGATCTAATGTGGAATTTTCAACTCGGTTTGTCAACGCTTGATGACGTAACAGTTTTTGAACTATATTTTTAAGTTTATTGACAGCACATCGCTCCAATTTGGTAGCTTGAACTCCAACCTCGCAATTTTCATTAACCAAGTTTCGTTTCGTAGATATCCATTATTTTTAAATATTACTATTTTTTAAGAAACTCGTTTTCCTATATTACCGAAATCAAGAATAATGATGTGTTTTAACCCTAGCATAAAATGCAAGTCTATGGACTTTTTTCTTGTCAATTGGAAGTTTAGACTTGAGGACAAATTAAACCATCAGACGTAGAAAATGTTAATAATAAAACTAATAATGATCGGATACGACTTGCATCAAATTAAAATTGCAGGCAAACATGCAATAGTAATTTATGAAGTGGCAAAATGTACTGGTTTTTATCACGAGGTGAAAAACACGTCGAGTGCCGAGTCACATTTTGCTACGTGTTTTAAACAAGATGTTTTTCTAATTGAGATAAAATTAATGAATAACAAGTACTTCGCGGTTACCTTGCAATCAATGTCAAAATGTTGGCACCTATATCGAG
The DNA here is from genome assembly GCA_959613385.1 of Geotrupes spiniger. Classification (NCBI taxonomy): domain Eukaryota; kingdom Metazoa; phylum Arthropoda; class Insecta; order Coleoptera; family Geotrupidae; genus Geotrupes; species Geotrupes spiniger. Next base: position 9,824,297 of record OY390735.1, on the reverse strand, counting down.
TTGGAAAAATTGAAACCATGATTTAAAACACTGTAAGTTTTTACAAGACTTGTAACTACACGTCCCACACTATGAAACGTGAATTTTACAGATAACGTGAAAGACAATCGTACATTTAAAAGTCAATATTGTATGATAGTATTTACATACCTGTGACAATAACGACAAGTGGTATCAAACATAAAATTATAATAATAATGCACTGCAGGATGTTTCAATAATAATTGCACAGCTTAAAACTAAAGTCATGATTAAAGTTGTTTGCTAGGTGGCCATATCGGCTTTTCATTTTCTTTTCAAAGAATTGGCACCCTTGCCAATTCTTTGAAAGTATGAGATGTTGTCTAAATTAATTAATAACAAAATAATAGTCCGGAGTTCATTCACTTTTATTGTGACCAATGTATGATACGTCGTGTTATAAAACTCATTAAAAATATCATAATAAGTGTTTTAATTGCTTATTTTAATGGATATGGAGCCTACTTCATAAGAAAGCAGTTCTGAATCTGGCAAACTTATGTAAATTCATTGTTTTTCTAACCACAAAAAATTAATTACAGTTTTGGTTTCTATTTCTCATTTTATATTGTGTTTCAAGTGTTATACTCTTGTGTTGTACAATTCTTCCAGATACAGAAACAGTCAACGACGAAAATGTTAACAAAGATACCAGCCAATTCTTCAACCTGAACCTGGACCATCTTGATCTAGAAAACGGCCACTCAACAAAGAAAATTGTGCCGTACATAAAAGGAATTTATCGCTTCACAGTGGAAAAGAATATTTGACTAAAACGGGTGTAAGGAAATATGACAAAAAATCAAAAACGTTGATTGTGGGTGTCCTAAAAAATATATTACATTATTTGCAGAAAATGAAAGAAGCAAAATATTTAACTCATTCTGCAATTTAAAAGATTTCAATTAGCGGAATTCAAATCTTTGTGCTTTGGTGCAAAAAAAACAGTTAATAGAAAACGGCGAAAAGATCGGTCTCGTGCACGAAAAAACGTGTCGTTTAAATATTTCATAAAGTTATCAAGACAAAATTAATGTATCAGAAATACTTTCTGATGACATTTCAAATTGGTGGAAGATTATATCGGTGCCTCCCGAAATATGATGTTTCTCAATATAAGGGCAAACGTGGCACTAGTTCACGAAAACTTGATGATTCTGATATTGTTGCCCATATGCATATCAAAATCATTGTACACGAAAGAGTAATCCTAATAGAAAATATTTAAATCGTGGGTTAACCATTCGTAAGATATACCCTATGTATTATGTTAAAGTATTCAACGTTAAGTTTAATCTCCATTTTAAGACACCACGACAAGACACTTGCAAAACTTGTGAGGACTTAAATTTGCAAATGCAATAAGCCGATGATGAAAACGTCAAGAAGGACTTTGAGGCCCAAAGAGAACTTCATCACGAAAATAAAATTGGGCAAGAGAAAATCTTCAGAATGACTCGAAAAAGTTGAAGCATACATACTAACTTTTCATCTGCAGAAAGTTTTTTCTTACCCAAAATTAGCTACTTCAGTGACATACTATAAAATAAATCTTTATACAATCTGGGAATACATTGCTTTGATTATAAGATAGTATACATGTCTAGGACGATGCTGAAAGTGGAAGAAATTCTCGAGACAGCAGCAATTCTGATTAAGTACTTAAAAACTCATGCAGCTTTAAAAAAGCATGTCACTATATATTCCAATTCTTGCAGTGGACAAAACGAAATATCAAGACAACTCTTCCTCTTATGAAACTTGTGCGAGATCTTGATACTCGTATTGTCACAATACTACAAATTTTGGTACGTGGACATTCTTATGTTCCCAATGAAGGAATTTGGAATAATACAGAGGGCTAGTTGGACAAATTTATGGCCCAGACGAATGGGTCGATATTATAAAAACAACCAAAACACAAAGAACCAAATTTTGTTGTGACCAAAATGAAAAAGTCGTCTTTTTGAGCACAGCTGCCTATTACAAGTACAAAAAACAACAACTTACGAATTTAATTGGCTGAATATTAGATTGCTGAGGTTTGAGAGAAATCATCCTTTACAATTTCAATTTAAAGAAATACTACTTGCAGACACGTTTCCATAATCAGATTTATGTAAAAAAAAATAAGGACGACAGGCTTGTACAATATTCGACCCACTCGATCCAGCAAGAAGACCAGTCACTAACGCAAGAAGAAGAAAGGTATGCTTGATCTGCTACCATACATTCCGCCATTTCCCACCATTGATATAAAAATCATCCCATAGATATTCACCCTCGTTCAAGTAGACGTGATGCTGGTGAGCTTTCATGTGATGACGAAATTACAGATAATTAAAACACAACATATTTATTACAAGTTATTCAAAAAAGTTTGAATTAATTTATTAAATTAGTTTTAGTATTAGTTTGTAAGTTACAACAAATTACAATACCTTTGATTTCTACTAAGCAATGAAAAACACTGAAGGAATATTTGTATTATTTTGCAAAAGCTCGTTATTTCAAAAATTTCATTACAAGGAGCTAATTCACTTTTACAATGAACAACACTAAACCCAACCCATCATATCACAACAAAACCCATCCAAACTGTTTTCACTGTTTTCCAAGCCTACCTTCTAGTTCTAATCATAGAGTGGTCTGCAATCTAAGTCTACTAATACTATAAACAAACGAGCTTTTGCACATAATCGTGTCAAATACCATTCTCCTGTCTCCTTTTCCGGTCATTATCATTCATCATCGACGTCGACTTCACAATCCTACGAGATTTTCACTAATCCTATCTCTTTTAATATACTCTTATGCTTCTGGAATTTTCATCACGACCTGAACGAACGCCTAATTTCAAGTAAATAATGTTTGGGAAATAAATCTTTGGCATATTTCGTTCAAATACCAATAAATGCGATTTAGGTTTTCACCTCAAAATAAAACAGAACCTTTATGTCCCCAACCAACTATTTCAAAGAGATTTAGTTATTTCGTGGTATTTTGTAATAATCTCAATTCAGTGTGTAAGATAAAAGAACATAGGGATAACGGTCATTGGTAGGAATAAAAATCGATGTTTTTGCAAATAAAGTTGACTCATATGAGCAAGGTAAAGATAAATTTTGTGTACGTTCTTAAAATAAAACATAATTACATCCAGGTACTACGTTCTTACGAAAATGTTACACTTTAAATTTTACGTTTAATGTTTATTGTTTATCTATTCAGCAAAGCAAAGCCACCGTCATTTCAGCTAGAACCGCATATTCAAACGAAAAGTTTGCGAATTGTTTTAATAAACATTCTAAACAATGTAAACAATTTGTTGATAACTGCTGAAGCATAAATAGATGTCAACATATGAACCCTAAAATAGTATTCACACAAAAAATAGCCATTAATGTAACAACTATGTCACACCAAACTGTTCACCATAAATATAACTACCCTAGGGAATTCATCGGTATCTTACCCAGTTTCGGATTAAAAGTTGTATTTATGTTAATAACATTGTACTGCACTGTTTCATTGAAGATACGCTTATGGTCGACAATACGTATTATGTTCCATTCTTATTAAATAATAAAGATGCATATGTATGCAGTGTGTGAATAGATCCTATAACTTTGCAACAGATTCCTTGTTTCGTCTACTGTTCCTCTGTATTATATGTTACCTCGGTAACTATAAGCAAATTATTACCAATTCATTATGAAATTGTAACAATGCGCAAGTAAATCGAAGCCCCTACTTTTATTTAACAAAAATCTGTAATATCAGGGCAAAGATTGCTTCAATTTTGAAGCAACAAATGTTAGATTCATTAAAAGTAATAATTTCCATGCAATACATATTTAATAACTTACAATCTTTCTGTGTCGGCGGGTATGTTCCGTGGAATCTGCGCCAGCCCTCGGTGCGAACAGTCAACCGTCGTTCCAGAGCATACACAGTACCTAGGACACCTTCCCATCGACGAAACTGAATAACCGACGTCGTTACCGGGTTCGGCAGCACCCCAACCACAAACCACTAACACTCCAACAAATCCGAACGCCACAGCGGCCCGCATGACGACCACCGCGTGTATTTTCCGCAAAAAGGGAAAACGACTGTTTGTTTCGGCGCGAATTTTCGGTGGGATTTCAGTTCCGCACTTTATTTTAATTGGAATTCTGCGAGACCGCCGGGCTCCAATTATATCGAATGTTTGTCGCCGGTGCCGTCGTCGTCGCGGAACGATGGAGGAAAGAAGACCTGAAAAGAAACGAGAAAACGTTAATTGAATGAAACGAAGGAATATTTCCACCCAACCGTTCCGAGAACATCGCAGGTAATCGCTCACACGATTGCTCATTAGGCGTTTCGTTATTAATTTAAGCAAAAATCGAAATTGACTTTTAATGGCTGGAAGTTTCGTAAACGAAATAACTCATTAAACGTGTTATTTAGGTGTCCGCGTTGAACGTCGAACATTCCGAAATAATTAACTTATCAAAGTTTGGAGGATTCGCCGCACACGGTGAGCGTCGAACGTGCATTGGAAATTAACGATGAATTCGTTTGTAAATTAGTTCAAATACTTTTAATTGATCAATTTTGCTGGTATTTAATTATTTTTTAGTTCTTTCGTAACGTTCTTTAAAAGGGTAAAGTTCTCGTTGGCGATAACATTTTAGCACCTAAAGTGTCCCGCGTGACATATTGTACGGCGCAAAATAATACACATAAAAAACTTATAAAAGTGTATCTTATAAATTTTAAAGAAAACATCGGACGGAGAATTTGTAACAGTCAGCAGGCTGGATGGAAAAGGCTCCTGGGAACGGTCCTTTATAAAAAGGCGGCGATGCCAAGAGTTCCCGAAGGTAGGAAGTAATACGTGTAGAGCAATAAGGGCGTTCAAGAATTTATATAAACATATAAAACGACGAGGCATTCACCAGTCAATCGATTCCAATATACCTTCTCAATCCATTCGCCTTCTGTAAGCGCCTCGGGGCCGTCTTAGCGTCAAAAGACAGTGGATTTCAAACTGTTCCCTTTGCGCTTTATGGGGTAAATACAAACGGAATTTATAATACATAAAAACAACACTTCATTGTACCCATAATTAATTATGCTCTTTCTATGTGCAGATACAAACTGTTAATTAATCTACAACAACAAAAAGTAGCAGAAAATTTGCTATAAATAAAATTGCAGTATAAATTATAATTTGATATTTCAAAGAAAACATACTGAAGACTGAAACTTTACTCCTGAAGATAATAACACCCAGCTAAATAATGCGATATCTGAATTACAACATTAAAATATTAAAATTAGTCATCATCAGCATCATTCAAGGATTCACATTCACAAAGCCTGAAACCTGAGAACGATCCTCCTAAGAGGAAATTAAATAACGCGCCGCATAAACATTTTACTCATTAAGAAATTAATTGGTAAGAATTTATTGGGTGATTGCTAAGTTGTCTTATAACTTCGTGTATGTTACACGTGAAGGAGTAATTACTAGTAGAGGTGGGCAGATAGAATGCAGAATCGTTGCTGTTATTGCTATTGCTGTTGTAGTTGATGTTGTTGCGGTTGTTGTTATTATTAGATGCAAGGGGGATCTCGTTGAGAATGGTTATATGCGAGATTCCTAGCTATATACTTCTGTCAGGGTTGCATTAGGGCATGCGATACAATTCAATGAATTGTTGGTACGTGGGTTGCGAACGTCTTGTGTGCGCAGATACAGACGTACATTCTTATTGACGTTACGTACTGACGTTTAGGTGTATACGTAAACCACGGATGAAGAAGCAATGGAGACGCGGATAAAGAACGTGCAGGAACGACCCGAAGAGTGCTTAAGCAATGGTGCTGGAGGCACCCGGTACGTTAATACCAACTACGGTTGGTATTCATCATCACTAATTAGTTTGTCTTTTTATGTCGTTTGCTGTATAATATAGTTACTCGAACGCAGGCCCATGTGATGGCATCATCTATCGGCCTGTAGACCTCCTTCGTGAAGGCAGGAGTTTGATAACGTAAACAAATACTTGAATTGCGCGGGGCATATGAAGGGGAATTCAATTTATTTAACTATTTTATTTCGTAGATTTTTATACATTTTAGTTTGGATTGGATTGGGTCTAGTTAGGTTGGGTTCAATATCAAATTGCCAAAACGAGCAAAATGTTTGCAACAGCAAATATATCAAACTTGGTCAATGTTTTTTGAAAAATTTAATTTTTGCATAATAGAAATGTGTGTTCCCTTTGAACAATTTTGTCAATTTTGCAATGTAATTTTTTCATGCATTGGATAATTTTGTGCTTCTGTGAATTTTTGCGAGCATTTTTATTTTTATTTTATAACTCATTTTAAATTTTATAGTTGCAACGATTTTGAAAATCTTGAATTTTAAAGTTTATTATAATGGTCTAAGTTTGTCACTTTCAGTTTAATTTTTTTCAGTTCGACCCTTTTGTGCATTTTGACTTGACTGTCAAAATCCTTTCATTATTTCGCTCGTAAACGTTTCAACCTTCTTGACCTTTTTCGTAATATCAATTTTTTACTCATTTTTATATCAATGAAAATTATATAAATCTTAGTTTGGGTGGAGTTGGGGCGGGTTGAGTTAGGTTTCATGTTAGAACTATTTTGAGAGAAATGTTTTGACTAGTTTCGTTTGTATTTATGTTTATTGGATATTTATTAGAGAAATGAAGTTTTTTGCATTTCAGAAGTTTAGAGAAGTTTTGATTAATTTTTGCATGGCATGCAACTTTAGAATAATTTAGAATTATTTTTTTTTGTACCTTGAATATTTTGATAAATTTGGCAATTTTGTAATTTACATAGTCTTCTGAAAATTGATATTTATTACGTTTTTTTAAATTCAATAATTTTTCATATTTTGACATTATTCAATTTTTGACGACGTACGTAATTGTGTCATTTACTAAATGTAGCATTTTTGCATTTCTATAAATTATGATACAATTTGACTATTATTGTCAAACTTAAAAAATTGACAACATTTTATAAAATATATAGATAGACATTTTTTTTAAAGAATCATAAATGAAACCCAACCCAACCCAACCCGAATACCAGGAATTTAAAAGATTCAAAAATTTAAAAAAATTGTTCAAATTCAACCCAAGCAATCCAAACTAAAAGGTATACGTTACATAATAGCAAAATGTTGCTAAAAATCGACATACAAAATAGAAAATTTTGCATATCTGAAATTTGTGATAAATATTTTGAAAATGACAAAAAAATTGCAAAACACATAAATTAAAAAACTTTAAAATGAACCCAAACGAAAGTAAAATGCATAAAATTTGTATGGATAGAAACGTACTCAGAAATGTCAATACACAAAAATTATCCAAAATATCGAAAATTGAATAAATTCGACGAATACTTTGTCTAGTTCCGTGATATAATTCTTTGTTACTAAAACTTTTTGAACTCGCTGTATTTTTGGCAGAAATTTAACAAATTTACGTACAGTAAAATCTTATTATCCGCCACTTTATATTGATAAGGTAAAATTTATAAATTGCTGCAATCTATGGGGTGCAAAGTAGTAGTAGTGGTTTCAAAATATTTTTTAAAAAATTATTGAACAATATTAAAATTACAAAATTTTAATATCAAGAGAGAACAATGCCCTTGACGCCTAGGTGGTATTAATACTCAATTAATGCTATCTATACATCAATCAGTGTGGGTGTATTTGACGTCTAGGTGACGTTAATAGACTTACATAGGCGTTTGTCATTCATATTTGTAGGATTTTATGGTCTGATAGGCACGTAAGAGCGAAAGGTCTATCAACATCCTGAAATTTATTTTCATCAAGAAAGGTTTTTTATATATACAACCTTCTATCTTCTGACAAGTTGATTATTGATTAAAATAATCAAGTGATTAAAAAATCTCCACCTTTCGTATATAACTTCAGGTTAAGCCAAAGTTTAATAGAATGTTTCCTATTCTGAACCTATTTCACTGAATAGTCATTTTCCTACTGCTCCTTTTCTTTGTGGTGGGAATCGTAATAATGTAACAGCTAACTATGGCCCACATGGGTTGGGTTGGGTTGGGTTGGGTTGGATTTTGTTTGGATTGAATTGGGTTGGGTTGGATTGGATTTTGTTTGGATCGTATTGGGTTGGGTTGGATTGGATTTTTTTTTGTATTGAATTGGGTTGGGTTAGATTGTATTTTGTTTGGATTGAATTGAATTGCGATCGCAACCTGTAACATTAGTCGTATCCAGGTTTCACAGTTTAAAAAAACTCACCACATAAGACCACCTGTGTTTGGCATGATTTAGCCCATTGGTGGTAGCGAGAATTAATCGTCGGTTGTGTTCCTTGGCAAAATTGTAGCTCGAGATACAAGTTCACTTTGAGAATAGGGATAACCATAAAGTGACTCGAAATCACTTCTTACAACCATTAGAATTGCAGCTAGGTAAATCCTTCAATGAATTTAGTCCGTTTGATTTTTTTTTAAATTAGCCTTGATATCATGTCAATAGGTAATACTCCAGGATTCTCGAGTAAGTTTCCTCTACTTTCTTGTAATTCCTGTTTTATCTCTGGCAGTAAAAGTATGCAAGTACATGTTGTGAATGTACCATCGATTACCAAGAAAATTAAGGGAGTTTCCGAGTATTGTTTGTTTGTTTTGAATTAATTAATTTTAATTTCATTTGTAAACCCATCTATTCAAAATTTTCAGGTGTTTGTTTCTTTCATTTTGTTCATTCAATAGCAGAACAAGGAAACATATTTTGTTGTTATATTCTAATTAGTGTTGTTGGATCATTTAATATTTTCTTTTGCATTGAGAAGATTTTACAAGGTTTTTTCTTTCATATCAGCTTTCGATACCAATGATACTCCTCTTAAGTTCCTTCGACTTTGATTTATGTCATTTCAATTTGTATTTTTGGTCAATTCCATTCTTGCATTTAACTGTTTTTCATTGATCGTCGAAAAAACCCGAAAGGAGCAAATTGAATTTTTACTTACGTTGGGAATAAATTTAATACGAAAAACCATATAAACATCCGAAAGTGGATTTACACGTTAGTTTACTTAAGTGCAATCGCTGGAATTTCCAACAATGAACTTGTTTTGGCGTCGCACAAACGATGCGAAACGTAACGCTGTCCAAATAAAAAATACATCGAAAGAACCTCCGGTTATAGACTTGCAGCTTTTCAGAAGACACTTTCGGAGGAGCGCTTTCCATCCCAAACGCACATAACCTCCGGCCGAACAATAACAAGCTAACAGAGCGGGAATCCATCATTTGAATGTCTTTCGAGAATGGCCCCGGGCGATGGCAAATATCCGTCGCACATCTTGGCTCCTAGGCGAGGGTCAACAGCACGTAAAATGCTGTACATATTTCGTAAAAATGAAATCCCATTGTGTGGAAGGAAACGAATTACATGTCCGCGAAATAATGCATCCAGCGGATTACGTAACTGTTGCGGCTGAGTTAACGGTTACGAAAATAATAACGAAATAATTAGCGTGACCCGTTCCTCAATAACGGGTTAAGGATTTAATGATATGAAGTCAAATAATGGGTTTTATAATTAATTAATTTAATTACATTTCGAAGAAACAAAGATGAAGATTAAAATTTAAAAAATCCAAAATAAAAATGCCAAACAAACACAAGAATCCTTATAAATATCCAAATGATAAACGAAAATGCAATAATAATGGAATAGAAATAACATTAATCAAATGAAAATAACATTCATCAATTGTAATTTATTCAAAGGCAATTAAAATATTCGTCGTGATTTGGTATAATTGAAAATGATGAAAACAAAAATTCCTATTAGATCAAGAATGTTACACATTTAAACACACACGGAGTTATAATGGATACCTTCCCATACCTTGCGCGATAGTTACATAACCAACGTGTACATGTAAATAAATAATTCAAACAATTATAAGTAATTAATTGCCAATAAAAATGTCTGCATAAACATCAAGCAATTACGAGTTTTATCATTATTTTTTTACATAACTGACATAATTGCTGTTTACATAAGTAAGTACTTAATTATTATTTATAAAATGTTAATTAATGCGTTGATCATTTTAAATCAGTTGTTAATAGCAAATGTAGCCACATTTTTTTTATTTATAACTGAAAAAAATTTGATATTTAAAATATTTCTAAAATTTTATTTATTTAAGAAAATAATCAAGCTCTACAAATCTAAGCATCAATAACGTCGTTTCATGTAAATTTTTCAGTAAATCTAATATTAATTTTCGATGGTTAAAATAGGGTTCGAACCCATTGAATCAAATAGGGTTGGAACCTACATCAAGAACATTATAGGACTATAACTATTGAAACTATTTTTAAATATTTCGGCTCAGTTACTTCAAATTTATTGTCAGCCGACATACAATCAATTTTAATTAAAGGACAATATTTGTGTTTACTTTCACTTAAAATGTCATGATTGGTGACTTTATTTTTGTTTGATATATATATTTGTTACTGAAATATTTTCTGAGTATTCAAACTACTAATAATAATTATGAAATTTACATAATTATTGCCCGCTTTGAAGCTACCTTTTATTTTTATTAAACACGCCAATCGTTTTTTTTTTTTGTACCCTTTTTAATTCACGTCTATCAAGCTGCGAGTTTCGTGAATTAAGGCAATTAAATTATCTCCAGTTATGACCGTTACCAACTTTTTCACGATTTTCATTTTATATTTTAATATTTCATAGCAATTCCATTTATACAGTAATTCTGCTGTGATTTGGGTTGCAACGTCTTTGTAACTTGTAAGAGCAGTGCGGTATTGGATAGGACTAGGTTCAAGTAAATTCAACTCTGTTCTGATAGTTAGAAGAGTTATGTATATTGTTCAGTGTATTGAAAGCGCTAAAACCTTGAGTTCGGGTTCAAACCATTTTAATGAATTTTATGCGACTGGTTCATTACTTTATACAACTGAGTACGGTTTCGGTTCAGAAAACAATTTATATTACTAATCACAGAAAAAAAACATGGTTTGGATTCGTACTTCAACATTTTAATTTAGTATTCGATTCCAACTTGATTAGGGTTGAGTTGAGTTGAGTTGGGTTGGGTTGGGTTTTGTTGGGTTCGGTTGGGTGGGGTGGGGGTTGGGTTGGGTTCAGTTGAGTTGGATTGGGTTGAAAGATAAAATTAAATATTACCTTGAATAATAGTGGAAAGCTCTACAAATAAGCTTTCAAAAAGTTCAACGACTAAAACTTATTCATCAATTTGAATTACAATGGAAAGTGGGGCTTTGGCAATCGTTACTTTAAAAATATCTGTATGATAAGTTTAATATGCTGCCTTGAGTAGGACTAAACTTCACAGCATTAAAGACATAGTTTCTAGAATTCCATTTAACTCACTGAAAATAACATCTTACGAGATGAGCTTCGTACATTACGTTGTATATGAGTCGAAAGAACACGTGAAGATATAAACTGGATATTAAATAAATTTCAAATATTGACTAAAATGTTTAATATATTACCTTGAATCATTTAAATCGCTAATGTAAAAATGTCTATAAAATAAGGTTCGTATATTATGTCCAAATTGAGTGAAAATAAGAGGAAAAAATTGCCTTCGATAAGAGTGCGAGTTAGTTTCAAAATTGTTGTTTCAAAAATTGTATCACCATCTGAAACTTATTTATTAATTTCAGAGTGAAAAGCGAAGTTTTGAAGTCGTTATTTTAAAAATATCTATATAATACGTTTATTATGTTCCCATGAATTAAATGCAATCAAAGTAAAAAGCGCAGGTTTGGCAGTCGTTATTTTTAAAATTATATTATGTTGCCATGAATAAGAGTAAAATTCTCGGAGAATTACAAGAGTGATTTCTAGAATTTATGTTGCGTATAACATATCCTTAAATTCTTAAAAATAACAGCTTAACAGTAAATAATTTCGATATAACTATAAGATAACCTCCATACATTGCCTTGAATAAGTGCAGAGACGATGCTGTTATTAACAAAATTTTAAATATTGACTAACATCACAGAAAAATGAAGCTTTTCTGTAGCTGATTCCAATAAATCTATAAAAATAAGTGCATTGCCTAAGATAAATAAAAGATCCATTTCACAGTTGAACTTCCAAAAAGATAGGTTAAAATGAAACATATTTATTGACCAAAAATTAAAGTGAAATATACAGCTCCACAGTCGCTGATGTAATAAAAAATAAAATAAGGGCATTGAATAAGATAAGAGTGAAAATCGCAAACAAAAAAGCTCATACATTGCTGTACATCAGAGCAAAAATGGCATTTGTAAGTCGTTGATTTAAAAACATGTATCAAAATAAAATTCATATCTTGCCTTGATGCTAAAAAGTGCAATAATATAATAAAAATGTCGAACATTGTTATTGAATAAAATGCATTTGTCATGGGTTAAATCACAACGAACCAAGCATCTTGCACGAAGCGCTGGCAAATTTTTATGCAAAGGCTTTACAATCGTACTTTCAAGTATTGATATTAAATAAAATTCTTCAATTCGCTTACATCAAAGAAAACAGCGCAGCTTGACTGTCGCTTCTTTAAAAAGTTCCACGAAATAAGGATCATGCATTGCGTTAAATACAAGTGAAAAGCTCAACATAACAATTGAGCTTTTTAAATTGCCATTAAATATATTTATATGTTCTTGGGTCGACATAAATAAATATTTTACAATTGCCATAAACGCAAACAAATTAAAATCTTCAATCTAATAGATAATAACAATGTGAAAAGTGGATAAAAATCAATTGCAAAAAAAGCAGATTTTCAAAAAGTTTGTCAAAAACGTTTTATACAAATTTGCACAATTGACTTAAACATTTTAGCTAAGATGCAAAAAATGAAAAATTGGCAGAATTAAGTTTCCCAAGTGCGAATAATTTTATGGAATCCACTCTAGATATAATTATACTGAAACAGAAAACGATAACTTCTTATTCATTTAAGGCGCAGGATAAATAAAGAACTAGAGGCTTGCTTCCCTTATTATAAACGTGATCAGGACACAAAAGGTTGGATGGTTAGGTCATTGCAAGAAGAACTGGTGAAACGGAGCGTCCAAAAGCAAGATGGCATGGTGACGTCAGGCAAGAGCAGTGAAATTGCAAAGATATGCTAAAAGTAAAGTTGAAATATAAAACCAAATTATCAGACTAAATGCAAACCCCAGTTAACTTTATATCCAAACCCAAATTAAAACTTAAGACTGAGCCCAGCCACATCATCAACCTCGAACTGAACTGTAGGACGTGTCAGAAGCAATTAACAAATATGTGAAGCTTTTGCGTGATTAACAAAAAAATCATATAATGTTAAAAATGAAAATGTTATCATCAGCTCATCAGTTCTGCGACGAACCTGTACATTGGATGGATCGCTCATATTCAGTTCGATGGCATCCAATGTGAAAAGTTCGTATAGGGAAAGATGTGAAGGGATTTGACTCCTTTTTTAATGAATCAATTGTCAATAATTTTTATTTTAAATCGAAAAATTGTTCTGGTTATAAAAAAAGTAATCACTTCGGGTTCAAAGAAAGTTATTTAAACAATAGTAACTTTTAAATCTTATCACAATCACCCGTCTACATAGAATTTTCATTTGAAAAGTCCTATATGTTGCTAACAATATTTTCAGGTTGAATTTATATTCAACGTCGTTAATGTGATTATTATTTAATTAATACACGTGTCCTAACATTTCCGAAGAACTCCAACAATATATATATATATATATATATATAGCAAATTGTTTATTTGCATTGAATTGGACGCTTTATTATTGTCTTATTTATTTTGCAGCTTTTTCAGACTGCATAATGCTTTTAAGATAAACAACTTTTGATTTTTTGATATTTATGACAATTTTGACGTTTTCCCTTTTATTTTTGGACACAATTTCATAATTTCGTCTTTACTGATATTTTAGGAATGTCAAAATGCAAAAAATTCAATAAATTGTATGCGGATATTCGTTTGACTAGTCATACAACTCTCAATCGTTTCACAAACTTTTATTTAGCTTTACAAGAATATGCCTTTGTCTCAATTTCCTTTCATCCAAATTAAAACGTCCAAGATCAAAAAAATCATCGCTAAAAAAACAAAAATTTGTAGTTAAAACTATGAACCTGGAATGCCTTACTAATTTCATATATTTCTTATATTATATAAATTAATTATTATAAATTAATCCAGTTTGGTAGTATTGTATCCTTTCACTCAGATCGATCTCATATTTTCACTCGAATTCAACGTAATTTTTTCACAGTCTCAATCGAATCTTCTTTTGCCAGTTTTTGGTTTAAACGATTTACTTTCGAATTCTTTACTTAAGCTCTCAACTTAATGGTTCCTCTAGCCATTGATTCCACGACTTCTTCAAATCAACTAGTCCATTCTTATCGTTACAGTCTTGAAAAAAATTTATTGCATTTATTATTACTTGTTTGACTTATTTAGTACAATGCTTAGGCCCTTTTATACAAATGAAAATAATATTTATTTTAAATGAACCAATTCAGTGACTGGCAAATAAATCAAATTTCGAGCTTTTATATAAAGTCCGGCTCGGTTTTGCGAGTGGAAACTATAAAAATATACAATTCACTCTAAAAAAATTCACAATATGTACAATTAAATTTCAATATGTACGTCGACGAGATAATTTGAGAATTCCATTCAACTGCAGCCCTGTTACGTGCGATAATATTTAAAAATTAAAAGTGCACAATATGTCAGGTTAGTGGAATTTTTTGTTGAACGATGTAGTAGAAAAAATTGTAAAGACAGTGGGTTAGAAATCACTAAAATCTAATGTTTTTTTTTTGTACTTGGTGATTATTTCTGAACTTTACGTAAAAATGATTGCTGGTGTAACAAGACATTTTTTGGATATTTTATTTACAAAATTGCCACTGCGTTATTATGTTTTAGCTATAAACAATAGGTAAAATCACAGATCGCGGTTTATAAAAATTCTACTATTTATTGCCTTGTCAAACGCACAAGTTGTCGACTTAAATATCTCCATAAAATAAAGTTCACACATTCGGACATTAACTTGGAATGGAAGTGAAAATCGCAGCTTTACAGCCACAATTTCTAAAATTCCTATGAAATATAACTCAATCATTCCCTTAAATCAAAGTAACGTATTAACTTTAATTAAGCAACAAAAAAATATATAAAATCATTAAAATATGGCTTAATGAAATATAATAAAATAAAATTCGAAAATATTTTATCAAAGCAAAAATATTAAAACATATTTGATGCAGAAACTATCTAAACGATAAATAATTTGCGAAGTCATGGAAATTTTATCAATGAATTTGCCAAATTAATTGGTGGATGGGTAATTAAAACTCGTTCAAATGAAATTATGAATTTAACATTTAACGTTATTAAGAATATACACGAAATGCAAATTTAATTAAAACGAATTTTGATATCTGTTGGATCATGACATAATATAATAATTTAATTTTTATAATTATATTTAGTGTATTTTTACTGCAAAAAGATCATCTATCCAATAATATCCCTAAAAATTGTTTAAATATACTTAACATTACATTTCACTAATTTCGATCTTTACCTATTGAACTGAATGTAATATAAAGTAAAAAGCATTACCAAAAAATTGATTGAAAATATTTACTAAAGCACAGTACACACGCACTTCTTGGAGTAGTTTTCAACTACAACAATCGATGTTTGTAAAACTTCTAAACATTTAACTCACCTAAACAAGACGTCGAATAGAAAATTTGTTGTGTTATAACTTGATTTTTCTTTTATGTTAAAATATCAGTAATGCAATAAAAATAATTTTATGGATTATAATTCAATTTAAACAGATGCAATATTTCGCAATGAGAAATTAATATCGTAATTATAAACATTTTACATTAAACATAATAATTAATAAAAACCTCGTCAAAAAATTAAAACTAGAATTTTAGAGAAAAAAAAACTAAGGATACTCATCATGTATACATGCTGCTTGTTAATTGAATTGAACTGTACTACTCGTTTTTGTTAAGACGCCGCAGCAATTAGAATGAAAAAAAAAACTGTGATCAAGCTAACGGTGCCCGTGGAAAAAAAGTAGTTTGTATGCAGAATCAATTAAAATCAATTCTCCCGCAAGCAACTACATCGCAAAGAAATTATTGGAAATACGCAAACAATTTGTAAACATTGACTTAATCTAACCGGAACAAATCGGTAAATATGCGGCGACCCGTGATTAATTCGCCCGGTGCCGGCTAGATCCGCCGCGATCGGTTTTTACGGTAAGAAACGGTGCAACTTTACCTAGGTATCGTTAGAAGCCATCGCTCGCAAGAAGTAAATTTTTCCGCAAAGGGCACACCTCCGTTCCGAACAGGTAAACAATCTCGCAGTTTTACAAATATTTATCGAAGACGTTGAAGTGTACTCGCGGCGCACTGTAAACAAACAACACCACGCACGTCGAAAACACTGTCAATAAGGAAGTGGTGACTTTTAAATGGTGCACGTTAAATACGTTAAGATCGCGTCTTCTTCGCCGAACGCCGAGCAACAGCCTACCCCTAACACGGTACCGCAGCTACTCGACTGCTTTTCAAAGCGATTTCTATTCGTACACAGAACTCGTTTTGTAGTAAGGGGTGGGAGATAGAGCCAGCTTGTCTGCGCCGATGGAATGAACACTCTGACGGGAATTCACCTTTCCAATAAGCACGATAAAATACAAATAATAATTATATTTTGTTTGCACTGGGTATCGCTTGGCCTTGCGGCTCTTTTGAAGACTTTTCACGCGAACGTTTATTGCTTTACAAATGACTGTAATTTTCGAAATCTTAGACAATAACACGACGGCGATAAAATCTAATACTCGTAGTTTGTTTAAAACAAAATTAATCGATTTTTAATTTTGTTGCAATTTTCTTAGTCGACATTAAAGTAGAAATCAATTAACAATGGTCATTGACAGGACCTCGTCCACCTTCATATAAAATCCTCACCCAAACGAAATGAAAAATTCTAATAGATTAAGTATGGAAATAAAAACTTAATCTCCACCAATATGAGTTCGGTTATTCCATTTTAGGACTAAAGCGTCATTAAAATATAATTAGCTCCATTCTGAAACTATTCCAACCCAAGCATGTCAATGAACCCGAACCCGAACCCGACCCCAAACTTAACCACCCTAAATACGAACCAACCCCACAATTGTGAACTGAAAGGACTTCTATCTAAATAAACAATCTTACTCTCGATGTCCTAATTGAGGATGTTAAAAGAATGTTTTCATTTAAAAAAATATTTGTTTTCAGCTATTACTGCAATAATTATCAGGCTGAGCACTTATGTTTGATATAACAGAATAGATGGCCCATATTATATAACTTGAACAACCATCTATATCATCTTGAATTCAGTTTGGAAGTCGGTCCGCTGTAGTTTGGCACAATGGAGATGGCCATGTGGTTTAAAACTAGATTGGGCGCCACTAATTTATGCAAATAATCAACTTATGATCGCAGAACTTGACGTAATTAAATATTTGGAACTGGTGGTAATTAGTTATAAACTAGATGGAGCAACACTGAGAATCATGTTATGAATGATTTGCTTGACAGAAGCTGCATTATGTAATTGAGCCAAGGGGATAATATTTCAAACAATAAAATCGTTAAGATCGAACAGCTATCACCATTATCAATCCAACTACAAAATTATGTAAAAAAGAACAGGATTGTATAAATTTTTTTTTCAAATGTTGCAAATGTGCCAACCATTCAGAAATGTTCAAATCTTTATCGTTATAGACCTGTCAACAACACTGACATCTCAAAATGGTTCAAAACACATTTAAGGACAACATCGAAATTATAAATGCCCCCACCCAAAGTTGACTGACCTTTCAATTTTAATGTAATTCGAAATTGACTTTAACAGAAAAATCAGAAAATTTATGAACTTAACTTAATCATTAAAACACAGTGCAATTACCTATTTTGACAGATAGTAAAATTAAAAACATGTCCGTGATTAAATAACGTAATAAGTAGCAATATAGTGTGCTTTGAAAAATACGTGCTTGAAAATAATCGATTCACTAAAAAGTGATTTGCGACATTTTTTGGTGGAAACCATTTAATACGAATGATTCACGACTTTTATTAGGATGTTGCAAAATGAGCAACCCTTGTTTCACGTTAGTATCGTACGTTGATCTATTATGTCAGCCGGATCTAGGTCGCGAAGCTAAAAATAAATCGATCTAAGTCACATGTTTTTCGTATAATTAAATTATTTGGTAAATAGCACCATGGACGCGGCGAAGAGGAATCGACATTTTTTTCTTGGTGAACTGGACGATAAAGGTATCAATTATTGGGGACGCGGGAGTCTTAAAACAATGCTAAAAACAGTTCTCGCGAAAATTATACGACATTTCTTAGAATACTTCAGCACCCACAATTGTTGTTGCAAAGAAATTCGCACGTATATATCACACAACGAAGAAAATTAATATTTTTGACTTGTTGGGGGGGAGGGGGTTATAACAGGAATAGGACTAAAAACAGTATCTTTCCTTCGAAACCCAAAAATGATTTTGCATCGAACGTCAACCCACATGTATTTTTATAGAGTATAAAAATTCCTTAAAAATTGATCACTAATTTCATCCCATTTATTCCACCGATGGGGGGGGGGGGGCTACGACTTATGAAGGAACTGTGAAATATTTTTGCAACGACTATAGTACAAAATATTTAATTTTTCTAAGATTTTAATATCACAAGGAATTTCATGTCAAAACGACAAACTTATTAAAATATATTTTTGTATAATTAAATTTTTTTATCGTCGAATTATAACAAATACGATCATTTCTATTGCCTGAATTTTACAGTCATTGTTTGTATTAAGTCATTAAGTTGTATTAAGTTAAATTAAAAACAAACAAGTTATAAGAAACACCATAAATAACTTTGAATCAGCGGGTATTCTATACTGAAATACACCTTCACATTTGATCTAAGTAGAGTAATTTGGAGTCGTTTCTGGACTTTCCTTAATAGCAAGACAGACATTTTCTATACCGATTGTAAATCGTCTAATTAATGTAAAATAAATTTAACTTAGTTCGCAGGTATATTAATATCAATTTCCTAAGTATTCGCATTTGATGTTTGCCCACACTATTATTGCAGTCGTACACTTAAATTTATTTAAACATTAACCGAAGATTAGTTTCAAATATTGTCGTTTCAGGACGACGAGATTACCGATAAAGAAGCGAGCATTTAAAATTCACGCAGCACCAGATGACGGTACAGAAAATACATTAGAATTTAAATTGGTTATCAGAGAAACTCAACTAAATAACTCGGATTGAAATAATTTCTAAATCTGTTACAAAAATAACACAGTTAAACGGTCGACGCGTTTAAACGCTTCTGTATAATTAGTTCGTCTAAATCATTAAATCGTTGATTGTTTTTACTAAGATTGAAAAACACTCGTAATGTCAACAATCGCATTTTATTACTTATTGCCTTAAATTCGAGTGAAAGGAGCTCGTTTGCACTTGTAGTAAAAATATCTATAGAATGAACCGCAAACGAAACCTTGAATGAAAGTGGAAAGTGCAGCTAACGTGCTATTAACAATAATTAACTAATAATAAACGAAACTCGTTTATTGCTTAAATTGGAGGGAACAACGCTACCTGCCAGTCGCAAATTTAAAAGTTTCTGAAAATTATTTTACGTAATTTTATTTTATGAGCTGTGTGAACCTTTGGGGTTTTATTTATGAAATTAATTAATTAATTCTTTTAAAAAATTTTCGTAATCATACTCATTTACTAATTTATGTAATATAAATAGTATTGGAAATAAAATGTTAGAAATACAAAATTTGAATTGTGAACTAATTAACTTCAAATGCAAATTACTACCAATGACGAAATAATTAAAGTTTGGAATTTTTATAAACAAATTCTTTGCGAATAAAAATACACATATGTTTGAATTCTGTTCTAATTGGCTCATATCCAAAAATATAGAACTTCGTCTCGGATGCACTGAAAAACATTTATCTAGTTGCCTAAACAATTTAAAAATGTTCTAACATAAATTTAAATAACGGCCAATAATCAATCCGCTACAATCAATTATATAACATATTAAATAACAACCTTGAACCAGTACGACAGAAGTAGATCCTACAGCAAAGCTCGAAGCTCTTATTGTATGGCTTGAACCTGTTAGACATCTCCACCGGCCCGTTTCGGAAAATTCGATTTGTAGACTAACTTCTAAGATCTTCTATCGCCCACAAAATTATAAAACTTTTGTTATAACTATATAAAACTTATTGAAATTATCAGCACCATCAAAATTATCCAGAATGCAAGAAGACCAAAAAAAAAACATCCAAGTAGCCATTGCTAAATACAAAAAATGTAAATATATTTTTTTAATCATATACATTGTAAAAATTACCCAAATTCGCTGGAAAGCTCAAAATGTTCTGAAATGCAATTTGCAAAAAAATTGATTAATTGTAAAAAAATATCAATACTTCAACACAGAGGTGTATTTTGACTAAATTAGTACTATACAGACTTGTACCTAGTTGAAAATAAAACTCATCGATGTAATAACAAGGGACGAACCGTTTGGTCCATATGGAAACATCATACCACCAAATATACATTCATTGAAGGTGCACGTAGCCATGCTAACACGAGTTACAATAACAAAAGAAATGATAAAAGCTTACCACGCATTTTGGGCGAAAAATTGAACAAAACAGACTTGAAAACCAAACATTTTTCTACCGAGCGCTGAAGGTCTCAACGGAAGCGCATCAAATATAAATTGAAGGTGTCTAGGTAACCTAGAAATTTAAAAGTGAGAGATGCAGGAGTTGACAGAAGCCAAGGGGTTGACAAGAATGTGATGCACAGCATCGAATTCAGATGGATATAGATAAATTCCTAGGAGGTAATAAAGAATGAATTGCATCAACCTAGAAAAATATTTCGACGTAGTACCAGAATATGCAAGGACAATTAATCTGAAATGGGGCGAATTTACTACGAATAAAGGGGTAACAGATGTACTCTTTCCAGCCACTCTTTCCACTATTTTTCTGGATGAAGTAATCACATAGTATGATGACAAAACAAGAAACATGGAAGTTAGTTATTAATAACAGCACATGGCAGCTTTTATAGCAAACTAAGAAATGGAATAAAGGAATTTAATGGAAAAAATGCATGTCAACTTTATATATTTTTTTTATCGTATATTAAGTATCCATAATATAGATCAATGTGAAAATGATATAATTCAGACAGCCTTTATATTGATATTTTCGTTATGGACATGTCTAGTGTCAATATTTCGATTATGATTATCAATGGATGTTATCGATAATTCATTATATTAAATAACTTGATATTCTTCGGCGTTGGATCGCTATAGGTTTTTCTAGCTTACTGTGTAAAATTGCAGCCAAAAGAGATAGCTTTTGGTAAAATACAGATCATCAGATAAAAACATTTTGTCCCTAACATTTTTCCAAACCAGTATAGGTTTTGGTTTTGGACTGTGCCGATAATTTTATTTGTTGACCTATCGGGTTATCGATAACATTTTCTTTATCGATATTTAAGTGTGTGGATGGATGGTTGAACTGGATGGGTGGATTGATATGTGGCTGGCTGGATGGATGTGAATGGATGGATCTATGGGTATCTATTAGGTCGGGTTGGGTTGGGTATCTATTTCGGCTATGTTGGGTTGGATTAGGTTGGGTTGGGTTGGATGGATAGCTGGGTGTATGGATGGATAGAAGAATTTATTATATTTGCAGTTATATTAAGTAACTAATTTTTTTGGTTAAGTCGCCGAAATGATAATTATCTACTCTTCTCTAAGAAATGTCGTTACGACATATCGGCAATATTTATATTGATATATCAGGTTATAGATAAAATCTATATTATCGATATTGTATATTAATATTTATTGCTGCAAAGACATTTGTTTTCATATAATATATTTCGTTCCCATTTGCAAATAATTTTCTTTCTTGTTATTTAATTAACGAAGTTTTGTTTGCATATATAAAATTGTATATACTTATTCGCATTTATCGAAACATCGATAAAAATCATCGATAATCCTATTATCAATTGAAATATCAATATAAATATCGATCTATTGTATATCAATATGAAACTGAAATGATGATCAAACATTGTTTTCATTTTTTCATTAAATTGCTACGAAAGTATTAAAAAGTGTCAAAGTGCACGAATCCAGTGTAACTAAATTGGAACTAATTTCGAATTTGTCTAAGTCTGATCTGACGTGCAAAATACATTGATACAATTATAAAAATAAATAGAAATTGCAAGAAATGTCAAACGATTACCCAAACAGTAATAGTAATTAATTGTAAATTTGTGTAAAAATGTAAAATTATAACTTATAATATTATGAAGAATTAACAAAATTGTCAAATTTCAATATTTTTTACTTTCATTTTAATTTTTCGATAAGTCGTACGATTTCAAATATATGGAAAAATGTGATAAGAGTAAACCGCCACTTCCGGATGAGATATTGCTTTCAAACTAGGACGTTTTCTTCCTCTCTATGTACAACTCCATCCCAACCCAACCCAACACAAGGTGACATTTTTGATAAAGTGACGAACCCAATAACATAAACGACGATATTTTAACCAAGCTAACCAACCAAAGCCAAGGAAGTTTCTAATGAACTCTTAACAATGACACCTTTGACCTGGCAACTAGGCACAGTTTTATATTTTCCTTTATATGGTCGACTTTTAAAAAACTTTGGTTGGATTATAATTTAATTTGTATGTTTGTTAAACATTTTACTTATATTCGTACGAATGACATTTGAGATCATCATCTCGTTCGGCGACAAATTACAAAGCAAAAAGCATCCAGATATGGCCAACCCAACCCAACCCAATCCAATACAAATAAGAAAATTAAAAAATTTCGAATTGTAACAAAATAAAAGTAAGCTTGCTTACTTAACTTACATTAACGTCGCTCTTTTAACTGGAAACTAAAATTGAATAGCTAAGCAATTTTAGGTTGAGGAAGAATGTTATATTTATGATTTTGGTTGACTTTAATAGCAAAAATTTTACGAGAAATGTAGTTAAACATTTTAAAACAAAAGTAAGAAAAAATACACGAATAATTATTGGAAAGTCAAGAGACAATTAAAAACAAATTCCTAAGATAGAAACCAAAGAACAAAATAAATTATGAATCGTAACTGAAACTATCTTTACTTAAAGTCAGGACTAAAATCACAACAATAAAAAAGAGATAAAAACGAAAATCTATGAACAAACTGGAAGTACATTAACATCATTTTTGTTATGGTTCCCTCTTTTAATTTGACCAAACAAATAATACTATATCTAAATTGCCATAGAATAATGTTTCTCCGCCACTAAATATTAATTTTCCACAATATTTACCCCAGCAGAAATTATTTAGGACAATTAAAGGAAATATTATTACCGAACTTTTTAAATAACCTAACACAATTTTTTTTACTTCCTACAGAGATATTTATTTGCAATTTTTTGCCTTTCCCACCAAGTATTTATATAACTATAAAGCAACAGTAGTCATCCATTCATTGGACAAACATGTATATTAAAGCAAATATTCGTACTCGCAATAAGAAGAAAATTTATCGCCTCTAAAAACTACGCGGTCAAATTTTTTAAACGCATGTTATTCATATCATCGGCATTAATGTTTATATGAGATTTTTAACCTCGCTCAATAACTGCGCAATTACAGATGCGTGCATTTAACCGTCAAATTCTTGACGTTACACAGAATGATCGGCTATTTTGTACGTGATCATCATTAAAGCATGAAATAATATGACGAAGCGAAAAAGCAGCGGAGCATTTACACAGTTTGTTAAATTAAAACCGCAACTGTTGAACGCAACGTTATGTCATTATCCACGTCATAAATTTTAATTCGCGAAGATGCAACTATTTACCATTTCACTTTTTAGCGCGGACAAATGTAGACCTCGTCTTTATTGCGGCATGAATCTTCTAGGAAATAATCGTAAATAAATATTAACAATCTTCATTGCTATTAAAGTTCCATCGGAACGCATTACGTTCCGAGACGTGCGTCGTCGAATCGTAAAATATTCTTTCGATCGCACTGCAAACTATGACAGAAAGGTGTGTAACAACCTCCTTTGATGTTTAATAAAAATTGATTGAAAATGGGCATCGGAACGTGTGCTGCTGAATTGCTTACGAAAGCAGGATGAAATTTTTCCTTAAATGGGCCATTTGTTTCGCTACAACTCTTTAGCTTCGGGCTGTATATTAGATACAAAAGAAGTGGAAAGAAAGCACCGTAATTGCATTACTGCTTCGTCTTATCCATAAATAAATGAAATAATTTTATAATCAACCCTCGTATATTAAATGATCAAATCAGGCACAAGTAATAAATCGTATTGTAATAGAAATTAAGGCAGGTTCTATTTTAAATAAATCATATAAGTGACAGGGCATTGGTAATAACGACATTAAACGCTTCTTTATGTACCTATCAATTTTGCGATTAGAATTAATGGTCAATAATCGGATAATTTATTTCACACACTTCAAGACTATTACAGCCGTAACTAGCCCAATTAACACGTCTAAGACGTTATTCTATTTGCATGGAGCTTGATCATTACTCACCGGTCGTCGGCCAATCTCTCAAATAATTAGTGCGTTCCCAAATATAGCCGCTTGCGTTTTCTTTTAGCATTCGAACATTTATTAATAATAAAAACAGCTGTTGCCGTTTTAGTTATAAATATACTTCGTGCAGAAGATGTTAATCTTCGTTAGTTTCGCGAGTGTAAGAAAAGACACTGAAATAAATTAAAAACCTCCCTTAAGTGAACGTTTATGTGAAAATATATTGGCGATATTATTAATAGTATCAATAAAATTATGTACATTTGTGATCTGGCGCATAATTTGAATATGAACTGAATGAGTTGCTCTTTCGATGTTGTGAAAACGCTTTATAGCATCAGTCTGAACCAGTAGCTTTGATCTTGTAGCTTTCGACGAATGAGATGATATATTTTTTCGTTCCACCACTAAATACTAATTATTGTGATTTTTATCAAATGCGAGAATAGCGAATCTAACGAGTTCTGCGTGTTTCTTTTTACAGTTGTTCTAGTCGTAAAAATTATGGATTTGTTATGGTTTCTGTATTCTTTGGATTCAGTTTGTTTTTCGGGCAAATATGGAGCGACAATATAAAGGAATTTCTCAAAACTGGCACAGGTGAGTGATCTTGTAAACGACGATCCCTCGACGGTGTCTTAATTGGTCGTAGATCAGGACACCAACTATCCCTGTAAATTAAACGAAATGACGAAAAACCGAGGAGACTTCCAGGAACACTATCATTGGATAGTCTTCCTATCAGAGGCGTAAGATTTGTTTCCAACGAGGTAGCATAACCGATTCCTACATTATTGGTAGTTAAATTGTCTTGCTGTCCCGATTTTTCCCGTCAATCGCGGAGAATCACTCGAAATTCTCAGCGTTTAATTTAAAAAATATTTATAGATTAAGCTGCCAACAGTTCGAATATTTGTTATCACATCATCGTATTCTACCGATTTATGTACGAAACCTCATTCGTATGTAATAATGTTTTTATTTAAATTGTTCATTCGCCAGTATCCAAAGGTTTCCGAGTAAATGGTAAATAATTAAAATGGTTTTGTGGCGATCATTAAAATCTGATCGGGAACATCCACTCGGATGTCTTTGACGTGGTTGGTACTGCCCAACGTTTTAAACCAATGTTTTGTGTTACAATGATTATAATTAGATTCAACCACAGCATCCAATTATAAACTCTTCAATATTAATATTTTTGCATTAAACTTCATCGTCAAATGTAAATTTAATATTTTGTTTGTCTTTTTATACAAAGTAAGCTGTTCGATACAAAAATCGATTCTTTTATTTTCATATTCATATTGATTGGCTTCCATCATGGCTGATTACATGTTATCTCACTTATTTTGCTTTTTCATTTTTTTTTTTTTTGAATATGAAAGATGTCTTTCAACCTAACCCACATATTTGTATTGGGTTGGAAATTTTATTAACGTAAAATAATGTAAAAAAATTACTGATATTTTGTTGAAAAAATCTATTTGCTACATTCTGCTAAAGAAAATTATTTATTCATTTATACATTAATTTATTGCAATGATTTACGCGGACGATTCACCTTGGGGACGAAACTGAGTTAAGCCAAATACAACAAATCGTATCGCTTTAAAATATTATATATTTTTGTAATTACAAATTCAGAAAAATAAAAAACAATCGGAATAATTTTGGCTAATGTACTGGTAAATAACCCAACTGAAGAAAGTTTTTGATTTCAAATAACATATAAATAAAATACAAAAAAGTTTTCATACTATTTACTAAAAATTACATATCAATGGTCATAGAAAAAATATTGAAATTCCATTACGAATATGAGTATTGAATTGAGACAATTTATTACATCAAAGATCTATACAAGCATGAAGAACATTGTTTGAATTGTACCGGAATTAATGTTGATATTAAAACTCTAAATTTGCTTCCAGTAAATGGTTTACTTAATTGATATCAGAACATAAATATCAAACCCTCTGAATTTTAATCATGGTGTGATGACGAAGAAAAAAATTTCAAGCACCAGTGAGAATAGTTTCATATTTAATATTATTTTCAAATAAAGTACAAAAATATTCCATACAATTAATACAATATATATATATATATATATATATAACAATAAAGGCACAACGAATTGCACGAATTATATCCGCATAAACACATGCTTTAACTAAAACTTTCATTTCATTGGTTTATTTAATTGATATCAGAACATAAATTGAAAATTTGATCGATCCTAAACAGATAAATTAAATGATGAGTGAGAGCCAGTGAGACAGTACCTCGTAAAAATTATTGTCCACAGCGCTAAAACGATAAATTAATTAAAAACTGAGCTACGAAAATTAACCAAAGAAAGTTATGCATCGAAGAATTGATTAGATTATCAATGGTGGACAATATGGACATACAACTAGGTCAGTAGTCAGTAGTGTCGGTAGAGACAGTATCAACACGATCCCTACTTTGAAATGAGTCTTAATGCATAACAAAGTATAAAAATCATGAAAAATTTCGACCTCGAGAGTTTAACGAATATGCGTGTTTGGATGTCACCTGAATCGATTCAGACTATTTTCGGCATGACGTCTGTATATGGCGCCTGTACTCATACACAAACTCTTTGTCACATGACAATTTACATTAAGCACCTTCAGCTGTATGGTGGTATGACGAGTTCAGAGAGCGTGAAACAGCTGTAATCACGTTGGTTTAATATGAATAGCTGTTTCACGCTTTCTGAGCATCTCACCACCACACATACCTGCTGAAGCTGCATCAAGTCATGCAAGAATAAGTGACGGTGTGTGAGTACTAGCGCATCTTCAAGTCAATACCCCACATTCTTGGTGCTACTTAATTGCAGTGGTTTTTATCAAATGTATGTGTGGTGTTCTGACGAGATTAAAGAAACAGAGAGAGTGAAACTGCTGTCATCTTCTTAATACGTTCGCTGAATGTTATTTTCAACAAAAGGGTCTCACTGCATTGACGTAGCAGCAAGAATGTGAGGCATTGATGTAAATGTATTCAATTTACGAGCTCCCTATTATTTACTTATGTCCAATAAAAATTTATTTCTGTGTAAAATACTGAGGTAAGCGGGTACTCAACCGCTTACCTCTACGAAGGAGAAAGATATTAATTTCAAATTTTATACACAATGTGTTCAAAAATACGAATTTTGGTTATTTTGGTTTACAATGTCGAAGTAAAAGAAAAATGCATTTATTATTTGTAATGAAAATGAAAGAATAAAAAATAAAATTAAAAGGTAACAAACATTCAGAAAGGTTCCCAAATTCGGTTCAATTTATCTAAATTGTTAAAAATGTCAATGTCAAATAACAAAAATACAAATCTCAAAATTGCAATAAATTGCTGTTTAAATTGTCATTTGTGAAAATTGTCAAAAATTATGTGAAAGCTGCAAAAAAATATAAATTTAGATCGTCTTAATTTGTGTATTTAATTTAATTTTGTTTCAGTTGTCTTAATTTAACAAGATTGAGTATTTTGGACCTTCACGTTGTGTCCAAAATTGCAATTTCCATTTACGAATTGTGCGTTTGGTTCTATTTTTTCTGAATTATATTGAAAACTATTGAATCGAAATTGTATTGTTGACATCCGATTTGTTAAAAATAATCGATATTCTTACTATTGAATAACCGCTCAGTTTTTTACTTATTTACTATTTGGTAAGAGTGTGCCCTTTGGTTTGCATTCACTACCGATTTACAAATCGACTCAACACGGACTATGTTTGTGTGTGACTCGGTAGAGAATCTCCTATTTTTGAAAACATTATTTGAACCGGAAATAATGGTTTACCCTTATACCCTTTCTTTCCTTTTTTCCATATATCGAAAACGATACGAATTATCTATATATCTATATCTATAAGAGTGGTTCTTATAAATTTTAAACAACTTTTATTTGAAAAGTTCTTTCGAAAAATCTACCATTTACTGGAAAACCGCTGTTGAATTCACTGTTAAAAAATTCTTTGTTCTTGTAAACGTTCACGATGTCGCCTGTCATCGTGATCGCATCAGTTCAGTGTGGACCACTCCAAGTTTATTTTTATAATAATTGCATATACTGTGCTTTACCCTAATGTTTAAATTATGTAGTAAACGTCAGTTCACATTTTTGTTTTCGTGATAACCGCTTGTGTTTAACTTTTGCTCTTTATTAATTTTATTGAATCATGGAATGGATGGATCAATTAATGGATTGTTTTATTAAACAAGATATTACCGTTTTGTTCAAAATACGTAATTTTTTATGTAAAAGAAATTTACCAAGAAAGTATTTTGAATATCCAAGTAATAATAATTTCTATATTTAAAAAAAAATGTAATTTTAATAGTTTCTTTTCGTCGACAACAATGCATTATTTTAATTTAATAGGTTTACATGTATTTATTTTCAACTTTTCACTTTTGCTATATTATTTTTTTATTTTTCATTTTGTTTTTATGTTATTTTAGTTTGTTTCATTTCATTTTTATGTAAAGAATCTAATTTTAGTACTTTTCCTTTTAATTTTATGAAATTTATAATTTTTGTCTATTTATCGAAAATACCTTTCAATCCATTCCTCTCCAATTTTTATAATTTATACATTCAGTGAAATTTTCTTGAAAAAATATGAAATTATTACATAATTTTACAATAATTGTGTTGATCAATTTGTATCCATTTTCATATAAATTAAATGTTAAAAAATATTATTAAGAAACTGTCCGAATAATCCCTTGTAGCTTTAATCTCGACACAATTGCAAGCTTTATAAAAGAAAGCCACAATGTCTGGAGGAATTTTTACCACATCTGGTCGCAGATCATGAAAATCATGATCTGCGATGAAAATCATGAAAATCATGCACTAAATTATTCGCAATGGTCGACTATAAATAAACGTGCTATCCTAAATACAATCAACCACAGGAGATATTAAGCTATGCATCTCAGGAAAGTACATTTCAACTTCTTTGAGTTCACCGTTCACTCGTTTTACATTGCACAAATAATCATTTAATTTGTTCAAGTTATCGTCCTTTTTGGACTTTTTCGATTAAAAATAAAGACATTGTTTTACTGGCAATTTAATTTTTGCGATTGACAGTTACTTCAGCTTTTCTATGTGGAATTCCATACCTCCTGGACCAATCCTCCTGCAGCTTCGACAATAGGACGTGCGTCTCAAAAATTAGGGGCAACGTGAACTATGAATGTTCATTCTTGGGATTCATATAATTTATTTATACATTCCTTCAACGTACGCAGTGAAAATAACAGCTGACAATTTCTTGCCCATACTTTCGTTTTTTTTTTTTTTTATTGACATTTACATCGCACAAATCACATTTGACACACACGTCATGACATAAATTTCTAGTAATTCGCATCTTTCCTGGGACATAATGGCAGAAAACGACGACGCGACCCAGAATTCCAAGAAAGTGTACGTACCCGACTCTGAAGAAATCGAACCACTGCTACACGACGACATCAGAGACCGAACAGCAAAAGTCGCAGACAGTTTCGAACGAACGATGAAAGAAGGTGACGTCATGTTGCATATGCTCTTAACATTAATTGAAAAACTTTCGAATAACAAATAACTTGTAATAACGTAAAAAATTTACAATTATCCTGCTATATCGTCGTATTATTTACAGGCAGATCGCTGTTGTTGACAACCGGAATTAGGACGCCTAAAAGCTGCAGAAAAGTAGATATGGAGCCTTGCAGCGAGTTTTCCTGCATATTTTAACGCAGTAACGCCACTGAATTAATAAAGATTTGATAATTGAAGTAAATCTTTCATTAATTTTAACAAAATCAAATTAAAAAAAATTATTTAAAATATCACCCCTTAATATAAATTCAAGGCGTTTGAATGCCAACTACGCGCCCCATTCATAATTCCCAATGAAGACTGGAACGAGTACATATTTAAGCATAAAGTAAATCCGAGACCAATTGTCGGTTCAAAACGTACACGAACGGAAACAATAAAGAATCCCTAAGTAACAGTAGTGACTGGTTATTGTGTTTTTATGATTGGACTCGATACAAATGGACTGTAAGAGGCATTCAAGTCCTCCAGCTGAAAAGCATCACAAGAACGTCTAAGTGTGCATTGTTTTCTCGTTCTTAAATGCGCTTTTATTTTAACAGTTAGTGCGAAACTCGTTCGCCGTTTGTTCGTTCCGTGAGATATTTATTTTGATTTAAAAGTCGCCGTTTAATCGTCGTAAAAACGTATTTTGCAACGACAAAATAAAAAATATATAAAAATACAAATATGTTCAAATTAAATTATTATATCTGAATTTTTTAATTTCTTTCGTCCACTCGATCAATTTCAACTTTATGCGGCTTTAGAAAACATATAATTTTAAACTACGAATTAATCTTTCATATCACAATTCAACGCAGTGATCCCCGAATTGCAGACACGTTCGCCTTGTAAAAAAGTTTTCGCAATGTTATTTCGCTCGTAAATTAGCATTGAAAAGATTATTTTCGACGTGTTTGACTGTCGAATAAAAAAACTACAGGACGTCGTGACGGCGCAGTTCAACGACGAATTAGTTTCGAAGCACTCCATACAAAATTTCAGGGCACCTGGATGGCGGATTAACGTCCCCTACAAAACTACCTTTCAATGCAATTGTAGGAATAAAATCGCACGTAGTGGATGATCGTATTTATTATTGTAATCAGTCGATATTTTTAATTAGACAATGAATACGTTTGATATGGACACGTTTGACAACGCAAACGATTATGGACATTTTAAGTTTAAGCCAATGAGACGTAGAAGAAACTCAACTGTTGGAAGCAACTCAACTGTTGGAATCCACTGAAGCGCCCATTCGTTTTAGATTTTAGATTTACCATAAATTAATCGATTCCCTATATCTTGTTAAGTCTATGAGCACATATACGCCTAATAGACGCGCAACCACTCTTGCAAGTAATATCCATTGCGCACCGCATAATTAAACATTTTTTACGAATAATTTACATAACTTGCTGTCTTGGTATATGGCTAACTTCGTTTATCATTTCAAAGAAAATCTTTAGTAGTGAACTTGGAAATGTTTACAAAGTATTAAAACGTAAGTCAAAACAATAACATTTTTGTTACTTCATTTCGAAAATACGTTTTGCGAAAAGCAAAAAAAAAACACTAAACGGTTCTTCAATCCTGCAAGAAAATCTCGAACTATGTTGGCTTTCGGTGATCTTCCTTGGTGGCCAAGGTCTTTGTAACCTTTAATGAAATCCATATCCTCAGGGAACTCGAGACGTTCCGTTATAGACATTTCATCGAAAGACACGCATCGCAAGATTTCTCTGTATTTAATTTGGTGGATTTTTTTTTTTTTTTTAATTTTTTTGTACAATTGTGGACTGATTCCGGTTCTGAATCGAGAAGAGCCTACAGATTGTGCTTTTTCGATTAATTAGAAAAGTATACGCAGCTGGAGACTTATAAAACAGTCCACGGAAAAAAAATTTCTTCAAAACCCATTTGCGCTTCTTTGTTTAAAATTGCATGTACATCTGGAAGGGTTAAGGGGGGTAAGTCGGGGTCATTCTAATTTTATTTCATTGGTAAAGTTTGTTAATGATTTTGAATTAGATCTGACCGGCTACTCAGATAAGGTTTTCCAAGTTTCCCTTCATCCTTTACAGCGAATATTTGAGTAGTGTTTAACAACAGTAAGTCACTTGTTGAGGCATACCAAAGAACACGGTGAATTAAATAATTAAAATTTGTGTTTTTAATTATTTTTATCTACAACCGTGAGATATGCTGCACTTGGCACACTCATTTTGATGTATGTGTTGCGTGTGGGCCTTTGTGTCAATGACTAGGTATACATACAAGATTACCGTGCCGTGGTCATTTCGCGGATGATATCAAATTGACGATAAACGAGTTGAGAATTATTCTGCTGCAACCCTTTGATTATTAATTAAGTTATCAAATTAGACGCCGACAGTATAACAGACATTGTAACCAACAAAACGCAAAAACTATGCAAATATTGGACAACGCTATAGTGCAATAAATTCAGACAAGTTGTGTTAGGCCGCGTGTACATTCTCGATGATACACAAAAAAAATCGTAAATATTTCTATAAAAACCGATAATCAATGCCATTGAATGTGGGAAAAAAATTTGTTATGAACACAACACTGACGTAATTTTATACAAGAGTAAATTTGCGACGAATGTTAACAATCAATATATTTTTTTCTAATATGCAATTACGGTTTATTTATCACATAAATAAAAAACAATAAAATAATCTACTGCTATCTGGTGATGAGGATTCAATAAAAGTAATTTATTATATAAAACATTCTTTATTTATAACCAAGCAACATTAAATTAATTGTATTAAATTAAACATATAAGAAACTCCTGAATAAAATTTATTTAGCACAAGTATCTCAATAATTTTTTATTCATGTTTTAGCTTCAAAATTATAATGCATATAGCATACGTGTCTCTAAAGTACACGTACAAATTTGAATTTCATGCACCGACATAATGCGCATAAGTGCACCATAGACCGAAAATTAAAAAAATTGGCAAGGCCTATGAGTCCTTAGTCAAATGCCACAAAATAAGAGCCGAGGATGCTCGGATGAATCATATGCAAAACACAAAATCAAGGACTGTGTCAATGCTTCGAATGCTGGAATGCATTAAACGCACTTAACAGTAAATGACGAATTCAATAACCAAATATTCGCACAAATCCATTTTGAACGACTGCAACTTTTTTGTTGTAAATTAAACAAACTTATATGACATATTTAATCATTCATTACATATGAAATATACTTCGGTATATTTTAGAGACACTACTTAATAAGCCATTAATTGGTAAAACAAATAAGTAAAAAATCACTTTATAATTATATTAAATTTTAAAAATATATATTAATATCAATAAACAAAAATAAAATATAAACGACAATAAAAACAGAGACAATACATAAATACAGCATCACGCCCTTTCTTACATCCACAATGAATTTGAAATGATAATACGAGAAGTTTTTCAGATTAAAATTACGTTCCTTAAATTCTTTCCCTGAGTATAATAAACAATTTTCAATACTGTACCAACTAAACAAGCAAAATCTTTAAATATGATTTCCTGTAAATTAAAATACATGTCCAATAATTACTTTACAATATCTTATAATTCAACTAGCATTTTCATAAATACGTCTATAAATATTAGTAAAAAGTTAAAAACCTAACGTTAACGTTTTAATATTTCTATATTTAACACTATTCACGATCCTTATCCTTCCTATATTGCGTTTTATATAAAATTGCTTTATTACACGTTTATAAATACATTCGACGTTATTCCACCATTATTTTCCATCGCGACGAGTTAAAACGGGCGAAGAAGTAGAGCACGTCGTCGTTACTTAGAAGCCAATCGTAAGTGACTCTTTTGTCACAACAATCAATGTTTATTAAAATTTTAGTGTCGTTGAGCAGATCGCAAGTGAAGCAAATCTAAAAGATCAAAAGATTATTATTACCAGGGTGGAAAAAACATGTTTGTTGTGATTTTAAACAAAATTAACAATTTAATTAAATGTTTTAATGTTAAAACACAACAAAATAATAACTATAGAACAAAGACTGTGTCCTAAAGATATAGAATATACTTACCTATATTTATAGTTCACCCTCCATTTCCAAACTCTTTATATAGAGGAGGATTTGTGAGGGTGAGATTTTGCCATGTAAGCAAACTTACTTCAAAAATAAAATTTAAACATCTTTTGTATGTACACATATAAAGCAGATTATTTGTAAAATAGAACTGCTGACCTGTCCCGTGTTTCTACACCACCCACATTCTCAAAGTACTGATCGATAACCACATACTAGTGACATAGCATATAAATTATCATTTTTTTGTAATAAACTCCACATGTTAATAAAAAAGATAAGTTACTCTGCTTGATCTATATATTTGATGACTATATCTAATAATATTGCTTCTTACGACAATTATCCGACCCAACCCAACCCTTGATGCGAAATATTTCATACCTTCGAACCAACTATCAATTTGGGCAACTTTGTACTTTTCCTCACTCCATTAACGAATACATCTCCATTACCCTCGACAAAAAAACTATCAGACATGATATCATCAAACACTTCCACATTATTTCTCAAAGAAATTCCAATGTACGTATTATTTAATTTCGTGTCACATTCCAATATCTAGAATTCAATTGATTGCAAACAATCATCGAACGTAATCAACAAATATACCGTAAACTCAACAGAATATCCAACATGAAACTGAGGACCGTCCGAATACAATATGCTCGGCGATTCAACAATCGGTTTGGCAATTTTCTGCTCGTTTCTCAGATTAAAATCCCCGTTGTCTCTCCAACTGTACGAGTTGATCGACGTTTTCGAGACTTGCGGCAACGACCACGAGCTCCACGAAAAGCTACCCTCGTATTTGCAACAGACCCTAAACGAGTACGGCTGATTAGGTTGGAGATCTTTCACCAAATGCTGGAAATCCGAACCTAAAATACGCAATTATCGTAATCATCACAGTGGTTGCGCATTCGTACCTATGTAGCAATCGTTGAAGTTTAACAAAGTTTGCTTGTTTGAAACGACGTCTCCGTAAGCTTTTTGCAAACGAAACTCTTGAATGTCTACTAGTTTTTCGTCGTTTTCGATGCTCTGCCACCCGACCAATATCGATCCAGGTTTTTCAACTAAAGAAGAAATCTACAAATGAGAAATTAACGTACGAACTGGTCGTTTTCGATACGCACCTGCACGGGTGCTATCGAGGAAACCGAGCCGAACGTTGAGCAAGTTTCTATTAATTGATTGGAAAGGTTCGACTCGCACTGGTACGAGATGCAAGGCACTTCTTTTAATTCAGGCACTTCGGGAAGGCTTCCCAAAAACGAAGCGTTTTTATTTATTTCTGTGCTATCACAATTTTGTTTCTGTTCGGACATTTTATCCGTCAACGTTAACAATTTTTCGGTGGCCTGTATTTTGTTAAGTATTACTTTCCTGCAAGCCATTAACGGTTTCAAACTTTTATTTTTCACCTGAAATACGGCACAATTTACAAAAATATTTTATATTATCGTACGATCAAGAGAATTAGCTATGAGAAACGAAAGTGGTTTACATTTCACAATTTTTCGTAAATAGTCGCCAATGCAAATATTTTCTTGATCGTATCGGATAAATTTATTATACCATTGTTGTTTGTTGTAGGAGATAACTACGACGAGTCTCTAATGCCGTTTTAATCGATTCCAACAGATTAGCGAAAGAAACATTCATGTTATTTTCTGTTTCAAGTGCTGAAGTTTCTATTTGTTGTTCGGCGGTTTTAACCTCTTCTTCCAGTAATTTTAACGCACGTGAATATTCGTGTGCCGCAGTTAATATTTCGTCGATTTCTTTTTGGTCCATGATTGTAAATGGATTGCAGTTTACTTTCTAAGTTGTTATTGGTTTTTTGCTAGATATTGTAATTATTAAATTATAATTTGCGAAAACTTATTGCATACCGAATACGTGCCACAATCAGTGCAGCCAACCGCTAATACACATACATGAAAAGATTCGTTTTATACAGTGTCCCACTTAAGAATATATAACACCCTCATATCTTTTTGATTTTTAGTCAAATTTTAGTATTTTTTTAAAGGTAGAATACTTACTGCACCCTGCGATGCCAAATAAATGGCAAAAATCAAGATCTCACTTTAAAGATTTTTTTATCGAAAAATTTTACTAGTAATAATTGTTCAGAATTACCCAAAAGACATAAATCCAAAATTTCATGAAAATTAAAATTTTTTTAAATTTTCCGTAAAAGTCCGTAATTACTTATTACTGCGCCTAAAAAAGTATGCTGTGGAAATTTGGTTTCAAATAAAACCTGAATTGTCAAAGTTGTTTAACGTTGTTGTTGTTGATGTTGTTGTTGTTGTTAAGAGCAGCCACCTGTGCAAATAATATTTACGGAATTGGAATTACTTTTGCAGAAATTTTTTAATTTTCATGAAATTTTGGATTTAGATGGACTTGGATTACATCTTTTTGGCAATTCAGTTGGAGCTAATATTATAAAGCATTAAACTAAGATTTGTACATACCCAGGAAGAAAAACTGCTATTTTTGAAGACAATATCTCCGGAAGCGCCGGTTTACTGCTGTTTCTATATCTCAACAGTACGAGTGATCTGAAAGTAATTTACATAAAAGTAAACAATATTGCAATTTTAAACACACTTTATCGGAATAGTTGTTTTGAAAAATAAACCACTTACAGGAAGATCACTTTTGAAAAATTATTTGCTGCGAATTTCACAATGGCGTCACGATTACATTGTTGCCGGATGTAATAAAAAAAAATCTGCATGAATTTATGTAAGAATTTAGTTTTTCCTTTAACAAAAGCTATATTGTTATATATTTTTCCATAATTCCATATACAATTCAAACTATTATAATACGATGTAATAACGTTCATTCGATCTGGCAACGTTGGGAGGTGTAAACACCAGTCGTACCACATCCTGTATTTCAATTGACTATTCAACGTTTTATTTAAAAAAAGTCTGTTTTATTTAAATTAACAGAATTTTTTATTTGTACACTTTTATTTTTACTTATCAATAAATTTTTAAATTATTGCGCCACAAACGCATATGTTCAAAATAAATTTTTAACCGCTTACGTCATTTTTGTTTCGCAGTAATTTTTCTACAGCTAACTTCAAGTATGGTGTAAAGAAATGTGTTTTAATGGTGGACGCTTTCTAACTTTTAATATTGACAAATTGTAGATTTTTAATTGCCTTTCGTGACCACCCACAGCTTTTATGTATACTAACAGTAGTGAAATGGATAATCAAAGTCAGAGCAACGACGAAGGTACGTTACCTGGCTTTTTCTTATTTATATTTGTTTTGTTTGACTTCAATTGATTTTAGAATATGTTCCAAAAAGCTCCAAACAAAGTAACGTGTTGCCATTATGGGGCAATGAACGAACAATGAATTTAAATCCCCTGATTTTAACAAACATTCAAAGTTCACATTATTTTAAGGGTATGTATTTGTTCCAAAATCAGTATTACAAATTGTATCATATTATATAATTCGAGGTCTGGTCGTGTACGATACCGATGATCTTCTACGTCTGGTCGTTTATGGCACGTTATTGGAGAATACGGCGAGCGTGATCGGTCGAAATAATTTGAATTACAAAATTCACCGTATTGTGCAATGATTGCCGTAAAAGACAGACGTATAAAATCCTAGATAACGTACAAGTGCCTAGTTGCCCGGTTGCAAATTATTAACGAATTCACCCGTTGAATTCTGCATACTGATTTTCAAAATAATTGTAAACGTTTTCAATGTCAATTATGTGTTTATTTCTAATAAACTTCACACAACCTCTACACGTATTTGACGATACTCAAATGCATATGATGGAAAAGTGTGGATCCTTCGGTTTTTAACTGGTGGTACGTAGATTTCGAATTCTTGTGTATATTTGTGGATGTGATATGTAGATAAGTTACCGTTTCAGGATTTATTAAGAAGTTCATCTTGGACATTGTTCGCATTCATCTTCCAGCTGAATGTTCCACAGCTTTGGAGATGTTGTCACGGTAAAACAATTATTTTGCAACGCAGTTTGCAGAATAATTATGTATTTAATATTACATAGTAGTGTGATCGGCGGTATTGGTTGTAAGAATTAAATCAGAAAGATCCAATTTACATTTTAAGATCATAGTATAAGTGTACACGATTTGCGTACATTTGTCACACCTCGTTGTTACAACCAGATATCTGCTGCAATCAAATTTTTGTTAAAGCATATTTATGATTGTTTTTTATTTTTTAGTAAATCTCTATGAGTTAAAAACGTACCATGAAGTAGTGGACGAAATATATTACAAAGTCAGTCACTTGGAACCGTGGGAAAAAGGATCGCGTCGTACGTCTGGACAAACCGGCATGTGCGGTGGAGTACGAGGTGTCGGAGCCGGTGGAATCGTTTCTACCGCTTATTGCCTACTTTACAAACTCTTCACGCTGAAACTCACCAGGAAGCAACTGAATGGTCTCATAACGCACTGTGATTCTGCCTATATTAGAGCGTTGGGCTTCATGTACATTCGATACGTACTACCGCCGTCCCAACTTTTAGATTGGTACGAGCCCTATCTTGACGATGAAGAGGTGCGTACTATCAGGTAGAGTGACGCTATCGTTGTTAAAAAAGTCATAATGTGTCGGAATTTTGCAATAATTTGCTTGAGTGTTACAGGAATTAGATGTAAAAGCCGGTAGCGGACAAATTATGAGCATGGGTATGATTTTAAGACAGTGGTTGGTCAAACTCGAATGGTTCTCCACACTATTTCCAAGAATACCTGTTCCAATACAACAAAAAATACAAAAAGCTTTAGAGGTAAATTGCTGCTTAATTTGTACCTACAATTCTTTCATGTCATTGCCTATATGTTTCGTCAATACAAATTAATTGATAGAATTATGTACAGGAGCGTTTCCCTATGCAAGCACAAACCGTCGTCGTTCGCGAACGAGAAGAACGCCAACGCGAGTGGCCGAAAAACGAGCGAGACCGCGAATGGAAAGACGAGAGGAGAGAAGAACGAGAAAAAGACAGGTATGCAGACGACAAAGACAAAGACAAGAACAGAGAAGAAAGAGAGAGGAACAGAGAACGACGCGACAGACCCCGGCACCACGACAACAGAGAACCCGAGAGAATGAGAGAGCGCAACGACGTCGACAGGAGAGACAAAGATCGCAAATACAGGGAACGGAGTCCTCCGCGGGAGAGATTAAACCGCTACTTGAACAGGGACGTCGAGCATAAATACAAACGGGATCGTTATCATAGATAATTTTTTGGCCACGTCTTGATACCTCATTATCATTAAGATTTAGTATATCAACAATTTTCTATGTGAATTTTTTTTATTCTGAGATTAGAATAAGTTCTGAGAATTAACGCGTTCATTTAACTGATATTAGTCTTTGTACTGTTCAAATCACGTTTAATTTTGACTTGTTTAGAAGAAAATATACTTTGGGAAAGATGTGGGTTGTTTTATTGGTATCCAATATAAAATAAATAATAGTCCAACAATTAAATCCAATAATATAGCAAAGAAAAAAGATAATGATACGATTGAAAACAAATAAATGCATCTTTGGCAGATGAAATTCATTGACTAATGAAAGTAAATTTGCTATCAAAACATGCCCTTATATCCTTAGTCAAGTTTAAACGTTCAAATTACTGTAATTAAATGCAATTTATTTATACATTTAGAGATGTTAATAAATAAACAATTAAACAAACAAATGGTATTTTTTTAAATTATCCTCAAAAGATTCGCTTACATTTGGTTATATTAATCTAATGTCGAATTAATTATTTAAATTAATTGCAGGGACAAGTGGATGTTATCTACAATGATTTCTATGTTTGATGTAATCGATCATAATGTGTTAAAGAAGCCAAGCTGCTTTGGTTTTGTAAGTTTTTTTTATATAATTTTATTCTTATATCACACACTGCATGAAAAAATTAAATAATAATTGGTTTCTGTTGGGCAATATGATCATTATTATTATTATTTAATAATACAAGAGGGGAGGGTTTATGTTAAACTGGGCATTATTAAAAAAATAGTGTTAGATGTGTAACTAAAACCAAAAAATCGTTTAGATATGTTTCATAACATAACATTTCTCAATATATGAGATTTTTTTGAATATTATATTTTAATGAAGTAATTCAACTTATTGAGGAAAAGCGAAATGTGATATTTTCTGGGTTGCTTTCATTTTTTCCCCTGTTCACTTCCACATTTCGAACAATAGCGGTGTCTTTGATTCATCCACAAGAAAAAATCGAAAAGCAATGTTTTGAAATTGTTTTTGAGAAAAATATTTTCGTTGTAATGAAAAATTATATCAATCTAGTTTATATTTAGTAGATGGACCTGTTCTGGTGAAGATTGTAATTGATAGCGGTTTGGATTTATTTTTTTGTGAAAGCTCGCCTTTCTTGTCACAGCTTTAGCAATGCTCAAACGGCTTTTCTTCCTGCTTTTTCAACCATCCTTTAAATTAAAATGTTCCTACTGCTCCTTATAAAATTGTATAGTTTATTTTTTCCTGTAAGGCCCAACCCGTGGCGGGAAATTTGAAATCTGATCATTTGATTTTTAAAAATGAGTCAAAAGTTGAAAGGCAAACTTGCCATTAATGAGAAACTGATTATTCTTAATGCCTTGAAAGGACTAGAACGTGATCATCCTCAGTTTAACAAAACTGTTTTATTAACCAAATTTTGCAACATCTTGCTAATTTTCAAAATTTTAGCTATGGAAGTTGTACTGGGCCTAAGATACTAGGGTACTAAAACTTGTCACACATTTTTACAGTTTCCAGCGGTGTATATGAAAATATGCTAAATAATATGGACAGTTTACTATGCTATTAGTGGCACTTAGGCTATCATCGATTATAGGGTACATAAATGACAAGTAAACGTGAACAATATGAAAATAAAATTACATTTGTCATCTTCACATAGGTGTTCTCAGTCAAAGCGACCTTTTTCTAGATATTTATCACAATCACAATTCTGGTTTTATTTAAAGTGTATGTAAATGTGCTGCAATCTCCCAAACTTGGCATAGATAGTTTTCTAGCAATATAATTAACATTGCTATTTATTTTTTATTTTTTATTGAGAAATGATAGAATTTTGTGTCTCCTCCCAACAGCCATCATGACAACTGCCCACAATGTGATGGTTGTGATTGTGATTGATGTGATGCAAGGCTGATTTTAACAACGATTTTTAAAATTTTTCTATGAGTTTTAATTAATCAATTTATCACAAATGATATCTTGCCCAACCAGAATTACCCAAAGCAGCATGATTTCATAGATTTATTAATAGGACTATGACTATGTTAAAAGTATTTATGTGACTGAAGTACTTAAGTTTTTTGATCGTGTGTTAATTGACTGTGCAATTAAACATTTTGATGTAGGTAAGGTACCCTACATAAAAACATTTCGAGATGTAGTACCATTTTAATGCTATTTATAGCGTCCTGATTAATTTACCATTTTATCAAATATTTTGGTGATAACGTTTCAATTATTAAGAATTTATTTATCATGCTTTTCGTTGCCTATTTGCCAAATAAAGCTAAACTGTTTACTAGACCTAGGGGGAGACAGGGAAAGTACCTGCATAATATTCGAAGAAGATTCTTTATAATGGTTTGAATTTTTTAGTAGCAGTTTAGAATTTTTTCCAAATTTGAAACGATTTGAATCGTGGATGGATAGACAATTCCGATCTGATGCGTATTAAGCGAAGTCTTCTATATTAAAATCAAGAAGATTTTTAGCTTTTTACTCCTTATGAATTGGGACCATTCAGTACCCACGTATTTAGGATTGTAAATAAAATAACACAAAATACACGGAATATGTTCGTTCTAATTAAATTGTTTTTATTTATACTTTTCTGTGCCGTTACAACTGTCAATAATTACATCATTGGATTATTTATATACATTCACGAATTACATAATCATTTATCGTAGAAAAACTAATGGAATCTGTTTAAAAATATCCCGAGGGTCTTGGGATTGTTGCAGTCCGGTGTGATTTTTCCCTGACTTGTAATGCACGCGTCTCCGCAGGCTCGACCTTCGAAGTATATCCCAAACATTTGTTTGCATTGAACGCAGTTCCTGAAAATATAACTTCATGAAATTAATTACATTTTTAATATAGCACATCATTATGTAGATTATAATGCATTGCATTACAAAACATTGTTTACAGTAACTGTAGTCATAGAGAATTTTATGAAAAATATTATTAAATAAAAAATAGGATTAAGTGAATAAATGACCATAATAGCCCACGAAATTTTTAAATCGTTTTAAATAACTTTGACATTTTTACTTTTTTAACAATTTGGCAAATCAAAATAAATTTCAGCGAATGTGTTAAGGTGATGACAGCTGGTTCACTCTTGAGTTTATGAGACCACCACATAGACATCCGCTGAAGGTGCATCAAGTCTGTTAAGTAGTTGCAAGCCTGAACAGTATTGACTTAGTCACGACTTACTTGACATTGACATTTCACGTTTTAGACAATTGCGATTTTTACTTTCTTGAAGTTTTTAGTAACTTACTTAAATTGTGGCCAATTTTGGTGTTTTTGATAATTTGACTTGTTATTTTTTTTGACAATTGTGTCAGTTTTGACATTTCGCATTTTGACAGTTATTTTAACATGATCTTAAATTTCGATTTTCCCAAGAACGGGTAGTTTTAATTGCTGTTCTGTACAATATGTTGAT
This sequence comes from Geotrupes spiniger, assembly GCA_959613385.1. Classification (NCBI taxonomy): domain Eukaryota; kingdom Metazoa; phylum Arthropoda; class Insecta; order Coleoptera; family Geotrupidae; genus Geotrupes; species Geotrupes spiniger. The sequence continues at coordinate 9,780,822 of OY390735.1, read as the reverse complement.
GTACGATGATCTTCACCAAAATCAGTGGACGTTGGATTTAAGACATCTTGTCATATTGACACATAGTTAGATAACTTTGACAGATATGGAAGATGAAGTCACCACGTGCCATTTAATGATCTGAGGCACCTTTAGCAATTCTACCGAATGCATATTTAGGGGAGGGATTGATGTAAATTTCCATTGGTTTAGATATAAAACGTTGCATAAAATGATCGAGATTTAAATCTTCCAATTTCATAAAAAATGTCACAGCTCAACAGGAGTGTAGCTGGAGATTTCCTAAGTTTCAAAACATGATGTCAATTTTCAGAGTAAGAGAGGTTAAATATTTATGTGACATGTGTCAAAGAAATCAATTTTAATTTTGTCTAGATGTAATGGGTATGTGGATTTAGTGCTAAGTACGTCCCTTCCTTAGAAAAATCAGAGTCAGAGTACGGCACAGTACTTAAGGAATCATCATTGAGCTATTGGGCGTATCGAATTATAGCCAGTATAGCACAGTTCGATTCGTAGATTGATTGTTGACTAAGTGAAATTGGAATTGATGCCATTATCTTGGAATTTAAATTGGACAATTCTAATGTTTGTAGAAGTTATTTTATGTAGAAAAATAAATACAGAAATTTGCATCTTGTTCTTGTCCTGATTGAAATAAAATGTTTTCGGTAATTGTGCGATTTCCAACCTTAGTTATTAAGTAAAATGCAATAAGTTTACAATATTTTTAATGAACACATTCAAACATGCTATGAAACTTTGTTTCGATAAGCTACATAAAAAATAACGCCGCGACAAACCCCAATATTCAGTTCTTTGCCTAAATTATAATTAATCCATGGCGCAAACACGATCGTCCGAACGTCACGTCGCGTTGTCCAGCTCATATTTTATTTTTCGACTTCTGTTCCCGTTTCTTTTTATTGTCATCAGAAATTTTCATTCGTAGCATCCTCCGGTAAATCGACCTGAATTCTTTCCCTATGTACTCGTCTTCTTCGTCCTGCGCGTTTTCTTTGCGGCCGAGGATCGGCCTCGGGAAGAAATTCTTCGTGCCCAGTATGGGGCGCGGACTATTTGAGCATTCTTCCATGCGCCACACTGATTTTCGCGAGTACCTCGAACATTGCGCTTCCCTGGACGCCTGGTGGATCGTCAAGACGTTCTCGGAGACTATCTTTAGAGGCACGAATACGGGTGCATCTGGTCTAAGTTTTGTTTCTGTTTTGGGGCCCTTTTCAGAATTCATATACTAACGAATTCGTTTAAGAAGCGACCGGGAGCTGTGCTTTGTGAAATTGACATTTACACATTTATTTATGTTGTCGCGGTTGTCATGGTGGTGCGACAACATTTATGCGAGAAATCAGTTTGTATTCAGCAAATTAATAGCGTTATCAGTTTGCGCGTGCGTGTACGTCGTTTAAAACAAATCAAATATGAGTAAGTTATTGGGTTGGAAGGAGTTAAATACTTGAGCAAATACAGACCACCGAATGAATTAGATTTAGGACGAACCAAATATCCGTAAGAACTTGATGAAACTGTTTGAGTGCAGATTTCCAATATTTTTAGTTAACGTAATAGCAATAAAATTTTCCACTGACACGCAAAGTCTCAACTAAACAGACTTACTTGTGTTAGTATAGAAAATTTGAATTTGAAAAGGGACGTGCAATTATTTTGGATGATCGTTTCGTGCTTATTATGAGGTCTTCAGCAAGAAATAGCAATCACTTCACGCCCAACATAACTAAATAATTGTGTAAAAAATTGGATTTATTGAATTTACCAATCTCATAGTTAGTCGCTAATCAATCATTTAAATTAATAATTAACAGCAAATAACGTCCGTCACGTTGATCATTTTTAATGCATCAGAAAGGTTGGCTGATATAATAACAAATATAATTGCATATCATCCGCGTACATATGTCAGACAATACTTAACCACATAAGGACATTTGGACGCATATAACGAGAAGAAAAGTGGCCCAAAGGACATACCCTGAGGAACACCGATATTAAATGAAAAGCGTTCAGATATATAATTGTTCAGCTTAACGCTTTGTTTTCTGTTGGATAGATAAGATGATCTTAAATCAAGGGAACTGTTTGAGCAATCCATGTATGCGAGAATTTTGAGAAAAGTGGAATGATCGAGACAGTGAAAAACTTTAGAGAAGTCAAGCAAAACTAATAATTACTTCGCCTTTGTCGGATGCTTTAAGTATGTCGTTTGAGATCTTTAAGAGGGCAGTATCGTAACTATAATTTTTAACTTAATTTAATTTCTGACAATTCGCTTTCCAATGATGATACCTTCATCTCGCAGTTGTTGATAATTGCACTTATATTGGATTTTATTTCGATTGTTAAAATTTTTCCAATTACCTTGTGTATTAATAATTCATTGTCATATCAATTTTACCAACGTTTCCACTTCGAAGCTCTTTAGCGGACATTGAGAAAGTTAACGAGCAGGTACTTCACACGACCACAGCACACCAATGAATGAATTAATTGAAGAGTTTAATTAAATAACAGCGGCAACAAATTGTCATCAGTTCTCAAGAATATGGGGTTGAAATGAAATTATTACTAATTACAAGTTCTAGATGAGGGATATTTTTCGTACTGGTAACTAGGGCCGATGATCCACTTGGACACCCATCCTTTGATTTACAACAACTGTTATTAGTAATTTTCTCTTCAATTTAATTAATTTACTTGCGACCACACGAATGAAGTATCAAAATATCATAATAAACGTAACAACATAAACCTATTCGATTTAATTTCCGTCCATATCTTATTCCGTTCGCGCCAAATGTAATTCATTTCTTTTCTCGGTTTTCTTTCAGGAGCAGTTGATGTTCCTTCTCCCGTTGAAATTTATCGACATTCTTTAGGTTAATTTCTCCATTGAGCTTTTATCGTACGATTTTTGTTGATTAACAAGTGCTTTCGAATGTTTATGTTTCTGATACCATTTAAGTAAACCGTTTTAGTACTGAGCGATTAATGGCTTTAATATCAACATCATTTCGAATAGGATTCGTGTTCTGATTACCATGGTGTGACTTTTCCTCAGTGGAATAACACAAACCTCAATTAGTTCCATTATTCTTGATCTATTAACTTTCTTATATTCTTATGGCTCCCGTCACGACCGTGGGACACCTCCCTGATTTCTTTTCTGTTTAGAGGTCGGGTTACTTGCAGAACAAATTGCCACTCGATCGATATTTATAAATAAATAAAAATATATTTAACGACAATTGAAAACTTTTACGAAACTGATTAAAAAACGTTCATTAATAAATATTTTAATGGATAGTTACGAAAGTATTTTCATACAACGTAATCAAAATAGTTCGATGAATTCTGAAAATGAGAGGGAAAATCTTCAAATCTTCAAAGGCTTTACCTTTCTAGATATACTTAGCTTAACACTTAATACTCCTTTTTAACTACTGTAGATGGCAACTTAGTTGCACATAAATGTAACAAAAATCAGACTTTAAACAATAATGAAAGTACATTGGATTGAATATATTTGGACGTGAATCCCCCAATTGATATGCATTTGATTAAAATACAATTAAACCCCCATTTCCTTGATGATGCTATTTACAAATTCATTAGAATAAACCATTGATTTCCACTGCCTTGACGGACATCAAATTAAATCAATAGTAATCATGTGGATAAAACCAGTTTCTGTTGTTAAAAGCATCCAATACATAATAAGTAAATCAATAGATAAACACTTACGTTATACACACGGCGACAGATCCACTGCAAAAGTCACTATGGCATAACATCAACACCAGGAGACAAGTTAACGTGTTAAATCCACACTATAAAGTAAAATAAATAATTATTTATATTAAATCATGTAAATAAGCGAAAGTAGAAGAGCTAGTTAGCCAACTGAATCAAATAAATACACTTTTGTAAATTACTTCTTGTTATCTTCCAAGATATTTTCTGATCATAGTTACAAAGATCGTAGCCAATGAAATTAGGTATCTGGGATATGTGTGAAAAATCAGCCCGCATTAAAGAGGATGACGTTGTCAAGATTGTCAGGTGTACTTACCTTAGTTTTTAATGCACTCTAATAGGTGAGTTACATGTGGATGAGGCCACTGATAAAAAATCGTTTCGTCGCTTTTATACTTTTCAAAATTTGAAAGGATCTAATATCCTCAAGATGGTAACGTGAAGGTAAATAGATAGTGGAGAACAAATGCCTGGATTAATTAAGCATAGGAATTTTGATTGATGGTTGAGCCATATTAGGCAAAGGGTTATTGGAGATGACATTGATAATGTTGGATTTTTCCAACATCATGTACTTGCTTGTCAAACCTGATACATTAAGTAAGTGAAGAAGAATTTCCAGGAAGTATTATCTAATTGAATATTAAGGTGTGGAACTCACTGGAGGAATTAGGGCAATGTGCAATAAAAGGTCATAGAGAAACTTGCGGATCCCGAAAGAAATGATGACGAAGTAAAACATGTAGAGGAGCAAATGATAACAAAACAAGTAAAATATGGCAAAATGGGGCTATGTAGATACTGAGATACAAGGAATTGAAAATATATGGTAATACGTATTGCAAAGAAATATATATTACGTTCTTCAAAAAAAAAAAAAAAACCTAACGATGAAACTGGCCTACATGATCAGAAGTTTCATATTAGCGCACATATAAATATCAAGAGTCAAAATAAGTTAACTTATCGATAAAATCAAAAGCAACTAAAACAATTGTCATTTTAATTGGAGCCATAATGTAACTGAACCGGATATCACATTTACGCCAGTGTACCATAGTTCCCTTTAATTTTATTTCACTGTTATGTCTTACAATTACAAAAGTGTTTTCATTTCATAATTAGATCAATTTTGGAACTGCGATAAAGCGTAAAATTACAAACTCGGTTAATGAAAATGATAACTCACCATCGTGATTAGTGAAGGATTTTCACGCGAATCGAGCAGAAATTATGACTATTTTTGTTTCTGGCGGCTTGCTTTATAGCGAACGCAAGAGGCTTCGTTATTTATTATCGTAATTCGTCAGGAAACGTCGTCACCGTGGAAAACAAGGTGTTTTTAAGGGTTGGCGTTGTTATAAACGCCGCACGTGGTGGGTTTTCAATTGATTTCCTTCCATTGTCCGATACACCTTCTCTCGTTGTTTTTCTGGAACGCAGAATATCACGTCGATAACAATAAAGGCAAAAATAAAATTCGAATGCGTACATATTGCATTTCACTTCTCGGAACGCAAAAAATTGTATTAAAGCAAAAAAGTTGCGGGCGCAAGATTTATTGTTAAATTATTGTTGCATGTTATCTTGGCAATGAAGACAACTGCGATTTCGTTATTGTTTATTTAAAAAGTACGTATGTCGTACAAAATAAACGCTTTAAGTAGTAACGTATGTAACAAAAGGTTTGGGAAAAATTTTCGTATTATTTGTTTCCTATAGAAAATAAAGCTTATCAACTTACCGTTGGATATTGAGAATCTTTCTTCTGCAGTTTGACAATACATTTGTGTTTACAAAGTTTTATAAAATGTCCTACAAGTTAGAATTGGGGAAAGGTATTTACAATTTGGTTGGCCAAATGCCCAAACGTGACATTGTCGCGATTTATAGAAGCTGTAAAAATGCAGACATTTATAATCGAAGATGCCTCCCCAAATTAGTGAATTTTATTCAAACTCATCATGTTAATGATAATATTATGTTCCGGCCGGATCTGGCATCGTGTCACTCACTATGCAAGAGGAACCCAAGGGTGGTTAAGGCAACAAAATATCCCATGTGTACCTAAAAAGGATAGGATAACCCCCGAATGTTCCACTGGTACGTCCTAAGAGTTTTCGACTTTACTGGGTAAAAAAGTTTACGACGGTGGGTTTGAAGCCCAAAATGAAGAAGAACTTCGACGAAGAATGTACCAAAAGATTTGTTTAACCCACTCACCGTCCAAAGGCTGACGAGAGGCATTCGCACCAAATTGGGAACTATTGAAACTCATGGCCCTTTAACATCATAATTAAAGTTAAAGTTTCACTGAATCGTTTTCTGTACTACCAAATTAAATAAAACAATTATATTTCAAAAATATTCCCAACATTTTTGTTACATACGTTAATAATAATATACAATAATTAATAATAAATATAAATATAAATTACTTGAAAAGTATTAAGTTTCAGGAAATTCGGTGCCCATGTTGTTGTGTAATTGAGGCGATAAATATTATTCTTTTAGAAATTTAGTCTACAGTAAAAATTAAATAAGACTGAAGGTATGTTTTCACAACTTGTGACAACTTTGAAATGTAATATAAACTTATGTCAAAAATAATGAGACAGCAACGATTCGGAAGCATGAAGAATAAACGCAAATTGTAAGCAAACTTGCGCCAGTAGAATTTTTCTGACATTCGTACTGAAATCACATTTCCGGTAGATCGAGTTTTCCCTAAAGCGAGGTGTCTACAAGATTTTCATTTGTAGATTTCCCCTACGACCTTATCCTGCAGTTCCAAAATCTCAAAATACTATAAACTGTTAAGAGTTCGTGATATTTTTTAGTATTAATGAATTAACCGTTGCTTATATCCTACATTAAACAGAGCGAGTTATTGCTTTATTATATTTATTATCACCTCTATTACTATGGAAAAAACCACATAAATTAATACTAATAAATAAAATTAACACAAATTATTTTTAGTTTCAAATATATAGTAGACACTACATGTGTTTTGCCAACATTGGAGCTTCACCAGGTGACCAAATGCAGATACAGAAAACAAATATATGCCTTAGTACTAAAATATAAATTGAAAGAGGGGGTGTATTACAGGTTTAGAATAAGTACGTGGTAATTGTGAACATCTACTTGATCATTTTATTAAATTTATTGGTTCCTAAACTTTCTAACGAATTTAGTTTTTTACTACTCTTCTTTGTATGACATTTGCTATGTCATCGTAATGTTTTCATTGCCGCTATAGCCATCTAGCATTGGGGAAATGAGAAAATTGTATTTGTATGGTTCCACTTCTTAATATTAAGGTTCCTACGCATTATCCTCCTAAACGATACTTCCATCTGTTGATCCACCTATATATTTTGTTTTAACTCCGTTAAAACAAATTTGTGAATTATTTATATTAGCCATTTTAACTCGTTTAATATCATTTGCACATTTTGTGCTTTGCATCTGATTTATTTAACTATACAAGTAAAAACATTTTACATTTTTCCTTAAAACTGTTGGTCTTACACTGAATATGTTTCCTTGGCTTATCAAACAATTTTGGTTGTGTGTAAAACTCATTTACTAGTCGGGTGATTCCACAGTCCCGACAAGTGTGCAGCCGTTACTATTTTTTTTACCCACTAAATTTATTTTCCGCATTTTTCTCAAATGTACGTTTGCAATTTCGAATTATCGCCCCGAAACTCCATCAACATTTCGGCGAAAACAATCAAAAATGAACCACATGCTTCACAAACTAGATATGAAGTTGCGTCGCAAAATAATTTCTAAGCGGTTCGTACATACATACGAGTGGCACGTTTCAAAGGTTAAATAAAGTAATAAGTAGGTTTTTAGCGCACACCGCGATTTGTTAAACCTAAACGAAGATTCTCGGTAATGAAACTTGTTTTACGAACTTAAACTTTCCCTTTATTTGCAGCGACGGAAAAAAAAGTTTGTATACAAGGTGAGTCAGGCGTCACATTGAGTGATTTTTTTGAAGATTTTTTTTAGAAATGTTATTCTTGTGCATAAACAATTTTTTTATTTAACGTTCGCGTTGCGTATTTATTTACGCCCAGTTGACGCGCGTTGCCTATTTCTATTATGCACTGCAAGTAGTGAAATTAAAAAAATATATATCCTTTTCGTAGTTCAAATTATTTATTAGGCACAGGTACAAAAATAACAATTAAAAAATAGATCACAGGCAGCAATTAATCTAAATAAATAATAAATTAAGTAACATACATGACACACATAATTTCCAAGGGCTCAGTTCGGAAACTATGGGGCTATCATATGGCACATTTACACACAAAGCATTGGCTAATTTCACGAAAGACTCATTTCAAATCAAATTTGTTCAGGAACGGTGCTATGGATCCTATGTCTTCGCAGTCTGGGATGATTTTTCCCTTGAATTTGACGCACGCGTCGGCGCAAAGTTGGCCTTCGAAGTAAGGGCCGAACATCTTCTTGCATTGGGCGCAATTTCTTATGCACACTCCTGAAAAATAAAACACATATTTTGTATTGTTTTTACCATCGTACTTGTTTTTATTTAAATTTTATTTACATTGACATCTATTTTATTATTATTATTTATTATTATTATTTTATTTTATTCTATTTTTTCTAATTTACCTCCGAACATATCGGTTAAAATAATTCGAATTTGTACGCGACGTACATTGATTTACTTCATATTTACTTCGCCATTAGTTTGGTTATTTCATTGAAGAGATCAGCCCTTTTTCAATAAAGTACATTCGCTAGTTTAAAAAAAACCTAACTATGATAACATGAACCTCAGATTTAGAAAAGAAGACACGGTGAGCAATTCCTCCATAGACGGAGACATAAACCTTGTGGCGTTGCAGTACAGCAATAACTGAAACCCAACAATAAAAGATGATTAATTTTGTTGATTTTTCCATATCCCCATTTTTTTAAATAATGTGATTATTTCCATAACCTTTGAGGTATAACACTCGAATACATTAAGACGTAAACATTGAACAAGTTTCAAATATTTTAAAAAGGCGAAGCACGAAAAGGCCAAGGAAGTAAATTCAACACGTAGACGATGGCGACAGGCTAGGTGCTGCCAACAAATAGTCAGATAATAGAGTCTAAGACAGAAGAAGTGATAGACTTTAAGATCTTAATGGTCACATATGCTTAGGGAAAGAAAATCGACAAGAAATGAATTTTGACGGGAAAAAGCAAATTAGAACATTTATTCATTGTTGCCACGAGGAAACTAATTTTTGCCGGAAATGAATCAAACAGCAAAAGAGGAAGGAACCAACATAACATTAAGTCCATTTAGAGGGAGTCGGTTTCCCCTGTAGGAGGTATAACGATTATCGACATACAAATCGAGGAACAATCGAAAATCGATACCAATGAAATAAAATTGATACTATGATAGAAAACCAGGTGAAAATATTAAATAAAAAGTAGTCGACGTAAAACTAAGTGTTAAGATAACATTGAAATAATATGACCAAAATGATGCGAACAATTACAGGCCTATCGATAATAATAATGTTCCATGAAATAAAATACAAGAAACGAAACAACCTTCAACTGGCACAATGGCTCACTTGCATTGACGTTCGAAGATTTGGGTTTGCGAATATAACTTTTTTCTCTACAGAATATGATGCCTCATGCGCTGATACCCAACTCAACCGATTATACATCGCAAAGGCTGATCCAAGTTTTACAAACAGCTCGTTAAACCTAACGCAATCGAACCCAATATTTCTCCACCAACCAACCTGCACAATGATAAGACAAATGTACATCGAGTAAAAATCAACAAATTGAATAAATGGCTAATTTAAATTGAATGGAAACCGGACAAATACGTCATAACATATTTTAACAAATTGAAGTGAAAGAAAAAGAAACCAATTCGCCTAAATTGGTAAATTATTAATTTGAAATGTATGCGAAAAATGTAACTAAAGGTTTTCGTTTTCGTGTCATCAAAAGTTATTTTTCTGCTGGAACAGTTACATTGGGTTGGGTTCAAGCGGATCGAGTTCGGTGGACGTTGGTTTGGGACGAACTGATTCAAAACTCCAACCCCAACAAATAAATTTCTTTTCAAATAATTAAACGTGCCCAATATATCAGAACGTTAATTGTTGGCTATCACTAAGGTTTTAAAATGCAATTGGAGCAATATCATCGGGTTGTGTTTACTTGAGACGGGTTCACCGGATAATTCAATTAGTTTCGATCTAATACTTTGCAAGAAAGATCTCCAGTTAAATGAAACAAAAATACCCCATTTCGAATTTACTTAAACTATTAAACGTTTAGTCTGGCAAAATATACCTATACACAGATATAAAAATTTTCGTCAAAATGAATTGAATAATAGTGAACCCATACTGTTTAACATTTAGACGTATCATTTTTTAATTTGGACATATTCAGTAATTGAGTGATTAAAATTGTTAATAAGCCCTCGAGAAATCAAAAGCCCTCCGCTATTGCGTTGAGCTTTAAACATTCTCTCGAGTTATAATCTAATAGATTATGCCCTAAGTGCATAAATATCTATTAACAGCGGCAATTTTTTCTTTAGAAAGCTGTGTCGACTTTGACGACATATTATCCTTTTTCATTTCCACATGAAAAAGGGGAGGTATAGCATTTTTTTCGTGTTCCTTCAGCGTGTAAAAATGTTGAAAGGTAATTTTTCGTTCTCCGTCAGTAATTAATCTACCACATTTAAAGATCCATCTTAGACAATTTTTCAGTGAACCGAATTTTGAAACGTCCCATTTTGCATATTTTCAAAAAACAGTGTTTTATGGTCGTTTTTCGGAAAAAATATGTAAATTGTGCAAAACTATACAATTTTTTTTATTTTTAAAAAATAACAAATATCGCAAGAATTTCATGCAAACCCAACCCAACCCAGCCTAACCCAACCCAACCCAACCTAACCCAATACAACGCAATCCAATTGATTTTTTAAACACTTACTTGTTCCTAAGCTTTCTAAGTTCTGGTATAAAACTTTTTATTTATAATATGTTATGCTAACCATTTGTATATTCAACAATAAATATAATTACTGTAAAAATTCTTGGCTGCAACATATTAAGAACTATATCTTCTTTATTTTTATTTTTTTGCAACAAATCCTAGTGTAGTCTCATGGAGCCCTACTACATATTCCGACAGTTACTAGTTAACAATTTATTGTACAAACTTAATTAGAGTATTCGAAATAAGCAATTTTCAACCAAAACCAAATTTTTTTTAAACTTTGCAATGATATGGAAATTATTTTTCTAAATAATCAATTATTTGTGTATACCTTTGGAATAAGAGGTTGCCCAATTTTTTTTCACTTCTATTGAAATAATACACCATTGTAGCCCATGAAATGCTAATTACACAATAAATTCGAAATTATTTACTTAAATACGACTAAAATAAAAACAGATTAGTTAAACCGAAAAAATATTTAGTTAAAACCAATTATTAAGGCGTAAATGCTGGAACTTTGTAATTACTACACAAGTGTCCAACATTTAATTCATTACAATGATTTTTAACTACGATTTTTTTATGATAGAACAATTATTATTTGGGCGATTGTATTGAATTAATTTTTCGTAGAATACTCTTTACAAATGCGCTTTTTGATCTATTCAATAAAATTTGGCATATTATTGACGTTTTGAAACTTATTGCAATAAATACTATAAAATTAGTAAAGATGTTATTGCGAAATAAACTTAAATATTGATAATTGCATTTTGTTTGACAACTGCTGAAGGAGTATTATAATTAGGGACGAACAATCCCTTCGACTGCGCCAGTTCAGATTAATAACAAGGACCGAAACAGTACTAATTTTTATTACTTGTCGTGTTAATACGATTTGAACTTTTATTTCTCTGTTAATAATTAATTAGCCTTAGGATTGATTTGCTACTACTCACCAATAGGACTTCCGTCGACCACTGCCATAGATACGAGGAAATATATCGAGACGCTCAACAAAATTTTGTTAACATCAGCCATATCTGCAACACAAAATCGTGGGCACTGTTAGATTCTTGCAAGAATCGCGTTATTTATGAGATCACCTATAACAATATCGATAGTGAAAATAATTAATTAAACGATTACTAGAATTGAAATGGAAATTATTTCAACATGTGTCGGCGTTGACGTGAAACGATTTCGTGAATTATTGCCAGTTCGATATTTGCTTTTAGTGAAACAAATGACATTTCTTTTGATATGGCGCCTAAGCCTGCGCGATTAAAATGACGACAAACCTACCAATTATGAAACGCATGATTTCAGCACAATTGTTAATTTTCAGTATCGATCGATATTTGTTTTTGTTTGTTGTTTTGATAAGTCGCGGATTCTATCTACTGCGGAGCTAGAAAATCAGCAACATCTTTTCAATCGACGGAACAAAGAGGCACGGGCTAAATAAACTTTCGACCAATCGATTGATTGACCGTTCTTACTACATAATATATATAGTAAACCAGTGTATCACTATCCTTGTTGTACGTTTATTGTACGACGCACAATAAAATAATAATTTCCCTCTAAACCGAGTCGCGGGGTTTTTTGCCTCCGTTAGACAAGTTCTCCTGCAAGGACGGGAGACCCGGATGTTCATTTTCCGTTTGTCTTATTTCCGCAAGTCTAATATTGGTATAAATACGACGGCTTATTCACGCATTACGTCTTGTTTACAGATTTGCACATAATGTTCATACCTGTTTGTAAATGAACTCTCGATGTTCCCACGGCAATGAATACCGGATACGTTTAGGGGATTTTTTTTATGATTTCATGATAATTAAGTGGTAAAATCGAAGAGCTTTACGACACCAATTAAATTTACATTCAGATGCTAATTTATTTATTATATTTCGATATGTATTATAATCATTAAGTCGAAACGATGCAAATTACTTTTTTAATCCTTGTCATAATTGAAACCACACATATGCAAAAAAATTTAAATACGTGGAGGATTAATTTGAATAATTGGTCCATTGTGCAATTATAAAAATCCCCAAATTTTAAATTAATTCTTCGAATAGTGCAATAATGTTACAATACTAACTTTAACCAGTTTAAAACTACTTTCGATGAACTACATATTAACAATACGTATTACGGTGTTCGTCCATCCCTCACTTTCTACGTCGTTAATATCGTAATTCTATTTTTGTTAATCCATCAAAATAATTTGTTTATCAATCACTGATAGCAATTAAATTATTGCCAAGTCGCCAGTCACGTTCGATCCTTTATTCGAAGTTTCACATCATTTAAATTTAATCGCAGTAAAATCACTTAGAATCAAATTAATAATAAACGCTGATTGGCTTCCTGCATATAGGAAGTGAACTCAAGTTTCCAAAACGGGCAACCATTCTTTACGTCGTTTTTTCAAATTGCCATTATTATTATCCTTCAGTTGTGGCAATGACTTTCGATTTAAAACATTCCATCTTTTATTTAGTTCGCGCTTTGTTTGCGCAAAGTTCACACATCGACAATAATAAAAAAAAATATTTGATCGATCATAATTTTAGTCACAATTTTTTTATGCTCGATCGCAGTTCCTCATTCCTGCATTTATTTTTAGAAATTGCAATCTAACGTTCAGTAATTTCAAGGTGTATATTAGCGCGGCGACGTTGCATATTTTTAAGAAGTGTACACTTACCTAGAAGATCTATATCTCGGTGGTAACAGCGAAATTTGAACTGAGAACCGATTCTTTGGTGTGGTTATTTATATAAGGTCCTTTAAGTAAGAGGACGATAGGACGTCTATAAGGTTCATTTCCTAAATCCATTTTGTTGATTCGTTTTGTGCGAAATCTAGTTAACGTGTTAACGCTGGGCAAGTGGATATTTTCGCAAGTATTGATTGATTACACGAAATTTAAGTCATAGGAATATTAGCATTTTGTAGCAATTTATTTTAAAGAATTATGCAATAGAAATTACGTTTACTAAAAATTACTTTTGTGGAATATGATCACAAAAATCTATAAAATGATTCCTTAAAATGGATACAAAAAATCATGAAAATTATTTAATAGAGTATTCATTAATGAATGTGAAGGTTATCGTCAAAATCTTGCAAACAATTAAGATTTATTTATAAAAAAGCAGACAATGCGAGTCGCGAAAGCGGAAAGGTGAATTAATTTTGTTTTATTATTTAATATTAGAGTTTTGTTAGAATGTCGGCTATGAGAAACAAAAAAATGTGGAAATGTGAAAAAATGAACATACCAACTTATTAGGATAGATAAAACGGTGAATTGTCAAAAAAATAATACGGAGAAAGTGTAAAATTATCTAGACATCGTCAACATTTGTCTAAAATATATAAAATATCTAAAATTTGAATTGTAAAAATGGCTAAAATTCTAAAATGATGAAATTCATCAAATGCAAAAATGTTGGTATGTCAATATTTTGACCATTGCAAAAAAAAAATTTATAAATTGGCCCGTAGCAAAATTTTACGGAATTGTGAAAAAATGAGAAATTATAAGAAATGTAAGCCCAACCCAACCCAACCAATTATCAAAATATGTTAATGAAGCTAAACATGATAAATTTTAAATTGTGAAGATGGGAAATATTAAATATATTTTGTAAATACGATGAATTTCAAATGTTCAACAATTCCAAAATGGTAAATATCGAAAAAGTCAAAGTGAAAATTTAATAGTTAAACATTTCAAAAAATAATTGCGCCTAAAAATTTGTCCAAAAAAGTTAACATTAAAAATGTGAAAATTGAAGAAATTGTGAAAAATTTCAAAAATTGTCCAAAATAAAAAGAATTTCCAAATGTTTACTTCGCCAAAATTCAAAAATGCTTTAATCGACAATCGTCAAAATGGCAACATTATCATAAAAGACAAAAGTGAAAATGCCAAAAATTGTATGTACGTATGTACATTGTTAAAAAATTGCATGTAGCAAAATTTTACGAAATTATGAAAAAATGAGAAATTGTCCGAAACGTAAGCCCAACCCAACCCAACAAGTTAGCAAAATTTGTCAATGAAGCTAAAAATGTGAAGGTGGATAATATTTAAAATATTTAATAAAATACGATGAATTTCAAAATTGTAAATGATTAACCAAAATGGTAAATATTACCCAAAAAGTCAAAGCGTCCAAAATAAACAGAATTGCCAAATGTTTCCTTCGCAAATATTCAAAAATCTTGTAATCCTTATCATAAAGACAAACGTGAAAATACCAAAAATTTGAAAAATTACAAAATGGTGAGAGTTTAGATTAGATTAAAAATGTACGTAATTACAGTTCTGCAATTTTATAAAATTGTCAAAATAACAACATTTTGGAAAATGCAAAAATAATAAAAAATGTTAGCATTTTAAATAAAAATGTAAAAATTGAGTTATGTAAATTTTGAAACTAGTGAACATTGTAAAAAATATAAACTTGTTAAAAATTGGCCTCCAGCAAAATTTTACTTAAATATGGTGTAAACCCAACCCAACCCAACAAGTTATCAACATTTGTCAATTAAGCTAAAATTGAGCGAGTTAAAAATGTGAAGATGGAAAATATTTTATAACATGCGAGAAAATTTGAAAATTGTGAAATGATCCCAAAATGGTAAATATTATCGAAAAATACAGAATTGAATATTTTAAATTAAAAAAATATATTTTCAACATTAAATTTGTCTAAAGCACTTAACATTAAAAATGTGATACTGTAAAAAATCGTAAAAAACCTCTAAAATTCTCAAAAATTTCCAAAATGTGTACTTTGCCAAAATTTTAAAATGTTGCAATGACAAATTTCCAAAATTGTGAGAGATTAAAAAAGCGGGACGTTTAAAAATGAAAAAATGAATAAAATTTTACGTAATTGAAGAAGTATTACAAAATTGTACAAAATATAAAAAATAACAACATTCTCAAAAATGCAAATATATTTTAAAAAAATTTCGAAAAATAAAAAAGCCCAACATTCAAAATTGACAAATTTATTAAAATAAAACAGTATCGTTGCAACAAAATTTAGAACACTCTAGATATGTTGGTATAAAAAAATCTCTAAATTTATCAAAACGACAAAACCCAATATTCCAAAAAATAAGAAAACAACGAAATGAGATTTTTAACTAATGTATGTAAAACTACTAATCACTAAAATTTCACCACCGTACGTAGGGTATTAATATCGTACTCTATTAATAATTACATAAATGCCAATGCAAATAAAAAATAATAAAAATATTAATTTTCAAACAAATTACAGTACCTATGTAAAAATATATAATACACAACTAATAGAAAACTGGAAAGTAATTAAATTAAATTTTGAAAAATGGTTAAACTTATTTTTTTTTTCAAAATTGTGCAATTTGAAAAAATTGAAAATATTTAAAATTGAAAAATTTGGAAGAAACGTAAAATTTGTAAAGTGTAGAAAATCTTGGCCAACACCTGTTTAAGGTCCAGCTGGTGCAGGAATTAAAGCTATGAGACCATCATATGCGTCGTTCTTTCGCCGATTGTGCTCCAGAGCGACGAGTCTTCAGCGATGAGGCTCATTTTTTGGCTTAACGCGTATGTCAATAAAAAAATCGCCGCATATGAAGTGAAACCAATCCACAACGGACCCTACAAACTCCATTACATCCAGAATAATGCATCGTTTGGTGGGGTTTACATGCTGGTGGCATCATTGGACCTTATTTCTTAAAAAATGAAGCCGGAGCTCGCGCTAAGGTCAATGGATATTGTTATCGCAACACGATCAATGATTTTTTGTTTGAAAATATGGATGACATTGATCCGGGCGAGATGTGGTTTCGACAGGATGGCGCTTCGAGCCATATGGCGACCGCAACCATAGACTTATTGAAATCAAAATTATTTCGAGAAATGGACCAGTCAATTGGCCTTCAAAGTAGTGCGATTTGACACCTCTCGATTCTTTCCTGTGGGACCACGTGAAGTCACTGCTGTTAAACCAGCAACAATTGACGCCTTGGAGGTCAACATTGTTCGTGTTATTCGTGACATACGGCCAGGAATGCTCGAAAAAGTGGCCCAAAATTCAAAAATTGGACGTCCAGAATGCGCTTCGTCAAGAACTGCCGCAGTGGCCGAAAAGTTAAAATTATGCTTAGTTCTTATATATATAAAATTTAAAAAATTTGAAAAATTTGAAAAAAACATTGAGAGAAAAAAACTATGCCCTTGTTATGTTAAATATAATAAAAGCAGCTTGTTCGAATTGATTATAAATTGTCAAACCGTTTTAAAAGTCAATGAAATTTAGCAAAGCGAACACAATTGTTACACCTTTGAAGGCTGGTTCGCGGTTAGTCGCGATTTGCAAAGTGTCCGTTGCCTTGGTCCATTTCTATTTAAAATCAATGAAATATGTTCCAAGATTCGCAGAACCAGCAGATTAGCAATTTATAATAATTAGTTCCCGTAAAGAGATGGGCTGGCCTTCTTTTTTTAAGGGTCTTCCTACGCACCAACGTTGCGTGGGCATAAATGTCCATTGCAATTAGTTTCAGTCAGGTTGAAGTGTGCATGAACATGTTTGCAGCACATTAGGGTGTGCGATTCTTCCATCAGTAAAGTAATTACGAGTTATTGTACATGAATCCAAAAAAAATAATGGGTCGATTACAGTAAATATGTATAATAGATGATGTCAGAAATGTTTCAAATATGTGATTATGAAATACAGCTTATATATTTTTTCGTTAAAGTTAAGACAACAAATTAAATTATGGTGATTTGATGTTTGAAGGTTTGTTTAAATTCCACACCCCAAAAAATCGCGTTTCAAATTCCGCGCGCGTCGAACGTCCCCTCTGGCGGCGACAATTTCTACAACGCTTTGAAGTTATTGATGTAGAAAGCTGTTTTAACGTGTTGTGAGTGTTTAGGATGCTAGAAATTAATGCATAATCGCACCGATATATTATTTTACATTTTTTAAGAGTTTACAGAGAAAACAAGATGGTAAGGATCGAACGTTTCATTCCGCGTTTCGCTAATAACTTTCGCCTAATTTCTAAACAACAGCTACCGAACATAACCTACAACACAAGATGATTGCACTAAATTCTTGTATACATTTTTTTATATGCTTTAGGACGTGTTTTTAATGATTAGACGGAAAAAGTTAACTATTTTTACGGACGCCAAGGACACCACTTCCGTTTTGGAACTGAAGAAGATCATAGAAGGTAGGCGATGGGATTCTTTTTTGGTCGGGGCTCATGAGCATTTTTTCTTTTGTCAGGCATTTTAAAAATTCCACCTCACAATCAACAGTTGTTCAATAAAGATAACACTATAATGGAAGACGACAAATTGCTACAGGATTATGGATTAACTTCGGCCACCGCTAAGGCGCAGAGTCCGGCGACCGTTGGACTTGCAGTTCGGTAATTGATTTCTTGTTAATTGATTTAAATCGTTCGGAAAAAGATTATTTATTTAACCCTAGAAAAAATATTTAATAATTTAAAGCCGCAGGTAAAATGTTGATGTTGAATAAAACGAATGCAAGAAGATTTGGCAATACAATGTTATCTTGGCGAAATGAAAAGTATTTCTCTGTAAACATATGTATTAGTCCCATGACTACTTAGCTACATATGACAAGATTACATTAAAGCTGAAGAGAATATAATGAAGTTTAAGGATCTGATGTTTATGACATAGCTTACAGTATTTTTTATGCATATTAATTATGCAACTAAAAATACATGTGAAGAATTTTGCCACAATTTATTTTTGCTTATATTTCTTACATATGTTTATAATAAAGTGTTATGACTTGAAACCAGTTATGTGGATTAATTTATGAAACTTTCTCTTTTATGCGTCGGATATTCGAAGAAAACTAGTTGCTAAATTTAAAGTACCCACCCATATTTGCAAAGTGTATTGTATTTTATTTTTTAAAATCGTTTTTAATGTTGTAAATTGTTGGTTTTAGAGATGAAAACGGAACATTTGAACATCTAGAGTTAACCCCATATTCTGCGCCGCCCGATTTGCCCGACGTCATGAAATCTCAAGAAAGCAACGGGCAAGAACAATCTTCTTGAATTCAAAGCATTGAATCGAAAAAAAAAGTCTAAATATGGTATATATTTTAGCTGCTACCAAATAACACTCAGCATTGTTTGACTTTACCATTTTTATTGTAATAATTTTTAGTTCATGTAGATAGGGAATTATTATTTTTGTTATTTGTCCAGGTTTATAACTATGAAATTATATTTACCATCGAAGAAATTTACTATATTTAATCAACAGACTTTGAAATTTGATGCATGGATTATTCATTGATAGCAAATTGTTGATGAGATTTTTTTTTGAATTCTAATTTTTAACTCTTTCAGGCAACAGATTTCATCATTTTTTACAATAGGTATTTCGTTTGTGTTACAAGAATCGTATTACAATATGAAACCATAGCGTCGACAAATAACGTTTTTGTTTGCATATCATATATACATTTCGCCAAAATCATACGCGTGCGCAGTTTTAACGTTACTTTCGGTTGATTTGTGAACTAACATGCAGCAGCTTCTAAGAATTAGAATACAAGAGAAGCGCAACCTGATATGCCTTAAAGAGTTAAGTAAAAGTAGTCTATAAATTTTATGTATTTCTAGCAGATCAGTAGATTTATTTACTACAATTATCGATGTATAAATTATTGAATATGTTTTTATTTATGCTAGCGTGATAGAGGTGTTGTATCATTAGATTGATTAACGTTTCGTAACAAATTGCAGAACGATAATGTTCATCTGGTTTACTCTAATGTGGCTCATTAGATGTATTTCTGAAATGTTACTCGAAATTAGGTCTAATGTATATTCTTTTTCTTTTTATATAATTATTGTCATTTAAATGTCATAAATGCGCCTTTGCATTGCGTTCCTCAAAATAAATTTTTTTTTTAATTTGCCTTTTTGTGATTTTGAGTCTTATTGAAGATGTCCGCTTTTCGGTGCTTGTAACCTGAAACACGGTTGCAAATGCTCTGTGTATACGATTGTGATTTATAATGCTCTGCAATTAATTATATCGTCGTAGAATGAGAATCTGTTCGGCTCTGTAAGAGGAATTATTTTGTCTTATTTATTTCTTATTATCACGTAGTGATTATTTAACAGTGCATTTTTTAAAACGTTACTATACTTGCAATATTCTCTAAATGGCGGCCAGATAGAATAATAAACTGGCGTGAACTTCATGTGATTTTCCGAAGATGGTTCCTTATTGGTAAGACAGAAGCATCGCGCAACTCAATGCACACAGCCGGAATATTCGAGATTTTTGCTGTCTCGTTATATGGCACGTGTTGTTGTATTTTAAGTGCTTCTGTGTTTTAGTAATATAATTTTAATCATAAATTAGTCTTTTTCAAGACTTTGTTAACAATTAAATAGGAAGTGGTGAGTATTTACAAAAAAATTTATTCATTTATCTATTGCCGTGTGGTTTTTTAAGTGTTTATTCTGACCAAAAAGCAATGAATAATTAACGACAATTAAACCATTTACTACATATAAATATGTTTTGAACCTAATATTCTTGGTTGTGCCTGCTGACGAGTTGAAAATTATAGCAATACGTTTTTGGAGACTTTCTTAATTAATGTTCATTACACTTTTAAGGTGATTACTCCGTCGGATTTAATTCTTGGGCAATTTTTGTTTATTGTTTTCGATTGTTTTACACTTATCTTGTTTTTTTTCCATTTATTTTTCTTTCATTTTTTTTCTTCCCAACCCAGCCAATCTCGATGAATTGGTGTTTGTTGACTGCGGTGCTTTTCAAAACAGAGTTTTGAAAAGATATATGTAGTTTGTTAATTGTGATGCTTTGGAAAGCTCACGTTCATACGTTAATATTAATAACCTATTAATACACTTATTGTTGGTTTGGTTTACTGCACTTAGTGCAGAAATCAAGGCCTATATTGGACTTCTTCTTATATTAGGAGCATTGCATTGTTCTAAGGAAGCTATTGATATGCTTTGGTGTCAAGATCTAGCTTATAGCCGTCCCATAATACCTGCCACCATGTCAAGAAATAGATACAAAGAAATTACTATTTTTTGCGACTTGATGACTTCAATACTAGAGAGGAGCTAAGAAGAACGGATAAGCTAGCTCCAATAAGGAACTTATTCGACAGTTTTGTCACAAATTGTAAGACATCTTTGAACCCAATTGCACATCTATATGTAGACGAACAAATTGTACATGGCACAGCATTTGCCGCAGGGCTGTGGTATAATCACTGATAACTTCTTCACCAGTATGCAGCTTGCTAACGAATTGTGGAAAAAAAACAGAGTCTGTGCGGTACACTACATAAAAATAAGACATTCATTCCTGAGGAACTACTGCCTAAAACATAAAAAAAAAACAAAACTCAAGAATGTTCGCTTTTCAGAAGAACAGAACACTAGTATCATATGTTCCAAAAGCAAAAGATGCTGTCATCTTGTTATCCAGTGAACAAAGAGATGATAACATGGCTGGTGAAGATGAGTCGTATAAGCCTGAATTAATTTTGCACTATAACGAAACGAAAGGCGCCGTTAATGCCACAGATAAACTTGCCAAAGAATACTCGACGCAGAGAAACACAAATCGATGACCGATGGCAATATTCTATCACTTCATATATATTGCAGGCATAAATGCTTATAAACTCTGGCTTTTAGCTAAACCAGATTGGCTAAAGAACAGATCAAATGGCCGTAAAATATTCTAATTTGAATTAGGGAAAGAACTAATAAAAGAAAATGTGATCCGCCGATACGGTAACAATCTATCGGAAATTGTTCAAGAAACAGCCGGGAATGCAAGTGATAGGAGAGGACGTTGTGTTAAGCGTAAAAATTTTGTACGGTTAGAAAATTCTGTTCTTGAAACTTTTTGTAATAAGTGCCAATATCAATAATATGTAAAGTTAAATGATGATGGTAATAAAAATGAAAATAAATTTGTTATTTTTAATTATAAAAAGTAGGGGCAACAATCCTGTGAGTTTTGCGGGGGCCAAGCGGACCGGTCCGTTTCGTAAGTTTATGAAGCCGGTCGTATTTATAACTTCATACAAACATTTTTTTTTAATTGACAATTTTTCTTGATGATGTCATAGACGTTTTACCGAATGTAATAAGTTTTACAAAACTTTGTTTGGAATTTTTGTTTCGTCTATCTAACTTACTTAGTTGTAATAAAAAGTGGCGTGTTCAAAAATAAAGCAAAACCATAAACTTTTTCTAAAACGTTTTAAATTTTTTTTTGCTGTTATTGTATTAATTTTATTAAGTTAGATCGTGTAACAAATTTACTTGATCTAATTGATTAGACAATAAAGCCAACCCAACTGCAAGTTTAAACGTGCGAAATATTTGTCGTTAATAAAATTATTACAATTCAAACGGAAAGCCAAAAAAACTTTAAAACGTTTGTGTGTGTGAGTTGTGTGGGCTGAATGAATTCAAAAACCCAACCAAATCCTACTCAAATAAACCAACCCCACAACAATGGGGATTTTTTTTTGAATTCGTTGGAATTGCAATTTGATTGAATTATATTGAATATTAAATAAAAATGAACAAACCTCACTCAGTCGACATCCATAAAAATGTCACACCACGCATTAAAAAAATAGGCCTTTTTAATTTTTTTTTAATCAATCATTTGGAACCTAACCCAATGGGTTTTTAAGAAGCAAACCACCATTGGAATATTTTTTTCAAAATTGATATTAATACAAATGTTTCGGAATTTATATTCAAAAACAAGCCCAATGCAATCCAATCCAACAGAACTAAACTGTTTAAAGTGACATTCGATGTTTTTTTTAAAGAACGTGTTTCCATTTTTTCTGATTCATAATAGGAATTAGAAGAATTATATCAAACGTTCGTGTACAATAAATTGTTTGGACAAAAGATATTCAAAATCAATCACAGGCTAACTAAAACCTTTCGAAAATGGCATACAATTGTTTTTTTAGACCATTAATTGAAATTAAAGAATCTTCTTGAGTCAAAAATATTGAAAAATAAGCCCAATCCAATCCAACGTAACTAAACCCTGCGCGAATCATCAATTTTTTTTGTAAATTTTCATACATTTCAGGAAGCAACCATGAGAGATCTAGATATATCAAGAAAGAACACACACATACACACAATATAATTGAAAAGTCAAGTCGTGCCAATTTTTTACGATTATTTTATCTCAAAAGTTTAAATTATTTTTTCTCAAAAATTTTATTATGCAAGCGAATAAATTAGATACATGAAACATATATGAAAAATCACACCATGCAATGTATTATTTTGCTACAGATTTGATGAATTCAGGATTCGTGTTCTGTATGAAGTGGTCATTGAACGTATTTTTGTAATTAAATGTGATAAAAATAAAATAAAAAAATAAAAAAATCTGCAGTGGTTCGTAATTAACTTTCGTGTCATTAGATAAATTTTCAGAATTTATGGAAAATGGTGATAAGTCAAAATATGACTTTTTCCATCGTTGTATACTGTATACAAAGTTTTGAATTTCATCTTGTTAGCTTAAATAGTTTGAGCGTAAAGTATAAGAAAGTAAAAATCAACGCGCCCGGGTTAAAATCGCAAAAGTGCACTTCGACCTGCCGCGTCGTTTTTTGCATGCGATCATTAGGTTATCGGGTCCTTGCAATGTTTTGTCGATGCATAATAGTTACCTACGGAATTGGTAGGATCGAAAATTGCCGATGACGTGCCGTAACGTCAAAAAACCTAAGTAGGTCTCAGTTTTTTCGCGAGTGGCATCGACGCCGTCTAATGTTCGGTTAGTTTGTTGCGTTTCTCGTGAAAAATTGCACTTTTCGCGGCGATTTTCGATGGACCATTAGCGTTTGCGGTGAATGTGGTGTTTTGGAGGCGTGTTTTGTATGGTCTTGCGAGTTTTGGCGGCGGACGGTGGTACTTAATGAGTCACTGGGAGGTGAGTGATTTTTATCGTATATGGGTGTATGGGAATTTCATTGCAACAATTAGTCTGTTAGGTTATAATATCGATACATATTCTGATGATTCTCGATGCAAATTTAGAGTGCGCCTTAATCATAGTGTAAGATTTGGTTACCAATAAAATTGACCTAGGGGCGCTGTTAGCAGGGTTACTCATATCCTTATAATCAACGTACTAGTTTGGTGGCTATTTTTTGCGGATCTTATTGCAAAATTGTTGAAACTGCAATAAGTTAATATTTGGGAGAATAGAAAAGGCCAACAAAAATGTTGACATTTTCGCATCTAATAATCAATAATGCCAAATATGAACATTTCAAACAAAATCAAAGTTTAACGATAAACTTCTCAAATAAAACCCATAATTCACAGAATGTCTTCGATGCAATTATTATTGATTTAAAACAGTTATAAAAGACATTTGTACAAATATTACATTACTTACGGGGCTATATGCAGAATATAAAAGTTTCAGTCACGCATAAAATAAGTAAATATGAATGGCACGATTTAAAAAATAGATGATTAATAATCTGATTATAATAATTCAAATATTTACAAATTTTTGTAGTTATATAATTTAGCATATGTATTTAAACTAATTTTGCAATCAAGTTGAAAATTATGCGAAATGAAAATATTTTATTAACTCTATTTAAATTGGATTTTCAATCAATTTTCAATTTTAAGAATTATTTGTAGTTAAATTTGACCAAATCTAGTAAAATTTTATATGTAATAAAAAAATTATTTGAAAAATAAATTAAAAATTGACTTTGAGAAAAGAAATGACAAGTAATCTAAGTAACCACTTAATCGGTATTTTCAGTGCAAAACTAGAAACTTTTCTATCGCTCTATGTTGAAATAGAAGCTCAACACAACCGAAATTTTAATAATTGTTAAAACATACAATTCAGTACATTTTATGTCTAATAGAAAACCATTACAACAGGATTTTGACCTATTTTAATTTTGCAAGTTTGTTTTTGAATTTGAATTTGATATTCATTTTCATTTTGAAAAGCACTAATATGGGGATTCTGTGTAGGATCTGCGTAGTTAAATAAACAATATACTTATCAAAAATAATTCTAACATTATATTGGTTTGTAATTAAAAAAATAAATAAGGTACAATAATAATAATAATCATAGTCTTTTCAGCTATTTCACTAGAGATATAGATTTTTCATGTTGCGGTGTGTCGTCGCAAATATCTGGTTCAGCATCACTTTCTCCGTCGTTGATTTCGGTTGATTGGCTATTTGACGAATTGCTGTTGCATCTTCTCCATTTCGCCCGTCGATTTTGGAACCACGTTTTCACCTATAAAAAAATTAAAAAACTAAAATCACGTATGTGCTTTATGATGAAAAAATGCAAATGTTTTTTTCATACGTTCATATTGCAATAAAAACGATATTAATTATTTACCTGTCTGTCTGAAAGTTTGAGGGAATCCGCTAAAATCCTCCTATCTTCAGGGCTGAGGTATTTGTGCGAATTAAACCTTTTTTCTAAAGCGTCTGTCTGCGAAGCAGTAAACCGGACCTGTCCTCCTTTCCTCTTCGAATAGTGGCCGTAAGGAAGCGGTAACACCACAGGAAGTGTCGACGGATGGTACATGGGCCAATATCGCCCCCTCGAATAAACACTCGAAAACGCGCTCACTGAAAACAAAAAAAAAATTAAAATTAATTAAACTCTCGCGTAGCTTCAAAATTTCAGTCAGCTTGTGACTCATCGCGAGTCACGGATACATAATTCGCTTAAAAAGTCGTAAATCTTCAAATTCAATTTCGCTATTAATGTGACGCAGTAAATCCCATCATTCATCACCCGCCGAACTGTGATCGCCGCGACTTTGTGACAAATAAGCCGATAAATGCGAGTTATCTTGGCCAATTTTACACGATATTTCACAAACAATTAGATTAGATGACAATACCAGTAATGTGCTTGTTTAGCTAACGCCCCAATAAATCATTCAATCTTTTCTAGTCATTTTAAGTCCTCAACGTTTAATTGATAACGATTCGAATTAACGTGCAATCCTCCTCGAAAAAAACAATCATTTTTTTATCTGGAAAAATCACGTACATACGTTCGTTATTTATTTTTTACACCTTGCACTTATGGCAAGTTCTGTAGGAACTAATTACATAATTATTGTTAAAGAAAAGTCCTTGTTGTTTATGTGAACCATCTTTTACACTAAAAAGTCAGTTCGAAAGTGGCAAAACTTTAGTTGACGACTATATATATATATTTCTCCATCAGTTGATTATATAAAAGATCTATTTATACTTGTTATTATTAGGTCAGGTAATTTAGGAATGTAATCATAATCAGCTTATTGATGCATAATAATTTATTATATGATATGCTACAAATTGATAAATGATTTATTACCCTCTGTAATTATATGCGAGTTTATATCTAATTTTGTTTCGCTTTGCTAGGAATCCTCAGCCAAGAGAATGAATGATTTGATGCAAAACTCTCGACCTATGACGTATTGTATTAATTGTGACTACAATTGTTCATAATATCCTACTTGCTTGAGTAATAATTTCACATTAAATTTGAAATCGTGATATTAGCTTTGTTTAACAATAAAGTTTGTCATTTTATGTTATTGTGTTTCGAATTATAAATTTATTATAAAATCAGTTTGTTTGATTGATTATTTTGACTACAAACTAAAACATTTCATACGATCCTGTACAATCATTACTACATTATGCTCGGTCCAAACAGGCATTCATCTATTAACTACTTCAAATTTTCTTAGGTTACGTCGACCTTTGTGCGGTGATCAAAATCTTCCATAACCGGTTTATTTTAACGGCTCAGATCAACGGTCCTATCACGTTTGATATCATTAAAATGATACTAACGTCAATCTTTTACAGTATTTATATATAGATAAGTTAATGTACCGGATGAAATTAATCAATAGAATGAAATGTTTGAGATTGACAACTATTAATAAACTTTTACGTACTTATTTCAAGCCGAAAAGTGTAAATTTTGTCCCCTAATACTTTATGGATGGGAATACTTTACGTTCGCTAAGCTTATCCAGGACAATTGAATAATGTAAATTACAATAAATACAAGACTAATAGATGAGGATGTCTATATGGTGACGTAAGATTGTAGAAAACCGCGTTAACTAAAATAATTAGAGCAAATGTAAACAATTTAATGTTACATACAAGGTAATTACAAAGTCTATTATTATTAAATATAACATATATACAGTGTGATTTACTATTTAAAAATAAGCTTGAGTTAATTAAAGTCGCCCTGTGTATGTTGATACTAGTAAATATTGCGTTAAGCTATCTTTGTCAAAGTATGAGTTTCGTAGATTTTTAACCAATAAGTAAAAAGCCATTAAATATTATTTCCTTGCTTCTGGATTTGACCAAAATAACGCTATTATATACAATCATGGAGATCTTATGGAGAAGAATAAGTGCAATCATTTTAAATTGGTACCACAAGTCAATCGAAAATTCTTCAAATTTGAAATAAATTAATTGTACGTCACAAAAAATAAACTGAATTTCAGGAAGACACTATTAACAAGATATTCGAAATCTGGTAATTTTATAAGATGATATTAAGAACACGATGATCCATATTACGTTTTGTTAACAAAAAATACTACTTTGTAATTAACAACTCAACACCGTGCATTTTTGGGGTAAAAGCCTAATTTGGAAATGGTATTAATATATATTTTTTAAATAAATTATTAATAAAGTTTTGTTAAAATTCAATATGTAGGCTACACGTTAAGCTTTTATAATAAAAAATAAAAATAAGCCAATGAATATTTTTTTAGTATATAGATACAGGCAAACTGGAGCTCATAAAATATTAGGTCTTGTTATATCTTATATGATAAAAAAATATTGTCTTGCCAGACATGATGGCTACTATATTTATTAAAATTTTATTTGAAATAAAACAAACAACTTTTTATCTATTGATTAAAAATGAAATCAAAACTCGGTATTTTTAGAAAGATAGTCCAAAGTATCTTTTACTGGTAGCAAAATATATTAGTTCTATTGTTAAATTAACCTCTATTAATGTCTCTTCATTTTCATAGTGATTTAAAAAAAAATTTTTAGTTTTCGAATACAAATAGCTATATCTTAAATACAAATTAATATCAGCTTATAAATTGATTGCATTACAAAACTACATCCAAAATAATATACCTGGTTGATTGACCTGGTGATTCTTTATAAAGCAATACTAAGCAACACAATCGAGATAGGTTGGGTTGGGTGCCAAAAATATCTTAAGAATTTCAAAAAATATAATTTGGTGCACAAAAAATGTCTACATCAATGTGCCAAAACAAGAAACTTAACAAAATCATTCAGAGATAATTAGGCAAAAATATAAGTAATTTTGTCATGCATGCATATTGTTACTAGTTATTAATTTTAAAAACATTTATTCTATGGGTAGCCCAATTATTGTCATCTGATATATTGCTTTATTTGAGTTGAATAATTTATTCTACACGTGGTCTCACAGATGTCACGTCAAACATTTTATGAAAAACAATAACATAAAAATAACTAACTTTATTGGTTAAAAAAATTATAACATTCGCAAATATCTCTTATAATAAAAAATACGTGAAGATATGGATATACCTTTTAAATCGATTTCTTTCGCAAATAAAATAAATAAGTTTTATTTTTGACGTGCACGGACTCATCGATATAGTTTCGGGAATGTTAGCAAGAATGTTTAAAAAGATGCGTAATTTTTTATCGTTTTTGAAACACAAATTCTTTCGTATAGTGCAAATGAGTTCTTACGCTGATTGCTATCGTTAAAATAGAAAAACAATCAAAAAGCAACCCAACCCAACCCAACCCAACCCAACCCAACCCAACCCAACAACAAAATGTTATGTGTTCACAATTAGTAACATATTTAGACCATTCTTAATAATTCTTCTCCATTCTCTCAAAAATCTATGCAGATGTCCTCAATTATGGCTGGTGTATTGTGACTTGGTTTTTTTACAAATTCTACGTACTTTTGTTAAAAATATGGTTTAATTATTGGTGATTGGTGTTATTCGTTATTTCTCTTCATTGATTTGAAAATGTATTTAGTGGGGCTGGAATAATTAAGTAAATTCTGGAAGAAATTAAGGACGAGTAGACAATTGGGTTGGGTTGGGTTGGTGTCCATTAGTATATTTGTTCTTTTTTTTTCTTTTTTGGGGACTGGATGATGCAATTATTGATTGTTAAACAATGTCCAGTAATCTTCATAGTTTTTTGATTGGATTTTACATAGTTTCCTTGGTCATTCTCTGGTTTCTTACTTACTTTCATTTAATTCTGCTTTACAAAATACCAGAGAATTAATGAAGAACATAATAAAATCGTCAATTTTTTTTTGTCGAAATCAAACCAAACTCGATCTGTCCCTCCCGCTATATACCAAGAAATTAGTTAGTTTGAAATGAGAACTTTTGACTTTGACTTGGTTAAAGGTTTATTTGAAAAGTTGGGTTGGTTTGGAACAATTTTCAACCAAAGTGGAAAACATCCTGGAATAACAACAATACTTAATTATCTAAAAACATTCTTTTTGCATTTGGTATCTATTTGTTGTTGATTTGTTATAGAAACCAGTCTAATTTGAATTTTGCTTTAACTTGAAGTGAAAGCAAAGATCACCCAGTCGCTGATCAAAGTTTAGTTCATAAATAATTCTTACACATTTTTTTTTATTAATGTAAATTTAAAAAGTTGGGTTGGGTCGAAACCTTTCAGCCCATTACTCATTTAGTGATTGCTCCATAATGACTTTTCTGTGAGAAGTTCTTAAACATGTAATTTGTGGGCTTGAGCTTTTTCCCATTTTTAAAATTGAGCTAATAATTAATCAAAAAGATTGTTTTTTCATTTAGTCTTTATTGAACAAAAATTATTTGAAAATCCGTTTAACTTGAAACAAAAACACGTAGCCTAATATTTTAATTTAATTTTAATCAATTTTTTGTTCCAAATAGTTGATTTGAAGCAAAGGATTAGGTTGAAACATTTTCCGACACAATTTTAATAAACATAACTTTCGTCCTTTTCCTCGAATGTTTTGATAAGGTGTAGCAGTACCAGCTTAAGTTCTCTTCCAATTTAGAAATAAATATCGAAAATATTAAAAAAAAGATAATTAATTTGAAAGGTTGGTTGGGTTGAAGAAGTTGTCACAAATAAAATGATTGCCCCACAATGAAAATGTAATAAACGTAACTTTACTGCTTCCCTTACCCTGTCCTAGAAGATAATTGGCGAGCTCGAGTTTTCCCCATTTTCAATTTGAGACCAAAAAACAAAAATCATTTGAAATTAGAATTAAAATTACACCTTGCTGTTATTTTCTCTTTTCTATTTTTCTCCTATAACACACATATATTTTACATCGTTCATTGTATCACGACTAGTGAATCTTGTGATATGTAAGTTATTGATACGTTTTCATACTTCTTTCTTTCTTTTCATGTCCTATGTCTTCAGTACCTGGTTTATTTGTTCCAAATTCTCTATCTCTACTCCTTGTCGTCCATTAATTTCATCTATGGGTTTGCTCATTATTTATCCTAATTCCTAGTATATTGTCGGTCTTCAAACTTTATCTATTCTTGATTCCATTGTCATTCTTAAAATACGTTCCTGAATCACTCGCTTTACTTGTCCAAATAATCTCAGCTGTTTCTCTTCCTGCAGTTTTTCCAATATCCATTTGTCTTCTCATTCGCCCCTTTCGTACTTTTACATTATCGTACTGTATTGCATTATAGATTTCCTTTTTTGTTTGCTTGTCAATTTATTTCTCTTCACCAAATTTTTTTAAGTGGCAATACGCTCAGGAACTTTTCTTAGATCTATTTGTTTGCTTTCAATTCATGTTACGTCATTAAACTTTTCTCCTCACATTCCTTGAATTATATGTCATATCTCGTCCTTTTCGATGCAAATCCATCGCCTGTCTCATTTAAGACGACATCTCTTATAGTTTATTTTCAGTATTTGTTCCAACTTCCCTTATTTCACACCCCAAACTACCGCTCCTTGCCACAAAATACTTCTTCAGCTTCCTTTCTCTTTCGAAGTTCCTATTAACCAACACCACTTTCTTTAAATCCGCCTTCGCGTATTTCGTAACATTGATCAGTGATTGAGTCATCTCAGAATAACAACCTTGTTATCCCCGCAAAGACCATAAACTGCTTAATCTCGATAGAATTACGAAAAAAATTAACAAATAACTTACTAAGCGTCCGTGGTTTGTGCTGTAAACTTAAGTGTGCTTATTATCGATTATAAGAGTTAACCGACGCCATGTTAAACCTTGACGGGTAAGTAGGTAAGCTTAAATCGTATTAGCGGAGATTAATCTGACGTCTACGACTAAACTAGATAGTGGCTAGATGAAAATATTTTAAGACAGAGCCGGTGTTGAAAAAATTGAGTCCGTGTTACAATTTCGTCCATTGTGAATATTTCTCATGTTGTAACCATATTAGCAAGTGGGTCCAAATTAATTGCATTTCGTGCCAAAGAAAAATGTTCAGCTTTGATGTCTTGGTAATTATGTCACGCAACGGATTTGGGGGAAATTAATTATTATCGTAATTATATGAATTGGTCGACGTTGCCAATATGTCAAACTTACTCAATGCAATTCCACAATTAAAAAAAAATATTTTCATTATAATAATTGAAGAAATCTGCAAATGTCCGTTAATATCACTAATCCCTTTGTGGTGTGGTCGTTGGTGCCCGACTGAATTACACTTCATATTTATACAAGGTAATCGTCGGAAAATCCGTCTTGTGTGCATTGTCGATAAGTCATGCATATTGCAATTGGCCCAAAGGCGCGGTAATCCGCCATATCAGCTCCCGTATGGGAAAGTCGAGCTCTCTTAATATTTATAAAAGATTAAATCGTCGATTAATCAGATATATAAGCCATTTTGACGTGTTTATCAGGACTTATTGATTGTAATATTAGTGCTATTTGATCGATCAGAAGGGCTAATAAGCGTCGTAGATGAGAGATTAAAAAGTAATTTATTTCACGCTGATCCGACACAAGATTAACTTCTTACGTCGGGAATGCAAAGCGCATGGTTTTATTTACAAAATTTATCTGTTGCGGGTGCTTACGCCGAAAAACGTGAGCGGGCCCCGTTTGATAAAAGGCGTCGGAAAATACCGAAATAATTAAGCGTTAGTCACGAGAGATAAATGTAAACATTTGTTTGAAGAGAGAGAGAGATAAATTCGTACTTTAATTGTGCAATAATGTTATTTCATTGAGGTTTAAATTTTATTATTTTGTTTATACGTTTGTTTATGATTATATGTAATTGAAGTACTTGATTGACGCGGAAAAATGTATATTTAATTTTATCATGGGATATATTTAAATACATTTTTAATAAATTGCAAACGACTAATCCCTAGGATTTGTTTGTGTCGTTAAATTCTTAACGTTTATTATATACATACCCAGTTTTAATTTGAAATTTGGTTTGCAAATAAATAACTGGGTTGAAGATAGCTTTCGAAGAAACGCTATCGTTAAATTTGATAGCAAAAAAATAGATAAGGGCGGCTTTAAATTATTTAGATAATTTTTTGGTATAACCCAATTACTAAAAACGAACTGTAATCTATGACAGTCACACTAAACCCAACTCCATTTTTATAAATTGCTATAAACACACATATCTACTCGAAACAGTTATTCTGGACATGTGATTGATTTATGTTAAATTAAATCCACCCCAAAGCAACCACGTGCAAAAAAATCCTTTTCAAATTACAGTTACACTGAAGTCTTGGACGATGTCGTTTCGTTCCACCAATGAACTTGTCAGCAAGACATTTTCAACAATAAATCTTTGCCCTTAAACATTTTTGTGCAAGATTAAAAATTACCGAATTAAGAGCAATAATAAACTTTTTACGTTAAAAAATTATCTATCGATTGTTTTTTTTTTGTGTTAAGATATTTGACAGTGAATTGGTTTTGTCGAGTTCATTGTCTAATCATTTTACAAATCCAACCTGCCCAATGAAAGTTCAGTTCATATTTCTGCATGATTCTAACATATGTATTTTATTTTTAATAAATTTACAACTATTTGTAATTTCATTACTACTGTATGAAAGCTAATCAACTTAAATGGTCTAAAATCTAAAATGTATACAAACTCAGTCTATGATCTTTATTTTCAACGTTGTTTGACTTGGTCAAGTTACAATGAACTGGGTTTGGTTTTTTATCCCCCTGAACCGAAACCAAAATCAGTTTTCACAAGTTGCACAAAGAACATTTATTTGGGACGTTGTTTGATTTGTTTAAATTCCAGGCAATTCTGAAACAATTTGTAGGAGATAAATCGTTTCAAAAGATTACAGTGTGCCATTAAACCCGTCAGCAAGGAATCTACAAACCTTCAAAAACAACCATAGTTGTTAAAAGTTTTGTGCAAAATTAAAAACCCACCACTCGCGTAGTTCGTTTATTAAATGTAACATAAGTGGAATTAATTTAAATTTTATTGGAAAATAGTACCAACCATACAAAATCAAATGAATTGAAATTGAATCTAAGTCAATCAAAAGTAAAACATTTGATTGGGTTGCATTGAGTTCTCAACATTAAACTCAACGCAATTATTAATTGTTATTGACCTATACAATTCCAACTAAACCCAAATTTTGGACATTGTTTATTTCAGTTAAATTCCAAACAAAGTAAATTTGATCCAAAACAACTCCGTTTTGGGAAAACCCAATTAAAAAATTAACCTATAACGTAAAGGAAGCCAACTGTTAACCGCAATTACAAGACATTTACAGAACGAAATACAAGTAACACATTCTATGCCATTTATTGTGAAAATTCTTTCATTTAGTTGGGTTGCAGTGTACCAGGTTTTCAAATCACGCTAATCCTTATCCAACGCAATTTTATAAATTTCTATAACAGCACGTATATGGTTTGCTTCTAAATCAAAGAAATTGAACGTAACTTAACGTAGTAAAACTAAACTTTACTTCTAGAACTTAGGCCAAGGCAACTATATCTAATTTTATTTTTGACATTTACCATCTAGCTGAATTATATATTAATCGAACCCAACTCTTGAAAACCAAGTAATGCTCAACATAGCATGGTATCGATAAAACCACCGACATTATTAGAAATTGTAAAAGCAAACGTTCGCAACCTAACTAATTAAGAGAACTGAGTTCGGAAAAAATAATGAACATGGTTGACTATGAAACAGGAGGGTGCGATAACGGGAAAGTACTACTAGATTTTTGGAGCATAAATAACCCAGTAATGCTAACTACTACATAAAATTATAAACAAACACCTCAGTGCGTTTAAGAATTAAGTTCATCTCATTAAAAATGAATGGTTGAAAGCCAACTAAACCAGTGCAAATTTGTACAAAACTGAAAACCAGACTTTAGGTATAACCTATAAACTAGTATAGGATACAGACTAAAATATAATACAAGAAAATTTAGAGATGATCCACAAGCTATCGTCGAATCCATTCAAAATTGACTATGAATGGAAATGGTTAGAACGATTAGAAGACATGAACATAGAACATGGTTACCCATGACAAAGATACATGGGCCAAAAGGAAAATTTAGCAAGGGTATATAAAGAAAGATGAAATGAAATATAAGAAAGGAGACATGAAAGTAAATACGTAGGATTCACTGTTGAAGCTAGTTGAAGCTAGTGAAAATAGTTGAGGACTTGCGCAAGTCGATTGATGACCCTGAAGTTCAAATCTGATACAGTGTTAAAATGCCACAAAAAAATTGAAGGGGCTGGCGCTCTTTAATATGGGTCTCAGGGCACCAGGATTTGGGGGGCAATTTTTAATTAATCTGCTGGCAAGATGTGCCTACGAAAAACCATGGGGATTTCTTATGGGGTGGGAAAGACCAAAATTAACTT
This sequence comes from Geotrupes spiniger, assembly GCA_959613385.1. NCBI lineage: Eukaryota > Metazoa > Arthropoda > Insecta > Coleoptera > Geotrupidae > Geotrupes > Geotrupes spiniger. The sequence goes on along the minus strand of OY390735.1, from coordinate 9,745,838 downwards.
AAAGACCAACACATAAAGTGGTGGAAAGACAGGTAGAGATAAACATATTAGAGCCTTTGATCTACCCAAGATGAACAATGTAGGTTAGGTTAGGATAACATAGGAACCTTTCCCGGATTAATTATTGATCGGTCACTGCAATTCAAAAAAAATCATCAGCGCCGCATAGGAAGAGCCATATGCGGTGGCTGTGGGAAAAGAAGAAGGAGGCATGTCTTATATGTGAGCAGGGTGTAAAAGAACTAACCTTAAGGGCGGTCCATTCCTGGACCACAGAAGATTCCCTTTAGCAATATTTTCGGATTCTTTGGAGAACCAACGGTCTGGCAAATGGTATAGCTAAACATACCAAGGGGTACAATAGACCGGAAATTACCGTAGTGCGGAGGGATCCACAGGACAACATACTCTCGGTAAAAATCTGCAGTGGTCCGCACTGAACTCTCTTATATTCAATTTTCCGAAAGAACTATTCAAATAAAAGTTGTTTAAAATATTTCAATCGTTATCTTAACCCTTGAATGGAACTTTCTGGAAATTGCTTTAAATAGTGTTGAAAAATTTACCGCGTTTACAATTCCAGGAATATCTAAAATGTAGAGAATGCTCCGTTGTTCTCAAGCATAATCCAAAACTTTCTAGAATCGTTCTAACGGTAATTGACAATGTCCTGAAACTATCCAGCATGTCCTGAAAATTGGCTTTAATTTCTTTTATTTCGTTCTTCCTTTGGTTAAATTTAAATTTTTTTGTTAATTTGTTTATAATATTTACATTGATGAGTTTTTGTTGTTTTTATAGTTTTGTGGTATCAAATGACTTTGTACGCACAAGAACAAAAGGAAGGAAATAAAAATAAGCAAACTCTCTTACTGTATATTTTTTTACTTGAATTACTGATTTTCTTGGCGTTTCATTCATTTGTATTTATTTCGCGGTCGTATTTTCTATTTTTTGTTTATTGTTAATTAGTTTCTTTTTAATTTGGTATTCTCTTCTTATGTCTAATATTTCATGTAATGCAAAACGAAGAAGAATTAATTGTGTATATATTTTATTTCGAAACACAGAAAAATAATTTTATTTCGTTTCTCATTTTTTATATTGTATCTTGTTTTTTGCTGTTTAGTATTATTTTTTGGTATAAACAAACAAAAATCCTTTAGCATATTTCGTTACTCCTTGCTTTTCTTTGGGTTCGCGTTTATCAATGTATTTGTTTCAATTTGTAAGTGAAGTTGGTTTAGCGATTTTTTGACATTTTTGAATTTTTTTAACAAGCCTATTGGCTGTGTTTCTTTTCTCACATTTTTTTTTCAAATTCTTTCTTGAATTTGTTTGCATTTTGATAATTCGTTTCTTGTATTTTCTGCATCATTTATTGCACATTATTCAATTTAATTTTTTTAGAATTTTAAATATGTCCTCTTCCTGTAGTAATTTTCACAACGTTTTTGTTTTTGGGTATTCAACAATTATCGCCATTTCAATTTTTTATGCAATTTTTATCATTTTTACACTTTGAATAACTTTGTGAATTTGGTTCGATTTAACTTTCTTTGCATTGTCGTCAATTTGCATTTTTTTGCAATTTTAATTTCAATTTAAATTTGCTGCATGTTTGATAATTTTGAATTAACATTAAAAATTATTTCTTTATTGATATTTCAACATTTTCTTTTATTTTTTTGTAGTTATTTTAAATGATGTGCTTTTCATTTTTTTTGTCATACTCTTCCGTAATCATACTTAAAAAATAAATTAATGATAAAATTATAATAGACTACTTTTTTATTGTTTCATTATTTATTAGTTTGTTTTCGTATTCATTTTATTGCGATATAATTTATTTGTTACTTTCATTTTTCGAATAGAAAACAAAATATATATTGTTTTGTATGTGTCCCCCTTTATTTTTTCGATAACATGTACCGTTTTCGAGATATAGAAAAATGTGATAAGAGTAAACCATCACTTACGGTGGAGATATTGCTTTCAAAATAGGACACTTTCTTCCTTCCTATATAAAAATCTTAAAAATTTGAAATGAAAAAGTACAAAATAAAATAAATAGGGGCAAGAGAATACTAAGCGTACCTATCATAACGTGAACCCATTAATTTTAAAATATTATATTCTTAATTATGAGCAGGGAACATTTACCACACTTTCCAAAAATATACAATTGGCACAACAATCAATCCAACCTGTCTAATTGTCTACGTATCCTTCTAAAAATATCCTTATACAACAAAATCTGTAATAAATCCTGCACCTAAAACTCGCATTAATTTAAATCTATATCTGATAACATTCAAATTCATATTGTCTAATTAGTACGACAAAGTACATTTAATGCAATTAATACCGCGAATTAACCATATTAGTGTACTCCTGTGACTAAATTCGACGATTACGAGAGCGCCTGATGAGTGTTGTTTGCTTATTTATAAATGCAATAAGTTCGTCACAAGGCTGCGCATTTTTCGCTCGCGCGAAGACAATCGAACGAGATTTGCTAATCAGTGCTTATTTGGATTGGAACTAATCTGCATTCCAAGAACTTCTCGGAACGGTATTAAAAATTAAACGCGTCGAATTAATTACTAATAGATGGGTGTCATTTATGTCGAATTAAAATGATGAATTTGGAATAATATGAAAATCTAAGCAACCATAAAATGTAATAAAACAAAATATTATATGTAGTCTAGGTCTCAGGTTAATTATTCCAAGGTTACTGCAACAATTGGTCTTGGGATCGTGTCTTACTGAGGTTTAAATAAGTACATTAGAAAATTGGTATGAATAATACCACAATAGTAAAATAAAATTTTCTAAAGTGTCCACAATATTTTCTGGTTCGAACTGCTCTATTGCGTGCTTTAGTTCGAAATCCAGGTTAAGTGAGTTTCCAATGAAGATAATTTGGCGTTTCTTAATTAAATTATTAGTATTTTTTTCTATATTTTTCATAATTTTCCATAAAATACACCAGAATGCCGAAACGTGAAATATTATAAAGATGTCCATGTACGTTGCTTTTAAAGTGTGAATGTATTCTAATTCTTTCCAACACTACATATCGGTATATTTTTTCCTCAAAAGCATTAGCAAATTCTTCATTATACTGATTGTATTTTTTTTATGCAATATAATTAACCTCATTCAAACGAAACAATTTCGTTCGCCGAATCGCTTTATTTTCTTTGTGGCCGTTTAATATTTTCGTGTATATCTCGTTTATATGTTTGCCGAACGATAAAGACTTTAAATCGTTTCTAATATTGTGGCAATATAAGCGCTATATTGCGAAAGTCGTATCGCGACATGAAAGTGTAAGTATCGAAAAACGTACCTACAATCTAAGTGTAAATATTAGCAAACTCACACTTATTATCGCTCGTAATAAATATCCAGTCAATATTTAAATACATTAACGTGATTCAATCGGCTGTTTATTCCGTTTGGAAAACATAACTGTAAATTGCCGGGCGATTTTGGGCGCAAATGCGCGACGCGAAATCGCGCTTTAATATTGTTTACGCAATCTAATCGTAATTTGAGAAAGGGATTCAAATGTGTAATCTAGATTCGGGGAATTTGTATAATTAGTGCATCCAGTACGAAAGAGGCAGGGGTGGGCTTAGGGCAAGAAGACCGAGTTGTTCAGGAGCCACGTTGATAATAATATTATTTAAAAATATTATTATAAATCGCTACTGACGAAGGGTAATAACCCAGAAACAATATTGTCTAGCGATCCACCAGTTAGTCTTCATGGACCTGTTTTAATTAATGTTCACTACACCATTGAGGTGTAAGATTAGACCATCTTTCGTGTAAATTTTACATTTTGCTGTCAAATTTGACAAGATACATTTTTAATTATAAATAGATTAATTGTAGATAACAATTAACTTACCCCAACCCAACCCAACTTAAACCAACCCAACCCAATGCATCCCAACCCTCCCTTTCATGTCACCATAATTGTTTTAAAATGTCAGACTTTGATTTATGAAGTATGGGTGAAGTTCATAGGGAGATATTTTGAATTATTATTAATTTTGAAATTTTTTAAATCTATTTATGTCTTTACGTGTTGGGTATAATTGGGTTGGGATGGGGTGCGCTCAATTGTGCTATATAAACAACAAAACTGTTGATATTTTTGTTTAATTAAAAAAAATATTGTCTTAAGTCGTAGTGATTCAACGAAAATATACTAAAATATATTTCCTTGTTTTATCTTTAATTCAATGTTGTTTGTGTTTTCAATTATTATATGTTAATTATTTTCAAATATTTTTTATTATTTTTTCTATGGATGCTTCCGTTCCTTTTAGATGTTATTTTAGTTTTAATTATTTCGTTGTCTCTCTTCTTTCACATCAAGAATTTTTTTATATTAATTTTATTATTTTTGCAAACTTCTTGTTGTTTATTTCAATTCCTTTGATTTTGTTTTGTTTACATTTGTTACATGTTTATTTAAAAAAATCATAAGTAGTGACTATATTTCAATGAGATTATAAAAAAATACTTTTGATGTCACAGTTCTTTTTTTCAGCAAAAGAATGGGTTGGCTTGTGTTGGGTTGGGTCGGGTTGGGTTGCGTTGGGTTCGTTTGAGAGGACTAAAAATTCACTTTAATGACTGCTATTTTTGTGCAGTAAAGTTAGGCATGAACCAAAAAAAAAATGAGTTATCCAGATTTGACCTCGGCTAAAAAACCCTTATCCCATTCAAATGATTTTCTCATTCCCACTTTTTGTGAACTTCGACAGTAAGACATTTCTATGGTCGTAAGTGTCAGTACAGGAAAATGACAATGAATTTGAAGAGAAAAATTCTAACACTGAACCTTTTAATCAAGATGAGGTCTAAGTGACGTACTTAGAGAGCTCAATCTTTCCAAAGAATCTGTGCTCATTAAATACCATCCATGTGAGTGGCTCGAAGCTTAAAATATGTCCTAGTACACAACGGTAATAAACACATTCCATCCCCATTGCTCAGTCAACATGTTTGAAAAAGAATATCAGATATTTGCGTCGATTTGAAAATGGTGATTTTTTTGTTGGGACATCTAGTTCGAGATGGATACACTAAATATCCATGTTTTTTGTTCTTGTACGGCAGCAGAGCTCTAGGTGACCATTGGTTAAGAAGATAGTGGCCGTCAAGAGAGACAATGGAACTACGGAAGCATAAACTTGCCGCTGGTTTTTAAGAACAAAATCATTCTGCCCCCAGTGCATGTTAAGTTGGGACTAAAGCGTTAGACAAAGATGGTTCGTGTTTTGCATATCTAGCCAAATTTCCCAGGTTAAGTTTTGAAAAGCTAAAAGCTGGTATATTTTATGGGCCTCAGATTAGAAAATTGATGAAATAAATGCAATGAATAATTTAGAATCATTGTCCTGATTTTCGTTTGTTGAAATAATAAAAACTTTCTGGGAAATCATAGATAGGAAAATTACGCAGTCTTGGTCAATTATGTGGTAAACAATTTTAAAATGGTGGGTTGTATTGTGAGCATAAAAAAAGCATTACCTGTTCATCCATCTGGATCTAGATTCCCAGAGAATCAATTGTTAGATTGTTAGATGTTAAAAAAATATCGGACAAATTCAAGCTTTATCCAATTTCTTCGAAAACAATTACATTTTATATCATTTTGTCCTTGTTTTGAACTTTTTTTCACCAATTCATCTTCAGCTTTCAGTTTTAACCCGGGCCTTTGACATTTTGAAATTTTTGTCAGTGTTCATATTTATAACGAATTTTACATGTCAGGCAATTTTTATATTCTCACACCACCGGATTGCATCCCCAACCCCTTACACCATACCCATACTATTCATACGTCACTGCATGCATCACAGTCTAATGAACAACATTTAACATAAAGCCCCTACTCACCGAAGAATGGCTGACCAAAAATTCTTTACGTAGATAATAACGTAATCAAAAGCAGATTGCTGAGGTGCTGTGTCAATATACTTGTAATTAAAAAAAAAATTTTGAGGTATATCATGTTGTCGTCCATGGTCATGGTCGCAAAAATTTACTTGTCCATTACATACAGCCATGGACAGAAAAACTGGAACAATGACAAAATAGTCTAGAATTTATCGATTGCAATGTTTTACAGCGGCCACAGTAAATCCATATATAGTATTATGATTTCAGTACACTTCATTTGCTTTGTGTTCATTAATATGATTTTTTTAATTCATACGTTTTGTTTCCCCACTTCTGCTTTTATGTATTTATAGTTATGTTATAGTTTATTTTCGTATCTTCATTTAATTCAATTAGTTTTTACTTTTTCCTATGACTTTATTTGTTTACATTCCAGTTGCTTAGTTTTATATGTTCGTTCCATTGGTAGTAGTGGTACTCGTATTTTTATACTACCCCAGAAGTGTATGGGTACTTCAACTTCAGTTCATTGCACGCGAATTAATACGTGCAACGAATTGTGTCAATTGTGTAACCTTTAAATTGAGATTGTTGGGTATCCGGTAGGACATCGTATTTAATTAATATAAACGATTACGCAGACAACCAAAGGAAGACCGCACGTCTACTTCCGTTGCGGTTTTCAAAATAGCGTTGCATTTCTGCCCGCAAATAATCGCGAATTGCCGTAATTCACGTTTTACATTTAGTTCGTGCAGAAATCTGAACGTTGAGAAAACCGCAGAGAAATTCCAGTGCGGATGTTCACGATAGTGTGTAATTATTAGCAATAGGTAGGTGCGAAATAATGTGCGTTTATGCGAAACAATTTTATTGCTCTGAACAAAAAAAAAAATAAATAAAATGATTCAATAGCTTGCACACATATAGATCTAAATTTGATTTTTTTGGGTATATGTGATTTTTTTTTTGATAAAGGAAACGTTAGTATAAAAATATCGTTCGTGGTTTTGTATAAGTGGAAATTTCTTCGTATTACCGCTAATAGAGATAATTTTTTGTGTCACGAGTACGTTTTTCAATATATTTATTAATGAATGCAATATGTTATATAATATGTGTTTGTTATAGTTGTAGTCCATTGGTATTGTACACGAAATATGAAAAAGAACACGAAGTATAATAATAATGCGAATACTTAAATGCAAATGTGAAAGCAACTTAAAAGTTAATAGTTATTTTTGTATCAATTTTTGTAGGTGAGAGCTTTTTTAATGTCGAGTCAAAAAAGTATGATATAAAATACTGTTATATATATTTGATTAAAATAATTACCGCCAAACTGTAAACGAAAATTTGCATAATTTGTCAAAAATGCCGAAGGTGTAACAAAATTTTAATTTTGTCAATGAATTCAAAGTTGAATAACAAGGAGAAGGTATTGAAAATTTAAAAAATGAAGTTGACAACAATGTAAAAATAACTAAGGAACAAGACTTAAATTTGCTCGAAATATCAAAATTGATTAAAAACGAATAATTATTATTAACATATTAACATTTTCATGTACGACAAATTGTCAACATACCAATTGATGGTATGTTGGTGCAGAACTATGAAACACGTAGAAATTATAAGAAAAGGAAAAATTTTAATTAAAAGTTGTTTAGAAATAAATTTCAGTGAATTGTAGTGACAGTAGTTTCGTTCTATGTGTCTCGTCAGACTAACACACAGTTGCATCCGCTTGTTAAAATAGAAATACAAAAAACATACAAGAAAGTAAAGTATTAGGAAGTAAAATGAGTTGTAGACGAAAAATCAACAAAAAATAATTCTAGTTAAGAATACGAAACATTATGAAAGATATAAGAATTCGCTTTTTTATATAATCAGAAATTATTCTACGGCTATAAAAACTGCTAAAAACGACTGAAGAATACAACATGACAAATAATCACAGATAAAAATGAAAATAATGGAGAGATGGAAGGGAGAAGTAGAAGAACTAATTGAAGTAGACAACTTGAAACCGAATAAAAAAGCTTAAATTAGATGAAGCTATATGAAGAGAAAATGTCACGATAAAAATTATAAAATAGTAGATGACTACGTTTGCAGTCATGACACATACTGGCACGGTTTGATAGATTTGAAACCAATATGTGGTAATCTGATAATCCGATAGTCGGCGGAACGATATGAATTTTAGATTGTACAAGTCAACGGTATTTTTCACAACATCCAGTAGTGGAATGGCTTCTGATAAATCAACGAATGTCTTCGCGTTTTGCTTCATTTGGGCCTGTGGGTAACCAACCCAACCCAGCTCCAAACTGAATCACAAGTATGAAAAATGTATTTTTAGAATCCAACCCAACCCAACCAGTTATAGAAATTTGTTGTTTAAAATGTAAAGATGGAAAACATTTGAAATCGTAATCAAGAACACAAAATTTGTTGTTTAAAATGTGAAGATGGAAAACATTTGAAATCATAATCAAGAACACATATTTCAAACAAGGCAAGGACGACAAGATAAAGATAAAATATCAGATCATGCACATCGTAGCGCAGAGATCAATTCAGAGCACATCATTGAGGGATGATGCTCAAAATACACAAACAAAAAAATTAAATCAAGTACAATATAAATCAACGACAACCCCGAAAACCGGTAAAAAATATAGGACGTAGAACGCAAATACAACACACTTAAATAAATGACAGTAACACTGAAGGAAGAAGGAAAATATTAAAGTTTAATAACTGATTTCAATTTATCGATCATTTTTTGTTCAATAATCGATTTATCAATTATCGTTTTTTCGACACTAGTTGAATTCTTTCAATAGTATTTGTATTTATTTATATTTGCATACAATTTCGAGAAAGGCACATCATCTGTATTTATTTCTACTTCAAACCTGAATGTAACAGAGTATGCTTATTAAGTCCGTTTTCCGTTCAGTCCGTTTCCACTTTTTTGAATTTCATTAGTTTTTAAATTATTGAGCTTCTTGCGTCGTATGATATATGTTTTACTCCATGAAGTATTGCTATTGTACTATATTTGTTTTAATGTTAGTCTATTACCATTCAGAGTCGAGAATTCATTGTCAAGTACATCAGTTGGTTAGGCTGTCGATTCTGTTTTAATTTGTTTTAATATTACTTTATTACGATTTTTACAACATTCTAAAATTAACTAGTGACTGCCAGTAATAAGGTTTGTTTCGTTGGTTCCTTAATGGTTGAAAATATGTGCAAAACATTTTTATTGATTGCAGGGTAAGTGATAAAGTTATATTCATGTTGATTTAGTTATTTTGGTCGTAGACTAGTAGTCGTAAGGTCGCGAGTTCAATGCCAATGTGTGCATTTGATTTTATTTCGAGATAAAATTAAAATAATAAAATAATGATGACGTTTTTGAATTGAATTTCATGGACTACACGGACAAGGGCCCCACGCCTTCCCTGTACTCTTCGTACTGAATACTGGAGTAAAGTATCAAATTAATTTTTAATTTACTTTCTTCTTATTTATTATTTATATATTTATATCGATTTCGGGATTAAAGATTTGATTTAAAATTACAGATTACATAACGTTACGTATCGTTATGTAATAACGTAACAATTTGCAACGATTCTTCATCCATGGTTATCGTGCAATTTTTTGAATAGTTCCGTTTAGTCATTTCATATTAATTTACATTATTACATATCTTTAAGTTTCATGTTTTACTTTAATTGGACGAATTTCTCTATGTAATCTGTATTGAATTTTCAGTGTGGAAAAAATTACACAAAGAACTTTTTGTCGTATACTAAAATATTTATTTCAAAAATTCAAAATTACACTTTGCTTCAGTAAGCAAGTGGAGACGTGAATGACAACTGATATTTGAAAATGAATTTTTGCACGTAAACTGTGCGGTATTTAATAATTTAATCGTACTTCCGTTCTATGCAATCTAAAAATTGAGACGTGTGTTCTATTGTGATGCATAGAATTCATCAAACAGATTTGAAATTGAAATTTGTATACATTAGAAAATAAAATAAATGTAGATGATCTACTTGACAACATTAAATTAGTGTCAATTGCGGCAATAACAAGCCAATATAGATGTTACAATAAAGATAAAACGCCTATATAGGCCTAATAGTGCATCATAAAAACAATTAAGTACAATTATAAGACACTCGAGCATTTATTGGCGCTTTATCAAAATTTATTTATTATAAATTAAAACTGTACACGCGAGTTTACTTAACGAGCGATACACTCAAAACTAAGATAAGTATTGCTGTATTTGTTTTACCTTTGTCGACATAGGGATCCAGGTGATTGTACGGAAGATACATTTTATCACAGTTGTACAAACTCGAGTAAAGTTTCGCACTGGAACATTCACTAACGCTCCGGTAGTACGGGTAAGTCCTGTTCAGCAGGGTCTGGTGCAGAATGCTGTTGGTGCTCTCCGGTGTTAAACTGTACCAGGGATCCGGCTTCGCTTCGTACGACGCCGGCGATTTCGGGGATTCACAAGAAAAGTTGCATTTGGGGGGCGGCGGCGGCGGCGACCCCTTCCTCAAGATGTCGTCTATTCGAAAGGACATTTTTGAGAGCCACTGTTCGATTTGAGCGATAGGTGCGACACTGACTGACGGCGGCGTGTCAAATGGCGCGCGATGTTAAAAAAAATTGCTCGCGGTAATCTTATAATTTATATACGGTTCGGAGATAATGATTGAGGCCGGGATTTTCAAAGACTTCGGGGATTGGTTGCCGTTATCGGGCCATAGCGGCGATTGTTTCCGCTTATGTTTCAGATTAGATACACGCACCGTACGCATCGTCTCTTTTTCCTCGTCCGCAGTTGTTCGTTGCACGTGATTCATTTGGGTTTCTTTATCTCTGTTTGCTTTTTGTTAACAGTCATTTAACAATGTTTACATGGAAAACTTTGATGTGACAAGGAAGCTCGGTAGATGCTTGTGCATAACGAGTGAACGTCGGATTTCTCCAATTTTGTTTAAATTTGTAGATCACAACGAAGTAATGCACAAAAATCTGGTCGATGTCGAGAAATTGCTCCACATATTGTTGTAATCTCTACATTCGTTGTTTAAACAATTTTCAATTTGTATTTGCTGATTTTTTTGAGGCTTATTGAGTATATTTATATATGCACTTGCAAAATTTAGTTAAATACATATGACAGCTGACTCGTTAGGTGGGAATGTTCTAATGTAGGCCAATCAGAGTCGAGAATAAATCGTAAAGTAGAACAAGTGGTTAGATTGTCGATTCGGTTTCATTTTGATTGCTCTAAACTTTTATTTAATAAAATTGTTAATTTAGGGTTTGTAAGGTCTTGCAGAAATGCAAAAGAAAATAACATAGTATACTACCTTCAGCCACGCACACTTTATATTATTCAGTACCAGCCTATTATGATCCTATTTATACACTGAAAATGCATAGTGTTACCATAAATTATTTATAGAAAGTCTTAGAAATGCACATCCAGACATTTTATCAATCATTTAAATTTTAATGTGACTATTTCCTCTATTTTGAAAAACGACAAATTTGAGACAATTATGTAGGTTGTAGATGGAAGCTAATCAAATAAGGTGCCGTTCACATCCACACACTCGTATTCACTTGAAAAAGTTTAATTTTTAAATTGTTTAAATATTTTTTAACAATTACTTTTATTTGTTTTCCTGCGATGTTCTTTTGTTAACTTTTAGATTTGTCCGTTCATATTTTTGAAAAATATAAAAAATTATCAAAAGGTAGTGATTTTTTGAAATTTTCTTTTAAAAATATTCTTTTTGAGAATTGTTGTTTTTGAGGTTTTCTTTTAAGTTTTGTTTTATTATTTACCATTTTAACAGTTTCTTAAATTTTTGACAATATTTAATTTTTTCGATTTGAGGATTCTATTTATATATTATTTAGCATTTTTGATTTGTTATTAACGTTTTGCAACAATTGGTTTTATTTACATTAAATTTTTTGAAAATTTTAAATTCTTTAGTAGTTTTAAATTTTTTTGAAATTTTGACATTTTCTGCTTCTTGCATTATTTTTTTTAACATTTTTGAATTTTTTTATTACTTTTTGTATTTTTTTAAATGTTTCATAGTTTTTTTATTTCTTATTTTCATATTTTGCATTTATTTTTTGATAGCATCTCACAATTGTTATTTTCCATTTCGTAAATACAGAAATCAGCATTCGACGCTCTTTTTAGTTTACCATGCAAGTCGCGATCAGTTGTTAGGGGCCTTTATTAAATATATTTCGTTAACGTTTACTTATTAAAGGCCCTTTAATAAGTAAACGTTAACGAAATATATTTTTCAGTTTAGACGATGCAATGGGTGATTCACAGCTAATTGAGCCCACTACACATGCCATGATTGAAGTCAACTAACACAACTTACAACTATTTAAAATTCATTTTTATAATTTGCGGCCTAAATTTACATTAAAACTAAGAGTTTACACGTTGTTATAGATCATTTCTAAATAACTACAAATTTAACTACTAAAGCATTTAAATTAAAAAAAACAGTCTAAATGAAACATTGCATTGAATCAATAAAACTGCAATAGGTTGAACTGCAAGTATTTTTTTTTCCTTTTCTCTTAGACGACCAGCTTGAATTATATTTGAAATTCTAGTTCAATAAATTAATATCGGTTCAATTTTAGTTTTTTCTTTGACTGAATATTATCCGTCAAAAAAGGCTTGAACTCGACTTACTATTTTTTCAAGAAAGATGCCAAATAATTTTCACCGAAAACATGAGCAATACGATTACACTAATCTTTAAGTACTCAGATATTTTTTGTGATTAATGTGTATTAGCGTAGGTACCACGAATTTTGTTTACTTTAGTACGTGTGAAATCTTTACAGCGGCTGTTATAGTTAGCATATGGTAATCCCTCAACACCGTCGTCCACAGTGCAAAAAGTTCTTCAATAATATTATTTTTTTTACTAGTAACAATTTGACGTGTAAATCATTACACGATTGTTTCAATAATTCGTTTATGATGTCGTCATTCGTATTAAGGATAGATATCAATTAGAAATCAAATAATTCGTCACGTTACGGCGAGGTTATGAAGCAATTTTAAAAGTCGCCTGGCAGGCAATATTTCTTTCAATATCTAGGTGTGGTTAAATATACTTTTGGAAAGACAATACATATTATTTTTATGTAAAATCTAGGAATCATGCCAAATATTTCAGACAAATATAATGTATAACAATTACGTGATGTTAATCTTGTATGAACAATGCGATGAAGCAATGGACAATTATTAAACAGAAGTTGCTATTATTACTAGGAACAAAATTATGAAAAGTCGTTAAAACTGATCTAATCATGTTCCAGTTTTTTGGGATACATAATCAGCAAGGCTGCTTATCCATCTCAGCCACCAATTAATTATTAAGACGAACCTAAACCACGAACTAATAATATTGATTATCAAGATCTGATAACTTTTTAGAAAATTTCCCGGGTTTTCATTCAATGCACATAATTAGTTATTATTGCTTATTTATAATAATAAATAAACAATGAAATTGTTAAAACTATTTAACATGGTGAATAACACAATCAAACATTACTCAGTTTTAATGATAAAATACTACTAGGAAACCATACACTCATGTAGACGATATCGATCGATGGGCACTTATGGTTAACTAAGCAATTAATCGCTTTTTCTTTGTACTTAAAGTACTATTTATTGAAGATAACGGCCAATATAGTTATAATTAAACGCGCGAGAAATTTGTAATTGCTTCGCACTTAAACGAGCGAAATAAAAAAATTGTTTTTTTTTCTGAATTAATTGTTGCAAATTCATTCCTGTTTTTCATTTTGTTTTTTGCTACTGGACGTTTTCCACGTTATGATCTTTAAAGCCGGGAATGGATGTGATTGCAAATTCTCGTTAAGGGAGATATAATGCATGACATTAACATCGAATTTACTACAAATATACGAATCAAACGCACACACATGGGGAATTCATGCCATGTGGATTTGATACAAATTGTAAGTAAGGGGCTGGATTTGTGCATTGGTTTAATAGACTTGTCTTTGAGTTGTCTGCATCCTACTTTAGAAATTTATTGTACTTTGATTTTGAATCTCCATGACCTCCAACACCCAACTGTTGTTTCATTTATTGGCAACAGCCAAACCCAGTAGGGTAGTTGCTTAGGAGGATTTCCCTCTCGCATAAATTTCCGTCACACCCGATTACAAGTACGAGTATAATTAATCTGGACGCTCCTTTATTCGTACAGCATGACATGATAACAGATCGTTTTTTCTAGTATTCATTCTAGATTATTTATTATCTAATATGAAAAAGTATATCTCCGCAATTAATCTAAAGTGGACCGCGTTTGATATTGCACTGTCAACATTAAAATCTTTTAAATTATGGCAAATTTCTTTTGCAGTCGTCTCGCATAATTTACTCTGGTAGACAAATTATTCATTCTTAATGTTCAATTACGATCCTGCTTGTAACATGAAAGACCAACCAAAACCAACCGAACCGAACCTAATCCAATCCAACCCAACCAAAACCAACCCAACCCAACCCAATCCAGCACAACCCAACCCAATGTAACTGACCTCTAGTAGTTGTAGACAAATATCTACGTCACGGTTTATTTTTGTAGAGTATACGTTATGTATAATAAGGAATGTTTGATGAGCAAACAAAATATATATAATTTTTTTATATTAGATTCGATAAGTTAAAATTTATTTCAATAAAATATAAACTGCAGCCATGGCAAAATCAATAGCTTTAAGTTGATAGAAAGCAATTAATATTTTGAATTTTATTTTTATTTGCCATTATTGGTTATTGGTTAGTAAAAACAAAGAATGACGGGATAGTTAATGTAACTTAAGGTACTAAGATCACCTAAGATTGAGACATTTGGAATTCAATTTTCGAACGCTCGTCGTCAAAGCAAAATGAATCAGTTACACTTTTAATTTGTATGTTTTTATGGGTTTCGGTTCGTCTGTACTCCAAAGGCAATTCTGATGCATTTATTTTGCATAATCTGTAACTCCTTGAGGTCGTTAACAGTTGCCGCACCCGACTCGGGAGTTGCGCAAGTCTTTCTCAGCTATAGCTGTAACAGCATAACGAACGCTCTTGTGTCAGCACACTTGGTATGCATGGTATATTGATTTCTGAGTGCTGTGTGATTGTATTGTAAAGTAAGTAAAGGTGGGGACTTGACGCGCAATTCCTGTCAATCAAATTTGAGGCCTTATAGGAAATGGTAGGCAATGTTATCGTCCTCGTTATCCGCATAGTGATCGCGAAGTGAAGGTGCGATTCCTCTCAATTAAATTTGAAACCCTGAAGGCAATGGCAGGCAATGTTATCGTCCTTGTTATACGCATAGTGATTCTGCTTACTTAATTTACGATCGTTAATGCACAACTGAAAATTTCTATCGAGACTCATGTGAAAAATGTCTAGGAATTGGTACAACAAAATGTTAATTTTAAAACAAGCAGCCCAACCCAATATTAAACTTTCCAATTGACTCGTGTAAAGAAACAATAATATTATTTAATGTTTATTTAATCGAGCAAACATATTTAAAAGAATGTTACAATTATAAATACTTCCAAAAAAACACGCAAAGGGTATACATATAAATACTAAATCGTTCAAAGCTTGTGAAATAAAAATTGTACGCGTTATAAAATTACATTTAAACGCCATTTCCAGTTTTCAATGAAATTGTTTACAAATTTAGAAAAACTGCATTGTTTTATCAAAATAAACGTAAGTTATATACAAAAAAATCATTGCGCTAGCTCGAATGAAACATTGAAACATTTAATTAAATTCATTAGAAATTAACGAAATTATGCATAAAAATCAATATAAGTATTTTTTCGCAAATTTTACACATAAGTTAGACATGGAAAATATAAATAACATTACTACCAGTTCGCAGTTAAATTCGTCAATCAGCATTAATGATTTGTAGATAATAAACGTTCATGTGTGAGTGAGTATAAGCTCCATCTTCCTCCACATTGGCGCTAATAACGTAATTTAGTGGATGTGTGTGCGGTGGTTTGATGAGCTCAAGATGGAGCGAAAACGCTGTCATCACCTTGATACAGTCCCTGAAATTTATTTTCAATAATTTATTCAATGACTTGGCTTCGAATTACTTATTGCAAATAGAAAATAAATAAATAATTAAATAAATTGAATTGATTCTCATCGCGTGTTCACAATTACGTTCTCGGTACTGGCAGTAATCGAACGAAAGTTTATTCATACGTTCTGCGTATGGGGGGGTTAGAAAGAAACTCCGTCTCTTCGTGTTCGAATGCGCTAGTGGACATGTCTTCGTTACTCTGGTCGTACAAGTTAGCGTTAACGCTTTGAGTTTTTTACGGCTTCCATCCGGTAAAATACAAAATAATTATTGATTTATGAGTTCGTTTTCCACAAAAAAATTGTTAAATTGCACGTGTATTTTAATATAATGGATTTTTACTCATGATTTTCCTTAAACTAATGAGGACCTACATATAATTTACACTCCCACAAGAACCTAATTATTTATGTAATTTTTTAGACACATTTGGACAGCGTGGTTGATACCAAACTAGTATCATGCCATTTGTCATATTTAATATAATACTTATTTTTGTGTGACGAAAACATTGGGTTGGGTTGGGTTGGGTTGGGTTGGGTTGGGTTGGGTTGGGTTGGGTTGGGTTGGGTTGGGTTTGGTTGGGTTAGATTTGGGTTGGTGATAACTCTGGGTATGTAATAACACACGTTATTTTCAAAACCTTTCAATTCTTTCATCATACATTTCTGCTACCTGCTTTTTATTGGACTGGACAATTTTTTAAGACTTTTCGCGCCCAAGTTGACACTTTTCACCGAAGAACATCCTTTCCATTTTTACCGAGTGTTATTTCAATGCTTTAGATAATTCCATTCTAAATGGTCTTCTAAAGCATTCAGTTGTCAGTTAGTCTTGGACGAAAAGTTACTTATGAGAGTGGCGTAAATTATTTACAGCTAGCAAGAACAATCTGTTAATAAAACGTTCCCATAGTTTTGAAAACTGATTTCTAGTTACGACATCTAAAAGCTGTAGCAATATCCAAATTTTTTGCTTAATTGTATCTGTAATTGTAACTAAATTTTCACAATTTAAAAACAAAATAATGATGCATCATGCGCGTGAAACAAGAACTGCTTACTTTGTAAATGACATTGAATGTACTTTGTTACATCCTTCAGTTTTAGCTTCAATCAAATGAAATATGAGGCAACTCTGGACAATGGACTAATCGTCATATTATTCGAACAAGATGCTCTGTATTATGAAGATCGACTTGAATTTTGTACTAATTTAGCTTTCGTATTGCTTGTTTTGATTTCTTTATTTTGTTTATTATAGCAGACGTAAATATCTGTTTCAGTTAAATGTCAGGTTTAGATTTAATTTTTACACATTATCTTCCTATGGGTACTTCTGTCAAATCGAAGTAAGATAATTGTTGAAATTTTATGCAGTTGCTTAGTTAATCAAAATTATAACCAGTAGTTTCAAATTGAAAGTTCGTCACTTGTATTTAGCAGTAAGCTGAGATCTATTTTCGAACTATATATCTTTTTCACTTTTTTTTTACAACACTTTTTATCAAAAATGTTTTAATAATCAGATAATTTTACTTACCTCTTATACTTTTAAATTGTTGATTTGTATCTAATGCAAGAATAAAAAAAATAAATCGAAACAAATAATTTTATTCGGTAAATGAAAATAGAATATAAAATAAAGACAAAAGATTTATAGACAAAATATAAAAGACAGTACCATACATTTTTCAAAAGAAAAACAACAAAAACTTAATAAAATTTAGGTGACACGCATTGAATTACTAAGGAGTAAGTGAGTAGAGATAGAAAAAGGTGGGAATGTTGATTTTTTACAAAAACTATATTTTAGCTAAAATTTTGTGCATGGATATTACTTCAAAATACATTCAATTTCACTTATGCTTATGGAACAATTACCACAAATCTATAATGACATTTCACACACATTTTTTTTATAATATATAAATTCTTATCATAGACATTATCATGTTATAAACCTTTTTTAATCGGTAACGTTTTATTTTAGAGCTACATATAATCAAAATTGTTGTAAATGACACCTTCATTGATATTTACGATTCAAGGAAAGCATAAGTACCGTAATAAAATAGAAAAAATAAGATTCGATTTAGTTAACTAACATTTGGTTTTACGAATTGCATTGCGAAAGAGATCTTTGAACTTAACAATGCTGTACAAAAATTTTAATTAATTGCAGGTACAAAGGAAATACGACATCGAACTTCGTTTGTACAATAGATATTTCCTGTACAACCGTCAAATTGTCCAAGTTCGCGGTATTCATTTGGCTTTAAATTTAATGTACAGTAAAGGATTAATTTTTAGTAAGAAGCAACTGAAGGTATAAAACGATAAAAAAATAAAATGATCACATGTGTATATATATTCCGGTTTGGTATCACTGGATCTCATAAATAACATTGAAACAATTATCTATTGATTATATACAAAGTGTACATTTAAAAATAACTATATTTACGACATGAAATATCAAGAGCACTTAAGTTTCGCATCTTAAAATTTAATTTATACATTGAGCTGTCTTCATTGGTAGTAACGTTAAAATCTTACAAATTAACACATAGGAATTTGGTACATTTGGTAATCATTTTGTTCCGTTTAATATTATATACATTACATTAAAATACACAGCAACCGGAGTTAGCCTTAATATAACGGCCTCGAGGTCAACCATCGTCAATCTCTCTGATAAAATACAAACACAAGCAATGAAGACAGTGAGTGGTATTTACACTAGGTTGTTCGTGTGAAATTAACATGTAGTTCGATCAGGTTTCGGAGATGTGATCAACGTGTGGCCCTCCGAACTGTCCGAGTCACTCGAATCTCCATCACTCACCGCGACGACGTTGTAATTGCATGTGACTTTCGGCTTCTTTATCGAAACTCTGTTGTATCCTCTTTGTGTACCTTGGACGCTACTTTTCTGTTGAATATTAATAATTATCATTTGTATTATAATTCTTAAACAGGGTGGATATTTTACCTGTAATATAATAAATATCGTGGTAAACAGTATGACAATGCAGAGGCACGCTACGACGGCTAAACCAGTTACGAAATTGAATGGATTCACCAATTGCAGTGTCGACACAGGTTGAGCAGAAACTAGGAATGCTTCGACGTTTATTCGTCTTTTATCTGCTTGATTTTTGCAACCTAAAATATTAATTATTACAATTGTTCATTAATTTAATTATGGGCAATCATCGCACCTGGACAGTTTCGACACGAATAGTGACACTTCTGACATCCATAGTCTGTTTTATAGAAACCGTCGGGACAATCAGGTCTGCATTGTCCGGCTGCCAACTGCCATCCTGGTGGACAATCCACACATTGTTCTTGACCTGGTCCGCTGCACGTCTCGCAGCTGATGTAACACCTCGCGCAGACTCCCCTGTCGCTGTAGTAACCACGTGCACAGGTTGCACGGCACTCACCACTTTGAAGCTCTAATCCCGTGACACATTGTGAACAATTGGCTTTCGAGACACACTCGAGACAAGTGTGCAAACACGGCTCGCACAAATGCATGTTTTTATTGTGGAAGCTGCCTTTGTTGCATTGGGCCACGCAGCGGGATCCTTGCAAAATTAATGGGCTTCCGCAGGACAAGCAGGCGTGTTCAGTTGGACCATCACATGTTCCACATGTCGAATGGCAAGGTTTACATAACCCACCATCGCTGTATTGATCTGAAAATTTCATTTAATGCATTTTTTTAAATAAATAAAATTATAATTGACTAGGACTGATTTTAAATTGTGCCAAAATTTACACAAAATAATAAAATAAAAAAAATCAAACTTGATTGCAATTAACTAATTATATTTGTTACTTTTGTTATTTGTCGGGAAGCACATATTTAGTACAATACCCACCGACGTCACATCGATCACTTCCATGCGGAACGCATCTCCCTTTACTATTGACCATCCAATCTTCCAGGCAAGAAATGCATGTAGTGCTGTTGCATTCAGAGCATCCTGGTGTACATTCAACACATTCCCTTTGATGTGGATCGGCGTAATGATGCGCAGGACAGTCTTTTACACACCGATCATCATGCCAGTACCTACCGGCACGGCACGATATGCACTGGGAGCTATTCGACCCTTTGCAAGACTCGCAGGACACATGGCAAGGTGCGCATCTACAAGGTGTAATAATTTGGAGATGTGTTAAGTTGGCAATGTTGTGGTACGTACGTGCAATCGTCGGTTTCGTATGTACTGAGCGGACAGAAAGCTAGACATTTATTCTGATGGAGCAGTAAATGCCGGTCACAACTGGTGCAGTGGTCAGGACGATCTTGACAGCTCGCGCAGTTCGGTTGACAAGGCATGCACGTTTTGTCGGTGAAATCTGAAAATATTTTGTATGATAAATGAGAGCATGTTATAATAAAGCTTCTGAAATTAGCTACATGAGTACCAATAAATTTGCAGAGCATGTAATGTGTGCCTGCCATGCGGGGGACCAAATCAGGCTCACAGTCTTTGGTGAGACAAAACTTGAACGAACTTGACAAAATCTCACACTCTAAATTCCTCCTCTATCTAAAGAGAATGGGAATTGAGGGTGAACTATAAATAGTTGTGAGCCACAATAGATCCGTGCGATAAACGCCCCACTCATTATAATTAACTAATTAACTAACTAACTAACCAATAAATTTATCGGAGACTCGTTTATATTGCGAGATTAAAATCTATTAATTAAAATCACTTGCAAAACAACAGATCATAAATGATTATTAATTTAATTTAATGAAATATGTGTAATTTGGGTTATTTCAATAAGTTTGATTTACGTTTAAGTGTAAACAGCAATATTTAATCTATTAGTTCTATTTTTTATTATATATTATTTATGTACCTTTTCTCGATGAATTGTGATTAATATGTATGTTGTGTATTCAAATTTAGTAAAAATTTTACACATTTGGACTACTAAAGCATAAATTGCAAATCACGTTTGATCACTAAATGAATCTGATGTTTTTTCTACCTTGTGCTCAAGATCACCTCTTGCTCAAACATAACGAAATGTCAAACATATTGCAATACCGTACCATTGCCGACACTTGATTGACCATGATTGGCGGCAGTGTATCGTGAAACCATATCCTCAAAATTTAATCGGTGTTTATTAAGACGCCAAACTAAGGTTAATTTTGCAATTTTTGAAACGTCAAACGACCGTAACAGACCATTACACTTACACAAAATTCGTTAGGAAAGTTTTCCTGTAATTGACATCTTTATATTTAAATATTTCATTGTGTTTTGTAATATTGTGATTGGCTTTTCATTATTACGTTGCTTATACTCGGCGCTTCGCTGCGCGAAACGGAATTCGTTCCTACGTGTCACGCTTAAAACTCGTTAAGAAATTGGGTGATAACAGTCTATAAGAATCGAGTATTGAGGACCATTAATTGGTGTAGTTTTGAACAGGATCATGGATGTGTTGCGTTGAAGAACACAAAGGAAAATTGTCGTATCTGAGTCTATAATGTCACAATTCACATGACTATCTACGTCAATGGTTGTCATTTATTTATAAGACTCGACTTTATGGGTTGGGTTGGTTTAGGTTGGGTTGGGTTGGCTTGGCTTGTGGAACAATAGTCAACATAATTGAGTAAATGGTTATAATTTCAGCTGATCAAGTGGTGGAATTTTACTATTATTTTGTACATTTGAAGATCTATATATACCTAGTTTAGAATTAATAAGCAATCTTTGAATTTGGATTAAGTTTTTACAATTTAGAGAACATTAGCCATTGATGAACTTTGCACGCGTCGAA
This sequence comes from Geotrupes spiniger, assembly GCA_959613385.1. Taxonomy (NCBI): domain Eukaryota; kingdom Metazoa; phylum Arthropoda; class Insecta; order Coleoptera; family Geotrupidae; genus Geotrupes; species Geotrupes spiniger. Next base: position 9,723,820 of record OY390735.1, on the reverse strand, counting down.
ATATATGCCAACATCAACTAAATTTAAAATACTTGCACCAAAATATAGTTCATTTACTGAACTTCCAAGAAAAAAAAGAAAAAATTTAAATTCGTACTTTCATGATTCGGACTTTTTTCCGCGCTTGAACCACTATGCGTCGTCGAAAATCATACCTCAACTTCACCAGCTGGGGAAAATGAACACTATTTTTCGAATTTACAAACTCATTGTATAAATAAACATCTTGATAAAAATATCGAATATAATGAATTTTGTAACGCTCAAAATTAAATAAAAAATGTATGCACATACCTTCAAAGTAACCTTCAGGGCACTGTGGCAAACACACATCTAAATCCAGCACACGTACGTGGCCAGGAGAACACGTCAAACAGTTATTTTGACCGGATCCTGTACATGTGTCGCAGGATTCATGACATGGCTGACATGTTCCCTGTGCATCGGCATAGCTTCTTGGTGGACACGTGCTGACGCAAGTTCTGAAAAACACGCGTAAATTTAAAACATAGTTTCAAATTTCATTAAATTACTTACTTGTCCATCCTTTTGTTCCTACAGGCTATGCATTTACTGGGTCCTTTACCGAAGCATCCTTGTTCGTCGCACTGCTCGTCGCAGTTGTCCTTGGTCTCTTCGTCATTGTCGATCCTATTGTCGTTATCCCTAATGATCGCTTTCTTACCGTCTAGCGAACTGATAGCCTGCTCCGGATCCGATCCGGCGAAGCTATAGATACCCTGATAATTGTTGAACCCTTTGTACAATTCTTGATTATAGTAATCTGACGTTATCAACGGTTCTTGCGTAACCGGTTCTGTCAGCGTCGGAAAAATGATGGAATCCAAAGATTTGACGCTTTTCCACGACGACTGCGACGTCCTCAAACGCACCGGGTTGACTTGCGTGCCGTAGAACACCAACTGCCATTTCTTCAAAATGCCGGGTTGGTTCACCTGACGATTTCCGGCGTTTATAATTTGCAAGGTCCAACGACCCTCGGCCTGTTCTCCCCAGAAGTGGACGCTCAAGAACGGCCATTCGTCGAAGTTCGAGGATATTACGTCTCGAGGTCGCTCGAACAGCAACGTGGACGTGGTTCCCATGGGCGATGTCAACAGAATGCGTAAGTTGCCGCGCGGGAAGAATCGCAGCGAAATCTTGCACTGGACGTGTTCTAGAAATCTGACTTCGTTGAGGGTCGCCAAGCAAGCGTTCACGTCCATGTGCAACGTCAACGCGTATTTATACGTGGAGTCTATTTGACGATCTTCGACTATTTCTTGGGATTTGCAGATGTGTTGCGGTGGAACGGTGGTCCATTTTTCCGCCAAGCTTACTAGAGCACCAGCGTCCATTAAACCGTAGCCGAATTTATGACTGACCTTTAATGACAATAAGGGAATGTGTCAAGAGCTATTCAGATTAAGTTGTATAATTACCTTTCTTTTGACGCCGTTTACGATCCAACCGGACTCCTTTTCGAGAGGAGCAGATCGAGATGTTAACACGACTAGGTACTGCATATCCCTCCACGTCAAACTTGGATTAGCTTCTAAGGCTAATCCGCAAATGCCTGCGGCCAACGGAGCCGACGCCGATGTTCCCGTATGTTCCACAGTGCATATGTGATCTGGTCGTAAACGTGCGTCCATGTCAACCGTAGCCACACTTTTATCGTGGCCCGGAGTCCCGGAACTATAAGTCGTTGCTAACGTCGACGAGCATTCTTCCAAGTACCATGGTTTGTAACTGGAATATATGATAACTGTTATAATAATAACAATTTTGATTCTTAGATCGTGGAGCTGTTTAGCTTCTTTATCAACACAACGTAATTAATTAAGTAATTCACATAGCAGTCGATATAACAAGGTGCAATTTAAAATGTTTTATTGTTTGTCTATTACGATGATAACTTACTGAAAATATTTTGACTTTATATGAGAAATTATATTTGGACCACCTTGATGTAAAATTAGACGTATAGCGTCCGATTTATCATACACAAAGATACACCCACTTACCCTCCTTGAGTGGCGCTGGAAATGCTCAAAGTGAAAATACTGTTTGTGTATCCATCACAGTTGCAGGAATCAGTGTGTCTGCCGCCGTTGCCAGACGCCCACACGAAAATGGACCCTTTGCCCTTGCGACCGCTGGTGACGCCGTAGATGAATGCCCTCCGGGCGAGCGGCCCGGGCCCGTCAACCGTTTTGCCGTCGTCTTCCGGGCCCCAGGAGGCGCTGTATATATCTATGTGTTCCGGGTTTAATCCCAGAGCTCTCGCTTCCACGGCGTCGTTCACGACGCCGTCCAACATCCTAACACCTGCGCAAAAAAGAAACAGTAGTAATATGTTTACTATCGACGTAAAGGAATTAATTTTCCGTACAAGTCGAGCGGACAAAACGTACCGGTTAAATTACTTATAAAATAAGGGAGGACACGTAGCTTCGTTGTTTTTCCCGCTGGGAAAGCAATTTCGCAAGTTCCTACGTGCAGGTCCGATTCTTTCTTTATGGATTTTTTCTTCAATTAAGGCAGTGAAAATAAGTCTTTATCACTTATTGAACACATACAACATATACACAGAAGAACAGATTGGATGGAATGTACGTTTTTAGTGGAATTGGCAAATTAAATATAAATTGTGGTATTTTTCGTTAAGTGAACGAATATCTCTTGCAAACCATTACTTGTATTGTGTTTAATACATTTATTGAAATATAGCAACAAAACGTAGAGAAACATATTTTCAATGACTTGAACAAATAAAAAAAATGCGAGGCGGTACATTTTAGCTCTAACTTATAGGTCGGCGAATAAAACGTCAGCAATAAAGAAATTAGTCCACTAACATTGGTCACGTTCAATCTGCGATTACATATGTTCTTTTTTTATTAATTGAATGTAGTAAAGACAAGTTTGTGGCCATATAGTAATTATTCCGATAAACACACAAGTATTGGTTTTGCATATTCAGTGCATAACCACAACCATGACGAAAATTGGCAAATTGTGTGAAATTTTACAAAGAAAAAAAATTGCAGTGGTCCTGCATTGAACTTACTTATACTATATTTTTCGAAAAACTTTTCAAATTAAAGTCATTTAGAATATTACCAGTTTTTAGATAATATGGACATCCAGAGTTACCGACTTATGTACATTCTCAGTGTTTTCTAAAAGATACTTGAAAAATTGGTACATATGAGAAGTGCGAAATTCTTAAATGCCAACGATTTATTTGCAAAAACCTGGCAGGGACGTTCAGTGGAGTCAGCATCGATTGTCAACAATTTATTAATTTTTGACTTTTGTTGTTTGATTAAGTAGCCATAATTCAACCCAATACAACATAGTGTAGGCTCATAATCCTAAGGTCCTTGGTTTAGTTTTTCCAATTGTATTCCATTTTTGTTTTAATTTGATTGATTTTTTCATTGCTCTAACTGACATATTTCTCGTCTTCATTTTCGATGTGTTTATTTGCATGTTGTTGGTCAGATTTCATTTTTTATTTCATTTTATTTGCTTAAAAGTAATACCGACCCAATTACATGCCAAGTTGCTAATTACTAGTCTCGACCTCAACACATATAACGTTGAGTTCCGGGGTTCAAATCATATTTTTATTCCGACTATTTTAATTATTATTTCTAAGAACTCGAGCCTGGTCTGTTTGTTTTGCTTTCGCTTGATTGCTTGTTCGACTCTATTTGCCTTGTGTTGATGATATTTTGGTTTCGCTGGCTTTGACTTTTTGGCCACATGTTTCTTTTGTATTGTTTTTATTTGTTTAAAAATAGCTCGAACCCAATCTAAGTTGCTGGTGTAGCTGCGTCGATCTCAAGGCTATTTTTTTTAAACTATGATGTAAAACATTTTTACGATTTCATTTGGCACCGTTACATGTTTTATATTGTTTCATAATGAAAATCCGTGGAATCGAAATTATTTTTTTTATTTTTGGTTATATTGATAAGTAATAGCTCTTAGAAATATCCCAAAATCCACCCGAAGTGCATTTCAGAATTCCAAGAAACTCAAATCCATTCAAGCTAGAGAAGAATACAAGACAACAATAAATTAATTATGAACCTTCCGAAATGTTCCATATTAAGTTTTTCTCTTGAGGTTCACCCAATAAGGTATGATTACCATTTTGAAGATAATCCACAGCAACGTTGTTCATCTATTAAGGATGTGGGTGTCACATTCGATGCTAGAATGACATTCACCGTACTCGTAATTAATACTACTGCAATAATGGCGTTGAGATTTCTATGCTGAAATAATTTTTCAATTCTTGATCCTATCAAATTGTCATATTTTCCTTGGTCCGGTCTATACTGAAATATGTTTCGATAGATTGGTCTACAATACATGAGATACGCTCGAAAAGCTCCAGATGAGTCTTGAAATATGTTCACTTCAAGCAGTTTGGATATCTTACTCAGGGAGGTGACAACAACGCTCTCCTAGCTAGCTTGGTAATTAATTCTCTGTCACTGCGCAGAAGCCAGGTTGACGTATAGTTTTTATTCAATGTACTCAACAATTTCATTGATGCGCCGAAACTGTAAATTGATATTAGATTCGTTATGCCTGGAAGTTTATTGTTCAAAACAAATTAAATTAAAAAAAAGTTTGACAACTTGGCTAATTTGTACAAATTGTGAAGTTAATATCTAGTGTGGCCTCCTCTTGCTTGCACAAATTCAAATCTTCTTCGACGATGTACTCTGGTCAATTTAGGTACTTTTGCAGGATGTCCTTAAATCAGAATTCTTTAGCTTATTGTGGACGGTTTGGTCGTTACTAGATCATCTTGCAGGTGCCCGATTTTGAAGGGCTTGCAATCGCAGAAAATGGTCATCACCTGCCGTAGTTTTCCTCTGCCGATTTGTACCTGGTCGCCTTGTTACAGTACCTATTCCTCGATATCCTTTCTAAAGCTTCCACGCAGTTCCCTGCTGTTGTGCAACATGTTGTCAATATATTCAATATTTAAGTAACATTGCAGCTCTGCTAACTTTTATCCACGTTAATGCCTCAGCCATTGCTTCTGTTAAATGCCAGTGCGTTGTCCAACTGATTTTTTAACACTAAAATGGCTCAAAGCTTGCTTAAACATTTATTTTTTTTATTTTTTCATTTTATTTTTTGATTCGTTCCAACATTTGTGGTTCTAAGTTGACTATAACGACAAGTATTCGAGTACAATTTTGTAATTAGGTGAATAAATGATGGTTCAATATATATTTCAAGTTTGACACAAATCTACTTTTTTATATTAAACTATGTTTGCTATTATTAGATTGTAAAATTCGTTGGCCATGAAATATATTATTATTATTATTAATTGTAATGACCTAGGATGTGGCGTTGACAATGTGTGGTCTAAAATAGTTCCAAGTAACGATTTGTGTTAAAACCGCTCGACCTACGAATCGAATCACACACCCGTATCCATTTACATAAAATTCAACGCAGTCTAAAAATGTGAAAAATAACACACCATAAAATACTACGCTATGTCGGCTACATAGCGCAAGGAAGAAAATTTAATTATTCCTGTAATATAGGTCACTTTAATCAGAGAATTAAAGCAGATGAAAAAAAGCGTAAGTCCTTATACGCCAAACACTCCTGCGGGTGTAATTATCATTCCAATCTTAATCCATTTGATGAAAAACTGCGTTCAGACAAACGAACTAGGTCGGAAAATACATTCGAAGGCCGAGGAGCTGTAATTTTTTAACCCGTGCGATCGTCGATTGCACACAGCAACCCCTAGAGATAACTTTGTTATCAAAGTTACGGTCATGAGTGAAAGTGCTGTCGTTGTTGCTGTTGCAATACGTAAATCAGAAGGGATTAATAAATAAAATTGTGTAGGTAATATTGTCAATGTTATTTTACAAAATCATTTAATAAAAAATATTATATGACGACGATTTTATAACAAATACTCCATTGATGTTAATCAGGTATGAACAATGATTAAACAAGTCTGATTTACAAAAGACAACATTGTGTTGAGTTTTGAATGATCGTTTCGTTCTTATTGTGAATGAATTGGAAAAAAAACACAAACATAGTAAATAAATATTTGTGCAAAAATCACTGTTCGTGTTGCCCACCACTAATTTAATGCAGTACAGGATTTTTATAAGCACTTCATAGAGCCAGTTTCGAATTATGTGAATGCGAATTGGTGGACACATTGTATCGATTTTCTCCTGTCAATGCCCTGTGTTCGGCTATTAGTTGGCGAAAAGCTGTGTTAATGGTGCGTTCATGGTTCATTTTTGCACAAAGTTGTATTTAGCAATAAGTTTGGTAATTATTGGTTGTCCCACAATAAGACGAAACGATCGTTCAAGAATCCAAAATGTGTCGTTTTACAGCTAATTTTCGACATATCACATCTTGCAATACATTTTCGTAAAAAAATAAATACATTAGACAACATCGTTTCATTTTATTTATCATATTATTAAAGCGACTGTTTAGAAGATGAAGAGAACGACCAGATACAAATAAATACATTAGACAACATCGTTTCATTTGTTTTAATTGACCGTGTGTTCATGTCGATCACTAAATTCCTGAAATAATCAAAGTAGCACATTTCGACTGCTCATACAAATACTTGCCCGGAAAATTAATTCAATTACTGGACATGTAATGCACCTTTAACAAAATCTAAACTGTTTTATCAAAGGTAAATAAGTTCCAGAACCATTTGAACGTAGAATGTATAATATAATGGTCGACATTTAATTCAATGCGAACACTTTAAACTCACGAACCAACTTGATAGTTTGTTCGCCCGTATTGAAATTGGGTATTTATATTTTACGTTACCAGTGAACTCCGTCTGTATTGCAAATTTGCAACTATTAGAGACGTGTCGATAAATCGCCAAGACCAATCATTGGGCAAATTTTCTGTTCCATTTATAATTAGACATATGTTCGAATTTTTTTAATTTTTTTTGTCGACATTTACTCCCCCTTGATTGTACGACAATTATGACTGTAATGTTTGCGTAAAAAATCAGTGTCACAAACTGAATCTTTTCAGTCAAATATACACTGTGGTAACGTTTTAAAAACTGTGTTGATTATCTTAGTTGAATTTGAAAACCTCGATATAGTGAACAATAATACCCATCAGATTAATGGTGACTTCGAAGAATATTTAGTTTAATAATTATGATATTAATTACAAATAATCGATTAAAAGTGAGCGCAAGCATCGTAATTTACCAGCACCGTGTCTAAGGTTAAACTTTTTATAAACCACATTTAAAAAAAGCGGAAGCAACGTAACCGCGTGACTTTCAATTTCCGACATTCAGTCACGAGCAACGCAGTCTTTCTGATAAGCTCATATCACCACACATCTGCGGCCTTAATTCCGCGATAAAAATTCGCAGTCTTCGCCTTCAAACGCCACAACTTTTCCGACGAACAATGGCCAAAAAAAATAAGTTGAAATAACGCGTACAAGTATACACCGACTCCACTGTAGTTCCAAAAATACATTTTAAACTTGCGAACTTGTTCCGGACTGCCGCGGAAAGTTTTTCGTTCTATGCAGCGAATACATACTTTATTTCGGAATAAAAATATTGAATACGAATCGCATGTTTCTCTATGCGAACGTATACATTCCCGTGCATAAATACGATACACTTTCGTAAATAATTGGACCCTTGAGGTTTGCGATGTAAAATTCGAGCGCGACCATTATTTCGGGCGCATTCCGCGTTTATCCGCAGCCGGCGTTTCTCCCTCTCGCAGATAGCGGAAAATTTATACGATTTGGTGTCTGTCTCCGGTCGCGTTTCGTTATTTATTAACGATGCGGCCGTGTCGACGTATCGTCGCGCCTAGAAATTTAAAATGGTCACGAAATTGCTTCGGCTTATTGAAAATGCGGTGGAATAATTGCAATGCGTCGATATTTTTCGTTTGATGGAGGATGAATTACAATTGAGATTATTCGCGGTACTATTAGTGCCATCTTCAGGCGAAGACAATTTACAAGCTGGTGAATTCGTAGCACATTGTGCATCGCCGATTTAGGGACCAGTCAGTCTTTATTTCTTCAATAAGCATAATCTCGGTAACTCGTTGTTTATTAATATTCGCTCGGTTCAGTGACAGTTATCACGAAAATAAAAAGTTATGAACATAAAGAAGACCTAAAGCTACCCAAGCTACACGCAGCCTCACATGACCATCCGCAACAGAAAAGACTCACCACACTGCTACACAGAGCGGAAAAAATAGTGCTGCTAGCAACAAACCGGAGGAAATTCAACATGTGAAGGATGCAATGTTGAAGAACATCTACAAACCAAAACAAATCCAAAATTAGCCGGGGTTAAGAAAAAGAAGAAGGATGACCCAGAACAAAAACCAGCAGGATACACATACGTGCTATATATTGCCGAGTTGCGAACAGGCTGAGGAAAACCACAGAGAAGAAGAACATCAACGTCAGGTTCCGCACGGTTAAGAAAATAAAAGAACTCCTTCCATCCGAGAAGGACTCGTTACCAAGCTTGTGAGTTAAATTAACTTAACTTGTGGGAAATCGTAAGTTGGACAAACCTGGCACAGTATACAGTGCAGGGTCAAGGATCATCGCATATGTGTCGAACAAGCAAATACTGACAAATCTATCACACGGCAAGTCATATAATCGACTATGACGTGAAGATACTTGCCAGACACAGTCACGGATAGTGAAAGAAAACTTGGAAATAATGAAGAACCATAACAACTTCAATCGAGAATACAGGCTAAGTTAGGCTTGGAAGTTGGCACTAAAAAAAAACATCAAAACCGCAGCAAGGATCATGATCAAGGATCAAGGACTATCAAGGACGAATCGAGGAGAAGCATCAATGGATACGGATGAATGGAACATAACGGATACACATCAACGAAGTGAAGCAGTGACTGTGTATATCACGAGGAGCAAAATACATAAACATTAGCCTTTAGAAAACTTCAGATGAAGCTGACAGAGTATGATCAGAGAAGCGTCATGATTATTTCAACAACCACGGCAAGACCTGGAAGACACATCTTTATTTATTGTTGTTAATCGATAGATGGTACCGAAAAACGGTATTTTCAATGATTGAGATAGCTAGGGTCAACATCAGAACTGAATGCTGTTGTTAAATAAAATGATGATTTTGTGCAATTGTGTTTTTAGTACGCCTTGTAAAGACTTAATACGATCGAATTGATTTCATTCATGTTGACCGATTTCGAATTTATGTCAAGTGAAGTTCTTGGAACTTCACAGTATAGTGCCCGAAGAACTTGTAGTCGCTTTTTGGAAACCGGGTCTTAAAAACGACGGCCTGGATCAGGTCTCTAAATTAGTACAATCGTCAGAGTCTTCGGAACAGAGACTTGATTGCTATCCAGTTGGGAAATCGGCTTGGAGACAAGGTGCCAATGTTTAGGGTAATGACTGTTAGCCCCCTTAATGAAGCTGGACATATCCATTGGACTATGGGGAGTGGAACCAGGAACTTATTAACTTAACTGATGAAGTTCTGCTATTGCTTACAAGCTGAGGGTGTTTGTCAAAGACTGGAGAAGAAACAGTGAACTGTTTTTCAATCTTTGCACTTTACTCCACGTGAGTATAAAATTGATAAGTTTCTCAAAAGATCGCAGATCTCCATGTCTAATACAAAGTGGCAGTGGTGAAAGTGAATCAAAACCGAAAAATAGACATTAGACAATTACTTGAAATACGGGTTTACTGTCATGAATTTGTGGCGACGCTTTATCGTGTGAGAGTATGGAATCACCAAAGGTTATGCGTCATTCCAAAGAAGCTGATGCACCCTTGAATTTCTTTGAACGAAAACTGAAAACACCTAACCAACAGCAAAATACTATGATTCAGGTAATAAAATAGTATTGTTATTTTGTGAAAAAACAATATTTATGGTATAAAATTTTTAATTTTTTGTTTTTAACTTTTGTGGTATCGAGTATCAAAGAAAATGTATAATTAACTAGCCACCGAGTCGCTAAACCAAGGAAGCTGCAAGTTGCAGAAAATCTTATTTTGTCAGTAGCCCTGGATGTGGTTCAAATTATGAGAGGTAAGCAGGAGGCCAGCGAGCTAAAAGGCCACTTTCTGATAATAGACACGTATTCGAAAAATGAAAGAAGAGCCCACATACGAGTATTGCTTTGCAGTTTGACAAATCTACTGATGTTTCAGATTGTGCGCAATTTGTGGTATTTGTGTACTTTGAAGCGTACGAAAGTATCACAGAAGACCTTTTATTCTGCAAAGCACTTCCTGCAATTGCATTGGAGAAAATGTTTCGTTAATTTGTAGCGAAGGCGCTAAAGCTATGACTGGCGGACAGCGGACTCGTTACGAAATTAAAATCAATAATGCCAAGTCTCTCATGGGCACACTGCTTTCATTCACGGTTTTACCTTCTGCTTTAAATGAAAGTTAAAGCCCTGCAAACTCGACTGTTGAGAATCGTTTATCAAGACGTGGGTTCGCTCCAACAAAATCTCCGTTATCATACAGAGTTCGGGAATTTTTTTGACAAAGTTCTAGAATTGAAAGCCAAACTTTTGCCTTTTTCTTTTACCTGTGACCCCCCCCAATAAGGCTTTGCAAAATTTTTTGAAAATTATCATCAAACGCGTTAAGAATTGAATCAATCCGTTTTGTTTAACTTTGGACGATGCATAACCAACTCAAACCAATTCATCTACGAACAAGTTCATTTGGTGAACTAGTATAGACCAACATTTTGGTCAAAATAGCTTATTATTAAAAAAAATGAATTAGTTGTATTGTAGGATTGAGTTCGGTTTAAACAAAATACTGAACTTTCTGAAAACCTTGTCCAGTACAGAAGTCTACAAAAAATTAGTTTTTTGTTTAAACCCAACTGAACCCAAATGCAGCCAAATCCAATCCAACTCTGAGCTAAAGATTAATTCATTTTAAGTAAAAATCCATTTTGAGAAATTGTTCGTGTGAATTCAGATAAAACAATATCGTAGTTTGTTTAATTTTTGGTAATGTGCTCATTGATCCCATTACCTTAGTTTGCAGTAATACTTCATTATAAATAAAGTGTAAATAATACAAGGAAGTAAAAAATTTCAAAAATTGTGTAATCATGTGTAATTTATGATAATTTTTTTAGCCTTTTTAACATTTATACACAAAGTCTCCCAAAATTGCGGCACTGTTTTTGTTTGCAGTTAATATAAATCGGGTTCGTAACGTATATATTATTTATATTATACAAGGATATAGCAAAATAATGTATTTTTAAATATGTGGTGTATAGACACAATACAAGTGAATAGTTTTGCAGAATGTTAGTGTCATCATAACTCAACGAAGTAACGTTGAGGTAAGTAATAGTTTCAACGTATTAAACGACGAATATCTTATCACGATCCAGCTGAATAGTTGAGTTAGAAATGCATCACATATTGATCATAGTCAGTAATATGTATTATAAACTATAATAATTTAAAAAAAAGTTTTTATCGTTCTTTATCATTTTACTTGTATAACTCCCATCTGATTTGAGCTAATCGTCGCCGTTAATAATTAATACCAACCGTTGGCAATTCTTCGATAACAGTAAACACAGTCATTTCGATGTGAATTAGAATCGGAAGCCGGCATTGTTATCGGCGTACTTCCTGTAATTCTCGGTATAAAAATGAGAAAAAAAACATCATTGCAGCATTGTCCGATAACACGAGGGAGCAATTGCGAACGTAATTATAAATAATGGTCTCTTACCGCCGATGCTTGCGTTATAGGCGACGCCGATTCCGCAGACTTGGTTGTAGGCGACGGCGGCGACCTCCCCGGCGCACCGGGTACCGTGCTTATTATCGCCGTTATCCTGAGGCATGGGGTCGTCGTCGTTGCCGTTAATATCGGTGCTTGCTTTCGGATCCTGCAAAAATGAAAACGCCCTTGAAGTTTATGGAACGATAAAATGCAGACCTTGTTCGAAAAAGATGACCCACGTGTAACGTGTCTGTTATTTGATGAAGTTAATTAACTTGTGGGTGTTACTGACAATCATAAATAAGCTTAATAATAAAGACATAATGATGTAATAATTTGATGATCAGTCTACAGAACTTTAATAAGGAAGACGAAAAAAGCCCTAGATGATTGTGTTATAATATGTTCGTATATATTTATATATATTGCTAGTTCATAAAAACCCTGTGGTATATAAATAACAATGTTTTTGTAAAGCTTTGCAATAAAGCGATTTTTAATGGAAAAAGTTGAAAAGCATCTAAATTCCAATCATAATAAAGTGTTCCGAAATTAAAATATACCGCTCAAACCGTCGGCAATAAAGTTCGCTTAATAACACGTAATTTATTTTAATTTAGCAAAGAGCTCTACCTCCATTATAAATCAATATGTTGACCAGAGCCTGCTTTTAGGACGAAATCTAATTAAAAATTCCGTAATTAAATATAAATTCTGTATCAAAAGCTTAAGTCAATTTGAAAGTTTTCCAATATAGCCGAGCGAAAATTTTCCTAATCAGCGAAGGGAAAATAAGTAAAAATATTCACGGCAAATATCTGGGGCAGATATTAACGCAAAACGGAAGTAAACTAATGAAGCGACGGTGTTGGTGAAATAAAACACTGTTGATGAACGTCACGTTCGGGCATGTGTCACGATGTTACGGTCTGTGATTTTCGAGTCATGTGGCATTTAAAATGATAATAAAAAATGTACGTGTATAGTTCATATCCATTAACGATTTCATTTAAATTGTTTTTATTTTAACATTATTGTTAAAATTTGTGGGCAACGTAGGGGCTACTATAAAGCTATGTGGTATAGTTATGTACTTATAGTACCATAGTATATTGCAGATATAATTCATTTATATAACCCAGAAATGCACGGCCATAAAAAAACCATGAATGTAACGTTTCACGGATTAAACTCTCGAAGACCTCACGGGTAATAAACCCACGAAATGGACGGGACGTTAAATAAAAACGAAGTAAACAGGACGGGAAAACGCAGGCGGCGAAGCTCCGGTTAAAGAAGCGTGGAAAACAGTTTTTTCATTGCCAGTTGGAGATGAAAAAGTGCGGTCCGCACATAAAACGGCCGAACGTTCACGGACCGTGCAACGACTTACGTAATTTTCGGCCAGATCCGGGTGATTAGTTTGAATACCGTCGTCGAGGATCGAAACCACGACGCCCTTCCCGGTGTATCCCTTCTGCCAGGCGGGGCCCACGTTCATATCCAGGCCATCTTTTGCGCCGCCGTTCTGAAACGAAAAATAAAAATTGAAATAATTTGCGAGTGCGCGACTGAAATTCTAAATTAACGAACGCGCACTATGTTATATTGTTTTGCATACTTGTATCCAATTAAGTTACACCGGACGACGAGGTTGATTTTAGTGCGTATCGTTTTAATTAATTACAACTTTAATTAGAAAATAATAATTGCAATTAAAAATACAAGTTAACTAGACCGGAAGAAAGGAACAACAGTTCGTTTCGGAAAGAGCAGGCAAGTGAATTTTGTGTTGCAGTTGTTAGAACGAAAATGCATATTTGAATAAAGAAGTGCATTAGTACAAATTAAATATAATTCCATACTGTATTGTCGTATTGGCCATATGATGTTATCGTATTTTACAGATCAGAATTGAATAGTGATTATTAATCTGTTCAGTTTTCGACGGAAACGCAATCTAGTACATTTTAATGTACCCGGATGCAGCATAATTGTTATGAAATTATTATATTACATTATGGTAAAATAAAATTTATTTCTTCTACAGAATGGCGCCAAAGAACCAAAACTGCGAAACACCTACAACCTGACCTAGAGAAATGGGATAGGGCACTTAATGAAAGATTGAGATCGACGCAGAGACAACCAAAACGATGCTAAGAGCACGAATATAGCCAGATAGGTTTAAAGGGCATGTTATTGGAGCAGGTAGATAGTTTTAAGTATCTAGGGACAACTTTGTGAACGAAAATAAATTACAATCTCTTAGAAATGATTTATTGTTCATTTTAGCCGATATCAATCTATTTCTATCGTAACTATCAGGCCATTTGAAAACATCAATAAAGTCGTTCGGAGTTTCATTATCAACTGCTGCTTGCAGATTTATGGCGAAAAGTTTTTAAATGTTAATTTCTTTTGTATGAAATCGAATGGAAAATTACGAGGACGCGGTTTTCCTTTATAATTGTTTAATGTAACTTTTTAAATCAAGCAATATTATCTAACAAAACGGATTAGTCAATTTTTGGTAGGTATTGTATAAATGTGTATAGTTTTGAACTCTACCCTACGTTTTAAAACTCATCTCAAAATGCATACAACAATCTCACTCAGCTTTGCGACTCCTGTATCCCCACAGATCGTATTTGAATACTAAACTCAGAGCCTTGCTTTAGCAATCGTTAATATCGTCACAATTCACTTCTCTCAATGTAGCAGTTTTTTTTCGGTTAAATTTGTCTTTAAGAATATTTATTTTTTTCCCTATGTAATGCTTTTTATTTGGTGTGTTGTTATATATTGTTATTGTGGAACCGATTGCGTCACGATTTTCTACGTCAATTAATTTTGGTTTATGTTGCCCTGGTCACATTTACGCCGTGACTTTTTTTTTTTTTTAATTCAGGATTCATTATTTTTTATTTATCTTGATCCTGCATCCAACGGGTAATTATTCCTCATTTCACTTTTCTAAATTTGCCTTTACGATACTTAGGGTTGCGGTTAAACTTAAATAGTTGAAATAACTCGAGCGTTTACACATTTCAGCGCGATGACGTATCAGGTTGGAGGACATGTTCTTTTGATTTAATTATATATTTTTTTTAGCTAATTGTCGCTTGACTGCTTGACGTTAGTTTAAGTTCTGCTTTTGTCGAACTTGTACGTTAAAGATTGTAAATATTATGTTTTAATATAAAGTAATTTTGCACACGTTGGTGAACATGAACACGTTGAATTGATTAATTGATTGAGTCAGTGTATTTTTATAAATATTTTTTAATAAGTATTTACTACTGACTGACTGATTGTCTGTCTCATAACTAACTGATGCACTCACCGACCAATGACTGATTGATTGACTGAGTAAGTGATCGAGTTGCTGAAAGTCTGCATGAGTGGGTGAGTGAGGCAGTGAGTGAATGAGTCAATTTGTTAAATTAAAAAAAAAATTTACTAAAAGGTGAAACAGGAACGTATTAAAGTTCCATAATTTTAATTCACATTTTTGTACAACGATGAATGTTTTCTAATATTTTAAATTTTTTATTCTAAATTTAATAATTCAAAAAAATTGAAAATCGTTAACATTGTTAGTTTTACAAATAAGTTAATTTTATTTTTTATGACTACTGCGGATCGATACAAATAAACAATGTGAAATATATTTGCGTATAGGGGTGTTCTCACATTTTTTGACAGACACAACTGCCGTCCTTGACCATCACGGATGTATCCTTGATCCAATAATTTTTGCTCAACTCCAATGCTGTGGATTTTTCACAAAGAAGTAATTAAGGGAATATCATTTTTTATCACTTTTTATCCTACATACACTCGAAGGAAGGGAATCAAATAATCGGTACGTAAGTAATTTATAACCTATTACCACGAATCTACGAACACATGATTTGCAACGTTGCAGATCACACGTTTAAGTGATTAAGGGCATTCCTTTGGGAAATTTCTCGAGTCGGTCATATGTCTACTAAACAACCGAACATGAAAGACAAAAACTCGTGCGAGTAGTTCCGCAGTAATCGGCGAAGGTGTTTAATCTGCAAATTGCAAACGTAAACAACTTGCAAATTATCGCGCGCGCAGGGGAGCTAAATATTTCAAACAAATCAAAGAGAAATTATGTGCGGCCACTTCGTCGCGTACCGTACACCGGGCGCTTAATTGGAAACTCAAATATGCAAAACTTCATTAACATTGACGTTTTGCGCCGAAAGCCGAAATAAAATTACAAACGCGCCCGAGCGATTAAAATTCATCCGCAGGGTCAATTAATCCCGACCGAAAATATACCCAACTTATTTTTCGGCGCATACATTACCGGAGGCGTGTTTGGCTTTAGCGGATTTCGGCCCGATAAATTCCTATTGTGATCCGGTAATATGGGGCCTGATTTATTGTGATAAACGCCCAATTTAATCCGGGAAGTTTTAAATGCGCGGCGCGGCCCGAGTTAATTCGACTTTGTAATTCCTGAATTTGTCATCTTTTCCGGCCGAGATGGAGGTCGGGGCCGCGGCGGTTATCGGCGGGCGAACCTATCGCGGACGAAAATTCGCCGCATTCATACTTTGTATAATGCCCGGCCCCATTGTTTGCCCGCTATTATGGAAGGATTACGTTACGCAAATTAGGGCGACCGTCGTTTGAATAATCTTATGCCGATGTGGAATTAATTCTGGAATACGCTTCGCGTTCTCACGACTGTGGTGCGAGACATTACGCACATTGTCGTCGCGTCGGCACGTAATTCCATTCACTTCACATGGAGACGTGTCAAATGAAAATGGCGGTTGGGATTTCTCATAATGGAGAAATAAATACAAGCGAAATGTAGAGTGAGAAGGAGTGTTGGTTGTATTGACTGTAATGTAAAAACAAAATTAAGCGTTGACAAATATTTTTTTAGATCCACAAACCGAACATGAACAAATTAAAAAATTAAATCGAGAATTTTATGGATGAAATGGAGATATGTGAAAGGAAATGAAAAGAAAGTCGATTTCATACACTGGTGTAAAAAATATTGTTATTGTTATTTTACTTCGACTTTGACGTTTCTTCAGCTTCCACAACTCTTTGTTTATAATATTTTTTATGCGTATTTTCTTTACAGCCACCAAACAAGTTTTCTTAGCAAGCAAAATTTACGAATTAATTTTACAAAGAATCCAACAAAACCACATGGAATTCATAAAGTAATAATCCTCATTTGCTATAAATGTTCGACTCTAGAAGGTGTAGTGGTATGCAGTGGATATAGAAGATAATTTATCAACGTTAATAATTAAATAATTCGAGTTCCACGCCTTCCCATGTTTTAATTTCACACAATATCAAGTAATTTAATTGTGTGTTCGTCCATTTTACAGGAAAGTGACCGCTTGTAAACCAATTTCATTTGTAAGTTGGGCAGATTAAAATCGGGTACGTTATCTTCTACGTCGACGACGCTGCTGCGCCATATGAACGAAATAAGATGCCTCTTAAAGTACCAATTCAACAAATTAATTACGAACTAATGATGTATTCGAAAACAGTTGAACCAAGCTCATAATTAAATGCTCGTGCAATCCATTCTCAGTACTTACTTTTGCGTTGTGAAGTAATTTGAAGCAGACAGTAACATATAAATTTCATTGAAATTGCAGCGAAACTTTGTCCAATATTGCCGCGATTATGTCGGCATAAATCGCGTGATTTTAAAGCAATCGGCGTGAAACTTTAATGCAATATTTACGTTACGACACAACGTGGGCGTCGCAGGTTTTCATGGATTTTCAAAGTTCGCGTTAAAAATGGACTAAGTATCCGGGCAGGACAAAATAAAATGCAATCAAGTTTCTGTGTGCAAAGTATAAACGTCATGCGGTGCAACCACACATATATATTTTTGCCATCAATGACCTCAAATATTTCTATAATAATTTTGAGTATGGATTTATTTTCAAGATTACCTCGTTGTGTTACGTAATACACTTTGATAACAAGAGACTTGAATCAAAATTTATAAACCAATTATCACTATTTTACCAAAATTACCAAACACACGATTATATTTTCATTAACAACAAAAATATGTCAAAAATATGACCGTGTAAGCTGACGGAGTCATAACAATGACAGGTCGTTTAATTAAAGGCATTGTTTTAAATCCGATACTTCATTAAATCAACGGAACAAATTAGAGCGCAAGTTGTCGCACAAAGTCTAAATTTGTTATTGCGTTGAGCTCTGTGACTTTTCAATTATGGCGTCCCAACAGATTCAATAATAAACCTTTGCATACAAATGATGTAATCTGCGACAGCTTTATTTACTCAATGAAGATAGGCGATGCCGCCTAATATCTAATTGCGGCGGCCGATATACACGCCGACATCGATTACGACACGGCGTTTGACGTTTAATGTCCAATTGAAATTACCATTTATCAGCGACAGCAGTGATACGAGTGATATGCAAATCGGGATGCGCGCATTAACCGTCCATTTTAAAACTTAGCCGGTAAAATACGATGCTACAAACGCGACGAGATAGGGAACAATTCATGTACTACACGGGTTATATGATGTAAGTCGTAATAAAACAATGCAAGGTAAATGGCTATCAAATTTAATTATAATAATTTTCATTATCCTCTACGGAAGAGAATAACGAATATGTTTACTCAAGGACAAGAAACTAATTATATATATATACATATGTTATGTCTTTGCCATTTTCACAATTTGTGGTCTAAATTTGCCTTTAAACCTACACCTAATACATTATTCTAGCTCTCTTGTGTTCTAATTACGCCAATCGAAATGTTTATGTCATAAGTCTTTATACTTCCAAAACGTTTAAATTTCAATCAGTCTTGTACCGAATGTCAAGATGTTGGTATATTAAATAACCAAATTACCTCATAGTTTTAAAAATATCATAAGATGAACATGACTTTATTATTTATTGACTCTTAAATCTGTGGTCGTCCTGTTTGGATGGTTCGGATCTTCACCTCTCTTGTCCCAATTTTCTATATATTTCGCAGTGCATTATATTTCTTCTTCTAAGTGTCTGCTAATGAATATGATTAAGTCTTCTATGTCCATCTTTGGTTGTAGGTATTTTGTCAGTGTATTTACGCAAGCTCTTCATTCCCAGATACTGCTTCCCCCTAAGGAGGTTGGTTGGCTCGTATCAATTTGGATTTTACTTTCGTGGTTGCACGTCGCTCCTATGTTACTTACTTAATCTGTTTTACAAAAATCAACCATTTGTCTTGGTTGTTATTGTAAAATTTTGGCAAATGTTTGTATTTATCACAACTCTAATTTGTACAGGAAGCCTGATCTGATAGACTTTGTTAGCCACTTCATATCGTCATTGATCTACCGAACTCGTTTTGAATTTTGAATTTTTCTATAACGAATTCTTTCACATCTCTATGGTATTCGCGGACTATTTCGTTTTATTTCACCGATTTATATTTAGTTTGTTTTCAATTTCTTGTTACTCCGTTACTTCCTTTCTTTCCCATATTTTGGGTTAGTTTTCTCCTACTATTGTTTTTATCTCAGCAGTTCTATTTGTTATTCTTTTCGATTTTGTTTGTTTCATTATTCTTTTCAATCTTGTTTAGTCATTTCTGTCAACTTTATCCGCAATATTCATCATGATTATTTTCTCAATCATTTGCATAAACGAAACATTCTGAATTTTCTGTAGAACTAATGCACTGTTCTAGTCTTTATAATGTTCAACAATAATCGAAATTTTAATGTTTAAGTGCTTTTAATAAAATGCAACTTTTTCTCTCCCATCTGATTTAAGCCAAGATTCTACATTTGCATATGTTTTGTTAAAGAAACTGATGAGTTTTTGGATGAGAACAGTGCTTATTATGGATTTAAAAATTCGTTATCCGCATGGACACTATTTTATTTTTTTTATTTTTTTTACATCTAAAGCCTCCAGTTACATCAAATGGAACACCAGTAAATAATTCATCAATAATTCCATGTTTGTTTTAATGTGTACTAAACCAATTACTTCCGTTTTGAAAATGGTTTTAATTTTTTTTTATTTCTTATTTCTTACGCACAATTCCTGAATTGTGAATGTAAACTAACTTATATTAAATTGTCTAATTTATGCAAAAGTAATTCTCGATAGTTACCTCTTCCAGATGAAAAAATGCATAAATGTGAATCTAGATGCATGTTTCCATGTTTCAAATACTTTTGCAGCTATTAAAGTTCCTTTATGTAATTTTCCATCCACAGGAAAAGCAGATTTTTTAAAAGTTTAATCAATTCGGGAGACACGTCATTACCAAGTAACCCAGCGTGCTGTATGGTTTATTAATTGAATTTTTGATATGTACATCAAAAATCATTTTATAGTCAAAGGTAACCCCCTGGTCTTTAGCTCTAGTTTGTCCAACTAAGGTAATGAAATGTTTCTTTATCTTGTCATTGAAAGGTGTTTGGTTTTTGTTACGCGTGATTGCATTTTGGGAGCATTTATTCAAGTTTAGCTAGAGTTGTTTTTTCTCGCAATATACCAAAAGTATATCTAAGTTGTTAGGAGCGCTTGGTAACAATTTTAGTCGCCGGCTCATCATATCGCAATAAAAAAAATATTGATTCGTCACTGAACACAATGTCGTTCCATTGCTGATTCCAATGGTGTCGTTCTTGACACCAAGCAATACCAAGAGCTTTGTGAAGTGCAGTGGAGGCGTTCGTTGGAACGGACGGTACGATCGCAGTCCAAAAGAAGAGATTCTTCTGTAGACTGCCATGACTGACACACGGTGATGAAAAGCTCGCATCAGTTTACAGCAATAGACCTTGTTGTTTGAAAGCGGTCTTGTGTATTAATTCTTTGAATCTTCACGTGGAAGTCCACCAGCTGGACGATGTCGCTGAATGCCTTCCTCTAACTAAGCAGACCATACATCAAAATCGGAAAAGTGGTTAAAATTTCTACGTTGTCTTATTGGTGGCATTTTAACACATTGACTCTGTCGTAAAATCTAACAACTAATTAATGTTTACTAGATATTGCTTTGTTTCTAAGCAACAAGTAATAAAATCTCGAAACAATAAGCAATTACTGACTGATGACGAACACCGCAACCACTTGATTTTTTTTAATGGAACGTATGATATGTTACATGTTACGTTATTATAATTTGTAGGATAAGTTTTTCTCTCAGTGTAAGTTATGTTTTGCTATAAATTATAATTAATATAATTATAAAAGTTTTCGTTTGAAGTTATTACATATTTGTTTAGTTTTACATCTTCACCCAATGTAGTCCTTTTTTGTTGCTGTTTGGTTAATAAGGATTATTATTATTGTTATTATTCCTTCGAGTTTCACTACAATATTTTGTCCTTCTGTCTCTGTTCTCTACTTGTCATTTTCACTAAACCTTTGAGGTTGTTTACTTGTATTTTATATCTATTGTAGTCTTTTAATATCTTGTTGACGTATTCTTTCAAATTTTAGTTTTCTCTCCATGTTCTGGATCCACAACGACGTTTGCCGTTTTTGCTTTTTGTTTCGTGACTCATTATATCATTAGATATTTCTGTATCCCGTTCATACTATTATTCTTGTTGCATTGACTATACTTTCTAATTGTTTCATTAATTTACGCTGTTTCTTAATTTATATCATTTTATTTTATGCCACTTTCGATCCCTGACCTCTTTATGCTATAACATGTACTTCAGTTCTAGTTTCGCTGAACAAGCACATAATGGGCCAGAGATCTTTCACTGTTGACGACTTGCTCGGTGTATTTGACAATTTATCTAGGATTTTTTCGTTCAATCCAACCCAACCCAGCCCAACCCAACCCAAAGGCTTCATTGCCATTAAATTAAAAAAAAATGAAAAGGTTAAAATTTAAATTAAAAGCGTAAATAGTTATCAATTAAATGAAATTAAAATAGATTTATGCAGTGCAGTGTTATTAACGTAACAGTTTGTTTACCATCAGGAGGATGAATTACAATGAACTAATCATTTTCATTGTATTTGTATAACTTTTCCAGTGACGTTTCGAATTGTACAGCTGGATGTAATGTCTTCAAATTCATAGTGGACATAAAACTGTCATTTCTAAACAATTTAAAATTTACAAGTAAACAATTAAAACTACATACATAATTAATATTCGACACACAAATTGTGTATATAGTTTTAATTGTTTACGTGTAAATTTTAAATTGTTTAGGAATGACAACTATCTATGAAAGTTTTATGTGGCCATAATGAACTTTAAGACATTATACCCAACTGTTAGCAGTGATAATGAATTAATGCACATTTCGAAATGTGGCTGTAAAAGATATATAAGTGCAATAAAACATTAGTTCATTCAAACTATGATTATTGTAAAATAACAAATCGACCTAATTGTGATTCACATGAAAAAAATTACTCTAATTATCAGTCAAGTCAACCCTACACCGGATTAAATTCTCAAAGTAACGCAGACTACACACGCCTGTAAATCCGGGCGATTGTAAAAAGATCGAAGCCACGAACTTTTATCGAATCTCGTTACGAACAATTTTATTACTGTATTCTGCATGAATGTCTTCTTTATGCGACGCATAAATATCTGAAAAACCGCGCTTAGTTTCATATCGGTCTGGGTTTTTACTATTATGCCATCTCATTCGATCCCCTTAATATTTTAAGCGTTGTAGACATAACTTCTTATTATGTGTATTAACTTGTTCGAAAGCTCAGACAATATAAGTTAACCTGGTTGACGTAAAACGTGATTTAATGACATTAAACTAAATTATTAGAGTTGGCATCTTAAGTTCAGGTTCTATGAAGAGCCATTACAAAGTTCGTTTTAAATTATTTCGTTACTATTTTATTTGTATTATTTCTATTTTTATGCGGAATTGGATGCATCTTATTCTATTTTATGTGGCAAGGTTATTATTTATATTTATTATAAACGCAGATTTATACATTTTATATAATGTGTACGTTCACATTTAAAACATTTTGATTATTAATTCATTTATATTCTATGTTTGAGTAATTCTACGCATATTTGTTCAAAAATGTCGATTGAAGCACGACACGTCGCAAAAATACATAATTGTATGAGATAACATTAAATATATGGCACCATTTATGTAAATTTATATAAAATTTCATCCCATAAAATAAAATCCCATTATCTGCGACCAGCAAATAACATATATTCGTAAATATATCGCTTTAAATAAATTTTAAATCGAACCGGCCGATTGATAACAAACATTTCATATTTATAAAAACAAATCGCATTTGAACAAGCCCGCGCGAATTTCGTTCAATTCGAACAATCGGAGGAAATCTAACGCTGTTAACGAATCCTGTCACACTTCAAAGAGACCTATGAACTCCGAACGAAAACACGGTCCGAATCGAAATAAAAAGCGCACAATAATTATGAAACATGTGCTGGAACTGCAAATGAAATGTTGCATTTTCCTGAAGCGTTGTCACTCACTCGCGTTCTGAAGCGCATAAATTTCACAATTATGTCGTACGTTTAATTCGCGATAATTATTATTTAACAAAACAAACAGAGCCAGTAAGTAATTACAGTTGCATAATTAATTCGGACATTGTTCGAATGGAACACATGTAATGCGAGATCAAACTAATTTAACTCGGCTTGGATGTGTTGGTGGATGTGTGCGCGGCCCCGTGTGTGTGTAATTGCAATCTAGCCACATCTTATCTTATCATTGGTGGCGGGTATAAATCACTCGGGAACAGCTCCGAACACTGTTAAGTCCGTGCATACATCCTATGGTGAATTATGGTCCAGATCCAGACTTCAGTGACAGCGAATTTTCAAACTATGCCTTCCGGAGTTACCAACGCAACGCCATCCCTTCTAACGTAATGTATTGTTGTAACCGGTCCAGCAAGTTGCAACGTATATACATAGAAGATATATTAAGCAACTGTAGTTGATTGCAGAATATACGTATGTGTACCTTGCAAACAGTGCATTTTTTAGCATTAATGAGATATGAGGGTTGTGAAGACAGTGGCAATTTAAGGTTTCATTCATCAAATATATGTTACGCATGACCGACTTGTAATGTTGAGTATTTCTGATTTTTTTTTTTTTTAGTAGAATTGATTCAAACCATTTAAATTATTCCAATGCATTAAAATCATAGGGACGTAGAAGAAATCGTGCCTTAGTAACGTAAGAATTTATTTTGTTTCAATCGGAGTCCTCCGATATGATTAATTAATCTTACAAAGTGCGATTGCAACTTTCTACCTCGCGAACGATACAATTGTACCATCTTCGGAAATAAATATCTCGTATGTTTAATTTTAGCTTGCCGTGGCCGATATTTTGGAAAGCTACCCTGCTTCGCTTTGCGATTTTTTCGTTCCGTAGTCGATGTGCCGAAGTGTACTCGATTTCGGCGTGCTTGGAATGCAGATAGATCCCAGTTTGTGATTGGAATTTGCGATCCGTTTCGTTTGAAAAAAATCGTTTCGACGCCTGCCACGAACAGAGCTTTTCAAGAATTTCAATTCTTTGACTTCTTGCACTTCGTTTCGCGTCGCTGCGAAACCTAGTGTTTAATTACAACACTATTCCATTAAAGTCCCTAAGTAGTTCGTATATTCCATCGTGGAGCTACGTCGAAACGTCCTAGCTGATAAATGGATACTACCGACTTCATTTATGTCCAATGGCAGGGAAATATATTACAAAATAATTGGGGTAGTGGTTTATGATATTAAATTAAATGTCTTCACTACTGCGTTCTTTTAACGTGCGGTCGATACAAAGGCGTAGTCGAACAAGAATCACGAAATGAAACGACACGAGAATGTAAGAAGTTAAATATAAGGCAATTTTACGCAGAGATGGCTAAGTTGACGAGAAGGCTCAACATTTGGAAAATGAAGAAGAAGAAATTTTCCTAAAATGTAAGCTCAAACATTCATAACATTCTAGGGTAAATGTGTAAATCTTGAAATGAGTGATCGCGAAAATGTTATCATTTGAAGTGATCGCAAAGATTAAGTGCAGATATTTTATTAAGACCATTACTATCTTATTCATATCGAGCCAACATTCCTATGAAGAAATGTTGGGAATTTCAACAACTGGTCTCATGAAATTGGGTGGGTTTGTGGACGCCTCTTCATAAAATTAGTGAAGCTTATTATATAATTTATTTCATTTATTTTTTTTAAATATATTCCTAAATTTGGAACTCACAAAATGTTATATTGTTGCCAGATATTGTCAAAAAATACTGACAATTCAGGGCATAAATCAAAGTGTTATGTGCGATTGTATATTAAAATTGAAATGCGCGAGAAGAATTTAATAAAACCTTGGGTGGAAACTCGAAATAAAATGTATGTAACATTTATTGGACACTAACAGATTCGAATCAAAAGATAACAATGTAGTTAGTTGGGTTGGGTTGACATTGGACGTGAGAGAATTTCATGATAAAAATGTAGCAAATTAAAACATTAGTTAGTTATTTTAATCAAAACAAGTTATAAAATGCTTAAAATGTGTTGCATGCGATAATCAAAACAACTAGTTATAAAATGTTTAAAATGTGTTGCATGCGAAGCTGCCAAAGTTTTACTGCATACTAGGTCAATTCTTTATTTACAAATAAAAATGTTAAAAGCTATACAAGACTACAAATTCAAATTCAGACTAATATCAAATGATTTTGAACTTTCAAACTGTTAATTTCGCAACTGCATTTATAAAAATTATGGTGTGATTTCAAGCCAGAAACTTAAACCAACAAAAAAGTTTCGTGAGTAAATGACGTGATGAAAATAATCTATAAAGAGCATATTTTATATATCCTGTTCATTATTTATATTTTGAACACATCAACTAATTAATGATTGGGGTGTTTGTGTTTGGTGGACACCTAATT
Organism: Geotrupes spiniger; assembly: GCA_959613385.1. NCBI lineage: Eukaryota > Metazoa > Arthropoda > Insecta > Coleoptera > Geotrupidae > Geotrupes > Geotrupes spiniger. The sequence goes on along the minus strand of OY390735.1, from coordinate 9,697,991 downwards.
TCGGTCAATCATAGTCGAGAATTCGTAATTCGGACTTTTGGTCACGAACAAAGCAATCTTCATTTTGTCGGATACCTTGTATTTATTTTAGCCGCTTCGGGTATTGAAGGGATTAAATGTTCGGGAAGAATCGTTTTAAATTGTAAATAAATCGTCAAAATCACATAATTCGTAAAAAATCGAAATATAAAATTTGTTTAAAGACTTAAATTGTAATAAAAAAGTAGAAAATATATATTAAAAATTGAAACAAATGAAAAAGTTAAAAGTCGTGAATAATTGTAAATTAATTGATAATTGTTAATACAAATCTAAAAAGGAGAAGAATAAATCGTTTAAAATCCTAAAAATCGCAAAAATCAAACCATAAATCGTAAAAAATCGTTGGAATTTGACACGCTGTATGTAATTGTAAAAAATAGCTTACGAAGAAAAGTATTGTAATCTTTAAAAATCAAAATATAAGAAAATAAGAAATCGTCAAATATTGTTAAAGATCGCAAAATCATTGAAAATCGTAATAAATGGTAAAAAAATTGAAAATAAGTCTGAACGAATCGCTAAAATTCTTAAATACGGTAAAAGTAAAAAAAAATCATCGTGAATTCTAAACACGAAGTGTAAGAAAGTTGTTACAAAATTGTACAAATAGTTAAAAATCGCTTTTTATATAAAAAAAATCATTGACTATTATTATTTGATTCCAAAAATTTCAACGACAACTATGTTTATGCCAGTAACTACCTATACATCATGTACTATTTTTGTTCCAGTAATTTCATTTGACTGCAGCTTTTATTCTAATAGTTATATTGACTACCATTTTTATTTTAGAAATTTCATGGACTAGTATTTCTACTCCAACAATTTCATCGACTATTATTTATGTTCCAAAAATGTAATTTTTATAACAATAATTGATTGCTATTTTTATATCCAATAATTTCACTGAGTACTATTGTTATTCAAAAAAATTAAAAATTCATTTTGATATTGTTTGCCTTTTAGACCAACATACCGTTTCTTCATTCAGCTGCTAGTAAAGTTTTTTTTAAGAAATTCTTTAATTCACATTAATCATTATGGTCTTCATAATGGAAGCCATTATTGCTAATGGAACACTCAAATGCAGAACACAGTTTTCAATCGATTTGAAATGACAGTAAGCTTAATATATTACACTACATATTCTTTCACATCTACAAGATATTTTATAAGAGTACACTATTGACATAGTATGTCTTTATTGGGAATACGGCGACGTGACAAAACATAAAGATACCTAAAATCGTTAACACTGAATCCGCGGGCTTCATTAGATGCTGTTAATTCCAAAACTTATTTATAATACAAAGAAATAACACGCCGTAATATTATCAGGTGCTTGTATACAATACTATACTATACAATAATAACGTTATGTTACCAAAAAACGCTAAACTAAAAAAACTGTTGAAAATGTTCACTGCCTTGTTCAATGCACAAGTTTATGCGGCTGTTCATGCCACGAAAAGCATATTGCAGCATTTCTATGGTGTTATGGTTGCACATTTTTGCTCCAGTTCTTGCAATTTATTTAAAAGACTTTTGAAAATCTGTTTTTAAGTAAGAGAAAACAAAATGGACCAAGAAAATGGCCAAACAATCAATTTAACAGTTAATTCAATTTAATTTATTGTTTATGGTGTTGCTTCGTCGTGTTCGAAATAGCTATGCTGACGTTCATCATCGTGTAGATATTGAACAAATTCGGACAAAATGCTTCTGTACCGATCTGCATTGCAATGGGTTGAATTATCCTTCTGCAGGAAGCTGTTAATAAAATTCCAATTTACTGAGCATGCAGTATTGCAGTGCTCCACAGTTGGCAATTAATACCCCGAAAGGTGCAACCATGCTCTCAGTAACAATCTTAAGTTTAGTAGGTTCATTAAATGATTGGCAAACCACTAGCAGTGTGCAGGGCGTCTAGGGCAAAAGGACTTGATATGTTTGCATGTGATGTGTGTGATGTACTCAACAAACATTGATTGTTGTTAATTTTTGAACTTCATACACATTTTGTGCTTATAGTGTATTTTTGTGTTCTTACTTTCTCAAACGTAATTTTCCGGTAAATGCTAAAAAATCACGTAAAATTTTTATTTTATTTATTTTATTTTATTTTAAACCAAATTATCATTATAAGGTAAACAATCAAATCATATCAACGAATAATACAAAAATAAACCAAACCAAGTTGCGTTCATTCATCTCTTAAAGAACGAAATCGACCACCGATGATTTCTCGGAAATGACCTAGAATACTACGAACGGAACGAGGAATCTCTTCCAGGAACCATCTACGGCCGCGCAAACAAACGACCTTGCTTTAAAAAAATATATAGTAAACATAGTAAATATTTCCGGGCGAATTATCAACGAACGCTTCTCAGAAATGCCATTAAATTGGGCTCGCCAGCACACATCGGCGTTTCCCAAACGTTCGCGACTTTCGCACCATTTTTATTAATGCAAATCGGCAAAAGGTCGCGTTTGTAAAATTAGATATAAATTTAGTTAAACAAAGAAATTAATTTGGAGTAAATTAACTGCTCGTTAAATTGATTAGTTTGTGATAAACGGCTTGTGGGCGCCGTTGTTGGGAAGCGCTGACATGAACGTTTTTTACGATTTTTTTGCCGAGTAAAAACAACGTCCTTGGGAGGTCGGAGCGTAATTTGCGAGGCGCCCTTCCACGAATTTTGTAGGCCGCAAGACACGACCTTAAAAAAACATAAATCGTAAATATATCCCATCATCATCAATGACGACGGAGGGTACAATTATTAATGACTTATTGAAATTGATTTGATTTGTTTGTAATTTTAGGCACGATGACTTTGTGTAATTAATTAATGTCGTATAATTAACAATATGTTTCCTGCGTAAAATGAGAATAAAATCTGTTGCACCAACAAAAATAACACGAAATTTATTACGACTTTAATGACATAAAACGAAAATAAATCTAAATCAAAATAAAAATAATCAAGCTTCAAAAAACCCGTTCCAATATTCGGGTCAAGATGGTTAATATAAACATATAAAATACACATATGACATAGTTCCCAATAAAACTTCCAGTTGGAAAATTAAACGCGATTTAAAAATCGTATATGTCGCTTTATTAACGTTAATATTATTGGCTAGTTTTTATAGACGAGCGGACGATACGAATCTAGATGTGCAATAAGGTTACAGTTATTTACGAGTTCCAAAATCGTGCATTTACCACGTCCATCGATGAAGTTTTTACTGGGCAATTTAGCGCGGAACAGTAATATAAAGGCGATAATATTTTTACGGCGGCCGTTTTACGAGAGATTCAACTCCAGAGCGTGATTGCATGGAGGGACATGAATTCGGAATTTATCCGCCATGTCTGCGTTCGATATCCGCGACCAGATGGCGCGGTTGTAAAAATTGTAATATTTGATCGAATATCAAACGACGGGAATTAAAATAAGCGTTTTTATCGCGTCTCTTGCGCGCCGTCGATGCTTTGTAGCAAAAGACCGAAAATTTCGTCACATAGATTTCATTATAGATATAGAACACTGATCCATACATCACATTGATTTATTCATATCCTGACGCCGTCTTCGGAGTCCTTCGACGATCCTCTATTAACTGCAAGTTCAAGGTTCAGGTTTGGGAGTTTCTTCCGCCATTTAGTTAGTTGACATTTTAACATTTCGTTGGATTACTTATTATCGACAAATATTTAGATAAAATAAATAAATTAAATCCAACTCAAACTATCTGCGATGAAATTATTTCGATCCTACCGAATTTCAAAGCACCACGTCATAAAATATTCGCATAATTCGCAAACTTTCCAAGTGGCTTTGCATTAAAACAGATTGCCTTTCCATATTTGATTGATGCTTTGTACCCAACTATAACCAGCAGTTATCAATTTTAGCGTCTTCATGCCATAAACAATTCAGCGCGAGCACGGTAGGAAATATCCGGTTTCGTGTAAGACGTCGTCGGCGATGTTGCTCTGTTTGCGTATTCAAATTAGCCGTAATGTAGGAAATTATAACTCAAAGCGCGGGGGTTGCTTAATTCATGCAAAAATAGTTAATAACGCCGCTACAGCGCTCCGTCGTTAAAATGTTCAGTAGTCGCGCAAGGTGACAATAACAAAGTAAAGGACCCTTGTCCTAACGCGCTCTAAGCTACAATATACGGGATGGAAAGTTATAAAGACATGTTACACGTCGGGGAGCTGGGCTCCCATATAAATGTTGGAACCGTGTTCAACTTTTTATTACTTAAACTTTGTGTCCATTGTTCCGTGGGGGATAATACGCCGGGACAAAGCCACTACAACAATTAGAGTGGTCGTAAGACCAAAAAAGTGTGATATCGTGAAGGTTTACAGATACACACGAGGAATAAACGTAACCCACACGCGTGCATGTAAATCGTTCGGAGCAAAAAGGATCTAATTAAAAACAAAAATTGTATTTATTAAAATTAAAAAATTCTAGATATTTAAAATACTCGAATATGACACATCTATGCACGTGACACAAACAATATTTTTCCTACAATTGCATTAAAGCGCGCAGTTACTGTCATTTTTGTCCTCGAAAATAATTGGCCGTTAAAATTTTTTTATCAAAAAATGTTTTTTTTTCTATTTTTAAAAGAACAAAGCAAATCGCAATATCGTTAAAATATAAAATATTGACACAGTATACCATTCGTTGTGATATATTTAGAAAATAATAAACCACTCTACGATTTTTATACCATTTACCTGTTATACTTGACAAGATTTCAATTCAATTTAAAAATAACAAAGTAATACAATTTGATTTTCCGTCGCTAAAAAAACAAATTACTTTTTCTAAGTAACGTTCAATGACAGATAAACGGTCCGCGTTTTGCATAATAAATAACATCAATATCTAGCGAAGGAAAAGGATGCCCGGAAAGATAATCAATATTAATTTTCCCCATGAAATCGGCGTTTCTTTCAGCATTTCGCCCATTCGCCGGTCGCATTTATCATCCACGTCGATTTCTCTTAATATACAGTGTTTATCTACGTACTTTTGGCCAGTTATCTGCTTTCTTATTCCACGTGATTAAACATTAAGTAATCAGTTGCTTACATTATTTACCCAGTGGATTTTATCCCTTGAGGTGAAGGCGGTATTTCACGCTTCCCAATATCTAAGATTGGGGACCGACAAAAATAAGATGGGGTTGAAAATATTTATTCGGTTATATTTAATGTGAGCTTTGAGTCGTTGTACAAATAATGTGTTAGATTTATGTATTTTGTCAACCAGCTATAATTCATCGTGTTTGACAACGTATTTTTGAAAAATGCGAAATAAACGTCCAGGGAGGCATTTGTTTAGATATAATCGATTGGTTTATCAGATTGCCACTTGGATGTAGGATACGTCGTTGAATAAATTGAATACCTGTTGTGTTTTCTGGAGCTGTATGGAGATATATTTTCCGGCTGGCCTTCAGGAATAATGATTTTCGCATTTATATAAAATATTTAGTTATGTAAGTGTGTGTTGGTTATAAACAGTTGAAAATAAATTTTTGCTGAACCATATTATCGTTAACATTAATCTGTCGAGACAGGAACAATGATTTGACATGTAAAGGATATCACAGATTATGTGCGCGATCTTGAAGTTTTATGGATAAAATTAAGAAAATGAAACCATTGTGATAAATGTAATTTATATTACAACTATAAACGTAATAAACTTTTTCTAAAAAGTTTAGAATATGATCACCGAATGTTATATATGTTAGCACTGACTTTTTAGAGTAAGAATAATTAAATAATAAAATAAAAACGGTTTTGATAATTCGAAAAACTTGTATCCAAAGATACAAAACTGAAAGCTCTGTCATAGAGCTTCATAGCAGCGTCATTAAATGGTGTCATGGGTGTCGTACACGCCTTACCTGGCCGTAAAATGGGTTTCTTGCTACATTGAAGCACATCAATCAGTCGTTAAAATAACATCGCATGGCGTGTATAGTTCTACATAACGACACATTTAAAATTTCCAAATTTAATCTTCAAAGTTACGTAGCCAAGTCAAGTGCAACACTGCGGTAAATCATTTGTGCGCTTTAAGTGAAATAGAACCATTGTGCTGTGTTTTGTAGAATTTCATATTTGCAGTTAACGCGCTTTATACGAGTTCCAAAGTACTAAAATAGTGATTAAGCTCAAAGAAACAACTACGGCACCGGATCGGATTCAGTCACAAAAAAGTTTCTGTTAATTTTTATTCACATATTCAGATCTGTCACACAATAATTTTGGATGCAACGAGTGTATCAACAATAATTATGAACAAGTCTTCGTTTTCCACAACAAATAAATAAATTGATAAAAAATAAAACAAACAAATCACAATGTGTCGGATCTCATTTTCTATCTAACCCAAAACTCTCAAAGCAAAAAAATCATATATTGTCATCCCTTGCATAAATGCCCAAACCGCCAGATGACACGTTTGATGATTTCGGTTATTTTTATGATCCTGTCACATCGATTTAAGTTCTACATGTCTCGTTATTTATTTTGCTATGTCAATTGTTAAAGTGAAAACGGTTGGGTTGGGTTGGGTACTCCTTGTCAGACCATCTTTGGTAGAACACTCCTTCAGTTCTGTATTTCCTGTTATGATATAGCTTCTAGTACACCAATTATAATATTTCTTATACTTTTGCGTAGTATTCTTTACACTCAATTACTTTTCATGCTGTTGCATTTCAAACATTGTAAACCCAACCCATCCCAACCGACATCAACCTAACTCATCCCAATCCAACACAACCCAACTCTGCTTGTGTTTCGACAAATCCCTTTAATATACTGTCCAGTACCTCACCATACAATTGATATTATGATTAGCATTTTCATTAGTCGATTGCTTCCACCATCTGATTTTTATGTATCAACAATATCGTTCTCATTTCCAGTCAGTTGGTATCTTTTCTTCACACCACGTTTTGTTGTATAATTCTAGACTATTCCTTCCTATGTTTTTCACAGTGTCCAACATCAAGTCCCGCCCTTTCCACCAGTTTTGATTATTTACTACGTTTTTCGTACGTTTTCTACATACTTGTACTTATTATTCTTCGTTATTTTCGTTCAAGTCACTTGTTTGTTCAGTTTCCGTAAATATTCGTTCCATTGTCTCATATCAAGTCCCACGTTTTCGTTTCGCTTTTTTACTTCATAATCTTCGTTCAAGTCTCCTATAAGTTCAATTTGTTGCCTTTGGTTCAAAGGAATATCGTCTAAAAGATGCGTATTGTGAAAATAAAAAAAAAACGTATCTCTGAAACCGTCCATTTGCGGACCCATGTTCATTAAGACTTTTCGGCATATTTTAAGCCATACTATCAGCCCTTAATTTTGTAACACTTTTTTTAACATCATCTATATTATATTCACTTCAGTCTTCAAAGGTGTTGTTGTTACTTTAACTAGAACTTATGTTACTTACGTGGGTGGAGTTAGGTTAGTGATTTATCCCAATCGATTGAACCCAACTCATTCCAACTCAACCCAACCCAACCCTACCCTACCCTACACAGCTGGGTTGTGTACGGTAGGGTTGTGTTGTGTTTTTGCAAATACTTTATTCAGTATCTCACCTTCCAATTGATATGGTTAGCATTTTAATCACTCGATGGCTTCCGTCATCTTATTTGCATCGGTAATATCGTTCCCATTTATAGTCAATTGGTATATTTCCCCCTACATACTGTACTATTCTTCATTATCTTCGTTCAAGTCACCTGTTTGTTCAATTTCTTAAAATACTCTTTTCACTACCTCATTACGTCTTGCGTTTCTTCCAATATTTTCCCAAGTTTATGTATAACGTATTTAATTCCTTGCCAGGGATTTCACGAGGGATAAGTTTGATTATCAATTTTTCGCACCTTCCTTCATACTTGTCAAAGTGTCGCTTTGTTCTCCTGGCTGTTTTCAATTTTAAGCTTTTATTTCAGATTTTATTCTATACGATCATCTAACGATTGCCCATTTTTTTGCCCCTAATATTTCTTCAATAATCCTATTGCCTCCTATTGCCATACATCCTGATCAATAAAACCTCTTTAAAAACCTTAACAAGTTTCTCTTTATTTTGTTCGGTCTTCGCAAAAGTTGCAGGGGTTCCCAAAGGTATAAAAATAAGTAAAACGCGTATACCAGAAAAAACTGTAATGGACACATAATGAACAAATCAACCAACTGCATTATAAAATAATTTATTATTTATTAATTAAATTAATGGGATGGGCGAGCCTGCTCATTTTCTTAAATCTTAGAATGAAACTCGCCACTCTTAGTTCGTTTTCCAAATTGATTTTTGCTTGCCACTTGCTCACTTATCACAGTGACGGCCGAGACCCCAGCCTGGCACTAATAAGAAGTCTAAAATTTAATTAAAATGCCAAATGTTGCTTTTGAACTATTGTTGTAAGACAATTTAATAAGATTTTTTAGGCAGAAATAAATTCAGGCACTGGTGTTGAATAGATCTTGAACCAATGCATACTTTCATTTTGAAAGTATTTCACAAACCAGGTGATAAGTGTTGTTTAAAAATGGATGTGATAACTTGATTTGAGGTCAAAAGCTGCTGCAGTAGGAAGAAATAATCCTTGCTCGCAGCCTCATTCATTTTTCTTTTCCGTAGAGCTTTTTTATGAAAGCTGAAGCTATTCCATCGATTTCAAATGGTGCATAGAGAGAGAGATTCAAAATCGTCGGCATCTCTGTGTGCTTCTTCTTTAACGAAAATATAAATTTCCTGTCGGAGTTCATACCCACGAGAGAGCCATCGTGCACTGTTGTAGTACAACAGAGGTGAATGTTCGCCTCCCATATCCTCAGGTAGCTCTTTGGAAAACCTTGCATTTAATTGACGAAATTTATAAAATTCTTTTCCTGCATTTACAAAATTTTTAGCAGCAGTAATGATTCCCGTAAATTGTTAACCTCCTAACCCTCGTACATTTTGTGATCTTACTCATCCTTCAGTTCACTATTATGTAATATATAGATTTTTATTATCAGCTCATAACTTCTCTAATATATTTGTCACGTCACGTCAGTCTTACTTTCGCTAGAACTTTACGTTGGGTGGGTTGGGTTTGGTTAACGAACTCTGAATAATTTTTTTTGCCCTTTCCAATTCACATTTTTTAAGGAAAATTCTCACAAGAGACGTCAAATTGAACATGAAAAAAAATACTAACACGAACGCTGGAAAATTATTATCATCAACGTATTTCTCTCAGAACTTTGCACCTAAGCCATTCATTATTTTAAAGAAAACCAAAACCCGATAACACTCCTTTCGAGATTACATTACGCCTGTAATTTTAATCCAATCGGCGCCTTCGTGCTTGAAGGCCAGCGCCAGAAAATCATTCGCCTCGTAATCACTTATCCATTTTCACATTTCCACGCTAAGTTTTCGCGCAAGCGGCAAATTACGTTCCCCCGATTGCGACGTCTGAAATTGTCTCATATATTACGCAATCAACTAGAATTTTCCCCAATCAAAATGCCTTTGTGCCGTAAATGGCCCGGCGTGTATTAGCTGAGATTGCATTTTTAAAAATTGCCCGTCTGCGTGCGTTCGTTCGGGCGCGGCCGTCTCGCGTTTTCGGCGAGAGCGCGACTTCGCCGAGCTACTGCGGCAAACAGTAACGTTCTCCATTACGGAGATGAAATTTATGAAAAGTGATATATTTTTACTGGACGAGTGAATTTATGTTTCTCGTAAAAATGCGATTATCTTTTATGTTTTTGTTACAAAGTCGGCGACGGCTTCGCGAATTAAAAATTTAACGACCGACGACGGCTTTTATGGCGTTCACACCGTAATTTTAATTGCTAACGCGAAGTTGATTGTGATCACGTCGATTATGGGGTCGAGGGGTGTTCTGAAAGCGAAAGGAAAGCTGCGAGGTCAAAATTAATAAAGAATCAAAAGTGAAAAGGGAAGTAGTTGATGAGTGCAGGAAATTTGAAAATTTATACATTTTAAATTTGTAAGAGTCGTCGGGACTAAAATAGAGTAAATGGGATAATTTATGAAATTATCTTAATGGGCAAGGATATGATGGCGTGTCGCTAACATAATTAAAAATGTAATTAATTTAATATTTTTTAATGAAGAACAATGTTTCATTGTAATAAAATAAATATATTGTTTATTTTTTGTCAAAATAAATAAATCAAAAAAAAATCCAATTAAAATCAAACTGTCGGATATGTACGTAGGGCGTAATATTTTGTAATTTGTTGTTGTTTGCCAAATAGCGTACACATTTGCTAAACGAGGGGACATAAAATAATAATAGAAATACTAATGTGACTATTTAGAAAATTAAACACGCGACCTTTATGTAAACCGGAAACATTATGTGAATTTAAGGGATTTATTGCTGCAATTTAGATAAGGAATCGAAAAATAAATGGACACGCGGGAAAGCATTTGTATAATACCGAGCGAAATGACAATTAAATAAATGGCCGCTTATTTACATTTAAATATATTTCAAATGCAAACAAACACATAATTCTAGTAAAATAAACTTTCGGACGATTGCTTTTTGGTTTAGTTGAGAAATAAAATCGACAAGTTAGCTGGAATACTAAATTATAAAAAATTAAATATCCAAAATAGTTCACCCTCATAACCATCACAAAAAACCTCACTTAAATTAAATCATAAACTTTTATTCGTTTGAAAATTATATCCGAAAGTGGTCGTGGCGACACATAAATTAAATTATCGCTTTCGTCATTTGGTAATACGGCGGTAATCTGTTTGTGTGTTTCGAGCAACGAAGCAGGGACATTTGAACAATGCACCGAATTACCTAACACCGGATCTGCACACGGGCACAAGAGACTAAATTATACAGCTTTCGCCACAAACCGCAAGTTCCAAGAGTTCGGGGGGTGGTTCGGATTCTGGCAGCATTTGCCAACTTTGAGTGACAACCGGCAGTTTGGGGGTTTCGAAGTTTCGAACTCGAACGAGACGTTTACGCCCCCCCGCCCCGCCGAAAGCTTTGTCTCGGCGATTACGACTAAATTAAAGGACCGCGATCCGGGGACGATTGTGAACGAATATTGGAGCGGGTTAATCTAAGATTCGTATTAAGTGGCGCTTGAACCCGTTGCGGAATGGAGAAGACGCCACCGTGGAACTTATTATATGCCGTTGGTGCAATTACGGCAATAATTACGCCATTCGTAAGGCCTTTACTTAGCTGCGACGGTGGAAAGTTTCAATTAGGCCGATTTTTTTTAGTTAAGCTTAACTTATCGAATGGTTAATTAATTGGACTCTATTAGTGGTGACTTTTGCTGAATATTTTGTACGTAAAGTTTTTAAAAGATCAATGCACACACAATCAAACATAGGCTGAGAGCAATGATTTTGCCAAAATCTTCAGCGCAAGTCTCAACAGAACATACGCTTACTGTTTGATCTACTTCAACAACAATAATCATATGTGCATCATATGTGTGAATGGTTGCAGTCAGAATGAGTCTATGAAGTTGACGAAGTTGTACTTTGGAGTTCCGTTATTCTCTAATTTGTGATTGGTTATTGATATCGTCGGTTGTTATTTACAGGGCCGCATGATCAAATTCGCACAGGTGAGCGACTACATCTTTTAACATGCGAAGAACCCTTTCGTTTAATGCATGCAACCTGTGTAGGTGTAGTACCATACACGTCGCGAGGTCCCCTTCGAGGTTAAGTAGAAATTGCCCTTTAAGGAATTTTATATAATTACGGTTTTAATTATTTAATTTAATGGCTGAAATATATGCTAAACTTAATTCCCATCATAAAAGTATTTATTCGGCAAGAACTGTAAGCGTGCGACATTTGCAAATAATGCACTCGTACTAGTACTGAGGTGTTACGTATATAACTGGTATGATATGTATTTCATTTCATGTTTTTATTTTGATGTTAATATTAAGCTGGCAAATTTAATCTCAAAATTATAATTTATCGTTTTGACTTATTGGTATGATCGCCTAATTGTGCTACTGACAATTTGTTCAATGCTATTGATAAGATCGTCTAAGTTCCAAGTTTCTTGATTATTAGTCAAGTCAAAACTATTTTGACTGGTACAGTAGTCGTATGGATTAAACGTAATTTTCACAGTTTCATCTGGGTACTGACGAGGTTTTTAAAGATTGTACAAACAAAGTACACCCACATAATTATTTCAAATTTAGAGTTCGTCATACTAATGAAATAAATGTGTCCCCACACATAGTTTAGTCAACTCGAACAATACACTTTCTTCAAAATGTGATGGTGTTTATTAGTGGTCGATTACATAGTTTAATTCATTATCTAGCGCAAGTATATTTGTACGCATACGATGTCAGCATACGATTCAATGACGATGGCAACGTCAAATCGGCCCGATCGACCCTGACCTTACCGTTTTTGCAAACCGACGCGATCGAGCATCTCTCTAACTCTTTAATCAATTGTAGCACTGATGTAAAGTTTTTGTATTGACTCACATACCTTATATGGCCTTGCTGGTTTGTACTACTTTCGAATTTGTAATATGGGAAAATATGACGTACATATGGTGAACTAGCTATGCACTGTTAATTTATTATATGCAATGTTGCGTCATCTTACCATCTTGATTGTTGTTTTCGGCCTCTTGTCCAACAATTGTTGCGTCTACTCCTGATATAATCACGAGAATTATCATTAATATGATACACAACTTGCGAATATATGCTCGTGTTAGAGTCGTGGGTCATGGGTCGCGCTCTCTTACGTTTTTAGCTTGACAAGTATTCGTTTGATTACCGTAATGGTTACATTTGTACTTTTGTAGTTCGAAACCACCGCTTGGAGGCAGATTTTAAATTCGATCTCTCAGCACACATTTACATACACGTGATGTTTTATTGTCTGAGTAGATTCGCTAAACGATTAATCTGAACCATTCATGATTTCATTGCGTACATGTACATATTTCCGTTGATGGAAATATTTAATTTAATTTTTATTGTCGAATCGCAAATCTCCGGGCAAATATTGAAAAATTCGTTTAATATCCAATTGACATAAGCTTCGATCGAGTATAAGTAGCCAAAATGGGGGGTATCATTTTGTCTGCTCTATGGTGCAAGTCGCCCTGTTAAAAAATTCAATAATATCGTTACTACTGTGTTTTGAAGTAATAATGACCAGCAACGGGATTTAAACGTAAAAACAAAATTCAATTTTGTTAAGGAGGATAAGTGCAAACAATTGTAATAAGAGAAAAGAAAATTTACATACAATAACTTCATCACACGAAGCCGCGAATATAAATTAAAAACGAACCCTGAGATTATTTTATTCGAGAAGGAAGTATTGAGCCTTTTAAGAAACTTTCATATTTTTGTTTAAATTTTCAATCCGTTTCTTTAATAATAAAAAAAAAATATTTCAATATAATTTGGAATTACAATTATAATTAAAAATATTGTATTTTTTACATTTATTATTATGGACGCAAAGACAATTGGAAGCGGGGTTTTATTAACAAATCCTCGTCTACAAATTTCAAAGAGAAGTTGCACAATACCACATGATTACTTTTCACTTTTGTTATGAAATTGATTAGCGAGCTAGTGCATTTTCTGCGCTCTCGTTGATATCAATATACGAACTTTTTGTTCACTTCCGGTCTAGTTACTAAGGATACGCTCTTTCGTAACGTATCAAATATAAATTCGTCGCGTCTGATTGGCTGTGGAATTAAAATGCCGACCGAACGTAATTTTTGCAGCGAAATTCTCAAAAGGCTGATATTTTTCACGTGCATATTGTTATATTACCGTTGCATGTATGAAATCAAACCCAATTTCATCGAACAAATTTTCATTTCAATTTGGAACGATGTTAATCGTGTTTTAAAAAAAAGTACTTAATACATAAATTATTTCTTTAAACTGAAATAGTTTACATAACCTCGCCTAACACTATTTTAGATGTATTTTCTAAAATAGAATTTATTAAGATAAATAGGGGTTAGGTACTCGTATTAAAATATTTCTTTTCGTCTGTATAAATTATTTTAATAGTTGTTGTTTATTTTTCTTGACCTGACCTAAGTTATCCAGTTCCAAAAACTTTAGAGCATTGCCGGAATCTTCCTTTTCGGCTATTAAATTATCTTTTTCTCAAAGTTGTCGAAGTACTGAGAAAGTGTATCGGAGTCTAATACGAGCATTAATCATGCGAGCGAGGATCACAAAATATCATGAGCTTTATTATTATTATAAGCAAACGAACAAAAGCCAGGACATACTCGCAGGGACACGAAACCTGGAAAATCTTATCGAAATAATTGCTATGAAACAATGAATACAATTTTAAAATTTTACACAGCCACCGATGTAAAAAATACTGGGAGAGCTACGAGAATATTAAGGCTTTAATTAACACATCTTTATGCCATAAAAGATAAATTTTGCGCGAGCTACTAAGCGTTGAAAAAACACACACTAAAACTCACCCCAATTTGCAAAATAAAAAATAACGGGCGCGCAAATGAGCGCGAAAAACGTGGGCGTGTTTATTGCAACTGGTACTGTCGTTTCAAAATCTAAAACGACAATTTATATTTGAAATCGAGCGGCACAGGGGCGAAGAGTTTAGTCGAATGCGTTTTGCGAAGTGTGCCAGCGATCCAAATCAATAAATTGCCCATTATTCGCGGGCGAAACACCTATAACCTTTTACGAACTATTTTGCGCGGGATTATCTCAACTCTGAGTTTTATTTATGTATTCGTCAAGATGACGTGTCGTGAAATTTTCAAGGGGCAAATTCAATGATCCCACTTTACGGTTTGCGCGGCACTGTTATCGAGTATAGTTTTATTGTGATGAAACTGTACATCAACGACAATATATGTGGGGACATTATCTCGAGTTGACGGGTAAAATGATTTATCGCCATTCTTACTTGTCAGGTTAGTGGTTATTGGTGTCGCTCGCTGAAGTATAATGCTCTATTCATAGCTGATCCTGTCCGACCGCCACGGTAGACTTCCACTATGGTCGTAAACACATAATTATGTGGTAATTTTCTCCACCTATTTTGGTAAATATAATACTGTAAGGGACTTAAACGTCTTAAAACTATTTGAAATACCCCTACGAGTGGTTATAAAAATTTCTAATACTTGGATGGGTATTCAAATACATGTTAGTTAACAATTCTTGATGAATACTGTTGACTTGAAAAATTTATCCTCATCTGTTCATTAGACTTGAGAATAAAATATTGTGATATTAAAAAAAGATCCCTTTGCATTAATGCCAACCGTTGTTTAAAAAAAACTGTCAAACAATCCGTCAGTGAGATTGTAAAAAATATAATTAATGTATAGAGGAGCGAATGTTCCTCATCAATATTCTACGTTTATCGGTAAAAAGTTATGACTGATGGAAACTTTTTCCGTGTGTTCGCTTTGTTTCACATATGCAAACGCCGAACGCCAGTTAATTAATATTGGTCAAAACTTTAGCAGCAATAACTTTTAGATTTTTATTTGTATCTTTTAAGCGTTAAATTTCTATCCAGATACCAAAGTAACCTCTAGATTAATAATAGCAGTGATTATTTTCTTTGCACGAATCACGTTACCGATTTTACTCGACGTACGTAGTAAGTATGATGAATTTAGATCTCGCTCCGATCGTGAAAAAAGGTGCCGGTGTTTGTCGAGCAAAAAAAAAAACATATCTCGGAACATCTCGCTAGGGCTAAAACGCGGAGAGTTCGTTAGATATTACAGTCGTTATTCCACACAAAATACAAGACATAATGTTGAAGATTATGATTAGAACCATTTACCAAATTACAGGCGTCGTTTTTGCCCCGGCTTAATCCCAACGTGCTGGTAATTTGTGGAAAATCTACGAGTTTCCGCTTCCTTTGCCCAAGAAAGTTTTTAAGTTACGCTCGTTATGACAATAATCCAGTAAGTTTCGGCGAACGGTGTCATTACTGGAGGGATTCATAACGTCCGGTAGAAGTAGCTAATTTACAATGTTTTACGAAAACCCCGCCGAGTATGAAAAATGTTTGCGTATCCATTACGGACGTCGGGTCGCTTAGACGGGTTATTTTTGTTAGCACTGGCGCGCTTTCTTGACGTTAAATATTCAATAATATTCATCGTGGTACATTATTCCCGTATTCGTAAAGAGTTCGTCTGTGAATAATGGTTACAGGTTTGCATTTTCATGAAGTCTACCGACGCGACGTCGAGATTTATCAGAAGTTTAATATGTTTATTGTGGCGAAGATTAATGCAGAAAAAAATTACCATCCACATTTTCAAAATTTGATGATACGAGTCTTGTTTAAACGCAAAATACTCACCTCCGTTTTTTTTTATTTTATTTTTATCTTTTCATATCGATCGGGCTTCCAAGTTTTCCTCAAAAAGCTACCACTACAATTTTTAAACATATTTCGGATGTAAAAATCAAGAGTTTAAATTTCCAAATTATAAATAAATTAAAAAAGATAAATAACATCATTCAGTTGAATTATGTTAAAGCGTTATGTACGAGTATCGATTCTGCTTTATTCAAAATAAAATGGAAACCACTCTTGCAAAATAATATGGTGTTGGATCAGTTTTCAATTAATTCCTGTAGCCATCGCTTCAGGTCATGGAATATTTGAAATAAAGTAATTAATGAATATTTAATATCGAATGAGTTTACAGCAGCCACGAATAATAGACATCGAAGTAATTGATTACGAATTATTGCAAAAGATTAACATTTCGAGGTCATATTCGATATAAAAAAATATATTTATTAAAAAGAAACTATTTGAATTAAGTACGTTGCAATTTCATTTTAATTTAATCTAATTTATATTTTCTTTCGGTTATATGTTAGAATAGGGAATGATTTTGTATGACTATGTAATTATCTATTTTAGGCTAGGAAAGACAGCTCGTGGCTGGTCCTAGCCCAATAAAGAAATACTATTATTATTATTCTTCTTATTATTATTATGGTATTGGCCAAATTAGAATAAGATACGTGACATAATGAATTTAAAATGACATGTGAAGTAGGAGTTGCGTTTAAAACTTGGGGCCGAAAATTCGTTTGTTCAGTTCACTTCGTCGCTAGCAAATTCTCGTTCTTAGGTAGTTGCCCTTTTGGATATTATTATTAATATTTCAAGTCTTGGACGTTTTATTTGTGTCGTTATCGAAGCATTTAGTTTACACAGGGAAAATGTTAATTGTATTTAATTGCGTTGTTTCGGTATCGCTTCATAGATGAATGAACAACACCCTGATGCTATTGTGACGACATGCATAACATGTAATGTAGGACATAATTAGAAAATAAGTTAACATACAACATGACATAATTTATAATGTAAAAACACAACGAATGTCCATCTCTGAGGTGTTGTAATTCTTTAATATACATCTGCAATGCATTTGGGAAGCGATGAGAATGCAAGTTAGGTAGCATGTAAAAGCATTGTCGATGTAAACACTATTCATGCTACGGCGGAATGAGTTCGTACACACCATTTCACATAGATTTAATGTGATAACCAGACCAAACTTCATTTACGTGTTATTGGAAAACAGAAACTACCGCAACATGGCAAATAAAAAAAAATCCATTGGTTTCAATTTCCGCCAATAATTATCGATGTATTTACAGTTATTATCGATGTAGGCATTCGGTACAATTCTAATTACTACAATAATAAATACTAAGTTAAATTATGCGCGTGTCATATCGAATTGCTTTCGGTGAAACATATTTAACAACCTAGTTTAGTGAAATACATAATAATTGTTCATGTAACAATAATTTTGCTTATAATCGTAGTAACGATCTATTACCAAAAGTTGCAAAAGTTTTAGATTTAGATTATTAGTTACATTAGTTCGTGTGTCAATAAAAGTTGAATGCAATTGAAATTAATTATTAGTGAAAAAGTCGTAACGATAATCAAGTTTAAAAAAATACAAATACGTAACAACGAGCGTTGTATGAACCATGATAGTTACAATTAGACAATACTAGTATTTTTTTATATATCACATTACTTAATGGTCTATTTATTATGTTTATATTGTGATCAAACGAGAAATGTTTCCAAACGTGTATATTAACATTAATTTTCGTTAAAAGTTCTAAATTATAACAATAGATTTTTAAGTTTTCTTTACTCTGATATAATTTATCATTATTATTATTTTACTCCGTGAGAAACCAAATCAATCAAGGTTACATATTGTAACGCAATTAGTTAAAAACGAAATGCAATAAATTTTTTTATAATATATTAATAACTGTGAACTCCAGTGATTCAGTCCAACCCGAGCGCCAGTGAACTCAACCCAGTTGGATTGTTTTCTTTATGAACGTTATCTATTTTTATTGTGTAAATTGATTATTGCGAATATTTACTTTTAATGTTCATATGTATCATCATTACAATTAAAAGTGTTATTATTCCCTTATTATTAAATTTTTTAGGTATTGTTTGTGTTTCTTTTTTTTACATATTATTAACTTAATTTTAAACTGAATACAACTGAGATTTCTTCAACTTAATATGTCACAATAATGCCCGGTTTCACAAACGATTGTCAAATGATGAATTAGTTAACAAGCTTTTAAAGACAAGCTGTAGTACAGAAAAGAATCATAAGAGTGATTTTTGACCTGGCGTTTATGGAGAGCTGCCGTGACATGTGTGTGAAATACAAATTACTCACGTTTATATATTTTTATAAATTATTGCAGTATGTATTTCTTGATAACATGGATGTTAAAACTATGGGTGTTGTGCACAACCACTACATAAGAAATTGAGATAATTTACTGTTGCCATCACATATTGTGTGTAGATTTAAAACGTCGCCGAAGTTTGCTGGTGGTAGTTTTTTTTTAACTTATTGCACGAGTACATAAAAATGACACAAGTCAAAATTAAATAGCTGCTGTTGTACGCTGAAGGAATTCTTCTGCGATCCTTGATGTTTTATTATTATTATTATTATGCACCGACGTATCCGTAATCACCATCTACCTTCATCAATGAGAAGAATTTTTCTTGTGCATTTGCTGTCTACATTCTGGTTACTGTATTTTTGATTCAAATTTCGCAGAGGTGTCTTGCTAAATAGTATTACCCAATGGGGAAGCGAAGCTTGTTCGTCTTAGGCAAACGAACTGCTAGAAAATTTCTTTGAAAGAACTCGCCGTCCGTAAGCAATGTATAAGTGAATCCACTGATGATAAAAACGGTGTAGAACTTCGTCAAAGTTTTAAACGAACTGATAATGTTTTTATTAATTTAATCGGGGAAAGCAATTCGCTGAAGCTCGAAGAAAAGTAACTTCATCGAAGTTTGAAACGAAATGATGGATTTAATTCACCACAGAATTTCACATCAGCCCAAAACCAATCAGTATATAAACTTACAATCAACGATTCAATTAACAAAGTCGTTGGAAGAGTAATATTTTATCATGGACAAAAAATCCGTCTTAGTCCGAGGTGAACTTTTCGCAAAGATTCGATGATAAAAAATATCCAATGAATGTCATTAAGACCAATCTATAGATAAATAAAAACTGGAAAAAAATCGTCGACTGAAATTTACCATCGACGATAAAGTTTATGTGCCAACGAACTGATAGACAATTTTATTGAAAGAATTCTCACCAATCTTATTCACCATCTTATATTCTTTCATATGATTCGTGAGTCGCGATTTCGAGTTCTTTTCCAACGCTTATATTCGTGACATTTCGGGCATCTAATTTGACTCTTACAAATATGCAAACCCCCTCCTCTTATATACGTCTAGCAGAATTTGCAACCAGTTTCCTGACGTCTAATTGCACGTTTATTTAATTTTAAATAATTATTTTCTCAAAGAAAAAGAATTTTGATCATGTATATAATATATATAATTTAAACTTTCCATTTTGGAAAGCTACTGCAAATAGTTGTCCTACTTTTTGCGACATTTTAAAAGTAGTCAATTATGATTCCGAGGTTTACAGGAATTAATTAGAAAATGTTTGAGCCTCGTGTGCACTAAATCCGCATGAATTCTTCGTCCTATTACACACGAAAAAGCTCTAGGCGTCCACGATTCGACCGCCGCAGACAAAGTGAACGGATAAACTATATAATAGTAAATTATTGTTGGAGATTTCGTTACGACAACTACATTACGAACGTTAAATAGCAGCACAAAGTGACTTACCAGATACCATTGTTCCTTGAAGAGAGGGTCCGGGAAGGATTTGAAAGGCGCTGCCCTGTATCTGGGATGTCCGTGACGGGCGCCCGGAGCAATCGCGCTGAAGTACTGCGCGTAAGGCGAGACCGAAGGTACGGCGTAGTCGCGCTTTTTACGTCGTTTTTCGTGCTGCTGTTGCACCCATTGTACCTAAAACAATGCGAAACATTCAACAAAAGTCATCCACCAACTTACAACGTGATTTAAATACGCGACGCAAAATCGCATTCGCGTGCCCATTAATTATACGTAGCGGCGAAGACGAAACAATTTCCGTCGACACGGCAGGCGGTCCCGGGAATTTTCAGGATTGCAGGAAAACGGACATCTCGGCATAAACGTAATTGCGTAATGACATTTACAAATAATCATATTGAACCGAAACAAGGTTTTTTTTTGCAAACACGTCGATATTTCTTCGACGACGAGATAAATTACATCGCCGCCGTTCTGTCGAGATAATTGCGTCTGCAGAGACGTAAATCAACTTTTCTCATTAAATTGAGAAACAATCGGCGGAAAAACTGCAACGGCGTAAGCGGCGGCGATCCTCATCGCGATATTTATCGAGATATTTTTATAGTGCATTATACATCATCGCACTTAGCGGGTCGGAGAAAAAGGGAAGCGGGATTAACACGACGCGAACGTAATTTATATCTCGGACGGCGCACACGAAATGCGCGACGCGCGATTTATGTATTATTGCGACGTTTCGATGTACACATGTAATTTAAAATCTATTATTACTGTACGTGTTGTGCGGATTTTAATATCCTCGTATAAATCTCACCGGACAGACACCATTAACATGTGATGTATGGCGCAAAATGTATTAATTTCGATGAAAAAAAGACATTTCAACGCATCGTAAAAAAATAAAGTGCCGACACGTTCATTTTTTAAAACGTAAATAAAAATACAATATATACCAAAGTAAAATTCATTAAAATTTTACTTCAACAACATACGTCTACGTTAAAACAACTTGAAGTTTCGAGTTTCCTAAAGAATTGTAAGTAGAATGCGTAAACGACAGGTATTGTACGTCGCCGACGTGGACAATGTCGTAGAATGTGCAACTGTTAGGGATGATAGATTCTTAACTTTAGCTGCTACAAGAAATCCAACAATCGCTTCTGAAGCAAGACCGTCGATGAGGACAGTCAGGAATCGACTTCATGAAGTAGGTCTACGATCTAGAAGACCGTTGCGACATATTCCTCTAACAGGTGAACATAAACAGAGCAACCTGGCATGGGCATAACAAAGAGGAAATTGGGGTAATGGATGGCAGGTCATACAGTGCTGCATCTCGAGTCGAGTTACATTGTGACTCTAGACGGGTTAGGGTCTGGAGAACCAGATATACTCCTCGACGTACTTTTGTACCAAAAATACACCCATACAATGGTGGCTCGATAATGCTAGACCTCATGGGGCACAAATTGTGACGCAAGCAATTGAGGAATGTGAAATTCAACATCTGCACTTACCAGTTAGGTGTCAAGACCTTACCCCAATAGAGCACGTTTGGTATATGTTAACCCGGGGACTAGACAACCATATACCAGCACATTTAACATTAAGGGAATTGAGAACGATTTTACGTCAACTGTTTGATGATATTGAGCATGCCACGTTGAGTACATGCAGTAATTCAAGTTAGAGGTGGCGGTATTAAAATTTTAAAATTGTTACTTTTCTGAATTTCTGTAATTTCAGTTTGATGGTTGTAACTTCTTTTTGCAATGTATTCGCAAGATGGGGTTTTATATTAAAATCAATTAAATTGTTTTTGAAATCGAGTTTTTATATAAAATTTAATAATATACCCTAATTCTTCTTAATATGAAGAAGGATTTTGCGCGATTTTTAACGAAAACACATATGAATTGGGCGAAATGAAACAAAATAATTTAGTTTTATGAAACAAAGAATGTATGAGGTTCAGTAAAAAAAATCCGTATGGCCGATATATGATACAGAATGACAAAAATTCAGACACTGTGGGGTTATACTGATATGAGGCATAACAATTTCACCTGAAATAATTAGAGTATGATTAATAGTTCGCAAACAACGTCTTAGGTCTGGAGTTTGAAACAAAACGAATGACATGACTTGTATACTCTAGGGACGAAGAACCAGAAGAACGTTTTTGTTCCTAGTTTTAGACAAAATATGGGACACAATTTTTGACATTGATAATACTATTAAATAAATAAATCAATAAATAAATAAAATAAATAAATTATATGTTATTGTTGAAATTACAATGTATTGTAAGGTATATATAACAATATATTTGTAACCATACAACGTTGGTTCAACCATTATGAAACTATGTGATTAGCTTTGATCAATGAAAGTGGAGAATCATTGAAATATTGCCGGACTTAAACCTGCTATTGCTCTTGATTCCTAATTTAATTTATCTGACTAACAACAAGTATAACTAACTTCTTCAAATATCACCTAAAATTATTTAAACAATAAATTAACGATGTAATTTTTTACACAGCAACGCCGCTTAAAATAAGGATGCAATCTAACGTGAACTTTACGACTCGCTCGTAGTATACAAGAAAGAATTCGTCGCGAATTTAATTTTGTCATGTTACAGGTGTCATCGTATAATGAAACTTTTCTATGAAATTTATCGAAAATTAATATAACTTTTAGTAGTGCATTTACAACACTCTGCTTTCAATGTGGATGGACAAGTTAAAAAAAATTATTACGCGGCTTCCACGTAAAAAGAATAGAGCGATAGTTGATAATATGCGAAAAATAACTAGAAAATGGCCTTAATTAAGGACAGATAGTAGTGGTCGTGCAAGGTGATGCTGGACACCTGTACGAAGTTCATTACGCTATCATTTTTAAACTAAACTTTGGGAATTCAACCCTTGTCTTTATTGAAGAACGCAGAAGTTTGTCAGGGTCCTGATACCGTAAAACAATTATAACCGTTGCACGGGTAGTAAAATTAAAATATATTATTACAGTCCATGCTATCGAGCTTTTAAGTGCTTGTCGATTTATGAGAATTATTTACCATCAATGTAACGATAAAGGCGTAGCGCACGATTACAAAGTTACCTTTTCTTATTCTGCCAAGGACACGAATTTTCACTGGGATTTGTGCAACGTCCGCGTTTTCTTAAAATTGGTTTGTATATTTCGGCACCTTTTGACCCCCACCACCCCAGGATCGAATAAAATGTTAAGTGCATGTAATGTGACATTATTATACTTGTTAGTTTCATGATCTTCTTGCTTTTAAATTGAAATAATTTCAAATAATTTGGATTACTTAATATACTTGAGTTGGAATAAAATATGCCGATTGAAGTTTTGCCCCACATATATCTCAAATGTATTTCATTGACAATGGCAACCAACCTGTGACAAGGCTTGGTCTGAAAGGACAAGTAATTTTGCCATTGTTCTTCTTTGTAATTCACAATTTCGAAATGTGTTGGCATGCACTATTTTTCTTGAGCTGCCTTAGAACAATTACTTGTGAAATTCATTAATGCATTGTTGATGTTAATTTGCAATGGTTTGACGCGACACATTCATTTAGACTTATTAGCACTGGATATCGACATTGCGTAATAACAATGGGTCACCTGCGTTGAGAAATTAATCTGATTACCCTGACTTTTTCCAAGCGATATAATCACATACGAAATATTGGCGTCGTATATTTTAATTGAGAGTTTGAAGGGCACCTAACTCAAACAGGGGATGATCCTTGCATAAAATTTCGCGTTACATGTCGAAAATGCTGCGCAGTTCGAAACCGGTGGATTGTTCTAAAGTTATCAGGTTATTAACGAATAATTGTAGCAACATCAAATGTTATCGTTAGTCTAACCAAATCCTAAAAAGTAGATTAACGTCATTCGATGAACAACAATCAATTGCAATTTATATTTACTGCCTCGTGCCAGTGAAACCAAGCACTATAAATACATTGTTTCTATACTTGAAATCACATTTTTTATTTACCAATATGAAAAACCAAATTCTGTCGAGTTATTTATATATAAAATGTCAATATATCGTATTAATTTAAATTTTATGGAACTAGTTTTTTCATAATTTGCATAAATTTTTGCATTTAAATGGAGCACCTGTATAATTTTGTTTTTACTCTCGTATTGTTTCTGACAGCGGCAACATTTATTATGTCAATGCAATGGCAATAAAATATTTGTAAAAAATGGAGAATCTAGCTTGACGTTATATTCATCATAACATATTACAATAAATCTTCTATCGATTAACTTTTTCGAATTGAATAACATATACATTTCTATAGTAAAGTAAAGTATAGTACACTGTAAGTACACTGTACACTGTAAGTACAGAAAAGTACACTGATTTACAACTCTCGGACGACATCGTTCCATTCTTCTTGGAGATCCTCGGCGATACGTAAAAAGTTGTTGCATCCGACAATCAACACCAGAATGACTCATCACATCTTCATATTTGTATGATAGAGATGTCCACAGTTGACAGAGTTTCTTTCTACGACCAGCAATTGCGAAATATGACAAATATTTTCAACAAATATAGGACTAAAAGTCCACTTTAAAGGTCAACTTTGTGATTCTTTTAAATCATATATTTTAGTAACCTTAAAGGCTGAACAGCTTAAATTTACCCTGAATTGTTTTTCAATATTTCTAAATTTCATGAAAATTCTGGATCCCTTCGATATGGATTTTGGCTCTGTGCCCAATATAAACATCGTCAAACCAACTCAATGCAAGACCAACTGTTTAGTTTATAACCTGCTTGGGCGTCTTTTAAAACTGCTATATTTGGGTTGGCCACATTATAGACCTTGGGTGAAATGTAATGTTCTTACTAAAAGGACGTTGTTTCTCAACACTATGTCTACAACTTCGATAACTCAATTGGATTAAAATTAATCGAAAATCCAATCCAACCCAACCCAACCTAGTGCAATCGATATTTTATATCAAATGATGCTCCTCAATTAAACTACCACCACAATCTGATGTAATGCGCATTCGTAAACATATGTCGTGTTGGAGGTTATGGTAGAATAAACCTATATTAACTTACCTAGTATTGAGTTACGAAATTTTTATTTTCATTCCAAAATAAAATTTTATGGCTCGTTATTAATTCGTCAGTCATTGTAAAAGGAAATTGATTAGTTTATCATACGCACATTTGTATTCGTTTGTTTGTCAGTTAAAGTTTTCGTCATCGTTGTACGATTTTTCGTGGGACAGCGCTTCGAATTCGTATGCACCAGTAAGGTGTGTAGTCGTTCGCTCCGAATATGAAATGAAGTGCGCAACCTTGCTAGCGTTTGTGAGTTGGATCGTCGATGATTTTTGATTTTTAACTGTCGTGTACTCTGTAATGTCCTTTTGTGGATATTCTTCGCAATTTCTTTTGGATGATATCGTAGAACGAAAATGGAAAATGTCGATCGTACGACATTCGGCGTTAGATGTTAATATTATGTGTTTAGTTGTTAGGCCTTGTGCTTGTATTCTATTTTAGATTTTGTAAGCGGCCATTGTTGATATTTTCGTCCATAGAGTGAGCTATTCTTTGGATTATGTTTAAACCAATCCAAGTTATTGGGATCATTATTAATTTGAATTGGATGTCCGTAACGAGTTGATAGGGTCAACTGTAGGTTCAAGAAGGTTTCGAATTCCTGTCTTTTTGGAGACTTTCAGTGTAGAGAAATGAGTCATCTACATCGCGTCACCGATGCAGATTGTTTGTCGTGTTGGGAGTGATTCACACGATTTTTTTATTTCGTATTTAATGGTTCTACTTCTACTTTTAGTTCAAGTTCTAGTTTTTAGCTAGTTCTAGTTCCTTTACTTCTTGGTCTTCGTTTTTCGTTCTTTGTAATTATTTAGATTCCTGTTCGAGTCCTGGTCTCCGCGTATTCGGCATTAAACGTACGTTATTGTGAGATCGTCGTTGGATAACATTGAGCCCTTTTGGAAATCGACGACCATAGAGATAGTTCTCGAGGGTCCATCGAATAACTGCAATTCCATCGTTGGTTTGGAAGTCTACTACTTCATTCGTGATACAGTGGCAGGACTGCTGATATTATATATGGGTTTGCTTATTTTTATTTTGGATTGTCAATACGTCATAAATTTATTAATATATTTAATAAGCAAGTTGTAAATTAGCCAACTCGTCTACGATAAAGGGTTGTTAAACATCCCGTGTCCTATAAAATACTTCGACTAAAATATACGAGAAAATCGAATGTTATTAATCAACACCATCTGCCACACAAATCTTACATTTAATTGACCAATAAAATTGTGGAAAGTAAAATTAAAATAACCCCAACGCCTACAAAGCAAATTATTGGCCACATCCCAATAATTCCATATCACAATCGTTTCCAATTAATATGTATTTTTTATGTCAGCCAATGCCATAAAACAGGGATGTGTGAAGTAATTAAAAATCGAAGATAGAATAAAACGACATTAGGTTTGCATATGGACAAACGTACTTCTGTGCTTTAGACACGATAACAAGAAATGAGGTTGAAATATTTTTCGAGCACCAGCGCTATCTCGAATAATAGAAGTTACCATGAAATTGACGACCTGACAGGAAGCAGTGACGTTAACCGCACGTGCGGATTGCTACTTGCGCAAATCCCCGTGCTCGGTTCGAATTTGACGAAACTGAAAGATGACGCCAGCCGGCTCGCATTGCACTCAGGGCGCAGTGATTGAAATAGAACTAAATGTATATGTCACAAATTAATCATCCTACATTGTATATAATTGCATAGATAATTGTTGCGTTAATTGTAAATAATTAGAATATCGATTTTAAGAAATGTATTGAGCAGTGATGTGAACCGAGCTTTAAAAATCGAAAAGGATTATTTTTGGATGGTGCTGCGATGGCAGAGTATGACCTTATGGGCAGACTTTATAAAATCAAAATTAGGTAATTACATGGTTACTAAAATTTTATCCAAAGTACGAACAAAAAAATTAATTGTTGCCAAATGGGGCCGGACTACAACGATAAATATTCAAATTTTAACCTTAATAAATCAAACGATTGTCGGCCATTAATTTACATGAAACACGTTCGACCGCGATAAGGTCCTGTTTTTCATTAATTTTACGAAACAACTATGCAAGCAATCAATTGCAATCTAGTCAATCCGGTTAATAAAAAAAATATTTATTCCATATTTTACGAGGGTAAACGAGGCCGCATGAAAAAGCCACAGCCCTAATGCCGCCGCTTCATCGTTATGTCAATTTTCGTTGATGCGTTACGATGAGCTCGAACTTTTTCCCTTGCGCTATAAGCTGCTCCAAATCCAGACGAGATCGCACGAAAAAATTCAAGTTTAACGGCACATCCGATGTAAATTTCCGACAACCATTAGTACATTTCATGCTTTTTTCGCCGGAGCAGTTGCAACGATGTAATCTGAATTGATTTATGTCCCCGGCAGCTCCTCATAAAATTTTCCGCCAGGCTTCACACGTAAAAAACTCGGAATCATTAATAATCGACGGCGCTGTCGAGTTGCGGATCTAATTAAGCGCGGCGTATTAGTTAGTTGTGTAACGTGTCCGTTGTTTGCGTTACTGTACGCGGCCACATCTGTGTTTTTCTTCCGCTAATAACGCAAATGATACAATAGAAAGGGGTATAACAAAGCGGGGGTTGGGGGTAATAAAGTGTGCGCGCGTAGCAATTCCCTTGTTTTTAATAACACACGACGACGAACCAATTTATTACACCTTTTGTATTTTGCAGGCTGGATTAACTGAAACGATATTCTACGTAATTATGCAAGGGACAAGCAAAAAAATAAATGGCCGCTTAAATTGTCAAATTTATGATATTGTGGATAAAAAGAATGGACCGTGTATGTTGCGACACAATTGGTTTGGGACGTATATGGATTTTATGAATTTTCTGGGAAATATTAATGATCAGTGGAAAACCTTGGAGCCGTTTAACAACATAAGGTATATCACGTTTTCTGTTTAATAACTATAATTTTGTCTAACACTTTTTTTCCTATGATATTAATTTTAATTCTAATTATAATTTTACTTTGAAATTATATCTTAGTATTGTCGATCGGTGAAGTGGCCTTCAGTCGATGAAGTCTTTGTTATATAGTTGCATATATCACATGGTTGCAACAGTAAGGGGACACCGTTTCGTCCACCTTCCAGTATATCCATATTGGCCTCGTAAAAAAAAATATTTTACTGATACTGATTAAGAAATATCAAAATGATACTTAACTTAACTTAAGATCAGAACATATTAGAAAGTTAAATAGGACTAAAATTGTGAATATAATCCTTGGTAGTAAACATATTAAAAGACACACAAAATCAAAGCTACTGTATTCGGAAATAGAAAGGTACGAGCAAAAAAATATTAGACGAGAAGTCAAATAGAAAAAAATCTTAAAATCGAACACAAAATATGAAAACTGTTTTTTTGGCAAATATTTTGTACATATGATATGTAAATGCTTCTTGAATTGGTGCCGCAATAAATTAATCAGAGCTGCCATGGGTACAATGTAAAACGTGATGCACAATGAGAAAAACAATGGGACAGTAATGAGGTTGGAGATTTTTGCCAATAACAATGAGAAATTAACTAAATAAAATTTTATATGTATACTATTTAAAAGGTAATTTTTCACCATTTAAAACCATAGTCTCCGTAAATTCATTATTATATTATTATTAAGTAACACATAATAGTTTCGATAACTTGATTAAGGAGAACATTATAACAAATTGACCAAACCTCACCCTCGTTAATTATGCTGACAGCATAAGTTAGATCAAAGCGATGGTATTGGTTATGTCATACAACTTCAATATATTTCACATACGACTTCGCTTGGGAACGTGGCAGCACTTCAGTTCGGGTTCCCACTAAAAATGTTTTTTTTATATTCAATAAGTGGTTAGTACGATCAGTACGATAATGTTTTAACATGTGTGATTGTACTGGTCGGGTTGGAATTAGCGTTGCATTAAAATTCTGCTCCCTATTATTTTACTGTTAGGCAACATTGCAACGCGTTATTTAATTATGACTGGTAACGTCGATTTGACGTTTTAAGTTAATTTAATTTTAGTAACTTTGAAACTAATTTGAAATTTGTTACTTCGTATGAGTCCCGTAATGCTCCAAAAATACGGTCGTGAATGTTCGTTGTTGAAATTTCGGTTCAATCAGCAAAGCGTGAAGTGTGTGGAAGTGGTGGCTGCCTACAAACCCGATCGCCATCACCCAAAATTGATATCCTGCCTTGTTGATGATGCGGTCGTAAATGTCGAGAGTGGTTGGTCTGAGAAATAAGTGCGTGCATGTTTTTACTTCAAGTTCATATTTTTCTATCGACTTCGTAGAGCTTGCAGGATACCAAAAGAAACATAAATCATATACAATTCCAATTTTATCTAAATAACTTTCGGAATGAAAATTTTTCGACATATATAGGAAATGCAGGGATGGGTTGGATTGGATTGAGTTGGGTTGGGTTAGGTATGGTTAAAATATAATGAACATAAAACATAATGAATGAAATTCAATTTTGTTGATTTTCCAACTGTCATAGTTAATCAATTGCAATTTATTTAATTATTCTGACTGAAAATCCAGAGCTAATATATAAGTTCGGTGCCTTTTATCATTTTCTGAGTGGCTCTACCGCAATTTTCTGCTTCAAAAATCAATGAATTTCAACATTTCTCTTTATCACAATCAGAATGATTTTATTGTCTTCATTTTTACTATAAAATCTTGCTGTGAACGTAGAACTCTAACCCAAATAATTATTGACTCATTCTCTAATATGTTTTAGTCGACATATCTGAGAAAGTAAATAATTTCGTTTATATGTCACTTACTTTTACTTTCACTTACTAGGTATGCCGAATGATATCTCAGTTCCCTCACACTGTGCGTATCGTTCTACACAACCTGACATTTTAAATAAAATTTTCAGTCAGTGAAATTTCAAACTTCTTCAGATATTTCGCCTAAAACATAACGAAACTTAAAACACTATACAAAATTAATTTAATTATGTTAAGATTCAAAGGAACATAAACATCAACAATACATTAATGTAGTAATATGATTTGCGCAGGATTCACGTCCGTTTTGTTTACATATAGAATGCATCCGTGCTTTGTTCGCGCATTTTGGATTTTGGTGATCAATATAAATTCACTGCAGTAAAACCTTAACTGCGTTATATAACATGTACGTACAGTAAACAGTCACAATATATAAAGTTGTAATTCGTTTAACTCGTCCATTGCGACGCCCGACACAAGCGGTCGCACTCCGTCTGTTACGTGTTTCCGGTCGACCAGTTTAATGCAGCGTTTTCAGCACGAAAGCGATTTTTCTCGCGCCATTATACGCGGATATGTTAATGTCACAACCGCCCGAACCTCGAGGACCGTTTAGAGTGGCTTTGTGAGCCACATAAAAACGACGTTTATAGGCTTATTTACCGTTTTACATCCCGTTCCTATTTCTCATTAGAATTATGACTTCTTCGTATAACTGCGGCATTATATCGCTTGTTCGTGTTGGAAAATTTAACGCTTTGTGAGGTTTTGCTTTCAGGCGAGGACTGGCGATGTTAAATTTAGTTGCATGAAACGGATTACCATCTGTGAGAATTATTTTATCAATCGACGAATAAAATGTAATAATAAAAAATTTAAATTGTTTCTTTAATATGATGTATAAGTGAAGTAAAACCAGTCACTTGTTTCCCTTACATATTGAGAATCATTGCCTGATATATCACCACCAAATTTTCAATTAAATTTTTTTTAATTAAATTAGTAATGAAACACCTAACGCTAATTAAATAAGTAAATATAATCAACACGAACCAAAGCCACCGCGCCAACTAAAATCAAATTAATCCGAGTTGAACTTATAACTTGACCATTAGTGCATTCGTATGTTTTCGCCGCCGACGACGACGGTCCAATAATCCGGGTAAATAGGCAGCAAGCAAAGGCGAGTCGCGACTTATTTTGTTTCACTCGGCGATTTACAGTTATGCAGTTTTAAATCTTTCCAAACTTTAAATGTGTTTTCCGAACTTCGCGAACTTTTGATTTACGTCCTGCAACATTCATTTCGGAAGCGCGGCGTAACGTAAAATTCATAACAAGTAAATTGTGTTTTACATAATATAGTAACTATAAAATGTATGGCTGCAATTTCCGCCATCGTAATTTTCAACAGACGTCGTTTTTAAAGTCGCGCGTTTGTTAAATTTCGAACTGCCGTGTGATACGAAATTTTCGATTTATCGTGCGTTCATTTTCGAACCGGGGTCTTTTGATCATTAGAATGTTCGTCGTAGTCGAAATTGAGTTGAGTTATATTAAGGATGGGAGACGATGACGCCACCTACGTGCATTGGGCAAGGATCGTTTGGAGGACTGCAAGATATTATATAAGAATTTTATTTTAGATTTTTTTATATCGATGACATAACTAATGTATGTATTAATTTTGCATAGTCAATGAGTTTTCTAAAATGTGGAAATTTTACCGCAACTGCAACACAAAGGGATACAAAAATACAAAAAAATTGAGATAAGTGATGACGAATATAATTAATTGGCAATTACGAATCTGATGTTCTTGTAAAATATGGTATGCAGAAAATTTCTTTCGTTTTCCCTTTTAGAGAAACTTAATTGGTCGACATGTATTGTCAGGAACCAGTTGACCTAATAAACTGTCGAAGATCCAGCAGCAAAATTAATCTGTGAAAAATTCGTTTAGTTTTTACCATTGCCATTCGAAATTTCGTTGAAAATGATTCCTGTCTCGCTCGTGACGATCTTCAATATTTTCACAATTATTTTCAATACTATTGTTTATCGAATGTCAATGCTTCTTCTTAAGAATGATGGCTGCCTTCTTCATTTTTACGACGGTATTCAGTATTTTCACAATTATTTGTGAAATAATCGATCATTTTCATTGCTAGAATATGATTTCGGTCTCGTGGCGATACTTTCAATACTTTCACAATTATTTTCAATACTATTGTGTATCAAATGTCAACGTCTTCAATTTCTTCTTAAAATGATTTCTGTATTTATCCTTACGGTTATTAATTAATTATGTTTCTTTTGACAAAAAACAATTAATCATTTATAAACGTAAACACTTAAATCGAGAATTTTGTTGATGAGAGTGGAGAAATTTTAAATGAACTTAATAAATTTTGAGCCAGGGCACCACTAATTTATAATTCCTCTTCGTTTGACGTTTTCTTATAAAAATATGAGTTTGCTAATCAAGTAAATTTACGACTTATTCCAACGAAAATCCAAAACAAACCCTCATGAAAAAATATTTTTTAATGTCTTGCTTAAATGTATTATTTAGACAAGTTCTTGTCGATTCCTGACATTAACGTTGCACCTGAAACGTGTCGTCATCACGATTCCGTTAATTCTCTACATTTTCGTAGAGATCTTTACTTACACTTAGCGTTTGTTTAGCGAGTCTCCGCATCGACCAATCAAATGGCCAGGTGTACTTTTTCGTACCGGACAGAAAGACGCTATCGTGTTTGATTGCATTTGGTTGACTAGTTGAAAGTTTTATCAGCTGCTAATGTATTACAATGAGAACGTTATGAATGTCAATGTCACAATTATTCGTTAACTAATTTCACTTATTCTGATTATTCGACTTGTACTTTTTACTTTTGAAAACTATGTTAATTAGTAAAAGAACGTCTGCGATATTGTCTATCTATAGTTTAGTAATAGTTTAGTGATATATAGTCGTCATGGAACGCAAATGCCAGAAGCCTCTACATACATATCAACGAAATGAAATAAATCAATCTTAGAACTGGAATCCTTTGAAAAAGTCGTGTGCTTTATTTGAAAACGACGCAAATTCTATTTGCATGCAGAATTGTCGTACTCAACAAACTAATCAAAGCGAGCAAGGTTATTAATACAAAAACTTTTTGAAAAGATGTTCAATGAATCGGATTTTTCTTCAAAATTAGAGGTAGTACTCGAATATCGAATGAATTAAAATCCGATATTTGAAAGACTGTAGGCTGTGGCAGCGACGTAAATCATTTTAGTCTATTGTATTCACCGGATGCAAGTCGTAAAACGTGACAACAATATTAACGCCAGTTTTACGTCATAAGTCACTGAATCAATCAAAGATGAATATAATGCAGCTGCAAGTATCGAAAATACGCGAGAACGTCCGAATTCGAATTGCGATTTTGACCACTCAACATTCAAAAACATTCTTATACAAGGCAAAAAATAATTAAGTCCAGAACGACGATTTCTGGAACAAGTTCGTGCAAAAAACTGAGAAATGTTGGTCCAAGTAAACGAATAATAATCTTATTCCATTTTCATCTGACGCAAGTCGTAAAACGCGCACATTACCTTGTCAATCAAACAAAACTGACATTAATTGGAATACCCCATATTTTTTTGCAAATTTTGTTTTCAAATGTAATGTTTGGTTGGGTCGAATCGGGTTGGGTTGGGTTGGGTTGGGTTGGGTTGGCTTCTTCTTTCTTGTGATATTTAGTATTTTCACAATTGTTTTTGGAACATTTAATTGCTCTTCCATCAACGATGTCTTAAATTCCTTCTGTGTGGACTTGAAGACTTCAAAGACAACATTGGGTATTTTTTAAAAAAATTTAATTGGACTGCATATATGGTTGCCCGACACCGCGATTAATATGTGATCAATTTATTTCAACAATTATTATTAACTTTATTCAATATGTTACAAAACATTTTTGACACCAATACAGAATTTTTTTTCGACGAGCATAGACGACGGCGGACAGACATTCGGCAAAATATACGTAAACGACTAGCACTTGATATTTCTGATATACATTTTGGTCAAATTGTGATTTACAAAATTCTGTAATAATTGACCTAAATGACAAACACAGCAATCAATATATTAAAAAAAATCGATTAAGCGAACTAAATATATTGCATACAATTGCTTCTTGTGTTTATTTCTAGCAAGACGGAGTCTACTATTTATTTATTACTATGGTATTGGTATGGTATATACAATTATATTTTAATAATGTTGTTATAAATTACATTTTCCTTTTTATGTGTCATTTCTTTGACAATTCTTTTGTCGTAGTGTTTTTCAACTTTCGGTATTTTCAGGTTGTTGGTGTTAATGAATATTGATTGTCTTTAGCATGTTTTGATAAACCTGTCGTGTTTACCGTCTTAGAGGTCAGCTTTATTTGTTTCTCTTTCTATTATTACATATTATATATTAAGTTGGCCATAGTGGCTGGGATTGGTGAACCCATTGCAGTATCATTTTTGTATGTAGAACTTTTCATTGCAGGTGAAATATTTGGAGTTCAGACAAACCAATGTTGCGACTACAAAAAAAAATCCATAGTTAGAGGTGTTGTGCTTTTAATGTATTCCATTTTTTTATTATTCTAGTTTCAAAATCTATGGGTACGTTCGTATGTAAATTCAGATCTAAGCTAACCAATTAATACTTTTTAGGTATATTTTGTGCTTTAATAAATTTTGCAAAATTATGTTTGTAACCATATTTGTAGGTTGAAAAAGAAATTATACAACTCCGAACTTTAAAGTGTTGTACGTGTTGTTAATTTTAATGCAAACACAACGGCACAAAACTCGTTAGTACATCAAACAAAACCTCTGAAGAATTACGTCGACATTTTCTGTCCAGAAATTACCTTATTTTCCGGGGCAACGTCCACATTTCGTTCGGCAAATATTTATCCGCAAGGTCCGGCAGAATGCAATTACTCCGCCGTGGAATCTTGAACAGCTGCTTCGGATCAAACCTAACTTAATTGACACTAAATAGTGTTATGTCGATCTGACCCAATTCCTAGTCCCGGCTTACAATGCGAGAGCTAATTCCTTTACCTTCCTTAGTGGGGAATCGAGCGAAATACAATTGTGGTTACGAAATTTGCAAAATCAGATTAGCAACATCAACCCACATCTAACTTCAACTAGCAAACATTGCGAGGGCGATGTTTGCTTGTGTACTTGCCCAAACAAAAATATCTGAATGTATGAAAAGTTAGTACCGTAACTGTGAATATCGGGATTATCGGAACTTTCGGTTATTATGAAACAATTTCTAGTGTAAAATCACAATCATAAAACTAATAATATACTTTACTATAAATATATAACAATTTAAGTTTTTTAAATGTTATATTCATTAATTTTTTATATGGTTATTAAGTTATAAGTTATTAAGACAATACCCACATCAATCTACTCAATTTAATTTATCATTAAACTTAGGTAAGGGTAATTGGTAGTATGTTTTGTCGTATTTTAGATTACTTGGATCAATAGCAAGTGATGTTGCTTCAACTAGTCGGCCGGTGGCAATAATTATCGTGAAAGTAAACTCGAACTACTTCATTACGTTTCGTCCTCATACCAATTCATTTAAAATAATTTAGATGAACGAATCCTAATTGGCCATTAGCAGACAACGGACGCACCGAAAGAAACGAAATTCGCCCTTAAAACAACCAGTGACAATGGGCCACACAAGCACGCCGTCGCTGAACTGGGTCAACAGATTAGTTTTCCTGCTAGTTACGTTTTATGAAGCTCCAGTCTTCGAGATATATGAAGTTAAGTTCACCGTCGCGGCGTCTTAAATTTTCCAAGTTGTTAGCCGTGAGAAAAAGACGGTTGCATCGGGACGCCCCGGATATATATCTCTCCGTGAAGTTCGCAAACCGCGTTTGTTACCGTTATTAATTTCCGAGCGGCCCGCGAATAGTTAGCGAGACGCGAGTAACGGACGCCGCCGTCTCGTCCGCCAGACGCGCGTGACGTGAGACCAAATCGCAGACTCTCGTTTCCTTCGCGACCTCTTAACCGTCTCCGTAATG
This sequence comes from Geotrupes spiniger, assembly GCA_959613385.1. Lineage (NCBI taxonomy): Eukaryota > Metazoa > Arthropoda > Insecta > Coleoptera > Geotrupidae > Geotrupes > Geotrupes spiniger. The sequence goes on along the minus strand of OY390735.1, from coordinate 9,661,508 downwards.
GCCCGTTGCCACTTCACAATGGCCCCTTTATCCAATCAACCTCGCCGTTCGGCGTCCGTATTTCGCAGGTTATATCGCCTTTTAATCTGTCGTCGTACGTTGGTTTATTGTAAAATTCGCCGCATCAAACGAAACTTTCGTGGAACGAGAAGCGCGTTGAATGCGGTGACTTTATATTCGTGCATGGGGAAATCTTTTCAAGGGAGTAGAATCTTCATTATATTTTCGTTGATACTCGGGATTAAAGGTCTGTTGGTTGGTTGTGTCATTATTAAGAGGTCTATTTTATCGCCGCTATCCTCCATGTCCTGCGTCATCGACAAGCACCACAAATACATCGTTACTAACATAATTTATATATTAAAATATATACAATATCACAATACATTTTCTAAGATTTCGAAAAGTCAAAAATATTAATTTACCAACAATATTTATTAACCGCCTAACGTGCTACCACAACAGCATTGAAAAACACAGTCGTGGTTGGGGATTAAGGCAGTTGCGTACCGGTTGATTACAAACTCAGAAGTTTCTGCGATGGGATTAAACGTTACACATTCAGAATATCATGAAATCCCAAGCCAAGTGTTTAGAAAAGTCTTTGCGATAAATTCTACAATGAATGAATATGTCCATAACATACTGAAACGACCAAAATTACCGCGAAATATGACAATAAATTGTACAATTAAAAAAAAGCAGTTGCACTGGTTGCATAGGCAGCACGATAACAATAACCTTGTCTTTATTTCAATTTCGTTTCAGACGTAGTTGACGCATGGAAAGCTAAAAGCAGTAATTGTAGAGAGAGAGAGAAAAAAACAGAAACTATAGAGAATTGATGTTAATTTTATAAAAATTTTATATTACGAGCATAGAATGATTTTCGTGGGCAATAGTTACCATTCATTACAATAGGTTAGTGGGCAATATGTAGAAAGGGCGGTTTCTTCATATTGTACTTATTCTTGCAGAATGTTTATTTAACTAAGTTAAACGTGATACGTTTTGCATTTCTCTAAATATGGGCAATCGCCCAAGGATCGAAACCATTTTTTGTACATCCAACTTATTTAATTATCGTTCAGACTATTTTAATGTAAGATTTGCATCAATGTAATAATTATGTTGCCAATTTGTTACTCATGCTTGTAAAAAAAAATCCTGGAAATTTTGCGCTATTTTTTTGGTGCGTCAGTGATTAAAAAATACTAAATGAACATTACGGAGTTTGCTAAAAAAGCATCGCTCATACTTTGGAACTGAACCTGGTGATAAGGCTTGGGAGCAAAAATGAGAAACAAGTCTTTAGATTTGCTGTTCCGATGAGACTGAGCCGCCAAGAAACTACTACAATGCTTGTTATGTTTAAAGTTGATGTTCTCAAAAAAATAAGTAATAAGGTACCTTCGTCTCTTATCCAGACAGTAGGCCAGGGTCCAGATCTTCCTGGCCACACTACCACAGTAGTATAGTCGTGCCCAGCCTGACGCAGACGAAGAAGCTGATGATGATGAGTCAATGCATACAAAATTAGAACCTATAGTGTTTGCTCAAGCCGATATAAATGATTTGGTTATGGAGTAAAACCTGCAACAAAGTCTTGAAAGAAGAACTAACTTTCTGTGCAACAACCTTCTGGACAACGTATACATTCTGCAGTTACCTCAACACATAAAATTAGGTCTAATAAAGCAGTTTGTGACAGACTTGTCCAAAGATGGACAATATTAAATATCTCTGCGAGAAAATTCCACATATATCGAAAGCTTGAAATAAAGACTGTTCCTTGTTCACCTAGATTTTTTTTACAGACAATTATGGTGATTATCAGTGAGGAGCAAGGTGGCTTTACCAAGGTATGACAGTGATGGAAAAATGGTATCAGGGCCGCTGGGATATCAGTATGATGAGACTGGCCCTTAAAGAGTAATTTACAGGCGAAAAAGCTATGCTGGAAGATTTAAGGAGAAGATGGTAGTAAGGCAGGAGACAGGGAGCGGTGAGTTACGAAATGGCAGCCAGCGGGAGGACAGAACAGAGCCTAGTGAACATGGTATTGGAGGAGTTAAAGAAAAGGGGGAACAAGAGAAGTGGAATATCCAAATGTGAAAAAATTAGTTTAGTGTATGAAAAGACGGGATTATCCGTAGGAGGCGGAAGGGAGGAGAACTGAAGGGATACAGGTGGAGAGGGAGATAGTAGAGAGATGGGAGCAGATTGAAGCGGCGGGAAAGGGAAAGTAAAATAGAAAATGGCAGGTACAAAAGAATTAAAGCACTAGGGAAAAAGCCAAGATAAGTAAGATAAGTTTGAAAGAACACTAAAAAGAAAGGAAAAGACTGGAGCAGAAGTTTGGGAGAGAATGAAAAGGGGCTAGAAATGTTAGTGAAAATAAAAGGGATGAAGGATGAATGTTGGAAAAGAATTTATGCTGCATTTTGTTTTTTGATGGGTTAACCAAAACAAGATAACATAAAATATGAATTTTTTAAATTTACTTTTCGTTAGTCCAATTAATTTTATTCCGGTACCTTTGATACCTTTGATACCGGAGTCGAGATCTCTGTCGATAATAATATGTTTGTTTATTGCCAATTTATTTGATATTGCATCCAGTAGTCAGTTTATCATTTTCGGGATTTTTTATTTGATTTTTAGTCATTATTTTATTTCTTATAGTTCTTCATTTGTATTTTTCTTAATATTTTCTCGTCGTTTACCTATTTAATAATGGATTGTGTCGATTCTGTTCTTTTATTTTTTGGTCCAACACAACCCAATGACATTCTTCTAGTGTTATTCGTTTTTCCTGTAGTTTTTATTTTCGGGTACAACACAGTCAACTCCAAATCAGCACAACTTTTATTTTTCGGTTGTTATTTTTAGTGCTGTTCTCTTTAAATTTAATGCTGTATTCTACATTATCCTTTTATTCCTTCGCTATTGTTCTTCTGGCTATTTTTCGAAAGTGTTTCATTGAATATTTGGCCAGTGTAATGGCCATAACTAGAATACCACTTTCTTTATTTATTGTCGATCTTCACAAAAATAATCATACCGTGATGTATTAACCGGAAAATAAGATCTCGCAGCGAGTTTTGAATAGTTGACCACCTGTCGAGTAAGCTAACTGCGTAAGATATTTTAGCTCCCTTTCAATGTATTGCACCTGCACGTTCCTGTCATGTCTGGCGACATGAATTGGCTGGGCTGAGTTGACACTAGTTAGGTTGGGATGGGACGGGTAGGACGTCATACGATACGAAAATACAAGAACATTTAAAATTCATTAAAATTTATAAATCAGTTGTTATTTCATTTCCATTTATTCATCGTAACTATCAAAAATAATTCTCAAATAATGTAATGTTAATTGCCCTTTGTAAACTGAAAACCCCAGAATATCTTTAATTTGTTTAGATAAAGCATTGAAAGAGATTGTCACTTATGAAATATGAGCTTCTTTCATACATCAAGTTACGATGTGGTACAATCAGATCAATTTAAAATATTTCCTTGTTTGTTTTAAAACTAGAACAGCAATTATTTTCATACAATAGTAATTTAGTATATGTACATATATACCTGGCCAATCGATCGAAAGCAACGGAAAAGTAAAAGTAAAAGTAATCCTGTTGCTCCTTTTTACGCAGGAACACGAAGAAGACTTTTTGAGCGATTCCGCTTATTCATGTCATACTAAAAAGCAAACTAAGTTAGTATTCGAAGACATACGCAATTTTTATTTGATCAACGACAGCTTAACAGACAGGTTCTGAGATGCCTGAGAATAAATTTATTTAGAGACATTTCAAGTCTAAAATTCGGCACATATTTCACGTGCGACGACGCGCCCGTACACTTCGCGATTGCCAATGCGAATTTAAGCACAACAGCTAGCGACGTTCCGCCGCGCACGGACGTCTTAATAGGGTTTGCCCCCGAACGCGCTGCGACCGCATCAAACACATCGATCCGCCGCTACTTTGTTCCCGATAACGCGGTTAAAACGGATGTAACTTGCATTATGTAAAACTTTGTTCAGCGAGTTAGGTGTGTTTGCCTTCCAACTTCTTTGCGTTGCGGCGTGCGGCTTGTTTACGAACTTTTTCCTCGGCGCGCATTGTCCTGAATATTTAAGGAAACTCGATGAATCTGGTCGGATTCCCAGCGGAAATTTAAAAACAAATTTAATGCGAAATCGAGACTAAAGTTCGCCGCGTATCACTCGCGAGTTTTATTAATTTCGGCCATGCGATTAAACTTGTTGCAAAAACGAAACGCGGGGAAATAATTCAATCGCCACCGCGAACGGAAGTTATTTAATTCGAACGGGAAACGAAATTGCGTTTTTAATTAAATATTTTTCAAGTGATTCACACGGCAAATGTTAAAATGTCGTTTCGACGAATGAATGTTTAATAAGCGAGTTGTGTAAATTTTAACGCGAAATTTCATTACAACCGACTATATTTTCTTAATTCAATTTCGCAGAGCAATATTTATCTCCTGCGCTATTGAATTATTAAACTTCCCGCAGTCGGGCTAAAATTTCAATCGACTGTTCTTTTATTACAGGAGGAATTATGCAGATGGTTTGACGGCAGGTCTTAATTAAGGCGAATTTAATAATATTAAAGAGCATTAATGACCTTCCGCGTGGCGAAATTTCTCGCAGAAATAATATTCCCATAACGCAAAACAATGAATATGAATATTAATTAAGATCAAATTAAATTTCGACACTTAATAAAATGGTGCACTAGCGCTGACGTCAGTTTCCGTGAAAAAGCCGTTACGAGCACATTACCGCTTAAATGAGTAGTGACAAAATTAAATTAGTTCGTGCTTGTCGCGAGACATTACAACGGGTATTGCAAAAATATCCTTTATTGCAGGCGAACGTACGTCCATGTAATAAAAATCACTTTCAATAGACTTAAACGTTCGCGAATTATGCAGGTACCGCAGTTTTACCAACGTTAATTAGTTCAGAACGTTTTCTGCTCCGCTCTTGCAAATAGGTCACGACGACGAGGCATGAAAACTCCGAAACGTGACTTGTTAGACGCTTGCAGTTAAAATGGAAAATGTGAGCACTCATTTTAGTTTATTGTTCAGGAAGCCGGGATTAATTAAAGTAACTTTGCAGCCGAAATAAATAACAAGTCTACTTCATATGCACAATAGGCAACGGAAGAAATTGAAAGGATACGGCGAAAAACTGGGAAATAATAAGAAAGTTTTATTAAATTCAGCACCACTAACGCCTCGTTAATGGGAGTAAACTCACACATTCTTTCGAGCTATGAATAGCATACTTGCAGTGAGCGATGAATCAGTACGTCACCGATGGTATCGTCTTATTGCTGTAAAATAGGCGAGCAATTCTGTATTTGAAACCGAAACCATTCACGTATTATCAATATCCAATTAAAAAGATAAACATACGACTCACACAAGCACTTTCGAAAATTACTACCCATAAACTATGTTACTATTTCGATGAATTTATATAAATAGATTACCGTGTTCGTACTTACGGATAAAAATATCGAAACAACAGAACATTTAAGCGATCCCTGTGCTTCGATAAATTTGATCATACGTGCATTGGGCAAATCTGTCGAATTTACAGCTGATACGAAACTCCGAACATATTTGTTCAATTATTGTACATTTCTCGCTAAATGCAAATTTAACGACAAATAACAATCGCGGGCAAGGTCAGAATCTCGGAAATTCGCCTCGCATTTGACCATTAATCATAACGACTATTGGGATGGGTCAAGTTGGGTTGAGTTGACTGAGTATTTTTTATTTAGATTCAAATTACCGGTTCGACCTTTCGGTTCAAGTTGCCGGCGACCGATCCACGTTTACGAACCCGAGAGGCACTCGGAGCCACATTTACATTCGAATTTACGTATCAATAAAATCAGAAATTTCGCATTAACGTTTCCTGCACACGTTCAATTGTAAACGAAGGGTTTAAATACTTGGTATTTAACAATTATAACTCGTTCGTTGTTTTGATTTTTTGTGTCGTTTAGTAATTAGTAACTTTTTGAAAATTCCGTCGGGTTTTCATATCGTTTGTAGTATTTTCGGGACATCTGATCACGAATGTGTACTTAGTTTTTTCGGGTCAGGTTGTAGTTTTCATGCTCAAATAAGAAAAATAAGACGAATTATAATTGGCTTGGAAATGTATTTTAGAATAAATACAAATACTGCCACCAAGTGGTGCTGTATTATGCGTGGAAAGTAGAATTATCGTACAGTCAACAAAAGAGATGGACTGTCCCAAAATTTACCAAAATCTTTTCTTTAGTGTAAAAGTCTTGCTTGGTTTTCCAGTGAACCCAGCTGACAGAATTTGGGGTGAAGTAGGGGTCACGATCACGCAGTATGTGAGAGGAGGTCCATACAAAAAAAAAACTTGGAAAAATGCAAAGCCATTCAGGCCCGGAATTTTCCAGAACAAAAACACCGTAAACTAGCGGATGATGTTTAACCAAATCTTCCCAACCTCACCCGATCCAACCCAACCGAACCCAAATCGCCATATTCCAAGAATTTAAATAACGTAAGTTTTAATACGAAGCTTAAACATTACGTTACATTTAAATAATATACAAATGAGAATATTTATGACTTTGCGAAGAAATGCCGTAAAATGAGCAATCAATACACCAAGTCGAATCATTCTGATTGTTTTCTGACGTTTACGACTGCAACATAGAGTGTCATGTATACATTACTATTTAAAAATACGAACCAAATATAAAAGCAAATTAATCGCACTAGCAATATACTTTTCTGTAACAGACAATAAGAAAAATGTATAATCAAATTTAAAAACAAACCAATTTAATATCGGCAAATACCAAACAAAATAATAACGTCAATCTAACGATTATCCCCAAAGAACAATAAAATGTTAAAACAAACAAATTAAGTGGAATCAAAAGTGGAACGCAATATAAATTTCAAAAAATTGGAAGACAATATTGAAAATGACGTTCGTACGGGCGTCTACAGTTACAAGTCTCGATACTATAGCTTTAGTCGGCCAAAGCACACCTCTGTAATCATATAGCAGCACGAGTGTGAGTCTGTAGACGTCTAGATGGCCATAGTACACTTTTCATAAAAATTTTGAGATTATCGTAGGTGGTGAATTGAAAGAAGCATATCAATGAAGATAAATAAATTTTGTATGTTATATAAATATGTGAAATTCGATTTCTTATTATTTCAATCTTAATGTACAAAATTTCAACATTTGTCATATTATGTGTCCTTTAATTCAGTAGTGCTGCAAAAATACTGAAACTGGTCTATAGAAGCATAATGAAAAAAAAATCTGTACTTTTAAGGTTGGATTAAGTCGAGTTGGGTTGAGCTGGGTTGGGTTTCGTTGGGTTGGGTTGAATGAATATATTGTTGCTATTGTAGATTTGTTTGTGGGACAAATATTGATAACTTTACTTTGGTCTAAAGGTACTAAAAGTACTAAAAATAAACAAATTTTATGGTGTGTTAACTGCCATAAATTGAATTGAATTACAGTTAGAATTATTTCCAAAAAAGTTAAAAATATGCCAACCAACTTTGTAGATCTTCTAATTAAATGCTCTCCGCCTTAATTAAGTAACACAACTCTGTTAGTTAATATTGTTAATATTTATATCATGAATATTTCTGGCTACACCTATATATTTTCTTTGCATACTCAGAACACTTCTTGTTCTGTTCTTCCAAGTTCCAAATTTCGCTAGTAAATATTATTATAGGTTTCATGAGGGCTCTGCAAATTCTCAAGAATTAATCCCGTGGACGCCACTTTACTCTTTGTCACTCTGTTAAGCTCATGTGACACACAGCGACTTCCTAATTTTCTTCGACATTCCAAATTCTGTCCTTAGGTGCCATTTTCCCCCATGAAAATTGTATGTTTTCAACCTCGATCAATTCTGCACTTTCCTAAATTCTTGCTCCAGAGTGTCATGACTTTATTAACTCCCAATATTTTTTGGGTAAAATTACCCGAGCATGCCTTTTATATGCAAATTTGACATATTGCTGTTCTCATTATAATATTTATAAAATGAATTGTAGATAATGAATAGCTCTGATTGGGAAATTCCGCAGCCTAACCGTTTCTTTCAACAGATTAACCATATATCCAAGTTTACTCATATCCTCAACTATTTCAGAATTCTATTCCCTTTGTTCATATTGTAGGCTGCATGCTCGAATACACTTTCGTGAGAGCGAATATTCGGTTTACAATTGATCTTTACTTCCTGAACGTACTGGTATTCGTTTATCTCCCTTTCAATTGTCTCAGATAACTTATAATACACTATTGCACAAAAGTAATGCAACACTTTGCAAGATGTATAGTTAAAGGATTTTTAAATTTAAAGGATTGACTTTACCTTCGCCATAATTGTATTTTAAATTATCAAAGTATATTGGTATTATGGATGACAATTCATAAATGATTAACAACCATTAAAATATTTTGGGGTCTTCAAGTTTAAAAAAGCTCAATACAAAACGACTAAAGTAAGTAAAACATATTCAGTTTAATATAACACTGAAAATAAATTAAGGAACAACTATATTTTTGACAGCATCCAGATTTGACCACACTGTTAATTTTGTCTATTAAAGATTGTTGGTTTGGCAATCTTTTTATTCGGGTGCGACGTTCTATCTGTTCCCAGGTTCTCAATTGGGTTCAGGTCTGGTAATTGGGCTGCCCATTTAAAACATGAAAGTTGTCTTGACGAAACCATTCCTTGATCAATCCAGTGGTGTTGATTCTGCTTAAGGCAGCATTAAGTTTAAAGCTAAACGGTCCTACACCACTGCATAAAAATATCCCTATAGGAAAACGCTACCTTGACAATGTTTTATATCGAACCTTGCGTTGAGCGGTTGTCTGCACGTCACATTAGATCAGAATTAAATAATTTTTAAAGTTTCGTCGCTAAACAAAACTATTTTCCAGTTCTGTACTGTCCAATTCAAATGTTCTCTTGCAGAAGCTGCCTGAAAAGCTTCCCTGCAACCAGCCCCTTTTGAATTATCCTTGGAGTACCCCCTACTTCCATTATGTAATCGTGCTTTCAGTTGAGACCAGGTTGGGATAATGACTATGACTTTCCAATGAGAGTAGATTTGTTGTGAACGCTTTTGTGACTCATGATTAATAACTTGTTAGTTATTTTTTCTATAAAACGGTTTTTATAAGCACATGCTCATATTTTAAAATTATTTTGTCGTATAAATTAGCTTGCTGATCTATTCAGGAATGATGACCATCATCTATTTCTATATACAGGAAAGGTACTAATGCCCACAATTCAGTTTCATTAAAATAGTAACGTCCAATCTTCTCAATTGTCTGGTACTGTGCTAGAAGCCAGTAATGGAAATATATGATACCCTCCACCCGCGCCCATAAATCAATATGAACGCGTCGAGTACGAGTACGTATTTTGAAATGGTGAAGATATTCAACATGGGCTGCTTTTTGTCAATTCGTAGCTTGTAAAATTCGAACTACATACCGGCGCCCATTTTTCAAAAATTAAAGGAATACATCCCACGTTCCAAATTACCCATGAAACGTACTTGGACATGCCAGTAAAATATATAGATTTCTTCAATTTTTTACTCTCCGCTTAGTCCATTCTTTTCATTTTTTTCAGTCCTACCCCTATTAATGTAATTTTCATACATAAACTGCACGATCCCCTTTAAGTATTTCTAGGATCTTCCATACAAATAAATACGAAAATATCGCGCAACGTCTCTATCCAACCGTACAAGTAACATTAAAGCCGTAGGTGTCCTTTTTGGCCAGCAAGGGAACTGTGCACCTTGGGACTTTAATCCCCCAAGTGAGAAACGTTAAATGTATTGGGAATTGAGGAAATTACGCACTAAATAAATTACAGTTTCAGTTTCAGGGGCATAAATGGTTGCCGATGTTGATTTCTCGAAAATTTATGTTGTTTTTATTTATATATTCTGATTTGCATCCTAATTAAATTTTGTATATAGTAAATGGAACAATTGTAAAATAAAAAGTAATCTGGAAATGATTAACTTAGCTCGTGCTTCGGAGGGCACGTTACTATAATTTGGGGTGCAGAGTTCCATGGATCGTTTTCCGAAACTCGTTTAATGCACCCTGGCTTTTCGTTGTCTTCCAGATTTTGTTGTAATGCGAAATTATTTTGGACACATTGTATCTGGACAATTCAAACTTCAAATGATACACAAACTTGATTGAGAGCGTCAAATTAAACTCTAAAATAATAATATATTTTTTTCAAAAAATTCAAAATGTTGCCTTAATTTTGTCGTAGTAACACTCTACCTTTTTGAACTAGGCGTTTAGAGCAGGTTGTTTAAGTTTTAATAAAAAATGTGTTTTCATTAATGCCTGCTTTGATTTTTTGATTATAATTCACTTGTCTGTAATTCACATTAATTTGTATATTTAAAGAAGTATGCCCATAGCGTTTTCCAACCTATAATTGTCGTATTCTGCTTTTTGTCCTTTTGTCCATTCATATCTAATATAATAAAAAATCTTAAAAAATAATGCATTAAGACCAATCTAAATTTTAGCAAATAATTGTAAAATAAATTTGTTAAATATCGATGTCTTCTCGGGAACATAAAGATCGGATTTTAGCATAATATGAATATTAGTACACGCACGTGTTTTATACGTCGAGTTCGTTGGCTTTTGAAAAGGACATGTAATGGTCCATTTCGTAAAACCATGGGTAAACTAGCTATAAATTACGTCTCGTCGCAAGGAGCATGCATTATATTGTAATTCAAGCAAGCGGTTTGAATCATTCATGAAAAATGAATTACATATCTTCGACACGTATATTTTGCATTATTTATGAAAGTCTTCTGTCAATTTATTGGCTATAATACATGAATAGCGACATTTAACGTTTATTAGGATTACAAATGAACTAATTCGATTACACTATTTATGCAAAGTTGAATTAATACAGCTATTTAAAAATAAACAGTATATTTTGTAAAAGAAAAACATATTAATTTGTGGTCATATATATGATAAGTACAAGTGCGATATGAGTAAATTTATAATAATATCATTTATATTATTATAAGTTAATATAACAAATATAATTGAGTATTATAATTATGTTACGTTTATTATGACGTTGCGACAAAGGACAATAGATCAACTATGAGTGATAGAATACACCATCAAATAAATTATTAATGTGGTCAAATACAATTGCATTCAAAAACAATACCAATGCCACAATTAAATCGCACATTGTCCATATTCGATTTATGCAATTGTAATGTAAGAGTTATTTAATAAATAAACTCAATCTCGTTATAATTTGAGACGAACCTGGCAACGAAATCTAACCGCGCTGCGTCTGCTGCAGACATTCGAGTTTGCAAGCATTCATAAATTTCGGAAAAAATTAAATTCGTTTTTTTTCAGTTTTCGGAGTTAACAAACGCATCCCAGCGGCTGACAGGCAACTGTAACAACTTCATAAATTACATTTTAATACACTCCATTGCATGCATCAAACGGCGGGCGCACGTAACAAATGGCGCCATAAATACAGGCGTTTTGACAAATTAAGTTTCAACGTATCCCCTTGAAAACACAACTTTTTCAGACAGCAACGGTTCGCAAAAATTAATTCGCGCTCCGCCGTTTCAACAACACCGATTCGTTACGTTAATGCGTTTGATGCCGTATAATGTTATGAATTATTATTCCATTACAAACGGAGGGCCGCTGCCATTATTCAGATACAGATGCAGTTTTTTTCGGGCGCGCGGACCAACGCGAGAGTTGATTTATGGTGAAGAATGGCTGGTGTATTTTTCGCGCTATTAATGTTAGTAGTAAAATTGACTGGTGTATAAAATAATTACCTGTACAACCAACGTGGGAAATAATGGTCATTGATAAAAAAGTTGCGGAAATTATATTAACTAGGAAAGTAGGATGTTGCAATTTACGCTATTATTGATAATATCAATGCTTTTAAAGACGAATCAATAGTCGTAATGCAAGAAGTAACTGTTAAAGGGACATTGCGAAGGTACAGCGGCTGCAAGAAAAATGATGGATTACGCAAACTTCCGTGCATGTAGGGTTGCTGTCTCATTTAGTTTATTAAATTATGGCGATCGATCGAGGAGCATCGATGTTTCCACATTGTCTTAGATCACCAACTTATGAAGATTAAATAAATTTGCTTCAATGTAAATTAATTAGTATGCTAGTTCTTGCTGTTTTGTATGCGGAAAACTTGGATTTGACCCATTTTTTGAATACATTATTAAAGGATCTAGATTGCTGGAGTTCTCTTAATACCAATCAATAATTCAACCGTTGCTCGACGGGTGTGCATAGGCGCATCGCAATGTACGATAAATGAAAACATTAGAATTCCAACACAACAGCCACTGCGAGACGAAATATTGAAATGAAATGCTAACAAAGAAAATTCATTTGTCGCTAATATTGCCCCTAACTGGAAATCTAAAATTTATTCTATACATCTAATCGAGACTAGAGCAAACTTATGAATAGTTCATACCATAAATATCACATAGAAAATTTCTTTGATAATTAAACATACTTCCGTGTATGACAGGTTGCTGCCTGAATTGATTTATTGCATTGAAGCGATCGATCGTAATACTAACTAACTAATTCGTAATACTATTTTCTTAAAGATGAATGGCAAACTCAAAATTTCCAAATAGACAAAATTGCCCCAACAAATTTTCTGAAATGTTATTAACAGATACCATGAAACCTCATAATAATCAAATAAATTGCTTTTGCAAATTTCAATGACAGTTTAGTGCCGAAGTTTTGCGGAATCTTGGCGAGCATTATGTACTACAAAGTATTCTATCCTAAACGCAATTCTTCAACGTTGTCGTTGATTTTTGCTTATAACGTTTAAATTTCGTTCAATCATCACACATTTTAAAGAATTGTTGTATTGCAAGCAAATGCTGTATCAAAAATTGTCTATGACTGGCAAAAATCGGCGCAATGCACCACTGCTGTCCTCTTTGATGCACCGATACTCTCACAAACAATGTACGTCCGGAGAATACAATACCACAGATTGATTTACGATCCACTTATAAAGGCCAGTTTCCGGGGAAAGTCACTGAAGCTTATTTTTAGGATAAGTAATTGAACGATCAATTACAAAATCTAAAATAAGAAAATGTAAAAAATAAAATCTAAAAATCCAAAACTTGTCTACGATTAAAAGCATTTCCAAAACATTTGATTGGATAGTTCTACTTTTTGCATTTTCAACAATGTGCAGTTGGGTTGGGTTGACATTTTTATTAAAATATCATCCCAACCCAACCTAACTGTATTTTTAATTTTTAAATAGTTCTATTTTTTGCATTTTGAACAATGTTGGGTTGCATTGGGTTGACATTCCCCAATAGAACCCAACCCAACTCAACATTGTTGAAAATGCCAAAAAATAGAACAAAAATTAAAAATGCTCGTTTTAATGCACTTGGATCCATATGATACCGTATCACGTTTTATCTTACCACGCTCTTAAATTGTACTTAAACTAAAATGTCTTTTCCTTATCTCATTTACAACTTATCGTGTCTCGGGAACTGCGTTGTTGCTGTCGTCCGCTTCTCGTATGTATCAAATATAATTAAAAATCCAGAACAATTCAGAACATAAACATAATGAAAATCGTGAAAACCAGTGAGTACTAACCAACATAATTATTTTCAGTTACAACCAATTGGCTAACGAACCAACCGAATTTCAATTAGAAGGTATCATCGGTAATTGACAAATTATTTGATCCATTGAAAAGTAACAAATAAGAATAAATATTGCGAAATTGATTTACATCGGACCTAAAATTGATAGATATAGTGTGCTTATGAATGCGATACATTTCTAAAAATAAACGATGTTTGTATTTAGTTGAGGTTTAAAATAGAAACGTTTGAAAAATCAACCGAGTGATCAAATTCAAAGAAATGCAACGCCAAAGCACAACCACTGTTACCGATACGACAATCACTTGTGACGTAACGTTTATTGCAGGTTTAACTTGGTATATTATGTCCGATTTATAACATTGTGGTACTTTGTCTTCAATTTTAATAAATAAATTATTTATAGTTTTAAAATTATATTTAGCCTTCCTTACCCGATCTATTTTACATTCTTTAATTATTTTATTCGTGATATCCTTAATGAATGGCAGTCTTTTGTATATAAGGGTTCAATATTAATTGTGTCGATAAAGTTCTGTATCAGAGGGGTATCAAATATTAAACTGTTAACTAAGGAACGAGGGTAGCAATTATTAATCATTAAGTCAGCAAGGTAGCTCAAATTTCCATAAACAAATATTGGATTACTCATTTTTTAAATTCTATTTTTTAATCCTGAAATAATATTAACTTTTTGTTTAAAAGGGTGGTTTGAGTGGTAATTGATATACTGAAGTTGTAGGTTTACGGTACCAATTAAAGATGATCAGATTATTTTGACATCGAATCACTTTAGTACCAAAAAATAGTATTTATTTAAAGTTACTGACGAGGCCCTCCAACCTGTTTATTAAAAAAATTATGTATTTAACCGAAAAAATCTTTTGATCCGAACCTGTTGTTAAATTTATTAATATATTGGTCTAATTTGCCTCTGCTTCGTCGTCGTCGCCAGCAACAACTGTTTATAAGTTTATAACATACAGACTCCCAATGGAATAAACCAAGCTTTCAGCCGTGATTAAATATTCCTGAAAGGCAAAATCTCTAAGTGTATTCATATAGACGACGATATATTCCAACAGTGATGTAAGAAAACATTATAAAGTAAAATGGAGTACTATGCGTACGGAAAAACGTATCAAGATGAATTTTATTTGCCAGTTGCATTAGTAATAAACTATTTGTTCTACGGAAATGCTCCCTTAGTAAAATTACATCGAATTTTAGTTATTGACCGCACAGCTATATATTATCAATGTCAATATATGAGATGAGCAGGGAGATTATTTTAACACAACGATATGTGAAAAAATCGATAAATGTAAATAGAAGAAATGTGCAATAAAATTGAAAGTTTTTTTTTATCAGAATACGATAGATAAATGCCACTGACATATTTCCAAATCCGGAGCAGCATAAGCTGTTCGATGTTACGCCGCCCACAATGTTGGGGAGACAGCAACAGAAGCCTGATGTCGATAAAATTTCAATGTGCTCTTCATTAATTAGTAAAATCAATAGCAATAAAAATTAAAACTGGTATCAGATAAAATATCAAAATGAGAGCAGCGAAGATTAGGGATGAAATGCCTGAGCATATACGAGTACATGCACATTTAGATGTTAAACGGCTTCGGTTCTAGTCAAACGTCTTACATCAATGAAATCCGCCAAATTCTTAACCAACAAGTTTAAAAATAAAGACACACAGGATGTTTATTGTTATAAACATTATTAATGTACATTATGTATCAACTACCAATTTTTACAAAGAGGGGGTTAAGATAAAATTTCCGATTCAAAAAAATCTTTTTCGGCAAAAATCGATGCCATTGTTTTCAATCGCAATCACTTACGCTCAAAAAATCTGCATGATTGGTTTATTTTATTTACATTTTTCTCAACCGGTTCGTTCAATCCGAATGTGCACTTAAATGCAGAAAGATGAATTGAATTTCGTCCTGCCACGTCCTTCGCAAATCGGACTTAATTCGAATGCCATCGTCAGAATTCGCCGCCTGTGCAAATCGACGGGCCCGCGTTAATCAAAAATTCAAGAGGCACGGAGCAAATACGATTTGAATAAGAAGTGGGATAACGCGACGCGCGCGCGAACGGAAAGAGTTATTCGGTTTATATAAACAAGTCCCGCGCCATTTGCCCAATCGGGGCGAAGAACGGGGAACGCAGGTACTCCGGGACGCCGCGACGTGACCCAATAAGCACTTCATCATAAATTCGCCGCCGCGGAACACAATTGCCGGCGAAATAAAATTAAAATGCTTAGCACTTCCTCGCCGTAATTTAATAAGACCGGAAACGTAATTGCCAGAGGCTGCGGCTAATTATTTTATCAAATGCTTTGCAATTTTCGTGCGCTTCGTTTTGGCGCGCGCGGCACCCGCACAATCTGAATAAAATTATAAATTAAATGTATTAAATTACGCGGCCATAAATAAAACCAGGGCCGCAATTCCACGGAATTGGATATTTTAATGGGCGCTTTCGTGTCCCGCCGCTGACCCGGCGAAAATGATTATACGGAGCTTAATTGCGCTTTTCTTTTTCTAAATTATAGACTTCAAATCGACCCTTATGGCAGAATATTTGCTTTTACTCCCACCGACAAGCTAAAAATGTACACCCCCTGGTTTAATTTATAGCGGCTGTAAATTATTTAACCCTGGAGTTGGCATGTTTACAAGCAGTCAAATTAATGTACAATTTATATCAACTACACGGTCGTCGCCAAAGCACCTACAATACTTATAGTTCCATAATTTTTTCGTAATCTTGATTTCATCGCAACTGACGATAAAAAATTATTACGTGGTAATAACGTGAAAATACAAACAAATAATTAATAATAATTAATGATCATGGTTGGCTGTCGGTAAACAACAGTCAAGTAAATAACGACAGCATGCATAGCAAATATTTAAACGTCCGTAAAACATATACGAATTTCAGGAGAATACGACGGCGATGACGGCACGTTCCTGGAACTTTATATAAACTTCGTGAAAAATATAAACGACTATTTACTTTGTAAATCAATAAAACTCAAAATAGATTACTGCGCCATAAAATTTGTTCGTATTTAACTTTGAAAAATCATAATATAATAAAAAAACTGACGCATGGGCAATAGAACAACATTATTAGTATAAAAAATACAAGCCCCCCCCCCTCCCTCTGACATTTCAATTACGTCCAAATGAAAAGCGAAATATTGTAATGGGAAAAAAAGTCTCATAATTAATATACAAGTCGTAAAAACTTAAAATTTTAGCCTTTTTAACTTAAATACATAACATTTTTTGTTTTTTAAATAATGGCACAAATGAGTCCTTAAAGCCTTGTTCCCTTTTCGAGGATTTAATCTACACGTAATAAAAGAGACAAATACATAAAATAAAAATTTAACTTTCTGCTAAACAGACATCCAGAACCGAATAAAGAAAGCTAATTCCGAAACTGAAAAGAAAATGTTGGTGTGACCACAGGAACTGTTCATCATATCGTACACAAACTGGGCTATACCAGTGGTGGTGTGGTGGTAGATATTTGTCAATAGTTTTTGCGACAAATGGGTTTCAATTGAGCAAGCTTCGAAATAATCAGTTTTTGTGTATGGATGCGAAAGGTCAGTGATAAAGAAAAATCTGAGAAAGCTGCAGACTTTCATCAATAAATGCCAAGACTGTTCTTGTCTTGGCAGGAATATTTTGTAAAAAAATACCTAGTGAGTGTTGTCCCATA
Source organism: Geotrupes spiniger (assembly GCA_959613385.1). Lineage (NCBI taxonomy): Eukaryota > Metazoa > Arthropoda > Insecta > Coleoptera > Geotrupidae > Geotrupes > Geotrupes spiniger. Next base: position 9,643,904 of record OY390735.1, on the reverse strand, counting down.
GGTAATTTAGTTAAGAGGATATCTTCAAAGCTTTGACATTAACTAGAAATATTAAGTTAACAATTTTTAAGATTTTACTAAAATGTGTATTGAGAAAATTTGTTAATAATCAACTAGGTGTGTTAAGTGGTTTGTAATTTTAAACTTATTATGTATTTACTAGTTAATTTAACTTATACTTAAAATCACGTTCTCTGTCAGTTTATTATTGAAGAATATCTTGGTCAAGTGTGTGCCCTAGTCAAGAGTACGACTTAGAATGGATTTGTGGGTGTCCTTTGTTCCTATGCTCTACATAAGGGAGTCCCATCTGCTATCTTCAACTAGTTCTTCTTGGTGTCACTTCCTTGGAAGAACTCACATGAATTATGTTGGATTTACAGGAAGCATACAGTTTCGAATCTTGGATTATCGTTCCACCCTCCACCTTATGAACACTTTGTTACAATTCATGTAATGTCTTGTCAACAAAAGCAATATTTTAGCACGGCTACGTGTTCATTGAAGATGACATCATTTGCACAGATGTTACAAAACCATATTTTACGTTTGGTTGTTAGTGAGTTGGTGATGATTGCGAAAGATGTATTGCGATAAGTTCTATGTAATTCATTGACTTGGGTCGGGTTGGGTTGGTGACGATGGCTAACCATAGTAAACTGTTTCGACCATGGGGATTTATTTTATTTAAAGTTAAAGACATGAATGCATGGACCAAGGTGTCATTCATTCATTGAAGTAAATTCATCGGCAACGTTAGTCAGCCTCTTCAGTTTATCTAAAAAAATATCAGCATGGCGCATGCAACTGAAGCAGGCGTTATTCACCTGAAGGTGACAAAACAATTGGGTTGGGTTGGGAGATGGGGAGACAAAGAAGACGATATAGATTCGACCATATCAAAAGAAGGGAGGTCGATAGATACGTCTACATTGAAATGGAAGGCAAATTGACAGGAGGTTGAAGACCACGACGACGGAGATGGAGATTAAATGATTGTTCGCAATTTACTATCCAGGGGTAGAAAAAAATAGGTACATCGTCAATTCATTTCATTTCAAAGAAGAAGAATTAATTTTTTCTGTGCTTTCTAGCCATTACGTAGTACTTAATTTAAAAAGTATTTTTGAACATACTACTAAAAAATTGTCTATTTAGGAGAATTTCAAAGCCAGGTTTCATTTATCAAGCATTTATAAATAATTTACAAACTTTTGAGATTGGAGTAAATAAAAAACACAATCAATTATTTCCTGGAATTAATAACAAGTGTAAAATTTTAAAGGTAATACTTAACTTGGCAATAATGACGTAATGGAAAACAGATTGAACAAATAGTCAGAACTTGAGACAGTGATAAGTCAACAATTCGAGCAAATAAGTGTAGGGTTAATATACACAATAGTTCTTTGATAATATTTTATATTGTTCGTCTATCGGTGTTATATTCTCAACAATCGATAATATTTTGTAATTAAATGTCTGCTGGGATTCAAAGTTCAAGTTTGCTTTCTAAGTCATGTCGACTTATACCAAGAATTATCTTTGCCCCAATTATGAAATATTACATTATTTGTTTAGTGTATCTTGAAAGCCGCCGATGTAACACAAACGAACGACGTGTTAGCTGAAACACGTCCAAGTTTAAAACCACAAAATGGCGATAAATAATACCCCGCATCGACTCGTGCATTCCTTTCAGATTACGTTTAAACACTCGCGTGTGCCTGGGGAAATTAAAGAACGCCGCGTTGAAAATTCAATTTGAGGGCCCAAACCGTGGAGATCAAATTTTCATCAAAAGTAATGTTTGAAACGCCCCGTTATAAAGACCCTGCGTTTACAGTAAGTGCATAAATATTTTATGTGTGCACCCGGTGCAAGCTTTCATTTATGTCACACGGAAAAAAACGCATTATCAATCGTACAAGACTTAAGAAATCTAACGAAATATAAAAACCGAAGTTAATGTACGAGTTCGCCGTTGGCGAATACTTCGAAAAGGGGGTTGACATTACCGCCGCGCCTTGACTGATCTGGTGGAAGACGAGGGTGACTTGAACTTAATAATTAAATAAAAGGTGCGAGCGCCACCTTTCAACTGAAAAACGGATGCTGAGTGGATCTCGGAGTGACGCAGGATTCACCAATTTGAAGGGAAATCTTCAACTAATCGCTTGTAGAATTATTGTGAAATAATGTGGTTTAATAGATAGGAAAATGTATATAAAATTATGCCCGTTTTAAGATTTCTGTGGTAAGAAATGATTTAAATTGTTGATTGATCTTCTAGGTGGCAATAAATATCAATAATTGTATAAATAATAAAAAAAGTAATGATAGACAACGGTAATAATAAAGTTGGCCTGGTACTTTGAAACTACCTTGTATTTCACGCATGCTATGTCCACTGTTTGAATTTAATTTGACATTGCGGATTAGTCCAATTTGACGAACTTTGAAATATGTCTCCGTAATTGTTGTAAACATTCATAAATGCTGCTTGTGCGAGTCTGGTTACAAATATTTGAGCGTAATATTTGGTTGGAAAATATTTATACTTTGAATTATAATAGAAATAGAATTAGCCAATGGGCCTTGTTTATAATGTGGCATCGATACATTACGAGAACAATACATAGAACGTATGTATTGTTGGGGTATTTAAAATATAACAGAGATTAAATAATTATGTAAAATAAAGGATGGAAACTACTTAAACATTTACAATTAATTTGTAACGACAATGTATAAGGCTATATTTGCATATATTGGAATTTTATGTCAATTCAATTAAATGCTTTTAATTATGTTTTAAACGTCAATAATATGATTGGTCAGTCAAAGTTGTAAAAATGGGACAATTTTTAAATAATTTAAATGTTTGACGGTTAAAAACCACGAAAGAAATACTATCAAATAAATTATGCGAACATCGAATTAAAATTCATAACATGAATGATTTTAAATGAAATTTTAACTTTGATTAAATAACATGATATGTCTCTCATAGTACACAACCAAGGAAAACGTTGAATTCGCAGTAGCGCATATTTACCTTCAAAAGCTCTGTCTCTGAAAACTGTATGAAATGGCCAAACGACAAATATCAAATAAAATATACTTTCGCGGAATGAAAATTCATTTCAGCGAACGCAACTTTCTGATTCGGCGAATTTTAATATTCTCCCCGAAAGAAATACGTTTCCATCGAACTAGCACGAGTAATTAACTCGTCGCTCCTTTTATTTTTCACGGCTAACTTGGCAGAGTGTAACCCGGAAACGAAATGCAAATCTGCAGCGCACATAACCCGAGCGAATTAATTTAAAACACTACGTACGCTAGGCGTCGCATTATATGAAACGTAAAACTCGAAAGTGCGCCTACGTATGTACGCACACGTGGTTTTCTCCGTGTTTGTAAATTAGGGAAGCCGACAAGACGAAACGGCCTTTTTACGGTGCGCATCAAAAGACGCAGGCGAACAATCGCATCCATTTTAATTTTAAATGGTAGCGAATGGATAACGGCGCGGCATCCAATTTTCCAAAGTGCACGGCCACGCATTGAGGTCATTACTGAAAGGAGACTCGCCCTTTGCGAGGGACAAAGACGCGACAAATAATGGGGTGTCACGTACATCACTACTTACGTTTCCATTCCAAGACTCATTACACGTTTTCTAACAAATAAATCCGCGCTGGACTCAATGGATGGCGGTTATATGAACTTTTAATTGGCGATTCGGTGCCGGATAATTAGCGAAGATGGAGGCGTTTTTATTGCAGGGTATTTTAGTACAGTCCGCAATAGGAAGTGTCATGGTTAACGTTCTTCTATGGTCGAAAATAATTTACAGGCGAGCTTACTCTAAACAAAAAAATGCTTTTTTAAGATTATGTATATTTTACTCGTAACCCAAACATATTTATCACACTGTTGTATTTTTTCAAGGAGAAGACCGTTGATAGTTAATTTAATATAATGAACGATTAAATTATTGATTTCACTACACACAAAATAACCTGAGTGCACAATTACCTGAGTTTGCTTAACACTAACGCTATGTGTACGACCGCCAATTGGGCGCATTGGTGTGGAAATGAGATTGTGGAATGATCTATGCCTATGGGGTTAGTGTTTGTTGCTTAAGGCTGACGCTTTAAGCAAAATCTAATTGTTTTAAAGTGATCGTGTATTTTTAGTTCACACCCTATAAGTATTTACCACAACGATAACGATTTTATTTTAATTGAAATTTAACGTTTACTTAATTCAATGCCTTGTGTGTGTGTGCCTTCAGATTTTTTTGTTATATAATACAGCAGCATCACCTCAATGATATCTACTATTTAATAATAATAATAATACTTTTATTATTATTATTGCAAACTTTATTGCTATATTACTCATAAATAATAATATAAATAAATGCAAAGGACAAGTTCAGACTATCTAGTTTGATACTCAGCTGTTACTTAATATTATCTAAAAATTAAATATAAATTGGAACAAATTTGCTATAACTTATTATAGTACAGAGTGTGAACCCGTAATGTTTCTTAATATAAAATGAGGTAATAAAATAAATTCATAATTGCATTGGTCACCGCATTATATGTACACGAGGTGTATGCCTCACATCTCTTTGAAATATAACCTCATATCGTTTTTGTTTTTATCAATTCGTTTTTGGACTAACGACACAGCTGTCACGAATGATTGTTCATTTCACTTCAAATTTGTAGTTGTTAAATGACCTAAATGGCTACTTTTTATTCTTTCTTTTTATTCTTTTTATCGTCTCTCTTCCTAAAGATCAGAATGGAGAGTGTTACATTTTCTAATACAGTTTACGACATTTTCGGACGAATCATAGAATAGTCGCGAATAATTGATGGGTACACTTGAAATGTATCATTGTTCCTAGTCGTTCTTAATTGTGTCCTGTTAGATTTTATGCTATTTGATTAATTTTTAACCATGCCTTTCTTAAGACCTTCCGCGTTCTTGTTGAATTTTCCTTAAACACTTTTCATCAGAAACACATATACATTTTCGTTTTTAAACTACCGATAGAACTGTCACAAATGATCGATGACTGCACTTCAAGTAATCAAGTAATATGCTATATTTATGTCGTGACTTGTCATTTTTAATGGCTTCGTGTTTTATTTTGTTATTTGATTTATTTGTCTTATTTCCGTCTTTTAAATCCTCCAGAGCACATTTTATCATAAAATATTAGTCGGTATTGTCTTATTATATTACAGCCAATTGTTTCTTTCACTTTAGAATTATTCTTAATATTTATATAGAATAATTACATTTTTGTGGAACGTAAATATAAAAGTCCAATAAGTCAACCGTATTCATTAGTGAATTAGTTACAATAACGAACGGCCTATGACGTCTATGTTGTCTAATTAACTAATTAATGATTTTAAACAAGGGAAAGTGTTCCTATGAACACTTTCCCTTGATTAAAATATTGACTGAATAAACAAAAAAAAAGTAACTGACAAAGGTAATTATGCAAACAATAGCCAACCAACCAAATGACAAAGAGACAAAAGAAAACCTTTAGACTTCACCGAAACGAGTGGAGAGCGTTTAGTAAAATCACGCTCGCAGGAGACAAGAAAAAAGAAAAACATTGAAGAATACTAAAAGAACAAAGATGTGATTAACTTTGAGTTTCGTTTCGATAAGATCGACAGACGCCGTGAAGTTTTAAAATGTTTTGAATACTGGAGAAGCTGAAATTTATAATAAATATGTTCCACTTAAACATGTTCGGAAACGAATAATTGCTTCCAAATTTTAATGTTATTTAATGCTATTTAATGATAATATTAAAATATATGTTTGAGTGTAAAATAATTTCAAAATCTGCATACATACATACAGAATTAATAAACGTTTTATTAAAAAATGTAAAAGTTAAATATTAACAGTGATGTTAATTATTCACAAATTTATTTCATATACAAAAAACTAACTTCAACAGTCAATTTGTTAGTAAAAGTTAAATTGAATACAAAATCATTTTGAATACTCCTTTGATGATATATCATTGTGGATTGCTATAGATGTAATTATTTGATTATTATTTTAGTTCAACAGTGGTGTGTGTCTTCATTAATATATGTTGAAGGCCGAAAAAACTATGCAATGTTATGGGCCACAGGAGATATGAACGCCAAACGGGTTGAACTAAATGAATAATTTTATCATAGCTGGATATATAACTGCATCACATTTTCACTTGCAAGACTAATATTAAGTACTTTTTTGTTATCAAAAAAAAAATTCAAATGGGCAGTGGTAATCGGTATCATTATTTTTTTTTTTTTGAGAAAATATCAGTTTAATCTTCTAGGTTTAGATTGAGATTTGCTTGCTTTATAATAAGAGCAAAGCATACATGTCCATATGTAGCTGCAATACTTGCAGCATGAGCCATACAATTAGTTTCATAATTATATTTAACAAATATCTGCGTTCCTACTTTCAGTTATGAAAGATAATTTATGTGCATTTTAATTTCGGTCGACCAATGATGCTCCTTGCGTTTGCTGATAAAACAGAATACACATCTTTTAAATTCATTCCCTCCAATTGATAAATCATTCTTGATGCGTTCTACACTTATTTTATATAACATTTTTATGAGCCTATAAAAACAAAAGAACAACTAAATATCAACGAATTGCAGCATGGAATGTATCCGAAAGTATTAAGTGAATACCGCCGATGGGCTGAAGTATTACTAATATGACGAACGCTAGCGATTTTATGAAAGTCTTCATAAAGTTTAGTATTACTATTCCTAAATAATACGGCGACAAATCTTATCTTACATGTGAATAAATAAAAATTGCAGTAAACATTTTATATTTATACCTTCTATTAAATTGAACTAAGTATCTTTGTTTATAGAAACCAGTTACAGTTCTAAATAAAATTTTGTGGAATTACCGAAATCAATGCTACATTAAACAAATAGGTTAATAATTACGACAGGAATTAGTGGGGCAGGAGAAACAATGGTTGATATATAATTGGAGTTTGTTATATGTTACATGTTTGCATACATTTCTATTTCAGTAATGTTGTACACGAGTAATGTTGTCCTCGGCGTCTTGAATTATCTGTGGTTAATTGGTATATGATTTAATTTAATATAACTATACAAAAAGTGTAAAAGTGAATAAGTTCCTTCCGGAATTTGAAAACCAAGTCGATTTACGCCGCCAGCCAATAAACCACACCAATCATGTAACAAGTTTACAACTTTCTTTAATCATATGAAGGTTTTGATTACTTCGAAGACGATTTTTTTAATATTAACAAAGCCACATTACGAAAAATTAATTTCATCACTGAATATGTTTTTTTTTTGCTAAAATCAACGTCAAGATGATTTAAAACTATAATTTTGCGATGATTGTTTCGAGTAGGAAGCAAAGTTTGAAGGTAAATTCGAATAATTTAAATATGTTGAGAGGTTGTAGAGTATACTGTTATTGTTGCTATTGTTGTTATATATTTACGATTGCTTCCTGGTATTGACCAATTTCGAATAACACTGCATTATTCTTCTTTATTTCTTGTAGAAATTTAAGCACTTGTGGTAGCTCTCCGCTTTATATTTGACGTTCTTACACCGTCACTTGTCAATTTTCATTCAAACACTCTGTTGACTAGCAATGCTTTTATTTATTTAATCTCTTCTCAAGCGACGTGAAGTGTATAGCCGGCAAACTGACACTAAACACTCATCGTCTCTTGACGTTCTTTAAATACTCTCATCAAGGATGACCTGATCGAAATTGGTTTTGGTAGAATTTTTGTCGACTTTGACAGGTTTCTGTTTTTTTTACAAATGTTTATCATACGTTTTTGATGTAATAGGTATAAATTTAACGGCTATTTTCTCCGTTCTACGATGGTGATTTAATTTCTTGCTCATAAATAGTTAAAACACTTTTGCTGTTTTTGACAGATCGCACTCATAACCAAAAACATTCATATTTCATACTTTTGTTGAATTTACAAATTTCTCTCTCTTTGCATCCTACCTGAGTTGATAATTGATTGCATGTAGTTATAGCCTCCTCTTAGTATCTAGTTTTGAGCTACGCAAACAGTAAGTTGCAGTGCAGAACCTGAACAACGAAAGCTATCCTTACATACGCATAATTGTAATTTTAATTACTATTTAGGCACTTGACTTTTCTGTTTGCTGTTATTGAGAATTGGCTGCAGATAGTTCTGCTAAACAATTTTTGATCCTACAATTCTTCTTGTAATCTATCGGAAATACTTTCAAATTCATTTCTAATCCAACCATATATCTCAATATATTGTGGAAAATATCTTCGATCCTCGAAAATCCTGTTATTAAGATCTTCGAAAACATATTTGATGTTGGAATCGCTGCTAATTGTGTATATTTTTCCGTATTGCAGAATTTTCTAGTTGTGTTGCTTGTGTTGACTTTGGATCAAAATCCTTGTTTAAAATTCAATAACACAAAAATGAGTCTAGGTTCCGTTTAATGGAATTTTTATGCAGATCCAACAATTAATTTTTTTTTAATCACATAGAGTAAAACTATGTTCACATAAACTTTAAAGTCTTAACAATTCTGAAATTCCAATAAAATCATTGAATTTAGTCGAAATTAATACGCAAGATAATTTATGGTAATTTACAGTCTCGTTATGATGATTATGACATAAACAGAACAAAATGTGGACGAACAATGTAATTACAGTTGCATTAAAACATGACACGCTATGCCACTTTTTTTAACACAACAGAGTGAAAAAATGGTCTGTTACGTCGTTGTGTATATTTCTGTACGTATGTATATCCTTCCTATTTCTATATACTTCCGTCTCCATATCACCGGTATTTCTATTTTTCTCGCCCAGACCCTGCAGCAATGCTTGCTATCGATTATTAATTTACGATATAATCCCCTTTTCTGCATTCTTCATCTCCCATGCACCTAATACGCGGCCAAAGTATGGTTTTCATTCACCTAACTATTAATTAATTAATCTTCGTTCTTCCTCTACCTCGATTTATTACAATTATTCCAACTCCTTACTCGGCTCCTATCTCAACTTAAATGTCCTGTCTTTCTGGTCTGCTTCCTTCACGCGCGATTTGCGTAATTAACTCAACAGTTCAACACCGAATTGAAATAATCGCACAAACCGCGTTTCGATGTTTTAATCGAAAATGCAAAACGTATTAATTAAATTACTTTATCGTACCCGAACGTTTGAAGTATGTTCATAATAATTCTCCCCCCCATTTCAAACCATATTACACGTTAGACGAGGGGCGCAACTAATTGATATTACATCGAACTTCGGTGGCTCTAGCGTGCCTAATAACGAACGCAAATTGAAATCAATTATCTGCACAATATGGAGCGGTTACGACCGAAAACCGCTAATAGTCGCGACCGTTTGTCAGCGACGGCTCCGCCGCCGTAAAAGTTTCAGGGCGAAATTTAATTACGAACGGAGTGCAATCGTCCCGTGTCGGAATGAAGTATCTCGAAAAGCCATTGCGCGAGAGGAGATAAGTTTATGAAAAAAAAACGAAAGAAACGGCGCATGGAACTTTCTTCGTTTTCCATTGTGCGAGATAACGGCACCGCCAGGGCTCTATTTAAATTTACAAGATCCAAACGGCGCGGCTGCATCCGAATTGCCTTGCATTATGCGGAACACAACTGCTCTATTATTGCGACGGGATGTTCGAATTTTAATTGCTAGCAATGGAAATAATCGTAATGGTGACCGTTTAAGGACCTGTAAACATACCGTAATAACGTCGGAAGAACCAGTTACGGCTTTAATAATAAGTACAAATGCTAACATTGAATTTTATTCGGCAATTAAGCTGATTTCTTTAACTGTACGCTGTACCCTTCGCTGTTACAATATTAACGGATTTAGCGTTAATTAAATTCGGTCATTATTTGATTAAACAAAAAAAAAAAAAAAACGGGCACATATATTTAATTTCATGCACGTAACTGAAGTTTTGTGCTCGCAAATATGAAATACGGTTATACAAATATTGACTTTAACGTTAAGCAATTCAATTTCAATTTTTATTGCGTGCTAGGAACTGGCTAATTATATTGTTCTAGTTACGATACGTAATAATTAGTTTATTTAATTTATTTGAAATGAGATTTTGCACGTACGTGGTCATAAATTGATCCATACATGTCATGGAAATGTGACGAAATTTTTTATTACAAATCCGCTTTTGTACTTGTATTGTGCGCAGATTATTTCATTTATGTGATTAGAACACGTTTTGCAACTTTCACATGCGTGAAGTAATCACCCACATTTCCTTACCAGTTGCATACATATCTATTAAAGTTGAAGTTTCATTATCCGTGCAGAACTTGACACCCAAGCTCGAGTAGTGCAAAATAACACCAAAAAGTTATAACCAAACAAAAACAAAACACATGAGCGCCCAGGGAACAAAAATGCGCTCATTTGAAAATATTTATTACAGCATCCCTTTTACAACCGCCAGTAGATCCCAAATACATAATCCTGCGCCTCTGACAACATTAATAACGAAACGCCGCGGAACAAAAAAGGTCACGGGACCCTACACGGCGAATATTACATTCCGCGGTGGTCAGCACATTCTAACAGATGCCTTTATACTTTGATACGTACTAAGTGATGCAATTTGCCCGCGGGCGGAACACGTATTAATTTCTACGAATGAAATTCCTGGAAGCGGCAACTTTTCCTAACGAAATTTCAGCGGCACGGGAGCATTAGAGAAAAGGCGAGCAATTAAGAGGGCCGGATCTCGCACGAGAAAGGCGCACTCGAGATAAATCTCCCGTAGTGGGATTAAATATTAACAGATGCACTTGAGCGAGCGATGTCTGTTGATTCTAAAAGAAACTAACTACGTCTCGAACGCAGGAATTTTCTTTCTGCGCAATAACTCGGAACAATTATTTATTTGGCTCGCTGTCGGGAAGCATTCCCGGTAATGGACGGGGCAAATAACGCTAGTTGCAGTTATGTTGTGTAACTGATTAAGTTGTTTGGAGTTTTATAAATTTACGTTGTACGTATTTCAAATATCACGTTTCGAATACACGTACCAACAATATTGTTGGTAACTTGCGGATTAAGGTGTGACGTAACCTTTTAAATGAACATTTATTGAAAAATACTTCACTTGTTGACAAATATCTATTAATAAAATATAAGTCGAAATAATCTAAACAAACGCAACCATTCCCTAACACCCACACAAAGCACACGTGGTTCTTCTATTGAATGCCACGAAAGATGATCGCAATGCACGGTATCCTACTTGGCCATATTAATACCACACAAAACGTTCAGATAGAACGATGCTAAACAACTTTATTGACAGATGGACTACGGAGTGTTATTGATAGCAAAATATCAACGTGAACGGATTTATATGCGCATATCCTGTCGAGCTATTCGGTTAATTCACCTGGGACCAGTCGAAAATTACAACCTGATCGATATACAAATTGCTTAATACATATACAATTTCGGTGCTGCATTACCGAATAAGCATTGTAAAATTTATGACGCTATAATAGTAATTGTTCTTGCCAATTATGCGCATACACGATATGAATATAAAACGTCCAAGGAAATTATTTTAGTCGCCATGTAATCCAGCGATAATATTCAAGCCAGTCTAATCACTATTACCAATTTTACGAGGCTTAGAATGTGACTAATTTAGCAATTTCGTAAAAATCCGTTAATAGTTTTTTTTCTATTATTAAGTTAATGTGTTCACCGACATAGTAAATGAGGTCCTAACTGAAACGACACAGAACGCCTGCAATAGAATTGTTTAACGTAAACTTCTTAGAAGGATCACAAAATGGGAAACTGCTGCTAAATTTATTCGAATTCTATGGCCTTCACATATCAACATATGAGCCTTCGTGTATTACATCCAAAAACCACACTTATCAAATCATTCAGGACATATGTTCAATATATATGATTGGAATGAGCAAGTAAAGGAATACAAAGAAATACCGTGGGAAACTAGACAAACACTAACACATTTAAAACAAAGTCGAAATTGATTAATTGGGACTTCTTGATCCATAGGAACGCGAATGGTGGTTACGAATTGTTCAACAAAATAACTGATGATTGATGATGAAATGTAGGGCGAAATATAATTTAATTTTAAATTAGATATTGAAATTTGATTACAACTACGATACCGTAAAATGCGGACACTAGATCCGGTGTTTAAACGATGTTCCGTGTGCGTGACATTTTCAATTAATTTTACAAAAAGTATGTCGTGCATGCTTGAAAATCTGAAATGATGGCGGCCTACGAATATCAAATTATATTACAAACTACCAATGAGCAGTTTGTTTTTATTGCGAAATTACGAAATAATAAATATGGTTGGGATATATTTACAAACAAAGTTCTATAGATATTGTAATTACATTTTGAAATATTTAAACAATTGTTCGATGGCTAAGTATGGAATTAAATTATGTGAAATGGAAATGTTCAACTTCCAACTAAAAATGTAGTGGATATAAAATAGTTTCAAAGTATTCGATAGTCGAAATACGAAATTTAAAGTTATATCAAGCAGTTCATCGTCAAACTGCTATATTAGATTAAAGGAACATCGCCTTCAACTATAACTTATAAAACATATTTCGAATTGGACTTTTATAATTGAACATTGGGGACACGTTTATTTAATCTAATCAGTGTGTTGATACTGCTGTTTAGACGTACGTAGGAACTAAATATCCCAATTTATATTAAATTGCTCTTTTCAGACAGATTTATGTGCTTGTTATGATGGGTGGTGGTAGTTAACTGTATTGCGAAGTCTTTCATATGCAGAGAAGAAACTACAATGGTCCGAGGTTCATCAATCGAGTCAATTGAGTCAAACAACTTTACCAAATATCCATTGATTGGAAAAAATATAATTTAAACGTACCAACACTTCATGTCCCCAAACATTACCTAAAAAAAAAAATTATCCTGGAAGCTATTTTAGTATATATTTCTTACGCTATGATGAATTTTACCCGCATTTAATGTAACATTGATAAAATATAATGTGCTAAAATATTTGAAAAATGTATTAACGAAGAAATTATTTTTTTCAAGCAAAAAGTAAAACAGGAATGAAAAGTTACATTTATTAAATCTCCTGGACATATGTAATTTCAATAATAAATTTTAGTCTTAACACACTTAACATTTGCGCAAGTAAGTTATGACCGTTTTAAAAAATGCTGTTTCTCGAGGTCTTGAAAATGTAATTGGAAACCGTAAGTGCTGTTTTACATTCATGACAGCAAAGGAAACTGACATGGTATTAATTCATCTTAAAAAAGTAAATTTTAATTTGCGTCCCTCCTTAAAGCAATTTTTTACGTTTTCGATTCAGATCCTTGCAGTCCTTTTTGCTTGGTAATTTCGCTACCCCAGGAAATCATTGCCATTTATTATTCCGGCGAGGTTTACATCCCGCTCAGAAAACAGCACGATCTGCTCCTTATACATATTTCCAAATATTCAAAATCTGAGATCGTCGTACCACACATATTTCGTCGCCACATTTGTAGAGTTTAGTTAACTTAAATGCAAAATCAGATGCGCAAGATTAACTAAAATTAAAAAATGGAAACCAAACAAACAAACGAAAATGCTCGAGACGAAAAATAAGGAAAAAGATAAAAAATATTTGAAAATAGAATCAAAACGATAACATAAAAGATCACCATTTGCGAAGAAGTGAATAAAAGCAACTATGAATCTCTCACAGAGCTCCAACCACCTGTAAATTTATGGCTGAGGTGTACCAACCCAACCCGACCCAACCCAACCCAACCCAACTCAATGCGATACAAATTTAGCCGAATAATGTGAATTTTAAAGAAAGAGTGTGGGTGGGGAACCACAATGTAACTACTGCGATCAAATCAGGGTTTCTGAAAATTATAATTTAGCACAAGAATAGTTTAAGCGAGAACATGTTGGTGACAGGTTTCACCATATTATAAAGCACATCTTTGCTATTTCAGCAGGTCTACGAAGAATTTTGTAGCCACTTCAGTAAAGTGCATTTTGGACCCTAATCATTTGGGAAGAATGAATCCTTGTTGGGTTGGGCTGCGGAATAAGGTCTGTGAGTTTTGGGTTTGGGTGCCAATGAAGTATACAATTTCATCACCCCTGAGAATTTGATGATGCGGAAGCAAACATTTTGGATTCGCATCAACTATCCCAGAAAACCGTTGTCATTTATTGTCTTGGATGATTTTGGACTTTCCATAATATCATTACAACTACACGATTTTTTTTATAAAACTGTCTTATAAAGAGCGATAACATATTTTTGGCCTGTTCGAAAAAGTACGTAATGGTCCAACCCAACCCAACCCGACACTCGCCCAGGCAACTATCAGAAAATATTTTTCATAGATATGAATATTTCCCTGGTGGCTAGCGACAGAAATCAAGAAGGACATTTTTACCAATCTACGAGAAACATTTTTTAGTGGTTACCCGAGTGTTGAGTAAGATTGGGTTGGGTTTTGTTGGGTTAGCTACTGCTCTCATTATGATTATAAATTTTTAGCAACATACATTTTTTTTCTACAACCTGCAAAAAAATTAACGCTTACACTTTATTATTAGGTCAAACTATGATTCGCGTTATTACCTCAACATATCTCATATTGTTTTAGACAAAATACTGCGACCTTTAATTTGAATGATGCATTTGTGACAAATACACTGTGTGTATCACTTTCCCGAAATGTATTCGAAAGAGCGTTCGAATGAAATTACGTTCTCGCGCAGTTGACACAAAAATACTTTAATCCAAAAACCTGCAAGGTCTCACTGATTTATAAATATTTCTAAATCTCTGGCTATCGATGCAATTACGACGGATTAATAACGACGATGAACTAGTTCGTTATATCTACCAGTTTCATTAAAAATGGAGCTTGAAAAATATATGATTGCCATTAAAGAATTTTTATTATTTGTAATGCCATTCACGTCTGGTTAGACTTTTTGTTGCTATTGCAGAAAATTATTCAAAATTGTTCAATATAAAATTTGATTGGTAAACGTGTATGAAAATTTCTTTGTTAAAAACTAAGAAGAAAGAAATTGACAAATAGCGCATAATAATGTAACTCCAGTTAAAATTTTGTTCTTTTGTGTTCACTAAAAATGTTCAGAATTCTTCTGTCAAAATTTATTTGATGTTTGGAATTTGGCAAAAGTGCTCTCACAAAATACATTTTTTGGGGTACAATATGAGTAATATTAATGACTCGGTGTTAGGATACTAAAAAATAAGTACCCTGTAGATGAGGAGGTCTAATTTTGATAGACTGCAATTGAAAACCTTATCTGTATATGCTGGTTCTCAGGTAATCAACCTCGTATTTGAATTGACCCTGACAAGGCTATTCTGACGTTTTGACCAAACCACATCACATCTTCACGTAGATCTTTCCGGTCGAAGTTATCTAAGACATACCCGAGAACTTCGAAACAAACTTTTATCCTGCGTTAATTTAATTTAATTGGGTTGGGTTGGGTTGGGTTGGGTTGGGTTGGGTTGGGTTGGGTTGGGTTGGGTTGGGTTGGGTTGGGTTGGGTTGGGTTGGGTTGGGTTGGGTTGGGTTGGGTTGGGTTGGGTTGGGTTGGGTTGGGTTGGGTTGGGTTGGGTTGGGATGGGTTGGGTTGGGTTGGGTAGCTTGAGTTAATGCGGATTTTAATGGGAAACAAAAGAAGAAGAATTTAAATTAAGGTTTAGTAATTTTGATCCATATCCTATCAACGATTTTCAACGTAATCCAAATCAATCCATTGATTTTTAATTTGATTTTCTGATTATGTGAATTTTATAGTAAAAAGGCGTACATTTTTTTAAAATAATTTACTAAAACAGCAACAGCTATAAAGTACGTATTTTTAGATTTGTCGTAAACCATGATCATAAATTACAGTAAAAAAGTGTCAATTGGTGTAGGTTACGTTTACATTGGTGATGTTTTTCGAAACGATGCCCGAACGGTGCAAGATACGACGAAATTGCACGTAAATACAATTGTAGAGAATTGAATTCCTCAAAATAAAGCCGCTAGGGCATGTATCCATTTTTTTAGTTTAGAAACGGGACGAGTTCAAATTCGATACTCCGCGTTTCGCAAAAACGTTTGCCAGCTCCTGCTGCAAAACCGTCATAAATGTATGCGTTCGCTTCGATTCCGTTAGCAAATTTAAATGGCGCGTGGAATATCGACGAATACGGTCAAAAGACCATATAACGTCATAAAACGTGATGATAATAGATGACATGTAGTTCAAATTAATTAGAAATTCGAATTGTTAAGTAATTGTAACATATTAACCGATGATTAAACTTGGTTCAAAAATACTTAAATTAATTGCAGCTTCAAATTGTCAACTTATTCTGACACACTGAAAAGTAGCAATTTAGTCACCTAGTATGATATAAATAACATATAAAGTAAATAATTTAATTAACAAAAATCGCAATAAAAATATTCTTAAACGTAAATGAAATGGAGTACATAAACAAAAATGAAATAAAATGCCAGAAAAGAGAAAAAACACGAATCCATTTGGAACAGCGAAAGAAAATCACGAAAGTGATTTTCTTCCATTGCACCTTCCACCAACCCAACAGATACTTCTTTCGATGTCGCAATTTGGAACCAAGTACAGTAAAATGACGAGTTCAGTTAAAACTTTCAGAGGGACGTTGCGTTGTAAGAGATGATAAATACAGCTCGCTATTTAAACGACGATGCAGTTGAATCTGTTGCATTATACTCGTGCAATAACTTGGGTCGGGTATAATTCATATTTGTCTACTTTTGTAAAGTTGGATATTATTTTATTGTTATTAATGATAATCTAATAGCGGGTCATCTTATAAAAGAGCGAAATGGTATCGTCCAATGTTTTTCTCAGACTTTTTGAAATAATGTTCATGCATCCTTTGGAGCATGATTTTACCAGCACCACGTTAATGATATATTTACCCAGTTCTCTTCGAATCACATGTGCATCTGTTACACGTACGTTCCGTCCATTACTACTTAAAACAATAATATTTTGATCGAAAATAATTTGAACCGTATCAACACAAACCGAGGTTACGGGAACCGAAAAAGTGCATAGACATGTTATTACTCCGAGCTATCGGAGCTTCGAGAATTTATCGAAAACAAACTCCGGAGAACGCGAACGCGCCGCAGAAATTGGTTCATGCCGTATGCAGGTATTTGTGCAATAAAATTATTTTTCGGACGGCGTTCTGCAAGCACGTTTCATTTCTCGGAATTTCCGAACAACTCGGCGTAAATATTAGATTGAACTTCGACTACGTAAACACATATCGCGAACCGCAAACATAATATAAATATCGATACGGGGGGGGTTTCGCCGGCCATTTCGCGGATTCGAGACGGCGCGATCGCAACAATTTACGAAAAACAAATAGGTTTTACGTTCTTACGCCGTTCGTTGTCGGGGCGGATTTAACGAAAAACTTCGCGAGCGTCGTCGGCCCAGTCGAGGAAGAAGATACAATTCGTGTTTACGCAGAGGTTTAACACTACCTTTTGTAGAGTCTCGCGAGGTTTTTTGCTTCGACGTTGGTATGGATTGACTCACCTGAAAACAAAGAAATATCAATTAATATTAATCTTATTCAGTAACAGTAATGCAAAACAAAATCATGATAATTTATTTTCTATATACATGAATATTATCATAAAATTAATAAATAAATATCAAAATGAAACTCAGTTCAGTTTTTCTAAAACGCAATTATTGTTCCAACTGAAATTTTAATTAAACAATGCCTTTTAATATTCACCTCGGCGAAAAAAGTATCCTGCGTCCAAACAAGTTGAAAACGCTGAAATTTTTTTTTTTGCTTTATAAAAAAAAAACACGCAAACCGCAAGCACTCGTTCGTCTTTTGTTAAGCTCTGTTGTAATTATCAGACAGGGCAGTGCTTTCAGGTTGGCGCACGTTCCCACTGTGCTGTCCCACAACTAACCAGTGCGTGTTCTTTTATTGCACCACCCTTGACGTTATTGGGGATATTTGTGGGTATATGCGACTGCAGTGTTTTCATTTCGTTCCGTCAACTTGAACTGCACGACGGAACTTTCCTCGCAGTTTCGGTTGCGTCACTCTTAATATTGTATAACGGATACACTGCGCGAAATAATATAGGGTTTAGTTATTTCGCTGTCTGTTACGCCTCTACAATGTAAATTTCGTAACTGCATCGCTCGGCGATATTATACGAATAAAGGGCGCCGAAATTACACAATAAAGGATGTAAAACATGTGTTTCGCAAGTTCACGTGTTTCTTACTGAAAATTCGTTGATAAAATTGCTAGAAAACGCATTTTCTTTTGCAATCAGCAAACGATTTCTAAACAACAATTTAATTAATTACTTTATACTTATTTATTATTTTTTAACATTTACTGATTTATTTATTTTTGTTTTTCTATAGAAAAACCACTCAAAGACCTGGCGCTAAATCAATAAATATAGCCACGTGACGAAGATTTCAGCTCGGTGAAACGACTATAGTAAATAACGAACGTAATCCCATGCTGATGCATATTCATCTGTGAGAAATACTAATGCACCAATTTACATTTTGGCAAGAAAATTAGCAAATTATAACGGTATTAATGCGGCAATTGAGTATTAAGTGTCTGTATTTCTCGTGCATTTAATGTGTATTTTGTTGTTGTTATTGTTACGAGTCATAACAGTCGAATACATATTTGCTTGTTAATGTGAAATAATATTTGTAACATAATTCCACTAATAACCTAATATCGTGCAACTTGATATTCGTTGTAAGTACTTGCTATCCATTATCGTTAGTGCATCAGAATTACGCTATATTTATCAACGATCGTGTACCGTGCACGTTATTTTAATAAGATTAAAATGTTTAGAGTCACAAAAAAGTGTTTGCAAAATAAATATGAATTAAAGAGCGTAACAGAGCAGATGTAAGATATATAAGATAAGATAAGATAAATAAGAAATTGAGAAATTAAACAGAAGAAATTAAAAAGACGAAAGAAATCAAAAAGAATGAAAATTTGTAATAATTAAATAAGAAAGCAATGAAGACGGCCAAAGGAACCCAAAGCAACCAAAAATTGCAATACTGATAATATAAGCATAAGGAAAATTAAACAATGAAATTAATATCAATTGAAGACTATAATGAGAAGATTGGCAACAACAAAAAACTTTTAGAAAAATTCAAATAACAAAGGATGAGTGATTTCTTTATTTTGAATGATGCAGAAATACGTGGTCTGAACACAAATATCCAAGAGAAATACCTGGTCGACTATTGAACTTATATTAAGAGGAAAGAAAGAACCAAAGGTTTGTAGCTTTTGGTAGAGAGATCAAGTGTCTTGTACATATTAATTATAAAATAAAACTACAATGAAGCCAAATAAATTCTGTGGAACATTTTGATATTTTTTATGAAATTCAATAAAATGAAATTAATTGCGTCCGCAAGAAATAGAACTGTAAGAGGCGATGAATGCAGTTAAGCAGCTGAAAATAAGAAAACCAATAGGAATAGATAATGACATAAAACTATTAGGTATAAAGGAAGGATGTCATGAAGATAGATCTACGGAATTTGGAACATTGAACATTGAATACAAATTGTTGAAAAATCGTAGGTTTTGATACAATGCTATAAATATTTGCTAGCGATGAAAATGTAAAATCTACAACAATCATTAGGTATGTTCATAAGGATGAGTGTGATGTGCACAAAGTGTCTAACCTATATGTTAGCTTTCGAAGTTGTTACCGTAGCTTAAAGCGTAAATTCTGCCTTAACGGAAAAAGCTCTCAAAGCTTTATAAAGGAGCACTTTCATAAAATAAATGCAAATTAAGTGACTTACATATTACTAATTAAGGTTTCAGATGACTTAATTATAAAAGTTTGTAAATTTAGTAAAAATTCAAAGTCGGCAAATTTATAAACTTCTTAGATTTTAACATAATGTTACGTATAACTATATCAGATCTGCATGATTATTCGGTTGATCTAATTTCGACTGGCTTGGCGATGTACAGATTGGACGTTCGATGCTTAGATGCGACTTGGTATTGTAAAAGTTTTCTATACCTGTTTGATTTCTTGGATAAATTCAACAATTGAAGTTAGTAGCAGATATTGTTGTCGTCGTCGCAATATATCGTATATTTGTTATCGTTCGAAAGTGTATACAAAGTAATTATTGCCCACTCGCCACTTCAGGCGCCTTGCATTCTCGTACGATCTCTTGTTTGAAAATCTGTTTATCTGCTTATGTCTGACTGACTTGTATGGTGTACATTGGTGCTCTCATGCGTGATTGTTGAGTGCAATTTATTTTAACGATATAATTGACCAAATACAAACAACAAAATTCCCTCTTCCTACCTTTCATTATTGAAAAGTATGGTTCACGCCACTTTATTAAAACCCACACGTGATTTTAAATTGTCGTGTTTTTTTGTTTGTTGCTTTATCATTTGCCCCCCCCCCCCATGTATCTTTTTCCATTATGGCTAAATGTCTTCGTCATTAATTTTTCCTTCCTTTCGGTTGGGTTGGGTTGGTTTGCATGAAATTTCTCAACATACACGATTTAAAAAATATATATACGTCAAATTCTTTTTGCTTTTTATTGAAACGCGTTTAAGGGTGTATTGGCGAGACATCCATAGACGTAGGGTAGTTAAGTCTACTTCATTCGCATCTACTACCACAAGGGGAAATTCAACAATTCCTAACTTGCTTCTTATTATTAATAAATTCTATCAACGTCCCATCAATTTTATGCATATTTCGTACACCGTTTACATTCCCTAGCATATTATTCCAAATATTTTCGTTAGGTTATCATCACCCAAGTACTAATATCTTAGCTTCGTCTGTAAATTCACAAAAATGTTCAACTTGAATCATTCGACCCACGCCTTTATTTTAGCAAATAAAGCCCAAATTTTTCCTACCAGCCGACGTCGCAACACACAAGTTGTCGAAATTTTGCCGTTGCCTAATTAACAAACGAAACACGCAAACACCGCATATCTGCACACCGTTAATCGATAACGTTGCCAGTGGAACATTTTAATAACGAAATGTTTAGTTTCCTCTGATCTCTCGTATATTACATATATAATATTTGCATTTAATGTTTACGAACGCCAGTAATTGACTATTACTCTAATTTATGACGGTTGTAAATATTTGTGTATGGCAACGTTTATTTGGTTATTATAATTTTCGATAAATAATTGGATAATATAAATATGCAAAGAAGCATTATAACCGCGGCCGACGTGATTTCAGTGCTATTGTTGGACGTATTCAACCCTTGCGCGAGTTAGTTAAATTGGTGAACACGAAACGCGGTTCCGATTAAATTTTACTTTGAGATGATTGTATTGTGTTTCAAAAACTGGCTGGAGCTGGTGAAAACGTCGATCTGCTCGTGAAAGTCGCAAGAATTCAGTTTTAAGAATGCGCCAGCTGCCTTTGTGACATCGAAGTAGAAGTAATTTGGGATGTATGTATAACCGCAGGCGACGTCAAACTTGTCCCCCTGAAGCACGAACACAAAGAATATGTAACGCATAGTTTTCTAACGTTAATGTAATTTAATTGCATGACGTGAAATTCGATTGGTATGAATTCAAATTGAAATAATTATACATTAAATGTAAACACGAAAATAGGAGGTTTTGGTTAATATTTTCTGGATATTTCGGAGCACTTTACATCGTACGCACAAATAATAATTAGCTTCGGTGAATTTTCAAACGTTCCGATTACATACATATGCCCAAATAAACATATACGTGTCGACGGAAATAAGCTATATGCTACAAATCTAATGCAGTGTATAATTCAAAGTCAATTAATTCCAGCTCCTTGGCGCGCTTATAGTAAGAGAATAATGGCAGAAGAGAGATGGACAACACGCCCTCTAAATTAATAGAAAAAGCTCGACTTCGGCGCGTCATTTACGACGCAAAATTTAGGACCCAATTCTCACTTAAATTAACTGGGACGGACCCTTGATGGTCATTCAGGGAAAAGTAGCCTCCTTTTCCTTCTTCGTTGCTTCCACGACGTAAATACGTGGCTAATTCTTTTCCAAGACGTTTCCACTGAATTTTTTAACTAATTCGAGATTGCGTTTCAATTCTATATATGTTATCCTTACTCTGTTCCTGCCAACCTAAAGTCGTATATCAGTTCACCAATCGTAATACCAAGTTAATTACTAATGACACGAATCTAACGAACATTAGAACTATGGTCGTTAAAAAATTTCAATCGTAAATTGCACAGGACAATTTATGGAATGAATTCCTAGGCATCCTTCTCAATGAACATATGTCAAACGTTGGCAACCCTGCGAGTTCTGTAAGCTTTTCTGTTGCTCGAAAAAAATCTTTCAACGACTCCGTTTCACGGTAGCTTAGTCGCGGACAAATCAGCAGGAGCAATACTAATACCACTGCACCTTTTGTGATACACTGACGTAGTTACGCCACGCTCGCATTCCCCGATGTGAGTTTGAGCGACGAAATTTAATTGGAGATATCACAGCAAAAACGACACGCATTCATTGCAAAAATTTATCGATAGGTCCCATACGTAAGCGTTGAACAGACCACTTCATAAACGGACTCTGAAGCGGAATCCGAAATCGCAGCTTGTTAGGCAAATACGAATGCAGTGACCCGAATACGCGATGATTAATAATTAAACAAACGAGCATCGATTAAAGCGGCGTAACGGAGACTCGTTCAAATCCCCCCATTCGTTTCCATTAACGAACGCGATTCGAACAATTCAAATTCGCATCCATAACGCGGAAGATACATTAACGAGGCGCATTTGTCAGCCGCCACGTCAGATCTTAAAACACAATTTGAAAAAGTCTGCAAAGCGGCCGGAGCTGGATGGTGCGGCGACGAAACCGAATGAGTCTATTTGTCCTCGTCGATTCGCTCCGATGTATTCGGGAGTGAATGAATATTCAGTAATCCAGTGTGTTCTCTGAATTATACGAACCACGGAACTGCTGAAATCTATTGTTTCTGCATATTAATAACGCGATTTGCGCCACATATCGTCTGCAGACGGATAAGCAAAGGCCGAGTCCATTTCTGTCCAATCACCCAACTGGCGTAGTTGATTAAAACTAAATGATCAATATTTCAAAAAATTACAATTTTATACGTATCTTTCGAAATTGCTAGTCCGGGATGCGCCGTAACGTTAAGATAAGGGCGAGGTTAACAATGTCAAACTACAAGGTTTGTTAAATTTAAAACATTTGCATGCAAAATAACGCAGTAAAAATCGTAAGTCCTGATAGCTTTATTAAATTTTTCAGCTCGCGTCTGGCATTATGTGCTTTTTGCGTTATTTATTTTAAAGCTCCGACATTTTCACGAGGAACTTTCAATGTGTTATTTTCTTGCAGTGACTGACATGACATTAATTTTAAACACCCTCGCCGTAAACTCAATTTTAGAAGCAATGCAGGCGAGTTATTGCATTCTGTGTTCTTTATATGAGTTCGAAAAAAGTTAAAGTAAATTGCCACTTTTCGTTGCGTTGCAGCGATATTCGGCGGACGTGGTGATATGTTTTCGAAATTTTAAAAAGCATTTCGATGACTGTGCAATTAATTTAGTGGTTGGCGAAGTTATGTTTTCACCAACATTATTATTCTAACATTGGACGTTTTTTGAAACTTTTTAGTACTGAAAAAATAGATGATATTGAACCATTTGTAGGAATTTATTAGTATTTCGTTCTCCACAATAAGCACTAGTTGTTGACATTTTGTTAAATAATTCGAAATTCAAATAATAATTACATATTTTTAGATGTCATTAAATTTTTTCTAGTAGTCAGTTCTAATTATAAAGAACACGGCGTTCGATGAAATCAGGAGCCACTCAACAACATACGATAGATCACTTTCTCTGTATTAGTTTACTCATCTGAAAGACATTTTATTTCTTGTCTTTTGCCAGAATTTCAGTTTTCAGCGATTAGTGGAAATAATTAGTTTATATTTAGTTTATTCTCGATTCGAATATCTAGAGTTCGTGCTTTTAAAAGTACAGGAGAAACATAAGTCAAATAAGACGAGATATTTCAATAAAAAAATTTCGATTTAGGTCGTTTCCATAAAAGGGAACAATTAGGGCGTGAAGATAAAGATACCTTTCAATTATATATATACATATTTTGATACCTATAGGTGAAGTAGAGTGTACACATTAATCACTCATGACAGATAGCTTTGTTGTTAGGCTAGTTGTGGCCAGTAAAGTTTGCATGCACGAGAGTCGCTTGTCTAGGGCGTGTCTAGTGCTCGAGCGTAAATACCGATATGGGTTCGATACGAAGGCTACGAGAGGTACCGTAGAAGACTGTAATGGGAGAGCTTTCGAACTGAATGTGACAAAAATGTGCCAGTGAAAACAAATCACACGACGCAACAACTTGCCACGGTGTTGTGAGGTAGTCAAAAATAAACCTAAGAGGCGTTTAACGGGGGCATCCAGGAACACACCAATGAGATAAACAAAAACTTGTCTTGACAAAGCGAAACACGAAAATATGACAATAAAACAACCGATGGACTAAATCTCCAGAGACGTAACATGAAACGTCAGACGACCAAAAGATGTAGTATGATGATAGAAAAAAACCTCCAATACCTCAGATCACGAACGAAAATGTCAATGGCAATGGTTTCAGTCTGAAACAGACTGACAATTTCTAATCAACGTGCAAGAAAAAGTACGAAACGATAGAAATTTTTCAATAATGAGTATAATTGCATAATGGTATGCCACTTCCAGAAATGGGTGTACCCAGGCCTTATGTGACTCCAATAAGAGATGATTGCCAAAGGAATATCGATGGTTATCTTATTGGTTGTTTTTATTTTGGAACAAGTTATATTCTTGCCAGGCCTTGCGTCCGAACTCGATGCAAGACTTAACATTCATTGCACGAAATCAAGACGCTAATTTTTTTTCAGGCCCGCCCTGAAGAAGATTTTTGGGTTATTTTACTTCGAAAAGTTTACGATGACGTATAGGAAGGCCAAAATGAGGAGGAACGTCGATGTTGCTTTTGAAACAGTTAACTATTAATGTATTACAAAACTATTAGATGGATTTCTGCCTACAAAATTAATAATTGCAATTTGTGCCAAATGGGGACATACAACATCGTGGCATGGCGAAATAACGGAAGAAGTCAAACAGCAGTTGTGAAAAATATACTGAGCACGGGGGCAAAAAAAACGTATGAAAAAATAGATAGAGACCACTATAACATATCTTAACATCAATGACAGAACCACCAGGAATCAGTAATTAAATCAATTCACATTAAATTCTGTTTAAATTAAATGCCAACCAATCAACGAAAACAAAAAATCAATCTAATGGCACAAAGGCGCAGAAAATGATTGAATGATATTAAGCTTTGCAATTGAACCAAATTTGGTCAAAAAAATTGCCTGATATTCTGTAGTACACTGAATTTTCTGTAAGCAATATTTTTATGTAAATCGTAAATAACTTTAGGAACGGACCTACAGTAAATGTGTTCATAATTTTACATCACCGTTTTTAATTTGTATTTTGGACAAATAGACGTAGTCTATGCAAAACGTAATATTTTCGTAAATTTTATTGTGCAAACTTTGTTAAAGCAAAGTGAATAAAAATAGCTGCGCACCATTTTGATGTCATACTCAGGGCAATTTTAAATAAATTTGGACATTGCATCTTAAAATATCTTGTCCAGTTTTGCTGCTGAGAGTAATAGATTTTTTGAGAATGTTCCTTTTTCATTTTCCTTGAAATTTGAGGTTACGTCCCGAATTTTGAATTAATTATTATTGCCTTAACTAGCTACTAATTATATTACATTAATAGTGGCGTCAACATATCATCTGCATAGAAATAACCTCCCTCAGCTCTGGAGTCTGACAGCACTGAAGTTTAGAAACTTTTTGTTTGAGGAGCATTTTTGGCTTCATATTATTAAAGCAGTTTCGAAATAATAAAAGTAATGATTACTAACATCATTTCGATTTCATGCAATCAAAACAGGAACTTTGAATGAAGAACGATTATAGCCAATAGAACATAAATCTCGCAAAGATGGTGTGCGCACATCGTAGAAGATGTGCGGGGAAGTAAAAAGGAATATAAATCAAACAAAATATATCACAAATACAAAAATTAAGAGTATCAATAAATATAACACTAAACATAAATCGTAGCAAATACTTTAAAACACAGTTCTGGAGTCATCGACTATACTGTAATCAAGAACATTTTGTGTGTTCTAGTTGCTTGCAAACGCAGCAAGACAAAGGCGGCATAAAAATCCGCAAACCTTAAACTTGCCGGAGTGCGCTAAAAATCTCCCAAGATAGATAACATTTAATAAAATCCGAAGTTTGAAACTTACATAATTGATTTTAATTTCACTTCGCGCTGCTTTCCTAAAATAAAATCCGAAAACGAGCAGTCGCTGATAAATTTAAAAATTATCAAGTGAACTTTCCGGCGTTTAATTAAAGTTGTTTCCGCGAAGGAATTTCGGCAAAAATCCTAATTGCACAATTACTTTGCAGATCACGCCCCGTTTTTCGCAAATAATTGATGAAATTAGTGCGTGCCTGCAACATCTTTCGGCGCTCGAGGAAATTGCAGTGCAATGGGACAAATTCCGCAGTGGAACGTTCGCGAAAAACGCGAACAGAGATCGTATTAGTTGAATTTTTGATCGCGGCGGTTGTCATATTTTACGACTCGTCGGAGTATTAACGGTTTGTATATTTCGTAGATAAACCAGGCCGGCTATGAATCGCGGCGAATTTTTTTTTTTTTTTGGGGCTCCGACATCATTATGATCGCGCGGGGCACATAAAATACCATATTTCTGAACGTATCGTTAATTCTGGAGATGAATCGTGTTTTAGCCATATTTCCACCGCTATTAATAAATTCACGTGTGGTGCGTTGATAACGCGAGGTGGAAAAGTAATCTGGTGGTTTATTTTGCCCGACGGGCCGGTTCTAAATCATCGCATGTGTGCTGTGGATTTTTGTCGTAATTCAGCAAGTTACCTGAAAAGTAAAATCTATGGACGATATAAATCTGATACAGTTGCAAATATTGTTGAATGCAATTATGTACTCATACGTACTTTACTTATTTAAAATTATTTTATACGATTACATGCTACTCTTACAAATATATTACATTGTAATCTTACAATCTTTACAATATTTGTAATGATTGTAAAAATAATCGAATATCACATTAATTCGTTTTCGTCCATCACCGTCCTATACGTGCACCACACATTAGCTATTATACATAGAACGCTTACGTATTCAACGCGCACATTTCGCTCGTTGTTGCGACAAAAGTACAATATCGTCCTTTCGACAATCGACGAGCTTACGTGGACAATACGCGGCAGGCGTACCTACAGGATTACCGTATTTGCACGCTGACATCGACGGTGCGAGGGCGCGCGTACATTTACAATTCCAAGTCCAATCTGGATTATCGGGTCTTGCCTCACAAACAAATGTCCAGCGGAACGCTGAAAAAATGTACCATATGTCACGCCGCGCCGCGCCGATCCAGTTGGAATCGCTAATGTTTTTGTCGGACACGCTCATGCCATCAAATAAGTATTTATCATCCGAAATGTGTTTTCAGTTTTACCCCTATCACGGCGCGCGACAAATTGATAATCGATAAACGCGACCGGGGGCGCGCTAAAAAGTCGAAATTAAATTATTTCGAATAATTGTGCAGTATTTTCGTTAGGAGCGAAATATGCGAGCGGGGAAATGAAACTGAAGTTGGAATAATGGGGCGGCGCGGCGCAGAAAAACGACGCGCTCAAAATATTTTAGTATTACTTAGGAGAAAAGTCTGAAGCAGAATATATGAAAGAGAATAAGAAAAAAGGAAGCAGGAAAGCGAATGTATTTAGAGTAACTGTGAAAAGAAGCACAACTGGATAGGTGGTTTGGAAATATTGTTATTAATAAAATGTCTATAATAAATTGACGGAAACTGTGATTTTGTAAAATGAAAATAACTTATACAATAAAAATTTATAAATTTAACAAAGCCTACGAACCTTAATTTTAACAAATCTAAACGACTACTAACTAAGTTGCCATCGTCAGTCGAAAGTTAAAGAAAGAAAAGTGTTAAACTTAGCATTTCCGGACTTATTATTTCTAGAAGATATTCTCTTCACTAGGACAACACTAAAGACGTCTGATCTACCTCATCTTTACCTTTCGCTTTGGCGGTTATCGAAGAGTTGATTTAAAGGTGAAAATGTAAAAAAATTATCTACGCTACAATTTGACCTAAATGCTTAACTAAGAATTGTGGAAAATTACTGGATGACGGTTATTTATGTTTAGTTGTTAAGTACTGTGTATGCACTATTTTGCTCATTTAGCATCTCCCCAATTCTTATTTTGCCTTATTTGTGAATCTCGCAATTATACCCCAAACTCTATTTTAGTTCAATTATGTTAGTTAATTTCTCAGAATAAATTTTGTGATTAACTATCATTTGTCTCCATTCATTTTGGAAAAATCTGTATATTGAAAGTTTTTAGGAGCATGAAATAAATATTTTCTTTAAGTTGATACCTTTTTAAGAATTCATTATAGTTCAGTATTTGACACCCGAGCATTTTCGAGATATGATTTTTGCTATTTTACGACCCTGTTGTGCTAAAATGAGCAGTTTCAAAGACTTCAAAAAGTCTTTGAAGGGGAAAGCTCATCCCAGGAAACGATTTTTCGTTGGTGTGTCGAGTTCGAAAGATGTGAATTTGAACTCGAACATTGAAGAAGGAAAACGTTTGATTGAAGAAGATCCGAGATCTATTTATACGATGACTTAAGAGCGGCGTTAAATGAAAAAGAACTGAAAATTGAATCCCAGGCACTGTAAAAATGGGGTATAAAAAACGGTGTGACAACGTAGGACTTTTTGTGACGTTTCTTGTAGATCAGCAATTGCCTATCCTTAATTAATTTCCAATTCATACGAATAATTTACTGGGTTATCCCTCACATTGTTGTTGATGTAGCCGCCTCCAGAAGACATAAAATATACCCCCGAATAGATTTTTGTTTCTTACGCTTAAATATTACGAAAAGAACAAAACTTTAAGGGATTATTACTTAATAAATAAATAGAATGTAGTTTTTAATAAATCAAAATTGAATCGATTAAAGAGCACATTTTCTTGGAACTATCAAAAAAATATTTTCTTTGTTATTTAATTTTACGTTAAATAAATATTTTTTTGTCGCATTGTTTAATTCTTTGGCGAATGTAACAATCTACTGGACCAAATTGTCGATGGAGAAAGTCGAAAAATATATTTTCGATGGAAAATCATTTCTTAAAAATATGTGGGACTAAAAATACTTCAAAGGATTGGACTTTGCGCATAAATAAAATAGTTTCCTGTCGTATCCTTTTAGGATTCTTGTATCTGAAATCGAGTGGCCCTCATATTTATATCACCCAATTGGTGCCCTTTATTTTACATTACAATCACATCTTTTTTGTTTGCTTAACAAACGAGTTGTTCAATTATTCATGGGCGGATTTTCATTGATCCTCCCTTGATTATCCTTCGCCAGTCGGTCCTGAAGCACTAACATTGAAATAATCGAAACGACAATCTTAATTTTGATCAATAAAAACTTTAATTGTGTCCCTGCAATATATTTCAATAATCGAATTCTTTTTAACTTTGTTAAATTTACGCCTACTCCTAAAACGAAATCTACTAGCAGCAGTGTTGGTCATCGATTTCTGATTTTACTACAATAATTCTCACTTAATAACATTTAATTAAATTAATTAACTGCTTTTGGTAATATAACTCAACTGTTTATTGGCATTTTCATGTTCTACATTTCATTCCTCTATACCCCCCTTCGCCATCGTCCCTTTTTCCTTCCGCCTCCTCCTGCCGCCTCTTTCTTTGGTTCTTTCTTCTTCCTGTTGTTCCAATACCCCTGGTGTCCTCCTTCTTCCCCATTATTTTGTCTAACATCTCTAGTCCCCGCCGGTCTTCTATCATATTCCTTCTCCAGCCTTGTCATATCTTCTTTTCTTCTTCATTCAGTTGCATTCTCCTACCCAATGATGCCATGCATCCCATAAAAATACATCTCCTGTAACTCTCTTCCATCCAATACTTGCTCGCTTTCTTTTCACTTCCGCACCTGAACCTTGCTAATGTTCTTTCTTCATCTACCGATCTCCACCCCCCTAAGTATTTTGGTATCCTCCACTGTACTTTTGTACTTTTGTATTTTGTATCATCAAAATATATTAAAAGAAATACGCAGCAGTACCTTATTTACTTGTTTCTTTTTATATAGTTTACGAACGATCATGTCTAATTCCATACATTGTTCTTAGCGATTAACTCTTTATTTATTCCTGATTATTCTAATCGCCTTTACACAAGTAACGAGTGATTGAGCAAATCCTTCCGAATCCTCTATACGTAATTAATATAAATCCCCATTCATCATTTGCGTTGATTAATAATTGCCTCATAATGTAACGTAACGTAGTTATATAATGGAAGTTCAACTCTAGTTAAATAATTTAGCGAATATGTAGCTACGCTAACATGTAAAATAATTTGCAATTAATACAAATAGGTGATAGTTACCCTTGTTAACTTATCTCAATTCTTGCCTTGCCTTCAGATTGATATATTCGTTTGTTTGTTCCTTTTAATTTTGTTGTTTCATGATTCTTCTAATATGTCTAATACTTCATATTTCTTTTAGTGATTAACTCCTCATTTCCTTATAAGTTTCCGTTTCCATCCTGACGACTGATTGGGCAAACTCAACCGAACACTCCACACGTAAATATCACAGAAACCGATCGATCCAGTTCCAAATGTGCGCAATCCGCCAAGGCGTGCGGGAAAATGCGGGAAATGACGGCGACAAAAATGACAATCCGTGAGTATTGCAGCGAACGATGAGCTCCGCGCGGGGGTGGCGGGCGGCGCAAGGAACATCTGCGAGGTCAGCCGAGGACCTTATCTGATAAAGCCGCGCCGGGCAACGACGTTAGCACTTCATTCCGCAGGGAACGTGAGCGGAATCCGAACGGGCACTTCGTTTCGAATTACTTAGAGCCGAAATATTGGACAAATATTTTCACATTAGGGCGAATATTAGGACTCCGATGGGACGAGGTTTCGACCGAGATGCCTTTTTATCTAAAATGTCGGCGAATTTGTGGCCGACGTGCGAGTCCTCGATCTATTTCTCTACGTTCTTGTGAGTAAACAGTCGGTCCTGAGAGGCTATGAAAATATAGTCGTAAATTTTAGGACAGTTATTAAATTCGTTCGTTTATGATTATTTGCAATTTTAAATTAAAACTAAATTTCATTTTTATAATGTACTTGATGTTAATAGTAATATTTGATAGATTTGCAAATAAAACGTGATACATGAACAAAAATAAATGAAATAATGCTCTAAATATTTAATTATTACATAAGCATATTATATGTAAAAATTATATCCGTATTTTGAATGTGTACAACATTTGTTTTAAGAAACAATATTTACATTCATTTAACATAATAACAAATATAATATTTGTATATAGCTGAAGGATATTGACTTGTAGAATTAATTGATCGAATGCCAGTATTCGTTTTAAATATTTTTTTTAGCAAAGTAAATGTTACGCCAATTACGAACAAGGTTGCATTGAAGTCAAATAAATATATTTCTACCGACGAAATGATTTGACCACAAAACAAATGTTATTAAATGTATACAACATTTTCCTGTATCAGCTTAATCGCCAGTTTTCACTAACAAATTCATAATAATGGGAAACGTGGCGCAGCAATTTTTGGACAATTTATATCCAGTTACGCACCCATACTGAATTAAATTAAACGCCGCTTTAATTACAACCGTAAAATATCCGGCGTTACATTTTCCTCTTTGATGTGTTATCGGCATTTCTCGTTATTTGCTGCATTGTGCGTTTTTGGTGTGCCCGTGTATCATTTTGATTTAATAACAAACAAACAAGTTTTTAATGATGGACGGTTTACATTGCGTTGCATGTTTTTCACGCAGATTAAAATATGTTTTTTTCATTTTTATGGCGCTGATTCAACGGCAATTAGCTGAATGCTACCACCCAGTATCGAAATGGATGAAAGCGTGCACTGCAACTCATTAAAATTTGTATGCGTCCCTACAATTCGCGCATACAGAAGAAATGTCATGAACTAATAAATATATGAATACAATGGCACAGCTTAATGATCTATTTGTTCAAAGGCTTCCGGTTAAACCGGAAATTGCATAAAATTATTTTTTTAAAATTAATCATCTTCCATATTACCGAATGAATGCCACGGTGAATCCCATCTTATACAAGGGGTTGCATTCGAGAAACGAAACCTTGTCCTTAGTTTCATTGAAATTACTTTGGAATTAGAGGGGTTGACACTACATCCGATAAATTTTCCATAGTTTTATAAATAACGTGCCATCGAACGGGAAACTTTTAACGACGATTTTTGAGCATAACGAGCACATTTGATTACAGGAACATGAAAGAGAAAATAACAAAACCGTCGTTGATGCAAAGGTATGCAATAAGCAACGGGGATATCTGCTTTGTGCACAGGCCGGAAATTACGAAGAAAATCTCCATCTCTCGTTCATCAAGTGAAGGAACTGCACCAAACAAACAACTCCATTCAATTTGCGAAACGTCTACGCCCAGAAATTCATAATGCGGTATTTTTCTTTATTCGCGACAACAACAAACGCCGGTTCACTTGATATGCAAAGGAAGCTTCCAATCAGGGCACTATTACGTGCCATTCAATCCCTTAAGAGGAAGGTATCGCGAAATTCAGGCAATCCGACACGCATCGTGAACTGCATATGTAATAAATGAAGCAGATCCTGTATTTACTCAAATTCATGCACGTTATTACCAGTCGCCTGTAACTTACGTTCGAAATAAATAGTTAAAAGACTTTGGTGAATATAAGCTATTATTTGCGTGTGCTTAATAGAAAACTAATGGTGAAATTTTATTTAACGTACTCACAATGGTAAAATTAATAATTACTTAAGTACTTAAAAATTATCGATAATTTAATCATCTTGTATATTTATTAAAATTTATAAAATTTCCAAAACTTTTGTTGCATACGTTATTTCTTCATATTGAGTGGTAAGTTGGAATTATGGACCAATTTTTAATAAATTATATTTTTTGGCGTCAATCTGGCTGATTCTTCATGTCGTGTCGTTGTTTATTGAATGTTTGTGACTTCGTTCCAGTTAGTTTTAAAATCTGTCTACTGCTTGATGATTAATTGTGATACCATCAAAAGCTCCAAGTAATTATTTAAAAACAAAAACATGTGGTTACATACAAATATACAACACTTAATTGAATATTAAGTGTTATGAGCGATAAGGATATTTTATCGCTCGAAGACATTATTATCTCTGATCGGTAAATCCCTAATGCTTGTGATGTATATATCGTTTTATATGTACGATTTGTTAGACTTGGTACCCATTATTTATAATTTATGATGTACATTTTTGATAAATGACGTGGGCGTTGTAACGGTGTAGCTAACTAAATACAAGGCTGAATATATTTTACTTACTATTTAGGACGGTGATATTTACCCTTCGTTAGGCCTAGCAACCAGTAAATATAACCAATGTGTGAACAAACATAAAATAAGCAAAACAGGTCGATCGTACAAAACTCTATTTTAATAGAAAAATTGTGAGTACTTCCGGTGACTATTCATTGTTTGCAAAAGAAAAAGTAACGTAAGCCACTCAATTTACTGAATTAATTATAGCAATTAGATTTATTAGTATATTCATAAAACTTAAATGATATTATTTTTACGAAATCAAAATTTAATTATCAATAAGTTGTGAAAATTCATGAACTAAAATTTGTGGATTAATAAATAAATTATAAAAAAATTATAAATGCAACAATAATTAAAGCCTGTCCTTTGCTTAAAACGACCAAACACATTATAAATAACGTTTTGAATAATAGAATTGAAAAGTATTAATGAAATAAACAAATTGCATAATAATCCCAAATATAGATTGTAAATAATTCCAATGTTTTGAGTAATACGATTAAGCGATATAACAAACAGCATTTCGAACAATAAATATGAACATGAATTATTAATAACTTAAATCAACTTATAACTAAACAACATTAGAAAGTTGAACTTTTCTGATTAGGACTTTGTGTTTATGAGTAAATAATTGTATGACTCTATCGAAAACCATATCTAGTTAGAAATCTAGATTGGATTGACTGCAAAACCAAGTACACACCCGATGAACACAAGTATTTTTAACGACGCTCGCGAAATGAAAACCGTTATTCCAACAGACGGTTGGCATAGCTATAGCCATTTAAGAGAATGTTCACACAATAATGAACGCTATCGGTTGAGACAGCAAGAATTATATCCATGTCATGGGTGTCCAGGTATGGACAGATTTAATTTTCAGTTGACATTTTTTTTTCACGTAGCAGCGGGAGTGGCATTACGGATACCTGTGTGCAGTAGACATCGCGAAATTGTTAAAATGGTACACATATTTAATTATATATACAACTAATAGCTTCGTACGTGAACATGAAAACATTTCTAGTTGATTTGTTATTTATTACTTCATCATAAGTTTAGTTTCAAGCAATTTGAAATATAGCTAACTACGTAGCCCTACACTCTAGAATTTCAGGAGGGTGGCTTCTTGATTATGAAAACTACCATAGATAAAGATTAGTATCCAATCCGCACAAGACAACTTGTGATTATGATTTTTTGTTCGATTTGATTTTATTATTTGAAATAAAATGATATTCTAGCGACGATAGCAGTCGGCATTTGATCGCTGTGTATGATTGCTGCAGAACCAGACGTTTCTGGTTTCCATAGACGAATGTTTGTGAAATTTGGATCGCATTTACTCGTTTGTGCTTGCCCTGTGAATTTAAGGTTTTATTGCACAATGTTTCGTTTTTAGTGAGTCGACTAATGTATGTTAAAAAGGCGATTCGAAATACTAATCTGAAAAAAATTAAACCAACTGTAAATCCTTTTTTTCATAAACTTTGTTACAATGAGACGACATCGTATAATAATTCTAGAAACTAGCTCCAGAATATCGCAAATGAAACGTACAACTTTCTGTGTACTATCGCAAGTAGAATATTTCCCTCAAGCTGAAAGATTTTTAAAAGCCGGAAGTGGAAGTCCCGAGACAAATGATCGATACGAACTTTCAGCGCTCGAATTGACGGAAATGTAATAAGCTCTGACCCGTCCGCCATCAGAAATCTATGATGTGTCGGGCGCATGCAAGCCTTGCCAAGTGTGGCGACGTCAAAGGACAAACACGAATGTGTGCTATCATAATAACTCTTTTGCGCTGTTTTGTTGTTTGGAAACGCAATTGGTTGAGAGGAGAATTGCGAATGTGTTTCTGTAACTTATTTCATAATGGACGGATTTGCTGCGTTCATTTACGACTAATTGCAAACATTTCGGACTTAAAAGATGAGATTTATTGGAATAAATTCTGAACGCAATCGAATACATACCGGGTGCAGATATGCAGATAAGGAACGCGAAGTAGGTGCATCAATAAGTTACGACGCAATTCACCAGGAGGTATAATACATCCTAAGATTTTCAATTTACAACGCACGTCTAGTAGAAGCCATACATTAAAGATTTTCTAAGGCCAGCGAGCATCGCGGCGAACGGAAGTAGAAAAGTTGCCACATGTAAGGCCGGCAATTCGGTGGGTGAATTATGCGAAATCGCACAAATGAAGTATTTATGTTTAATTTAATCTCCTAGCGTTTCATTTCGGGGCTTCGTTGGAGAAGCTGCCACAAAAACGAGATGCTTCTAGTTCAACTCGACTGAATCTAAATGCGAAAGTCATGTGATTAGTACTATTAATACAATTCAGACCCACAATATTGAAAAATATTTTAGTTTGAGTCAAAATGTAAGAGCATGGTAAGATAAAACGGGATAGCGTGTTAGAGATACGTTAAGACCAAAGTACCAATGGCTCATTATGAACGACAATTAAAAACCGGAAAATACGATCAAAAGAAAGATTATTTGAGATATTCATCAAAATCGGCGCAGGTTGAACGAAAGGTCAACGTTATAAATGAAACGTCAACAGCTTTATAAGAAAAATAACACAATTTATTTGATTGAAATTAGCAAAAGTAAAACAGAAGCCATACGTTAAACTGGTTAGTGTAATAAAACAAAACGTCAATTTGTGAAACACAGCACAGATTAAAAATTAGAGCCGCAATTCAGTTGTCAACGAAACAGCACGCGACAATTTTCCGCTCCATTAGGATTATTTGATATAGTGTATCAACTTTAAAAATTATTTACAGTCTATTTTGTTTGGACCAGTGTTTCAAGTGACCAAATCGAAGTGTTTGAAAATAGTAAACAATCATAGTAATTTAAAATAAAATATTAATATTGGATGAAACATGGCACATGGCTCTTTCATCGCGACCTTTTCGTAGAGTTGTTTGTTGTCGTAGTACTACCGGTCTCGGAACTTAATTTGCATAATCGCATATTTTATGGAAGCGATCAGGTCTGCCATGCTTTCACTGCAAATTGAGATTTCGACCTGCCGACTCGAAAGCTAAACGTTTGGCAAGGTTTAGTATGCACGTACTTGCCCGTAAGATGCGGTCTTAAACACATCAAAGATAGCGGGACTATCCAGTGGATGGTTGGCTTGTCATTGGTTTCCAGATGTGTATGGGTCTCACAAAGCTAATGGCTTTTGAAGTATGCCCAATACAACCGGTGCTTTAGAACGATTGGATTAATCGGGTCATGTTTGGTGAAGCACGACTTTAAACGGAAACGCAAAACTGTACAGAAAAACGACAGAGAAGCATTCAAGTTCACCACTGTATAAAAAAAAAATATTTTGAGACAAAGTAGCTGAACAAGATATTTTGCAGTTCCATTGTAGTGACACAATTTCAATTAATTACGTATATAAATTATGATCAACGTTAACTTGAATAAATTTAACATAATACGAGGGTAAAGTGAAAAATTTTCGGCTTGGCAGTGAAAGACTGTGTGGCATTCTGGAAGGTTTGCAAAGTACGTTTTCCAGCCACAAATTTCTTTAAATTAGGGAATAGCTGGAGTCAGAAGGAGCAACATTTGTTGAATAGGGTGATTGATCCAACAACTCGTACTACAAGTCTCTTAGTTTTCCCATTGCCAAAGCGCCTTTGTGGGCAGGTGCATAGTCCTGATGAAAGATGATTTTTTTCTTTTGCAATCCAGTCCTCTTCTTTCAATTTTTTTTCAGTCAATTGGTCCAGAAGACTTTCTGGCGTCTAGTAGGGGAACTGTGTCTCGTCAATAGAAACAAATTGGCGTGAAAAATCAGTTGGATTGGTTTTAACATTGTCCAAACATTGCTGAGAAACTTGTTTTAGAGTTTGATTTTGTTCAGCATTTAACAAATGCGGCACCAACTGCAAATGCAATGTAAAATCTCTTTCTTCAGATATGTCTATTGCCTCAGCAGATTTTTAGTCGTTCATTGTCTTATAACATATTGTGCACCTTCTCGATGTTTTCTTCTGTAGTTGCAGTTTTTGGTAGTCCTTCACGCGGATCATCTTCAATAGACGCCCATTTATTTACTGTTGAAAATGAAGGAAACTCCATTTGAATTTTCAGAGTCAAAATAAAGCTGCAGTCAACAGCGACACAAAAGAAGATCTTTGGCAAAGGAATGGGCTTTGCGGTCGTTAATGGACTGAAATAAAGTCGGTTTCAGACATCGGTCAAAGTTTGACGTGTGTGTCGGCGGTTTACGGAATTGGTGAAAGTTGCGAAAGTAACTATTTGGTGTTGCATAGAAACTCCACATCCACTGACAAATTACAAAAAATGTAATGTAAAAATGTAAAACACAAGCTTGTTACCTAGCATCCGGAATACGACTGCACCTTCAAGCTATCCATCCTGCCATGCAGCAAAAGCAATAGCATTAGCCTCATAAATTGGTCCTCAAGTTGACCTTAACGTTATCGAGCTTTTGTGGCATAAAATGAATCAATGCATGAGAAATTTATTTCATTTTGCAATTAATTCAGCATTTAACAAAAAAATGTCAAATGATGGTAGCGACTAAGCAACTGAGAATTAAATAACTTTTAAAAGGAATATCAAACGTTATATCTTTCTGAAAGGATAATCAGATAATTTTCATATTCTTTGGTACACGTCAGGTTACAAGTCTATTGTGTCAATGATTTCATCCAGCAATTACTTTAATCGCATTCAAATGTGTACTAATAAGTATCATCAATGACAGTGTCATTACCTCAATTATTATTTTTTACCATCGTGAACTAAATTTAACTAGCAAATAAAATTTGGATTGGAGAATTGTAGCTATAATACTGAATTTGTGATTCGTGTCCTTTGGGATAATTGATATAATTGGACGTATATTTTGATGTAGACTTTGCTAAATAATGTTTTGTATTTTGATAATATTTATAATTATTATCGTCCTGGTCTTTTTAGATTTTAAATTTTTTAGAAGTATTGCCAAGGAGGAGAAAGAGGCGGGAAATAAGGTGAAGATAGGATACAGAAAAATGGCAATGAACGGGATAAACTACAGCTGGGCCCAAAAAGAAAAAGGTCTAACAATAGGAAAAGGTTAGAAATCAAGCTAGTCAAAAAACTAAAACAGAAAAATAAAAAATAACGGGTAAGAAAAAAGGAAACAGAATGGGAACAAGGACATTGAAAATGAGAATAAAATTCGAATAGGAATTGGGAACATAAGGAATATAAAAGGAAAAGAGGAAGAACTACTAGAAGAATTGATAAAACATAAAATAGAAATATTTTACTAGGATACATGAGGCACTCGAGATGTTATGAGCAATAGAAGAAATGTAGGTATAATAACAAACCCAGACAGAATAAAGAACGTAGGGAAGGAAAAATACATAGATGAAAGAATTATAACAATAGACATTGAAATTGAAAAAGAGAAATGGACATCTTAGTGGCATATGGGGTGAATCGAGATGCAAGTAAAGAAAAGAAAAATAACTTCTTCAGAAGTATGCAAAGTGACATAGATGAAGTACGTAAAAGCGTCATAATAACGGGAGATCTACATGGAAGAGTAGGAAACCAGAATAAAGGAAATGAAGAATACGTGGGGAGGGAAGGGGAAAAGACCTGAAACAATAGCGAGTAATAGAATAAATAACACAATTAAGATGGTTGGGACATATATGCCGAATGAAGACAGAAATGGTGGACAAAGAAATCCAGTGGAATAGAATCAAGACAATAATACAGGGCAGGAAGAAATGGAGACGAATATATAAAACTAAATAAGTGTAAGTAAAAAGTCATACACACACATGGGTCTAAAATGACTTATGAATAAATAAATAAATAAATCGCCCTAATTCTTGCATCATCTCTTTAACGTATTGCGTTGACATACGTTTTATTCATTGTTAGTTAATTCTCTTCTATTTATCGTCAAACATTTTCTTGTAGTATTCAATGTTTCAATTTACCACCGACGTTTGTCGTTTTCTACTCAATATTTGACTGTAATACAGGTTACTGTAATTAAATAAAATATTTTACTTTTACACTGAAAGTCTCAAAAATCAAGACTGAATGAAAAACATTATACGAATACTGAATAAAGCATTTAAATTAATTGATTAATTTTAACACACATAACAGCACCCAGCAAATATAATACCGTACGAACGATGCAACTGCACTTTAAAAACATATCAAATTTAACATAATTAATCACTTATGTAAACGATCCGTTTGTGCTGGCAGTGTACTTCGAAAGTATAAAACAAACGCCACGTACTTCGTACAGTCAATAATACTAATTAACTAAATGCGCGAACCGTGTATTGAATACGAATGTAATGTATAATAATAACACTCGTGATAGTTTTGTGACGTACTTATCCCATTATTTTGACCAACCCGTTCGGCTAAAAATACCCCATCCAACGTAATGGAATTTAATTGTTATTTGTGTTGCAACTCAAATCCATGCACTGCATGTTCAAAATATCCTGCATAAAATGTTGCACCAACTTTGTATTGTGTTGACGACACAATTCTAATCAAACATGTAATTCAGCAATCGAATATCAATATCCCGAACGCCAATTTATTCGCACTTATTTGACAACGACAACGACAACCAAACACGACGCGCTCGTACTCGTGCATTATCCTCATTTGTAAATCACCCGATTGTTTGCAGCCGTACAGCGGGTCGCTTAGGAATACGAAACCGAGGTAATAATCATCGGGAGCTTGCGCCCGCCGATAATGTAGGCAGTTCCTCCATTATTCGCTGACTTCGACGTAATAATGCGCGGGCTCATTATGCACGGGAGTCACGTAAACTGTCGGGATTAGTTCGATCGGAGGTATCTCAATATCCGCAAACTCCGAAAAATTAAAATTAGATCTCGTCCACGCAAAAACCCCCACGAATGCACAAATAGGATTTCGAAATTACAGAAAAAAATTAACATATAAATTCCTTCCACATCCGCGAAACGTGACTTGACGAACGTCGGGGGAGTGCTACGCCTGAACGGAACGAATGAAAAAGGTGCCAAAATGAAAGTGAAATAAATCTCTTGACGAAAAAATCTTTAATAAAATGTACTCCTAGGTAATAAATTACTCTCTCGGTGTTCATCCCTTTTCCCGACAATTATTAACACCTGTATTTTTTTTCTTTCTGCTTGGATCAACAGACATGGAGGTTAAGGAATCTTATTAACAGGAGCTATATTCTTTATTTTTTATACGAGCTCAAATTTTAAATACAACCATCACACAAAACTTTACATAGGTTTTGTTTATCGTTATAATATAATTTTTATACCATAACTTATTAAAATAAATATTTAAAAAATATTTAAAAAATCATTCTTTAAGTGCTTAGCTGCAGTTTCTTCTTAGGATTTTATTATTACACTTATTTTCATTTCAATTTAATATCATGGTGAACATAGAATTAGATGAATATCAAAGCTTCCACAAAAATTTAAATTTCGGCCACGATGCAAATTATTTCAGCCGCAGACGTAAAAAAGTTTTAAGTTTGAAATAACAACCGGTGCAAAAATAACAATTAATCTTCGCCGAGGCTGGCGAAGGCTTTGCAAACCAA
Organism: Geotrupes spiniger; assembly: GCA_959613385.1. Taxonomy (NCBI): domain Eukaryota; kingdom Metazoa; phylum Arthropoda; class Insecta; order Coleoptera; family Geotrupidae; genus Geotrupes; species Geotrupes spiniger. Next base: position 9,602,236 of record OY390735.1, on the reverse strand, counting down.
TACCTACATTTACAATTAAAACGTTTTCCACTGCCAAGGCGGGACGAACGTCGGGGAAGACACGTTAATTTCGCATTTGCAAGCACCTTGCCACGTTTTAGGCGCATTCTAGCTTCACGTTGCAACATAATATATTAGATTCATTATCACATTAGCTACGTTAACTAACCGGCTTCGTTGCAGCACATGTACGTATTCATACACGTTGTATCCATATCCGCACATTATTGATCCCGTAATTAATTACCTCGTGTCATGTCGTGTGCAAACACTGCCACTGTATGAATTTGCGCATAAAAATGAGTGAACTTCCACATATGCATTTTTTTGGAAGTACATTTCGGTGGGATATGAACTGAGAATTAATTACGTCTTGTATTTAATTTCTGAATTTGACTCGACGTAAGTGCAGGATTTATCGAAAGTCAATATCGTTCGTACACATATTTCCTTAATTATATAATTTTTTTTACTAATATGCATCAGTGGTAAAAAATATTTTCTGACGACATTTCAAATAAGTGATGGAATATTACATAGGTGTCTCTCGAAAGATGATGTTTCTCAATCTAAGGACAAATGTGGCACAATTACTAAAACCGAAAACTTGATACTTCTGATATTGTTGCTTATATTTAAAGTTGTCCTGTATATCAAAGCCAGAAAATATTTAAATCCTGGCTAACAATTACTAAGACGTAAAGAAAAATGTGAGATTGAAATGACTAAACTCAAGAAATTAAAGTATTTTGTATGACAAGTTGCATGCAAGCTTTGCGATTACTTAAATTTGAAAATACAAGGAGCTGATGATGAAAACGTCAAGGAGAAGTTCGAGGTCCAAGCACATCATGCAAAAAATATATTCACTAAAATTACAATTCCTACAATTTGAAAACATTCCTACTGAGAGGTAGGTTGTCTAATACGTTAATTTTTAAAGAATCTGTGCGTTCCTGACAAATACTAGACAACACTGGCTTTGCAGTTGTTAGTATAATCGTAACGCATAGTTCAGTTTGATGTTACTAGCAAGACAATAATTCACTTTTAAGTATTGCCTGAATTTGAATTTAATTCTAGAAATTCGAATAGGTGGCTCCACTTTCTGTGTTACGGATGGAGTTGGTCATGGGCATATGTGGAGAATGTTAAAATTTTATGACGTTAGATGTGTACATTACCGTCTCATAAATATTTGCAACACTATTGGTTGCGAGACAAGTCGTCTATCTACTGACACCATTGACGATTTTATATATTTTCTTTTCATTTTCAGTAATTTTATTCAAAATGTTGAAAATTTTCGTTGTTATAATTTCATATTTTTATAAAATGTTGACATTTTTGTCATTTTCGACTTTTATAACATTTTATAAAATTAATATTTGGGTGCAATTTAAACGTCATTTTATTTACATTTTGGACTAATATTTTCGCTTTTTTGTTGCATTTTGCGTAATTTTGTCGATTTTGATATCTGATATTTTCGACAATTTGTCAATTCGACAATTGTTAAATTTTGACATCAAAATAGTCTTTCTTTTAGAAAATATTTTAGAAAATAATTTTAGAAACTGAATCAAGCAGGGCTTTCGAATTTTCGATAATTTTGACACTTTCACGATACCTAATTAATATTTTTTGAATTTAAAACACAAGATTCAGTATTTTTGGCTTGTTTTAACTCTTTTGCACTAAATTTTTTCTTATATTTTGACAGTTAATTTGAATCAGAGTCAATTTTATTTTTCTCATTAGTTTTACAAATGATTACAATTCGCTTTGTTTATTTTGATTTATATACATCATTTAACATTTTGAAATTTTTTTTATTTGAAGTTAAAGTAGAAGTTGGGTTGGGTTGGTTGGGTTGGGTAGGGTTGGGTCGGGTTGGGTTGGGTTGGGTCGGGTTGGGTCGGGTCAGGTTGGGTTGGGTTGGGTTGGCTATTATATCTGTATCTGCACGAACATTGTTAGCCAATCTGACTTAATCACATTAAACTCCAAGTTTTATATTCATAAACAGCTCGAAGTCATTGTTGTAATCATATATGCGTTAAATTTACATACTTTGGCAGTCAATCTTAGTTTTAATTTAGCTCTTGTACAACTTCAATAAAGACAAAATTGTTAACTTGCTTCGGGCCATAAAGAAATATTTAATGCACAAGGGAATTAAAGTCTGATTATTTTGTTATGGATGGAAAATATCCAAAACACTTTTGTTTGCAAATGAATTCTATGGTATGGAAGCGTATAGCAATTTTGTTGTGATAATTTAACGCAACCCTTAGAATGCATAACCACAAAATTATACTTAAATTTACTTGAAATCTAAAGCTTTGTACCCCCACCCCCCACCACACAATTTTTTATTACAGCAACTTTGTAATTAGTGTGACCAAAGTAACAATGCGACTAAAAAGCAAAGCTAATCGACTGCTTATTGCTTGCACAAGATCTTGTTCATCATCAACGAGGTGTCGGCTGATAAAGTAAGAGGTCGGAAAAAACCGATCTAGTTAAGACATACATGACGACATCCAATTCTACACAACCATTAATTACAACTAGGTCAGCAACGTACGCAGAATAGTTCTACGAAAGAATTTTCAACAACGACAAACGGAAAGCTTGGGCCTACTGTCCACGTAGCCGCACGTTATACGCACGACACCGTCATTTTACGCTTGCTTGCATCTCGGGTAGAAAACGACGAAACTGTGTCCACGATGCGTCATCGTCGCATTTGCGTATCGTCATGCAGCTCGTGCGGCAGCCTGCCACTACAAAAGCGTATTGCCAGCCGTAAACATGGCTTTTTGTAAAAAATGGCGGCCAATTTTGTTGATCTAAGATGCAAATTACGCCTGTCGTCATTTGTAGTTTGCATGCATTCGTTAAATGACGCCTTAGTGGACAGTAGGCCTTAGAGTTGTTTCGCGAATTACATACAACTGTCGTGCGTATAACGTGCGGCTACGTGGACAGTAGGCCTAAAAGTTGCAAGTTTGATATCTGGTCACACATATCACTAATTACACCCTAAATTAATGCCAACTGTCCTGGGACTATAGAATTTTAATACTCTGCATTATTATTTACTTTATTAATTAATCATCATCACGATAATATGATCAGCACATCAAACATCGCGATAGACCATAATTTCATAAATAAAATAAAAACTTTTTGAAACGTAACACGAACAGTTGGCGCTCGCGTACAAAATTGTATTTTACCAAATATCAAACACACACAATGGCTAGTTTCAAAGAGGTATTAAGTTTCGTTCTGTTTCGTCGGCGACGGGAAAACAAAACGTCGACAAATTTTCAACAAACTAAAGAAATCCATCACAATCGGTAAAAATCGCCAAGTTCTGAAAGGTGAGCGGTTGCACAATGCGCGCGTTTTAGATCTCGATATTGAACTCGAGAAATTCAATTAAAACTTACCCGATTACATGCTGCAACTTCTAGCATTATCACCTTTTATGGACCAAATTAACATTGCAAGGAAGGGTCACACTCGATTACGATTGTTTGCTGCGACCCGAGATATATTTGCAATTAAAGAGCTGAGCAGACGCGACGAAATAGTTATATAACTAAATATAATAAGCGAAGAAAAATGTAAAGCTGATGTGGGCACGTTGTCTTTGTATGTACCACTGTGTTGATAATAAAGGTCGCTGTTCATTGTTATGGGATGGATCATCAACTGGTGCACACAATGTGTACATATATTTATTTAAAATACCTAATTAATTAATATTTTTTTACCAGCTGGTAATGAGTTTCCTAAGAATTAAAATATAGATATGTATGATTTAAATCTATGATCAAAACCAGATACCGAGGGCCTGGGAGAACATTTTCAATCAACATTCCCAAAAATCAAAAAAAAGGATGTCGAGCGTTTGCCGTTCCAGTTGAACAAATAAGAAGACGGGCAAAAAATTTTCGTCGCATAACACATTTCGATCTATTTTCCTACACAAGACGACTTATTTTAGCGCAAAACTTATAAAGTATCTGGATGATTTTCGTGAAGCCTGAAATTTATTACAACAATAAAACGAATCGATTTTTTTTAAATTTTACACTCGCGAAATTTATTTCCCGTCGAAGACGCAAATGACTACAAGGCTCCCTGCGCCAAATTTATATCGCGGCGGAGCTCGAATGCGTGCAAGTTACGCGATGTAGCGAAAATAGTTGCTACGTTTTGATTGACGCGATACATTTCTTTGGTCTTATGAATCTTTTGTTATGAAGTGCGCCGCCTCTGGATTGAGGCCACAAAGAAACCATTAAGGCATCGACTGGGGTTTTTGCTGGCTTGCGGTAAAATGTTTACAGCTTCCTGTCAGTTTTATATCGTGCGTTAACAATGAACATAAAAATACGGTGTTATTTCAGATACTTGCCCACGCTCTCGTAAATAACTTTTCGAAAAATATATCTACTATGTGTTACATAGAAACCGACACGTTCGGTGAAATATGATGGAAAGAATAGCGCACGCACTTCTGCACGTACATAAATATTTTAATTCCAAATGTATTAAAAAAATCAATTAATAATATACAGGTCAGAGAATAATAATTACTATTGTTACTATTAGTTTAAGTTTACTTGCCTAGTGGAGCTGACGAGTTGTTTGTTATATAAATAATAAATTTGTAAAAAAGAAGTAGAAATCTGCGATAGTAAAATGTAAAAATTTGTAGTGGTCCGTACTGAACTTTCTTACACTCAATTTTCCAAAGGAACTTTTCAAATAAAAATCAAAAAATTCAAAAATTAAAATATCGATATCTTTAACTTTTGTAAGAACATTTTTTTCGATAACAGGTACGTTTTCGAGATCTAGAGCAATGTGATAAGAGTGAACTAGCAGTTCCGGTTAAGACATTGCTTTCAAAATACGTTTAAATTTCATAGCTGTAGCTTTAATCGTTTGGGCGTAAGAGCACACATACACAGGCATACAGACGTAATAATATGAGAAAGTAATAAGTGAGCAACAAGAGCGAAAATTGATTAAGATTTCAAGACAGATTCGGAATCAACAACGACGCAGAAAGGACAAGACCACCGATTTGAAGTGTCAACGATTAGCAGACAACAATATCAACAAATTGAACAAAAAACGTTATTTAGCTATACATGCTATTCGTTGATTGCAAAATATTTCACAACGGCATTTTTGAGACAAAACGTACAAAATCACCTAATATTGGCGCTCAACGTGGGGCTTTCAACTTTGTACGACCTCATGGTACAATTTACAAAGCAATGTGAGTACATTTGAGGAACCTACGTTTATATCTTTTACGTAAACGATTCCAAATGAAGATCGTGCTCAAATTACAAAATTAACTATTACATAACTCGAGCAATATTTTCTTGCTAATTTGAAATATACAAAAATTATAATAATTTGTACTACAACATTGAATAAAATAATCCCCCAGCAAGGAAATTGCAAAGATGGCAAAAAATGATCGTGTGTACGGTTGGCAAAGGAACTTAGTACTCGATTCACGAAAGTTAAATTTGCTCTCAATACGCCAATGTTGTGCGCCGGTATCGTCCGGGGTTTATTAATTCGTATTTATTTACAGTCAGCGTTGGCCACCCTTTTAACCGTTGCCCATAACTTTTAAGCAAGAATTTGGATGATCCATGCACATCGTCGTTAATATCTAGGAAAAGGGAAAACTTGCATCGTAAATTGATTAATGGAAAATAAAAAAGTTCTAAACATAAAAAAAACGAAATGCTGTCAAGGTCGGCCCATTGCTAGAAAATCGACGAAACATATTCTCAAATGATTGAAAGTATTTCGCAAAAATAAATTGGTGGCATTTTCTGTTACGTTTATTCGTTTTTGCAACATATATTTTTTCCTATCTTTCAAACGGATTCCACGGTGGACCCTGACTACACAAATGATCCATCGTTGACGACAAGCATCACACCACAGTCAAACACGCGACGAGATTGCATTTTCCATTCGTATTGTTACCAAATCACTTTCTTGTATTCACCCCCGATGCAACAATCCTTTTTACACAATTTTAAAGCCCTTAGTGTACAACGTATATTTTACTGTCATGCTAAAAGATTGGTGAAAAGTTCGCTGTGACTGAAAGATTGCACCGCTCTCACATTGGTGGAACTAGTGGTTAACACAAAGAAATCGCAGGGAGGCGACCTAGACGACTGGCTAACCATGACGACATTCCCCTACATGTATTTACAAAATGATATTTGTTGCAGCACTGCAGATCAATTTTAAACTTGTTGTTCTTTTGAACTTGTTCTTGAGCTTCTGATTGAGGTACTTGAACTTCTGAATAAACTTCTTGTTGATTTAGTTCACGAGTTCTGATAAACTACCTACATGAAAAAGCATTGCATTTTCTTAAATATGAAATTACTTCTCGCAGGGGATGTGGCTAGTATTGACCGGGTTGGCGATGGGAAGTTAGAAGTGGTGGCAGGATCGTTTTCATTGATCCTTTACTCTGTTGTTGTTATTCCCGAGGAAAGTTGCGCTTCGAAGGTACTTTCGCGAAAGGCGCCGAATTACTTTATAGAAATTACAAAACATACCAGTTGTAAAACGATCTAACTTGTCCTGGGTATCTTTAATCGACTCAAGTTGTTTACAGTTAACTTCGAAAACATGCCGTTACGAGTTAATTAACGTTAAGAAGTGCCCGTGAAATTTTAGATCCAAAAGGTCGACGAAATCATGTGCAACAAAGGGACCTGATGGTCATAAATGTTTCGGCTTGTGGTAGCCAGACGTACTGAGATGTCATACGATTGAAATTTCTTTGTTAACTTAAAATTAACAAAAAAAAAATAAACGACATTTGTGTGAGGCGAATTTATCGAATTAAAAATATATGTACATACATATGTAGACGGTACCAAACAACAAGGTAAAGAAAAATACACAGCGAGAAGGAAACAAACAATTGGCAAGACTTTGGAAAGGAGATGAGATAAGGGGCAAAATCGGAAAGGAATCTAGAATTTTTGAACGACTAAATATAGATATTTAACCCTAACTTCATTTTAAACTTCAATCTCTAAATACCATTGTTTTTTCGGGAATTGTTTTCGAATTAATTGATTTAAATTTGATATGATTTGGAAATAGATAACAAATAGATAACTTCAATCGAACTCGATGTTAGTTATTTGAAGCTCGTACCACTTGAGGTGCCCTAGACATCTGAGCAATTAACGTAAGAAGTGACGATGGCAATTGTAAAAATATCTCGAATATAGGACGCCCATGTCCATTAAACCTCAACCGAGTCAATAGGATTTGTTTGACTTGTTGCAATACAACCCAGCCCAACCCAATCGTGCAATTCCCATGTGAAATAAAATTTCATAAAAAATCATAATTTTAGATGAAAAAGCAATTGCGTAGATTGTTAAATATTCTTCGTTCTGATGACATTAAGTCAACGTATGAGACTGCACCTCGGTGGTTATGAGATGAAACAACCTTGGCGACGTGGCTTAAAATGCATATTTTTTTAACTTGTAATATAATTTCTAGTTTTCGTAGAAAATACATCGATGTTACACAAGTCAACCCAAACTAACCCAACGTAACCCAACCCAACCCGACCCAACTTCATTGTTTTATTTATATATTTTCGGTGCTTCGGTGTAAAAGTTAGAGTGGCAAATTCGCCACAAATATAACAAAATACATTTTGATCGTCCTCCTGTTTTATTTTATTTTGTATTTCAATTTTTCAACGAAAAACTTTATTCGCGAAATTTTAAAAGCTTCACGTAAAATAAATTATACAGTTAACACAACTGATTTTGACAGCGTAGGCGGCATAAAGTATTTTTTGTGCATTTCACATTTGATTCGAAACACAAACATTATATATAGATTAACTACAAAGTAAATATTTGTTTTGCGCTTAAAGCATATTTTAAACGAAAAAAAAATCATTAAATTCATTGGAAACTATTATAAAGGATCCTGTCTAATAAAATTATTTCATATTGTTTTTAGTAATTCTATTTTCCACCTACAATGTACCACTACTTGGTGACACTTAATACTTTCTAAAATTGTACATTTCTTAAGCTTTCCAGCATGTTCAAAATCTTATATCTTATTTTTCTTATTTCAAACATTTTAAAACGAAAAGTGTACTGATCGGTTTATAACCTCCACTGTAGTTAAACAAGTGATCATTTATAATGAATCTGTTTCGTCTTTGAAGAGGCTGTTTCTGTTTCTGTTTCTGTTTCTGTTTCGTAGAAAATCTTTCATTTTATTAAAACTTGGCTAACCAATGGACTTTTGATTTACTTGATAATCATTGTTAGCACGTCAGAGTTATTACTGTTGCAACAATATTAATTGTGGATTTTTGAATAGAAATAATATGTCACATAATTTATTGGACAAGCTGCTACAATATTTGTGTTCTAACACAACAGCCATCTTGAAAAAAATGTCTATCTCTTATAGTTCAGAAATGGCAAGCGTCCAAATGTGGTGCAGCGCGCTTATTCTTCACGCCATTTAGCGTAATTCTGACGTCACAAAACGTGATAATTAAAGATGAATCATAGTTATTTCTAATAATAAATATATAATAATAAAAATTAGTTCAAATTAATTGTAGTTTAAAATTAATTTGAACTAGTGAGTAATTTATATCTGATTTTAATTATTTATTGTTAGGGTCGAAATACATTTACAATTGATATGTAGCTAAAAATATCGCATTAATTTAATTTGGGTAGTTACATATTTCGTTGAAATTGTTATTTGACTTATCAAACAGATATAATTTCTTCAGTAGTACGTGTGCGGCACTCGAGTATTGCAACCGGAAGTATAATGTTCTATATATTTACAAGTTTACAACCTATCCCAACCCAACCCAACCCAGCTCAATCCAACCGAACCCATTGATAATAGTTGAATAATTATTCAAGCATATACCGATTAATAAAATATTTTCAATATATTACGTATTTCTGTAATGATTGATAAAATTCTGCTTCACATTTTACGACAATACATACAATTAGTAGTAAACTTCGTTTGCTTTTACTCTTTTTTTTAATCTTTAGTTTTCAAATGTTTATCTTTTTTTCAATTTATGCTATACATTTTCTCTAATGCAGTAACCCGACCCAACCCAACTCAACTGAACCCAACCCAACCCAACCCAGCGAAAATCACTATTGGTTTGATAAGTTCCAGTTTGATAAGACCACGTGGTGAAAAATCATCGACCTCATATTGATTGGACAAAAAACGTTGGCACAATGACACAATTTTACCAAGAGATTGAAGGCCGTGGGATCAATATCTGTGGAATCGGATGGATGTTTCAGCACTTCATAGTGCAAATTTCTCAATTTTCGTATCGCTAAGTCACTGTTGGTGGCTTTGTTCGTTGTTCTGATGGAAAATGATGTTATTCTTTTGCAACAATTATTATTTTGCCTTTTCTAAGATAGTCGATGAACAGAATTCTTTTGCATGTCAACGATCCGACGCCATGACCTTTTCCGCAGGTGTTCTCCTTCTTCGGAGCTAAAAAGCCATTGCATAGTTGGTTCGATTCTGGTGTGTAATAGTGACTCCATGTTTTATTATGACTGTGATCATGGACAGTTCAGCGTGATAATTTGCCTGTCGTCAGTGGTGGCGACATTTATGGGCTAGGTCACGAAATGTCACGAAATTATCTTCAAGTTCTAATCATTCGTGGAGTTAAATATAAAATATTGTAATAATTAAAAATCCATGGTGAAAAATCCACGTCGATCTGGAAAATGTTTTTTTTTTTGGTATCATACCGAGATATGAATCTTATTTTTTATAAACTATTTTAACTTGGTTGTTCTTGTGAAATACTACTAATTATTTTGACACAATTACAGATGATAGAACTTACAAACAGTAGTTTTTTATTCTAAAAATATTAATCGTTGCAAAAAGTAAACACAAACCGAATTACTCATTAACTCAGTTCAATAAAATCCTCTCTAAGAAACGTGTCCTTCAATTAAGGTGAGATTTTGCGTTGACATATCTGGAACAAAGACTTTGCGTATTGACTAATTGAAAAATCTAAAGGCCTTTAATTAAATGAAGCATGATATAAGTTATAAATGATAATTTTTATTCATCAAACCATAAAATTACTTTGTTGCTACCTATGAGTTCTGACATCACGTCAAACATAGTCATACTGTAAAATTTCTTATAATATATTTGCATAATAATATTTATCTATTAAACTTGGACGAAACTAGACATGCGAACCTGTTGTCCCAAAATTTGACACAATTAGTACGTTTGGGTTCGGTTGGGTTGGATTGGAATGGGCTAGGTTGGGTTGTATTATCTCCCATAGATTTATATTAAACCTGAGTAAAATATGGTATGACACTCATAAGAAACCAAGATATTATCTAAAAATGTAGATAATTCACGATATCTTTTTGTTGTGAAAAAATAAATTTAAAAATTGTCCCAAACGTGTTCGCCTCTATTCACCTGTTGTGCCATGTATTTATCTACAATCTTTTGGTATTATTTTAAGTGTACCAATAACTACCATATTCTACCATAGCAACAGAAATAAAAGCACAAAAAGGGGGAACGGTTCGTTTCCTTCCAGAAAAATACAAATTTGTTAAATGAAATATCCATCAAAATGGCACAGTTTATTTCATCGCCAATGACAAGTCACGGTTCTGGGTTATTCCTTATTATGTTCAGCATAATTTATTTCTATGGCAACTTTACGAGCTCATAAACGACCCATGATTTTCGCACAACATGATCAAATTAATTCACTTGGTATGCGTTGGTATTTAATTTGTGACCATAACAGGGTTGCTAAATGGCTTACTCAGGCACTTTTCCGCCTAGCAATGTCTTAACGTTTTCAAAAGATTTAGAGTGAGGATTTTATTAAAGGGCGCCACCAAAACTAATTTTATATGTTAACGAAATTGTGCGAAATAGTGCAATACCACAATACACAAAATCACATACACTTAATGATTTGTTTGTCGAATTTTCAAACTTGAAACCCATTAACGAATATGATTGTGCTTTTACAGTTATTCCCATGTTGTTAATAAATGTTTGTGTATTCCTATATGATATAATTGTCTTTTATTCATTACCAATATTAATTGTTATGGCTGATATTTGTACAATGCAAACGCGACATTCACATATGTAGATAACAGGGTTACGTATTCAGTAAACAAAACACATAAAAGGTATGTACACCTACAAACGACTATAATAGACGACAATGAGTTCAATTTTCATAATAAATTAATTGAGGGCATGCACGAATAACTTATATTAAAACAGTCGCGTTATTAAATGTCAACCACGTCAAAAGCGAATTAAATCCCATCGAGGGCGATCTTGGTTTAAACGAAAGAAAACGCAATTTTTATTTCGCTTCCACCCGAGCGAACTTCAGCTCCGGCGTGCTTATTTTGATTAAAATTTCTATACGGATTACGGGCGTCGTTCAACATGCGATATCTCAATTAAATATATTTCTCACAACTTCGCTGTGCGCCCGGGAAATTAATGGATAAAACGACATTTTTATGCGCCGGGCATTGCCACCTAATTAACTCGGAACCCGTGACATGGAATGTCGTGTCATTTCCCCACGGTTTTCCACAACGTGTGCATAAATCCAACAAGGAACACGTCGTACCCAGCTTTCAAGTAGATTTTTTTCTAAAACGAAATGTGACAAACGTGGAGCAATATAATGGAGTAAATATGACGGTTGCATGCGTATTTGTTTCACTTACGAGTGGTTTGCATGTGTGGTTAAATTTAATATTATATTATTCTGACATAAGTCAAATTCTGACTCATAAACTAACTGATTAGGTTTCGTGGCCGGTTCTCAACTTTATATTTAATTTTCATCTGGCATGCAAAGTTAATTAAAATAAGGTTCCAGTCATTTGTAAACCGAATACTTGATTTTCTAGCATACTAGCAACACCGTCTCGTCTTCTAGCATGATAACAACTTTTATTGATAATTTTAGAATTATTCCTAAATAGCAAGTTCTCGTCCGCGTCGTGGAGAAAATGAACTTATTAAACAATGAGTTATTCAATGCATAAACCGTTACATGACCTGCACCGCTCAACAAAATTCCATCGCAAAGTAACTTCGAACCCAACATTAAGTGAATTAAACTGAGAAACTTTGGGCCGAACTTGTTTCTGAGTACAGGCCACGGATGCACGGTTACAAACAAGTGCCCTTCGCGGCCGAATCTGCATTGTTATTATGCACTATGGGAAACGGCATAATTCCATTACCGATATTAAATCGAGGAACGAAGCTGGCTGGCGGACTATTTGCCCAAAATCAGTTTGAATTGCGCACGTAGTATGGTGCACTTTGCAAATCGCGCACAATTGAGGACGTCATTGTACGGGACGTCACATGAGCAATCGCTCGGAAAGTCCGTATGCAGTTCCGAATCAATCTACCGCTGCTTGTATGTACCAGTGAATGGAATTAGATTGTCGATTTTGATTTGCGGGTTCGGGTAAAATGGTTTGTTGTTGATACAAATTTGCCCTTTGTTAAATGAATAATAATATGCAGCCGCAGTATCTATTAATCTGTGTCCAGGGTGGTGTATTTTACGCAGCGAATATCAAGTCAATAATACTGCGTGAATGTTAATGTGTTATTTTTATGAAATCGTGAGTTTGCAGTAAATTGTGTAGTTGGCATTGATGTAAAGTTTCAACATTCTCGCACTAAAACCAAATCATCGAAGTATAAATCTATTAAATTCATGAACGTTATAATATATCTATAATTACAATTTTAATAGCAAATACTTCATAACACACTAGAGCAAACATTAGGAGCAATAAGTGTTGCAGCTTTCATTATTAAACGTATTAAAGTTATTAAGTAAGTAGTAATGCATTAATAAAAAGGTATTCAAGACGATTTAAAAGGATATAATGTATTAAAAAAATAAAATATGTTTAATTTGGGTTCTTTCGATTACTATAATTAAGGTTTCAGTTGATTTAAAATAGTTTAAATTCCTGGAGTTGGTATCATCGCTTGTGTTCAATACATAGAATGTTATCCTTAGATTGTAAAAAATAACACTGTATTAGAAGAAACCACGTGACTGACTGTGACCAATGGGTCCCGATGGTCCATTCAGTGAATTAAGGATAATAGAGGCAGTTGTTACGATGAGGTTCGTCGTTTGTTGTTTAAAACGAATCATTTAAAATTTTCATATTTTGTTCTTTTTAATGACGCAACTGCTACTAAATCCTACCAGTAGTTCCAAAATATAGTTCTTTTGTATAAAAAGCAGTGTTTGGCAGGAGTGTGGAATTAAATTTGTTAAATTGGTTAATCCTGTGTTATGCGACTTAATTCTGGAATTATTATGTAAGATAATCTACTGGTATCCACATTTGTATGATACTTGTTTGTTTTTTTGTCGTCGCTCTGAAAATCCTAAGGTTGTTATTTTTCTACGCTCCTGTCTTGGAATTTTAAATGCTATGGTTGTTTAAAATATTCCTCTACGACATCGTTGTTCTTCTTCATAATTTATTTTAGTATTCTGGGGGTTGATCGTTGTCGTAGTAAAGTTATTCTTCAAAATGGAAATTATGCTGTTGATTTTTGATCTAGTGGCACTACAATTCGCTTTGTTACATTAAATACCGTAAAAAAATTCAGAGAAGACCGTGATTTATAACCGAGTTACATTGCTAACTAGAAGTTGTCGAAATATATAAAATTAAAATTTTTTAAATAGTGACGTAAATTTAATTTGAAACTGAATTTACTCTTTCTTGTAGTGTCGTTGTTGACGGTGGATTTTTTCGTTGTTTATCTTTAAATATATATTTATTAATACGTTCGATTTTTCAATACTCTATGGTGGCAATTAATAGTTTCATTAAGCGAAAGTTTTATTAGTAGGGTTTATTTTTTACAATGGGTCTTATTGAAAGTTGTGTGACAAATTGGTCATTTCAAGGTACAGTACAACTAAAGTATATTATTATCTACGATGCATATTGACTATTAAATATAATAGGAATATGACACAATCTATATGAACAAAAGGGTTTGTCCACGGCATTTTAGTAAAGACAGTGTTATGCCTGGAAATTAGTAATTAGTAATTATTCGAAATAAAAAGGGAAAGTAATCCTTTGTATGCAACTGCCAGGATCAGAGTTATGAAACATTGCCCATTAAACCATTAGCAACTGGTGATACTTGTCGCAAACCATCTACTTCTCAAAGCAAGTGGGTTGGTTGGGTTGGGTTGGGTTGGGTTGGGTTGGGTTGGGTTGTAAGAAGTTTGCAAGAAATAATTGGTTTATACTGAATTCGACATTGCTTTTCAATAATATGCCTTGTTGTCATCAGCTATTCCGTTAATGTACTAACTATCAACATTAAGCTGCAAATTTGTAATTATTTAATATTTTATGCCTCCTGATAATAACAAATGTAAAGTCGCAGTTTTTAATCGTACAAATGGTAAAGCTTCTGTTCGATTCTGAAGTCTAATCCTAGCTCCAGTGGCATAGCCACTTTTTTTAATTGTTAACGTACGCAGGCGTAACTGTAATACTATCCGACTTGTTAGGTTTACTTAGTAAAATGTGCATTTCAAGGATCGCAAACCCCCACAATTTTTGACCTCTCAGATAATCGTAACTCAATGTTAACCAGTTTGTTGTTATGAGTTACATTTTCACAAGTTTCGCATTTTCTACTTGTTAGCAGTCTTTTACGTCCACAAAGTGAAAATTAGAATTAGTTTGTTTTTGTACTTTCTACTTTTCTACTACTATTATAATATTGAAATATTTTTCAATTTGATGTTTTTTTTTTCAAAATTTGGAGATTTCTTGTCAAATCATCAAGGTTGTAATAAGATTCAATGCAATTAGATTTAGACTGGTCGAGAGCGGGATTGTTTAAGAGTCTGCAATTTTCAAAAATTAGGCTAAACATGAAACATCAAACTTTGTCACTTATTGATTTTTAAGGAATACTTAATAAACCCAACACAATCATATAAATCATAAAAGGTTGATATTTTTCGCACTTGAATCGATTTCTTTTTTTGTAATTTTGAGATTTATTCAATTTTACATTTGCTTTTTTAATTTCGACGTTTCTTGCACATTTGACAATTTCGTATTTCCGTATTTTTTGTTAGATTAAATTAAATTCATTGGGGAATAGATATATTATTAAAATATATCGCCTCTTTATATTGAAGATGCAAGTTTTACTGCAATCTAATTTTCTCGCCACAGCGGCTAAAGACCAAGTTTCCTGAAAAGATTCTTTGCGAGGACAACTTTTCTCGATCTTGTCGTATTCCTCCAATATACCGCTCAGTTAAATACGTATCTATTTATGTAAATTAACAGGGCTGGTAGATGGTCCACCACTTCTTCTTATTCTTCCATGTTAATGTTTCTTTCACAATCACTGACATACATCAGCTTCAAGTGAACTTTTTCCATCTTCATTTAGAATTTTCAATTTTCTTCCATTCCAAATTGTGTTCTTCTTTTCTCCTCGGTATTCGATTTTCTTGTATTCTTTATTGAACAAATTAAAAGAGACCACCATTTTTGGGAACATTATATGATGGAAAAGTTAGTTTTATTTTATAAAGACTGTATACTCCCAGAAATTGCACGCGGCAGAATAAAAAGAGGACTTCGATGTATAGACCCTGAACAGATCATAGAGGCGCAACAAACACAAAGGCAAAAAAGTCTGTCTTTTTAAGAATTGTCAGAAATTTATTTGTAATAATGTTTAATTTGACATTGTAAATTTTCATCACTACATCTGACTTATCAAACAATTATTGCACATAGATTACGTTCATTACAACGCAAACATAATTCGCACCAATATATTTACGAAATTAAATTTTAATCACATTAATGTGTGGTACTTCCATTCTACACATTATTGAAAACAAATAGTTTCATAATTATATAACTTTTAATATATCGAGCAATTTCACATTTAATTAAAACCTGATTAATCAAACCCATCATAAAAATACAGCCGAACAGTCAGTGGATTTTGGGAATAAATTGCTAAATAACAATCATAATTATGTATATTCAATTGGATGTAAAATAAATTAAATATCGCGAAAATACAATAAATTTTATTTTGTGACACGAGATAATGTGATTTATTTATATGATGTCAAGCTATGAAGCCGATTGCATGTTAAATATATTTTAAAAAAATATTGCAATCGAGTCAGGTGCAAAATACCTATTACACAATGGGTAGTTATTTCGTGTGGTGAGCTAATTATTCGTTGCATAAAACACTTTCTTCCAGACGGTATTTTATTACAAGTCATAAAAACTTTCATGTCATTCATTAGTGAGCCATTCACCAAGAGCTCAATCAAAAAATAACATTTTGAAAAAATCTTCTAAAATTCTGCCTTTTATGGCTCGAAGTGTTATTCATGTCGGCCACGTCTCGTCTTAGAAAGCAGTCCATTTTGCTACTGGTGTTTTATAAATAGCTCACTTTTCACAATAAGGTGTTTCGGAAAATGTTCATCGAGCAATAAACATTAATATGACAAATGAGATTAAGTAAAGCTTAGTGCGGTGTCACGGCCGACATTGTAATTACTCCTGTATTCGACCACAATTTAATGCAATACGAACAACAGAAATTGAGAAATATTAATCTTCATAATTCATACATAAAATCGTAGTGCTATATTTAATGTAGACATCATTGTAATCGATTTATTTCATGTCATTTGTCATATCAATTAAACGAGCATCGCAATCAATAAAGCTTCGCCTTGAAGGTTAGACTGAAAGATCGAATTTCGTGTACTTCAATACTTAACAAATGACGAAAATAAATCTGTATCTTCCCGCGCTCCGTTCGGGCGTATAATTACTCCACGTAAGATGCCGAGCATAAATTTTAATGAGGCTTTGATATCGACCCGCATAAATCTCCGCGAATTCGCCGGCGACGACCCCTCCGGCAGTGTAACCGCCGTCAATGGCTGTTTGCTGTGTGTGTATGGTAACGTGATAACACATGAACTTTACTGCACACGCGGCGCAACTTCGAGCATTAATCACAATCACGAGCTTAACGATAATTAATATCGCTAATTAAGTGCAGCGGCTTAAATGTATCGAAATGTACTCATTAGGTCAGACGCAAAGTGCGCAACTATGTATCTGGCGTTAATGGGCCGATTCCTGACAACCACATTCGACAACATCAATGGGGTTGGTTGTCCTGATTAAAAACGCATCAGCGGGACACGTAAACGCATGCGCCGCCGTCGAAACATTACGTTTCGTACCAATTTGCGAAACATATATTATTCATCGTTGTAAATGCTCGGTGCAGGAAAACGTTCTCGTGCACGTTATTTCCGATAGATGCTCGCATTGAGTGAATTATTCAAATTTATGTACTTTGATATATAAATCGAATTGGTTATCAAGAAATAATATTTTACGGAAATGTTATGAAATGATTTTCCCTTTGTGCATCACGCCGACTCGAAGAAGCTTAATAGGTCAAAACGAAATAAAAGGGAGTTCTTTAGTTTGCGTCCATTGGCGACTTACTGTCGTTAGAAACTTGTCAAGTGTTTACAGTGAACGATAAAAGGAAATGGCCTAATTATGTCGTAAACGTCAGGCATTTAGAGCGCATTCATCAATCATATGTGACACATTTATTGTATTCAAGACTAAAACGGCAATGAAATAAGTGAAGTTTTTCTACTTTAGGAAGCAGCCAGCGAAAAAATGAAAGTCATAAATCAGTGATGACTACCAGTGTCATAACAAAATTAATAAATAATAGATTTTCTTGCTAACACCGTACAACGGACAACGTTTTAAAAAAGTACGGGATTGTATTTTATGATCATTGACAATGTTTGATTACCATTATGAGTGGGGTTGAACTACATGTGTACGATTTTTATATACGTCATTAATGGTCATGTATTGCAAAAGAATTACTGATTTTAAAATCGACTACGTAATCGGCACACCGATGGATGCAAACAAAGGTGTGAGGCATGGGATTGCATGTCTATGATTTGGAAAAATGCTCATATGCGAAGTTAGATTGACTTCTGCATTGTACTGGTATATTGTCAAGAGATTTTTCCGGTTGTAAATAATGCACAGAGTAAAATATGATATGTGACTTGCGGTCGCAGTATTTTCTTCTTTTCTAACATATTACGTACACACACCGAAATGTACCAAATAAGTTCGGGTGCCTATTGACATATCGCCCACAATAACATTTAGATTTAATTATACGCTTAGGATGTCTATAACCGTGATATTTTGACGAATAAACTTAAACGATGTTCGTCCGATAATAGATAGTCAAAGTTAACGAAAAACATCTGCTCCTCGAAATAAATCAACGAAAACTGGGTCACCGTTTATTTCACGAGATCGACACGAATTGTTAACCGCCATTCACAAAAGGTTTTTGCGGCGCATTATTCTCGTTAATGTCACTCTGACATTTTACCGCCACAACTAATGTACCGAATGAAAATAGATTAACATATAGACAGACTTGAGCCGGATGCACGTGGTGCATTTTAAAACTGATAAATTGGCGCCGTCAAAATCGACGCCGCCGCATAACATAATGGTAAAATTTTTACCTTCGTCTGCCGTACGATGAGCAATGGGTCACACACGTACCTGAAAGTAATAAAAAAACAAATTATCGAACAAATCCAATCTGCGAGGCGCGGCGAAGGATCCGCAATTCCTCGCTCTCATTAGGGAACTACGGGCGAAAATTAACGAACGGCGGAGGTAAAATGCGGAAACATCGTTAAAAATAATACGACAAAAGGAAATCCTGAAATACTGTACGCGAACAACAATATTTCAAATTTAAAACGTTCGGGAAGCTCGCTGCCCCATAAACGTAAATTTTAATTATCGCAGATTACGGCCTGATATGCCTTTTATTTTTCTTGCTTAATTGAAAATTCTTTCGATAAAGGAGCCATTTCAAAAGGTAATGTAAGTTTATTGGTGGACAAGAAGAAATTAAGCACCTACAGCATAAAATAAATACGTGCGACATAATATTCGTTTGATGTTGACGGTTGGTTTTTCCTTGCTTGTAGAATCGTCATTTGCATGCAATTGCAATGGTTGGAATCAATGGCAAACAAAAATGACAATTGACGACAGTAGCATTTAGAGTCATATGCGTTTTCACTTCAACCAAACAGACACAAAAACTACTGGCAGCGCGTATTGTCAATTTAAATATTTTTTTTGACAACCTCTGTCATCAACAGTAAATTGCATCGAATGGCAACGGTTTTCATTAAACTGACTACAATTTGCCAGATTCGTGTCGATTACGGGATTTTGGGACCACTCGAAACTGTCCGTGTGAAAAATTAAATTCAAAAGATTTGATTGCTGACTCATATAATCTTAAAAGGCACAACGCCGCTTGTGCATGACGTTTACAAATAAAAGCTAAAAAATTGTTACAGACGAAGGTCGGGCTGGGCCAAAAATTCATCAAAATTCTTTCAAGTTGCACTGATACAAACGAAAACAACACGAAAATAGAACTTTTGCTGTGATAATAGTTAACAACCAATTTATTCACACGCTATTTTAAAACTAGATTGATGGTGCACACAGCAGCTTATGTAGTCACTAACGGGTGCTTACGTAACGTTCACGTGATGGGCGTAGCAAGTAATGGGATCCTACAAAACCTTTGAAAATAAAACACAATTCAAAGCTAAAATTTTCCGGAACAAAGATATCATACACAAACATGTGATGTTAAAGGTAGCTGCATACAAGAAAAAGGTAAAACTTAATAGCTTGTTTTCGACGAAATACGAGTCGATAAAATCCCAAAATAGGTTACATCTTTGGCTTGAAGATGACGTGTTATAACTAGCGATATATCCATAACAGTGAACTAGAATAATGACGCTCTCCGCCTAAAACAAAACTGGATTTTACTAGTCAAAGGTCACACAAAAACCAGCGAACTTCCGTGTAAACGAAACAGAACGACCTGTTCGCGGTCTTGGATAGAAGCGAAGCTGATCCTATCTCAATACAACTAAGCGAGTCCACAGATCGATATTAAATTCATAAGAAATACGCAAAGGAGTTGCATAATCTGAAAAACTAAATCTGTTAGAGGAATATATGACACTTAAAATGAACGTGACATAATTTTCACAAACGACAAAGGGTTGCCCGTTTCCGACATTAGAAACGCACGTATTAATAATAATTGAATTTGATTGCTCCTTAAAACTGACATTTTTACTAATAAAATACTTTACACGTTTACATATTTAACTAAAATATGGGTGAAGACATTCATGTGGTAGATCATGATATGAGGTAAAGTTGAAAAATATTAACACATTTTGGAGTAACATCAAATTATGGACGTGTTCAAAATCATTTCAGGTATCTCGTTGGGAGTATTTTGAAATGTTGTAAAACCAAGTTGTAACTTATCAAATTAAATGAAAATGTACTGTTAAGATATAGAATTAAGTAATAAGATTCCTACGGGGGGGGGGGGTCCAATTGACAAATTAATTGAAGTTTAAAAAATGAAGGAACTGAAAAAGTTTTTAAAAAATCATAAACATCGTCAATGTCATGTGCATTGTTAAAATTGCAAATGGTGTGACAATGACAAAAGACAAATAAAATTGTCTAGAACGCAAAAAACATAAACATAACTCGTTATAGATTTTAACCCTTATGGCTAATTGAGTTGCAGTGGATTGGGTTGGGGCCGACCGGTTTGCATCTAAACATTCTTGTTTTTTGTATTTTTCACTTAGTTTTAAGCTTTCGCAGTTAATTCTGCTTAGCTCGAAAAAAAGCACGGTCGTATAAAGCGAGTTTAATGAGGGCTTTCGTTTAAAACTAGCTGGACGAAGAAAATCTGAATTAACTAAATTACGAGCCAAGTTTTGTACAACTGTGTTTGCATTGTCTTATAAAGCATAGCTAAGATTTTCCTTCGTACAACCTTGAGTTAGGTCTGATGTATTGGGGTGGAGCCAATGGGCTTACATCTAAAATATTATTGTTTATCATATTTGTTAAATTTCTAAATACTTGTAACATCTGTTCGTCAATTATAATGAAAACTTCATATGATCCAACTAGATATTATTATATAATAAATAAAATTACACAATCAGCTCAACAACGTCGTATGTGCTTTTCGGTCAACGTCTACAAGACTGCCCGAACTTTATTGATGCGATTTTGAAATTGCAGGTGGGTGTTAACGATATGCAGTATAAAATCACACAATTATTTGAATTACTCTAATAAATATTTTTTGAATTTAAAATTTAATTGACATCAGAAGAATTGTTATTTTCCCAGTATTTCCCCGTTGCCACGTTAATATCATATAATCAGGTACTTTATGTGGCCGCTACTATAAATCACTTATTGTTGTCATGTATATCATGTGTATGTCCATTGTGTGTAGCATCTTCCTTATATTTAACGAATTCTTTAATACAACCTTGTGCGTTTGATCCCCAGCAAAGTGTGTATTTATGAAATAGCAGCAATAGCTTCGCGTCGCTCACTACAATTTAAAGAAACGGACCACCGTAACCCTGACTGTGTAGTTAGGCTGCCTTTGATGTCTTTAAGTCGATATCTTACGAGTTGTTGACAATAATAACTAGTGACACATCAAAGGTAAAGAAGTATTTTGTAATATTCCTCATTCAAAATAAAATGTCTGGATGATGAAGTGTTTGCAAAACATTTTTAGTTGCCTTTTCATTTAAAATATAAGTTTAATAGTTATTAGGTAAATGGGTTAGCTTCAAATCTATGCAGAATTGCAGGCTTAACTTTTTGTTAGTAAGAATAGTATGATTTTTCTTAAGACTAATTATTCTACAACTTCAAGTATGAAACTGAATTGCTCTTATAGAAACAAAATTGTGTTTTGGTGGCCGCAAGCATATAACGCTCCCTAATACTGACCACGGTCATTCACTTCAAAAATCGTCCTTTATTGGACCATTTTAGGGACCAATACATCGCCGGAAACGTTCGAATTATTGCACTACTTCACGGAAGAATGGTGATAGAGCATACCGTGATCCTTGATGGATACTTAACCTCCCTCGGCAAACGTACGCCGTCAGTTAGCTCGTAATCCACGAGCGTTGCATAACAGTACAATCAGTCTACTCAGACAGCCCGACAAATTGTTTAAACTAACATCGTAAGTTTAAGTAAATTAGCGAAGACAAATAATAAATCGCGTATAACATTATATAAACAACGAACAAGTTAATTACAGTTGTAGGAGCGTGCTCGACTGCCCATTTCGACGATTGGAACGGATCCAAGGAAGCTACACTCCCTCGGAAAATTGTTGCATGCGGCGGGCGGCGACGCGAGCGCGGATATAAATTACCGCTTGTCATGCACACATTCGGCCGTTGTATCGCAAGTTCGAATGCGATTTTTAAGCGCGGGCACGTTGAATTTTGTTTGGAGAGCTGCGAATGAAAATATCACACGAACCGTAATCCGGCGCTAACCGCGTTAATCACGTAACGAGCGGCAAGCTGCGTTCGCAACGAAAATAGTATTAAACTGCTCGTTCCGGTTACATGCTCACTTTCCCATCGTTAAGCTTAATTAATAATGTGGATGCAACGCACACGCAAACTGCAGCCGAAACAATTATTACTTCGGGCGAAAATTTGCAAGCCAGCCACTTAATTGGCGAAAGTACCAGAAGGCGGCGAGGGGTAACGCGAAATATTTCACCGAAATCTGAAATTATTTGCAGGAAATAGAGAGGTTATGTATGTTGGGCGCTTCAGTGTCATTATGGAGATACCCTGAACTGGTATCAATAGTTCTATTAAATCAGTTAATAAACTTTGGTTTTAGTGAAAACAATTAATAGTAATATGAAATAAATTAAAATTAAATAAATTTGCATGGACATGTATTATTTGAGTCATTTGCAATCTGATGTAGCATAGTTTCATTTCACATTAATTATTACTTATTTACTGGTAGGTAGTTTGCAAACCCACTAGTGGTTATGAAGTTTGATTACAATCAAACTTCATAACAGCCAAATGATATTAGAAAACAAACTAATTATTGTTTTCCAATATTATTTCATCTTCGCGAAATATAAGTTCAATTGTATTTCCATTTCTATTAGCACATATTTGCATATTCGAGTAAAATCAAAACACTTTCTTTTTGTTAATTGTTTTTTTTTGCAAATACGATTCTTCGATATGGTTTTCTTTGGTCCGTAACGCTATTCTGTATTAGATTTGACAGTTGTGTCGAATTTTACAATAAAACATTCCGAATAATGACGCAATCAAACTAATTCTGCTAAATTCACTCAACACCAACGACCAACAAACATATGATTGCTTTATATAGTATTAATATTGAAATTGTAAAATGGCCAAACTCATCAAATAGTCAAAAGAAACTAAAATGTAAAATAAAAAAAAATTCAAAATCTGTCATCTGAAGAAAAAGGCCAAAATATCAAAATTGTAAAAGCGCTAAAATTGAAGATTTCAAAAAAAAAACACTGCTCAACTGATAATGGACGTCCACAAATTTGAATCGAATTTTATCAAGTTAACATTTAAAATGGCGTTCACAATTGGCGTTCAATTGTACGTACAAAAATACGTGTATAAAAAAACCATAGAATTATTCAAATGTTTGTATATATAATATATCCCAATTGAAAATATTAAAACGAAAACAGTAAATAGTTGACGAACTGTGCAGAATAACTAAAAACATTTTTTTTAATCATTGCCATCGTCTAGAACATCGTCTGCTTTTGCAACCCCCGACAAAAATTTAACTGTAGCATCACTGTACAAACATGTACAAACATGAACATATTTGTTATATAATTTGTGGCAAAATATTTACCAAAATGGATGCACGATTTAAAATTATTCTTCTCATGTCTTATGTCTAACTTTTTCGAAAAAATATTCATTAATAGTTGGAAATTTCAACTTGAGATACATAATTCTGGAACATCACTACTTTGGAACCGAACATAGAATCATTGACGAGGTACATAGTGCACTGAATCAAATCATCAACACGTTCGACAGCTATATGTATTGTTCTTATGCCAAACTACATAGTAATACTTCGATGCAAGAATAAGTTGGACATAACACATCACGGCGAAAGGCAAATAACTTGAGCGCAAATATGTATAACTAATATTAAGTTACCTTAGTTGCTAAGACTTGGCTGTAGGTTGTTAACCCCCGGTTTGCTTAGTAAGTGTACCTCCTAAGCGCAAAAGAGCTAATTGCGTTAGGGCATGTCATTAAGAAACCATGAGCTAAGTAAAAACATATATTACATTTGCAACATTTATTATCTTTTGTTAAATGATTAGCATTATCATCATTATCACGAAATGACATAAATATTATCATATCGTTAAAATTATTCCCAAGGTCTCCTTGTTCGCTGAAAGAATTGGTGTCGAGTATTTCTTGGGATTATTTCTTCTATTTCTGTCAATCTTACATTTCTGGCAATATTTCTAGTAGCGTTTCACGTCTTTTCTCCAACCCTTCCTCAATTTCGTCCTGCCATGTTTTCCTTGGTCGACTTCATCGTTTTCTCGTTGTTGGTCTAGCTACAAATATCACTCCTGCTATAATTTTCTACACCATGTTTTTTAACGACTTAAATGAGTTTTTCTATGATTTTGTTCAATGGTTTTGTGTCCAGTCTTTGCCGGAAACCTTCACATTTCTGCAGCCTATATCTTTTTCTTTGTATTTTGATGGTGAATCATGAGTTCGAACCGTGGGCCAGCGTTTTGTCTTAATATTTTTATCTGTTCTATCTAGGCTGATTTTTAATGTATGGTGTTATTAATGTCAGTTAGCTCAGAACGCTCTTAACTTCATTGTTTGTTTCAACAGTTTTTACGTTTCAATACCTCAAAATTTCATGGCCATTATTTTCACTGATTTTTTTTTAAAGTTCACTATTATCTTGCTGGAAATCCAATAAAATACTCGTATCTGTATGTAGCATCTGGATGAATACTGAAGGATGAATCAATCTGCAAGTGTTTTAGGTATTGTGCTCGACCACCTGTACATTTAGTTGTGACAAGTCATCGTTGGCAAGTTTTTTGCTTGAAACGTAGGCATATATCTACTGATCGCAGGAAATGCACTGGCTCGAGGCTTATGAGACCAACAAGAGAGGGAGAAAATAATTCCTCTTGTTTAAAAATCGAAAGAAAAAACGAAGCAAATGATAAAGGAAACAGCCATGGTACGAAATACTGCACACAATCTAGAGTAACACCTCATTAAGATATTGATGGTGGATGATCATCAAGTGCTACATATACTTGAAATGTGGCCACAGCTACAAAACAGGTACAGGTCAATGCAAACCGGAAGGGTGATTTTTGCAAGCTTTACATATTTTATAATAGTTGTAAGATTATGAGCAACATTTGAAAAACTGTTTAATGTACTAGGGCCGATGGCCCTTTTAGTAAAATGTTTATTGTATTTCGATGGCCAATGTCATTTCAGATGTTTCCAGCGAGCATGGCCTACCTAACAATGAGTGGAAAAAGGGAGATAAATAACTAAAAACTCATGCACAAAGCCAAAGTCGCAAATATTATGTAGCGAAGTAAAACTTTCATGTACCGAATTTGCAGATGTTTATATAAATGCAACAACAAAACATGACATCGTGTTAACACTGTGAAAATCTGAAATATACGTAGCCTTTGGGTAGTGGAGAGATCATTAGATTTAATAATGACGAGTTTTTAGATATTATGAGCTTATTGATCGCAATCTGATCTATTGTTATGGTGACCTGAAAGGGTTTGTTAAATGGAAAGCAATCGCACCGCGTCGACAATTTACGAAAAATTAGTTCGAGGAAAAACGATTTAACAATTAGGTTGTATCAGAACTTATATTGTCAAGTATTTCCCAGTTTTCTTATCTTCAACACCAGGTGTGATTCATATTAACCAGCTAATATTGTATTCTTTGCGGGAGTCCACAAAAAGGTTACCTTACCTCAATCTTAAATCGATATAAAGGACTCTCTATCGCAATTTCTAAAAAAAGAAGACATTAAGACGGACAAGTCAAGTCAAGAGTAGACGATTCTAGCATCAGTTTTTCTTTGAGATTCTTCGCGCCCTTTACCAATTTATTTCGATGGACTCCTACCTCCTTGTAGTGTTAAATTTGTAGGGGCTTTATAAAAAAATTGAACCTACTTTGTGCGGCAACACAAATTCAATCAAAATCAGGGCAATTATAATAAATCGTTTTAAAGGAATGCACTAGCACTAATAGTAGCTGATGCTACGGAAGCCCTCGTAGATGAACGGCATTCGAAATGTTAAGAGAGTTCTTGATTTTAAGTCTGGACACAACTCTCGTGCGGTTTAGCATTACAACTAGTGGTGGATCTAGGAACATTTGTGGCATCAGAATAAATACAAAGATGTAGAACAGAATGTCAGGAAATTTCATAGCATCAGACTAAGCAAGTGAAGAAAGGAAAGTGCGAATCCAACATGAGTCTTAGCAGTTGTCCTTTCACAAAAGACATGTTCAGATGTAGTCAGAGCAGTGATATCGTTGAATAATTACTTTAATATGATCCTTGAATGAGTACGTGGTCGCGTGCTCTTACTCGTCATAGAGCGCACTGTTCTAAAGATCATGCAGTCATTCATTTATTATATATATATATATATATGCAAAGGCCAACGGTTTAAAGTAATAATCACTTTTAGTTGCGTATTTCAATAGATGAGTTTGAGCCACGCAAAAGCTAAATCCCGTCCAGCTTATAAAACAATTCTATTTAAAACCTTGTTGGATACTGTGTTCAAGAAGTTGCACGATAATCCATTGTTTTGTATTATATTACTCTCAAAGAAGCAAGCCTTGGCAAATAGCGATAAACTTTAATAGTATAAATTGAATTTTGATTAAACTGCGACTACAAGTCAAAGCGTCGAAATTGAATTAGAACGAATGTTTCTTATTCGCAAAAACGCAAAAATAAACGCGCAGCTACATAAAATGAAACAATGTGAGTAATTATATTTCTTCCGAATAAACTATAAACGGAGACTGGCACGAACGATTTAATATTTTTCAATTACGTGCAGTGGAGAGCAAAAAAGCAGTTAACGAACGCGAAGCTGCAATTTTAGTTCTTTAAATGCTGTATTGTCCATCTTCGCAACCGTGAATTATGCCAGCTATCGTTGACACTTAATTAATACGTAGTGCACAATGTTTTACACCCCAATGTAAATATTTAATTTTACAACAAACAATATCTTTTAGAATTTGTTTGCCGGTTACGAGCGCCCAAAAAGTTTCCCTTAACTCTTAATTAAATTCTAAGTCGGGAAGCATAAACGGCCAATTTCAGTAATTAAACATAAAAATGTACCCGGTTACCCGAGCTACATTAATATTAATTCTGTCGGGACGGAAAATAAATTAATTTCGCTGGCAACCCCGCTCGCCAATACGCTATCCAATTACTCTGTTTACGATAACAAATTACGGAATCGGTAAAATTCCACGCCGCTGTGCGAAAAACGTGTCGCTGGGACACTAATCGAATTGTGAATTGTCTTTGTAGCCGCAACGCAATTTACCATTGAAATGCACAAAGCAATTTTTAATGAAAAACACGTTCCGCCGATCGTGAATTTAATGCGTAGCGTAGCGTCCGCGCTAATCCGTTTATTTAGCGTCTGCAATAAATGATAAAAACGGTGCACCGGACAGAAGTAAATAACTGCGCATACACGCCGACAACAAAGTAGTTCCACTTGTCACGCTTGATTAAATTTCCATTGGAACGTTTTCATTTTAATATCGCACGATTGTGCTCCATTGTAATGGAGGGCGGTTGGTCAGGTGCGTTGACGTTATTATTTGCCA
Organism: Geotrupes spiniger; assembly: GCA_959613385.1. NCBI lineage: Eukaryota > Metazoa > Arthropoda > Insecta > Coleoptera > Geotrupidae > Geotrupes > Geotrupes spiniger. The sequence goes on along the minus strand of OY390735.1, from coordinate 9,574,029 downwards.
AATCATATTTCGAATTTCAAAATTTGGACATTCAGCTCGCTATTGAATGTCAGTGTCAATGTATAGCTTAACACTACACACAAATACATATGGGGGTTAATATATTTATTGCTGATTACAAAAATAGGTATAGGAGCACATTAATTCTAACATTCAAATTCAAATTCAAAACCCAGAGCTAACGGTTAGTTTCAGTTCTCAAAATTGCTGTTTATCACTTTACCAATTTATATTATAAAACATCCTCGCAACCAACAACTAGTTTTCCTGGAAGTATTCCAAAATCTATTAAAAATTGCATGCTTTTTATTTTTATTTTCCAAGAGGCAACACTTTAATTGTATATTAATAGAGAAATATGGTGAATACACATACAAAATCTCCCGTCTCGGTGAATCCCAGTGACAATTTATTACGCTTGTGCGCATCTTAGTAATTTATGCCAAAGGACGTAGCTTGACGAATGCTAACTCTTACGCGTATAAAATGCGCATTCTTATAAAACGCTCCAGCAGATTATCTCCCCGGAACGACTTTCCTATCCGTGAAGACAAACATCGCCGCAATTTATTTAACTTCGAAAAATTCAGCTTTTCGTATCCGAACATCTGACGTGCAATTTTAGTATGTTGGGTAAGCCGTACAGAAATATCACTCACCATATATCTAGTCGGCCGCAAACCTTTGAGTGGTTGCCGAAGGTTACGACGGTTCACACACGCCACTCACTTCAACCCAAAAAATCGAATAAGAATCAAGCATCGAAAAGCATTTGTTCGATGTCGCTAAAGTACGGATGCAAAACAAACCTCGCAGAATGCACCATTTCAATAATTTGCTTTTATGGCCATTGCAGCGTTTCCATGTCACATTAAGGAATGCTTTGATCATGGCAGTAAGCACGGTTAATTGAATGTAATCCGTTCGTAACCTTATTAAAATATTTACGTTCATTTGCTCGGAGCGAGTTTGTGAGTTAATACATCAAACCGGAACTGGCGGTAATGAATTCACGAACAGCAAATATCATAGTCTTTAAATTCTTTATTCGTGATGTATTTGCCCACATATTTTTTGAAATATTAATTCATGTACGACAAGACCTAAATTATGATGCAAAAGTTGTTTGAGGTTGGATTTCGGAAATTGATGTCATATATACATATGCGCTGCTCAAAACACCTTTTCGGTTTTCAGCCTTTTATATTACTTGCAATGTCTTCATCTTCTCTGTATTCACTTCCAAAGAGGACAATAAGAACTGCATACTTGGATCGGCGAAAGAAGTGGTAATATTACAAGAAACACCTGCAGGAATAAGAAAGAGATACTGTGAAGAGTTGTAAATAGTATGAAATAGTAATTAAGTAATAACAGCAATTAAGACAGTTAGATATTTTTATCGTGGATGCCCCACCATTGTCTTCTCGATCATATCGTCCTAGCGATATCGATCCCTACAGTTTGTATCGCATCGTTTAGTTTGAATACTATTATCTTCGTCTTATGTGATCTTCGTTCCAGCATGCTGTACCAAGGAACTTGGTCAGCTTCTTCACCATATCTCTTTAGCGTGGCCACACATTCCACCAGCCTACTCAAGCTAACATCTATATAGTGCCATTCTGAAAAATTCATCCTGTTATGTGATGCTTACGTTGAACAATAACAACAGGACTCTTAAAATCTTCGACTCGTTGTGGTTCATTATGCTCTTTTACTGCACATAATGTACATACCTTTACACGGCAGGAAATAATAGAAAATGCATTGGAAATAGGAGGAAATGCATATTTAGAACGTATCCATATGAAGAAGATATTTTATACAAGAGAAATTTTGAAAATAATGGTATTAATAGGGATACAATTGTAACTATAAAAAACTTGCATAGAAAAATCGAAATAAGGTCATAACTTGCAACTAACACCCAACCCAACCCAGCCCAACCCAACCCAGCCCCACCCATCCCAGCCCAACCCATCCCATTATTGTTTATATGCTTTGACGATATTATCAAAGAGAGTGTCAGAACCAATAAATTTCAGAAACTTTTAAACATATGGGGTAGAACCTGTGTGTTCTCTGATGAAGGGGTAAGTACAGTAACTAGTACAATAACGCTACAACCGAGTAAATGATGCATATGTGTAACTGTATAATGAAAGAGCAAATGATATTGGCCGAAATTAAAAATATCAAGATTTCTTCATTCTTATATATGTCTGTGCAGGTACTAAAAGTGTTTGAGCTATACCATTAGAAATATCTTCATGTTTTATAAGGTAGAATCGTTGCAATTTTCTAATGTTGGGTTGGGTTGGGTTGGGTTGAAGCACTTTCGTTTGAATTAAAAAAAAACTTGTTTGGAAATCTTGATCTTTTTACAAATGGATTGTTCCACATTCTGCGCTGATGCTGAAACTATGAGCAGTGTACTTTTAAATTCTCTTCTAATTTTAAAAATTGTGCAATTTTTTTTATTTCTCAGACTTTATGAATCGTTACAAATTGTCTTGTGCACTTGCCGTTTCGATAGTCCACACAAGCACCCTGATTTTCTAAACCTGACGGTCGATGTGCTGCTTATTTCATGAATAAAGTAAGCCTTGTACAATTCTTCTTCTGTGATTATCTGGTTTCTTTGTCTTGTATCCTCCAATCTAACAATTAAAAATGGAACGGTATCTTCAATATTGTATATTATCATTATCATTAATTGCTTCTTCAATCATTTTCTATTCATTTTACTGTTTTCCCTCATTTGGTTGTTTGCTCATTTTTGTTTTCTTTGATTAGTTTCTCTGGCTCGGTCTATTTATTTCAATTTCTTTGTAATATTTTATCTTGGCGGTCCTTGTTGTCTTTTTCTGCACCCGTTCATTGACTTAGAACAATTTTGTTTTTCCTGTATTTTTTACGTGCTTAATTTTTTTATTGTTAGATTATTATTTTGTATCATTTAATGACATTTTCTCTTATCATCTGCATTATTCTTTTCCTCGTCTCCCGTTCTGAGTTTCTTTGCTTCGACGTCAGTGTTTGTAATTTGTTTTTTTAATGTTATGTGATGACAAGGAACTGCACCTTGCGCTGTAGGCGATATGAATAAATTCATATTCATAATGACATCCCGTAGACTTTGTCCCAGCAAGACAAACGTAAACAACTTATTCTAAATCTCCGGTTGTTACACAAATATTTTTTGGGACATGTCGACGATGCTAGTGAATTACAACAAATTTTTGTGACTTGTCGACGATGCTAGTGATTTACAACTTTTTGCGAAAATAATCTCCATAAACAGGAATAAGCAGGCAAATAAGGTTTGAAACACCACGATGATTAATTGAAATTAAAAAAAACTACTTAATAAATCAAGGGCGGCGTTACTGGGTAATTCAATCAGGTGTGTGTCCTAACTTGCCCACCTGGTTTTTAACAACCAGGTGCTTTACATAAAATAAATCACCTATCTCGACTTTACATTCGACATACCATTATCTAGAATTTAAACCAACAATCAGCAATCAGATGAAGTTGAAACAGAAATTATATTGAAAATATAAACGATATATAACGATTATTAGTTATGGAGAGTTATTCTCTCGCCAAAAACGTTTGGATGTAAAGTAAATTAATGTAAGTAAACATCAGGAAAAACAATTGATGGGCCGACTGGTAATGTATGAGGGTTTCCATTTTTGTTTTTGCATAACTAATATCAGTTTACACAAATCAATATTAATTCATTATTATTGGTGAAAATCTGGTGAATGTAAATATTTTTTGCGAATACATGCAAAGTGCTCAAATCGAGCCCTTCCATTTTTCCTTTTGTCGATTCGACCGATGTTGAACGCAAAACTTCGAAAATGCATAAGTTCCGAGGAGATTCATTACCTTTTGTGTCCGTTCGCGTTTGAAAACCGACGCCCGACAGCGATATTATATAGCGGCAAACGTTACATCTGCCGTTTCCGGTTAAAAACAACTTTTAAATCATCGTTTCGCGTTACCGCACGCCGCACAGGAACGAGGATTGAAGTGCACAGTGATCATTAAAACGCAGATAATTATAGACAGACCCGGCATTCGCGAAATATTACACTACGTTGATTTCGTCTGTGCGGCTGTAATTTAACGGTTTCATTGTGCATACCTATCGTTTTTTTTTTTTTTTAATTGCAATCCCACGTTCCAATCGCATACATGGCCTGTTGAATATTCAAAACGTGTGTATATTTGGAATAACGAAATTGCATTAGTGCTCGTATCGAAATGTGCAGCTTGATTTCGGGACCGATTCGAAATCCGATTTAAAAATCGATTTTTTTTCAAGTCAGTTCGATTCCATGAATTCAAAATGATATGAAAACTATACTTGTATTAAAAAGTACTAATAATTTGATTAAACGGGCTCTTAGATAGAAGAAAGAATTGCCCCTTGAGCCCTTTTAACAAATATTCCTCGCAAAACGATACAGCAGATGGATGAGCAAAACGAGTTCTATATAGAGGGGGTTGGCAGCTTAAACAGCACCACGAGCCTAATATACGAAGTTAAATCATCTGCAACGGGAAAATGTTGACCAATGCTCATCGTGAAAAACCACTTTCATGGCGCTGCTCAGCTGATTTATATGTAGTGCACGATCCAAAACATTTTATGACATCATCTAATAAATCAAAAGTACTGATCTTTGTCGATGTGATCACGGCGACAATTTACTAATATAATTACTCGTACCTGCATACTGTGATTACGTTTGCGACCCAGAAAAACCCATTCGAAAAAGCGAATTTTAATGCGGGGCCACAACACGAGGCCGCAATCGCAATTCGGACAATTCGAACGAATTTCTTGCAGCGAGTTTTTGGAACGCTGTACATTAGGCCGTAATTAATCGCCGCAATTATACTAAAACGAAATGTATAACTCTAATAAAAAGGGCAATGAAAAGTACTGTCGCGGCGGACGCTGCTTCCAAACGATGCTTACATTTAATCCCCGAGGCGCTTTTTTGCGTGTACTTTCCATGTCCAAAAAGTAATCTCCTTAATAATCAGAAATATTAAACTTCGCTCCAAGACGTAAATATACGACTCCGCCACTCCATGCATGAAAAATCCAATTATCCTGTGTTCTTTTTCGGCGTAGCCGGCCAAGAAACAAAAGATATAAATCGCTCCGGTTTTCAGTCGCTATCGCCGCTGAGAAACGGGCATCGTTCTGGGCCTTTTTCCGCCGTCGTTCCGGGGATTTATTTCCGATCTAATTCGTAATCGATTCTAATAATTTACAAGTTGCAAATTGGACAAGGTCTGTTGTCAAATTGTCAAATGTTAAAAAGAAAAACACATTAAAAATTTAAAAAAAATGCAATTAAATAAATTTGATACCATTTCATGGATTCTAAATTCATTTGTTAATGAATTACATTTTTGCATACCAATAAGTAAACAGTATTTACAAAGAAATAAATTTATGTTTTGAAGTTTTATAGTATGCAAGTTTCACTAAACCAAACTCAACCCAACCCAACTCGATCACATATGACATATGGAGACTCTTCGGCTGAGACAATAAGTTTTCAATCAAATCAAAAGCATCACCACTTTATGTATAAAATTAAGAAAATTTATGGTAGCCATATCCGTAATATTTTGCGTTTATTTAAAAAAGTAACTACACTGCTGGGACACGAAATTTGGGACACTTGAATTCTTTTAATTTTGTTGCCGATTTTATAAGAATAAGTATATTTTTGAATGATTCAATAATTATAATAACAATAAAATACATTTTCAAGCAAACTGTCTGGAAAATAATTAAATTGCTTTAAAACGTCTTCCGTAATTTCTGATGTCGTTTGGTGCAAATTATTTTCATTAAAAATGGATCTGAGCCATATACATTGCTGGAGATCTAGTACTATCAATATGGTTATTATACGATTTCACCAGACTAGCTGTTACAAGCGGAGGTCCTGATCAGGCCCCAATAACATCCAGAAGATACTATACATAACAGATTGCCTACAAGACCATGCTGTCCTATATGCAGAGTTTACAGGCGAAAGTTTCAGCTTTATGCAGGACAATGTTCGTCCGCACAAGGGTGGAATTTTTACAAAATATTTAAATAAAGTTCCTGTTCCTATATTAGCATGGCCAGGAAGAAGACCGGATATAAATCCTATAGAGCATATATGAGATGAACTAGGAAGATATATTCTATATAGAGAAAACGTTCCTGAAATCATTCCAGACCTACAAGCCCTTCAGAAGGAATGGCAACGCTTGCACCAAGATGTGATAGCTAACTTGAGACGAAGCATGCCACGACTGCTAGAAGCACTGACAGCAGCCGGGAGAATCAATACTCGTTACGTAAAATTAGAAAAGGAGGCCTTGTTGGTTGTTAAGTTCTTTGTTTTCTTGTTTAAACATAGTATACTATATTTTTCCTACAATTCATTAAATTTTTAAGAACATTTTTATTAAATACAGTTTATCAATTTCCTCCACCAAGATCACAGTAGGAAAACAAATTCAGAAAAAAAAACAAGTGTCCCAAATTTTGTATCCAGCAGTATACTTGTGAATATTAGCTTTTCAATAATTTTGGAAAAAACAGATTAGATTAGTCAATAGACATACTGTCTATAGCTTTTTTTGTAGATTGATATAATTATAGATTTTTTTTAATATCCTGGGGAAAACCCACTCATGTACCGTAAAGTTTATTATTTCAGTCAAAGGTTCAATAATAAAGTCAACCATTGACTTAATCACCCTCACATGCATCTCATCTGGTTCTGTACATTTAATGTTTCTCAATCACGAATAGTTTTGTCCGCCTCAATAAGACTTATTGGTTTATTTATTATTAACATTATTTTATACGAATTGAAACGTATTAAAATTTTTGATTAACATATTGGACATTTTTTTAGTTTTGATATTGAAAGGGAACGGTTTATGGAAGGGTAAAAAAGAGATTGGTAAATTATTGTGTTCAATAAAAAAAAGTTAATATATATTGTATAGTATATATTGTTAATAAGTTATTGTAGATACAATTGAGTTTACTAGTATCGGTTTTGTAATTTATTTATCATTTCCTGTATAAGTCTATAGTTGTATTTCTTTCTGTCGAGGATTTCTAAGTTGCTGAAATTAAAATTATGTTTTTCTTTTATTGCACGTTCTGACAATGCTGTAGTATCATCATTTGAATTTGTAAAGGTGGTTTTAGTTTTTAGTTGCGTATAATTATTTTTTGTTATTGTGTTTTGTATCAATGGGATGTTGTTTTTTTTTAAATAATTTGTCAATTTTTCTGATGATTGTGGTATATAAGTAAGTGGTATATTTGTATAGATTTTGCCTTGGTGGTGTTTTATTGTGATATCTAGGAAGTAAAATCTATTCTGGGGTGAAATTTTATTTAATATGTCTATGGCCAGATTGGTTGAAATGATTGTATATAGTAACTTAACGTCTAGGGTTATTAGTTGAGATTTTGATGGAATGTTTTGTTCTCGGATGAATTTGGTGAAATCTCACGAGTCACGTATATGGTATTTGGTTTTTCCTAAAATGTTTTCTAGTATATTTAGTATATTTTTAAATTTAGATTATTTTGATTAACTAAAAAGATTTATATGTTTCCTTTAAGCCGTTCATCTTGTTTTGCAACCTGTTTATATATTTATACCACCAGGTTGGTGATGTTCAGGTTGCTGAATTACTCCCTTCCCCTATGGAGAATCCAAACAAGAGCCAATAAAAAATATAGAGTTTTTGCAATGGGTCTTAAAAACTAACAAAAAAATGTTTACAGTTAGTGCTCGTGGAATTAACAAATAAGCGCGCACCATCACATTTCATACCTCTGCGCCTTCTAAAACAAAAAGACCTGCATAATTTATCAGCAGCAATTCGAAACGGTCCACTTCGGATGTTTCAGCGAATTAAATATAGACGCTTTGTTACACGTCTTTCTTTCATCTCGCCGGATGCGATTATGCGAGTTAAATTCGCCGCGCGTTTCTTAAACGCCCGCCGTTTGAATTCTCGTGCGCATCAGACGCCGGTAAAAGTTTCTCGAATTCAATTTGTTTAGGAGATCGTGCCTGCGTGTTTTATCAACTGCGAAATGTCCTTAAAACGAGACGTTCGCTGACGGTAATAATTCAAGTGCAAATCCGGAATTTCCACATTCCGGTTCGAACGATTTACCCGGTAAACGCGCGCATTCTTTGATCGCGAGCGAAATTCGCCGATGCATATTTCATTCTTATAATATTTGCCGATTTCGATGCAGTCCAAATTATTTTTATTGTCGCCGTTCACGGAGAGCTTGCGATATCGGGCTTAATGCTGTGATTTGTGCGCGTTTTTCGTTTGAATTAACGACGTGGGGGGTGGGTTTTAAGTGGCTATCGGGTTAATATGCAGTACTTTTCAAATTCAATTTTCTTGATATTATCGTCCAAGTCTTATCGTTTTATTGCGAACAAAAGTATAAGGGACACGTGGACAATCGTTTTTGAAAGTTGCATGCAGTTGTCGTGTAATTATTGTAATTGATTACAAATTAGATCCGTTTATTCCTTGAGCGACGGTAAAAACGTCAAAGTCTACACGTTTTACTTGTCATCTTCAAGTATTGCATTAAATATGGCTTACCCCGAGCCCCCTCTACCAAAAGTGTTTGTCGCCATGGTTTTCGATCCTGTGCGAATATATTCGCTTCTTCCCATGTAATACCCTTCCCTGCTAGTATTCTGCTAATTCCTGCATTCCACGTGGTCGTCGGTCTACCTCCCCCCTTTCTGTCGAAATACGAATATCCAATCCTGGGTTGACATGTTTCCTTTAAATCGTGAAGGTATATCCAAAAATGTGGGCTCTAATTATTTTCTTAATCTATTTTCTATTATTCTTTCCAAAACTTTATAAGGTAGGTAAAATACAGGTGTATGCCTGTAGTTACTGCATACCATATTATCTCTTTTTTATAAATAGATGTAACTATTGCTCTCTTCAAATCCTGAGGAATATCCTGGGTGATCCTCATTTTGTTTATGAATTTAATTACTTCTTTAACAGAATATTTTATCATTTCCGTCATATGTCGTCTATCACTGGTGCCTATCCAACTTTTAGTTTTTTAACTCCTTCAATTTTTATTTCTTCTCTTCCCATTCTGTGTTTTATTTTTCTTGTTTTAATTGATCTTCGTTTTCTTCTTCCTTTGTCCTGACTAGTTTTCTAACTAGTTCCCTATTTTCTATGCCCAGTAGGTCCATATAATACTCTCTCCATCTGACTAGTATTTCTCTTCCACAAAGTTTTGATACAATTACATTGTAATAAATATGATGTGGATATGATTAGCGAACCTGACCATTTTGTATGGTTTTGTATGTGTTTCACTTAGCCTTTTCTATGGAATAAAATTTCAAATAGTTTTCCCATTTGCATTAAACCGATCTCACAACCTTATAGATTTTTTTGAAATAATTATAATTATTCAAACTAATACGAACGTATATATTGAACCAGTAATTTTATAAACGCAATTCGTGTTGTGTATTACAATTCCATACACAGTCTTGTAATTTGGGACAAGTCGCCGGTTGGCTACAAAGATTAGTTATAAACCATACATGCGGTTACATAAATACAGATGCGCATGCATTAGGAATATATTAGCCTAGATGGGGCTGCAATAAAATACTTAACACAACAGTAAAGTTTGAAGTTGTTATTGCATGTATGCTAATAAAGTCGAGTCGTATATTATTACAAAATATGTTTTGATATGCATAGCAATAAACTAATGCAGATTCTAGAATTAAATTAAAGCATTTGTAACATTTGTTTGTTAGTGACTTCTAAGGTACCAGTAAGTTAAATACACGGTTAATGTTACCACTGATGACGTCAATTTCAGGTGCCGTATAATAAAAAAAATTATTAAAAAAAGCATTATATTGTTTAAGATTATTAATTAATTTTCTGCGCTTTTTGTTTTGGAAAGGCTTCATTTCTTTGTAACAAAACCTACTGCTGGGTTCAAATCAGCCAAATGTAGCTTAACATTACTCTTTGGATCAAATGCCTTTCACGATTATAAATTAAAATTGTTATTAGTTTAACTTGAAAACAATTACTTTGACATTGAAGTAACACGATAATGTCGAAAAAAACAACTATGGAGAAAAAGCTGCTTTTATCGACAAAGCTCTAGTATATCCTAGTAATCTTAACATGTTGGACGATCATTTACAGATCATTTTTTTCCTTTAACCATAAATTTATTGTAGTAATTTACTTTCCTCGAAAAGATTGCAATTTTCGAAGGTTGCTTGGTGGCAGTAATCGTTTGACTGCATAGTCGTGAATCAGAGGGTCGTGTACCATCATGACTATCACGTGAGCCAAATATTGATCTTTTTATGGGAAATTTTATTGCGGAATTGCACTTTTTTTGGTCGCTTGAAAAGTTCGATCAATGTTTCAATATGCTCAGCTTCATCTTTACTAGTAACTGCAATGTCGTCTAAGTAGTTGACACAGTTCGGCAAACCAGTTGCTCAATGAACTACTTGAAAATGGCTAGTGCACTTGTGACTCCAAATACTAATCGTTGATACTGGATGAGTCCTTGAGGCGTGTTGATCACTGATAGCTTCTTTGCTAGCAACATCGATTTCCGAAAATTTTTGTTCATGAGGCGTTCAATTTTTTTTACTGCATCCACTTGAGCGAAAGGAATTGTGCGAGGTTTGTGAAACGTTATGCAACTGATTTTAACTGAAGTATCGTTTTCAATGAATTATGCCTACTTGAAAATGTTTGTCGTACATCTTGCACAATTCTTCAACTTTCGGAGTATCCACCTTTAGGCTAGAGTCGTTGCACCAGTCCAAATTGAATCATAGATCTCGAATCCGAACGATTTGAACCAGTCCATTTCAAATAGATTTTAGACTTCAGGCATATTCGTTACCAGTCGTAGTAAGTAGTTTGAGCCAATTTTCACTTGTACACCCTTTCAGTGGCACCGAGGCGTATCGAGCATGTGGCGTTAGTGTCAAAAATTTGAATTTTAGTCTTTGATTTTTGGCTACTGGACAATTGTCGTTTTGTCATCGTCCTTATTCGTTTAAACTCACAAAAACGTTGACTGCGAGGTCGCTGGACGCAGGTCCTCTTTAATCGAATTGGGGGTGCATACATGACCTTGAACAGGTGTTTCATTGTGTGGTTGATGAAACGTTATTGGCAACTTTTCGAATTGCTTATTTGAACCTTATTCATTGAACTTTCCCCTTTTGTAAGTTAATGTCATTTGATGTATGTGTGTGATCACTGGATCTTTACTAGATTTAACTATCTGCTGTGTCGGTTCCAAAACTGCGGCCCTCTTTAGAAAATCCTCTACTTTGTGGTTTTCAAGCTGCACCGACTGATCATCTAAAAGCTGTTAGCAGCTTGTTGCGAAAGAATTATCAATTTTAATCAATTATTCATTTATTTGAGATGTATATACGACAAAAATTTCAAGTTCGTACGATCGTCCCTTCTAGGTGCTCTGCATTTTTGGCGACCAGTGTATTTTTCACGTTATTTGTACCTTTGACAAAATAAGACCCAAGACATTTTAATCTTCGGCAAAACACCTCTCGAACCCGAAGCATTTAATCTCGACCCCTGTAACGAGAAATTCTCCATTGGCAACCCAACCCAACCCAACCCAACCCTGAGACGCATTGCGCTGACAGGTTTTACCAATATATCAAATATGGCTAAAAATTAATTAAATTACATATAATTATGTAGTGTATCAACTAACGGATTCGTCGTTCTCTCCTCACCATCGCCGTTATGATTAACATACACAATTTGATTAATTCTTTATTGTACTTATACATAATTAATACTAAACCTTTAAAAAATTAAATTACTAAATTTACAACTGCTGTATTTTATTTTATTTTCTTCGGCACCTTTACATAACCAACAGATAACGAGGATTATATTTTAGTTTTCATTTAAAATTCGTAACATAAATCATTACGAATTTTAGGTGATAAAATATTTATTAAAATATTCTCTAAAATATTATAAGCTATTTTGCCACTAAAATAATGTCGGATGGATATTTGCAAATTTTTAGCATTTCTCTTACAATTAAAACCATGCTTTGTTTGTTGAGCTACATTTTATGTATTTAGAATGATTACAATGGAAATAAGGCTATGTATAAAATAGCACATAGGACACTTTTATATATTTATAACGTAACAAACAAAACATTGGACGAAAGTATATAGATGACGTTTAAAATTCTATAATATAAAGAAATATGCAACGCATATTTGAAGCAAGGAAAATGTAGGTTAAGCGGCGCGTAAGAGCCTTGTCGATGTAAGCACGTAGGGCGAAATAAGGCAGTTTTTATTTGATAAACAAAAAATGAATCGACAATGGACTGAAACCGATCCATTACAATTTAATAATAGCCTAAAGCTTTAAAAATATTATATTCCTTTGGGGTATGGACATCGCAATTAAGTAGCACACTATTGTTATTGCATGTTTGTAGTATAATCTTCAACATAGTTTTCTAATTGTTATTTTTATATATCGTATGAAAACGATAGCGAAAATTATTGCAAGTTACCAAATTACACAAATAAAGGCATACATCAAACGAACAATATAAAAATACGTAACTTCATATTTTTTTATATATCATCACTAATGTTTTATGCTACTCTGCCATTAAATTGTCAACAATTATTGGCCCAATTATTTTATTAAATTATTGTCAATATATTCAATTAATTAGAAATATTTTCGAGCAAATATTACACTCGGATATTTTCGATACCACGCACAAAAATTTGCTAATATTAGTCGCACAACAATTTATAATTTTTAAATCAACGCCGCACAGCAAAACATTTGAAAGGGTGTCCAATTAAAAATTGTTTGCAACATAACATTAAAGTAAATCGTGGACGTGAAATAAGTGATGCAACGCTTTAATCAACATAAGCACAAATTACTCATTAAAAAAAAACGTCAATCCCCAATGCGCTACTTGTAACAATAAAATTAGAAATTTTCAATTCAATTATTAGAAATTTACTTGGTATCATTTTCACCATCGATACACATATTAATATTTAATAAAGGAGAAACGAATATTTTTAAAGATCTATCAAACTGTTTCTATTCATGGGAAATTGCTTTCAATGATAAGTCTACGCAGCTAAGTTTCGTTGGCTAGATTACCTATTTTTATTATGAATAGAAAATAATTTAAATTTTCGCTGTAAGAAAGTAAAATTTCTGAATTACGAACTCTTGTAACGATGCGTTGATCCTGTTTGTACTGAATCTGGATGATGCGAGTTCCGTTTACATATACTTGGGAACTATTATGGATGATATTCAATTAATAGAAATCTGTACAGCTATAATTTCGACGTTAACATCGCAACGAAAGGAATAGACTATGAAAATATATTACTTGCATCCACATAGTAACCTTGACCTGCAAGTTCTGTCGTTTTGTCTATAGGTAAGCTCAAGCTTACTAATAAACAACAGTTAAATAACTAAAGTAAGTTTTATTATGCTGCCTTAAATCCTTTAATAATCTTAATGCATGAGCTTTATGGTAACTCGACCCCTGCTCCAAAATGTGAAGAAGAATGGACACTTTAGCCGAACAATCGCTTTGAATCCCGCTCCTTGTGACAATACACCCAGCTTAAAGTTCATTACTGCCATATTCCGAATTGTAAAATATTATTTTATGCCAAGGGCGTCACGGATCATTGCAATTTTAAGAAACGTTATTGTCAGCCGTACTTTACGATTGCCCCACTTTCTACAGACAATCCAATTTACCGTCACAAAAGATTCACTTATTTAGGTCGCGAAACGAGCCTAGTTGATCTTTTAGGCCGCTCTCGTTTCGCACCTCGCCGGAGCGAGGTTTTTAACCGCAGAACGCTTCACTGGATATTCGCGAACACATCGCATCGAGCGTCGGCTGAAAGAGAAAGTAACCGTGTTAATGCTCGTCAGGTATGCGTACGACGGGCGCGGAAATGGAGGCAAGGTCGCCGACTAACGGACCGGAGATAATTTACACGCGCGCCCGCAATAAAAAAAAATCCTCGCGCGAATTTAGAAGCACATCACGAGGTTCCGCCGAAATCGTGAGTTATGAATGCGCGAAAGTCGTTCGGAAATATATATATATCCCCGCACGTATCCCATAAATATAATAAATCTCTTTCAATGGGAGCGCGTCCGCGAAAAGAAAAGTTTCGAACGGAAACCGAATCCAGCCAAGTTCTTGCGGTGGGAAGCGATTAGATTAGAATCTGTAGTGTGTGCTTCGGATCGGGCGGCGGCAAAGTTGCGAATTGTAATTAAGAAGACGTTTCGAAGTTATTTGGACTTTTTGTTCCCCTCGAAAAAAGCGAGATGCGATCGTAAAAACAAATCATTTGGGACGAGGAACGTAATCAGCGATTATTTTTAATTATAACGTTCCAACAGTGTGATAAGCTAAATGGTGTTTTATTAAAGACCAGGCACCTAACTCCTTCGAGGTATCGTAATGGCCCAAAGCTATTGATAAAAAGAAGTCATACGAAAAAAAGATATGGGCGATATTACTGTTCAGGACTCCAAGATATTTTGGTGCAAGCTTAAAATTACTAACATACAAGGTAACTTATTCAATTAAGTTTTATTATGTTAGCTTAACGTAATGATCGTAACAAAAGAAGCAACCACCTTAAACGAACTTAATCGAATAATAAAGTGCAAAATAAAATATACCATTTAAGTAGGTTCAAAAAATATTAGAGCATATTCGGCAAAATCGTCGAAATCTACGTCTAAAAAATATTTTATTGGTTATATACTAATAAAAATTAATATTCTGTAGAAGTGGGTATCAAACATCAAAACAAATTACTCACTGGAGAAGATAAGCAATTTCCCGGCATACAAAACCGCATCGGGTTAAACAAATCGTGTATCTTTCTTTAAACCAGTATTTTATTATTACAGTAAATATACCGATCCTTGTACATGCAAACATGATGCTGGCGAACTGCCAACTTAAGACTGCGATCCACTTAAAACTCTCAGAGTTTAGTATACCCACACCAGACATGGCCATCGGTGAAATTTACTACGTCATATGTACTCAACGAAACATTTGTAATTAAGATTGCAATGAATTATTATTTTTATAAGACATTTTATTTACCTAGAATAATTCTTCATTAAAATGATTACATGCAATGAGAACATTCACAATAAATATTTAGGTTAAGTTGCCATCGGTGCTGAGAATTCATGACGAACTGCACCCTTGTAACCTTTAACTGGTCAACTATTTCTTCGTTATTTGCAATATTTCTTAAGTGATTGACTATAAATGTATCTCGCTGTAAATATCCACGTTTACGAATCCTCAATAAAACTGCAATTTCGACGCACATTAGCCTTCTAAATTGATTTGCGTTTAGTGTAATACTTTCATTAGTGAGTCACGGAACTAAATTAAAACATTTACTTTTAACGACATATTTTATGACACTATAATAAGGAGTTAACGCCCGTCGCGGTCCAATTAAGTTAGGTATGCGCAATAACAACTTTCTTAACGATTTTTGCACCTGTAAAATTATCTGCTCGAGTCGGAGCGACTGTTACATTCCTACAAGTACGCATCCCTGAAGACAGCTTCACTTTAAATTAGTGTAGTTTCTCAGATTATGCATGTTAGTTACATTATGCGCAGTGTAGTTTGGAAATTCCGTTATCTTAGCATAAAAGTCTGTGGCTGAATAGATTACGTAATAATATCAAGAGAGTCAAAACCTTGACGTCAGCAAAGTGTTGACGTTAACTTTTCCTACCAGCCCTCTAAGGTAATTGATATACTTGTTGTTAGGGTTTAACTTAATTCTATCATTTTATTAGAATGTTGGCTACAAACATTCATTATTACTGCAACAACGGTATTCAGGTTACTAATCATTATGGAAAATAAAAACGACCATTTTGTACAAGCTGACGTTTCGTTTCTACATTGAAGCATTTTCAAAGCCTAAAATAATTACGACATCGTGGGATTTTTTAAGAAATTATACAGAATTATAATTTACATGAACATTGGATGTGTAAAAATAACTACAGTTGGGTACACCACTCACGCTGACTTCAAACACATAGACGCATACAATGAAACAATTTAAAAACTTCAATTTACTGCTCAAAAAACGAACACCAGAGGAGCGAAAATGACTGCCTGCTAACCCTATGATAATGAAAACCACCAGATTTGAATAAATACACGAGGTGGGATTACAGTCATGAATTTATTTTTCAGTCCAAATAGTAAAATTAAATTAAATAGGAAGGGTGTGAAATGGGACAGCTTTAAGGAAGTGAAAGGTACAAAAAAGTCAAGTAAACGAGAGCGCCTCCCATACAAAAACGACGTAAATAAGGACGAAAGCTCTATATCGAGTTAGAATTAACATTTGAATATTTTGTAAGGAGGCCAGGGTTAATACTGTTCCAATTACCTTTATCTTTTTTTAATTTTTTTCTGTTGACAACGTAACTTCAATGAAAGTACGTTGTTGACAATGATTGTTAAAAGTTCAGATCTTCGTTTCGTAATAATTAATATGGTGGCCGTTTTCGATTAAGCTAAGGCGCAATATTTGAGTTTAGGTACTGTGTCACTTTTGTGGTGTGTAATACGTTGTTTTAAACGTTGTGTATTATGGCCTATGTACACTTGATCGTAGTCATCACAAGGAATTTGATAAATGATGTTATTTTGTAATAATTTGGGGCTATTGTCCTTGACGGAAAAGAATTTACCAAGGGGTTTATCAAACTTGTCAGCGACTATAATCCCAGTACCATGACGGAGGGCATCTTTTCAATTTGTTTTTGTGTAGCCAATTGTTGTAGGAGAGGAGGATTCGAGAAAAGCAATTTACTTACTGCACTTACTAGTGGATAGTTATTTTGTAATTAAATGTTATACACTAATTGTAAGCTTGGTTTATGAACTCCACGATGAGCAATATGGGAAATTGTATGTTTAAGACCGACAATTGTGGGTTTCTGTTAACTTAAGTTAAGTTTAATAATACTTTCGTCAGTCGCCGTAACCGAGGTATCTTGAAAAAGGACCTTGTGTTCTTGTTCCATTTCAATAGCAAATTGAATGCGGCCATGAAAAGAATTAAATAGTTCCAAGACCCTCTCCTTGGAGTCGCGAGCAATACTACAGATGATTTACATACTGGTATAAAAATGGAAAACGTGAGATAGCATCCTTGATGAGGGTATACATTACTGTTTCTGCGACGATTTGTGAAAGATATGGATCCTATGGAGTACCGAAAATTTAAGCGAAATATTGTTTGTTGAAGGAGAAATAAGTGGAATCGAAAATGAGCTTTAAAGAGCTCAAAAAAGTTAGGTGAGGCAAACAGCTATGTGGTTTAATCTAGTACCAATTTTCAGTTATAATATTGCATACAAAATCCATAGGCATGTTAGTAAAAATGACACCACATCAAATAAAGCAATCACGTAACCTTCAGATACATGAAGATTGTTTATAACCTCAGAAATAGAAAAAAATCGACTTTGATGCGGAAATGGTTGTAGTCTGGAAAAGCTATAGAAACGATGTCAGCAATGAATTTGGATAAATACTTATGACTTATTAATAGTCCTGGTACCGATGAAATAATTGGTGTGAGTGGATCTTCAGGTTTGTGAAGTTTCGGGCGGCCATAAAATTTAGGCGCCACAGAATTTTGTTCTTGAAGCAACTCATTCATTTTGTTAACATATTCATCTTTATTAATGGCCACGGTAACATTGCCTTTATCAACTTTAACAATTAAGATGTTAGGGTTCCTGACGAAGCTTCTGAATTGTTCTAAAATCATATAACTTATCGGACTCTTTATGTACAAAATCTGCTATAAAATGTAATTTCAGACACTTTTATTGAGGAGTAAAACCACTCTAGGATTTTCAATATCAAAATATTCTTAAAAGTGTGAAGGAAGAGGATGAGGCGATCATCGACCTGGATGACCAAATAATATGGTGCAGGCATTACAGATTAGAGGTAAAGGTAGAGGTAAAATTTCCCAGGATTAAAGTGTTTATGAAACTTTAAAAGCATTTTCCTGTAAACCACAGATTTCTGGGAGACTATTATATGGATCTATTAAAAATATTCACAGTAGTTTCACAATAGTGTAGCCTTTTTTGATTGGATGTAAACTCATTTTTAGATATTTCTGTAATGGACATTTAGTGCAGTTTTTTGTTTGCTTTAAATTAGTGTATCCTTCAACAAACAAATAAATAAATATCAACCAATATAATGCAATGACTACCAAAAATATTTTGTAAGGGTGTGTGTTACCATTAAGTTTGACAACTTCCATACAAAACAGTATTACATATTTTTATAATTTTAATAAGTGTGACAAAGTTTCTTTCGTTCGTATACAAAGTTAAATTCTCTTCGTGTCATCACTGCGACGAAACCGGTAAAACACACAGCGTATCATATTCTACGAATACCTACTTGCACTCGAATAGAAACATATATTTGAAGTAGTGATGCAAGAAAGCATTACTTTAATTTAACAAGTCAAAGATTGTTCGTAACATTCTTACTAATAACAGATATAAAACTCGAAGTATGTTTAAAGTAACATTTAAAGTAAAATATAGAATAAAAGCGAAAATTAGATTGTAGGAACATTTGATGTAATGCGGCTGGTAGATACGTTGCAAATTCTCGAGGGGCTTAAGTCCGGATAAACCCGTTTGTTTAGGAAACAATCAGCTCCAAAACTACATCGCAAAACAATTGGCAAACCAACAATAAATGTTTGGATGGCATACGTTCGCTTACAGCAGCAATTACTACGATTTGTAATGACCACCAAGCCAACAAAAATTAGTCCCTTCCTACCGGACATCCTTTTCAATTGATTTGATCAGTAAGTCGGTATATCAATGAATATTATCAACTAATACACGAATTTGAAAATATAACAATAAATTTATAAAATGAAACAAATTAAGTGTCCATAATGATAATTAAAATTTAAAACTAATAGGGGATTTTTTGATTTTTTATACGATTGGTATAAACTAACTAGTTCGACCCAAAGAAATTGAAGAGAAAAAAAAACCACACATCGCAACGAAACAGTATCGATAATCAATGGAAAATACTCGAAGTATACGTAAGATTCCACTTCCGACACTTCCTAGGGGTCCTAAAATAATTTTACTAATTAAGACTTAACGAGATACAACTTTTCGCATAAAAATCTCGAAAATCCATCAACTGGGACACCCGACGTGAAGTGTCTATAGAAATAACTCCTAATCCCGAACGGCCCATCGCACGAAACGTAATACATTATTTGCAATTTACTAATGGCCGAACAAAGCAGCTGCGGGTCGTTCCAAATGTAATTGCAGATTGAACTGCAATTTACGAAAGCGTCCGAAGAACCGCGCAAAATTACATTTTCGGTTAAAAATTTATGTATATTCATTTCGAAAATTACGAGCGCCGTCGCTGCAGAGACAATAAACGTGGATTAACGTCGCGCGCCGCGTAACGAACGGGCACGTTTGAAAGAAATACGCCACGCCAGCCAGCGTTTCTACAAGTAAATGAATGCGATTGACACGTACACGTCACTCGGACCGAGACGTCTTCTCATTTTCATTAAATCCGCGGATGTAAATGGAGGCAGCGCTTAGCTGGAAAAATTTAACGGCGTCTTCAATAAAATATACTCTCCGGGGACGAGCTTTGGTTACGTTCAAGCAATTTCGAGGCACTATAGTCTGGCAGTCAACACCATAAATAAACCAGCAGACGTCGTTTATTTTCTGCGCGGCGTTAAACTATTTATTTAACACATTGATGAACGCGCTCGGTGCAATATTACGTGATCACCGGAACATGTTGACAAATTAAGGACGCGACATGTAATAACGGAATTCTCTGGAGCGAAACTAAATCGTCGCTATTAAAAATGTTAATACTATTCTGAATGGGTAAAAGCTATATCTGTGAAATATTATATTGCAACGAATGATTGAGAAATGTAACTCAATAGAATGCTATCACATTTATAAGACGTTGATATTATTACTAAAATTTTATTGAAACATATTTTTTCCAAAGTCTAACAGATAAATTTTACAGATACAAATTCAAATAAATATGGAGAATATTCAAAATAAATTATAATTAATACTTGCGGATTCGAGTGTTGGGTACTTGGAAATTTTTACATTCTAGTTGTCAGCAGTCGCACATACGCAAGCTTTTTGGGCTGTGCATTTTACTTTTCAATGCAATGTTAGCCTGATAACCATTGCAACTCACAAAAGATGAAAATGATGCTAGACCTTATTAAAAAATCCCAAATTCTCGAAAGTAGCATACCATCGACTACCTGAGAATTAAACAAAACTTCTCTGGGTTTTACTTTAGATAATTTGTAATAACTGTATAATTTTAACAAAATTTACATATTTTTAATAATTAAATCACCTAAAAACTTAATTAAATTTAATTTATGCTTAGGTCACTGAATTATGTATTTCATGAATCTTTTACATTATTTTAAACGTCCTTTTCGTTATATAACACTGACATGACCTCCATGA
Organism: Geotrupes spiniger; assembly: GCA_959613385.1. Classification (NCBI taxonomy): domain Eukaryota; kingdom Metazoa; phylum Arthropoda; class Insecta; order Coleoptera; family Geotrupidae; genus Geotrupes; species Geotrupes spiniger. Next base: position 9,553,218 of record OY390735.1, on the reverse strand, counting down.
TAAAATAAATAATTTGCTTGCACGAATCTAGATACGCCTATCAGCAACTCTGAAATGTCATATTCACCTTAGTTGCAGATCCGAAAGGAATTTCACCGTAAAATTTTATAATAATAAAAATTTGAGAATTCATTCTTGATTGCTTGCACTATTTTGGACGTTATGGCCTACATTTGCTCTAAAACCATGAACTAACACACGCTATTCTATCTCCTTTTACCGTTTCCTCACTCAATCTAAATTTACAGCTGATTCCTCTTTTTTAATTAATTGTTTAGAAATCAATGTGCACGTTCTTATTAAGAGAGGGATGATATACAAGATGGTAGTGAACGGGGGAAGGGATATAGAGCACTCGGGGGGAAAGGGTGGCAGAAGAATTAGATATTCTTTAATAGGATAGGAAGAGGATTAGCAGAATGTGAAGTAGCAAATGATAAGAATGTATGAGAGGAGGAGAGGGGATGGGAAGCAAGCAGACAGATGGAAACTGTTAGAAACGTAGGAGAGGGAGGGAAACATAAGAAGTGAAAATATACAACGACACAAAGAGTTGCAGGTGTACGGAAGGAGGTCAAAGTATTTGGATGGGTGCAAGACGGCAGAAGAGGAGAAGGTTATATATAGCCAGGTTTATATGCGAACAAGTATTAGATGGGGGAAGAGGATAAGAGATATGAGACATGGTGGAAAGAGTGTGAAGAAATGGGGTGGAGCAAGGAGGACGACGGGAAGGGGAGAGATTGGAAATGCATATTGAGAAAGAAGGAGGAGGGAGCAGAGTTATTATAGGAGATAATGGACAAGAGAGAGGAGGGTAGGAAAACGAGGCCGACATAATGGGGTTAAAGGTACATATGTTGCAGGCAAGGTGACACGGCGATGGCTGAAGAAAGATGTGAGCGGTCAGGAGAAAGTATAAGAGAGGAAAAAGGGGCCAACAGTGGCCATGAAGGAGGAGGAAGGCGCACATAATGTGTATAGAATATTTTTGATTAGGACAGTCAACGTGGCGATAAGGGAGATAGCACTAAGTTATTATAATTGTATAAAGGAAGTTGCAAAATAAAGATTGCCATATATGTTAATTTCATTTGGGCTCTAAATGGTAAAAATGCTAAAATTGGCAACAGCTAATTCACAAATATTCGCTACGAATCAAATGATGAAGGAGAAACTTGATAGTAAATTTAATTTAAACCATAGGTCAGTTTTAGTTTAGGTCAGCACATGGAAGATTTTAAGTTAAGCGTCAGAAACGCAAAGGGTTTAAAAGTTGCAAATGTGTCTAAAGGGATGCAATTAAATAAACTAATAATAAATTAACTGATGCCTCCATCAATAATTAGGCATGTTTTCTAATTTTGTTAGAAATAAACAGTTTTGTGAATAAATGACAAAAAGAAAATACTATAGAAAGCGAATTATTAAAATTTTGCTTTAGAACTTTACAGTGCTGGTGTTCCCATCAGGGCCGAGAATTCATAGCGATGTCGATCGTGAGACAAGGCCACCGTTGCGCTATACACACAGTATTGCCACCTTTATGTCTGTAGTTTGAAATACTAATTCTATATGAGCAGAATAAGAATAGTATCCGTACGATGAAATTTCTAAAATTTCATCATAGACTTCAAATTGTTTTGATGAATTACAGTACTCGTTTAAAATAATTCATAGGAATAAGCAGAAAGTCATGATGTACCGATGTTGACGCGTCCTGCCCTTAGGCACCCGGACTATCTGGGAATTTCTGTTGCGGTCGTCTTCGAGATTCGCTCGGTCGTGGTGATGTCCAATCGTCGATACAGGAACACACGTTTCATCCTTTTGATTTATTATAGTTTTCTTATTATATTTTATATAAATTATTTTATTAATTTATCGTTGTGGTCCGATGTATATGTGATATCGATTAATATACACAATATTCATATCCGTTTTTAGCATACGGAGGGAATGCACGTCATTTTGTGGCCGGAGCTTATAAATCATTAACCTCAAAGCAGACCAACGTGTATTGTGAGAGGGCTATTTCTGTACGTTAATTAAGACAAAACACAACACATAAAAAAATAATTATTTTACCAATGCATAGAAAATACAGTGAACTAAATATCTTGAATTTGAAGCCTGTAGTAGTTGTATTAGGCCATGTCGATCGTTTTGGAGATTATAAACAGCAACCATGTGCAAATTAAACCAGGCATGATAAAAAATGCAAGTCATTAAAAATATTCTGTTACATATGAATTAAATTGATTGGCCATGGTTTAATTATCAAATACGCCACCCTCTTTGCGGGGCATTGAATAAATCTTTGATAATGGCGCCAATCGTAGGCAATTAAAAAGCAATTAGCGGTTCGTGCGTCACTTTTTTTTTACTTTTTCTTCACACAGGGTGAGCTTTCGTTTTTACACAGTCTTGAAAAACTTGAAAAATTGCAGGCTTCATATGCCATATAATGTCATATTGTTAATTAAAAAAATACAGTCGAAAATGAATCTACATCGGATTTGGCGATTGGTAGCAATTCGAATCAATTGCGGAGCAGATGACGACGCCAAAGTACCGGAAAACGAAGCTAGTAAATTATCGAACGTGCCGAACAGAATTTTTGACTTGCCGCACTTACGACTTTATGACGTCGCGATGCGCGTCAGTGAAGATGGCTGAAACGCAAAAGAAACGGTGCGGTGCTAACAAAAAGTGACATGGCGATAGCGCTAATGCGAATGTAATGTGTATCCGTGCCATTACTTTCCACCGTCACACATCGAGATGCGATGCGATACAGCAACTTGCAATCACGTCCGATAACTGAACGAAAAGTATGTCTAATAATTTCGTTTATTTTCTTAGACTTATAACAACGGTGATCTTGGGGCGCAATGAACGGGGTTTATGATCCTCTTTATTATTGACGATTGGTATTTTATTCGAAAAAAAAAAATGAATGTCCAGTGTCAGTGACAGTCGCGTTCTGATTAGTTAAACTAAGTTGCTAACACAGCTAAGATTATTAAATAATTTCTATCGCGGAGAAAATAGCATGTAATTATCGCTGACTTGATCCAGTATTACGGAAGACAATTTGTGAAATTCGTCCAATCAGACAAGGGTCGAGATCCATCGACGGGAACACAAACAAAGTTTATATTAACTCATAAAGATTTGATTAATGTGATAAAAAAAAATTACGCTATGAAATTAAGAATGATACCAATATTTCGCCTCATAGCGTAGAATCGTAATGAAAAACAAATATTAAATGAATAAAGTTGATTTAAAACAATTTCAAGAGGAAGTCTTTTTATATACCGTAACGCGGAATATGTCTGTGCGCAAACAAAAGCGATTAATTACTTTATTATATTGAATAAATACGGAATGCTCGGCTCTTTCGCTCAATTAATTAACATCAGTAGAAAAGTAAGTAATTGACGTATGTTGAATAAAAACTTTGCTTTAGAGAACAAAACTACGTCCTCCGAGTCCTTACGGTGCATAACGAAGACGTGTTTATTCAACTTTAATATTTGAATGTATGAGCGCAATTGTAACGGAGTTATTTCCATTACCATTACGTCTAAAAAATAAAAAATTGAAAAATTAACTGTTTTACACATACATTTTTAATATAGTAATTGAATTTAATTTAATTATACTTAAGCATTAATAAAACCAAATCAACGTTGCTTATTACTGTCGAACAAATATCAAAACATTTACAAATATTATTACCACATCAAAGCAATAACAGCTTAAAATATCAACGACAGAAACCCAATGAAAAATGGAATCAACTTTTTCATTCTAGATTATTTATCTACTATTTATCATATTGTTGACGTATATTTGCATCATTTAAATTGACATGCAAAAATGTAAACAATAATAGTACATACACAAACATTTATTTACATTTCATTAATATGTAAACGAGCAAGTCCTATTTATTTATTTACGACTGTCGAATATTGCAATTTTAAAATAATGGGATTTGTTACTTTTTTAATAACATTAATTTCAATCTCCCTAATCACCGTGAATTCGACACTGTTCAAAATTATTGCGTGTAAAATAATTAACGATAATCTAGAATTTATTTTCCGGGTTTAAATTGAAACGATTGTCCAAGAGAGACGGTTATCGTTTCAGGAAATTAACGTTAAATATATTCATTTACTGAAAGATTTTCAAAAGATTGAAACTTTGCATTTGGCCAATAAATTAACAATATCACACTTGTAGTGGAAAAGGCTGATGGAACTGAAATTGGCTATCCTGACAAATTCTTCCAGTATAGCCAATGCTATTGATTTTTGTTCTGAAGAATTAGAATTAATGGAATTTTCAAATTCAAATTCAAAACTGTGTAAGACCAGTCTTAACATACGCAGCTGAGATAAGAGCCGACACCACAAGAACCAAACAAATCATTAGAACAACATTGAGATCCATCACTGAATTGAGACAGAGTACGCAGACAGGATCCGTGACATTTCGTCCAGTACAGGATATTGTAAGATGGACAAGAGACAGGATAAGGTACTGGAGAGACCATGTCGGAAGATTGGGAGACGACAGGATGGCGAAACAGGCGACTACATCAAGACCGAACACAAAACGACCCCTCGGAAGGCCGCCCAAACGATGGCACGAGAGCTGGACGTCAAAGTCGCAGGAGTAATTCCAAGGCCGAAAATATGGAAAAGACAGGGCCCTAACAGAAGAAGAAGAAGAAGATATAAAATGTGACCAATCTGCATTCAAGTATGGTAAGGTGTTGCATGCTATTCTACAGTTCATAAGCAAATAGGAAGAACCTACTTAAAATAGCCAATAATTTACTACCCTAGTTTTAAGGTTCATGGAAAATGTAATCAATATTTACGACATTTAAAATAAAATTCTCAAATGTAATCGCGTACATGATAACATTTAAAGTCTATTAGTTTACCCCTTGTTTTCCGCACAAATTTATTTGTACGTTTCTTGCTACGGCGGTTATGGCTCGTTAATTCACAAACAACATTACCGTTAAATTCATATTATTATGTGAAGGGACAGTAGATTAGTGCAGCTTCGCCGCTATAAACCTTTTAGCCTTTTAAAACAGTCACATATTTCCGGAACTCTAAACATCCGGATTTATCCAACCGGATGCACTTGTATACAATTTAATAAGTTTGTAATTAGTTGAAGTTGACGTTCATGCTTGGAGATGAAAATTGTGGGCTCTGTTTACCATGCACGGCGGTGTGTAATAACGTGGATTATCTACACAGGGTGACAAACATCTCCGTTTATTTTAATATCGCTTTAATTGATATTGATTGCTCAGATTGGCTAAATTTGTATAATCAATTATCTGGTTCATTTTGATAAACCACTACTCATAAATAATAAAGTTGGCGTTTTCGAGCTACACATTTACAATCTCCCTTAACATTAAATCTGTAAGCTGCAAACTAAAGTTAACAGCTGCCGCCCTCTGAGGTACATAAAATAAATATACAAAAAACATAGTTGCAATAACGTCGACGCTGTAATATGCAATAAATAGCCGTTTCAAAAGAACTAATTACAGTTTTATGATTGTCCAATAACAGGCGAGGCAATATTACTAACCTTAGGCTCCGTTACAAGCGTCTGGTGGTAGAAGTCATTGGCCTGGAGGGAACGTTTGTGGACGTGCTTGTGCTCGAACAAGTAGAAACCCTTCAAGCTCCCGACCTGCAACAACAAAACATCGATTAAACGGCGAGAAGGGAAGTACGTGTGGCGGGATAAAGCGTTTAAGCTCGGCGTTCTTTGTAAGAAAGCACACGCTGCACGCTCTTGGTGTGCATTCGAGGATTTCCACGGCCGATATTGGCACGAATTTAGAGCGCGATTTCTCATTAACGTTGCGCATTGTCATCGAATTCAGACGCTTCCGCCGGGCTTGAATAACCAGAGGCACTTACAGCTCGACGTACAATAAACTCGCTGATAAATACGCAGTTGCGGCGCAGCTGAACGTGTAAACTTCCGTAAGCTGCTTCGCGAATTTCTATTCTTATTTTAAGCTCCAGAGCGCGGCTCTATCTGGATGCGCGCGATTACGTTAATATTTCACGATACGTGTGAATGAACTGATCTCCAGTCCATAAAGGAGGAACTGAATGACAAATAGGAGATCTACACAACTGGCAATAACAATTACACCATCCATACAAAAAATAAGTATGAAAGGTTACTGTAGGGAATTTGTTATAAATATTTACAAAGTTGATTGTAAATAGATAATCTGGTTTTCACAATGGAACTGGAGAATTAAAGTTTAAATTTTAGCGAAGGGAGCAATTCAATTACATTATAATTATTACACAAATTTTCTATTATCGGACCAGATAATCCTTGCTTGTTTTATCTGTTACAGGGTTTGTTCCACTACACTTTTAATATCGTAAATTCTATTCTTCGTGATACCCAATTCACGTGATTCCCATTCAAGAGCAATTTTAAGACTAATCACCCTCAAAATTGTCAACACCGATTGTCAAAATCCAAGGCATACTTTGCAATGACTTTTTTTCAATTAAATCGCCTGAATCTTTAAACAAATACATCGAACTTCCTCAATTTATTACGCAATTTTACAAATTATTGTATATGTGCATCTCTGTCGTTCGATTTGTGATAATAGAGACCGCCGACTTTATTTACATCTTTACTCAATTTCATACATTTAACACATATGACGTCACTCCCGGTCGCAGTAATTGTACATTGCTACATCTCTACACACATAAATGCGAAAATCCTGTAGTGTAGTAAGGTAATTTGTATTCCTTAGATAATAAAATATTTCGCCAACACGCTAGTACGAGAGTATGGCGCTGCTATGAATTTGCATTAAATATCCTATAATGACTACGAGCTTACGCCAGTGCTAAATTACTCTGTAAATAGTTGCGTGAACTTGCTATTACTTTGACATAATCATAATCCATTTAAAAGCATAAGTGAAAAATAATTACGAGTAACTAACAGATTAATTATTATTGACAAAATTAGACGCCCTTGTACCCGAGACAAATCAATATGGGTGGGAAACAATGCTAATGATAATGCTATGGCTGTTCTTATTTATAAAAATGCAAACAAGTTGTGAAAATTGTATTTCTCACGATTTAAGAAAACAGCGGCGCCGGCGTCGTTTTATAACATTTTGAGTCATCAATCGTGAAGGGTCGGTGCGGAGCTTTTCGGATTACCGGGAGGGTACAGCGTCATATTTTCACCTGCACTGCATAACGACAGAGATCGAGATCCTAAATTCTCGTAAATGATATACAAAGGTACCTGGGTCCTGATACATCACCTAGTTGCTTCTAGTTTTTTTAAAGATTGATTATACGTTAGTATTAAAAATAGTAAAAAGTCAATCCGCTACTGAATTAAAAGTTGTCGAATTTTGCTTCTATTGTTCAAAGAATATCTTAGAGACTTGTGTTTGGAATCTTAGAGAAAATCTTGTTCGAAAACTTTGTTCGTCACTATCGATAATTTAAAATTTGTAACGCGAAGGTGGAGACAATATTCAATCTCTGGAATAATTGATATTTTGAAAACTACAACGAAACGGATACTTCGCAGATCTAATATCGTTCACTCCATTAACACGAAACGAGACGCAATGTACAATCTTAAGAAAAAGAAAATGTCGCGAGCACAGTATCGCAAAGTCTTCATTAAGGCAAGTTTATTATTTCTTTCCATTAAATTCTTAGTGGAACTGCTGTTCAAATGGTACAAATGTACTTTGTATTAACTCTGCTTATTTACTAATTAAAAACGTGATGACCGGGAACAATGTGAGACTCGTTTGGCCTTTAGAATGACACCATAACAGTTACACGATCCAATTTCAAAGTTTCCTTAGCGGGATTGTAATTATGTTGAAAAAAAAAACAAGCAATTAAATGTTAAAAGTCCATTTATTTTTGGCGTCCATTATGTTTTACTTCAGTAATTTTTTAGGGCAACTAAGTCGATGTGAAAAATCCAACTTAAAGACTTTGAATTTAAATTGTCGGAACGTGATTTTGGAAATACCGAACTCCATTTATTTTCGTTTCTTTAACCTGTTCGTGTATCGAAATTGTAGCAGTTGCTTTAGAACAACAGTTTTAAACGCTCGACAACGGTCAAAGCTTTGTGAATGTGAGAGCCACTGCAAACCCTAACGGACCCTGTCTATTGAATTAAATTTCATTAAACTACCACTATCTAATCATGACTTACGGACTATTGATGATTCATTAATGTGACACAAACATGATCCAATAATTAGCGTAATGGACGTTCGAGTGATAAGCAGGAATTATGTAAACATAATTACTTCGGGGGAAATCAATGGAGGTCTCGCAGATCGGTAATTAGCAAAACTCGTTGCTCAGATGTTGACAAGAAGTGGCAGTTGCACGTAACACAAGGACCCATAAAGTGTTTTATGTCTATTCAGCAAATTAACCAACGACGTAAAATTATAAAGGCAGATGAAAATTATATAACTATTAAATCACATAAGAATCATAAAGCTACCGAAAGCAAAAAGCAGTGAAAATTTAATACAAAAAATTAAAAAAAAAAGAATATATCAAATTATAAGTAAAAGTAAGAAAATGACCAGAACATGAAAACAGGTGAATTGAAACGAAACTGAGCAAACTTCAAATCAAGAGACAATAAGGCAGACATATCGCTGTGAAAAGTTACTTGAAACAAATTGAAAGAAAAAATAAAACGATAAAAAATAATTAGACCGAATGAGAGTGAAACAATATTCAATAGAAAAATACTCAAACAATAGAAATTGTAGAAATGATACGACTTTTATAAACGAGTGAAAGTTGAAAGGAACTGAAACAAATAGTAATACTGCTGAAAACACATTAAAAGAAATTATTATTAAAACAGGTAATCAAAACGAAAAATAATTAAATGTGCGACAAAATAGTGGCGATTTAATAGGTGCATATTTCTCTCTTCTTAAATGGAACAATGGAATGGAAACTTAGAAGCTGAACAAAAAAGAAAACTGCAATAAACCGAACTTTACAAACAAAATAAGGGACAAGTGAACAAATACGCACAAACACAAAGTCGCTGAAAAAATGGACAGAAATAAAATAAATAGAAACCAAACGAAATTTTATAAAACAAAACTTAATGAAAGGAAAATTTGTTAAATTAAAAGTTGTGGCCATTGTGAATTCGTATAATGGTTTTTTCGTTGGTATTTTAAATAATAACAACACAAAATTACGAAATTACAAAAATTATAAAATGACGAAATTCATTTGTGTTTAATACCATGAAATAATCTTCTCTAATAGTCCAACAAATCTCTCGGTACAAATATATACAACCTGCATTACTGACAAAAAGACAAAAATACGAACATACTGTATTTCATACGATCCGTTTCTGAAAATGAGCAAAAGGACGACTATCCTTTTAGATAGCTTAACTAAAGTAGTTTTTAAAAAAGAGTTTTAATTATGTTGGCAACATTGTCAATAACAGTATCTAATTTTTGACATTATGTTTAATCGCGATCAGAGATTTATCGTAGTTAAGTCAGTGAGCGAAGAAACCAATCAGACGAGCTATCATAGAGCTTCGAATTTATATATTCGACTTTGACATTAGTTACGTTATTTTTGTTTTCGTTTTGTTTCTCTTTTCGCGCGGTTATTTTTCAGTTTATTTTTGAGTTATTTTCGTTTTTAATTAAGTGGTTACTTTAGCGAATTCAACGCCAATCCCACGTTTACAATCAAGTCTCGTGGTAAACTGTTCAGGTACTTGTCTGGGTTAAACATCAAATAATTAATAACATCATTCTTCTTCTTCCCCTAGCAATTTTTGGATTGGGTTGGTTTGGAGCTCATTTACTTGCCTTGAGCAATTATTCAATACTGCTACTCAATTTTATGCCCCTTAGTAATAAACGAACTCAAAACCAATTGAACCCAATTCAATTAAAAGACTACTATGAATTCGAAACCAACCCAACCTAACCGTAACCATTTACTTACATTGAGTAGGAATGTCTAGTTGGTTAGTAAAGTAAAATAAGTAAAAGAACTCAAAACAAACTCAACCCAACCCAATCCAAAGATTGCTATGGGTGTATAAATTTGAGTAGTAGTAATAAGCAATTACTCAATGTAAGGAAACGAACTGAAAACTAACCCAATCCAACCCAAAGATTTCCAGGGAGCGTATAAACTGATGATGACCATGACCATTTTATGTCTTATGTCTATGATTCATGATTTCGTCAGTTCTCAGCAGCCACTGTTTACTATGCCAAATTATTAATTATTTTTAATATTCTAGTCAAACTAATTCCGAATAATCAAAAGTTAATCCAGATTAATAATTTGCTTTGACAACAATGTTTAACGATTCGATGGATTGACAGAATAAATTCAAACACATTGATAAGAATTCAATTATCTTAGGCTGACTTTATGACTGAAAATAGCATCATTACTTTATTCGCGTATTGTGACATACATCATTTGTGTATAGTTCCTGAATAAGAATCAATGGTACACATTTCAGTTCGAATAAGTTAATTAATTAGAATATATATCACAACTAGTTGCCTTGGAGATATATTTGGTTATTTGAGTTCTCTTTATAACTTATAATTCGTCATAAAATAAAAACAGATTCTTGACTTGAAAGGGTAAAATTTTAAATTGATTATGCAGATGATAGTTTTTTTTTAAATATATTTTAATAAGTTCCAATTTTTATTTTTCTGACGATGTTTAGTGAATTACCGAAACGTACGTTATTAAAAGTAACAGACCAGAAAACCCACGAAAAAGAAAACTATTGGCATCATTGCTTTGGCTGAACAATCATGCGAGCAAATATTTATCTAACATTTTGTGCCAAAATCGCAATCAAGCTTATTTGCACGAGTTTGGAAAATGTTAGATATACGATGACTTATAGTCACTTATATTCTTTTCTGTTGTAAGAAGCAATTAAGTCGTAAAAGTCAATGGGAAGTGGGAAACAACTATTATAATGGAACACAATAAGAGTGCAAATTGTTATAGGTCTTCTAGACGATCAAATGATACGCACAAGCTTTCAGAATTAACATCGCGTGAGTATACAACGAAGTTCGAGCTCGAGCTGAGCAAGAGATGATGTTTTGTTTAGAAGACAAATACTTTGAAAAGAGTGTTATGATATGAACTTTAGAGATCTTTCTTTCTTCCACTGTTGGGAAGAAACAGTTGGTAGTTTATTTTCAATGGAAAATATAAATAATTTCCAGGATAGTTTACTCGGCTTATTTAAAAATTATTTTCATTATTATTGGCATTTGGTTAATGTAATGTTTTAATAATAATAAATGATGTCACAATGCACGATAGCGAGTGACGTTAACATACATTGGAACTGAAAAAATGTATAGGTCAGGTTAATTAGCAGTATTCGAGATTAGACGAATAAAATTTTTAGAATTGATTAATTTAGCAAACATAAAAATTGCATAAAATTGCATATGCCCTTTTTTCTTAATTTCCTTAAATTCCAAACATATACATTATAATACAACAATATTATAAACTTTTAAAAACTTTTGTAAAGTTACACTCTCCTTAAGATTTGTTTGAAGTACCCTCGCAAAACTTTAGCTTGTTATAGTTGGTCCCTCAATCTGTCGAGAATACTTCTGCTCAATATAAACCAATTAAGACTATACTGACCTATTTAATTCCGATACTGGAAAGTTCTGTTATATATTGTTAAACCTATGTTTTAGTAAAATGACCATACAGGACAAAATAAAACCATTTATGATGCATAATAAGATTGTAAAATGGTGTAATGTGTAGTGGGTTAGGTTGGGTTGGGTTGGGTTGGGTTGTGATCAACCCTAATTTTTTCAAAACTGATTACTCCTTGACGTAGCTCTAATCGTTTGAGATTTGTTGAGAGGCAACATAATAAAACCATTCATAATTCATATTGCAAATAATGTTAAGGGTAGTAGTTATAGAACGATATTGCTTTTAAATGCGATAACATTTCTTTCAAGACACCCCGACGTAGCTTAGACCTGCGCAAGTGTGTGAGATAAAAAAATGAATTTCGAAATGACAAACATTGGGACAACTTTAAACGTAGTCCCTCATACCATTCCTCTTGTACAGTTTCGAATCAAAGCTGGGTATTTAAGATGGCGTCGATGATTACGCCTCACCACGGCGAAATCCGCTTCAAGTTTCGGTAATGCGACCGCAAATCCAGATGTGCGGTCAAAACTTGCTCCACTTCTGCCAGCCTACAAACCAATCTCCGTGCCGACCGACTTGCACAATGAGCGTCCACAGCCCGGATTATCGAACTCACGGAAATATTTCGCCGTTAGTGTCGTGTGTTTGTTCGTTTCGCGTGTCCGGGCGTCAGAATGTCCACTGGAATGTCAGCCGACACAATGGCGTGTCGTGACGCGCACCGTTGATGTAACGGGCGTTTGAAAGACGGGCCGAATTGTTTGGCCGCGTCGTTCATGAGACCTTGTTTATGTGCTATTTCGATTTTGAGTTATAAAACACGCGATGTTTAGGTAGTCTGTTGATGTTATGCGAGTGTCGATGAAGAACTTATCGTAGTCCTGTGTCCAATTAGTTCGTGCAATCAAACGTATGAAAAGTATATTTACTATTATTTGTAATTATTTAAATATTTTGTACTATTAAGGGATTGTTGTGCCATATGTATCTAAATATTAAACGCTCCGTAGTATCTAAGTACTATTTTATTGACAAGCAGATTGGACCAGGCGGTTGATCCATATTTGGGAATCCTCACACAATGTATGCAACAAGTTGAAGAGTTTCCATTGATTTACCAACCTCACGCATGATACGCGAGGTGGCAGAACAAAAAGTAGTTTTTTCAACGCAAATTAACAAAGCATGCCGCCCATTTCCTAATTAACTTGTAAACCACATTAGCGCGGCACAGCGGTTCAAAAGTTCGTGGAATATAAACTGAATTTTGCCTGGCGGAGTACGAATGCATGTCGCGGTGCTTTTACAATGATTGCGAATGGAACAGAAGTATCCATAGAAACGCACGTTTTCCAGCTTCTGGATTTAGTTTTGCCACATAACCAACGATTTATTTGTCTATTTTATTAATTCCAGCATCATAATATTAAACTTGCACCTCAATAGTATTTTTGTGGGCGTTATGAACTTGTCGGACTTAGTAGGTTAATAATTCTCCTCTTCGAGGGGTCTCATTTCCAAAGCTCGTCAGATAAAAAGCTTGGAGAAGGCGAACATGAACTGGTCAGTCCAACATAAAATCGTGTCTGTTACAGTCAAACGAGTTGAACATTATCATAGGCGTTTTATTGCGTTGTAGATCAATGCACATGATAATGTGTTATTAAATGGCAGGTTCTGGTATTGCCTATACAGGGTACCCAGCTTCTCAACTCATAGCCCATAATTTACTATTATTCTAATCGCATGCATGGGACAATTTTCTTAGTACACAGCTTTCTGTCAGGACAACAGCACAGTTTCACTTTTCTAAATACTCAATGCATATGTCTGGCGTGCACTAAAGACAACAGTACATATGTGCAAAGCACTAACCACTGTCATTTCTTGCCTGCTTCTGGTCTACCAGAATATGGGCCCATTTGTTATAGTGCTCATTACAACAGTTTTATGACTTTCCATGACTTGGCGACACACCCAAGAAATATGCAATTCTTCTGCTGAAGATGACAACATGAAGAAGTGCTGTGCCAAGTGCAATATTTATTTTATTTTATTTTTTCAACCACAGTCTCTGATTTACAATTATTTCATTACATGAAAACTTATATTTAATATGAACCGTACGCATTCATTTACTGATTTCTGACGAAACGTTACCGAGACTTGTTAAAAATACACATTTCATTCAAAAAATAGAACCTTCCAGACAATTGCGACAGTAGCACGATCCATTAACACGCAATGAAATTAATAATTAAAGGCACATTGATGACGCAAAATAAATGTAAATGTGTGGCAATTAATCCGCGTAAAAAAGTTACAAATCGATATGAAAAATTCCAGTCACATACACACCAGTATCAGATTATGTAAAACTGGGATTTGAATAATCTCTTCGTAATCCGAAGTGAGTCACTTTTAGTAGGTTCTTGACTCGGAAATCCCCTATTGGAATGGCGGCTTTAGAAACCTGCTAAACTAAAAACGCTCCAGCTGATTTTGCATTCGCCGTAGATATAACCAATAAAACCTTGCAACATACGTGGTGTATCCGTTCGAATCGTTCAGCGTACATTGCACGTTAACTCTTCATCGCTGGATGTTTTATGTACGTGAAACGTATACACGTATAATTTATTTAGTCCTTGATGTCTATTTGTTTTGTTTCTCTTGATTATAATTTACGTATTTTGCATTTTGTAAAATTGTTGGTTAGTAATTTTTAAATTAATTAGTCTTTATTGAATACATACTATTAACAAATATGTTAAGTAAGTAAATTGCCAAATAATAATTTTAAGACTTAACCCTCGACTTGGGGCCGTTGCTGGAGAAAAAGAACCTTTATACCCCAATATACAATAACATCTGAATTTGTACCCATGCTCTCCTAGTTGTATTATTTACTATTGATTCAATTACGTTATAAATAATATAATTAAATAAACATCGACAGTCAAAAGCCTGAGATATTTATGTACAATATCGACGCAATAGCTATGGCTCTGGATCTGGAAGGTACAAACACTCTCCACGTAGGCATCAATAGACTCATTGACCTTCCCCCATTGAGGATCCCGCAACACTGCCCTGATATCTGCAATGCTCAGCAGTTTGTCCCCTAAGATGGACCCTCTTATCCCGTTTCTTCTTAACTTCTGCAATCTCTACAGTGGTGTATCCTGTACACTTTTTATAGAGGTCCTCATTTTGGCTACAGTGACCAGTCATTGCTGCCAATAAGCGTAATTTTTCCTTGACAGCCTCAACCAGCTTCTTGATGTTTTTTCATTGGGAGAGTCATGTGCCATCTTAGAAAAGTTACAGCATTCAGTTTAATCCCAACGTTTCTAAATACTTTCAGGATATTTCTTTTGCACAATGGAGGACAGATGCTGGTTTGATTGCTAGTTCCGGTTTGTAGCTAGTCATCTTAGCCGCAGCCTGGACCAGTGCGTCCACCTTGTGGTTGGTTGTTTGTCTATCGTGCCCCTTGACCCATGAGATTTTGTTCTTATGCAAGTACTTGTAGAACCAGTATCGCTTTCCTGTTATCCGGCCAGATCAATATATTTTTCGTTTTTTATATTGCGGGCTATAATTCTTTGTGCTGCTAGTGCTATTAGCCTGCATTAGAATAAACGGCTGTCCCATAATCACCCTTTGTTTTCGATCCATTCATGTAAATTCGGTTGGCGCTTTCAATGACGTCTTGAGCTGAAACTCGTACAGCGGCTTTATACGGTTTGTCAAAGACAAATGATGTTATATGTACCAAGGGCGTTCTTACAGAGGTGACGGCACACATTCCCACAACCGTTATCCTTCCAAACTCCTTTGTTTTGGAGGCGGAGTATAGTCGATGTGGCATCCATCGCGATGTGGAGGTCAGGAGGAGGAACCCATAGCATTACATCCTTTGCACGTACTACTCTGATGCTTTGCTAGGTTCTGGGCCCCATACAATAGCTCCGTATGTTACCACCACCTTTGTGATGGCTGTGGATATCCACATTATTGTTTTTGGATTCATCCCCCAGGTTTAGCTTTTAGACTCTTATAACTTTATTTCCTTGTTGTCCAGGTGTGATTTCCAATTCAAATTCTTGTCCATAATTGTAATTATGTATTACTATTTCTCTAGATTAACTGACAAGGGGTGATCATCATCTTTCAATTATTTGCAATCCCATCTGCATTCGTTCACTGATGGAAGACACAAATTTCCCACTCACCAGGATTCAACCTAAATCAACCGCATAACCCATGGTGACGAAGCTCTCTTGGACCAGTTCGCATAGGCCGGCAGAACAATGATCCATAGCAGCGATATTAGTACATCACCTTGCAGACAGCCTTTATCGACTAGGTGAGTTTGGATATTTCACCCTCGCTTACTTTACCAGAGTGGTTGGAGTAATAGCGGAACAATGTTTTACGAACATGGTAATACAAGAAATAACCAATAAAACAAGAAGGGCTACGGAGGGCAAATTAGAACACTAGAATATCACTGGCAATGTTGAAAGTAAATAATAAATGGATTTAGCAACAAAATTGGCTGAGGAAAGCAAGAAAGGATGAACAATGTAGGGAAGAATTTGAACAGTACTGCCAGCACCAAGAGGTTAATGGATAGATTCACTATAAAGTAGTAGAGGGTGTTGGTGTTTATAGGAAGAAAGAAGAAGAAATCGCCTTCTCCATGAACTTTTCGGTATGGAACTTGTTTTCCTACTTCATTTTCATGAATTGTTTCCACTATTTTCGGTTCTGTGTTTAGGCTTCATCCAGTGTTTTGTTTTTCGCTATAACGTACTTCTTTATGTTTTTGTCCCATGTATTTTTCAGCCTGCTTCTTTGTGGCTTTCTTCGAATTCTTGCTCTCCACATTACCTTTGTTTCCCTCGCCTCCTTCATTCGTTGTATATGTCCCCACCAACATAGCTGTCTTTCCAGTGTAATTTATTTTTCACTCCTTTCTTTTGCAAACACTCCCAAACTTCCTCTCTGTCCATTCTGTCTTGTATCTCATTTTTTTACGTATTGATACTATCATTTCCTTTTCCCAGTTCTTCATTGTTTGATTTCTCTTCCATGCCTCATTACACTCTTTTCCATTCCCTTCTCTCTCAGATTTTTCACATGTTTTTCTTCATTAATTGAATTGTTTCCCTTATCTTCGATATTTCTGGTTTCACTTCATTTTCTATCACTGCCATTATTTCCTCTTGTATGAACAATTAACATAAGAGTTCTTAAAAATATTGCTTCCGTCTCTCAATTTTTATAATGATCTCGTTTGTATTGTCTTTGCCTGTCTGGTAAAAACAATTTCCGATGACTATTTTTTTATAGCTTCTCTACAATTTCTTTCCAACTCTCTTTTTACCAAATCTTTCCCCCTGTTCCTTATATACATTATACTTCGCTTGTGTGTTGTTTTGTAGGTACCATTTCCATCTTAATCTCTTGGTCCCTATCTCTTGTTTTATTTCATCGCTCCATCAGCGTGTCCTTCTGAATCTGTCCTTAATGTTCTCTCACACTTTCCATTATTGCATTTCCGGCTTCTCATGACTATGATATTTGTAAATTCGGTTCTTCTTTATTTATTCTTCTTTATTTGTCATTCCTTTCTTTTTCGTGTCGTGTAAATTTATGAACGTCATTGTATTCGAAGTTCCGTTGCTCGTCCTTTTCTGTTCTTCGTATTTACCTCTTTTACCTTTACCCCATCGTCCCTATTCCATATCACCCATCACCAAATTTAGGTTGTCCCAGCATTCGTCTTTCATGTTTGCTGTTTCATCTTCATTTGGCCCACACGTTCAAATCGCTGTCACTTCCTTTCTTCCTATTTACCGAGACGATATTTTTTTAATCCCCGCCGGAGCCCTTTGTGTCTGTTGTACTCTGCTATTGTATACACGTTCCCTCTCCCAATATTTTCCCTTTTTCTTTGTTTCTCTTATAGCTAGGATGTCTATCTTCATCCTTGCATTTAATTAATCCCTCTTTTCATTTATTCCTCTTACATTCCACTTTGACAAATATGTCTTTCTGATTCTTCTCCTTTATTCCGGTTACTTTCTTTTTTATCCTTTCATATTATATCATGGACTTTAATGATGAGGATAAAGGAACTAAGGAGGTTATAAGCTAATTATATATACATTTGCGTAATAATAACTTTTTTTAAATACACCGAAGCTCTTTCACAAATTTCATTTCAACTTCCGAAAACATCGGGCGCGCAAAGGAAACCGAATGCGAAATGCAATTACGCGAGTAAGTTATTTATTCGAACGGGAGCGCAAATTAAAATTTGCCCACACATAATCCCGTTCGGTCTAATTTGCAAACTAATTTTCTCTATCTGCGTTAAGTAACAAGCTTCATAGTAGACGCCGCGGTGCAAAACTTTTACAGCACCGGCGTGGTCAAATAATTAAATTCGCGAGGCGCGCGCCACTTCACTTACAATAAATTCTAATTCAGAGTTACGGATTCACGGCTAAGTGCGAAAGTGTTAAAGTAGCAATCTAATAAACAACAAGCCGGGGATAACGGTTTGCTCTCGCGAACGAATTTGCAGAAGATTACCATTTTTCATTTATGTACTAGAGGGAAGTCGTAAGCAGGAAACGGTGCGGAGTAATGGATTACCACCGCGTTTGTCCAAACGAATGTTACGCGAGTGCAAATCTCGCATTTTGGGATCGACCAGTAAACGTACGGTCCACACAAGAGTACGATTTATTGAACGGTAGTAGCAAATATTTAGTTAAAGTATAGAGAAAATTTTAAATTAATCTATTTTATTTAATAAAAGCTACTTATTTGCTCCTGTAATCACATACATTTTATAATAACGAACTGACCATGAAATATTAAAATAAAATACCTCGGCTGGAAAGAAATCAGTATTTATTTATATTATTTTTATATTTATACATAAATTAAAAAATAAGGCAATACCGCAGATAAAAATAAAGCGACTATACTAATTTACTACAGAACAGTAAATTGGGATTAGAAAATAAATCAAGGTGTGTAGTGATAAAAAAGCCTAAACATAGATATAATAAACAAATCGGATATAAATGATCATACGTAGCACAACGAATTACACCCCACGTGACCAAATTTGTGGAAAACAATCGACGATTTGCTGAAAGTTCTATTAAATACAACTCCAATTTCCGTCGCACGCCGAAGTCTGAAATTACTTTCTCCCGAATTGAGTTTAAATCAAAAGCAATTCTACCATTAATTATACAACAATACGGACCAAATCGATTTACCACGTTGCCGGCAGACGGAAATATTAAATTTAAATCAACTTACTTTCCCATTTACAACACAATGGGCGACGTCAGAAGTAAGCATCCGACGTTTTGAGTAATTGAAATTCTAATCGCGACGATCTAAACTTGAGTCTGATCGGACGGCTCTATTAATTAAAATTCACATATTTACATAAACAAGAGCGCGCGCAAATGCGTGCGGATTTTAGATGAAATATCGCATCGGGTTCGATAAATACAGATGTGATATGATTGACGTAAACCCGGTGCGCATATTGAAAGCTTAATTAAAATTCTAAATAAACATATTTTAAAAAATCACACACATTGCGAACTATTATTTTTGCAATGTTGGAAATATCTCTCGTTCGCCGTTGTTTACACGACGGTGAGTAAATGAGGTGGATATAATTCATACGTAACTATAAACGACAAAGTGGGTAATAGAAAAGTTGGCACACACACATTTCACATTAGGCTCAAAGTCGCCCAAAATATTGAGGAAACATTTGAAATTTCATTACTCAAGATACTCAACTCAAGTGTGGGTAGTAGAATAATGTATTGCTTGTCTCCTTTTTTGCCAGTTTTTTTCCATTTTTGTCCATGTATTAGTTGATGATTTGTACAATCTAGTGCGATTAATATAAGAATTGAAACTTATGAAAATTTAATTACACCCTCAATTATTATTAACGCGTATAAATAATTATCTTGCATATATTGTTATTGCTTTTAAATTTGTTGTTTATTACTCGCATGGGGTACATAATTCGTTGGGGTTGAGTAATATTATAGTTTAATCCCCAATTGGCACCACTATTATCACTTACGAATTAATTAGTTTATTATTCAAGTATTTTTTTATTAATAATTTCTGTAAATAATGTATCTGTGAAAGCAGTTATTAAGATCAAGTTAATAGAATCTAATTCGTCGTTCATGTTTGACGACTTACACAGGATGTTCGGTTAAAGCTAGAAGCAGAAGGTAGATGAAGTTTTCTATTTATAATTATCTATAATTTTAATTATTTATTGTTACGATTAATTTTTTAATGTAAAGTTCGGTTAGGTAAATTCTCATGCAGCCACATGTAAGCCCTGGTCATAAAATATTAGAATCCATATTATTGCGATGATTCTTGCAAATCTGTGATGCATTCAAGCGAATTAAAATAAACAACGACAACAGAACAAGTTTGTGAAAATAACAAAACAAGCAAGCAGCGAAGTGAAAAAGAAATGAGCTAAAAGGAACGAAAGTTCTATAGGACAAATAGTACACCATTTGAAAATAAAACTTGGATACTGAATAAAAAATAAAGTGGAAAAAACGGACACAAACAAAAACAAATTAACGAGAAAAAACGAAAAACAAGGAAATATATTTTAATATATTTTCTTTTAACAACTACAATAAAAGGCATTATTTTTAATCAAACAAAAAAATCAACACGATTTTTGATTTTTTTTAAGGGCACAATTTATCCCAACCGACCCAATCATATCAGCTCCTGAGGACATAAAAGTACTTACAAGAAATTTTTTTCCAGATTAATAATAATTTAAAACATCTCCATATGAATTTCACCCATAATTCATAAAATCAAAATCTGACATTTAGAAACAATTATGGTCACAAAAATGAGGACTGGTGCTGGTAGATCGGGCTGGATTTGGATGGGTATGGTTGGGTTGGGATGGATTGACTTGTATTGAATTGGGTGGGTGGCAATTTTTTTTAATATGCAATTTTATGTTGATTTTGATTGCCTTTCATTCCAAAAATAATCTATCCCACCAAACTATTCTTTTAAATTAATTACAAATTAATTAACTTTTAATGTAATTATTTTTAAAAGTTTTGGATGGTTATCGTGCTTCAGTTATTGTAAAATTGTTGATAAACGTTTTTAAAATCAATAGAATTTCTTTTATCCGTGCAACTATGATTTTTTCTGCGATATTGTTTGTTTTGTAATTGTCGTTTCATTTGCTGGCTTCATTTTAAGAATCTGCGGTGCTTTGGTTTAAGGTTTTGTAAACCCTTCCTAATGCATCCAATTCAAATTCACTCAGTCCGTTCAAAGCAAACTTAATCGAAGCAAATTTAATTCAGTTATATCTGTGGAATAACTGGCAATGCTTTTACGATGCATTTGGGGATAGTTTATAGAACAACCAAATTGGTAAACCCAACCCAACCCAATCAAAAACTAATTTTTCTATTCGTCCACTTCGACTATGTCCATTTGAAAGAAAACATAAAATAAAAAATTCAATTTTGCTATTTTTTTCTATACAAAGTAAGCAAACGCCGAACACACTCCAAGTTCAGTACTGGGTTGGGTTGGCCATTTTAATGGCTTCATTATAATATTCGAATGATCTGCATTTTTTATCTGGTTGTGACAAACACACGTTGACTATTTGAATAACTCAAGCAAACCCAACCCAACGCTACCGAACCACACCCAACACAACCCGACCAAATCCAACCCAAACTAATCAAAAACTAAATTTTTCTATTTGTTCGCTCGACTCAGCTGCTTCGAAGAAAATCAGAAAAAGGAAACAAAAATCTATGAAGCTTGAGCAAATTAGGCGACGCCCACTCCAACGTTGGCTTGGCCATTTTGCAGGTCTCATTATCACAGTTCAAATGATCTGAATGTTTGATCTGGTTAGGGCACCCCATTCGGTGGACGCCTGTCGTCTTCGTTTCTTGCAAGGTCTTCTCCCAGCTATGTTGCCGGTGCATTCACTTGTCCTTTTCCTGAATTATGTCACTGTATAACATATACCTGATTATTATATCGTGTGCCAACGCATAATTAGGATTTAAATAAACTTCGATTTCGCACTATTTTCAACCATTATGTTGTTACAATTGTCTATCTAATAATACAGCAATATATCATCCAAATATCCAAGATGTTTCAATGGTATGTCACAGATTTAGATTATACGTTCGATTTTAACTGGAAGCCGTTTAACAACAGAAGGTAGAGCACGTTTTCTAGATAATACGTTAATTCTTTTAGGCTTTACTTGCCATCCTTTATTCGATTTTTAATTAATTAATTAATTTGACTAAACAGTGTAGAATATGGCAGTTAAATTTTGCCGGCTTGAGTAATTTAAGCTCAGAGGCACGTTATCTTTTTTTGTCATTGTACACCAACAAACGTACCGAATTCTTTTTTACAGAAATCTACATAACCGATCATGAACATCTGAAAAGAGTTTAGTACGACAACTTTAACCTAATAACAATTTTGCAAGTTTTGTATAGACATCTACACTGACTGACAATGTAGCACCACGTAGTTGGTGCAGTTGTGTGCAAATAAGTTTTGATAATTATATGATTCAATTATAAGTATTATAAAATTTAAACAAAGTCGATTGATTCACTTGGTTTATGGATTTTCTTCCACTCGAAAACAAATTCGATCCTTCTGCCCACTCGCTCCTCCTCCTGAAGCTAATTCTTTCTCCTCTAGGATACATAAGTTGTACTGCATGTGCTGTTTAACCTGAAGACCTTGCGGATTTAAGGTTTAGTGACGATCAATGATTGCGATTTTTGCTGCACCTCTAGTGCATGGACTTAGAAGAAAGGCACGGATCAACTTTTGGTCATTTCACATGTACAGATTATTCGCATATGTGTGAAGAAATTTTCACTGAATGAAATTGGCATCAACTACACATCGTTAGTTCGGTGCTATGAGATAGAAAATCCTAATATGTTATGAAATTCAAATTCAAATCTGTAGACGATAAGGGCACAGAAAAAAATTGAAATAATACTTTATATGAAAATCTGTCCTATTGCAATAACAAATAACTTGTAGGCACTTGCTTTTTAGAAGGCTTTACTTTTATTTATCAGTTTGTTGGTCAACATAAGAGGGCGAAATCAGGCAATTTTGCATTTTTTATGTAGAAAAGGATTTTGATTTTGATATAAATTTTCTTGAATTAAATTTTTTTTTAAATGTTTTCCATGACAATTTTGCCTGGATATATATATTTTCTGATATATTTTAAACCAATTTTTATGAATAATGTAGATTTTGTCAATTTTTATTAGAATTTTAAATAATTTCATAAATTTTTCACATTTTTATGAGTAATAATCTAAGTTTTAATTTTTTACGTTTTAGACAAGTTGTTTATGCCATTCATGTTGTAATTTTTTATATTTTCTATGCATTGTAGATAATTTTGGTACTTGTCATTTTTTTTCTGTTCTGTTCTGTTCAATTTTCTATCGGAGTGTTATGAAAAATAATTTTCGTTTTCCTTTTCACATTTCTACGCATTTATATGATTCATATGTCAATTTGCACATTTTTGCATTTTTGACGATTTAAATGATTATCGATAACCACTCTAAACACAATTATTCCAGAATTCTATGGTGGTTAGTAAATCTTTATGAATTGCATATAAACATCAAAAGAACAGTGTGAACAGGGCAACAGTAAAAAGTAAATAACAATTAGAAGAACAACATTTTAAGTTGTAGTAAATAAATTTATATGTATTAACATAATAAGACAAGTTTTAATTTATTTTAAGCCTTATGGAACATGATTCTTTCCCATAAAATTTAAATGTACTCATCATCAGTTATTTAAATTAGATCAAGATTTTTTTCGCTGTTTCAAATAACGATCTGAAATGCCAGAGATTATGTAAATGAAAGTTATTTTATCATCATCATGTACAGGAACCATCTTATTTTAATAATATTTATAGGTAGACTACATGAGCTTTTTGGCAGAAACTCTTAAAATCCAAAGAATAAAGTTAGAACTTGAAAATATTCCAAGAATATACATAGATTTGTTCTTGCACTAATTTTTTTATTTTTTTATGTCATATGCTCTGCCCTTAAAGCAACTTTGAGAAATTGGTACACACATATCATTGGTGAGCTCGGTATTAACAATGAGGGTTTGAAAGCCAAATGAATTTTTTTTAGGACGCAATTGATGGAACCCAATTAACCCAAACTTTACGATGGGTAGGGACGAGTAGATTATAACTCCAGTTAAATATTTTCAATAAACAATCAAGTTACTGATTCGCAGTCAGACAAAAATGTTCCTCCTACTTTAGTATTCACAGATTTATACATTAAAAACACCATTGTTATCATAATTGACAAATCTTCATAATTTATATTTTGCACAAAAGTTTTACGGACTTAATTATTCCTTCCTTGCAGTGTTCTTTTTCGCTGCAGGTCGCAACAAAGCGCACGATGTTATAACTTCAGCATTAAAACTTATTACAAGGCCAAAAAACAATTCATTGTTCAAGCGGGTTGGTTTTTTCCCCTATTATTTCACGTCGCACAAAAATCTAAAGTTGAAACACGCGAAAGCTTTATTCGAAAAGCCTGCGGAGAGCGCAACGACGCCGACGAAATTGTATAATTTAATTTTCCGCTACGTTTTACATTAACTTCATATTCACTTTTAATATATTGAACTGCATTCCTATTTGGATCACGTAATGAATTGTCTGGCCTTTGATCTCTTCCACTGTGCGAGGGACTAATTGGACGGGTTTAGTTCGGCGTTGTGCAGTGCATAATGCAATGTAGTTTAGGGATTTATTGATTGACAATTTCAATGTTTTTGTAAATATTGAATGCCACACTTCTACAAGTTCAATGAAGGATGTGCTATAAGATTTGCTGTACCCCAGTTAACTTCATGTATGTTTGGTTCAAACGAATAACTGACTCGTTAAGCTAGTAAGCATTGGACAACGTCATACACTTATCGTGTTTTTGATTAGTTTGAAATAATGTAAATATCACAATTTGAAAATATGACGCAGCCGGAGAAGGTGCGGTACAATATTGCACGCGAAAACATCGTTCGCTTTTTCAATTTACATATAAATTAGACACGTTCATACCACCGCAAATAAATCCAATATTTATTGCGAACCATCACAACTCAATTTCGAATTTTAAACAATGATTTGCTTAATATCATATACAACAATGGAACCTACGACCGCCGCGCCGGTCGGGACCGGCCCGGAGTTTGCATAAACGCGACGTGTCCGGAGCTAAAGCAATTAGGACCGGGTCGCACCTTAATAATAGTACAATTTCCGCGCTCGTTTACATACACTTATCACGGTCAAACTGGCGACTAGATAAATTATACAATGCCCGGTGTGCCGGTTCGCCCCTCAAAAGATATCGATCCCGTACCGGATTCACGGCGCACTTGATTAGTTAAATTAGACCCTTCTGAGTCGGACAGTTAACCTAGTTTGGCCGAAAACTGAACCGCACAATACGCTTTGAGTTTGGGGGCTCATGTTGCAATCGTAATTGAGCAATATTGAGCAAAGTGATTCGATAATCGTCCTAACAAATTGCATAACAAGTTGTTTCGCCGGCGGAACTTTCTCAAAAGGAAATGCAAATAAACAGCTCGCTGCATTTTTGTTTGCGAACGCTTGGACTAATCCAATTACTATTCGCGTTCATCAGCAGATAGTGCGAAATGCATGCTCGTCTATTGAAACTTATAATGATGGTAAATATTGAAATAGCCGGGAATGTTGTTTTGCAACGTTCACAACTGCACACACAGAGAGTACACATAGTGCTCATTAAATAATTAACATTCGGTTATTTTACATCCAAGTAGACGCAATAGCATACGACCAAATGAGGTAACTAATTATCCACATATAACATAGTCTAAGATAATTAGAAAAAATATATTAAGTAGCCTAAGAAAATATTCGAAAAAGAAATTGGTTACATTAAAATAACCTGCCGAAATATGCGGACCCTTAAAAACCTTAAAAACAAACAGCAGTTACAATCGAGAACATAAAATCTATATATTTGCAACCGGTCGCTGAAACAATAAACCAAAATGACTTAGATCAACAATTCTGTTGTATAAACCGGAATACACCAGTGAAGTTTGAAAGCATATCCTAGCACATTCGCGGTTATTACGTAAATCACAAAGATTGACCGATCAAACGATATGCAGGAATAAAAAAGAAGATCTCTTTCAATCTCAAATAAATATGTGGAGTTTACACGACAACACTGACTATGATGGTGGACCACTAAAGAAGTATATTTTTATCGCAGACCTTCTCCAAGGTTTTTATTCAGAAAAGCTTATCTGCTCGTTTTCTATTTTATATTATATTAGATTTACTGATATAATATAAGCTGCTATAAGCATAATTCAAGAATGTGACACTTCGTTTATGAGGTATACTAGTCTACAAGTCTAGTAATCATAAAGTGTAGGTTTCAAATCGGGATATCTCAATTTTATTTCAGAGATAATGTCGCTCAATTTCGAACGTTATTACACTGCAACGATATAATAAATAATCACTCATTATTTGTGCTTTCTTATATGCTGTATAAGCATAACTCTTTAAGTAAACCATCTGGATCAAGTAGGGGTAGCTAACTACAAGTCCATCGTCGATATACCCTTGGATATTAACTTGTAAAAATTATTAGTCTCACAACAAAACAACAATATCTAAACGTCACTACTCATCATTTTATATTTTTATTAGTTTGGTACATGGCAATTCTGACTAAGAAGTGGTGAAATCAAAAATTAAAATATTACATGGATTCTGTAAATACAAGGGATGAAATCGATATTGCTATTGATAAATTAAATAACTAAGTACCAGAATGGGGAGGGGGGCAAATACGTAAATATGTTTATAATAGAAAAATTACTACACTTTAATAACGGTATGAAACCGTAAAAGAATAAGAGTTTTTTTTTAAATTATCTAAATTAGAATTTCAATCAATAAATAAATTGATTATTTAAATTGAATTTTCGCCTCCTTTCTATTTTTGGAGATCATGTAAAATTATTTGAAGCCAAAATATTTCATCTTTCTTACCCGATATTTTCTAAATTTATTGTAGGAAAGTTAGTAATTAGTTAGTAATTAGTAATTAATCAGAACCCTAGATGCAGACTTGATAATGAATATAGGACGCAGGTAGTTAATGATGATAATAGACGCTGCGATGCAGCCTCAGGTTGACACATGCGCACTTGAACTGTAATCATCACAGACTTTTATACTTCGCCAGTGAAATGTTCCAGAAACCTACAGAATTCTCGACAGACAATTCGAAAATACAAGCAGGACATAGATTGTTCTGTAAACTCAGGATATACCTAGCCTAGGCGATTCGAAATTCGGAAACGTAGTTTTCATGAAAGTTCGATTCCAAAAACATTGCTCTGTGATTGCAATCGCCACTTCCGGTATATCTTGAAACTCTGGATTCTGTGTAGATGCGGAAACCTACAGAATTGTAAGGTAAATGCGTAAGACTAACCCAACCCAACCCAATCCAAGCAACCAACCAAACTCAACCCGATTCGACCCAACCCAATCCAAACGCAGTCGTTTGCACTAACCACACATACACACACACAGATACCAACAAGGGCGAAGAGAACATCACAGACTTAAAAATTGTTTGTTGTGTAAGAAATTTAATAAAATTTGTGACGTAACTTAGAAACTCCGAATGCAAATTTTAAAAGAAACTTGTCAGGATTTAACAAATGGCTTAATTTAAATATTAAATAAGATGATGTGATTCCAATTTTTGTGGATCTTATGACAGAAGACAATGTATTTAACGACGAAAATGAAAAAAATTATGAAACGAAAAATTCGAGGTAATAAACACAAAAAATAATTTGAAAAACTAAGAAAATGCTGCAATGAGGGATCCACACCAACTTTGAATGATGGCTTCACAACGGCGAGGCGTACGCCAAATCAAGAATTGAATGTCTTCGTCAGATATGTTGTCCCAAATGGCGATCATCTGCTCTTAGATCTCATAGAGTATTTGGAGGTGGTTCAAGAGCTCAGAGTCGTCGTTTCATCATGTCCCACATGTGTTCTATGAGACTAAGGTCAGGATTCTAGCAGGCCAGTTCAAAATATTAACGTTAACTTCATTCAGGCGATGCATCACAATTCCAGCGGTGTGGCATTATTGTGCTGGAAAATAACATTTTCCTCGATAAAATGGGCAAACGGCTCCACATGTTGTTCCAAAAACCTCTGTTGCGTACCCCATGCAGTTCATGTTGTCTTTTGGGAAACATCCAGTTCTGTATGTGCTGCAGAACTTATACCTCCCCATACCATAACAGAGCCTTTCGAAGCTTCTTTTCTTAAAATGAAATGAGCATAGATCTCATTTCTTCGCCGGAACACACTCTAACACGATCAGATCAATTGAGGCAAAATCTGGATTCATCAGAGAACACTTGGTCCCTCTTGGGCAAATTCGGTTCTGGCTCTGCGATGGTCTACAGACAATATCGATCTACTGGCAGGACGTCTGGGATGTAAAGCAGCTTTCCAACAAATTTCTCGTAGTTTCTTGGTTAACATAGACGTAGACATAGATTTCGGTTCTGGAAAACTCCACCTGAAGCCTCCTTGTCGTAGGGACGTATTCTCAAACATAAATAAACGAGGTCGTCCTTGCCCACAGTGTAGTTATTTTATAGTTAAAAAATCTGTATAAAAATATTAATAGAAATTCGTCGAAAATGCATTGCGAGCGTAAATTTAGACTCCGCGAGCAAAAAATAAGGAGAAATACAATGTTTAAGTAATCACTAAATTATAAATTCGGAGGACAACATTGTGCTAGCGCCGGATGTAAATATGGATGCCTACTAAAAGTATAATGTATCTTCATAGACTATGCCTATAGTGATCTTCGGGAGAAGGCCCCGGAAAAGAGTGGAAAGGTTGAGTGACTTAAGGGGAAAAACCACTCTAGGATTTTTAATATCCGAATATCCTTTAAAGTGCCTAGGAAGGAAGAGGAAGAGACGAACATCGACCTGGATGGCCAAACGCATGGTGCAGGCATGTCAGATTAGAGGTAAAAAATCCAAGGATTAAAGTGTTTATGAATCTTTAAACGCGTTTTCCAGTAAACCACATTTTCCAAACTGGGAGGACAGATTTCTCGGAGGCTATTGCATGGATCCATTTAAAATATTCACAGTAGCTTCACAATGGCGTTCTCTTTGGAAGTACATAGCCGTTTGTTGATTGGATGTAAACTTTTTTTATGAACAATTTATCACTCATTTTTATGGCAAAATATCGATTTATTGATAAAAAATAAAACTCTCGCCGACGGGCTCTATCACCGCAATTTTTAATGAAAAGACAATAAAAAAATTGTTGTTTGTACTTCAATATGTGCTTAATGAGCCCTCTGATAAGAATGTCTATTCCGTAGATCTTTCTTTCGGCCTCTAGAGTGGTTTTACACCTGACGTGATTAACTGATTCAGAATTCATGATTTTAATATAAATTATTTCTTTTTTACGTTTTATGTCAATTGTGTTAGTGAAAACTGGCCTGAAAAAATTTGTTCGTTTTTTAATATTGACAGCCAAGCTAACAATACGAGACAAGACTACGATCGATGTAATTATATGTACTGTTGAGAATCAAGTTGAAAATGTCCAAGTTTTATTTCAGAATTGGTTGTAATGATCTCTCGTGGCGAAAGATATTTTCATGCCCGTACAGTCGCCCATACAAAATATGAAAGAACGAACGAACCCGACGATATCAAATAATATGCCCTATAGTCAGAGAGAATTCGTACGGCGGGGGAAAACCACCGGAACACCGATCCAGATTTGTATTTGAGATTCTCGTGCATCTGAATTTCGCGATATTAGATAAAGAAGACAATATAAAATTAGCATATTTTAAATAACATAAACATTCCAAACACATCGTTTCAGTTTAAGCCAAACACAGGCACACAGCGGTTCAGTTAATCTTTCTAATTCGAATGGGTAAAGTTATCAAAGTCACGAGGGACGTATATATCATGCCGATTCCATAAAATCTTGCCTTGGAAGCCATAAGCACCGGCCTTTCTTTTACGACACGACTATTACGGGGAAGCTGTATCGTCGTGAAAAAATCTTATCATTCACGATTTTACGTCCGCAGTCGGACAGCTTTTATTTGAATGAACACAATAAAAGTTAAACCGTTTATCTGACGGTAAAATATGTTAAAATATTTCATTCGAAGACGTGGAAAATAGAGAGCGCGCAAAGGGGCGAAGAAATCTCAACGATGCGGTTGTGTTACATTCACAATACGTTTGTTTGTCATTTAAAAAGTCGTCAGTTTACAAATTTGGGCCTTATATGCATCGACTCGTTTCACTAATTACATCTGCGATTGTAATCATATACATATGATGAGGTGTTTCGTTGAAAACTAGAAGCTCATACCAGAATTTGACATTCAAGTAGATGATACAATAGTTGCAAAGCAGGGCGAGTACGTTTTTCCTTTCGTTATTTACGAAGATACTCCTAAAGAGTAACATAAACATTCGTAGCTGACTCAAATCGAGTTAAAAAAAATCTAAAGAAGCGGGTGCGCTGGGAAATTCGAGTAATTAGTCCGATGCACGTCGCAGCACATAAATTACCATGGGGCTTACAAACTTATTTTGCACGTACAACAATAAGCGCAATACCGTGTACACAATTTATGTTAATTTGCATATCTGGAATTATTAAACCATCCTGCACATTCATCACAAACCTGTGCTTCCTGATTTTAAATTATGCGAGTTTCCACGCACGGCCTCCGGCGAAATTAACTCAATCTGGAAACTGTTTCGGGACAAAAAAAACGCGCCATACACGTAGATTTCAGTTCAACTTAATGATAACGTGATAATAGAACATGTATTCGGCGCCACGTACGTTGTGGCATGGCTGGGCTTATTTGTTGAAACTGTAATATGCATGAATAATTACGTCTGGTATCGACTGATAACCCACATGATTGCCATTTGTAACAGAATGGTCAAAGTAAGGATTAATCGGAAGCGCAATTGTGGCTAAACAATAATAGCTCTGGTAGGACATGAATATATCAACCAATTTGCGCTTTCTGTAAGTGGGCAATCATACAATGTTATTGAAAGTGACACTAGCCCACTTTGGTAATTATGTGGACAAAACCAATGACGAGTTAAATATTCTACAACTGAAACTAATTAATATTGATCGATTGGTTTACCGACAGGTTCACGCGAAGATGTAAAAGTTGTTGTATATCACAATTTAAAAAGGCAAATAGATCAAATTCAATAATAAGTCAAGGTAGAACTATTGGTCTACTGCGTTGGAATATTATAAAATAACTGCTTCAGATGAACTCGTCATTATTTATAAATAATTACATTGTTCCTTTAAGTATTCGAAATTCGTCGCCTATTTTTTTATCAAGTTCGATGATTTCGGAGGCAGATATACACAACAATACTATACACGAAACTAACGAAATTTAAAAGACAAGACAATGCAGCTTTAAAACAAATATTGTTATCGAAAAACAATTTTTTATTGGACCAATACGATCTGCTTTCAAGTCGACAGAGATTGAAAACCTTCCCCGCTTTTATATTCACCTAACTTTTTATCCTCGAAGGTAAAGGTCGAGCGAAAAGCGGTCTTGCGATTCCGGCGAAGCGAACGCCCTCTCGATAATCCCTTAAGCTTAATCATTTTGCATGTTGATATTTGACGACGCGGCGAAATCCCATTATTTCGGTGTTTTATTGCGCGGCGATCAAAGGCGCCCGGTAAACTGAAAGTTCCAAACAGCGAGCTGGAAAGTTTCGCGCACAGCATGGGGGGCGATTGCGAGACCGGTACAAATGAAACGGTGACTATTTCAAAGTGAATAAATTAGAGGTTTTGTACGCAATGGACAAGAATACTTTTAATTATAAATTAATTTAAAAAAATTTTTAATTTTTACAGCAAATATTGTGTTTATTTATGATTAATTATGAAATAATGAATTTAACTAAAGGAAAATTTGTCGCATATTGATATTATCGGAAATATTGCACATATCTAAGATTATCGTAATGACTGCTATACGTAACTTCGGCGTGTGTTTGCCGTCTACCACTGGATATGAATCGCTGTTGAGGGTGGCCACACTCCATTTCAATGGCCATCAATGAATTCATCTTAATTGTAATTGTAGCGATGAATTCTATCAGGGACGCTATCGTAACTCAGATAAACTTGATCAATGATCGATTTACATGACATTTTACGAGAATTTACATAAAATGTACCTCGAGTAAAATCAACTCGCGATGTAATGTAATCCTTCGTGGAAACGATAAGAAGGAAAGTACTACACAAGTTGTTAAACGGTGCTCGTAAAATCAACTCCGTTATTACAAAAAATGATGGACGTTACACAATCGCAATAATTTACATTTAGTTGGCACCTTGATTTGGTATTGACCTTCTATATTATTTTCGGTGGCCTAGAGAGCGGAAATCATGGCGAAGTTGAGAACGTTGAGACGAAAAGGGATGAAACTGGTACTGTTGTTGATATGTTGTTATAAACACATGCGCGTAAGTTTCACAAGACTTGCCTGTGAATCTTTAAGGGTCCTCTAGTGTCCACTTACAGAACTTCCTACGGCTACAACTATGCAGAAATAAATAATTCGATTACCGTTGTTTTTATTTTGTAGTGTTCGAGGCGCAAATTAGAAACAGTAATTAATTAATGTAGTATTGTAATATTTAGTTTTTAAGTTGCAGTTCCTCGCTAATAATTCTATATTGGCCAGAGAAAAAAATAAATTTAGAATAGATATAATAGACAATAGATTGCCGTTTTATCGGCTGGAGAAAGATAAATCAATTTTTGTATAAAATAATAAATACGATATAAAAATAATAATTTTAATAATAATAATAATTTACAAAAAATAACAGACAACGCCAATATACCGTTAATTTAATTCGTTTGAGAAAGGTAAACTAATTTATTTATATACCAACCAGCCGTCGAGGCACCACTACGCGGAGTCTCGATGACTGGCATGACTACAGTCCGACTCTGTGTGATGTAAAAAGAAACAAATGCAATTTCGAAAACACAATTTTTTTGCATGTCGGACATTAAAAACAACAAATTGTAACGATCTCCTGTTGCATACTCCACTCATGAAGCGTTGTAGAAACTGATAGAATTTTCTAGAGAATAACCGAAAATCCGGGCGGGGAACTTCGATAGTTTGCACAAACACAACCGAGCCCAACCCAACCCAACAGAGTCGTACATTTTTATACCGACTATAAATTTGAGTCGAAAACGAAATACATGAAATATAATTGCGTTAAATTTTGTTACAATTCATATTACTTCTCTATCTATTTATAAGTTTATAATACTAATGTTATTTTTTTGTCCTTTGCATTGGCAAAATGTGTAGTATTTGGCAACTAATTTTTCGCAACTGAAGATTGTTTAAATACAGTGTGTTTCACTTAAGAGTGTAACACCCTCATATCTTTTTTATTGTTAGTCCGATTTTAGTATTTTTTCCCCAAACGTAGAATACTCATTGCTCTATTTATTGTCTTCTTTAAATGCAAAGCAACCTGCGATGGCAAAATAAACGGCAAAAATCAAGAAATCATTTTTTATCGAAAAATTTTACTAGTAATAATTGATCAGAATTGCTCAAAAACACTAAATCCAAAATTTCATGAAAATTAAAAATGTTAAAATTTTCCGTAAAAGTCCGTAAATACTTATTATTTGTTAGAAATAAAACCTGAACTGTCAAAGTTGTTTAAAGTTGTTGTTTAGGCGCAGCCATCTCTGCATATAATATTAACCGATTGAGAAATGCTTTTGAAGAAAATTTTAACATTTTTAATTTTCATGAAATTTTGGATTTAGTGTTTTTGGGCAATTCTGAACAATTATTGCTAGTAAAATTTTTCGATAAAAAAATTCCTAGAGTGATTTCCTGATTTTTTCCATTTATTTTTGCCAGCACAGGTTGCTTTGCATTTAAAGAAGACAATTGGTTTTTTGGGATTAAATAGAGCAATAAGTATTCTACGTTTGGGGAAAAAAAATTACTAAAATCGGCCTAAAAATAAAAAAGATATGAGGGTGTTACACTCTTAAGTGAAACACACTGTATATAAAACTGTTATATATTTACCTTCGTTTTGTGCTAACTTTTAGTTAAACAAAATTTAAAACAAGTTTGGCAGTTTATCGTAACTGACTGGATCTAGAAATTTATATATTTACTGATCATAGGGTTAGCTATGTTTTAGCTATAATTGTTTTACAATTTTCTAAGAAATCGTAATTGTAAATCACGTTGATTTAACGAAGGGTTGAAATTTTTTGTTTTCATTTTGCTGTAATTTTAATGCAAATATCCAAATTATCTTTAAAATATTATTTAAAAATTATAATATAAACAAAATGCTAATTTTTCATAACTAGCAATTGTTTTCCAAATTCGTAAAGTTCCTGACGATACTGTTATTCTTGTTTTAAAACCCACGCAATCATATCTGACGACTTCTCTGTACGTATCTTTTTAAAACGTGTTTTAGTTGTCATTTGATTGTTTTATTTTTCGGCTTATCGTCCTTTTGTGCTTAATTTTATATTAACGTTTTTGGCATTATTTTGACGCCATATTTTGACGTAGACCATATTTTCATTCTTCGGAATGTTGTGAATATAACAATTTTTCCAGCTTATGTATTTTTAGATTTATCACAATTTGGGAAATTTGTCACTCCGATAATATTTTGTGTGAAAGAGCAAAAGTTTGATACTTTTTGCAACTCTCAAAACTTGACACAATTGAACTATTTGTGGATTTTATGGTTGTAATTTTTTATTTTGAAAATCCTAACAATAAATTCCAGCGAGTATATTAAAGTGATGGCAGCTGTTTCGTCTTTTTTGGTCCTATCAGACCATCACAAGTTGCATCAAGTCATACAAACATTAGCGATAATGCGTTTGTGTGTGAATAATACCGCCATGTAGACGCGAATACCCACATATTTTTACTGTAATTATGTAGCAATAAAAAAGTGTGTGGGTATTGATGTCTCGATGGCAGTAATATTCACACTCAAACTCTTCAACACTGATGTTCGACAATATTAACAATAATTGACATATTTTATATTTTCTTCCATTTATCATTTACTATCACTTTCGTAGAATTTTGAGATTAACAATTTTGCCATTTTCGAATCCTTGATTATATTTTGCAAAACAATCATAATTTCGCAAATTAGTATTTTTTGAAATTGTAGTATGTGGCTTTACATATTGAAGAGTTGTCAATTTTGACTGATCTTCGAAGCGTTTTAATAATATTCCAATTATGTTGGAATATTTTCCAACTTTGTCAAAGTTTTAATTTTTAAACCTAATATTTTTGTCAATTTTGTACTTTGATAATCTTTTCTTTTTGACGATTAACAATATATCACTTTTTTTATGGCAATTTTGTAAAGTGACATATTTTTGTCAATGTCGGATTTTTCAATGTTGGGACATTTTTGGAATTGTCGATATTTATTTTTAAAAATGTTGCATTTTTTGCCTTCAACATTTAAGGAATGTTATTGTTCATTTTCAATCTCTAAAATGTGTCAATGTTCTGTGAGATATATTCCTAATTATACGGGCTGGACAACGATACAGATAAACTAATGCGTTTATATGAAAATTGAGAATATGATATTTTGATAATTTATCAATCTGGAGAGAGATAAATGTATTTTAATGAACAAACATATAATGAAAGTGATATTACTCGAGAGTGTTTTTAATCCTTCGATTGTAATATAACTAATGTATGAGGCTCAAATCAATATTTTATATAAAACTATAAAAAATTAAGTGTCTTCGATGAAACAAGCCGTCACAGAAACTTTGATATAACAACAAAACTAAGTACAATGAATTTATGTTATTTATTTGACATTCGCAGATAGAGTAAGTTATTAATAAGCACATAGGTAATTTCTTGCTAATATATTCGTTTGGTGAAAGTAATTCAAGTAATTAATTGGAAAATTGCAATTTCACCGTCGATTGAATTACATGGTCCAGCTAAGTAAATACAAAGTAGAACTACGCGATACCTTGCCTAAAAAAATCGTTAATTGATGTAAACCAGTTAAATGAGACTCAACAAATAATTATAAATATTTCTTAAAATACGAAAATTAAAATGAGCACATGTCAGAGAATGTTGTGAACATTTTCAGAATTTCATATGCAATTAACACCGACGTTCAACGGGACAACACCTATCGACAAGAGCAGATGATCTAGCAGAAACAACCCAATAAGTAAATTTCTATAACCATTTACATCATATTATAATTTTCATACAAATTGTGACACGATATCAAATTATAATTAAACAAATTGTTGATTTTCATAACACTGACCTTCACGAATAGTACTGGCACGTCAGACAGGAGACGGCCCTTCTGAACAACATAGTGTACCAAAGAGTAAATGTTAAACTTGTGATAGTAAACGTCTTGAACGAACAGGTTTCATAACAACTTAACGTTAATAATGACGTAAATGCGAAAAATACTAACTTATTAAGGTATTTATTTATTCTAGGTTTATTAAAATTAATTGTGGAAGAAAATATATTGACTATAACTTACAGAATATTAATTAATGAATATTTTAATTAATTAAATACATTTTAGATTGCAGATGCCTGAGTGTTGTGGCCTGAATCCCACAGCAATTATCATACATAAGCAATCCACCATCCTGTCCTGAAAATACCACAGGAAAACAAAATTCCGAAGCAAATGACTTAAAAAAAAATTCAATCGATAAGTGGATTTCCAGTTCCATGGCAGTAGTGTGCGAGAAACATTTTGAAACTAGTTGTATTTCACGAGTAGAAGTAGTACACCTATTTTACTACCCAAAAATTCACTGCCAAAATACCTAAGTAAATTGAAAAGTGTTTCACATAAGGATCCAGAGGAGAAGCGCAAGGAACGAGTGATTGCAAATGATAAAACACATCAGTGATTGTGTGCAAACGTAATTAAAGTTTTATTAATTTTAGAGAAAGTTTTGTAAATTAAGATAGGGACAGTAGTGAATGGCAGATGCAGAACGATATACGCTTGGTAATTTTTATGTATGTGTGATTTTATTGTGACATTCCTATATGCAATCAAATTTAAATGCATAATTAGTTTTGCTTGTCCAAACATCGTGCTGTGGGCTGCTGAGCAATATCTATCCAAATTATTCAATTTCTAGACTAATTTAAAAAAAAGTCTATTGCAAAGTGCGCCCCTCCATCAAACGTAACAAGATTTCTCCGAAGGCTTAAAAACCGCGGCGAGAAACGCCCTAATTTACGCCGCTAATATCATAACGCGCCCGTCGAACGATCGAACGGGCGAGCGCTAAATCCACGGGAATTTTTTCATATCTGAGTTTCTTCAGACAGATGAAAAAGCAATCTAATAAACTTCCATGTTTTGACGAGGGACGAGAAAAGTCGGTCGAGTTGACGTGTAGGGTGTCGGCAAAAAGCGGTAAGCAAACCAAATTTTCTGATATCGGCGCCCCCCCGCCGCACACGACGGGTTATATTTCACGCGTCGGGAGCGACATCCGGCGGGAACTGTATCGATTTAATCCGGAGGGTGATGGTATATGCACTCGCCGAAGTAAAGCATCAATCCTGTCTGCTTTTCGGCGAAGAAATCGAATTTATGCGGAGTGGTTCCGCACCGACGCGGGAGAAAGATATTCTCGATTACGTGGAAAATTGTTTTTGAATAATTTTAATAAGAATATTGGACCATAATTTGCTGTTTTGATATATTGTATTAATTTTCTATATTCATTAAGTTATACATGTTTATGTCTTACACTGTGATCTAGTCGAATTTTCTACTGATGATGATTTCTTATTATTCGAAATGTATGTAACATTTAGATATAAATGGTATTTTTCTGAAGAAGTGGTTTTTGTTTTGTTGTATATAATAAATGAGGTTTCGCTGGCCTGGTTTAACTTACATATTGATTCTGTCCATCAACTGCATTCGGTTGTCTCGTATTTATATATTCTAATTATGAGAAGCCATTGTTTTCGTGTTAGTTTCAGATGCCCCAGTTACAACGTGCATTGCTTAAGAAATGTGTACACATACACATCGTAATTACTACTTCATCAACACAGAGGAGCACACAATGAAGACATATTATTTCATTTATTTCAACATATTTTGTGCGTAATATTTTTAAACGTCCATTAGTTTGTACCCGACCAGAAACCTAACGAAATACAATCGCCATAATTTAGTGCGAACAACGACATTATTTCAAGAAACCCTAAAACGCATCATATAAAATTATTGCTTCAAAAGAAAATAAACAAAATAGCAACATCGCCATTTCCTGGTCCCTTTGTCCTGTCTCCGTGCACATAATATGGGTCTTTGCTCTGACCTCAAAGGGTGCAAGTTTTATGGCCGTGTAAATTCCTAAACTTCGGCATCAGAAAAAGATGGATTAGATTTTTTCTCGCGTTTTACAGCGCGTTTACGACACAGCTGGGGTTTACGTGCGGATTTTATGCCCGATCCCGAAGGCGTAGCGCGGACCGTTGATTATTTATGACAACTAAAGTAGGCGCCGATCGGTATTTTATTATTTGCGGCTCGTAAATTTTCAATGGACGCAAATTCAATTCGGGGACTTGCAAATTGGGGCGCCGCGAATGTTTGCTTTCACACCGTCGCGGCGCGCGGTGTTTCGGTTCGTGTTGTGAAAGCGAGGCGAATTACGAGAGCGTTCCGCGGAAATAAGAGCGGCGGCGTAAAAACCGCCGAAACTCGACAAAGCTCGCCGGGTGTCGTTACGCGTAACAAAGTGGCGGAAAAATATTCTGGCGTCGTAAAATTTGACATTTTGGCCTCATAAAATATCAAAGTGGGTTATAATACGGGGATTTCGAAAGTTGAACGCATGTGAAGCGATCGAATTATCTACTTGTGTCATTTAAATTGCAATTCGCCCTCATTAGTTCACAACTTCTAATCTATCGTTGTCGTATTTAAGTCACAACTGTGTAATATAATGGAAAACAAGATTCAAAAGAAAATAAGCACTCCATATACTCCATAATTGATAGCATGTAAAGAAATGTTTCGCTGGAACCAAGTAGGAAAATATAGGGAATAATATAGAGAACATTCAATTGGGTATTTGTATAGAAATGATTCAAATTTGAGACTCCATTTCCTTACATACTTGTAAACAATAACTGCATTTGCAACTATTATTTGAATAACGAAATAACTAGACTAGAGTTTTGTTTTCATATGGTTTCAGTTATAGTTGTAGATCCATCGAGAAAAAGTAATATATATTATCCACATAGTATAGCATACATAAACACATACATAAACACAGTTGGTGTTTAGACCATCATCAGAGAAACAGACAACGATAACCTCATAATACCACGATATTCTAATAGTTACAGATAATTATAATTACAGATAAAATATTCGATACGATTGTCCATAATTACTTTCATATATTTTATTTTTAAATGCTATTTGCACTAAGTTCGCTTAAATAACGCCGTCGTTGAATTACTCTCAGACTTTGTCCTTTGCAGGATTCGCTCTATTTACATGAATGGACAAGATTCGGATACGTTCCGCAGTGCTAAAGAATTTACGTGTTATTTTGGATAATACCGAAAATGTAGTCGATTTATCAAGAAATGTACTCAGAAAGCATACGTTGTTAAATTGTATTAAAAAAATTGTAAACAGAAAATCATAAATTACATAAATATATGGGCATCCATGCTTTCTGAAGCGCTTTAAAATTATTGTATTAATACGGTATAGTCCAGTTCTTACAATGAAGTCCAGGTTAGGTTCACGATTTCTTTGCCAAGAAAGATTTCTGTAAATCGTACTAACGAGATTTGCCGCATTTCTTTCTTAATGGTTTACATTGATAGTAATTGTTTTGACAAGTAGTGGCACCAAAGATTATTATAATAAGACTCAAACACTCAATGTTGATAATTTTCAAAATTTATTTATAACAGTACATATATTTCGCCAACACTGTGGCGTCATCAGGTGTCGAAATACAAAACAATTATACAGAAAATATTACTTATATACTAATACCGGGTTTAGAGGAGGGGGTGTAATTACAGGTTTGATACCAGAATAAAAGAACATGAGCGAAGCTACAACTTCAAGGAAGCAGACTCGACCTTCGTGAAACATTGTTTAGATAACAAACATAAATTTAACAAGAAATTTGAAATTCTGCGTATTGAAGAAAAAGTAAAAAACTAAATTTATTAGAAACCTTAGAAATTAACAAATTTAACATAGTATGTATCATTTTGAATGGTCAAGTAGACATAAATAATTACCCCCTATTAAATCTAACCTGTAATTACACTCCGTCCATTAAACATGGTATTAGTATATAAGTAATATTTTCTGTATAATTGTTTTATATTTCGTCACCTGCTGAAGCCACAGTGCTGGGGAAACATATGTAGTGTTATAAATAAATTTTAAAACTTACATTTGGTGTTTGAGTATTATTATAAAATGAAGTTTCAACAAGTAACTCCAGACTCAATCAACAATTTCAAGGATTATTGTACAAATATTTAATTTTGGATCAGTCCATAATAAGTGTGTTCGTTTCACTACAAATATCAGAATAAATCTTAAA
Source organism: Geotrupes spiniger (assembly GCA_959613385.1). Taxonomy (NCBI): domain Eukaryota; kingdom Metazoa; phylum Arthropoda; class Insecta; order Coleoptera; family Geotrupidae; genus Geotrupes; species Geotrupes spiniger. The sequence continues at coordinate 9,512,336 of OY390735.1, read as the reverse complement.
CTCTCACCAACGGCACCGTTTTATTTGCAAGCAAGCGATATTTTCTTACGATGATTGTCACCACCCCAAGAAAATGATTTTTTTACAGGTATGCATACAGCATTTAACTGAGAGTTGTTCAATGTGTCAGAGGAAGTGGCAAAATCTTGTAGGAACATATAAAAATACAAAAGAAATTAAAAATAAAAGTGGTTTTTACTATTTTGACAAAATTATCGAGATTCTAGTTGCCAAACTACTCGCTGAAAAAGTAAATCGGAACCAAGGATCAAGCTCTGCGGATGTGACAAATCCTGATTTGGAAAATGTGGAAGAAAATACAGTAGCGACTCTAGACGAAAACAAGAAAGGAAGCAGGCTAAGAACTAATAGTGAAGTTGTGAAAATGTACATTGGAGCTAAACAGAAGGAATGGGAAAAAATGCGGAAAGAAAAGGAAAAATGAAAATGACTTGAGAAGAAAATTAATGGAACGTAAATTAAAATTGGAAGAAAGATTATTACGTTGAAAAAATTTTTAGAATTAAGAGCAAAAAAAAATTAACGTTCAACAATATTCATTATTATATTATTATTATATTTATTGTTTTCTTTTGCGATTTATTATGAAAAATAAAATGTTTGTTTTATTAAAATGTTTGTGTTATGATCGTGACATACAAAAAATAATTTATATTATTGGAAATATCTTCCCTCCTGTCATGTTGCACTTCAACTTCGTCTTCATCTAAAGTAACAGTATTTGAAGTATTTATAACTTCCTCGATATATGTGTCGTCATTTTGTAGAATACAAACGTTATGTAAGCTACCACATATTCTACAATAACTGCGACATTTCTGTTCTCAAAATGATTTAACCTCCTAAATCGATCCTTCCGTAGCCCTATTGCATTTTCAATAAGTATTCTTGTGGACGAATGCTTGTAATTGAACAGGTTCTGCTCATTGGTTAAGAAACCATTATCTCGGTACGGTGTAACAAGCCATGGCAAATTTGGATAGCGGAAAAAAATCACCAAGCAGAAAAAATCTTCCTGCAACAGTCCGTTTCGGAAATTATCATAAATTTTTGGTTTTCTTTTACATTTGATAGTTGAAATGCAACATTTCAGTTCATGCAATGCTAATTACACAATAATTTGCGAAATTTAGAGAAAAAAATTTTGAAAAATCATTTTTTTTTTGTAAGAAGGGGGTACCCTTTGAAAATTCGCAGATTTTCGACCGTCGAAATTTATTATTTTCTTTTACATTTGATAGTTGAAATGCAACATTTCAGTTCATGCAATGCTAATTACACAATAATTTGCGAAATTTAGAGAAAAAAATTTTGAAAAATCATTTTTTTTTGTAAGAAGGGGGTACCCTTTGAAAATTCGCAGATTTTCGACCGTCGAATTTTATTATTTTCTTTTACATTTGATAGTTGAAATGCAACATTTAAGTTCATGCAATGCTAATTAGACAATAATTTGCGAAATTTAGAGAAAAAAATTTTGAAAAATCATTTTTTTTTTGTAAGAAGGGGGTACCCTTTGAAAATTCGCAGATTTTCGACCGTCGAAATTTATTATTTTCTTTTACATTTGACAGTTGAAATGCAACATTTCAGTTCATGCAATGCTAATTACACAATAATTTGCGAAATTTAGAGAAAAAAATTTTGAAAAATCAATTTTTTTGTAAGAAGGGGGTACCCTTTGAAAATTCGCAGATTTTCGACCGTCGAAATTTATTATTTTCTTTTACATTTGATAGTTGAAATGCAACATTTCAGTTCATGCAATGCTAATTACACAATAATTTGCGAAATTTAGAGAAAAAAATTTTGAAAAATCATTTTTTTTGTAAGAAGGGGGTACCCTTTGAAAATTTGCAGATTTTCGACCGTCGAAATTTATTATTTTCTTTTACATTTGATAGTTGAAATGCAACATTTCAGTTCATGCAATGCTAATTACACAATAATTTGCGAAATTTAGAGAAAAAAATTTTGAAAAATCAATTTTTTTGTAAGAAGGGGGTACCCTTTGAAAATTCGCAGATTTTCGACCGTCGAAATTTCTTATTTTCTTTTACATTTGATAGTTGAAATGCAACATTTCAGTTCATGCAATGCTAATTACACAATAATTTGCGAAATTTAGAGAAAAAAATTTTGAAAAATCAATTTTTTTGTAAGAAGGGGGTACCCTTTGAAAATTCGCAGATTTTCGACCGTCGAAATTTATTATTTTCTTTTACATTTGATAGTTGAAATGCAACATTTCAGTTCATGCAATGCTAATTACACAATAATTTGCGAAATTTAGAGAAAAAAATTTTGAAAAATCATTTTTTTTGTAAGAAGGGGGTACCCTTTGAAAATTCGCAGATTTTCGACCGTCGAAATTTCTTATTTTCTTTTACATTTGATAGTTGAAATGCAACATTTCAGTTCATGCAATGCTAATTACACAATAATTTGCGAAATTTAGAGAAAAAAAATTTGAAAAATCAATTTTTTTGTAAGAAGGGGGTACCCTTTGAAAATTCGCAGATTTTCGACCGTCGAAATTTATTATTTTCTTTTACATTTGATAGTTGAAATGCAACATTTCAGTTCATGCAATGCTAATTACACAATAATTTGCGAAATTTAGAGAAAAAAATTTTGAAAAATCATTTTTTTTGTAAGAAGGGGGTACCCTTTGAAAATTCGCAGATTTTCGACCGTCGAAATTTATTATTTTCTTTTACATTTGATAGTTGAAATGCAACATTTCAGTTCATGCAATGCTAATTACACAATAATTTGCGAAATTTAGAGAAAAAAATTTTGAAAAATCAATTTTTTTGTAAGAAGGGGGTACCCTTTGAAAATTCGCAGATTTTCGACCGTCGAAATTTATTATTTTCTTTTACATTTGATAGTTGAAATGCAACATTTCAGTTCATGCAATGCTAATTACACAATAATTTGCGAAATTTAGAGAAAAAAATTTTGAAAAATCATTTTTTTTTGTAAGAAGGGGGTACCCTTTGAAAATTCGCAGATTTTCGACCGTCGAAATTTATTATTTTCTTTTACATTTGACAGTTGAAATGCAACATTTCAGTTCATGCAATGCTAATTACACAATAATTTGCGAAATTTAGAGAAAAAAATTTTGAAAAATCATTTTTTTTGTAAGAAGGGGGTACCCTTTGAAAATTCGCAGATTTTCGACCGTCGAAATTTATTATTTTCTTTTACGTTTGATAGTTGAAATGCAACATTTCAGTTCATGCAATGCTAATTACACAATAATTTGCGAAATTTAGAGAAAAAAATTTTGAAAAATCATTTTTTTTGTAAGAAGGGGGTACCCTTTGAAAATTCGCAGATTTTCGACCGTCGAAATTTCTTATTTTCTTTTACATTTGATAGTTGAAATGCAACATTTCAGTTCATGCAATGCTAATTACACAATAATTTGCGAAATTTAGAGAAAAAAATTTTGAAAAATCAATTTTTTTGTAAGAAGGGGGTACCCTTTGAAAATTCGCAGATTTTCGACCGTCGAAATTTATTATTTTCTTTTACATTTGATAGTTGAAATGCAACATTTCAGTTCATGCAATGCTAATTACACAATAATTTGCGAAATTTAGAGAAAAAAATTTTGAAAAATCATTTTTTTTGTAAGAAGGGGGTACCCTTTGAAAATTCGCAGATTTTCGACCGTCGAAATTTATTATTTTCTTTTACGTTTGATAGTTGAAATGCAACATTTCAGTTCATGCAATGCTAATTACACAATAATTTGCGAAATTTAGAGAAAAAAATTTTGAAAAATCAATTTTTTTGTAAGAAGGGGGTACCCTTTGAAAATTCGCAGATTTTCGACCGTCGAAATTTCTTATTTTCTTTTACATTTGATAGTTGAAATGCAACATTTCAGTTCATGCAATGCTAATTACACAATAATTTGCGAAATTTAGAGAAAAAAATTTTGAAAAATCATTTTTTTTGTAAGAAGGGGGTACCCTTTGAAAATTCGCAGATTTTCGACCGTCGAAATTTATTATTTTCTTTTACATTTGATAGTTGAAATGCAACATTTCAGTTCATGCAATGCTAATTACACAATAATTTGCGAAATTTAGAGAAAAAAATTTTGCAAAATCAATTTTTTTTGTAAGAAGGGGGTACCCTTTCAAAATTCGGAGATTTTCGACCGTCGAAATTTATTATTTTCTTTTACATTTGATAGTTGAAATGCAACATTTCAGTTCATGCAATGCTAATTACACAATAATTTGCGAAATTTAGAGAAAAAAATTTTGCAAAATCAATTTTTTTTGTAAGAAGGGGGTACCCTTTGAAAATTCGCAGATTTTCGACCGTCGAAATTTATTATTTTCTTTTACATTTGATAGTTGAAATGCAACATTTCAGTTCATGCAATGCTAATTACACAATAATTTGCGAAATTTAGAGAAAAAAATTTTGCAAAATCAATTTTTTTTGTAAGAAGGGGGTACCCTTTGAAAATTCGGAGATTTTCGACCGTCGAAATTTATTATTTTCTTTTACATTTGATAGTTGAAATGCAACATTTCAGTTCATGCAATGCTAATTACACAATAATTTGCGAAATTTAGAGAAAAAAATTTTGAAAAATCATTTTTTTTGTAAGAAGGGGGTACCCTTTGAAAATTCGCAGATTTTCGACCGTCGAAATTTATTATTTTCTTTTACATTTGATAGTTGAAATGCAACATTTCAGTTCATGCAATGCTAATTACACAATAATTTGCGAAATTTAGAGAAAAAAATTTTGAAAAATCAATTTTTTTGTAAGAAGGGGGTACCCTTTGAAAATTCGCAGATTTTCGACCGTCGAAATTTATTATTTTCTTTTACATTTGATAGTTGAAATGCAACATTTCAGTTCATGCAATGCTAATTACACAATAATTTGCGAAATTTAGAGAAAAAAATTTTGAAAAATCATTTTTTTTGTAAGAAGGGGGTACCCTTTGAAAATTCGCAGATTTTCGACCGTCGAAATTTCTTATTTTCTTTTACATTTGATAGTTGAAATGCAACATTTCAGTTCATGCAATGCTAATTACACAATAATTTGCGAAATTTAGAGAAAAAAATTTTGAAAAATCATTTTTTTTGTAAGAAGGGGGTACCCTTTGAAAATTCGCAGATTTTCGACCGTCGAAATTTATTATTTTCTTTTACGTTTGATAGTTGAAATGCAACATTTCAGTTCATGCAATGCTAATTACACAATAATTTGCGAAATTTAGAGAAAAAAATTTTGAAAAATCATTTTTTTTGTAAGAAGGGGGTACCCTTTGAAAATTCGCAGATTTTCGACCGTCGAAATTTCTTATTTTCTTTTACGTTTGATAGTTGAAATGCAACATTTCAGTTCATGCAATGCTAATTACACAATAATTTGCGAAATTTAGAGAAAAAAATTTTGAAAAATCATTTTTTTTGTAAGAAGGGGGTACCCTTTGAAAATTCGCAGATTTTCGACCGTCGGAATTTCTTATTTTCTTTTACATTTGATAGTTGAAATGCAACATTTCAGTTCATGCAATGCTAATTACACAATAATTTGCGAAATTTAGAGAAAAAAATTTTGAAAAATCATTTTTTTTGTAAGAAGGGGGTACCCTTTGAAAATTCGCAGATTTTCGACCGTCGGAATTTATTATTTTCTTTTACATTTGATAGTTGAAATGCAACATTTCAGTTCATGCAATGCTAATTACACAATAATTTGCAAAATTTTGAAAAATCATTTTTTTTGTAAGAAGGGGGTACCCTTTGAAAATTCGCAGATTTTCGACCGTCGAAATTTATTATTTTCTTTTACGTTTGATAGTTGAAATGCAACATTTCAGTTCATGCAATGCTAATTACACAATAATTTGCGAAATTTAGAGAAAAAAATTTTGAAAAATCAATTTTTTTGTAAGAAGGGGGTACCCTTTGAAAATTCGCAGATTTTCGACCGTCGAAATTTATTATTTTCTTTTACATTTGATAGTTGAAATGCAACATTTCAGTTCATGCAATGCTAATTACACAATAATTTGCGAAATTTAGAGAAAAAAATTTTGAAAAATCATTTTTTTTGTAAGAAGGGGGTACCCTTTGAAAATTCGCAGATTTTCGACCGTCGAAATTTATTATTTTCTTTTACGTTTGATAGTTGAAATGCAACATTTCAGTTCATGCAATGCTAATTACACAATAATTTGCGAAATTTAGAGAAAAAAATTTTGAAAAATCAATTTTTTTGTAAGAAGGGGGTACCCTTTGAAAATTCGCAGATTTTCGACCGTCGAAATTTATTATTTTCTTTTACATTTGATAGTTGAAATGCAACATTTCAGTTCATGCAATGCTAATTACACAATAATTTGCGAAATTTAGAGAAAAAAATTTTGAAAAATCATTTTTTTTGTAAGAAGGGGGTACCCTTTGCAAATTCGCAGATTTTCGACCGTCGAAATTTATTATTTTCTTTTACATTTGACAGTTGAAATGCAACATTTCAGTTCATGCAATGCTAATTACACAATAATTTGCGAAATTTAGAGAAAAAAATTTTGAAAAATCATTTTTTTTGTAAGAAGGGGGTACCCTTTGAAAATTCGCAGATTTTCGACCGTCGAAATTTATTATTTTCTTTTACATTTGATAGTTGAAATGCAACATTTCAGTTCATGCAATGCTAATTACACAATAATTTGCGAAATTTAGAGAAAAAAATTTTGCAAAATCAATTTTTTTTGTAAGAAGGGGGTACCCTTTGAAAATTCGCAGATTTTCGACCGTCGAAATTTATTATTTTCTTTTACATTTGATAGTTGAAATGCAACATTTCAGTTCATGCAATGCTAATTACACAATAATTTGCGAAATTTAGAGAAAAAAATTTTGAAAAATCATTTTTTTTGTAAGAAGGGGGTGGTACCCTTTGAAAATTCGCAGATTTTCGACCGTCGAAATTTATTATTTTCTTTTACATTTGATAGTTGAAATGCAACATTTCAGTTCATGCAATGCTAATTACACAATAATTTGCGAAATTTAGAGAAAAAAATTTTGAAAAATCAATTTTTTTGTAAGAAGGGGGTACCCTTTGAAAATTCGCAGATTTTCGACCGTCGAAATTTATTATTTTCTTTTACATTTGATAGTTGAAATGCAACATTTCAGTTCATGCAATGCTAATTACACAATAATTTGCGAAATTTAGAGAAAAAAATTTTGAAAAATCAATTTTTTTGTAAGAAGGGGGTACCCTTTGAAAATTCGCAGATTTAGAGAAAAAAATTTTGAAAAATCAATTTTTTTGTAAGAAGGGGGTACCCTTTGAAAATTCGCAGATTTTCGACCGTCGAAATTTATTATTTTCTTTTACATTTGATAGTTGAAATGCAACATTTCAGTTCATGCAATGCTAATTACACAATAATTTGCGAAATTTAGAGAAAAAAATTTTGAAAAATCATTTTTTTTGTAAGAAGGGGGTACCCTTTGAAAATTCGCAGATTTTCGACCGTCGAAATTTATTATTTTCTTTTACATTTGACAGTTGAAATGCAACATTTCAGTTCATGCAATGCTAATTACACAATAATTTGCGAAATTTAGAGAAAAAAATTTTGAAAAATCATTTTTTTTGTAAGAAGGGGGTACCCTTTGAAAATTCGCAGATTTTCGACCGTCGAAATTTATTATTTTCTTTTACATTTGACAGTTGAAATGCAACATTTCAGTTCATGCAATGCTAATTACACAATAATTTGCGAAATTTAGAGAAAAAAAATTTGCAAAATCAATTTTTTTTGTAAGAAGGGGGTACCCTTTGAAAATTCGCAGATTTTCGACCGTCGAAATTTATTATTTTCTTTTACATTTGATAGTTGAAATGCAACATTTCAGTTCATGCAATGCTAATTACACAATAATTTGCGAAATTTAGAGAAAAAAATTTTGAAAAATCATTTTTTTTGTAAGAAGGGGGTGGTACCCTTTGAAAATTCGCAGATTTTCGACCGTCGAAATTTATTATTTTCTTTTACATTTGATAGTTGAAATGCAACATTTCAGTTCATGCAATGCTAATTACACAATAATTTGCGAAATTTAGAGAAAAAAATTTTGAAAAATCAATTTTTTTGTAAGAAGGGGGTACCCTTTGAAAATTCGCAGATTTTCGACCGTCGAAATTTATTATTTTCTTTTACATTTGATAGTTGAAATGCAACATTTCAGTTCATGCAATGCTAATTACACAATAATTTGCGAAATTTAGAGAAAAAAATTTTGAAAAATCAATTTTTTTGTAAGAAGGGGGTACCCTTTGAAAATTCGCAGATTTTCGACCGTCGAAATTTATTATTTTCTTTTACATTTGACAGTTGAAATGCAACATTTCAGTTCATGCAATGCTAATTACACAATAATTTGCGAAATTTAGAGAAAAAAATTTTGAAAAATCATTTTTTTTTTGTAAGAAGGGGGTACCCTTTGAAAATTCGCAGATTTTCGACCGTCGAAATTTATTATTTTCTTTTACATTTGACAGTTGAAATGCAACATTTCAGTTCATGCAATGCTAATTACACAATAATTTGCGAAATTTAGAGAAAAAAATTTTGAAAAATCATTTTTTTTGTAAGAAGGGGGTACCCTTTGAAAATTCGCAGATTTTCGACCGTCGAAATTTATTATTTTCTTTTACATTTGATAGTTGAAATGCAACATTTCAGTTCATGCAATGCTAATTACACAATAATTTGCGAAATTTAGAGAAAAAAATTTTGAAAAATCATTTTTTTTGTAAGAAGGGGGTACCCTTTGAAAATTCGCAGATTTTCGACCGTCGAAATTTCTTATTTTCTTTTACATTTGATAGTTGAAATGCAACATTTCAGTTCATGCAATGCTAATTACACAATAATTTGCGAAATTTAGAGAAAAAAATTTTGAAAAATCATTTTTTTGTAAGAAGGGGGTACCCTTTGAAAATTCGCAGATTTTCGACCGTCGAAATTTCTTATTTTCTTTTACATTTGATAGTTGAAATGCAACATTTCAGTTCATGCAATGCTAATTACACAATAATTTGCGAAATTTAGAGAAAAAAATTTTGAAAAATCATTTTTTTTTTGTAAGAAGGGGGTACCCTTTGAAAATTCGCAGATTTTCGACCGTCGAAATTTATTATTTTCTTTTACATTTGATAGTTGAAATGCAACATTTCAGTTCATGCAATGCTAATTACACAATAATTTGCGAAATTTAGAGAAAAAAATTTTGAAAAATCATTTTTTTTGTAAGAAGGGGGTACCCTTTGAAAATTCGCAGATTTTCGACCGTCGAAATTTATTATTTTCTTTTACATTTGATAGTTGAAATGCAACATTTCAGTTCATGCAATGCTAATTACACAATAATTTGCGAAATTTAGAGAAAAAAATTTTGAAAAATCATTTTTTTGTAAGAAGGGGGTACCCTTTGAAAATTCGCAGATTTTCGACCGTCGAAATTTCTTATTTTCTTTTACATTTGATAGTTGAAATGCAACATTTCAGTTCATGCAATGCTAATTACACAATAATTTGCGAAATTTAGAGAAAAAAATTTTGAAAAATCATTTTTTTGTAAGAAGGGGGTACCCTTTGAAAATTCGCAGATTTTCGACCGTCGAAATTTCTTATTTTCTTTTACATTTGATAGTTGAAATGCAACATTTCAGTTCATGCAATGCTAATTACACAATAATTTGCGAAATTTAGAGAAAAAAATTTTGAAAAATCATTTTTTTTGTAAGAAGGGGGTACCCTTTGAAAATTCGCAGATTTTCGACCGTCGAAATTTATTATTTTCTTTTACATTTGATAGTTGAAATGCAACATTTCAGTTCATGCAATGCTAATTACACAATAATTTGCGAAATTTAGAGAAAAAAATTTTGAAAAATCATTTTTTTTGTAAGAAGGGGGTACCCTTTGAAAATTCGCAGATTTTCGACCGTCGGAATTTCTTATTTTCTTTTACATTTGATAGTTGAAATGCAACATTTCAGTTCATGCAATGCTAATTACACAATAATTTGCGAAATTTAGAGAAAAAAAATTTGAAAAATCATTTTTTTTGTAAGAAGGGGGTACCCTTTGAAAATTCGCAGATTTTCGACCGTCGAAATTTATTATTTTCTTTTACATTTGATAGTTGAAATGCAACATTTCAGTTCATGCAATGCTAATTACACAATAATTTGCGAAATTTAGAGAAAAAAATTTTGAAAAATCATTTTTTTTGTAAGAAGGGGGTACCCTTTGAAAATTCGCAGATTTTCGACCGTCGAAATTTATTATTTTCTTTTACATTTGATAGTTGAAATGCAACATTTCAGTTCATGCAATGCTAATTACACAATAATTTGCGAAATTTAGAGAAAAAAATTTTGAAAAATCATTTTTTTTGTAAGAAGGGGGTACCCTTTGAAAATTCGCAGATTTTCGACCGTCGAAATTTATTATTTTCTTTTACGTTTGATAGTTGAAATGCAACATTTCAGTTCATGCAATGCTAATTACACAATAATTTGCGAAATTTAGAGAAAAAAATTTTGAAAAATCAATTTTTTTGTAAGAAGGGGGTACCCTTTGAAAATTCGCAGATTTTCGACCGTCGAAATTTATTATTTTCTTTTACATTTGATAGTTGAAATGCAACATTTCAGTTCATGCAATGCTAATTACACAATAATTTGCGAAATTTAGAGAAAAAAATTTTGCAAAATCAATTTTTTTTGTAAGAAGGGGGTACCCTTTGAAAATTCGCAGATTTTCGACCGTCGAAATTTATTATTTTCTTTTACATTTGATAGTTGAAATGCAACATTTCAGTTCATGCAATGCTAATTACACAATAATTTGCGAAATTTAGAGAAAAAAATTTTGAAAAATCATTTTTTTTGTAAGAAGGGGGTACCCTTTGAAAATTCGCAGATTTTCGACCGTCGAAATTTCTTATTTTCTTTTACATTTGATAGTTGAAATGCAACATTTCAGTTCATGCAATGCTAATTACACAATAATTTGCGAAATTTAGAGAAAAAAATTTTGAAAAATCATTTTTTTTGTAAGAAGGGGGTACCCTTTGAAAATTCGCAGATTTTCGACCGTCGAAATTTATTATTTTCTTTTACATTTGATAGTTGAAATGCAACATTTCAGTTCATGCAATGCTAATTACACAATAATTTGCGAAATTTAGAGAAAAAAATTTTGCAAAATCAATTTTTTTTGTAAGAAGGGGGTACCCTTTGAAAATTCGCAGATTTTCGACCGTCGAAATTTATTATTTTCTTTTACATTTGATAGTTGAAATGCAACATTTCAGTTCATGCAATGCTAATTACACAATAATTTGCGAAATTTAGAGAAAAAAATTTTGAAAAATCAATTTTGTTGTAAGAAGGGGGTACCCTTTGAAAATTCGCAGATTTTCGACCGTCGAAATTTATTATTTTCTTTTACATTTGATAGTTGAAATGCAACATTTCAGTTCATGCAATGCTAATTACACAATAATTTGCGAAATTTAGAGAAAAAAATTTTGAAAAATCATTTTTTTTGTAAGAAGGGGGTACCCTTTGAAAATTCGCAGATTTTCGACCGTCGAAATTTATTATTTTCTTTTACATTTGATAGTTGAAATGCAACATTTCAGTTCATGCAATGCTAATTACACAATAATTTGCGAAATTTAGAGAAAAAAATTTTGAAAAATCAATTTTTTTGTAAGAAGGGGGTACCCTTTGAAAATTCGCAGATTTTCGACCGTCGAAATTTATTATTTTCTTTTACATTTGATAGTTGAAATGCAACATTTCAGTTCATGCAATGCTAATTACACAATAATTTGCGAAATTTAGAGAAAAAAATTTTGAAAAATCATTTTTTTTGTAAGAAGGGGGTACCCTTTGAAAATTCGCAGATTTTCGACCGTCGAAATTTATTATTTTCTTTTACATTTGACAGTTGAAATGCAACATTTCAGTTCATGCAATGCTAATTACACAATAATTTGCGAAATTTAGAGAAAAAAATTTTGAAAAATCATTTTTTTTTGTAAGAAGGGGGTACCCTTTGAAAATTCGCAGATTTTCGACCGTCGAAATTTATTATTTTCTTTTACATTTGACAGTTGAAATGCAACATTTCAGTTCATGCAATGCTAATTACACAATAATTTGCGAAATTTAGAGAAAAAAATTTTGAAAAATCATTTTTTTTGTAAGAAGGGGGTACCCTTTGAAAATTCGCAGATTTTCGACCGTCGAAATTTATTATTTTCTTTTACATTTGATAGTTGAAATGCAACATTTCAGTTCATGCAATGCTAATTACACAATAATTTGCGAAATTTAGAGAAAAAAATTTTGAAAAATCATTTTTTTTGTAAGAAGGGGGTACCCTTTGAAAATTCGCAGATTTTCGACCGTCGAAATTTATTATTTTCTTTTACATTTGATAGTTGAAATGCAACATTTCAGTTCATGCAATGCTAATTACACAATAATTTGCGAAATTTAGAGAAAAAATTTTTGAAAAATCAATTTTTTTGTAAGAAGGGGGTACCCTTTGAAAATTCGCAGATTTTCGACCGTCGAAATTTATTATTTTCTTTTACATTTGATAGTTGAAATGCAACATTTCAGTTCATGCAATGCTAATTACACAATAATTTGCGAAATTTAGAGAAAAAAATTTTGAAAAATCATTTTTTTGTAAGAAGGGGGTACCCTTTGAAAATTCGCAGATTTTCGACCGTCGAAATTTCTTATTTTCTTTTACATTTGATAGTTGAAATGCAACATTTCAGTTCATGCAATGCTAATTACACAATAATTTGCGAAATTTAGAGAAAAAATTTTTGAAAAATCAATTTTTTTGTAAGAAGGGGGTACCCTTTGAAAATTCGCAGATTTTCGACCGTCGAAATTTATTATTTTCTTTTACATTTGATAGTTGAAATGCAACATTTCAGTTCATGCAATGCTAATTACACAATAATTTGCGAAATTTAGAGAAAAAAATTTTGAAAAATCATTTTTTTTGTAAGAAGGGGGTACCCTTTGAAAATTCGCAGATTTTCGACCGTCGAAATTTATTATTTTCTTTTACATTTGATAGTTGAAATGCAACATTTCAGTTCATGCAATGCTAATTACACAATAATTTGCGAAATTTAGAGAAAAAAATTTTGAAAAATCATTTTTTTTGTAAGAAGGGGGTACCCTTTGAAAATTCGCAGATTTTCGACCGTCGAAATTTCTTATTTTCTTTTACGTTTGATAGTTGAAATGCAACATTTCAGTTCATGCAATGCTAATTACACAATAATTTGCGAAATTTAGAGAAAAAAATTTTGAAAAATCATTTTTTTTGTAAGAAGGGGGTACCCTTTGAAAATTCGCAGATTTTCGACCGTCGGAATTTCTTATTTTCTTTTACATTTGATAGTTGAAATGCAACATTTCAGTTCATGCAATGCTAATTACACAATAATTTGCGAAATTTAGAGAAAAAAATTTTGAAAAATCATTTTTTTTGTAAGAAGGGGGTACCCTTTGAAAATTCGCAGATTTTCGACCGTCGAAATTTCTTATTTTCTTTTACATTTGATAGTTGAAATGCAACATTTCAGTTCATGCAATGCTAATTACACAATAATTTGCGAAATTTAGAGAAAAAAATTTTGAAAAATCATTTTTTTTGTAAGAAGGGGGTACCCTTTGAAAATTCGCAGATTTTCGACCGTCGGAATTTATTATTTTCTTTTACATTTGATAGTTGAAATGCAACATTTCAGTTCATGCAATGCTAATTACACAATAATTTGCAAAATTTTGAAAAATCATTTTTTTTGTAAGAAGGGGGTACCCTTTGAAAATTCGCATATTTTCGACCGTCGAAATTTATTATTTTCTTTTACATTTGATAGTTGAAATGCAACATTTCAGTTCATGCAATGCTAATTACACAATAATTTGCGAAATTTAGAGAAAAAAATTTTGAAAAATCATTTTTTTTGTAAGAAGGGGGTACCCTTTGAAAATTCGCAGATTTTCGACCGTCGAAATTTATTATTTTCTTTTACATTTGATAGTTGAAATGCAACATTTCAGTTCATGCAATGCTAATTACACAATAATTTGCGAAATTTAGAGAAAAAAATTTTGCAAAATCAATTTTTTTTGTAAGAAGGGGGTACCCTTTGAAAATTCGCAGATTTTCGACCGTCGAAATTTATTATTTTCTTTTACATTTGATAGTTGAAATGCAACATTTCAGTTCATGCAATGCTAATTACACAATAATTTGCGAAATTTAGAGAAAAAAATTTTGAAAAATCATTTTTTTTGTAAGAAGGGGGTACCCTTTGAAAATTCGCAGATTTTCGACCGTCGAAATTTATTATTTTCTTTTACATTTGATAGTTGAAATGCAACATTTCAGTTCATGCAATGCTAATTACACAATAATTTGCGAAATTTAGAGAAAAAAATTTTGAAAAATCAATTTTTTTGTAAGAAGGGGGTACCCTTTGAAAATTCGCAGATTTTCGACCGTCGAAATTTATTATTTTCTTTTACATTTGATAGTTGAAATGCAACATTTCAGTTCATGCAATGCTAATTACACAATAATTTGCGAAATTTAGAGAAAAAAATTTTGAAAAATCAATTTTTTTGTAAGAAGGGGGTACCCTTTGAAAATTCGCAGATTTTCGACCGTCGAAATTTATTATTTTCTTTTACATTTGACAGTTGAAATGCAACATTTCAGTTCATGCAATGCTAATTACACAATAATTTGCGAAATTTAGAGAAAAAAATTTTGAAAAATCATTTTTTTGTAAGAAGGGGGTACCCTTTGAAAATTCGCAGATTTTCGACCGTCGAAATTTATTATTTTCTTTTACGTTTGATAGTTGAAATGCAACATTTCAGTTCATGCAATGCTAATTACACAATAATTTGCGAAATTTAGAGAAAATTTTTTTGAAAAATCATTTTTTTTGTAAGAAGGGGTTACCCTTTGAAAATTCGCAGATTTTCGACCGTCGAAATTTATTATTTTCTTTTACATTTGACAGTTGAAATGCAACATTTCAGTTCATGCAATGCTAATTACACAATAATTTGCGAAATTTAGAGAAAATTTTTTTGAAAAATCAATTTTTTTGTAAGAAGGGGGTACCCTTTGAAAATTCGCAGATTTTCGACCGTCGAAATTTATTATTTTCTTTTACGTTTGATAGTTGAAATGCAACATTTCAGTTCATGCAATGCTAATTACACAATAATTTGCGAAATTTAGAGAAAAAAATTTTGAAAAATCAATTTTTTTGTAAGAAGGGGGTACCCTTTGAAAATTCGCAGATTTTCGACCGTCGAAATTTATTATTTTCTTTTACATTTGATAGTTGAAATGCAACATTTCAGTTCATGCAATGCTAATTACACAATAATTTGCGAAATTTAGAGAAAAAAATTTGAAAAATCATTTTTTTTGTAAGAAGGGGGTACCCTTTGAAAATTCGCAGATTTTCGACCGTCGAAATTTATTATTTTCTTTTACGTTTGATAGTTGAAATGCAACATTTCAGTTCATGCAATGCTAATTACACAATAATTTGCGAAATTTAGAGAAAAAAATTTTGAAAAATCAATTTTTTTGTAAGAAGGGGGTACCCTTTGAAAATTCGCAGATTTTCGACCGTCGAAATTTATTATTTTCTTTTACATTTGACAGTTGAAATGCAACATTTCAGTTCATGCAATGCTAATTACACAATAATTTGCGAAATTTAGAGAAAAAAATTTTGAAAAATCAATTTTTTTGTAAGAAGGGGGTACCCTTTGAAAATTCGCAGATTTTCGACCGTCGAAATTTCTTATTTTCTTTTACATTTGATAGTTGAAATGCAACATTTCAGTTCATGCAATGCTAATTACACAATAATTTGCGAAATTTAGAGAAAAAAATTTTGCAAAATCAATTTTTTTTGTAAGAAGGGGGTACCCTTTGAAAATTCGCAGATTTTCGACCGTCGAAATTTATTATTTTCTTTTACATTTGATAGTTGAAATGCAACATTTCAGTTCATGCAATGCTAATTACACAATAATTTGCGAAATTTAGAGAAAAAAATTTTGAAAAATCATTTTTTTTGTAAGAAGGGGGTACCCTTTGAAAATTCGCAGATTTTCGACCGTCGAAATTTATTATTTTCTTTTACATTTGATAGTTGAAATGCAACATTTCAGTTCATGCAATGCTAATTACACAATAATTTGCGAAATTTAGAGAAAAAAATTTTGAAAAATCAATTTTTTTGTAAGAAGGGGGTACCCTTTGAAAATTCGCAGATTTTCGACCGTCGAAATTTATTATTTTCTTTTACATTTGATAGTTGAAATGCAACATTTCAGTTCATGCAATGCTAATTACACAATAATTTGCGAAATTTAGAGAAAAAAATTTTGAAAAATCATTTTTTTTTGTAAGAAGGGGGTACCCTTTGAAAATTCGCAGATTTTCGACCGTCGAAATTTATTATTTTCTTTTACATTTGACAGTTGAAATGCAACATTTCAGTTCATGCAATGCTAATTACACAATAATTTGCGAAATTTAGAGAAAAAAATTTTGAAAAATCATTTTTTTTTGTAAGAAGGGGGTACCCTTTGAAAATTCGCAGATTTTCGACCGTCGAAATTTATTATTTTCTTTTACATTTGACAGTTGAAATGCAACATTTCAGTTCATGCAATGCTAATTACACAATAATTTGCGAAATTTAGAGAAAAAAATTTTGAAAAATCATTTTTTTTGTAAGAAGGGGGTACCCTTTGAAAATTCGCAGATTTTCGACCGTCGAAATTTCTTATTTTCTTTTACATTTGATAGTTGAAATGCAACATTTCAGTTCATGCAATGCTAATTACACAATAATTTGCGAAATTTAGAGAAAAAAATTTTGAAAAATCAATTTTTTTGTAAGAAGGGGGTACCCTTTGAAAATTCGCAGATTTTCGACCGTCGAAATTTATTATTTTCTTTTACATTTGATAGTTGAAATGCAACATTTCAGTTCATGCAATGCTAATTACACAATAATTTGCAAAATTTTGAAAAATCATTTTTTTTGTAAGAAGGGGGTACCCTTTGAAAATTCGCAGATTTTCGACCGTCGAAATTTATTATTTTCTTTTACGTTTGATAGTTGAAATGCAACATTTCAGTTCATGCAATGCTAATTACACAATAATTTGCGAAATTTAGAGAAAAAAATTTTGAAAAATCAATTTTTTTGTAAGAAGGGGGTACCCTTTGAAAATTCGCAGATTTTCGACCGTCGAAATTTATTATTTTCTTTTACATTTGATAGTTGAAATGCAACATTTCAGTTCATGCAATGCTAATTACACAATAATTTGCGAAATTTAGAGAAAAAAATTTGAAAAATCATTTTTTTTGTAAGAAGGGGGTACCCTTTGAAAATTCGCAGATTTTCGACCGTCGAAATTTATTATTTTCTTTTACGTTTGATAGTTGAAATGCAACATTTCAGTTCATGCAATGCTAATTACACAATAATTTGCGAAATTTAGAGAAAAAAATTTTGAAAAATCAATTTTTTTGTAAGAAGGGGGTACCCTTTGAAAATTCGCAGATTTTCGACCGTCGAAATTTATTATTTTCTTTTACATTTGACAGTTGAAATGCAACATTTCAGTTCATGCAATGCTAATTACACAATAATTTGCGAAATTTAGAGAAAAAAATTTTGAAAAATCAATTTTTTTGTAAGAAGGGGGTACCCTTTGAAAATTCGCAGATTTTCGACCGTCGAAATTTCTTATTTTCTTTTACATTTGATAGTTGAAATGCAACATTTCAGTTCATGCAATGCTAATTACACAATAATTTGCGAAATTTAGAGAAAAAAATTTTGAAAAATCATTTTTTTTGTAAGAAGGGGGTACCCTTTGAAAATTCGCAGATTTTCGACCGTCGAAATTTATTATTTTCTTTTACATTTGATAGTTGAAATGCAACATTTCAGTTCATGCAATGCTAATTACACAATAATTTGCGAAATTTAGAGAAAAAAATTTTGAAAAATCAATTTTTTTGTAAGAAGGGGGTACCCTTTGAAAATTCGCAGATTTTCGACCGTCGAAATTTATTATTTTCTTTTACATTTGATAGTTGAAATGCAACATTTCAGTTCATGCAATGCTAATTACACAATAATTTGCGAAATTTAGAGAAAAAAATTTTGAAAAATCATTTTTTTTTGTAAGAAGGGG
This sequence comes from Geotrupes spiniger, assembly GCA_959613385.1. Taxonomy (NCBI): domain Eukaryota; kingdom Metazoa; phylum Arthropoda; class Insecta; order Coleoptera; family Geotrupidae; genus Geotrupes; species Geotrupes spiniger. The sequence continues at coordinate 9,493,933 of OY390735.1, read as the reverse complement.
GTACCCTTTGAAAATTCGCAGATTTTCGACCGTCGAAATTTATTATTTTCTTTTACATTTGACAGTTGAAATGCAACATTTCAGTTCATGCAATGCTAATTACACAATAATTTGCGAAATTTAGAGAAAAAAATTTTGAAAAATCATTTTTTTTTTGTAAGAAGGGGGTACCCTTTGAAAATTCGCAGATTTTCGACCGTCGAAATTTATTATTTTCTTTTACATTTGACAGTTGAAATGCAACATTTCAGTTCATGCAATGCTAATTACACAATAATTTGCGAAATTTAGAGAAAAAAATTTTGAAAAATCATTTTTTTTGTAAGAAGGGGGTACCCTTTGAAAATTCGCAGATTTTCGACCGTCGAAATTTCTTATTTTCTTTTACATTTGATAGTTGAAATGCAACATTTCAGTTCATGCAATGCTAATTACACAATAATTTGCGAAATTTAGAGAAAAAAATTTTGAAAAATCAATTTTTTTGTAAGAAGGGGGTACCCTTTGAAAATTCGCAGATTTTCGACCGTCGAAATTTATTATTTTCTTTTACATTTGATAGTTGAAATGCAACATTTCAGTTCATGCAATGCTAATTACACAATAATTTGCGAAATTTAGAGAAAAAAATTTTGAAAAATAATTTTTTTTGTAAGAAGGGGGTACCCTTTGAAAATTCGCAGATTTTCGACCGTCGAAATTTATTATTTTCTTTTACATTTGATAGTTGAAATGCAACATTTCAGTTCATGCAATGCTAATTACACAATAATTTGCGAAATTTAGAGAAAAAAATTTTGAAAAATCATTTTTTTTGTAAGAAGGGGGTACCCTTTGAAAATTCGCAGATTTTCGACCGTCGAAATTTATTATTTTCTTTTACGTTTGATAGTTGAAATGCAACATTTCAGTTCATGCAATGCTAATTACACAATAATTTCCGAAATTTAGAGAAAAAAATTTTGAAAAATCAATTTTTTTGTAAGAAGGGGGTACCCTTTGAAAATTCGCAGATTTTCGACCGTCGAAATTTATTATTTTCTTTTACATTTGACAGTTGAAATGCAACATTTCAGTTCATGCAATGCTAATTACACAATAATTTGCGAAATTTAGAGAAAAAAATTTTGCAAAATCAATTTTTTTTGTAAGAAGGGGGTACCCTTTGAAAATTCGCAGATTTTCGACCGTCGAAATTTATTATTTTCTTTTACATTTGACAGTTGAAATGCAACATTTCAGTTCATGCAATGCTAATTACACAATAATTTGCGAAATTTAGAGAAAAAAATTTTGAAAAATCATTTTTTTTGTAAGAAGGGGGTACCCTTTGAAAATTCGCAGATTTTCGACCGTCGAAATTTCTTATTTTCTTTTACATTTGATAGTTGAAATGCAACATTTCAGTTCATGCAATGCTAATTACACAATAATTTGCGAAATTTAGAGAAAAAAATTTTGAAAAATCATTTTTTTTGTAAGAAGGGGGTACCCTTTGAAAATTCGCAGATTTTCGACCGTCGAAATTTCTTATTTTCTTTTACATTTGATAGTTGAAATGCAACATTTCAGTTCATGCAATGCTAATTACACAATAATTTGCGAAATTTAGAGAAAAAAATTTTGAAAAATCAATTTTTTTGTAAGAAGGGGGTACCCTTTGAAAATTCGCAGATTTTCGACCGTCGAAATTTATTATTTTCTTTTACATTTGATAGTTGAAATGCAACATTTCAGTTCATGCAATGCTAATTACACAATAATTTGCGAAATTTAGAGAAAAAAATTTTGAAAAATCATTTTTTTTGTAAGAAGGGGGTACCCTTTGAAAATTCGCAGATTTTCGACCGTCGAAATTTATTATTTTCTTTTACATTTGATAGTTGAAATGCAACATTTCAGTTCATGCAATGCTAATTACACAATAATTTGCGAAATTTAGAGAAAAAAATTTTGAAAAATCATTTTTTTTGTAAGAAGGGGGTACCCTTTGAAAATTCGCAGATTTTCGACCGTCGAAATTTCTTATTTTCTTTTACATTTGATAGTTGAAATGCAACATTTCAGTTCATGCAATGCTAATTACACAATAATTTGCGAAATTTAGAGAAAAAAATTTTGAAAAATCAATTTTTTTGTAAGAAGGGGGTACCCTTTGAAAATTCGCAGATTTTCGACCGTCGAAATTTATTATTTTCTTTTACATTTGATAGTTGAAATGCAACATTTCAGTTCATGCAATGCTAATTACACAATAATTTGCGAAATTTAGAGAAAAAAATTTTGAAAAATCATTTTTTTTGTAAGAAGGGGGTACCCTTTGAAAATTCGCAGATTTTCGACCGTCGAAATTTATTATTTTCTTTTACATTTGATAGTTGAAATGCAACATTTCAGTTCATGCAATGCTAATTACACAATAATTTGCGAAATTTAGAGAAAAAAATTTTGAAAAATCAATTTTTTTGTAAGAAGGGGGTACCCTTTGAAAATTCGCAGATTTTCGACCGTCGAAATTTATTATTTTCTTTTACATTTGATAGTTGAAATGCAACATTTCAGTTCATGCAATGCTAATTACACAATAATTTGCGAAATTTAGAGAAAAAAATTTTGAAAAATCATTTTTTTTTGTAAGAAGGGGGTACCCTTTGAAAATTCGCAGATTTTCGACCGTCGAAATTTATTATTTTCTTTTACATTTGACAGTTGAAATGCAACATTTCAGTTCATGCAATGCTAATTACACAATAATTTGCGAAATTTAGAGAAAAAAATTTTGAAAAATCATTTTTTTTTTTGTAAGAAGGGGGTACCCTTTGAAAATTCGCAGATTTTCGACCGTCGAAATTTATTATTTTCTTTTACATTTGACAGTTGAAATGCAACATTTCAGTTCATGCAATGCTAATTACACAATAATTTGCGAAATTTAGAGAAAAAAATTTTGAAAAATCATTTTTTTTGTAAGAAGGGGGTACCCTTTGAAAATTCGCAGATTTTCGACCGTCGAAATTTATTATTTTCTTTTACGTTTGATAGTTGAAATGCAACATTTCAGTTCATGCAATGCTAATTACACAATAATTTGCGAAATTTAGAGAAAAAAATTTTGAAAAATCATTTTTTTTGTAAGAAAGGGGTACCCTTTGAAAATTCGCAGATTTTCGACCGTCGAAATTTCTTATTTTCTTTTACATTTGATAGTTGAAATGCAACATTTCAGTTCATGCAATGCTAATTACACAATAATTTGCGAAATTTAGAGAAAAAAATTTTGAAAAATCATTTTTTTTGTAAGAAAGGGGTACCCTTTGAAAATTCGCAGATTTTCGACCGTCGAAATTTCTTATTTTCTTTTACATTTGATAGTTGAAATGCAACATTTCAGTTCATGCAATGCTAATTACACAATAATTTGCGAAATTTAGAGAAAAAAATTTTGAAAAATCAATTTTTTTGTAAGAAGGGGGTACCCTTTGAAAATTCGCAGATTTTCGACCGTCGAAATTTATTATTTTCTTTTACATTTGATAGTTGAAATGCAACATTTCAGTTCATGCAATGCTAATTACACAATAATTTGCGAAATTTAGAGAAAAAAATTTTGAAAAATCATTTTTTTTGTAAGAAGGGGGTACCCTTTGAAAATTCGCAGATTTTCGACCGTCGAAATTTATTATTTTCTTTTACGTTTGATAGTTGAAATGCAACATTTCAGTTCATGCAATGCTAATTACACAATAATTTCCGAAATTTAGAGAAAAAAATTTTGAAAAATCAATTTTTTTGTAAGAAGGGGGTACCCTTTGAAAATTCGCAGATTTTCGACCGTCGAAATTTATTATTTTCTTTTACATTTGACAGTTGAAATGCAACATTTCAGTTCATGCAATGCTAATTACACAATAATTTGCGAAATTTAGAGAAAAAAATTTTGAAAAATCAATTTTTTTTTAAGAAGGGGGTACCCTTTGAAAATTCGCAGATTTTCGACCGTCGAAATTTCTTATTTTCTTTTACATTTGATAGTTGAAATGCAACATTTCAGTTCATGCAATGCTAATTACACAATAATTTGCGAAATTTAGAGAAAAAAATTTTGCAAAATCAATTTTTTTTGTAAGAAGGGGGTACCCTTTGAAAATTCGCAGATTTTCGACCGTCGAAATTTATTATTTTCTTTTACATTTGACAGTTGAAATGCAACATTTCAGTTCATGCAATGCTAATTACACAATAATTTGCGAAATTTAGAGAAAAAAATTTTGAAAAATCATTTTTTTTGTAAGAAGGGGGTACCCTTTGAAAATTCGCAGATTTTCGACCGTCGAAATTTCTTATTTTCTTTTACATTTGATAGTTGAAATGCAACATTTCAGTTCATGCAATGCTAATTACACAATAATTTGCGAAATTTAGAGAAAAAAATTTTGAAAAATCAATTTTTTTGTAAGAAGGGGGTACCCTTTGAAAATTCGCAGATTTTCGACCGTCGAAATTTATTATTTTCTTTTACATTTGATAGTTGAAATGCAACATTTCAGTTCATGCAATGCTAATTACACAATAATTTGCGAAATTTAGAGAAAAAAATTTTGAAAAATCATTTTTTTTGTAAGAAGGGGGTACCCTTTGAAAATTCGCAGATTTTCGACCGTCGAAATTTATTATTTTCTTTTACATTTGATAGTTGAAATGCAACATTTCAGTTCATGCAATGCTAATTACACAATAATTTGCGAAATTTAGAGAAAAAAAATTTGAAAAATCATTTTTTTTGTAAGAAGGGGGTACCCTTTGAAAATTCGCAGATTTTCGACCGTCGAAATTTATTATTTTCTTTTACATTTGATAGTTGAAATGCAACATTTCAGTTCATGCAATGCTAATTACACAATAATTTGCGAAATTTAGAGAAAAATCAATTTTTTTGTAAGAAGGGGGTACCCTTTGAAAATTCGCAGATTTTCGACCGTCGAAATTTATTATTTTCTATTACATTTGATAGTTGAAATGCAACATTTCAGTTCATGCAATGCTAATTACAAAATAATTTGCGAAATTTAGAGAAAAAATTTTTGAAAAATCATTTTTTTTGTAAGAAGGGGGTACCCTTTGAAAATTCGCAGATTTTCGACCGTCGAAATTTATTATTTTCTTTTACATTTGATAGTTGAAATGCAACATTTCAGTTCATGCATTGCTAATTACACAATAATTTGCGAAATTTAGAGAAAAAAATTTGTGAAAAATCAATTTTTTTGTAAGAAGGGGGTACCCTTTGAAAATTCGCAGATTTTCGACCGTTGAAATTTATTATTTTCTTTTACGTTTGATAGTTGAAATGCAACATTTCAGTTCATGCAATGCTAATTACACAATAATTTGCGAAATTTAGAGAAAATTTTTTTGAAAAATCAATTTTTTTGTAAGAAGGGGGTACCCTTTGAAAATTCGCGGATTTTCGACCGTCGAAATTTATTATTTTCTTTTACATTTGATAGTTGAAATGCAACATTTCAGTTCATGCAATGCTAATTACACAATAATTTGCGAAATTTAGAGAAAAAAATTTTGCAAAATCAATTTTTTTTGTAAGAAGGGGGTACCCTTTGAAAATTCGCAGATTTTCGACCGTCGAAATTTATTATTTTCTTTTACATTTGATAGTTGAAATGCAACATTTCAGTTCATGCAATGCTAATTACACAATAATTTGCGAAATTTAGAGAAAAAAATTTTGAAAAATCATTTTTTTTGTAAGAAGGGGGTACCCTTTGAAAATTCGCAGATTTTCGACCGTCGAAATTTATTATTTTCTTTTACATTTGACAGTTGAAATGCAACATTTCAGTTCATGCAATGCTAATTACACAATAATTTGCGAAATTTAGAGAAAAAAAATTTGCAAAATCAATTTTTTTTGTAAGAAGGGGGTACCCTTTGAAAATTCGCAGATTTTCGACCGTCGAAATTTATTATTTTCTTTTACATTTGATAGTTGAAATGCAACATTTCAGTTCATGCAATGCTAATTACACAATAATTTGCGAAATTTAGAGAAAAAAATTTTGAAAAATCATTTTTTTTGTAAGAAGGGGGTGGTACCCTTTGAAAATTCGCAGATTTTCGACCGTCGAAATTTATTATTTTCTTTTACATTTGATAGTTGAAATGCAACATTTCAGTTCATGCAATGCTAATTACACAATAATTTGCGAAATTTAGAGAAAAAAATTTTGAAAAATCAATTTTTTTGTAAGAAGGGGGTACCCTTTGAAAATTCGCAGATTTTCGACCGTCGAAATTTATTATTTTCTTTTACATTTGATAGTTGAAATGCAACATTTCAGTTCATGCAATGCTAATTACACAATAATTTGCGAAATTTAGAGAAAAAAATTTTGAAAAATCAATTTTTTTGTAAGAAGGGGGTACCCTTTGAAAATTCGCAGATTTTCGACCGTCGAAATTTATTATTTTCTTTTACATTTGACAGTTGAAATGCAACATTTCAGTTCATGCAATGCTAATTACACAATAATTTGCGAAATTTAGAGAAAAAAATTTTGAAAAATCATTTTTTTTTTGTAAGAAGGGGGTACCCTTTGAAAATTCGCAGATTTTCGACCGTCGAAATTTATTATTTTCTTTTACATTTGACAGTTGAAATGCAACATTTCAGTTCATGCAATGCTAATTACACAATAATTTGCGAAATTTAGAGAAAAAAATTTTGAAAAATCATTTTTTTTGTAAGAAGGGGGTACCCTTTGAAAATTCGCAGATTTTCGACCGTCGAAATTTATTATTTTCTTTTACATTTGATAGTTGAAATGCAACATTTCAGTTCATGCAATGCTAATTACACAATAATTTGCGAAATTTAGAGAAAAAAATTTTGAAAAATCAATTTTTTTGTAAGAAGGGGGTACCCTTTGAAAATTCGCAGATTTTCGACCGTCGAAATTTATTATTTTCTTTTACATTTGATAGTTGAAATGCAACATTTCAGTTCATGCAATGCTAATTACACAATAATTTGCGAAATTTAGAGAAAAAAATTTGAAAAATCATTTTTTTTGTAAGAAGGGGGTACCCTTTGAAAATTCGCAGATTTTCGACCGTCGAAATTTATTATTTTCTTTTACGTTTGATAGTTGAAATGCAACATTTCAGTTCATGCAATGCTAATTACACAATAATTTGCGAAATTTAGAGAAAAAAATTTTGAAAAATCAATTTTTTTGTAAGAAGGGGGTACCCTTTGAAAATTCGCAGATTTTCGACCGTCGAAATTTATTATTTTCTTTTACATTTGACAGTTGAAATGCAACATTTCAGTTCATGCAATGCTAATTACACAATAATTTGCGAAATTTAGAGAAAAAAATTTTGAAAAATCAATTTTTTTGTAAGAAGGGGGTACCCTTTGAAAATTCGCAGATTTTCGACCGTCGAAATTTCTTATTTTCTTTTACATTTGATAGTTGAAATGCAACATTTCAGTTCATGCAATGCTAATTACACAATAATTTGCGAAATTTAGAGAAAAAAATTTTGCAAAATCAATTTTTTTTGTAAGAAGGGGGTACCCTTTGAAAATTCGCAGATTTTCGACCGTCGAAATTTATTATTTTCTTTTACATTTGATAGTTGAAATGCAACATTTCAGTTCATGCAATGCTAATTACACAATAATTTGCGAAATTTAGAGAAAAAAATTTTGAAAAATCATTTTTTTTGTAAGAAGGGGGTACCCTTTGAAAATTCGCAGATTTTCGACCGTCGAAATTTATTATTTTCTTTTACATTTGATAGTTGAAATGCAACATTTCAGTTCATGCAATGCTAATTACACAATAATTTGCGAAATTTAGAGAAAAAAATTTTGAAAAATCAATTTTTTTGTAAGAAGGGGGTACCCTTTGAAAATTCGCAGATTTTCGACCGTCGAAATTTATTATTTTCTTTTACATTTGATAGTTGAAATGCAACATTTCAGTTCATGCAATGCTAATTACACAATAATTTGCGAAATTTAGAGAAAAAAATTTTGAAAAATCATTTTTTTTTGTAAGAAGGGGGTACCCTTTGAAAATTCGCAGATTTTCGACCGTCGAAATTTATTATTTTCTTTTACATTTGACAGTTGAAATGCAACATTTCAGTTCATGCAATGCTAATTACACAATAATTTGCGAAATTTAGAGAAAAAAATTTTGAAAAATCATTTTTTTTTTGTAAGAAGGGGGTACCCTTTGAAAATTCGCAGATTTTCGACCGTCGAAATTTATTATTTTCTTTTACATTTGACAGTTGAAATGCAACATTTCAGTTCATGCAATGCTAATTACACAATAATTTGCGAAATTTAGAGAAAAAAATTTTGAAAAATCATTTTTTTTGTAAGAAGGGGGTACCCTTTGAAAATTCGCAGATTTTCGACCGTCGAAATTTCTTATTTTCTTTTACATTTGATAGTTGAAATGCAACATTTCAGTTCATGCAATGCTAATTACACAATAATTTGCGAAATTTAGAGAAAAAAATTTTGAAAAATCAATTTTTTTGTAAGAAGGGGGTACCCTTTGAAAATTCGCAGATTTTCGACCGTCGAAATTTATTATTTTCTTTTACATTTGATAGTTGAAATGCAACATTTCAGTTCATGCAATGCTAATTACACAATAATTTGCAAAATTTTGAAAAATCATTTTTTTTGTAAGAAGGGGGTACCCTTTGAAAATTCGCAGATTTTCGACCGTCGAAATTTATTATTTTCTTTTACGTTTGATAGTTGAAATGCAACATTTCAGTTCATGCAATGCTAATTACACAATAATTTGCGAAATTTAGAGAAAAAAATTTTGAAAAATCAATTTTTTTGTAAGAAGGGGGTACCCTTTGAAAATTCGCAGATTTTCGACCGTCGAAATTTATTATTTTCTTTTACATTTGATAGTTGAAATGCAACATTTCAGTTCATGCAATGCTAATTACACAATAATTTGCGAAATTTAGAGAAAAAAATTTGAAAAATCATTTTTTTTGTAAGAAGGGGGTACCCTTTGAAAATTCGCAGATTTTCGACCGTCGAAATTTATTATTTTCTTTTACGTTTGATAGTTGAAATGCAACATTTCAGTTCATGCAATGCTAATTACACAATAATTTGCGAAATTTAGAGAAAAAAATTTTGAAAAATCAATTTTTTTGTAAGAAGGGGGTACCCTTTGAAAATTCGCAGATTTTCGACCGTCGAAATTTATTATTTTCTTTTACATTTGACAGTTGAAATGCAACATTTCAGTTCATGCAATGCTAATTACACAATAATTTGCGAAATTTAGAGAAAAAAATTTTGAAAAATCAATTTTTTTGTAAGAAGGGGGTACCCTTTGAAAATTCGCAGATTTTCGACCGTCGAAATTTCTTATTTTCTTTTACATTTGATAGTTGAAATGCAACATTTCAGTTCATGCAATGCTAATTACACAATAATTTGCGAAATTTAGAGAAAAAAATTTTGCAAAATCAATTTTTTTTGTAAGAAGGGGGTACCCTTTGAAAATTCGCAGATTTTCGACCGTCGAAATTTATTATTTTCTTTTACATTTGATAGTTGAAATGCAACATTTCAGTTCATGCAATGCTAATTACACAATAATTTGCGAAATTTAGAGAAAAAAATTTTGAAAAATCATTTTTTTTGTAAGAAGGGGGTACCCTTTGAAAATTCGCAGATTTTCGACCGTCGAAATTTATTATTTTCTTTTACATTTGATAGTTGAAATGCAACATTTCAGTTCATGCAATGCTAATTACACAATAATTTGCGAAATTTAGAGAAAAAAATTTTGAAAAATCAATTTTTTTGTAAGAAGGGGGTACCCTTTGAAAATTCGCAGATTTTCGACCGTCGAAATTTATTATTTTCTTTTACATTTGATAGTTGAAATGCAACATTTCAGTTCATGCAATGCTAATTACACAATAATTTGCGAAATTTAGAGAAAAAAATTTTGAAAAATCATTTTTTTTTGTAAGAAGGGGGTACCCTTTGAAAATTCGCAGATTTTCGACCGTCGAAATTTATTATTTTCTTTTACATTTGACAGTTGAAATGCAACATTTCAGTTCATGCAATGCTAATTACACAATAATTTGCGAAATTTAGAGAAAAAAATTTTGAAAAATCATTTTTTTTTTGTAAGAAGGGGGTACCCTTTGAAAATTCGCAGATTTTCGACCGTCGAAATTTATTATTTTCTTTTACATTTGACAGTTGAAATGCAACATTTCAGTTCATGCAATGCTAATTACACAATAATTTGCGAAATTTAGAGAAAAAAATTTTGCAAAATCAATTTTTTTTGTAAGAAGGGGGTACCCTTTGAAAATTCGCAGATTTTCGACCGTCGAAATTTATTATTTTCTTTTACATTTGACAGTTGAAATGCAACATTTCAGTTCATGCAATGCTAATTACACAATAATTTGCGAAATTTAGAGAAAAAAATTTTGAAAAATCATTTTTTTTGTAAGAAGGGGGTACCCTTTGAAAATTCGCAGATTTTCGACCGTCGAAATTTATTATTTTCTTTTACATTTGATAGTTGAAATGCAACATTTCAGTTCATGCAATGCTAATTACACAATAATTTGCGAAATTTAGAGAAAAAAATTTTGAAAAATCATTTTTTTTGTAAGAAGGGGGTACCCTTTGAAAATTCGCAGATTTTCGACCGTCGAAATTTCTTATTTTCTTTTACATTTGATAGTTGAAATGCAACATTTCAGTTCATGCAATGCTAATTACACAATAATTTGCGAAATTTAGAGAAAAAAATTTTGAAAAATCAATTTTTTTGTAAGAAGGGGGTACCCTTTGAAAATTCGCAGATTTTCGACCGTCGAAATTTATTATTTTCTTTTACATTTGATAGTTGAAATGCAACATTTCAGTTCATGCAATGCTAATTACACAATAATTTGCGAAATTTAGAGAAAAAAATTTTGAAAAATCATTTTTTTTGTAAGAAGGGGGTACCCTTTGAAAATTCGCAGATTTTCGACCGTCGAAATTTATTATTTTCTTTTACATTTGATAGTTGAAATGCAACATTTCAGTTCATGCAATGCTAATTACACAATAATTTGCGAAATTTAGAGAAAAAAATTTTGAAAAATCATTTTTTTTGTAAGAAGGGGGTACCCTTTGAAAATTCGCAGATTTTCGACCGTCGAAATTTCTTATTTTCTTTTACATTTGATAGTTGAAATGCAACATTTCAGTTCATGCAATGCTAATTACACAATAATTTGCGAAATTTAGAGAAAAAAATTTTGAAAAATCAATTTTTTTGTAAGAAGGGGGTACCCTTTGAAAATTCGCAGATTTTCGACCGTCGAAATTTATTATTTTCTTTTACATTTGATAGTTGAAATGCAACATTTCAGTTCATGCAATGCTAATTACACAATAATTTGCGAAATTTAGAGAAAAAAATTTTGAAAAATCATTTTTTTTGTAAGAAGGGGGTACCCTTTGAAAATTCGCAGATTTTCGACCGTCGAAATTTATTATTTTCTTTTACATTTGATAGTTGAAATGCAACATTTCAGTTCATGCAATGCTAATTACACAATAATTTGCGAAATTTAGAGAAAAAAATTTTGAAAAATCAATTTTTTTGTAAGAAGGGGGTACCCTTTGAAAATTCGCAGATTTTCGACCGTCGAAATTTATTATTTTCTTTTACATTTGATAGTTGAAATGCAACATTTCAGTTCATGCAATGCTAATTACACAATAATTTGCGAAATTTAGAGAAAAAAATTTTGAAAAATCATTTTTTTTTGTAAGAAGGGGGTACCCTTTGAAAATTCGCAGATTTTCGACCGTCGAAATTTATTATTTTCTTTTACATTTGACAGTTGAAATGCAACATTTCAGTTCATGCAATGCTAATTACACAATAATTTGCGAAATTTAGAGAAAAAAATTTTGAAAAATCATTTTTTTTTTTGTAAGAAGGGGGTACCCTTTGAAAATTCGCAGATTTTCGACCGTCGAAATTTATTATTTTCTTTTACATTTGACAGTTGAAATGCAACATTTCAGTTCATGCAATGCTAATTACACAATAATTTGCGAAATTTAGAGAAAAAAATTTTGAAAAATCATTTTTTTTGTAAGAAGGGGGTACCCTTTGAAAATTCGCAGATTTTCGACCGTCGAAATTTATTATTTTCTTTTACGTTTGATAGTTGAAATGCAACATTTCAGTTCATGCAATGCTAATTACACAATAATTTGCGAAATTTAGAGAAAAAAATTTTGAAAAATCATTTTTTTTGTAAGAAAGGGGTACCCTTTGAAAATTCGCAGATTTTCGACCGTCGAAATTTCTTATTTTCTTTTACATTTGATAGTTGAAATGCAACATTTCAGTTCATGCAATGCTAATTACACAATAATTTGCGAAATTTAGAGAAAAAAATTTTGAAAAATCATTTTTTTTGTAAGAAAGGGGTACCCTTTGAAAATTCGCAGATTTTCGACCGTCGAAATTTCTTATTTTCTTTTACATTTGATAGTTGAAATGCAACATTTCAGTTCATGCAATGCTAATTACACAATAATTTGCGAAATTTAGAGAAAAAAATTTTGAAAAATCAATTTTTTTGTAAGAAGGGGGTACCCTTTGAAAATTCGCAGATTTTCGACCGTCGAAATTTATTATTTTCTTTTACATTTGATAGTTGAAATGCAACATTTCAGTTCATGCAATGCTAATTACACAATAATTTGCGAAATTTAGAGAAAAAAATTTTGAAAAATCATTTTTTTTGTAAGAAGGGGGTACCCTTTGAAAATTCGCAGATTTTCGACCGTCGAAATTTATTATTTTCTTTTACGTTTGATAGTTGAAATGCAACATTTCAGTTCATGCAATGCTAATTACACAATAATTTCCGAAATTTAGAGAAAAAAATTTTGAAAAATCAATTTTTTTGTAAGAAGGGGGTACCTTTTGAAAATTCGCAGATTTTCGACCGTCGAAATTTATTATTTTCTTTTACATTTGACAGTTGAAATGCAACATTTCAGTTCATGCAATGCTAATTACACAATAATTTGCGAAATTTAGAGAAAAAAATTTTGAAAAATCAATTTTTTTTTAAGAAGGGGGTACCCTTTGAAAATTCGCAGATTTTCGACCGTCGAAATTTCTTATTTTCTTTTACATTTGATAGTTGAAATGCAACATTTCAGTTCATGCAATGCTAATTACACAATAATTTGCGAAATTTAGAGAAAAAAATTTTGCAAAATCAATTTTTTTTGTAAGAAGGGGGTACCCTTTGAAAATTCGCAGATTTTCGACCGTCGAAATTTATTATTTTCTTTTACATTTGACAGTTGAAATGCAACATTTCAGTTCATGCAATGCTAATTACACAATAATTTGCGAAATTTAGAGAAAAAAATTTTGAAAAATCATTTTTTTTGTAAGAAGGGGGTACCCTTTGAAAATTCGCAGATTTTCGACCGTCGAAATTTCTTATTTTCTTTTACATTTGATAGTTGAAATGCAACATTTCAGTTCATGCAATGCTAATTACACAATAATTTGCGAAATTTAGAGAAAAAAATTTTGAAAAATCAATTTTTTTGTAAGAAGGGGGTACCCTTTGAAAATTCGCAGATTTTCGACCGTCGAAATTTATTATTTTCTTTTACATTTGATAGTTGAAATGCAACATTTCAGTTCATGCAATGCTAATTACACAATAATTTGCGAAATTTAGAGAAAAAAATTTTGAAAAATCATTTTTTTTGTAAGAAGGGGGTACCCTTTGAAAATTCGCAGATTTTCGACCGTCGAAATTTATTATTTTCTTTTACATTTGATAGTTGAAATGCAACATTTCAGTTCATGCAATGCTAATTACACAATAATTTGCGAAATTTAGAGAAAAAAAATTTGAAAAATCATTTTTTTTGTAAGAAGGGGGTACCCTTTGAAAATTCGCAGATTTTCGACCGTCGAAATTTATTATTTTCTTTTACATTTGATAGTTGAAATGCAACATTTCAGTTCATGCAATGCTAATTACACAATAATTTGCGAAATTTAGAGAAAAATCAATTTTTTTGTAAGAAGGGGGTACCCTTTGAAAATTCGCAGATTTTCGACCGTCGAAATTTATTATTTTCTATTACATTTGATAGTTGAAATGCAACATTTCAGTTCATGCAATGCTAATTACAAAATAATTTGCGAAATTTAGAGAAAAAATTTTTGAAAAATCATTTTTTTTGTAAGAAGGGGGTACCCTTTGAAAATTCGCAGATTTTCGACCGTCGAAATTTATTATTTTCTTTTACATTTGATAGTTGAAATGCAACATTTCAGTTCATGCATTGCTAATTACACAATAATTTGCGAAATTTAGAGAAAAAAATTTGTGAAAAATCAATTTTTTTGTAAGAAGGGGGTACCCTTTGAAAATTCGCAGATTTTCGACCGTTGAAATTTATTATTTTCTTTTACGTTTGATAGTTGAAATGCAACATTTCAGTTCATGCAATGCTAATTACACAATAATTTGCGAAATTTAGAGAAAATTTTTTTGAAAAATCAATTTTTTTGTAAGAAGGGGGTACCCTTTGAAAATTCGCGGATTTTCGACCGTCGAAATTTATTATTTTCTTTTACATTTGATAGTTGAAATGCAACATTTCAGTTCATGCAATGCTAATTACACAATAATTTGCGAAATTTAGAGAAAAAAATTTTGCAAAATCAATTTTTTTTGTAAGAAGGGGGTACCCTTTGAAAATTCGCAGATTTTCGACCGTCGAAATTTATTATTTTCTTTTACATTTGATAGTTGAAATGCAACATTTCAGTTCATGCAATGCTAATTACACAATAATTTGCGAAATTTAGAGAAAAAAATTTTGAAAAATCATTTTTTTTGTAAGAAGGGGGTACCCTTTGAAAATTCGCAGATTTTCGACCGTCGAAATTTATTATTTTCTTTTACATTTGACAGTTGAAATGCAACATTTCAGTTCATGCAATGCTAATTACACAATAATTTGCGAAATTTAGAGAAAAAAAATTTGCAAAATCAATTTTTTTTGTAAGAAGGGGGTACCCTTTGAAAATTCGCAGATTTTCGACCGTCGAAATTTATTATTTTCTTTTACATTTGATAGTTGAAATGCAACATTTCAGTTCATGCAATGCTAATTACACAATAATTTGCGAAATTTAGAGAAAAAAATTTTGAAAAATCATTTTTTTTGTAAGAAGGGGGTGGTACCCTTTGAAAATTCGCAGATTTTCGACCGTCGAAATTTATTATTTTCTTTTACATTTGATAGTTGAAATGCAACATTTCAGTTCATGCAATGCTAATTACACAATAATTTGCGAAATTTAGAGAAAAAAATTTTGAAAAATCAATTTTTTTGTAAGAAGGGGGTACCCTTTGAAAATTCGCAGATTTTCGACCGTCGAAATTTATTATTTTCTTTTACATTTGATAGTTGAAATGCAACATTTCAGTTCATGCAATGCTAATTACACAATAATTTGCGAAATTTAGAGAAAAAAATTTTGAAAAATCAATTTTTTTGTAAGAAGGGGGTACCCTTTGAAAATTCGCAGATTTTCGACCGTCGAAATTTATTATTTTCTTTTACATTTGACAGTTGAAATGCAACATTTCAGTTCATGCAATGCTAATTACACAATAATTTGCGAAATTTAGAGAAAAAAATTTTGAAAAATCATTTTTTTTTTGTAAGAAGGGGGTACCCTTTGAAAATTCGCAGATTTTCGACCGTCGAAATTTATTATTTTCTTTTACATTTGACAGTTGAAATGCAACATTTCAGTTCATGCAATGCTAATTACACAATAATTTGCGAAATTTAGAGAAAAAAATTTTGAAAAATCATTTTTTTTGTAAGAAGGGGGTACCCTTTGAAAATTCGCAGATTTTCGACCGTCGAAATTTATTATTTTCTTTTACATTTGATAGTTGAAATGCAACATTTCAGTTCATGCAATGCTAATTACACAATAATTTGCGAAATTTAGAGAAAAAAATTTTGAAAAATCATTTTTTTGTAAGAAGGGGGTACCCTTTGAAAATTCGCAGATTTTCGACCGTCGAAATTTATTATTTTCTTTTACGTTTGATAGTTGAAATGCAACATTTCAGTTCATGCAATGCTAATTACACAATAATTTGCGAAATTTAGAGAAAATTTTTTTGAAAAATCATTTTTTTTGTAAGAAGGGTTACCCTTTGAAAATTCGCAGATTTTCGACCGTCGAAATTTATTATTTTCTTTTACATTTGACAGTTGAAATGCAACATTTCAGTTCATGCAATGCTAATTACACAATAATTTGCGAAATTTAGAGAAAATTTTTTTGAAAAATCAATTTTTTTGTAAGAAGGGGGTACCCTTTGAAAATTCGCAGATTTTCGACCGTCGAAATTTATTATTTTCTTTTACGTTTGATAGTTGAAATGCAACATTTCAGTTCATGCAATGCTAATTACACAATAATTTGCGAAATTTAGAGAAAAAAATTTTGAAAAATCAATTTTTTTGTAAGAAGGGGGTACCCTTTGAAAATTCGCAGATTTTCGACCGTCGAAATTTATTATTTTCTTTTACATTTGACAGTTGAAATGCAACATTTCAGTTCATGCAATGCTAATTACACAATAATTTGCGAAATTTAGAGAAAAAAATTTTGAAAAATCATTTTTTTTTTGTAAGAAGGGGGTACCCTTTGAAAATTCGCAGATTTTCGACCGTCGAAATTTATTATTTTCTTTTACATTTGACAGTTGAAATGCAACATTTCAGTTCATGCAATGCTAATTACACAATAATTTGCGAAATTTAGAGAAAAAAATTTTGAAAAATCATTTTTTTTGTAAGAAGGGGGTACCCTTTGAAAATTCGCAGATTTTCGACCGTCGAAATTTATTATTTTCTTTTACATTTGATAGTTGAAATGCAACATTTCAGTTCATGCAATGCTAATTACACAATAATTTGCGAAATTTAGAGAAAAAAATTTTGAAAAATCATTTTTTTGTAAGAAGGGGGTACCCTTTGAAAATTCGCAGATTTTCGACCGTCGAAATTTATTATTTTCTTTTACGTTTGATAGTTGAAATGCAACATTTCAGTTCATGCAATGCTAATTACACAATAATTTGCGAAATTTAGAGAAAATTTTTTTGAAAAATCATTTTTTTTGTAAGAAGGGTTACCCTTTGAAAATTCGCAGATTTTCGACCGTCGAAATTTATTATTTTCTTTTACATTTGACAGTTGAAATGCAACATTTCAGTTCATGCAATGCTAATTACACAATAATTTGCGAAATTTAGAGAAAATTTTTTTGAAAAATCAATTTTTTTGTAAGAAGGGGGTACCCTTTGAAAATTCGCAGATTTTCGACCGTCGAAATTTATTATTTTCTTTTACGTTTGATAGTTGAAATGCAACATTTCAGTTCATGCAATGCTAATTACACAATAATTTGCGAAATTTAGAGAAAATTTTTTTGAAAAATCATTTTTTTTGTAAGAAGGGTTACCCTTTGAAAATTCGCAGATTTTCGACCGTCGAAATTTATTATTTTCTTTTACATTTGACAGTTGAAATGCAACATTTCAGTTCATGCAATGCTAATTACACAATAATTTGCGAAATTTAGAGAAAATTTTTTTGAAAAATCATTTTTTTTGTAAGAAGGGGGTACCCTTTGAAAATTCGCAGATTTTCGACCGTCGAAATTTATTATTTTCTTTTACGTTTGATAGTTGAAATGCAACATTTCAGTTCATGCAATGCTAATTACACAATAATTTGCGAAATTTAGAGAAAATTTTTTTGAAAAATCAATTTTTTTGTAAGAAGGGGGTACCCTTTGAAAATTCGCGGATTTTCGACCGTCGAAATTTATTATTTTCTTTTACATTTGATAGTTGAAATGCAACATTTCAGTTCATGCAATGCTAATTACACAATAATTTGCGAAATTTAGAGAAAAAAATTTTGCAAAATCAATTTTTTCTGTAAGAAGGGGGTACCCTTTGAAAATTCGCAGATTTTCGACCGTCGAAATTTATTATTTTCTTTTACGTTTGATAGTTGAAATGCAACATTTCAGTTCATGCAATGCTAATTACACAATAATTTGCGAAATTTAGAGAAAATTTTTTTGAAAAATCATTTTTTTTGTAAGAAGGGTTACCCTTTGAAAATTCGCAGATTTTCGACCGTCGAAATTTATTATTTTCTTTTACATTTGACAGTGGAAATGCAACATTTCAGTTCATGCAATGCTAATTACACAATAATTTGCGAAATTTAGAGAAAAATTTTTTGAAAAATCAATTTTTTTGTAAGAAGGGGGTACCCTTTGAAAATTCGCAGATTTTCGACCGTCGAAATTTATTATTTTCTTTTACGTTTGATAGTTGAAATGCAACATTTCAGTTCATGCAATGCTAATTACACAATAATTTGCGAAATTTAGAGAAAAAAATTTTGAAAAATCATTTTTTTTGTAAGAAGGGGGTACCCTTTGAAAATTCGCAGATTTTCGACCGTCGAAATTTATTATTTTCTTTTACATTTGACAGTTGAAATGCAACATTTCAGTTCATGCAATGCTAATTACACAATAATTTGCGAAATTTAGAGAAAATTTTTTTGAAAAATCAATTTTTTTGTAAGAAGGGGGTACCCTTTGAAAATTCGCAGATTTTCGACCGTCGAAATTTATTATTTTCTTTTACGTTTGATAGTTGAAATGCAACATTTCAGTTCATGCAATGCTAATTACACAATAATTTGCGAAATTTAGAGAAAAAAATTTTGAAAAATCATTTTTTTTGTAAGAAGGGGGTACCCTTTGAAAATTCGCAGATTTTCGACCGTCGAAATTTATTATTTTCTTTTACGTTTGATAGTTGAAATGCAACATTTCAGTTCATGCAATGCTAATTACACAATAATTTGCGAAATTTAGAGAAAATTTTTTTGAAAAATCAATTTTTTTGTAAGAAGGGGGTACCCTTTGAAAATTCGCGGATTTTCGACCGTCGAAATTTATTATTTTCTTTTACATTTGATAGTTGAAATGCAACATTTCAGTTCATGCAATGCTAATTACACAATAATTTGCGAAATTTAGAGAAAAAAATTTTGCAAAATCAATTTTTTCTGTAAGAAGGGGGTACCCTTTGAAAATTCGCAGATTTTCGACCGTCGAAATTTATTATTTTCTTTTACGTTTGATAGTTGAAATGCAACATTTCAGTTCATGCAATGCTAATTACACAATAATTTGCGAAATTTAGAGAAAATTTTTTTGAAAAATCATTTTTTTTGTAAGAAGGGTTACCCTTTGAAAATTCGCAGATTTTCGACCGTCGAAATTTATTATTTTCTTTTACATTTGACAGTGGAAATGCAACATTTCAGTTCATGCAATGCTAATTACACAATAATTTGCGAAATTTAGAGAAAAATTTTTTGAAAAATCAATTTTTTTGTAAGAAGGGGGTACCCTTTGAAAATTCGCAGATTTTCGACCGTCGAAATTTATTATTTTCTTTTACGTTTGATAGTTGAAATGCAACATTTCAGTTCATGCAATGCTAATTACACAATAATTTGCGAAATTTAGAGAAAAAAATTTTGAAAAATCATTTTTTTTGTAAGAAGGGGGTACCCTTTGAAAATTCGCAGATTTTCGACCGTCGAAATTTATTATTTTCTTTTACGTTTGATAGTTGAAATGCAACATTTCAGTTCATGCAATGCTAATTACACAATAATTTGCGAAATTTAGAGAAAAAAATTTTGAAAAATCAATTTTTTTGTAAGAAGGGGTACCCTTTGAAAATTCGCAGATTTTTGACCGTCGAAATTTATTATTTTCTTTTACATTTGATAGTTGAAATGCAACATTTCAGTTCATGCATTGCTAATTACACAATAATTTGCGAAATTTAGAGAAAAAAATTTGTGAAAAATCAATTTTTTTGTAAGAAGGGGGTACCCTTTGAAAATTCGCAGATTTTCGACCGTTGAAATTTATTATTTTCTTTTACGTTTGATAGTTGAAATGCAACATTTCAGTTCATGCAATGCTAATTACACAATAATTTGCGAAATTTAGAGAAAATTTTTTTGAAAAATCATTTTTTTTGGAAGAAGGGGGTACCCTTTGAAAATTCGCAGATTTTCGACCGTCGAAATTTCTTATTTTCTTTTACATTTGATAGTTGAAATGCAACATTTCAGTTCATGCAATGCTAATTACACAATAATTTGCGAAATTTAGAGAAAAAAATTTTGAAAAATCATTTTTTTTGTAAGAAGGGGGTACCCTTTGAAAATTCGCAGATTTTCGACCGTCGAAATTTATTATTTTCTTTTACATTTGATAGTTGAAATGCAACATTTCAGTTCATGCAATGCTAATTACACAATAATTTGCGAAATTTAGAGAAAATTTCGCAAATTATTAATCATTTTTTTTGTAAGAAGGGGGTACCCTTTGAAAATTCGCAGATTTTCGACCGTCGAAATTTATTATTTTCTTTTACATTTGATAGTTGAAATGCAACATTTCAGTTCATGCAATGCTAATTACACAATAATTTGCGAAATTTAGAGAAAAAAATTTGTGAAAAATCAATTTTTTTGTAAGAAGGGGGTACCCTTTGAAAATTCGCAGATTTTCGACCGTTGAAATTTATTATTTTCTTTTACGTTTGATAGTTGAAATGCAACATTTCAGTTCATGCAATGCTAATTACACAATAATTTGCGAAATTTAGAGAAAATTTTTTTGAAAAATCATTTTTTTTGTAAGAAGGGGGTACCCTTTGAAAATTCGCAGATTTTCGACCGTCGAAATTTATTATTTTCTTTTACATTTGACAGTTGAAATGCAACATTTCAGTTCATGCAATGCCAATTACACAATAATTTGCGAAATTTAGAGAAAAATTTTTTGAAAAATCATTTTTTTTGTAAGAAGGGGGTACCCTTTGAAAATTCGCAGATTTTCGACCGTCGAAATTTCTTATTTTCTTTTACATTTGATAGTTGAAATGCAACATTTCAGTTCATGCAATGCTAATTAGACAATAATTTGCGAAATTTAGAGAAAAAAATTTTGAAAAATCATTTTTTTTGTAAGAAGGGGGTACCCTTTGAAAATTCGCAGATTTTCGACCGTCGAAATTTATTATTTTCTTTTACATTTGATAGTTGAAATGCAACATTTCAGTTCATGCAATGCTAATTACACAATAATTTGCGAAATTTAGAGAAAACAATTTTGAAAAATCATTTTTTTTGTAAGAAGGGGGTACCCTTTGAAAATTCGCAGATTTTCGACCGTCGAAATTTCTTATTTTCTTTTACATTTGATAGTTGAAATGCAACATTTCAGTTCATGCAATGCTAATTACACAATAATTTGCGAAATTTAGAGAAAAAAATTTTGACAAATCATTTTTTTTTGTAAGAAGGGGGTACCCTTTGAAAATTCGCAGATTTTCGACCGTCGAAATTTATTATTTTCTTTTACATTTGATAGTTGAAATGCAACATTTCAGTTCATGCAATGCTAATTAGACAATAATTTGCGAAATTTAGAGAAAAAAATTTTGAAAAATCATTTTTTTGTAAGAAGGGGGTACCCTTTGAAAATTCGCAGATTTTCGACCGTCGAAATTTATTATTTTCTTTTACATTTGATAGTTGAAATGCAACATTTCAGTTCATGCAATGCTAATTACACAATAATTTGCGAAATTTAGAGAAAAAAATTTTGAAAAATCATTTTTTTTGTAAGAAGGGGGTACCCTTTGAAAATTCGCAGATTTTCGACCGTCGAAATTTATTATTTTCTTTTACATTTGACAGTTGAAATGCAACATTTCAGTTCATGCAATGCCAATTACACAATAATTTGCGAAATTTAGAGAAAAATTTTTTGAAAAATCATTTTTTTTGTAAGAAGGGGGTACCCTTTGAAAATTCGCAGATTGTCGACCGTCGAAATTTATTATTTTCTTTTACATTTGATAGTTGAAATGCAACATTTCAGTTCATGCAATGCTAATTACACAATAATTTGCGAAATTTAGAGAAAAAAATTTTGAAAAATCATTTTTTTTGTAAGAAAGGGGTACCCTTTGAAAATTCGCAGATTTTCGACCGTCGAAATTTATTATTTTCTTTTACATTTGATAGTTGAAATGCAACATTTCAGTTCATGCAATGCTAATTACACAATAATTTGCGAAATTTAGAGAAAAAAATTTTGAAAAATCATTTTTTTTGTAAGAAAGGGGTACCCTTTGAAAATTCGCAGATTTTCGACCGTCGAAATTTATTATTTTCTTTTACATTTGATAGTTGAAATGCAACATTTCAGTTCATGCAATGCTAATTACACAATAATTTGCGAAATTTAGAGAAAACAATTTTGAAAAATCATTTTTTTTGTAAGAAGGGGGTACCCTTTGAAAATTCGCAGATTTTCGACCGTCGAAATTTCTTATTTTCTTTTACATTTGATAGTTGAAATGCAACATTTCAGTTCATGCAATGCTAATTAGACAATAATTTGCGAAATTTAGAGAAAAAAATTTTGAAAAATCATTTTTTTTGTAAGAAGGGGGTACCCTTTGAAAATTCGCAGATTTTCGACCGTCGAAATTTATTATTTTCTTTTACATTTGATAGTTGAAATGCAACATTTCAGTTCATGCAATGCTAATTACACAATAATTTGCGAAATTTAGAGAAAACAATTTTGAAAAATCATTTTTTTTGTAAGAAGGGGGTACCCTTTGAAAATTCGCAGATTTTCGACCGTCGAAATTTCTTATTTTCTTTTACATTTGATAGTTGAAATGCAACATTTCAGTTCATGCAATGCTAATTACACAATAATTTGCGAAATTTAGAGAAAAAAATTTTGACAAATCATTTTTTTTTGTAAGAAGGGGGTACCCTTTGAAAATTCGCAGATTTTCGACCGTCGAAATTTATTATTTTCTTTTACATTTGATAGTTGAAATGCAACATTTCAGTTCATGCAATGCTAATTAGACAATAATTTGCGAAATTTAGAGAAAAAAAATTTGAAAAATCATTTTTTTTGTAAGAAGGGGGTACCCTTTGAAAATTCGCAGATTTTCGACCGTCGAAATTTATTATTTTCTTTTACATTTGATAGTTGAAATGCTACATTTCAGTTCATGCAATGCTAATTACACAATAATTTGCGAAATTTAGAGAAAAAAATTTTGAAAAATCATTTTTTTTGTAAGAAGGGGGTACCCTTTGAAAATTCGCAGATTTTCGACCGTCGAAATTTCTTATTTTCTTTTACATTTGATAGTTGAAATGCAACATTTCAGTTCATGCAATGCTAATTACACAATAATTTGCGAAATTTAGAGAAAAAAATTTTGAAAAATCATTTTTTTTGTAAGAAGGGGGTACCCTTTGAAAATTCGCAGATTTTCGACCGTCGAAATTTATTATTTTCTTTTACATTTGATAGTTGAAATGCAACATTTCAGTTCATGCAATGCTAATTACACAATAATTTGCGAAATTTAGAGAAAAAAATTTTGAAAAATCATTTTTTTTTGTAAGAAGGGGGTACCCTTTGAAAATTCGCAGATTTTCGACCGTCGAAATTTCTTATTTTCTTTTACATTTGATAGTTGAAATGCAACATTTCAGTTCATGCAATGCTAATTACACAATAATTTGCGAAATTTAGAGAAAAAAATTTTGAAAAATCATTTTTTTTGTAAGAAGGGGGTACCCTTTGAAAATTCGCAGATTTTCGACCGTCGAAATTTATTATTTTCTTTTACATTTGATAGTTGAAATGCAACATTTCAGTTCATGCAATGCTAATTGCACAATAATTTGCGAAATTTAGAGAAAAAAATTTTGAAAAATCATTTTTTTTGTAAGAAGGGGGTACCCTTTGAAAATTCGCAGATTTTCGACCGTCGAAATTTATTATTTTCTTTTACATTTGATAGTTGAAATGCAACATTTCAGTTCATGCAATGCTAATTGCACAATAATTTGCGAAATTTAGAGAAAAAAATTTTGAAAAATCATTTTTTTTGTAAGAAGGTGGTACCCTTTGAAAATTCGCAGATTTTCGACCGTCGAAATTTATTATTTTCTTTTACATTTGACAGTTGAAATGCAACATTTCAGTTCATGCAATGCTAATTACACAATAATTTGCGAAATTTAGAGAAAAAAAATTTGCAAAATCATTTTTTTTGTAAGAAGGGGGTACCCTTTGAAAATTCGCAGATTTTCGACCGTCGAAATTTATTATTTTCTTTTACATTTGACAGTTGAAATGCAACATTTCAGTTCATGCAATGCCAATTACACAATAATTTGCGAAATTTAGAGAAAAAAATTTTGAAAAATCATTTTTTTTGTAAGAAGGGGGTACCCTTTGAAAATTCGCAGATTTTCGACCGTCGAAATTTATTATTTTCTTTTACATTTGATAGTTGAAATGCAACATTTCAGTTCATGCAATGCTAATTACACAATAATTTGCGAAATTTAGAGAAAACAATTTTGAAAAATCATTTTTTTTGTAAGAAGGGGGTACCCTTTGAAAATTCGCAGATTTTCGACCGTCGAAATTTATTATTTTCTTTTACATTTGACAGTTGAAATGCAACATTTCAGTTCATGCAATGCCAATTACACAATAATTTGCGAAATTTAGAGAAAAAAATTTTGAAAAATCATTTTTTTTGTAAGAAAGGGGTACCCTTTGAAAATTCGCAGATTTTCGACCGTCGAAATTTATTATTTTCTTTTACATTTGATAGTTGAAATGCAACATTTCAGTTCATGCAATGCTAATTACACAATAATTTGCGAAATTTAGAGAAAAAAATTTTGAAAAATCATTTTTTTTGTAAGAAAGGGGTACCCTTTGAAAATTCGCAGATTTTCGACCGTCGAAATTTATTATTTTCTTTTACATTTGATAGTTGAAATGCAACATTTCAGTTCATGCAATGCTAATTACACAATAATTTGCGAAATTTAGAGAAAACAATTTTGAAAAATCATTTTTTTTGTAAGAAGGGGGTACCCTTTGAAAATTCGCAGATTTTCGACCGTCGAAATTTCTTATTTTCTTTTACATTTGATAGTTGAAATGCAACATTTCAGTTCATGCAATGCTAATTAGACAATAATTTGCGAAATTTAGAGAAAAAAATTTTGAAAAATCATTTTTTTTGTAAGAAGGGGGTACCCTTTGAAAATTCGCAGATTTTCGACCGTCGAAATTTATTATTTTCTTTTACATTTGATAGTTGAAATGCAACATTTCAGTTCATGCAATGCTAATTACACAATAATTTGCGAAATTTAGAGAAAACAATTTTGAAAAATCATTTTTTTTGTAAGAAGGGGGTACCCTTTGAAAATTCGCAGATTTTCGACCGTCGAAATTTCTTATTTTCTTTTACATTTGATAGTTGAAATGCAACATTTCAGTTCATGCAATGCTAATTACACAATAATTTGCGAAATTTAGAGAAAAAAATTTTGACAAATCATTTTTTTTTGTAAGAAGGGGGTACCCTTTGAAAATTCGCAGATTTTCGACCGTCGAAATTTATTATTTTCTTTTACATTTGATAGTTGAAATGCAACATTTCAGTTCATGCAATGCTAATTAGACAATAATTTGCGAAATTTAGAGAAAAAAAATTTGAAAAATCATTTTTTTTGTAAGAAGGGGGTACCCTTTGAAAATTCGCAGATTTTCGACCGTCGAAATTTATTATTTTCTTTTACATTTGATAGTTGAAATGCAACATTTCAGTTCATGCAATGCTAATTACACAATAATTTGCGAAATTTAGAGAAAAAAATTTTGAAAAATCATTTTTTTTGTAAGAAGGGGGTACCCTTTGAAAATTCGCAGATTTTCGACCGTCGAAATTTCTTATTTTCTTTTACATTTGATAGTTGAAATGCAACATTTCAGTTCATGCAATGCTAATTACACAATAATTTGCGAAATTTAGAGAAAAAAATTTTGAAAAATCATTTTTTTTGTAAGAAGGGGGTACCCTTTGAAAATTCGCAGATTTTCGACCGTCGAAATTTATTATTTTCTTTTACATTTGATAGTTGAAATGCAACATTTCAGTTCATGCAATGCTAATTACACAATAATTTGCGAAATTTAGAGAAAAAAATTTTGAAAAATCATTTTTTTTTGTAAGAAGGGGGTACCCTTTGAAAATTCGCAGATTTTCGACCGTCGAAATTTCTTATTTTCTTTTACATTTGATAGTTGAAATGCAACATTTCAGTTCATGCAATGCTAATTACACAATAATTTGCGAAATTTAGAGAAAAAAATTTTGAAAAATCATTTTTTTTGTAAGAAGGGGGTACCCTTTGAAAATTCGCAGATTTTCGACCGTCGAAATTTATTATTTTCTTTTACATTTGATAGTTGAAATGCAACATTTCAGTTCATGCAATGCTAATTGCACAATAATTTGCGAAATTTAGAGAAAAAAATTTTGAAAAATCATTTTTTTTGTAAGAAGGTGGTACCCTTTGAAAATTCGCAGATTTTCGACCGTCGAAATTTATTATTTTCTTTTACATTTGACAGTTGAAATGCAACATTTCAGTTCATGCAATGCTAATTACACAATAATTTGCGAAATTTAGAGAAAAAAAATTTGCAAAATCATTTTTTTTGTAAGAAGGGGGTACCCTTTGAAAATTCGCAGATTTTCGACCGTCGAAATTTATTATTTTCTTTTACATTTGACAGTTGAAATGCAACATTTCAGTTCATGCAATGCTAATTACACAATAATTTGCGAAATTTAGAGAAAAAAAATTTGCAAAATCATTTTTTTTGTAAGAAGGGGGTACCCTTTGAAAATTCGCAGATTTTCGACCGTCGAAATTTATTATTTTCTTTTACATTTGATAGTTGAAATGCAACATTTCAGTTCATGCAATGCTAATTACACAATAATTTGCGAAATTTAGAGAAAAAAAATTTGCAAAATCATTTTTTTTGTAAGAAGGGGGTACCCTTTGAAAATTCGCAGATTTTCGACCGTCGAAATTTATTATTTTCTTTTACATTTGACAGTTGAAATGCAACATTTCAGTTCATGCAATGCTAATTACACAATAATTTGCGAAATTTAGAGAAAAAAATTTTGAAAAATCATTTTTTTTGTAAGAAGGGGGTACCCTTTGAAAATTCGCAGATTTTCGACCGTCGAAATTTCTTATTTTCTTTTACATTTGATAGTTGAAATGCAACATTTCAGTTCATGCAATGCTAATTACACAATAATTTGCGAAATTTAGAGAAAAAAATTTTGAAAAATCATTTTTTTTGTAAGAAGGGGGTACCCTTTGAAAATTCGCAGATTTTCGACCGTCGAAATTTATTATTTTCTTTTACATTTGACAGTTGAAATGCAACATTTCAGTTCATGCAATGCCAATTACACAATAATTTGCGAAATTTAGAGAAAAATTTTTTGAAAAATCATTTTTTTTGTAAGAAGGGGGTACCCTTTGAAAATTCGCAGATTTTCGACCGTCGAAATTTATTATTTTCTTTTACATTTGATAGTTGAAATGCAACATTTCAGTTCATGCAATGCTAATTACACAATAATTTGCGAAATTTAGAGAAAAAAATTTTGAAAAATCATTTTTTTTGTAAGAAAGGGGTACCCTTTGAAAATTCGCAGATTTTCGACCGTCGAAATTTATTATTTTCTTTTACATTTGATAGTTGAAATGCAACATTTCAGTTCATGCAATGCTAATTACACAATAATTTGCGAAATTTAGAGAAAACAATTTTGAAAAATCATTTTTTTGTAAGAAGGGGGTACCCTTTGAAAATTCGCAGATTTTCGACCGTCGAAATTTCTTATTTTCTTTTACATTTGATAGTTGAAATGCAACATTTCAGTTCATGCAATGCTAATTAGACAATAATTTGCGAAATTTAGAGAAAAAAATTTTGAAAAATCATTTTTTTTGTAAGAAGGGGGTACCCTTTGAAAATTCGCAGATTTTCGACCGTCGAAATTTATTATTTTCTTTTACATTTGATAGTTGAAATGCAACATTTCAGTTCATGCAATGCTAATTACACAATAATTTGCGAAATTTAGAGAAAAAAATTTTGAAAAATCATTTTTTTTTGTAAGAAGGGGGTACCCTTTGAAAATTCGCAGATTTTCGACCGTCGAAATTTCTTATTTTCTTTTACATTTGATAGTTGAAATGCAACATTTCAGTTCATGCAATGCTAATTACACAATAATTTGCGAAATTTAGAGAAAAAAATTTTGAAAAATCATTTTTTTTGTAAGAAGGGGGTACCCTTTGAAAATTCGCAGATTTTCGACCGTCGAAATTTATTATTTTCTTTTACATTTGACAGTTGAAATGCAACATTTCAGTTCATGCAATGCTAATTACACAATAATTTGCGAAATTTAGAGAAAAAAATTTTGAAAAATCATTTTTTTTGTAAGAAGGGGGTACCCTTTGAAAATTCGCAGATTTTCGACCGTCGAAATTTATTATTTTCTTTTACATTTGACAGTTGAAATGCAACATTTCAGTTCATGCAATGCCAATTACACAATAATTTGCGAAATTTAGAGAAAAATTTTTTGAAAAATCATTTTTTTTGTAAGAAGGGGGTACCCTTTGAAAATTCGCAGATTTTCGACCGTCGAAATTTATTATTTTCTTTTACATTTGATAGTTGAAATGCAACATTTCAGTTCATGCAATGCTAATTACAAAATAATTTGCGAAATTTAGAGAAAAAATTTTTGAAAAATCATTTTTTTTGTAAGAAGGGGGTACCCTTTGAAAATTCGCAGATTTTCGACCGTCGAAATTTATTATTTTCTTTTACATTTGATAGTTGAAATGCAACATTTCAGTTCATGCAATGCTAATTACACAATAATTTGCGAAATTTAGAGAAAACAATTTTGAAAAATCATTTTTTTTTGTAAGAAGGGGGTACCCTTTGAAAATTCGCAGATTTTCGACCGTCGAAATTTATTATTTTCTTTTACATTTGATAGTTGAAATGCAACATTTCAGTTCATGCAATGCTAATTACACAATAATTTGCGAAATTTAGAGAAAAAAAATTTGAAAAATATTTTTTTTTGTAAGAAGGGGGTACCCTTTGAAAATTCGCAGATTTTCGACCGTCGAAATTTCTTATTTTCTTTTACATTTGATAGTTGAAATTCAACATTTCAGTTCATGCAATGCTAATTACACAATAATTTGCGAAATTTAGAGAAAAAAATTTTGCAAAATCAATTTTTTTTGTAAGAAGGTGGTACCCTTTGAAAATTCGCAGATTTTCGACCGTCGAAATTTCTTATTTTCTTTTACATTTGATAGTTGAAATGCAACATTTCAGTTCATGCAATGCTAATTACACAATAATTTGCGAAATTTAGAGAAAAAAATTTTGAAAAATCATTTTTTTTGTAAGAAGGGGGTACCCTTTGAAAATTCGCAGATTTTCGACCGTCGAAATTTATTATTTTCTTTTACATTTGACAGTTGAAATGCAACATTTCAGTTCATGCAATGCCAATTACACAATAATTTGCGAAATTTAGAGAAAAATTTTTTGAAAAATCATTTTTTTTGTAAGAAGGGGGTACCCTTTGAAAATTCGCAGATTTTCGACCGTCGAAATTTATTATTTTCTTTTACATTTGATAGTTGAAATGCAACATTTCAGTTCATGCAATGCTAATTACAAAATAATTTGCGAAATTTAGAGAAAAAAATTTTGAAAAATCATTTTTTTTGTAAGAAGGGGGTACCCTTTGAAAATTCGCAGATTTTCGACCGTCGAAATTTATTATTTTCTTTTACATTTGATAGTTGAAATGCAACATTTCAGTTCATGCAATGCTAATTACACAATAATTTGCGAAATTTAGAGAAAACAATTTTGAAAAATCATTTTTTTTTGTAAGAAGGGGGTACCCTTTGAAAATTCGCAGATTTTCGACCGTCGAAATTTCTTATTTTCTTTTACATTTGATAGTTGAAATGCAACATTTCAGTTCATGCAATGCTAATTACACAATAATTTGCGAAATTTAGAGAAAAAAATTTTGAAAAATCATTTTTTTTGTAAGAGGGGGGTACCCTTTGAAAATTCGCAGATTTTCGACCGTCGAAATTTATTATTTTCTTTTACATTTGATAGTTGAAATGCAACATTTCAGTTCATGCAATGCTAATTAGACAATAATTTGCGAAATTTAGAGAAAAAAATTTTGAAAAATCATTTTTTTTGTAAGAAGGGGGTACCCTTTGAAAATTCGCAGATTTTCGACCGTCGAAATTTATTATTTTCTTTTACATTTGATAGTTGAAATGCAACACTTCAGTTCATGCAATGCTAATTACACAATAATTTGCGAAATTTAGAGAAAAAAATTTTGAAAAATCATTTTTTTTTGTAAGAAGGGGGTACCCTTTGAAAATTCGCAGATTTTCGACCGTCGAAATTTATTATTTTCTTTTACATTTGATAGTTGAAATGCAACATTTCAGTTCATGCAATGCTAATTACACAATAATTTGCGAAATTTAGAGAAAAAAATTTTGAAAAATCATTTTTTTTGTAAGAGGGGGGTACCCTTTGAAAATTCGCAGATTTTCGACCGTCGAAATTTATTATTTTCTTTTACATTTGATAGTTGAAATGCAACATTTCAGTTCATGCAATGCTAATTACACAATAATTTGCGAAATTTAGAGAAAAATTTTTTGAAAAATCATTTTTTTTGTAAGAAGGGGGTACCCTTTGAAAATTCGCAGATTTTCGACCGTCGAAATTTATTATTTTCTTTTACATTTGATAGTTGAAATGCAACATTTCAGTTCATGCAATGCTAATTAGACAATAATTTGCGAAATTTAGAGAAAAAAATGTTGAAAAATCATTTTTTTTTGTAAGAAAGGGTACCCTTTGAAAATTCGCAGATTTTCGACCGTCGAAATTTATTATTTTCTTTTACATTTGATAGTTGAAATGCAACATTTCAGTTCATGCAATGCTAATTACACAATAATTTGCGAAATTTAGAGAAAAAAAATTTGAAAAATCATTTTTTTTGTAAGAAGGGGGTACCCTTTGAAAATTCGCAGATTTTCGACCGTCGAAATTTATTATTTTCTTTTACATTTGATAGTTGAAATGCAACATTTCAGTTCATGCAATGCGAAATTTAGAGAAAAAAATTTTGAAAAATCATTTTTTTTGTAAGAAGGGGGTACCCTTTGAAAATTCGCAGATTTTCGACCGTCGAAATTTCTTATTTTCTTTTACATTTGATAGTTGAAATGCAACATTTCAGTTCATGCAATGCTAATTACACAATAATTTGCGAAATTTAGAGAAAAAAATTTTGACAAATCATTTTTTTTTGTAAGAAGGGGGTACCCTTTGAAAATTCGCAGATTTTCGACCGTCGAAATTTATTATTTTCTTTTACATTTGATAGTTGAAATGCAACATTTCAGTTCATGCAATGCTAATTACACAATAATTTGCGAAATTTAGAGAAAAATTTTTTGAAAAATCATTTTTTTTGTAAGAAGGGGGTACCCTTTGAAAATTCGCAGATTTTCGACCTTCGAAATTTCTTATTTTCTTTTACATTTGATAGTTGAAATGCAACATTTCAGTTCATGCAATGCTAATTAGACAATAATTTGCGAAATTTAGAGAAAAAAATGTTGAAAAATCATTTTTTTTTTGTAAGAAAGGGTACCCTTTGAAAATTCGCAGATTTTCGACCGTCGAAATTTATTATTTTCTTTTACATTTGATAGTTGAAATGCAACATTTCAGTTCATGCAATGCTAATTACACAATAATTTGCGAAATTTAGAGAAAAAAAATTTGAAAAATCATTTTTTTTGTAAGAAGGGGGTACCCTTTGAAAATTCGCAGATTTTCGACCGTCGAAATTTATTATTTTCTTTTACATTTGATAGTTGAAATGCAACATTTCAGTTCATGCAATGCGAAATTTAGAGAAAAAAATTTTGAAAAATCATTTTTTTTGTAAGAAGGGGGTACCCTTTGAAAATTCGCAGATTTTCGACCGTCGAAATTTATTATTTTCTTTTACATTTGATAGTTGAAATGCAACATTTCAGTTCATGCAATGCTAATTACACAATAATTTGCGAAATTTAGAGAAAAAATTTTTGAAAAATCAATTTTTTTGTAAGAAGGGGGTACCCTTTGAAAATTCGCAGATTTTCGACCGTCGAAATTTCTTATTTTCTTTTACATTTGATAGTTGAAATGCAACATTTCAGTTCATGCAATGCTAATTACACAATAATTTGCGAAATTTAGAGAAAAAAATTTTGAAAAATCATTTTTTTTGTAAGGGGGTACCCTTTGAAAATTCGCAGATTTTCGATCGTCGAAATTTATTATTTTCTTTTACATTTGATAGTTGAAATGCAACATTTCAGTTCATGCAATGCTAATTACACAATAATTTGCGAAATTTAGAGAAAAAAATTTTGAAAAATCATTTTTTTTGTAAGAAGGGGGGTACCCTTTGAAAATTCGCAGATTTTCGACCGTCGAAATTTATTATTTTCTTTTACATTTGACAGTTGAAATGCAACATTTCAGTTCATGCAATGCTAATTACACAATAATTTGCGAAATTTAGAGAAAAAAAATTTGAAAAATCATTTTTTTTGTAAGAAGGGGGTACCCTTTGAAAATTCGCAGATTTTCGACCGTCGAAATTTATTATTTTCTTTTACATTTGATAGTTGAAATGCAACATTTCAGTTCATGCAATGCTAATTACACAATAATTTGCGAAATTTAGAGAAAAAAATTTTGAAAAATCAATTTTTTTGTAAGAAGGGGGTACCCTTTGAAAATTCGCAGATTTTCGACCGTCGAAATTTATTATTTTCTTTTACATTTGATAGTTGAAATGCAACATTTCAGTTCATGCAATGCTAATTACACAATAATTTGCGAAATTTAGAGAAAAAAATTTTGAAAAATCATTTTTTTTGTAAGAAGCGGGTACCCTTTGAAAATTCGCAGATTTTCGACCGTCGAAATTTCTTATTTTCTTTTACATTTGATAGTTGAAATGCAACATTTCAGTTCATGCAATGCTAATTACACAATAATTTGCGAAATTTAGAGAAAAAAATTTTGAAAAATCATTTTTTTTGTAAGAAGGGGTACCCTTTGAAAATTCGCAGATTTTCGACCGTCGAAATTTATTATTTTCTTTTACATTTGATAGTTGAAATGCAACATTTCAGTTCATGCAATGCTAATTACACAATAATTTGCGAAATTTAGAGAAAAAATTTTTGAAAAATCAATTTTTTTGTAAGAAGGGGGTACCCTTTGAAAATTCGCAGATTTTCGACCGTCGAAATTTATTATTTTCTATTACATTTGATAGTTGAAATGCAACATTTCAGTTCATGCAATGCTAATTACACAATAATTTGCGAAATTTAGAGAAAAAAATTTTGAAAAATCATTTTTTTTGTAAGAAGGGGGGTACCCTTTGAAAATTCGCAGATTTTCGACCGTCGAAATTTATTATTTTCTTTTACATTTGACAGTTGAAATGCAACATTTCAGTTCATGCAATGCTAATTACACAATAATTTGCGAAATTTAGAGAAAAAAAATTTGAAAAATCATTTTTTTTGTAAGAAGGGGGTACCCTTTGAAAATTCGCAGATTTTCGACCGTCGAAATTTCTTATTTTCTTTTACATTTGATAGTTGAAATGCAACATTTCAGTTCATGCAATGCTAATTACACAATAATTTGCGAAATTTAGAGAAAAAAATTTTGACAAATCATTTTTTTTTGTAAGAAGGGGGTACCCTTTGAAAATTCGCAGATTTTCGACCGTCGAAATTTATTATTTTCTTTTACATTTGATAGTTGAAATGCAACATTTCAGTTCATGCAATGCTAATTAGACAATAATTTGCGAAATTTAGAGAAAAAAATTTTGAAAAATCATTTTTTTTGTAAGAAGGGGGTACCCTTTGAAAATTCGCAGATTTTCGACCGTCGAAATTTATTATTTTCTTTTACATTTGATAGTTGAAATGCAACACTTCAGTTCATGCAATGCTAATTACACAATAATTTGCGAAATTTAGAGAAAAAAATTTTGAAAAATCATTTTTTTTTGTAAGAAGGGGGTACCCTTTGAAAATTCGCAGATTTTCGACCGTCGAAATTTATTATTT
Organism: Geotrupes spiniger; assembly: GCA_959613385.1. NCBI lineage: Eukaryota > Metazoa > Arthropoda > Insecta > Coleoptera > Geotrupidae > Geotrupes > Geotrupes spiniger. The sequence continues at coordinate 9,459,429 of OY390735.1, read as the reverse complement.
TCTTTTACATTTGATAGTTGAAATGCAACATTTCAGTTCATGCAATGCTAATTACACAATAATTTGCGAAATTTAGAGAAAAATTTTTTGAAAAATCATTTTTTTTGTAAGAAGGGGGTACCCTTTGAAAATTCGCAGATTTTCGACCTTCGAAATTTCTTATTTTCTTTTACATTTGATAGTTGAAATGCAACATTTCAGTTCATGCAATGCTAATTAGACAATAATTTGCGAAATTTAGAGAAAAAAATGTTGAAAAATCATTTTTTTTTTGTAAGAAAGGGTACCCTTTGAAAATTCGCAGATTTTCGACCGTCGAAATTTATTATTTTCTTTTACATTTGATAGTTGAAATGCAACATTTCAGTTCATGCAATGCTAATTACACAATAATTTGCGAAATTTAGAGAAAAAAAATTTGAAAAATCATTTTTTTTGTAAGAAGGGGGTACCCTTTGAAAATTCGCAGATTTTCGACCGTCGAAATTTATTATTTTCTTTTACATTTGATAGTTGAAATGCAACATTTCAGTTCATGCAATGCGAAATTTAGAGAAAAAAATTTTGAAAAATCATTTTTTTTGTAAGAAGGGGGTACCCTTTGAAAATTCGCAGATTTTCGACCGTCGAAATTTATTATTTTCTTTTACATTTGATAGTTGAAATGCAACATTTCAGTTCATGCAATGCTAATTACACAATAATTTGCGAAATTTAGAGAAAAAATTTTTGAAAAATCAATTTTTTTGTAAGAAGGGGGTACCCTTTGAAAATTCGCAGATTTTCGACCGTCGAAATTTCTTATTTTCTTTTACATTTGATAGTTGAAATGCAACATTTCAGTTCATGCAATGCTAATTACACAATAATTTGCGAAATTTAGAGAAAAAAATTTTGAAAAATCATTTTTTTTGTAAGGGGGTACCCTTTGAAAATTCGCAGATTTTCGATCGTCGAAATTTATTATTTTCTTTTACATTTGATAGTTGAAATGCAACATTTCAGTTCATGCAATGCTAATTACACAATAATTTGCGAAATTTAGAGAAAAAAATTTTGAAAAATCATTTTTTTTGTAAGAAGGGGGGTACCCTTTGAAAATTCGCAGATTTTCGACCGTCGAAATTTATTATTTTCTTTTACATTTGACAGTTGAAATGCAACATTTCAGTTCATGCAATGCTAATTACACAATAATTTGCGAAATTTAGAGAAAAAAAATTTGAAAAATCATTTTTTTTGTAAGAAGGGGGTACCCTTTGAAAATTCGCAGATTTTCGACCGTCGAAATTTATTATTTTCTTTTACATTTGATAGTTGAAATGCAACATTTCAGTTCATGCAATGCTAATTACACAATAATTTGCGAAATTTAGAGAAAAAAATTTTGAAAAATCAATTTTTTTGTAAGAAGGGGGTACCCTTTGAAAATTCGCAGATTTTCGACCGTCGAAATTTATTATTTTCTTTTACATTTGATAGTTGAAATGCAACATTTCAGTTCATGCAATGCTAATTACACAATAATTTGCGAAATTTAGAGAAAAAAATTTTGAAAAATCATTTTTTTTGTAAGAAGCGGGTACCCTTTGAAAATTCGCAGATTTTCGACCGTCGAAATTTCTTATTTTCTTTTACATTTGATAGTTGAAATGCAACATTTCAGTTCATGCAATGCTAATTACACAATAATTTGCGAAATTTAGAGAAAAAAATTTTGAAAAATCATTTTTTTTGTAAGAAGGGGTACCCTTTGAAAATTCGCAGATTTTCGACCGTCGAAATTTATTATTTTCTTTTACATTTGATAGTTGAAATGCAACATTTCAGTTCATGCAATGCTAATTACACAATAATTTGCGAAATTTAGAGAAAAAATTTTTGAAAAATCAATTTTTTTGTAAGAAGGGGGTACCCTTTGAAAATTCGCAGATTTTCGACCGTCGAAATTTATTATTTTCTATTACATTTGATAGTTGAAATGCAACATTTCAGTTCATGCAATGCTAATTACACAATAATTTGCGAAATTTAGAGAAAAAAATTTTGAAAAATCATTTTTTTTGTAAGAAGGGGGGTACCCTTTGAAAATTCGCAGATTTTCGACCGTCGAAATTTATTATTTTCTTTTACATTTGACAGTTGACATGCAACATTTCAGTTCATGCAATGCTAATTACACAATAATTTGCGAAATTTAGAGAAAAAAATTTTGAAAAATCATTTTTTTTGTAAGAAGGGGGTACCCTTTGAAAATTCGCAGATTTTCGACCGTCGAAATTTATTATTTTCTTTTACATTTGATAGTTGAAATGCAACATTTCAGTTCATGCAATGCTAATTACACAATAATTTGCGAAATTTAGAGAAAAAAATTTTGAAAAATCAATTTTTTTGTAAGAAGGGGGTACCCTTTGAAAATTCGCAGATTTTCGACCGTCGAAATTTATTATTTTCTTTTACATTTGATAGTTGAAATGCAACATTTCAGTTCATGCAATGCTAATTAGACAATAATTTGCGAAATTTAGAGAAAAAAATTTTGAAAAATCATTTTTTTTTTGTAAGAAGGGGGTACCCTTTGAAAATTCGCAGATTTTCGACCGTCGAAATTTATTATTTTCTTTTACATTTGATAGTTGAAATGCAACATTTCAGTTCATGCAATGCTAATTACACAATAATTTGCGAAATTTAGAGAAAAAAATTTTGAAAAATAATTTTTTTTGTAAGAAGGGGGTACCCTTTGAAAATTCGCAGATTTTCGACCGTCGAAATTTATTATTTTCTTTTACATTTGATAGTTGAAATGCAACATTTCAGTTCATGCAATGCAAATTACACAATAATTTGCGAAATTTAGAGAAAAAAATTTTGAAAAATCATTTTTTTTGTAAGAAGGGGGTACCCTTTGAAAATTCGCAGATTTTCGACCGTCGAAATTTATTATTTTCTTTTACATTTGATAGCTGAAATGCAACATTTCAGTTCATGCAATGTTAATTACACAATAATTTGCGAAATTTAGAGAAAAAAATGTTGAAAAATCATTTTTTTTGTAAGAAGGGGGTACCCTTTGAAAATTCGCAGATTTTCGACCGTCGAAATTTATTATTTTCTTTTACATTTGACAGTTGAAATGCAACATTTCAGTTCATGCAATGCTAATTACACAATAATTTGCGAAATTTAGAGAAAAAAATTTTGAAAAATCATTTTTTTTGTAAGAAGGGGGTACCCTTTGAAAATTCGCATATTTTCGACCGTCGAAATTTATTATTTTCTTTTACATTTGATAGTTGAAATGCAACATTTCAGTTCATGCAATGCTAATTACACAATAATTTGCGAAATTTAGAGAAAAATTTTTTGAAAAATCATTTTTTTTGTAAGAAGGGGGTAACCCTTTGAAAATTCGCAGATTTTCGACCGTCGAAATTTATTATTTTCTTTTACATTTGATAGTTGAAATGCAACATTTCAGTTCATGCAATGTTAATTACACAATATTTTGCGAAATTTAGAGAAAAAAATGTTGAAAAATCATTTTTTTTGTAAGAAGGGGGTACCCTTTGGAAATTCGCAGATTTTCGACCGTCGAAATTTATTATTTTCTTTTACATTTGACAGTTGACATGCAACATTTCAGTTCATGCAATGCTAATTACACAATAATTTGCGAAATTTAGAGAAAAAAAATTTGAAAAATCATTTTTTTTTGTAAGAAGGGGGTACCCTTTGAAAATTCGCAGATTTTCGACCGTCGAAATTTATTATTTTCTTTTACATTTGATAGTTGAAATGCAACATTTCAGTTCATGCAATGCTAATTACACAATGATTTGCGAAATTTAGAGAAAAAAATTTTGAAAAATCATTTTTTTTGTAAGAAGGGGGTACCCTTTGAAAATTCGCAGATTTTCGACCGTCGAAATTTATTATTTTCTTTTACATTTGATAGTTGAAATGCAACATTTCAGTTCATGCAATGCTAATTACACAATAATTTGCGAAATTTAGAGAAAAAAATTTTGAAAAATGATTTTTTTTTTTGTAAGAAGGGGGTACCCTTTGAAAATTCGCAGATTTTCGACCGTCGAAATTTATTATTTTCTTTTACATTTGATAGCTGAAATGCAACATTTCAGTTCATGCAATGTTAATTACACAATAATTTGCGAAATTTAGAGAAAAAAATTTTGAAAAATCATTTTTTTTTGTAAGAAGGGGGTACCCTTTGAAAATTCGCAGATTTTCGACCGTCGAAATTTATTATTTTCTTTTACATTTGACAGTTGAAATGCAACATTTCAGTTCATGCAATGCTAATTACACAATAATTTGCGAAATTTAGAAAAAAAAATTTTGAAAAATCATTTTTTTTTTTGTAAGAAGGGGGTACCCTTTGAAAATTCGCAGATTTTCGACCGTCGAAATTTCTTATTTTCTTTTACATTTGATAGTTGAAATGCAACATTTCAGTTCATGCAATGCTAATTACACAATAATTTGCGAAATTTAGAGAAAAAAATTTTGAAAAATCATTTTTTTTTGTAAGAAGGGGGTACCCTTTGAAAATTCGCAGATTTTCGACCGTCGAAATTTATTATTTTCTTTTACATTTGATAGCTGAAATGCAACATTTCAGTTCATGCAATGCTAATTACACAATAATTTGCGAAATTTAGAGAAAAAAATTTTGAAAAATCATTTTTTTTGTAAGAAGGGGGTACCCTTTGAATATTCGCAGATTTTCGACCGTCGAAATTTCTTATTTTCTTTTACATTTGATAGTTGAAATGCAACATTTCAGTTCATGCAATGCAAATTACACAATCATTTGCGAAATTTAGAGAAAAAAATTTTGAAAAATCATTTTTTTTTGTAAGAAGGGGGTACCCTTTGAAAATTCGCAGATTTTCGACCGTCGAAATTTCTTATTTTCTTTTACATTTGATAGTTGAAATGCAACATTTCAGTTAATGCAATGCTAATTACACAATAATTTGCGAAATTTAGAGAAAAAAATTTTGAAAAATCATTTTTTTTGTAAGAAGGGGGTACCCTTTGAAAATTCGCAGATTTTCGACCGTCGAAATTTATTATTTTCTTTTACATTTGATAGTTGAAATGCAACATTTCAGTTCATGCAATGCTAATTACACAATGATTTGCGAAATTTAGAGAAAAAATTTTTGAAAAATCATTTTTTTTTGTAAGAAGGGGGTACCCTTTGAAAATTCGCAGATTTTCGACCGTCGAAATTTATTATTTTCTTTTACATTTGATAGTTGAAATGCAACATTTCAGTTCATGCAATGCTAATTAGACAATAATTTGCGAAATTTAGAGAAAAAAATTTTGAAAAATCATTTTTTTTTTGTAAGAAGGGGGTACCCTTTGAAAATTCGCAGATTTTCGACCGTCGAAATTTATTATTTTCTTTTACATTTGATAGTTGAAATGCAACATTTCAGTTCATGCAATGCTAATTACACAATAATTTGCGAAATTTAGAGAAAAAAATTTTGAAAAATAATTTTTTTTGTAAGAAGGGGGTACCCTTTGAAAATTCGCAGATTTTCGACCGTCGAAATTTCTTATTTTCTTTTACATTTGATCGTTGAAATGCAACATTTCAGTTCATGCAATGCTAATTACACAATAATTTGCGAAATTTAGAGAAAAAAATTTTGAAAAATCATTTTTTTTGTAAGAAGGGGGTACCCTTTGAAAATTCGCAGATTTTCGACCGTCGAAATTTATTATTTTCTTTTACATTTGATAGCTGAAATGCAACATTTCAGTTCATGCAATGTTAATTACACAATAATTTGCGAAATTTAGAGAAAAAAATTTTGAAAAATCATTTTTTTTGTAAGAAGGGGGTACCCTTTGAAAATTCGCAGATTTTCGACCGTCGAAATTTATTATTTTCTTTTACATTTGACAGTTGAAATGCAACATTTCAGTTCATGCAATGCTAATTAGACAATAATTTGCGAAATTTAGAGAAAAAAATTTTGAAAAATCATTTTTTTTGTAAGAAGGGGGTACCCTTTGACAATTGGCAGATTTTCGACCGTCGAAATTTATTATTTTCTTTTACATTTGATAGTTGAAATGCAACATTTCAGTTCATGCAATGCAAATTACACAATAATTTGCGAAATTTAGAGAAAAAAATTTTGAAAAATCATTTTTTTTGTAAGAAGGGGGTACCCTTTGAAAATTCGCAGATTTTCGACCGTCGAAATTTATTATTTTCTTTTACATTTGATAGTTGAAATGCAACATTTCAGTTCATGCAATGCTAATTACACAATAATTTGCGAAATTTAGAGAAAAAAATTTTGAAAAATCATTTTTTTTTGTAAGAAGGGGGTATCCTTTGAAAATTCGCAGATTTTCGACCGTCGAAATTTATTATTTTCTTTTACATTTGATAGTTGAAATGCAACATTTCAGTTCATGCAATGCTAATTACACAATAATTTGCGAAATTTAGAGAAAAAAATTTTGAAAAATGATTTTTTTTTTTGTAAGAAGGGGGTACCCTTTGAAAATTCGCAGATTTTCGACCGTCGAAATTTATTATTTTCTTTTACATTTGATAGCTGAAATGCAACATTTCAGTTCATGCAATGTTAATTACACAATAATTTGCGAAATTTAGAGAAAAAAATTTTGAAAAATCATTTTTTTTGTAAGAAGGGGGTACCCTTTGAAAATTCGCAGATTTTCGACCGTCGAAATTTATTATTTTCTTTTACATTTGATAGTTGAAATGCAACATTTCAGTTCATGCAATGCTAATTACACAATAATTTGCGAAATTTAGAGAAAAAAATTTTGAAAAATCATTTTTTTTTGTAAGAAGGGGGTACCCTTTGAAAATTCGCAGATTTTCGACCGTCGAAATTTATTATTTTCTTTTACATTTGATAGTTGAAATGCAACATTTCAGTTCATGCAATGCTAATTACACAATAATTTGCGAAATTTAGAGAAAAAAATTTTGAAAAATGATTTTTTTTTTTGTAAGAAGGGGGTACCCTTTGAAAATTCGCAGATTTTCGACCGTCGAAATTTATTATTTTCTTTTACATTTGATAGCTGAAATGCAACATTTCAGTTCATGCAATGTTAATTACACAATAATTTGCGAAATTTAGAGAAAAAAATTTTGAAAAATCATTTTTTTTGTAAGAAGGGGGTACCCTTTGAAAATTCGCAGATTTTCGACCGTCGAAATTTATTATTTTCTTTTACATTTGACAGTTGAAATGCAACATTTCAGTTCATGCAATGCTAATTACACAATAATTTGCGAAATTTAGAAAAAAAAATTTTGAAAAATCATTTTTTTTTTTGTAAGAAGGGGGTACCCTTTGAAAATTCGCAGATTTTCGACCGTCGAAATTTATTATTTTCTTTTACATTTGATAGTTGAAATGCAACATTTCAGTTCATGCAATGCTAATTACACAATAATTTGCGAAATTTAGAGAAAAAAATTTTGAAAAATCATTTTTTTTGTAAGAAGGGGGTACCCTTTGAAAATTCGCAGATTTTCGACCGTCGAAATTTATTATTTTCTTTTACATTTGATAGTTGAAATGCAACATTTCAGTTCATGCAATGCTAATTACACAATAATTTGCGAAATTTAGAGAAAAAAATTTTGAAAAATCATTTTTTTTTGTAAGAAGGGGGTACCCTTTGAAAATTCGCAGATTTTCGACCGTCGAAATTTATTATTTTCTTTTACATTTGATAGTTGAAATGCAACATTTCAGTTCATGCAATGCTAATTACACAATAATTTGCGAAATTTAGAGAAAAAAATTTTGAAAAATGATTTTTTTTTTTGTAAGAAGGGGGTACCCTTTGAAAATTCGCAGATTTTCGACCGTCGAAATTTATTATTTTCTTTTACATTTGATAGCTGAAATGCAACATTTCAGTTCATGCAATGTTAATTACACAATAATTTGCGAAATTTAGAGAAAAAAATTTTGAAAAATCATTTTTTTTGTAAGAAGGGGGTACCCTTTGAAAATTCGCAGATTTTCGACCGTCGAAATTTATTATTTTCTTTTACATTTGACAGTTGAAATGCAACATTTCAGTTCATGCAATGCTAATTACACAATAATTTGCGAAATTTAGAAAAAAAAATTTTGAAAAATCATTTTTTTTTTGTAAGAAGGGGGTACCCTTTGAAAATTCGCAGATTTTCGACCGTCGAAATTTCTTATTTTCTTTTACATTTGATAGTTGAAATGCAACATTTCAGTTCATGCAATGCTAATTACACAATAATTTGCGAAATTTAGAGAAAAAAATTTTGAAAAATCATTTTTTTTTGTAAGAAGGGGGTACCCTTTGAAAATTCGCAGATTTTCGACCGTCGAAATTTATTATTTTCTTTTACATTTGATAGCTGAAATGCAACATTTCAGTTCATGCAATGCTAATTACACAATAATTTGCGAAATTTAGAGAAAAAAATTTTGAAAAATCATTTTTTTTGTAAGAAGGGGGTACCCTTTGAATATTCGCAGATTTTCGACCGTCGAAATTTCTTATTTTCTTTTACATTTGATAGTTGAAATGCAACATTTCAGTTCATGCAATGCAAATTACACAATCATTTGCGAAATTTAGAGAAAAAAATTTTGAAAAATCATTTTTTTTTGTAAGAAGGGGGTACCCTTTGAAAATTCGCAGATTTTCGACCGTCGAAATTTCTTATTTTCTTTTACATTTGATAGTTGAAATGCAACATTTCAGTTAATGCAATGCTAATTACACAATAATTTGCGAAATTTAGAGAAAAAAATTTTGAAAAATCATTTTTTTTGTAAGAAGGGGGTACCCTTTGAAAATTCGCAGATTTTCGACCGTCGAAATTTATTATTTTCTTTTACATTTGATAGTTGAAATGCAACATTTCAGTTCATGCAATGCTAATTACACAATGATTTGCGAAATTTAGAGAAAAAATTTTTGAAAAATCATTTTTTTTTGTAAGAAGGGGGTACCCTTTGAAAATTCGCAGATTTTCGACCGTCGAAATTTATTATTTTCTTTTACATTTGATAGTTGAAATGCAACATTTCAGTTCATGCAATGCTAATTAGACAATAATTTGCGAAATTTAGAGAAAAAAATTTTGAAAAATCATTTTTTTTTTGTAAGAAGGGGGTACCCTTTGAAAATTCGCAGATTTTCGACCGTCGAAATTTATTATTTTCTTTTACATTTGATAGTTGAAATGCAACATTTCAGTTCATGCAATGCTAATTACACAATAATTTGCGAAATTTAGAGAAAAAAATTTTGAAAAATAATTTTTTTTGTAAGAAGGGGGTACCCTTTGAAAATTCGCAGATTTTCGACCGTCGAAATTTCTTATTTTCTTTTACATTTGATCGTTGAAATGCAACATTTCAGTTCATGCAATGCTAATTACACAATAATTTGCGAAATTTAGAGAAAAAAATTTTGAAAAATCATTTTTTTTGTAAGAAGGGGGTACCCTTTGAAAATTCGCAGATTTTCGACCGTCGAAATTTATTATTTTCTTTTACATTTGATAGCTGAAATGCAACATTTCAGTTCATGCAATGTTAATTACACAATAATTTGCGAAATTTAGAGAAAAAAATTTTGAAAAATCATTTTTTTTGTAAGAAGGGGGTACCCTTTGAAAATTCGCAGATTTTCGACCGTCGAAATTTATTATTTTCTTTTACATTTGACAGTTGAAATGCAACATTTCAGTTCATGCAATGCTAATTAGACAATAATTTGCGAAATTTAGAGAAAAAAATTTTGAAAAATCATTTTTTTTGTAAGAAGGGGGTACCCTTTGACAATTGGCAGATTTTCGACCGTCGAAATTTATTATTTTCTTTTACATTTGATAGTTGAAATGCAACATTTCAGTTCATGCAATGCTAATTACACAATAATTTGCGAAATTTAGAGAAAAAAATTTTGAAAAATCATTTTTTTTTGTAAGAAGGGGTTCCCTTTGAAAATTCGCAGATTTTCGACCGTCGAAATTTCTTATTTTCTTTTACATTTGATCGTTGAAATGCAACATTTCAGTTCATGCAATGCTAATTACACAATAATTTGCGAAATTTAGAGAAAAAAATTTTGAAAAATCATTTTTTTTGTAAGAAGGGGGTACCCTTTGAAAATTCGCAGATTTTCGACCGTCGAAATTTATTATTTTCTTTTACATTTGATAGCTGAAATGCAACATTTCAGTTCATGCAATGTTAATTACACAATAATTTGCGAAATTTAGAGAAAAAAATTTTGAAAAATCATTTTTTTTGTAAGAAGGGGGTACCCTTTGAAAATTCGCAGATTTTCGACCGTCGAAATTTATTATTTTCTTTTACATTTGACAGTTGAAATGCAACATTTCAGTTCATGCAATGCTAATTACACAATAATTTGCGAAATTTAGAGAAAAAATTTTTGAAAAATCATTTTTTTTTGTAAGAAGGGGGTACCCTTTGAAAATTCGCAGATTTTCGACCGTCGAAATTTATTATTTTCTTTTACATTTGATAGTTGAAATGCAACATTTCAGTTCATGCAATGCTAATTAGACAATAATTTGCGAAATTTAGAGAAAAAAATTTTGAAAAATCATTTTTTTTTTGTAAGAAGGGGGTACCCTTTGAAAATTCGCAGATTTTCGACCGTCGAAATTTATTATTTTCTTTTACATTTGATAGTTGAAATGCAACATTTCAGTTCATGCAATGCTAATTACACAATAATTTGCGAAATTTAGAGAAAAAAATTTTGAAAAATATTTTTTTTTGTAAGAAGGGGGTATCCTTTGAAAATTCGCAGATTTTCGACCGTCGAAATTTATTATTTTCTATTACATTTGATAGTTGAAATGCAACATTTCAGTTCATGCAATGCTAATTACACAATAATTTGCGAAATTTAGAGAAAAAAATTTTGAAAAATGATTTTTTTTTTGTAAGAAGGGGGTACCCTTTGAAAATTCGCAGATTTTCGACCGTCGAAATTTATTATTTTCTTTTACATTTGATAGCTGAAATGCAACATTTCAGTTCATGCAATGTTAATTACACAATAATTTGCGAAATTTAGAGAAAAAAATTTTGAAAAATCATTTTTTTTGTAAGAAGGGGGTACCCTTTGAAAATTCGCAGATTTTCGACCGTCGAAATTTATTATTTTCTTTTACATTTGACAGTTGAAATGCAACATTTCAGTTCATGCAATGCTAATTACACAATAATTTGCGAAATTTAGAGAAAAAAATTTTGAAAAATCATTTTTTTTGTAAGAAGGGGGTACCCTTTGAAAATTCGCATATTTTCGACCGTCGAAATTTATTATTTTCTTTTACATTTGATAGTTGAAATGCAACATTTCAGTTCATGCAATGCTAATTACACAATAATTTGCGAAATTTAGAGAAAAATTTTTTGAAAAATCATTTTTTTTGTAAGAAGGGGGTAACCCTTTGAAAATTCGCAGATTTTCGACCGTCGAAATTTATTATTTTCTTTTACATTTGATAGTTGAAATGCAACATTTCAGTTCATGCAATGTTAATTACACAATATTTTGCGAAATTTAGAGAAAAAAATTTTGAAAAATCATTTTTTTTGTAAGAAGGGGGTACCCTTTGGAAATTCGCAGATTTTCGACCGTCGAAATTTATTATTTTCTTTTACATTTGACAGTTGACATGCAACATTTCAGTTCATGCAATGCTAATTACACAATAATTTGCGAAATTTAGAGAAAAAAAATTTGAAAAATCATTTTTTTTTGTAAGAAGGGGGTACCCTTTGAAAATTCGCAGATTTTCGACCGTCGAAATTTATTATTTTCTTTTACATTTGATAGTTGAAATGCAACATTTCAGTTCATGCAATGCTAATTACACAATGATTTGCGAAATTTAGAGAAAAAATTTTTGAAAAATCATTTTTTTTGTAAGAAGGGGGTACCCTTTGAAAATTCGCAGATTTTCGACCGTCGAAATTTATTATTTTCTTTTACATTTGATAGTTGAAATGCAACATTTCAGTTCATGCAATGCTAATTACACAATAATTTGCGAAATTTAGAGAAAAAAATTTTGAAAAATCATTTTTTTTTGTAAGAAGGGGGTACCCTTTGAAAATTCGCAGATTTTCGACCGTCGAAATTTATTATTTTCTTTTACATTTGATAGCTGAAATGCAACATTTCAGTTCATGCAATGCTAATTACACAATAATTTGCGAAATTTAGAGAAAAAAATTTTGAAAAATCATTTTTTTTGTAAGAAGGGGGTACCCTTTGAAAATTCGCATATTTTCGACCGTCGAAATTTATTATTTTCTTTTACATTTGATAGTTGAAATGCAACATTTCAGTTCATGCAATGCTAATTAGACAATAATTTGCGAAATTTAGAGAAAAAAATTTTGAAAAATCATTTTTTTTGTAAGAAGGGGGTACCCTTTGAAAATTCGCAGATTTTCGACCGTCGAAATTTATTATTTTCTTTTACATTTGATAGTTGAAATGCAACATTTCAGTTCATGCAATGCTAATTACACAATAATTTGCGAAATTTAGAGAAAAAATTTTGAAAAATCATTTTTTTTGTAAGAAGGGGTTCCCTTTGAAAATTCGCAGATTTTCGACCGTCGAAATTTCTTATTTTCTTTTACATTTGATCGTTGAAATGCAACATTTCAGTTCATGCAATGCTAATTACACAATAATTTGCGAAATTTAGAGAAAAAAATTTTGAAAAATCATTTTTTTTGTAAGAAGGGGGTACCCTTTGAAAATTCGCAGATTTTCGACCGTCGAAATTTATTATTTTCTTTTACATTTGATAGTTGAAATGCAACATTTCAGTTCATGCAATGCTAATTACACAATAATTTGCGAAATTTAGAGAAAAAATTTTTGAAAAATCATTTTTTTTGTAAGAAGGGGGTACCCTTTGAAAATACGCAGATTTTCGACCGTCGAAATTTATTATTTTCTTTTACATTTGATAGTTGAAATGCAACATTTCAGTTCATGCAATGTTAATTACACAATAATTTGCGAAATTTAGAGAAAAAAAATTTGAAAAATCATTTTTTTTGTAAGAAGGGGGTACCCTTTGAAAATTCGCAGATTTTCGACCGTCGAAATTTATTATTTTCTTTTACATTTGATAGTTGAAATGCAACATTTCAGTTCACTCGTGCATCGCGGACAGAACCAGCTTCACCAAAATACACGTCTACGAACCTCTTTGTGTGATCACATACCACTTGCAGAATTACTCTGTGATCATTTTTCCTGTTGCAGTATGTATGTGAATCGATCTCTAGTCTATTAATGCCGATGTGGGTTCCATCAATTGCACCTACAACATTTGGTATTCTTTGCTTTTGAGCAAAGTTAGTTGCGATAACCTCTAATGTTTCAGGGTTTGGCCAACAAATATATTTTGGACTAAGTACCAAATAATCTTAATCTTATCGGAAATTCCATGATTATAAGGGTTGGGTTGGGTTGGGTTGGGTTGGGTTGGGTTGGGTTGGGTTGGGTTGGGTTGGGTTGGGTTGGGTTGGGTTGACTATAGCGACTTTAAAAATGATCTGGAAGTAATTCCGTCCAATGAAATAATTCATATTGACATTAATGACAAAATCGTTTATTTAATTACAACATTTTAACAACCCTGTGCAATGTGCGTGCTTTGTGAAAACACATGAACTCGTCATTGGGACCGTGTATTAGTAACACCGTCGTCACTGCCAAGGGACGGGAAAGTCTTACAATTGGCAAAAATTTAAGACACAGTTAAGAGCATTTTTATGTCGCCAAGAATTTTATGACATCAATAACTTTTTTTAACTACACATTTTAACTCGTTTAGTACTATGTGAATTATCTGTCAATGTATATGTGTTTATTGTCATATTCACTTTGTTAATATTTGTATTTGACAGTCTAGTATTAGAATTTAATTTTATTGAGACATACTCCACAAATTTAATGTTTTATGAAATAAATCGGCAATTGGGGTAAAAAATAAGGCACCATTAATTATTCACATTTCTACAAATAAATTCAAGCAATAAATCCAAAACATTTTCTATTTAAACATCGCACGTGTGCATAAAAATATCTGATTAATATTCCACAAAAAAAGTAACAACTACATACAATTGAACAAATTAAATTAAAATGGAATATACAAAACTTTGTGGTTATATTCAATTATACATATTTTTGTTCATTTTTCAAAAAACATCGTTTTCGTTGGAACTTGTAGTTAACAGGTGCATAATTAAAATGTAACTTTGGTTGCGGCAGTCGAGTTAAGCTGTTTCTTTTATTAATAATATTTATGTACATAATTTTGTGCGGAACAATATATCTCTTTAGGTTCATATATGCACCGACTTCACAATTTATACGTACGCATTTGATGCATCTATTATTATTCGTAATTGACATATTACACATTACAATGAAATTGTACATTATTGCGTTTTCCACCTAATTGTTTTGATAACAGTCTCCTTAGGTGGAAAGGAGAAGAAAACAAGGGTGACGGGTGGAGAGAGAGTTGGTAGAGAGGTGGACTCAAGTGGAAGCCCTGGAGACGGAATGAAAGATAGGGAGAACGTACAATAAAAGATACAAGGTGTTGCAGGTACTCTATAGGAGGCCGAAGTATCTGGGAAGAAGGAAAACATTCGAAGAGGAAAGACTAATGGCTAGATTCCGGTGTGGAAACGAGGAGAGAAAGAACAAGTATTGGATGGGATAGGAGTACAAGAGGTGCGGAGGATGTGGAAGAGGGGCAGATGAATGGAATCACTGGTGGAAGGAATGCGAGGAAATGGTATGTGTAAAAAGGAAGAGAAGTTGAGTCGGGACTGGAGAAGGATGCTAGGAGAGAAAGGGTAAGGAGTAGATCAGTTGGGAAAGTTAAAGAAAAAAAAAGAAGAAGGAATATATAGGAGGGAAAGAAATATAATACAAAATTTCTCGTAGATACAAGGACAGGGTGAGAGATGGAGGAGAAGGGAGGCACCAGAAGAGAATGGAACAGAGGATCCAGGAAGGAGCACGAGGTTTTAGCAGGGAGGAGACTCGGGCACAAATAAACTTATATTTATGTAAAATATATTGTTTGTCAGAATTATGAGGATAAATATGCCAATAAAGATTGTTACTACTAATAGTCTCCTGTTTGAAAAAAAATCATGTACCTTCTTGAATATTTGTTGCCTGTCCCATTTTCTTCTTAAGTTTACTATATAATTGCAACCTACATCTTGTTATACGTCTGCCACCTGCTTTTTTTATTTTGCCTAATAATTACATTTGTATTTTTTTACTGGTTAGTCTTCGTGCGTTCAGAAACGATTTTGTATGCTTTCCATTTCTAAAAGCACATCTAATACAGGGTACTAGAATGACTATGATCTGAAATATCAAATCATGATAAAGCTTTATTATCTACACAATCTAGTAAGAGATTCATTAGCTCGCAACACACTTTAATCAATTAACAGTGAAGGATTTCCTATATTTCTATTATTTCGTTCACCAAGAAACGAAACCAGCAGGCTTAGTGTTTCGTGATTTTTACATCGTTCTAGTTTTACAGGATCTACTTGGAATCTGTTTTGTCACAAAGATTCTAGATGATTTAATTCCTGACACAGCATCAAGTTTAAACAAGTAATTACTCAAAATTGAACAGAGCAACTCACAAAAAAAATTTGGTAAGCTCTTGCATGGAGTTTCTTTGCCAAGCTACTAATGTCTTGTTACATTCAACTTCTGGAGTAGTTTCTGTGAAGCGACTGTAAAATCTTTGTTAATGCGTCCAAAGCCTAAATATGGAGAATCGAGTGAATCATTTTCAAAAACTATCTCACAAACTTCTCGCTTACAAAAAATAACAAATAATTGTTCACAAGTCAAACATTGCTAAATTGATATTCAAATTAGTACATTTAATAAAATTCTACAGATGTCTAAATCTTTCTTGTAGCTAATGCAATATTTATGATTTATTTTACGTTTCCACGCCATTAAGCTCGCTTTAAAGATTGTCTTATCATATTTTGAGTACACCAAACAGAGTAATTTATGACAAACGTTTTCGATAATTTTTTAAAATTATTATTAATAAACGGTCACAAAAAGACGACATCTGATGTTTAAATCGAAAAATGCACAAATAATGACGTTTAATAACCATTTTAATTAAACAATGCGCAAATTTTAAAGTCAAATTTTCATAAATGAAACTATAATGCAAATAGCAACACAATTTTTTCACGACTTAATAAACACGACTGAAAATTTGATGCTATGTAAAACTAAATAATTATTTATATATTGAAACTTCGTGTATGTTGCTGAAACATTCAATTGCGAAAAAAATTAGGGACCATTGCATAACAATTTTACAAATGAAAACCCAAATGACAGCAACTGACGCCTAATAATAATGATTTATTAATGAAAATAATTATAATTGGCCTAGAATTTAAAACATAGTTAACCATAAACATATATTTCATTTTAATAATAGACGCCCTACGTTACATGCACAATATAACATTTTAATGATAATCTCAGCCCTTGCAACTCGCAACTCATTTAATATTTTAGTAATTGGTTTATTAAATTTTTGTACGTCCTGTATATCATCTCATCTCATTGTCAGTTTGAACAAATAACGTGTTATTAAAAGACAAAAAAAATGGGGAGTCGAAACTGTTGCAAGATTTGAGAATAAAAATTAATTTCACTTAATTAAGTGACTAGTTCAGGCGAATATATTCAACGTAACGTCTTTCAGAGAAATTAAGCACCAGGTCATTTGACTTCAATAGGAGCGAGAGTAAACGCCGCTACGTTTCGTTTGATACGCTGCGCGAACGGTATGAGGTACGATCAAATCGCACATAAATAAAGTTATAGGTAATACACGGACGGCATATGTCTATAATTATAGTTTAGACATGAGACGCGTTCAAATTCGCACCTCTGCATTTTTGTTAAACAGTTTATTTTCCGATTTTTTACGCTTCCCAACTGAACAACTTTGTTTCAATTTTTTTCATGTATGGAGTGGATTCGGCGCGTTTGTTTGCCGTG
Organism: Geotrupes spiniger; assembly: GCA_959613385.1. Taxonomy (NCBI): domain Eukaryota; kingdom Metazoa; phylum Arthropoda; class Insecta; order Coleoptera; family Geotrupidae; genus Geotrupes; species Geotrupes spiniger. The sequence goes on along the minus strand of OY390735.1, from coordinate 9,442,230 downwards.
GATCAGATCATCAAACATCATGTTTATTGGTGTAGATCGGGCACGAATTTTAACGCGAGGAGAGTGTAGCCGGCAAAAGGAATTATTATTTTACACTGGAACTGTGTTTCAAATAATGTGGCGCTCCACATTTGTTCATCACGTAATTTAGAGGTGTGTTTTATGTCAAATCGATCTTTGTGCGTGTGCTGCATGATGTCACAAAATTAATATAATAATAATAATAATGCATTAATGAGGTTAATTTTAATGAATAAACCTTGGTTCAAATTAATGGTAGTTTCAAATTGTTAACAATAAAACATAGCTCAAAAATTAAATCATTGACAAAAACGACCACAAAATACGATTACTCATTAGCTCCCAATTAATGAAATGATTTGTCGTCATGTAATTTATTCATTATCTCGTCATCCTTTTTCGCATGGCGTCTAATTACGTAACAAGTTCTTCCTGTGGATGAACGAATATTTGCCACCAGTTAGCCCATTGATGTTTGACTTTAGAAAAATATAGCACGACGTATTTAAACCCCCTTTAAGCCGCCGCAAACTAAACGTGTCCGCGCGTTAAAATTTATACCAAAGAGGCATGTAGTTCGTCGCCGGATTCCATCGAAATTATTAAAACCGAAATTTACTGGAGCGTTAGATATTTGGCACCGAGTCGCAGTTAGAGTTTGCATTAAAGCGTCCAAAACTGGGGTAAAACTTCATTTGGGAAAATCTGATAAGATGTACTTAACAAATCCGTGGAAACTTTACCAACTACCGCATTTCCAGTAACTTATGTTCGGGGACATAAATTCGGCGACTTCGTAAAATTCGCGGACGGACGGTTCCGAAACGGTGCAGCGTGCGCGCGAGCCCGGTTCACTTTAATAAGCGCTAATAGTTGCCGGCTTTAGAGCGCCCATCTCGTAAGTGAATACCTCGTATATTAAATTTCTGCAACTGCACGTCAACGCCAGACTAGCTGCTGGATGTTAATTGCATATTTCGTTAATAAATACACACAACAGTTGACTGTGAAGAAACCAATTAGCGTTGACGCGGACGCGCTAAAATTTGTTTAACGTTATTTTGTTTGTCGCGTGTTTCGAACAATAAAGATCCAAGTTTACTAAAATATATATTACAGAAATTTTTTATATTAAATTGCTATCAGTAATTTTTACACATTTACATAACAATCGCTCAGCTTTGTTCAAGCGGGTCATAAATGTTATTATCGCCGTGCTTTTGTTAGTAATTATTCACAAAATTAATGTTTGCGCAGCATTTACTGAAGCCTATATATATTTTTATGACAATAACGTAGTCAGCTAAAATAATTCCGCTATGGCGAGCTTACACACAATGAAATATTGCAACGATGAATAAATAAATTTCAGTTTCAGCAAGCAGTTTAAAGTATTTTCACATCGAATTATCACAATACAAATTATTCAACTTTATTATATTAATTCGACTACTAACTAATAAATTAAACGGAATTTCGCAAACAAAGCTCGCAAGCTACGCAGTGAACATCGTCCTGATTAACCGTTTGTACGTACCGCGGAAAATGCCCCCCCGTTTACCAACAAAACCGGTGTTCTCAATCGATGAGATTTATACCCGAGCTTAGATATATCCACTTTACGGTGTGTCTGCGCTCCATTTCCTCTTTTGATCGCCGCTAGTGCGAAATGGCTTTTAACCTCGGCGATATTTGAGTACTTTATTAAATTGCTTTATTATTCTATCCAGATTCTGCCGTTTTTATTCGCCGCTTTGGAGCTGTTCCGCATAAAGTACTATTTCGGAACTCTCCTAGTCTGATTATCTGGCGTTCGGGAAGGGGCAATTTCTAAAGCGATGAAGCAGAATGCCGGTTTGATAATTAACCGAACGCGTAGAATTAAAACTTTCGAACTGCGCTGTACGAGAATTACCTCGGATTTTACGTAAACAAGTGCATCACGACGAACGGGTTACTACCGGATACCGATTGCCTTAGGTATTTAGGTGGTGGACGAAATTAGGTTAAAGACGTTTGCATAAATTACACGAGGATGAATATTACAATAGTTCGGTTCATTGCATATTAAAACTTTAGAATTATTTCGAGTTTTGAATGTTTGACCTATTACGAGGCAATGATTATTACACAATTAAAAATTATAATTTATGATGATTTTCATTGGCCGCGACGATATTTTATTACGTGTCACGAAATGTCCGTCAGTCTATACAAAAGCTCAGCTTACGAGTAGTTAAAGCTATCGAGCGAAATGCGTTTTCAGCCTTCTCGTAGTTTTAAGTACGTGCTTGAAAATAATTGGCACAAAAGCTTATAGCATACAAGACATCTTGATATATTTTCCAATGCCTCGCGGTGCGAAACTTTCCCGGCGGTTGATGTGTTTGCGACTAAGGCACCTTGTGTACCTATAGAGAAGCACAGACGCAAAATTGAAACAAGTTTCATAAAGGATTATAAATTTTATGGCACGAAAATGAAAATATAAGAACATTGAACCAGGAAGAATTTTCAATAAGGAAATTGCAACTGATAACACATTTATGTGCTTTAAGCTCACATGTCACATTGGTTGTGTTTTAATAGAATTTATGAATTAAGTTGTAAATATAGTGCTTTCTATCACGAACCGAAATAGTCGGTGTAATTAGCAAAATATAAGTTCAATACCTATTATCTAAGCTTTTAAAAGGGCAAATAAATAATACAGAGTAAAAAAATAGTCAGGCCCTCGATCGCGCCACATCTTCAGTTTTCAGTTCCCTTAATTTTTAAGTGTGTTAAAGTTGTTGTGGACTTGCGGAATACAGAACTTATTTTATCTTAACAAACAGGAAACATATATAATAATCCTCAATACATAAGTACTAAATACACACATAAAAAATATAAAGAATAAAAGAAGTAAATTATTTATGAGAAAGCGAAAGGATATTTAAAAGTACTGAAAAGCAATACCAGGACTACCAAGGATTGGCAAAAAGAGTTCCACGTTTAAAATAGCTAAACAGAAGCAACGACATACAAAAACCTTACGACGTAATCGAAAGGTGTATACAAGAAGCAGGGGATAACATATTACAAAGTACAAAAAGCACCCACAAAACGTGACAAGAAACAACAAATATGATAAAAGAATCAGATGTCCTCAAATGAAAAGGAATATAGAGTGGAAGTGCAAGAAGCTAATACTGTGAATTCAAACAAATAACCAAGAAAGCTATACATCTTAGAAAAAAGCAGGGATGGAAATAATGGAAAAATCCTAGAAGAATCAGAATCAAGGAAGGAAATGATGAAAGTCTACAATTAGTAAGAAAATGGAACGCAGCAGAGAAAAAATAATGCAAATTGCAACAAACTACTACAAAGCAATCTACCCAACTCAACAAGTAAATGCAGACAAAAATAAAGAAATTACAGGACAGGAAGGTACCGAGATGCCACAAAATCTGAAATAAGAGATGGAGAGAAGATGGACAAAAACTACGATGGAATGGTATGCAAGACTGAGGAAAAGGAGAAAAGGGAAACCAAAGATCAGAGGGGAGGATGGTATTAGAGAAACGGAGGGTGATGATTGGCACAACATAGGAAAAATTGGAAAGTCATTGGGGAGGCCTTTACCCGATGATGTGTAGAGGCTATTATTCTTAATGTTATATGATAAGGTTGAGATAAGAGTTTTCAAATAATTTTTATAATGAACAAGAGCTTATACAAATATCCATTAAAATAACTGTGCTTTTTAATGCAAATAATCACTAGTTTCAGGTCCATGATATATTTTCTTCAACTATTAATTATTACGTCAATAAAAAATATAGAAAAATAATAGATACATCCCCAAAAAGGGAAATGAGTGTAAAAACATATGAACATTTAAGCCATTCTACCAATCTTTATTATTTTATTGTACTCTAAGTTGACGTCATATCAATTAAGCATGTACAGTTTTTCGAAGTAATTCGAAGCAATAAAAAAAACTTTGCCAAGAATTTGTATCATCACTTACGTGACAATTAAAATGAGGGGTGCAAATAATTTTCAAAATAAATTTAACTGTGTCATTTATTTCAGTCATGATAATTTGCCATTGGCAATGGGAAGTTTTGAGTGTGTATTTCTGACTGGAATGTATATGATCAAAATCAATATAAACAGATTTCAATAAATCGATGAGGAATTACTTAGTGAAGCGCCAGTGGACAAGCAGGAACAAGCAACGAAAAGCATAATGGAAAATACCAACAACTAGAGAAGAAGTAGATGAAATAAAAGCATAGAGTCAAACGTATGGGACATATTTGGAGAGGTAAGCCAGTTGTAGTTACGTACCCAAGGCTGCAGTGGGTGTGAGGAGAAAGAAGACCAAGAAGACCTACAACATGGTGGATGGTAAGAGGTGAAAAGTGAAAAGCAGGAAATAGGAAAGTGTGAATGGAGCAAAATAATTTATTATAACATATAATAAATTGAGTCGCAAGCCAAAACAAATCCACCCCAGACCAATGGATGCAGAGAGCTTTAATGAAGCGGCGTAGAAACGAATAAAGAAATACTGGTTGGTTACAGTAATTTACATCCATATACATATATCATATCAGCAAATCCTTCGTGTGTGTAGATTTGAACGAATTAAAATATTTTTTTTGTGGTTTTGACACAAATGTGTGGACAAGTTTGGAGTATTATTCACCAATTGAACAATAACGCCGATTCATACAACGAAGCTGAATAAATTGCACAAAACAATTTTGTCTCTAGTGCAAACAAGGAAATACATTAAAAATTGGGTAAATTTTGACTTGTTTATTATACATAACAGCATTAGCATGTGTTACTTTTAGGACCACAAGTGACTCACAAACTGGTATTAAGGTACATGACCATAGCTAGAAAATTACTTACTAAGTAAGTAATATGGACGCCGCTCTGATTTTATGTACAAAAATGTACGCTGATCAAGCATTTTGCAACAAAATTGTAGAAAAGCTGCGAGTAGTTTATATGGACGCAATATTGGGACAATTATATACAAGAATAATGACGAATTTGCCTTTACATGTTAGACAGGTAAACAAATTATTATAATTCAAAGACAAATGTCGCAAAACATACAAATCCCGGTCTAATAAACTTTCATAATACTTCCACAAGACGTCTGTGTATTATTATTGATATTTTCTGTTGCGATCCCGCCTGAAACTAAACAAGACAGCGACAAAAGCGCCCGTACAATGGAGCAAGAAAAAACGCATGACCAAGTTTCAATATAACGAAAGGCTTGTGGTAAGTATTTAATTAAGCTCGGGGATAAAAACCACGATGAAGTTAATACCGCCTTCCATCTCAACTTTGTCACTTTAATCTTGGCGCTTGAGCGATGAACAAATTCCACTACGTATTTTCGTGCAACGGCCAAAAACTTAAGACGAGTCACTTAACTTGCGGTACGTCTGCGACACTTCCGTCGCCCTCATGCGCCGCTTATTTCAATCACGTAACAAACCGCGGTAATGCAATTAATTCGAAATTGTGTCTTGTGAGGAAAAACGCCGAGTTTTATGTGTTCAATTTAAAAGGGACATAAATCCGAGCCGGGTTCCCTTATTTGGCAGTCAATTGTTTTTTTTTCGTTACATTTAACAGATAAAATACCTAATTTTGCCATGAATAAATTTTCCCAGATTTATACTGCGTCGTATAAAATTAAAGCTTCAATAAAAAACGCTGCTTTAGTTCGGGTCGGAGTTTCGCGTCCTCGGCCGATTTTAGGGGCGCGCAACGGGTTTCTCGTTTCCATCGATTTATTACCGCCCATGAAATTACTAAAAAAAATCGACGTTGTTTCTTCCGAAACGCAAAAATCATGGTTTAAATGCTCGTAGCGAAATAAGATGGTAAGTTTGTTAAATATTGATTGAATTGAAGACGGGGACAGTGGAACAAATCAAACACATGTTCCCCGCAATCTTTTTACGGCTTTGAAATAGACATTCAGCCCACGCACGCCACAAATGGGACGAACCCTTTCTGAAAGCCTAGCCCCCAGCTAAAACCGCCCTAGTTCTCTTTTATCGCGTTCGCGACAAACCTTTTCCGTCCCCGTAATAGAGGATTTCGGAAACATTACCGCGTTCATTGGAAAACGAAAACTCGATGCGATTTATCGGCCGACTCTGCGGCAATAATTTTTTTCGATGCTGCGGTTAGCCAGTACACGCACCCATTTAACTGAACAAGTCTTTGTATAAGTATCAAAAACAACGTGGTATTAAAAGAAGCTCCGAAGAGAACTCACCACTGCGGTCAAATATGAATGAGGAGACTCACCTAAAACAAAAAGAAATAATTGTTAGTAATTATAGAGCGATAATATATAAACATTGAATTGTGAAAAAAGAAAAAAAATTCGAAAATTTCAATTTTTTGATTTTCACAAAAAAAAAGAAAAAACTTAAAAAATTTCAATAAGTTTTAAAACTAATTATTATTAGTTACAACCTCGTAAAGTTGCTATTTATACCCCATGCAGTCTACATACAAATAAAATTTTAAAACAATACTGAAGTAGACCACATGATTTATAACGAAACACCAACAACTGTGGGTCTGAAAAATCTTTTTGAATAGACTATGTTTCCAAATATTTTTTTCCGACTTGAATAAATGTGGACTGTGTTTCTGTTTTGTTTCCGGTTTCCAGTGATTGAGTACATTTGATTGAAGTGAATGTCTCGTTCCATTTAATATAATTACTTCTTTCGTGCGTTATGTGATCAACGAGAAACGCAAAATTTCCAATATTTTCAAAGAACGTTTGACTGAAAAAGCAACGGCTACTTACTTACTTCCAAGTCTTCCACTTGGAATTATATCACAACATTAAAAGCGAGCAAACGTAATACAAATAAGCAATTTATTTCCTTCAATTGGAGACGTAATATTAACGTTCGTCACATTGCTCGGGAAGCTGACAGGACCAAAACAACCCAGTAATTCCGTTGCAGGACGGAAACAATCCGGATAGAACCGGCAAAGGACACGCCCGACGTTTTCGCTGCTCGGTACACGGACAACAGCGAAGATAATTTCGAAGCAAATGAGTAAAGAGATGTTTTATTTTAAGCTAATAAGACGCGAAAATGGAGAAAACACATCTGCAGCGTTTTCGAGATAATTGGAAGAGCAAAGCCTGCCGGGAAATGGGTTCTTTAGAAGGCGGAATCACATCAATTTCTAAAAATTAATTTCGGTTAAGTCTCCTCCGTTAAATAGCCTGTATAAAACGTGGGAGAAATGGACGCACGTTTCGATTATTCATTGGATTTAAGTCTTCGTATTAGAGGGAAAATTACGACGATTGCATTTATCGGTCCCGAAAAGATATTTCGGAAATATATTTCAAAAAGCATACGGGTTTTAACGAACCGATAAAACTTTAAAGGGCGCGCTTAATTATTTAAACAAACAAGCGGGTCACGTAGTGTCTGAATAAAAGCGAACAAAAAATTACGAGGCGACGCGCACGGCTACGCCAACGAAAAACTTGAAGTTTATTAATTTTGAAGCCAGACCTCGTAGGACTAATGCATAATCCACGCCACAGGCAAATAAATAAAGTACATCGGGAACGGCGCAGTGTTACCCTGACAATCCGCCTAAATAATTCCCAGCAAAAAGCGCCTTCATAAATATACAAGCAAAAGCCGAACTTTATCTGCGAAACTTGTTCTTTTCAGTGCAATATTAATACAAAAACTACTTCACTTGTTACTCCGCATTTAGATTAGAAACGCTGCTGGTTGCCCCGACTTCAAGATAACATTGGAACTTTCCGAACGGCCGCTAAAAACGACGAGTTTAAGTCGTCGAAAATGTCACGAAAATTGGGGCGCAGCTTTCGTGGCATATTTTTTTAAAGAGCGCTCAGAAGTAGTTTTACTTAATTTGTCAGGATACGTTTGAAAAAATCACTATAATATGAATATCGTAAGAATGTTTTATGGTAACCGTCCATGTAAATTCTCATGTCAATGTTAATTCTAATTCAAAATTCCAGAGGTGCCCTTGCACTATGACTTCATAGTGCAAGGCAAGCTTTATAAAAAAACCCAACCCCTGAACCACCAAACAGTACAAATGTATGTTTCTAAATATGTCGTTTCTAAGATTAGAATATTAATCCGTTTCGCCATTCAACTCGACAATAATTATTGGAAAACAAAATTGCATACATTTTATAAAGTTGTTAAAAGGGTAATACAAAAGTAGTGGTGAACTATCCTGGACAATCATAAAGGCGCAAAAGGACTACACAAGTTCCACAGATAATATACAAAAAGAATTAAAAATGAGGATGGAACGTTAAACAGATTCACTCGAGCAAAAATGAAACAAGGCAAAGAATCAGGTAAGAATAATAAAAATGCAAACAAGTGAGTTCATAAACATTAAAATAACTAGCCTTCGAACTACAGATGACTTGTATATTTCCTAGTTTGTTCCACCTAGCTAAAATTAACACTCATTATATCCCAGCCAGCATGTGCCAACGAAAAAACAAAAATTACGTCGAAGTCCCAAATTAATTACATCTATTAAAATATTCAATGAATTGAGAGAAAGCTGTACGGCTCTCTGTTGATCGTGTCATACAAGAAGTTTCCTTTTCCAGGCTACAAGCAATTGATTTATTACCAAAGGCTATTTTCGGAAAAAATAAAAAAGTATCAACATAATGAAGACCAGTATGAAATCTTTAGGAAGTTAGAAAACTAATTTACCTAAAAATTGGTGCTTGGTGTTGGACATATGAAAATTGCTAAAAGAAACCTTTCTGACAGCAACATTTCAGAAACAAAAACAAAATCTCCTGATAAACTTAAATTCGAAGACATATCAGACTACGTCACGGTTGTCTATCAAGCAATGTATTTAACTATCCAGCCAAACGAAAATCATCCGGCAATTAAGCCACCATAATCACTCACATCTCATAGCACACGGTTGTGAAGAAACGAGAGAATCCGATAACATCCGAACGCACTTTATACGCCAGAAGTACAAACGCAGGGCACTAGACTCACTGACAAATATAGGCGCAATATATTGTTCCCATTCCAGGCCAATTCAATGCTGTCCACTCTTAATTTTCTACGCCACATCTTTATTTTTCTTTCTTCTTTCCTCTGTTTTTTGCGTATTTCCTTCAACACATCCCTATCGTTTTGCATCAGATCGTGATCACACTTTCTGCCTTTGTAACTTCGCCTTCCTTGTTATTTCTTTACAACATTTTGTCAACGTCATTTCTCTGCATTTAGACCCCAAATTATTTACCTTCCCAATTTCTGCCTCGACCTGTACTTATTTCCTGAGACACTTTGTGATTTGTTCTCTCTTTCTTTCTCTTCTATTTCCCTCTTATTATTATCTCATTTCTTATCTCTTTTAACTACACAAAAGAAAATCTGAATGAATCAGAATTCATTGTCACCTGCGATTTTGCTGGAAACTCCAGCATAGTCGTACAAGATAAAGCACATAGCTACTATTGTACAAGCAAACAGGCCACAATCCGTCTCTTTGTTATATATTTCAAATAGAAAAAGAAAGTTGAAAATGATAGTTACGCAATTGTTCCTGATTCCCTAGAGCGCATCACAGTTGCTGTCAAAAGACACCTTTCTGTCAGCCAAATTTCAAAAACTTCCCAAAACGATTTAATATTTTTCAGGCGGATCAGCTGAATCTACAAATCTACAAAAACCAAAACACTTCGTAAACCTCCTCACGAGGAAGATTTTAAAGTGGAGAGATGGTGACATGTTTTTGCCATAGTTTGCAAAGGAGTAGGAGTAGGGGGGCAATTTACAAAGACCCTGTGAAAACCAAATCCAAAACTCACTACAAAATTTTGAGTCAGCATTAGAAAACTATACCAACGTAGACAACAGATATTCAACCCAAGAAAACTATGCCGAATCTGAATGTGTCTTGAGCAATGGCTTTGATCTATCAAAGGAACACACCGATGTGTCCATTCCCAAAACTACTTCAAAAATATTGATGAAAAACTTTTCTATGAATTCAGCAGCTTGCAAAATGGAAGTGTGAAAATCTCCTGATAAACTTCAATTCGTAGACATAGGAACCAACCTATGTCACCGTTGTCTATGAAGCAAATTATGTAACTAGAAAACGATCTAATAGTGACAATCATCGGGCAATTAAGTATAAATGCAGGGCACTAAACTCATTGACAAATATGAGTACAAAAATAATTATTATTAACAATCTACAAAAATAATAAACAAGAATAAATTATGACATCACCTACTTAACAATTTAAAGATAGGAGAAAGATTTGAAATGGAAACATTGAACTAACTTCTCGGGGGCTCTAAATGAAATTTCTTCGTAAATAAGCAGCAATAGCAACTTTTATTGGCATATCTAATAAACTACAAAACATGTACATTATATTCTGGTTACTGCCTAACATGAACGCCACCACCTCCTATCATTTCTACTAGTCTTGTACTCTTGTGTCACTCTATGTCTCTCCTTACGCCTGCTATTATTGCTTTTGTTATTTTCCTTTTTTGGCTCCCTGATACTTCAAAATCTTTCAGGCATGTTCACATTGTTATTTCCCCTATATTTCTGTCTCCATCCATGTCATGATAGTCCTACAAAATCGAATTTTCCAAATAGTCCTTCATATCGCGATGTTCCCCATCAACTGTATAAAAATCCTTGTCGCATTTCAGAATATGCATTAATCTTTAGCCCTACCTCCACTTCATCCTCTTGTCACCCACTCTCCTTGTCGTCTCTTGTTCCTTGATTCAGTTCTTTTGCAACCAATTTATTTTTTTCCCATTGGGACCAATTGGGTGTTGTCCAGTCTCAATTTTCTATATTCTTTACTCTTCTTCTTTCCACCCAGTTTTTGTTGCATATTTCCATATGCCCTTCTATACATCTCTATCATTTTCCATGAGATCATGATCAATGTACAAGTGCTTTCATAACTTCGCCATTATCAGCAGTTCTTTCGTCCATTACACCATTTTACCAATGTCATTTCTCTTCATTTAGACCCCAAATGAATTAACTTCCGAATTCCTGCCTCCGCCTGTACTTCTTTCCTGAGACACTCTATGATTTGCTCTCCCTTTCTTTTTCTTCTATTTTCGTCTTATTATTATCTTATTTTAGCCTTTGCTCCAACTTCTTAATCCTTTCATCTGCCTCACATATTTCTCTCTTCAATTGTTCTTTCTTTTCTTCATTCTCTCGCGTCTTACGACACCTTTCTCTGCAATCTCCTTCGTATTTCCTAAACTTGAATTTCCCGTACAATATCCATCATGTGGTCACTTGTTGTTCGTGCATCCCTCAGCTTCTTTATGTTCTTTCTTTCAAATTTGTCCGTTAATTACAACTCCTCTTCAACTTTGCCTTCCTCCCCCATTTTCTTTACGTTTAATTAGGCCTTATCACAAATACTTGTTTTAAATGGAACCGCTAAGTACAGTCTTAAATCGTATGTGACATTTTAAAATATTTTCGTATATAACGAGTTTATTTCCATTTTTAATCAAATTGATCGAATACAATTTCTTAACTGTATGATTGGAAAATTAATTGAAAAGTGCAGGTGAAACGTACTCGTCGAGATATTTAATTTCATGTATCACAAATTTGTTGTTTAATAGTTGGAGACGATGGTGTGGGGGTTTGGTCATGCTATTCAATATTCTATCGAAATGGTGTTTTATTATCTTTACTGCTTCATGAGTTATCCACAAAATTACGTCTTAAATATGTAACATATGTGAAAATGTCCTGAAACGATACGCGGCAAGAGTAAATTTAGAATTTCATCAAAATTTTGTCACCTTATGTGCATATTAATTATATCGTTAAGTCACATACATTTTCAACAATTTATTGAACACTTTGAATCTACTTTCATTTATGAACAAGTTTTGGTCCATAGTTTTTCTGCCTAAATATGATATTTTATAACAAAAATCAAATCGATCACCTCATTTTTATAACAACATCAAACACAAAAAGCACCCTTTTTTATATCCTACGTGTTCTGACTTTGTTCCACTTTTAACTGTATTTCGTGGATATTGGTAGTAAGCAAAGTTTTATGGCAGTTTTATATACTTGACTTCGTATTTTAGTATTTTATTTATTACAACAAAATTATAGCGGAAAATTAAAAAAAAGTAGAATAAATAAAGCTGTCACCTAAAGGATTTTTGTGTAAATTACATACTGTGTTAATAATTTGCTTCAGTTTTAATATTCAATAAACTTTTCTATTACTTTCAAAGTAGTGATTATGAAAATCACTGCGTGAAAGTTGATGACCATACCATTCAAACTTGAGCTTAACTTTTACACAAGATTGGCAGCAAAAGCTCTACCTTAATATGATCACTACACTTACACTTTTCAAATTTCAAAGAAATTATTTTTTCCCATTTTCTTCGTATAGATCAAAAGAGTATATCAGTGTGTAGCCTGCACTTGAAGTGTTATTTGAAAAATCCAACAATATTTGTGTTCCTAGATTACTAGTCGCTTTTTAAACTTGAATCACCAACGTGTAAAGGAAACACTACATGTGTCAGAACAAGGAAGCTCCCATTTAAAATTCGCCTCGTGTAAGGAACTAATTTGCATAATCAATGCCGAGACGAAAACGTTGTTTAAATTCAGTTAAACATGAAATATTTGAATATGCTTAAATTAGCGCATAGGAACAAGATATTATTTATCGCGAAAGTTCCGCTGAATTCAGCCCGACGAAATTTAAACTTTATTTATTAGTTGTATATTTAATGATACCGTAAACTTTAAAGCCTCCATTCATGAACGATTCAAACTTTAATGTGAGAGGGCAAGGGGACCGAAACGTGTACAGGTACTCGCAAGGCGGAGGCTTTATCAAGAAACTCGCTGCAAAATCCGAACTTTCGCCAAAGTTGTTGGAGTTGAAGACATTGATAATACATGCCATTGTCGATGAATGACGGTTAAACTAACTGACATTATTTTAAATTTAACGAGACAATGGGGCTGTTATGATGTGAGAAACTCAAACCAGCGCGGATCGTGTCAAATATTTAGTTACGGCGAAGTTGGGCTTAGAAATTTCACCCGCCACCCACTTACTTTGTAATTTGGTATTCTTCGCGTAAAGCGCCGGATCATATGTGCACTTTAAAGTAATAAAAGTTGCGAAAGTGCCGTGGAGTGTATCCGCAAACTTCGAAAAAAAGGTTTTAATTACAGCGGCGTGAAGGTTACGAGATAAGATAACTTTCCCTAGAATCCCAGACTGGAATAATAAAATCCTTGGGTAAAGTAAGCATAGAAATCAATACTATTGAAAACCGTGATTGAACATAAAAAATAAAATCTGAGCTTTGGATATAAGGGTACATCTTATGAAACTTCATTAATGACACATTTTTTGGGTCATGCAGCGTATTAATTCACTTCATTAATTTTGCAAGTGCAGCGATTTTTGCTGAAAATGCATTATTAACGTATTTACTTAACAAAATTATTTACGTAAATTCCAATTATTTTTATAGTGAGACAAATATACATGAGAAAACTGCAAGCGCAACAAACTTGCACAAACCGATCGAAAGGAGAACGCGAAGATTTATGTTGCAAAAACCGCCGGTGTTGCCTGCGCCGTTTCTTAAGCGAAATTCTGACACGAAAAATTGCATAACAAAACAGAAGACACGAAATTTGCATTACGGGAATACACACGACGTATGCGGAATACACCGGAGTGGAACTGCAAAATACATCATATATTGAAAATTCTATTTCTATAACCAATACCATTCCCGGCTCCCGGAGACAATTGCGAAGTGGCTCGATATACTCGAGACGTACCTAGAAATCTGTGGTGGGGGTGGGGGGGTCGTGTCGCGTTTCATGCGAAATTTCAGGCACAAACGCATTCCGAACACATACCGCTAATATACACTTGATCAAGTTCCGAGGGTTCTCTGGGGTGTTGCGTGCACCTTCAAGGTAATTACTGCTACGGTTCGATAAATATGCCTGCACATATTTCAATAATTGCATCAAATGTGATACAAATTCCTGCTGCATGTATTAGTATGTAAAATAGGATGCAAAGTAGGTTAATTAATTATTAAATTACCTTGTTTATTGTACACTATAACAGAAATAATCATATTACAACAAAAACAAACAATGGGCTATGTTTCAATAGCGTTGTTCCCAAACCATTATTCACATAAACAAAAATCGGGTTTATTGCTTAATAAAATATATTTAAATAGTAGAAGTAGTCAAACGACCTTCATTTGGCAATAAAATTAACCACATTATATATGATGTATATATATTATATACATTGTTTTCACTTCTTTTACTCCCTCATCACCCTTTTTTCCAATGAAACTACTTCCTGCCTCCACCCCCATTATAAATTGAATTTAATTCCGTCTGCAAACTCTCAAACTTCGTATCCTCTTTCACGCCCCATACACAATATGCTCTTCCATAACACCATAGTCCAGGATGGTTAGACTTGAAAATGACAAAATAAATGAGCAAGCTACATTTTTTAGGGCAATAAGAGGGTCATGAGATGCCTAAAGCTGGCATCCGGAATCCAACAAAATTCCATTCGGAAAAACAGGTGATCGTCTATATCTTGGTTTCCTATTGGTTGGATTTTCGTTTACTTTTTAGTTTTGTCGGAAAAAATATTGTCTATATCTGTGAAAAAAAAACTGCCCCTAATTCATGCTTACGAATGTTCATTGTCAATTATACTGCCCTCTTTTTTAACAATTTGTTTAATTAAAATTTGGACGACTGAATTTCCAACAAAAAGCTGATTCTATGAGCTTATGATACTTTCAGGAAGTTTTGACTTATTTGTCGATGGACCACACATATTGATGTCGTTTATGTCAACGGCAGTGACATCTCGTGAATGATCTCTTCCTCCTTTTCCGAATCGGCAATCCATCAACAATAATTCCGAGATGATTCGGATCATAAATTCATTAATTGCGAATTGGCAGAATGTTATATTATAGCCACCCCCTTTCTTGGACACTATAATTTTAGTTTTGTCCGTATTTAGTTATATCTTTCGATATTAGAATCTCTCCAGCCTTGCCACCGAATTCAGTTGGATTTCATCCTATCCCATCCTACCCTCTTCTTAAGACTTCCAAGTCCAAAAATATATATACAACGACATCCTTGCCTTCCTCTCCCAGTTCCAAACCCCGGAGGTATACATAGGATATCACAGTCGAGGCTAGGAATAAATTACTGAGTCCTTTATCGTCTTGCATACCAGGTCGTGTTCTTTACAAAACTTTGTTGGACGAGTTTCATATTTTAAGAACGATAGCTCGGTGCGAATATCTTCGACAGGTCGACCACAACGCAACAGGATACGTCCTAGCAAACAATTTTGACCTTTTTATATTTTGCAATTTTTTTACAATTTACTGATTGCCCACAATTTTTACCTCTCTGGCAGTTTTGTTGACCTTCCTGGAAATATTAAATCTTATCTTCGTATATTTATTGCATTCTTAGAGAATTTTGCTCAGTATTTTCCCTTGATATTTCATCTGCCATAGTATATTTTGATTGAAAGCTTAGTTGGTTATTCAAAAGTGTCTTTACAATATATTTTTCAAGGCGGAATCTGGCTTCAGGGTAGTCGATATGTCGTCGATGTCACGATAATAGTGACAACTCAAAGGAGAATTAAAGCAGTCGAAAGAAAAATAATAAAGGAAGTTAGTCGTATAGGACAGTAAATAATCAAAGAAGAACGTACATGAACATAATCAAGGAGAAGAGCACGAATAGAGCTGCGAGAGAGTAGACCGCTTTATATACTTGGGAGTCATGATGTCATCAAAAGGCGACATGACCGAAGAACTCAAAGCGAGACTTGCAAACGAAATAGAGCAGCTAGAACACTGAATAGCAAACATGTGTCAAAAAAGCGAAAGAGTGCATGTACACAACAGTAATGGAGGAGAGACAAGAGACACGACAAGAGGAAGTAAAACTTCAGATATGATAACGGAAGCTGCTGAGGGGAATATATGGAGGAATAAAAAAAGAGAAACGCCACCACGCAAACAAAAATGAAGATATTGAGATGGTAGGTCTACGTACAAAGGATGCAGGAAGGGAGACTACTGAAAAGTATAACGAGTCGGAGAAAGACGAGAGCAGACCAATGCGAAGATCGCTGAAAGAGGTAAAGAGCGAGAGACCTGAAAGCGATAAGAAGTGAAGAAGTGGAGAGCGAAGGCGAAGAATACGAGCCAAATTATGTTGAATTCTAGCCATCCATATTTGATTTAACGGTCTGCTTCCCCCTACACTTTGTAAATGTCCCAAGTAGCCGAGCTGTCTTTCTTCAATTTTATTATCGATCGGTTTCTTTTCTAATTTCTCTCTATTCATTTTTGATTCGATCTCTCTGGTTACGTCTTCGATTGCTTCATTTCTACTGCCAGAACTTCACGACATGTTTCATATGATTGTCAATCACTTTAATCTTCATTGTAGTTTAATTATTTGAGATTGTACACTTCTAGTGTTTTATTCCAAGTATTTGTGTATCTTATGCTGAAGATCCTCCTCTATTCTTGCAAATTTAGCCACGTCATTTGCGAACATGCACCTCGAAATGGCAATTCTTTGTAGACGGTTATATCCTACTTCTAATTTCTTTACATTTCCAGCAGTCTGTTTTGTTATGCCAAGCAAGATGATTATGGACAATGGCACCATAACGCCTCCTTGTCTTAACTCATGTATAGTTTTGAATACATCCTCGTCATACGTGCGCACATAACTAGTATTATTTTTCTATAAGCTTTCAATTGTGCTTGCAAATTTACTGTCGACTCCTCTTTGAAGAGGCTTTAACATACTGTGTGCTTTGGTGGTGCATTGAAAGCCTTCTCTAACTCTAAAATGGCAAAAAACTTCTCTTCCTTATTTTTGATCGTGAATACTTGATCGTGTGTACTATGTCACTTCTCTGAATCCATTCTGTAATGCTTCCATCTGGTGTTCTATGGTGTTCTATGATAGGTAGTAGTGTTGTTCCTTACTTTTTGCAGCTTTTCTTGTCCCCCCTCTTAAAAATAGGCAACATGAGTCCCAGTCCGCTGATATTTCTTCCTCTTCCCATGCTTTTCTGACTACTACTTTTAATAAATCCATATCCTTTACGCCTATTTATTTAATTATATTTGGACCTACGCCGGAGCTTTTGCCATGTTGAGATGTGTGATAATCTCCTTTAACTTATTTCTCTGTTCCTTCTAACTTTCTTAGATTACTTCAGATATATCATTTAAATATTTTTTCCAATTGTTCTTTTTGTTACTAAATTCTATCTTAATTTCTTTCTTCCACCAGTTCGTCTACTTTTTCTTGGTGTTCAATTTAACTGCGTCACATACTTGTTTATGTCCACATCTTACAATAGCTGACTCGACTGTCAATTATTATTTATTCACATAGATTTTCAAGGCCTATTTCCTGCCATTTTATTAATTTATTTTGAGACATTTTCCGCAGCCAGCAGTCTTTGTAAATTGTAATAGCACAACGTTGAGAGTTAAGAAAATGTACGTTCTAAATATATGCAATTAATAAAAAAAATGTTTAAATAAATTATCTAAAATATTATTGTACGTGGTCAATTCCTGACCTAATATGTGATCCACTTGAAAGCCCTACGGTTGTTAGCATTAAACATAAATATCTAATTTACATTAAACGAACACAACAAACAGGACAATGGAATAGAAAACAGGACAATGGAATAGAAAAGAGAAAATACTTATTTGAACATCTTTACTTCACGAAATGTTGTGACAGTTATTTTTTGCTTACTTTGGACCTCACCATAGACAGAGACAGAGACGTTGACAAACCAACGGCGGCAACGCCAAAACGACATAAATTAATACTGCCGATCTAGGGTCTAAGTAACAATGATAAATATTCACTGTTTCAGTTAACATGTTTTCTGATATATGATCAATTGGTGATTTCTAAGTCTAATCAACGAGAGCATGACGGTCACATTATAAATAAATTTCATTTCAGAAATGCTGGTTAATTATTGACGCAATATTTTCATAAGCAAACGCCCGAACGAGCAGTCAATAAATACGGATGTCGTCATGTAAACGCAGACCCCCTTCGAAGCGGATTCCTTCCCAACCTATCCATTACGTCTTGCAGCGCGTGCGATCTACATGCGCCGATCATGCCGACCCGCCAGCTCCGATTGAAGCCGGGCGGGCCCGGCATTCAAGAATACGTAACCGTAAATAATAACGTCGATCGCGCGAGTAAAATATAGGACCGCGAAAACAATCGGACGTGCAGTAAATCTGCGGCAATTCGGATGTAGATCGTCCGCTGTTCGGGCGGCGGGATTCTTTTAATCATCATAAATCCGAGTTATTGCTCGTTTTATTTTGTACATTCGTAATAAAATACGAGCATGTCGCGTTCCGCAGCGCGAAACTTAACGTCGCATCATATTGCATTTCCGAGCTCCAGACGACGTCAGAAGCCGTATATTCGCATAAGGCGCACGTATACTCGTCAACGTTCGAATCGAGACCTCGTTTCCCGATACTGTTCGGCGAATGGTTTTCGTGGCCCGTTATTTTTCATTGCGTCGAACATAATACACCGAAATAAATATCAATTGTGTTGCAACTTGCCAATGGTTGTAAAGTACGTAGATTCGCGCGTTGCCGATAATGATATCAGATAAGACGATGTACGTTTCGTTCCCATAGCGAACTGACGACAATTAGTCTCTTACGCCCGATGAACTCATTAATATAGAAGGTGAGCTGATTATTATTCCGCAGCAATGTATTAATGTTACCATATAATAAGAAACGTAGTCGTAGTTCAACGATGAATAAGGTAGGACCCGGGGCATGAAAATTTGCAAACCTCTGTTTCCTGATACAGCACGGCGCCACTACAAAGAGCTTTAGATCCGCCGGCAAAATATCCCGGACGTTCAGCTCACACGATTTTCAAATATTTGCCTATCGTAATTACGCTCGAATATTATTAGAAATGCACGAGCGATCACAGTGCGCTTTGGAACAGATTATTTGATCGTTTCCGTCGTCACGTGCAACGACTAAATTAAACTTATGTACACGTGTTATGGGGGACACGGTGTGACGAGGGTACCCGGCGGGAGTGGGTTTTGCGAGGGCCGACGCGCAGATCCGTATCGCGAGAAATGGCGAACGCTATCGTTCCATAAATATATGTTATGCATTTGATGTTGGTTTAAATTACTAATATTTGCATTTCAAATGCGATATCGGTTTCAGTCCGTACGTAAATTGTTTACTTTTCCATTTATCCCCGTTACGTTCAGCCAAACATCCACATTAACGTGTTCATTGCACGTTGCAGGCGCCGCGCTCAAAGAGCCGCGCGAATCCAAAACTATACCAACAGGCAACGGGGATTTACTGTGATTAATAAATGGAACATACGTTCGTAATATGCTGTACCGTATTGGTATCCGAACTAACTCTATTGGGAGCTCGGAAAAGTTCGTTACCTCGGACTAATTACGTTACACCTAACAGTGTACATAGGATTCGTAAATGTCATTACGTTTCTCATCTTACATCGTTCAACGAATTGATATGCATTGCCCCTAATAGCGAAGCTACCCACTGTAGCAAAAGTTTGTCGGATGATGGATGACTGAAAGCGACGTTATAAAAACTTAGTCCCAAGAAACGAATCATTCTTAACCGGTAGCATCTCACAAATATTTTGTACATAAAATAATCATTGTTTGATAAATATCGAAAACAAATGATTTAAAGCGACACTAATAACTTTTTAAACGAATAAGGTCTATTTGTAGCTTCGACTACTCTTTACACAAGAAAGAAAATGAATTAATGAAGAAAAGCATGGCGGGGCGTAAATCATAATTACATTGACGCATATGTATTATATATTTATTTAATGTAAATTGCATAGGTTCGCATTTACTAAAATGGTTTGTGTTATCTACCTGGTATATGTGCTTCAACCAGGGAATCGCTCTGGCCCATTAGAAAGTATCTCACTTGCCATGAACATCGCATAAATTTTTAAGTAATGTTTGAAATGGGTATAATAGTTGGTAGATTTGTTCCCAATCGTCCTTACTAAAAGAGAACTTTCGTCGTTTTCGAATTATGCGTGACGTTTTCAAAATCATAGCTTTTTTATCCCACGAGTTCATATTGTATATTGTATATTGTATAGAAATAACAAAAATTATGAACTTAATTGCAGTGAACATTTTATATGTTGACACGGGACCTTTGACAGTGGATCTTCTTTACTCACAAAAATGTGCCAGAAAAGGTTTATATTGAAAGTCTTCTGTTGCCAGTGGTTGGCTGGAAGTGATTGGCTCGCGCCAAGAAGCTTCGATGGCCACTACATATAAACGTATTTCAACAACTAAGTCTTTTTTTAATATCGCAAAATCCCAAAAGTTTAAGTCGACCTCGAAATAACAAATGGATTGTGCGGCTTTTAAACAAGCAACAAGACAATAAAATTAAAATGGTTTGCAGCACTTCTAGGGATATGTGAAAATAAACAATTTGGCTGACAAGTTCTGTCGTAATATTGAAGAGTTTTTTTTGTTTAATATGAATTTCGAAACCCGAGAAAAAATAAATGGTTGACAAATGGTTTCTTCTGTGTGATACTAGCCTTAAAAATAATGTCAGGTTGAATTAGGTTTAAAATTGCAACGGTTCTATAATATTGAAGTGATTGCAGCACTTCTTTGAAAAATGTGAAATAATCCAATGGAGGTGTTAAGTGATGATCGTACATCAGTGACCTATGCAAGGCCTTTGACAGTATGTCCTACGAGACTAAGATATCCGAGGTGTAGCATGATCATTAATTCAGAGAGAGATACATCAGAGCAGCAGCTTGGGGTCAGACTGCTTCCTGTTGTACAATAAGGATTTACCAGCTAATCTACTATATCACAGCGTGCTGTTCAACGATGACACCTTAATGATGCTAACAGATAAGTCTTTGACAAATCTTGGGCATCGATTGTGGAATGAATCGGAAGAGTTCGTTCTGAACTGCTCAGACTTGGTTCGTTGCAAGTGTACTCTTACTATATCCAACTAAATCACAGATAATTATCATTGCATCATCTCGCAGATGCCTTGAACTGCAAAACCAAGAGCCTGTCAATCTATTTAAACGAGAAGTTGACTTGGAAGAGTGAAATAGATTTTCTAGCGGAAAAACTATGCTGTTCGACGAGTGGCTGTTATGATTAGAATCTCCTCAGCTACAACTGCGGACTTTGCTATGTTTCATTTAGTTATGAAATGTAGTATATTGCTTTGGTACATACAATTCCGCACATGCGAGTAGGATTCTTGCAGAAAAATGCAAGTGGAGTACCAGTTGTAGACAACCATTCCATAGACTTCAGACTGGCAGTACTGCAGCTTTCATTTGGGTTCAATTGCTTCAATCTAAATGTTTCTAGAATAAGGGCTTTAACCATAGAAGACCTGAGGCAATAGTAGTGCCTTACAACCGTTTGAGAACTACAGATGTGAATATTTTTGGGTAACACTTGTTTAGTGCTCCTCCTAATGCCCTGCAAAGCCTTTAACTTAAATTATTCGAGATTGAAACAAAAAAGCTACTCCTCAAAGTGTTCAACGCCACAAGTTCCAGTTCACCTACGAAAGGACCCTCTATTTACCTTATCACTGTTTATGTGTATTATTGATATATCTTGTTTTATGTTTTACTTTTTATATGAGACTTGTAACTGTTGGTAATAAATTTTAATCATTCAACAAAACAGTTCACATTCAACGATATTAAGTACAAAAGGAATATATAAAACAATATGCAAGGCAAACAACAACATGTTAGTTTGGGTTGTGTTGGGTTGGAGATTCTACCCAACTATGCTACTTAGTTCTACGGATGTTCTACTAAACATTGAATCAACGTCCATCGAATACTGATTTCGTCGACTTTATAATTAAAAAGATCGAGATTATTAATCAGCATTTGCTTTTATTGGTAATTACGGATTGATTATTGACCTTCGACTGGTGATTATAAGTTTAGGTTATTTGATACTTATTAGAAAATATACGAGGGGAACTAGAAAAATTGTCTACCTCGCTATGATAGAAACAATCGACAAGCGTGTGCGATTAATGTCAAATAGTGACACGTCTGTCGTTTGTTTTCATTTCGTGAAGTCGACAGTAGTAGAAAATGAGTGTAGTAATATTGGAGAAGTGTGATAAAATTTCTTACGAAAGAAGGCAATAATCCGAAAGCAATTCATCATCGGATGTCTACAACCTACGGAAACGATGCTCGCGTCATATTATGCAATCAAATTTTGCTCTAAACAGTTTCGTTGAGGAAGGGAGTCAGAGGAGACAAATCCGGAAGTTTGCAAGAAAGTGGAGGCAATGGTTCTCGATGAACTCCGCTTGAAGGTATCCACCATCGCTACAGCATTTCAAATATCTGAGCCTAGCGTTATAAACGTTACGAATTGTAAATAGGAATGAAACTTGGTTACACCACCAGGATCCCGAAATAAAACACGAATCCATTCCACCGCTAAAGAAAGGTAGAACTCAGCTTCTGCAGGAAAGCGCATGGCATCAATTTTCGGGCACTTGGAAGCCGTTCTTTTACTTGAGTACATGCACTGCAATTAATGCAGACGTTTACGGTAATACTCTCAAAACAAAAAAAATTGCGTAAAGTAATCGACAAAAAAACATTGCCATTTGTCGCAATCGAATGATTCTTATTCTTCACGACAATGCGCCTCTGCACAAAGCTGTGAAAGTTCGGCCAATCTTCGCGGACACTTCACTGAGCTTGACCATCCACCATATAGCCCAGACATGGCACCATCGGACTATTGTTTATTCCGAAAGTTAAAAAAAATTCTAAGAGGAAAGCGTTTTCAGATGGATGAACACTTGATGCAGGTTATCAAACAATATTTTAACACCCAAGAGAAGACATTTTTTTCTAGTGGTATGGGGTCCCTTCCGGACAAATGGCGAAAATGTATTAATGTTGATGGAGATTATATTGAAAAATAAAAATGTGTAATCAATCGAATGTGTTTTCCTTCTGGGTTAGGTAGATAATTTTCTGGTTTCCCTCGATGGTCTAGTGATCGACATGCACTGCAGTGTTTGTCTACATGTCAATATTTTAACATATTAGAAAACGATTTTTGGACCATAAAGTCATCACCATCGTACTCTTATTAACTTCTTTCGGTAATAACAGTTGCTGTTTGTGCGGTAGATGTATTTTTAATATTTTTTGGCTTAATTGCATATTTCATCCTGTGAATGTATTTTTACGTTGAAAAAACTAATTTTTTTTGGAGTGGTATTTGGAATTAAGTTGCTTGACTTGCGGATGGTGAGCTGACTTTGTGAAATTCACAACTTAAAAATATCTCTAACTCATCATTTTCATCAGAATTTAATTTTCTTTAGGAATGCTGATATAAGACCATGATGATTGAATTTTGAAAATTTTGCCGTAAACGTTTTAGGAGCAATTGAATTTGGATAAATATCAATTGCAAATATCCTCGTTATTTAACCCCTGGTCGTCCCTTATCGGTTGATTAAAATTATAGTTACCTCCTGCCACGCAAACGTTTTAAACTTCTCGGTACAGAATTAAACTGTTACTTGTTTTTGGTAGTGACTAATAATGAGGTGATATAACACCACAACAACATTTTCTGGCTATCCATCACTAAAACATTGTACAATATCCTACTATGCTAAGTCAGTTGTAGCATAAAAATACTGTTAGCTGGTCAACGAAATAGACAAAAATATGACCAATATATGAGAGCAAGGATAATAGAAAGTATGGCACCTCGTCAATTAAAAAAAGTCTAGATTGCACGTTTTAGTAAAATTTCAATAGCACTGCCTAATGGAAAATTTCATTTTAAATTGCTGCGTTATACCGTTAATCTACTAATCAGCGCAAATATTAAAAAGCACACACGCAAAAAAAATCCATTCAGAACCGAAATACACAATCAGTGGATAATCCAGTGGCACGAGAGAGAACAATAGCGAAATTTTGCGTGAAATCCGATACCGTTTCGTTCCGCGACCTGGTCGAAACGTGAACCTCGCCGCCGCGACGCCGGGCCGGAGGATTTCCCAACCGCAAAGAGGGCATAGACTAATATAATTACATCGTGTACATTCCCCCAATGAATCAATCAAGCCGGATTTACGAAACTGCATCGCCGCGAAAGTAAATGAGACGTAAAATTCAATAAAGCAAATGAAGTGAAATCCCGCGTTGATGTTAAGCCCTAGCCGAAACAAAACGTATTCGGGAGATTAATTCGAGTCTCTTATTTCCACCACCGACATGCCTGGGTTGCCACGGTGCATTTATATTAGAAGAGAGGATAGATGGTGCATGCGTTGAAGTACAAGCGCCGTCAGAGTATGCACCATTAAAATGGACG
Source organism: Geotrupes spiniger (assembly GCA_959613385.1). NCBI lineage: Eukaryota > Metazoa > Arthropoda > Insecta > Coleoptera > Geotrupidae > Geotrupes > Geotrupes spiniger. Next base: position 9,417,518 of record OY390735.1, on the reverse strand, counting down.
TTGTTTAAGTGTGCTTCGCAAAATTAATTTAAACATATTATCATATTTTTTTCAATGAAAGGCTCATAAGGGCAATATATGAAACAGAGTTGATGCGTTGATAAATCGCACAAATTAAGCTTCCGTTTGCCAACTGCGACGATAGTGAAAAAGTAGAAACTTACAGATATCAATAAAGGGGAATATAAATTTCGCAATAATCCAAATAATGTTTATGTACTGTGAAAGAATATTGCATTCTTCCCAATTCAAATTATACAATTATTTCCGTTACTCCCAATTAGACTATAGTTTTACTCGATACGTTGATTTCGTCATCAAATACATGCACACGAAACGCAAACGTAAAAACACATCGTTGCACGAAAATATCCGAAGCGTTCGATTACAAAGGCGAATTCAATTCTATTGTTTAATTAAAAAAAACCCTTTAGCAAGATATATATACGTGCAGCGTCCCGTGCAGCTGTTTTAATTTGGGACACAATCGGACGTCGCAGAACTAAACGGCGCGCGTCAATATGTTGAAACAAAGAGGAAGATATCTGACGTATTTTTATTCGACGAGGCAAACGTCTGTCGGGAGGAAATGTTATGCAAATGCGGAGCAAACGGCCGCTCTATTTAGAACCGAATGTCGTATTTACACGACAAATAGGAAATATAAATACACAGCGATATTTCCCCATTACTATTTCGAATGTTCCCGGGAAATTGGATTGGGGCGCATTTGCTGACCGGAAAAAAAACGGGCCGCCATTTCAGACACACGCGCGATGTAACAAGATAACTTGTAATTTTGATTCTGCATGAAAAATGCTCGGTGTGTTCTTCAAAACTTTCCCGAAGTTGGTGAAACTTTGTAGCGAACGGAACTGATATGGCAGCGTAATTGTTAGCCTCCAGTTGCGAACCTGCTGGTCGTTTCATAAATAAATAAGTGGTTTGTGACAATCGTTTCTCGATTCGAATTTAACCCCTATAACCACATAATATACAGTTATTTAAAATGAGACGCATTTCAATTAACTTTATAAGAAAATTCAACGATATTGTTCCTGCTTGTTAGATTTAATTGGTTTCTTATTCAAAATTCATTAGTAAATAAGTTCGAATGGACTCCGCCGTCACACTAATTGATATTATTTTTAATTAGAGAACATTTAAAGGAAAACACACCGCTCGCAATTATTTCGTTTTCAATTCACCGAAGCACAATTTAATTACTGTTTAAGTCAGCCGATACGAGGAATGCAAATTGTGCGCTCCTATTTCAAAATTAATTTATGTACAAATTTAAAACACAAGGAGGCGCTAATTAACAAGCAATGTATGTTAAATAAACAAAGGAACAGCCATAAAACTTTTACGCGCGCGGCACATTTCAACAAACAAAATAACCACCCGAATAAAATTCGTTAAATAATACGTAGGATGCACCGAGCGAGGGCATCTGTCGTTCCTGCGCGGATGTATAAGCAAGCACGTTGTGTCTTGTGTCACCGTAAACTCGACGTGACACGGGAGGAGCAAACTTTTACGCCGAAAGTCGGACGGGGCAAATACGCATTGAAGCAATAAAATAAGGATATAAAGTTTGTTGCTTCGAAATTTTTAGTAAACACGCCGAGACAGATAGAGCACGCCGAGACGTGCAATCGATCTTCGCCGTGTCCCGGAGGACGGGCGGAATGAGATTTTGCAATGCTTGAGCGACACTCCGTTACAAGTGCGACCTAAGGATCGTGAATGTCCAATACGGCGGAGTAAGTTCGGACCCTTTGATCACACAAGAAATTCAATCGCGCGTAATCGATTTGCCATAAAGCGATTCAAAATTGTTAACTGCGAACTGGAAACTGACGACGAGGTGGAAGCCGGTTTTCTCTTGTGCGCGGCGTACTGAGCCGAATACCGGGAACACCGGGAAATTGTCGGATGTGTAGCAAATTTATATAGTAAACTATTTTCATTTTTGCGGTGTTAGACGTATGGTACATATGCACTTGAATTTGACTCAGTTTATCTGTGGAAGAATTGTCCTTGTTAAATAATTTAACTAATTATTTTCCTCCGGTACAAACAAATACTCTCAAAGTTAATCATTTGAGTTTGCTTGTTGGTGGTGTACATGGTTTACAGTTGAGATGTATTGTGTTAAGTGATGGTCAGTAACAAGCTATGCAAAGGGTAAGTTAATTATTTCACATTTCTTCACAAACATATTTAATATCATTTATTTATTGTGATAGTGCTATAAGTAACACATATACGTCAATAATATTATTAAGCAAATGTTTAAATTGCAAGCTTGATTTTATGCCCGTATATGCTGATGGCATGGTTGAATAAGAAGATTCCGGTGAAGACACAACTTCTGGAAATCCACTGTTCCAGGAATTACTGGAGGATGCAGTCACGGAAATAACAACGTTATGGTATCTTTGTGCAAGCCGTAGAAAAAGGCTCCGGCAATTAATCCCAAAAAGCTGCAGAACGAACTACGTCCTAGGTTTATCACCGGACGTAGGAAATAAACTGCGGCAGGATTTGAAATTATTTGATGCCAACAACCAATTACTTCCTTATAGCAGAAAACAAAAGACCAAGATGGATAACACTAATTGTAGAACTGTGTATGAGTTAAATAGCAAAACAGCCCCTAGGCAACGACAAATCCGAAGAACGGCTCCCAAAAGTCAAGCCAAAGATCCTTAGAAGACTAGGAGGAAACAACAACCTTCTACATGCAATTCATGATAGAGAAACTGAATGCAACTATCAAGAAATACTAATCACTTAGGTGAAAAGAAAAGTACTTTACGACGTCAAGGCATTGCCTACTCGACATATTTACTAGGTGTCTGGAATCCGGACAGGTTCCATGGCGAAGAGCCAAGGTAATTACAATACTAAATCCAGGGAAGTATACTGGTGACCCCAAGAGCTATCGGACGATCTCCATTCTAAAAATATTCGCGAAAATGGTGCAAAACTAACTAACGAAGATATAGAAACCCATTTTATTCCGCAGCAGGCTGGTTTCCGCTCCAGAAAATGCTCAACAATGCAGGAACTCAATCTACCGCAGTTCATTCAGGACCTTCGGATGAATGGGGAAAATCTGCGAGACAACTAAAAATTTCAAACTCATCAATATGATTGTAAACCTGCTCCAAAATCGCATGTTTTATGTAGAATTCCAGTGAAAACAAATTGGCTGGTGAAGTCAAAAAATGCCCAAACACAGGGTAGTGTTCTGGCCCACACCTTATTAACGTATATACCAACGATCCACCGATTATACCAAGATATTGAACAGTATCTAACTGAGGCACTGGAAGGCATGAACCACTAGTATAGTAAAAACCAATTTAAGCCAAACCCGCCTTCAATCTTAACAAACGGGCTTCCACAAAGCTGCATATATCGTGGAGTACTGTTGAAATATTGCCGAAACTAAAAATACCTCAGTTGCGTTGGACAGGGTCTTGGCCTACAAACAGAACTGTAGGAAATAATACAAATAAATAACATTCTACGGAAAAATGAGCAGTTCTGGAGGTGCCAAATCAAACGCCATCAAACTTAGCATTAGCTCTTTACTACTCTGCTGAATGGGCCGCACAGCGTGGTACAAGTTCGTAAATGCCAGACAGACAAGTAGTAGTGGTGGTGCTGAATGAGGCATGTAGACTAATTACGGGATGTCTGAAATATACGCGCGTCTGCAAAAGTTTACCATCTGGCTGAAAAGCTTCCTAACAACTACTGTGGGCAGGAAATTGGAAGCAAATCAAAAATTATTTTACAAAGTGCTGAAGAGTGTAAGGAAAGGAAAACACCACACACAACCATGTGAAAAGGATAACGGAAGGGAAAGAAATAATGAAAATATTTAAGGAATAATGATGGGATCTTCTTTATCCAGATAAACAAGGCAATCCACTAAAGGAAGAAGAAACTAATAACATACAAGACGAAGCAGAAAACAATATACAGAAAGAAAAAGTGGTGAAAGGTAAATGAAACAAATGATATAGAAAAATAGAATAAAAAACTGAACCCTGATAAAGCCTTCGACAAAACGAAATTTGAAAAAGATAGAATAAAATCTGGGAATAGAAAGCTCATACGACAACAACAAAATACATAGCTGAAAGGATACGAAAAAAATGTTTATAATTTCTCTGAAAACGAATTAGTGCGAACATGAAACAAACAATCTATTCGCTAAAAATATACATACTACTATTTTTTTGAAAGTGCCAAACTCAAAAATACTGATTTGCAGGAATTTTTATTTAGGCACATTATGGATTAATGGGAAAACAATGTTTAGAGTGCATTTGAAAAAGTTTCTAATAATCCCCTACTGTCATTACAAAGAAAGCATCGAACACGGCACATTTCTGCGGATGAGGTTAAAGTCGTAAAAGCACACATTAAATCATTGCATACAATTGAAACGCATTATTGCCGATTTGCTAACAAGAAAATTTCCAGATCCGTCACATAACATTAAAAAAGTTTATCGATTAAGCTGCTGTTAAAAAATTGTTCTATAGGAACATTTTTTGCACACAGTTTAACTTCACGAAGAAAAGATCCTTGAAAAACAACGTGACATGAGCGAAATGAACTGTATAGGATGCATATACAAGAGAAGGTGGCTGCACCAGAAGAAAGAAACAGAGACAAGAGAGTGTTTTCTGTTGTTACTTAGAAAATGTTCTCAGTTACCCAAGGGCAGAAGTTAGTAATTTTTACTACAAATCGTAATTTACCCTTTATAATCCTGTTGCTCGTCTCTATACCAGAAAGCAAGTTTATTGCACCATTTGGAAACAAATTCAAGTGGGCCGAAGTGGTAATGAAATAGCCAGTGCCTTGTTAAAAAAATTGCAGGCTGTGTCCAGTGAAAAACTGGGTTCTACTGTTCTAGGTCCTACGCCATCAGTAATTTTTTTACACAAACATTCCTAAATTTTTACAACAAATTTTCAACGCCATGTCATTAGGCTATTCAGAAATACTCAATGTACACAGTTGCATCAAAAAATTATTATTAAATTAGCCAGTATTACTAACTACTTTTATTTTAAATCATGCTATAGGTATTAAAATTATTCCATTCTCTAAAATTTACGAACAGTATTTTCGGTGTATGATGTTTGATGTCTCAGAATCCGGAAAATGAGTGGAAAGTAGAAACTGTCCGAAATTACAATGGTACATGTTACCATTTCGATGTGCAAATGAAAATGCCGAATATCGTCAAAATCGACACAGCTTTTTAGAGAAAAAATCTGTTATTAATTTTTAAAAATCGTATCTGCCATAAATAAACTGAATGATAAAGCCACAGTCGGAGACAGAATCTGTCGGACGATTTGATGATCTAAGCGACAAATGAGTAAGACCTACAAGAAACTCTACATATATGGGAGGAAGAACCAACGAAGAGAAATATGAACATAAATACAAATACACGCGGCAGCAGTGCAATCACAAACGCAAACTTTAGAACAATGGTCCTGGTTTTAAAAACATTAAATTTCCAGATAGCCACGTAAGTATTATTTCAATTGCGAAATCAAAAAATCCCCCAACGGGTCCTAAACTCGTATCGGTTTATTCTGCACGCGTAACAATGAAACAGATACAAACGAAATGATACACAAATAAAAAAACAGAGATAACCGGCCCGGCAGAGTTGACGCGCAACATGGGACGAGTTGTCACGACAAGATACAGAAAAATGTTTTATTTATTAAAATAATGCGAGTAGCAGGGACAGTTTCGGTGTCGCGGGAGCGATGCGTCACGATTTCGAACGGATATAACGAAAAGCACCGTCGCGAACGCGATAAATTAATAAAAGAGACGCCGCGTTTTTTACAGCTTCGACCGTAACGGAGTGTTTTATGCAAATCGCGATGCATTCGCATTTATTTATGCAAAACCATAAATTATTTTCAGTGGGTTCCCGGGCGTCGAGATGTGGAAGAGCTGAATTTCGTCATTTTTCACGGACGAATTCGCGCCGGCGAGCGAAAAATGCGAGAAGACGCGAAGAAAATTCCTCCCGCACCGCAAACAATCCTTTGGAACGTTTTAAACGAAAACGTCGCCGAAAAACCGTAAAAATGAAATGTTCGCGTGAAGGGATAACGAACGCTACAAATTTCCTTATCACATATGTCAGCGTTATTTGGTATAACCTTGGTCGCGGTAGTGTTTTATTATGTTTGCTCCGTACCCTTTCATATTCCCCCCATGTTAAGTTAAATCGCGGTAATTTATAAAGGACAGCGAAATAAATTGTAGCCTTGCAAAAAAGGTTTATTTAGAGCCTATTTGTACGATGTGAATTGGTCGAATATATTATATGGACGAAAATTACTTGGGTCGGTAAATTTTATCTTGGACGAATTAAAGGCTAACATAATCATATGAACGCTTCAAAAGGCTTAATTAAGCACTTTAACAATAACTTTTCGGAGCAGATCTAGAAAGTTAGCAAAATAAAAATCAATTCGCAAAAATCCTAAACACAATAACATAAAAATAACGAACTTTATTGATACAAAAAAAATCGTAGATATGTATTATAATAAACAATACTTGCAAGCGACATTCACAAAAACTTTAAATGAAGGAATTCTTCTTTAATGAAATCTTGTCATTGTTTGAAAGTTGAATTCATTGCACACGACATCAAGCGTTGAAAAACATCACGAAAAGCTTCAGACTAAGTTCTTAATCCGATACATTGAACATAACGTTTACAGTATTTTACGGTCTTGGCACCAACGTGGGGTCAGAAAGCGGCCACATTTTATTACCACCCCCCCATTAAAGGCCGGCAGCTTCGTTTTATGTCGAAGAGAACTGCGATAGCTCAAAAGCCCCTAATTTAATAAACGAAATACACGAACGCTGGTAGGTGCCATTTGGGATGATATTTTCATTCGTTACACATTTCGCGATAAAACGGCGAATGCGTATTCACCGGTAATCAAACAGAGATTTCATTGATGTTATACAAATAAAAATGTACATATCGAATCCGAAAAAGTAATCTATTTTTAAACTCTCGCTGGCTTATTGTGCGCACATGTTTGCGTGTGCGTTAATCGCCATGAAATTGAAAATGTAATAGCGAGGAGCATTTAATTCAATTTCACTGACGCACAAAATCATAAAAGAATACAAAAGGAAATAATATAATGTCACATTGGGAATATTATATATATATATGTAGGCGACCATGCATTTAATCGTCATAAATGGCTCAATACGTCATAGTGAAAAATGGGCGACGCGTGAAAGGCTAATTGACTTATGATGATGATTTGTGAGTTTTTCGATTATCGCCGTCGTAAATTACGAAGTCAAAAACGTGTCGGTAATAATTTAATTAATATTTGAAGTACTGTTGATGAAACGACTGACACATTTAGTTTGGTGCCTTAAACACTCTCGTCCCAAGTTGTTTGCATGGTTATTATTAAATTTAACGTTGTTTTCGGGTCAGTTTACTACGTTCATTAACAGGCTGTACCTTACGCGTTTGAAAACCTTTTACGACGGTCGACGGTTTAATTTATTCACATCACAATTTTATTAACATAACGCATCAAATATTCCCAGTCGCTATAAAATGATTTACATTTACAGCGAAGACTTATTTGTAACATTTGTCAAGTCGCCTTATAATTGCATTGTAAATAATAAAAAAGCTATTAAAGAGGGTAATAAACTACACCAACAGTCCTGCAAAGGATCCACTCGCAACAGCATCAATAAGAGAAAGGATAACCTTAATTTATATTTAAAGATAGGTAGCGGACCTTCGTTGAATATTGAACAAATGAAGACGTGAATAAATGAAACCAACCCGAAATATATCGAAGTTAATAAAAACTTAATCTTTTACATCAAATAAAAATAACAGTAATTGAATTTTATTTATCAACACGTTCGACGCGACATAAATTTCGCGTCAGCGACGCAACCTCTTTTCGAATTAATTTCGTTCGCGGCCGCCACCTAATGAATTTCCGAGCGACGTGTATTCGTTAGTCAATAAGTGAGTATTTAAATGCGGAGTCGACGTGCGGTCTGAAAAATATCCCTCCAGTGCGAATTTAACGGGAGGAAATTAAATTCAAAATTTCAGGCGAGGGGATTTTTAAAAGCTCGTCAGGTTATTATCGGGACTGATACATTTAAATTGAAAACGTCAATTTTAAAACGGACTTTCATCCCTAAATGCGCGGCGTCGATTTTCGAGCGCCGAAAAAATGCTCAGTTTCAAATTAAGAGCGGATGGGCGGGGTTCGTTACGGCGTCGTTGTGATTCAAACGATTCGCTGCTTCAATTTTTTTCTTAATCACGTTACTAAATTCATGATTTGTCCAAATATGGTTAGGTTTAATTGTGGTGGATTTTGGGTGCGTTAGAGGGCGCGCGAAAAACAACTTTCATAAAATTCATAGAAACTATTGATGAAATTTCAGGGCGAGTTCGTGGTCCTTATAATTCGAGGTAAATTGCAACCGTGATCCGGTCATAAAATGTTACGATTCTGCCAATCAATGTCTTAGTAAATTAACATTTATGTCAGCATGAATAGTAAACGACGGCGGCCGTTTTATTTCTGTGTTATTTTATAGAGTAGTTCAACCGATAATGGCAAAGTGCTGTATCATTAATTAATTTTAAATTAACATTTGAATAATTCACATTGCCTGACGTCGTTCGTCAAGCATATGCTATGTGAATGTATATGCTCTTTAGCAAACCGTGTTAAATATATTAAATTCTCACTTGCATGGAAAACAATCGTATGTAAAAATTTGATTGACCGATATGACAATTAACAGTAACACAATTGCATGTCGTTTAGTCTATAGGAATATTGATTATTTATGGATTAAATTACTTTTTTAAATATTTTACTATAAATTATGTAGAATGTACTGGACAACGTTATATAAATATCGTCAAAATTTTCTATTTCAAAATAAATCGTTTATTATGTCAACATTCCATTCGTAGTATTCCAGTAGTTATTTTCAACCACATGTCAGGACGTGTTTTATAACACTTTGTCGCAGATGCTTAGTTTAGTTGTTACATTAAATATGGACTAATCAAATCTAGTAAACTATTTTAAATAACTGGTTTAAATAATAACCAAAATATAAGTTTTATAAGTATTTTATCACTTTGGTTAAATCTTCACTTTTATCTGTTTTTGTTCCACACTTTCTTGTTTCTGGTTGGATTTTATGAACCTTTTCCAATTCAATGCAACACGCGGTAGGTGTTGGGTTGACTTGGATTGGATTGGGTTGGGCACAGTTGGAATTCACCAATCGGTTCTGCAATGTACTGTCCAGATTTGCGGCAGACGATTAAATCTTAAGAATTTCATTCAAGTTGGGTTGGGTTCAGTTGGCTCCAATTGGGATCAGAGGGGGTATATATTTTATATAGTTTGCTAAGTTTGTTATAAATAGTACTCGATTAGAAGACGAAAACTTGAGACATTAAAATTCAAGGAAAAAAATGGTTGACACGAAAACTTGAAAAGGTCTGAGACTAGGACCAAAACAACATCTTAAATTCTGGTTTAATGAGTGAAATTTGGGACACAATGTCACAAATGAAAAACCAAATATATCTGTAAAAAATTGCTGAGAAGTAAAAAATGGAAATATTAAGTAAATATTCAAGGAATTTGAATCTGTAATTAAGTAATGTGATATATACTATGGTAGTTCATTTGTTGGAGCTAGGTGTGTCCATCATGGCATGCTTTGGGTGACTCTTCATGGATTTGAGTTGCATTTTAGATTTTTCCTCTAATGCAAAACTGTAAAAATCAATCAACATCTCTTTTAAAACTCCATTCGTTTCCGTCCTTTCGCCTTCTGTGTCCTCTTGCTTCATTTCTCTTTTCCTTGGTTCTTTCTTCCTCCCGTTGTTGCATTTCACTTCTTTTCCTGCAATGCTCCTTCTTCCGTTTTATTTTATCTAATATTTCTAGTCTTCTCCTATAATTCTCCTGCAATCTTTTCCCTTCTTCTTTTCGTCTTCTCTCAGTTTTATTGCTTTCCATTTTCCGTTCGTCCCACCCTTGTCCACAGAAAGTACACCACCTGTACTATACTCTTCCAACCAGTACTTATATGGGTTTCTCTTCGCTTCCGCACCTGAACCTTATTCCACCGATCGCCCTCTCTATAAGCATCTTGGGATGTTTCCATCTATTTTGCGTTGTACCTCGCATTCCTGATTTTGCTTTCTCTTATCTGTGCTTCTACCAGTTTCAACTTCTCCACAATCTCCCTCACCAATTGCTCCCCGTCTCTTACTCTGCCTCTACTACTAATAATCCTGCCTTTTTGAATATTTGTACCCTGCATTATTTCCATTTGGATAATCATCTTCTCCCCCAATACGTTCTTAAGCAGGATCTGTTCTACCCCCTTGCTGCCATATCATTCCTCACTGCCATTTTCCCAACATCTTCTTCCAATCTTTTGTTCCTTGTTTCCTGCCTAACTATGTAGTCTGGCGTTGAACTCTGTTCAATATCCCTTTTATTTGTGCTAGGTGTAACCTTTCCAACTTTTTCCTTTCTTTCCAAATTCCTTTTTCTTGTTCTCTCTGAGGAACTTCCATATCTGCTTCTACCCATTTAGTCATCTTCGGATCTGTTCGTTCTCAAGTATACAAAACTGTATAACTAGTATTTTATAAACAAATATAATTCATAACCGTTAATTAATACATTTGCCATTTACAACCTCTTCCTATGATCAAATGCCTAAACATTTTAAAATAATTAATTAAAAACAATTAATTTATGTTTGACGCAACAATATACGATACGTTCTAAATGGAGCAATCGTGCTCTAATAACAGCTACCCTTCTAAAAATACAGTTTGATTGTTTTTTAATCGATAGGTTATTACATTTGATTATTCATTTTGATCGAGATAGCAAAAAACATTCACGAGGAAGATTACCAAACGCGATACCACCCATCGATTCTAGCTTAGGGAACTTTTTCCTCGCGGTAAAACTTTTGCGGCTAATGTTGCCCGGAATTCGTCAATCGGAAGTAGGCATTCACTTGAGGCCTCGTTCTTTCGTTTCGTCGATGACTGAAGCAGCATAGCATGCAAACCCCTAAAATTTCGTTTGCAAGCTGACAATAAAGCCATCAAACGGATCGAGACGTAATTGTCGTTTTATCGAAAATGAAAGTGCCCCCGTTATTAATTGTCTAGAAAGTTTGTATTTGAACCGTTACGACTATAATAAAACCACTATTAGATTTTCATTGGCATCGAAAGTTGCCTTTAAGCTTCGATTTGGCATAAAATGAACGAGAATTGTGATATGTTCATATGTGCAGTTAAACGATTCTTATCATAAAAACGGCAATTAAATTTTGATGTAAATGGGTGAATCAGAAGTGGATATTGAATTCCTCGAGTTTCGATTCGTCGACAATAAATTAGTTAATTTATGCAATCAAATTTGAATCACAGGCATCCACAAAGTATATTTTAGTCAATTAAATTAAGTTTTGATTGATTGATCGCTGGGCACTTGGTGAAACATTTAAGATTTTAATTTTAAGATTATAGTTAAAAATATTTTTTAATTAAAATTTTTTTTTAACTATAATTAAATTAAATTGGATCATATTTGCACCCACGTAATTTTTTTGCAATGTAGTTCTGTATGAAATTTCTTGTAAATGGTTATTTGCAATCACTCAGATTATGTTTACAGATTAACAAAACTATTTGCTTGCCATCAGATAATGTCGGATAATGACAATTGCTCTCCATTGTAACTGTAGTCACGTTGAAAGTTGTGGCTTTGTTTGAAATACGGATAAAGCAATCTACTATGTTACGCTTTCGAATACTTCTGTTTTACGCCGAGAATTAGTTTTCGATATATCGTTTACGTGCATGCAAATTTTATAATGGAATTTATACCAACACCTGAGTACTTTTAAGTCGTTGGTCTTGCTGGTCAAAGCGATACAGATACAGCTCAAAAATGTACAGGCTGGACCAGTTTCGATGTTCACATAGGAGAAACTTGGCCCATGGTAGTGATACACGAAAACGACCAACTTTTCGAAGGCAGGTATGGCATGGTAGGAACAGACTTTTAGGTTTTTCAACTGTTTGTTAGTTACAGTCACAAATCGAAAATTATGCGACAAATAATATTTATAAATGGCTTCAAGATTTTTTTATGGATACTTTTATATAAAATTCAGTGGCGTTGTCAATTTTCTTTTAGCTGTCTCTGTTTTTAAGATTTTACATAAACTTAGCGCTTTTTAATGGAAGCAATGGTAGGTATTGATTTCATTAAAATGATTTTTTTTTCTCTATGCATGTGTATACTTATTTAAAAAAATATGTGAGTTATTGAAGATTTTCTAAATTTTGTTGTGGTTTAAAAAAAGAGGTTCGGTTTTTGAAGGAACCAACGGCCGGCTCACACGCCCTCTATGATCCTAATCAGTCCGGAGTTAATCGTTGACTTCTTTTTTCGATGTTAACTTTACAGTGGACGAAGTCTCAAGGTTGACTTGCGTCGTGAAACGACTTTTTACTTGTCGTTCGCCCGATGATGACTGTCTCGATATTAACTCTTAGTAAAAGTCCTATTTTTTATCACGCTGCCGAATCGGGAGAAGTTTTGCTGCCCATTCAAAGGTTTGTTCATTTTTTCGATGCCTCCCATTGGCGATGCTAAACTCATTTCCAACTACACACGTTGTTCTTGCTGACTAATTTAAACACCAAATCAGTGGCCCTGCTTTTTAGTAGTTTATCGGTTTAAATAAATATAGCATTTCCTGCCTGGATTAGCTGCGACGAATTCCAAAACATTTATTGCTTTTTGTGCTGCTGCAAATTTCAGGTAACTTTTTTGCGTTTATCAAACGATTTGAATATCTTGTGTAATATAATTTTTTATTTGTTTTACATTTTGACTTAATATAAATAAATCTGATTTTCTTCGTACATTTGCCAGATAACATAAATAATACGGTGATTACCAATGCATGACACCCTCCTTTTTCGAATCACAACAAAATCCAGAAAATCTTCAATAAATCACTTATTTTTCAAAATAAGCATACTAAAGTATGCACACATCGAGAAGAAGATAACATTTTTAATGAACTCAAATGAATTAATTTCATTAAAAAAAAGTAAGTTAATGCAAAGTCTCAAAATCTGGGATAGCTTAAAAAAATTTACTATATATTTACTATATATATATTACCGTAAATATATTTTTTTAAATTACTATATTGACGGTATCCATACATTCAAATGCTGGGTAATATCATTAATTAAATAGGTTGATGAGCAAATCGCTTAGGTAAGGGGCGAAAGGAGGATCATCCAATACAATGTGTGAATTATATATACAATTAATTATTTTTGTTATTACTTTTGTTATTACTTATGTCTGGATTGTCTTTACTTTATTACTATATCATTTTATCTCCACAGGTTAAATTTGTTGCCAGTACAGGTCTGATCCGTTTTACAATTTTTATTGTATCTACCTTCGACACATAGCAGCTTTGCACAGCAAGATATGATACGATTCCGCGTGGCGCTCATAAACATCAACCGAACCACCCCATTTCAATTCTATCGGAACAACGTTTTGTTTATAAGCTAATACATTCACCCATTCTGTGCATTCGTAACTACCACCAATGTATTATGTTACCTAATCCCCAATTGATAGAATGATACTGCGTCATTGTTTAATGTGGCATGGCCACATTTTGCAATACTTCGTAAAATTGAAAATGTATTAATTACGTGTTAACTAAGTGTCCTTTTTCGTGATTGTTTTTATTGCCAATGCCATTTTTTTTCACGACTATTTAATCCGATTTTGAGCCGCACACTAGAAAATTGTTGAGCACATATTATTAGATCCTGCATTTTCTTGGGTATAATTTATTTCATTTCAATGTAATGGCCTTCGTTTTAATAACTTTATAACATTTATTATATTGAACAAAAAATAAGCCAGTCGCAATTTATGGTTTTAATTTGCATTCGCGTATTAAAATGCACCTTAATAATTTCCCGTGATATGCGCAAACCACGAATATTAATATTCTATGACCTATAATTACCCTCTCGTATTATAACAATATTTTATGCCGTTAGCATAACATGGAAATTTAATTAGGTGCATGGTGAAAATTATTTTAAGCAGATTCGTTGCAGCAGTTTGAAGAAAAAAACAAATCCGTGAAAATAGTAAGCCCGGAAGGAAATAAGGAATTATAAATACACCGACCGTGTATTTTAATCTTGAGAGAAGCTGGCCGACGTGTAAATGGTATTGATAACAAAGGCAATCAAAGCGAATGGAAATGTTTTTTTTTGCTTTTGTACATGCGGCGATAATTTTAAACAACAAACACTATCAAAGTTAGTGGTTACTGGGTATTGATTATTGAGATGTCATTTAATCTAGAGATAAAATTAATTAATTATTCATAAAATCTTATTTTAAATTCAAAATATATTCAGTGGTTTTACTTCATTTTTATTTAATTTGTTTAGAATTGTTCGCGAAATATATTTGAACAGGACATCATTATTTACATAAATTTGTGTTTACCATATAACAAGAGATGACAGGGTTTGGCAACGAACATTTTAATCCCATTACCGGAAATTTCACTTAGACAAAACTAACGCAACATTGAAACTACTTCATCGCACTCCAATACAAACGTTCGCGCTGAATATGTATGAAGAACGATTGCATAAATTTATCGCGACGAATTTTCCGCCAACCTTCGTTCCTTTGTCGCCAAATAATTCAAATGCAACCGTACACGAAGAGCTCCTGAATAATGGTACAATATAAACATTTCACCGAAACACATATCGTAAACATGTCGTTGCCAATGGGCGGAATAACAATAAATATTCAATCTTGCAGTACCGCAGGTGGCGGCATTTAGCGGAACAAATCAAATCGCGTTCGTGCACGAAATTATTCGGATGTAATTTATGGCGCTGAAAATCTCGCTCATGAATTGCCCGTAAAAATCCTCGGCAGCTTCCGACAAACGTTCCAGCAATTAATAAAGTTAAAAAGTGCGAACGACGCGCGACCGGCGTATCGTGGCCGCGCGATATGGAAAATTAACGGAATGACAAAGCGCTGTCGAAACGCTGGGAGCGTAATTTTGAAACAAGTTAAGTACCAATAAAATTCCCACTGAGCGGAATTTTGACACGGGGAAACCTATTGATCCAATCGCGTGACAAAGGCACCTTTCTAATTTGCGTTTATTTAACTGTAACAATTATATGTTAACCCTGTTGTGGGTCAAGCAATCAATTAAGTTTCGTTTAGTAATATTTGCTGCATGCATTCGACTTTCAACCAAAATCGCGTATAACTTAAATTTAAATAATTTTATGTGGAAACCGCTATAGCCATCTCGCATCGAGCGATTTGTAGTGAATCGTATTCTTTCGACCACCATTGGAAAATATTGTCAATTGATAAATAGTAACAAATATTTTACATTAAAAACAGGACACAGGGCACCGAAAATTATTTAATTTGTTTGTCTTGAAGCAACTATTGCAATTTCGTAGCTATCGTACACTATGCGACTTTTATATTATTGTTATTTTTCACGTTGTCAAAAATGCTTGTCAAGTTGGGTTGGGTTCAATGTGTGTCTCACACATTCACAGTCAATATTTTAAACTTAACTTTTGTAATTTATTCCAAACCACTTTCGCTGTTTCGTTAACGACATTATTTCATACTTTAATCAACATCAGTACCTAAACAACTTGAATGATTACGTACGTGGCGTTCTAGCGATTACGTCGCCCATAGACACGTACATTAAATTCGATAAAACGTCAGCGAGAACAGTTAATATTTTATGGCGCTCCTACAAATTAATTAATTACAAGCATCAATCGCTGCGACGTGGGGTCGTCGTATTAGAAAATACGAAATTATTGTATAAACCTTTGAGAAATACTAATAACCCGTTTTACATCTCTAACAGATGGTGAGTCTACTGATGAATAAATAAATGAATGATAAATTGCATACGAAGTATATTATGTGACGCTGCAAACTGTGCGTATTTATATTTCTTCTATTTAATCAACGACGTGTCAGAGTTATAGTGCTCATTACCTTATAAACGTTTTCTTCGTCATTGTCCGCGATGATTGGTCTGGACAGATTGAGTCAAATACTCTCAGTATTATGTGAAAGTACATGACGCGTTATATGTATATGACATGGCTACGTAGGTATCTCATGTCAGAATTTGCTGGAATGGAACACTAGGGCACTTGACACGATTCTAAGTGAAAACAGTTGCTACGCAATCCCAGACTCTAGTCAATCGATAGATGCATGAACGAACGCGTGATTTAAAGTATACTGCACACAAACATTGGAAGTAAATGAAAGGATGTCGTCGAATAGTGTAATATTACAATAATAAACACATTTATATCGATTGTGTGAAGTTGTTGGTTATACGCGTAATTGCTGACTTCGTACAGCCTAGCACAAGTAAGTAATCTGTCCGTTCGTTGCTCGGACACCGATACTCTTTTACTAGCTCTTTCTCAGTCGGAAACACTTTGTTCTGTATTCATTCATGTCATTAAATAGTTCTTACTATTGCTGATATTGCATTATATAATTAAGGTGGCCTAGTTACGTCGCAGAAACACTTGCACAATCGAACTAGCTAATGTGCGCAATATTATACGTAATGGTAAATCAACTTATATCCTGGGTGTCCAAAAATGAAATTCCCATTTTCCCATTTTGCTAAATACACATTGCAACATATTGCAGGTGTTTTATCATTGCATTTAATTCTAATGCACTCCATCAGCTCCTCTAAGTTGTTAATTATTTCTTTGTAGACGTCATTTTTAAGATATCTGAAGATGGAGTAATCTAAAGTAGTAAGATCATGTGAATTTGCTGCCCAAATCCCTCTGTTAACTGCTCGATTAGGAAAAAACTGCTCCAGAAATTCTAACGTTTCCCTTGCTGTATGCGCAGTGGCCCCACCCTGCTGGAAATAACCTCCATTCAATTCATCTGGTTGTAGTTGATCCAAGAATGGCACTAACAGCTGTTCTCGATAACGTTGACCGTTTATTATGTTGTGGAAAAATATTGGTCCTATGATCCTACGTCGTGACACAGTTAACCATATTCCAACTGCAAACAGGATGTAAAGGAGCTTTAATGTGGTTATGTGGATTCTCAACTGGCCACATTCTGTAGCTCTGTTTATTTACAAATCCACTTAAATGGAACCATGTCTCATCGCTAAAAAAACATAAATCAACAACATCCTTGTTTAAGTTTAAGTGCAATAGTGTATTCGACTAGCATGGTCCCTTGGTCGAATTTTATGTACAACAGACACTTTATAAGGATGCATGTGCAGTTTTTTCTTCAAAATTAAGTTCACAGTACTTTTAAGGCCATGCGACGACTGAAAAATTAATTATCCAATTGCAGTTTAAGCAAATAATTTCTTATATTGCAAATCAATTTTCTTCGTGATTATTCACTGCGGGGACATGTTTGTTTTTTAAGCTTCATACCCTGTTAGAGTAGTCCTTCCCGGAAACTGTACTGGAAATAAATAGTGGTCTACGATATCAGAATTACCGCCATTTGAATATTTAATCACTTGGATTATTTGTTCAATTTTATGATTCATTGTGCAATACACTTCGTCGACATATCGAAACATGCTATACCAATACTCATGTTAATGGGACGCCATAGTTCTAATAACTACCCCTCCATGAACACCGACATAAAACTACAATTATAGTTCCCATCCTACATATTTATTTTTATAACAAGATTGAAAAATTATACGTCGCATTTTCGTACTACGACATCGCGACGTCAATTACCGGCTCTTTCGGCACATGCAAAATAAATCGTCAGGTGGCGCTCGCACGCGAAAATTATTCGAGGACCGGCCGATTATTTTCGCCGCAACCGGCGCACATCGGACCGTGACTAACTCGATGCATCCGAGTTGCTGCAAAATTACGTGCAATTAGCGAAAACCGATACCGCCCGGGAATGCAAAAACCACCTTGCATTTGCGTACCTGATTTCCGAAGTCCGAATTCCGTTCTTGTCAGTTCGATAACTCGATGGAATTTCAATAAAGAGAATTTCGTTCGATTTGGCGAGCACTTATCCGGACGGCGTTCCGCGTTATTAGCGCAATTTCGAACGGTGCACGGTTCGGCGGAACTATGTTATTCATAATCTCATCTTTTTCCGCGCCGGGATTCGATTCACGTCGTTTATTAGTTCGGGGGGGACTTGTACTACTTGCGTCGGCATTCCTAATTGATGTTTACCGTTTAGATTTGAGTTGATTGAACAACTAAAATGAGTGAGATGGTGAGATATGTGTATGGGGCGCGTTGGTGTTAATGATTGTATGTGCCATATTACGATTTGCTTGGATGACTGGATTTTATTACTTTAACTGGCGCTCGTTGTCGCTATCACATTGACGCCATTAAAGTATTATTCGTGAATTTACCTATCCATTCTGTGTGACGAACGTGATGGAAAATCAATTATAAAAATAGTAGACGAAATCAATCCAATCCAACCCAACACAATGTTGTAAATTGTAAAATTAATTAATAAAATGCCATTCTTTTCTATTTCGTGAATAAAGTAAATGCACCATAATATTTCAAAACAATATATATGGTCTATTCATCGTTTTCTAATTATGGCAATTTCCATGTCAAATGTGTTAATATACGAAAAATGTTAATCAATTACAAACAAAATATTTACTCGATATTTTCACAATTTATTTCTCAAATTTAAGTATTTTCTAAATGCTTTATGGCAATTTTGCAAAATGAATGTATATTCATGGTATAATTAATCCAAATACAACAAGCTGTATGTTGTTGTTAAATCTTGCTTTTTAGTCAATGAAGCTCTCCATTACTCTATTTGCAAAAAAATCATAATACGTATAATAAAGATTACATATATATAAAGAAAACTACAAAAATAGAATTCGGGTTTAACGATCTGGAGCAAGCAATCGCCTTCAATTTGCTCAAGCTGACGTTTAGCTTCCTACATAGAAGTTTTTTCGTAGCCTGTAAGTTAACAAGAACGCGACACAATTCAAAAGTAATTACGTTAAATACCAGAAGGATATTCAATGATATAAACATAAGTTTGCAGTCGGACATGCATCTGAACAAAAAAAGAAACCACAACATCGATTACATCGAGTGTGAGATATTGGCCAGAACTAATCCCTATTACCAGAAGAAGTAATTGGAAATAAAAAAGAACACCAATAACTTCAATCTGGAAGAAGGATATTTATTGAGTAACGCTTAGATACTAGCAGTAAATGAAACTAAGCGACATGAGAATAATCCTACCACAAGGATCATAGTGCAATCAACTGTAATGGTCACCGTACAATCGACAACAATGGACACGGGTCGACGATGCGAAACAAAGAGGTATTTAACGAAAACCATAAGAAAACAACTTGTGAAGAAATCGATCATATTTTGGTTTTTCAAGCTTAACTTTTTTAACACTTGTCCGACCTGGCTGAAGTTTTCAGGGCACTTAGTCA
The DNA here is from genome assembly GCA_959613385.1 of Geotrupes spiniger. Classification (NCBI taxonomy): domain Eukaryota; kingdom Metazoa; phylum Arthropoda; class Insecta; order Coleoptera; family Geotrupidae; genus Geotrupes; species Geotrupes spiniger. Next base: position 9,397,748 of record OY390735.1, on the reverse strand, counting down.
GAAGTCAGATAAGTCAATGTAGGCGATATGGTGTAGTTTGCAGATTGCAACAAGTTTTCGAAAATCACCCTCTTCATTTTTTTCTATTTTATTCTATTTTATGGGATGTTTCTGCCTGGGTTTCACAATCACAGACTAACACGTCTTGTCAACAACAGATACCTATCTCTGCTATATATCAAAATATCAGCCCCATCGGTCAAGTGAGAAAAAAGTTATGATTGAAAAATCAAAATATGGTAGACTTTTGGCCACATCATGTCATAAAATTTCTGACAAACGAATGAAATAAAACGGAAATAAAAATCGCGTGGCTGCTCTGTTTACGGTGAATTTGTTCCTTCTTACATGACAATAAAAATTTGCTCAAAGCAATTTAAATGGGACGGGAATCCATAGAAGACGATCCTCGATATGGTCGACCGTATTCAGCAATTACGGAAGAAATCGTTCGAAAAGTAGAAAAATTTATACTTGAAGATCAACGAATTACAATTCGATGTGATAGCTGAAAGTTTGCAAATTATCAGGGAACATGTTTCGGCCTATCATCTACGATAATTTGGGCATGTCAAAGGTGAGTGTCAGATGGGTACCGAGAATGTTGATACCATTCGATAAACAACTTCGTGTTGAAACATCTCAACAATTTTTGGAGCTTTGTGAAGGACAAGATTGTAACTGGCGATGAAACGTGGGTTCATCACTATAATCCTGAGAGCAAACTGGAGTCGATGCAATGGAAACACAAGGGCTCGCCACCGCCAAAGAAATTTACGGTCCAACATTCGACTGGCAAGATTAGTTTCACGTTTCTAAGTTCATGTGTAGGCATTCGATAATGAGTATTATCGGAGTCTGATACGAGCAATACCTGGACGAGTGAAAATCGCACGAGGCAATGGATAGAACATTGAGTCAGTGCTCATGTGTAAGAACTGGGCACGCGAGCAACGAGGTTTATTATTATAACTATAACACATTGCACATTTTTTTCAGCTAATACTAATTTCTAAGAACTGTCTGGTACATGTGAACACCAGCTGTAATGCACCATGTGGAACTGGGTTCTGTTGCGGTGGTACGCAGTGGTATAAATAAGTTCGTACGTAAGCGGCGACAATTTTTTATATCAAATATCATATTAATGTACGTTAATTACCTGACAGTCTGATACTATGTAATGATTTTGTGTCATAAAATGAACAACACGCTATATTGGCTGTAGTTAAAAATAAATTGTCAATCGAAAAATTACAACAATTGCATGCAGGAGTCTAACTGCGTTCATTATTAAATGATGCTCAACTGCATTGCTAGGATAACATGTGTAATGATACAAAAGGAATTATGGAAAATACAAATCTAATTCTAAGAAATAAGAACTGAGAAAGACGTACCTGTCCAACATTGTCGAATCCGTGCTTAGCTGCAAGCGCGTCGGCGGAATCCTTTCCTTCGGGAATATATACCGCGAACTCGTTCGAATAAAGCGGTTTCGGTCGGGTGCCGCCCGCTGCCCCGAATATACTACACACGCACACGAATAGACTACACAATTTCACTAAAACCATATCTAAAATACTGGCTACTTATCGATCGGATTACGAAATACACGAGGATCTGATTTGAACTAGGAACGTGCCGGCTGCCTCGCTCATAGGTCGTCGGTTGTACTGCCTGCAACAGAAAAAAGAACGCTTAAAACACATACGCGAACGTGGGGCTTGTGTACGTGTAGTTTCGCGACGTCGTTATTGTGCAATGTTATTGCGGCCCTCGCATCTAACGCAGCCATTCCTCCGATACATTTAATAAGAGTTCGGATATATATTTCTGCGAAACCGCCACCGCGAGGCCATTATAGGAAATAAGTAGTTTCGGTGTCGCTTTATTGGTGGTTTATGCTTATGGAAATCTGTATGGTAAATCCAATTTCTCATCCCCCAACTGCTTGATCGCGAAATATCGCGTAATTTTATTGCCGAATAATTCAACTTTGCAAGCCTCGGTGGCGTCGTGAATTTTACAATTTAGGTGTAGTGCTTTTAGTAAATATTTTTAAAATAATATTTTGGGCATCTGACTAGTGTAAGAGATCGATGAAATAAAGATAAAAAACGATTTTGGCGACAAGCCCTTCTTTTGCAAGTATTTTATAACTGCACGAACCTCTGATTATTCCAGAATTTCTCTAAACTTGTCTACTTAAATTCTGAATTATTTGAACAGGTAACAAGTGACAAAACTACAATTGAACCAACGTAACAACAAATGATTAATACTTTAATGTGTTAAATTGATTCAACGCCAGTCAACGCCTATTATGTCAGGGACGGTAAATAATGATCTCCCCTCGTATTAGCAATAATTACAATAATTTAATGAGCAATCATATATTTAACACTCACCAAAAAAAAAAAATAATGAAATTCTTATATCACAATGAAAAAATATCAAGATAAATCTCCAGCACGCCCTTAACATTTAAAATATTTTAATTTAAGCCGTTAATGCAGGACGCTTACAAAACACGCCGTATTGCAGCAAGTAAAACGAATTAAATTGCGAATAATGTCCAAATCCTGATTAAAATGCTCATAAAGAAGCAGCTACGAAAACTTAATTCAATTGAAATATAAGTTCTCTTTCGCAAAGCAGAAGCAAACATAACACATTCAAGACACGAGTTCAACTCCAGAACAATTTAGAACTTGGCAACACAAATTTACAATTAGCATCATCTAGGAATGCTCAAGTGTGCAGGATAAGAATCCTAGAGTAACTTTGAGATTTATACGGAACGAATTCTTACGGCGTATGTCGTCTGAAAGTAACGGCAGTTTAACGTCTGAAATGTATTCCTCGCGCGTTAAAGGAAATTCAGCCAATTCCTCGCTTAAACATATTGTTGCGAGCCCCTTCAGTTTGGTGCCCGATATATATTATTGTTCTAAAGCTGAGTTGCTAAAGTATTCGTAAAAATAAATAGTTTTTTGTTACATTTTCTATCGACGGTGTTTTCATTTCGCGTCTTTATCCGGTTAACACCTTTCCAATCCTCCATGCCTTGTCTTTCTGATATAGCCTATCGTCCAATTTCAATAAAATACTTTTAATCGATTCAATTATACAACACAGTATTACAAATCAGATTATTCACGAAGCGATAACGTAATCCACAAAACCCACCAACTTCTCAGCTCGAAAATCGACTAAAAATAATCTATGCCATCGTTCAGTTATTTGCATGAAAAGAGCTCGTAAGAATCCCTCTAAAAATATATATGTTGCATTTCGTGTAAATTACGTCCGGTTGGTAATTTCAATTTTCGGTTTTTACACGCCATCAAAGCAACTATGTAATTTTCATAACGACGCGGCGACGGTTGCTTTTGAACGCGATCCGGAGCCTAGTAAAAAGGTCACATGATTTAATGCGCCTCCGGTCTCATTTATATATCATAAAAAATTTAATAGGTTATGGTCGCCTTTATTAAAGCGTGCTAGGAAATTCCGAGCTCGCAGACTCTTTACGACAAAAGAAATTCGCTACGAAAAACACTATTAGTTCGGGTACACTGTGAACACGGCAATTTTAATATTTCACTTTGTGAGCTCTTTGCACTTCCAGCGCGGCCAGAAGAATTGGAAGCTTGTTTGAGTTATATTCGTATCTCGATGTTTCGCGCCAAGGCAAATAGCGGAAGCTGGAGACGTTGAATAACTAATAATGAATGCAGAGCAATCAATGATATCCGCAACTTCTCTTCATTTTTCGTTGCTTTTTTGCACGTCCTACTTCTTCAGCACACTCATTCTGTCCACATTACAGGATATCGACAGTTGGTGAGTAGTTTCTTGACTATGTATATGATTTAGAGTCTATTAATATTTTTATTAATAATATAATAGAAAAATGCGGGTAGTGCAACAGATAATTTCATGATTTTAATGTAAACATGTGACATGTATTGTAAACTATGCACATGCAATTTCGCAATTACTTGGGCCTAAACAATTGATATTGATTTAGTTAGAAAACCACATATTGAGCTACAGCAACGTGTTAGTTTATAGTTATTAGTGAAGACATATGCTATACAAAAAAATAATGGAGAAAAATTATGGAGGATACCTAAAACAGGTCCTATATTAGCTAATGATTCGATTGATGATATTCAATTATACTTGTACGAATGTACATGTAATGTTTTTATAAAATTCTACCCTGAATTTTATTAAAATGTACATTTTTTATAAATAAATCACTTAATTTAAACTTATTCTATATAATTATGCGCCATAACAATCATAAAATTCTTAAGACGTTTTAAAATTTTCTTCCCATAAGTATTTTTTTATATATTCTTTAGTGTAATCATAATTTTGTAGAGCGATGAACAATTTGATATACACCCAGAAAGAAAATCATAAGACTCGTGTATAAAAATTTTATTCGAAGTTATATATAGCAATTTTGACACGACATCCAGTAAAGAATTATAAAATTATAGTAAACGGTCGATGATGTGACGATTTCGTACGAATGAGTATAAAAAAATCATTACCAACCCAACTCAGCCCAATCCAACCCAACCAAACCCTGAACTTTGAATTTCGTTTAGCTATTGTCGATTTTGCCGCAACTGCAGTACGTTGTCCTTCACTCTTTGCTGGCGGGGGAGAAGAAAACCACGTATGAAGTCACTTTAAGAAAAGGATTTGATCAAATTAATCATAAACACGTGAAAAGGAATACAAAAAAACGATTTGAAAAAACTTGCTTCGTGATGTCAAAAATTACTAACGCAAAAAAGGTAGACATTTATTTATCTTTCATAGTCAATGGAAAGTGAAAATAAATCCAACAATAATTACTTACTAAAAAATGGACTACACGTTTTACAAAATTATTAGCAACGAAAATTATCTGGAAATCATAAGTTGTCGTTTAGTGTATAAAGCAACTAAGTCTTGGGAAATTAGATTAAGAAATATGAAAGATGAAAGAGGAAATATAAAGATAAAGATATGTTAGAAACGAAATTTCGAATATACTGAATTAAAGTCTATGATGAATTAAAAATAAAAAAAAACAGGGAGGGTGATATTTCACCAACGATAAAAGAAGATATTACAGTAGTACTACAAAACAAGATGAAATTACCGAAGAAATGTTGAAGTTACAAGGCTGGAGTTGACAAACTCTTAAATACTTAGGAACTGTATACCTGAATAATGCCATAGTTATACTAGGAACTGGATACATGAATACTAATACCATAGTTCAAAGTGTCATGTCTACAAGTACACCAGGAAAACTATTGACGAGCACAATTAGAGAGAATTAGAAGGAAATTGGAAGTAACACTGAAAGTATCTCAACATGTCAACATGATTTTAGCAGACGTAGAAGTAGCGAACATCTGCTGTTTATTATAAAATAGTTAAGCTTAAAATCCATTTTAAATTTAATGAAACTTAAAAAAACTTTTGAATTAGTACAGAATAAGATATCTGGGAAACAGAGGTAAGGAATTAACGAAGAGAATAGACTAAGATAGGCAAGATGAAGACGTAAATGGCACAAAGACCACAAAAGTGTAATTGAAATTTCTAAAAATAAAGGTAGGATTTACAAGCAGTTGAAGTAGAAAAGAAATCGGTTATGGACCAACTGAGCATGAATCTGATAAAAATGTTGATCAAGACAGGGTTGGGTTGGAATGGTTTAAGTTGGGTTGGGATGGGTTCGGTTTTGTTGGGTTGGCTTCGATTGGGTCAGCCGATAGCAGTACTGATAGAGAAGGGACGACAGGATAGGGTAGTCCACCTTCACAGAACATAATAACTACACAAACGGTCACCTAGTCACTAAACTAAATTAAAATATTAATTATATCAACATAAATAAATAAATTCCTTAAATTTGTATCGTGGTGAAGGATCATCTCCTTGTAATTACGATAGTAATTTTTTGGGGCCTTCCAATTTTTATTACATGCGATATTTTTGACTTGGCCATTTGGGTGCTGTGGATGATCCATTTAGGAAGAAGTTTTTCAGGACTTGAACTACACTTAACAGTAACCTAGGAAGCCATGTAACATCTAAAGGGAGACCTTATTTCTTCTTGGTAAATTAAATCCATTTCTAAGAGGTAATTTTTTTCTGTCTTTTACGTCCGTTTCAACTTTATCTTTCACTGTTTGTGAGTATGGTTGCGACTTTTATTACGTGGTAGTATAATACATATTAATAATGAAATAAAACAACTACGTTTACACCACAAATAATTTAATGAATATGTATTACTAATGAATATATATCGATACAAAACACGTTTCGACTTTTGAGGGTCATTGTCAAGTGAGAACAAACTAACAAAAAAAATACATTTATATATGAAGGCATCATCTTATTTTCCTACGCAATATTAGTAGGAATTTGTTGCAAAAATAAATTTAATTATCTTAAATTCACTAAAACGCATTTTAAACCAAATTAACCTATCGTTTAATAAACACGAACGACATCTCAATTTTCAAATGTTATGAACAAACGTAATTTGCAAGGAATGTTATCCCAAAAAAATATTCTCAACCTGTTCACGGCGAACCTTCGTTATCCCCTTTCACTGTGGTTGTCGGGTTCTTTTTCAGGCCCTTCACACGTTATATGCGTTCGAGCCATCCCACGCTTCCACTCAAAACACACGTAACGGAGTCTTCGTCGATTATATTTTAATGACGAGCGAATTGTAGCGTAAGATCACGATCCTTGATCTTCTTCTCAAATTAAGCACTAATATAATCATTAAAGATCAGTAGTTAAATATAAAATTGAAAATAAATTCAAATTTATTTTAAAATATACACTTATTCCTGTAACATTTTTGTATATTTGGTAATTTTTATATTTTATTTATCACAGCTCAATTTTAATTTAAAAGAATTAATTAAAACCATTTAATAAAAAAATGTGATTGTGAAACATTGGCTCGATTCCACAAGAAGGCGCAAAGTACGGGAAGTACACCATTTTAAATATAGTTAGTTGCAAGCGAATACATCGGGTTGGGCGATATCGATACAGTTTCAAGCATAGCAATCAAATTCCGTATTTTTTAACACATGATCTGTTATCACAAACTGACCTCTCTCATTTAGTTCACGACATTCAATATACTTTCACAACCAGATATCGTCAAATAATTCACCGCGAACATTTCAATTTAGACAGTTATTAATATTGTTGAAATTAATACGTCAGCAGAGCTGAAATGAATCCTTGCAAGCAACAATCGATTAATTACTGTTACTGTGACAACTCACAATAGGAATTATCTAATATAAAATTAACGCATTAATTGGATCCCGTTGAAATTTAATAGCCCTCCACACAAAACAATACAATTCGCACGAACGAAACAGAAAATCGTAATTAAATTGAATGTAATTTATAGCACTGTGCTGTTGGACAAACTCCTCTCGCGTGCTCAACGCCAATGTATCATTTTACATTTCTTTCGAGAAACATACTAAAATGTTATACAATTCGAGAAAAAGGTGCACGCGTTAAGTCGTTTTTAATTTCGAAACACGCTGCAAGAATTTTAAATGGGTTTTGTGGAAATTATTCGAATATTCAAGGAGATGGGTTCAGACAGAGGTGTGGATGAAACCACATTAAGGATTAATTATGAATAAATTGATTGTGTTAACGAAAACATTTTTTGCGTAGGGTAGGAGATAAAGAACTCAGCCCAACTAAAATATTTGATGAATATAATTGCCTTCCAATATACATTAAAAAATCGAAACAAAACTACTTACGAAAATTGTACCTAATTTTCGACGAATCAATAATTCACAACGGAAGTGGGAAAATATGCACACGAAACATCATAGTTCGTAAAACTTGAAACCCCGGCTAATGTCAAGGGAAACTTTAAATTATTAGTTTCGCCACCGGGATAAGTGGGATCGTTATGCGGCGAGAAAATAAAAACCGAGACTGAAATACCGGTTTCCCGTAAATTCAGTCGAGCTTATTTCACAGATAAAGCGGTTCATGAACTTTCGATTATGCTGACTAAGGAATTATGCACGAGAATATTCGCACGTCGTTTAACTCACCATTATATGCTGAAATAATATTATCCGCATTTCCAATAATTTCGTTAAATGGTGCTTATAAAACGGTTCGGGAAACTTATATACTCGACGCAGCTCGACCATGCTAATGCAGTTTGGCGAACGATGAATAAACCAGGCAGTGAACTGAAAGCACTTATAATTGTTACGTATGTACATTTCAGATTTAATTAATGCGTTGCCGGCCGGTTATTGCACGTAATATTTTCTCCCCTTTAAATTAAAATATATATTTTTAAATATTTCGTAATAATTTTGAATATCGTACAATAAATTGAGTCATTCCTAACTGTTTTATTACAAATTTACAATTAATAAAATGAGCTACAATCAATTTGCGCAAAAATGGGCTAACGAATAGGTTCCTTGAATCGTACATAGTCGCGTCGTGGCATATTTGTAACTTCGAAATGTACGTATGTACATAAAACCAGAAACCTCTCATTTGTCGTTATATCGCGTAACTTCGTAAACAATGCTTAATATGTAACTGCATAACGCAAGTCACGCCTTTGTACTCTTGGCATAATAAAATATACCACAAAGTATAAGATCTGTGCTAGCGAATTAAACTACTACGTGGCGCTCGCAATTTGTCTTCACTTCTAAAGTGCAGTATAACTCAACACATATTCTGTAACACGTTACATGACGAATTTCAGGAAACGCGCACAAAAACTATTAATTTTTGTATCGCGGATGTAAATCAATATACCACAAGTGATGCAGAAGGATCGGTTACAAAAGTACCACGATTTTCATTTGTAAGTGCATGTGGATCTTATAACAAAGGCACTGTCGTCAAATTTCAATTTTAGCGAAATATGCTATCGTGGATACTAAATCAGAAAGGTGTGAAATATTGAATTGTTTTGCTTGGTGTTTTCTAATCGTTAATTAAAAAATTGTAATTGCAGTACATGTTACTGTTGCAAAATGTGTTATATAATAAGGTTGAAAGAGCAAGAAGAGAAAGTAATATAAATAATATATTAATATTATGTGCATGTATATTCTCTTTCGTATAACTCAAGGCATATTTCTACCTTTCAGCACAAGATTAAAATTGCTACACTAGCTTGCAGAAAAATCTAATTTTTTTAAATTATTAAGACGGCTTCGATTTGTCGGTATCAGTCCAATTGACTAAATTGAAAGAAAACTATTCGTTGCCATCGCAATCGTAGGAAAATAGTAAAAGCTCTGTTCTTATTTATGAAATGTTATGCTTATAAGATTTTTTTATTGTTGACAGACATTCTGCACCAGGTAATTTCTTTGCGCTCGACAGCATCTTGAAATTCTAGACTTGTGGTAGAAAATCATACATTTCATCTTGATCTGGTATGTTTCGCAAGTCTTCAATATCTTCTGGATTACTTATCATATTATGTAAAATACAGCAAGAGTAAATAATTTTTGCAATTTTCACTGGATTGTAATATTCTATGTTTCAATAAGCAGCGAAATCGTTGCTTCAACCACAATACAATTTCTTGTGAGAATGCTACTGTATCGCTCTCTACTGCAGCTCCCATTGTTGGCATCAACGGTGATGGCTGCATGGGATAACCGCTATCTCCAAGACCAGGTATGAACGTGTTGGTACGTTCAAATTTTCTTTTTAAAAAGTCAACATTCTAATACGTAGCTTACTATCACATATTACTTAAACATTAATGCTGCAAAATCCCTTTCCGTTGTAATACAAAAGTGTTGGTCTCCAATGTCCTCCGCCGGTGGAGCAACAATTGCAACATGAATACAATTTTTCTGATTAACTGCCTCGCTAGTTTGTGGAAATGTAATCCAACGATGTAGTAAATGTGATGTTGAGAAAACTTCTGTCACTTCATTTATTGCTTTCGATATACATTGCTGACTTAATCACAACTAGAAATGCTGTCCGATACAGTGACGATTTCTGCCATGATCAACAAAAAAATGAAGTAACATACAAAACTCTTGTAAAATTAAATAAAATCTTATTGTTTTACTCGTTATCTGATTTGCCTTTCTATTGCGTCTTCCAATACTTCCTCCAAATTCATTTCTGCGCTTGATTGACTTGTATATCATGGATAACTAACCCACTTAGCTGCATGTACTGATTTCCAGAGAGGAGCCAACATACAGCACATCATATCTTAATAAATCGATTAGTCAATTTATCAAATATTGCAAATGGAGACTTAAAATCATTTGACTGTAATATGAGAAAAACAAATTATAATTGTACTCGCCATTTTTGTCGACCGAATTGTATCGTCAAAGCCACACAGCCAAATTGCCTTATACGCATACAAAGTAAAACTGATGTAGATTTTTATGACTGATTACTTATTTATTTAAATTTAGTATATTTAGAAATTACACATACAAAAGACGTTAAAAATACATTCCCATTTAAATCTTGGCCTTGCTAATGGACGTCGTCACGGGGAGTATGTTTATCGACGCCATTTGTACTGATAAAAAATATATCGGCGCAATTCCTTCTTAAAATTTTGGTACGACAAACAAATTACGAGTAACATTTAAGATTTATTATAACGTTGTTCATTAATTAGACTTTTTCTATATAATATACCTGATAAATTATTTTGAGTTTACCTGCTCGGATAACGTGATTGAGTTGCGGTAAAACCATGCTTCAAATGCAATACTAATTCTAAAAATTTCCTTCCGGCCCCAAATAGGTCAACAGAATTTTGTTGTAATTTTATAAATTTGTATTGTTTAATTCTATAGATTCTCTACCTCCTACATACTATAAATTGTAAATTAAATATTTTTTTCGCGAAATCCATATTGTAATTATTTAAAAGTAATTATTTTTCTCGAGTCGAAATCTTTATTTGATAATTGTTCATAAACGAACACGGGTTTCTAACCGTGGCGATAATAGCAAGAAAGTTTCATTGTTTAAACGTTTATTTTAGTATCAATTCCGAACTTTATAATATAAATATTATCATGAAGTACCACAAATGTTTTCAAACCCAAATGTTAATTGATCATCTGCTCTTAGTTGCAGTGGTCTGCTTGATGACTTCTACAGATGATTTTTGATTGTCTAAAGCAAGGATCTATTTGGTTCATTTCAATGACATCGGTTATATCGGTTCCGAATTCGACCCTGGTCAGGATTTCTTCGACGAATTCTCTAGTCCGTCTAGTAATTTGTCAACATGTGAGTTCTAATAACCCCATTTTAAAATATTACTAAGTAATAGTACTAAGTTAAGAATAAGGGTTGGTTTTTAAAGCAATTAGTCTTTAATTTTATGACAAACTGTTTTGTATTAATCGTTGATTTTTTTCTACAAAATATATTGTAATTTATTTATTGTAAAATTATGTTGCCAATGAAATTTAAACAATGGGTTTCGCTGTGGGTCCAATCTTGTCAAAGAAATTTTGTTAAAATTTTATAAATTTGTGTTTAATCCAATAAATCCAAAGACTTTTTAACAGAATAAATTTATTAATAATAATAAAAATAATATTTTTTATTCAAAATAACACTCGTCAAGTATTGTTAATAAATGGATAAGTTTATTTTCAACTATATCTATAGTTGTAGACCTTATAATTGAAGAATCCTATGCAAATTTAATCGTTTCACGATTCAAAGTATCAGCTAAATCGTGTATGTATAGTAGGAAAAGTAGTGGACCTAGTATGGAATTCTGGGGAAGCCTCGCTCAGCCAGTTCCCAACTAGATTTTAAAATGTTTCATTCGTCGTCTGTCTCTACGCATTTCTTACTGTTTTGTGGGTAAGACCTGAGCAATTTCAACAGCTTTCAATTTCATTAAAAGTTCAAGTAGATTTTATTCTGAACAGACAATATATATTTGGAATTTATGTTCTTTACTTTGATTTTTTACTATTTTTTTACTTTTAATTTAAGTTCTTTTGTTAGCCACATTTTTGTATTTTGTATATATATTTATTTTTGTTACAGCACTTGGCTACTTATTATTTCGAACATGGTATTATAAAAGTTGTCGTAACTATCATTACATAGTCACTGCTTAGGCCTTCAGTCCACCTTGTTGCACTCATATACTCTCCATGTTGTGCCATGAGAATATTCTTTTGAATGTTGGTTGTGGGGGATTATCTTCTTTTCCAGGGATTTCACAGCCAATTACTTGATCTAAATGTCTATAGTTCTTTCTGCTGCTTTTCCCTTTCTAGTTGTTTCATGTATTGAAGGGCAAAAATGACAGTAGCATATTCAGGAAGTCTTTTGCCTTTTTATCTTCTGCTTTATTATAACTATGTTACAATCACCGTTTAATCCAGTGAGTGGTGTGTATATGTTGATTCTTTTTTTGTATGGTATTTCTATAGCAGTATTCAAGGACTAATTCTTACTTTACTTTTGTCTTAGATCTTTAAGTTCGATGCAGTCGACATCCTGCCTTACAAATATCCAAGAGCCTCCATATCTCCAGGTTGTGCGACAGTAGGAGGAAGTCATTTTAAACCCCTTCAGTACAATTTCCTCTTGACTTGTCTATTCTTCTTTATAATTTTACTGAATTGTTGACTGTCCTCCCAACATTTTTAAACGGAGACTCTGGTTGGAAATATCGTTGTTAGATTGAATAACGTGTCGTAAGGGGAATATTTATTTTATTTGATGGTCTGATAATTGTATTTACTGTCCATACATCTGCACTAAATACTAGTTCAAAATTTTCACTTGCAACGACCACTTTGAAACCTGCTATTTCAGAATTTTCTAATGTCAGTTGAATTACTACCGGACAAGTAATCCCGTTTTCAGTAGCGTGTTTAATAAAAATGTATACAAAAATCAATTTCGATTGTGCACATCGTCACGTTTTGGTCTTCCCAAGTATTGGGTTATATCGATTAACTTGTATGTTTTAATATCTCCATTTTGTTTATTTCCCCATTGGATGATATAATAAACGTGTTGCTAAATCCATTACGCCCATTTTTTCTTAATTGTTATTGATATCTTTTGACAAATCTAATGTGCATTTATTTCGTAAGACTGTCCCACAACCATCGGTAAATTACGCACACAGAAACCTGTTGACACGAATCGAAGATATTAAACGTTGCTTAAACACCTTAATTGTTTGTTCAAATATATGTTAAATATTAGTCTTGTTGAAATATTCACAAATATTTACAAACGTGATTTATTTTCTTTCTTAAAATCATAAAAAAGCAAAGCCTATCCAAACTCAACATAATTCGATTGGAATTTCAAATAAATTTCTTTCTTGAAATGACATGTTAGTTGCTGTTATTTTGATAAACGTAACTAGCACACGACCTAGATTGCATCAACAGTTGCATTGTAATTGCAGAGTTATTATATATACTTAAATATTTATATACAAATTGTTAATAAATTCCAACGCAGAGTAAATAGTTTTATAAACGAACTGTAATTAGAGTCAACGACGACGTTAGTGCGCTAACCATACTGAGACGTGAGTCAGGTTTGTGCAATCTGAAGTAGATCAAGACTACTAAATTACATCACGTCGCATTACATCGTTTTATTACAAGTACACAATTTTTTACACAACTCTTTTCCTTTTCTACCTCAAAAATCTATATTTTCCCGCGTTTTCAATTTCGTTCGTCATCTCATTCGAAACACGGCTTTGTACATTTTCGCGAACAGCGAAAATTCCAATTTAATTTAACGCGCTAACCAAAAAAGCATGTAAAAGATAGACCCCTTTGTATTTCGCATCGGAAATAAACATTTTACGATCCTCACGCACCGGACGCGGACCGGTCGTTCCGCGGGCGAGCCCGTAATTAGACCTTGCGCCGAAACGGAGAGCACGTGCGTTTTAACTATAAACCAACTAATCACGACGCTAATCCGTAAACAATTACCGACGCAAACAAATCGAAACGCGCAGACGTAAAATTTGCAAACTTCATCAGCACAAACGAAATTTGCGAACAAAATTGAAACAAAACATATTAAAACAATGGAGACTCGATTAAAAGTTTCGAATTATTTATTCGCGCCGTGACGGCGTGTAAACATGTTTGCGTTCGAAATTAAATCTACGGGGACGCGTATGTGTGCCACGATCTCATTTGGCCGCAATAAATCCTTCGCGCGGCCGACGCGACAAGCCACTATGATATTAATATTCAATCATGCGAAATTCGCGGAAAAATCCGACGCGGAATTAAATTTAATTATATTTGGATAACACGTAAAAAATCTCGTTGTTTTGGCGTAATTAAATTTCTCTGGTGGTATTAAGCCCTGCCTAAAACGTGATCAAGAACAATGACACACACAAACATATATATCGAAAGCAATAAAATAGTCCCTCCCTTGTATATTAAAATTGCTTGGGGTAGAAAACTTGTTTGGAATCGATTGAATTTTCCCCTCCTTACGATTCACATCATTGAAAGACAAAATTAATAGTAAATAAATAAATATTGTATGCAATTAAATATAAACGCAAACGCTATGCAAATACCCTAAATTGAAAGGTTCGGGGTGAAACGTCATAGCAGTATACATTTCAACTGACTTTAAATTAAAAATAAATGAACTTTTTATTTTATTTCATTCCAGAGTCGTATCGATTAACAACTGGCAACTAATAATCTTCGTTTAAAATGAGCACGCGATGTTCTTTTGCGTTTCGCATAAACAACGGAAACAATTTAAAATGTCGCATCTTTTATGGAACGCATCGAGCATTGCAATTTGAAAACGCAAATGTACCGCGAGTCGCAGGCATTCGGCGGCGAACCTTTCAGCGCGGCCGTAATTTTGAACGACTGCACGACTCGCCGCCGCAAGTTCTAAAAATAATGCGACCGTTCAAATCCGTTTCCGTATCTAAAAGCAATTTCTTGTATACTAATCAACTTGTGCTGTAATGCGTACTTTTATTGGCTTAAACATGAGCAGTCGGCAACGACATAAATATTAAAAATCGATAATTAAGAAAGAATGCAGTTAATATTTTCTTTGATGTATAAATTGGTTTCGGTTGTAAGGGCTTTGAAAGTATTGCCAATGCTATTAATGCAGCAGAAATTTCCAATCGTGAAACTCGATGACAAGCCGTTTTCTCCTGTACGCGAACGGTACTTCGGTTTCAGGGAATTTGTACCAATTTTTTATTTCCTGTGAAACACTCCGTTCTTTTCAGGAATACGATTTAGAGAACATTATTATTGAACGGAGAACCAAAAACGATTTAGATATTAATGGAGATGAGCTTAATAACAAGTAAAGCAACAACCCTATAGATACAAAACCTTTAACAAAATAAACTAAAACTTAAATCAACGTCGACATGCAAGCATCAAGACTTGGAGAATCAATGGAGGAATTGAAGGACAATGAGATCCAGTGTATTAAGCACAACAATTGCCTGCAGTTAAAATAAAAACATAACTGACAATAAAATGCAAAAAAAAACTTTTGCAATTACAAATCAAATTATAATGAAATTGTGATAAACTTTTCTATTTGCTATAAGTGCTACAAATTGCGTTTCAGTCGGATATGCAATCGTGTGCATCCGGATGTGTTCAATTGATTTAGTTGATTTGCGCGACATAACTTTCCTTTATTTATTATTACAGCTGGTATGTATTAGGTGTTACAAAAAATAATGTCGGGTTGTCTGTGCTTATCGATAGCATTGCCTTCATTTTCTATAAAATTTCTCCATTTTGTTAAAGTAACGACCTATAAACCGGTATGTTGGGTTGAGTTGTGTTTGATTGCGTTGTGTTGGGTTGCGTTGTGTTGAGTTGTGTTGGGTTGGGTTAGGTTGGGTTCACCAACAATAAATATTAAAACACTGTAGACTAAAGCAACGATATTAAGCTAGTTGGTGTAAACATAAAACTATAATTACAGTAATTAGACAGGTTTTACGCTAAACGTTGGCTTAAGGACAAAACGCAGCAGTCCAGTCTGAACCGTCAAAACTTGCTACTACCTAACATTAAAAAATGAGAACCTAAATGGAAAATTATAACGATTCGACGGATTATGAAGACGTCCTGCAGTTAATAGAGCATATTTTGATTTCCATGCCCCTCCCCCGACAATACCCACAACGTCCTAATCATTTCGAAGTTTGGAATGACAAGTAATTTATTGCACGATTTCGTTTATCCAAAGTGGTTGTGTAACTGACGAAATTACCCGAAATAATTCCGAAAGGTCGGTAGGTAGGTTTTTTTTATTGCAACCTAATAGTTGCCAGCGCTTTATGCAATTTTCTTTTACTCATGTTGTAGGAATCACGCTGTGACTCCTTCAGAAATTGTGCTAGTTACGTTGAGGTTTTTTTGCAACGGGCAGTTTTCTACGTAGTAGGAGATTTCATCGGTATTGAGAAATCAACAGCAAGTCGTATCACAAAGTAACGAGGGCACTAGCAAGATTACTACCCCAAATCATTAATATGCCGGCAACACCAGAAGAAATTTCGCACATAAACCAGCGATTTTACACAATTGCCAGATTTCCTAATTGCATCGGGGCGCTGAACTGCACCCTTGTTGAAATACAAAATCCAGGTGGAGAACAAGCTGGGTTGTTTCGTAATCGCAAGCAATATTTTTCATATAACGAGTAAGCAGTTTGAAATTTTTTAGACATTGTTTGTAGGTGGCCAGGTTCAGCTCATCAGTCCAATATTTTTGCAAACTCTAGAATTAGGTCGTTAAATGGCAATTGACATTGCTCTCAAAATAGTGAGAAAAAGTAAATGTATGCAAAAATGTATGCAACGAACAAACTTCCAGTGGTACCAACACTGCCAACATGATATAAACTTAGTTTATTTAAGCGGAAACTGTTCCACGAATGCAAAACGTAACCTATATTTGAACTTGGTTTACTTTATAAACCTGGTTTTCTAAAGCTCCAGTTTAAGTCAAAATTTGTGAATCGCACGTTTGGACGAGAATTGGCGAAAAAACATTTTAACGACAATTCTGAGAAGTTGCAAATGAAATGCATCATTATTTTCATTGATACCGGAAGGAACTGGGTTATAAGTCCTGATATGAAACAGAAATTTCCTTAGTAGTATGAGTCCCAATTCGTATCGTATACAATTTGTTGATATTGTCGTGAAATAAAGTTGGATGAGAAATTTTCATTATTCTGTCCTTCATTGCTAAATTAAACTTGATTTTAATGTTCGTGGGATGGTACGAATTGAAACTAATGTGTCACCGTGGGCTCGTGTGTTTTTCGGACCAATCCAGACTATGATGTTGCTTATTTTAATAACTTTGTACACTATGTCCAAGAATGGAACACCATTCTTGTTTTAACTGTTCACAGTTAATTCGATGTGTCGATCGGAAAATTGAAGGACATAATGTACAGTTTAGATGTACATGAAGCCAGAAGATAATCTAGAACAATCTGAGCTATGGTGGGACTCAAATTTGAACTTTTGGTTGGTTGTAGATTTTTTTTTAAAGCAGGTACCTTCCAATCCATCCACAATATTATTGTTTTGGGAAAGTTGGTTGAAAATGGTCGCCGGCTTATAATATTCGCTCACGAACTTTGTTACACGTGTGACTATAATATCTATGATAGTATAAAAAATCGAAAATTATGTTTACTTCATTACTTGTTCTTGTTTCTAAATGCAAGTCAGAGACGTCAGAGACGTATATAATATGTTGTGAAATAGTGGATTGAAGAAAAAATAAGGCTTTTAATAAATGTTTTATGTGAAATTGAGGGTCATCTCTCGACGATTATGATGGTAAGCAGGGGCAAGGAGATATTGTAGAGCAAGAAAATTACATCCAAACTTACCAACAAGAACCCATGAAGCAGTTGAAAGTTGTTAATAAATTCGGCAAAATTAAACAACGTTTTCAAGAAAATACCTAATTGCTTGTTGATTGATAGGTCGACGATTTTAGCGACAAATTTTGATAACTTCCCAAATAATGCTACGATATGTCGACGTGGGCAACTATTTGTATGAAGTTATCGAAAATCATAAAATTTGGTTGCTACCATTATATAGATGTTAAGTGATCTCGTCTTTATTACTTGCATGCATAGCATAATTAATGTTGTAATAATAACAAACATTTTTAATCAAATACTTTGTTACTTGATTATAGTTAACTTAATTACTGTTACTTAATTCGTAATGCGTAAAAGAATAGCACAAGCACTAATCACTTTCGTTTTCATTTCTATCCATTGTCATAGTTCAGCTTGAGCTATAATGTGATTTGTTCCAGTCACTCCGGCACCATCATGTAAAGAGAAATAGTCCAGACTGTGCGAATTTCCTTCGAAAGCGGGCGCCCAAACTCAATTGGAATTTCGTGAAATGCAGCTGAAGAACTTGTCGAAGATACGAAGAAAACCAAAAGGCCATGTTGGAGGCTTTGAAAAAGGACCCCAACAAGAGCACCACAAAGGCATTTTAATAGAAGTATCTTATCTGATCAAAGAGGTGAATGAGGTAATTGCCAATTTCAAGGAGTGGACCAAACCCGAAAAGACAGCCAGAAGATTGGCCAAGGCACTGGACGAAGCGCTCATTTACAAGACCCCTACAGCATCGTGCTTGTAATGGGTCCCTGGAATCATCCGCTGCAGTTGACGTTGGTGCCCGTAGCCGGTCCCATTGCGGCTGGTAATTGCGTAGTCATCAAACCATCTGAAATTTCGCCTGCGTCCGCAAAATTCATTGCAAAATACGTGCCCAAGTACATGGATAGCGAGTGTTATCAAATCATGATTGGTGGTATTCCGGAAACGACTGAATTATTGGAGGAGCGATTTGATTACATAGTTTCACCGGAAATACAACTGTTGGTAAAATCGTTCACGCGACAACCAATAAACATTTAAAATGCATAAACGCAGATCAAACGTGCATAGCGCCAGATTATGTTATGTGTCCGAAACAAGTCGAACGTAAATTCGCCGAGAAAGCCAAAGCTGTTTTAAAAGAGTGGTACGGTGATAATCCCCAAAAGTCGCCTGATTTGTGCAAATTGTCAGCGACATTAGAATCGTTCATCATTACAAACGTCTCATGAGGCTTATAAACAGTGGTAAAGTTGAAATCGGTGAGAAATTCGACGCAACCGAGAAATTCGTCGAACCGACAGTTTTGATGTCAAGTCGTCGGATTCTGTAATGCAAGGAGAAATACTTGGACCAATTTTTCCCGTAGTCAATGTAAACAATTCCTACGAAGCCATTAAATTCATCAAAGAAGGGAAATGCCATTGGCTCTATATGTTTTTCCTAAAATGAAAAAGTCGTAGACTCAATCTTGGAGAACACCTCAAGTGCTGGTGGACACTGTGGTGCATCTAACATTGCCGTTTGGAGGAGGTTGATTAATTAGAAGTAATTAACCACAGATACAAGAAACCATAAACAAGTACCCGATGAAATGGCAATGCATTACTCGTTGTACGAACCGACGCGATCGAACGGATTACTCGAAGTAATCCGTTCATCGTCGCACTGATCGATCTCTCTAATCGAACTAATCTAACTGATCTAAGGATGTTGTATTGTATTATTGTATTACTGTATTATTATTATTGTATTGATCGTATTCCTACATACGGTGTACTAATTTCGCACCATAGTGTACAATATGAAATATAGCGTCATATTACCACAAGGTGATATAAAATTGTTAATAACTTTAAATAATTTGATTTTTCGATATTCTGGCTCTCCAAATATTTATAATTTATGCTCAAACTTTACAAATTTGTAACGTCATACTTTGATTTTGTGTTTGGAACTTCCTTTACATATTTTATGTGTAGTGTGTGTGATTTCTGTAGATTTAAAACATAGGAGAAATGCAACTTGTGTGCATTTTACGTTTATTTCGAACAAATATTTGGTGATTTTCACTTATAAATTTCACGATGTTAATAACAATGTTATGAAAATCCTCTGATGTATAAAAACCCTTGTAATAATATGTCGCCTGTACGCCATTTTCATCAGTAACAATTTAAATTTGTTCAAAATTACGCAAATCCATCTCCAAACATTTGTCCAAATCGCACTTTATCAAAAATGCATTAACGACTGCCACATAAATCACCGCCAGATTTTTTCAACGTCGAACATGCACAAAAGAAAGCTTCAAACTCCCGTCGGTTATTGAAAATCCTCGCGCGGAAATGCGAACGCTGCACACGGGCACGAATCGCAGGCCCCATGTGTAACGCGATGACAACCGACAAATATTTGAATAGCTCTAACAATGATTAATTTGAATTACGTGTCCGAACAGATAAAATATTATTTAATTAAAACAGTATGTTTAATTACGTGCAGGAATTATTTACCGCCGCCAACACTGATTCAATACTTAGTCGTTCATTTATATCAGAACGTTTCGCATTACAGGCCGTGAATTTAATTAAATCCCTAAATGGTAATAAGCGCACGTCAGCGTCGGGCATTTATTCCAAATATAACGAATTTCGCCGTTCACGCGGAACAATTGCGAAACGCGAGATTGTTTTAAAAGCGGTGCGCGAATTCGGTCGCAAAAATCAAGTTCGAGTTTTGCGTAAATCGCACATTTTAAAATTTCAACTGGAACGACAGTTATCGTGACATGAAATTTTATTTCTCGCTTCGTGATATTCGATGAATAATAATAATAATAATAATAAAACTTGCACTCTATTACCTATCGAATGAAAGTAAAGACGTAACGCATTGATAATTATCGCACACTTCACTATATGGGTGCGATATAAAAAAAAACACGCCGGTTCGATATACAAATAAACGTATTTTTAGAAATTCCCTCATCTTCGTTTCGTAAAATAAACTATAACGTAATGTTCAGACAAAATTCCATTCGAAACCGCGTTATATCATATGCCTACACTTGCATTCCGTTCTGAAAGCATTTTAATTTCACGCCCAAGAACATCGTATTAAAGCCGCCCGTATAGAATGCTAATACGGCCGACATATTTCAGTGGATATCACAATTTATCATTCTTACGTAGTCACTGGCGTAAAAAAAAATAATTCGCTCAATACTGGCTATAACGCAATACACGTTGGCGATGTACAAATCAGAATTGAACGCGAAGAGGCATATTTTATGCAAGTAAACATATCACTGTTTAATACAATAATACAAATAACAATATTTATAAAATCGCTATTTGTTAATTAATGCACCGAATACAAGGGAAATAATTGATTTAACACTTGGAATTGCTTCATCAGTTCTAATTATTTATCGCACACATCATCTAATCGATAACGAGCGAGACGATTTTTATATATATATATATATATATAAATATATATATATACTTTGGGCAGCATCATTAATTCGACGCGAAGTATCACGACGGTTTTTAGTACCCCCATTTCCACGACATGATGAAGATACATTGTGTATATAACGTGATGCACACTAAAACGTCTTCCTTTATATATCGCAACATATGTCACATGTTTTGATTTAATACAGATCAAATGGATACTAAACCAAACATCAATTTGGGAGATGACTCGCAGTAAAAGCGTAATTAATGTGTACTAATCAAAAATATCGTGTTTCGACGAAAATAGGAACTCGAAGACCGCCATAAATTGGGTATCAAATAAATCAAAGTATTTTTTGCCGGCATCGCAACGTTCGCAATTTATTAATGGCTTTCACGACGCCACAGACAGAATTGTCCTAATGAAAACATTTTATTTTCCTTGGAGAAAGAAATCGCTTATATTTTCATTTAGTTTTCTATACGTACAGAGTATGTGTGCAGGTATAGAGACTTTTCCTGTGGGTGGAATACATTTTTTTAAATTATATTGTTACGATGGTTTAAAGTATTATAATTATATTTCTGATAAATTATTTACTGCTAATTCACGCTTTATTTTCATATAAACTTTTCCTGCATTGTTAGCTTAAATTTGATGAGTAACGATAAAGTGTATTTAGTTTCTACTTGTTTAACTCTTGCGTTGTTGTAATTCGAGTACAACAAGATTTTAATGTTTTCAGTAAAACTTATCCTGAACAATTATCAAACTAATTACATTTAATACTTTGAATTTCATTTTTGTGTAGCTTCACGAACTGTGTAAATTTATATGAAAAGGTCAATGTTTTGGAGCCCAATTACATCTGTTTGTTAAGTTTGTTAGTGCCTTTACTTTTAAACAATCCATGCTGTCTATAGTTAGTTTATTTCCATTGAGGCCACAAAGCATTTTTAGTGTAACGTATGAATTAGGTGCTTTCATGACAATTGGTCTTCCTCGGGGATCGAATGTAACGTTATGTTTAAAAGTTATCCCCCGAAGATTTAGTCAATTCATGACATCAAACTTTGATTTTTGTCGCTACATCACACCAACAGGAGCAGAAAACATGCAATACTGACTGCTATTTCTGTTCGTAGACCTTCGTTCGTCAAACCTGAATTCAACTATTTATCCAGTGCATCAAGCTTTGAAATACCAGTTCCACACCCACCTTCTAATTTGTATGATATTCTGAATGATCCTGAGGACTGACCATATTACCTACTCAGGACGAAGCTAGTTTAGATTTTTTTGTTGATTGGGGCCTCCAACTTTTTTTTCTGAGTGCGGTTAGATATTTAGGCCTTTCAAAAGATGACTAAAAAATAAAAACGGGTACTGAGAGGGAGAAATCACAGCATTTCTCGCCAAAGAAGGAAATCTCGTTTTTCTAGTGGTGTTTGAAGTGTTTTGAAAAAGAATGTTGGCGCCTATTCCTTGATTCGTCAAAAACAAGCTCAAAAGTTGTCTTGCTGCGTAAAGGGAATAAATTTCCATCACATCCTCCAAACCACCACATCCGTCCAAAAACTGCCTGGCCACTTCCACGCTTTAACTTCCGTCCAAAACAACGTCGTTTATACGACCTTGATCCCTCTGAAAAGATTTGATTACCAAGATTTGATTACCATATTAAATTGGGGCTTATGAAGCAGTAGGTCAAGTCAGTGCCAAAAGATGGGGAATGTTTCAGATTTATGTGTCCCAAGTTCACAAAACTATCGGAAGATGAAAGATCGCCCACTGTTATCCGATCCGAACCAATGGGAGAAAAAGAAACAGAAGGGACTCTTTCAAAGACGTACTCCACACGTTTTTGGGTAGTACTGAAGACTTTTAGAGCCAGTTTTTCAATAGTGGTTTAAACTAAGTTCAGAGTTTAAACTCAGTTCAATCGAAAAAACCAGTTTTTCAAGCAAAGTTCAGAACATGATCTTGGATTAAACTCTGTTCAACTTGAACCCACATCCGTGTCCGTTTAAACTCGGTCTAACGCTAAACTACAGCACATAACCTCAAAGTTGAAGTGCATCTCTGTGTATTCGTCCGTGATTGTAGCGTGTATTCGTTTAATTTTACGATGGATATTGATCGATTCTTTGAAATAATAGAAGACAATGCTGATATCGAGGAATATGTACCGTACATTAATCGACCAAGGCTATTATTTTATACAACGGTTAGCAAAACTAAAGCAGTTTTGGTTTTAATTCATGTTGCTTACATTACGTTAAATTCAATTTACAAAAAAATCCATATGTTAATCTCGAAATATGTGCAAATTTACAGTTGAAGATTATTTCAGACGCCAAAATATGTAATTACATAGAATATCTAGACTGTGGGAAAATGGTTGCGGTCACGGCTGTTTTAACTTTCATTAGAATTAGCTAATGTGATGAAAAAAAATATGTGTCTGGTGAAGCTATCAACTATATAGATTAACTAAAATATACATAAATATAAAATGTCTCCTTCAGACTGGTACGATTTATTTTATCATTTGTGACATTAAAGTTTATAATTTAACTATAAACAAACCGTACATAAACATTCGCCACTTGCTAACAAAGACGCAAGGCTACTACGCCTGCGAACCTTTTTAGCATGAAAACTGTATTTCTTCAACGTGAAGTGAGGCGCGCAAAGTGGTTTGGAACACGACTAGCAGATAAACGGCGTTCAATTGAACTAGTATAAGAATTAAATTGAGCAACGCAAAACAAGTTGAACCGGGTTCAATTATTGAACCAGGTTCACATGATCCTACAGATGAACCATTATTGAAAAACTGGCCCTTAAGGATGCAAGATATGAGCTTAAAAGTTCTTCACGTCCATATTGACTATCCTAATTTTGTGAGCTTTCAGTGAAGCCAAAAGATTTCATCAGAACGTCCGCGATATCTGGATTTTTTAAAAAAAAAATCACTTTTTTGCACATAGGGGGTACCCTTTGGAAAAAACGCAATTTTCGACGGTCAGAAAAACAATCATATTTATTTTTTTCTTACTTCCAATAGTCAAAATACATTATTTTAGTCCCTGCAATGCTAATTGTACAATATTTCGCGGTCTCTAGAAATTTTTTTTTGAAAAAATCACTTTTTTTGCACAAAGGGGGTACCCTTTGGAAAAAACACAATTTGCGACCATCAGAAAAACAATATTTATTTTTTTTCTTACTTCCAATAGTCAAAATACATTATTTTAGTCCCTGCAACGCTAATTGTACAATATTTCGCGGTTTCTAGAAAATTTTTTTTGAAAAAATATCTTTTTTTGCAGGGGTTACCCTTTGGAAAAAACGCATTTTTCGACCGTCAGAAAAACAATTATATTTATTTTATTTCTTACTTCTAATATTCTAAATAAATTATTTTAGTCCCTGCAATGCTAATTGTACAATATTTACGATTTCTAGAAAATTTTTTTTGAAAAAATACTTTTTTTGCACAAAGGGGGTACCCTTTGGAAAAAAGCAATTTTCGACCATCAGCATAACAATGATATTAATTTTTTTTCTCACTTCTAATAGTCAAAATACATTATTTTAGTCCCTGCAACGCTAATTGTACAATATTTCGCGGTTTCTAGAATTTTTTTTTTGAAAAAATCACTTTTTTTGTACAAAGGGGGTACCCTTTGAAAAAAACCCAATTTACGACCGTCAGAAAAACGATGATATTATTTTTTTTTCTTACTTCTAATAGTCAAAATACATTATTTTAGTGATGAAATAAAACAAATTACAACGTTTATACCACAAATAATTATTATTAATTATTTGTGGTATAAACATTGCAATTTGTTTTATTTCATCATTAATATGGACTACCACAGAGGTTTGAGTAAAACTTCGACAAATGGACGAGAATAAATCGAGGCGCACTGAAATAGGACTTCATTAAATCCTTAGTAAAAGGGACACGAAACTGACTTGAAACTCTCCACGAAAACCGTTACAATATTCAGTTCTTGGCGAAACGCCCCACTCAACTTTCAGTCAATGGAAAATGCACAAAACATTAAAAATAAAGCAACCTCCCTCGGAGCAAACTGTGTTAATTAAAATTAACTTTTCTCAAAGTGTCCGCATTTTCAAAAGAAGTCGGTCTTGTGTATTTTCAAAGAACGTCGATCAAAAATTCCATTAATCTTAGTCTCGATTCTAAATTGAAATTAAGCAAGTTGCGCAATCGACGGGTTGTACATCGCAATATTTCGTTACTTAGTGAATATTCTTTGAAATAGTTTTACTTCGAAGGTTGTTTAGAGTCTTCAAAATAAACGGATAAAGATCCATTGACAGTTTGTTGAAAGTAATATCGTGGTAAACATTCAAAACATATCATAGTTAAAATATGAAATTTATCAACACTAACGATATTCTGAAAAAAAAATTCGACGTGTGTAATACCTTCTGGAGTGTAACACGCCCCTATGTGATTTTCTATAACATTCTAAAATTACCAGAGGCATTCAAATAATTGCTTTCGTGTTCACAAATTTCCCATGGGGCTAATAAATTTAATTTCACACCTTCATTGTGTTTACCTAATTCAATGTAATAAATTTAATTTCGACTGTATTACATGCCATCTTGTCCAAGTAAATGTTACAAGTTGTCGAAGACTGACCCTTGGCGATTAGGTGCACGCGTTACAAATAATTACCAACAATAGTCGATCGATACAGCCCCGGCAGTAAATTAAATATGAAGGGATGTACGCTCTGCCGAATGGAAATAAAGTTTATGTGATTCCATTTCACTTGGCTAAATATATTCGTATTAGAACATTTAACATAAAGTAAAGGCAGACGTAAAGGGATATGTTTGCGGTCAGCCAGCTCAACGGTCACGGTCCCATGGATAATTTAGTTCAAGCGGTCAAAGGTTTTGTCCTATTTTAAATTTAAATTACCTAGGTCATCGTCAAACTGTGAAATGCGACAAACCGCAAATATATCGAAACAGAATTCTGGCTTTAAATGCTCTGCAGCGGACGCTCCAATTGATATTATGGTCGATAATGTATTCGCCAATTAAATCAAACAAATAGTTGCAGATACACGTATCTCTATAAATGGCAAAAATTAAAAGGTTCTGCACAAAAAAGTATCGCAAATTGAAATCCTTATTTTTAAGCAGATATTAATGAACCATGATTTTTTTAAATTTGTAATATTTGTAATTAACATTTAGCAATTAGTGAAATTAAAAACAAAAATCAATCATGCTTTTCATCTATTTTCATGCCTTGTCACGTTTATGACCTCCAGAAACTTTTGGATAGAACATCAACTTAACACTGAATAGGTATTAGTTCATGTAAATGACTCAATGGTATTTAGTGGTAATAGAAATCCTTGACGATGTGCTTCAATTGCCTCAACCCAAAAGGTTTTGGGCATAAAAATTATCTAGATCCCAATTTGTACCCCTTATGGTATTGGAAGCAATTCAAATATGCAGTGATTCAGTCGAACACATTGACGCCCATTGACTATCAGCTAATCCTCAATTAAAATCAAGTACCTTCTATTCTATTTCTAATAATATGAAACGATTTTAATAGATCAGTTGCACTGGAAAACATTACTTTCCAAAAATTTTGAAAACCCACATTATTTAATACATCACATTCGCTTCTGCAAAACATTCGATTGCAGTAAAAATTTTAACAATAAATGACCACTCCATGTTGACTAATTTAAACAATGTATCTTTACATATGGACTTGTGGTCTTAACACATTTCATTGGAGAAGTCACATTTCCCAATTACATCAAAATTGTAAAACACTCGAGAAACTCATGTCGTCTCGTGATGTTGAAACACTTTAATATTGCGAGAATTACTTCCTTCACCAACTGCCAGATACGAGATTAGCATATGTCTAAATATTTGCCACGAAATCTTAAATATTTGAAAGAAATATGAAGCGAAGCAATCGTGTTACACAAACCATATGCAAATGCACTCGGTGTTAGACTTTATACTCTACTGATTCTCGCTTCGTATATTTGCAGTGAAAGTTAAAAAATACGTTTCATCTATAAATATTCGTAAATGAGAAATTGTCTTTTTAACCAACTACTATAAAGTTTTTAATTATTTTTTAATTTTGACATAATTTTTTTTTTTAATTAATATGGTGTGAACTATAAAAAAGTTATTAAAAAAAATTAATTTGCAAAAAGAACGTAGCTTGTAATGGTTGCGAAACTATGTCGCCCTCGTGCTTTCCAGCAATAATACAAAAGCTATACAAATCAAACCAGAGATGTTCAAAAAAATTGTCCTGCAAACTACAATTCAATCCACCCAACTCAACATCATATTTCTATGGTAGAAAAGTCAACAGTTGAACCATGAAATGTACATAAACGAAATTATTACTAGTGCGTGTGATTAGAATGATTTTTATTTATAACTAATTAGACTTGTTGACCCATCACAAACGTAGTTAAAATGGCTTTTTATAACTGTAATATAAACAATTACAATTTCCCCAGCTGTTTTAAATAGTGGTGTGAAAAATGTATGGCATACATTTTTTTTCTCAAAATGCGGAAAGAAATTTATATATCATAAAATTATTATAAGTGAAACTATTGTTACTACCTTACGCCCTGATATTTTCAACAAGTGAGCAAATGCAAATATTGTCTGCATTTGTTTAGTTAGAATTCTATGCATGCTGTTTTAAATAAAATGGCACAAATGAGCATATAAATTTAATCATAAAATATAAATGCTAAAGAAAAAAGCTCAATTCCATGGGTGGTCTCTAATGGCAAATTTTGTCGCCATTTTTTATATTCTAAACTGCTTTGTTTTATTTTTCTGTAAAATATTATATATATAATACCCTAATGGTATTTTCTTGCACTCAAAATGTTGCAAACTCTGAAACTGAATTTGCAAAAGAAAACAGTTTATAATGTTGTGTAGTACCGTTTTATTCCAGTTGGATTTCATTGGCAACGTTTAATGAAATGTGCAAATTAAGAAATATAAATATATAAAATTTGGGTAATATTTGTTTTAATTAACAATATTGCCAAACAATACTCTACCTCTAAGAGTACTCACAAAAAATATCATTTAAAAAATAGATAATTAGAATATTTACTGACTCTCATAGATCACGTCCGTGAAAGACGAGTTCAAAATTTAACAGAGGCGCAATCAGATCAAACCGAGTAATTCATAAACAATTACTCCGTCTCAATGCTGTATGCAAAGTTCCTAAATGAATAGATACAAGAGGCTATAACTTAATAATTTTTTTTTAAATCAATACATTTTGCTTCAAGTCGACAATACGTAATTAGTGCTATAAATGCTCTGAATCTTATACCTTATACCTCACTTTTAATATATAAATTAATACTTTTTAACTTTTCATTCGATCAAATATAATTTAAACGAAATATTGATTGAATTAGAAGCAATGAGGAATTCAAAATTGCGTTGGTTTGGGTTATACAACATAAAAACTTAAGACATTAATAGAAAATTCTATTGGGTTGGTTGGGTTGAGGAAAAAATTAACAAATAAGGAACAAGAAATAAATTTAGTTGCATTAATTTCATTTAAAATTAAGGAATGTTATTTTTTTATATTTCTTCTATGTAAATTACTTTTAATTGTCGCGACCATTTCTAAATATTTTCCTTTATCATCGTAAATAAATACAAAAGAATAAAAGTGGAGGGGAAGATATCAACATATTTATGGGAAGGGCAATGAGTACTGGATGGAAGAGAAATACAGGTGGTGAAATATCTGTGGAGAAGGGCGGGACGAATGGAAACATTGGGTGAGACATGCAAGGCAATAAAACTGAAGGAAGACGAAAAGAAGGAAGGAAAAAATTGGAGAAGAAATATAAGACAAGACGGTGGGCTACCAGAAATATTAGATAAAATACAGGGCAAGAAGGAGGAGAGCAGAAAAATAAGTGAAATGCGGGAACAGTAAGAAGAAAGAACCAAGGAAAAGAGAAAGGGCGGCACGATGAGACGGAAGGAGAAAGAGACGGAGAAGAAGGGAGTTTAAATGATCTAGATTGTGAATATGCCACTAAAGGTTTGTTTTATATATTTTTTTCCCAACCCTACAAATGGAAGACTTTTCCAAACTTTCGTTCAACCTACTCGAAATCATATATTAATTCTTATGTTGCTGATGTGCAGTTAATTCTATAGTGGTGGTCGTGAATTTTCGTGGAGTCTTTTTAATAATATTGTGCTTAAATCGGCTCCCAATCTTGCCCAATATATGTGATCGAATCTGTCAAGGCATGCGCGAAACTACTTTCAACTATTTGTTAAGGTAAGGTAAACCTTGTCTTAACTAATTCTCCAGTTCGCGAACTTTTTCTTTACCATTTTTCGGAATTTTATTTATTATTTTTGTAAAATTCTCCATTTTATAATACACTAACTTACAAAAAAATGGCGCACTCCAGTTTTTCACCATTGTGTTGTTTTTCTTTGCTTCTAAAGCCAAACACTGACACATATGGCTGTGACTTGTCACTTATAATTTTTAGTATTTGTGTCAATGACTTTTCTAGCAAGTTTTTTGGTCTTTATTTTCTATTGAGACCATATTTCCGTCCAAGTTTTTTAAGCACTGCTCTTTATGGTACTACCGAAGAAGTTGCGTGGGCGATCACTTTAGTGGCAAATGGTCGAAGTGTTCGATATGCTGCTCTTGCTATTGCATCTACAAGAGATGATAGGTTTTTGACGCTACAGTGTCTCCGAGATCTTCACCAAATCGCGGTTGAACTGGCTCAGAGCCTCAGAAATGTGCGTAGGACAGCTGTATGCACTCAAACAGTTAGACAAAGATTGATAGCGACTGGTTTGGATGCATATGTAGGAGACATCAAAATTGGGACGAATGTGATTGGAGATGAGTTCTTTTCTCGGATGAATCACTTTTTTCTTTGACACCGCACCGCATGGGCGCCATAGAGTCTGGACAAGACAAGGGGAGAGATATTCTTCAGCCGCCGTCGTTCGATATGAAAATTTTTGGGGAGGGTCAGTTATGGTTTGGGCGCGCATTTCGTTTGAGGCAAAAACTGAGCTTTTTATTCTTCAAGAACGATCGTTAGATTACATTAGGGATATTCTTGCATACTATGTTGTTCATTTTGCACCATTTGCAGAGCAAGAGTTCTTGTTAATGCAGGATAATGCAAAACCCCACACCGCTAAGTACGTCATGCGGTATCTACAGGAAGTAGGACATAGAATTTTAGAATGGCCTGCGATGAGTCCTAACATGAACCCCATCGAACAGTTAGTTAATTTAAGATAATCTCTTGCGTTTTTTCATTTATTGTTCTTTTTCTTCTTATTTTGTTTTTCCTATTTCTACTTGTTGACCAATTGAACCAATTAGTAAGTGACTAAAGAAATATTTGTTTTCAATAAATTAAAGGTGATAATTCCGATTCAGTTGGTGCGCCACTTTTTTTTGTAAGTTAGTGCAAAACAAAAGCAATTCTTATAATTACTATATATATATTATTAATATAATCCATAATCCTAAAATCCAGAAAGTGACAGTAATAGGATGTGAAATAACTCGATATTCGCAACACTTTGTTGTAACTAACAGTTTTCACAAGGAACGGGAAATTGTGTCGTGTGTAGCAAAGTAACATTTCAATTCAACGAAGCCTATTATAATCACCTAACTGATTGTTTTAAATATTACTAATATTGGAAAAATATCAGCGAATGTATTAAGGTGAAGACAGGTGTTTCGCCCCCTATGGGCTTATCAGATCACCACACATACATTCGCTGTTGCATCAAGTGGTGCAAATATGGGTTGTGACGGGTTGAGATGGGTTGGGATTGGATTAGAATTGTTCCCATAGTTTCAGTCATCCAATAACTCAGCAAAATGTGCAAATGTGCATTTCATATAAGTACTTTAATGATACCAAACGCGACAAAACGATTGATCTCGGGAGTTGCAATAATCAGATAACGAAAGTTTTAGATTATAGGACAGCATGAACCTATGCAACTTGGAAATAATTAAAACATTAAATGGTTTTATTTTCGCTGGTCAATTTATACTAAACGCACTAATCGATCTTTAATATAGCAATTAATGCAATTTCGACACAAGAAATAATTAAAGTTCTGAAAAAAGCTCGAGTATTATCGAGGACAATTGTAGAATTCGAAAAACTATAAAATAAATATTTGTATTGAAGTTATAGTTAAAGTTACGATAAAAGATGACAAAAATGACAAATTGAAGAAACACTACATTTTTGAATCAATTAATTTTCGATTGTTTTGAGCAATGAAAAAAGAAATAAGTTCATGTCAAACGTAAGTGCTCATCGATCTAATCTTCGGATATTGTAATAACATTATACACCTTCTTTACAATCAAATTGCAAATTTGCATCCAGATGCAAAAGATAGTTCTAGTTTGGTACTAACAAATTAAATAGGCAAAGTTAAATAATAGATTGTTACAATGTTCTAAGAAATCAATCCAATAACTATGTCAAGCTTAACTAGCAATAAAAATTAAACAAATTACAAATGCCTAAAACAAGTTGGAGCACAACCTCATAAATAAATCTCTCCAAATATATACAACCCCGCCTTAGCTAATAAACCAAACGCGGCAAATAACTAAAAACCTGCAAATTGAATTCGACACATGCTTGAGAACGAGAAGATAATTTAACGCGATTGACACGACAAGCCAGTCGAAATGTACGTAATTAGCCCATTCTCGTTCTCAAGTAATCAAATTACGCAACTTTCCCAATTACGAGTCCTCGCGAGCGCTTCGACAAATAAGTGCGTATTGGTTAATTCCGAAAGATGTAGCGTCTGCAAAAAGGAAAGCCGCCAGCACAAGAGATAAGTTTAAGTCGGGCTAATTATATCATGGGGAAGGAGGCGTGCGAGTTATTCACCCGTGGGACACGGCGGCTTCGGGACTAATTTGCGGTCCTCGGGCGAATGTGAAAGTTAAGGATGCGACGTTTCGCTAATACGGATTTTTACAAACTAACTTACAGCGTCCGGGATCTCAACGTGCCACTGATGATTATTTATTTGGTAAATAAATCCGACGGAAAAGTTACACCAATCAGCAAATCGGAAACAACCGTTAGTCGCGCAGGGAAGAAAGTTGCGCGTAAACACGTCGTCCATAGTGTTTTTGGATGATTCGATTTACGATGGATGTCGAGCATTTAGAATTGTGACGTCAATAAAGTATATTTTAAAATACAAATCTACAGATAATTGCCCAATGATTTGTTGCATTTTTATGACGAAGCAAAACGGACAAAACATAAAATAAAACGAGATGTAACCAACCCCTTGTGCCCGATGTTCTAGTGTGCAAATTCAATTTGATACCCCGCTAGGTATGCGGGATAAAGTGATTATCTAAACGTGAGTGTAAGGGTGAGATTAAGCTCCCAATGATGGGGCAAATGTCGATGAGATTAAACTGAATAAAATTTTATTTAAATTAAATTTTAGTTGCAATGTGGCACAATCTAATATACTACATTGATAATTAGTTTAGTTTTCTGAACTGAGCCATTTACTCTGTGCGAAGAAAATAAATTTACTACTAATTTTTCAAATTGATGAGACATCTAATCTCTTAAACTTAAGAAAAACTTTGTGACTT
This sequence comes from Geotrupes spiniger, assembly GCA_959613385.1. Taxonomy (NCBI): domain Eukaryota; kingdom Metazoa; phylum Arthropoda; class Insecta; order Coleoptera; family Geotrupidae; genus Geotrupes; species Geotrupes spiniger. Next base: position 9,364,504 of record OY390735.1, on the reverse strand, counting down.
TTGCATCGTTTCAAGAAATTAATATCATCAGGTAAGAATTTTATCTTACAACTTAAACCATGAAATCTATTATACTCTTGGAAGTCATGATAACAATAATTAAATGAAAGAATGTGAAAAACTTATAAATATGAAAAAAAAAATTCATATTTAAAAACCATAGTCTGCATCAATTTATTATTATACACGATTACAATAAATAATAAGAGAACGAAATTCCATGACAACATATATTTTCAATAATTAATTTCCTAATATAACGAACCGTAATTCGAAATATGGTTAAGACGTAATCAAAATATGCCAATAATGGCGTAAGCCGGCCCACTTAATGCGCTTTAATGAAACGACGTATTAATAACGTGCCCGGGAATGCGCGTAATTCGATATGGTAACGTAAAATTTTCGTTGCACGTGAATATCACAAAGAACCGGATAGCGTAACATCCATTCATGTCGGACTTGAAATAAAATCCGGCAGGCGGAAGGGACCAGTGAGGAATGGTTAACGTTATTGGACGTCACTGTCAATCCACTGTAGCAGCGTTCAGGTGACCTGGAAACATTGGGATGAAACCGCACAATGTTAAAGTTTTCTTCATCCTTCAGAATGCTCTAAAGTGATTTACTGTTGATGCTCGCCATTTATCATTCACTCCGTCGAATGGGCAACAATTACAGTCGTCGACTGTCCAAGAAGTAAATTATGGACTGTCTTTTGAGGACGTCCGGTTTAACAAACTGAAAACTTTTTGTAGTTCAGGGGATTTGTGGATGTCGCCAATGTTCAATATAAGACAAATAGTTTAATTTCATTATATATACATATATATCATTCTAACATACAAACTTTTCGTAATATAAATGTTGGAATGTGACATTGATGAAAATAGGAACACAGCAAAATTATCTTATCAGTTGGTATTTTACATCTCGGGAATACCATTCGTATTATATGCATGTTTGTTCGTTTGATATTTCTAAGATCACAGAATTGTTGGTATCATATACAATCACGTCAAAATAAATATTCAAACATGTTCCCAAAGTTTTCTAAAACTTGCTGGAGCTTCTCCAATGGACCCCATTTCCAAATATACATTCCTGCCATCTTACCTGATAACAACATTCGTCATTTTCATTTTTATTAATATTCAGACATTTTGAATTATTGTAAAATTTTCAACTAATATAAATAATTATTTACCTATTAATTACTGTGAATAAAATTGCGAAATGGCATTTCGTGTTTCAAAAGAATTTAAATCTTCTCGAAAACTTTTCCATCATATGGTTACGGATAAAAAAAATTATTTCGATAGCCTAAAATTTGCTTGAAAGTTGTGCAACTTGTCATGTTCTAATTACTTTGGGCGCATATTTTGACGTTACGAAAAAAACATCGCTTCAGCTATATAAATAAATTTGCAACATGCAGAAATAATACTTTCAAATTCATACAGTTGGTAAATTTGTCGATTGCATATAGACCGTATTTGAAATTGCCTGGGACTATATGGTTTATGCTAAGTAATAAAATGATTTCGACCTTTTAAATATTTATTGTTATTAGATAATGTCGAGTTATTTATAACTCTGAATATACGAAATATTTGACAGCAACATTTGCATGCAAATTTTATAGAAAACATGAATGTGTAATTTTTTGTTATTTGTAAGGGTTTTGGTGATTAACCTAATAACGCTAATTAAACAATTAGCGTTATTGGTTGCTGATTTCTTAAAATATATTAATTTGAGTGAATTATTAGACTGTGTCTCGCATAATGTTATTGTATTCTGATCATATGGAACATTTTTGGTTGAAATCCTAATAATTAAATAAATATTCTATAAAATAACGGTTTCATCAAACCAAAACATGGATCGGAAATTTTCCAATTTAAAGGTGCAGTCAAATAAATTATAATTAACACTTGCGTTTTCAGGTGTCTGAACGACAAACCTTTGTCGGTTGTCTTAACTCGCAAGATTGCGTTATACATCTCAGAAATCACACCAGACGGTCATTATAGTTTCACGGTGGTGTCTTTTATTCTTCGTAGCAGAAAACATGATATTCCACTTATTACCACTTTTTCAACTGATTGACATAAAATTGACAAATCTACACTTTGCAATGAATTGCCTTCATACACCCTCACCGAAATTGTCACGAAATGTTCTTAACTTCAAACAAAATTTCATGAAAATTGTAATGGTAAATTTTAAAAAAAAATTTACATATTTTGCTAATTAAATCGCATAAAACCATAATTAAATACATTGAAATCCCTAATTTACACTTCGCAATATATCTTAAGATCTATATACATTTTAAATGGCGTTTTCGTGATTCGAGCTATAAAACTTGACGTTTTCGTTACTATTATAATGTTTAATGGTTTCGAGACTGAAATTAGGAAATCCTTGATTTAATTTTAAGTGTTTTTATAATCCACCTGACTCTGCATGCAGTTCGAATTTAACACACCGTTAGAATGCCACAAAAAATGAAAAATGTCAGGTAAAAATTACGCTACAAGGAACATAGTCGTAATAGTCCGTTGAACATAAATCCTAGACGTAACACATAAACACAAAAATTCAAGAGCATCATGTAAGTCTAGCCTGGGCAAACAAATCAATACCAACTACACCAGAGCAAAACTTTATAACATGTTGAGTGTTTCGAATCACCAAAATTGCAGGCATAAATCCGCTAGTCTACCGAAAGCATCGCTCCTCGAAACGTCAAGAAGAACGTAAATCTAAAAGTCTCTTTTAATCGCCGAATGTGACTGTCGTAATTAACGAACTGCAATTAAAGTTTGAACTGCCAACGGTTTAATCAACACCGTTGTTTACTTTAATTTAATTATAGTTGGACGTTATAATAAATCGACTGGATGTCGGAATTAAATGAAACTGGCATAGTTTTGTGTGAACACATACTAGTATATCAACATCTTCGTTCGATTCCTGGCAGCTACGAGATCGAAGAAAGTGGAAAAACGTCGTCTCCGAAATCGAAAATAAATATTGCAAAGACAGCGTAAGATATTCGACAACAAATGCAAGAAATTATGAAGGTCGAGTATTAAAACAATTATCAAAAAATGTAAATAAATAATATATTTGTGTGACATTTAGTTTGAGGGAGGAATCAGAATAAATTATAATTAATTTTCCTAAGTCGGTCATCAAGTTTCCAATAAGTTATTTGATATTACTTTTGATTTTGTAGGTTTCTTATTTTAATGCAAAAACTATTATAAGTCCATATCCAAGCTTTTTGAAGTGGTGCAAATTAAAATTTTTAAAATACTATACTAACATATAAATGTAACAACAGAATGGCAGAAGATGTGTAAATCGACATTTTTTTCGATTGACTATCTGCAGAATCCGATCCAACCCAATCCCAGAGTTCTCATAATTTCAAACGATTAGGCAATATATTTGAAATGCCCAGTTTCTAATAAATTATAGAAACATTTTCTTGGAAAATCCAGCTTACTTTTCTCGTCGATTACCTCTCGACCTTCAAGTCATCACGTTTTGAGTTTGGGTTGAGTTGGGTTGATTTCAGAATCAATTTTTGGTTATGTAAACTGACAAGTGGAGTGAAATTTCTGGCTTTAGGGGTCGCAATCACATAGCCCGTTTAAAATGGTTAAAATGCAAGATTTGGGTTTAGTTGGGTTGGGTTGAGAATCAAAAGGCGTCGATGTAGTATTTGTGGTGAATATTACATCTGGAGTTCCCGCGGGGATTTCTCTAAGCACCTCTTCTATTTAATATACGAGAGAGATCATTATATGCGTCCCTAACATGGCAGGCGTTGAGTGAGTTGAATTAATTTGACACATTAAAGGATTAATCATGTGTTGTTACGTTGGTTCAATTGTAGTTTTATCACTTGTTAGTTTAGTGAAATTCTAAAAATGTAATAATCAGAGGTTCGTGCAGTTAAAAAATACTTGCAAAAGAAAGGTTTATCGCAAAAAAATGCTGTTTCTTACCAAGTGGTTGTAAATATATCTCGAGAATTTAAACTGGGTGGGCAAACATGTGAACATGCGAAGGGCACTGGACGACCAGTGACTGTCGCTACCCAAATGTTAATCGTATACACGATAATGGTATTGACAGGTAGACGACTGGCCACTCGCCAGATAGTTGAAATTACGATTTTTTCTTATGGTACTATAAAAAATATTTTATCAAATATCTTGGAGCTAAAAAAGTTGTCTGCACGTTGGGTCCCACGAATGTTGACACCTGATCGGAAACATTCTAGAGTATTGCATTCTGAAGCCAGCTTGGCAAAGTTTAAAGCAGATCCGGGTGAACTTCTCTCTCGATTCGTCACTGTTGATGAAACGTGGGTTCAACACTTCGATCCTGAGTCGAAGCAACAAAGTATGGAGTGATTAGCGCCGAGGTTTTCCGCAAATTTCGTATTTTGCCATCCGCTGGTAAAGTTATGGGCACAATTTTTTGGGGCGCAGGTGGAATTTTGATGACTGATTTTTTTGAACGTGGACACAATAACAAGCTCCTACTATGCCAACTTAATTTCAAGATCGCGCGATTCTCACAGAAAAAAGGGGAAATTGAGCAAAGGAATTCTGTTCAATGAAGACAACGCTCCTGCCCACAAAAGCAATGCTGTCATGAGCGAATTAAATTTAATAATGAATAATGTTGCAATGTTGTCTCATCATGAAACCCTTATCGTGCTGCTTACTACCGCAAAAGAAATTGTAGAAAGTTGTAATAAAATTGCAAAATCATTTCCAATAAACGGAACGTATGTAATCTATAACGAAAATATTTGTACTTATAACGAATTTAATGTTAATCATGTAGAATTAATAATTTATAAAAATCAATTAATCAATTTTTCAAACAAAAATATTAATTTTGTTCCGCGCAGCGATATAAAAATTAGTAACATAGATAACGAACTTAAAGAACAAATAGACACCCTCAACAATCTAAAGAATGTATACTTCAAAAATCATGTAGTAGTATACATTCTTTTATCGTCGCAATATTGTTAATTATAATCTTCGTAACGTTTAAAATACGAAGGAAAAAGATTTCGAGGACGAAATCCAATCCTAAAGGGTGACATTACGTGATGTACGCTTAATTTAAATTAGTATTAGTTCCGGAACATAATTGTAATTAATGTCCTTACAAATAAATAACAGTTGTTTTTTTAACACGTTCAAATTTCTTGCATCGATAATTTTGTCGTCGACTTCTTCTTATAACCTAACATAATAATTGTTGTAATAAAATTCCCAAATGTTTGTAGCACCCGCTAATATATTGTGCGTATGTACATTTGAACCTTCCATAAAATCGCCCGGTACAAGTAAAACGATAAAAATCACTCACCGTCCAGGAATGGCGAGCTCACAACCGTCCGCCACCAGTCCAAAACAATTCAAAATCTTCTCCATCCACTAAACACTCGGCACGCGCTAATAATCGCATTGAAAATCGTCCCGAAAAGTGCAATTTTTCACGAGAAACGCGACAAACTGACCGAACGATCGACGCGTCCATTCCCGAAAAAACCGACCTACTCGGTTTTTTGTCGCCACGTCACGTCATCGGCAAGTCGATCCCAGATCCCACTAATTCGGAACTACTATGCATCGAGACAACGTTGGGAACTTAGGTGGGAGTGAAACAATAAAAACCTGATAAGGTAATGATCGCATGCAAAGACGATTCGGTGCAACTTTTGCAATTTTAACCTGGGCTGCGATTACGACGTGGAGCCTTGAATTTTCACAATGTCTATCACATTGCACGTTTTTACTCCATTTATAATAATGCGTGTAGCCCTTAATGTCACAGTATTACTTTTGCAATATTCACCTGTTTAAGAAATATTAATTTAAATGGTCCAACTATTCGAAGGATTTTATGGGAACGCGAAACCTATTTCTTTAAATTCACGTTCATGATTATTAAGGATTGATTTTATTTATGTTTTACTTCAATGTTTATGATATATTATTATTCTCGTAACAATTAGTCCTAAATTCTGAAATTTTTTACCATTACTAATTAGAAATGATATGTGGGTCAAAAATTCGTATCATTTCTCGAATTACACAAAATTGCATCGTGAACTATGCCCCAAATTTCCCACGCAAAAAAGCATTTAATTCAGTCCCTCCGGGTAATTCTACCCGGCGATGAAAATTTACCATTCACTACTTCTCTCCACAAACAAGATAATTAAACACGAGAATAAACATAAAATGTAAATAAAATCCGGCGCAAATTAATTGCGGTCGGAGCGGATAGAGAGAACTTACATTCGTTATAACTCACAACTCGGCGGGCACCTATAAACACAATTTCGAATAGGAAGCGAATATTAAATAAATAGACGATCCGAGCGGCGGGATTGCCCATCTTCGTCCGCATGAAGTGCCATAATGAGTTGTCGGCAGCATTCGCAGTTTGCGTCGGATAGGACGAAATGATAAACTCTGATTGTTCAGAATACGCTGCGCTATTTAGTTTCCCGTTAATCATGTATTAAACTCGCTATATATACCGCTGGAATGTTCGTAAATATGAAATAAACATGAAACGAAAAATCGCGGAAATCGTTGGAGTGTTTTCGAGGATTTTGAGCACGCGATGGGGCACTCATCGCCGATTCTTTTACACAGACGATTCCAGTTTTATGAATAACCGGTACCACCTATAAACAAGTAGATGGAATTCATATTTCGCGTGTTTTAAATTGTAATTCTACTATTCCGGCGGCTTCGTTCGCAAACGAGCTAATTAAATACGACTACGAACATAAAATGCAAATAAAACTCGACGCAAATTAATTGTGGTTGCAAAGGTAGGAAATTACACTCATTACAACTTACGACTCGGCGAGCAATAAACACAGTTTCGAACATCAAATAGAAAGAATGCCCATCGTCTTTCGCTTCGGAGGTCATAAAACATTAATCAGTCGACGTAACACGCGATAATAAAGCCACATTGTGTGGAACTGGGGCCCCTAGAGGTGTATAATTAAAGTCTACTAATTTTTAATTAAATTTAATTATAATTATGAATAAATAATTTTTCTTTAAAAATGTTGGCGCGGAGAACAAATCAGATAAACGTAATTGTGTATTGATCTGAGAATCTAGGAGACGAATTTAAACCTAACCTGCATCACTTGCACAGTTTCCCAATATATAAATTTTATTGCAAGGAATGTGGTTCACAAAAAAATGATTTACGAAGATCATAAAAAATTTTATTTCAAGTTACTTAAAGTCATCATTTTTCGAAATGTTTGCAATACTTATAACTTATAACATGACAAAGTACAATAAGCGATTGGTCTGTGTTACGATCGTAATGGTCGCCTAGATTCTCAAACGAATAGACAACAGACATTAATTAGGTATTAAGAAATAATTTATTAGTACATTATGCAACGAGCAGTAATTGTGGATTTACTCACGAACACGTTTTAGGACACAAGCGATTGCGAGCGTCGTAAATCATACTTTCTCTTGGACTATTTAAATTTGAAAGACGAAAATAAAAAAATATAACATATGGTTCTTAGGATCACTTCATCATCAAACCGTGAATAATGAATGCTTTTTGATTAGTTACAAAGTATAATTAATAATTAAAAATCGCATATTAATGGGTGTTATTTCACAATCGTAGAAAAAATCTTAATTACAAGTTATCTAAGTGATTTTTCCTTCAGACGAAGTGTTTCAAATAATAAATATGTTTACTCATTCAAATTAATTAATATCTGATTACATGATTTTAATTTCCCCTGGCTAACCGCCTTAAGGTCAAAGGCTACAAAGGCTAGCATTTCGGTTGTTATTAATTAACCTGTCCTAACGCTCGATCCGTCGTCTCAATACCGTCTAGATTACAACGGGGGGACCTTCGCTATGTAATAAAGCGGAATACATTAAATGCCAAATTAGGTATTGATTGGATTGTCTGCGACAATATACATACCCGGAGTGTCACGGTTTCATCAAAGCTTATTGAACTTGTTTATTAATGGTGACAAAAAACACCTAGGACTTAGTAGATCACGTAGAAATTTGGGATTGAAACTCTTGATAAATAATATGCAAATAAAATGTTGAACGTACAAAACTCAAACACGAAAAATATTAAACAAGTTCTATAATTTTTTAAGGAAAATAATTGTCGTTATTAGTATGGAAAGCATATAATTAATAAACAATGCTCACTTTTGTTTACATAATAGCTAATGATCGGTGATTTATTAAATACGATGTACAATATAGCATAACAATTTAAACGTTCATACAATAATTAGTCAATTATTAAAAATAAATTAATCGATTAGTTGAATGGCAAATAGGTTACACAACTACAAAGAACCAATTAAAAATTCCAAGGCCGCCATAATTCAAGTTCGTAACGAGTCGTGATTTTTTTCTAATAACGCCATTAATAAATGTCAAAAGCAAGCGAGCTGTAATTACAAAACGTAATTTTGCATGTTCCATTATATACATATAAAAAAAAAGAAAACCGTCGTAATTCTTTGGATTTTATGCAGGACGAAAATAGTACGGCGTCCTTTGTGTTCGGGTGTTCATAAGTCCCGCTGAAAAAGGCGCGTTTATGAATTTACTTAATTAGTGTTTGTTGTTCCACGTTAATTATTCACTCGGCCATTTCGTAAACTTGTCTCCGGTGTAAATGGCCCGGCTTCGCTGAAACATTAATGAATGTCGCCCCCGAACGGCGGCGGCGGCGGCGTCGTCGTCGTCGCGTGCTGCATCACGCCGCCGCCCTCAGAAATTACGTTGTTTGGATGTTCCGGAAATGAAACGGGAGAAACTGCGCGTCGATGGCGGGCGAAAACGTCAAGCTTCGGCATTTTCCCGTTCGTTTCGCGTGTTCCACGACAAATATTGGCAAAAATGCCGCCAGCATATAAATGATCTCCGACTTTCGGCAAGGTCGGCTTTGATTTGCTTCCGCGCCGGTGTTTGCTGTTGCAATAAAATTAGTTTGGAATTTCTTGCGGGATTTGTAGTGTTAACATTTTAGTCGAGTTAAGAGTCGCTCGTGGAAAAATTGCGGTACAAATAAAATGGATTACGTGCTCTGTGAATTTATTTGTAAGATGTGGTGTTTTACTTCACTTCACTTTAAACCAATAAAACAGTTGACAACTGTCCTTAACAATTTAATAAAATCAAAAATATTTTACGGAGATAACTTTTATTAAAAGCATATTCTTAGTAATAAAAAAAAATGAAAGTTATTAATTTTTTTGTACAATTATAATTTAAGGGAGATGATCATGACGTAACGAGGCCAAATATAAAAAACAATAAAAATAGGTAATTAGTTCATAAAACTATTGTTGTAAACATTCGTCTTTATTTACCAGAACTATAGCTTTACAAACATACCTTTAAATTTTAAAGAAAGTTCAATAATTATTTGGATAAATTAGCATGAAATTCCCAGCAACAAATATCACGATCATAATTCTCGCCACTAAATTGTGAATCATTCCGTAGATTGTATACGGAAAACATACAAATGGAAATCGGATGCCAAGGGGTACCACCCAGAGTACAATATCACAAACGTACATACAGCAAAACTGTAATTGTTACAGTTTGAGAAGATAAAAAAAAATGTTGCATTGGTTGAAACAATCGAAGTTTCCGCAACAATGGTTAAGAATGAATCAAAGAAACAACAAACTTATATTTTAACCTGGCCATTTCTTGGTATGGCATATTCTAGTAGGAGTACTTTTGAAGATTTTTATAAGTTTTGTAGTTTGAGAGACGCTGGTTATCATCGATCGGTTGCTTCACCAATTCACCAATCATTGCTCGTTGCTCAATTATCTTCAAATTCCAACACAAGTCATGTGGAAATTCAAATTTCTAATCCAAATATGCCGAAGCAAAAACCAGTCTGGAAGTAACTGCTTTGCATATGCAATGTTCTTTGTTGCCCTCCATCTCAGTGAGAATTACGTTTATTTTTATTTCTAATACAACGAACAAATAAGAAAATGTAACGATTATAATTGTTGACACCCGTGTTTGTCAACAATTATAATCGTTAATTTTTCTATCTGTAAGTGGCCTTCCAATAACAATAATAATAATAGCGAAATGTTATGGAATTGTGCAGTTTAAGATTTTACTTTAGAGGAGCAATCACAGTAGCTCATAATAAATACCTGCGGTTTTGTGTGCCGAAGAAACGAAAATGTCAATCAATGTATTATATCGTGAGTCTGAGAAAGACTTAATATATAGCATACCCGACTAGATCAGCGTAGACCAATTTACTTGCTATGTATGCAACATATGGAGATTTTAACAGTACATGCTAGAATTATTTTAGATATTCTCATAACAAATCCCATGGCATTTTTTGCAGCGGTATATACTGCACTCATTTGAGAAAAAACGTCAACTTAGAGTAGAAAATAATACCGCGACCTTTAAAAGATAAGCACGGTTTAACTGGCTGTACAGCACTGTTGTAGGAGCGTTCAAGTAGCGCCGATTTCATGTCACATAGCAACATTTGTCGACATTTAATATGAGTTGAAAATTATCACACCATTGAACAATTGAATTTGAAGAATTGAATTAATATCTCCCTCAGACGTAATGATGGACATTTTTTTAAGACCATCAGTATAAGAAAATCAGAGCTGGACAGCCTATGAAGCAAGCCATCAATAACATGAGCGTTGCAGGTCTCTGGAGGTATCAATAAATTCATTGTAAGAAACATAACATCTTATATTTTCCAAATAGGAGCCAGTTTCACAGTAGTTAACGAAAAACCAAACGGATGGAACTTCTGGAGTAGAATGGTTTATAGTGTCAAATGCATGCGTGTGAAATGCTGATCAGGGGACTTTTATTAGAAATTAAGAATTTTGGCGAAATTGCAAATAATTGAAATAGGTCGGTTGTTCGACAGCAGTGAAGCATCCGACTCCTACTTCTTCATCTTCTCACAGCTCTATCCAATTGCCAAATTAAAAAGCTCTTCTACCATCTCGGATAATGAAGCTGGGGGTTAGATCATCGTCAGCAATAAGTTTGGTAGACACCACTATTTGTATCGCCTCTTGTTTGATCTCAAATGTTTGTCCAGTAGGGTTTACAGGTACTGTACAAACTGGATCCTTAACCACAAAAGTGACAGACTTAAATACACAAATAATTATTAAATCCAAGCTCGCCAAAATAACTTTGTAAATGTTTGTTAAATAATTTTGTTTAATTATATCATTTTTGTGCTTTTTAAACAAATTTTCGACAAATTTATTTAATTTTCATATAGCTCAAATTTTAATTGGGATGGGCAGATAGATTTGCGTTGAAGTCATATCTTACTTGTTACGTGGACATCATTTGCATAATTTTAAATGCAAACAAATAGACGAGCACAAGTAAATTTCCCTAATTTTCTACCAAGTATGGTTTTTATCGCATACACATACGCTATTCAACACAACATAAGCGATAAGTTAAGAAAAAAATACTATTCCACATCCCAATTGAATTGGGTATTTTTTAACCACGAGTTTCACAAATATATTCTATAACCCACTATGTTCCATCTTCCTTCACTTCAATTTCTGATCCAAGATTTTATTTTTCATTGCCTGACCAAACACACCAGAAAGAACAAAATTTAAATTATTACAACAGCGACTCAATCATTATTCTGAAACAGCCTTGAGAGTTATGCAACCGTAGTCGCGCATGAACCGGATTTATTACACATTAAATATATGCAAATTAGCCGGTAACGAACATAATTTCACATAATCAATACCCAGTCCTTGACTACCTGACACAGTCTGATAAATGTAGAATGCTTCTCGCATCGCAACGTACAAGTCGCATTCTCCTGGGAACGTTATTTTATGACCTTTGATAAGGGAAAAACTCGCCGCGTATATCAATTATGTTGCCACATTTGATAGTAATGAATACAATGAGGAATTTTATTAATTTCTCCGCTCTTGTTAAATACACAAATGTTCGAAGTAAAAAAAATATTGTTTTAGAAATTTATTTGAGGGAACAAATTGTTAACGTATTAAACGTTGCCTGGCTTATGGGGTCAAAACGGAAACTTGGTTCGTTTTTACTACTACCTGGCACTTGACTGTTCGTAAGCTTCCGCTTACATCATACATATTTAACGTTTCATAAAAATGCATTGTTGAGTTTTTCGTTTTGTATACACGAGGTTATAAGAGGGATTTTAACGTAGTCAGCTATGCTCAATAGCTTTTGAAGAACGTCGAGGACGAGCTTGCCTAAATATAGGAAACATACAACATCGAATTTCGATTAAAAAAAAAAATTGTATTGACAAAACATTAAACCAAAGTTCATTTGTTTTAGTAGCATTATTTCAACTGAAACATGACCCGTAATGTTATTTAACACTCCTCTTCACTAATACATTTGTACGCTTTGTACCACTTCGATTTTGTTTGTGTTTGGTTTCATTTCACTTTATACACGCCCAATATATTGCATATTCTGGCACAAACAACTCTGAATTACCCTTATGGATTTGAGTATTAACTATTCATACGTATAATTTAAAATAATTAAAAAAAGCCAAATGAAACATTCGCAGAAATTCATACGAACTTTCCAATTCACCTTCGCACCTGATTTTTCGTGTCAAACAACGTAACAAGTAATCGACGCAAGTGCAAGTTCCTCATATTTTAATGCGGAAATATCACGAACGAAGTTTTACCGAACCGCTTTGTTCCGTTTCATCTCCGTATATTACAAAGGCCCTAAGGTAATAAACCATTCCATTGATTTACGTTCAAAGTGCAGGTAGTTAATGTTGAGTAATGTGAACCAGAAACGTGCAATTCTCAGGTCTTTATCAAAGGTGGGTAAGGGCGAAGCGCCCAATATCCATAAACATAACATCGACAAAATGCATACGTAACTTCTAATTTGAATTAAATTGAAGTTCGAATTTGGGAAATTGATTTGTGGGTTATTTTGAGACGTCATTGCAATTTGACTTTGTTTTACACTGCATTGAACTGTATGCAAATATTAGACCTGGGTCAATTGGGACAATCACAAATTTAATGATTCCAATTACTTGAATGATGTACACAACTTAACCTGTACAGGGACAGGAAAATTTAACATCGATATATTAAATTAATTTTGACGAACTGATTGGCCAACAAAGAGTTTGACGGTTTGACACCGTCGCAGGAAATATTTTATAATTAATTTTATGGACTTCTGGCACTTAATATATTCGTAATTAATATATTCGTAGAATTTGCAGAATGCAGTCCAATCCAATGTAATGGAACAAAGGAATTATACAGTCAAATCCAGTTTGTTTGTCTTCAGGTCATACATTTTTTATTTTATCTTATCCACAAAAATAATAAAGGACGTGCAATATTACCTTTTACAATACATCGCATTTTCTTATTGATTCAGGTTTAATATAATCTTGACCACTTTGTTTGCCTTCACTTACGAAACTTTTCGATGACTTCGCCATTTGTTTGACCACCTGTAGCACCGTTTGCAATTATTTAGATTTTCTGTAAGTTTTCCTTTAAGTCTTCAATTTTGACTTCAAGTCAAGTTACCTTTTTATATTTGAACATTGTTGGTTGATTCTTGTTTAGTTTCACATAAAACAGCTTCCTCTGCAACGTGAACATCTTTTTCTGCTAGTTTCATTTCGCTTTAAATTCTTTCCAGCATTTCAGCAAACGTTTCGCAACAATATCTTGTTCCTTTATGCTTAATTTAAGCATAGTTAAATATTTCATGTTTAACTGAGCGTAAATGACGTTTTTGTCTCGGTAAGCTTCCTTATGCTAACACATGTAGTATTTCCTTAACAGGACAATGATTCAAACTTAGAAAACTATCAGCAATTAATCTGCCTACATCCTGAAATTTTTAATATAAGTATTTAAGTTATGCCACACCATCAACTACAATGGAACTACTTCCAAAAAAATCCTAATACACACAAACATTATTTAATTTAATATTATTTAACTTTCCGCTTCCGGTTTCACCGGAACTGAACACAAACATTATTCTAAATGTAACCACGAAATAGGTATTAGATTTTCAATTACATAGACCTTTAAATTGATTTGTAGATTTAGTTGAATTATTAACAATATAATTGTCTCTAATTTTTTAATTCCCACAAAGCAATCTTCTTCAAAAACACGCATAAAAAGTCCTGTAGTTTAAGATAATTAATAATTATAATATACATATTTTAACAACTTCTGCATGATTTTGCACTCAAGCAAGTTTGAGTTTTCAAATAACAATTTACGTGGATACTATATAACGATATACTATGTTGATATAGATGAAGACAATGACGTTTGAAAGTTTGTTTGAAATTCTGAAACTAAAATCTTAAGAAATCCATTATAAGTGTAGTAATCCTCCTAAAGTAAAGTTTTTGTTATCAATCGTTTGTAAAAATTTTTGGGGAAACATATCGTCCCTGTAATCAACAATTAGAGGATAAAATAATTATGTACAAGCTTGAAACATGGTTATTATGTTTTATGCCTTTATAAAAATAGCTACGTTGAAAGTTTCTGTGATAAAGAGGTTTATTAAATAATAAAACATAAGCAAATTATTAATGCACTGCGAAACTTACACTTAATTTAAAAATATGAAATCAAGGATATAAGGCTGTCATAAACAATACTACCAAAGAAACACATTTGAAAGTAGAATACAATGTATAAAAAAAATATTCTTTAATTTTCAATGACTTTTGTTATAAAATGTCATATTTATTTGTTCCGTCGTTACTTTCCCTCTGACAAGATGAAATATGTAACATTATTTGCATATATGTTTAATATATAAAATATATTAAGAATGTTTATTATGCAAAGCAGGTGCCAACATTTAAAGAATCTTCGTTACACGTGCGGTTCCAGTGGAGTCGAATGCCTTCTTGATTTTTGCCTATACGTTTCATTACCTTTTTCTACACGTTTAGTTTTCAAGTACACCATCTCACTAACGTCCTTACTGAATTGCAAACTTCCTCGAATCTTTCGAGATGGTGCCATCTCCCTTTCAGTAACTTTATCATCATTTGCATAAAATCTTCCAGTTCTGGATCAGATTTATTATCACCTTGTCTTTGTTGTTATGTTACGATATCGTGTTCTTTAATTATTTAAACTTGTTTCATATTTTTCGCTTTATTGACAGCGAGCTTTCAACTTTGAAGTCGAGCTTATCGTTGCTAGCCTTTAATGAATCCTTAATCTCGTCGTGAACATATTGGTGAGGTTTGACAATGTGTTGTTATACTTCCTCTTTTTCTTTTTGTTTCTCTACAACGTCGAAAAGCACTTAACTTGGGGATTATATTAATTTTCTATAATTTGGATTCGTTCTAATTTGCACTTCATTGAGTTTTATTGGATTTCGAACAGTTGGGTTCGCGACTAAAGAAAATATTGATTTTAGTTTTTAAGTATATTTCGACGAGTTCTAGTTCTACAAATCCGATTTTGATTGTGTTCAGTTTAATTGACTTCTAATAACTTATAACCCTTACTTAGGCACGGGAGGGGGTTGTTGTCGCTGGCCTATCTCTCCATATATTTCTCCTCCCATCTTCCCGAATCACCCTTGTATTAAAGTACGGTTAATGAAATTGGCTGACATAATGTTAATGATTTAGAGCTGTGTTCGAATTAGAAAAATTACATTTTTACGTTTGTAGAATTTGGAATTCTCCAATTTTATATAAATATAGTAGGTACCATCAAATATTGTAATCGGGCCAGGTTCTTTTTGTAGTAATTTTTATTTGGGGCGATATTTAAACAATTACGTAGTTGGGCTGCACACAAAAATTAAAGTTGATTCTAAATTTTAGTTACGTTTTGTTAAGATTTTTGAATTTCTTAATTTCATGGGATTTGGTGCCATAAACTTTAATTTCGTTGCAATAGCGCAAACTTTTTGAATACTAAAGACTATTTGATGAAAAAAAATAACTTTCAAGTGTGTAATAGAACACAACCCAATGCAACTAAACGTCCACATCCAGGATCGTGGCATTTAAAATTTACATTTGCCAAAATGAATTTTGACTAAGTTGGGGTTATGGGCAGTTGGCTTGCTAATGAAAATGAAATGTACGTCCAAATTTAATATTTAATTTTATTTAATTTACTACAATTTAAAAATTGTTTGGTTTCGCTTTAGTTTTGGTATTACGACAAAAATTGTTTCATCACACAGTGGTTTAAAATATAAAATAAAAAATTCATTTATTACATAAAATCAAATTAGGTGCCCAACCCAACTACAAAAATATACAACATGAGGTAGATGAATATGTGTAACGAGAGTAATGACAGCATTAAGAGGAAAGGGTATCAATTAGCTCTTACGAATTATTTAATAAGGGCGAGTTGTTAACCTATTTTTTCAAACCTGGTCGTTTGAAAAAATCCTTTTTAATTACCAACAGGTTTGTTCTCGACATTTTTCATTTTCACAATATCTTATGATTAAATTTTTGTATATTTCGATTTTTACGAATTACGATAATTTTTATTGGAATTACATTTGCCTCCTTCGACTTTTACGATTTCTAAAGATTTTTATAATCCATAATGATGTTTGCGATTTTTAAAACGACTGTTACAAATTTCGACGTATCAGTAACAAACTCTGCATACCATGGTAATATTAAACTCGAGAATGCTATTATTAACAGTTTGTCGTTTGCTAGTATTTTATCAATTGCACTTGTTTCGTTAGTCGATACCAAACCACCCAGGCTGGTTCGTGCAAGCATAATTACCTTCGGTGGGGAATTTAATTATACCAATTATACCAAGAATATAGATTGGAATTTACAGCGAGGATTTCATGACAAAAACTTTTCAAGACTTACGGAGACGGCAAGCAATCAGCATCGGCACCTTTCGTGATCGATGGGAGTCACTATGCAGAGTTGGGTTTCATATAAAACATTAATATGGCTGAATTTGGAATCATGAACATTTAAAATTACAATATCGAGAAAATAAATAACGACCAAATATCAAGGGGTTGGGATAATAACTAGTACATGTCGATAGGCAAATATGTAATATTTGTATATAATGTATTAAATGTAATAAATTCGGATATAACTTGAGTAAGAAGGATCGTGACAAGGTCCATTTCTGTGTAATAATTCTAGATGCAGTTTAATCGGTGATTCATTGTGAGATAAATAATATTTAAGACTCCATGTTGAAAAAACTATGACTATATTCTTTAATTAATTTTAATAAGTCACCCCTTCATTACAAAATATTTTTCAAACTGATTCACTTCAACTGCTTTATAACTACACCTTTCCGAAATTACGCGATAAACGAGTATATCGGGGGTAATTTAGCTCGACGCTCAACTTGCACAATTCAGAACAACGTACAATGCTTTCGAAAATGCTCCGCAGCAGCGGACGTTTTTCCGCGCCCCACGACGCACAAATATCGAACGAATTAATTGAAGTGCAAATTGGACCGAAACAAACAGACTTCTGTTGTGGCGTAAACACTTCCATTCGGTAAATGAGGTTCGCGTCGTTAAGAACGCGGGTTCTTTAACACGTAAAAACCGCACTGCTCAAAATGGTGTATGGATGTTTTTTAAATGAAGCATGAAACGTGACGAGCATACAATTTCACAATTTTAGTCCACGTTTCGGTGACATCTCAACGGAAAAATTGCGATGTCGGAAAAACGTGGATTAAAATATACGGGAGATCGAAAAATTGTCGCACTTTTTGTTTCTTGCTTTCATTTCTCTATATTTCTCTATGATTGGGCATTACCTAATCTTTGTGCGCTACATTATATTATGTAGAGAAAACCAGAACTAGATCTGAACGCCAATCACCCCCAGTAGTGCAGTAACGAAACTTCTAACGTTAAAACAAATAGATTATTACACCCAGACTGTATATTATAGCTATAATTTAATTGAAGTATTTAAGGTAACCACTCATACATTCTGCAGAGAACTACAAATTAATTCATTTCCATGCGACTGCATCAATCAATAAAATCATCTCGTTTATGATTCCTCGTTGCGTTTGTGAAAACCATACGCGAAAGTAAATTTTATCACCTCGTAAATATTTACCTTGACGTTGAGATGCAATTTGCGACGGCGGATTCGCGCAATATTGGGTCTCGTATTTAACCACCTCGGTGCGACGAGCGATTTCACACCGCACCTATCGCTTTAATTGAAATTGGCAGCTTTGTGGGGCCATTTTCAAATTTCGACCGATTATCGAGCGGTTAATTCCGCCGGTCGTATTTTCAATTCGGTGCAAATTGATGCGTAAGTGTCGTTCGAATGATATTTGATTTATCAAGTGAACTATGACCTTGTGCAGTAAATATGTGTTGGAGGTCGCTGGACTTCTACTTTGAAATAATCGTTGATTTATTTATGTGTATCTGACGTCGTGTTTGCTCGATGGGGTCGGCGAGTATCACATTCCATTAACGTTAGATGAAGATTGCGCAAGGATTGACGAAAACGGTGTTTGATGACGAATTAATGGACCGATTTAAGCCATCCTGTGCAAATTAAATGCACCATTTAAGGCTTCGCGCAAACGTTACGAATTTTGTAATGCGCGTCTCTTAACGATATTAGTTTGCACATAATTGTGCAATATTCTATTAGTATTAGCATAAAAAGTTCTGACCCATAACTGTAATGACACAAATTTTATAATATTTTCACAGATTTTCAATAAACGATTTTCGAGTACGTTTTTTTTCTATTGATAAATACTTTATTAATAAATTTAATGCAGGTACTTTTAAAATACCAAGAAAAGCAAACGGGAGGGGGAGGGTTAACATATATGGCTAATACCCTTTCGCAAAAATATGAAATATGGAATTATTTAGTAGAAAAATATAATAAGTTACCTTTAAAATTCAATTGATTTTATTAAAATCAATTATTCACTTTTTAAGATGCACTCTAATGTAGTGTAAACGGCCTCCAACTAATTCGCCATAGAAGAAAAAATATAATTTTTTTAATACCGGCCCTGTTTATTTAAATTATGTATGCGGAACGAAAACAAGTCCAAAGTAACTCAGCAGGTAACGCAATGAACAAAATTAAATAAATTGCAATACTCAATTCATAATTCAACTGGGTGGTCCTGATATCGAATGTGCTGTGAGTTAGCCTATAATCAGTCAAAAGTGACGAGTCAATGCTTAGTTTCTAATAATTAAATTCGGCGTTAAAGCTTAATATGTAACTTAGCCAGTGGTATTAGTAGAAACTCTAGTATAAAAAGTCAGAATTTTGTTTTCTCGCATAAAAATAATTGTATAGCGGCGCTTTAAACCCTCTTACCACCAATTTAGGATTAGAGAGAGGGTAGGTTACGTAAGAAATGAAATTTGACTGATTTAGAAATATTGCATGGCGAAAACAAAAGTTATAAACTCAATATACTAGAATCATATTAAATCAAACGAGAAATCACAAACAATAGTTAAACTTTATTAAATGAACATTTTGACCTACTCACTACACCGTTAATTAACCCTGTAACTCTCTGTACCGCGGTAACCATTAAGGGTTTCCCAAGAAATATATTTTTCCCTAGTAGTTAGTCAAGTAATGTAGTTCTAGAATAATCGATAAGGAAATGTATATATTAAGATGATGTTTGTAACATTGTTTAGTTTACATCTGTTAATGTCCTGAAGATGCCGAAAGGCGAAATTTACATTAAGAAATAAATATATTTATTGTGAAGCAATACCAAGTGTGTTTAATTTAATTTAATTTATAATGTAAATAAGTAAATAAAGTGACACATGTATAGAAAATTATGTATAAAACAATCTTCGACGGTGGAGCAACGTGTAGTTCGTAAACTGTTAATAATACGAAGCTCGTTCAGGCAGAAGAATTACAAAATATGTATTACAAATATTTGCTAGCAATTAAATGATGGAGGTGCAAGTATTCTAAAGTAATTTAGGTGTAAATAGTTAGGTCTTATATATTAAGTATATTTTATATGTACGTAAAGTTGGGCATATGTTGCATTTGACAGTGGTATGGGAAAAGGGTCATGTTCCGATTACGGCCACTCAGAGTCGAGAACGCGCATCGTTTTAGTTCAACGTTTAATAAAAACAAGTGTAAATTGTAAACAGTTGGAAACGTACAATAACGTGAACGTAAAAAACGGAGAAACGGATTGTTCCAGCATTGGATCAAATTCAAGCAAGTCAATAACGATTTTTCCTGTCTTAAATAAATATAAAGTTTTATGTTAAATAAAGTTTAATTCATTATTTGTCGTTGTTTTTCTTGCTAACAAAACCACAACATTTAGACAATCGTTTCAGTACATTGAAGAAATTAACCAACCATTGTGTCGGTAAGTATTCTACGTAGGTTTCTAGTCATGAAAATAAAAATTCGTTAGTTCGTTAAAGTTTCGAAGCCGATCGACGCTCCCGTTTTCAAACCTGTAACGACAGATGATTGTTTTAATGGGGATTTTATAGGATTTCTTCAGACGCAGGTATTATTAATTTCACAGTTGCCCAAAACATGTATCATAAGTTTTAACTCTCCAGTGAACGGGTGCTTAGTTGTCACACCAGCGCACAGGATGAGGCCTATTAGGAACATTTTTTAATATTTAAGTAAGCTACTTGTGATTATTTCAAACTACATTTAGTTTTGTTATTTGTGCATAAGTAGAATTATAATAATTAATAAATAATAATTATTTCTATTTTTGGGACCCATAAATTAAAAAGGTGCTTTTTTCTCAAGTTTTTTTTATTAATATAATTTAAAAAGTAACGAAATAACAAGCACTAGTTGATGTTTTCCCTATAACGGACATATTGAAGTAATAAAAAAAATAAGAAAGCAAAATTTAAAAAAATCTAAACAGAATATGGGGTTGTAAAGTTGACTCTAATTTCCGTCAGCATGTTCCATACACAGCCAACTTTTACAAAATTTACAAAAGTATCGTGTTTCCTCCTTTAGCAATATTTGCAGTAGCCTTTTTTATTTGGAGTAGATTCGGGTTCATCTTCGGGGTTGTAATTCCCGATAAACGTCTAGCCGATTCGCGTATGTCTCTATGCAAATATCAGCAAGTTATAATTTCTGTGAGTAAATGAATTCCCAACTATTTTATAACCAACCTTCGCCTTTTGGTAAATTCGGCGTTAGGGTTGTTCCCTTTATAAACAATGAATGCGTTGATGCTGCATTCAATAATCCATAAAATATTACCATTGGCCAACGTCGTGTATTTCTGGCCACCATGGTGGACGTGTCCGTTCGATCAAAACTACGTCAGCAACAACAACAACAAATAATCAATATTAAAAAACGGTGACGTATGGGGAACTAAAATTTATCTAATTAGATAAATAAAAAACTACATGAAAACTCCAGGGTATCTAAATTCTAAATCTTCGGACACTTCAACAAAATTCAAGTATGACTTATTTTCCAAATTTTACCGACAATTAAGAACTAATACAATGTTCTGGTTCTAATATACAGTTTTTATACCTAACGTAATTATATAGCAAAGACTTTAAATCTTGGTGGTCTGTAAAATGTCATGTCAATCTATTTTGATTGCGTGTACCATAATTTAGATTCAAAATTCATAGTTTACTTATTTTAAGTGTAATTTATATGCGGCCCCACCTTTAGAGTGAATATTCTATATAATTGCGGTAATGTGGCAAAGTGTCGTTGGAATTTATTTGGTAGATGAATACGGTCGTAAAATATTTTATGTTTCCCATTCATTTGCATTGATTACTGGACTAGTTTAAGACTGCAGAGGTGGACGCAAATCATCAAGTTCGCTCTATAATATGAGTCAACTTTTTGATGCGCCACAGTTCAGGTAAAAAAGTATAATAAAATATCAATCCTAACAACAATCTTGTCCAATTACTAATATTAATGGTCTAATTAATGCATCAAATTAAAATTATTGCACGTGCTTAACATAACAATCGCAATAATTTCGTTTATCTAACGCTCACATTAACCCATTTATAGTATAATTAACAATAACATATCAATAAATGCAACACATCATTTTCGTCCGTTTAGCTTTCCTCGCTACGGTTTAATAGTTGTACAGTAATTAGATTTAATATTGCTTTTACTGCTAGTATTTTGTAGCGTTTTCACGATTTAATTAAAACCGGCACGGTGCAGCACGTATAAATATGACATTTGCGTCACACAGATCCATAATAAAATTTATGGTTTAGTGTATTTGGAATAGAGCGACGTACATACGTACATTTTCAACCCGGATTCGTAGTCGCAGTGTTAGCCACGTTAATTATTTACGAAATATGTAATAATAATAAAGCAATAAATTGGCAACATTTTTTTTCTCAAAATTGTAATAGAACACCCACTGAATAATTCCGCTCGCTGTTTGCGTGCCACACGCCATTTCTGACGTTTCAATAAAAAGCTTCACCCGCGATTGTTCGAATGAATTTTGGCGTTGGTGGTAATAGTTTGCAAATTAACCTATATAAGTTTGGCTAATTATGTACACGTGATGCACACGATCTGCTGCAACTTTTAACAGGTTACAACAAATGCAATGCCGCGCTGAATATTGTACGCACAATGTAATGCAACACACATGGGAACTAAGCGCGGTTATAAATTAGAACGCGTTAAAGTGGCGGAACGTAACATTTGCCCTTAGCACGCAACATGCGATACTTACATTACATCTAAAAATTAATGAAGCCGCTGCGTACACTGTGCAATTATTTACTCGAACTTCGCGGAACCCACACGGTACGTAGAACGAAAACAATTAATGTCGAGCGCCAGCGCAATAACACTTACACTTTAATGTTTTATTTCCTTGAAAGATTCAGAACTGTTCGGCGAACTCGCGTAAATAACTCACGCAGGAAAGCCCCATTAATGGACCCCGAAGATAGGGACAGAACCTGCAACGTCATGGCGCCGTTTCTCAACAATAATTTTTGACGTATGTTCTTGATGGGGCAGTGCCCAGATAGAAAATTTTGTACATGGCCGTTGCGTTCTTAACAAAGTACGACAACATTTCTTTATGAAAATTATATAAAGATTTTTCAAAATAATAAAAGACAAATCATCAACTTTTTATCCTTTTATCGCTCGTCCTTGTTGAAATCTGCACACACACACACTACCATCCAGTGCTTCCAAACATTTATCCTTTTTGCGCAATACTTTTGCAACACCTTTTGTACCTCTCATCAATTCTATGTTTCTTCCTGTACACCTAATTACCACCTCGCTATCACTCTCTCTTCATCTCGAGCTCTGATGGTCTGACACAGAGTAATAGTGATTCGAGTAACTTTTAATATTTTGTTTCAGTTTCAGTAAATTCAGAGTCGCAGATCGACGAGTGTTGGATAATGAGAGAGAGTGTTTAAGCACAGTTGTTGCACCTATTCGAGTACTAGAATAGGTGCAACACCTGTGCCTTTAGAATTAAACTTGTTACAGTGATATTTTCTAAAGGCATTGACGTTCCAATTGGTAGAACTGCATTAGATAGAATTTTTTAATGAAATTAATTTCTTGGAGCAAATTCCAATGAAAGGAAATATTTTTTCCCTAATGAACAATAAATTTTTTTATAGAATGTTGTGAACTATTCTTCAAAACATACAATGGTGCCAACGTTAGGGGCCAACGAGTCCAAACCAGTACCCTAAGGAATCACATCTCAAAACCACACAAACGTTGTAAAATTATTCTTGAATCCTTTAACATATAACAATATTAATGTGAGTATATTAGTGCCGCAGTATATATAGGTATTCGAAATTCCAAATTGTCTTTTTCAACCGGTAATTTATACCATAATAAGAGAATGCCATTTCCCAAATGTTCTAAAACTTTGTCTCAAAATATCCAATGAAAATCATTCAAGCGAAAAATCGAACGCCTCCGTGCACTTAAAAGGTTTCCCGGAAACGGTTATTCGAAAAATTGCAAACACGACAAACATCAAACAGAGAACTTTTAAAAACACTTCAAAAAAGTTCCCCGCTACGGCGCGGTCGTAAGACGCGCGGAAGTGCACATTCGCCGCAAGCCCGTGCATTAATGCCCCCCCGAATGACACGGCGAGGAACGTGCGCGGCGAACCGAGCCGCTCGCGGCGAAAAAAGTTTGTTGCAAATCCCTCTGCGGGCGGGGGCGCAGTTTAATATCTGGCCGCAAATTAAATTCAACTTCGATACCTCCGGTGAAACTTCGATGATTGAAACGCGTAGGCATGATTTTAAATGACTTATTGATTTGTTGGGCGAGTTTCTTTGCGTACTCGCCGGCGACGCGGATGCCCGGCGCTATTTTCTCTCCCGCTGGGCGACGCTGAACGTAGTTTAAACTTCACAGAATCTAATTTACTCCCAACACTCTGCGGTTTAACGCTGCAAGTTTATAATGTAAACGCACAGAACTCGCACAAGATCCGCATGAGAAACCAAGCGACACAAATGAATACACAGACATGGTTCTAAATTAAGCTATTAGTTGGCACGTGACCATGGGTGGGCAGGCAGAAAATTAACTGCCGTATAAGAAACCATAAAACATTAGAAGCTTAGGAGAAACAAAAAGACAAATTAAAATGAAAAGCTGTACACTTTTATATATATTAGTCGTAAATACTAAGATATATTCGTTTTTAAGATTCGTCACAATAAAAACACGAAATAAAATCAAAGATTTCATCATTAAGGATAATTTAAATAAAATTATCAACCATCATAGACGATTAACAAGCTTCAAACACAAACGTCAGCTTGCAGAACTAACTTTGCTGAAAAATATTTACTATTTGTCTTGATATTAAACGCACATTATGTAGGTTAATAATGGCCTACACCAGTTAGGGATTACGTAACGTTTCACATCGTTTTTTTTTATTATATAATGTACAAAATTGTAATCCGTTGCGTAACAGTAAAATGTTCAATCAGTACGTTACATAACGTTTTGCAATTATTCCCAAAACCAGCAAAAATAATTAGCTTCAAAACTGTTAATCGTGGTTTCAATTTTAATATGCAAATCACACAACAAATTTGGTGAATTTGTGAAAATATAACAATAGCAAAATAAATTCATAATTACTGCAATTGCCAAACCGATTAAAATAAATAGAAAGTAATAAAATGTGATGGTTCTATGTGCCCAATGGGGGGGAGTAGCTAGCGACAGGTCGTTACTAATTTAAAAAAATCTGCATCGTCACTCCGCAAAATTTAATTTTTAATCAAATAAAACTAAAAAATTAAACATCAGTCAGACATTAAATTCATAGTACAGAAATAGATCAAAGAAAGCATTGCAAAAAAAAAGAATCCTGAAACGCAATTCCAGTACAGAAAAGAATCACACGGTTCAAGAGGGTCTTCATTCTGGTTGGCGAAAGAATCAAGTCGTTAAAAAAAGTTGGGTGTAAAAGTTGTGGGCATTTGTAGTTACATCCATACGGCAGCGATTGAATATAAAAATGTTACCTAAAAATCCCTTTAAAGTGCTATTGAAAAATAATGTCATATCTATTATACAAGACATGTACAGTATGATCAAAAAAGAAATTAAACTGAATAGCGTTTTGATTTAAAAAAGTGCATCGGTGATAGATGTTTAATTCAGTTTAAAAGTTCAGTACCAATGACCGAGTGAAGTTATCTCGGAATAATACAATTTTAATAACCATTCCTAAGTACTCCTGAAATGTCGGTAAAAATAATCGCTTGTGTTCCACTATATATTTTAAAAATCGAGAAGTTGATACTAGTATACAAAAGGATACAAAATAAGTAATATTACAAGGTATAGAATACGTAAAAGAGTAAATGTGAAGCAAACTCATTAAATAGAATATGGGCATTGAACGAAACTTAAAGAAATACATAGAATATAGAAATAGATGCACAGAGATATATAATACGCTGGTGTAGCAGTCTGGATCAGAAATCTTGTGATCGTTAAGTATCTCTGAAATTTTATCTGAAAGATAAACTGAGATAAACTACTGATAAACTACATTCTTTTGCCATCTCCTGGTGTCCCCCTTATCCTTTCGATCATTTTATCTTTACCTCCATTTTCTTCGGATGGACTATTTCCTTCCTTTATGACGTTAGGCTTCCTTAATTTATTCACCCCATCATCTCCCTCATTGTCTTCTTTGCCTTTTCATACAGCCTTAACCTATTCCTTCTCACCTCGAAATTTCGCCCCAATTCCCCTTAACTCGTCGACCACCTTATTTACTAGACTCCGCTCCCCCACTCTTTCACTTTCAACGTATTTTACCAATCTTCTCCTCATCACAACGACCATCCTTTCGTTCCTCGTCTCTTGTACCACTATATATTCTATAATTCATCATTTCAGTTTCAGCTTTCCCTGACGCATTCGCTCTATTTTTTTTTCCTCTTTCATTCCTCACACGTCTTCCACACTACCATCCCGTCTTGGAATGTACACCCCCTTTCACACCAAATACTCATCATCCGCCTTTTTCTACCATCCGTGCTTTGCATACATAATTCATGTGTTCATCGCAGTTATTACTTTCGCTCAGCATCCACCCTATACACATCTACTACTTCACCTCCACAATCATTTCGTCTTTCCGTTACATTCGCGCGCCCCGCCGAATGTCACTTCACATTGGTCATGCAAAAATTGAAAGAGGTACGTTCCGAATCGACATCAACTTTGACAAAGATAACATTATAGACGATTATGACGCAATATTTCGTACAGTTAAACAAATGGATAACCTCTGTCGATAAACGCAACGACTAGAAGACATAAAATGTACTGGTGCATCACTTAAAAGAACAACAAAATGAAATACAATGGGTGACAAAAGGTACTGATGAAGGATTCAAGAATGTTCAGAAAATAGGACTCCTGTGGGAGTTTCCTCCATCTTTGGAGTAAACGATTAGATCTACAAAGACAGCAAAATTAAAATGAATTCATGAAACCAAGATCATGTTGTCAAAATTCTCGGCTTTCAATGACAGGAGAAAAATCAATAAACAGATGGATAGTTTGAATAAGAAACTAAACCAAAACTAAATACAAGGCCGTAGATGATCACAAACTATCATGGTACAATAAACTCCTGATTATTTCATACTACCGGTTGGACTTAATAATATCATCATCGAAGAGATTTCGATCTAATCTCAATATACTACGCACTTCAATATTGAGAACCAAAGTGGAACACCATCGACAGTACATCTATGTCTACGGTTATTTCCTGATAACTACACTCAACTCAGAATAGAAAATGATTCTTATTTGGTTTTGGACCATAATTTTTGTCATTGCGGATTTCTTTGCAGCTTTTGTTGTACACGAGCTTTTCTAGATTACTTGCCATATACCAATACCATTATACGATCTTCATGTATTTCCAACTCTAGCTCCATCTTGGCCTTTCATAAACAGCTCCTCTAGCTCCACCATATGTATGTTAACTATTAGGTGGCCCAGCGGATAACCTTACGTAAGTAGTCATTGATAGTGAACCCAACCTAATTCAACCCAACTCTTATCTCGCACCCACGTCCCTTTATATGTCTCTGACGTCCTTTTCCATCATCTACGTGTATATTTCATACAGTGTATTCATTAAAATGATTCCTCTATAGTTTTCCACGACTCCCCTGCTACGTTTCTTCAAAATCTGCACGATCACCCCCATCCTCCGCCTCTCCATTTGGTAATATTTGACAGTGATGTGACAAAATTCGGCGTTTTGTTGCATTCTCAGGTTATAAAAATGTTATTCCCGGTGCAAAAATGACGTTGTTTCCTTATATGGGAAATGTTACCCTCAAAACCAACAAATTGACATGTAATACATCTCACGAATTTTATCCAAATTTACATATTTTTCTACGTAAATATCCTAAAACCTTAATTAAATACATCGAAGTTACCAACAAGTACCTCGAAAAGATGCAAAAATATTGAAATAAATACATCTAAATGTACAGTAATATTACAAGAAGACAAAGTGGACAACAGACAGACAAGTATACATTCCATTCGCTAATAGTTTCTACCTTCCGAATAATTTTGGAGAACTGCCACTCCTCAAACTATAAAAATATCCGGACCACTTTTACAGAAAATAAAATAAAAAATCACACGAAGGTGATGGCCACTTCTGATTTAGACCAATGCAAAGTGGAGTAGTACTGAATTTCATAATAGTTAATATCAAGGTTGATTGCGCAAATTGGCTGTGGCCTATTGTGCATTTCTAATGAGGAAAACGCGCCAAGGTAGTTTAGTATCTATTACCAATATTTTCATTTAATGTTCACTTTATTTATTGCAAGATTAAAATCAGTCTCGTTTAACATATCAATTGACTGTATAGAGGTATTGTAACATATCCAATAAACGTGTCGATGATAAGCACACTAATAGGGTTGTAAAGTTATAAACACGAGTATGTACGAGTAGTTCCAAATAAAAAAAATAAGCATAAGGGATACATTTCGTAGAAAAGTAATCAAAATTGAACTGGATACTAACAGTAGTAGTCTACCCCGTATCGCAAAGTACAGGTTACACATTTAATAAGAAAATAACTGTAAATACCGTAAAATTTATAAATAACGTTATATAACATAATGAAATATCCATATATGATCATATCAAAAATTAGTCGTTATTATAACAGTACAGTATCGTTACGATACGTTTACGATTTCTAATACTGTCAATGTAAGGTCAGAAGGAAACACTCAGCCATATCGATGTATCAGATAATTTGCGGATTCCAGGATGGATTATATACTTAACTTTCCTTAAATTTAATTAAATTAAATTCCGTAATTAATTGAGTGACAGGCAGTAATCTCGTTATGTGTTGACCTTCTAGTTAATCACCAATATACTTAAATTGGAAAATTACGTCAAGCAATCAATACCAAAACTCGTGTCATGTATCGGAGTTTGGCAATATTGGTTGTAAATACTACACCATAATACTCAGTTTGTGGTGTTATTTAACTTGTTAAGGGTGTAAGGGTTGTTATAAATACCTTCAATTGCGAAGTTTTCGGATCAATGTGCTTACCTGAAATTAAAAAAAATGCATTAATACAGAAATATCATACCATTCATCATCTTTTATAGTTATCAAATAAATAAATTGCATTTGATAGATGTCCATGGGCTACACTTGTCAATAGCAAATGAATATACAAATTCAATTTGCAATAATTTACAGCAGTAGATCATAACTCCCACAAGCATTTTTAGTTAAAACAGTCATCAATTTGAATGCGGCAGGTTCAGAAATTATTAAAAACGGAGCACACCAACGTATGATAGTAATGGAACGTAATAATCTCATCGCATATATATCAAGATATGCTTTTAACACAGTTAATAAAGAAGTATTTTGTTTTGCGTCCAACACCTGCCAAATAGATAACACGGTCAATAGACGTGTTCACACATTACGTGCTCCATTTTAACAAATGATAACGGTCCATTGCCCATTATGTTTGAAGAAATTCGCCCTCCCTTTGCACCGGCGATACATTTACCACCAACGAGCGTGTAGTATAAAACTGACACTCTTTGTGAAATACTCCCTCCGGTTACGGGCTTTATCTGCGCAACTTTGTACAACTCTTTGGTCGCACTCACACCACCCGCATATGCGATTCCGAACGGGGGGCTGCGGATATCATTTATTCCCAAATACGTGTTGGCTGTAATGAATATCGCCTGTTTCGTCTGCAAATACTGACGAAGATCGCGTGCACGGGCGCGGTAATTTTTATCGCAGCGGTGATGCGAAAAATATGTAAGCCGCAACATAGAAATTGCGTACCACTGGGAGGGACGAGTGCACGCTCGGTGGGAATTTATCCGCACATAATGGAATTCGTTTGTGAAGAGGTACCCGCACGTGCATCGCGATGTAAAAAATGTTGGCGTTTTAAAAAGCACAAAGAAAAAACTTGTAAAAAATCTAATTTACGCATCGGTGCACTAACAAGCACGAAATCTGCGAAATACAAAATGTAAAGGATGTACAAATAGCTAGCTCAGCATGTTGCTCGGAGTAATGAAAACAATTTTTGTAAAAGTATCCCTATTTGATATTACTATGTTGACGGGGGTGAGATTTGTTGTTAATGATATTGCCAACTTTAACAGCTTGTTATTTGACATTGGCTTAATATTTTATCGTTCTGTTTTTTTTTTTGTTGGGAATTTGCACATCCGAACTGTTCAAATGAGTCTTTGTAAGCTCTACAAAATATTAAACACTTTTCCTTTAATTAATTTTGTTGAAAATGGAACTGTCGAAAATTTGCACTATTATGAAGTATGTGGCCGTAGACCACGCAAAACATTAATAGTATATTTGGCCCTAATATTACTACGCAGCAGACATTATTAAATTGGTTCACCAAATTTGACTTCACATATGAGCCACGCGGTCACCCATAATCAAAGGTCAGTAACGACGAACTAAAGGTCATCGTTGGGTCTGACCCATGCCTCATTAAGCTCAAATCGGTAAAGTGAAAAACTTGTATAAATGGGTTCCACATAGACCGAAGGAAAAACAAAAACAAAAGCGTGCTTGATGTTGCTGTCTGATCATAAATCTGATCCATTTTTGAATCGAATAATCAATTGTGATGAGAAATGCATCCAATATGACAATCGCAAAGATTCAGCACAGTGGTTAGGCAAGGATCAATTATCAAAACACACCCCGAAGAATAATATTCATAAAAAGAAGCTGATGGTGAGTGCTTGGTGTTCTAGCGCAGGTGTTGGCCATTGTGATTTCATGAAACCTGGCTCATCGATCACAGCTGACATATACTGCAACCAACTGGACGAAATTATAAAAAAAATTAAAGAAACCCAGCCTAGATTGGTCGACAGATCGACTTCTATCTTATTGCATGATAACGCTGAGGCAGAACTACAGGAATTTGAGTTGGAACTTCTGCATCATCATCCATACTCTTCTGGTTCCCTTTTACCATACAATTGCCCATGTTCTACTACCAGACATTTACGTTGATCCACAATCCATACATTGGGGTTTTCTCTCTTTATTCGTTTTAAAATCTTGTCCAATTGCTGATCGTATTTTCATAGTATTTTCCTCGTCTATTCCATAAAAAGCGAGGTGATCACAAATATATACTTAGTTTTTTTTCGGGCCAAGACAAAATTTTGAGTCTATACGTCTTTGAAATCGTCAAATACTTAGTGATGATAATTGTATTTTATTCAGCTTAAAGTGCCTTTCAGATTAAATTTAGATTAACATGCATCCGTTCCATAGATTTTACGAACATTTAATTAGTTCTTTCGTGCAACCTCTACTTGATTTAAATTAATTGTTGAAGGATACAGCGTACTTTGGTTTTCAAAATGTTTGGTGGAAAACTTTCACAGAATTAAAAGGACATATTTATATACTTTTCAAAATAATATTGGAACAAAAATTGGCGTCGAGTTGGATACATCATTCTCCCATTGTTAGCAATATTGTTCCATTTCTTAAATTTGGATATCCCTTGGAACTTAAATCGTCATGTAAAGCTAGACGTGAACCGAAACTACATACTCGTGATCAGCGAAATATATAAGAATTGGTAAAATCGACGAGGTTTTTGAAAAAGGGAAAATTGTTGTACTATGTTATTTAGGTCAACTTTTTCTCTCTTCCTTCGTCGACTAATGTACAATCGAATCATATCCAATCACCCTGGGAACAGTGTGCCTAGCAATGTATCCGTCCAATAATTGCAATTGATATAAATGTGCATTTAAAAATATGCTTCCATGAATTATAATTTTTTCGGGCCTTTATTTCACCAATTGCAATACAATTATTTTCCTGCATGGAAGCTTGCCCTTAATTACAATGCAATAGAAATTTTAAACTGATTTACTGTGTTTCACTTAAAAACAATTATATCGTCCAACGAAAATTATTACATCCAATCAAGAATGAGAAATTTCTGCAAACAAATAAATACCCTTCCCTAAATTGCAATATTTCTGAATGCACTACAAAGTTCTCCGCGAAATAACAACGTTTCTTCAAATCAAGAAAGTCATTATAATAAAAGCTTTCCCAGTTTTCGCATAATTAGGAAGAAAATACAACGCACAATTATTCCAAAATTTCTTCCACAGATGAAAATATTTATAAAATTCGGTTTTTAAACGACTAATTAAATGTTAAAGTTTGCTTGTTTGTTAAAACATATCTTACAGTTGCAATTAATCAAATTAATGATATAATACAATGTACAATACTTGGAGGAAATTACAAGGACTTTTTTATTACATAACATCATTCTTGCGAGTGAGTCCCACCGACCAACAAGGGTCTTTCTTGAAATGTGCTTTATCCAGAACATGCTGTGCACTCAAAAAAGGAATATTGACAATTTGAGCAATATGTACACTTAGCTAACGGCATGGTTTACAAACAGAAATAATAATCCCCTTGTTGTTCTTTGATTTTGTATAAATTTTCTCCACTTCTAAGTCCAGTTTCTGGTACTTATGTATATTTGTCGCTTTAGATTAATGTCACAACAGGTCTAACTTTGTTTGTCTGTATTGTTGGTCGCAAATTTTATTATTAATTGTAATTCAGACTACGGATGTTCTCTTAATGTAAAAGTTTAGTTCTTCATTTTGATTTAGAATTAAATTTAAATTCATTTTATTTCGTGAGGAATTGTCCTTCATCGATGAGTCCATATTTCGGATATGAGACTGCAATAACATCAAATTTAAGATTTCTGCGAATCTTGTTAGACATCCAATCGTCCCAACAGCTATCGATACGGAATTTACAAAGGTATCGATAATAGTATATTATACAACGAGAGTGGGTATGATGTCCATATCGCAGGAGGATAAAGTCAATTATCCAAGGACGATATGGACATTCCGCTCTAGTTGTCTTTTTTCTACGACCGGACCTATCAAATGGAAAATTTAAAAAAATATTCGACGTTAATTAATAAGATAACTTACAACAAGTCACATAAATTAATATACTCCCAATATAACCACATCTTAAAACATTACTTAATATTTTTACTGATTATTTTGAAGAAAGGTGCAGTTGTTAAATGTGGATTTTTTTGTAGATAATAGCTTCTTTTGCTAAGTCTGCATAATTGTTCTATGTAATATTTGTAGATTTAGAAGTTGACGGTGACGTATTTGGTGAAAGATATTCTTTTGCGGTTGATGGAATACTTTTCGTTTGTATTTTTTGAATCGAGTCTTTCCTTTTTATTTTTTTTTATTTAACCCGACCAGAGCCAACCCAAATCAACCCAACCTAAACGACTCCAACTCAACCAAATCAAACCCAACGGTAGATTGATTATCAGAGTGTTAGCAATTGCCACTTATTACTTGCCTCAAATCAAAATGACCTTCTCAAGATCCGAACATACGAGCAACGGATTGGTGAGGTGGAGACATACTACATGTGAGTGAAGTAATTGTTTTAAAAGTAGAAATATGCTACATGTGGGTGGTGAATATTTTTTGAAAGGTGAAGACATGCTACGGGATTACCGATTAGGCAATTTTGCCCACAAGGCTTTTCGAAACTTTTTCATAAATGCAGTTAAAAAAATTTGTGATTATCTGATTTTATAAAATCCAGTGCTTGAATTTCTTGCATGCCAGTTCACATTTTTGAGGCAATGATGTCTCGAAAGTCACGTTCGCTATCAATCTGGCGCAGTATAATCCATGGTTTCTCCATTTCTAGGACCGCTCGTTTTTGTAATTTTTAACTAAATTTACTACAATAAACTTACTACAAAATTGTTGACAGCGGTTTGATAGGCAACACTTTGTGTTATGAAGAAAATGGGCTATTTATAATAATGGAAAAGAAAAAATCGTACATTAGAATTGAATTCACACAAGAAGCGAAGTATTAGTTTCCGGGGGAAGGGTTGGGGGGTATACTTTAAGTCTCCTACAAAAGTTTTGAAGTTCTTCAATGTTTTAATCACCATCCATATTATATAAGTGTGATCAAAAATTGTGGATTTGTCTGATTTTTTTCATCGGTTAGTACATTGGAGAGATTTTCCTAATATATACACAGTGACATATAAACTGCACCACCTAGAAGGGGTGGGAATCTTTGGACCAAATTTGGCAGAAACATTGGACTAGTCTAAGGTAACAATTGATTAAAATTTGATAAAGAAAACATTTCATCTTTTTGATTTTTCTTTAATAATGTGTTGGTCCGCCCCTATTTCTGATACACTCATTGACCCGCCTTGGCATTGATTCCAGCAGGTGATCAATGTCTTCTTGGGGTATGGCATCCCAAGCAGCCGGAACTTCATGCCGTTGAGCTTCTATTGTCAACGGTGGGTTCGGTAGATTCTTCAATCTTCTACCCATCATGTCCCACACGTGCTCAATGGGCGACAAATCTGAAGATCTTGGCGGCCAAGGCAAAAGATTAACATTGGCCTCTTCAAGGAAGTCAAGGGAAACCCTTGCTACGTGAGGTCGTGCATTATCTTGCTGGAAAAGTGGGTCTTCCAGCCCCCGAAAATATGGAAGAACATGTGGTTCTACCACTTCGTCAATGTAGCATCGGGCGGTCATACTACCCCGAATGAAGAGCAAGGGTGACCTACTGCCGTAAGCAATAGGACCCCACAACATCAACCCCACAGTTCGGTGAACATGCCTCGCAATCGAAAAATCAGGATTGCGCCTTTCTCCACGTCTTCGTCTAACAGTCATGCGACCATCATGCATTCCTAAACAAAATCGCGATTCGTCACTAAAAACAACTCGATGCCACTCCAAGTTCCATTGAAGTCTTTCCGTGCACAAGGCCAAACGTTCCTGGCGATGTTGAGCAGTGAGGGGTAGCAAAAGATGTGGGCGGTAAGACAGCAAGCCAAAGGTTCTTATTCGACGATAAACTGTTCGCAAGCCTAGCGGACGACCTTGTTCACCTAACCATTGATCAGCTATTGATCTAGTTGTAGAGAATCTGTCTCTCAAGGCCATTAGTCTTAAGCGGCGATCCTGACGTTCATTGGTTCGTCTTTGAGCCCCAGTGCCTCTTCTCCGACGTTCAACCCCATGTTCAGACCACGCTTGATAAACACGCATTATTGTTGAGTGGCGCCGTCCCAAACGGTTGCCGATTTCTCTAAACGAAAAACCTGCTTCTCGTAAACCAACAATCCGCCCTCGGTTAAAGTCACTCAACTGCTGGTAAACTTGAGGTCTCCTTCCTCTAGGCATCCTTAAACACTTGAAACACTTTAAACTAAAGAACGGGATCCGAAAAAGTGGAACAAATTCAAAAAATGACTCGATAATTGCTTGTCTATCACCACCTCTAAAAAATGACACAAACGTTAAAAATCCCATGACTACTTGATGATTGGGTTTCAACTTTTAATCAACTATTTCCCTGGACTACTCCACTATTCCTGCCAAATTTGGTCCAAAAATTCCCACCCCTTCTAGGTGGTGCAGTTTATATGTCACTGAGTATAAGTTGCATTCCGTCATCACCAAACCGAGTTATTGTTAAAGGGCAACGTAATGTACAATCGTCAAACAAAATTAATATCAAGGCAACATTTATTGGGGTCTGAAATTCCTGTAAATTTCAGACGATGTTCCGACACATTTGTAGGTGTAAACCAATACATAAAATGAAATGAAAGCAAATAAAAGAAAAACCAACACAAATTGAATCAATCTCTAGCAAGAGCGATAGCAAAATATGAATACTATTCAAGCTACACATTAACAAATGTAATAATAAACACAATAGTCACGTGAAATACATATACTACTGATAAAATTATATACATCCATCTGCCAATGAATGAACGAATGAACATATTACAAAATGAACATAATTGCTCTTGGGGCCACTTGACAATGGTACGTCTGTATGAAAGCGAGTAAGCGAAAAGGCATTTAAAAATATTTCTCAAGTGGCTCGTTCAACTCAAATAATTTTATTTGCATGTTAGGTTCAAAGTGCCACAGTGAACGGATTTGAAATGTGAGCCATTCAGTAAAGACTTGCGAACGCCCTACGTCGAAATTGCGCCGGTACGTATTAAAGTTTTAAAATAAGTTGCTCGTCGAATACTCTCGAATAATAAGGCATGCGATTATATAACGTTGTGCTGCTCTTATTTGAATGAATTTATAGAATTTGCTCCGAAATGGTTCAGGACGAATTATTAGTTTTGTTTTCCATATGTTTACACGAATTAAGTTTAATCCTATATAGATGGCTAATGTTAATTATTACAATATATTAAAAAATGCCAAATCGCATAAACGAGGTTCACATTAACGGACACAATGTTACACCCACGACAAGAAAACAGAGCGGATCGGACCAACGGGATACCGAGATTAAATTTAACGCAACCCTAATCAAAACTGATAATACGCACATACGAACAATCAGACACACAAAACCGATTTAAATGAACGCAGGTTCTCAAACGACTGACGCACGTTCAAAAAGCATTTTCGCACATTAAATAATGAAGACTTAACAAGATAAAATATAACAAATTTTCGATCAATACCTTCTAGTTTGCGTTGTTGTAATGCGCACCGCGTCATAACCAGGTGTCCAGACATGAGTAGGAAGACAACAGATTGATCTGTATTTTTTTTTAATTCAATAAGTGCAGTAAATTGTAATTAAAATCAAACGAAGCAAATTATTAAAAAAATTGAAATCTCACAAACTACAATAACTCGAATACACAAGGCCGCACGAAACAAGTCGCTGCTTATCACTCGTCAGAAGTCGATAAATCAAAACCTCTCGTAGATCACGTCTGTCAGATGGAATATAGATTATGAAAATGGGGTTAAAATTCATGGATTCGGGCGGATTGTATCGCAGTCGACGTCAAAACCGAAGAACGGGAGACGGGAGGAAAGAAACACATAAATATCCGCCGTAAACAATACAAGAACTCGGAACGAAATTTTGCATAAATTACGGATATGTAAGTGGCGGAAGTTGCGAAACACATTCGGATCATTTTTCAGCCTGTCTGGCGAACAGCGTGCGTACGAAATATCGCCGCCGGAAGGCGAAATATTACTTCTAAACAACGATCAAACTTCATTGGAATCACGGCCGCGGGGGAAACGCGGCAATTGGCTTTAGATCCGGTTTAAAATGCGCTTTAATCTAAGAACATTACACGTGCAGATTACTTTCGTTTCAATGTGCAAAAGTTTGCCAATTTTCGTGTGTAGTTTAAGCAGGGCATTGTTTCGAACGACTTTCGTGCAACTTTTTTACTAACAATAATATAACTGAATATGTTTTCGGATTAAAAGTAAAATAAACGCTAGGCAACAGATTGGACATAGTTGAGAGTTAAAAATCTCGTACAAACCAAGTACACATGTGGTTACACTGTGGGACAAAATTAATTTCTACTAAAACTTGGTGCTTCTTAACTACTTGCGAAAAAATCCCATGATTGAAAATATATATTTATTTGCCACGTAACGTGCAATGCATATTTGTATGGTAATCAGTTCAAAAAATAGAATGGGGTGCTTTAGGGGTATAATCCAGAACAGCCAACGACAGGCGCAAGATCATCCCTAATTTATTGATCGATTAAAACAATTCATTAAACGAAAATACAAAACGTAAGTACTTAGTTATCTATTATGATTATTATTACAACGTGTTCGGATCAATAAAACAATGGAAACCATTAATGCTCTAAATTCAGAAGAATTTGTCAAATTAATGTGTATCACATTTCGAAAATAAAGTATCCTGGGACGTAAATATTTTGCTCGTTTTACAACACCCTCGAGACCATCAAAGTTTTGTTCAAATAGTAATCTGTAATGTTAAAAATGCAAAGATATTTAATGTGGACCTGTTTGTGCCCACACCTGTGTGTACTGGCGGCTATTTGTCAGCTAGAATCTGCGCCGCTCGACACATTTACAATCAGAGCGTTATCAATTTTAAATGAAAATAATTCCCATTCTAAATTCTACATAGTAATGAAGTGTACTTTGGCTAATGGACACGCCGACAAGATAAATTAACCTAATGTACATTGTACATGCGAATAGCGTACAGAGCTGCGTTAGTTATTCTATGCAAATGGTCCATTTTGGAAAACGTTGTCACAAAACTATCAAAAGTTAAAAGTGATTATTTAACGATGTGTTTGTCGTTATATTCATTCAAAGGATAATAATATTCCACATATTATTACACATTAAACATTAAACATGAATGGCAAGACTTGCCACTGCCCTAGAACCAATGTTTAAAATCGTTACAATTATTCGAAAAATGAAAAATCTGAAAGTAGTATCCCACCTTTGACTGTTACAATTATTGCAATTATTCCAAATAAACCATAAAAATGCAGGTAAATATTTTTCAAAATTAAATCTGTGGAGTAAACGAATATAAACATAACGTAATGAATAAAATAATAAAAGATTGACGAGAATTATTTCCAAAGTTATCTCAATTATCCTTATTATCTAAAGATAAGCATGAGGATCATTATAGTGTCACATATTATCCACATACGTTGACGTCCATCGAAGTTTGATTCTATCTCATGAAAATAATAAAATAATAATACAACCCACAATCGCCACTCAACAACAACAAACAATCCCACACCGCCACGTCACCTTTTAATTAATAATTTAAAATTACATTTCGCGAACATCCGGCGCGGTCCTACAAATTCCTCTTTTACTTCAATTAACCGTAGGATGTCTTTTTGCACAGTTAAGGAGCACTTTCGCTGCGTTTCCATCCGTCGTTCGACAACTTGATTGCTTCAGTTGTCTGCGGCCGTAATTAGATTAAACGAGCCGGCGAAATAAAAGCACCCTTCGTCCCGAAAATCAAACGCCCAGGCACAATGGCGCAATAACAAAAAAAATATGTATTCTCGCGCCGAATGACTGGCGCATTAAACATTTTTATTGTCCCATGCATAATGCAAATTTTCGCTTTATGAGCCGCCGTTTTTGTCGGTCTAATTACTTCGACTGTCTGAGAACAAGAATAACTCCATTTGTTTTCGTGCGCTGTAATTGCGACGTGAAAATTACAAGATTTTATCTTCCTTTTATAGAAAGCATCAACTAAAGAAACAGAATAATAGGATTTTCTGCCCCTAATGCTCACAAAGAGTATTGTATTATACCACTTCTAAATTCGAGTTGCCGAGGATGCGGGGGAAATGGTATTAGTTCAATAAAGAGGGTTCACATAATATTATATATACTGGCGAGATTTCGTTAACACGCTCCATTGCAATTTGCACATAACAATATAAATAGTATGATATACGATATTTCACTGAATTTAACTGTTTCAGTTCATAATCAGTATTTATGTTCGTTTATTTTACAAAAGCGAGACTACTAACAGACTGAATGTACTTTTCGTTTGGTTTTTTAATTATTTTTATTATTATTAAGATATTTGTGATTACGAGCAATATTATGTTGCAAACAAAAATGTGAAAAGTATGTTTCGCCGAATTTACGTGATATAATAATGTCCAAAAAGCTTAAATGGTGAGTAATCATAATAAATGAAATACAAACTCTTTTCGTAAATTAGGAAGTCGATCAAATATTTGCTGATAGAAAAGAACGAATTTTCGCTGGTAACGTAAATTGTGTGATGTAGCTATTTATAAAACTAAAATTACCAAATTATCACGTTCTTATGACGAGACGCGAATAAAAAGCAATTCAGGTAAAGTGTATCAAGATTTCGCGTTTTGCTAGCAACTAGAATGACATGTCAAGGTGTTGACATCACTCGTGAACTTTTAGCAACTAAATGATATCGAAAAGTTGAGATTTTGCAACTGAGGGTATAAAATATTATTTTACGCAAGCATCAGACGCTTTAAAACTATGTAAATGTATGCGAAAAGATAATACATACTCATCTTATGATGCATGTATATTTCACTTATACGAAAATAACGATTTTAACTTTGTGGCAGTTTTTACGAAAATTTGGCATTTTGAGAATTTTTCACTTTATTCACCCCCTTGGCCATTTTAGCGTTTAACATTTTTGAAGTTTAGATGTTTTACAATTTTGTTAATTTTGACCACTTTATATTTTTTGACAGTTTCGTGACTATTTATATTTCTGGCATATTTTACGTTTTCTGGCAGGTTTGTCAACTTAATTTAAAAAAAAATGAAGTTATGTAATTATTAGTTGAGTTCGGTTGGACTAGATTGGGTTGGGTTGTGTTAGAACAAAAGACAATGAATTTTAATTGCAAAAATTCATGCGGTACTCAATGGCACCCACCATTGAGTACCGCAAGGTTGCCAATAAAGTAAGGGAATATTAAAATTAAACTGCAAAATTGGATTTGTGTAATATTTTAATTCAACGTATTTATCTCGAGTGATGTGTTTTTTGCTAATTGTATTTTTTAACCTTATCGTACCTATTTCGCATTTTCATACTGCGCACAGTAATAATTAATCTCGGAGAGGGAAAAATTAAAAAGTTTCAGATCGGGCCCTTATTTTCCGTTATCAGGTGCAATTCGGGACGCAGCAAATCTTTACATTCCGCGATAACTGCCTCTTGCTCGGAGGAGATTAAAAATAAAGTTCCCTCAAACTTTGAAATAAAAACCTCCCGGTCGGATTGTTTGCGAAAGTTTTCATTCGAATTTTTATCTGTAATTAAATTAGTTGCCAGTTGCTAACAGTCGGAAATTAAGCGTGATCGTAAAATACTCGGAGCTGAAGTTAAAATTTCCCATTTTAATGGACAAATAGACGACTTAATTCAATCGACGTGCAGTCACGTGAAATTAAATAGAAATTGTCGGAGATCTGCGGTCTGGTGTTGCTGAAGAAAAGAATAGAAAAGGACTATTGCAAACTTGCGAGCATAAATAAAATTATTGACGATATGTTCAGTTTGATTATGAAGAAGTGCATTGTTAACGTTTGATAGTTTGAATGTGGGGCGGGCGACGTCACACATATAAATTCGATGTGTGGCAACATCGTCAGCAAATATTCATTGGGGTAATGTAAATTTTATTTTATTTTTTATTGAACACGTTAAAATTTTGTCAGATTCGTAACCAACGTTTTTTCTAGTTATTGTGTTAATTGCACAAATTTTAAAATCTCATTCGAACCGACACAAACTCGACGTCTCTACAGCAATAATTCAAATCAAAACGATAAAAAAATCCTAGCAAATCGAAATGTCAACGTCGATATTTTCATAGCTCGAAAACGAAAACATTTTCGCACCTACACGTCGTTATTCATGCCTTAAACTTTTTGAAATTTTTGCATCGCACACATTCGGGACGCTCATGAAATATGAATGTATATCGGAGCACATGTCTCTCAATTTACACTTCGACGTTCAACGCGCGAGCACAGGTGCGGCGCGACACGGCGAGACACACGGTTGGGAACTTTATCGAGTTTTCCAAACTCTTCGCTACACGTCGATCGCATTTACCTTTGTTTTACATCGAATTTGCGTTACTGTAACTGAGTTGCGATAATTTCATTCCGCTCCGTGCTCCCCTATTTTCGCGTCTCCCGCCGATAAAAAATCGGCCGTATCGCTCTACAATTCGCCCGCACGTCGATCGGTTCAATGAATGAAACAAAGCTAATGCAATTTTTCTAGCGACGGGGATGCGAGTTGAATAAAAGTTTCGGTCGCGGAGCCAATCGGTCGAGTGAATTGCGCGGCTGTAACAACGGCATTCGAAGATTCACTTTCATTTGCATGTTAACAAATATGGGCATCTGTTGCCATTTTAACCAATCGATGAATTTTTATTTATATACTCAGTGACATATAAACTGCACCACCTAGAAGGGGTGGGATTTTTTGGACCAAATTTGACAGAAACATTGGACTAGTCTAAGGTAACAATTGATTAAAATTTGTTAAAGAAAACACTTCATCTTTTTTTTTCTTTAATAATATGTTGGTTCGCCCCTATTTCTGATACACTTATTGACCCGCCTTGGCATTGATTCCAGCAGGTGATCAATGTCTTCTTGGGGTATGGCATCCCAAGCAGCCTGTACTTCATGCCGTAGAGCTTCTATTGTCAACGGTGGGTTCGGTAGATTTCTCAATCTTCTACCCATCATGTCCCACACGTGCTCAATGGGCGACAAATCGGGAGATCTTGGCGGACAAGGCAAAAGATTAAGATTGGCCTCGTCAAAGAAGTCAAGAGAAACCCTTGTTACGTGAGGTCGTGCATTATATTGCTGGAAAAGTGGGTCTTCCAGCCCTCGAAGATATGGAAGAACGTGT
Organism: Geotrupes spiniger; assembly: GCA_959613385.1. Lineage (NCBI taxonomy): Eukaryota > Metazoa > Arthropoda > Insecta > Coleoptera > Geotrupidae > Geotrupes > Geotrupes spiniger. Next base: position 9,321,819 of record OY390735.1, on the reverse strand, counting down.
GGTTCTACCACTTCGTCAATGTAGCGTCGGACGGTCATACTGCCCCGAATGAAGAGCAATGAGGGACCTACTGCCGTAAGCAATAGCACCCCACACCATCAACCCCACAGTTCGGTGAACATGCCTCGCAATCGGAAAATCAGGATTGTGCCTTTCTCCACGTCTTCGTCTAACCGTCATCCGACCATCATGCATTCCTAAACAAAATCGCGATTCGTCACTAAAGACAACTCGATGCCACTCTTAGTTCCATTGAAGTCTTTCCGTGCACCAGGCCAAACGTTCCTGGCGATGTTGAGCAGTGAGGGGTAGCACAAGATGTGGGCGGTAAGACAGCACGCCAAAGGTTCTTATTCGACGATAAACTGTTCGCAAGCCTATCGGACGACCCTGTTCACCTAACCATTGATCAGCTATTGATCTAGTTGTAGAGAATCGGTCTCTCAAGGCCATTAGTCTTAAGCGGCGATCTTGACGTTCATTGGTTCGTCTTTGAGCCCCAGTGCCTCTTCTCCGACGTTCAACCCCATGTTCAGACCACGCTTGATAAACACGCATTATTGTTGAGTGGTGCCGTCCCAAACGGTTGCCGATTTCTCTAAACGAAAAACCTGCTTCTCGTAAACCAACAATCCGCCCTCGGTCAAAGTCACTCAACTGCTGGTAAACTTGAGGTCTCCTTCCTCTAGGCATCATTAAACACTTGAAACACTTTAAACTAAAGAGCAGGATCGGAAAAAATGGAATAAATTCAAAAAATGACTCGATAATTGCTTGTCTATCACCACCTCTAAAAAATGACACAAACGTCAAAAATCCCATGACTACTTGATGATTGGGTTTCAAATTTTAATCAACTATTTCCCTGGACTAGTCCACTATTCCTGCCAAATTTGGTCCAAAAATTCACTGTAATAACTGAGTATATTTTCATTTAACACAAATAATATTATTAACAACTTCGAATTACATTTCCAGATTGAAAATTAATATAAATGTTCGCAATTAGGTTTATAATCTCGTGGTTGATATGCGACATCTCGCCTGGAAATATAGCTCACCAAGCCTGGACTTGCGTAGCGAGTAACAAATCACCCAAATCATTGTTCCTTCAGTTCGTGGTGCGCTAATATTATTATTATTATTATCATTATGCACAAAGTCTTTGGGAATAATACATTGCGCCGCAAATTAAACGCGATTTAATTACCCGGGAGCTACGGGAATATTTCAATTAATGCATAGAAATCAATGAGTTTATTGTTTCTATGGTTAGTGGAGGATTTCGAATAACCAACGGGAGATTTAAACTGCGATTATTGACGAAATGGCATCCATCGCTCTGAAACGCAACTCGGGATTTAAATATTACCATGCATTTTACAACAAATATAATTCCGCATCAAATCGATAATTTATATGGACGAAAATTAACGTTTGAACGTGATTTGTCCGGGCGAAGCTCGCATGCTTGGTTCGGTGCCGAAAAATGCCGGTCACCCTCGCTTTCGGTACGTGCATGCAAAGTGCTTTTATAAAGTAACTTTTGGTGCGAGTTGTACGTGTATTGTGGCGTGTTCACTTGGAGTTTGAAATGAATACGTATTCGAAACTTATGACGGACATGCACGCGCTCTTGCAGCGGGCTCGTGTCGGCTATTGAATTTCGTGAATGATTTCAAAATTTAATGCTAATTTACTGCTCGAATTGTTTGGATAATGCGACTCACGTGATAAAACGTAGCAGGTCGGCTTACAAAATTTTAATCTCGAAAATATTTGTTTCGTATTTATTATATACGAAAAAAAATGCGTACACATCACAGTTCGAATTTGAATCAAATACAATTTATATATTTCAGTACGTTTGGTAATTTTGTAGCGCTGCTTTAAAACCATATGAAATATGAAAAATCGAAAGGATAAAGATTATCGATGAGCTGAGTTAAAAATATTCGAATGAAATTTGCAGGGACTGAAAATATTTGAATATAAATGAATAGAAATACTCGAATAAAAATATTTCGATAACTATTTTTTCAAGGATAAATATTCATAATATAAAAAATAATAATACACGGAATTACTCCACTAAGCCCTTTACCCGGTACCTGCATCGAGAGTTGTTATTTTATAGCGTTCATTTTAGTATTTATTTTCCAACAATTTTATGCGACAGTTCTCATTGTAGCTTTCACATGAGCCTAGAGAATGGACACAAAAAGGAAATTGTAAATGGAATAAAATGCCTGAACAGAAAAAATAATACCACCAAAGAAATTGAGAATGGGATAGAACAGGAACAGTAAAAAAAAACTCCAGATCAAGACCTAATAATGGTAATAACAGTTATCTGCAAAAGGAATACAATGTTATTTTAACGGACAAGGACAAAATAATCAAAAAAATCTAAATTCTACCAATAAATCTGAAAATGGTGAAAACATTAAAGATAAGTTATTTTTATAATCTGATTACCACGGCATGAAGTTTTCAATGGAGTCTTATAATTATTATTGACAAACTAACTTTAGTTAACTTCATTATCTTCTATACCTTTGTTTTCGTCAGATCACGAACTACACATGCTGAGATGCATATAGTCATGCATACATAAGGTAGACCGTATTACCCTCACACTGCTACGTAATCACAGAAGTCTACTTTGACCGATTATATTGGTACTGTTGAGACTCGTAACTACTTCGCATTCATCGGCACGGTAGACTTCGTTAAAAAGAAATTTCGGCGGATGTGTCAGGTGATGACAGGTGTTTATTTACGACGAAGGATTTCGTGCCGACGGCTGCGAAGTAGTTACAAATCTCGACATAGCCGGTCAAAAACCTCTATCATGACGTAGCAGCTTAGTAGACTCACACAATTTCCTCATATGTGCCTATAAACCTAATCAAAAATATATAACATATAACAAACAACATTGTTTTATGAAAGTAAGAATTATACTTGGCCCTCATAATGATAATTCAGCAGTACACTCAGATTCACATTCAGTAATGCATTGCCACGCAGTTTCTAAAATCCTCTCTTATATACCACTAGTCCCACAGAGAGTTCAATAATAACATGACTCAAAAGACTTAAAACACCACGTACAAATATTTTTACCTTAATAATATAATACAATAATATAATATAATTCAAATATTCATTATAAATTAATAAACAAAGCACAAACACTCAAATAATAAATGACGTAAGAACTTAATTGCGTTTTATTAACTAATTAATAAAATTATAAAAGTGCCGGATTCCGACATTAAATATTTCATCACGTACTTCTCATATAAGAGAATTGAAATTGTCACACACACCTTATTTATTTAAAACCGGAACTCATTCTTCATAGTTCGCAATAACGTAATAAAAGTCTGCTAAATAAAAAAATTCTTAGTATTACGTAAAAGCGAATGTTATTTCGGCCCGTTTTTTTTTTGTTTATCTTTGTTGTTAAATTATCCCAACACTGTGGCGAAACCTTTGAAACTGATAACAGCAATAAACGTACTAAATGTTAAGTTCTCATCCGGTCGCGATTGAAAACGTCTCGTTTTGATTACCAGCAGCAGTATGTAATATATCCACGTTTTAAATTAAAGCAATTTATGAAACTGGGAGAAACGTTGACTCGAATTCAATTTGAAATGTTTCGCATATTTCGAAATGTTACTCTTTACACTGCAATTTTAACTTCGCAGAAAGTTTCCCGAATTCAAATACTAGTTGATTGCAGTTGCCCTTACTTTGTTGTAATGCACGTTACATGCAATGAAAAATATATGTTTTAATGTCACTTTGTTTGAAATTGCTGAACTACTTCGAACAGAAAATTGTAAACTTTGTTTCACCATATAAAATATGTAGTGGTAATAACAAAAAAAGTGAAAAATTTAACTAGTTGTAGAAGAACTACAAGAAGATGCCATGAACATTAATTAACAGATGTAGGTGTAATACACATATCGATAGTTTTATAAAAATATGTAAAAATTCAATTTCTTGCATTAAATGCAAAGAACTTTAAATGGGGAGATTGATAATCGACACACAAGGCCCAGACACATGTGTTTCTACTTCCTTGTGATGCCATCAGTCCCATCATTTTAAGTTCGCAAACTTAATGTACTATTTTCAAAAACACATACGAGGGGCAAACAAATTGAAGAAATATCACACGTTTATGTTTCTACATAATTTCCCTGAACGTCGATGCATTTGTTCCAACGATGCTCGAAACCTTTGATTCCTCTGGGAAAAAAATCTTTCGGTAACTCTTCTAACCAGTCATTTAGGGCCGTCATCACTTCATTATCGTCGTAAGACCTGGTCCCCCGAAGACATTCTTTTAATTTTGGAAATAAAAGGAAATCACTAGGGACCCTGGTGAATATGCGGGATGTTCAAACAATTCAAATCCTGCGTTCAGAATAGCGCTCATGGCAACATGGCTTTTGTGGACAGGAGCGTTGTCTTGATGAAACAGAATTCCTTTGCTCCAATTTCCACGCCTTTCTTCTTTGACACAATCGCGAAATCTTGAAATTAAGTTGGCATACGAGAGGGGACCCAAATGTAACAGCAATTGGGCTGCGGTGAGGAGGGAGACTGGGAGAACCAAGTGCTCGACCAGGGGCCCGTTATGGTTACGCCACCAGAGTTACTGTGCGAAGTTGTGTTGCAGTGAGTGCATCGGTTCGCTCGTGCTCGTGAGTTTTTTTTTAGTAAAACAACTTGCTTCCTTTTGGAAAAATCGGAAACTTTTGTAATGCTTAAGACTGCTTATAGCAATGCTTACGTTTTAAAAATGGAGATGTGTCAATTGAACACCAACATTTTCAGGACGCTCCTCAACGTCAAGAAGTGACGAAAACGTCGACAAAATTAATGCCCTCGCTCGTGAAGACCGTCACCGAACCTTTCTAAATTCTAAATTATCAGAACGGGTAACAAGTGACAAAACTACAATTGAACCGATGTAACAACAAATGATTAATATGTCAACGTCATTCAACGCCTAGTATGTCAGGGACGATAAATAATGATCTCCCCTCGTATCTAAAATAATGTTAATAAGCAAAGTGAAATATCAAAAATAAATGTGACATTTATTTTATTTATATTTATTTTTATTTTATATTTATTATAAATTATGTAATAACGGAAAATATTTAAAGCAATTTTAAGGAAAAACATTTCCGTATTATACAAAGGTTGTTCTATTCCAAAGAAATATTTAAAGATTTTTAAATATGTCATCAAACTTTCATAACAATAAGTAACAACGTGCCCCACCCCATACGACTTTATTATGCTTTATAAATATCCTTTATAAAGATATTCTATTCCAAAAGAGAGAATCCAGTGACTCCGACTTTGCCGCAAACCTTGGAGAAAGGTTTTAGTGCACGGAGAACTTGAACCTACTTTACGCACAACGTTATTTCAAACACAATAGTGCACTCCGAGCGTCAACTCGAACATGGTCTTACATACGTCTGGCGGCTAATGCCGTACAATGAGTTGGGTAGTTGAAGGTAAAACAAAGACGTAGTCATATATTTCATATACACGTATTTGAATAGACACGTGACGTATATCTGAGGGGTGTGGGATATCCAAAGTCATCGAGTGCCATCCGCAATATAACAATAAGAACGGAATTCATATGAATTTTCGAACCCCTATATATGACACATAATAATATAACACTTGTGTGTATGTTTCACAAGATATGGTAATATAGAATTCGGAATAAAATTATCTCATTTACTATAATTCACAAACATGAATGAGTATAGCACCTTGATTTTCGTTTTTTAATTTTGTTCATCCGTTTTAATTAGGAGTTTTAGAACTTTGTTGATTTATTTTAACTTTATGAGTTAATTTTCACGTGACATTTACTAAACACCTGAACTTTGACAATTTTCAGATTAAGATTTTGCGAGCTCGATTCGCATTAACATCGCTCTGTACGAAAGGCAAGTTCATATAGACTTATCCAGTGTCATGCGATGTTTCATCGAATCTCAAATTTCGCAAATAAAATTAATATCACATTCCGATATATGAGATTTATTGCACTTTGCAAATGTGTCATATAATTAAATTCCCTGAAACGTTTTGTAGCAATACTTGAACTTTGAATATTTTCATGTTAAGGTTTTGCGAGCTGAATTCACATTAATGTCGCAAACTTGTTGTACTGTGACAACGAACGTAAGTTTGAATATAAATTGTATTTATTCTGATCATTCTTGCATAAGTTCAAAAACAATCCAATAAAGAAATATTAATATATACTCAGTGACATATAAACTGCACCACCTAGAAGGGGTGGGAATTTTTGGACCAAATTTGGCAGGAATGGTGGACTAGTCCAGGGAAATAGTTAATTAAAATTTGAAACCCAATCATCAAGTACTCATGGGATTTTTGACGTTTGTGTCATTTTTTAGAGGTGGTGATAGACAAGCAATTATCGAGTCATTTTTTGAATTTGTTGCACTTTTTCGGATCCCGTTCTTTAGTTTAATGTGTTTCAAGTGTTTAATGATGCCTGGATGGAGGAGACCTCAAGTTTACCAGCAGTTGAGTGACTTTGACCGAGGACGGATTGTTGGTTTACGAGAAGCAGGTTTTTCGTTTAGAGAAATCGGCAACCGTTTGGGACGGCACCACTCAACAATAATGCGTGTTTGTCAAGCCTGGTCTGAACATGGGGTTGAACGTCGGAGAAGAGGCACTGGGGCTCAAAGACGAACCAATGAACGTCAAGATCGCCGCTTAAGACTAATGACCTTGAGAGACCGATTCTCTACAACTAGATCAATAGCTGATCAATGGTTAGGTGAACAGGGTCGTCCGATAGGCTTGCGAACAGTTTATCGTCGAATAAGAACCTTTGGCTTGCTGTCTTACCGCCCACATCTTGTGCTACCCCTCACTGCTCAACATCGCCAGGAACGTTAGGCCTGGTGCACGGAAAGACTTCAATGGAACTTGCAGTGGCATCGAGTTGTCTTTAGTGACGAATCGCGATTTTATTTAGGAATGCATGATGGTCGGATGACTGTTAGACGAAGACGTGGAGAAAGGCGCCATCCTGATTTTTCGATTGCGAGGCATGTTCACCGAACTGTGGGGTTGATGGTGTGGGGTGCTATTGCTTACGGCAGTAGGTCACCCTTGCTCTTCATTCGGGGCAGTATGACCGCCCGACGCTACATTGACGAAGTGGTAGAACCACATGTTCTTCCATATCGAGGGCTGGAAGACCCACTTTTCCAGAAATATAATGCACGACCTCACATAGCAAGGGTTTCTCTTGACTTCTTTGAAGAGGCCAATGTTAATCTTTTGCCTTGGCCGCCAAGATCTCCCGATTTGTCGCCCATTGAGCACGTGTGGGACATGATGGGTAGAAGATTGAGGAATCTACCGAACCCACCGTTGACAATAGAAGCTCTACGGCATGAAGTACAGGCTGCTTGGGATGCCATACCCCAAGAAGACATTGATCACCTGCTGGAATCAATGCCAAGGCGGGTCAATGAGTGTATCAGAAATAGGGGCGGACCAACACATTATTAAAGAAAAATCAAAAAGATGAAGTGTTTTCTTTATCAAATTTTAATCAATTGTTACCTTAGACTAGTCCAATGTTTCTGCCAAATTTGGTCCAAAAATTCCCACCCCTTTTAGGTGGTGCAGTTTATATGTCACTGAGTATATAATTATAAATCAAATAAATTAAAAGAGGAACAGATTTTTATTAATGCATCATTAAAAGATTAAGAATAATCAAAATTCGATTACTCAAGGTAACTAAGTCGTTGTTTATTTACTATTCTAATAAAAAATTAATTAAATCATAATGTGCGCGGTTTCTACAAAGCACACACATAAAATATGAATGACATATATTATACACGATGACAATACGCCACTTGACTTAATGAAAGAACGTTGTTCCGTTAGATTTTCCCACGAAAAAAAAACATGTTTACAAGTTCGTATGACAGCCACCGATCATTCTTACAAAATTATTTACTTCTCACGTACCCATCATTCATCGCACATTACGTTTCGCAGGCCTGAAACTTTCGCCCCTTAAAATTGCGTGTCTCTATGCGCCACGATTAAAATCTAATATAAAATAGTTTAGCGTAATTTTTACCCGCATGCAAAATACGGCAAGCGAACACGAACTGCAAAGTTCACGTGGTCTCATTATTTAGGTCGATCGCGGTGCGGCGATAATTTATGCAGATTGCCACGTTGGAGTGTTTAAATACAAGGACCCGCGGAACTGCCTTATCGGATTTTATTGGTTTCGTGGCGATTCCGGGCCCGATTTCTCAAATCGACGACTAGCGCCGTTCGTGAGCGCAATTCCGAATGACGTACTTCCGCGGTGAGTAACGACGAAACAAACACTAGCGGGGACCTTATCGTCATCGTAAAGTCAAACGCGCGGCTTCCCCGGATGGATCTTATGTATATATTTGCAATTATTTAAAGTCTGCTTGTAAAATCTCGCGATAAAAGATGCTGTCGTGATGGCACTAAAAGTAATCGCGTAGTCGGGCGTGGGATTAATTTTCTCACCGAGGCGGATTTCGTCGCAGCTGAGGTTTGTGCATATTTGCAAATATGTACGTATTTACGAAAAAGTTCCATTATCGTGATTATTGTGGGTTTAAAGCATTGACAGAAATTCGGATGCACCAAATATAATCATTCCAGTATGTGACAAAAGTCTTGGTAAATTTTTTGAAATATAATTATTCGAAAAATTGTTTTATTTAATTGGGTAGTACATAAAACGATTTAGGGAAACTTTAACTATAATTATAATGAATCATATAGCACCTAAAGGGCCATGGATTTCAATAGTCCGCAATTTGGTGCGAAAGTTTCTAATCAGCCTTTGCTTTCTATAAATTGCGACAATGTCACGTTTGCGCATTTGTCCCACCAAATTGTAAATATCTTTCCGCAATTCTAACTTGTAGGACATTTTGTAAAACTTTGTAACACAAATGTATTATCAAACTGCAGGACAAACTTGACAGGTTCTTAATATCCAATGGTAAGTTGATTACTTTATTTTTAATAGGAAAAAATAATACGAAAAATTTTCCCAAAACTATTGTTATATACGTTCCTAACACTTATTACACTCGTACTACCAACATGCCCGATTTAGATCACGTAATCGACTACCTGCTTGATCTTCTATCCCCAGCCCAACTCAATTCAACAACGCAACCTAACCATAACCCAACACAACCCAACTCGATTTCAGTACAATCACCGGACAATAAATTGGTTCAGGTCGAGTTGAATTGACTCGATTTGGATTAACTTGAATTGTCCCGGTTCAATTCGGCCTAAATCAGTGGAAAATGAATCGCACATTTCAAAATCTCAATAAATGTATCCGGTTACGTCGTTTTCTTTCTGGGACCAAAGTCTACGCTGGACGCCAATAACAATATCACAACAATATTATAAGTAAATCATTTTAAAAAGAAACCGGAATTTCCAGCGATGCTCCGCAAACATACACAGACCGCAAGTTAACTACGTAACCTTTGACACACAATACGGCGCACGGCGATACGGCAGCCACAGCTACGAGCAACTTCACATCATTAATATCATCTTTCCGCGTTCTGGTAATTTACTTGCCTTTGAACGAGCGACAAATTATAGTCTCCTTCCCATGCGTTAGCTCTCCGGTTATTTGCGAACGAAAATCGATCCTCGACTTTTGTAATATCACTCGCTTTTATCAACGTTGCATAATCAACGCAAATAATACGTCGCTCGTTATAATTAACCGCGGATGTTCTCATTAAAGCGTAGACTGTGGCACGAAACGTTTTTTAAACAATGCACGATCATTAATTTATGCGAATTATTTTATTTCAATATCAAATTTTGAACGCCATGTATGTTCGATTGAACGCAAGCCGAGTAGAGTGTAATTTTCTTGCCGTCGGTGTCGTTAATTTTCACGTTGGGGTGCAATTAACATTCACGTTTGTGCTATGGCAGTTAGTTATCCTGCCAGGATAACGATGTAATATGCTTGTACTGCTCCAGTTCACTGTTCATCTCGATCGTACCATTAGGTTAATTGAATAAAATTCGTCGTCATGTTGTACGATTTTAATCGATGATTGACCTCAATGATGCTCCGTTGAGTCGTGGCTGACATTTTACACGACTATGAATAATTACACGTCGGATAATTACATGGAGTAATTTTGAATGCAAATGAGGCTTGCGTCCTACTTTACGCGTGTTGATTAATACGTTTACCTTTACGTACTCGGAATTTGTACCTTAACAAACATGTCGTGTGGATTTTTTACAGTGTAGCTTTCTTCTGTCGTAAATGATACATTATATTCTGAGTGTCTTATTTAATATTCAAATATCGATCACTGCAAGAGATCAATATCGCTCAACACGGCGAAGCAAGTAATAAATTTTCCTTCCAATTCACCGTTGCGTGATTGAGTCGTCGTGAACTATTTCTTTTGATGGGTTATTATCAGAAACAAACTTACTTCGATATATACTTTTACCTTACAAACTTTGTAGTTTATACTTTACAACTTTGTACATTTTATCACACAGGCGAGTCGAATAATTTATGTGGAATTATTGTATTCAGATTAATTGCCTAACCATACCACCGTCGTCGAAATTAGTTCCTAAATTCAATTTCATCGATTATTAATTTGTGAATATTTAATACACGCTATAAACTAGGTAGGAAATTTCGATCGTGATTGTTTGACCTAAGGCTCCCCCGACTCTGCGGGGCCGGGGTCCGAAATGCATTATTATTCTCCGCGTTAAGCCGAAAATGCACGTAATGCATTTCGAAAATCAAAATGTTTGTTCGTTGGCGCGGAGGCTTTATAAATTTAATTTCCACCTTACGTCAGGTCACACGCCGCACATGTCACACGCTAAATGAACGGGGAGCTAAACGCATGCGGAATTTTACTCGGGCTCCCCGGGTAACATAAACGTGTGTACGTTCGGAACCGCCAGCAAAACAAATCCTGTTACGACACGACAATGCACTATGCAAACTTTTCTGGTGAGGGTAACGCCATAATAATCATATTTATGGCGCGCGAATATCGCCGCAATTCAATCAGCGACGCTCTAACTAATGCTTCGGCGGCGGTCCAAAGTTTAAATTGCAGGAGGCGCGACCAAATAAAACGTCGTTTTTATCGCATGACAAATGCTTCTCGTGTTGACGTCGGATATTATTTATTTGCCAAGAGGAATTTTTTATAGATGTCACGCGCTGTCCTCCTCGGCTCACGTAGTTATTATCGCTTTTTTGCGCGAAGACTAATATTTGTTTAGGATGTCGTCTAGACGGGGGCAATTCGAAAGGTGAATACGAATTCGGACCTGTTTAAATAAATCGAGATAAAGCTAAATAATATTTCTTCTGATCGAAAACAACTAATCACTCGCAAATATTTACTACCGGCATCAAATAAATAAAAGTGAAATATCAACGGGATTAAATTTTAACACTTTTAATACTTAATAATAAATAATAAAACCAATAAAACTAGAACACAAAGAAATGGTTTAAAGAAAATGATAGAAAGCTAAACAGCATATGAAAGTAAAAAAATTAAGAAATCAAACAAATTGAAGTAAATGAACAGTAGAGAGGACTACGCAAACGATAATATACAAACAAATGCAGAAAAAACGAAATAAAAAATTAAAGCAAACCGAACGTAAAGTAAACAAAAAATAAATAAACATAAAACAAAGAGCAACAAACAAAGTTGCTTCGCGAATTTAATTGTCTATAACCAAAATTGGGACTGTTGTTCTAATTGTTGTCGCTTACTTTGTTCTTTGGTGACTAGTTTTAATGACGGGTTAAAAATATAGAAACGATCAAACGATCGATGTAAAATCGATCGACGATGTGTTTCTTGGAGCTGGGCATGTCCGTCATATCTAAATGTTTGGGGTAACACAACTAATATATACTCAGTGACATATAAACTGCACCACCTAGAAGGGGTGGGAATTTTTGGACCAAATTTGGCAGAAACATTGGACTAGTCTAAGGTAACAATTGATTAAAATTTGATAAAGAAAACACTTCGTCTTTTTTATTTTTCTTTAATAATGTGTTGGTCCGCCCCTATTTCTGATACACTCATTGACCCGCCTTGGCATTGATTCCAGCAGGTGATCAATGTCTTCGTGGGGTATGGCATCCCAAGCAGCCTGTACTTCATGCCGTAGAGCTTCTATTGTCAACGGTGGGTTCGGTAGATTCCTCAAACTTCTACCCATCATGTCCCACACGTGCTCAATGGGCGACAAATCGGGAGATCTTGGCGGCCAAGGCAAAAGATTAGCATTGGCCTCTTCAAAGAAGTCAAGAGAAATCCTTGCTACGTGAGGTCGTGCATTATATTGCTGGAAATGTGGGTCTTCCAGCCCTCGAAGATATGGAAGAACATGTGGTTCTACCACTTCGTCAATGTAGCGTCGGGCGGTCATACTGCCCCGAATGAAGAGCAAGGGTGACCTACTGCCGTAAGCAATAGCACCCCACACCATCAGTCCCACAGTTCGGTGAACATGCCTCGCAATCGAAAAATCAAGATTGCGCCTTTCTCCACATCTTCGTCTAACAGTCATCCGACCATCATGCATTCCGAAACAAAATCGCAATTCGTCACTAAAGACAACTCGATGCCACTCCAAGTTCCAGTGAAGTCTTTCCGTGCACCAGGCCAAACGTTCCTGGCGATGTTGAGCAGTGAGGGGTAGCAGAAGATGTGGGCGGTAAGACAGCAAGCCAAAGATTCTTATTCGACGATAAACTGTTCGCAACCGTATCGGACGACCTTGTTTACCTAACCATTGATCAGCTATTGATCTACTTATAGAGAATCGGTCTTTCAAGGCCATTAGTCTTAACCGGCGATCTTGACGTTCATTGGTTCGTCTTTGAGCCCCAGTGCCTCTTCTCCGACGTTCAACCCCATGTTCAGACCACGCTTGATAAACACGCATTATTGTTGAGTGGTGCCGTCCCAAACGGTTGCCGATTTCTCTAAACGAAAAACCTGGTTCTCGTAAACCAACAATCCGCCCTCGGCCAAAGTCACTCAACTGCTGGTAAACTTGAGGTCTCCTTCCTCTAGGCATCGTTAAGCACTTGAAACACTTTAAACTAAAGAACGGGATCCGAAAAAGTGGAACAAATTCAAAAAATGACTCGATAATTGCTTGTCTATCACCACCTCTAAAAAATGACACAAACGTCAAAAATCCCATGACTACTTGATGATTGGGTTTCAAATTTTAATCAACTATTTCCCTGGACTAGTCCACTATTCCTGCCAAATTTGGTCCAAAAATTCCCACCCCTTCTAGGTGGCGCAGTTTATATGTCACTGAGTATATATACGCAAGTGATTGAATTTGTTTTTGCCGTTGTACCTTTGAAATTTTTACCTGACAATTGCTTTTGTTCCGCCCTTCGATTTACCGCTTGCGCTCTGCAATAAATCGCGCGGCATTTGAATATTGTATTCATTTCTGCCCTACTGAAAAACGACTTTCGCTGCCGTAAATTCACATTAGCAACGCAGAATGCGCGACACGTGCACACATTCGCACAGCGTAATACTAAAAAATTGCCGTTCGACTCTTCGACAACTTTATGGTTGTCTAATAATCCGTAGTGATAACGGCAATAACCGTAATTGTAAATTCGCGCGGCGGCCGTAATTTATGCGCTGATTTATCGCCGCCACCGTAAGTTCGCTTTGATTTATTTATTGTAAGTTTGTTTTGGCGTGTTTTACATTCATTCGTAATTTATCGCGTTTGTTTTACGAATTCATAATTTAACGCTATGCAAATTCTGCGCAGTTTTCGATAATTAACGGGTTTGTGTGTGTGTGTGTGTGTGTGTGTGTGTCAGTGTGTGTGTATGTGGCGGGGACTTGTTAAGATATTCCGCGCTCCGTGTGAATTGTCCCGGACGGTGCGGGTTTATTTACATTGCCTTGCAACAATGACACATTTGTTTAAACGATAACGCGGTTAAAATTTAGCTTTTTAATAGTCTGTGGGAAATTGACATTTTGACACCGCTGTGGTTTAAAAATCGATGTTGCAAATACTCGCGGCTTCGCAAATTCACAAATGATGGTGTCATTTAACGGCGAACAGATTGTTCTGGTGGTGCACGATATGCGTAATTTGACGTTTTGATTTTTTTATTTCAGAAGATGGGTTTTATTTGCACAGTTTTTAATAATGGATTTAATGGCGTGTTTTGTCACCCCTGACGTCTTCGACCCGCACGAGTCAACCGTATATTTTAACGTTGAATATAAAAGATTATTATCTCTGCCCTTAAAAGGTTTATTAGTTGTCAGGGAAATGATCGAAGGTATAAAAGTGAAATTTGTTTTGATGAGCAATTCTTTGAAATCGTTACTTGAAAAGGTACGAGGAAAATACTTTAACCCTCGGAGGTACATATAATCCTATAAATCTGCGAATTTACCTACCTCGAGCACGAGAAGCTTTTTTTATAATATATTTAATTACGTTCGGTATTTTACGAACAATGAATTAATCTATGATCAATATTTTTAATATTTAATTAATAATCCATTAGATCGACACTAACTTTTATGTTGTTGTATTCTAATATTTGTTACTTAGGTAGGCGTTTATTTCTTAATTAAAATTAATAATCAAAAGGTTTCAGCAGAATAATTGTGAAGTCGTCAATTCCATATCAACTTCGCTATAAAACAGTCGAAGTGAACGGCAGTCACTGACAGAACGCTTCCCAACCAACACACACATTCATTGTAGCATGTGTTCCCACGTTGGCTCCAGCATCTTATCTTTCACGTAGCCCCAAAGAAAAAAGTCTAAAGTTGTTAAATCACAAGATCTCGGTGGCCAGTTGTGAACTTTTCACGCAATGGTATCGTTACTTGTGTGGCACGTAGAGCAGTCTTATTGAAAATAAACGTCGCCCACATGAATATCTTCCAATTCCGGACATACAAAATCATTAGTCATCGTTCGACAGCGCAATCAATTCACCGTAACAGTTGCTCCAGCATCATTTTCGAAAAAGCAAGGTCCAATGATCCCGATGGCGAGGGTTTTCAACAGTAATTCTTGAGTTTTGAGCCACAAATGCGACAATTCTGCTTGTTAACGTAGCCTCCGAGGTAAAAATGGGCCTTATCACTGAAGATGATTTTTCGATGAAATTCCGAATCAGTTTGATGCATTTCAAAATCCCGATCAGCAAAGACACGACGTTGTTGATGGTCGGTAGGCGTGAGTTCTTGTGTTAACTGAACTTTAAAAGCCTTAAAACCTATGTAAGTCTTTATGCAAAATGCCCAATTCCAAAGATTGCTGAAAAATGGACAGACCTGGGTTTTCCTCAACACTACAACAGCAATATTCTTAGTTGTTCTTGAGCGACGTGCACGAGTTCGGTCTTCACATCACTAACTTGTCCCAACCACTCAAATTTTTCCACCAGTTTCACAAGGTGCTTCACGACGACCCAAAACTGCTTTAGTTTTGCGAACTGTGACCGCGAAATTTTCACCATTTTTTTTTAGTGAATTTTAATGATTTCAATGCGTTGTTGCAGCCGTATATCGCTCCATTAATGGCGTAGTTTTACTTGTCATCTGTCGTAGTAGTAGTAGTAGTAGTAGTAGTAGTAGTAGTTACAGGTTGACTCATAACAACTATTAAAATGGCGGGCTATTGAAAATGAAACCTCTTATTGGAAGAACCTTGAATTTAATTTCCAATTGTCTCACTAAAACTCGAGAATGGCTGTTTCAGAAATAAAAAAGTGCAAAAGTGTAAAAGTGTCAGTTGGTTGTCGAAAAAAGAAAAAAATAAATAAATGTCAAGACGATTATTAAAATCTATCATCAGCTTGTCAGTGCGCGAGAACTATATTTACTGTTATTGTTTTGCAAAGTCAATCAAATGTGCGACGAGCTACCTCACGTGCAAACCGCACTGACGACCAGCGAGAGACAGATAATAATAACATTCGTATGGCAGAATTGCGTTCCACAGTGAATAATAATGAAGTAGATAGGCTTAGAACGAGTTCGGGCACACCAAACACAACAACACCGAGCACGACACAATGAAATACAGCGATTCCGACGCAGTGTTCCTGTAAACCTGGAACGAGTAGCATTCCACTACGACCAGGAAATAGATTATTTTCCCGACCAATAACAATTGTGGAAATAACAACCATTTGTCAATATTGTAAAGTGTTAAAATACAGAGGTGAATCGACAGGATTATGTTATGCTGGTGGTAAAGTGAAATTTCCATAATTGGTCCTACCACGAGATCCATTACGCTCATTAGTTTCTGGGATGGAAAATAACTCTAAACATTTCTTGGCCAACATCCAAAAATATAACAATTGCTTTCAAATGATGTCGTTTGGGCCAACGCATATTGTACAGGAAAATTTCATACCCACTTTCAAGGTGCTATACCATAATTATTTAGTTAGTGATGGAAACTGTGAACAGCGGATCTGGTGGAATTTACTTCCTTGATGCTTCCGGGTGGACTGGAAAAACGTTCCTAATTTCATTGCTGTTGGCAAAGATCAGATCGCAAAATGAAGTAGCCCAAGCGTTGGCTTCATCTGGAATAGCTGCAACATTGTTAGAAAGTGGACGAACTGCACATTCTGCCTTGAAATTACCACTAAAGATGCAAATCAACGAAACACCAGTTTGCATCATCGCCAAAAACAGCGCAATGGCGAAGATTTTACAGATATGCAAATTGATCGTTTGGGATGAATGTACGATGGCCCACAAGAGGTCACTGGATGCACTGGACAGAACGTTAAAAGATCTTCGTGACAACCAAAACATTTTTGGTGGAGCCATGATTCTGTTGTCGGGTGATTTTCGTCAGACTCTTCCAATTATTTCCCGATTAACTCTTGCTGACGAAGTATCATCTAATTTGTGGCGGTATGTAAAGATACTCCAATTAACAACTGACATGCGAGTGTTTTTGCAACAAGATCAAACTGCGATTATGTTTTCGAATAAGTTATTAGATATTGGAAATGATAAGGTCGCAGTTGACACCTCGACCGGATAATTAATCCGGTCGAGGAGAATTCCAGATTCTCCCTTCTAACAACAACTAACTTTAACCTGCGCATTGTATATAAATTAAGAAATGTTTTGTAAACTCCTTACTTATCTTCTGATGATGGCGTAACTGCCTAAATTATAATAAAGATTTTTCAGAAAAATTTTGTGAAACAAATTACCAAGTTTTATTTTATCCTATGTTATAGTATCTGATGTAGTAATTTGAATACAAGCTAAACAGTCATCAACATAATGTTTATAAAATTGAATATCGGAATTTAGTTAATTTAAGCAAGCTCTAAGTCTTCCATTACTAAATTACATACAACTGTTGAAATGGGAGAACCTATACGAGTACCGAACAATTGTGCATAAAGGCCGTTGTTGTATTGAAAGTAACATGAATTTCAACATAACTCGACCCCTACTAAAAATTGTGATTTCGATATTTTACAAAATATTTCATCTTTTATTCAAGTTTTTACCGATAATATCTAATGCTAAGTTAATAGGTATATTCGTATATAAAGATACTACATCTAAACTGATAAGTTGAAAAATCGTAGGAACTGATTGACTTCTTAAAAACTTAACTAGTTGCCACGAATTGTTAACATGATATTGCTGTTTGCCAACAATTTCACTTAAAATTTTAGTCAAAAATGTTGATAAATTGTAAGTAGGAGTCTGTACACTCGATATTAGTGGTCTCAATATTGTGTGTCTTTTAGACAACCCGTATATTCGCAGTGAATGTAAGATATGCCTTTTTAATTCATTGGATAACTTTCTAGTAGTAAAATTACCTTTCTTCCGCTTAAATTAAATTAAATCATTGTTTATCATGTTTTATAAGTATTTTCATCTCTTAACAAATCAATAAAATATAAAATGTAGCCACATTTTTTTTTCTATGATCGTAATCACGTTTATAAATGATAATAGTTTTATTACTTTTATCAGCGCCAGTACCAATTAAATTTGGATTATTTTTAAGAAACTGTATAGTTTCATAAAAATAACGTTGAAAAGGATTAGATTTGTTATTTTCCCTAATAGGTAAAGATTTAGTATAAATTCAAAAACTGGGACCTAAACTCTATACTATCTTCACATCAAATTATCCAACCAATTTTTATTAAGCATTGGTAAACTATATGTGTTGGTGTTTGTTTGTTAAGTAAGTTTCTGTATTTATTTATGTTTGACCTTTTGACTTATTGAAAATTCGTTCATATTTGTGATATTGCTTATAAAGAAACTGCAATATTGTATGGTAAGTGCGTGTAAATCATAACGTAATCGAAAGATGTCACCATTCAACCCTTTCCGGTGTTATACTATCCGAAATACAGAGATTTAACATTTGTTTGAGTAATATAGATACAATAGATTTATATTTAGAATCAATTTTGACACAGTTTTAATGGTGATAGCTTTGTCTAATAAATTTTGTGATTAGATTTGATTTCCTGCATGTTACCAGAATGTAAGAACAAGTAAAATTATTAATAAAAATTAAGCAATCCGTTCGTTTTAAAAATAGAAATTCATTTATATTTACATTTCGTTCGTTGCGTAATTCACGTAAAAATCAAAAATAAAATTTAGGCTTGATAACAAAGTTACCTAGTATTATGAAACATACACTATAGACAAAACACATGTCGTTAGATTTTCTTTGTAATTTGTTAACGAGAGAAGACGACGTCGGTAACGTGACAGAAGCCAATTGAATATTTGATGCATCAAGAGTTTATGGCAAAGAAAAATATAATTATTGACTTTTAAAAAATTGTTATAAAAAATATAAAATGTAGCCACATTTTTTTCTCTACGTCGATAAATTAATGATGTGAAAGGAAACATAAAAATCTCAAGCGGAAATTTCAGCTCACAATTGTAATTATTTTGTCGCAAAAATTAAACAATTACATGGAAATAAGAAGAATACAGGAAAAACTATAAATCAATTAAATATTATAAGTATAAACGACACTGATTTGAAAATATAACCATAAAACAAATTGTAGTCGGTCGTTAAATTCACATCATGGCTTTCTCCTCCTCTTTCTCTGTTACGATGTTGAATCATGCTTCTGGAAGCTTGGCACATTTTAAAGTAGCGAAACTATAAAAGTTTACTTTATTATCAGTTTTATATCATTGTTAGTCATCTATACACGAACTGGTTTAACTTCTAACATGAAACTAGATACTTTAATGTTGACTTTTGACAAATTTGCATATTTTTTAATTCATCTATAGACCTGACTGTTTAAATCGAAATCACTTCATTGAGTTTGCTCAAATTACATTAAACGTTTACTAGAGAAAAAATTGCGTATAGTTGTAGCACCATTGCGTGAGTCATAACAAATACTACCATTATTTATATACATTGTGACGGTGTGTGACAACACAGTATGTGTCACAGAGATAGCACTACGAAAGTATTCACATTGAAGCAGCCATGTGTTAACACGAAACTGCCAATGGAAATTGTGTGTTGCTTCTTTCACATTTAAAACGCCTTTTAAATAATTTGAGTATGTACGTTGTGTTTATTTATTTAATTTGATTCACATCAACTCGTACACTTAAAAGTTTCCCGCAATTATTTAAATGTCCCAATGAACCATGAGTTAATCTAAAAAAAAACAATTAATTACTATACTATTCAGGGGACTGAAATAAGAAAGCGAAAACTGGACAGTCTTAACTTCGTTTATAATGAGAACGAGTCCCAGATACCTAGCACCCATCGCAATTATTTTACACCAAGCACCCACGAACCACCGCGGCCAGAACTTTCATTACACCGGAAAACATAATCACGAAAGTGCCGCTGAATTGAAACGAACGCGATCGCATCAAATTGAACAAAAACGCGTTTATTTAATTAACACATTACTTAGTAGTCACAACAAAGCGGCGATTAATTTCGTAAATTGGACCGGAGCGGCGGAAACAAAGAGGGAAAAATACGCTACGGATAAAAACTCGCACCGGCGTAATCGCAAAAACTCATAAAATTAAAAAGACTGCTTTAATTCGCGTCGCCTTAATCCGATCTTTCGACCGGGCGACGCAAAAAGCGCCCAAAGTAATCCGAAAACGGCGGAGGAATGAATATCGGGAAATCTGATAACGAAAAACGCTGAGCCCGTCTCCGCGAGATATTTGATTTCTGGACTGGACGCCGATTCGAATTTAAATCCGGCGAGGTCGAAATAAAAGATAGCGGGCGCGGCGAGGGACGCGTTTCGTAAATTTCGAGATATAATTCCGCCCAGGGATTGGCGATGGGTTTTGTGTATATTTTAGAAAATGCCGGTGTGTTAATATACGTGTGGTCGGTAATATCAGTGAAAAATTGGATTTTGTTTGTTTTACGTCGACTTATTTCCGGATCTGTGAACTTGATCCGGACGGTATGCGATCTCCTAACGTGCAACGCAACACTAATATGCGAGGCGACCATTCCAATTTCCTCCCCGAGGAAAATCAGATATTACCTGGAGACTTCAACAAATTCTTAAAGCGAAATAAATTGCACCGGTATCTATGACAAAATCCTTACATTCCTAAATTCCAGAAATTTCTCGCAATTTTCCATACAAAGTTGAATGGAAATTGTGTCAGTTATAGTAAGAAAAATGCTTCCACTATTTTGTTAAATCTGATGTATTTATACAACGACTTTTAAAGCTAACGGTGTCGTGTCATCCACCCCACAAGATGTTTTTAATAATTAAATACAAAATACCAAAAAAAAAATCTGCTTTTGTAACATAAAGTGGAAACAGTCGAGCTTAAACGAAAAATTTTCGACGATAGAGTTTACGACCCCTTTCTCATTGTAAATGAAATAACTTTCGAATCACAATGGACGAACGAAATTAAAATCTAGGCGAGTCTCAAACAGATCTTTTGATTTTGTTGGGTCGGACAATTTCCGCTACAAGTCCACGTGAACAAATCGTTAGCCGCTGCTGCGATAAAATGAGAAAGGCGGTTTTAACAGAGTTATTAAAAAACATAAATTCACGTTTCGTTCTTCGCTTCGCGTAAACTCATATGAAAACATATTTCATTTTAAAACAAACTCGTACGTACATGCCTTTGACCTCAGACACCTATTAAAAATAATGACTGGGATGTGCTCGCGTGTTGTATACCCTTCTGACATGTTTTCTTTCAATTTACAAAAACAAAAATGCGTACGTCCCAAGGGGGAGCAAATTGCGCGAACCCCATTTGCACGTACACAACAATATATTTAATTTAATTTTATGTAAATATACTAACGACAGCAGGATTTTACTGCGCGCGATGTCCGTTGAATTAATTCATTAATTATTGGATTATGAAATCCTCTGGATACTTATATGAGTTTTGCAATAACTTGTAATTAAAAACAGTCGTCAAATATTTAAATAAATGAAATAATTTGGAATCCTGTATATTTAGTGCGGGGTTCCTTAGCCTTCAATATTTATTTTTTCAAACGGGATGGTCACAATTCACAAAAATATTTGCCAGCTTCATAACAGATTTTGATTATTACTAATTTATTCGAAATATTTCGTTCAATTATTATCGTCACTCAATTTCCGCATCGCCATAAACTCTCTGATAAGTACACAAACTTCCCAGTAAAATGTTTACTTAATTATCAATCCCATTTGTTGGAGCGAACTTCCATGTTGTTTTTAATTTTCTTCCGAGCAGCAAACAGCGCTAATCCCAAAGCACATACCCGCGTAATGGCCCAATCGTACAACCCGCAACCGCGGTTTTTAGCATCAAAAGCATTCGCTTCTTACTTTTTATATCGGCGAATATCCGGCGCGAGATCTCCCGTTCCCGAAACGCAAATTCGCGCAGGCCGAAGACGGCGCGCGTTAAATTTCATCGCGCTGATGCATATTCATTAATATGAATAAGAAGGGAATGTAAATATTTTGCATAAATTAACGCTCATTGTTTCAGGCATTTTTACGAAGCACAAAGGACCGACTAACAAACTTTGTGCGAATTGTACACTTGTGACAGGAATAATGAAACGTAATGAGAAAATTTATGTACATGCTTAAGTAAATTATGGATGTAATTTTATACTCAAACAATCGGCGAACTTTGCGGAGCATATAACTTTCTTCAGCATAAATTCTAGGTATGACTATTATTAAATAAATTAACGTGTGTAATTAGCACAGAATTGCAGTTAATAACGACATTACTTTCGCTAAATGGATACTGAGTTATGCTAATCGTTGATAATGAGTTGTATTTGACACGAATGTTAAAAATTGTGGCAGATATTAAAATATGGATGCGTATAGCTGCTGGTTTTTCCTCTGGTTCATCCTCCTTCTTCTTCCTAGCTTCTGCAAGTCTCTGAATATCCTCTGCTTTGTAGTCGTTCTTCTGTAATGTATCCTTCACGTTGTATGTCTTCGATCTTATGACTAGCATCACTAACTTTTTCCGATCTGTGTAGTAGTGTGGTGACTAGAGATGTTTTCTGTTGTGGATGGCGATGTAAGGCTGCGTGAAGGTACTCCATATCCCAATTTTCCACTGTCGTTGCGTTTAACTAGTACGTCTAGAAAAGTTAGGCAGCCATTCTCTTCTGTCTCCATTGAGATGTTGATGTTGACATGTTGTCCGTTGATATGCTCCTTGAATGCGTGTAGACTGTATATTTAGTATGGCCATATCACGAATGTATTGCCCATGTAGGGGTACCAACATTTCTGCTTCCTATCACAGAGCACTGGTGGCTTCTTCTTCAAAAGTCTCCATGAAGATCTGGGTAATGACTGGTGAAAGTGGTTATCCCATAGCTGCACCGTCGTTCTGTTCATAGAATTCTCCATTCTATTGAAAATAAATGGTGGTTAAACACAATTCTACCAGGCCAATTATATCCGCTTTTAGTCCTTGTGGTATGAATCGTTATCTGATAAGCTCTAGGGTTTTATTCAATGGTATTGGATGAAACCCTGGTGGTGGTTGGTGATTCCGCGTGATTCCACGTTGAAACTCACCAGAATGTCCTCGCTGGTTATTTCATGTCCATGTAAAATCTATACAAACTGTGTCGAATTCTTTACAAAACTGCTTGACAATCCCACGTACTGCTGTAGCTGCTTGGCAACATATCTGGCCAGTTCGTAAGTTGGAGATCCACAGGCACTTACAATTGGTCGTAGGGAGTTTTGTGTATATTTGGCAGTCCATATAATCTCGGAGGCTGAGTTTCTGATGGTAGTAGACGTCGATGTTCTTCCTTCGGTATGGTTGACTCGCTGATCGCATTTCTAGTCTGCCGATCATCTTAGCTGTTGGGTCTCTCCTTAATTTACCACATGGAAATCAGTCACATAGTCGACTACGACGAAATGAAGATCAGTCAGAAACCATCATTGCTACCCACGGATAGTGAGAGAATCCTTGGAAATAATGAAAAACACGAATAATTTTCACCGAGAAGGTGGATATAGACTAAGTAAGGTTTGGAAGTTAGTACTAAAGGACACCGAGAAGCAAGGACCACCAAAGACGCAACGAGAACCATCAAGGACGAACCCAGGAGTAGCATCGGACACGGATCAGCAGACGATAACGGACACGGATTAGCGAAATATAATGCATATAACGCATTAACGAAGCGAATCAACGACTGATATATATCGAGGAGCACAAGACATCAACATCAGTCTTTAGAAACCTTCTGAAGAAGCATGACAGCATGATCAGCGAGACGTCAAGTTTATTTCAACAACCACGGCAACACCCGGAAGATACATCATTCTACATAGTATTTTACTAAAATTTCGTTGTGACCATTTGATTGGGAAATCGAAGTAAATTGTACCAAATTTATATTTTGTCTTTGCTTGACTTGAGATGGAATCAACTTGAAATAAAAGGTATTTGCAATTTTTAAATCGATGAACGGGTCCTCTGAATTTTTTTTCATGTTTCTTAAATATCTACCTTAGTCAAGTTTCACAGATACTGTACTATTTTATGCAACGACAAAGTATATATAAATTACTGTTCACGAGTATTTGACGCAATTCTCCATTTTTATTGGTCAAAAGTTATCACCTGATTTCAAAAACCAAACCGTGACTAGTAGTAATATGTAAACATTTGCTTCTTTTAAATACCATTTCATAACCATAAATTTAATTATATATACATATATATATATTTTAGACTAATTTGTATAATAGATTTTTCACAGCTACGTTTGTTTTCAATATTTGATGCTAAATTTGAACGAGGTTTGCTAATTGTTTTGTATGCCCGAATATTATTACAATTCTTATATTACAGACACCTGAAAATGACTAACTAGTCACTAAACAAATGAAGTGCTTGAATGCCCTTGGAAAAAAATCTGTATTTTGTTCCGCCAGCCACTCATTTACGACTGTTATCCCTTCTTGGTCGTTCATCAAATGGGTTCCCCAAAGATGTTCTTTAAATTTGGGAAACAGAAAATAGTCGCCAGGGGCCAAATTTGACGATTAGATAGGTTGTTCAAAAATTGCAAACCCAGAAACCCAACAATTGAAATACAACTCTTGTGGGCCGGAGCGTTGTCGTGATGAAACAGCAAATCACGTAACAATGTTCATCTTCTCTTTACCTTGATTGCTTCTCAAACTTTTGGCATTAAATCTGCGCAATATTGGATCACGTGGTAAATAGTCCACAAACAAAACTCCAAAAAAACCGTTGCCATGATTACGCCTGACGAAGAAACAGCACGGAATTTTCGAGGAGGTAGGGAACCCTTATGCCGCCATTCTACGCTTTCGACTCTGGGTCAAAGTGATGAACCCAAGTTTCATTCGCTAGAACGAATCTTTGTAAAAATTAATCGGGGTCTCTGTTAATGATTGCAAAATTGATCCCTGCGGTAACATATAGCAGGCGTTTTTGATCTGCCGTTAGCTTTTTTGGCGCAGATACTTTTTTGAGGCCCTATTCTTCGTGCACCATTTCTTCAACGCTCCCAACCGAAATGTCACATTTCTCGGCTATGAATCTGGCGGTAATTCTTCCAGGTACCATATCATGGATCAAATTAATATTTTCGTTAGTAACCACCGTTTTTGGTGGTCTTGCACCTGGCCCGTGTTCACAGGACCCTCTGCCCAGTTTGAAATCTCGTTACTAATTTTCAATTACCTGGTATGAAGGCGCAGAATCACCCAATACATTACTCTTGTCCTCATGAATTTCTTGCGGTGATAAACCTTTCCTATAGAAGTATTTTATAACAGCTCTTGTTTCAATTTTATCCGTTTTGATAAAATTACAAAAACCACAAGAGAACTAAACTCATATTTCGGATAAATGAAAAGATAGAGAGACGCATTTTACATAGACCAATATAATAGTTCGTCTAATTTTTGTTCAACATTTGTTTAAAAACTAACTGATGTTGAACGTGTAACATTTCAAAGATTCGAAACAGTGTTGTTTTCATACATCCAACTTATTTAATTAACGTGCATTGCATTCTAATGGATGATCGTTGTCTTTCAGTTGAGACGTACGTTTTATCTCTTTGGACATATATATTGAAAAATAATTAAAATTATGTTTTTCTACGCAATATCAGTCTTGACACAATTACTGCTTCGTAATCGCCAGTCACACACGAAGTGCATTTAACACTATATTTACTGGCCTCGCATCATTGACCAATCGATAATAAAGTCTGCTTTTAGAAATTAATTGTCGCACTGCACTCGCTATTCATAATATCGGCTTAAATGTAAATTGCCACGATAATGGCTATTACATCTGAAATATTTCGTTTCATACATATGAACGTGCGACTGCACCAGATAAATGGACACATCATTGTCGGTCGGACGCATTATTGTCCTGCACGCTACCAAAGCCGTAAATGCACTCATTCGCCGAATGGTAAATGCCCAAATCCATTAGATACGTACATACGTTCAGTTTCATGTTGGTTTGGTTGTACGTTCAAGAAAATTGATCGCGTCGAACTTTTACATATTATGTTTGTTACAAGTTAAGGTGTTAAAATATTTTGTGAGATAGAGGCACATAATAATAAAACCGTATTACGTTGAGAAAACATGAAATTAGCGCAATTTTATGAAATAACTTGTGGCATTTCCCCAACTGCGCCATTAACTTACCCATTAAAATATACGCGCTGCATTGTTATTCACTTTACGTTACGTGCAATAAAAATGCACGTTACGAAAGTATCAGTTTGAACATTTGAGTCTGAAACCAGTTCGTTGATTGGCGACATCAGATTCAATACGACGCGTCAATATCGGTCCAATTTGCAGCCGTTTTGTCGATCGCGATCCATTTTATGAGCGTTTTATGCATATAATTGAGAGCTTTACGATCGTTATTGGTGTTTACGCTTCCCATCTTTTTTCGCGCTTGGTATTATACATAGTGCCGCATTTTCTTAAATATATTGATTATTAAGACGTGCACGTGGCATCAAGGAAGGCACAAGGCGGAAGTCCCAGACCAATTTAAATGACTGCCATTGGAAATTTATAAATTCTCGTAGGGCCGACTGTCGGATTCAACTGGCTGTGAAGATTCTTTGATGTGTGGGTTTCCCCTACGTTCGAACGAGAAAAATATACTTTGAAACGCGTCGTATTTGATAAAACGAACTTCGTTTAAAATAATTATCGAGGTAATCACATCTACGCTATATAACACAAGTGGGAATAAAATAACTACGTCACATTGGTATCGTGGAAAGTGTACCATTCACTTAATTTATTTATAAAAAAAATATTAATGAATAAAACTCTAAACTTTTAGTGGTTTAATGACGAGATTCGAGCGAACATTTTTAAAGCTAACCTCAAATGACATTGAATTTTTCGTGTAGCGGACGTGACATAATTTTTGCAACGGACGTGATGAGCGATTCATATCAATGAAAGAGAATTAAGAAAATGATGTCATTGTCACACGCGAATGTTAATAGGGAAAAGTTTTATTTAGCTTTTTGCAAGTATTTCATTTTATCTTGGAAAATAATGTTAATAAATTTTAAAAGAAAGCTATAGCGAAAGCAATATGCACACATTTTTCTGCTTAATCTGAGACCTGTTTAAAATATGTAGTTTATTGATCTGCGTGTAGTTGTGGATCTGTTGCAGCTATAATTTTAATGCATTCATATTTAGTTAACTACGTACATGTACGTGTCTGTGTGAAACTTCGTCGACTACACTACGCCAAGATTCGGGTTGCATATGCATCGTAAGAAAGTTAATTATGGCCTTAAGACTTCTGACGGTGGCTGAATATATGACCCGCAGATCCTTCTTGACGAAATGGTTTTTAATCTCGAAAATTAGACTTGCAGACGTCACAAGTGTAACTTACTCTAGAGATCATCAGCTGGCAAGAGGTCGCAGTGTCAATTTACGAATTGAATGTTCTGTGGTAGCGCCACGTTGCAGTTATTTCTTATTATTTTCTTACTTCTACAAGATTTGTTATTTTTAACTTCTCATGTTATCTTTAAAAGCATTTTAACAATCCGAGTAAGCTTAAAATCATTCTTTTACGCCCTGAAGAATTTTGAATAAAATGTAACTTATATTACATTCCCTTAATGCCATGTGAATGCATAATTTAATAAGAGCTTAAATAATTTCCCTAGATATTTAATGGTTTAAGTTACTATTTGAAGACACAAGCGTCGTGCACAAATAATATTAGATTATTTTGTGTTTATCGCAGGTGAAAGTTCTGTGGTCGAGCGAATGCCGGCAACTCATTTCCTTTGCTCACTGCTTCATGAAATTAAATAAAATTGATCAACTTTAAATAAATTTATAAAGTGAGGAGATATATAGGGTCCTCTGTTCCTTTTTATGGTCAGTTGCTTTTATTGTTATCTTTGTTTTTTTATAACAATTATTTTAGTTTATTTTTTAAATATGATTTAATTTTATGTTCCATTTTCATGTTTATTTAGTATTTCTGATATTAAGTATCACGATTATTTATTTACTGATCGAACGCACACAACAAACAGAAAAATCACATTAAACACAAACGAAGATCCAACGACGCAAACATCGATCCACTACTCACCCCCCAATCACGATCCTCAAACAACACAGAACTAATAAACGGCACAAACACGAGACCAAGCAGAATACACACGCAACCGATCCGCGCCATACGCGAGACTGGAAAACACCGATTCTGTGCAAAAATTCCAGAACGAAAACTCATCTTCGCGATATTTATTTTCACTTCGGCAAAACCTACACGCATGTTTCATTACAACGTACTTAATACGCGCGCGCGCGTGCGTTAATCACAAGAATACTGTTTTTTTTAACGTCCGTGTTGAAAATCCGCAGTTAGCGGACCACTTTTAAAGCGACATTAAAATCGCTTACGCACGCCGAAATTGGCGCGAGTTATTCGCCCGAAACGTGTACACTTTAAATTATTACGGCGGCGGGTGCGGCGTGACGTTCAGAGTAATTTTCAAAAATTCCGGCCCGGAGCAAATGCACATTTCAGCGGGGCGCGATTTAAATGGCACAATTACTTATTCGCCGCCAATCAAATATTCGCGTTACGAATAAATTGTGGTGGATGGGACAACTCGGCGTTGAATTAATAATTCGTCGAATTAATGGGATGGCAGTGCGAAAACGTCAATATTTCGATATCCGGGGTGTTCCTCAAATGATGCACTGGGATACTAT
The DNA here is from genome assembly GCA_959613385.1 of Geotrupes spiniger. Taxonomy (NCBI): domain Eukaryota; kingdom Metazoa; phylum Arthropoda; class Insecta; order Coleoptera; family Geotrupidae; genus Geotrupes; species Geotrupes spiniger. The sequence continues at coordinate 9,292,790 of OY390735.1, read as the reverse complement.
TCATTACCGATACTGGTCGATAACAACTAAAAAAAAGTAACTATTTTTCCTCGCGGCAAATATATTAATTATTATTCATATAATTTATTTGCAATATTTGCTAGTTTTTATGCATGTGGTGTGTTGTGATGAAATTATTTATGCGGTTATTTATGACTGGGCTAATAAGGTTTAGAGAATAAAAGTTAACATAGAGCATATGTTATTAGTCATAATAATTTTTCGCCGAATCGTACTGTTCATTAAACCGTACATGACAGCATTGACAATACGCTTCTTGAATGCGATATACACGACGATCGTTAACAATTATTAAACACACGTAACAGATTAAAGAAATCAGTAAACACCACCTTTGTTTTAATTTACTTGCCTATATAATAATGCACTTACAGGTAATGAACACGCAGCACCACCTGAACTGCAATTGTCAAGAGGTTGCCATTAATTAACTACACTAGCATAATACCTTTAATTGCGTTATTAGATATAATCTTATATGATCAATGTTGTACCAATTACCAATGGAATTACGCATAAGCCATTATATCGAACATACAGCACATTATTGCGTAAGAAAATAAATAAAACGTTAAATATGGACGATAGGTAACTGCTATAAAAATTGCAACATTTTGAAACAATATTTTGTAATAGTGCAGGAAAAAAACGTTATAACGAACAATCAAAAATTCAATGATTTCAAGAAAAGCTTTGTTTGAAGCAGTCTTGGCTTAATAAAACCACCTTGGTTCACTAGGTCACACACGATTCGTTTTGTTGATTTAAACCAACCCTAGGCCGTTCATTTACGTCTCGCTTCGCCGATTGAAACCGACTTGCAATCGACATTTATGTTCGTACAGTCTCTTTTGTGTGTGAAGTTCAAAAACACTGCTTTAAGTAATTGATTATTCTGTTAGAGCAATTGAGCAGCTGATGGGGGGGGGGGGGGTTAACGCGCCAATCCGACATACTTATACTTAGAAAATGTTCGTGTGATCTTGCCTTTTAGAAGGAACATTTGAAGGATTGGAGTAAATGTCATGAGAAAATTTGTAACTGGAATTGGAGAAAGAAACAATGCATGAAATCTTGATCAGGACAAGATAAACATTAAATGCAAATAGCGCTTCAATGAATTATTATGAGGCAGAAAGACATATCGAGTAAAATGGAAAAGAGGGAAAATGGGCGGATCGAAAAAACGCAGAAACGAACAAGGAATAAATTTTCAATGTCCGATGTTTCTAAGTAGTGATGATGAAAAATCTCGTAAATTGTATCGAAAATTCAATAAAAAAATTCTTAGATTCTAAATTCAATGAAAGTATATTTTTTTATGTGATCTGATACAAAGTTATGGAACTAATCTCAGAATACAAAAATTAATGCTAGATTTTGTAAATTGATTGATTAAATGTGCGATATTTTTGGATGATTCAAATTATTCAAATTGTGCTAATGAATTAATTGCAGGAGAAATACATTAATAGAAAAGTGAACATGGTCCTAAAAACAGTAACCGACATTGAAACCAAACTGATATGTACAGTTCCTATTGTAATTGTCCAATTACGTTAGCCGTTTATAAACTGCACCCATCAATCATTCATAACAACCCGATCCTTTTAGGTGTGCACATATCTAATCGTGTGGGTTATCATTGTTTCCATGCAAGTAATTGAAGGCAACCGTAATTGATATAACGGATGATGAACGCAAACAAGTAGCTATTAAAACCAACGCTTGTAGGAAACACATAAAATATTCCGTTTGGGTTGGGATAAGTTGGGTTAAGATGGGTTTGATTGGGTTGGGTTGGGTTGGGCAGCTTTGGGTTGGGTCATTTTTAAGAACAAGGGCGCAATCAGCAAAAAATATCTATTTAGATTCTATGTGCACAAAACTATAAAAACCTTTCACATAGAAAATGAAAATTATATAATTACTTAACAAAAAATTAAATTGTTTTTACCTGTCTTTCATTTTGTTAATAGCGTATGTGATATAATGAGTGTGACTAAATGTATTATTTTAGTTATATGAAAATTAGTAAAATATTGCGCGTTACCCTTTTAACTCAAGCACTCCAATCCGTTATAAAATATTCAATTTGAGTTCCAATAATGAAACTTAAAACAGTTACGATATTAAACAAAGTGCGAGAACTCAAAAAATATTAGAATCACTTATATGTTATGTTAGAAAAATCACTGAAAATTATTTTTGTCACCGTGAGAAATTTCGAGGATTTTTTAAATCTAATATGAATTTAACTTGAACCTTAAATATTTATAAATATCGAGCGCAATATAAAATTTTTTATATTCAATTTGTATTTTTTTATGAATCACTTCGTACCTTTATAATAATCTCGATTATTCGAGCATGTCGCACATATTATTGCATATTTATGTCCGATAATGTAATCGATACTTGCTGATTGTTTGGTAAATAGATTTGAATCATTTTATTAAAAAAACAATTTCCCTCATTTATAGCTCTTATTATTTGGAGTAACCTTTATTATCACACCACAATAACACAAACAGATTGTAGAAACTCCAAATCGAAAATAAGCGTAGCATTGTCAACTATCGTTGCGTGTTTGATGAAAAAAACAAATAAAACAATTCAGGGCATCATTTCTATACGTTTACGATAATGTGAACGAACACCCGGTGAATGGAAATTTATTGGTTCACATCGATGGTTTATTGTCTATTTGTTGGCAATTTTTTTTCAATAATTTTTTTATCTGCCGATGAATGGATCACGTCTTTCACTGAAGTTTCACAACGGGCTTGCAGAAACACCCTGGGTTGGGTTGGGTTCAGACTTCACATTTCAAGAGTTAGCTTCGTAGCGTTACTACAATATCAGTCTCGAATTTTGCTAATTATCCCAGAATTTTTATTTTGCAAAGTCATTATAATTTTATTTTGATGTAGAAGAATTTCTTTCTGGTACCATATGGGGATAAATTAAAAAAAAGACATGCACATCCCTTTCCATGGAACTCTGAAAGTAAAAGCCTAACCGTACCACTTGAATCTAAGCGAACTGGCAACGCCGGAAAAATTAACAATATTTGACTCGTTATCAAATCGGAGAGCATTGCGAATTGTTCTCGTGAAATTGGTTTGCCACACGGGCATTGTGAACGAAACATTTATGAATCACGAAACAGATATAAAAGTGATTCGTTGATAAAATTTAGACTCGTGTATAAATTAAATTTAAGTCGACGTTTTCACTTACGTGTACAAGCAACAATGTCCCAAATACTAACCTGTAAAAAAAATATGTATTAATTATATGTGTACATAACATAAAAATGGTAGTAATAAATAACAAGTAATCAATTGAATTATGACAAAACAATACAACATATCGAATTACAATACAGATATCAATCATGCAAATATACTCAGTGACATAAACTGCACCACCTAGAAGGGGTGGGAATTTTTGGACCAAATTTGGCAGAAACATTGGACTAGTCTAAGGTAACAATTGATTAAAATTTGATAAAGAAAACACTTAATCTTTTTTATTTTTCTTTAATAATGTGTTGGTCCGCCCCTATTTCTGATACACTCATTGACCCGCCTTGGCATTGATTCCAGCAGGTAATCAATGTCTTCTTGGGGTATGGCATCCCAAGCAGCCTGTACTTCATGCCGTAGAGCTTCTATTGTCAAGGATGGGTTCGGTAGATTCCTCAATCTTCTACCCATCATGCCCCACACCTGCTCAATGGGCGACAAATCGGGAGATATTGGCGGCCAAGGCAAAAGATTAAGATTGGCCTCTTCAAAGAAGTCAAGAGAAACCCTTGCGTGAGGTCGTGCATTATCTTGCTGGAAAAGTGGGTCTTCCAGCCCTCGAAGGTATGGAAGAACATGTGGTTTTACCACTTCGTCAATGTAGCGTCGGGCGGTCATACTGCAAGAAGAAGAGCAAGGGTGACCTACTGGTGTAAGCAATAGCACCCCACACCATCAACCCCACAGTTCGGTGAACATGCCTCGCAATCGAAAAATCAGGATTGCGCCTTAGTCTTCGTCTAACAGTCATCCGACCATCATGCATTCCTAAACAAAATCGCGATTCGTCACTAAAGACAACTCGATGCCATTCCAAGTTCCATTGAAGTCTTTCCGTGCACCAGTCCAAACGTTCCTGGCGATGTTGACCAGTGAGGGGTAGCACAAGATGAGGGCGGTAAGACAGCAAGCCAAAGGTTCTTATTCGACGATAAACTGTTCGCAAGCCTATCGGACGACCTTGTTCACCTAACCATTGATCAGCTATTGATCTAGTTGTAGAGAATCGGTCTCTCAAGGCCATTAGTCTTAAGCGGCGATCTTGACGTTCATTGGTTCGTCTTTGAGCCCCAGTGCCTCTTCTCCGACGTTCAACCCCATGTTCAGACCACTCTTGATAAACACGCATTATTGTTGAGTGGTGCCGTCCCAAACCCGCTTCTCGTAAACCAACAATCCGCCCTCGGTCAGAGTCACTCAACTGCTGGTAAACTTGAGGTCTCCTTCCTCTAGACATCCTTAAACACTTGAAACACTTTAAACTAAATAACGGGATCCGAAAAAGCGGAACAAATTCAAAAAATGACTCGATAATTGCTTGTCTATCGCCACCTCTAAAAAATGACATAAACGTCAAAAATCCCATGACTACTTGATGATTGGGTTTCAAATTTTAATCAACTATTTCCCTGGACTAGTCCACTATTCCTGCCAAAGTTGGTCCATAAATTCCCACCCCTTCTAGGTGGTGCAGTTTATATGTCACTGAGTATAAATGAGATATAAATCCAATAGCTATTTTTTAAGATATCCTTCAAATTCATACGTCAGAAATTTCGACTCTGCTAATTGCATCAACGAAAGTGTGAACATATTTTTTCCTTTTTGATACATTTTAATAAAAAATTGTATCTATAGTTAAAAAAAATGTTCTATAAAATTAAAGAGGTTTGCTTTTACTCGACGCTCACTATGAGAAAATATAGGGGTGCATTCCTTCATTGTTAAATAGAGCAAATTTTGGGAAATAATTTTATAATGTCTTATTCACTATTTTTCAAATACATCAGAATTACAACATCAACAGATGTAATTTTTTTTTTATTTACATTTAATACAACTTCCATTAAATGTAAATTACAAAAATATGTGTACACAAAATAATCTGCGCACACGTGTGCTTATCGTATTTTCAGGCCAGTAACACGACCGTCCCCATACATCAATACGATTTCATTACGGCGCAAAAACACATTTGATTAACTCGAAAAATGCGATTACGATTTAAAAATACTGTTCAAACAGGGGATGGAGCAACAGCGTCGGGGCCCGCGCGTAATTTTTAATAGTCAAACGGACACGTCGCCCGGTCAGCTCCAAATGCCCAAATTTTTTAATGCGCAAGCAAACATCAACAGGGCAAAGTGGAAATACGAGTAAACACGTAGGTTCGTAATTAGAAAATTTCGCTTGACTATGCAAACCACATGGACAAACTTTTCATCGAGCTGTTTGCAAATTCGGGGACAGCGCTCCTGAATAGTTATTTCAATTACGGGACATCATCAAAGGTACAATATATGCACCGTTACACAAACAAAGCCACTTCAAAGTATTTAAACATTTTCATTCAGGTTGGTTTTAGCTTCTAATAAATTTATGAAAAAAATTTAGATACGTAATTGAGTCGTGGTGCAACTTAATTTTCGTTATAAATATAGAAATCCAAGCAGCAGATACTAGATCTCGGATTCAAAAATATATCTCTAAGAAAAACGTAACCTAACATGTTATTCTAAAAGTATAATTACCTCGCATTTATTTTTGCAGCTGCGTGCATTGTAATTTTAAATCATCTTCGCGAGGTGGCCTGCTTTATCACACATAATGCAAGTTTTTGGTTCACTTCCATTAACACTTTCTACCGTCGGTGTGGGTCATCCGACCAACGCGTAGGTGTTCATTCATCTGTGACATCAACAACATTCACCCGCGGATTTCGCATCTTATCGCGCCCGATGTAAACTTTCAATAATAAATCGTATCGGATCAGCGTTTTTCGACAAGTAGGTAGGCCACGAGGTCGCGGTAACCGGTCGCGCTGATTTGCAGTGCAGTTCTACCTTGTTAAACTCATCAAATACTGCGACCCACATCACTGCTTGTGTTTAAATTTCTAATCGTACAAACAATTATAGCGATTACAGTATAATACGTGGGAATTTAAATTCCAAACTTTAAAATCGCACGTCCCCTCATTATTGATATTCCATCTGATAACGCTCGCGCGAACGCCGATAAGAAACAACCCCAGAAACGGTTGAAGCGCGTGCTGGAGATTGAACATGATAGAAAACTCGATTCGGATGGAGCACGTTATAAGAGACTCTCCAAGCTTGGCCCGGAATATTATTTCGCCGAAGAAAATGCGAAGAGTTGAGAAATTTTCGGTCGCTATTTTTACACAAAATCGCCTTGGTCTCTGGACGCATTTGGGGCGTGGTTTAGGGTGGTTATTGTTCAGCGTATTTACCCACATCTATGACCTCATTATATCAACTAAGTGCAAGTAAACGAAGCAAGCTAGTTGTGTATATTTATATTACTGTGTACATAAACGATACACGAAGATTAAAAATAATTTAGGGTCACCGTCGCTGTTTATAGCATCAGAAGCTTTCATACAATCGAAAAATTTTAAAAGCGTTAGAATTAAAAATTCATGTTACGAATATCAAGTTCCTAATGTATGATATACCCGTCGGTAACGAGTAATTGTAATATTTACGTTTACATAATAAATGTTCTTATGTTTACAAAACATTCAAATTTAGGTTATGAAGAGCTTTAAAAATATCATCAGGTAACGCATATTCCTTGGCAAAAAAAAACTGTTAGGGTGCTCCATCAAAATACAGCCCCGTATTTGTACCCTTTGGCAATAATTAGATACTGTATTTTCGACGTTTTTATAAATGATTATAAAGTTGTTTGAATCATATAAATGTAATTGTAATGCACATTGTGATTTAAGAAATTTTACGTCAACAAATATCACCGAACGGTTACGGTTCTTAGTATGGGTAGCAAAGAAAAAATGAGTATGGAAAAGTTACAAGGGTAAGTTTTAACAATTACGCTAATAAACTTTGTTAATACGTAACCCTGTAATCTTGCCTAAAATTTGTAGAAACATGCACACCACTAATTATTTTTGAGGAAAACTGTAATGAAATAAATTAAAAACTGTTTGCATTTATTTTTCAAAATTAATTAATTTGCCAGCACATGTATGTTATATATGACTAGAAATGCGATGTGATATTATTGTTAATTAATATAATTAATATTTAGATATTAATTTCCTCAAGGTTTTAGAATTTGGGTAATATTTGACCTACGTTTATTTCATCTTACCCTATAACACATCAGCAATAATGAAAATAGACAAATAACACAGTCACTAACATGCTTAAACTTTTGTTATAATTCAAGGGCCATCAAGGTATTCAGTAAGTGGTGATAAATATTGCAATACACTATTATGATGATGTTGATCACCTATTTCACCACCATGACGTCATGTCAGTTAGCTTACAGGTGAATATCACAAAGTTTCAAGATCTCCATAAAAAGCACTCTATTATCGGACGCAGATATTTGACTTGGACGATAGAAAAATGCATTGCGAAATTAATCATCACCAAAGAACCGAAAATTCTTGTAGACGCACTTCCAGTTCAACGACATAATTCTGAGTCACTCACCATTGGCTTTGCCAACACAACCCAATCCAAGACTTGTAAATTTTTCTTCAGCTTTTTATTACGATTTGTTGTATTGTGGTAATGCAAAAATATCAGCCTTGTCAATCTTCGCATTTCTAAATAGTTTAGTTTCACATTGTAAGACGCAATTACGTCATAAACATAAAACATACAGCTACTAAAAATCTTCCGATGCACATATTGCATTCGGGACAATATATGTTTGTGTCATCGTACGATGTTGAACGACTTATCGGGAGCGTCAAAAGTGTGCGTGGGAGGTTTGTCCCTAGGTTATTTTCCCCCAAAGAATAACCATCGATATATACGGTATAATAACGGTAATTAATCGATAGTTTATTTTTCTAAAAGCTGACCTAAAACACAATCAAATATTTAATGTCACATAATCTGGCCACCATTGTTCCACAAGTATTACAATATCAACCTGCCCAAAGACATTATCTGGATCTATACAAATCTATATATAGTAACTTCCCAGTTAACTTCGATTTCCAGATTTTCTTGGGAAACGTCTGCAAACATTGTAAGAGTCTCCATGTACGACTCTATGGAAGAGTGGAAGGCTAAACATTTGTATTATTGTGAAAACAGATTAGAGAAAGAGATAGATAAATTTATAATTAATCACAAAAAGTAGTACTAACTGCTCACAAAATTGCAAATAAATTAATGGAAAGAAGTTTTGAACACTTGTTTTTCAATTACGTTAAGGACTATTAGTAGACATTGTCAATTGGGAATTGCCCCACACATCGCTGGACATAGACGTACGGAAGAATTAAAGTCTAGCCTTGTATCTAACCTTGCAGTACTCCTCTATTTTTCAGCATACACGAAGATAAAAGCATTTCTCTTGTTCATTTATTGCTACTATGCTTATTGGTGAAAGTGACTCTAGAACGCTGACAATATCTAGTTTCCTTGACAGTGCACAATATGCGTTGCTTTGCTTGCAATAATTGCTTATAAAACTCTTTCTGATAGACTCAAAATATTGTTTCTTTCCACGAATCAATTGAGTATTGATTTTTCATAAATCTTTGATATATTTACAGTGCCTTGTCTCCTTTCGTATTGACGCGAAAGTTCTTTATAAAGGTTCTGGAAAGATCCTTTTTTAAGGGCAAACATCTTTAATGATAGCAACAGGCATCTTATCACAGTATCCACAGTAGAAGTGTTTCTCAATGTACTAATGATACTCAAAACTTTCCTTCTCATCAGTAGGTAGAAAACATGATCAATTGGTTTATTTTAACGAGATTTTCGTGAATTTCTTTTGGTGGTTTCACATCTATGAGTAAGCTAATTAAATATTGTTTATGCAATCCAATACGCCCCTTTCTTTTCAAACAACGTTATCTGTCTTAATTATTTTAAAACTAATATTTTCTCCACTGGTTGACGCTTCACAAACTTGAAAATTTCACTAAAACTACTACTAAAGTAATAAAGGGCATCGAAACAATATGTTACCTCTAAGTTTTTAAACAGAAAAATAAAAGAATTGCGAAACAAAAATTGCTATGACATCAAAAAGCAACAGGTTAGAGAATTAATCGTTTGGGATTTAAGTTGACTTAAGGGGGGATCCTGCTTTAGAAGGCTCAAAAAATCGATTTGTTTTTTATTTATTGTCTTCGCATTTCTAAATAGTTTAGTTTCACATTGTAAGACGCAATTACGTCATAAACATAAAACATACAGCTACTAAAAATCTTCCGATGCACATATTGCATTCGGGACAATATATGTTTGTGTCATCGTACGATGTTGAACGACTTATCGGGAGCGTCAAAAGTGTGCGTGGGAGGTTTGTCCCTAGGTTATTTTCCCCCAAAGAATAACCATCGATATATACGGTATAATAACGGTAATTAATCGATAGTTTATTTTTCTAAAAGCTGACCTAAAACACAATCAAATATTTAATGTCACATAATCTGGCCACCATTGTTCCACAAGTATTACAATATCAACCTGCCCAAAGACATTATCTGGATCTATACAAATCTATATATAGTAACTTCCCAGTTAACTTCGATTTCCAGATTTTCTTGGGAAACGTCTGCAAACATTGTAAGAGTCTCCATGTACGACTCTATGGAAGAGTGGAAGGCTAAACATTTGTATTATTGTGAAAACAGATTAGAGAAAGAGATAGATAAATTTATAATTAATCACAAAAAGTAGTACTAACTGCTCACAAAATTGCAAATAAATTAATGGAAAGAAGTTTTGAACACTTGTTTTTCAATTACGTTAAGGACTATTAGTAGACATTGTCAATTGGGAATTGCCCCACACATCGCTGGACATAGACGTACGGAAGAATTAAAGTCTAGCCTTGTATCTAACCTTGCAGTACTCCTCTATTTTTCAGCATACACGAAGATAAAAGCATTTCTCTTGTTCATTTATTGCTACTATGCTTATTGGTGAAAGTGACTCTAGAACGCTGACAATATCTAGTTTCCTTGACAGTGCACAATATGCGTTGCTTTGCTTGCAATAATTGCTTATAAAACTCTTTCTGATAGACTCAAAATATTGTTTCTTTCCACGAATCAATTGAGTATTGATTTTTCATAAATCTTTGATATATTTACAGTGCCTTGTCTCCTTTCGTATTGACGCGAAAGTTCTTTATAAAGGTTCTGGAAAGATCCTTTTTTAAGGGCAAACATCTTTAATGATAGCAACAGGCATCTTATCACAGTATCCACAGTAGAAGTGTTTCTCAATGTACTAATGATACTCAAAACTTTCCTTCTCATCAGTAGGTAGAAAACATGATCAATTGGTTTATTTTAACGAGATTTTCGTGAATTTCTTTTGGTGGTTTCACATCTATGAGTAAGCTAATTAAATATTGTTTATGCAATCCAATACGCCCCTTTCTTTTCAAACAACGTTATCTGTCTTAATTATTTTAAAACTAATATTTTCTCCACTGGTTGACGCTTCACAAACTTGAAAATTTCACTAAAACTACTACTAAAGTAATAAAGGGCATCGAAACAATATGTTACCTCTAAGTTTTTAAACAGAAAAATAAAAGAATTGCGAAACAAAAATTGCTATGACATCAAAAAGCAACAGGTTAGAGAATTAATCGTTTGGGATTTAAGTTGACTTAAGGGGGATCCTGCTTTAGAAGGCTCAAAAAATCGATTTGTTTTTTATTGCTCAAATCTATGCCTAATATATCTAAGAATATGTATAAAAAGTTATAGCGGCTAATTCGCAATATTTTGAAAGATACAGCACTAAACACAGTGAGGTGTCGAGCAAAAAATATACGAACGCATGAACGGTCGGACAAACGAAACGCGGGCCCCTCCCCGCAGTAACATAACACCGAACTATGTACTGAAAAAAGGTCAATCGGTCGTTCGAAACAATAATATTTTGAGTTCGTAAGAGCTATAGTAGGATTATAACGAGATATTCCGTAAGTAATCGAAAATTAACATTTTTCCTGATCGTAAACTTCAGAGCGCGTTTTCTCGAGTTTTCGTTTTTACGATTTTTCTAAACTGGTGGGCGTGATTGCGAGAAAACTAGACAAGCAATCAAAACGAAACAAAACTTTTGTTGGCTTCAGTAGCATTCTATTCTATTTGAACTAAAAAGATTAATGAAAAAAAAATTCTAAACAACTTTTTTTAGCAAGTTGAAATGATTTTCTCTTCCTGCAAAGAGCACATTTATTTTTAAACCTGCGAAAAATCTTGAATTTCAAAATTTTTGGTTTTTTTTTAGTTCACAGAAGAAAATATATGAGAATTACCATTTTCTTTGGTTTTTTTTGTTTCAGACAAAAATTACGGGCTACATCTTTCCCACCGATTGTAAATTGCAATTGAAAGGTGTTGCACAAATGTGCATAAAAATCGGTTCCGTTTAAATATTTTTCTCTCGACATATTTTTTTTTAATGCTCAAATATGCAAGAAAATAATCTAAAAAGTTCACTAGACTAGCTCATTTTTTTCTGCCCTAAAAAAATTCCCCCAAAAACGCTATTTTAAGGCCTCCTAAAGCAGGACCCCCCCTTAAAACATGAAAAATTCACGAAAAGTATTCATAATGAAACACAGAGACTATATTCAATGCCTCAGGGCTGTGTTTTGAAGAAAATTAATACAAGACATTGATATAACATTAGGATGGAAGAATAAATTTTAATTTGGATAATTTGGACTATAAAAGGGCATTTAGCAAGATTTTAGTAAATACAATAAAAGGGGTGTACAGTGTACTAGATCCTAGTGACTCTACTAGATTTGAATCAAATTAGGTCGAAGTTAAAGGAACATAATAACAATAATTTTGCGAATTTCGAGTACATAAGTACATATAATTAAACCTTGTTATATTTTTTTATACGATTTTCGAAATAGAAACAAAGAAGAACTTTAAAAAATATATCGTTGTCTCGTTGTTGATACAAATATTGATGAGCAATTATAATACGTTTGAAAACATTTATAAATTTTCATTTATAATAGCAGAAGCGAACCCCGTTCCATTAATATCAGAACTTTACTTCGAGTTACTCCTAGTTAAGATTAATTTGTGTTGCATTGAAATGAATAACTGGTCCATTAAGCCATTAAAATGGTACAATAATAAATATAAATTAATGGACGCGCGACTGGGATTTCTAAATGTTTTCCTTGTTCGTCATTTAATATATTTTACTCGAATTTTCTTGTTGTTGACACATTGTCTAGTACAGAAATTTTATTTTATTAACAACGCTTCATTTTTTGTCGAATTACTTATCCTCCCCATAAAAAAATGTGAATGCAACATACAGTACGCTAGAGTCCTGGTACATTACCGCAATGTTGTCACTAAAATTAATGTTACAGTTCGAGTAGGTACGATAATTAATAACCCATAAAATACAAATATAAAATAAACACCTTTATTGTGGCCAAAAATAGGTGATTCTCGGTACACGTGTTCCTGTCAGAAGCACAAAGCTCCCTCGCGGAAATAAACCCCCAAAACACGACCAGCAACAAAAGGCTCCGCGAGACTCCGCAAACGCACGACAAAGTAGAAACTTTATGATGAACGACTTTTAAATAAATATAATGGCTGAAGAACCGTCTCATTATGAAACTTTATCGGCGACGTGGGAGAAAAAAAAACGCACGTCTTTCACCGAGAAGTTACTTGATTTATTGTTGTCGGCGGGCGTAAACTGCACGGCGTCATTGCGATTATGGCGTTTCCCTCCCACCCCACCGCCGGCTAGACATTATAACCCAATTAAAAACACTTTGTCGCGGAGAGCTTTTTAAAACTGCCACAACTCCGGGAATTTTTATAAGAGTTGACGTGACGCGTAAAACTTTGAGCGAAAATGAATTAAAATTTCCAGTCCGCGACGGGACTCGCGGACGAGAAACATGCACTTTAATTTAATTAGCTTTTTAGACGTCCATCATCTTCTTAATTGCGCTTCTTGAGTAAATCGCGGAACCACTCCATCTAAAACACATACGTATAGGTCAATTAAAATCAAATTTGCTTTGGCGCTCCGAAATTAAATTACGACGCTGTTTAATTAATCGACGCAGCGCAACGTACGAAAATTAGATTAATCGGCGATCTGGGGTAGGTCGGTACATATTGAGGAATGCACCTTATTCGATGAAAAGTCCACCTGCGAATGATCACATTATAACAGAAGATGCATAAAACGCTTTTACTATCTTCGAGTAACAAAATTTTACACTATTAAGTAAGTATCACTCTAAATTTTGAGGTCATAATTATTGATTTTGTGGTTGATAGGACTATTATACGGCCACGCGAGTCAAAACAGAATGTACTTATCGTCGTCACCACTTGTAATACTCGATTCTGTCAATACATTACGATTAACTTTGATTATTTTAAAAAGCTCTTCCTTCCATGTAAAGTACACCTCTCAATTTTATTAATAACATTTATGAAATAATAATTGTAATATGGGAAATTGGCTCCACGAAATATCTACATTGTAATCAATACGCAAACGTGATTAATGAATTTGTATCACGGACAATTATTTGTCATCAGGTCGACTGAAAGAACAATCGACAAACTCGTTTAATACAAAAAGCATTATAGAGTCTCGTGCTATGTTTGTATAATGTAATAAAAATAACAATTGAAACCCCATTCTCCGGTAGACTAGATTAATAAAACACACGTAAACAAAACATCATTTGCAATAAATAAAAGAAGAAAGTATAAAAGGTAATTAGGCATTACTTTTGCATATAAATTAGAACGTTTCAATTCAATTTTCATGTTAAATTAGAGAGAAATGTTTACCTTTAAATTATTGTAATAAACGAAATGTTTTAGATGAGACGTAATCCTCGCAATGGAAATATTTCTATAAGTATCGCCATAACGACGATGAGCGAAACTGGATGGCGAAGATACGCAACTCGACGAATAGTTCAGCGCAAATTATATAAACCATCACATTCACAAGCCGCCCGTGACGCGATCTAGTCGTGTAACTTAACTCCAACTAATATTACATCGTCTCCGCGGTTATGTGAACTACACAGACAAGTCGGCAATAAGTACATTCATTTCCATTTACGCCGTTCTGTGAAATATGGCGGAGATACGCAATTCTCGATTTATGTTTCCACGAGTTCGGTACGTGGCCATTGTCTGCTATCTAATTAAAGCAGATCGTGGAAACACATGAAACTGTCATCGTCGTGTGCATAAATGGAGGTGTGTGTGTTTGGGACGAGTTTACACATGCGAATTAGTTCATAAAGGTTCAAAGGCTACTTAAAAAAAAATATCAAAAAGTAAGCATTTCTTACACGTATATCATATTTATGCATAGGCGGCTAAAAAAAATTAAGAAAACTTAGTGGAAAAGGTACAGGTACAGTACAGGATATGATCTGAAATAAACACTTCGAGCAATAATTAGAAGCGAAACTGAAAATTTTGGGATTTATGATTACAGGTAAAAAGTGTCCAAATTCAGAGAAATGTATGTGCAGTTTATGAGAGTATGAAGGGACATGACGGGAAAAATCGTTTTATGAGCCGTTAGTTTAATTTGCCGAAAACTCTCAAACCGGTAAAAAATTAACCAAACCAACAGACCAAGAATAATAATATTATCATTGTCGTCAAGTGACAGCCGATTGGGAGTATCATTGTGCCTGCTCTATAGTGCACGTCGTAGTCACAAGACAACGTTACTAGGCAACGCTGTTTTGAAGGACTGGTGACAAGCAACGGAGTTTAAACATCAAAACCAAGTCAAGTGCCTTTGAATGTAGGACATATGCTTAAAATTTTAAAAAGAGCAAAGAAAATAGAGCAGTGTCATTCGAGACTATCAAAACCAAGAATTGAAATTTTATAAAAATGATACTAATTTCGTCTGCAAATATCCTATATCTTCAACTTTAAAAATTTCAATCAAATAATTCCATACACGAACCAACGACTAATTGAAATGCAAAAAACCTGAGATTATTTCATTTGAGAATCAAGTATTGAGCCTTTCCAGAAACGTTTCAACCAACGAATCTATACATTCTACGACATTCAAAGGACACAACACCACCTTTGTTAGCCTATCTGCTCGAACCCATCGAACCATGGAGGAGGTGGAACATGAAGATCATTTTTATGAAGAACATGCGACATGTGAAGATACTATGGCGTTTTTGGGGCATTTCAATGCCAAGCCAGAGCAAGTTTTCGTAGATCTCTTTGGAAAGCACAGCAAACACAACGATCCATAATTTGAGACTGGCCAGGTTTCCAATTGCCAACGTCATGAAAGTTATGAGTAAGTGGTCAAAAGATGGATAATCTCCAGATTATTCTATACAAATTGAACCACAATTCCAATATCTAAGACATGCGTAACTGACACAGAAAATACGGAAGATTATCAGAGGAAGCTTCACCATAAGCTCGGAAAAAGTTTACCTGGCCCAGTCTGTAGAAGAGGAATGGAACTGTATACAATAGGACATAATTAAGACTAGAGAAGAAATAGTAAGCGAAACTAGCAAAGCAAGAAACAAGAATTGGTTTGACGAGGAGTGTCGTACAGCTGTAGAACACAAAAACCAAGCATTATTAAGATCAACCAGAAGCCAATAGCTAAAAACTAGCAGCACGTAGCGACAAACAAGGAATTCTATTGTCATAAAAAGAAGGCATGCTATGTAGATACAAAGAATACGTTGTCATCCTAGGAAATTGAGACAGAACCTTTGCTAACCCTACAGCACCTCATACTGAAGGACCAACCCCAATACCAAGTAATATAATATAATAATATAATATAAAAGCTCTTTCTGAACTTCATAAACGCTGCTGTTTAGCTAACAAATTTAAAAATATTAATAGTATTCATAATTGGAGTCAATAGTTTCTTGACACAAACGCATGCATACGAATGTTATTAACACAAACAGTGGTAATTTATGGTAATGTTATGGCAATTATTCCAATGCCGTCCTGTTGAATTACTTTGTGATCTCAATCACAATCACGCACTTGATATTTATTAGTTTGGATCGGCTCTTTTGCTGTCGGAACTTGTTAGAATATATACATGGAAATCTATGTATTTATTCTCAAGTAAGACTTTCATATGTTTGAGTAGTGTTTAAATTTTTTACAAGTTATTACTTCATGATTTCGTCGCATAAAATTTCAGAGGCGTCATTAGAATTATGATTGCTGAAGTTAGTTTGTCGTTTAAAGTACTATTTTCTGGTTAGCTGCACTGACTTTAGCTTGACCTTTGAACACTAACTTTTATATGTAATATTAGGATTGAGTTGGGTTGGGTTGGGTTGGGTTGGGTCGCACTCTCTAAAAGTCGACTCCCCCATCATTCATATCAAGCTTGATTCTAGATTTGCAAAATAAATATTACGCCATGATTTGATTGGAAGGATGTTTCCTCGACTATGATGGTTGTAATCATAACCTGACGTTATAACTGTCAAGTCTTAGTCCAAATTCTCTTCTTTTCACTTAGGGTTCTTAGTACATTGTTTGCCAGGATAACAACCGAGGTTTTTTCATTGGTTTAATGCCTTTATCATGATTTAATAGCAAATGGTCCCTTTTTGTGACACAATGAGATGCTTTTTCTAGTTTTACTACTGGCTGGTGGTGGTTCTAATTCAATAGAATGGTTTCTTCAATGTGCCTTGAAAAATTAATTACCACGTTTTCACAATAATAGCAGAAGACAGACATGAGCAAATTTCTTGACCTTTTTATATCCACTAATCTTATAATAAGTTGGGCCTCCCAAATAAATAAAGATTTGTGTTGAACAATTTTCGTAACTTTTAGTAGATACTAGTGAAACATACGAGTACGATGCCATGACTACAAACAGATTGCTGTAAACATTAAAAAATTTAATTATAAATTTAATTAGCTAACTCCGCACAATGACATTTCCCAACTTGTTTTTTTTTCTACTTTAGAAGCTATGGAAACTTTTAAATAGAACCTGTAACATTAATTAAGCCAAGACTTACACGTAGTGAACTTTAGCATATTGAATGAAGGGAAACGAAACAAAAGCCATGCACACATTGTTCTCTTTAATATGTGTGTGTATATGTGTAGAAGGGAGCATGGCTTGAAGCACTTATTAAAAGCGACAGGTCCCCGTTCCGATCCCCTCTAAATTTTCAAATCGCATTTCCTTCCAACGCAGAAGGAACTACGACAGACAGCGCCATTTCCTTCCGTCGCTTCAGCCATCGCTACCTGGATTTCCGTGCGGCTTATTAACATGCGCAAGTAATTAAATGCAACATATACGACGGCTTACACAAGTGCACAATAACCATACTTCTACGTCCAACGTTATATTCCCAACTTCGGAATAGAACTTCTCAACAACATCAAAGACTTTGTCCATTTCAATGGAGACATGTCTGCGAAGTAAGCGGACAGCCACAAAGCGGAATGTATGCATTGTTAACTCGGGAATTCCGATTTGAAAACAGCGCGCATTCGCTTCATTTAAAGAGGAATAATATCGAAATGGTAAGTGAAAAAAAAACCGTTTTAATTTTAAATCGCACAACTCGTAGCTGATTTAATTCCTAATCCGCTTGATGAAAACGTATTAACGAACAAAATAAACATCAAAAAATACTATAATTCGAACGGGGTGGCTATTTGCGCCGCAAGCGCAGACGTCAACTTCGCAGTGCTCGGCCACGCGAAGGATTAAATCCAACATTGAAGTGGGCGAAATTAAACGTAGACCTCAATAGAAATCGCCTCGGTCGAGTGCCACTCAACACTGACTTTTTCCTAAACCGACTTACTTATTGTCTGCACGGCCCTAATGGACATCCACAGTTTTTCTGCGGAGCTCATATTAATCTGGACCGAAGGAGGGAAAGCACTCTGCGATGGGCGTAATTAAAAGTAAATACACAAAATCGCCGCAAAAACATTCCGGTAATCTTATTAATGGACGTGCCAATGTATATACGGGTTTTGTGGCGGTATTTTTTCAAGAATGTTATTTTTGGGATAAAAAATATTATTTTTCCATCGCTACAACATCTGTAGGTCTGGAAATGTAAATAGACGTGAGATTAACTTGATGCGCTTTTCTATAATACACGAAACATCTGTGCCGAAGAAAAAAACGTCTTTATACGTCTTAAAGTTTAGGAAATAATTCGCAGTGAATCGGAATAAGCGAATTAAAATTGCTTAGACGTTCAGTTATGACGCTCGATAAATATTTGTACGTAACATACAATTAAATCATTTAATTGTTATACATGAATGATTTTACAGTCTGAAGCATTGCTGAAATAATTGTTACTGCATTAACTCATACAATGGATTATATGCGGGCCATGCACACTTGTCTAATATAACATATTCTATTATATATTGGAGTTCCCGCAGGTATCAGTACTACTTCCCTTGCCATGCTGTTTATGTTAGTTGAACGTGGAACATTATTTAACATTGTTGATGCAAATAATTCACAGATTAATATGGCTTATGATCTATAAGTCATTCCGACGTGCAAATTTTACATAATCCTGAGAAGTCCTTGAACATATCACAAATTCCTATTGAATTACACTCGTGTCATTAAGATAAAATTTCTGTTTGTGGTTTGATATTGCACTTTAGTTTTATTCACCCAACATATTGACTTTCTATTGTATTTGCACAGATACTTAAACCGGTAAATTAAGTGCTGTAAAAATATTGCTTCATAAATAATACAAAACAGTATATTTTATGAAGGAAGCCGGGAACGCAGCATTTAGCAGGATGTAGATCGTGACTAATTTCGGTCATCGAGCAGCGGAACGTTTACCCAAATTTTATTTATTTCATATTGACGATATCCACACCCATAAATATTGCTCACAGGGTTGTCATTCGGATGCGAATTTAATTTAATTTCGATGTTAATTAAATGTGAGCCTTGTTTAATTTAATTTGAAGCCAATATATTTATTTAGAATCCATATAAACTACCTGCCATTTTAATTGCCGATCTAGGTGATCCTATGAAGTTAAACATAAATAAGTCACCTGTCACACTTTTCACGTTTAGGATTTACACTTTGAGCTTACACGATATTAAAATTAAAATAAATATAAAAATAAAATTAAATAATACTGCAAACGCTAATCGTTTTAATTATAAAAAAAAATATTCTCGAAACCATACATTTTAATCTCGAATACAACATCACATCCTCGACGTCAATTTTTACAAATATATCTAACCTTAAGAACACTAGCACATATACATGTTACACAATGTGTTCCAACGATATGAACATCAGCAGAATCGTCGTTCCCACACATACATGAGACACAATGTATTCCAACGATATTAACATCAGCAGATTCGTCTATTGTTATTAATCTTAGTATTAGTATTAATCTTAATACCAGTTTTATTAAATTTCATTTATTCGGGCCACATATGCAGATGACGTTGCATAATTTTGAAAAGTTTTGAAAAAAATATAATACAATTGTAAAAATGAAAACTAAGACAAGAATAAGAATGTGGTAAATTTCGATTTTAATAAATATAATGCAACTGAGAGCGTAAAAATGTTATCATGATTTGATAAAGAAAGTTGAAAATAGATGATTTCGGATTGAAAATTCATCGATAGGTAAAATTCATCGTCTGGAAAATTCGCCGAGGGAAAAATTCATCGCGGAAAGTTAAAATTGTGATTGGGTTGGGTTGGACTGCACTGGGATGGGTTGGGTTGAGTTGCGTGTGCGTTAAGTGTGTTAAGAGTATTATTTATGTTATTTATTTTTCCAAACACAGTCTCCAATTTACATTTATAAGAGAATGGGAAATTGGATAGGGAACTAAATGAGAGAATGGGAAAAGCAGCAGGAAATATATTCAACGTAATAAAGGAAAAAGAGTGCGGAAAAAATAAAACCTGGCGTTGTTAGATCAACAATTATATACAGTAGCGAGACATGGACACTGACATGGAGACGAACCCAACCCAACCCAACCCAACCCAACCCAAATTAAGGAATAGAAATAAGATTCCTGAGAAAAATATAAAATATAAACAGGAGGGAGAAAAAAATAAACGAAACGTACACTCAAAACCTACAAATAGAACCTATGAACAAAAATATCATGCAATGACAACTTTTGGACGATCATTGTGGAAAATTCATCGTCTGGAAAATTCATCGTGATAAAATTCTTCGTGGGAAAAAAAAGAAATTTAACCCAAACTAGCCTAACCCAAACCAATTACAATTTTAACTCTCCACGATGAATTTTCCAAAATTAATTCTCTGAATACAGTTTTGGACATGTGTGCCGAATGTCCAACGAGAGTGCCGGAGAAAACAAATTAAAGCTCCATAAAACGTAAAATAAGTTTGAGAATGAAAATATCCTAAGAGGTATGCACTACTATAAAGGTACTTAAAATTATTTAACAGGTGTAAGATATCAAACGAAATAAAATAAAATAATGACTTTCTAAAGAAAACGTCTCTGTTGTTGTGGGGGGGGTATTTGTAGAAACTGCATAAGTTCCCACAACAGTTCATGTCTACACGTCTTGTTAAAAGCCTTAGTATCCTCTGAATGACCAACCGTTCGATATTATTAAAACAGTTGACAAAATAATTATACGTTCACTAAATCGCATTAATTTATAACAAAAATTGCGCGTAAAAATGTTAGAAGCTCAGCTTTCAAAGAGTGTACACGAGGCACCAAATTCAATCCAAATTTTGCTCAGCAAGAGCACACACACACACACACCACCCCCCAGGTTTTTGCCTCGTGTATGTACAAGGTGGCACAAAAGTCATCACCCTATCGGAAGATGCTATAATTTTTGCAAGACGTGAATCGCTATACTCAAGAACGCGGAATAATTGGTTCGATTTTTTTGCGTAACAATTCGTCGGTGATATTGGCGCAGCATGAATTTAGACGTAGATTTCCCGGTCGTCTGACATCAACTGGGTAAACACTACGGCGTTTAGCTGCTCGGCTAGAAGAATATGGGACAACACGAGATGGTGTCCTGCCTGGGCGGCCCCGGAGCAGCCGTTCTGCTGAGAATGTCACGGCTGTGGCTGAAGATATCGCAGAGAACCCCGGAGTATCGACCAGACGACGCGTCACGCAATTAGGCATCAATAGGCGGTCGTTACGGAGAATTTTTGTGAAAGACTTGAAACACTACAAAGTGCAGGCAGTGCATCAGATGCTAGCCGTTGACCGCCAAGCGCGTGTAACCTGCGGTCAAGCCATCCTGAATCTCGACCACGAGCAAGACAACGTTTCATCGAAAATCATAATGAGCGACGAGGTCAATTTCCAACTCTGTGGATACGTGAATAAGCAGAATTATAGCTTCTGGGACACCGAAAATCCGCGTTTAACACACGAAGAGCCATTACATCGGCCCTAAGTTACTGTATGCTGCGGTGTTTACTGTGAACGGCGAGCGCTACAGAGCCATGCTCAACGACTTTCTTGACCTCAACTGGACGAATTGGGATTGGAGAACATGTGGTTCCAAGAGGATGGTGCATACGGCGCATACTGCACGACCTTCAACCGAAATTCTGAGGTCTGCATTTACTGGTCGCCTCATCTCTCGTTTTGGTGATTTGCACTGGACGGCAAAATCGCTCGATTTAACAGTTCTAGACTTAATTTTGTGGGGTTTCTTGAAGTCACAAGTCTATGTCAACAAAAATCAGACCCTTGAAGCATTCGATGAGAATATCCGGCAGGAATGCGGGAACCTATCGCCGGAAATTCTGGCAAGAGTGATGGGAAAATGCCACAAATCGGGCCCGCCAGGTCATCAATTCTGGCAGCGGCCACTTGGACGATATCATATTTTTTACTTAATAAAAATAAATTTAGACATCAAATGAACAAAATCCAAAAACAGCACTAAAGTTTTTCATTTATTAAAAAAAATACATTCAAAGAAAATCGGGCGACAACTGTTGCGCCACCTTATACTATATTAATAAAAAAATATCTTTCTGTTGTGCACTGATTTTGCAAATAAATAACTCCATTAAAAAATTTGTATATAAAGAATTTATTAATAATGTTGTATTAATGGCCGAAGGCAAAGAGTGCGACCCATGATGATACGACATCAAGAAAATGTTAGACTCATTTTTTATGCGGAATTTTGTTCATACACCAAACTTCCGAAAAACTTTGACAAAATGTGTCATAGATAAGGTAAATAGGAAATCCTTGCCAATGTTATTGCAAATATAATTTTAAAACTCTAATAATAATAGACTTATAAACGAAAATATTATCTATACCACAACCGATATTGACAAATACAATAGTAAAATAGTATTTTAAATTAAATCTCAAGTTGTCCTTTCGATTGCCTCGTCGTCTTCCTTTTCTGTAGGACCTTCTTACATCGATTGGATCGTGCTTGATTTATTTATTTATTACTCTGTGTTCATAATGGAAGAAAGGCGACTATGGGTCGAGTGCAAAACAGGGAAGCTGTTTGTTTATTAGCGAAACAATATGTGGAAAAAGTCAATTTGACATAACGGAAAAGACAATTCAGCAAAAGATCTTCTAAATTGTTTTATGTTGGGTTGGGTTGGGATGGATTCACATTGCACATCATTAAAGAAAAATGGCCCAACTAGTTGCAAATTAAGAATTCCACGTAATATATTTTGACAGATGAAGTACAATTGATTTTAATGGCGCAGTTGTCTTTTCGTGCCTTGTAGTAATGCAAAGACACTTTATCGCTGCAAGTTCAAAAAAAAACTGAATACTTGTCTTCGTTTAATAATAATAGTTTTCGATTTATATGTACATTTATATTCCGCAACTATAGTATTATATTCCGCAACTAAGTATAGTTGTTCGATAAGTTTCCCAATTGTCCTATTGATGAGTATTTTGAGTCCTAGATATTATAGTAATAATTCATCATTAGGGTGGCTACGTAGTCTATACAATTTTTGGGTGTATACACAGAATATATATTGGTAGCGCTCTGAAAATATTTCCCTAGTAAATCGGTACGATCGTAAAACGCTGCAACATGAAAACTGTAAACTATAAAACGTATGAAACAAACCGGCATCGTAAAAAATCGTTTTAAGAAATAGATTCCGTTAATTGGAGATTTTCTGATACACATAGTGCGGCACTAAACGGGAGCGAACAGGGCCGACGCGCAGCCAGCGCGCTTTTAAAACATGCAGTCCTGTTCTACTTTACGACCGCATAAAAATAACTTTCTTTTCAAAAACGCCACGCCGGCTGAATTTACTGCCATTAGCAGCGAAAAAATATGGGTCAATGGGACACAACAACATAAATTAAAGTAAAAGAGATTTTACGACAAAGTTTATGGGGGCGCGTTTAATTATTAAATGGCGAAGTTTATTCATGGCATTCAGACGGGCGCGGTTTCCCTTTGTCTGCCGCAGACGATATTGGAGACGTGAAAATACTGCTCGCATTAAACATCACTTTTACGACACAATTAATTCCCGACGTTATCAACAACAAAGTAACAATTTACAGGACAATTTCCCAAAGGCGGAAATTCTTTCGGAAAATCAAAACTATAAATTTCTGCGATAAAATTCACGACAATCTCTGGCGGAAAATGCGAAAGCGCTGCACGTTTTATAAGTGAATTCCTTCTATAAAGTTACCTACGTATATTTCCGTAATCGCTTAATCATAACTTATATTTGTGGTAATTGCATTTATTGCTACTGCTGGATCTTTGAAAATAAAACGATTTCAAACATAGAGGTATACCTTCGACCCGATTACGTCAAGTAAAGTAATGCCACGTTTTAATAGCAACTTGGATTCCTCAACAATGTGTAAATAAAATCGTTATTCGTGTATGAATTGTTTTCTTATTATTTATTTTAATAAAATTTGATAATAATTAAAATTGTATTTATCTTCATAAAGCAACAAGATTTAATATCACTTCTATGAACTACTGACTTCAGCAACCAACAATATAGAATTATATCAAATTCCTCCGCCTTCAAGAAGTCGATTGTGCCATTGCACTACATTGTTGCAATGTTGCTATAAAGTTTAAAAAAATTAAACAACGAACTATATCGATATCAATTGACTAAATATGTTTAGAAAAGCGTCCAATAGATAGATAGATAGCATGAGATTTAAATAATTAATGTCACTTGTAGCAGCAAAAAATGGATTAGATGGCCAGCGTTTTGTACCTTTATTGTTGTATTCTTGCAGAAGTGGTTGCATCAGTGCTGTGTAAATATTTCAAGAGAATCATGGTGTTCTTTGCTTTTTTCTTGTATAACATCATTGCCAAACGGTACATTAAGATCATTGGCTACAGTTTCATTCGTGATGTACCAGAGTGCACTAGTCACCATGCTGGCCCATACCCATAATTTAATCCCATACAGCATTATGCCTTAACTGAATGTTTTGTATATAACAATTTTAGTATAGTGTGGCAGTTGCGAGGTTCTTCCAATAAGCCAATATACATCTTTGAATAGTAGGTAAATTAATTTTATCTTCTTTGTTTTCTGTTCTTTCCAGCTTAGTTTTCCATATAAGAGCACCCCTAGGTAACGTACTGATGATATTTCCGGTGCAGCTATATTATGGAAGTTAACTAGTGGGCATTGTGTTAAACTAGTGGCATTGTCTTAAAGTAGTGGGCATTGTCTGATCTAATCAGATGTTCTTCGGCATCATTATATTGTTTACGTCTTGTTCCCATAGACCACTACCATCTCACCAGCTTTTTTTATGATAACCTCTGATCCATCCATTACAGGCTCCGTGACTTGGTTATCATCCTCTATCTATAGTACTTGTTCGTACTTGCCCTCCTTACTATTTCACAGAAATATAAGTATATATGAAATTTCTTATGTCTTTCTTTTCTAGTAGTCCTTCTCCATCTTCTTCTGCCCCTTAACCCTTTTGACCTTCTCTCTGCCCTTCATAACCATGCTTATCTTACTCTTGTTGTGTTTACAATAACTTGATTCTCAATTTGTTTCTGAACTCTTTTACATTCCCCATCTCAACATCATCTTCTGACACTGTTTAAGGGTCGCACCTTTTTATATTCTTCGTTTATACTTTAAGAAACCTCCAGTTCTCTTTTTGACATTTGTTTGCTATTTTTTCTTGAAAATTTTCTCTTTATCAGCTCCATATTCAACTTTTTTCTTCATAAATTTCTCTGACGATCGTGGGCTGATTTTTGATGTAGTGAACCAGTTTTGCAAAAGGTTCAAATCGTCTTTCAGGTAAGAACTGTTGTAGTAATAGTATTGACCTGTTGCTTCAAGGATCGATGTGTCATCACACAAATCATGATGATCGCTCAAACAGGACACGAAAGGGAGATTCCACCATGTCATACTTTGCAAATGGATTCTATGGATTTGTTTATAGGATGGACGTGTTCGTGCCTCTGATGGATAGATGGGTACTGCTGACGATATCAAAATTGATGATTTATTAATGTTGCGAAGCAATTATTTTTCTAGGACCTTACAAATGATCGCTGGCAGGCTTATAACACTCTACTTAGGCACGTCATTTGGATGTACCTGGATCGGGAATTAAACTAACTGCCGTCATTTTTCTAAAGTCTTATAATAACATTGTACAGAACATAAACATTTCAATACCTTTTTTTGGAAGCTGCCTAAAAATGTTCTGTATTATCTTGTCTATACCTGGAGATTTTGTATAATTAAAATGTGATAGGTCTGTCTTGATTTCCTGGCAATTTAATTAAATACAGTATTTCTAGCAGCTAGTACATTGTTATTTAGGTTATTTTTCTTACTTCGAGCTTAAGGTTAATATGTAGAACATTGCTTCCGAATTGGAGGATTTCACTGAGATGGATAAATATGAAGAATACTGGAAGAATGCATCGAAGTCTTCTTTTCGAGATTATGGCGTGGCGGACAGGATATTCCAAAACCTGCTGCATTGGTCAAAGATTTGATCTAGATTGTAAAATATTATTGAAGATCTAATGGAGCAAAAGACTAATTTTCTGGTAATCAATCTTCCCACCACGTGCATTAGAAGAATGTTCACTACCGACGCACTAAATCGCCATATTGATATTGTCATCGTTTCTTATTAAATTAATAAATGTCTCTGGCCAATGATTAATGCTTAAATTATATAAATTATTATTTTTTCATTCATTATCGTCCTCTTCGAAACCCACTATCGATCAACGATATCCACGCCTACAGCACTCCTTATATGTGAGAGACGATCCCACATATAAGGATCCTACCAGTCAGTAATTACAATCAACAAATATCCAATTATTTGGCTATGTTCTGGTACAAAGAATCAAGAATGAAGTATGTAATCAATGTCGGTTTCGTTCAGCGAAACGAGTCGTGTGTGGTTCAAACCGATTGTGGTAAACGAAGCTGATTTTTTAAATTCCCGGCGCGCTTAATGATCGTCATGCAACCACGGAATTTCCAGATTTTATTCATAAAAGTGATTCGTAAAAACTTGATCTGCCCACATCGCTGTGTTAAATTATTATCAGTACTTAGAGTTTTTCTCCATCTATTTTTTATTATTTGCACATTTATTTACACTATGCACACATTGTATTGGGTACTGCATGTTTCATATCATAGTAAGTACGTAAATAATTAATTAAAATGCCTACGATCAAGCTTGGAAAAGTGTGAGAACCTTAATAGTGTTATTCCATTTGTGACCAGTGCAGATGTAGTTAACAAAAAATCGTACAGAGACAAAACTACTTCACAAAGTTTATGCGTTAAAAACCGAAACTACATAAGTCTAACATCGATCTAGTACAACTATTTACAAAGAAAAAGTATGCAATCAAACGATGGATCAAGTTGGCAATATAAGCAAGGTAATGGATCTCTCTGAAGTGATTTCTTATGCGACCGTGGCAAAATGTTCAACAAGGGAATTACAGAAACCATGTGAAGTCTCTCAATAACAAGCAAATCAGAGATAAATAAAACATCAAAAATTTCGACCTAATAGTGTAAATATACAATTGAGCTATATTGATGAATCGACCAATATCGCATCAAAATTTATTCGTTTTCATATATTTCTGTTGGAACCTAAATTAACAATAGACTAAAAATACCCAAGATGTAAAATATGAATCCAAACATCCGGAAGAATACACATCATTCAAGGTAACAGTTCATATCCAGTATAGTGAGCAAATTCAAGATACAGCTAAACTGCAATAATGTTGAAATAAATGTGTTGACAATGTATAGACCACCGATTCGCGATTATATCGTATATCGTATTTATTACAAATTTAACGATAATGTTGAATAGACTTCAAAGGTTTGGTAAATATACGATTATCTGCGGCGGAATATACATCAATTTATTTGAAAGATCTATTAGAACAAAACTATTGTGCTATGTATTTGAATCTTGTGGATTAAATAATTATATTAACGCGACAACCAGCTTTACGAATAAACATAATATTACATAGCCATTACAGCTATTGATTACATGACAAGTGATCTACCTAATTAAAAGATCTCTACTGGTCAAAAACAAATAGGATATCACAGGATTTAAATGTTTTTTATCAAACAAAATTGAAGTTACATATTGATGCAAACCAAAAGAGAATTCCAGAATTTAATACTTGAAATGGCTCGAACTAAAGTGAAGGCAATATGGCAATTAGCCCTATTTCTGAGTCACAAAGGTCAAGCACTTTTCCCTCTTGTCTATGATGGAAACGAAATAGATGATCTGGCACGCATCAGTAACATTTTTGAGAGGCATAGATGGCTCACGAATCAGAAATTACTACGAAATATTCAAAAGACAAAAGAATGTGTTACAAGTGGGGCAGAAATGAAAGCAGGTCAGCGGAGCAAGCAAAAGAATTTAGTTTTACAAAAAAAAAAAAAAACATGTCGTTAAATATCAACGTGCCAAACTAAGTCGAATCGTAAATTCATATTTCGTCTGCGCGCCCACCAAAGCAACTTTGTCTCCACCAAACCCATTTCAATGACTCCACCCGCTGGTGATTTTCGACGAAAATTAGTTTAACGCGCAAGTCGATCGAAAGCGGAAACACTTTCGGCCGTCGTTCACGTGCGCGAGATGAAAGCGATTATAATTAAAATTTTGCTTCAATACGTCCAATTAGCGCCCGCCGCACTCCGACGTGTTCGAAAATTGAATATAATTAATGGCGACGCTGTGTGCGAAACAACGGGCGGGAAGTAACGGCGCCCAACTTGACCGATCCCGGCATGATACACCGTCACCTGCTTTAAACGCCGCCTCGTATAACATGAATTTTAAATTAGTTTAGCTATCAAACGGCGAAACTTCGTGTTATTTCGCCGCGGGCGAAATGCAAATGTCGATTAGTTATTAATTTGTTAATAAAGCGAGCCGGATAGTTTTGAAAATTATGCCCAACTTTTACGGACGGGTTCGACGTCAAACGCAACCGGCTACTCGCGGACGTAGTTGTAATTATTTTACTTTTAAATTATTCACGTAACTTCTTCGCAATTATGATTGCGTCCTATTTGCATATTCGGCATCTTTTTGATATGTTAAATAGGTTGCATAAAATGCAGATTAATGGTCTATTCTCACTATCGGTTAGGGGTGAATTCACGGTATGATCTTTAACAATTGCATGCTCCGGCGGGGGCTTTTACTTAATATACCGCCGTCTTGTGCCCTATTGCAAAATTTGTCGTATGTCTTAATCTTTTTTTGAAAAATTCAACTAATTCAGAAAATTATTCATAAATGATATTCAAGTCATTTCCTTCTTCAAAACTATACATGAAGCAAGCATTTGTGACTTTTAAGACACCACCGAACGCTGCTAGAAACTTCGCAAAGATATTTTTCTAACGCTAATGTTAGGATTAAAATCCAATGCGTTTTAATACCATTTGATCAAACGATGGACCAATTCTCTTGTTTTGTTGATGCAGTGGGTTAGATTTTGTGATTATTCCGGTAGATTTGTAATTTACAATTTGATTGCATTTCCAACGGTCTTGAAAGTAATATTCCTATGCGGATGTCTTACATTAAACGAACCCGCTGCTACGCTATTCGAACGAATGTTCGCCAAATAAGCAAACTGTGAGTATTTTCAGGTTCTCGCCCAAAGTTCAATTCATTTTACAACACCAATATCAAAATCAAAAAAAAAAAATGCAGTGGTGCGCATGAACTTTCTTATACTTAGATAAATTCCCAGGAACGGTTCTGAAACTATTATTACAATTTTCCAATTTTCATTTTTAATATTTTTCGTCCACTATCGTAGAAACGCGCATCTGATATATAGTTAATATCAGCAAATTATTTTGAACCGTCAGAAAAGTAATTAACAATACTGGCACAGCGTACTGTTTTTAATAAAATTTATTTAATTTTCCATGAAAACTGATTTAAATATCAGACATAAATCTTAAAGAAATATTTAAGAATTTAAATTTTTTATAGTATATTAATAAGTGTATAAATTCGACCACGAATCATTTTACGTTTTTTGTGCGTAACTGATTTTCTTTCACTTTTCTTTCACTGATTGATTTTTTTGTTTATGCTTTGGTTTTGAGAATTAACAATTAACATTTTACTATTTTTCATATTTCGGGGAATATTTTACTCAAAAGAATGCTCATAACCAATTTCTTAAATGCGGTCTTAGACTGTAAACCAGATTGGTCGTTGCGAAAGAAAACACAATAAACTCGTTGCACCACGGACCATAGTTGAACCTGAATTTCATCTAACTAAGAAATTAATTTCTTTATGCATCGCAACTCAATTCAAACAAATGATCGTGTAAGCTACTATATTACAGCGAAAACAAAAAAATCAAAATCAAATATAATTTCATCTGGATGGGCAAAAATGTTGACAATTTTTTTTGAAACAATTAACGTAGGATTAATAGATTATTGAGGTCATGTCGATTGCCATCCAATCAAAAACGTCTCCAAGTAAAATGATCGAATTGGGTTCAATTGAACTGCGTTATCAAAAACATGTTTTAATGGCGGCTTCGATATTGATTCCGGAATTTATATATTTAGCACAATTAACTTAGGTTTCATTAAATTATGAATGTAGTGTCAAGGTCCTGAAAACTGCACAACGTCAACACGTCAAACGTGCAAACATTGCCTAAAATAAAAAACTGCTAAAAAAAATATCAACATTTTCGATTGTGTTAAAAGATCTGGAGTGTCAAAAATAATTGCCAAATAAAAATAGAAATGATGGCAAAAGTGTCGAAAAATTTATGACATTGCCAAGTTAGTTTCAAAATAGTCTAAAATGTAAACATTCCAAAAAATGTAGAAAATGTGAAAAAAATATCAAATAATTAAAACGTAGTGACAAATATTGTTTTAAAAGCAACAAATAATTTTGAAAATTACACCAGACCCATCAGGGCTAAAAACTGCAAGACTTTACACAGTTTACCAGTCTGGCTTCTACACGACCAGTAGAATGAATAGGAAAGAAATGGAACGATGTGCATTTAACGCTAGTCAGAAGAGCCGGGCTTCTTTACTGTAGCGCATGCAATCGTCGGTTCTCTTGGGACTAATTGAACTTTTAAACATCTCCAAGCTAAGTTGCTAAATACAGATTTTTCCACGACAGAAAATATTACATGGACAGGTAGATGTAATTCTGCATATTGAAAAATGCAAATTAAATCATTTTATTTTTTGTAATTAAATGTAATTTTCATCATTGTGAAATAAATTTGATCTTCTGATGAATTTATTTGGTTTATTAATATCGGTGGCCACATCTATTAAAGAAACAGTGGAAACCGGATTCGAAGCTGGAAATAGTTTACAAGGAACATAAACTTATTTTCACCCATATAATGTGTGTTTTTTTTTTTAGACTGATAGATTTTCCGATAGGGATAACTTTCAAACCGTGCTGTAATTTTTGACAATTCCTTGACATTTATATTCAGTATTGGTTGACAAATCATCCTGAATAGATTTACAACAGAAGAACGCTTCCGAATCATTCAAACTTATTTCAAAAATCGGTCTTCAATTGGCGAATTACGTGATTTTTATGGTCCTCATAATCGACCAACTGAGCTTGCTATTCGACGTGATGTTAATAAATTTCGTACCACATACACTTTTTATGACACAAAGCCAGCAACTCGTCAACGTTACGTGCGTACAGAAGAAACGGTAACCGCTGTGCGTTGAAAGCTGAAAGTTTTGTGGATGATCCGGAATTATCGATATAGCTTGGGTCTCAACAATGGGGTTCTTGCCCGTCCACTATGTAGAAGATTTGTGCGAAAAGATCTTGGCCTACACCTGTATAAGATCTAGCTGGTGCTGGAACTAAATCCACGAGACCATAACTAAATCAAACATAAATTTCTTAATGGCTACGGCCTTTACGTGATTCTAACCGGGTTAGATAGTCAAAATTTTCGTTAATCCTATACAACGACTGCAAGAGAAGATTCTAACGACAAGTCAGTGGTGGATTTAAGCTAAATAACTACAGTAATTGGGTTCTATCCATTTAGATGTCATACTAAGGTACATCATAAATAAATAAATAGCAATAACAACGCCCGCTTTTCGTAAATAATTTTCGTTGATATAGTAAAAATCAAGCAAATGTAAATCAGTTCCAAATATATCCATTCAGTGGCAGGTGTGATCGATAAGACGTTAATGGGTTTAAGTATTTATGTTGCACGTCAAGCCTTATAAGTGATGCCCTGTCATTTCATGATTTACATAAAATATTAACCATTATAACATGTTATCTAAAAATATGTTAATTTAAAAATAAGCTAAGAATAAAATATTTGCTGACACAACATTTGTGACTTGTAACTGATAAGACGTTAATGGGTTTAAGTATTTATGTTGCACGTCAAAGCCTTACAAGTGATGCCCTGTGACATCATGACTTACAGAAAATATTAACCATTAGAACATGTTATCTAAAAAATTGTTAACTTAACAATAAGCTAAGAATAAAACATTTGCTGACAAAGATTTAATTATATCGTCATACTTCGATTTTTAAGCTACAGCATGTTTAGGTACTTTTATATTGCTCCATTACCTCGGGACAAATTAAAATTATAATTAAACAACCACATGCAAATATCCACGGGCGGCGAGCACAGCGAAGCGCTTTTCCAAAAAACGAAACGCGATGCAAAAATTATCATCGTAAAGGCGGGCGCTTGCACACGGGAACCATAAAGCGAAATGGGCCGAGAGCAGAGCTCAGCGCGAGATAAAGATCTCCGTTTCGTGCATGCACCTTCGCTCGAACATTAGCAACCTGTGAGAACAAAGTGCACGTTGAATATTCAGATGCTCGGCTAAAAATGAAAAATGCGAGGCGGAAGTTTAATGTATTTAGTTCATATTCAAGTGAATATACCGCCTTCGCTCGGAGGGGAAAACGTGTTGTTCGTATGCAAACGGGATGCGCGCAGACTAAGATTACGGAGGGGATGTATTTGCATTCAGTTCGCCGCGAAGGCACTGCGAGCGCGTTAAATATGCATATTTTTTGCCCGCTCGTGAGGAATCAATTTGTGTCAAATATATAACCCACGATAAAAACTGTAGTCGATAACTTATTGGATTTTTAAGGAGGAAATCCGAGCAGAAGGTGAAATTTATCGAAAAATAACACAACCACAAAGTATGCCACAGCCCTCCAACAATATCGAGTTTATATAAAAACGAAATATATGTGATTTATACAATTTTTGAATACTAAATTTGATTAAAAATAACCGAATTATATATAAAACAAACTAATAACGGGGCGAGTGAAACCCTTGCCAGTTAATCGAAAAAATAACAGTGATCACGTCACAGATATAGCAACACATTTCTGCAATTTGCTTTCAAAGGCTTTCATTATGAAAAACCATTATTAAAGACAATTTTGTAATAATAAGGTATTTTACTGACAAAATAATATTTTTATTAGCTTTCAGCATTAAAGCTAAATGCTTGCTACAAGATTCACGTTATTCATAATTGTAATGTGTCAGATTTTAATACAGATACGACAACAAGGACGACGAACCTGAAACGACCGGAGCAACGGGAGACAAAGCAAAAAATAATTTTGTATTTTTAACATTTTTGTCAATGTTAATTGTGGCATATATAACAAAAATTGTTTTTGTGGGCAATAACGCCCCCGCAATCACGCTGGTACGTAATTGCAGTGGTCTTTATCGATCAACTAAGTCGGTATTCTCTAGATTTGCTCCACAACCATCGCCACTAATCGCTTTGTCGAAAAGCCGATGGCTGCCAAGTAGACACAAGTCTGGACTGTACCGACTTACTCGGTCAATAAAGACCGACTGCAATTACATAGCAGCTCTTTATGACTTGATGAACGTTCAGCGGATGTATGGGTGCCGGTCTGATGAGCTCAAGATGGAGTGAAATGGCTGTCGTCGCCTTGATACTATCGCTGAAATTTATTATCAACATGGTATATGTAATAAAAAACACCATATGAGGTTAATGCATTAACATGTTATGAACATTAATTAAACACGTTTGATTCGCGAAAAGAATAATATTTGATGTCTTTGGTGGTCGTTTTGCTATTATTATGAGCTTTTCAGCAAGAAAATTTTATTTTGTGGCATTATGTATATTTTAGGCAATTTATAGAGATTGTCAATTTGACTTCGTCACTTTTAAAATTTTATTTGTCTAGATGGCGTTAATGTTCGTTCACACACAAACTTTCGTTAGAGTGATGGTGTGACGAGCTTAAAATGTCACATTGGAGTTTGCTCTTATTTTGCTTTTTAGCAAGAAAATTGTGTTTTATAGCATTTCGGTTGCTTTATACTGCGAATTTGACTTTATCGCCGCTCAAAACATTTTTACAATATATATACACAAATGTTGTTATTTTTGATATGTTGTTAATTTTTGCTTTCTTTGCAATTTGGAGGTATCTCTGGAATAATTTGCACTTACACAATTCAAGGATTTTATTGATAATTTAATTTTGCAAACAATTTAAACACATTCGATAATTTTTACATCTTGACGATTCTGGCGATTTCTACAGTATTTACATTTTTGTATTGTAGATAATTCTGGAGAATTTCATAAGTTCGATAAGTTTTACTTGTTTGTGTGACAATTTTTACTATTCACATTTTTTATATTTTGTCATTTACTAAAAATGTCGAAGTTATAATTAATTTTTTTATAATTTGGTATTATGATTATTTCCATTTTCCTGTTTTTAGGCATTTTTAGCTGTGTTTGTAGACGATTTTTGACGTTTTAATACCCCTTGTAATTCGTACTTGAAAATGTTGACCGTTTTTACTTATTTAGCAATTTTTGCACGTCATTTTTGATAATTTTTACTTCGGCGATTTATACAATTTCGAAATCTATTTCAATGTTTTATCACATCATTAATTACTTTTATAGAATATTGACATATTTAAATTTTATACAATTTTAGAACTTTGATTTGCGATTTAACAATGATCGGAAATTGCTCAAAACACAACGAATTTGTAAAAGGAGATCGACGAGATAAGAATAGAAGAAAAATGGCGAGAAGCGAAAACGAGGTAAAGAAAATAACCCGTTCATGGACAATATGAGAAAGCGAAGAGGACAAATAACATCACAATAAAGGAAATAAAATCCAAGAGAAGCCGTAAAAAATAAGCCCTTGAGTATTTAGTTACAATAAATCTGGCGTTTTTAATCGTGGCTCTTATATAGCTAGTTTTCAAAAAAATTGCACTAATGCTAGTACAACAAAACATAATTTTGTAAAACACCGACAAGCTGAAAATAAATGAACAACTTTTGCATTTCTGCTCATGTTCATGGTTATGGTCCTTAAGAGTATCGTTCAGATAAAGAGGCCATGCAAATCAATGTCCTTCCTTCCACCACATTGAATTTAAATCTTTCAATAAATAAGTGGATACAATTAAATCAATTACCTCAATTGGGGGATAATTTTTTAAAGCCCTTGATAACAATGAGTCACTATCCTCTGATCACGCCTAATGTAACCAAAGCAAATAATTTTGTACGAAATGTTATAAAAAAAATCTTTGATGGTCACAAAAAGCACTCAAAAATATGTTCATCTAAATCCCAACCTAAACCAACGGGGAGCAAAATAGCGCCTCGTTCCTCTTAATTTTCTAAGTTCTCCATTTTGCACCGCTCACAAATCATCTGCAATTATTCAGCCCACCCCCGTACTCCTCTCGAGATTCTAATCTCTCTCTTTTCACCTCTCACCTAAATCATCTTCAATTATTTTCAACCCAATCCGACCGAACCCAATTCTAATTTCCCCCTTCTGCACACCTCACGCAAATCGTGTGCAATCATTCAATTCAACGCAACCCAATTCAATTATTCTTCCCGCTCCTCTACGTATTCTAATTTCCCTCTTTTCACAGTTGGCCTAGATCGTGATGATCCAACTGACCCAAACCCAATTCAACCTTCCCCCATTTTCTACTAACTCTTCTTTCACTGCTCAACTAAATCGTCTACAATAATGGCTTCCGGTATGCAAGGCCATCGTTACTTCTTTCTGAATTCTTTGTACTTCTTACCTCCGGCAGCTTGGTTTTCGTGCTTCTTGCAGTCTATTTTTTAAGCGGCACTCCATGAGACCTAACCATCTATCTATGTTTCTCTTCTAATTCTTCATACCCCAATGATTCATACCATCACATTTAATGTATATCCTGTAGTGAATAATTTTATACAATACATGAAGGTCGTCGCATCTCTAAATGTGACGACGTCAAAATCGTCATATCAGGCAATTTCCTTAGATCACGACTT
This sequence comes from Geotrupes spiniger, assembly GCA_959613385.1. NCBI lineage: Eukaryota > Metazoa > Arthropoda > Insecta > Coleoptera > Geotrupidae > Geotrupes > Geotrupes spiniger. The sequence goes on along the minus strand of OY390735.1, from coordinate 9,256,415 downwards.
ACGCAAATCTTAACTCAAAATATTTTTTTAATAATGTTTTTCATTCCCGCACTATTTTCACAACATTTTTCAAACAGTATTGCTATAAATTTTACACCTTAATCGATTTTGAATGTATATGGTCAAAGACAGTCCCCTCCACCCACAAACACCCACCAAAACAAATCATATTAACCACTGTTTACCCCTATAATATAAATGATACATTATTTTAGTAAACTTCACAGCTGGTGACTTTCTAACAAGACCAATATTAAATTTCTGCTGCGAAAAGTTATAAATTCCATGTTCAAAAGCACGTTAAATATTATTTACGACATTAAAACCGCACAATCGATAATAGATATATATAAGTAGAATGCAGCTTAATATTGCAGTGCACCTCTTTTAAACGTAGCTCGTGGCCTGCTAAATTGCGGAATAATTGAGCAGCTATTATATTACACATACCGTATACTAAGAAAACACACCTTTATGAAAAATTACGCAGAATAAGGCTATCAAGATACGTCAGTATACGTAATACAATTCTTGTGAATTTTAATATTTTAGATGCAGCGTTTGTTTGTTCGGCCTATTTGTGTGCCATCGACATATTTAATGTCGCAAAAACAAGTGGGCACGTCGAAGTGTCTGCTTAAAAATCCAGGTACCTGGGACAGGGGATCTACCTTGAAATGAAAATATTACGTTCACCGCTACCCCGGTTGCTACTGTGTTTTACTACTGTGTTCAACCCAACCTAACACAATGGGACTTATAGCCTAACCACAGTTAAACTAGTATTCGTCAAATTTTGACCACGTAAAGATAATCATCACAAATGCATTCGACCTACCAATGATCCAACTTCTATCGACAAGCAAACGAGTAATTTTAACGATCAACGACCAACCATTCGTTAATAAATATCATTCCGATTCTTTGCTATAAGCAAAAATCTAGATCTAAAAATAATAATTACCAGACTATTGCTGATCATAGATAAAATGCTATAAACGCTAATTAACACAGGTTGGATTTGCAAGAATGTCGAAGTTCTTAAACAATCGCTTCATCGTTTGATCGAAGTTGTAATTTTTTGCAAAGTCAGTAATAAACGAAGAAAATATATGAAAACTTGGACATATTTTGTTATTAATATTATTTTTAGAGTTGCCTATAATTGTTTCTCATAACAAATAAAAACAAAGCTAATTTCAATCCACGATCATTCTTTGTATTAAGTATTTCTTAAAAAAATCTCAACATTCTTGGTTACCCCCAAATTAATCAGTTTACAGCAATTATTTCTTTGTTGGCACGGAGATAATTGTCAATTTAAAGAGTCGGTCGGCGATATTCCAATTTCGAAATTTTCGCGGAGATGAACACGCCGGCGTTACTTACACCACGACAGTTGTAATTCATTTACATGCGTTCCCAATTACTCTCTAGTGGCACAAATTAGTTTGTTAAGTAAACTTCGTTAATTAAAATAAAGCACCAAAACGTCCGTGCAGCGTACTTACTGAATATGTTTCGCCGCCCGCTTATAAAATGCGAGACTCAATTGACGAAAGCTCACTACATTTAGAATATCACTTGCCGCACGTTGCAACTTAATAGAGCGTTTAATTTATGTATTGTAAGGTCCATAACTCGAAACTTTGCGCACTTATTAAAAAGTTACGAGTTTCGCGATGAGCACCACAGAGCTAATTGGCCGGTTTACGATCTACGTTCTAGAAACTTTTGAAAATTGCACGATAATGGTCATCACGCGTCAATGACGTTATATATGTTTTATTAAAATTAAAGTTTTATATTTTTATTGATTGATTTATAATTTAATTTGGAAAATGTGTAATTGCTTGTAGGACATAAAATTATGCCATAATCTCCCGGGTTACCACCGCAGACGAACAATTCGCAAAACGGCGGAATGAACAATAACGCCGCAAACCAAACGGAAACGGAATTAAATGAGCTAGATAAGTTCGAAAGTCAATAAATATACGTCGCCGAAAACAATACATCATCTATACGGCGAGTTATCAAGCTGGCAATTTCTTTAAGAGACCACTATCACAACGGTTGTCAGAAACTTTTGTTGGCAATAATCTGCAACTTGAGGAAAACCGCGACGACAAATGGCGGCTGTCAAATGCATCTCACATTTTATCAGCGTATTTTCCGCCGCGACCGCAAGAAATAAAAGCGCGGCAACAATTTCAATGCGCTTTGATAAGTTTTTCCATGCGCGACGCCGAGGCGATACTTTCCAAAGACGAAGGCATATCTATTTTCGTAACTTGTAAAACGCATCGACAATTGTTCCGTCGCATTGTGGAAGTGACGTTGACAAATAAGAAAAAACGTCGTCGGGGAAGAGCCAATTTTCTGACCGTTCTTTGCACGTATTCGCACGTCTACGACTGAATGGGAGCTCGATGATATATACATACATATAGAATATGATTGTATGGGCAACATATTCATGACAAAATGCACTAGATTTTATCGTTTTTATTTTATTAGTTATGATTCTATAATAACTTAGTTGCATTAATTAACAAAATACAAAATTATTGTAAAAAATATTGACTACAAATACTTTCCAAAATTATTTCGACATATTTTTTTAAGAACATTATATTTCAGTTGATTCAACTAAAAAAACAAAGCCTTATGTACTTAGTTCCCAACATCACCAATCAATGACCATCGCTACGAGACTCTAATGATTTAAACTATATTCTATAAAAAAAGTCATGATATATGAAATATCTACGTTGGTCGCTGGTAATGAGTAGTTAGCAAGCACTGTTTGCTACAGAAGTGAGAGAAGTTATGGAAGAACCTGTCGTTTTTTAGCAAAGAAAATATTTGAATATATATTCATCGACCACTAATAATCGAGAATTTGATCGTATTCGACAAAACACGTCTTCGTTGTTAACACAAATATCTAATTCTCCAAGGTTTCGTCCACATTCAACATTTTTTTTCTAATTAAAATACATAGATTCGGTGTCAGATTAGTCGTCAGATAACTAGTTAGTAATAAACAATTTAATATATTGTTTTTAACATTTTTATCACCACATCACCTCCTTCACCCTTGTCTCCTCTCCCACTCTTACTACACTAGTAAACCGCTGGGCCATCGAAACTGATGGGTATCCACGTAGCTTTTGATACAATTACGTGCCATCGTGTATATTGCTTACTACAACTCTTTACTTATATAAAGTTCGTACATTTACAATGTTTACACTTTATAATTGTTCTCTGCCCCTATTTCTCTTGGCATCATGTATTTACTGAGCCCAGGGTCTGATTATCATTTGTCCCACTCATTGTCGTCCACTCTACTGTGAACAACTACAGAGATTACGCCACCGTAATCTCTGTAGATTACGCCACCGTAATCTCTGTAGTTGTCTACAGTAGAGTTGGGTTGGGTTGAGTTGGGTTGGGTTGGGTTGGGTTGGGTCAATCGTCTGACCAACTGGAAGTAGCTCGATTCCCATTCCAGTCCCACCACACACACAGCTTGTGACGGCTCACCATCTACGATATTTGACGCTTCCGATTATCGTACGTGACCAACCTTTCATCACCAGTTATGGCACGTTTCAGAAACGACTCGATTTCATTGCGTTTCAGCAGCGTATCGCAGATGTTAATTCGGTAACCCACACATCGAGCTTCTTTTTGTATCCAGCTTTGTATAAATGGTTCAAAACAGTTTTGTCGGTCAATGCCTAGCTCCATATCAAGATCGACACTGCTGATATGCTTATCTTGGTGGACTTTTTCAAGAATTTCATCAGCTTTATCAGTGATTGGACCTTTCACATAAAAATTACCAGAACGAAAGCGACCAAACCATTTACGCGCAATAAATTTTGATAGAGACCTTCACCGTACCCAGCATACAATTTTTCGCAAGCCTGCGTAGCGTTTTTGCCTTTGCCGTAATAATATTACAAAATGCAGCGCAATTTTTCATTACTTTTCTCAATTTTCAAATGCAACCATTACACCAATTTCGATATTTATCAAAGTAACACTCGAAGTGTCACCTTTCCACGAAGTGGTGGCACTGCGACTAGTGGTTTCTGAATTCTGAATTTGCAATTAATGCCAAAACCAACACGAACTTTTATATATTGAAGTTCTGCCCTTGGAGAGGTCCACAAATAGATAATATAGTTTGTAGGACACGTGAATTTTTCTAGTAGATGATCGTTCCTTTTCCATTCTGGGTTTTGGTAGCCATATTGCTTAAATGACTAACATATGACATTTCTGCAAATAAGCACATGTTTCCTGTGAGATGTGTCTTTCCACGATTTTATGACGATCTACCGGTCGCAGGTGGACGTTTTTAGGATCATAGGAGAGGAATTTAAATTTAAGTTGGTTTCTCGAGTTTGCGAACTTGGTACATTTTTATTGCGAATAAAGTTAATTAAATTGAGCCATTTTTGTACTATTTTATATATGTAGTTACCAAGTTAGATCGTTAAAGGAAGTTACATATCCTATCAGTCTGTAAAGCAACTTTGGCGAAACTTTATTGACACCTTATGTTCTTTTTTAATAATTTGGTAATAATATTTATTATTGCAGTGGTAAAATGTCTTGTGAACTTCATAACACATCTCTCCTTAATTTCTGTTTATCATAATGGAAGCCAACTAAGATAGAGATGATTTTTTTACTAATACCAATGACAGGAAAGAGTGGCATCGGCCTTTAATTGCCATGTTCTTTGTGTTCCCCTGTTTCTATACTGGTGTCACCAATGTCCTTTTCGTGTCCGTGGGGAGTGTTATGGATGGTCTTATTGAATTATTTATATTTTTGTATAAAAATGCCAAAAAAGTCTCATCCTCTTATATTGGCTATTGCCACAGATTTATTTTTATATACTACCCGAGTTACTTATTGTCTCTATAACCGAGCTATCATCCTGTTTTGAAATAGTTTTTCACCGCAGTTATGAACGGTGCCATAAATCTGCTGAAGACCTTTGCAAAATTATTTACAATTTGATACCCTGGCTAATCATATTTTTTCTTGATTTCGTCATCTCCAGATTTTTTTCTGGATGTTTTTAATATTTTATTTATATTCGACCTTTCGTCCTTCTAATGGCCGATTTTGACATTTCCAGTAATTTATAAAAATACTGTTTCTTCGCCATTTGTATGTGATTGGTGATGAAAATTTTTCGCGTTGTTATAATTTGTTCTCAGATTCCCTTCATATTTATACTTTCGTTGTATTGTTTCCATGCTTGGAGGAGCTTGTACCTGCGTTTCTGTAGTTCTTCTTATGTTGTCCACAGCAGTCTTTCTGTCCTATTATACATTGTGGTCGTTATTTCGTTCACTGCTTTATACGATTTATACATAATCCGGTTCGTCATATTTTGCCTTCTGTCCCTTCACTCTGTCTTTCTTTTGTCTCTTTCAGCATACCGGTAACTAAATCTTCGTCGATATTAGACCACACCAAAATTTCATTCCTAAACTATATAATAATAATACTATAAAAATACATATAATCAAAGAACGTTACCACCTTACACTCATCGTTCAAATATTCAAATATGCCAAGAAATTATTAATAAATTCTTGTTAACAAAGCGCTAATTGAATATTTAATAATATTTATGGTTATTAAAATCAATGTTTTTAATAACGAAATTTTGTAGGATTAAATAGGCGGTGAAAATATTACTTTGCCAGGCTCGCGTATCCACAACGCCACGAAAATGTTTTTTTTTATCGGCACGATGTTCCGGCTCGACCAGATAACAGGTTCGGTTAAATGCAATCTTCCGCCGGTGATCTGGCCACAGAAATTTGATATGCGATGAGTGAAAATTTCAGTCCCGAATTTGCCTCGTGAATTATACACTTGCTAACGAAAAATAATCCAGTTCAGAGTCAAACAATATAAACTTGGGAGAGGTGAAACTCGACGTAAAGAGCGAAGGAAAATACGACGAATAAATGCTATTGAAATTTGTAACAAGATGATCGTCTTACCTGGGAATATAAATTTTCGAAATTACTACAAATAAATACAGAAATCACTCATGAACTATGGTATCCAATATGGAAGTCAAAAGATATCAGAAAGAGCTAAAGCGTATTTCTAAATCCCTGGTGCGTGCATTATATGATTCGATGACTCATTCTTTTCTTTTAATTTGTCGTCTAGTAATCGTGCACACACTTTGGCTACCACACATAACAGGGTTACCTTTATAATTACTACTACTGTCTCGAAAAAACCTTTTTTTTTAAGTTACAAAATTTTTCCAAATTCCCATATTTGTGTTTTCCTTTATCTCCTGATCAATACAAACTTTGTCTTAATATTCTTGTCTTCTCCATCATCCCATCTCAGGTGTGATGACCATGTCCTGCTGGTTTTCCTTACTTTCTTTATTACTTTTACTTATTTTTCGTTTCCTTGTTGTGTTTATTCTCGACCCTCTGTAATTTCTAGTCGAGCTTGTTTCTCATGTCATATCTGCCCATTTTGGATTTACAGGTTTGCAACTACTGTAAGTATTCTCACCAACTAATCATCATTCACGTTCATCAGTGTCTTAAAACATCATGTTTTCTTTAATCATAATTTCGTCGAATCTATATTTCTTATCTTCCCAAAGATTGTTCAGAGTTGTGAAATATTTTTTATTCACACTGCTGACATCCTCTATTTATTGGCAAATTCTTCCCACGTTACATGTTTTTTTTTCTTTTAGTTTTATTCCCCGCTTTTAATATAAATCTCTTACGATCTATATGTCAGATATTTGGTATCTTCCTTTACTCGTTTGTCTCCATGCGGCACCATTTATTTTTTGTTTTTCTCTATCGTGATCTTTTAGCAGAAGGATCGCCAAATTACCATATTCATGCATTAAATGCTGTGAAGATTAATTAGATTGATTAAGTTTGCAAAAAGACTTGCGGAATAAATATGTGGGGCGCATAATTATTCGTAAGTACTTATTAATGTTTGCGCAAAAAAATTTAATTTATCGTCGAACTGTGTTTTCATGCAAATGAGAAGGAAACAATACAACATTTACACACACCATATATATCTCAGCTCTGTCAACACATATTGTGTGTCAGAGAGAAATAAATATCAAGTATCATGCGTAAACGTACCATTATGCCACGTTATATTCAGCACGTAAATATCACTGAAGCCAACAAATATTTATAAGATTTGGATCTGTGGGGTTTTCGGATCGCGCTCCTCCCCAATTATCATTCTACGCCGGCTAAATACACACCGTTCAGTCCCAACATATTTGCAATATTGTGTATGCACAATTGCTAGCTAAATATAACTTCAATTTACTGCAATCAATTATTAACGCCATGCACTTATTTAAACCATCAGCAGTAAATAACGATGCAAGCTTTCATCAAAAAATGTTCAAACGCTTTAATATATGTAGCATGAAATAAATCGTGCATTATTATATAAATACAAATTGCCGGCGATACGTCAGAGCGGAAATTAGCATACCACATTTCAATGCACTAGCTTTTAAATCCGCGAAACATATCCGTTTTTATTGTTATCGGAATAATTATATAAATATCGCGTGTAACTTCCGTCCATATGTTAGCTCGCTTTCACTCGTATCAACTGCGCACGTGGCATGTTTCGACGCGCTCAGACGTTTCAATGTGTGACGTTTAATTCCAAAATAACAGAACGCAAAACGATAATGTGTCACGGTCCATTGTTAATTATCAGTTAATCGCATAGGCAAAGCCAAACTACAACAGACATGGATTTACTTTAAACTCTTGATACAACCTCGATATTTGCGGTTTAAAAACCGGAAATTGGTTACATCTAACCTTGTACCGAAACACGATCATTAAAATAAACAGTCTATAAAAATCAGTTTCTAGTGCCATCGAATTTGGATTTGGATTTTTACTAAATATTAGGAATATTTCCGGCCATAAATGCTTCTATGTGCATTTTGATGTTAATATGTTGCATTAATTGTGAGTTTCAGCTGCCACATTTTTACAACAAAGCTAATATAATTAATTCTTTATAGTTTACAACTGAAAACAATCACCTTATTCAGCACAAGTCAATATTATATGGTCGTAGAAATCCTTAAAACAGAATTTGATTAGGGGGGGGGGGTCCTGCTTTAGAAGGCTCAAAAAATCGATTTTTTTTATTGCGGCTAATTCGCAATATTTTGAAAGATACAGCACTAAACACAGTGAGGTGTCGAGCATAAAATATACGAACGCACGAACGCTCGGACAAACGAAGCGCGCGCCCCTCCCCGCAGTCGCATAACACCGAACCATGTACTGAAAAAAGTCCAATCCGTCGTTCGGTCACATAATATTATGGATTCGTAAGAGCTATAGTAGGATTATGTATAACGAGATATTCCGTAAGTAATCGAAAATTAACATTTTTCCTGATCGTAAACTTTAGAGCGCGTTTTCTCGAGTTTTCGTTTTTACGATTTTTCTAAACTGGTGGGCGTGATTGCGAGAAAACTAGACAAGCAATCAATACGAAACAAAACTTTTGTTGGCTTCAGTAGCATTCTATTCGATTTGAACTAAAAAGATTAATGAAAAAAATTCTAAACAACTTTTTTAGCAAGTTGAAATGATTTTTTCTTCCTGCAAAGAGCACATTTATTTTCAAACCTGAGAAAAATCTTGAATTTCAAAATTTTGGTTTTTTTTTAGTTCACATAGAAGAAAATATATGAGAATTACAATTTTCTTTGGTTTTTTTTTGTTTCAGACAAAAATTGCGATTTGTGTTGCACAAATGTGCATAAAAATCGGTTCCGTTTAAATATTTTTCTCTCGAAATATTTTTTTTCAATGCTCAAATATGCAATAAAATGCTCTAAAAAGTTCACCAGACTTGCTTATTTTTTTTCTGCCCTAAAAAATCCCCCAAAACGGTATTTTAACGCCTCCTAAACATTTTACATTTTACATTTTTCCTGTACCAATTGTTTGTTAAACAATTCTTCATTCCTTCCATCTAAAATGTTACGAAAATTACCAACATTACCTTAACATTGATACCCACTTGACATACAAACGTATTCAATAAAATTAATACCGGCACAAATTGGCCAATAATTGCACGTTTCAATATGCACGCCATTTACTTGCTTTAAAAAGTAACTAGCGCCACAACAACGTACGCATTTGTCTCAGTACTCGTTCTATTTTTGCATCGCCGGCATTGTATACTTTACGCCCACTTAGAAATGCTAAACGGTACATTCACAACTTTCATGCATAAGTGAATGTACATAAACATGTCAGAAGTAAAGCAACATAAATGTTACCCAGGCGCTCTTACTCAGCAATCGCCACTTAAGTTTTTTCGGTTCACTTTGTTAATCATATACCAGCCGTACGACCTATAAATTAATACATTTTACAGTTCAAAAATGTTCAAATAATGCAACGAAAGTTGCCCTACATTAGACTAATGACCGTTTAAATTTATAAGGATACGATAATTTATACTACATCGTTGTTAATAATGACATGTGTTTATATACCTATTAATTATGGGTAATTGATATATATGATATATGATGGACATTACACGCTGACCTAATTGCGTCATAGGTACTTCACAATGGATGTATCAACATGCATGCGCACGCGTCCATCCAACAATGACGAAAATCGAGCCAATAAATTAATAATACTATCGGAGAGTGTGGCAGGATGATCATCTAGACAAAATTATTTGATTTTTAGGGCATATTAGTATCGGCATCTAGCGGAACTTACGCTAAAACCACACACAAAAGTACACAATTATTACCAACAAATCCTGCGTGTCAAATGTTTTAATGGTTTTTGATTCAGCTCGATCTAAAGTAACTGATATTTTCTTAAGGTCGTATATAATCATATGTTGATTGTAATAAAATTATTTATATAATCAATATCGGTGTGCATGTGCTTCAATTATGCATGTGTATTTTACCTGTTGGTGACAGAGTTGGACAAGAAGTTTATTGCAAACATGGACGTGTCCTTTGAAGTTATTATTTCTCTTTTTCGTTATATTTCATAAGGTGGCTAGAGCGTACAAACATGGCTGATGTTAGATATCCAGAAAATCATAGATGCGGTGAAAATGGTTTGGCTGTAAGCAAGCAGTAGAATGTACGTAAATCCGCAGCAAAGGCAAGGACTTTCAATCGTCCTATCGTGTCAGTGAAATAAAATCGAAATTAATCAAAAGCGAGAAATAAAAATTTTAAAAATATTATATAATAATAACAAAAATCATGAACGTAAGAAATAAAAAATCAAATCCTTATCGAAAGCCACAAATGACACAAAACAGTCCAGGAAAGTTGATTAAATTATAGTATTTCCACAACGATTTCTACTCTAATCAACGCTTTAGTTTAAGGTTAAGGTTGAATCGAATTGAATGGTTGGGTTTTAGGTTTGGGTAATTCGGCGAGAATATCGTGTACCGTATGAACCAAGAAATATTTTGATTTCCAACAATTCTGCATCGGAAAGTTAGGTTGTATTACATTGCGTTGAATTTGCAATCTCTCCAAGACGTGCTCAATCACACCAACTTTCAATTAAGTTTTAACAAAAATTGGACACCTTAGGTTTTGAGCTTACATTAGGTTGGGTTATATTTCTGCAAAATAATAAATTTATGGCGATACTTTGGACGTTCTGTTAGTTTCGATGTACCCAGGATTTAACCTAGACACATTGAATTAGGTCGACTTCGGAATTTAAAGTAGACATATTTGATGATTTTTTATTGCGTTGTTACTGTTTTTGATACCATAGATTGGGTTCGGTTGGGTTACTTTGGGTTGGATTGGGTTCGGATGGGCTGGGATCGAATTTGAAACACACTCACTTATGGTCGGATGACTTGACCCACCTTCAGCGGATGTATCCGTGTGGTCTAATGGGCTCAACGAGAGAAAGTGAGAATGAAAGCACGAAACAGCTGATACATCCGCTGACTAAGGAGCTTGGTCAAAGCTATTCCTTCGCACAAAAAGAAATATTCAAGGTTTAACAAATATGGGTTTAACTGCACTTGCAAATAAATTATATCAACGGATATAATAATAGTATACATTCAGTTACGATAAGAAAACTTATAAAAATAATCACCGGAGATATAGGAAATGTTGATCCATTTAATATTGATTTATCTTAAAGACTTGTACCACATACAAAAATGGTTGAAGAACAAAAATGTTCCAAGGGGGCTAAAACGCAACAATTTATATAAATGCTATAAGTGGCAAATGTAGCATTTTTCTAATGCATCTAATAAAACAGTCAACTGTTTCGGAGAAAATGGTTCCTGCGTTACGTACGAATTGCGGCACTCGTCAGATAACACAAGTCTACAAGAAAATGCATGGTTCGGACCAAATATTAGTAGACTCTTTGAACATCAATGTTGACAATAATGAAAGTTATCTATGCTTTAATTTTTACGTATGGCTGTCAAATTACATACAGTTTAATATTTTTATATAAACATCTTCAATCGGCTTATCTGTGAGTTATATATTTGTCTGGAGTATAGCCCAAAAAAGTTCAGGAAACCATAAATGAGTTTGTGCGAAATGAGTATTTTTATTATTTTTGCATGCAAATAGAACCAGAATAAACCGTGGGCTCCGTATATTGTCTGCAAAACCTGCGGTGAGCACATACTGTGTACGAAAGGTCAAAGGAGACACATGAAGTTTCGAGCGACAAAAAATTACTTTGATGACTCCTATGTTTGTTCAGTGAAATTACATGGGATGAACCCAAAAAAAGTTGTGCAGATTTGACCTCAGCCCAGTCAAATGATGATCCCATTTCCATTTTTTGTGAACTTCCACAGGCAGACAAACGTTCTAACCCTCAATCATTTAATTAAGATGAGCTAAGTGACCTAATCAGAGAGCTCTGCTTTCCAAAGAATCTTCAGAACTGTTGGCGTCTCGATTAAAAGAAAAAAAAAATATCTTTGGGCATAAAGATAACATTGTACCGTGTTAGGGAAAAATAATTACTCCCATTTTTCAATTAGAAAACAGTATTGTCTTTTCGATAAAATAGAGCTCATTTAATACTATCCATGCGAATGGCGCCTTTTCATAGACAGTTCCAAAAAAACTTTAAAATGTGTCCTATTACACAATGATAATAAACACTATCTATCCCCATTGCGCTTTCAACACGTTTAAAGGAAGAATATCGGACAGTTCTGCTTGTACTATAGAAAATAAGTTACCACAAATCACCAATTGTCTATTTGCGTCAATTTGAAAATGGTATTTTTTTGTTGAGGCATCAAGGTGGATACATTATTATCTGTGTTTTGTGTTTGTGGGTAGCAGAGCTGTGGGTGACCATTGGTTAAGAAGACAGTTGCCATCAAGGGAGTCGCTGGTTTCTACGAACAAAATGTTTCTGTCCCCGCTAGGACAATCCGTTAAAGCGTTAAATAAAAATGATTTGTATTTTACACACCTAGTGAGCAAATTTTCCGGGTTAAAAAGTTAACACCTGGCATATTTGTGGTCCTCAAATTAGAAAATTTATGAAAGATCCTAATTTCATAAATTAGAATCACTGGCCTGGTTTTCGTTGAAGTTATTAAAAACTTTCTGGGAAATCACAAATTGCCTTGGGCTAAACAATTTTTAATTGTTGGGTGTAATATGAGCATAAAAATGCATTACTTTTCAGCCATCTGGATGGATTTCCAGAGAACCTTGTCTGTTTTAGTGAAGAACAGTGGGAACGATTCCATCAAGACATAAAAAATATAGATGAAAGACACGCACATGATGGATGATTAATGTTGAAGCATCATGCATAACCGCCTTGCCAAGGTTTACACGAAAAGGAGCTTTGTTCATGTAAAATAATTGAATAAATATATTATTTGTTTGGACAAATTGATTTCGCTATTAAATGTCACAATCTCAGAATTTAACGACGCTTCGCAAAATTATAGATTCCGTTACAACAGTTAAAATTCTGCAACACCATATGTATTGTAATAGTTTCCATTACCTGCATATCCTGCTACAACGCATCCATCAGCAAAATTACATGTACCACGAAATAACTCGCCGAAAAACAGGTAGCACCGCTATCTTAACTAACAAAAACGAACAGGAAAGAAAGGAAGCTATAATAAAGAAATAATACCTGAAATATGACAAACGAAAGGGAGCGAACCAGAAATGAAAGAGAACAACAAAGGGGCGAAAAAGGCAACATCAATTAATGATGAAGACTGGTATGGTACATCTCCGAGTCTCTTCAAAATCAACATTTCCATTTTTTGACATTAATGTCATTTTTAATTCATGTTTTAAAATTTTTACATACCAATTTCGTCTGTTGCTACTTTTACATTTTAATTTATTAAATTTTTGATATTTTCATCAATTTTTTTAAAATTTAGACTACATATTTTTTGTATTTTTGAATGCTACAATTTTTTACAATTTTCAGTATATTCGCCAAATATAATTTTTCCTTTTTCTGAAAATTACGACAGTGAGAAAATAATACAAAATGTGAATATAAATACAAACATAAAACAATGTAAACAAAAATTATAAATTTGAACTAAACTAAAAAATCCACGATGCATGCGCTGATATTGTATGTGAATGACTGTAACGAGTTTACATACGAACTTTACTATGAGTTTTATACCAGATCTCTGTTTGTGTTTTTTGTGCAAATATCTCAAACTTTCGAGTATCTCAAACTGCTAATAATGAAATCCTGCTTGGAAAAACTCATTTGAATATTTCTTAAAATATTTTTGGTAAAATTATAACTTTATGAAGTAATTAATTATTATGATATAATGTTTCATACATTTTTTTTATAAATAGTGTACCTTTAATTGCGTAGATTCCGGGGCAAGACGCTTACCTGAAACAAAAAATACATATTAGTGAATCAATATTTGAGATGTTGAATTAGCAGTCATTACTTATTACCGGCTAATTCTACACTGAACCTATTAACGGTTTTCCAACCGTGTAACTTAGCCTATAACAACATTTTGAGACTCGACTTGATATTTATCAGAAGGTGCATTATGCCACTCCTTCATTATGAGAGAATGTAGCTACTAATTTCTTCTAGTTTAATATACACGTTGCTCGTTTAGAATAGTCGTAATAAACAATTGATTGATCGCATTGACCTGCAAGCACGGCCGCGTTTGATAATGATAATTTTGCATAACGCCCAAGGATAAAACGTATTAAAATTCGCATTTCAATTGGCACTTAAATCACCGTCTATTTTCTAGGACGTTTGCACGAGACAGTGTTTCACTTAGGTTATTAGTACCCAATTACCATAATTACTTACATGTTCACATGTGTACGTAACCTTTCAAACGACACGCATGGAAAATGCAAATAACAAAATTGCAAATTTAATTTTATTTCAATTCTATAACAATTATCATAAAGTGCACAAAGTGATTGATATTAACAAATCCAAAGGAGTGTTAAATATATTTAATAGTGGAACAACACAGTTGATTAAAGGCCCCGGGGTATTGGAAGGGGGTCGAATTTAAATTGACGCGCGTGAAGGAAATCAGTCGGTGAATCCGCAATCAATTACAATGAATTGCGTCCGTCATTGTGCCTTTGGCTATGACCAGCGAACGAATTAAAGAGGTCCGCGCAACTAAGGACGCAATTAATCGAGTCAACAGCGGGTCACAAGCCGGTCAAGGGCGATTCGACAGGATATTGGTGATTCGGTCCAATTATATAAAGAACGTGCTATTTTAACGAAATGGTTTTGACATCATAATTGGAAAATTTGTGAAAATTGTTGACATTATTGTTATTAATTCGAGTTATTTTTATGATATCTTTAGTTAGTCTTTTTTTGTAATTTCATTTTAGTTTTATGTCGAGATTTATTGTTAATTACTCTAGCAAATGTTATCGTAAAACGGTACGTACAAATACAAATACCGCACATTTATTTTTAGCTGCACCGTATGAGAGCAAAAAGCGTGGAGCCGTAGGGGTAAACAATGAGGCGCAAAAAAATAGACGACGGTCTTGCCTAGAAGAGGAAACGATCTGATATATGAAAAGGTCGTTAAATGGTTGTCTCAGTCACCACAATGCGTGAACAATGGTCCGGGAAAAGACACCGTTCCGCAATACAATGAAATGATAAAAGCGTGGGTAGAAATCGGCAAATTAAGGAACAAAGTCTTTGTCTGTTGTCGTTCCTTTTTGGTTCGCAAGTACGCAAAAAAGCCGCGTTGGTAAATCGACGAGTTTAAACTTAAATGTATCACACGTGTTTGTTGAACGTTCTTTGCATTAACAAGGAAATGTCAAGCAATTATCTTGATTAAATGTAGGTGTTGGTGCAAGTTCGCACCCACTACCCAGTGGGTGCGAGCTTCCCTTCACAGTACTACTGAAATTAAATTGATTTTGAAACATTTCAACAATTACTTTGTTGGCATACACGTTTTAATAAAAGTTGGTAACATTTATAATATATTTAACTTAACATAACATAATCAAACCAGTCACACGATGACTGCATCAAATTTCAATGCACAACCTTCATTAACAGTATTAGACCCGCGCCACTAAACTACATGCATTACTTCGATGATATACATCGGACATGCAGCAAACTTCAAACCGAACCGAACCGGCAATTGCAAGATCACACCCGTGCTCTCCATTGTGATCACGATTCGACTTCCCGAGTTGCAGATGCGCCCCGACAATACGTACGCAATTGTTCCCGCGTATTTGATTCCCGCTGCCTTCACGAAAGAGAACGAAACATAATTCCGCAACAAACTTTATCGACCGCCCGTCTGCATACAAAATAGTGTCTTGCTTCGAACAGTTGGCAATGGCATTTTGTAATAAACGAGATTCGAGTGAGGTACACGAGTAACCGGCACAAATCGATATGAATTTCTTATCTCGAGCAGACGAAATAAAGTACCGAAAATATTTGTTACGTGGAGCAGTAAAGTTCTAGAACAAATGGCTATAGGAATAACAATGACGATGTCTCGACTCTGACAATGAAATATACAATTTCATGCAAAAGAGGTACAATGTATTCTAGGCACCATTAAAAGTTCTTCAGTTTTGTCAGTTGGGGCGATAAATAAAACAAAAATAAATCGTTAGTGTCCTCATCCGGTGCTGATTGAAAACAGTGCAATATACGTTTTATATTTCATAGAAATTTGTATATAGTTGCAGGGTTATGGCGCTTGGTTTATAGTGACTTGCAATTATTTGAAATAGGCTCCAAATACAAAAAAATACTGTAACTATTTAATAACTATTTTAAACGGTTGTCATTTCTAGTATCGCAGATAGACGCCGTTGCGCAGTTCATTTTAGACAAATCAATTCTCTACGATTTTATGTTCACGTAATTGTGTGGCGTATCGAATGAAACATAGATAGACGTAGGTTCTGCGTTAAGGATGTTGATCGCGTTGGTGATAACACACTACTGATATGGTAGCCTACCGGCAGCGCCAAGCACCAAGCGGAAGGTGAAACCAGCGGTGAGGGGAGTGCGTGCTGTGCGTGGGTATAAGCATAATGGCCATCAATGGCGCACGTGGATAACATTCGTTTTCGCCTTCCCCTTGGTACTTGGCGCTGCCTACCGGCAGACCCCACAACAACAACAACCATAACCACCGACCACATGGCCTACGGCCGAGGTCAAGTTCCATTCTCATTGCGTCCCTCTTAGATCTACCCGAATCATTTCCAGCTTTTCCTTAAATTCTGTCAATATGAGGTAATATACTTTTCATGCTATGCGGTAGCAAGCAAGAGATACGGAAGAAAAATATTAAAACTGATGTATTACCAAACGCTAGCTCCCGATAGGACCACGATTTACATCAGTGCCTTGAAGAGCCATCTCTGGAGACTTATTTGAGACTGAGGAGGTTGCAGTGGTAATATGACATAGTGAGAATAGAAGACAGCCTCAACGTGATTCTAAATCAGAAAATTGCAGAAACGGGGCTAATGAGGTAGCAGAAAATTTTAGATCTTCAAAGGTGTGTTGAGAAGAGGAAGTTAGATGAGACAAGGCTCCATTGATACATTGATCCCTAGCAAGTGCATTCAATTCACATTTTGTAGATTCTTCTACCCTGCAAATTTGTCGAATTTCGATGTCCGGTTTCCATTCTCAAAACGTCGAACGTTCTGACTAAACCTAGCCATAACCAAATTCCTATGTGACGACTTAAAATATGAATAAATTTCAACTTGAAACAATTCTCGATTTTTACTTATTTGATATTTGGTACTAAAATTAAAATTTCTTTTATTATCAGCAATCACAAAAATGTTTCAAAAAATATACAGTGGTGAAGAAGTATTTCTACATCCGTGAATTGTTAAATGTTTCTATAATATATAATAAACAACAATAGTCAGAGTAGGAAAATAGAAATAATGAAACGGGTATTGAAAAGGTGGCAGGTTATCAGTACATAGGAAGCACGACAAGAAAAAAACAAATAATAAAAAGTGATATAAGTAAAAAAAAAGTTAAATTAAAATAAGGGTCTATAACACAGCGGTGCCAAGAATAACCTATGCCAGTGAATCGTTGGTAATCCAGAAAAAATGAAGGAAAACTAACAACCATAGAAATGAAATTCTGGAAAAAATAGGAGCTTATGAAGAAAAAATGATACCCCAAGTAGGATACTAAGGATAAAAGAGAAGAATAAAAATATGTATATTAAACTGTTGTATTAAACTGATTTTGTGTGTAGATAAAATAACTCTTTGTCGATAACTGTTTAAGATAAAGGCGTTCATTCTGGGAGAAGAAGAAAAATAAACTTTGTGTGTTTGACAAATAGCCACACATTTACAATAACAACATTGTTGATTTTTTAACCAAGCAACGCAGTGCTTGCAACCGCTAGTGCGAAAAACACTAGCATTATGGCTGTTGGGCATACGACGTCCCTCTTTCTTTAACATAAATGAACTTTATTAATTTTATATTTACATCATTTTGAAGTTTACTTAGAACATATTTTAACGAAATTTAATATGTGCTAAGTACGTTTTAATTGTAGTATGAAATGTTAGATGTTACACTGTAACATAATATAACGTATCAATTAAACGTTTCATTGATTTCCATACTTTATTTTCTAATAACAATTTGAAACTTTTTTCATCATGAAAGGTAGCTGGCTGACATCCTAACAATGCCAACAATATGAACAACACCGAATATAATTAAAGGTCTCAACGCTGGACATGCAAATCTATCCAGCATTAACGAAGGTGTTGATTTCCATAATTTTGATTAAGTCCGTCGAAATCTTCACAGACGTTGTTGTTAAGAATGATTTTTCTACTTGGGGTTTTAGCATAGGACGCTATTATTAATTTGGGTAGAGTCCGAGCCACCCAATTAAAAATATAAACAAAATGGGAATCGACATAGTAGTAGAGTTATTTATCGTTTTAGATCAGTGTAACTCGTTCCTTTTCCTTTTTGTGTTTATTCTGCACAACAACCCCTTTCCGCGACACTGTTTGCGTGGAACATAGCGAAAAATTATGCAATAGATGAGAAATTTTCAGCATTACGAACTACCAAATTAATGGATTATGTAAACGTTTTGCAAGACCCGACAATTTTATATTGTGGCATAAAATTTGAAATCGAGTCGTTATGAACATCGAAACAACTTAGTGGTTATTTTGAGACTCTGAAAATAATTTTAATTTTTCGTTTCATGGACTTTTTCTGAATTGCACAGTAAATTATTTTCACAATTACCCTACGTGGTTAGACGTATTCGGGTTCATGTCGCCCCGATCAGTCCATACAAACGACATGACGCGTAGAAAATATAATGATTTTATTTCTTTTAATTTTATGAAATTCCATTTATGAACCAAACTAACTATAATTGGCAACTTTGCAAGCGTTACAAGGCACAGTTCATTCAAATTAATTTCGTTCAATAGTTTTCTGAAAATAGGTTCATTGTATTTGTAACACCCACGCTTAGTTTTCATTACGGCGAGTCTGGGCTTCGCACCAAATTAATCGAGCGAATCGAGTCAATCAATCGTAATAATAATTCCACAACAAATTAATCAGTTTTAAATATCGTTTCACTAAACTGGTTTAATAGCGAAGCTGTCCCGTACTAATCACAAATCGAGCAATCCCTTACACGCGGCTATTTGCATAATGTACGACAAATCAAATTTGCATTTCTACTAAAACAAGCAACAAGCCATCCGCAAACGGGCGCCGGATCACGCTGCAGATCACAACTTAAATAAATAATGCACGTAAAACCGCGACCTAATGCGCTGCAATTAGTTTGCGCTGCTGCTAAAGCTAACAATCAACATTATTTCAAATCAAAGTCCACTTTACGCAACGCGATTGTAAATTTCTTTGAAAATGATAACAATAACACACATCGAGTTGACCCGAACAGTATCAAGTAGCGTACGCGTCGCATTGCAAATTTGGAAATCCCGCAACGATCAATGTCACCTGAATGCAGATGTCTTTTAAAAAGCGTTACATTGTACGTTTTGAAATCACACCGATCAGCGAATGTTGCAAGTTTAATTGTCCGTAATCGCGTAGGTAATTAGACGTACATGACCTCGTTATGGTAATAAATTCATGAATAACTGTGTTAAGGAAACAAATTACATTAAAGGCCATAAAAACACGCGTTCGTGTAGTACATATTCGATGGCAGTTAAAGCTTTGACCATTACGAGAACAATGCATTTTGTTTTGCGAATACAACAATAAAACGGAAAGGTACTGAACGTTGCAGGGTAAGGTACTGCATTATTGTTCAATGTGCCTATTAACAACTTTTGATAAGGCTCAATGCTAATAAAACTCACTTTTCAATACACATTTTTACAGCAATAAATATACTCAGTGACATATAAACTGCACCACCTAGAAGCGGTGAGAATTTTTGGACCAAATTTGGCAGAAACGTTGGACTAGTCTAAGGTAACAATTGATTAAAATTTGATAAAGAAAACATTTCATCTTTTCGATTTTTCTTTAATAATGTGTTGGTCCGCCTCTATTTCTGATACACTCATTGACCCGCCTTGGCATTGATTACAGCAGGTGATCAATGGCTTCTTGGGGCATGGCATCCCAAGCAGCCTGTACTTCATGCCGTAGAGCTTGTCAACGGTGGGTTCGGTAGATTCCTCAATCTTCCCATCATGTCCCACACGTGCTCAATGGGCGACAAATCGGGAGATCTTGGCGGCCTAGGCAAAAGATTAACATTGGCCTCTTTAAAGAAGTCAAGAGAAACCCTTGCTACGTGAGGTCGTGCATTATCTTGCTGGAAAAGTGGGTGTTCCAGCCCTCGAAGATATGGAAGAACATGTGGTTCTACCACTTCGTCAATGTAGCGTCGGGCGTCATACTTCCCCGAAGAAAGAGCAAGGGTGACCTACTGCCGTAAGCAATAGCACCCCACACCATCAACCCCACAGTTCGGTGAACATGCCTCGCAATCGAAAAATCAGGATTGCACCTTTCTCCACGTCTTCGTCTAACAGTCATCCGACCATCATGCATTCCTAAACAAAATCGCGATTCGTCACTAAAGACAACTCGATGCCACTCCAAGTTCCATTGAAGTCTTTACGTGCACCAGGCCAAACGTTCCTGGCGATGTTGAGCAGTGAGGGATAGCACAAGATGTGGGCGGTAAGACAGCAATCCAAAGGTTCTTATTCGACGATAAACTGTTCGCAAGCCTATCGGACGACCTTGTTCACCTAACCATTGATCAGCTATTGATCTAGTTGTAGAGAATCGGTCTCTCAAGGCCATTAGTCTTAAGCGGCGATCTTGACGTTCATTGGTTCGTCTTTGAGCCCCAGTGCCTCTTCTCCGACGTTCAACCCCATGTTCAGACCACTCTTGATAAACACGCATTATTGTTGAGTGGTGCCGTCCCAAACGGTTGTCGATTTCTCTAAACGAAAAACCTGCTTCTCGTAAACCAACAATCCACCCTCGGTCAAAGTCACTCAACTGCTGGTAAACTTGAGGTCTCCTTCCTCTAGGCATCATTAAACACTTGAAACACTTTAAGCTAAAGAACGGGATCCAAAAAAATGGAACAAATTCAAAAAATGACTCGATAATTGCTTGTCTATCACCAACTCTAAAAAATGACACAAACGTCAAAAATCCCATGACTACTTGATGATTGGGTTTCAAATTTTAATCAACTATTTCCCTGGACTAGTCTACTATTCCTGCCAAATTTGGTCCAAAAATTCCCACCCCTTCTAGGTGGTGCAGTTTATATGTCACTGAGTATAATAGTAGCGTGAAGAAATTTTACATAAATTAAAATAATGCGTAAATAAAATATTTTAGTGACGTACTAGCTTCAATTTCGACTAGCGAACGATCAGGGGTTTATCAAGTGACCTTGACTTGAACAAATCCTGAGTATATGGCTCATTTATTCGTTAATTACTACCGACAGTTTGATTTGCATGTGAAACTTCACGTACGAATTCCTGACCCCGGCTTGCAACATATGATTTCAAGCACAGCAAACCCATCGCGATGGATTTCACATATTTTTAATAAATTGCTATTAAAATCCAGTAGTAGTAACGATGGATTATCACTATTACTATTAACTTACATTACCATTGACTTACATTTAGTACAAACATCACGACAGGACTATTAATTTAATTCACGAAGGTATTCCATCTCTAGCCTAGTTATGAGTCATACATACAAAACGATTTTTTTAAAGCTCGTAACTTTTTCATTGGAATAAATTTAACAAAATGGTCATTTAATGAAAGTAGATTGCAAGCATACGGAGAATAAAATGCAGTATTACAGTACCAGGTTCGTTACCATTTTATTGTGTAATAACTTCATTTTACGCGGTAATGGACCTCGGACGCCTCTGAAAAATGTTTCGTTTTTACACGGTATGCGTGACCTACTAGGACATGTAGTTAAATTCATATAGTGTTACGAGTATTATAAACTGACTTTCAGTATCCATTTCGGTGTTAACTTAAAGCAATTTTGTAAAACTAGAATGAGACTCAGTGAAAAAAGCGATTATATACATACAATAAAATTACAATATCTATAATTTAATGATTTCCCTTCGTTATGTTTTATTGTTACGTATTCAAATGATTTCAAACCCTGCAATTTGATTTATGAAACACCATAAACACATGTGTGCAGACGCCCAAATTAATTCTCGAGCCAAACCTAATTCGATTCTCAACTCTTGCCCTGTGCAAGATAGATGGGCGTGGACATCGAATAAATGGATTAACGTTGTTCGGTTGAGCTAAGGGGTTAGCTAAGGGAGAAATTATGTCGAGCTTGAGTCCGGCGCCGAATTGATTCCGGGTATTAGACGGCGACATGCTATTTAAATAGAAGGTACTGATTATTCTCGAAATGTCACGATATATTCACACAGTGTCAATTATGGTGACTACGTAAGCGTGTTACGTAAAACGCACATTTAGGAAGTTATCGAGTTACGAAATCGTAAAAGTAATAACGCTCGAATATTAAAACTAATTTCCTGTTAGAACCAGTCACATAGGAATATGTCACCTTGCATTGCATCAGATATGATATATTTTAATCCAGTAATTCAATATATATATGTTGTCAACGTTTGAATTATTTATCGCGAGTAAATTGAAACTTTTACAGGCGGGCGACGCAAAATCTAACGCTTGCTTTATAATTTTATTTACTTTTTTAGCGATGCAAATTTTAAAAATAGAACTAAATCTAGAAAATGATGATTGAAGTAAGTACTTCAATCATCTAATCACTAAGTGAGTCCTAGGGTTATATTTTATTTCATCTCTTGTTATTGGGCACCGTTGTTAGTTTCTATTCCACAGACGTCGATTTCTTCTACATCACCAAGTTTCTACTTCCCAACTAAGGCAAAGATATTTCTAATTATTGATGTTTATCTGGATCTTAAAGAGATTCAAGCAATTGCAAAAATCTAGACGTTCACAATCGTCAAGGAATGGGGGAAAATGCAAGTGTATGCTAACCTTTCAGAATGTTTTATCTATGCAAATTTATAGAAATGGTCACATAAATTGACAATTCGCAGTAATCAGCGATAGCTGCACTTTTACTTGCACCTTCTAATACTAAGTCTACCGACCAATATGTCTTAAACCATTTTATTTACTTTATTATTATTTTGGTTCTGTTATGGTTTTCCATGTTTCCAAGTCCTGTGTTAGTTACTTATATCTTCCCACCAATTATATAGCTTAGATGTCCCTTGTTGCATTTATTTGTCTTACTCTTCTCTTCTGTGTCCCCTCTAACCTTGTTTCATAAAGTTTCCTGGTAAGTATGTCATCCTATATTCTGTTTATGTGGCTTAGCTATTTTTTAAATGATTGTTAACACTGATTTTATCTTCAACTCATGTCATTTCTATTTTTTTTTCTCGTCTTGTTTCTCCTTCTATAATCTTCAACTTTTATTCCTGTTAGTCCGTCAAGTTTCGCTTCCATATATTGGTATAGGCCTTATTACATTTTTGCTACCACAGATTTTATTTTTTTTTGGTTCATCATTAATACGAAAAATGTTGGTTGAAATCAACTTCAAATAGTAGTAATATTCTAAAAATCTGTATAAGTTCGATTGAGTATGGATTGTTACAAATTTGCAATTGTCAAACGTGCAAAAATGACTTAAAATGTAAAATGCAAAATTAAGAAGAAAATTAATCATATTCAAAAAATATCGAAAATTGGATTTAGGTGGGTTGTGAACAGATTGTTTACCTATGTAATTGTTCAAATGTACGAAAAATGTAAAATATTTAACATCGAAGCCATTGAGTTGAGTACGGATTCTTTAAAATTCTACAATTTTCAAAAATGTAAAGAAAGTATTAAAATGTACGATATTCGTAAAAAATGGACATAAAAAATATTTTAAACTCAAATTCAAAAAATATCAACTTGTGGAAACTGAATTGGGCTGAATTGAGAACTAATTATTGAAAATATTTTAAAATATCCGAAAATGTAAAAATGTATAAATTAAGAAAACGATGTTGTACAAAAAATGCCAAACTAGAAATTGGACTTATTGTTAGTTGGGAGGACGTATTGTTTAAGTCTGAAATTGTCAAAGATGTAAACACTGCATTGGAAAGCAAGGAATATCAAAATTAAAAAATAAAAGTGTTAAAAAACAGCAAATGTAATTTTATATAAATGTCAAAATTACAAAAAAATTTAAATCAAATTCGAAAAATATCAAACTTGTAAAAATAGGATTGTGTTAAGTTTATTACGTATTGGTTTACGGTCAAGTTATGAGGAAATGTAAAATCAAGTTTGAAAAATATCAAGATTGTAATAAGTTTTCATGCAATTATTAAATCTTAAAGTGGAGTGGGGATCATATAAGCAAAGCTTAAAAACTACAAATTGTTTGTGTTACCATCCACTCAAACTGTATCATTTTGTTATCTAAAATACCAACCAAGCCTGGATGAAATGACCCGTAATGGAACCACTGAAAGCTACTGCAGCTAAGTTGAAACCGAAAGAAAAATATTGCTGTTGATAAAATTAATTTAAGCTGTGAGCTTAAATTAATGAAAAGTACGATGAAATACTAATTTGCATTAAATGCATTATTTTCTTACATAAATGTTAAACATTCATTTAAGTTATATATTATTTTATACAGGATACCAATCGTCCCTAGTAGAAAAGGACCACCGTGATAATATGAGACTTTAATTATGCTTCTGTGCATAGGCTCAGCGTTTCAGGACAATAATCACAAAATTAATTACAAAATTTGTTTTTTTAAATTACTTATTCACATAATAAAAAAAATATTTATTTACATATTATATGCACTTCAACACTTCTAATAAGTGAATAGAATGTTAACGATATTTAAATTAAATTTTATTCGCAATGACAATGTTATTAATAATTTCTGCCCGAAATGTAATGTGTTATTTATGTCAAAGATAATATAATTGGTAATTTCGCCAGTAATTAAAAACGAAAATTAAGCTTGAATTCGAGCTTTCATGAAATAATTTTCATTAAATTAAAATCAAATGTTTCTGCTTTACCTTGGCGATGCTTTTATTTATACTCAGTGACTTATAAACTGCACCATCTAGAAGGGGTGGGAATTTTTGGACCAAATTTGGTAGGAATAGTGGACTAGTCCAGGGAAATAGTTGATTAAAATTTGAAACCCAATCATCAAGTAGTCATGGGATTTTTGACGTTTGTGTCATTTTTTAGAGGTGGTGATAGACAAGCAATTATCGAGTCATTTTTTGAATTTGTTCCACTTTTTCGGATCCTGTTCATTAGTTTAAAGTGTTTCAAGGTCGTCCGATAGGCTTGCGAACAGGTTATCGTCGAATAAGAACCTTTGGCTTGCTGTATTACCGCCCACATCTTGTGCCACCCCTTACTGCTCAACATCGCCAGGAACGTTTGGCCTGGTGCACGGAAAGACTTTAATGGAACTTGGAGTGGCATCGAGTTGTCTTTAGTGACGAATCGCGATTTTGTTTAGGAATGCATGATGGCCAGATGACTGTTAGACGAAGACGTGTAGAAAGGCGCAATCCTGATGTTTCGATTGCGAGGCATGTTCACCGAACTGTGGGGTTGATGGTGTGGGGTGCTATTGCTTACGGCAGTAGGTCACCCTTGCTCTTCATTCGGGGCAGTATGACCGCCGGACGCTACATTGACGAAGTGGTAGAACCACATGTTCTTCCATATCTTCGAGGGCTGGAAGACCCACTTTTCTAGCAAGACGACCTCACGTAGCAAGGATTTCTCTTGACTTCTTTGAAGAGACCAATGTTAATCTTTTGCCTTGGCCGCCAATTTGTCCCGATTTGTCGCCCATTGAGCACGTGTGGGATATGATGGGTAGAAGATTGAGGAATCTACCGAACCCACCGTTGACAATAGAAGCTCTACGGCATGAAGTACTGGCTGCTTGGAATGCCATACCCCAAGAAGACATTGATCACCTGCTGGAATCAATGCCGAGGCAGGTCAATGAGTGTATCAGAAATAGGGGCGGACCAACACATTATTAAAGAAAAATGAAAAAAAGTGTTTTCTTTATCAAATTTTAATCAATTGTTACATTAGACTAGTCCAATGTTTCTGCCAAATTTGGTCCAAAAATTCCCACCCCTTCTAGGTGGTGCAGTTTATATGTCACTGAGTATATTTATGATAAATATTTCCGTAATCGCAGGGGCGTTCGCAGTCGCAGTAGTAAGTATATACGGACGTATGTACGCAGGAAATGTTCGCGATTTCGTCTGTCATCGTTTGCTAGAAATTTAGTTTGGACCACTACAGATTTTTGTTAAATGGAAAGCTTTGTCGGCAAGGGCTTCAATAATCCTTTTTTTAATTTCACCGATATGATCATTTGTATGTGTATCTTTTGCATTTAAGCTATAAACGCGAAACTAATATAATTTATTCATTAATGTGCCTTTTGGAGCTCATCATAAAAAAAGTATCAACTCGCACCGCTCATCACCTGATTCGCGTTGCTGCCACTGCACTTCACAATCCATCCAATATTTATTACTCGTATTGATGGAGCCTTTAATTATTGAAGATCTATAGTATCGATAACTATAATTAAGATTTTCGCAACCGAATTTCAAATAAAAATGTTCGGCCTTCACAGTGTCGAATCAATTGTCGAACATACTTATTAGAAATTAAATTGTCAAATCTTAAACAGTTATGTTGTTATAGTTATTAATATTTAATACCCCTTTGTCCACCCTGCGTTATATCTTGACTTCTTACCGCCTTCCATCTCTGCCCCATCTCAATATCGATCAGTTTTCCCACTCTTATCATATTTTCTGTGTACATCACAATATAGGTAACTTTTCGGAAACTATGTTGATTGACTTATTTTGAATCAATAAAAACGATATATAATTGCTGGCTTTACAGTCAAGCGAAGCGGTTGTTAATTTTCGTGAAGCAAAGAACATCATCCAAAAAAGGAAATAAAGACACCTGATCTCCAGTTGAGCTATACTTATCATGTTCGTAAGAGGAAACCAATTTTCGTCAATTTTTAGTTTTATATTTGGTAGATGATAGAAAAGATGTTATGATGTAAGGATGTGTGGCATTGAATTAACTATACGCTGAGGAGTTGATGATTGCCTCGACATGATTGCCCCAAGTAATATCACAGTGTCATTCGCACCTTCAATGATGGAAGTAAAAAACTTGATATTACCTAGAGATGCATGATACTTTCCATGAACTAGTGTCAAGTTAAATCGGTAAAGTTTATGAAAGTTATTGCTGGAACAATTTCTTGTGGTGATTTGACTGAACTATTGACGTTACAGAGGTTCATGGTAACAAGAAGCAGTATAGATATAAAATTATTGGTCAGACAACTGTCAAGCATAATAGTGCCACAGAAATGCAAGAGAGCTTGACTGTGGCTATCTAATGGAAGCAACTGGATAGCACTTTCATTGAATTATTTTTTGTGGATGGTATGAACGCTGCGAGTATGCTTCTCTCTAAACATCACCACCATTTATACCTCACCGTAATTTTCCTTTCTTCCAGTGCCACTCTTTCAGACCCGGTGTCTTGGAGTGCTATGCATTGCGGCGTTGACCTTCAACTCTTATTAAACGTGTCCCATTATATTCTGACAATCCCTCCAAATATTATTATCTCATCGTCTTCAATTATATTTCCATTTTAAACTTATATGTTTCCACGTCGTACTTATTCTCACTTCTTAGCTGTTTCAATGCCCTATAACTGTATTTCGTTATCCCTTTACTGGTGTTCGATGATTTCAACTTTCACCATGCTTATCATTTCAGTAAAGTTGTGTTGTCGTCTGCTTTATTATTTAGTTCGTCATATCCCATTTCCATTAATTTCTCTCCCTAGTGACCTTCTCGGACCCAATTTTGATTATTTTTCGTGTATAACAACAGCGAACAGCAACTTCCTGCTATATATTTTCGAACAACTTCTAAATCCTTAACATTAAAAATCTGCGGGTTCCTCTCAACGATAATTTCATAATAAAATGTCCATCATTCACGTTAACGTAAACGAGAATCTTTGTTGAAAACTCATCAAATTCGACGTGCCTGCATTCGGCGATAAAACGCGAAATGAAGGCATAAATCACGAGTGCTCTCCAGAAATTGTACGAAAGTGTTCCATTTAAAATATATACAGTGTAAGCGGCCCATGCAAATGCATCGGCACATTAGGATTTGTGCTTCCGCTAATACGTCCGAGGCACGCCGACTTTTATTAAATCAAATAGTCGAACGTTTTAAAGCACTGAAATAACGTGGCACTCGGAAAATCACTAAATCCGACGTGCAAACATTAGTCTTCCATCTGCGAAAACGACGCAAAGTATACGCGACGTCGAGTCTACGTGTTCGCTCGTCTATTCGTTCAGTTTACGTGTTGGATATCTTAAATTTACAACCTCGCGCGGGCACAATGCGTTGTTCAGTATCGGTATTTACGTCGGAATGCATGCACAAGCATGCATGTTTTGACTCCAAAAAATATTAGATATAAACATATAAAATTATTATTATAGATGAAGCGATGTATGATGGGAATGCATGGTATTCTACACAAACCCTCTTTAATAAGATCAATACTGATTGTTTCCTGGACGTTCCGCACATATTCTTTCTTTCTATTGTGCATGCATTAATTAAATCGCTAACTAGCTACATTCATTGCGCACATCAACAATTAATTTGTTTCCAATGCGAGCACATTGCATCAACGTATTCACAATATCGGTGCTGCAAGCAGTATGCAACCACACACACGGCGAGGATTAATCTAAAATGTTTGCTACATTAATAGAAAATTCTTGTTTGCGATACGGCCGAATTAATAAGTGAAAATCACTGAAACGTGTTAATGAACGAAGTGAAAGCGTTGATTGGCCATACAAACAAGTATCCATTTCATCCATCTGCCACACTGTTGAGGTTAGTAATTTTAAATACGTATTTTTATGCTTCTCAAGGTTGCATGTAATATGTACACACATGTAATGTCTGCACAATTAATGAATTTTCGTAATAAATGAATTGTCAATTACGCACACAAAATTAAATGTCAAATTGGTTAGCGTTAGGATTTCGTCGATGGGTGATTTTTCAAAGAAACTAATAGTATTTCATTCGAAATACAATTTCTTAAAAAAATGTGCTTATCACAAATATAACACCAAATGTAATATAACAAATTAAAAAAATGAATGTCATGGAACTGGGTTACCACCCACCATAAATATCATATTTCGTGATCTTGTCGAGGGATGATTGTTTTAATCCAATACGCAACTCATTGACAAGTTCGTTCCCAAAAAAGGCAACGATGACATCAAAGATATCACGTCCTACTTCAAAAGACACCATTAGCACTTATCTTACTTATCTTACACTAAAGGTAGGAAGATCATTAACTAAAAATTTTCGAAAAGACGATGTATATGCAGATGTGGTGGGCGTAACCTACACGCAGCACGAAAAAGCTAAGCAAGGAACAAACAAATTCAGGAATCTAAAAATTTGCCTTGTCGCAAAAATACGTGAACATTTTCAACTAAAACGGAATATATTAAGACTTGCGGCGAAATCTCTTGGGGCGAAATGCACATAAAGCGCAGGTACCGGCGATAACGCCCCTAGCAACGTGACTACTAAACGTCAAATTATATTACGATACGATGCGAAACGAACACCATATCCGTTTACGAATAACAGCTCGACGGTGAGAACGAATCGATGAGAGGTTTCACCAGGTGATAAAATTCGTTCGCGGCACAATTTCCCAAATACCGACTGAATCAGACGCCCGACTAAGTTGCCTCTTAATCATGTTTATTTCACGACCGCGCCGATAAAAAAAAAAGAAAAAATTCGCCGGCTCGATATCTCGCCTAAACTCCCGAGCCGTGCGTCGGTATTTAAATTCTGTACGTACATTTTCTCAATTTAAATTCAATTTGAAATAAGTACCAACACCGGTTTTCGATTAAACTTTAAAGTCCTCAGGACAACACGTATTCCGGGGGAGTTTCAGGATGATCGTAAAATATCCTGACCGTCCTCGACCCAAATTCAGACGCGACGTACGCCGCAACAAGAAACCGCTTCCGAAGCGAGCCTGGGGTGCCGTTTCGTTTCAATGTTCGTTGCGTTATTTTAACAAATTAAATTATACCGCGGCAATCATTGCAGAATACTAATTGTCGCGCAATGTGTCTGAGGGAAATTTAAAGCGGCCACTTTAGGACGTCGCGCAGGACGCAGAAGTTTCCAAGTATATGTGCGGGCTTGGATAAGCACGTATACGTAATTCTAACACCGGCACATTATTTAACGACACAACCCATAAATAATTTATTAAGTGAGGAGCTCGGTTAAGCGCACTACGACCGTTTCGGCGATGTCGAGTTTCGAGTCATTAAACCAGTCACATTTTCGCAATTAGTGCTTAGAATACATTACGATAACTTAAGTGTAATTTAGAATGAGGGATTAATTGGCAGTTGGTTGACACTGCCTTTAACGATGCATTAATAAGGTATAATAAATTCTATAAGGATGAGGATTGTGAAAAACCCAGAAAACCTTCCGATCAACGGATGTTTAAGAGAACTGATTATACTTAAAGCTTTTAATACTATTACAATACTTTCTATTTTTGGTTTTAATTTTATATTTTTCAATTTATTTATTATTTCATTAGACCATGCATTAAATTACAAAAACAAAATATTCATATACTTTGTATATTTATTGATCATTGAGGTCATACATGCTAGGTTAGAGTTGAATGACAAAAATATAAGAACATTGATATAAAACAATTAATTGAAAAACATTGCTACAATTACTTATTTCAAAAGAATTCGATAGGGTGAAGAATGTGGTGCGAAAGTTGAGGGCTAGAAACATTCACACTTTTCAGTGGTTGCTATGAAAAGAGATTTGGTGTCGGATTTATGGTACTGGCAAAAAGTTAAGGACAGAATACTAGCATTCGAACTTTCCTTCCAAGATAGTCTTACATTCGAATAGAAGCAATAAATCAGGAAATCAGTTTCATAAATATCCATGCATTAACAGTTATCCTGTGTTGTTGAGGAAACGAAAATAAGGTTTTACGAATTTTTGAATCAATAATACCGGAAAATCCCGGAAAATGACATAAATCATATTGAGAGATGCAAATAGACATACGAAGGGAAATCAACTAAACTGCTATATGAAATACAGTGATCTTCAAAGGACGAACGAAAATGGCGAAGCAATAATCGAATTCGTTAAGGATTAGTGCGAAATAAGTATGTGCCTGGACCACAAAGATACTAAAGCAACTTTGGGTCTCCAGTTGGGAAAAATTAATAAAATATTTAAAGAGCCACGGATGCAAAGATTATCCCTATCTAGTAATATAATCATTCTAACAAGATGTGAGACGAGCAAATAAATTTACAAGAAATGGGAGACCGAAAAATTAGGTAGACATAAAACAACAATACTCTAAAAGGGTACATCAAGAATTAAAATACATGTTGCATGACACAACATAGTTTATATGGTTAAAAAAAACTTGCATTAGAACGTTAATATAAGAAAGAAAGAATAAGAAAGAATTCAAATGATGAACAGTAGTTTGACAGAGACTGAAAATTATTGAAATGAAGAGAGAAAGATGTTTGTCTAGATGTAATTGCAAATATCTAGTAAGACGATCAAGCTTGAGCACCTAAAAACCAGGAAAGAAACAAAAACTCTTGTTAAGGGGAAATAACTGCCGATTGTTAAAACCCAAACCATGGATATAGAAGATAAATTTAAGAGGAAAAACCGAAAAAATAGAAAAGAACATATATATGAACAAAAATGCTTTATTGGAAGATTCCGGCAAATTAAGCAGCTTGAAAAGATAGACACAATATTTTGAGGAATTGATATCAATGGGAGCAACCAAAGAGGGATGGAATTTCCAAATCTGGAGGAATGAAAGAAGTATTGAATAAAATGCCAAACAAAAAAAGACCAGACGAAAATGATATCTGCTTGGATGTGATAATAGAAAATAGTGGATACGTATGGACCAAAGAAAAAATGTTGGACAGTGTTAGCACACATCCAACTATAAGTTATTGGCTAAGATAAATACTCCAACGAGGATTTACATGAAAGAGGTAATAATAGCAGAGTATCAAATGGGTTTAGAAAAGGACGATAAATCAGATATTCAATAAGGGAGGAAGGAGCCTATAAAACGATTCGTAGGTCAGAGGTGAAAATCTAAAATTCTGTCGCACCTTCCTGAAATAATATTCATGAAAGATGAATTCTGAATGTCGATATATGTATTACCCGAAATACCAATTTAATTTAATTTATGGCAGTTTTCTTTACACTGCTCCACATTAGCAGAACGTGCAGTGCAGCTCAAACGTAGCAAATTGAAACGAACTTGGGAACATTACAATATGAACAAGACATGCCTCCACGAAAGTTTTTTTTTTTCGAAGAAGAAGAAAATGACTTAATGTCAAAATGCACCATGGACCCTGAACTACGAACAGTCAAAAGATTTATCAATTTGTTCGCCAGAAGTTTGTTTGAACAAATCAACTATGAGGAACTTTTATGAGAATTTTGCAAGAGTGAACGAAAAATTCATTTTCCAACCATTTCGAATATTTATTGCAGGCGAGGCAGCCTCTACCAATGTACATAACCACTAAATGTTGGTCAGAGATAAATTAAACAACCCAACCCAACCACAACCGACCTAACTCAACCCAGCCACATCCAATATTTAATGCAGACCAGACAGCATGTACCATTGTACGCAATCCACCCAATAATAGTCAGAGATGAATGAAACAAATAAACCAAATAATAGATGATCCTTAAGGTTTTACTATTCCTCCAGCCTTTGCGTACCCACGAGCAATACCAGACGCAACACTAGATGCGATTGCTTGCAACAGTGGCACTGCTCTCTTGCATTGGCACATAACAACGACTGGATAACAGAAAACAATGCCTTCCTATTTATAAATCATCACCAATGCATTACTATTGCTCCTGGATAACAACGAGGGTTACATGTCTATATAAATAATAAAGTACGAGAACAACCTTATAATAAAAAAGGCACCTACCTATGAAGGAGGCTCTGAAGAAACATTTGTATTAAATTATTATTTACAAATGTGTCACTATTCGCATTATTGCGATATTTTTTTAGCATATGACAATGTACACATTTCCGCTGTCGTCAAATTTGACATCCAGATAATTTTTAACATTTTTTTTTAGATTCTACGCATATTTGAAAATTGACGATCTCGCAAACCTACTGGTAGCTGCTTGACTGACTCCAGGAACGAAGCTTCAAGACTTCGTAAAAACCCAAGCAAAAAACGTGGAAGAACTAGAATTCTAACTAAAATTCCAGAGAACAATAGGAAATGAGTAAATTAATGAAATTTCAAAGCTAATAAAAAACTTTCATTACTAAAAATGCAAATAAAGCAATATGAAAAAAAGAAGCAACACAGGAAACAATTAAAGACAATAAATTCCACTACACGATTCATAGCTCCTATACCTTTTAACAGCAATCATGTCCTACTCCTCAGATTCCGAAGTAAAAGAAAATAGTTCAAATTTTTATTTTTATAATTATTTATACAATGAATGCTTACTTATTGAACTCGTTTGAATATTTTTCAATTAGTTCCTTGCTATGTTCAGTTAAATCCCTATCCCTTGGCATCTCTTTCGCTTCTTCTATAAATTGCCTCCTCTTTGATGGCTTTATATTAGCCCACCATTCCATTTCTTCTACGTTCACTTCTCCCGCCTACCTGTTACCATCTTTGTGTGCCCAACCCACCAATATAAATTGTTATTTTTTCCTTCTTCCTGTTCGTTACTATTACTATTTCCTCATAACTTTTACTTCAATTGGGGTAGTTTTCTCCACTGAATGTCAAGTTTCTCATGCAGTCATTCACCATGAATGCACTCGTATTAATAGCTAAGAATGTTTGTGTCTGTTTCCAAAAATTATTTCCAACAACTGATGGTGTGCTTAATGCTTTCTTGGCCCTATATGTCACCAGATCGATTTTTAATTTTTTCATAACATAGAACATACAGGAAACCACCGTTCTTCTCTCTCTCTCTTTCCTGTGTGTTATTGCTTCATCTTCCTTAACCCTAACCTTCGAATCTGTTATCATTTCTAATGCATCAAATTTCAGCGGATTTGTTCTTTTATATCTGTTTTCTTTTCTTCTGCGTTAATGTTTTTGCGTAATTCAAACATAGCCGATTATTATTTTTCTACATGATTTTAATTTCGTCGTAAGTTTTAATTGCCTTGTTACAGGTCTACGAGGGAGTGAAATCTGGGACATCTGTACGTCGTGTACATTAATTATTAACACGTCGATTTCCTAAAACGCTAATTGAACGATAATCAACTCGCACAAACTAAAAATGTTTTTTTTTTTATTATTAAACACGGCAAACAAACGTATGCTGGGCCATTAGTAATTTCCTGCGAATATTTGCATTTCCTCCGGCGCTCTAACTCGACTGCAAAACTTCTATTGTTGTTTTACGTCCGGGACAAAAAGCTTATGAACTATTCATTCATAAATCAACAACGCGAATTTTTCGTACATTTTAGTAATCGCTTAAGTAAAAACAAGCAACACTTTAGATACACATGGATATCGCATATTCAAATAAAGATAAGAAAGGAAATGAACTTAGTGGGCTATGCATACATACAAACGACGACAGTGTCCTCATTGTCCCCAGCGTTCCGAGAAAATCAATCGAATATACATAAATATATTTTCATGGTTTAATGTAAAATGTGTGTAAAATGTAATTATTTGAAAACGACGTGACGTTTTTGTAAAATAAAAGCCGTGTTGCCTTTACTTTAAAAAATACATAAATTACAATCTCGTTATTTACTTCCATTCGGCAATTTAGATTTTATTATTCAATTTGGCCATTTTGAAATCTTGACATGTACTTGTGAAACATTTACGAAATTTCACGATTTCACCAATTTTATAACCACAAACTTAACGATGAATTTAACACAAGTATGAGTTTAATTAGTAAAAGCGTCTCGAATCAAATAACCTCAAGCGGATCATATATGTGGAAGATATCCAACATATTAGGAATCAAAGCGATATAAAGTTATTGGCACGACGTTCCTCATCACTAATTAGATAATATTAGCGCCGTTCTGCGTATAAAGTTATGATTTATTCCAACATCAGTTAGACGGCGTCGTTCCAGCAACTAATCTCTAATTAAGACACCACACGAACGTATAGATTTTTGACAAGGTTGAAATTATTTGGATCTGCTTCATACAGCAGCACAGATTAGTTTTTAAGTTGCCCATTGTGCTGCTACAGTCCGATTGCAAAATGGCCTGCGAGCGTAGGAGTCATTGTGCCTTTGATATATTATGTGCTATCAAGCTGGTTATAAATAGGGCTCAGGATGACATCTCGATCTAATTCATGTATTCAACAACAGCACATGCGAGACCGTTTAAAGCTTTCGTGTAACTTAGTTCCGCATTCTGGAATCCCCGACTACTCTGCAAATGATTGTGCAATATTTACGATTGCCGCTGTGAGGGCTGCTAGGCGAGTACTCAAACTTACCCGTTCAAATATGAAAATAGAATACGTAAGTAATTGTATGCAGTTTTCGAGAAATTTGTGCATCTGTAACTTGGCACTTAATTGACGTTTATTTATCCAGACGAAGTAAGATGAAAACAACGAGTAGTGTTGCAAATTGGCAAGGAAAACTCCACCGCAATTTAAAATAAAGTACATTGCATTAGATGAAGATCGCACTTTACCTACCGTGTGTAACGTGCTGGATAGTTTCAAAGCTTGGATGGAGTGAATTAACTTGGAAGGCTTATATAATATTTTATTTTATTCCGGCTACGAGCCAATTTATAATGTTATGTGTATTGTATTCCTTCAAAGCACACCGACACTTCCAATTGTCTTTGGTTGAGGTTGGCCTGGTCTGTAAGTTCGAGAAATTTCTCGATATCTTGTCACGTCTACTAAGTTCTCTATTTTATGAGCTGCAGTTCCTTCGTCTTTCTCTCGCTTATGTGTTGTGTTCACAATATCTACCTGTCACCTACTTTTATGTCGGAGGTGGGTTCGCTGACTTATTTAACACCTACCCTACACTGAACGGTAGACTGGGTACCAATGTTATGTTAGTGGGGGAGGATGCCAAAGGGCCTGCTGAGGCACTAGTCCATAGCCATAACCAGTTACGTTAACAAATTATTTAATATACAAACGTTGCTCTTCAATCTCACGAGTCATGCGAAGTAATAATAAACTATCGTAGGGTAGCCTATAGTGGGTTAGTGCAAACAATATCACGAAGCGTGGCATTTAAATACACAACGTTCAGTGGGCCCTCAAAGCCCTGAAGGGCCATATTTAATCTCCATCGAGAAATAAACATTATCTTTATCGGCGATCCTGTCGAGTTATCCTCCTATTATCTATCTGCTATCGGCGAATGCTTCTTTCCTTTTGTTACACCCTGACACATCCAACTGACGCTTTATTGACGCAGAGTTTTGGACAGGTGTGTATCAAGCAAATTATCTGTGCATTTTGTTACTAATTAAAAAAATGTAAAACATCAGTGGTATTATTTTATAACCATTATGCATACTAATAATTTAAATAAAACATATCTAAAAGAGATGGGGCTTTAAAAGTTGAATAACTTTGAATTAAAATATTGTATGTATTATCTGCATTTCCATATTTTCTGCTTGTATATTATTTTATTTACTTTTTGTCTCGTTCCATTTTAATCATCCTTTCATTTTTTGTGATCCTACTGCGTTTTATAATGTGCCTGGGTCACAGAATATATCATCGATGAGGTTAAACGACGTAACTCGAATCCAACGAAAGTAAACCCAATTAAAGTTGACCCAACCCAAGTCAACCCTAGCCAACCCAACCCAATTCAAGGTAGTAAACCCAGCCGAAGAAAGTAAACTGAACAACAACTGTAAACCAATTCCAAGTAAAAAAAAAAACAACTTAATCTAATGTAAAGGCAACCACTTCAATAAGAGTAAACCCTATTAAAAGAAACCCAACTCCATTAAATAAAACGGAAATAAACCTAATGAAAGGAAACTTAATTCGACTTTAAATCAACGTAATTCAAACAAAACAAAATCCAATATAAGAAAAATAAATCTTATTCAAGAAAAGTAAACCAATCGAACGAAATTAAACCTAGGACTGGCAACCAAAACCCAAATTGCAAAGTTGTCAACAGTTAATCGTCGATGAATCGTAAATGTGCATCATCAAGTATCAAACAAACGTCGAAGTCAATTAGAACAATAAATTCAATGAAACTACGTAATCTACGAAAGTAAACGGATGGAAGCAAAATCAAATGCAATCAATCAAATCTAGGGATAAACCAAAGAAATGTTTAATCAAAATAGTCATTGTATTTTCGGTAACGATTTTCCAATTTTTGTAAGAGGGTAAACTTTTCGTGGGGTTAGATTGGGTTGGTTTTTTTTATTAATAATTTTTTGTGTCTAAGTATCTAAATGTGCAACAGAGCTCAGGCGAGTCTGGCTCAGTTAACTTGTGGGTTCGATTTGATTGGCGTGCACTTCATCGAATTTGGTTGGGTTGTCGAGCATTTCGTCGAATTTCATGGGTTACAACTCTTTCACAAATCCTACATCAAAATGGTTGGTGACATTGCAAGTGCAAATAAAAATTCGTTCATAGACAATGAAGATTTCGGTGTTTTGATTGAATTGGGTTCAGTTGAATTGGGTTGGGTTGAATTTGGTTTGGTTTGATTTGGTTTCGTTTGCTCCGGTTTGGTTTGGTTTGGATTGGTTTGGTTGACTTGGATTGGATTGTATTGGCTTCGTTTCGGTTAATACGAGTTTTACGATTTTAAATAACGAATTTCAATAATCTTAATTCCAACAATTTTATTATCTAAAATATTCTCATAATTTCATACGAATTTGATGTTCGTGCTATTAACACTTTGATTTTGGAATCACATGACATCACATAAAATCAGCCTACGGAAATTATCATCACAACTTATAAAACATATACGCGGACTTACCGTGAGCATCAGTTATAAAACGTCGAAGATTAAGTTTCAAGGCTGACAATAACATACGAAACTTGCATACATTTGAATGCGCAGTCCACAGCAATATTCTATTACGAAGGGTTTCCTCCGCATCCAAGAATTGCAATATCGATGAAAAGGACGAAATAAATATTTCAAAGGATGCAACTTCAATTTTCGTACGTTCACGGCGAAAATTGCGTTCATATATATTGATTTAATAGGGCTTCGAGTTTTAATCTCGTTTTTTTCTTTATTTGCATTTGATTTACATTTCGTTTAAAAGCTTCAGAAATTTATTTGAGATGTAACCAGGAGCTATAACATAGCCCCAGCCATGTCATAATATATAAAACTGCAAAAGGATATTAGAACGTCTTCTTGGGCGTTCATATGACGTCCAAATTACACATTTCCATTCGATTTCTATCCTGCTTTTTATTTTTAATTATTTACGTTTGCATTAATATCACATTCGTTTGTTTATAATTAAAGTCCTATCATCTATATATCTATTTTTCATTAATCTTTTTTAGCTTAAAACATTAAATATATACTCAGTGACATATAAACTGCACCACCTAGAAGGGGTGGGAATTTTTGGACCAAATTTGGCAGGAATAGTGGACTAGTCCAGGGAAATAGTTGATTAAAATTTGAAACCCAATCGTCAAGTAGTCATGGGATTTTTGACGTTTGTGTCATTTTTTTAGAGGTGGTGATAGACAAGCAATTATCGAGTCATTTTTTGAATTTGTTCCACTTTTTCGGATCCCGTTCTTTAGTTTAAAGTGTTTCAAGTGTTTGATGATGCCTAGAGGAAGGAGACCTCAAGTTTACCAGCAGTTGAGTGACTTTGACCGAGGGCGGATTGTTGGTTTACGAGAAGCAGGTTTTTCGTTTAGAGAAATCGGCAACCGTTTGGGACGGCACCACTCAACAATAATGCGTGTTTATAAAGCGTGGTCTGAACATGGAGTTGAACGTAGGAGAAGAGGCACTGGGGCTCAAAGACGAACCAATGAACGTCAAGATCGCCGCTTAAGACTAATGGCCTTGAGAGACCGATTATTTACAACTAGATCAATAGCTGATCAATGGTTAGGTGAATAAGGTCGTTCGATAGGCTTGCGAACAGTTTATCGTCGAATAGAAACCTTTGGCTTGCTGTCTTACCGCCCACATATTGTGCTACCCCTCACTGCTCAACATCGCCAGGAACGTTTGGTCTGGTGCACGGAAAGACTTCAATGGAATGGAGTGGCATCGAGTTGTCTTTAGTGACGAATCGCGATTTTGTTTAGGAATGCATGATGGTCGGATGACTGTTAGACGAAGACGTAGAGAAAGGCGCAATCCTGGTTTTTCGATTACGAGGCATGTTCACAGAACTGTGGGGTTGATGGTGTGGGGTGCTATTGCTTACGGCAGTAGGTCACCCTTGCTCTTCATTCGGGGCAGTATGACCGCCCGACGCTACATTGACGAAGTGGTAGAACCACATGTTCTTCCATATCGAGGGCTGGAAGACCCACTTTTCCAGAAATATAATGCACGACCTCACATAGCAAGGGTTTCTCTTGACTTCTTTGAAGAGGCCAATGTTAATCTTTTGCCTTGGCCGCCAAGATCTCCCGATTTGTCGCCCATTGAGCACGTCTGGGACATGATGGGTAGAAGATCGAGGAATCTACCGAACCCACCGTTGACAATAGAAGCTCTACGGCATGAAGTACAGGCTGCTTGGGATGCCATACCCCAAGAAGACATTGATCACCTGCTGGAATCAATGCCAAGGCAGGTCAATGAGTGTATCAGAAATAGGGGCGGACCAACACATTATTAAAGAAAAATCAAAAAGATGAAGTGTTTTCTTTATCAAATTTTAATCAATTGTTACCTTAGACTAGTCCAATGTTTCTGCCAAATTTGGTCCAAAAATTCCCACCCCTTCTAGGTGGTGCAGTTTATATGTCACTGAGTATATTATCGCCATCTATGTCAGTGTATTCATGTATTCTGGTGCAAACAGTCGTGTGCTACTGCACAATAAAAGAACGCATAACTCTAGATCGCGCTAATTTATTTATTTTATTTGCATTGCACTGGCGAATCGGTGCTCGGTGTCGTTTTGTAAATTTCTCCTTTTAATTTCGCCTTTTTTTAAATAAAATAATTACTCATGAATTGATAACTTAATGCGTTAAGAGAATAAAAAAAAACAAAATTTTAAACAATATAAATAAATTACCTTTTCCCTGCAAATTTAATAAATTACCAGTTTGTTTGCTTTCCAGTAAATGTTATCATAGGAATGCTGTAGTTTTCGTGGTTAGATAGTCGTTAATTATGATAATTGCGAGCGAATTAAAGTATTAAAAACAATTAGAATTCTTTGTGCGCATAGTAACTGGAGCAAATTTTATGTAAAATGTGCAATGTTGCCTTGAATACTTACATGTTATATTAAAGTAGACTGGCAAACGGGCCTTACCTGGAACAAAACAAAAATAAATAAATTTTATTTAATATTTAACCAGGAAATGATATCATTATGCAAAGGAAGGGTAGTTTAGTTTGGAGTACCTGTGAAGCACTAAAATAACGGAAAAAATAATTTATAAGACATAAAAAAAGATTCAAATGCACCAATAAAAATAATGTTTTTCCAGGATGTCTAACAGCTGTAGTAAAGATAATCGTTATTTATTTACCCACAAACGATGTTTACATAACACCAAGCGCGATTTTATTCCGATTTTGAAAGATTAATAGACTTGATGTAATATAAATCATTTTGAATAAAATCCTCCAATTGACAAACAAGATTTATTTCCAACGGCACAGAATCTCAAATACTCAATTTATATCTGGAACGCAGCACGAATGTTAAAATCGATACAGAAATATGGTTATGTATAACCAACCAACAACATACAAATGAGTGCCGTAATTAACTAATTGGCACGAATACAAAAAATTTGAAAATATGAAGCAATAATTAAACTAATTTCGTTTTGCATCAGCTGGAAAATTTTAAATTTATATAAATTTAGATAAACGATGTTTGATATATAACATAATCAGTTATTAATATTTGGAAAATTTCTTTAGTAAATAAACAAAAACATTATTTGTATTGTTAAATCTAATATTAATTATTATTATTATTTATTTATTTAATTTACGTATGCGAAAACTTCAAAATCCACTCAAATCCAATTTTAATTAAACTTAAATTTAATAAAAAACATATTTTATTATTTCATTAACTCCCATCGCAGTATACACCGCAAATCATCCAGCCTAACCAGAAATCGTAAACATCATTTCCGTTATGAAATAGAACACGCCATTCGCAGATAATAACCACATTTCGCGAACACTTATACAACATCGATAATACAAAAGCGTCCGCGAACAGCTGCATCGTATTTCTTCGTAACGACCGGACGATTTCGGGAGGTAATTCACACAGGATGCCTGAAATTGCCCGAAAGAAACAAACACGCCGATCACGCAATCGTCATTGTAAATAATCGCGAGTCATTAATGGTCGATTACAGGGCCGTTCTTTCTAGCGCCAAGTTCACCTGAACGCAAATTAAGCGAGGCCGGCCTTATCGCGCCCACAAATTAAAATTTATACAGTTCGTTGCAAAGTGGCGTGATCGGAGGCACTTATGAAGTTATTAGAGCGAGCAAAAATCGCATGAAACGTATTGTATTCGATCGAGTTGCAGCATGTTACACACGACCCATAAAACGTAATTATAGCGCCCTTTAACGTAACATAACCCGCAATAAACTCGCAAGGAAACGTGACCATGCTAATATGTGGATATGAACAGAATATTTTAAATGCCTTTTTATTGGTAAGTCGGTGCCGTGTGTAAGTTTATCGTTCCGCTCCTACTGAAGAAATCAGGACAAATTTATTACGGTCTATTTGCCTGCCATAATTTTCGGCCATTTGTCTATTTAGTGCACTTTTATAGATTGTATTATCGACCCGACGCAGTGGACATGCATATGAATTATGTAGTTCCAGCTTTAAATTAATTAAAACCACGGTGAATATCGACCAAGGAATTATTCGATAATCGTATCAAAGCGTAATACGATTTGAAATCGAATCAATTCATACTTTTTCTAAAATAAATTTTGCTGGTCGCATATGTCATTCACCTTTTTTAATACGAAACAATTTATTTGGATTTTTATTTTCATTTGCTTTCCGAAGTCTTCAAAGTAAAAGCCAGTTTTGTCAGTTTGGAGGTTATTTCATTGTGGCGCCCATTTCAGGGGATATCACTAGCAAAGAACATTCCTGAAACTCAACCCCATCTGTACTTAGTCAGCTCTACAAGGTCGTAAAGCTAAGAAATTTAGAGCACATTTATTTTCAAATAATCAACTTTATTTTATATTTTTTTAATTTATTATGGGACTCGGAATATGATTCTCCATATCCCTTTTTAATTGGTTATGTGCCAAAAAATGATAACGTTTGAATAATTATAATTAGGTATCAAATGTAATAAATACGGCTTTACTAGCTCAAAAACAAAATAATTGGATTTTATAACATAGTGTACATTTAGCATGCGCAGCGACGATTTATTTAATGGTAATTAAAGTAATCCCGAATATAAACAATAATTAAAATATTTATTAATTACGATAATATTAATTAATTGACAAAAACGACGGCCTCAAACGTGTTGCTGCGCACTGAATCGGTTTTTCTTTGAACACTGATATAACCCAACCCATGCACTATGTTGTGCATGTAAATACATCAATCCAAGGATTTAAAAAAAAAGTGTGATGAATAAATAACTGTAAATAAAAGGCGAATTTAATAAAATAAAAGTTCCAGTACTAACGTAGCAGTGAAATAATAATAAGATTAGTTTTCCTGGATTTATAATGAAGACATATTTAAATCGAGGAAAATTACAACAAATAATTTAGATTATGAAATGGACGTTAGCAAGAAGGTATGTGTTCTAGATTCCAAGAACTATTTAAACATTAAATTGTAAAAATACTATCACTATGACCG
Organism: Geotrupes spiniger; assembly: GCA_959613385.1. Classification (NCBI taxonomy): domain Eukaryota; kingdom Metazoa; phylum Arthropoda; class Insecta; order Coleoptera; family Geotrupidae; genus Geotrupes; species Geotrupes spiniger. The sequence continues at coordinate 9,212,821 of OY390735.1, read as the reverse complement.
ATGATCAGAAGAAATCTAGAAATCCAAACAGTTTGGCACAATAAACTTTAAAACATGAAAATTCGAATGGATCCAGTTATAATATATCGAAGAGAGGTAAAGCTTGGGTTAGCTCTGAATTTTATAAAAAAAATGTAATATTAATGTTTAATAATGAAATAATAAAATAGAAAATTATAATTTCATAGAATTTGGACCCATAAGGATATAAGGCATGAACATTTTACCTGAAATATTTGAAATGTAATAAATGAATCGTAAGATATATCTTAAATTTGGGTTTTTAAGCAAATCTACAGTAGAAGTGATGTAAATACATAAAAATGATAGAAATTTCCTTAAATGATTTACAGATTATAATAAAACTATGAATCTTAGTTTGTTTGAAAATAAACAGTATTTGGCAGTTAATACGACCCTGATACCAATACTTATTCTTAATCGTGTAAGTAATTTAGGTTGATGATAATCAAAGATTCACAAAATAATAACGAAAATTTAACCTAAATTGCAACTTTCGTGACGACCCTAACTTAATTATGCAGAAAGATTTGCCCAAAAACTATCGAAAGTTTAACAACTTGAAATAAGCTACTAAAGCTAGGTACGTGGGTTGAGGATATCCAAGCGATACATTCCAACCTATCCCAAGCCATTCCATCCCATTCTATCCCAACCCATCCCAAGTCAACCCACCATGGATTGCGTCGAATTACAATTTAAAGAAGATAATTTATTTTCTTCTCGGTATTGTTTTTTTTTGCTCTTTTTCCTGCCACTTAATCTAATTCCTACCATCTAAATCGATTATTAAACAATAACAGTCATTCGAAAATACCAAATGAGAATTTCTTATAGTCTTATGATTTTTGACATTACCGAGATTTTTTTAAATCTTACACCGCCAAAATTAAAAAAATTTGAGCGAATACAAAAGTGACAAATTGTGATATTTATTCAAACACCACAGGTCTTCGCAACTTTTGAATACCCAAAATTTTATAACTTTGATCATGCCAAAAATTGAACAAATTAGAATGATTTCCTGTACGTACAAAAATTTCACAACCTTCCAATAATGTAAAAAAAAGTCAAAGTTTTCGGTTTTTTGGCATTTTTCGAATATATGAATATTTCTAATTCTGTTTTTAAATATTTAATAATTGCCTCGTTTTTGAAAATTCCAATTACGAAACATGTACAATGTTCACAAAATGCGAAACACAGAAACAAAGGGGCAATAATTTTTAAAAATATAAACATAATACAAAATGCACAACGAAGCTGCTGATAGTCAGTTTTACCATTAACAATTTTCAGAGAAATTTGATATTGATTTGTAGATCAGTTGTTCGTAAATCCTTGCAAGATTTGATAAAATAGCTATAGGACGATAATTTGTCAGCAGTGATTTACCACCATTTTTCAGATTGACAATAATTATAGCTTGTTTCCACAGATACAGAAAATTAGATAAATTAATGGATAGATTAATAATTTTATTGTACGAGGCTTGCCCAATAAAAATCATACATCCTTAATTAAAAAACTTGGAGTTAAATCATCACCAGCTGTCATTTTATTAGCAAAAGAAGCCATCACTTTGAGCAGTTCATCTTCAGAGACAAATTGGAGAAAAAAGCGAGCACTTTTAGTACGAACGTCATGAGATGTAGTGACAGGTCTTAGTGTTAATTTGTAATCGAAGTTTTATTGAAATATTATGATACAGTCGAACCCAAAATGCATCAGCTAGTTCCTCAAATGGTAATTAGAGTTGGTGACATCCTTTTTAATATTTCTAGAAGAATCTCACGAAGAATGGACTGATTTAAAGGACGTTGAGGAATAGGAACAACCTATCAGCAACTTCGCACCATGAATTTTAAAATCGCAAATATGAAAAGTGACAAACATCATAGTGCAAACAATGCAAATCTCAAGTACTGTCAATGATACGCTAAGCTTCGTACATTTAAATTAGTGAAAGTTCCAACACATACAGTGTGTTTCACTTAAGGGGCATCCTGCTTTAGAAGGCTCAAAAAATCGTTTTTTTTTATTGCTCAAATCTATGCCTAATATATCTAAGAATATGTATAAAAAGTTAAAGCGGCTAATTCGCAATATTTTGAAAGATACAGCACTAAACACAGTGAGGTGTCGAGCAAAAAATATACGAACGCACGAACGCTCGGACAAACGAAGCGCGCGCCCCTTCCCGCAGTCACATAACGCCGAACTATGTACTGAAAAAAGTTCAATCGGTCGTTCGAAACAATAATATTTTGAATTCGTAAGAGCTATAGTATGATTATAACGAGATATTCCGTAAGTAATCGCAAATTAACATTTTTGCTGATCGTAAACTTTAGAGCGCGTTTTCTCGAGTTTTCGTTTTTACGATTTTTCTAAACTGGTGGGCGTGATTGCGATAAAACTAGACAAGCAATCAAAACGAAACAAAACTTTTGTTGGCTTCAGTAGCATTCTCTTCTATTTAAACTAAAAACATTAATGAAAAAAAAATTCTAAACAACTTTTTTAGCAAGTTGAAATGATTTTCTCTTCCTGCAAAGAGCACATTTATTTTCAAACCTCAGAAAAAATCTTGAATTTCAAAATTTTGGGTTTTTTTTAGTTCACCTAGAAATATATGAGAATGACAATTTTCTTTGGTTTTTTTTGTTTCAGACAAAAATTACGAGCTACATCTTTCCCACCGATTGTAGACTGCAATTGAAAGGTGTTGCACAAATGTGCATACAAATCTGTTCCGTTTAAATATTTTTCTCTCGAAACATATTTTTTTTAATGCTCAAATATGCAATAAAATGCTCTAAAAGTTCACTAGACTTGTTCTTTTTTTTCTGTCCTAATAAATTCCTCCAAAAACGCTATTTTAAAGCCTCATAAAGCAGGATCGAGTAACACCTATAAAAATGACTGAAGCACTAAACCTTTACTTAGATAATTACACGACCAATTAAATAAAAAACTTAACCCAAAGCAACATACATTAGGTCATTTTTCGGTACGTTATTTTCAATTATTCCATCTAACCGGACTACACTCTTCAAACGCTTCATTTGCAACGACACGGCGAGCTGCTTTAAAATCTTCATTTATGCATGCATACGGCGGCAAATATTGCGGTGTATTGTGAACGATCGCGTTAATTAAGTACGACAGCGAACAGAGCACACAAATAAGTGACAGAAGAGGAGTGTGTTCCATTCTGCACTTCTCAACTGGCGTAACAAGTAACACACAAGTGACGATGAAAGCGGCACGTTGTTTCACTGTCGTTTATTTTCAAATCGTTTCAAGTCGATGATGCATCGTTTCAAATTAAACCTGTGAGACAATTTCAGTTATATCCATGATAAAACCGACTTTATGAGTTCGATCGATATGGCCCGTTTCGTCATAATTCTTATCACCACAGGCAGTCAAAGACTTCGATGATTCATTACACCAAGCGCAGATGGTAGCACTACATCAGTTTACACGATGTGTATATAAAATAAAAATTTTAAAAATCTATCAAAACAAAGTCCGTCTTAAAGTCAAGATTAATATTCTTTAATGTAACCAACAGAACCTGACTTGAAGGTCTACATCGTAAAAAAATGCTAATGGAATTTAATCAAATTAAAGGTATTTCTACTTATTTATGTTAAATTTCATAGTTTTACCACGTGTTTTAAAATATTGTATAATAAATATTTGTCGTTAAGGAAAAAGTTGTGTCTAAGAAAAGTACGTTACTTACTCATTAATGAGAGAAAATTTGTCATTACAATAAAAATGCACACCCAAATTAACTCGTTAAAAGTTGCTAAAATAAAAATTAAAAATATATTGCGAGATAGACAAGAAATAATGACATAATTTATACAAAATAATGAGACGATTAGTGCTTGCTAATGTAACTATTACATACAAAAGATTTTTTTCAATTCCTGTCATGCATTCGTGTGGTGAATGTTTTATCACTAGAGATGCAAAAATAAAGAAACAAAATTTCAAAGCGTGTCACAGAAGGTTTGAACTAATATTGTTAAAATTTCTGATATTTATAAAGCGATTTTTTAACACACTAGCAAATTATGCTAGTACTTTAAGACTAATTTACAAAGGTTTACAAAGCATATTAAATGTGCCCCTTTGTTTTAAGATCAACAGATTTTTTACCCTGATTAGTTGCTTAAGATGTCATAGTCATAAATGTACCTTAAGAAACTCACCGAAATGCTTCTGTAATAATATCAACGCAGACAGCGTCCAGTGATCGCAATAAAACGAAGCTCCAACATGTCCACAATCACAAATTTACTTTAAAAAGCTTAAAGCACAATATGTAAGAATTTATCTCTTTACATTTTATTTACAATCGCGCACAACAATGTTTTAATTCACGAGCGTCAACACGCACTTGAATCACTAACAAGGATTTCGGATAGTCCCCACCTATCAATTGCATCGCCAGATAACGATGTTTTTTGCAAAAACCCTTGCGACGGTACTCGGACGATGTGGCAACGCTTGACTTACTAAATGATAAGGACTGCTACGCTGCTGTATTATGAATGTTAAATTAAATTAAAAATTGTCGTAGCCAAAAGTTTAACTACAATCAATCGGTGATAAATGTAGTAATTATGAATATCGTATACGTCTGTGGGATTAAATCTAATAAATTGATTTACTACAATAATGTTAACAATATCACTTAATTCATTGTCATCTACCTGGCTTCCTCCCATGGTTACCAATATTAATTTCTATAATTTGCAGCTGAAAAATTTTCAAATAAAGATGTATTCAAATTTAATATTAAATGTTAGCTTTAATTCGAAATCCAACTTATACAGCAAATAAATTGCATTAACATTTTGGGTTGGTTATCATTGCAGGGAAAGAAGCAAGGAAGGGAGTATTAACAATTTAAAAAAACTAAAAGGATTTGAACCCAAATTAACAAAACCTAACCACCAAACACTAACTAAATTAATACAAATGAACTCCACGTTAATTATGGTAAATTCTTTACACTTTTATTAAAATTATTTCTACCTTCTTTCAATGAATGATCAATAAAAAAATTGCAAATTGTGCATTAAAAAAATAATTTAGAGGAAATATAATTGACCATTTGAATCTTCACCAACCCAACTCGACTCGAGGTTTTATTAATGAAGTCGATGCCTAAATTGAAATTAATAAAAAAAAACACACCCAAAAACCCAACCCAATCCAACTCAACCAAACCCAAAATAATTTAACACAAATTTATGCTAACCACACATTAATTCTTTATGCTTTCATTACATGAAGGCTGGCAAAACATAGGTGTCCAAATTAAAACAAATTCAGTAACCAATTCAATAAAATGCAAATAAAAACAATACGCAAATATTGCCAACAGTGCTCGTGGAAGCAAATTAAAATATTATAAAAGCAATTAAGAGGACGAACAAATGACGAATTTCAAAGCTACATGGATTTTACAGCAGCCCCAAAACCAAAGTCGATCCAAACGGATTAATGAAATACTTCCTCTGGTTTAGGATAACATTTGCTGCTTTTCGGAGAAGAATTTACCCAATATTTTTTTATGGTCAATAAAGGTAAAGATATTGAAATGTCAGTTTCCAATTTACGATTTTTGTTCCGACCTTTTCGACGTGAATTATTAAAAGAATTAAATATTAAAAAATATACAGAACTGTCGGCAACAGTTTCGTAATCTTGCAATGGTGTATCCAAATGCATGGCTGCGTTGACGTGAAATGGAAGCAGTGGTGGGTAAATCTGGGAACGAAGCTCTAGAAAAACAACTTGAGATTGCCACAAAGTAGTTCAGATGATCGAATTAAAATCTCAGTTAAGATATCCATCACGAAACCTTCACAAGATAGTTATCATTGATGGGAAGAAAAAATACAAAGATTTACTTCTAAATTAAATTCAAGCATCCCACGAACTCAATCCCCTTGATCTTTCTGAACTAACGACCGAGTTTACACGTTGTTTCGGTGTCGTTTATTTTCGTTCGTTTCATCTCGATGATACATCGTACGAAATTAAACCTGCGAGACAATTTCAGTTTTATCCGCGATGAAACCCACTTGAAGACATCGATCGATATCGCTCGTTTCACCATAATTCTTATCACCCGAGGCAGTCAAAGACTTTGATGATTCATTACACCCCGCGCGCAGATGCTAACACCAATCAGTTGACACGAGTCTACAAGCAAAACTAATTAATGTGCACGGCGTTTTAGCAACAATATAGCAACACAACTAACATAGTATGTGCAGCGCTTTGGCTGTAACAATGTGCATTGTTCAACAAGATTGTTACAAATTCGAAGTCGTTGTCCACGTAATTCCCCAGATTGCGACGGTTTGAAATAATTCAAAAGCGCGCGCGAGAATTTTCGCTTTATAACTATAGTAGACACGAGCGTCATCGGTAACGCCTGGTTTAGTTTGTATATAAGAATAGTTTGGTCGTACGCAAAATTTGTCTGTGACTGGTCGTTTGAAGTTACGTCTGAATTGCAAATGAATCGTTTGCTTTACATGGAGTGATTATTGGGTGGAACATTGGTTTATGTTTGCCGCCGTGCGTCACTCGGCTCGTATCTGAAACAATTAATATACAACTACACGTAACGGGACCAACAACACATATTATTATGCTGAAATCGATACGATACCGCCTATTTATTAACACGTTGAAAAAATATTAATTTTTTCTTTTCTTTTATAATAATTATATGCAACACAGGTTTATACAACAAACATTAATATAAAATTTTGTTATCAAAACAAGCAGCATGTCGTTGACATGGCAAACAGATCATGAGCTTTTGCGCAAATTGAAGCTTCAGATACAAAGCACAAAGAATTGGTCCAAACTGGCTTGATTTGATAATGCCAACTATATGACGTGCTTGACATGACACATAAACCAGAAACCTGTCGAGAAGAAGAAATGGCAGAAGAAAGGAGAAGGAACTCAGCTGAGCGAAAATACATAAGCAACTGCACGCTCGAATTTAATTGGATTATTTTGCTCCGACAGAAAAGGTAGGAACCCTACTGAAATTGTTATTTAAATGTGCGAACGCGATTTATACAGGGGTAGGTTGAATATAAAATCCATTTACTTTTGTAATAAAATTATTTCGCTCCTGCAGAAAGGAAGGAATTCTATTGAAATTATTGTTAATTTTAAATGCGCAAAGGCGGTTTGTGCCACGCTAGTTTAAGTATAAAATCCATCTGGTTTTGTAACACAATTATTTCGCTCTTGTGGAAAGGTAAGAAATCTATTGAAATCGTTGTTAATTTTAAATGTGGGAGGCAGTTTATGTGATGCCAGTTTAAGAACAAAATCCACTTAGTTTTTGCAATATAATTTGGCCACTGGAAATATGAGGATATTATTAAAATTGTTGTAGTTTAAATTTAAATATGCAAACTGGCGGAATATGTCAACCTATATGCTATAAAGTGTTTTAAATACAAATCTGCAAATAAATTTATATATACTCAGTGACATATAAACTGCACCACCTAGAAGGGGTGGGAATTTCTGGACCAAATTTGGCAGAAACATTGGACTAGTCTAAGGTAACAATTGATTAAAATTTGATAAAGAAAACGCTTCATCCTTTTTGATTTTTCTTTAATAATCTGTTGGTCCGCTCCTATTTCTGATACACTCATTGACCCGCCTTGACATTGATTCCAGCAGGTGATCAATGTCTTCTTGGGGTATGGCATCCTAAGCAGCCTGTAGAGCTTCTATTGTCAACGGTGGGTTCGGTAGATTCCTCAATCTTCTACCCATCATGTTCCACACGTGCTCAATGGGCGACAAATCGGGAGATCTTGGCGGCCAAGGCAAAAGATTAACATTGGCCTCTTCAAAGAAGTCAAGAGAAACCCTTGCTATGTGAGGTCGTGCATTATCTTGCTGGAAAAGTGGGTCTTCCAGCCCCCGAAGATATGGAAGAACATGTGGTTCTACCACTTCGTCAATGTAGCGTCGGGCGGTCATACTGCCCCGAATGAAGAGCAAGGGTGACCTACTGCTGTAAGCAATAGCACCCCACACCATCAACCCCACAGTTCGGTGAACATGCCTCGCAATCGAAAAATCAGGATTGCGCCTTTCTCCACGTCTTCGTCTAACAGTCATCCGACCATCATGCATTCCTAAACAAAATCGCGATTCGTCACTAAAGACAACTCGATGCTACTCCAAGTTCCATTGAAGTATTTCCGTGCACCAGGCCAAACGTTCCTGGCGATGTTGAGCAGTGAGGGGTAGCACAAGATGTGGGCGGTAAGACAGCAAGCCAAAGGTTCTTATTCGACGATAAACTGTTCGCAAGCCTATCGGACGACCTTGTTCACCTAACCATTGATCAGCTATTGATCTAGTTGTAGAGAATCGGTCTCTCAAGGCCATTAGTCTTAAGCGGCGATCTTGACGTTCATTGGTTCGTCTTTGAGCCCTAGTGCCTCTTCTCCGACGTTCAACCCCATGTTCAGACCATGCTTGATAAACACGCATTATTGTTGAGTGGTGCCGTCCCAAACGGTTGCCGATTTCTCTAAACGAAAAACCTGCTTCTCGTAAACCAACAATCCGCCCTCGGTCAAAGTCACTCAACTGCTGGTAAACGTGAGGTCTCCTTCCTCTGGGCATCGTAAACATTTGAAACACTTTAAACTAAAGAACGGGATTCGAAAAAGTGGAACAAATTCAAAAAATGACTCGATAATTGCTTGTCTATCACCACCTCTAAAAAATGACACAAACGTTAAAAATCCCATGACTACTTGATGATTGGGTTTCAAATTTTAATCAATTGTTACCTTAGACTAGTCCAATGTTTCTGCCAAATTTGGTCCAAAAATTCCCACCCCTTCTAGGTGGTGCAGTTTATATGTCACTGAGTATAAATCTTGCCATTTTTGGAAAAATCAATCAATCAATATTTAAAATAATTCTTTTATCATCGTTAGATTGACATTCAAATCGACAAGGCAGTTAATATCAATTAAACATATTTCTGGAAAGAAAACTAATTTCACAGGGAATAAGCAATTCGGCGCCGCCCGAAGGCCATATCCTTCCTCAATGAAGATTATTTTAATTTGTAAAAAATAATCCTGGAACGGAGGTTATATTGCCACAAAAGCATATACTGCAATAAAGATTATTTGAATCCTGACGGGCATATTCTTCTGCAATAAAGGTTGTTTTAATTAGAAAATAATTAAATATACGTCTAGAGGTCAGTTAAAATAGAAAACTGCAAAAAATGGACAAAAAGTGGATGGTTTGTATTGTAAACTTGTTTCTGCAAATATGAAGGTTAAATTCGTAATAAAAATATATATGATGTCGACCTGCTTTTGCATCCTCTCAGCATAAACAACAAAGTCAACGAATTTGCCACGTGAAGGATTGAATCGAATGATTAAAGGAAAAAACTTGATGATTGGCATATTCACATTCTGACATTTCTTTATATCGTTTCCCTCTGACTTCGACTCCACGTCTTTCTCCTACCCTCTCCTCCTACCTCCCCTTTTTGTATTTTCACCCGGCTGTTCCGCTTCCCTCTTTGTTCTACATTCCTCCTTCATCCCTTTTATTTTCTTTAAGATTTCTAGCCCGTCTCCGGTCTCAAACTTTTTCGCCAGTGTTGTCCTTTCTTCTGTTTTCAAGCTTATCTCTTAAAAATCTTCCCATGCACCCCGTTTCCACCGAACTCGCACCCCTTCAGTCGGATGATATCGAGAACGGCAAATTCTTGAATGGACAAAACTAAAGTACACCGCCGCAAAAGATTTACAGCAAATGCTGTCGTTGTAAGCAACATAGAACTCTTCGGGATAAATTATTGAAAACATTTACTAAAATTTCAGGTCTGAAAAGAATTCTTCCAAAAAAGTTATTGTCGATAGTGCAGTGGCCGTTTGTTAACTCTATGTTATCCAACCCATTTATAAATGGTTCCAATAGAAGCTATTGATGACTTTAAGCGTTAATCGTTTCACGAAAAAATATTGAGCCAATGATTCATGTTCGCGAAACTGCCACCCAGACATCAATCTGTAATCTGCAATGTCACTTGAATTATATTATTAGGTTTATTAAGTTACGTGCTGATCAAGTTCTGTAGTTCTGTAAATTAATGTATTCAGAAAGGTGGAACCATGCCTCGTTGGAATAGAAAGTAATAACTTACTTGGTTATTGTTGTAGCAGTGACAAAATACATTCTCTGTAGGAAATCAGGTTAAGAAGGTTTAGTTGTTGAACGCAAATGTTTTACCAGGATTTTACGACTGGAGCCATAAGAAATTTACAACGACGAACAGATGAGGATTTTGTTCGACAATTTGTTTTACATTTTGCACATTTGGCCAACAGTGGGACCCCGTATATTTGCCTTTTTTATAGTCCCAGTGTCTAGAATCCGTTCAATTATCCTACCAAAAAATTGTGCGAAAACATAAAATTATCCTTTGTCCTCAGCGAAGGTTACAACAAACTAATCATAAGCTCAACACTGTGAATAAAACCAGTCGCCCTTTTCATGTTTGAATGCGCTTCGAAAATACGCCATTAAAAGGAATGTGTCATGTGTTCAATCATCAATTTTCAAAAACCCATTTTTGAAAATTAATAAACGTAATGGTCGCAATTTGATTTATTTTGACTCCTGCTCTGTCGCATTTGAATTTGAAAAGGAAATGTACCAACATAAACCGTGAATGTGTCACCAACCCAACAACAATCAGAATCATTAAAAATTGCGGTATTACTTCGTTCATATATGAGATCCAATGGCATGGTGATATCGGCCATGGATACAAGAACGTAGTCCATGCCGGATTCGATCTCATATATTGTTATTATATCGACTTGTTTAATATATTTTTCTCATATTTCATAATAATTTATCGTTGCAAGCTAATGCACACCGTGATATTAAGAAAAAATTGAATTAAAGTAGGTCGTGAAGTGCTGTTGGCAACTTTTCATATTTAAAATTTGATGTCAATGGTAATCTGATTTGTAAAATAAACTCGACAGTTAACCTAAAACATTAATATATTTATCGTCATACGTTATGAAATAGAATTGTAATTAATTATTTTTATTTACACAGCAGTCCATTGCACAAGTGTCAAGTTTTATTTTAAAGTCTAACAAGGACATTGTTATTAGCAATCTTCATACTGTAATCACGGCCTACCATAATTCCTCTTTTTTCAATCGCTCAGTGTATATAAACTCCACATACGTGACTTGATTGTTGTATTTATACAATGTTTGGTATCGATTTATGCTTACGCTTTAATTAGCAATTTAAAAATATTTCATTTTTCGATTTTCTTAATAATTTTAATTTTTGCAATTTTCAATTCTCGTTAATTAGGTCAGAAGCACGACAATATAAACTGATTGATAAAATTCAGTACATCATCATCTTTCTTATACTAGAATTTGCAACCACGTAACTATAATAAAAAATATTATGTTTATTCAATGAACGTGATTAACTGCATCGTATTGATAAGATAAAGAACGACTATGATAAAATGTAAACACACAACTCATAAAAACAACATTAAGCGGTGACTCAATGTAAGGGGTGGGTGGGTTTGTCGAGGGGATGATCCAACGGGCCGTGCAAACATGAGGTTTGTAATAACAGATGTTTAAAGATAGAGTTACAAAGACAGCGCTTCAATGAACGTTCCATACAAATTTCTAAAAATATATTCAAAGTGTTCACAAATATCAAAAAAATCTGTCCTGAATATCACTATGTCGGGTGACTATCCTGCATAAATAAATACCAACATACTATCGGTAACCCAATGACAAGGCCAATGATTTAGCAATACAACAACTCGATCATCTATCTCACTTTTAGTCATATAAATGTGTATGCAAATATGTATGTAAATATGTATAAAATAATTAAAACATCCACTCCAACTATAATCAGCAACGCCTACAATGTAATTGACCAAATTTTTTCACTAGATAACGCCAACAATTAAAGACTGCGATAGTCAAACACACATTAAAATTTTTAATTATTTAACAAAAATTAATTGACAAAAATTCCACAAAGCAACAATTATATAATCATAAAGGCTTGTCCGAAATCGACTCTATTACATGTTACGACACTCGATGACGTGCGTGGATTCTTTGCAGCGATGCTGATTGATCAATTGTAGCGCGACCGCGAATATTACGACTGTCATCGATTTTCGTAATCGACCACGCCATTGTTTGAGTACAAAGTGGTTATTAGCCGACGCCATTGTACGCTAAAAGGTATTTTTCATAAAGGAAGTTAGGTTGGGTTGGAAGGGATAACATATTCACGTTGAACCTTATCTTATTATGTAAGGGTAATTTTTGTATGGGATGTTGTGAATAAGAAAATATGCAGGGAAACACTTGCCGACCACGGTCGTTAATTTATATAATGTTTGTGTTGTGGAGAAATTATTAATAATGCAGCAAGTTTACTGTGGCGAATGGTTAAATATAGTACTTGGAATGAATCTTGTTAGTAATGAGAAAATAATTATGAGAGAAAGATGTTTACAATCTATGCAGAATATAGTACAAAACAAATATAATCTGGTTTATTAGAAGGAAGCAGTAAATACAAGAATCTTGCGAAACAATAACATGCGTCATTGGTTAGTACATATTTGGTGCCACCCATATACGTCTTACAGAGTAAGTTCTAAAGATAACAAGGGAGGCTTCTGCCCCGAGCTGCCTGCAGGGTTCGTATGTACTTTACTTGTACTCTGTTGTAACTCCTGGTTTACAATAAAATTAATCTATTTTCTTAATCCGATTATTCCTGTGCTTACTGCACCTTCGTTGTCATGTCGTCGAGAGAAGGCACCTCTACAATGTTTTATATGGTTGCGTATTTTTTATTAAAAGTAAGAAAGATTTCAATATCATAATGGTACGTACGATAAAATAGAATAATTAAACTACGATGATGGGTTTTGCAACCCACGTTGCTCAAACATTTTAACATCAACAAAGACAAAGTTCTTTTCATCACCAAAATGTTTATTTAATATTCAGTTTGCACCCAACGACGGTGAAGTTTAGCGCCTTGATACACAAATACCTATTTCTTAGTTTTCAAACCCAGTCATGCGATATTCGTCTACTCAGTTCTTGTCAGGCCCCATATGTAATCGTCTACATCGAAAATTAAAAGCATTGTTCATTTGCGCGCAGGATTTTGTGCTGTACGTACCAGCGTAATGTAAGGTTGTTTTTTTTTCTAGCGCACAAAGCAATCTGCCGGTGGAATCTTGATTGATAGGCTCTATGAGTGGCAACCGGAAAAGTGGCTGCATGCGAGTAGCTTTTATCGCGCTCGACGGCGCGCATTTCGGTTGAATATTTTCCCCGGCGACGCTGATGACTGGGTGGTTGTAAAAAGCACCTTAATTCCCGCTCAACCCATCGTCCGATGCTGGTACTTAACGGTGGGAAACGGCGCATTCCTCGCTTCAGATCATGAGTTCTCATGATTGAGTAACTTCGAACCGAAACTCGCCCTAATCGGTTTCACCCCGTGATCATTGCCTACGTCCATCTGCAACGCCGCAATGGCATGTTCTATTGGGCCAGTAAAAAACGACAAAATTCTAAAGTGTGCTTATTTTAATTCAGTTGTGTTTCATTATTTTCAATAATAAAATTTTTAGGTTTTATAATATCTTATTAATAATTAATCCAAAATATTATTTTAAAAATAATTTAAGTTCATGACTCAAATTATTAAAATACGAATTATTTAAATTAAACAAAAATAGTGCCTTTGATCGTGAGAATAATTTGCTTAGACTTCAGTTCAAATCCCGTCCCTTATCTGCAAACAAGCCGGTGTTTACTTTAAAGCACCATATTCGCGCGATCACGATGAACGTTTCGCAGCAGCTGGAAAACGGAAATTACATTTTGTAGTCGCATTTAAAACATTTATATTTTGACATCAAATAGTGGCTGACACTACTGAAAAACGCCGGCTGTAACGAGGAATATTCGTAAGGAAATTATAACTTTTATCAGCGATTACCTTAGTAAACGTTTATGTGTTTTAACGATAACATTATCAGCGGAACACACGAAGTGAAAATTTATTTCCTCGCGCGTTTTTCGCAAATAATTACTTGGCCCAAATTGGCACGAATTGTCAAATAATTATCAAGCCTGAAAAAATAATATTTGTTTATTAAAGTTAACACTGATATTAATACAATTATTGTAAATAGAAACTATGATATGTTGCAAGATGTACCCAATTGAAGGTGACGTCGGTGATCAGGTGACAGAGTTCAGTTCGATGTGAACTTTCATCAATCGATTTCCCTCACGAACTTATTAAATCATTGACGTTGTAGAATTTTAATATTAAACATATTCGTCAATGTGGCCAAGAAATATTGCTACGAACTTATTGATTGTGAAATTAATATTCTAAAAACGCTCAAAACTTTAATTGCATAAACGCTGTTGGGTAAGGATAATACAGTTTTAATGTAACCTACAGCGATCGATAGTTTTTTATTGCACTTGGAATGGTACATTAGCAGAAATTGTAAACCCATTAATTTATTATTAACCCAACCTAAACCAACCAAAACTTATTGATGATCATGATCATGATGATATAGCTGCCTTAAGATGGTACAAAATCTTTCAGATAGATTACTCTTTCTTATTGGATTTAAAATACATGAAAACAACGCTTTAAGGATTTATTAAGACCCTTACTTAATCACGAAATCAAATACAGTTGCAAGACGTGTCGGCCACTCATTTTGTCGGATTAGGTTGAGTTGGGTTGGGCTTGGTTAGGTTGAGTTGAGTTGGGCTTGGGTTGGGTTGAGTTGGGTTAGCTTGGGTTGGGTGGGTTGAAATTGAAAATTCATTTTTAGCTTAACTGACAACGCGAAAATACCGATCTTAATAATTGATCGTCAAGCGAAAATGTAAAACTCCGGTTGAAACTTGGCTTTCAAGTACACCAGAATATCCTAAATAAAGGCATGTGGAGGGTGGTCACTAAAATGGAATCAGGGCCTGTTGTAATGACACCTATTAATTGTAATGACCTGTATCGTGTCGATAAGATACAGGTAAACAAACAGCTCAAAATATGCGGTAACTAAAGCGGTGACTCCTAACGAATGTAAGATATGAAATAACAGATGGGGTTCCAAAGACAACGCTCCCAGTAAAGTTCTAGGCAAATATTTCGTAAAATAAACAATGTATCCCAAAGACCAAATATGGGGTGAAGACCTATTTCATCCGTGAATTTTGCAGTGGTAGGTTACCATCAACCATAAATTTTTAAAAAATCAATAACGGGGCCTAATCAATCGCTTTGTTTGCGCGTATCTGTCATTGTTGAAAAATATTTATACGAGAAGCCTGGCAAGGTACTGAAACTAATATCGCGCCCCCGAGGCATGACAGTTTACGAGGACCAACTTTCTTAGTCGTTAATTGTCGCTTGGTGATACTACCAACCTTGCTCTAGAAAATCTTCATCGTTATTCACTAATTCACTATTCAGCGTTTAGCTTGGGGTGTTAATAAGGACTGAGACGGAAATGAAAATGAAGATATACAAGAATTTATGAGCAGGGAACATTACGATCGAAATACAAGAAACTGAATGGTGGGTGGAATATTTTAGTGCTTCAGTGCATTCCCACGCACTAAAAACATGCATTTTGCAACCAAATCAGTAATACAAAAAAAAACGAAGCAGGCTTAACTTACTATAATTTAAAGTTTGATTTTTATTTGTTATTTAGAATTACTCATTATGCTATTCCGCAGGCAAATAGTCACCATCAAACGTTTGATGCTGACCGGCTGACAACGATAACTGATTTTTCGTCGCAACTATTAGCAGTTCCAATTTCATATTAATTCATTGATCGACATTTTTCAACATTTTTCGATAAAGCAACTTTGCTCAAAGACCGATTACTAAAAGTGGAAACAGGTGCTCGATGCCTTCATTTTCATACGTAAGCCACTGACGACTTTTGCTTATTATTTATGCACGACCGTTGTTCCAACCTGTCATTTCAAATTTGCTTTTACAAGTATTCCAACAAAAAGTTACTTCGAACCGCAAATACGACAAGACAGTTCATGCGTCGATCGTTGACGCTTCGAGGGTGAATGAGAGGTAAATGGATAAACGATGAACGTCTCGGAGTACACCGTTTGGTACATTCAGTTCAAAATACAATATTTATATTAATGAATTTTAAATAATAACGGAGAAAATGGTGACGAAAAGACAACAAACGTATAATTAAAAACAAGCTTAACCAGCATGAAAATAAAAATGAAATAACAAAAATAGTAAAAACGTGCAAGTAGCTTAAATTACCCAACAGATAAACAACAATCCACGAACGAAAATTATGAAATAAATGTAAACAAACAAAAGTAATATAATATATAACATGTTCATTAAAAAAATTAAAGTATATTTTGTTGTATTATTAATAGCACCAGCCTCCAAATAATAAAAAATGGATAAATAGTAAATATTTGCAATAATTTAAAATCACCAATTTAGGTCAATTCGATTTAAGGGAATGTAGTGTCCTCTGGCCACGTTTACCGATTTATGCATTTTCCTTCCTTATTGTCTTCAGTTCCATTGTTTTTAGTCCTTTTGTCAATATGTCCTATCTCTCCTCTGTTACTGCCCATACTTTTTGCTTGCTTCCATATCTGTGTTCTTCATTATCTGTCGCCCTGCGATCTTCCTGCCCTATCTATATCAACACTTCTCTGTTTTCTATTTAAGAAAAGTCCCGTCCCCCCCACATTTGTTTAATGTTTCAATTTATGTTTTTTTAAGTAAGTTTAGAAATAAGTAATTCAAGATAAATTATTTACATGAATTATAGAATGATATAAACAAATCATATTAAAATGTATGAATAATATTTTTGGACATTTGGGAAGCCTCCTACATAGAACCAATGCCGGGAGGTCAGGACTTAAAATTGACCACTTATTGCAGTAGCCAGGTAGAAGGCACACCATTGGAGGACGAGTAATGAATATAAACAAGGCCAGCACGATAGAAAAGGTCTACTTCGACGGAAGACCAGAAAATACGGAAGGACATATGTCGTAGCATATTTTCCTTCTTCACTTATCTTTGTCCTTAGCCGTTGCCCTCCAGTTTCTTATACCTAAAACGTTTATGACTTCTCCCATTGCGGTCAACCACGTTTTTCTTGGTCTTTCTCTCCGTCTTGGTCCTAGTATTCCACCTCTCAACTCTTTCTCTTTTACCTGCATCCTGGTGCATGCGTGTTCACTAGGCTCAGATTTTTACGTTTTTTTTTTATTTTACTATTAATATAAACCATACTCCCAATATCGTAATATCGCTGTTGAAATGTATATGATATTCCACATATGTTTGTTGTATTTCCTGTAGTGCCAATATGTCGTATATCTTATATTTCTTCATTTCTCCAATTAAGTGCTTCAGAGTAATAGACCCCTAGCATACCATGTGCCCACCACTAGAGCCACTTCATTGTTTTACTTAATTATCTTCTTTATTTTAGATTTATATTCTTCGTCTTTTATCCCCTTTCTTCGCTTCCCTTAATCTGTTTTTGTCATCACTGTTTTCCTACAGTGCTTCTCCCTTTTTAGCTGTTATAGTTAGGTCATACGCATACGCCAACGTTTGGTATGTATTACACATTGTTCCCTGCCCTCTCTTTTATTACCGTCTCCAATGCGATGAGAAAAATTTGGTATCTGCATTGCTTGATTTAGTTGTTTCCTTATGATTGAACCATACGCCTGCCTAAACTCAACGACAACAGTGTGCAGAGTTACTTTAATCTCTTAGCAGTTGTTCTGTATTTGCTGGAAATATTTGATGTGTCACCGACTTGTCCTTCCTAAACCCACATTGATATTCCCAGTTGCTTCTTCTATATATGGTTTCAATTTATTCCGCGAGTTGATATTTTATATAACACATCTAACACAGCAATTTCTTTGCCTTTGTCCACTTCTCTGGCGTCCATCCTTTAAATCGCATATCCTCCTTAGTTAATTGGTTCTGCGACTATGTTGTTTCTCCTGCGCTTTTATGATTTTTATTAATTCTTCTATTTGCTCAGCTGGAAGCATTACCTTATTTATCTACGTTTGTTTGCTCTGAAAACCCTGGGAAAATTTTCTAATTTCTCTATCCTTAAAATTTTCTTTGTGATTTTTATTTTATCTTCGTAGTAAACTTTTTTTCCACATATGTTTCTTTCCTCCGTTCCTTTTCTCTGCTTGCTATTGTGTTATTTGTTATTATTTCTTCTCCCGCCTTTCTTCTTCGCTCGCTTTATTTCGCATCATATCGTTGTTTTTGCAAAGACCTTTTTATGCGGTATGTTTCCTTCCATACGTACCACCACTAAATAGTGTTCACTGTCCATATCCGCCCCGTGTAGCTCCTATGTCCATGTTCGTAATAAAGTTTCGTCCTTTTCTTCTATCAATTGATCTACCTGATTTGTGATTCCACCTGATGTTGTCCACGTTACCTTACGAACCTGTTTATGTTCAAATTGTGTACTTCTTATCACTAGCTTCTTATCTATTGCAAACTTTATCGTGCGTTTTCCATTTTCATAATTTCCATATGTTTATTATACTTTACTAAATACATTACTTTTCCATTATCCCCTTTGATTCTTCTACTATATAATTCCTCGGATCTGGTGTGAATTTGATAACTGTTATTTTCAATAGAAAGGACTTCGCAACCACGAGGAGATTCGCAATTCCTTAACAATATTTTGATGTACTCACTTTTCCCGTGAATAACACAAGCATTTATTTCGTCGTAATTTCCCTCTTTTTAATAAACAAAACAAAAAAGAATTTACTACTTTCGACGACCCGCAACGTTTATGTCCTTACATAAAAAAATCTTCTTTCCATTTATTTTATACGCGTTCTTATATTTTTTATATTTCTTTTCCTGCGTTTCACTTTCATCGTTCTTTTACTACTTCCGCTTTTTTCTGTTAGCTTCAACGGGAAACGTTTTGCATTCGAGTTTAACTAAAAAATGTTTTCCACAAAGTTTTCCACCAAATGTACACAAATTCCTATATAAGTCTAAAGTCACGCCCATGTTTATATCCCAGTAAATAACGTGCAACTCGTATTCTAGACCACGAAACGACAGCCATAAGAATTAAGACTTCCCATAAACCTTGACCCAGTAACTTTAGAACGTGAAACGTTTCAACTGTCCGAAATTTCATCGGCGCTAACGCGACGCCAACAACAAAGTGGAACATTTACGCGCATACAAATGCAACTAATGCTCAGATTCATAATTACGTCAATATTGAACGGTAATTGAAATTAATTATTACAACTGCGACGCACCGAAACAAAATAACGCCCCAAGCATCACAATTACATTAGTAGATACCTAAATAGATTATCGACAACAACACATTGTGTCGATAAATTTAACTTCAAGAAAACGTTTAGTGTGATTGCGTAACATAAATTCACTTAAACACTCTCGCGAGAAAGTAGAAACAGGTGAGAGAACCGATAAAAAATGTACAGTTACGTTAAGCAAATGTGGAGCCGGATTTACATTTTAAATGTGCCCATCGCAGTAGCGGAGTTAAAACTTTTATTTTGCGCAATAAATACAAAAGGCAATTATCTTTTTGGTTTTGCGCGCCGCGTGGAGATAAAAGTATTGCGGCACTCCAGTTAAATATTAAAATATTTCGAAAAAACGATTCGTCCCGTTAAAGGGAACATCGGCTGCATAGGCTTGTTTCATTTAATCTTCGACATAAATAGGCAGTAATTAACATTTCAAATCGTTAACGTTATTAAAATTTCTGTAAAATGTTGAGTTACGTGACGTTGTATTTAATTGATTAAAAATATTATCTAACGTTATTTAATGTCAACCACAAAAATATGTCAATTACGTACAATATATGCCAATGAACTCGTAGCTGTTTATTTGTAGCAGCCGATAATTCGCTTTGATCACACACAAGTCATACTAGACAATAATATCTTGCACATCAAAAGCTCCTTTATGATCCGCCACTGACCTGGAGCCCGCAACGCCAATTAATATCAATACGTCTGTGCCACTACACCACATCGTAACACAAGGACCTCGGAACACACCATCTCGCAAATTCTGATCGTGAACTATCGGCGGCACAAATTCAAGCAAAACTTCGGCATAAATTCGCACGCGAAATTCAGCGCGGCCAAATAACATCTCTTAATGTAGAAGTCGAAAGCTGTCGTGCAGTAATGTGATTTGTTGTTTCCATTAGGATGGCTTTTTAAATTTATAACGCGGTTATGCGCAGGGCGAGGAGAGTTGCATACATTTGTTGTACGGGTCGGAAATAATTCTTCGTTAACGCCCGAACATGCTGGAAATTGGACGCGTGACAATTAGGGAAAATTAACTTTATATGCCCCAGCCGTGCGGATATCTAATTGAAATATGTAATTCATAACCCTTTGTCCTACATTGCGGCGCTAAGAGTGTAAAAAATGTTTTTATTTGATCATCAGGTCTTTGATTAAGTTTTTTAAAAATGCTCGGAATGTTAATTTAAAAGGTCGTGACGTTTGTTAAAAATGGGCGATGGTGCGGTCGGGTATAATTTAGAGCGGAATGGAGAATGCGAATATCTTAATTTTGTTCAAATTGGCGCAATTAAAAAGCTGAAGCATGTGGAGCTTTAGTCGGAGCTCTTATTTAATTAATATTAATTTTAAAAGAAATGCAGCAGAATAATCACCGTTTATTGTCGATGCGACACCATCATCGCCTAAGAGACAGTCATTGACAGAAAGCTTCTTAAGCAACAAACACATACATGGTAACAATGGCCCCCATGAAATTATAAAGCAATAAGCACTTTTTACAATAAAACCAATATGATACATAGAGTTATTTACAGGCCCCTTTCTAGGGCCTGTCGGTACAATGCACATAATAATACAACAGATAACAAATAATACACCAAATAATACAGCATTTGCATTTGCCATCCCACACCACCATTCAACACAACTCAGACAAATACATGATGTTACTCTCAACTACATCAATCTCTACACCTCCACAATGGTCTTCTTTCTTAATCTACGTCATAATTCGGAAGATACATCCACTATCACAAATCTCATACTTCACAGTGCGGTGTGAAAGGTAGTAACCTTAATATAAAATTAGAAGTAACATTCTACGTTCTACTCAATAGAATGTGCAATTAAATTTTATTATGTTTGTGTCCAAGAAGAAAATGAATTTCGTTACTATGTTCGTGCTTTGTGTGAACGACTATTAGTAAGCTATAAAATTTATTCAATCTATTTTGCAAATATTTGGAACTTGTCTGAGATTATTTCAGTTTTATTCCTGCCAAGTCCCCAAGCGATCGATAAAATATTGCTGTCAATATCAATTAACTTATCACAGCGTATTTGAACGTAGTTTAGCTGCAGCGAAAATCAATCGTCAGTCTTAAAACGACGCAAATGCCATTATATTAATCACATAAAATTATGTGAATCATGCACATCAACGTTTACAATTATAAACATTTTTATGGCGATTAAAACGAGTGCAGAAATTTACTGATGATGCGCGTGAAAATTATGCGAGTATAATTAAAGAAAAAATCGACTAATATAATATAGTGCTTCGCAAAATGGGCGCCCCAAAAAATATAAAAATAAATGACAAAATATGACCACAAGTTATATTATAATATTACAGTTATACGAAAAACAGGGAAGAAAAGTAAAACACACTGTTCTGTTAATAGAAAAACAAATAATACCAGTCAGAAATTCATTTTTGAACAAGATTTTGTGTCATACGAAATGTAGCATGTATGAAAATATCCAGGCAAGATCATTACATTTGTATTGTCGTATTGTTAAATACAAGGTGGTCGATGAGGTAATCTCATTGACTCAGATCTTGTCCGAAATTGACCACAAAACATATCAAACCTGAGACGAAGCAATACGTCAAAGTCCTTAACATACCGACAGAAAAATTGTGAAACGTCTAGAATGAAATTCGGCAGAGTCACAATCGAACTGATAGAGAGGTTCTAATGGAAATAGCTTCAACGTGAAATAACGACAAATAACTTATTTAATTTATGCAACTGAGTTGACTTTCTGCTTTTGTATAATTTTCTTTGTGGTTATAGCATTTGTGTAGAACCGTTTTTTGTGTCTGAATATAAAGTAAATTTGTGTATAACTAAGACGACTCAGTTTTTCTCAATTCGAACTTTTCCTAACTTGGTTTGAAATTATCATAGTTACCATTATATCAATTTCACGTTCTTCGGGTAAAACGTTTGACAAAAGTAGGTAAAATATTTTAAAAAATCATTGCTAAAAACGATGAAAGTTGAAAATATATTGACAACATATCGACATTTCCAAATTGCTTAGATTCACACAATATGCAAAATATCTCAAATTTACGAACACACAAAATTGTCAAAAAATTTCAAATATTCTTAAAAATCACCTCTCTTAGAAACGATTTGTTTGCAATTATTTTTGTTTTGAAGGAAATTTGTCAAACTATGACCCAACAAGTTAAATAAATGTAATTATTATTACAGATATACGAAATATAGGAAAGAAACTAGAAAACTGAACCAGATATTGTTTTAGAAGAAATTTTGCAAATGCTCCAAAGACAATTATGAAAATACACAGAGAAGACATTACATTTGTGTTGAAATATTGCCAAATATATTTTCGTCGAAAAAATCGCAAAGGCACCCGAGAGAGAGAGACATAGGTGGACAACTTGCGTGTAGTTAGTAGAAATATAGTGTTAGGGAAATATTTAGAAAGGAGTGTAAACCAGCGATGTACTGGGGACGGGCTACGCATAGTGAGATCGCCGGGGGAAGATCCAAACACTGAGAAGACGCCAGGAACAACTTGTTTCGAAGAGGGGCAGCAATCCAATCACAACGAAAGTTAAAGAAAAAGAACAAAAACAGCAATGTTACAGGAACCGAAGAATTATTATTAAAATGACAAGTGAACGTGAAACAAATTAAAATTAATCTCAAATCCAATTAAAAAATAAACAAATGACCGCAATAACTTAAAACGAAAGAAGTGAAAATAACAAACGAAAAATAATTAAACTGGAATTAAACAAATTAAAATGAGACGTGGTTGGCAAATAAATTGAAGGTACACTGCACACACTGCTCGCGGGTACACAGCAGTACACCACTGAAGATGACAACATAGTTGTCGAAATGTACATCTAGTGAATAAAATACTGCGTGGTAAGGGCAAGTTTGTTTCAATTTAAATTAAAATGACAACATAAAAAGAAATCAAATAATTTTTTTTTTCATAATTTTTACATCTTTGCGTATTTGGTAAATACCACCAGTTCTTTCCAATTTTGGAAGTTACATTTTTATATTTTCCGTAGTCACGACAATTTGAAAATAATTGGATTTTAGACAATTTAATTAGGTTCATTGGAATCTTGGTATTTTCGTGCTATTTTTATATTTTAGAAAGTTGTTAAATTTGTCATAATTTTTGGTTATTTTTAAAAATAAATTTTATAATGGATCACAAAACATCAAGAATATGGACCCAAAACAAAGCAAATTAGCAATAATTCTATAGCAAACCTGAAAATCTTTGGGAGCAATTATAATATGTCAACCAAACGAGGAAGAAACCAAAAAAAAAACAACACAAAGACAAATTATTCAAATTCGCTCAATACATTGCAAATTTGAAATTATTGGGTTAGTCGACCAATTATATATATGTAATTATATGTACAACAACCTCACCAGTTGTTAAAGTTAAATGGGCGTACCGTCTAAATTATAACGTAAAATAAGAAAGAAGGGCCAATCGTCGTGTATTTCTATGAATTGACTTAAATGTCAATGCACATGTTGTAGAGTAGTAGCGTTCGCAAGACAGTTCTTTACATCTTATTTATGTATTATGTAGTACCTATTGTATTGTATTATGGCATAGTCTATGTCTATGTAACAGTGATCATTACCGTTTCATTTTCGGTTGCTTTTTAAGTCCGTGATAACATTTTGCAAGTGCATAAAAGATCAATGACTTCGTCGTTACCCTTCACTTGCTTCACTCTAAAAATAATTAGCGAAACCCATTGTGACGCAAAACAATTTGTTAAGCCTAAAATAATTAATTAAGAACGGAATATTCTTTTATATATTTATTAGTTACGTTTAAAATAGTAAGCAGAGGAAACTAAATTAAAATTACAGCAACGTATCTCCTTTCACTTCGCTGTCACACACATCGCAATGTACACTATTTATTTATTTAGCGCTAAATTCGATCAGGTGTTTGTAAACAATGTTCTTCTTCTGATTGTATGTAAGGATATTGTTATAGAATAATTATGTGTATTTTGTTAAATTAATACAAGCATTACATTTAGTAGAATTCTTGGCTTGTTTTTGAGCTACCATCATCGCAGATCAAAATTGAATCTAAAACCTTTGATTTTTTTATATTTATTCTAATTGGAGCACTACTCTAAAAACGACGGTTGCACGGTGCCATTGCTGCACGACGCTTCCTGCAACTTGATAGGTTAATTTCACTTTTGATGTGCAGGACGGAACCGGCGGCGCGGGACAGGCAATTGATTTTACGTCAGATGGTAATGAACTCACGCGAGTTTCTTAGTGGCATGCCAGGGCGAGAATCCTATTTAATAATCGAGTTGAGTTATCACATCGCGCCGATAAATATTAATTAATTAGCTAATGTAACGCGTTTAAGTCCTGGATGTCGAGGAGAAACCAAACGCTCATCCGAGATAACAGGCCGCCGAATACGGGGAAAATTAGTATAATGGATTGTACAAACACGCCCATTTTATAACTTAAACTCGGCTAGTTTAAACACGCCCGAGGCAAGTCACTACTTAGTCGGCGATAAATTGGTTTATCTGAAACGCAAACGTTCCGAAATAGTTGACGAGCGTTGATAAACATCTACTGAATATTTCATTGGGAGAAATTGACTGAGTTTGCATAGTTTGAGGGCGATTTCGATGTAATATTATAGAAAAATAGCCTCGAATAAAATCGCTTTGTAACGATGATGATTATCTCAATACTATGAATAGTTGAAAATGATGGATGGGCGAAGTTTAAAGATATTATTGAAGTTTTTGTGGAATCATAAGAATCCTGATTTTAACATGTCAACAACGTGTTAAAGAAGTTTCAGCACTTGGGCGGTAATAGTCAAAATGTACATTTCCTATTCTCAAATTTGGTCAGGTCCCAGAAAATATCGGCGCAGTAAGCGAAGAACAGAGTGGAAGCTTTCATTAGGATATAGGCTACTAAGCAAGCAACTAAAGGCAGTTTAGTAAACGATATTAACTTTAGTAAACGCTCAGTTTTATTTTATACAATGAATATACATTATTGCTAAAAGTTGTTTTATTTGATTGCAATTTGAAAAAAATCTCAAGTGATACATAAAAATTAAAAATAAATTGATGACCAAGGCCTCACAGTTACATAAAAGTAATCAATTGAAATCAAATCATCTCACAAAAAAGTTTTTGTTGTAGACCTGTGCTATCTGCTAAAATTGACAAAATTGCCAAAATGCCGAACTCCGAAATACCACCAAATTATCTAAAAAGTTGTTAAACATGCAACATTGCTCAAAATGCACACAATGTAAAAATATAGAATTGTCAAAAATACGAATAAATTTGACAAAAAATGCAAAACAACAGTCAAAAGTGCCAAAACATGCAAACCTCTAAAAATTGCAAATTAAGTCAAGATTGACTAATACCAGAATAATCCAAAACACCATAATTGAATAATAGTACATGTTTTATTTCTATATCAAAATTGTGTAGAAGAGGTTTTTGCATTTCAAAAGGAAATGACCATCCAATTTTTCATGATTTTTGTAGGTATTATGTGATTTTATGGAACCGGAAATATGTTGGGCCAGATTATAAGAAGCGATAGCAACTAGAACATTTTATTTAGAAAATAGCTTAGTTGGATTGATTGAAGATTGCCATTTGCCAATACCAATGGGTATTTCGAAAACAATCGCTTTATTCAACAAGGTATGCATCTTCTAAGAGTCAGTGCTAATCCACTTTTATCAAGTGTAATGATACACAATTAATAGCATGACACAGACGATATTAGCAGAAACAGAGAAGGGATTGAAGGAAATGACAAGTGGTTTAAGGGTTAAAGGGAGTTGGAATTAAATACTAGGAAAACAAAGATAACGATGTTTACGAAAGACGGTGGGAAAGGGAGGGAAATACAGGCGAAACTGAAAGGCGGGAAAATAGAACAAGTGTAAGAGTGCAAGTACCTAGGATACATAATGAGGGATAATAGTAACGAGGGACGCATAGCATATACTTGCAAGAAGGCGGAAGGGGCAGAGGAGGGTCTGAGGAAGAACTTATGGGTAAAGAGGGACGGGAGCTTCCAAGAAACAAGACAAATATGGAGCGCTTGCGTAAAAAGCATATCAACATATGGAGCGGAAGTGTGAGGTTGATACACTTCCGCTGATAAACAGATAAAATGAACACATGCATTAGAGAAATCAACTCCAGATTATATTGTAAAACAAGAGACTGGGAGTGAAAGGTTGGGGGCGAGGCAGGGGCAGGGTGTTGAGGTATGAAGAAAGAGGGGACGGAGCAAAGTTTCGTAAGAATGACAATAGAGGAAATAAAGAATAGGGAGTCTAAGAGAACGACAAAATCTAGGTCGAAGAAAATAAGGAAGAATAAAGCAGCTGGAAGGCAGGAATATCAGGGGAAGATGCAGAGAGGAGAAGAAAACATGAAACAAGTGGAAGAAAATAGATAGATGGAAGCTCAAGAAAGAGAAGGCAAAATACAATACAAAATACAAAGAAATAAAAGTGGAGACAGGGCGCCAGAAGAACAGAGAATTAAGGTACAGGTGTGGGAACGAGGAAAAGACAAACAAGTACTGGATGAATGGGGAGTACAGGAGATCTGAATTTGGAGAAGAATCATTGGGTGGAAGGAGTGAGATTCTTGGCGAAGCTAAAGGAATTGAAGGAGGAGAACAGAGGAAGGAGGGTGAGGGAAATCCACGCAGGGGAGAACACCAAGGAAGAGAGGAGGGGGGGGGGGAGAAAGGGGAAGAAGAAAGGGTGGGCCGGGGAAAGCTAGGATGGAAATACAAGGATTTAAATATAATGTTTGTAATTAGTAGGGTATCTTTGACTGCTCTAAATGTTTTGTCGGACATATCTGATGGGACAGTCGCTCATCTTTTTTTTATACTTTGATATTATTCTTTTATTTTTGGATATCTAAAATTTTGTTTCTAATTTACAATTTCCCAGTAATACTTTCACTACATTATCGAGATATTTAAAATTTTCTTCTGAAGCTAATGCATCTTCAACAGTAGTATCTTCTACTCGCCAACAGCGAAGTATAAATGAAAAATTTAGCACAAATAAATAATCGCAATACCCTGTATAGGGTATTTTATTACCCCTCTATATTTCCTTCGCACATCTGCATAACAGGCGAAACAAATTACGTGTTCGACTATTTTTTTGGATTTGAAATTATGCTTATATGATAACTAACCTAGCGGTATTTAATTTCGCTGAAAATAATAGCAACCGCTTCATCCAACATTAGCAGTGGGCGAGTCCGTTTAGAACAACGCTAAAGCTAGCGGAGATCAGCTGTGGCTAAACACACCCATTGACATTTCCATGGGTGTGTTACCCAAGAATTGTTATCATTTATAAAAAAAAAAACTAGCAAGCAGTAATACTAAACACCAAACACCGTTTGTTGCATTCTCGTGGGTAGTTATCCAGTTGATTCTGAGAGGAGAATGACTTGCAGTAGTAATTTAGCTGCACATTTTTTAGGAACTTTAAGACACTGGTCACGGACATTCTTCTGCGACATTACCGGTTCTGGCGATGACATTACACTGTTAAAACGACACCGGTCGCAGAAGTGCATTGAGGAATTAATAGAAAACAAATGAAAATTGCACGACGTATTATACCAGCTGAAAAACCTTATACACCTTATAGATTTGTAGAATCGACTCGAATCGTCTGAACAAGCATGATGGTGTTATAAAATGAAAATGAAATATCAATTTTTTAGATGCAATCATAATTAACTTGAGTTTGTATAATTTATTAATTAAAATTGCAAGTCAATATAATTTTTTTGATAAAAAAAGTCGAGTGACTTTATCACTATGCAAAAAAATAATTCACGATCTACAATAAAACAATATGGCTATAAAAGCCCAAATAATCATAGACGGCGGTTTACAATATTATTACTCATCAAATGTTACAAAAATGATTGCTTTCTCTGTAATAATATAAAACATCATAAAACTAACGACGAAAAATTCGTCAACCGATCGATACTTTGCAAGGAAAGCGCCACCGACGAGGCGCTTTTAATGTCGTTAAAAATCCCAACCAAATGCATTTTGTGGCTCTACACACGCATTGCATTAGAACCATGCACTGGCAGTCAATAAAAGTAACTGACAATTTCATTTTGAACGAAAGCTGAAAGCATTTCACGTTGAAAACACGAATTGACAATAAAATCCAAGCAAACTGCATGTCTTCGAATCCTATTTCCGCAGTTTTTAGATTGTGTCCACGTAGTCGACGAATCGGGGTTTAAATGAATTCATAAAAGAAGGCGAGATTTTTCATTAGAGGCGTCTCGCGACGTCGCATCACTTACGTACCTTATCTCGGAATTTCGTAGCGCTCTTAGCCGGGGAAAACAAACTGTCAGATAATCACATACTTGATTGTTTGCGCTTAATCGAAAACTTATATCGGGTACAGTTAGAATCATTGAAGATTTCCCAATCGAAAACAAGACGATCAAGACTATACTCTTTCAGCATCGCAAGTTACTTATCGGGGCATTCTCGATGACACACTTTTTGTGATAGCTCCGGCACATAATTATAATAGTTACAACGTACATGATTAATTAATTACAACTACAAATTTAGTAAAAAATGAATAACTTAATTACTAGTAGCTTTTTAAAAATTCAATTTACATATTCATTTTACTCTGAAGGGTGCTTTATTTCCGCGGAGAAAAATCACGAAGAACGAAATGTTCCTTTTTTTTGTGATAGATCGACGACGAGGAGTAATGATCCGAACACGGCAGTGCATTATAATCAAGAAGTAAAATATTGATATTTAGAATGTACCTTCAAACCTTTTACGGTCTACTTACCTGCTTAGGACCTTTTCACGTCAAAGTCTTAAAAGGGGTTAACCGGATATTTTAAATTAGTTAATCTGGAATCCCACTCTGCGGCTGGTTTCCAACCCAACGCAGCTTTACGCCAATCACAGACAAAATTCTAAATCTCGTACAAGGCGTACAATATGAACAAAAAAATAAAAGCTAGGTCTCACGTCGTAAGCCAATTAATGTTTTAATTTAAACAATATTTTTTCAAGTACATTTTCGTACTAAATTTTAAACTTTATTAATTAGGATTCTGTGAATTGTTTGTCTTCTGCAAATTGTTGTCCGCAATTCGGGTTTTACCGAGACGTCGAAGTTAATCGTTATCGACGTATGTAACTCTGTGTGGTTCAATGGAACTGATACGTTTGTGATCGCGTAGAAATTCTGCTATAATTTGTAAACAAATAACTTTATTTTTGCGTAAATTTGATTACTTCAAGGTCGCTGGGAATCCCGCTTTGTAATTAATTATCGCCATTTTCTAGAAATTTTTTATCTATAACTTATTAGTTTTTAATGTCGATCTCGTCGATCAACGTAGCATTAATTTATTTGTTAGGAACAACATCGTTTACGAACTAAGGCCAAATTATTTTGCATTTCAAGCCGAATGGTAAATGTGCCGCGATAATGCCAGCCAAACAATGGGGTTCTGTTCTTTGCAAAGGGTGTAATGGAAAATATCAGTTCGAATGCTTAATTAGGGCGAACCTGTGAAAGTAAACGTAAGGTTGAAAAAGCCAGATGGGGCGTGAGTCCGGTAAGGGCCGATAAATCCCGAATGAGATTCTGAAGCGACTGAAAAAGTCTGATCGGTCTCCATATCAACGGAACGAAAGCGTTGATAACAGTACAGTAAAACAACTCAAATGAAATACTAAAAGTCAGACCAATATGTCCAAATAAATAAAGGTGAACAAGAAATAGGTAAACATGTAAGCAGGAGAAAAAATTGCCCAATTTGTTGTGTCTTATGCAGAGGACTGAAAAATGCATTCATTACAAAAGAGAATTTACGACATGGAGATCAGGAGGGTGTAAAAAGTCTGTAAGAAAAATGGATATAGACATACAGAAAAAAATTATTATTAAAATGCTTTCAAAGAAGACAAAAGACGAAATTATGATCAAAAGAAGGGCAACTAGTATAAAGAGTCAAGTTGTAAGCATGCAAGCTAGTGGGACAACTGTCCACATAGAACAAAATTCTAAATTGGGAAACGACAACAATGTCAAAAGAAAAACCAAAATTTGGTATGGGTCCAGAACGGAAATATATTGGAGAGCAATGAGGGGACGAAGATACATAATATCAAAAATTTCGGATATATTGAAAAATAAATAAATCAACACGAACGGATAACACCCTATGCTAATTCTGTAGCTTTACAACATCACAATGTTAATGGCCGTTAATGACGTCAATAACGGGAAAGAAAATTTGCAAAAAAAATTAATAAGTTCCAGTTCCACATCATGGGAATGGGCCGATGATGTGGAACTGGAATGAATGGTCCGAGCTTGATGGTGAAGGATGCAAGATTTGTTCTGGCAAACCCAGTTCGTACAATTATTAATTTAGCCGTCACCACTCTAAGAAATATGATTCACACGTTATAAACAACATGATGTGGAATAATTTAAAACGAACATAAATTAAAATTTGTTTTTATTTCTTCACCACAAGCACATAAGGAATTTTTACGGCGATAAACGTTAACAAACAACATTATCACATTCCAATGAGAATTCAGAATTTTATAGAATTTTAAACTATTCGCGTTTCAAGGGCGCACAAATCTTTCTTCAATTCATTATTTTCAAATTTATTATTTGAAAATGATGAATTGAACAAAACTTTCAAGTCGTCAACATTTTAAACCTGGATAACATGCAAAATAATATACATACATATACATATTGTGTTTTAGTATTCATAATGAGGAAGATGAGATGGCGTCAGAGATGATTAAATGGGAAGGAAGAAGAGCGAAGGGATGAGTATGGCTCATATGCAAGGAAGCAATGAATCATATCAAAATATGGGAATAGTAAGCAATTATATCATTGCTCAAAACTTCCGATTTTAATGATATATGACAGTGATGCTAAGTGAGCTTAATTCATCAAAAATATGTATGTGTGTCTGAGATTTTTCGTTTTCCACTCATTCGATCCATATTACTGTGGGTCTCTTCTGCATCCTGATGATATCCAATTTGTTAAAATATTTATTGTTGCCCCCTTTCTTCTTCTACGAACATGTCCAAATGCAAATGTCCTTGTGCATATTTATACAATGTTGGAGACTAATACTTATTGCTTGACCAAGGCATATAAATAGGATATTGTCCAAACACCGATTCACTCACGAAACGAGACAAGTACATTCCTAATTGTTTCATGTCTTCCAGTCAACAATTTATACCATAACTAAAAACGACATTCATAGCATTCACGCTCGTGAACGCGGCCGCAATCAATTACAAATTTCTGTCGCCGATCGTCGTCGAGCACGTTAAAGAGAAATTAAAAAATTAGAGTTTCCAGAAATGTACATAAATTTGCATACGATAAAGATGAAAAATTCGCAATTATACATAAAAGTGCCATAAAGAACGGCCGTGACTTTGATAACACATTGTTCGTCGAAATTCTCATGCAAAATGTGAAATTATACACCGGCACCCGACAATTCTCGCCGACGAAATTTATTAAATCAATTTTTCCCTTTCGCAGGGGCGAAATTGAATTTAGGATTCTCACGCAAATTAAACAAAAAAGACGTGGCATAAAAATAAAATATTGCCGCGATGTATTAAATTGCGGAAGAAAGAAAAAACGTGTGAATTTTTTAAAAACTTTTTGGCGTCAGTGACAACGTTTCAAACTTGTATTAGATGTTTGTGCGAAAAGAGTGACTGATCTACCTGAGGAACATAATGGATGGGCGTCCAGAAAATACGGAAGGTACATAGGGCACAAGAACTTACCCACATTCATGTAGGAAATTTGAGTATCCTCCATTTTACAGGCAGTTAATATAAAATGAAAGTAACATTATCTTATTGGTCATTCAGAAAAGTTTATTACAATTTGGAACAAGTTGCGCTTTGAATTCGAAAATTATTTAGTACGAAAGGTAATGAAAGGTATGAACTAATACGACGTGATTTTATCAAGTGCCGGTTGTACACAAATCGAATGTTATCAAAATCAAGGTTTAAAAAACCTGATTAATTACCTCGTCAATTCGAACACTGTGACATAATGAACGAGGTAGAAAAATAAAAACATAATTTTGTGATTTCCCCAAAGAATCCTTTACCAATTAATGTAGAATAAGGGCCCTGGTCATAGTAACCTGTATAAGCATTCGCAATTCGTAACATGAAGTGATTACATATTTACTTCAGATGTCGTGAAAGCCAAAGTCACGTCTACAGTACAATAGGGTGCACCGCAGGGTGGACAGTTATCGCCTTTCCTTTTCTTCGTATTTAGTAATGACTTGCGCATCAATTTTCAGGTGATGGAAAAACAATAACACATGCAACATCAGAGTCTTAGATAGCAACTTTCTCTACTAGCACTACACGTTTGGTGTAGGCGAACCTCTTCATGATAAATTCTTACAAATTACGTGAAAACCATATACCTTGATTGTATCTACACAACGATACTTATTTAAGCTTTAAAGAGCTCATTCCCGTTCCATCTTCATGTTGCATATGTTGCTCTCGAGCTGTGGTGATGCGATCGCTGTTCGAACTGTATCCTTGTAGTATTCCCTTCCTCTATATCTGTCCCCATATTTGTCTCAAGTTTACGCTTCCTAATAAAGCGATACAACACCTGTCATAACCACATCTTTCCCTCTTTGTCACTTAACCTAACTTGATGACGCTCGCACCCAATTTACTATATTCCTTGCTGGCTATTTCAATTTGCAATGTAATTGTGGTACAAAGAAAAATTTAACATAATAAAAAAACCTTTATTGGCATATTTGTATGTAACATAATATTTATTCTTTTATTTCCTGGTTATCTTCTACGTCCTTTCTGCTTTTTGACACCCCCACTTCTCTACGACCACCAATCTCTCTTCCTCAAAGCCTGCATCAATCATATTTTAATTAATCGCCACCATCCCCATTTTCCTCCCCCTTTCTCTTTTCTCCTTTAATTTTTCCAACACATCCCCCATCCCCTGTCCCTCTCACCCAACACCTTTCTCCATTCTTTTCATCTGTCCCCTAGCTCCATCCCGTCTCTTCGCACTCCTCCTACCAACGTGTCCACTCATCCACTTTACCACATACCTCGCATCTTCTGTACTCCTCTCCCATCCAATATTTGTTCTTCTCCTCGTTTCCGCATCTGTATCTTGCTATTATTCTTTCCTCTTCCTCCGTCTCTTATTTCTTTATATTTTTCATTATATCTTGAATTTATTATCTTCTCCAACCTATTTCAACATTTTTAACATATTTTTCAACCACATAACTTGAATAAATTGAATTAATAATATATCTGCTTTTCAGATCAAAATGAAATAACCACACATCTACTTTCACACAACCCTTGTATATTCTGTTTTTACCTTGTTATTTCCATTCTAGATTTCGCTTTTTCAGACCATGCATGTCCCTATATGCTTATACTCTTTTCCCCGTTGCCTTTTCCTTTACACCCCTATACATAGTCCCAAAAAAACCTGCCCGCTCTCCAAACATTGATGTGCGACATTCACGCCAGTTCTAGTTGGTTTACCGACAAACCTTCCACTGGTGGATTTTCTTCTTTTACTCTTCTAACTATTTGGATATTATTCATATACTTCCTCCAATTTTTGCTTCATGTACTTGGTCATTTACCGATTGCCTGCAAATTCCTCTGTTCCAATAATTTTTCGCCCCGCTACACACACTCGTACAGCGTCTTTCCGTGCATGGTCCTCATTTACATTAGCGTCATCATCGACCAGTTTTTTGTGTGTCTATGTACGTCTCCATATGACAAGATCGGTGTAACAGTTGCTTTTATAGTAGTAATAGTATTAATAGTAGTAATAATAGTAGTAGTAGTAGTACAACCTTTATTTTTGCATTCCTTACATATTTATTTCACACATTAAACATAATAAACTTAATCCGGCGCGTCTCCTCCTCTCTTCTAAAACCTCGTGCTTCTTCCTAGATCCTCGATCCCGTTCCCTTCTGGTAGCTCCCTTCTCCTCCATCTCTCGTCCTGTATTTGCATCTGTAACAAATTTTGCTTTATATTTCTCTCCCTAATACACCTTCCCTCTAACTTTCCCAACACCCCCACTCCATCTCCTTTCTCTCCTAGCATCCTTCTCCAGTTCCTCCCACCAGTGTTTCCATTCATCTGTACCTCGTCCACATGCTTCGCATCTCTTGTCCTCCTCTCCCATCCAATACTTGTTGTTTGTCTCCTCGTTTCCGCACCTGAATCTAGCCATTAATCGCTCCTCATCGGGTGTTTTCCTTCCTCCCAGATATTATATCTTCCATAGTATCTCGTTCTCCCTATCGTACCTTCCTGGGCTTACACCTGAAACCATCTCTCTGCCATCTCTCTCTCTCTCTCTCCA
The DNA here is from genome assembly GCA_959613385.1 of Geotrupes spiniger. Taxonomy (NCBI): domain Eukaryota; kingdom Metazoa; phylum Arthropoda; class Insecta; order Coleoptera; family Geotrupidae; genus Geotrupes; species Geotrupes spiniger. The sequence continues at coordinate 9,177,641 of OY390735.1, read as the reverse complement.
CCACCGCCATTATTTTCTTCTCCTTTCCACTCCCCCCTACGACATCGGCACATTTTCGTCACCTCCCAACTTGATAACTCTTTCCCGCTTGTCTCCCTCTTCTCTAGCGCCCCCATCACCTTCTTCCACAAACTCTTCTCGCCCCTCCATGCCAGTGTCAAAATATGGATTGGATGTTGTCAAAACCAAAAATATAATTTAACAAATTTAATATAAATTAGCACCAAAATAACTACATGAATTGAACAATAAAAGTAAAATTAATCCTATTAGGATTGCATCAAATGTTATCATATCTTTTCGGTCGTTGATGAAAAATTGTGGCTAATTTCACAAGTGCTGTCATCTAAGCGAGACTTGAATGGAAAACGAAAATAATTTACGTTATAATTATAGCTAAACAGCATTAATAGAATTAGGGTATGTTCTCTATCACATCCACATTTTATCCACTAAACACTAGCAAGCTGTAAAGTGTAAACTGTCACATGAAACGTTATCAAGAGCGAGACAACGATGCCAAGGACAAGTTAGATAGCGCCACACTGTCTAAGGCAGACAAGCGCGACGATATCACAAACTCCCCATGATATAAACCAACAAAAATATTTTTCTTCCACCGACGAAATGATTAGGTATTAAATCACTGGCTCCTCTATTTAATATCTTTGTTAATTGTTTTAATTTTTAGGCATTAAAAAAAACATTGGTTAATTAACAACTCCGATGTACTGCATTCAAAATTTTAAACAAACTTTGTTTCAATTTTAACTCGTAACGTAAAGTAAATACTAGTGGTTTCCTCGATAATTTTGCGTTTTTATTCAAAACATATTACATACATCTGCTATATAATCGGAATATATGTTAGAGTCCTTCTTCCATCTTTCTGCCAGCAGTTGCATTCCACAATTATGCCAGCCAAAAAAATCTGACAAGGTATTTCGACTTCGTTCCTAAGGCAAAATTCTATCGATCGATTTGTTATAGGTAATCCTCGCCGTTTTACACAGTTTGTGTAATAATAAGTTAATTATTTTTAAGTAACTATAGGTTCGTACCCAACGGGTCTTGAAGCTCGAAAAAGTTCACTAGCGAGATGCGATATTTTAAACAGACAGAATATTGTTTCGAAAAGCAATTTATAAACCGGGAAAGAAATTAATTCAGTTTTTAATTGGCGTGAAGAATATAAACTTGTTGTTAGTTTTAAGCGCATAAGCGTTGTGTTGATGTTTAAAGTGGGTATTTAATACTAATACTAATACTTTAATTTTTTTAGGCTACATCACATGATCGCCAATGCCCGTAAGGTGTTCCTTCTTCTTCCTTTGAGATTAGATAATAAGTTATATACACTTTTTACATTTATTTAAACCACCTCATCCTGCTTACTCCTGATTTCCTTGGCTATTTCGATTCCCTATTTGTAATTTCTTTAATACAGCCGGCGATATTTTTCTCGTTTTACAACTTCGTCACATATTCCCTAATTCTATAAATTTACTCAATTCTTGCGCAATAGATAAATTGCAAACGAACTAAAGAGCCATTGTTCAAAAATGACATTGAACATTTATTTTTAACTCGGTTTGTGGTTTATGTTATATAATTTGTTTCACTGGTATGAATATTGGAGTAATTATATATTTAATTAGCGAAGTAAATATTGGATTTTGCCTACATTTATAATAAATTTAATTGTTCAATTCAATAACAATTACGAGTATACGCATGAACGGTTAACATTAAAGATCAAGGTTATGCTGCCCCATGGAATAATACACGTGCCATTAAACTACATAACGTATTGTTAGTTGCTACGGCTTTTAATACGAATATAGAAGGAAATATAACGTAAATGAACAGTTAGCGAGATAGAACTATGATGAACTTAACAAAAATGCTTTTTGATGAAAATGATACAAAATGATTAAGATAATGAAATGGGGAATTAAAAGAACATGTTGGGTCTGGGTTTTGAATCAAATTTAAAACGCAAAAATACCCACAACGCGATATTTGGTGGAAAAACAACTGTTTAAACGTTTTGATTTTTTAATGATATTAAAGTCATAAAGGGGACTTTATAAGTCCCCCTACACTCAACAATACCAAGTAAATTTATTCCTAAACTTTAATATACACATATTAAGTATTGCAATAATAACACTTTGATAAATTCCACACTTTTATATACGTCGAGCTACATACACGAGAGTAACAGCACCAGCTTCGCCAGCACGCTTTATCACCGCTCGTTTATTTATAAATCAGCATTCATCTTTCGAACAAAACATCCACCAACAACAAAGTCGATGATATTTTCTAATCAGAACAAGCGTGAATGCAAAACGTGATTTATGTGCTCAGCGTCGGCCTTTCTATCGATTATTAAAAAGCAGTAAATCAAAACATTTTCGGACACAATACAACGAACAAATAAACCGTGGCACACACCACATTATTTATACACACAGTGCACAATTTATAGCGACTGCAAATGACCGCGGCGCGCACAATTGCAAAAATTAAAGAAATTGGACGTTAATGAGAAGATAACAAAAAAAGGAATCCAGAGTTCGTTTACTCTCTCTTTTTAATTGCAGCTTGCAGTCAGTTTCCTGACTGTTGCAATAGTTTCTTTTCTCGTAATAACGAGTAACTAGTTCGTACCAATAATTAACGATACCTCGTACGTATCATTAATTAGTTACGACTAAATTCAAAGGTGAAGGTTAATGCCAATTTTTCGATTTTTACAAACACGAATTTATGTATTAAATTACACGGCTGCGCGAAGTAATTAAATATAATAACGGTGGCCACGTTTTGCTCACAATGGATATATAAGCCCCTGGTTTAAAAAAATGTATTGGGAACTGTACGCACTTCTTTGTGACAACCGCAAATAACGACGCAGCTGTAAAAATATAAATCGACGTTCTTAAATATAAAAAAAAAAACGCCAGTGTTGCGTGAAATGAAATTAAACGACCCGAAAGTATTTTATCTCAAACGTTTCGTGTTTCGAATCAAAACAAACATACTGGAAATAAATTATACTGTGTCAATAGGGACTAAGCAACCGATGTTTGTTTACGTTCTATGTTCGCATTGTCGTAGTCGATAATGACTTATCAATTATCGCTTCCTAGTTTTTATATACGTTGTTAAAATAGTTTACATTATCCACTTGGTTAACTTATTAACTACCAATATAAATTATTAGATTAAAAAGCCTAAAATGCATGGATTTAAATGTTGAAACGTTCACTTTGCCACATATAAGAAATTTTAACAGCACATACGTAATATGTTACATAATAGACATATGTGGGCATGCATGTTTAAGTCGTAATTACCAATAAGTTGAATATTCCACGTTTGCTATATTGGTCCGATTTTATTATTAAAGCAAAAATTGCACAGTACGACAATATCGAGCAAAGGAAACGATTCCTTATAAATTTCTTCAACTAAATACATGTACCACAGAGGCTGATAATTGCATTTTTTGGTTGAAGGAACAAGTCAATGTAAATATGTGGAATTTAACCCACGTTAGGGAATGAGTTAAAAATTTCCTATTCCCAGCAAAATAAATTTAAAAGCTGACAGGGAAAAAGTACCTACAAATTGCAACACAGACAAATAAACTAAAATGTGAACAGATTTGAATCAATTTAGTTGCAAAAATGTCTTACACTTTAATAGAATTTTTTCACAACATAAAAAATTTAAAAACTACCCACCACTTTCAATGATCAATTAATTAACGAGTCTTCTTTGTTATGCAATAAATTAGATTATTTTTCACTTTCTTCATGGGAAAAAAATTGTACAATTACGAGTAACAAAAAATTATGTCAGTAGGTATTCAGGCGCGAGTAAAAACCTACATAGACGGCATATTAAAAGTTCTCGTTGAATGGTGAATGGCCTTGCATAAAACTTAACTTTCGCTCGGATGTAATTATATCACATACAACAAATCATTACCCAGCATTCGTCCGCGTTTAATCTCCAATCTGATTAATTTTGAACTCGGTGACTGCCAAAAAACCGCCAAAACACGGCGCGTTTTTGGCGGTTTTTAATTCCGCTCGAATCTAACCTAACTTTTCGAAACTTTCGCAGAAACGTCAATACAACGTTTAATCTCGGGCGGGCGCGTTTCAACCCGACATTTTTACAAGCGACGTACGCTAACGGACTCACCGAAAATAGAAGACTTGCGAAATTCACAGACGGCAAACCCACTTTCTATAGAACACTTTCCACAAGTCTGATGGTAACACTTACACAATTTGATACACAGAATTTCTTCTAGCATTATTTTTTACACTAACATGTGGGCATACTACTCGTTCGAATTGGAATACACCTGCGTTTTTAGATGTTTCCGCGAGAGAACATCGTTAATTGACAGCAGTTCGCAAGAGACAACCGCACGAGTGTCAGCTGCGAACTGACAGCTACAATGAAAAACGAAGGCAAACTTCACGCGCAGGCACGCCGTGATGTCCGCCGACGCTCGCGAGGTGGCGGCACCGATCGCCGCGTTTTCGGCGCACTCCCAAAATAAAATCGATAAAATATAAACCGTTTCTGTGTAAAAGGCTAATTAATTAAATTATATAAATCACGAGTAAAATGGTAAATATGCTCGTTTGATTATTTTTTTACGTTTCCGTTTAAATTGTGTTAATATTGATTTTCGTAGAAAATTGCAATTTTTTTTAATAAATCAATTTCTATATAAAAAAGCTGGTTAATTAAATTATATTATTCATGAAAAATCCCATGGGGTAAGGGCTGGGTGGACTGAGAAGCCCAGTAACTGCCACTGCCGGTCTCAAACCCGGATGAAGGACGAGGGTTGGTGGAACTGGTTAGCAGCTCACCCACCGTAAGAAAAACCAAAACCAGCTCAAAGTACTATCAAGCCTCGGAAGAACGGACAAGACGGAACGATACGGCGAGAACACGGAAACAACGAATTTGGAAAAAGAATATACTAAGACTGAGTTGCTGGAATGGAACATCCTGGAACCATAGAGACCAAGAAATCATACTGGAGATGAACCGACTTAGCAGAGACGAAGAAGAAAGGAAAAGGCGCTTCATTTCCTAAATCACTGCCTATTTTATAGCGGGAAGAACAAGGAAGAACGCCGCACGCGGTGTAAGAATTCGCATACTTGAAAGCTACAACAATATATTGAAAATATTGCATATAGCAATGAAAGATTAATGCACACCATGAACTTCGCACACGACAAGACGCACATCAAAAGCACATACGCACCGGAGCAAACACAAAGAAGAAAGAGAACAGTTCCTCAACGATCTTCAAGATATAGTAGACCACGTACACGGAAACGACAAGATATTCCTAATGGGTGACCTGAATTCAAGAATCGGAAAAACGCCAATACCAGATGTAATGCAGGGATAGACTGAAGAAGTGCTAAATGATAACGGCGAGACATTAATATCAATGTGCGCCAAAAATGAATTTAGAATCAATAACACCTTCGTCCCACACAAATGGGAATACCAACGAACATGGGGTAACACAAGAGGACAAAAAGGTATAAATAATGGACTACATAATCACCAACGGAACAGTCAACCATAGTCAAATTCTGGATTAAGCTGAGCAAACATAGGAACAGACCACAGCCTAATCCTCTGCAAACTCCGGCACACCATGACACTAAGGAAACACCACCCACCGCCAATCACGATCACAAAATTCAATACGGAATCATTTGCCTACGAATAACTAAGCATCTATACAAGGAAAGGTTGAAACACAAGATCGATCACAATAAGATCAACAATGAAAATAACGTCGAGGAAGCATGGCAGAAGATAAAAACAAATATATTAAATAGCGCCAAATAGAAGCCGTAGGAGTAAGAGAAGTTAAACCCAACGGTAGACCAAACACCAAGCAATTGTTCACTGGAGATGTGAAGGAATTGGCGACAGAAATAAGAAAGGCATACCTGGAATATAAAAGTAGGAAGACACCCGAGACCTACAGCAACTACGAACATATAAGGAACACAGTAAACCAACAGATATGAGCTCTGAAAAATGAATACTGGGAAAGATTTTCCTTGGAAATGGAGTGCAAAAGAAAATATGGGACATGCTCCGCAGCAAAAAAGCCTGTAAACGAATTTATCTTCAATCTCAAAAAAAAAGGAATGGGAAGACTATTTTCTGCATGAGGATAAAGACAGCCAGGAAATGAGAGACGGTGTTGCAGAAAGCAATGACGGTACCGAATTGGACATTACTGAGAATGACGGCGAACAAGCAATCACAAAACTGAAAAATAGGAAAGCTCCCGATCAACAACGAAATGATCAAATATGGGGGCCCCGAGTTAACCAAAGAGATTACCAACCTCTTTCGGAAAATACTCGAAACTGAAAACATATGAATCTGCCTACTCTCTAATATCCAAAAAGTATTCACCAAAATCATATCGCAAAAATTAACAACACAAATACGAACCAGCGAGGAACAGCAGGACTTCCGCACAAGCAGGTTCACCATCGACGCAATATTTATACTAGGTCAACTAATAGAAAAATCCATTGAGTTTAACAACCCGTTCTTCTTCTGCTTTGTAGATTTCTCCAAAGCCTTTGATACAATACAACTTAAGGACGTACTAATGGCTCTCTGCAAAAACAACATCGACAAAAAACTTATCCAAGTAGTAAAAAAATTAAACACAGAGAACAAAACAAGAATCAAAACACAAGAAGGATTAATAGAGGAAATCCCGGTATCAATTGGCATAAGACAAGGTGACAGCTTAAACCCATGTCTGTTTAACATCATCATGGACCAAATAATAAAGAGAGTAAAAGACACCAACATAGGTTACAACAGCGGAAACATGAAATTTCAAATTCTAGGCTATGCAGATGATATAGCTCTCATGTCCAAAAACAAAGACGACTTACAACGCCTCCTGCAACGAGTAAACACTAACACCAAGATATTCAACATTAACATCTCAACCCAGAAGACACAATCAATGGTGATGTCTAAAGATCCTGTACGATGTAAACTAGAGGTCGACGGAACACCGATAGAACAGGTTACGCAATTTATAAATCTCGGAGTCGAAATATCCATCGACAATAACAACAAAGCAGATGTGAAGACTCAGGCAACAAAGGCAGCAGTAATATCGGGTGCTCTCCGCAATAAAATATCAAGGAACAAAAAACATGTCGACCCGAAGTAAAGTTCGTATATATAAAACCAGACCAGTCTTAACATACGCAGCTAAGACAAGAGCCGACACCACAAGAACAAAACAAATCGTCAAAACAACAGAGAGCTCAATCCGGTGAGCCTTGGTGATAAGTACGCAGCGACAGGATCCGTAACATTTGTTCAGTACAGGACATTGTAAGATGGACAAGAGACACGAGAAGGTACTGGAGAGACCATGTCTTAAGAATGGGAGAGGACAGGATGGCGAAACAGGCTACTACATCAAGACCGAACACAAATCGACCCCTCGGAAGGCCGCCCAAACGATGACACGAGAGGACCGAAAATATGGAAAAGACAGGGGGAAGCCCTAACAGAAGAAAAAAGAAGAAGATGAACAATAGTAAATACACTTGTATTTACCCTCTAAACTGAATTACAACTTGTCTATGGAAATGTAAAGGATGTTTTAATTAAACCATAGCCTTAAAATAAATTTCTTAATTACGTTTTTTATTAAAATTTTTTTGAAACTTGTTATTAAAAGCTTTCAACTTGATTAAGTGCAATGCTTAATTAAATTTGAACGAAAAAATATATGTGGGTGTCTTGAATTCATTTAATTTTTTTAATTGTGTTTACTTTATTTCAAACATTTTGAAAATATATTATTACAAGCTTTTAACTTGATTAATTGCAATGCGAAATTTAATTTGAAAGAACAAATATATAGTTGGTATTTTTCAGAAATAACTGACGACCTACTGAACATTTTAATCATTTTATAAAATAATATAATAGCCGGGGAACAATTCAAAAAAAATGTGAACTTATTTTATATAATGACGTATGTACAAAACCAAGTAGAAATAATTTATTCTAATACATTTTTATTGCTCACCCCCGAAACGAGAAAAAGAACGAAACGATATCATCTCCAATGGATCCCGTAACAATGGCCCCGGGCGGTAATTGCAGTTGACTAATAACATTTAGTGCAACGTCAGCTGGTATATTGTGTGTGCTTTGTTTTTAAACTGAATGTGTTCAAATACGCAAGCGACGGAATTTCTACCCTTCTGAACTGAAATTAAACCTTTCCCCATTTTGTTGAACGTTAGGTATTTAATGTAGCGACTACTAGGTCTTTGCAGGCTAGTTATTAAAGCAACGAAAATCGGAAATTGTTGCAGTGTATAGTTCAAGATTGAATCATAACGTTTCGTAATTTAAATTTCGCTGGAATCTCGGGTGAAATTTAAATTCGGATCGACGTGGAAATAATTTGTTGAACTTGCGGACTCGATTTTAAGCGATCGAGTGTATTAATAAGCACACTGCATACTTGAAGAAAATTTGCAAATATATACTAAATGTAAATAATGGTCAAAAGCTATTATATTTGCTATTAAACGAACTTTTCAAGTTCCAGGTCGAATTACATTTCTAATATTGAATTAAAATAGGGGGTGCACCTTGAGGAACTAAATGAGCAAATATATGAATAGTATTATTCATTCATTCATAAATTATAAATCTTAATCATAAAGGAGCTGCTAGGGATAAAATTAAAATTAAATGTCTACCTCTTGTAGAAATATAAGGAAATAAATATTAAAAAGAATGATTGTTAATACTGTAATAAAAATTAAAATTGCTCCTATAATAGAATTATTTCCAATTAATGTTTTTAATTCTTGATGAAGTATAGAATTAATTTTAATTCAGAGAAAATTGCAACGACATGGAATTAATAAAAATATTGAAGGAATAAATAATAATCTTAGAAGATATATTAAAATTTGTTTATGGGATTAAATGATGAATGATTAGTTATCATTTTCAATTAAACTTAGATTTTTTTCTTTAAATACGTGTCCTAATATAAAATCATTGTTATGGTATTTAGTAATTCCTATGTAGCGTTTAATCACCACGTACTATGTGGAAACTCATGAGCTCCGATAAACTTTAAATGCCGATGACCATGGAACAGGATGTTGAGTAGCACGTTATGCAATGGTCGGCGTGCACCGGGATATCACCAGAAGTATCTATCCAAATCTTAACATCAAAATGAAATATATGAACATTCTTAATTTCTTTCTTAGATGTAATGTATAAGAAAGGATAGGAATTATGCGTATGTTCGACCTCGACGTTTTAACGGATATATACGTTTTGAGGTCACCTGAATCGATTCTGACTATTTTCGACATGACGTGTGATTATCGCCATAGCGCCCAAACTATTGAACCTATTTTTGAAAGCATCAACCAGTGATGGCTTACTATTATACCTTTTTACCTCTCCCCATATCAGGAAAGCATCACGAGTTATTGAAAAAAGTTAAGGATATTGAAATTTTAAACAACTTATATTTGAAAAGTTCTTTCGAAAAGCTATCATTTACTGGAAAATCGCTGTTGAAAAATTGTTTGTAGTCATAGTAGTATAAATATTCCCAGATGCGATTGCAAGCGCTGGGACTGTCACAGTTGCCGTGGCTGTCAGATGTAACTAACCTATGTGGACGTATTAACGAAACGACGCCGAAAAGTTCTTTGTAGTCGCACGTTAAATATTTCCGCACATTGGTAAAATGGAATAAGTGATTAAAACATTTTGAAAATAGAATCGCAGAGGTCGTTATAAGGCACAAAATGTCGAATATAAATCATTAAAAATTGCTAAACTCGAAAAAATAATTCGTAAAAAAAAACAAAACGTCGAAGCCAGATAATTTGTAAAAACAAATTAAAACAAAAACAGTATTAAAAATCTTTAAAAATGTCGAGAAACCGTACGTTGAAAATATGTTGTATTAAAAAAAACGAAAGAAATCTCAATAAATCCTAAAAAATTAAACATATTGAAAAAATCGTATAAATAGTAAAATATTCTAATGATCGTTGAGAATTGAAATATTGGTAAATTATGAATTGTTAAACATAGCAATTAAACGCATTTGTTGAATATCGTGAAAAATTGTAAAAAGCGTTACAAATTTTGAAAAAATAATAACAATAAAAAATGTTGCTTAAAAAAATTGAAATATGTTAAACATCAAAATAAAGAATGTTAAACAACAAAATAAAGATAAAAAATAAATCGTAAACCATATATTGAAAACATGTTTTATTGTGTTTATCAAAAAAAAATAAAAATGTAAAAAATTAATGATGATTAAGTAAAAAATGTTTCAAAAATCCAAAAAATCATTGTAATTTATAAAAAGTCGAAATGTAAAATAATGTTAAATGTCGTGAAAAATTGTTAAAAATGATAAAATCTATTAAAATCAGAGCAATACCAAAAGAATTCGAATCATCGAAAAAAACTGTTAAAAATAGTGAAAAATGTTAAAAAATAGTTGGAAGCACATACAATGGAAAGAAAAAGTCAACGTAAATCGTATATGTTGTATCAAAAAATTGTTAAAATATCAAAAATCGTTGAAAATATAAAAATCGTTATAAGTCGTTGATAATGAAGCATATAAAAAATTTTAACGATTGCGAAAGATTGTGAAAAGCATTGAAAGTCGAAAAAGTTAAAAAGTGAACAATTTTAAAATTGTTAAAATTGAAAAAAAGATAAATCGTTGTAAAAGTAAAAATCATTAAAACGCGACACGTTATAAAAATGTTAAAAACCGTAAAAAGGAAAAATTCTATATAGATTGTAAAATTGAAAATAGTTCAAAATTGACAATAAACAAAATAAATTCCAAAATGGTTGGAAATGAACGCATCGTAACAAACACTGGAAATTATAAAAAAGTATGTGGAAAAAAATCAGATCGAAATAAATTGAATCGTTCTGAAAAATCGTTGAAATTATCATAAAAATCGTTACAAGTCATATAAAAAAATTAAAAATATTTATTTCACGAAACGCGATATTTATCCTTACAGTAACCTCTCCGTCACAAACTCAACTTACGATATTAACAATTTCAAAAAAAAAATACGACAAGGTTGGATTTGCTAAAAAAACTGGATTAAGGACGATATCGTTTTATAATCTTTATAATGGTCTCAATGGCAAGGGATGCGTCACCATTTTGGTGAAAATACAAAACCTAATAATTTTCCTAGTTAGTCACTAAAAATTAATCAACACACAACCCCTCAACAAGGTAAACAAATCCACAGTACTATATATGAAAATACCGACTTCCACTAGAACCTCCCTAACTGAATCAAAACAACGTTAATAAAAAAAAGGATTATCAGGACGATACGCATATTTGGTATTCTTCTTTTTTTTAATTACATTTGGTAACATTCGTCTAACGCTCTAGGGGGCTCAGGACGGTCAGAAATGTTAAAAGGGTTGACCCTCAAGTCACCCGTTATTCAATCCATTCGAAAAAACGTTCGAATGCACCGACATATCGCCGGAGCCATTTAGACTGACATGAAAACTAGAATTAAATCAGTAAATATTCTTATTTTTCTTCAGTATGTAACATCAATCGTTTTAATTAAAACAAAACTGTGAAATGTTATTATATTAATCTCATGAAGACAGAAATACGCAATATAGAAAGTAACATATTGCTCTTTCTAATATATGTACAAAAAAAGTTGTTGGATTTGATAAAAGAAAACAACAATCAGAGGTCTTGGATGATATATTGTCATGTGATACGGTGTTATCCGTGATACCCCCCCCCCCCCTTCGTATCGAGAAAATAGTATAACTATGTAACTTAATATTTTTGCTTTTAACTTAAAGCAATAAAAAAGCACTTAATTGGAATTTTGTGATTCGATAGCCAGTTAAGTTTGATTGCAATGTTCCATCCAATAGTAGATTTGCACCCTCCCCCACTCGCCCTTCAAAAACCAAAGACAAGACAATGTGGTTTTCTGCAGGTTGAGATTACATAATAATTGGTGTTTTATGTGAAATGTGCAACTCGTAAAACCAACCAGCAATACTGAAAATATGAAAATTGTTAAAAAAAAATTTCATAAATTGCCAAAAATGTTAGAAGTCAATCAATTAAAAGAGCAATGAATGAAAACTTGACAAAAATGTTTGAATTGACAAAAATTGCCTAAAACGCATATAGGTGGTCTAAATATCAGATTTGTTAAATCACTATATGTGAAAATGTTCACAAATTAAAAATAATAAAGAAACTGTTAATAGTTCAAATTCAGATTCAGGTTCAGGTTCAGTTTCAGGTTATAAGTTCAAGTTAATGCTAAAATTCGAATTTAATTAAAGCCACAAAATTGCTAACTTAGTAAATGCAAGAAATATATAAAACTTACGTAACTGTAAACATAAACGTAACCTTACGTAATTATAAACTTAAAGTTGATAACCATATCAAAAATACCAAAATAGTCAAAATTGCTAAAAAATATATCAATTATGCAAATGTACAAAAAATTCAAAATTGACAACTTCATGGTTTCAAGTCTGTACTGATTCTGTAGTGCTTCATACTTCAAAATCACCAATACGAAATTGCTCATATTTTATTAAAAGTGTCAAAAAATATATCTTGATTTTTAGATTTAGATCAGAAACCTTTTATTGTCCTTATAGCTATTGCGAGAATTACATCTAAAAAACGTGCTGCAAGAGAAACAAATTTGCCTTAAAATAAATATATTCTTACGATAGCTATATACAAATTTACTAAAATAAGTTTCGAGCTTTTTACGTAACGATCTTCATCCATTTAATCCCATCTTTCCCAAATTTAAAAATGGTGCACCCACGTCATTCAACTTATTGTTAAAACGCAGTTTAATGGGAACAGGGAAAACAACACCAACAACGATTTAGAGTGTTTTCACCGACGTAGATTTCACTTGCATTTAGTCCGGCTATATGCTCGCTATCATCATCGGAAGTGGAAGGCGATGGGACCATATAGTAATCTATGTCTGTCGACTGTTCTCTTCTGATATCCACTAAGTTGCTGCATTCTGAATATTTATCCTTTTTCTTAGTACCCGCGTGCGTTATTTGCGACCGTTTCTTAAAATTACACGAAAAACTTTTGGCGAACAGCAAATCCGAAGCTCTCTCTTTAAAATTTGACATTGCGTCGCCGTGATCGTTCTCGGCGATATTCTGAACGTCTTCGAAATCGGCCGGGAACGACCTTGTGGGTTGCACACCTTCCGCGAAATTCTCAATCAAACTCTTGATGCTTTTAACGTCAAATTCTGAGGCGTGCTCGGCGTTGTCGTTAAAGTTGGCGTCGCACGAACGAACGGGCTCTATCGTCCGGAGCTCCTGCTCTTCTAATTCCGTCTGGGAATAAATCCTGTTGGTGAAGTTTTCAGTGCTCCAGTTTGGATCCGATGTTGATCTTCTCGAACTGCTCGGTTTTATATCATCCGTAATCACGGACATTACGCAAGTTGGAGTGGAATTCGACATGTCGTAGGTGACGTAGTGGTACTTTCTCGAAACATTTCTCCTTGGCGTTCTCGGCCTGCATTCTAATTTGTGCCGCCTGAGGTGATTTGCGGCGTTTAGTTGGGTGAGCAAGAAATTTTCCGAACTGGTTGATATGTCGCCCATGTTTTGTTCTTGCCTCCTCTTTTTTCGCTTCTTTTTATCCACAGAGTCTAAAACAACAATGTTCGGTTCCAAGTACTTTGGACACACGTCTTCCATTACACTTGATGGTAAATTGCACGCACTGTTGGAACTATCGCCGTTATCTCCTGTAAAATCTACCTCGACTTGCTTATTAAGAAATCGCGAAGCTTTGCTCGAGCTGTAACTAGAAGTTTGAGAATAATAATTTCGCGCGTTCACTGGTTGTACGTCACTCCTTCGTGTGCTGTCGCTTGCGGTTATGCTTCTCGAACAGTCCGAATCTGTCGCATTTAAATTACCTAAGTTAAGGGTTAGGGATTCGACGTTGACTTCGTTGTCAGGGCTGCTCAACGCAGTGGACGATATTTGGGTAGAAACAGATGCTTTGGTGCATTTGGTCACTTTTCTAAAATTACAAACTCTGCTATTTTCGACGAATTGATCGACTGGGCAAGTTTTTCGCGCAAATGAATCGTAGTCTGGTGTTTTCGCCCTAACGCACTTCTTCTTCGGAGGCACTTCAATACATCTCGGCGTGTGCACATTTAAATCGGAATTGGTGACTTTGATCAAATCATCTTTCGCATCCAAAGGTGGGTTTAAACCTTTTTGGTTTTCAGTCGAAGAAATTTCGTCGTTTTCTTCTATTCTGTGGAGCGTGCATGCGTTTGACGAAACTTTTTTGTTGACGTAACATGGCGCGCTGCTATACCTTCTGGAATAATTGGGCGTCTCGGCGAACGCAACGGGGCTCTGACTAGGGGAATTTTCCTCCAATTCGGCGTCGCTCAAATTGACCAAGTGCAGTTGGTTTCGCAAATCCGTAAGTTTCTCCATGTACACGTCATCGCAATCAATGTCGTCCATGTCACGTTTCACCGAATGTTCGAGGTGCGTAAACTTTGCCCAGTCGTACGAGACGGTTTGTGGAGAAGAAGTCGACGAAGTATTACAGCCATAGTCACCACCTGCTTGAGAATCTGAAATATGTATTTATTTTAACTCAACTTTAAAATTAAATCACTGATGAGTTGCAGATGATGATCAAACGAAACTAAGGAAGAAAAATGTGATAATGAAGATATTGAAAAAAAATTGTTGTTTGTAAGACGAAAATCTGTACAAAGTATAAGTGGAAAACATGTCATACAAAACAAAGAACTCCACAATGCACAAAGTGTAATTTGAAAGATGAAGAAATGCACAATAAGAGTTGGAAATGTAACAGCAGAGCTATGACAGAAAATATTGAAGACATATTTGAAAATAAATCTGGGAAATATGTAAAATCGTCTAACAAGTGTTGCATATAATAAACGTCTTTGAATCCTCGCGACAACTGCGACAAAGTGAAAGCGTACAGCGTACTCTTTATTAATAATAACATTGGCATACGAATTTAATTGGGGTTTATTCAAACAGTTTGGGGTATTTACTCGAGCAGCTCGGCGCAGGAGAAGTCAAACGTTGTCTTATAATTCCGAGAGCATGCTTTTAATGGAATTAAAAGTAAACTCGAAAATGCCTTCAACTTGACAGGCAAAGCGAGTTATTAAACGTTACTTGTCAACTTGTTGGTTAAAATGACAATTAAACACATTAATAATGTCTGAGCTGCCGGTGCAATTCGCGACGCCTACCTTCCTTGGCGGACGTGTGCGAGGATCTCGAGGACGTGCAGCGTCCATACGACGTCGAGTCCGTGTCTCCTTCGCTATCGTATCTGTTCGTCGACTTTTTTGACATTTTCGCGTAACAATAAAACAAAACGTCAGGAAGACGGGATGCAGTTCCGTTCTGTCATAAAACGTCGCCAGACGTATGAACGTTGCTTTTGATTAAAAAGTGTCGACTACTTGCGAGCACGTAAACGGAGACCTGCAGCGAACGTCGGGTCCATTCTGCGACGACCATAACAATTTCCCGAATGTTTATTTTATAAAATATTTCAATCGATTTATTTATGTCTGTTATTGAGACTGAATATAATACAAAAACTGAATACCTAAGTAATAAATTTCATCATACTGACAACGCAGTTCGACAATATAATACAAACGATTATAATTAGTAAAGGTCGTCGTCAGGTTTCTCTAAATAACACTAACTGATCGATCGATTTAAAAAAATGGCATATCGTAAAACAGAATTTAAATTTCGTAGCAAATCAACAAGTTCGCAGTACCCTGTAACTAAATATAAGTATTATGTAATACCAATGTTACTAATCGTATTAATTATTTCTTATCAGCTGTTATATCTGACTTAGGACGAATAGAATCTGGAGTTGCGCAAGGGTCCATACTTGGACCTTTACTCTACGCGATATATACGGCACTTTTAGACCGATGACATGCAAGTTTTTTCAAGCATTTACATTAAAGATATTTGGCTCAACGAATATAGTGCCAATGACGATTTGAGTAAATTAATTCAGCTAGCTAGATCACACTGTCTAAGAATCAACCCTCGTAAGATTTCTATCATAGTATTTGGTGTTATTTTTTTGATAAAACTAATAAAGTTGTGTCAACATAAGCGAAAAGTATTGACATCTATTTGTGTGGCCCAGAAATTTTCAGACCACCCTCGTACTTACCCTTTTCTCAAAACTTATTCGTCGTTCTGATTACAGCGCGTGTAGTGTGTAGTGGCAGTGGAAATAATTTCGAAAGAAAGAACCCTTAAAAATATGTTTAGCTGATTTCCACTAAAATCCGCAGAATTTTGTATTTGTTTGTATAATTCCTGAACGAGTCTTCATATGTCAAAATAAAAATAAAATAACAAATAAAAATCGGGTTAAAATCGGGACCACGAGACAGACGGAAATTTACTTATCCGCTACCAAGCCATAAGATATTACTTAAATAACTTTGCACTAGTAAGAAAAAATGTAGTGGGGCGCCAAATTGTTATTTGCGTTTATTTTATCTGCAATAAATTGAGCAAATTCTATTCGTCGAGGAATATCTATGTATAATATATTCTGCACTAGAGCAAAATAGTAAGGTCTTAAGTTTCTTCTGTTAATATTTTGAAAACTGAAGTATGGCTTATTCTAGTTATTGCTGATAAGCGTCTGGTACTTAACTAGGGATCATCTGCAGTTCTTTCTAAAATATCACCAGATCCCCCTCTAACTGTTTTTGAACGTCCTACGTCTCCTTTGGATGAAATTGAGCAGTTTCCCCTAATCGGTCGTAAATAATTTTAAAAGTCTAGTGAGGTTGTCGTCTCAGGGATATGATTGCAAAAATCCTTGAACAGCAAGACGCCTCGATAATTTTGTTGTGCATAAACATATACCACATCTCTCATTTCTGTATTTGAAAAATTATTATGACTTAGCATTTTCACGAAGAAAGCTTTTATAGCAATATCTAATCTTACCCTTACACCAATTGATTATGTAACACATTTATCAATAGACAAGAAGATGAAAATCATGCGAATTTTTTTAGAAATCAGCCAAACATACTTTTAAGGGCTAGGACAAATTTTAGTAAATGCAGTCCGTTTTGTAAATTTATTATAATATTCTTGATGATTTTTATTTTGTGTTACAAATAGTTCAAATATATTTTTTATGAAAGTTAAATAAATGGAATATTTTATTTACGTATTTTAGGTTAAATCGTCATCCTTTGGACAATTATCCATACAACACTCTGTATAATAATAACAGAACATTATACAATTTATTGCTAAAATTTATTCTGCAATTTTTTTAGTAATTGGTACAGATGGTAAGCCGATTCGTATTAATTTCGTCGTAAATTTTCCATGGTGAAATATAAAGTCACGGAGCGCTGATGAGTTAAATGAAAATTACGAGTATGAATTTTCAACACCACACGGAATAGAATAAAATATGCTCGATACACGAGACATTTTTGCAGAACATTGCCGGTCGTATTTGCTTTTTACAATTTCCTCTACACACCGAACTAACTACCCGCAGAGCTAATGCCGTTTTAATTATGACAAAGAAACGGATCGTGAGGGAAATTAACAATGGTCCGTCTCCATGGGCGTTCGGGGACACATAAACGATAATATCTGCGCGAATTAATACTGCCGCGCTTTCGAGCTTACGTATTTATCAAACTCACGTACCGGTCGTGCATAAT
Source organism: Geotrupes spiniger (assembly GCA_959613385.1). Taxonomy (NCBI): domain Eukaryota; kingdom Metazoa; phylum Arthropoda; class Insecta; order Coleoptera; family Geotrupidae; genus Geotrupes; species Geotrupes spiniger. The sequence continues at coordinate 9,159,678 of OY390735.1, read as the reverse complement.
AAAGAAATATACAAAGCTAATGTGGCATTAGTGTGATGCTCGCAGGGTATGCTAATTTACGTCGGCAGTTTGATAGATTTATCACCGGTAATTACCATCAGCGATACATCAAATCGGATTTTAGTACACAGGTTACGGTACAAATTAATTTATTCTTTTATTAGAAGGACTCGTAAATTTACAACGGCGAATAACATTTTATCATAGCAGTGTGAATAATTAAAATGTTTTCATTCCGGATATATTTATTACATAAATAAGTGGGATTTGTATTTATTATGACGATTGTGGCGTGTTTTAATTCGCCATTTTAATTAAAAATATTTAAATCGTAACGAATTTCATTTTTCTGTAAAACATACCCGAGCCACCAGTTTGCTTCATCGACAAGAGTGATGCATTCGCAAGCTTCTGAATCCATAGAAAAGTTTTACGCCGATATTTTTGATGTAGTTTTGGGAATGAACGCGTGGTATTAGTGTGTTTTTTTTTGATCGACAAAGCATGATCAAAAAGATTTTTCAAGAAACATTCAGATGATTAACCATAGTCTTCTTGGGCTGAATATCCCGAAGTCTACGTTGGTAATGTTTTCTACTGCCCACCCAAAAGTTGTAGTGGGGTTTGGATTTGGTTTTCATAGGGTCTTAGCAAACTGGTACGAGCTGCCTGTCTCATTATAGAACCCCCCTACACGGTCTCCAGGGCCTTTGCCATGTGCTCTGGCAAAAAAGTGCGCATCGCCTTCCACTTTAAAGTCTTCCTCGTGAAAGCAGAGGTTTAATAGGTTTTTATTTATTTTGGTACTGGACAGTAAGCCTGTTTGAAAAAAGTTTGTGAAATTTGTCAGAAAAGATTTGAAAAGTATGCACAGCAACTATGTTGTGCCCTAGGCAATCAGAAACAATTCGTAACTAACATGTTCAATATTGTTTTTACCTTTAAAATATATAACAAAGGGATTGATTGTGACGCAGGTGACAACAAATTCTGATTCTTTCAGATTTTTCTTTGTGTAGTTAAGAAAAAATCCTGCTTGATAATGAAGTCATGCTAAACCGAAGAGGATAACGTGCTGCAGTATAAATCAATGATTTTTTTAAATTGTAGATTACAACGGCCAATTTGAATTTTCAGCAAAGGATTCTTCTAAAATTCAGCAAATTTGGAGAAACCTATTTTTATGCTGGCAAACTTGCCCGTAAAATATTTGTGTGCTTCTATAAGGTTATCCAATATGAGCCTTTTTGAAATCTTTGATTTATTTCAGTAACTGTTATTGGTATACCTAACTTCATTCCAGCTGTCTATTGGCAAGCTTTTCCCTGGTTTTAAATTTGGACCTTCTTTAAGAATTATTTTTGATTGCCTGGCCATTTAGTTCGTTGCATTAAATCCATTCATTAACTTTTTATGTACAAATTTTTCGTCCCACTTCTACAACTGGAAAATTTAATTTTCAGATTTCTGCCAAATTCTGATTTTTCAATATTAGTATCTTTTTCTGATACCGAAGTTTCAACAGGAGCAACAAAAAGTTTTTTTTCTTATTTTCAACGTGCCATGTGGTTAGGTTGGGTTGGTTTGGGTTGGGTTGGGCAAAAATATATGGAAAGTTAATTTCTGGCAACTTTTGGCAAACATGTTTCTTCAATGATTAGAGATATACTAAAGGAAAATTTTAGGTTGTTAGGTTAACAAACAAGGTAGAACACAACATCATTTTGAGCCAGAAATTGCGCTTTAATTTGGATTTGATTAGGCAGTAATTTATTTGCTTAATTGCTTCAACCCAACCCAACCTAATTCAAAAATAATTGCAAATTGAACTTAGACCAGTTGGTATTTTTTAAGCTCGAGTTCCAATTTAGTAATTAATTTTTTTTAGAAAATGCTTTTTCGAGAATTAGATACCATTTGGAAAAAAAATTCTTATATATAACTTTGCACATTTTGCTTGAGCCACAAATTGTACTTGGCAGCATCGTTGCAAGAGCTTTGATGACATATTTCGTTTTAGTCGAACCTTGGATAATTGGAAATTAAAATTCCCGTTGGACCATTGCAGAATACTTTGTGTCAAAGTTTCGACGTCTCCAATAATTGAATAACTGTATACTTGGCAGCAATGTACTTGAGATGGTAAATGGTCAAATCAATAGATGTTCCTCTACGTAAACCTTATAGTTTCATTGCTTACTTCAAGAACATAATTTCATAATACGCCCGCAGTAATTTTAAGTACAAAGTCTTTTATTTACAAGTTCTTTGTTTTTGTTAAACTTTTGCGCAAGACAAACTGACCCAATCCAACCTAATTCGACGATAAATGAAAAAAATACTTATTCTTAGCCCATAATACAGAATATTTTTTATGAAAGCTCCAGATAGATACTTCTAAATAATTAATAACTCAACATAATTGTTACATCCAAACCTGATTCAACCCAAACAAACCCTACGAAAACAAGTCGTCCCAGTAAATTATTCTTAAATTTACAATAGCAGGATTGGCAAATTATTGAATAACTTCCAAAATCTAACACTAACCAAGTGTTACCCTATATTTCCAAATCCAATCCGCGACTATTACTTTCAAAACCATTCTGCTTGGTTTCATTTTTGGGGGACGAATTTTGCAAATGGACATTAAACGAAACCTGGTTAAGATTTTTATGCTTGTTCCATTCATATTACTTTTTGTTACTTTGTCGTAAATCTAAACAATAAATATTTGTAATTACGAGTAGATGAACACCTAAATATTTTAGTTTTATAATCGTAAAAATATATGGTGTGACAGTTAAAAAATAACAATTAAATCTTCTTTTAAATAATTGCTCAAGTTGGAGACAAGGCAACAGGTAAATGATCATTTGTTAGTTTTTATTATTATGGTACAATTTAAAGTATAAAAAATATTAAAATTAAAATAAGAACAATTTTTGAACGAACATAGGTTTGAATGATATTAAATATTTTCCAAGAATCAATCCTAGCACAACTTGATATCAGCAGAGCACACAAAGCACATTGTCAACAGTTATCCAATTTATTTTATATTTTTAGTCACGAACCCAGCTGCACGAAACCCTGAAATTTTAATTTGGATTGAGCAACGTTGTGTAAATCCAACCCATTTACGGAACTAAATCTCTATCACCAAAAGTAAAACTCTTCGACAGTATCCATAATAATCAACTAACTTTCCATTTATTATACTGATGTTAAACATGCATTCAAATGCCATAAAAAACATGTTGGATCTGGAAATACAACTTACATGCACCACTTAAATTCTTGAAAGACTGTTTCGGTCTGACTGTGAAACTTTTATCAAGAACTGCGCTTCGACCCTAGTGTTAAATAATTTTTTGTGTGTAAATTATTCAGGAACTTACCGTTCACACAGCTTCGCACCAATCGATCACCCAAGTTTTAATACTAACACAGCTATATGCTCGAGTAAAATTTGTTAATAATCATTATGTGTTTATCAACAGATATAGTGCATTTTAACAATTATTTGGAAAATGCGTTTTAATTGGAAACGAGTTTTAAATGGGACCAGGGGTGTGTTTATAAATTGTGAAACATCGCATTGCAAAAAAATGTAATTACATTTTTCTACAAAATAAATACAACTTGTATGTGTAATCAGTGTAGCTAATTACATTTCAAAAGTCCCGTGGGAAAAACGAGATTAATAATTTCGATGTGAGTTAAACTCTACGTGCAATAAACGTGTCACGAAGAGATGTTGGTAAATTTATTTATGCAAATATATTTTAATTAACCGGCTCAATTTATATATCTCGAGGCAACTTCGTAAAAAAATACCACAACCAATGGTTTACTAATAATATTGATAATATCACCAATAACTTAACGTATTTAATTTATAAAACAAATACTGTGACAAATTAAAATTTTACAGATTTTCCTAGCATTTATTACGTGATGTTTAACAATGAACAATGAACTAGTACTAATTATAATGTAATATGAAATACATTATAAATATCATGTGTGTACCAGCAAAGTAAAATTGTTACATAAGAAACAATGATGAAATATATATTAAATTATAAAAATATTAAATATATGCGAATAGCAAGGTATGGAGATAAACTCAGGTGACGAATACATCAATGTACGAGTTTTAAAAATAAACCGAAGCTGGCTAACACAAACAAAAAACGTGTACGTGCAAAATTTCGTTGGGCAACACGATGCATCATAACCCATCCACAGACAGCACATCCATTTGCGAATTTGTAGCATGACTGATTATGATTTACATCGTAACAAAGGAAACTGTCAGTAAATAGCTTTGTTTTAGTTTATTTATAGTTTGTGAAAAAAACGTAAACAGGCGAAATAAATCTAATAAAACGACGAACATTCCGGCGGACTCTCTCGCTGATGCATCGCATCTGTAACTTATGACACGGGTCCGAGGAATAGTGCAAAAAAACCGTAATGTAACTATAAATTCGAACACATTTTATCATAATTCTCCCAAAACACGCCGATAAATTCTCGACCAAATCGAATGGCGAAAGAAACACAATAAGATAATAATAAATTCTCGTAAAATGCAGTTTGGTGCTGCTGGAGCTTTTGTGCAGGGGCGACCGCCTTAAACGCCGAATCAATAAATTTGTATTAACGTCAGATAAGATCATGATATTTAACGCCTCAATGTATCGTCAAAAACATTTTATACAATTTGTATTTAGCTGCCGGGGAAGATTTTAAGCAAATATGAAAAATTAACAAATGCATCGAATAATATTTTTTTACTTCGAAAATCAATTAAAAATCTAATTACATTAATGCTTCGCCATATAGAATTCTTAACGAATGGACTCATATTATACCATAGTAACAAAATCGAAAAAATCAATAACGTAATTACATGATTTATATTTAAATTAAAAAGTTATTTGATAACTTTTAATAACTGATATCAACTCACGGAATTTATTTACTCTTGCGTACAACCTGACAGTTATTACTTATTAGTGTAATAATAACAACTCGAAACTTTTTGAATTTGTTCATAACAAAACTGCAACTAAGTTGCAAACTACTCCAATTTATTAAAATATGGAGAAGATAGTTGAAGCATACGAGATGCGCAGCTCTGAATTTATTAAAATACTTTCCGAGCAGATTTTATTTACTTGTTGTAAACTAATATTTCCTCGACGTATCTAATTAATTATACAAAGTAATATAATTTATTAAACTCTAAAAGGTCGAAATTAATACGTTTCAATTTCAGCACAGACGTTTGTGAGGCCGCCGCGATCTTGAATCTTTGTGCACGTGCTTCCTATAAATTTTTAGTATTGTACTCTTACAATGTATTGCACTCGAACAATCCCATTGAATCTTAACAATTGTGTGGAGTTATTACTGCGAACCCGGAACACAACTTATAGCCGAACGCCGTGTGCAGTAACTCAAAGGGCCTGTGTTGAAAAACAACGTCCAATTTCGCAATCAAATTATACTTTCGATGTTTGCGTGCATAAGTTGTTGGAGTTTGAAAAACGCCCCCAGACGGACGTTTTAGACTTTTTTTTATATAATTAGTTCGATTATTCAGCACTAAAGTTTCTCCTCATACATATATGCAGTTCATTACGTATATATTTGAATTCGCTGACATGGTTTGGCAAAGTACACGAGTTCTATTCTTTTATGCAATCACCTTTCCCTCAAGTATGGGCTCTTTAAAAATGCCCGACCTTGTCGGTACGTATCGAACGAAAATATCGCCGATGCAATGTAATTTTAAAGCTTCAATTATTATTCCATTTATTTTATTAAATATTTTTATTTGTTCGGGCAAATGGTAATTTAATTAGTGAACGAGGCGACTAATCGATACTAGAATTTTAATAAAGAGCGTTTATTTGCTTGATGAAAATTTACTCGTTTGTATTTTATTGATAATATAAAATAGCTGAAACAAATATCAACATTTGCTTCTCGCTAGCATTAGAATTTCAATTTGGCAGAAAGTTGCATTGTTGTTTCTTGGCATTTAATGCGGGTTCGAAGTTTTATATTTTGTAAACAACAGTATAATTTTCACCATTTAAATAAATTTTTATTTAATAATTGGTGAAAATCCAGCATGTTTGATTTTGCTTTTAAAGTCTATCAAAGCTCATTTTCCCTTATATAAAGATGTTGGGTGACCATCTACAATATTACGTCCAATGTCAGTAACGCAACAGCAATTAATCGGCCTGAATAAATCTACATCCCTCAGTGATACCACAATTCGTCCACGTTCCCTTGGCCCTTATTTAAAAAATTCGGGGCAACAATGGACGAAAAAAATGATAAACGCATAACAGACCCTCACAATTTGACTCAACACAACAGAACAACATTAAAATGAAATCACATTAATCAAGACAATTCTTGCATTCATTTGGTTGAGCGTCGTTTATACATGAAGTGAGTTTTTATTAAAAATCGATATATTTATAATATTTATTTTCCTTCGTGAGTAGAATTGGATCAGGTTGCTTATTTGCTACATTTTTTATTTGTAACAATTCTTTCGTTTTCCATTGACGTCTTTACCTCAACACAACCAAACACAATCCAATACTTTACGAATAGAAACACCAAGAGCCACCAGAAAAAGCAAACACCAAAGAAAAACTGCCAACTAGAGAAAGTTTGTTGATGTGATCAATTGTTCATATTATTTTTTTGTGATTAACTTCATCTATTTTTATTTAATTTTAGTGTTGCATTGTTGGGTAGGTTTGGATCGGGTTGTTTTATATGAGAAAGATCAAAATTGAGGTGTTTTTTTAGGTTAATGATCATACTGATTTCTTCACTAGTCTTGTTAACTGCCAAACCATAGTTAATCGAGTTATTTATTTATATAATAAATTATATTTTTTCTGGAAATTTCATGTACTTGAAAATGTTCTTATTTACTCAACATTATGGTTCGCAACACATTAAAATCATTGTCTCATGGTACGTCATAATAAACGTTGCAGATTTGAAAAAAATTAAAAGAATGCAACAATGAAGAAAAATAAAGAAATGTGGTCCATATCGGTCCATATTCTTTGTATATTACAATTCTTCAAGTTTATTCCTTTCTACTTATCTGATCTTCATCTTCATCCACTCCCAATTTTTCAAACTCTTATGTTCAAACAAATTACTCTATCCAGTTCTTACAAAATCCATTCATCATCTACTTATTCATTTATATTTATAAATTATAATCCCTCATAATCGACACTACGAAACTTTGCACGGAATCTGTCATCATTTACTGCAATATATTTCAAATCTAACCCAATTGAAGTAATCTCGCATTCCCATTTACTTCCGGTTTCACAAACATGCAATACTCCTTCCTTCGAATTCAATCATTTGTTGAATTTGCATCTCATAATTATTTTTTTTTTTATTATTTTTCTGGTTTATTCGATCTCTAACTTAATTATGTTGGATTTGCTATCATCAACGCTAGAGTGCGTTGATGATAGCAAATAAAGCACTCTTTCAAGCCTCCATCATCAAGCATTTTTGCCAAACATATTTCGCTTTCACAAGTTATTATTTGAACCAATTCGAACTGAAACCGAGTTGTGTAAACCGTTGTGTAAACCCAACACAAACTAATTCCACCCGACCCAACCCAAACCCAACCTGCTTCAATGAACCAGATAAAGAGGATTGACTCAAGAGAGACATTCGTAAACTTCGATTGCGTTAATTTGATTTCTACATAACCCAGTTGGTAGCAACTTGAACAATCGTGGAATTGTGGATTTAGAAATGTAGACGAGTGGATTGTTAATTTAAATTCTAGTCATAGTTTGAAATTTTTTATTTTTATTTATTTTTCCTTATTTATTTAATTTTTATTAATTTGTTTAGAATTTATGTACAATGTTTGAAACTTTGGTTGGGTAGGATTGCACTAGATTTAGTTTGGTTGGGTTCAGTTAGGTAGCGTTGCGTTAGCTTGGATTGGGTTAAACTCAACACCAAACAGAGCCACGTCATTTGGGTTTCTTGACTTGGATTAAAAACCGTAAAAATAATAACAACCCAATCCAAAAGTAGTATACTGGACCAACAAGAAGAATAAAAATGATAAAACTAAAAAACTATAACCGAAAAACAGAAGAGACTAACAAACTACCTTTTTTCTAAACTTCATTTGGTTTCCATGTTTTTCCCGGTATTTCTTATTTTCTGTATTTTTGTGACTTTTTTCATATACATATTTTGCGCAATTTAATCAACATTTTTTTTAATAGAAAAACCAAAAGTCAATATAAAAAAGTTTCACCGATTCTTTCGGTTTTGCTTTTAAGTATTTTATGAGTTTGTTATTAATTTAATTTTAATTTGTTTATAATAAAAAACTAAGTTTTATCTATTCCTTCCTTATTCTTTAATGGATTTTGCGATTAGGTTTGTGTCATGCATTTTTATTTTTAAATTAGTTTTACATCGTTCGGTTGGGTTAGGTTGTGTTAAAAAGTTTTTGTGTTGTATGCTATTAAAAAAAAACAATATATTTTTTAAATACGACAAGAAACGTAATAGTGAAGAATATTAATAAAATTTTAAAATCTCAATAACTTGAATTAAAATCTAAATCCCTTTCAAAACTTTAATTATTATTATTTCAATAGCAAAATATCTGACTGACAATATTCAAAAATAATTATATGATTAGGTAAACTAATATACACCTGGATGATATCATATCGCCTACAAACCTCAGTGGCCACCTAATTCTAGCCAATTCTCTTTGTTCATTCTTCTTCGTATTTTTCTGCAAAATATGCAGTTCTTTCCTATCTCTTTATTGGTATTTTTTCAGATTATCTTTAGTTATGTTCCACTCTCATATAATAACTTCTATACCCTCCAGTTTGAATTTCTTTTCTTTTTTCACAGTTTATCATCACTCCCATTTTTGACAAATATTATTTATTCATATGTTTAACATAAAAGTAAAAAGTAATTACATCACTACTAAACAAAAAAAAACAAAACGAATACATTTTCAATTTTGATTTGTCAGTATTTGTGAAGACTTTAACAACAACGATTCCGTTTTGCACAAAATGACTCGATCTAAAATATTTATCATTGCAATTTTAGTACACATTTACGGTTGAACCATCAGCTATATAAAATTTAATAACAAGTTAGTACCATTCCTCCGGGTAATATCGTGTCTATTACTGCAAGTTTTCCCGATATTCCTCACAAACTAACATTACAAATGCAAAACGTGGATCATACGCAGTTGTCTTCGTGAATACATTATTTACTTGCAATATTTCAATGTATTTCAATCTTCCGCGTTCGCCGTTTGATTCAAATTGCCAGCGAAACGGTCGCGAATGCATCGCATCCAGTGGTCTTTGCATACACTCCTGACAGTAATCCTCTTTTGTCCGCAGCCGGACTTTGCGTTTCATGTTTGTCTAATTTGCCGCTTTTAAAGCGGCAAATTCGCCGAATGTGTATAAATTAAAGCCAAGAGGAATGATCAAGCCGAGCGGTAATTAATTTAGCCAAATAATTCAAAAATTACCCGCTGAATATAATTTCGTCTTTAGTGCGTTATCCTTTGTAGTTAATTTCGCATAAAGGTCTTCATAATCTCGCTGCGTGTGTAATGGATAAGTTTAATCTTATTTAACGGAATTTCGGTTTACTCTGGAGACAAATTAAATGTTTGTTAATTAAATTCGGCGACGTGCGTATTGTGCATTTGCGCGCTTATAAAACTTTATTAATTAAAAGTAAATATTTGTTGATAACGGGGCCACTATTGTTGGAGAAGTATCAATCAAATAGTTCCTAATGATAGAGGGGGTAGAGGGGGGGATAAAAAATCGTTAGCTAACCGAAATTGCTGTCAATTAATTATAATTATTATTACATGCTTCATATCTTACACAACACGAATATTATTATATTATTATTATTATTATAGGAAAGAAAATTGTTTCAAAATATTTAGTTGCCCTTCACAAATTATGTTGACTGAACGACAGGTAGTTACGTATATCCGCCAACTTCTTTGGTCCAGGTTTCGAAATGTGATGACAAATCTGTTTGAAAAGAACAAAGAATCACAAACGAGATTATTTTGAGGCAGGGTTCTATATTTATTTAAAGTCCGATTAAACGAAATTAAGTACAGACTTTTTGTTTCCAAATACCGATTTCACTGGAGGGGTTTGAGTCGAATGATATTTTGACCGGCCAATCCTCGGGAATTATACAATAAACAAACCTCCGAAGGGGGAGCAAAATTGCTCCCGTTTCAGGAGAGTGATAAAAGAATATGATTTTACGAATTTAGTCTACGGCGAATAAGCCTTGGGCTCGTCAACAGTGACGAGTTAACGTCGGAGAGCAATGTTCAAGTTCTAAAAATTAAAGTCGGTGTTAAAGCCTAATAAGTAACTTGGTGGTGGAATAAAAAATAAAAACATCTATCATTAGAAGTCAAAAGAATTTTGTTTTATCGAAGTCGTATGATAAAATAATAAAGCGTGCAAGGAAAATCGAATAAAGACGTGTTAAACCCTCTTACCGCTAATTTGGGATTAGAGAGAGAGAAAGGATTACGTAAAAGTTGACATTTTATTTATAATAATATCGGAATTATGTTAGTTCTGAAAGTTTAATTTTTGTTTGATATGTTAAATTAATGGGCAAATTAAAAAAAGGGAATCAAGGGCAGATTACTTTTTCCTAGTTTCCTTCCGTTTGATGTATAAAGGTGTAATTTGTAATCATGATAATTTTAAGCTTCACGTCGTACCTTTATGTATTATTTAATTGTTTTAATGTAACTATTTAATTCTAATTTAGTAATAAACTAAAATAAAACATTTCCTGGTTGTTTTATTCGATCTAAAAGTGCATTCCAATTTAAATTTAATTTGCCGATGTGAACGTTCGCTTTCGGGCTGGTGGCAGATAAATGCAAATTTTGCTCGGGAATGACTGATTATCCACGAAAACTGAAAAAGCTAGGAGAATAAGGCGAATTAAGTAACAAAAATCTAGCAATAGGCTATGCCACCCCAGAAAAAAATATTGCTATTTCTCTGCAAGGAAAACCTGTCTGATGACCGTGTTCCTGGAACTCTCGGGGGTTCGTCTTTTCTTTCATTTTGTTCTAATTTACGATTAATTGGAATGGTGTCAGTGTTCACTATAAATATTTGACAATGATTTGACTGAATTATTGTTATTTTTCATCTATTATTTTTCGAATTAAAAAGTTTCTTAGATGTAAACTTAACATTTTATAAGATTCTCTGATACATCTTCAATAATTACTCTAGGATTGAGTTTGGAATAAATTAAAAACAAAATTAATCAATACATTTGTATAATAACTATTGTCAATTTAAGTTACGCATATCAAATAGTTTCCCTAGCCAGTTTACTAGCCATCAATCGCCACAATTTAGGCTGAGTGGTGTTTAACTTTGTTGGACGTTTCACGAAAATTTCTGGGTTAACTTTTCATTAAGCATTCAGTTTTAATGTAATATCGGTGCTCTCCAAACACATACTGAACTTAATAGTACACCAAAATTAATAAAAAAGTGGTTCGTCTACGCCAAGTGATATGATTCTCCATTTTCATTTCATTAGTCAAAGTGATCATCGAATTCTCACCCGCGCAGTTAATAATCTACATAAATCAAAATTGCTTCAATTGCTAATTGTATATACAATTAAACAGATTTAGGATATACAGCGAGTCATATAGGACAAATATTCAATACATTAAATAATTTATTTTTGTACAATTAAATAAAATTAAAGGCTCGTAACATCGCCAAAGTCACGTATTTAACTTTGTTGTTTAACATGTTTTTTTAAATTTTTTAAAAGAAAGTAAAATCTGTTTGCTTCTCGGGCAGTGAAACCAGGAAGGGTCATTTCGACGTTTCTGCATAGTCACATTTGATAACTTCAGGTTCGTCTTCGCCGTCGAAGTGATCTACAAAGAACAGTTTTTTGGGTCACTGTGACCAGAAAGACCAACCTGAAGGTTGCAAATTTGACTTTGCTGTAACCTCGAGGCACAAATGAACTACGAGGTTCGTTACCCGAGAACAAAGAATGTCATGCAAATTTAATAAATTTTCACTTGCGTTTTCATCAATTGTAATGTTACGCCATTTTTCGTTTAACAGTCAGTCATAGTCAGCCATCTTGGTTGATGAGATTCTGTCCAATTGTTGATGTATTGTATGTTGCGCACACAAAATGTTATCCATCGAATCAAAATTAAAATAAAAAATTGAAACCAAAAAACAAATTGCTGATTGTCGAACTTTAGTGACACAACAAAAAAAAACTCACTGACAGGAATAATTACTGCGGACAATTAAAACACCAAGTTTTAATTCTAGTAAATGTTTTATAATCACTGCTCAATTACATAAGTAACTGACAATTTAGTATCTATTATGAAAATCAAGGTAAATATAAGCTGCATTGCTTGCTTCTATGTCAGAGTGATCATTTCCACTGTTTTCGAAGAAATGAGTTGATACAACGTTTGTTATTTTGGTGCTTATTTAACATTTTTGAAGCTTTTTCCCGCGGTTGTCGTATTTTTTTGTAATGGCCAAAGTTTAAATATCAGATTTACAAAATTCAATTATTTTGGAAATATTTCTTCTTGAAAATTAGAAAAATTCTAATGTTTAATTGTTTAATGTTGCTCTAATCACATTAGTGTTATTTTAATGATATTGTATTGTAAGTTTTTACTACACAGTTTTTACCTACATTACCATTTTTATTTCGCCAGACCTAATTTCAATATATTAATTGTTTAATTTTTGTAATAATTCTCGAATGAAATGTTAATAACAACAATCATTACCAATTATTAATTTAAAATGAACTCTTTGTACTTGTTTCTGGTTAGTTGTTCAATTAACTAGACTTTTTACGATATTAATTTAATTTAATTAATTTTATTAATTAAACAAATTTTTGTTGCAAGTGCAGTTTAATTCACATTGCCAACGGTTGCAAATTTAAATAAGTCATTAAAAATAATTACTATGTAACTATGATATTAAAACATCAACAAAATAACTTCACAATTGCGAAGTCGTCGTGCTTTCAGAAACCTTTTACAGAGCACGCGCGTGAAAATCGATTTCCAAGATGAAGTACATTCAGCATCCAAATATCGTAGTTACCGAAATTTGGGCGTAACAAAATATAAACAACGATGCATAATCCACGAATGAAAATTTTGTTTGTGTGCCTGATTTCGCTACGGACTGTCTCAGGTGAGCGTTTTTCCGATTATATCCGCATTTTATCTATTGTGCATTAACTTCAGCCGGTATTAAACAAATGGAAGCAAATCCTGACGCCAAGCGATTATACGACGACCTGCTGAGCAACTACAATAGATTAATTCGACCGGTTGTTAATCATACGGAAACTCTGACGGTATGGCTCGGTTTGAAATTATCGCAGCTCATCGAGATGAACTTAAAGAATCAGGTTATGACAACTAATTTATGGGTGGTTCAGGTGAGTCTTCTTAACGTTGTGTTCATTTATTGTGAGTTTGGTTATCGCTATCAAGTTTCGCTTGGGAATCGGTTTCATATGACTTTTTATACTAATTACAAACATATATGCATTTGTTGATTAATCTAATTAAAATGTATAACCAAAATATAAATGAGATTAAAATTTCTATGTGAATCGCAAATTAATTGCAATTTTAATTAGCGAATTGCATGTGCACGTGGTTTATACAAAATTATGACGTGGTGAATTTGGAAGGGATGATTGAATAAGTGGAATACATTTCAGAAAAATAATGTTTTTTAAAAGAATCCAATCTGAAAACAAATTTCGCAATGGTGCTTTATTTTATAATTCATACATTATTTTGCTCGGTTTTAAAATTATGTACTTGTAGCAAATCTCAAAGGCTAGTCCACTAAATAAATGCTCAACAAAGAAAAGAAAATATGTAAGAAATTCAATAAAATAAATTACACTTCTTAAAGAAAATATTACTAGTCTCATTTAACTTTAGTTACTTAGCAGCTGTGGGCATTAAAGTCCACTTTGGTGGCTTTAATGCCATGACAGTTGTTTCGCTCTCTATGAGCTCATCAAACCACCACACATACATTCGCTGAAAGTTTAACGAGTCATGCAAGCAAGAAAAAATATTTCGCGCAAGTATTAACGCCATCAAGACATCAATGCACACTCTTGCGGCTATGTAAGTGTAGTGGTCTATACCGAGGACCTATGGACCACTTTGTTGAAACATAAATTTCGGCGAATGTGTTGTAATGAAAATAATTCATAGTATTCATAGGAGTACCTAAAATTATTTATCCAAATTCTGATGCTTCAGGACGTCTACTGGCCATTAATCCTCATGAGTTGCAGTATCTGTATTGATTACCTGTCAATTTTTATACACTTTAAGTGCTAAAATGTCCAGAAAATCTCGCACAATGCATTAATGTTATTGACAGCACGCTAGACATATCCAACACTCAACGCCAGATTCTATATAGCGACAGCTTATCATATAAACCTACGTCACATTGCTAAAGTAATTTCAAAGCGATTTAAAGGTATTTAAAAAATATTAAATTGCACGATTGCAACGGACCTGTCATAATCAATAACATTGCATATTTAAAAGAATTTATGTTATTTGTCACGCACAAGACTCATCGAATTGCAAAAACTGCGTTTGGCGTAAAAAATCTGGAATAATCATTGTTCGGCGAGCTCCAAAGCGTCGACGATTTAAAACAGAAATCACATCTTTTTATTAAACAATAAAACTGAAATACCGAGAATCTGCTTTCTCCGAACGGAATTTTATTAAGTAATAAAACTGAAATTTCGTTTCTCCCGACGGAATTTCGCGTTTCTTATAAATTTACCATTTAATTAATGTTAATTAAATTTCTTACGTCTACATTTATTGCGGATTTCGCTCCCGTCGATTCGAAAACTACGACGGGAGACGTATTGATGATTAAATTGAGTTTTGAGTAACCTGTCATTAGATCGCAGCGGGACGAGCCGTGTCGGTTGTTATTTTAATTAAAGTGCGAGCTACAATTCCAACAGCTATGCGAAAACAATGGAATTAGAACTGCAATAATTACCTGCGAATAAATTAACTTTTTATTTCGATGTGCTAATTATGATTTTGCATATGCGAGATGGATTAAATCTGAAGCTTGACAAATGTATATTTGCATGAAATTTATTTTATTGGCAAAAATAATTATAATACTTGACTAATTAATTTACGAAGCAAAATTTTACATCGACATACGGTTGATGTACCAACATAAATTTTAATTAATTATTCAATAAAGATATATTTACGATCGAAAATTATACTCAATTCTTTGATAAATAACACAACTGGTCAAAACAATATGTCATTCCATGGTTTTAAGTCAAATTTGAGACGTTAATTCTATCAAGTACATTACACTTGATGCAAAGTCAATGAATAAATGCTTTGAACTTGCAAATTTTGATTGAATTAAACTTTCACCCACAAAAGGAATCAGAACAATGTATTATGTCATAGTTTTAGAGCGAATTTGGGCCACAAACAAGGGATTTGATATCAAATATAAGTGTCTAAATCATGTATAAGCTAAATCATGTGTATTAGAAAATTAAAGTGGAAAGGTAATTGATTGACAAAATATTTTTTTCTGTTACCAAACCACTAAACCATTTATTTATTTATATGAAATCATCTATATTATTGTCGCATCATTAGCGAAATATGTATTTACTATAAAACGAGACATTTCAGAAATAAAATAAAGCAAAACTCCATAACGCCACCACAGCTATAAATAGTTAAACAAGAACTACTAACTTCATTTACTTTTCACGATGTCGCTATTTGCCGCAAAGTAATTCAATTTTCCATGTTATTTCTCGCCCGCGGAAAAAGAACACACGCCGGAAAATGTCATTAAGTCGATAGAGTCAAATGATTAAATTATACAACCTTTTAGTATTTGTGCTCGTAAGAAATATTGTAACATTTATTATTATTATACAAACAATATATACCAATTTCAAATAATGGAACTGCATGTTTAATATTATTATTTTAAATGTCAGAATTTCATTTCTATCTATGTATTGTTATACTATATATTTATGCGTTTATGATTCACATGGAAATGAATTTAAGCTACTTACTGATAATCCTGAATGACTTATTACCACAATAAATACAATTTGCAATTAACCAGTTTGAGTAATTAATCTATGTTTAATTTCATTGATCATTAGTATATATGTACGCGAATTATGACGGGGTGTAGCGATAATTTACTTTTATTGCATCGTTATATTAATTATACTTACAAGTTATATGTTACGGTCGAATGCCCCAATTGAATGCGTTTAAATATTTATTTAGTTCTAACCTTGTTGATCCAAAGGCTGACGTGTTAATAATAAGTGAGATGGGTTAAATTTTTCATTATTTACTTCGATTAAAATGTTGCCTTCTCGAGGTGCTTGATAATTAAAAATTTACTTACGCATTGATGATTACACAAATCCTTATTTTTAAATAAAATTGGAGTCGAACTGGAATTATGGGGATTTTAGTTTTAAACTTAGGTACCTAGTAATTGTTTTTCAACGAATTTAGCAGATTTAACAATATTTGTGAAGTGACAAAATTAAATTAAACATTTCACCTAATCTAACTAACGACATTATTACCTAAACTTAAAATTAAAGTATTGCCAAACGTAATTTTTTATTTTTTTCTAAATATCCTTTGCCTGACCATTCAAATGAAAAACGGAAAATTTTTCACTAACATTAAGATTATGTACAGTTACAATAAAGCTTGACAGCCAGTCGCCAATAAGTGTAGTGTCTTTGGTATGTTCATCTTCGCAAAGCCGTTGTTTCATTGACCGCTAACACTCTCCACGCATATATCGAAATTCTTCGACTCTTTCGTTTAATATAAAACCATCCTGTTCTTCTTCGTGGTATCTGACCCGGTCGTACTTTTAAACTCACGATACTGAAACAAGTTTCCTTTCAGGAAAATTGGTATACACTTTGGAATATATTTTTTTTTAATTTGGTTTAGTTTGAATTGTCTTCTCCACTAACATTTTTCATTATTTCGTTTTGCCTACTTTTCATTTTGACAATTTTGGTTGACATATCTTCTTAGCGGCTCTCTAAAAATACAAGTCTGTGGCTTTTGAGACTGACAGATTTTTGAAGTACGTCGTTCTCGTGTTGCCTGATTAAGTCCCATATTGTCCTTGGGGACCATTGTTCTCTACTACATCTTAACTTGGATGCAATTTTTTTGTTGAGGCAGTACATCAAAGATCACTTTTATATGTCTTGCTGTATATTGAATCGCTAAATTAATGCTCTAATGCATCATTGATTTCAGAATCGGTCTTGAATGGAATTCCCTGTTTGTGTGTTACTCCAAAGAATAGGAGGTAAATAATTTTTAAGATTCTCATATTTTTAAGGCTACATACTTAACTTAGGCTTAACACAAGAGCAGACAATATCTGGAATTGTGTTTTTGTTGAATGCGTATTAACGGTTCCTGTTATCCGTGGCTCTGTGTCTTTCCTTTGTGTTAGTAACTCGTTATTCCTACAAAGCGTGCATCGCATTATAATTCCTTCCAGCTAGAATTCTATTGCCACATATTTTAAAGAATTGCTGAAATTAGTCCCCAGTTTAATTGACGTGTATCTCTATGGCTCGACCCACCTGGAGTGTCGCAGATTGTGTAATTGGGAATTTTAATAACATTCCTGTTAGTAAAGTGGATTTAATATATTTAGCGTTTAATTTAAATTAACGTCAGGACTAATTTATACCTTGTAGCGTTTCGTTTGTAACGTTCATACGGATATGCACTTTAACTTCGTTGCGAACCCGGTTATTGTATTTTATTACTAAACATGTGTTATTTTCAGTAGGAACGTCATTAACCATGCCTGAGCATATACTTCGGAATATATTTTGTATATATATTTTATGTACTTTTTTATTTATTTTTGAAGTATGTATTATCATTTTGTATTAACACTTGTATGACCATCGAGTTTGGTAGTACTTTTTCAACTGCGTGGAGGAGAATGTTTAATTATTTCGATCAAATTAACTATATATTACACCCCTACATACTCTAATGGCCCTTGGCTTCGAGGACTTATACTCATCTTTTCCACCTTCTTTGATCCTGTGCCTTCTCCTTCTCCTTACTTCTCCTCCCTGGCTCTTTATAACTTCCCCCTTCTCCCCTCATTAAGATTCTGTTAACCCATGTATCGTCGGCCATCCTCAATATGTGTCCCAGCCATCTGGTTCTGCTTTGCTTCTGGCAGTACGTTCATTAATATTTTATTTTGTATCCTACATACGGACATTTCAACTAGCCTTTTTAATTTTTCCTCTAATCCTAGCTTACCCATTGCTTCAAATACTTTGTTTCTGTTAATAGAGTCGTATGCCTGTCTATGTCGATGAATGTATGTGTAAACTTAGATTTTGTTCGCAGGTGTTTTGTTGAATCTGTTTCATGATCTGGCCAAGGATCGATCTTCATGCGTTGAATCATCGTTGATATTTTCCTATTAGCCCGTTATGATATTTCTCTAACCTATTTTTGATTATCTTCAAAGCAGTGCCAATCTCCTGTAGTTGTTGGGTACTATTAGTGCTTTATGCTACAATTGTGGTAATTTTCATCTTCCCAAACCTTGATTACCATATTCCATATTCTTGCCCTTGCTCTACATTGGTGTTTTAAGATTTCCACTGCTGCTATTTTCTTGTGTTAACATTTGTTCTTTATCATTTCCCCATAGAAGTTTCTTACTTCTTTATTCTTGTACGTTTCTTATGTTTCTTTTAATTCTTCTTCTATGTTTTTTCTATCCCTTCTACACGTCGCATTTGCTTCCTTTCTTATTTGGTCATACTTTCTTTTATTACCTTTAGCTGCATTTCTTTGCTTCTTTCTCTACGCTCCATATCAAGCCACTTTTTTGTTTGCAATTTTTTCGATTCACTCAGTATTTTTATTGCCACTCCCTTCATTGTTGTTTCAATTTGTTCCCATTCCTCATCCACTTGTGCTGAGTGTATGAGTGCATTTTTATTCGTGTTTCAATTGTGCAAGGTCATACCTCTTCGTTTTTCCTCTTTCTTTCTCGTTCATTTTTGTGGATCTTCTTTGCTTCATTTCCGCAATAACTAATATGTGATGACTGTCTTCACCTGCTCCTCTGTAGCTTCTCACGTTTGTTATAATTTTTGTATTATGCAAAAATAATAATAATAAGTTCATATTGTTTTCCAACTCAAATTCTATTACTCTCTGTCCATTGTCATTAATAGCAATGGGTCTACTCTTTCCTCTCGTTACCTCCTTATTTTCTTATTTCTCCCCCTACTTTGGCGTTCATATCCCCTAATATGCATTTAATATAGAACCTCGGGATCTTCTCGAAAATACTTTCTGGAAATTGACCATTCTTATCCTACAAATTCTATCAGATTGTCAATATGTCAATAACTTTCTTTTTACATGTGTCATTAATTATTATCCCTACTTCCAGTTTCCTGTTACCGTTCTTCCCTTTTGCTTCGTTCCTTGAAGTGTCAAGATATCCATCTTGTACTTATTCATTTCTGCAATGATGTGTTTCAGGGCTCATTCAGTAAAAGTTATATTCCATGTGCCTATACTTATTCTATTTTGTTCATTTGTCATAGTGGTTTTCTTATTTGTTTTAAGCTCATTTACCTCTCACCATCCATTTCGTACCCAGGTCAAATCCACACTTTCTCCTACCGTCACTATAGTCAGGTTTTTTCACAAACTAACTACATTACTTAATTATATCCAGAATTTATTTTATGTGTTGAAATTTTTATTTAAATCTCGCTTTCCTATTTTCATTTAATTATAATCCCTTTTTGACCTATACGATTTTTTTCACTATTTAATAAATGTGTCCAAACAAATAGAATTGTGCATTCATTTAAAAGCATTAACGTTGTCTCGTCCATTATTTCTAACGAATATGAACCTCCCCACCCCACACTATGCAATCACGCTGCCTTTGATGTGCTAAAGACGAAATGTTCCGGCTGGGCTTACAAATTGCTACCGAACGTTTTGGGAATATTTCGTGTAACAGAAGACATATGTTTTGTTTCCCTACCCTCGTCGAAATTTATGAAAATGTTACCTAATCTGAGATCAGTGGAGCTCACATTTCTTACAGTTTCTTACCATCAAATATCAGACCGTGCATGTCTGCAGTCATAATCGACGCACAAATGATTACATCGATATCTTAAAATTTAATTACTATCAAATTACCTAAAGCGTCAGTTATATATTCTTCGTTTAAAAGATTATTTTTGTATGAAATTATAATATAATAAACATTTAATTTACAAATATTTTATTGACCTTGCAACCAATAATATTCGTTTATTAATTTGTGATACATGTCGACGTGTTAATGTGGAAGTTACATAATGTGTTTAAATCTGTCGAAAACTAGTCACGTAAAGCCATAATACTTAGACATAGAGATAAATGATTTTTTACAGAAATGGTACGATTACAAGCTCACATGGAATCCTTTAGAATACGGCGGGGTCGAAATGTTATACGTACCGTCCGAGCACATATGGCTACCCGATATTGTTCTATTCAATAAGTGAGTTATGCACACAACACGCTCTTTACGATCCAAAGTTTTATAATTAATATTAAAATTCGCCCAACTAATTTTATGGACCCATTACCGTGATATTAGCTCGAGAATACTCCTTTAACGGCCGTAAAATATGGCCGCGCAACTTTTACCTCGGGAATAAGTTATTAAAACAAATTGATTAATAAGAAATTATACTCTTTAGCGAGCCACAAAGTATAAATAATTATAAACGTAGTTAAGCCCCCGTTTTTCCTCCGCCGTAATGGGTTTCCGGTTTATTAAAACGCGTCGCATCGACTAAATTACACAATTTAAAGTTGGCTATAAAAGTTTATTGGGCGAAGATATTAACATTATAACTGCATTACCTTAATTGACTGAAAGTTTTGTGTAGATTTTTTTTTAGGGTTTTGTCGATTATTACAATATTTGAAGCGTTTCAGCGCCGACGGGAATTATGAAGTGACTCTCATGACGAAGGCCACGCTTGCGTACACAGGGGAGGTTATTTGGAAGCCGCCCTCCATATATAAATCGTCATGCGAAATCAACGTGCAATATTTTCCGTTTGACGAGCAGAGTTGTCTCATGAAATTCGGATCGTGGACCTACAATGGCTTGCAGGTAGGAAGTAATCGCAAATAAATATAAATTGGCTCGATAATTTACGGTGACGCAATGTTATACTAACTCTAATTTGTTTCCGCATAATACGATCCGTGTCCCAAATATCTGATTACCAATTAATGTCAATTGCCGTAGGCGTTCTATGTAATTGAATAAATATGTATCGAATTTCTGTCTTAACATAAAGCAAAGGCTAATCTATAATAATTAACTAGTAAAAGTTTTAGTCACGTATTAATTTCAAATACAAAAATAATACAAAGAAAACATAAAATATAAAAATAATTGCACTGGCGAGACCATAAAATAAAACCAAGACGTAAACGTAAGTTACAGCCATAAATATAGTTTATGTAAACATGAAATTTGAATATCTTTCTAATTTCATGTCTGTTCACACGTACGAATGTTTTAGTTATTGGTTCATCTTAATAATAGTGTATACTAATTCAGACTGGTATCCAATCTGCATATGCAAATTTGATATATATGGTGACATGAATACAGATATTGGACAGTTATATTCAATGTGTTTAAATATGAACACTGTTATTCTACAGAGACATCGATTATTTAAAATGATTTGTGATATGCAAATTGCATGTAGGATTTTAATGTTATTGTAGCAATATTGCTTCATTCGATATTCCACGTTACACATGCAGTGTCCCTCCCAGCTTTTATTCTGTGTACACAGACTCTAAGGGAATGACAGCTAAACACTGTGTGTTTTATTAAATTGGTGATTCTTTATTACATATTTTATGGCAGGTAATGCAGCGATTTCTTTATAATAGATTATACAGGATTATATGTTGGAAAATATCAATTAAAAATTGAAAAAAAAGGAATAAAGCCCTCTTTGCTGCAAATGCAAAAAAATTCCAGTAGCATGTGGAAGGGTGGTCAATACCATTCGTGGCTCCTCTGAAACACCAAAATTCACGTTGTTGTCTTACCAAGTTATTCAAAGAAATCAATTCAAAGAAGTTAAGGCAATGTGTACTTCGTTTGATTTGTATTATCAAGAAAATGGGAAACATATCCTTCCCATTTTATCATAAAAACAAAATTAAATTGCTGGAGATTTTCGTAAAATAAAATTTAATATTGCGCTTCCAAAACTTTGCTGAAAACGTTCGAAGATTTATTGAAATGAACCACGTAAATGGATATTTTCACTTCAATTTGAGTTCGAGTCGAAGTTTGATGGTCGAAAAATATTTTCGGTGGTTATTTTTTTTTTGTTCTTTTCAAGTCCTTTTTATATCATCGACAAAGTTTCCACCCATCCAAATATTTTTTATCCCCAGATTGTTCATTTGCGTAGTATGTTTCTGTCGAGTCATTGTTCATAATTGTTTTCGGCATGGGTTCGTGATCGTGGTTTCATTTTGGAATTTTTAATTTGGGCTTTATGTCGTTCATTTTGGTCCCAGTTGTTGGATGATTTCAATGGCGTACTGTTTTTATTTGATTCAAATTAATGATCGAACACGTTTCATTTTAATTATTTTAATGGTGGATCGATCTACGAAGACATTGCATTTCATTTCGTGGTAGAATTTTATTGGGCGTGCTAGCATTTTCCTTTTTGGTAAGTTATTTGAACTTGTATTTAGGTGGAATAATTTTCAAAGCTTTTTATAACTATAATGAATAGGGAATATTGTTGCATTTCTTGTCGTTTCTGCAAATAAGTTACGAATATTTTCCTATCATTTTTCCAAACATCTGTAGAGGAAAGGAAGCGTGTAGCTCCAAACGATAGTTTGACTGCGTTAGTTGGGTATGGCTCGGCGTATCAATAATTGTGTGACGTTTATTATATATCAAGTTTCATTTCAATTCCAATCGATTTTTAAATTGCAGTGGTCCAGGGTTCGTGTTATATCATCCAACCCAACCCAAACCGATCTATCATCAACCAATCATAAACACTTAACCCAACGGTAGTACATCCAACCCAGCACAGACAAGTCATTTCTGCCTTGCTCTGAGTATCACGAAATACTAAGTCAAAATAATAGTTCGAACGAAATATCCAAATCAAACATTTAATAGATGTATGCCAATCCATACACACACAATGATATAAACTACTGTGTGAACCCGAGCTCTGTGTATACTGTGAATTTCAACGTCACCTGATTATCACATGTAGGTGGTTTCAATCATACAAATTGACTGACAAAAATAAATAAATATAAGCAAACCCAACTGTCCATATCGTATCCAGATCTTTGCAGTCTTGTGACATTTATTTTACTATCTACTTTAATTAACAGCACCCGTCAATTGGCACTTCCCTTAATGTGAACTTTCTAAATCAATTATCGTTCGATCAACTCTTCCTTCCCATGTCTCATTTCAGTTTCAGAGAAATGTGTTTACTTACTTGTTGCCATGCTGTGCCACCTTCCTATCGGCATTCTAAGCCTCGTCAAGAGATGAGCCTTCTTCTTTGTCCCATATGTCATAAGCAGTAAGCCCCCCTCCCCTATTTGCCTTCATGTATGTTGATACATCTTCACCGTCAGTTCATCGAGTATTTCTTCTTAATTTGTTCATCGTTTACAGCAACCAGAGTGTGCTTCACTCCGATCTTTTCTATCAGCAATAATCGATCCTCCTTCCTTACCCAATGTTATTGTTTCAACGTTTCGTGTCAAATATGCTTTGCCGTGTTGTGAACAATTCGTTTTAAACTAAACGAATTGTTGCAAAATTATTGTTGAAATTTTGCATTCTGATAAGTAACTGCTGTATTATCGTTTATTTTTTCGTTCGTTCCAACCCATGTTTTGGTTTTAGTTACCAAGTATTTGAACTTAACCCACCGTTTCAAAACTATATTATCAAATTTTCATCTTGGCTCCGTTCCCAGTATCTACATGTGCTACGCACTTCTTCAATATTTTTCTTCGCTTTACTGCAACGACATTAACGTTGTTATGTTGCCTTTATAAACTCAATCGTTTTGTATTAGATTATTGTATTAAATAGTACCGAGAGTGTATCAAGTTGCGACGAACCTCTATGAACGATAAATTTCTCTGCTTCTCTAATGTGTGTCTTTGGGTGTTTTGTTAATTGAAATTACGATCAGCCTAATTACGTTTATTGGAATATTTAATTCCGTTGGTATTTTATTAAGTGCTTCCTGTTATTGGACATTTATAAAGTCTGTTCACCGTCCACCGTTTGCTCATACTAATATTTGCGCTTTAGACCACTTACGTTTGCTAGCCTTCTTCTACTAACCATTTTATTGGAACTAATTACAATTTATTTATATATTTATATATTCCTTTTCCTATTCTCGCCCTGTAATGTATTCATCTCGATGCCTTCATATCAACCGCTCCCTCATCTAGACATCGCCCTCAGGGTTTTCCCCTTTTTTTCTCTTCCTCACTTAATGCCACATCCATACACTCTTCCATCCAGTGCTGACATAGATTTATCCCTATTCCGCAAAACCTACACCTGTAACTCTCATCCATCCAATATTTATTTCGACTTTCCTCGTTACCTCACCAAAACCTCACTATCACTCCCTATTCCTCTCCTACTCTTACTTTCGTCAAATTTTCCGGCTTTCTTCCCTACAGACCCCTACACATCCATAAATCTTGCCTTGTCGCTCGTTTTATTTTTTCTTCTCTTTCTTACGCATCTAATTTTTTCCATCCATCGACGTGGAAATTGAGCCGGTAGCGCAATTGCCACGTCGTTTCGTCTTTTCCTCATTTTCGCCTTCGTCGCTGATGGGCCTGCCTTTTCATATAACTGTAATTTCGTTATTTCGCTCAGATTTTCCCATTTCTTCATCTTCCTCAACGCATTATTTACTCCCACACTTGTGCACCATACATCAATATATTGTTCACGAATGGTTGTCATACTATCATCCTCCCCTAAAAGGTAAATTCGCTCTTACTCCACAGACTCCTCGTTAACGCTTCTTCTGCCTTTCTCGATTTTCCGCACACATATGGGGTTCATGGCTGTTTTTCTCTCTTAATACACAACCTAAATACATCCACTCCTACACCTCTTCAGTCATCCCTCCCTTTCATTTCACTTTCACTTGCCTCCAGGTCCCGCCCATTTCTTAATAATATTATTTTAGTTTTGTCAGTATTTAACTGGAGCTTTCTTCGATCCAGGAATCTCGCCAACATATCTGCCATTTGTCCTAGTCCAGCATTTGTAACCGCCAACACCGCCCATGTTTCCTCGTATATCTCCGCTATTCTTTCTACTTTCTTCGAATTAGTGTTATTACAATCTTATAAACCATATTCAAGAATGTGATGCCTCTGCTGTTCTTCTGTATCATTACCGCTACCCTTATCTCTTAGACTTTTGACATTCTTTTCATTATCCACATTGTATATTTTGTGATTAATCAATTATATGTTTATCCCAGCGTCCACATGAGATTGGCAATTTTCGCATTCCCTTATTACTTGCATCGATTACTCTTGGCCTTGGTGTTTCAAAATTTAATTTTTTTCGCCCACGCCACTTATCATTCTTTCACTTGTATTTCCTTCTCTATTCTTTGATTTTTTATCCTCTTTTCTATCTACTTCTCCCTTACCTTTCTTACAGTCCCTTTCCAGTTTTCTAATTTCTACATTCTTTTCCCCCCTCTTTGTCCTTTCCAGTTGCCCCCCATATCTTCTACAATTCCTGCGTTTGTTGGACGCCAAATGTTTTATGACTTTCACCATAATCACTCCAAACGTGGACTTGTGTCTGGGGTTAGACCAATGGATGGGAATTCAACTAACACGTCTTTAATTAATTTATAAATATTGTTTGTTATATATTATTTTTATACAAATTGTTTAGATTTTTTGGTCATTTTGCGCCAAATATTCTATTAATCAATACAAATAGATTTTTATGTTCCTGCGGTATATTGTCGTTCATTTATTTGTTTTCTTTTATATGGCATTAATTTTAGCATCGTGTATTTGAGACATAGAATCGTTCCACATGAACTCGATTTATTTATTTTTTTCCTTGGGCAGTGTCATATTACGACATTTTCATTATAAAAATCTACGAGGAACAAAATTAACACAACGACCTTAATAAAATGTATTATGCATTACTTCCACAAATATTTAAACGTTAATTTTGAACACACATTGTTTTAACATCCTTTCAGGATCAAGATTCTTTGTCAGGTCCAGGAGCTCAGTATAGCCAAGGGTACTATATTGTGTCGGGACGTTGACGTTAATAGTTTATCAGACCTAACAGCGACATGGAAAGTACATTATTGACTTCATTCCACTTTAACTCCAATCTTTATGGGTGGCCTTAAACATAATCGGAAAGAATTGCCGCTTATTGTAATCTTACAGTGAATTCATTGCATAAGAATTGCTGGTTCGTCTATTTTAATATTGAAAATTTATTGCAATCGATAAAAAAATCAACAAGTCTTAATAAAAAAAATAGCAAATAATATCATCAGGTATTGACTCCATTCGATATTGATTTCAACGAAATAGTTGTAATCTCGAATAATTTTATG
The DNA here is from genome assembly GCA_959613385.1 of Geotrupes spiniger. Classification (NCBI taxonomy): domain Eukaryota; kingdom Metazoa; phylum Arthropoda; class Insecta; order Coleoptera; family Geotrupidae; genus Geotrupes; species Geotrupes spiniger. The sequence goes on along the minus strand of OY390735.1, from coordinate 9,132,645 downwards.
CGAAACAGCAAAGTTCAAAGGAGCTGCTTTTCAATGAATAAATATGCAAGATCGTCAATTTTTATCGGTAATACCCGACGACGTTTAGACTAAACTAAAAATTAATCCAACGTGTAAACACATTTATTACGATTCAATGAAGTCTTATTACGGGCTAAAACTTACGCTGAAAGTAATTCGAAATAAAAAAGGCAAACCTTTCCTTGTTATATTAGTCTCTAAATGTAGTACTTCGAAAATAAAACATTCGGACATAAAACGTCCATGAAGGGAGGTAATTTGGTTTTATATTAACATCGATAAAGGACTATGATGTGAAGTAATAAAGCAATAATAAAACCTGACCTGCAGTAAAGAAGAATTAGTTTCTTGAACACTCGGTCGTGATACCTGGTAATAAAACTACAGCGCGCAACTTTATGATTTTTATAAAGTCCTGCTCCTGAATAATTTTCGCGTGTAATTTGCAGTTTGTAGTTGTTGTGTAATTAAAAAAGTAATAAATCGTACCCGCGAATTTTTATGACATGTATTAGAGAATCGATACGGCGATAAACGTCTATTAAAAATGTACACCGTACATTTAAATTCCATGTAAACCTCTGTTATAATTAACATTGCAAGTTGTAATCTACACGTTTAACAAACAGAGGTGACAATACATTCGAACGGCGTAGTCATTTAAATGGCGATTGCTATGTTTAATTTATTGCTATAATCGCTTCGTAAATTTATGTTATTGTTTTAGGTCGACTTGAAACACATGGATCAGATATCGGGCAGTAACATTGTTAAAGTCGGAATTGATTTATCGGAATTTTATCTCTCCGTAGAGTGGGACATCCTGGCTGTGCCGGCGACTCGCAACGAGGAATATTATCCTTGCTGTGCTGAACCTTATTCAGGTAAATAACACCATTCAAAACTTATTCGTTACGTCTCATCCTGGTTATTGTTCATTAGCGAGGTAAAGTTCGTATGAGTTTCATCGTAGCAAAACGTTGTGTAATTATAAATTTCGTGCGCAGTTTTGAAATAGTTGGTTGACACGTTTTAGCATGCAAGGTTTTTGCTCATAATTCTTGTTGGGTTAGCTTAGAAAATAAAATTTCATCGCATACGTTTCTCTCAGAACGATTGCATCACATTCTTTCCTTGAGTAACAAAACTTCATTGCCAAAGCAACTATTTTAAAGTTTGGTCTTCAAAACCAAAAAAAATCTATTATTACGATCACGCGATGTTATATTAATGTTTCATCCAACATCGAGTAATTAGCGCATCATCGACAAGGCAAGCTTGTCCGATTTTTTTCGCACTACTTAAATGTAATTATAACCATGCACCCATCAATATACGCCGTCGTGACTACGTTATTTCATTATAAAATTCTAAGAAACAATTTTTAATAAAAACTTGACCAAAAAACTCGATTATTTTATTAGAATATCGTGTCTTGTATTTCAAACTCGACTTGTGCTTGACAGGGCTGAGAAATTGCTCAAGAGCAAAAATATTGTAATAAGGATTCGCAGTCAATTGCAATCAATAGAAAATACGTTCGACGATAGGTCACAGGTTATGGTCGTAAGTTAAAAAAATTCTTCGTCTCTTATTTTTATTTTTAAATAAATTAATTAAACAATTAAATTTTTTTTTTAATATTTTCGTGAAACGCGAAAAGTAGCTGTAATAAGTAAAAGGTAATAGTATTTAAATCGTTGTCCTCGACGACAATAATTAAGCAAATAGTGCTACAAAGGGAATTGCGAATCTGAAGAAGATAGACGACTTCAAAGAAAATGTACAACTTTTTGATGTTGCCTTTTTATAAGTTTTATAGGGAAATAAAAAAAATATTTAAGGAATCTGAATTCATCAAGTTTTTATGTTGACGTTTGATATTCTTTAATTTTTATTATTAATTGTTACAAAGTTTTTCATTGATTTTAATTCACTATTCTATCTTTGACGTTAAATTGATGTTAAGTAGTACATTAACATTTAACTTTCTTATTCCAATTGTTACAAAAATTTCTATGTATGCAATTCGTCTTGAATACGATCGATTCGTTCTTGATGTAAAATATTGGACTTACCACCGAACTAGAACTATTGCTTCTCAATGAATCACATGAAAAGTGTCAACAGAAATGGACAATTAATAATTAATTGCTCATAATAAATTTTTAATTATTTAATTTTTTTATTCGTAAGAAATAAATTATTCTCTTCGTCCTAGTTCTAATTTTAATTTAACCCAACTGGAACTAAAAAACTAAATAATAACAAATATTATAATCAACGAAAGTTAATACAATTTAATTTTTGCCTTTCATTTATTTACCTTATCATTTATCTTTAATCACTTCATTCGAAACCGTTCTTAACTCCGTGTATTAATGGTGTGTTTACCATCATGAAAGACTCTGAAAAGGAATATAATATGCCGTATGCGATTTCAAATCAATATTACTTACGGACTCGACAATGCGCAGGGAAAAGGTTTGAAATTGAATACGTATTTGATGAAAGAATAACAGTGCATTTGTATGAAAGCTGTTGCTTTTTAAATTTTCTAATAATATTACGGTGGAACTTTTCATTCAAATCGACGTCGTAATTAACTTGTTAAATGCAATTGGACTTTATGTAGGAGAGATGTAGATTGAAGCCTAGGGATGCTAAATGGCGTAGAACTGGAATTGTTGTTGTAGTTTTGTACTATCATAGTTAATTTGATTCTGTATGAGATAAGTAATCATTGAAATTGGCTAATGATAGCAAAGTTTTTATGTAGTTTGCCAATTTTTTGCAAATTGACGTCATAATTAAGTTTCTCGATTGACTTGCTATCACAAGCAATTTTTGGACTGGGGAGGTGGGGGTGCAAATGATACAAAACGCCTCTGTTCAACTTTCTATAAGCAACGAACAAACTTTCAAACCGTGGCGTGCTAAATGACACCGAACTTTTTTGTAGCTTGTGTTAAATAAAATTAAATCTTGTATAAGAAAAGAACAATCATTTACACTTGTATGGGTGGTTTATGATATAAATTTTTCGACAAATCGTTTAACGCGATAGGCAATAATTGCAATTATCAATATAAGACACAATTAGTTAAATTCCAATTAAAGATAATGTAAAATTGTAATTTTTAAAAACTAATTTATTTTGACCCAACCCAACCAAACTCAACCCAACCCAATCCCACCCACCCCAACGCAACCCAATTCAACCCAATGCAAACCAATCAACCCAACCTAACCCAGCACATAAAAAATTAAGACGTACCAATGAAATATTAAATCAAACAATTTAAATTATAAATCAATGATGAACTCCAAAAAAAGTTGCTAAAATGTTTAAGAAAATCTAATTGAGAATCATAAGAAACCAAAATTAAGTAATTTCCTTAAAAAATCATACATTGATAAGAAAGTTGGATAGGATAGAAAATGCAAAAATTACCAATTGTTAAAAAAATTCAAATAGGAAAATCCAAACCAACTCGATTTTTAGAATAATTACGTAAGATCGTTTTGAATTTTTTGAAACCCAACCCAACCCAATCCCAAACACACGGAAAATTGAATTTTTTTAAAACATTTGACATATTTTGAAATTCAGAAATTCAATCAGTTTGTGTACTTCAACCATCAGGAATGAAATAAATTGATTTTTGCGTATTTTTTTACTCGCTTCTTATTTTATCCTATTCTTTGCAAACATTTTTATTGTTTTTTTGGTAACACTGACACACATACCCCTAGTCCTGTTGACAATTCGACTGAATGGAATTTTAGTCTAAGTTTCATTTTGATGCAAGATGTAAAAGAAGTAATGTCAAACATTAGATGGGATAAATAAAATCCCTAAATTATAACGAGGCTCAAATTAAATTTGTAAGAAAAAATTTCTCGTGGCCCAATATTAAAGATTTTGTTCCGCTTTCTCAAATAAAATGGGTAGTAAACGCGCCTAAAGTAGGACGTAGAGATGAATTATAATTTGATTTTAATTTTTGTTCATTTAATATTTATTATATTTGTATGATTTCACAGTTTAGACTAAAGGGGTCAAAATCTGTGTTGATTTATATTAAATATTTTTATCTTTAATTTGTAGTAGGCCTGCTGCATAAAATATACGACTAAACGACTTAAATTATTTTTATTACTTAAATAATTTTAATACTTTAATACAATGAAAATATGCCAACAGTTCTAGATTCAGTTTACCAAAATTATTTTATTTTTTTTTAAGGAAATCCTATTGACGAATCCTATGAATTCTGAAAGAACATGGAATTCTAAGACCAAATGGTACTAAAAAAATATTATTGGATTTTGATATTTTCACAGCAATATTAAAATTTCAATTCGTTCTTTTCCATTCAAATATCGCACCATTATTTACTACTTACCTAAAAAATCATATAGTAAAAAAACGATCAATTGCTACAGTATTTTTTTTTATTAAACCTTGATTGTTATTAGATTTTTGTTTTAAAACTTTCAAAGGAATTAACTCGAAAATTTCAAAATATATTTATTTGGTCTTAGAATCTTATGCTCTTTCCAAATTTATCATAAAGGGGTTTCCATTAAAAATATAACCCTTACGTCATAACTAAAAAAATACAATTATGTACATGTCCCTTAAAAATTGAGGTGTTCGATTTTTATAATTTTTCACAATTTTTAATAATTTTCTTTAACATGTTTTAATTTTTTTACTATTTATGTTTAACATTGTCATTTTTTATACATTCTGGCGACTTGTTCGATTTTTAACACATTTTAATATAAATTTCGATTTTTGAATTATCATATTTTTTTCCTATTTTAACGATTTTTAAAGAATATATTCACTATTTTAATTGTTTTACAATTTATTTCGATTATTTTATTTTCTAGTAATTTTAAAGATTTTGTTTTAAATTGTAAAGATTTTTAGTCATATATTCGATTTTAAAATAGTCATAAAATAAAAAAACTCTAAAACATAACAAATGTGAACTTTATATTACAATTAACCATCAGCTGGAAGAATTTTAATGTTATTAAAAATACGAGAAGCGTTGGAATGGGTTGGTTAAAATTATTTATAAAAAATGGTAAAAGACACAAAATTGTTATGCGTCAAAACATCTCTTGAAACTATTCAAGAAGTATATTGCCATCAGTCGTAAGTACAATATCCACATGGTGGGGATCATGATAAAACCGACCCGCCCCCTATGACGTAACAATAAATTTTATATCATCATACATCGGTGCAAACTAGTCGCGAAATCGATTCAAGAAGCCCATGGATTAGCACGCAACAATGCCGCAGCAAAGGAGGCGATATTCGAACTTGACTTGACCTAGCCATCTTCTAATCTACCTATGTACCATACCTCTCGCAATAAAATTTCAATATTTTTGTAATACCGGCGCATATGCAGTTCAAATAAGTTATCATTCAGCACTATTGGTACTAATATAAGTATTCGTTGGAGGCGCCCGGTTCGAAAAAAACTAAAAAATTCACCTACCTTACGAGACGCGGAGTTAATTCGCAATACCAGAACGCCAAGACCATCCAAAACAGTCCTCCAACAGCACACTCCACGAACGCGGTGAAGACCGAAAACTAATGTTTTTGACGAAAAATGCAAGAAAAGAATCGCACCGTGTACGGAATCCATTACCGACGAAACTGACCTGCTTTGTTTTTTTGCCGCGACGCGTTATCTTCGTCAGCGGCACGTCGATCTTTGTAATTGTTGCCAATCCACATGGATATAGGAAAATTTAAAATTTTGCTATTTAAGACGTATGCTGGTTTTTTTTCTTATAATTTTATGTATAAGAAATTTATGTGTGTCTTTTGCGCGTTTAACATCCAAACGATTATAGCTAAGCTATGAAACTTTAAACGTAAGATTTGTATATAACAAGGAAGAAAAATGTCGTATTTTTAAATTAACATCTCACCCAGTGATGGTTTAAATTTTATACAGTTTGTAGTTATGTACCTGTGGACACGACAATTAACACTAGATTTGGTTATATGACATGCAATCATTGAAATGTGAAGGTGTTTATTGACACCAACATCAACATGCGTACAGAATTACAAAGAAAATATACCTGGTCGAAAACTTATAATTAAAAACCAAAAGAAATATAGAGAGAACCATTAAAGTAAATGTACACAAACCAACCCAACCCAATAAATAACAATAAAAATCATGGAACAAAAATCATACCAATTGAAAAATAAATCAAGAACGAATTAAAAGGCAATAACAACGATTTAAAATAGTGAGGGGTAAAGAAAACCAAACATATTGAAGCCAAGGCAACACATGTAAACTCATCTATAAAAATTCGATTTCATTAAAGGCAGAAACCTAAGACTTAATATAGCAAATTAGGTTTTTGTTTTTATTTAAATTTATTTGTAGCATAATGTATATGTTGTATGGCTGTTACATATTGTTTCATTATTTTTAAATATTAGTCATAAATATAGTGATTTTTTTTTCTACTAGTATGAAATAACACATTCATTAATATGTTGTTTTTAATAATTAATGTGAATAATCTTTTATAAATGATAATGGTAATAATTTATTTCTCAACACTAAACGATCAAAATGGAACTTTCATTAATCATTGACCATCACAATGACAAACATCTATTTAAATATTTAAATAAGTACAGTGATCCTTCTCAAAGTAATTAATTTTCGTTTTGTATTTCAATTAATTGAAGGAGCAACAAATGGAAAACATCGAAAATGAACCTTCGAGTTATGTACTAGTCATTTAAAATCGAAAAAACGACAAATCGAATAAGTCAAAAATAAAATGGTAAAAATCGTTAAAAATCGAAAACACCCCTGGTCTCGTAATTAATTAATTACAATATGGTTAACGTAGTATTAATATTATTGTACAATTTGAAAAAATCGTTAATTATCGGTACTTGTTATAATTTCGGGACGCCACATTTTGTTGCAGTCAGTCTTATAATAATAATTTACGCAAGTGCTGAAGGTGATCCTTTTTCAGGACGAGTGGGCTACGAATGCTACGAGTCCTGGAATGGCACTTCAATGTTGCAATATATTTTGAGAAACTGTAAAATTTACGATAACTTAAAGTAATTTAATAATATTATCGTTTGACTTCAAATTCAAAATCTTTGATAAAATTATAGAAGAAAATAAGCCCCACGGTTATGAAGGGTGTAATATTCATTTTAATTGTTTACAAAATAAATGTTTTCTAAACAAATTTACATTAAATCCCTAGCCTCGTAATTAATTACTTTTGTAGACAACTTGGTTATCGTATTGTTACTATTGTACAATTTAACAAAATGTTGGAAAAACTGGAATGTATAAAAAAAACGTTAAAGATCGTTAAGTTGTAAAACAATCGAAAACTAATCGAATATATAAAAAAATACTAAAGTAGGAAATTGTAAAAAAATCGACAGATCATTGTACTTGTTAACAAAGTCGAGAAATCCTAATAAATCCTTATAAAACAATCTGAAAAATTGTTATAAATTGTCGAAAAATGTGTAAAAATCATTAACATCGTAATAACGGAAGCAGTTCGCTATTAAAAATCGAGAAAATAGTTTCAAAGCGGTCCAAAACGTTGGAAGAATAGTTGAAATAGTAATTTTTCGTATACATTTTTCACTTGACGTGCGGAGCCAATTACTATCAAAAAGTAGATCACATTTTCTCTTCAATAATTTGAATTATCCAGAGGCGTATTTTTTAAGGCTTATATATTTAACATTTTACGATTGAGTTTTTCTCTTTTTATTAATATTTTAAGTTACAATTTTCTTCAATATTTTTGTACAAGCAACTTTGATTTTTTGCAGTATTTTTATGTATTTTTAATATTGTTAAAATAAATATTGATTTGATAGGACATAAGAGAAGTATATGAAGTATGAAAGAAAAACGTCTGTAAATCTTTTCCACCCAGCAATAAAAATAAAAAATAATAGAAATATAGAAGGATGCAATCACTCAAAGGAAAAAATGCAAATTTAATTGTGAAATAATCAACACGTTGTCAATTATTTAAAACGAACATCATTTTGAACTATTCTTCATATGTTGTGGGCTTCTTATGGCAAAAAAATAAAAACCCCTCCGCGCATTCTGTTATTGCAATTTTGAATATGTCTTGGTTACATGGAACGAAACCTCATTGATAGCATATTTATTTCGAAAGTTTTTGGCAAAATTGAATTTAATAATTGTCCAAATTTGGGTTGGTGTTTTGGTAAGATATTATGACGAGTCTCAATATCTCAAAGTTCCATCGATTTACCCGATCTCTTGCATATAGTAAATGTAAATTTCTATGAATAATTACTAAAAAAACAATTTTAGAGTCAGTGTTGCGACAATGTATTCAAGTCAGAATTTTTCAATTTTTGATGATTTTATTTTATTAACAATTCAAATACGTTTACATAAAATTTAATTGTTACTTTCTCTAGCCAAGAAAATATAGAATTATATCAAACTAACAGGAAGAATAAAACAATTAGAATTAACCAAATGCAACATATTTTATAACACATAATCCATGATGCTATGGAAGTTTTACATCTCGATTAAAAAATAATGGTGAATAAACATCCATAAAAAAAAAACGACACCAGTGACATATGTGAGTGAATATTCTATTAGAATAGGGGGTCCTGCTAATGTCCTGGTAATACCACTTCCGGATTCGTTCAGCTTTGGACCAAAAACTCAACATTTTTTTATTAACTGAATGTTAGCGTAAATTTTGTATAAAACTCGAACGTCTATCCTCACTTATGGTGAATAACTTCGACCTACAAAAAAAATATATTAATATTACCAAGGACGATAATATCACACATTATACCATTATAACTGCACTAATGTATTTCTTTGCAGATATAACGTTCAAAATCACGATGCGGCGAAAAACGCTCTTCTACACGGTTAATTTGATAATTCCGTGCGTGGGGATCACATTTCTAACGGTGCTGGTGTTCTATCTTCCATCGGACTCGGGCGAAAAAGTAACTTTGTGCGTATCGATCCTGCTGTCGTTAACCGTCTTCTTTTTGCTGCTCGCCGAGATTATTCCGCCGACGTCTCTGGCCGTGCCGCTGCTCGGAAAATATTTACTGTTCACCATGATCCTGGTGACCTCTTCCATTTGGGTGACCGTGTGCGTGCTCAACGTTCATTTCAGGTAAGGTGCGTCACGGCTCGTAAGGTAAATCCCCACGCTCACGCCGATAATGTGCGCAATCAATTGGCGGTCAGAAAATGCTGTTATAATAACAGGTTGCGTTGGATTTGATTGCTGTCGATCAAACGCCCGTCCTTAATGTCCTTAATTCGAACGCGTTATCCTGTTGGAATATTAATGAAGTACTGGGGCATTAAAATTTATTGATATTCGTATTTACCGATAAAATTAATGAAATTTGAACAAATGACCATTAAATGATAATATTATACGTAATTCTGTTTATGTTTTAAATATAAACGCGATATTAAATTACGATATGATATGAATTAATAAATTATTCATATGTTTTTTATTAAAACCTTTTAAGTCAGTAATAGTTTTCTAATAAATGATGGCGATGGGTTTGCACCCAGGACTTTATTAGTATGTGGAGAATCCAATTTAAGAAAACCAGATAGCTATCGTAAAATATTTTCGTATAATTGCAAATATTTATTAGGTTCCAATTAAAAATATATTACCTTGAATTGTGTTATTTTTCCTGACAGAATTATTTCATCATTTACAAACAAATCTATTTATTTTACTTCAATGAATCCTTGTTCGTAACTAACATTCAATAGAAATTTTAAATTTAGTGAAGGACTGTAATACATTTTTCTTCATCCCAATGACAGTTCTGAGTTTTCAAGTACTAAAAATTGATTCTTGTTATATAAGACAAATTTCTCTTCTGGAATTCATTTACACCAACAACAGATATTACGAAATGAAATTACAAAACCCAAAAAATTCCTCTCATATTTTTTCTAGTAATGCATTTAAAATATTTATCGCCTATCAAATGATTTAATAAATACATTTAAATTATTAATTCATGTAACGCATCCATCAAACATTTGAAAACGCGACGTCGAAAATATCGCGGAAGTTAATGCTCACATTTCGAAATAAAGCCGCGCAGACGGGGCATATTTATTAATTTAATTAAAAGTACGAAATCGCTTGACAACGGCAATAAAACCGGGAAAATTAAATTACTTCTGTTTCGAATAAAATCGCAGCAAACGTAAAATTTTGATAAAATTAACTGTGGAATTTCGTGATTAATTCAATAATTAATTACACCGGTCTCGAAGTACAGGCATTTCCGACCTATCAAATGTTTGATAATAAATTAAAAACGTGTAATTTTAGATAAAAAATGACATCAAAGGACGGAATTAAATTGTCGTAAATTTTATTTGGATTTTATTGTGAGTGCGTCCATGGATGTGACGAAGTTAACGGTGAAAAATATGGTAGTCAAATATGGTCTAATTATATTATGAAATTAAATAATTTATAATTTAAAGTACAGTTTTTCACCTTGACCCGTTGAGTCTTCCTTTCTTTATTAGCACCGAAATTGCAGCCAAATATAAAAAACACATTAGTTTTATTATCTATTTTATATGAACCTTCGTAACACCACCGCTCGTAATGTGCCTGCGATGTCATTTGTTATTCTTTTCGTTTTATAATCACGCTATCAACCTCAGTTAACTTAACTTAACGAACACTGAACTATTATGAATATGTGATGATTTACATAAAATTATTTCTGCGTCAAGAATGATTTAAAAATTTCTAAATGAAATGTACTAAATTCGTAATTTTTGATGTATTGGTGTAATGGACAATAATTTGGCACATAGTTTACTAGCAACACCTTCGAGATATCCAAATTTAGCCTGTACTCGTTAATTGCACTGATGCATGCACTATTTATATTACAAATAATGTATATGTACCATATACCAGAAAATAAATGAAAAACAATAAAAACTATTAACTCATAACCGAATATAAAACAATGGAGTCAAAAATTAAGAACAAATAAATAAAACATGAATGACACATTGGATAATATTTAGCTGACATTGTGCCTGTCGACTAGAATACTTAAATAAGCACAGTTTACATTAATCATAAACGACAACAACAAAATCCAGACCACTGTCTCACATTTATCTTTTCAGATCACCATCAACCCATAAAATGTCGCCTTGGGTAAGAAAAATATTTCTGCAATTCATGCCTAGATTGTTGATAATGCGAAGGACAACATACACGTTGCCTGAATATGACGACACATTGCCACCACGAGGCTATGCAAACGAACTGGAAATGCAGTAAGATTAACGACGTATTACAGTCGCAAACAGAACTTTTGCTTACCATTACTTTTACTTTGCAAATAAAATCACCATTTCCTTGACTCCCAATCCAACTCAAGCTCGATGGCTACTGACGAAAATTTTGTCGACGACTGTACAAACATATACATGAATTAATTTTCGTCCTACTTATTTAGGTTGAATATGGGAGACCCGTTTACATCAGACTTTAAAATAACTACACGCGAACCGAGTTTCGTCCTGCAAAATCAAGAGCACGACGATAAAATGAAAGCACATTCCTCAAGTAAGTGGTGAATTTGTAAATAGGGTGGGGGCGGGGGTTATTTTTGTATATTTTACGTCGAAATGATAATAGTATGCAACAAACAAAGAGAATTCGATAATTGAACGACGCTGTTTCGTTCTCATTCGACAGTATCTACAATGCAGTATTTTTTCCATATACTCATATTATTAACAAATTGTAACAACTATAACAATAACATGAAAAATTTGATCATCACCAATTAATGACCAAACTTGACTCAATTTATTTAACTATGAAAAATAAATAAATTAAATAAACATAAGTGTTTTCTAGTGACATGTTCTTCAAATATTACACCAAAAACGTTGTCATCGAACGTAGTTGCTGCATTACAGGGAGTGCGCTTTATTGCCCAACATATCCGAGATGCAGATAAAGATAATGAGGTAAGTACGAATATAATCTGTGATCAAATTTATATATTTTACATTATCACAATCACATATGTGATAAACGCCAAGCACGTCATGGGTCGGTTGCCAGGCAGGATCGCCATGTAATAAATTATATCAATAGATCGAAACCGATTTGTATTGGCTCGGCTTATTTAAACATCTCCATCGATGTCTAGCTGTATCAAACAAAATAGTTTCACACTTCCTAGTACAAATCAACTTTACTACATGTAGATAAATTGCTTCAATAAGTAAATTTATTCAACGTGCACCTTAATATAATTGTACCATCTAAATATAATTTTTTCAGGTCGTAGAAGATTGGAAATTCGTCTCGATGGTTCTGGACCGTTTCTTCTTGTGGGTGTTCACCCTTGCGTGTATAGGAGGAACCTGTGGCATCATTTTCCAAGCTCCATCTTTGTACGACACGAGGATTCCGGTAGATCAACAACTGAGTGAAATACCAATCACGAAAATTTTCCAGTTACCACCATCACATGTTCCAATGCACTAAGTTACATTTATAATTAATTAATTTGTATTATATAATCATTTTTGACAATACATAATGGTCTTTGCACCTATTATAGAATAGGTATTGAAATATAAGTGCTGCCAATTTAAAATTTTTATTTTTATGTAATTGCATGTGAATGCCAATGTCTATGACGTCTTGTGTTAACTAACATTTATTGAGCGAGCTACAAGAATGTCTGAAAGGGTACCTTTGGAGAATGAAACACGATCGATTTTTAGTGAAGTGCATTTATTCATTCCACAACTTAATCAAGAATCGAAAATCGCACTTACCTTTTTTTAAACTTATTTATTAATTAAAACAATATTTTAATGCTTATACATAATTATCATTCGTGCACTGGGGTTTCTTCTTGGACATTTAAGCAGGCAGTTAAGGTTTTATCCTCAAGCAAGCTGCATACAGTAGCCAAGAAACCATGCCTTGCTTTTTCATCCAACGCCACATCAAACGTATTATTGAATAATATGGCTGGTGTGTGTTCAAGAGACGCAGCTCTGGTCCTATCTCCAAACAACGATATGATGTAACTGCTGATGGAATTGTTTGCGCAATTTTTAATGGAATCCCAAGACATCTCGCCGTCAGTGGCGCACTGAAAAAATACGAATAAGGCGCGATCAACAACGTCCACAACCAAATACCTGCGCGAGTTCGTCTTCGGTGTACGACCCATCAACTATACACTTGACGAATTTGATGAGCTTGCTTTGTTCGACTTCTTCGGCGATAGCGCACGCGTGGATTTTATTCGCGTAACACTCTTCCTCGCCGTGTTTGCATTTGAACGTCCTGACGCCATTCGACGAAGTTTCTGTTGTTTGCCCGTAAGGCACCAGGTCTAATTCAATGTAATCTGACAACAGTTTGTGAGCCGGGTAAATCTGCTTGCTCAGCAAGCTGCTGCTGCACGGGCAGTAAGTTTCGTAAAACACAGACACTTTTAATTTGTCGTCCTGCGGGAAAAAAATGGATGATATGATGAAATTATTATTGAGATAACGTACCGTTGCTGAAATTCCACACGCGAATAACATCAATAAAAATAGTTTTAAAGCCATGGCGCTGGAGTTGGTTACACTTTTATAAGAACTGGCTGAATGTGTCGTTGCACGAAAGACCGGTCAATTTATACGATTTCGTTAATCGTGATGACTGTTTCTAATCACATTGACGAACGAAGTTCGGTATTTTGACCGATTAAAGAATATCGGCGAATTTTATTGCAATGAGTGAGTGGCTACTGGCAGAAATGTTGATTGTGTGCCCCGAAATAATCGAAATAGTTTTTTAGTTACTTGCCCGAATGATAAATGAAATATAGTTGAAACGTGTGAAGTAGAAAAAGTACCAGAAATTGTCAATGAGAGCAGACAAAATTGTCAGTGAAATTAGACCTATTTCTAATTGTGTAAAAAATCACAAATGCTGCAAAAATGCCCAAAATAATAAAACTAACAAATGCAAAAATAGATTGTTTCAATTTGCATTGATATCTATTAAACAACTTAGATTGGTATTAATAAAATACCACGTTTAATGATGCATTTCTTGTCGTCTTCAGGCCATAACTCCCAAAATTTGCCAAAATAAAAAAATGTTAAAATTCTAAACATGGTTAAAATTGTCAGGAAATTCCTTTTGAATGGTCGAAAATGCATTAAAATTAATGTCAAAATTGTTAAAAGTGCCTGAAAAGAAAATATATCATTTCAGGAAAACATTATATGGAAATGCATGTAACTTTACTCTACTTTAATTGTCTGCTTCCTTGCATTGTGTGAAACACGTTTTTAATTTTTACCATTAGCTTTATCCTCATGGTGCAAACAGAATTCTTATTTTCGTTTATTGGGAATCAGAACATAATAAATTGCTTTTACATATAAATGGGCAACACAAACATCTAGATACATTCACCAAGGGACTAATCACGTGGAAGTTCTTTTATCAATGGTCCTGTACGAACAGTATGTAAATGCAGCCTTTATTTCACTAGTGCATTAAATTAACAACATCTATGAGTAAAGTGTAAGTAAGTAAATAAATTTAAAGGAAATGCATTCACCATGAATTTTTTTTTTTGAAAGGGAGAAATGGAAAATTATAATAGACCGTAGTATTGCAAATGGATTATGCAAGTATTGCAGTTGGAGACATTTACTTCAACTGAAGATGACTCAAACCCAAACCAAACCAACCCAACCCAACCCAACCAAACCAAACCAAACCCAGATTTACACACATTACTGTAGAAGGCAATAAGGATTAAGTAAGTAATAAAAATAAATTAACAAAAACAGAAAACTTAATACAAAATCGTTAGTATCGGTTGGGCCCAAATTAAACGAACGCAAGTGAAACGAGATTCACGAAAAAATGGAATGGAAATTAAAGAAGTCACAAAAAACGTAAAACTAGTAATAAAGAACGAAAACTATAGAAAATCTGAATATCACGAGCTCTGGTGGGGCTGCATCCAAACTAAACAAGCACAAATAGAAATAGAATCAAGCAATCGAAATAAATTAAAAATACATATAAAATATCCAAGATCATAAAACGAAATACGACTACTAAAAAAGATTGAAAGAGTATGAAAATGACACGAATACAAAGGAAAAATCTAAAAAAATTGCAAAAGTGGAAAATTTTAAGAAATTTGAACATTTGAAAAATGGCCAATTTGAAAAAACTCGAGAAACATCTGCAATGGGAGTAGAAACCAAAACAAATTAAATAAAAGAACTCGATGAATAACGCAAACTATCAGAATCACATCAAAATATAAAAAAACATGGGTTGGGTTTGGGGTAAAACTTGGGTAGAATTGGGGACTAAATTATTATGAAAATATAAATATAAAATTGGCTGGGTCGAAATTCCATAAACACAAAAAATCCAAATGTCAAAACGCTCACCATTTAAAAATACAATTAATCTAAGAAGAAAACTAAACACAAAGAAATATAACAAGAAGTAAAAAAATTAAAACTAATGGATGCAGCAAACTGTAATAAAAAGTGGAAATTTATAAAAAGGAAACAAATCAATTCCGTTGGGTTGGGTTTGGTTAGGTTGGGTATATTCTGAATTGAACAATAACTAACTGAATTTACTTAAACCTTTTCGCTGCTATAGTGCTCGTATCTAATCTCCTAGAAACTTTTCGCCACTTTGCATTTGTTTGTTAATTGCCATTATTTTATCATTCAATACAATTTTAATACAACTGTTTTTATTTCTAATTTTCTACATGTATTGTCTGTCTGCATGTAACAGTAATGTAAGATGTGAAAATTGGCTTCCTGGACTACTTGAACAGCTACCAATACCAAGAGGAACACTAACATATACCAAAATAACAAAATATTTTAACAAAAAACTTCTGTACCATTAAAACCATTAAACTACGATCCAAAATGGGCCACTACAATTATGTCAAAAATAACAGAAAATCATAAAATTAATAAAGCTAAATACGTTAAAATCAAACCTTTATCGAATTATTAGAATGTGAATGTTTTGATAAACAATGTGTTAAAAAAATATTCTTGTGAATTGGTATAAATTGGTACGGTATTCGAGTTAGTGACAATGAAAACAGAGAAGTTTGTTGTCGTTGGACTATACTTTGTGAACAATGAATTTTCCAACGAAAAGGAAGTGAAGGTGAACACTGGCGATTATGGGTCTCTCCAGACTTCAAAATATGTTCACCGATCGTTGCCACCAAATTGTTTAAGAGAATCAAAGTAAAATCGCCTATACTTAATGCTGTTAGAATTAAAATAATAAATTCAACGATTATCGATTATTGTTTTTAGTCAATTTATCTAAATTATACCATTTCTTTCCGTTGTAGATTATGAAGCAAATGTAGAATGAACGTTCTTATACAAGGCAATTAATTAATCTCTGGTGAGATTTTTTCTTCTTGTCTTTCACTAAATGCTCCAAAAACTTTAATATTACATCTAGCAGTCCTCAATTGATACAGTTTTCAAACAAAAATGTTAAATTTGAAATATATTTCAAATGAAGCATTATTATTATTACATTAGTAAAACAAGTGATATGTTCTTGGCTGTACAGTTTATTAGCCCTAACAAACATCATTACCTATAACACCACACACGGTATCTAAGAAATTAGTCAACGAATTAGCTTGCAAAGCAGCATCGAATACGTCGTTGTAAACAATCGTAGGAATAAACGAAATCGATGGTTCGACGGCGTACGTTTGATCGCCGTACATGGCCAATAATTCATCTCCAGAGCCGTCGGTAGAGCAGTCCACCATCGAATCCCACGACAACCCACTTGCATTGGCGCACTGAAACATACATATTTAGATATGTACGCAAAAGTTAAACGTTTGCACGAACCGGTTCCATATTTTCGTCTAAGGATGGATAGCTGGTAGACATGACGCAGTTGACGAAGTCCACTCTGGTGCGTTGGACTCCGGTTTGGAGCAGTCCACAAGCTTGCATCTTGTTGCCATAACATTCATTTGGACCGTGCTGACATTCGAACTCCCATGTGCCATTTACTTTGTTGTGCTGTTAACAAACATTTGAGATAAGTGGGGTGAAATTAATTGGTATAAAAGTACTCACCGTGGCTTTACCGAACGGAACGAAATCAACGTGTATGTATTGACTGACTTGGTTGTAATTTGGTGTTAGTTGGGTGGTTATGAATCGGATACTGTCGGGGCATAGTGACTCGTAATACACCGAAACCTTCGTTAGGGCCTGAAGAAGAAGTTTCTATAGTTTGTGTTACGAGTAATAATAATAATAATAATAATTTATTGATTCCCTCAGAAAATATAGGTATAGAATATGTCAAACATTACAATTACACAAGTTATATAGTAAGCTGAGAGGGTTGCTTGTTTACATTGTTTTTTTATATAACGGAGTACAAAACAGAACGAAATTAGTTTGAGAGCTGAATAGTGCGACATTAGACTATATATGAATCTTAACTTGGTTTCTAATCGACTATTGACTAATCCTGCCATATCGCTATAATTTGCAATAATATGCTAAATTATAATTCTAGTTATATTGTATTGAATTGTATTGTATTCAATGCGAAAAAATGTTATAATCAGTAACTCCGAAAAATAATGAAACAATAAAAACTGTTTTCATAATAAATGAATGAGCGAATTTTATCGAGTTTTCGAAAATATTACACAGCTATGCGTCAGCCACAATGGATAAGACTCTTAATTCGTTTCGTTTAACAAGACGGGTAAAAATAATTTTTATTTCGAGTCTAAAACTGCTTGGATAATAAATAAACTTAATTTTGCAAAACAAAGATAGCTTACAATATTCGATAAATTGATTTTTGTTGTTTTTCCTGTGGTTGCTGTTATTATCAATTTTTAAGTTTTCTTCTGTTTGACTCAATTTATTTCTTATAATTTTCGTTTACTCAATGTGTTTATTGAATCCAATAATTTCGTTTCCTCTTCTTCACCATAGAGGAGATGGTAGATCGACAAATAACAGCGGCCCTAGTGCAGAACTATGTGGAACTCCACACTTTACATCAGTCAAGTAGAATTTTAAGAATCTGATACCCTTGATCCCTTATAGCCTAATAGTTCTATATCTTTAGTAAATGTTGGCCAGTCTGCCGAGATGCATTACACTTTTTGTCAGTATTTATTTTTACCATAGATTAATTGCGGTTAAATGTCTTGCAAAAATCAGAAGAAATCGAATCTTATACAAGTGCCAGAAAAAATAAGTATCATCCACTTTTAGCAATTGTCAAATTTCAAACGAAAATTAAATCAAAGTTGTGTTTATGATACTTCCAGTCTCTTCTTATATTTCCATTCCATTCTTATATTTCCATTCTTACCTTCCCCAAATGACTACAACGGTGTTTCGTACATAATTATCCTACGTCTCTGCCACTTTACAAATCCCCTTCATTCAATAACATTTTTGCCAAATTGGTCTTTTTAGTTAATTGCAAATAAATCGAGTTGCTGAATTAGATTGTTCATATAGTAGTTCAAGTATAGGCCTGTAATTCAAATTAGAAATCAAGAACCTCAATTAAGTCTGGCGAGTAAATAATCTTACTTTGCAATTCCAAAAAGGAGATAAAAATCGTCATAGCATGAAACTGATGAACAG